>OY754917.1:3897004-8697004 GCA_963576535.1 Plemyria rubiginata | reverse complement strand
CCGATGCAGCTGAGAGAATTATGCTTTGTTTTTTCATTTGTCTTATATTAGTTTTGAGGTTTAGAGACTCTGCCTGCTCAAGCGTCACAACCCCTGCGCTGCAGCCTGTTCGCTGTGCTTCGAGGCACCTTATTCAATACGTTATTGGAGTGAGCGGCATCACCCGACACGATCGCCATTACCCCTGCTTCCCCTATATAAAGGCTATTTCTACATAAAACTTTGTTTTTTATCTAATTTCAGACTAAGACTATTTTTTAAGAGATTTGCAAAAATTCCTAGCGATTTAAATACGTCCGAAGACACGCTAACTCGTGTCGTCCATATTTGTGTAGAATGATTAAATATACAGGGAACCGTCTACCAACAGCTAAATTACCACTGCACACTAAGGTGGGTAACACACGGGACCGCTAATAGCAAGAATAAATCACACTGTGACTCCGCGTCGAGTCGAGACCAGACTGACTCAGTCATAATTTTTTTCACAAGATTATCGTTGAATTTTACAACACAAAAAGCAATTATTGTATGAAACGAATAAACAACAGCGGGTTATAGGTATTATATAAATAAATTATAATAAGTTTAAGAGTAGTAGAGCTCTTTGTGAAGGGCTCGTCCGGGGAAGTACTACCAACACGCCTTTTTCTGCCGCCAAGCAGCAACGCTGTGTTTCGGTTTGAAGAGTGTGGTCGCCGGTGTAGTTACAGGCACATGACGCTTAACATCTGTATGCCTCAAGTTGATGGACGCAGGGCAGTGCATCGTAGGGCACGTCCCGATCCTGCGTTACTTACGAGGCAATGCTTTGTTATAGGTGATGTTTACCACTTAACATCAGGTGGGCCATCTGCTTGTTCTAGCTGGTTGTAAAAAAACAGTAACTGACATACATTTTAGAAAACGGTAACTGTTAAAAACTTTCACTTAAACTTCAAGCATAACAACAGCATTATTCTTCGGGGGGTATTTCTATTCTTCGATTTTTTTTACTTAAATTTTTTGGCTAGTTTTAACAAGAGCAGTCAAAAATCTTGCTCCATCCCGGCTCGTGTGTTATACGCCTAACACAGAAACGGGGTTTGTTATTCCGTTCAACTTCGTTTGTTTAAACCCCTGGTTTGTTCAGGTACCTACTTACCGCAGGTGTCGCGATTCCGCCCAAAGTTATCCCTCTCTTTTATTCTCAGCGTTAGACGTATTAGTTTTCCTTTTCACACGAATGTATGTGAAAATTTTCGTAAATTTTGCAGTGACTACGTTTATGCAACGTTCCCTAATAAACTGCTGGTGGTGGGACAAATACTGTGACATTTTATTCATAATGCGCAAAATAGGTTCGCAAACGTCTTTGAGAAGGTCGGAGGACCTCTAACAGGGGTCCTGTTAGAGGTACACGTAGAAAAACAAATTAAGGCTCAAACTCCTATTTTCAATAGTAGGTATTTGTAAACTTTTTTAAACATAGCTGATGGAACAAGCAGATGGCCCTGATGTTAAATGGTAACCATTACATTGCCCCCTAAGTCACGCACGATAGGAACGTGCCCTGCGTCCATCAAAGTCTCTCAGGTATCCTGTATTTACACCGGAGACCACACTCTTCAAACCGAAACACAGCGTTGCTACTTGGCGGCAGATAAGGCGTGGTGGTAGTACTTCCCCGGACGAGCCCTTTACAAAGAGCTCAACTAAAAAAACAAGCACTAAAGAAAAATAAATAATGATTTAATTCTTCATAACGCCATTCAGATGTTATTTTCATTCACAACTTTTTACATATTAATTTACTTGATAGTTAATTGACTCAGGCGTGACTTTGCGGAAGTCCATTGTTAAATATAAATTAACTTGAACAAAGCAATATGTAGTACTAATCCGCTGATCTAATCTCCTTAAGTTTATTCCAGCTTAAGGTGATTAGATTAGCGGATTAGTACTACATATTGCTTTGTTCAAGTTAATTTATATTTAATTTACTTGATGCATGATCTGAACATGAAATACAAAAGACGACTTCATACTTCATGAATGATTGATTATAATATAAATAATTGTTCAATTTATAACCAGCTTAATTTTATGTATGAGCTCATAAGCTCATAAGGATAAAGATATTATGAAGCTGCGTGCGTGTCAATTTACACTGGTTTTTATGAGCTGATTTAAAATAATGCAGAAGCATGAAACGAGTGTCATGTTTTATTTTCTATTAATACAATTCTGGATACACGTTGGTGTTTTTTTATAGCTTTTAGATAAAACGTTTAACCGCAATCTCACCTGATGTTAAGTGATGATGCGGTCGATGATGTAGCAGGTTTACCTAACTCTTCTCTTGAAAGCATCTAAATTATAGGCATTTGGAAAAAAGGACGCCGGCAAGGAATTCCATTCTTTGGCTGTGCGCATGATGAAGCAAAGCAAACAAGCAAAGCGCTTGGTACCTACGTAAAGTATTTTATATATCAGCTCAGTTGTTTATTATAACAAACTAGCGACCCACCCGCGCGCCCCGGCTTCGCACGAATGGACATTATTTTTCTACTATATCATGCATGTATAATACATATAAACCATCCTCTTGAATTACGTTCTATCTATTAAAAAAAACAGCATCAAAATCCGTTGCGTAGTTTTAAAGATTTAAGCATACATTGGGACATGGGGACATAGGGATTAGGGACTGAAATAGCGACTTTGTTTTATACTATGTAGTGTTACGTTGTGTAGATAAACATGATTATCGATACTACATAACTCGACCTACATAGTATATCGATTAGGACCCTTCAAGCACGAAGTAATTATGCACACTAACGTATGCACGACTTGACTCCTATTATTTAAGAAAACGATCTCCTTGCGCTTAATAATTCACCTTCATTACATTCTTTTCATTCTTTAAGAGTAGTAGAGCTCTTTGTGAAGGGCTCGTCCGTCATTCAGTATCAACCTATTTATATAATGAACATAAAACAGATAAAATAACTTAGTGAAACAATGAAAACGGTAAAAACTGAGTTTAACTGTTCAAGTCGATTTTGTAATGGTAGGTATAATTTCAAAAAAAATACTGTTTGCGATTTTTCATAACTATCAACCGTATCCTTAGCCTTTAGTAATTACTAAAGGCTAAGGATACGGTTGATAGTTATGTTAATAATTATTAGTTAATAATTATTAACCTAAGAAGAAGAAGTACACCAAAAAAGGAGGTTCTTAATTCGACTGTATTTTTTTAAATATAATTAAAATAAAAAAAAATACTGTGTCGAATTTGATCTTAATCTGCTACTTGTCATGTGATCCCATTTAAATTTGAGTCAGACTTGACAAGTGTTTTTAGAGTTATTGTTTTTAGTATGAGTGTATTTAAAGTTGGTTTTTTCTTGAAAGAGATAACTTTTACTTCTATTTATATCTTGAAGAACGTTAAAATGTGCAAGCGCTGTGTTGTTTGACGATGGTCTGCTTCTGCCACTGGCTCTTAAAACAGTATTATTACTTAGTTCGGGAGCCTATGGATTCAATATCGAATTGTACTAAAAATGTACGTAGGTAGGTACGTCAACAAAGTTATTTTATATGTATTTATTTATATTTAACGTAAATTTGTATAAGCTACGGATTTTTTTCAATAAAACAGTTTGAAGAGCAAACTGATATCAGTTTGATCTCAGGCTTAGGTTATGTGCGTAATATGACGGCGATCGCTTTTTAGAATCTTATACTACGTGTTCACAAATTGCCGACAGAATTCAAGAGTGCTATGCTTTATTCAATCAGAGTAGACACTTGGCAGTGTTAATATTTATTCACATTTCTTTGAAAAACTTTTAGACGGTGCGCTATATTTTTAACATACTTCAATAGAAGGTTCGTAAAGTTAAAATTTTGAAAATCAATAATAACTCGTAAAAAAACCGACTTCATATGCACTGGAAATTTGATTAACGTCACTTTTTTGATGTAAAAAAAACATTCGCTGTAAACCTTCGTGTGAACGCAACTTTATAGCAAATATGAAATCAAAAGACAATAAATCAAATATTAAATTTTCTGGTTTCTCGTCAAGTTGTTAATGTCAGACAAATACGAGTAAAGAATATAAACCGGACAAAAGCAGGTATAGGTATGCTATGAAATTGATTTTTATGTTTGACCTCATACCTTCGGAGTGTAATGTTTCATAATCAATCATCAATTCAACCACAAATATTTTATTTCCTGTACATAAATCATAAATTTTGTTTCCATTAGGATGTGTCGCATGAGTATAATCGGAGCAGATTATCCTTGTTTATCATTTATATGTGGATTATTATTTAGTATACATATATGATATGGGCCTTGCATTTAAATTTAGATACTAGTGACCCGCCCCGGCTTTGCACGGGTGCACAGTGTTTGTCTGAAACCGCGGGTTGCTGCTTGTATTAAATAAACGTTTACCATCTGTTAGCGTCTAACGTCTATGTAAAAATTACTTATAAGTTATAGGATGGTTAATATTATTCTAAGAAATTAAACATTATTATTAGTCTGATACACGGCCAACAAGTTTACCCAAGGTGACTAAGATATTGCACTATTGAGTAAACTCATATCACTTTTAACATTAAATTAATAGTGCCTTATTTATCAAGCTAGTAATGTACGAGGTTGCCTCATTTTAATGACATTTACATTTAGTGCAAAGACAGAATTATAACTCATGAGTAAACTTGGGCTTTTCGACGTAGCTTCGATACCTTTGTTTTGTATCTGTATGACTCGTCGACGGTTTTATCATGGTTCCAGGATTAATTTTGACCCCAGGATTTGTATATACAGGGTGGCCAAAAAGTCGTAGATCAAACGCAACTAGGGGTTAGATGGGGTCATAAGCTGCAAAAAAATGTTCTACGGAAGGTCCATAAGGTCTACCCCTGCAGAGTTATAATTTATATTATGTTTTGAATTATTTGTTTTGAATATCTTGAATTTTTATAATCATTAGTAAAACCTTAAAATCCCAACTAATATTATAAATGCGAAAGTAACTCTGTCTATCTGTCTGTCTGTCTGTCTGTTACGCTTTCCCGCTTAAACCTCTCAACCGATTTTGATGAAATTTAGCACAGACAATCTTTAGACCCTGAGAAAGAACATAGGCTAACTTTTATTGAGAAAAAAAAGAGATGAAGAGATTAAAAGTACGCAGACGAAGTCGCGGGTACCAGCTAGTGTTTTCATAAAAACACAAAATAAATTATAACTCTGCAGGGGATGACTCAAGGACCATTTTTTTTGCAGCTAATGACCCCATCTGGCCCCTAGTTGCGTTGGATCCATGAATTTTTGGCCACCTTGTACATTGATTGTTTTTGATTAATATAAAAAAATAAAATAATGACGTTTGTATATTAATCAAATAAAGTGTGTTGAAATCTATTTGTAAACATTTCCATGACACATAGAAGTGTTTACATCGTGGTTAGTTAATCGCAGTTTGTTAATTGGCGGTACAAGTTAAATACTGCATGTGAGCAAGCATACATTATATCTCGATTCTCAACCTTAAGGTTGAAATCTTCTATACTGTTTTATAAATTATAGCTCATTAATTTCAACATAATGTAGTCACAGCGCTAATAAATCATATTGGTAAAGGTATAATATCTCCTACATAATTAAAAATACGAAGGGATAAAATGTTTAGATGTGATGACTCAATAATGCCGTAGGAGCAATAATTATTTAGAAAGAAAATTGCAATGAAATACATGTGTATTAAATTATCCAGGGGCCTACAAGTTAAATCGTTATTTTGAGGATGAAATTATTGGCATCAACGTATTTCATAGGCATCAAGATCAGTAGTCACAATCAGCATCAGTTATGATAACACACAGTTATAACGCTTTTTATTGACAAACACATTTTATTCGAAAAAAGTTTTATTGTTCATATAAATTAATTATTTCAAACATTGCATCTATCATCACAGGTATTTTATTACCCTATTACAACACAGTATAGTCCTACAAAAACAAACAGTACAATTTGTCATAATCCTTACCGGCCACAATAAGAAAATTACATCATTATTCATGAGAGAATAATCCTTAACAATAATTATTTAAATCAAACAGTACAATTTGTCATAATCCTTATAGACCACAATAAAAAAATTACATCATTATTCACTAGTGGCTCTGGGAGCTGTAGACCTCGCGAGCATATTAAAAGTGAGCTATTTGAGGAATGTAATGTGCAAGTGCATTTTCCGTTTTGTGATTTTTTTGATCTTTTTGATTTTTTTTGCATCATCTTGTGTAGAATGAGGTCCATGTGTTTCTCTCAAATTTGATTGAAAACCATCGATTGTTTGATGAGCTATCCTGTTCATCATGCTGAAGATCCTTATCAGATCTTCGCCAAACTTTTATGAGACCAACTTATAGTTATAGTAGAACGGACAGACAGACAGACAGACATCCGGACAAACGCATTTTTGGCCAATGTGGAAACTGAGACGCTTCGCTCGCTCGGTCAATTAAAGAATAAAAATTATAGTGGGAAAAATGCCAAAAGAAATTTAAGATTGTCACAATCCCCACCAATGTGGATAAATTAGTGGGGATTATGTCAATAAACCAATTATAAAATATGTAATTCTTAGAGCAAAACAAAAAATCATCATCGTCATCATAGGCCTGTAAAAACGTTGACAACCTCTGTGGCGCAGCGGGCGAGAGCCTGCCTGCGACGCTAGAGGTTGCGGGTTCGATTCCCGCCTTGGGACAAATTTGTGTACGATCTGCAGAAATTTGTTCCGATGGTCTGGGTGTTTTCTATGTATAATAAAAAATATCTATCTATGTAAGTATATAATGTATTAAATATATCAGTTATCTAGTACCCATAACACAAGCTTTGAATAGCTTACTTTGGGGCTAGATAGTGCTGTGTGGATTGTCCAGCATTATTTATTTATATTTATATAAAAGACCACTGCTGGACATAAGCCCACACCCTGACATCCCGCGATCCACTTTTGTATCTTTCTCGATGGCCTGTAATGAAACGGTAGCATATTTTTAAGAGCTTTCAAATAGCATCTAGATTTAGATCATGCAGTGAAGAGAGATAGGTAATCAACTCATGTTGATCCCCGCAAACATTTTGACGGATCGCTTTGATGAAAGACAAGTACTTACTCAATTAATCAAATTGTTTATTTAGGTCAAATCAACACAGCGACTAGCAATGGCTTTCTGAGAATAAATATTTTTTTTTCTTCTTGTTGTGTCACTAGTTTCATTCGACACTGTGTGTTGAAAGGATTTTAAGTGCGCATCAAGGAGGTTCTTTCGAGCACTGAGAATAATGAATGAACAACTTATTGTTTATTAAATAATCTGTAAAAATAAAATTATTATAAGTAAAACATAGTAAAAAATATATAATTATAAAATAACTATTATAGTTTTTTATAATTTAACTGCAAACCTTTAGTATTCTTGTTACTGTCACTTTCATGCCAACGACAAGAGACAGCAACAGACTTATTGGTCTGATAAGCTATTGGCGCGCTCAGCGACCATTATGAATAAGGGCCTTAGTTTTTTTTAGTGTTTAATTAATTTTATTAAGGTAATCAAAGAGTTATATCTCTATCAATTTAAAACCCCACTAGTTTGCATAAGTGATCTCAACCCCATTAGTTTGCATAAGTGAACTCAGCAGCATACGCCTAACATGTGTGTTTACACAGCACATGAATATTAAACGCGCAAATAATTCATAATTTACTAACCGGCTCTAATTTCCTATTTTCTCACCTCCACAGGACACGTATGCATTTCCTAAAATAGCATACGTAGTGCCAAAATCAAAGATATAAATGGAGACGGATGCTCTTACTCAATAAATAAATATTGGTGGACTTTTCATGCAGCACTATCTCGCCCCGAACTAAGCCAAAGCTTGTTATATGGTAACTATATAGCTGATATAATAATATACTTTTCTTTTGTAAATACATACATATAATATAACAACCAGACAGAGGACAAACATCTATGTTCATCACACAAATGTTTGTTCTCGGTGGGAATCGAGCTCACGGCCTACGACACAGAAGACAGAGCTACTACCAACTGACCTGTGAAGGCTATTAACAATAAATGGCATGGGCACGATATCGAGCATTGGCATTGCGCACATAAATTTTTCGATTGAAAAATCCATTGGTGCTTTTATTCGAACCTGCGACCTTACGATCGGAAGGCGGGGTCACTCCCACTAGACCATCGGTTTTCTCATGATGATGATATCTGTCGTCGTCCTCGCTATTTAAAGATAATTCGCCCATTCTGTATTCATTGGTTTCCATGTACCATTTCGTGGCGTTTCGCATAAAGTTTTATAGCTTATGCTAATTCACCGGTCGGTGGACTAGGTTGTTCCGGTAGGTAACGTGGCTAACGCAGTTGTATAGCTCATTCTGTTTATAGCTGCATCACTCCTGTCTCTCCATAGTGTCTTCTATATGACAGCCTTCATAGCTCAGTTGGTAGTAACCAACAAAGACTAGGTAATATATATAGATAGATAGAAAATTCTTTATTGCACATAAACTAAATGTATCGTACATAGCCGAACTTAATGCTAGAGAGCATTCTCTTCCAGTTAACCTTTGTTTAGTTTTGAAAAAACCGAAAAGGCAGTGCACAATAACTAAACAAAAATAGGTATTAAATATTCGATACGAGATAATATATGAAGTATACATAATAAATATTAAAAATGTGCCTAACATAATAAACACATAATATATTATATTACTATGAATACATACGGTAAGTGGGTACTAACAAATATTATTATAAATAACTATGATATAAAGTCAAAACACTAGTCACTCAAGATACCTCTCAATTTGTACTCATTGATCATGAGGCAATGATAGTAATTATACACTTTTGATATCGACGGAAGACACTTCACGGATCAGGCGCGGCAGGCCATTCCAGAGACGAATGGCGTAACAGTAAAGGACTCAGTGTAACAGGTTGCGTGTAATATAGGCTCTATCTTCTGCGCCATAGGCCGTGGGTTCGATCTCTGCTGTAAACAGACATTTGTGATAAACACAGACGTTTGTTCTGTCTGGGTGTTATAATATTACAAGGTCCTTATTCATAATTACAGGCACATGAGGCTTAACATCTGTATGCCTCAAGTTGATGAACGCAGAGCAGTGCATTGTAGGGCACGTTCCTATCGTGCGTGACTTACGAGGTGCTTTGATATAGGTGATGGTTACCACTTAACATCAGGTGGGTTGGCAGTTAAGAACTTGCGACAGAAATGCATTAACGTCATCGAAGTTAGCCTTCAATCTGTCGATTTTAAAAATTAAAGATATATCGACAGCGAATAGAACTATCACACAGATTTTTACAAAAAGTGGAAGGTCATTTACATAAACCAAAAATAAGAAGGGATCCAATATAGATTGCTGTCAGTGCAGCGATCAGTGTAGTGAACTAGCTGTTTTGCGATACCGTGCAACACCTCTAAGTTGAAATGGAATTCAGGAGGTACTTAGGTCAGCCGAGATGGACAATGGCGATTGTGTTTTGGACTGTTTGCAACCGATTCTAATTGGGTGTTTAGCGTTTGTTTGTTTTGTTGGTCCAGACGACGGTTTAGAATTCTAAAGTGGATTCATTTTGAAATTCAGTATGTAAAGGACTTTTAGCTTCCAATCATGCGGACAGCAACCTGTAAATTATTAGGATCATGAGTTTTAACATCTTTATTCCTCTAGTTGGTGGACAGGGCAATGCCTCGTAGGGCACGTTTAGATGATGGTTACCACTTAACATCAGGTGTGTGTTATATATAGATAGATAACTCTATATTGTTTACCACAGTAATTCACAATCTTTATTGATCTTTTGACATGTCACATGTACCTATTATATTTAATTAAGCTAAATTTTAATATTTTCTTTCCTTTTTTCTTTTTATTACTGAATTTAAATACAAATTCATGAATAAACGATTCATATAAACGAAATAAATTAATAAAACACAATTGTTTAAAAATTGTAGCAATACAACGGGCGGCCTTATTGCTAACAGCGATCTCTTCCAGGTTGTTACCATGTTTTTTCTGGTTTCCATTTTAATGTGTTATCTACTTGATACATCAGCAGGTTTTATAACAAAAATCGGTTAAAACTCAACAAATTCACAAAAAACTCAACAAATTCAAACGGTGTAATTACAAGCACAGCCACAAGTTGATGGACGCAGGGCAATAATCGTAGGGCGCGTTCCTATCGTGCGTGACCTACGAGGCAGTGCTTTGTTTTAGGTGATGGTTACCGCTTAACATCCGGTGGGCCATCTGATTGTTCCATTGCTGGTTGTATAAAAAAACCAAGCCCTGCTTATAGAGTTACCACCGATTAAGCTTAATCAAAATGTTACTGTCATTCAGTAACCCACGATTCTCGAAATGGACATAAAACTAAGTAACGTGTCTGCATTCTCAGAACTCTTAATTGTAAGTGTTGAACGATTGAAAAATACTGCGGCCTCAGCACACGTTGGTGGCGCTATCAAAACAGCAGTGCAAGACAAGTACCGTTCTTATCGATCGCTTAATTTGACATTTAGAATCGTCAAGTAAGTAAGTTCAACTCTTGAGGCGGACTTAAAATCCTTTCACCACACTTATTCGAAAGAAACTAGTGATACGACAAGAAGAAACCTGAAAAAAAAAGAAAATACTCAATTTAGAAAATGAAGTCTCAATTATAGCATTATAAGAGCACCGGTGGTCTAGTGGGAGTGACCCCGCCTTCCGATCGTAAGGTCGCAGGTTCGAATCCGGTCGTGCACCAATGGATTTTTCTATCGAAAAATTTATGTGCGCAATGCCAGTGCTCTTAAACGGTGAAGGAAAACATCGTGAGGAAACCAGTTAGTATTCTAACAGCGGCGATGGGCTTGCAACCTGTCACGTATGGAATACTAACTACTGCAAAATGTGGGTATGTGCCAAATGTAATGTTTGGACGTACCTCTGACTACCCCCCTTAGACATCCTCAAAAGAATCTTGAATTAGTACCTACTTGGTACTGGGAGATCTGAAGGGATATCTACCGTGCCTGGGGATCAAAGTCGTGAAGCTGTTTTCAGTTTATAATGTATGGTACGGCCGCTGGTGTCCCAAATTCCAAAACCAGTATCTTTAATCATAACCCTATAAAAATGTGTGTCACCGGCTCAAATAAACCATCATCAAAAAGTTAAGAGATGTGACCTCGCAAGCATCAAAAGCGCGTAATGATTTGAATGGACTCGAAAATGAAGTCGATCAAACAACTTAACCCGATTTGGGGCCTTCATTAAATAATAAATACGGACCTTCAATATATACTTGCTTACCTACTAATAAATAGAAAACGTGGAATAAAAATAAATGGAGGTTCTATACGAACAATTTGAAGAGAGCTTTAAAACAAATACATATCCTACTAATTTAATAAATGCGAAAGTTTGTAACTATGGATAGATGGATAAATGGATGGATGGATGTTTGTTACTCTATAACTCCAGAACGGCTGAATTGATCTTGTTGAAAATTAGCACAGAGATATATTGTAGTCTGGAATAACGCTTAGGCTACTTTTTATCCCGTGGGAATACCAGGATTTAAAACTACGCGGGTGAAACCGCGGGGCGCAACTAGTTATGCCTAAGAAAGCAAGAACTTGCACTTATACGCCTTTTTCTGCCGCCAAGTAGCAACGCTGTGTTTCGGTTTGAAGAGTGTGGTCGCCGGTGTAATTACAGGCACATGAGGCTTAACATCCGTATGCCTCAAGTTGATGGACGCAGGGCAGTGCATCGTAGGGCACGTTCCTATTGTGCGTGACCTACGGGGCAATGTTTTGTTTTTAGGTGATGGTTACCACTTAACATCAGGTGGGCCATCTGCTTGTTCCATCAGCTAGCTGTATAAAAAAAAAAAACTTATTTGTCAAAAAAAAATCTCGTACTATTATTTTGAACACCCATTTATGCTTAGCTATTTATTAACCGACTTCATTAAAAGGAGGACGTTCTCGATTCAACCTTTTTTATGTTTAAGTCATAATTTTTTACTGGGTCGACCGATTTTGATGATCCTTTTTTTTTTCCGAAAACTGGTGCTTGTCATGTGGTCCCATTTTAATTTGAGTTAGATCAGACGAGTGGTTTTGAGTTATAGTTATATAAGTGTATTTTCCAGTGTATTTAAAGTAGTTTTTTTTTTGAAAAAGTGATATAATTTTAATAAATATTTTTATATAAAATACCGCATCCACTGTACATATAATTATAAATTAACTCCACGTTGAACGGTCATTGAGTGTTTCATTCAACGTCTCCAATACGTAGCAATAGAAAGCCATCAAAAGGAAATATCCTTAACCTTTATCGCAAAGCCATAGAGTTCTAATTGCGGCGAACTTGCTTACACATTGGTAAATTGCCAAACACCAACCGACTGGCGATATTTCAATCTTTAGGTGGAGACGGTAGAGAATTTGTGATATATCGACAACTTGGCTCAGTTCAAGTCCACTTAAGGCTTGGTTTCCTTATTGGTCACCGTTCTTCTTCTTCTTTTTTTATGGCTACTGTCGTTATCAGACAAACTTGCCAGTGTCAAGTGATCATAGATAAAAGTCATGTCAGTCCATAGTCAAGTCAGTCTTTTTTTTTTTTTTATTTACGTTATACACTTTTATTCCAAATGGTTACACTCTGTGCTAAGACCTCAAGTAATGTTGGTTAAAATATCACTAATTTTACACAACACAACTCAAAAATAACACTAGAAAAACAATTAAAATGGTCACCGTTTTATGATACACGAAATTGTGAATGATGACCGTGAATTGTTTATTTGATGTAAAGTTGGGATGATGAACACACTTTATGGTACGTCTTAAAGAAGTCCATAATACACTTTTTTATGAGATTTTAACCTAGAAATATAAAATCCGTAATTACAAGTCCGGGGACTTCCCCGAACAAAGCGTGGTCCACGGACAAGCCCTTCTCAAATAGCTGTACTACTCTTAAAATGTCTGTTATGGAAAATGGAATACTGTGTAGTTAAATCTTAGAAGCTAAAGTTTTTCTCCTAAATATTACACATAAGGTTTGGCAAAGCTTTTTTCCTGTTCTAAATAAAAACGAGGTATCTCGCAGACTCATCTAGGAGGTAAGGAAAATGTTTCTTGGAATAAATACCAAAATCTGACATTCTTGTTTATAAAAAAATTCTTGGTAGATACAGTCAGCATCAAATAACGTTCAGATCAATTAAAAAATGTTTTGTATGTTTAGATAATATTTAAATATATCAAAACATAACAATACATTTCGACATTAAACAACTTTTAATAAATTTGATTTTATGCTACTGGTAATTACGGTGTAATTACAGGCACATCTGTATGCCTATTGATTTTATGCTAAATGGTAATTTTTTTACGGTGTAATTACAGGCACATCTGTATGCCTCAAGTTGATGGACGCAGGCAGTGCATCGTAGGGCACGTTCCTATCATGCGTGACTTACGAGGCAATGCTTTGTTATAAGTGATGGTTACCACTTAACATCAGGTGGGCCAATTGCTTGTTCCATCAGCTAGTTGTATAAAAAAACTAAATTTTAAATAAATATAACATTTGCTATTATAGTCATGTGGATGAGTTAAAGTAAAAAAAAAAAGCCTTGATATTTTCCATGCCCTATGCAAAACGCTACAAAATACCGGGCACCTGTCAATTACTTTCTTTTGGCAGACGTTGGAATTTTTTTGTGGGTGCAACACTAGTTTGCGTGCATAGTCAAAATATTTAAAAGACTAGTTGCGCCCGCGGTTTCACCCGCGCAGATTTGAATCCCGGTATTCCAACGGGATAAAAAGTAGCCTGTGTGCTATTCCAGACTACAATCTATCTCTTTGCTAAGTTTTATCCAGATCTGTTCAGCCATTCCGGCGCGAAAGAGTAACTAACATCCATCCATCATCCATCCATCCATCCATACTTACAAACTTTTGCGGTTATAATATTAGGAGGATTAAATATATCAGTTATCTAGTACCCATAACACAAGCTTTGAGTAGCTTACTTTGGGGCTAGATGGTGCTGTGTGGAATGTCCAGCAATATTTATTTATTTTAATGCTTCGCATCAATGACAGCGATGCTGAGCTAGTCAAAATCTGTGTTTCAGGGGACAGTTTCTCCCTCATAAACTTCCCTCATTATGATTATTTACTGAAAAACTCATGCTAACCCATATTTTTCATGTTCCAAAACAATTACTATGGCACCGTGACATTGACATGAATTCCAATATCTAGTTACTGGGATCTAGGCGTGAAACACGAAGCTGTCCGAAATCAAACGCTGATTGAGAATTCGGGGAATATTGGAAGATTTATTTAGATTTGCCTGTATGATTGGTAGATTGTGCAAACGTTATGTTATTACAGATGGGAGCAGATTGATTACTTTGTTGTTCGTTTCGTAAAAATATTAATGTTTGTACGAACAAAGTCTAGAAGAACAGGGAACAAACTCGGCTTGGTTCCTACCGCTCTTTTGTATGATCCTCGTTACAATGTAATATTTTATATCACTACATAGTATAAAACAAAGTCGCTTTCTCTGTCCCTATGTCCCCTATGTATGCTTAAATCTTTAAAACTACGCAACGGATTTTGAACGGATACAAAATCCGTTGCGTTAGTAATTCAAGAGGAAGGTTTATAATATGTATAATACATGCATGATATGTGCGTGCACCCGTGCGAAGCATGGGCGCGCGGGCGAGTCGCTAGTATATTATATTTTTTTATCAATTTAACATTTGGATACATTCATTGTAAAATAAATAGCAACTAAAAAAACCACTAAGGTTTGTGCAATTGTGTATTGTTAAATTAATCTAAGAACATATTATGTATTCTTAGATTAAATAACATAATACAGGTACATACATCCACGAATTAACTGAGGAGCTACTTATAATATAACCTACACTATTGAGTAACAAACATCCATACATATCCAAATTTACACATATAGTGTGATTGTTTAGTTAGTTTAACTCCCAGTTTCTGAAAGCTCGATCAATACTAATCGGCTGTCAAGTCACTTGCTATTTCAGCTTTTTAAATAATATGTAGATAGCAAGTGACTTGACAGCTGATTAGCGTTGATCGCGCTCTCAGAAACCGGGGGTTAGTTTGTTTGTTACTAGCTTGTAAATTTTAAATCTTCAATAAGTTATTTTGACAAATAAATTGATTTACTTTCTTTCTATCTTTCTTCAACCACATTCACAAACTCGCCAAAAAACAAGGAACTCTCAACTCTTCATACAAATAAAGTTTTCCTTGGTACCTACCTAATACCTGAGAAATAGCTCAGTGAGGGATATTCGTTGCACGACGGCACTCAAGATAAGTATTTGATCCGTTCGGAGTGTAAGTTTCTTTGACTTTGTTGCTTGCTTGTTTCTCATTGTAAATTAGCCCCTCTCTCTCCATTAACTCTAACCCATACTGCGCAGCAGTTATATTTTGACGACCTCAGTGGCGCTCAGGGCGAGAGACAATAAAAAATATCTAGCTATGTTATGTACGAAAAATATCAGTAATTATTTAGTACCCATAACACAAGCTTTGAATAGCTTACTTTGGGGCTAGATGGTGCTGTGTGTATTGTCCAAAATTATTTATAAAAAAAAATATCAAGGAGTTTTTATGTCTACGCTCTCTCTGAGCTCCGGCCGAAATGTATGAGGGTGTTTTTTTGCGGTAAAGTTATCAATTGTTTTAACAACTCAGAGATCAATGATGAGAAAAATCTCAATGAGTACTCTACCTAGACTGCATAAAAGCTTGAAATGATCGCTTCACTAGTTACGTAAGCAATCTATCCCGTAACTTCGTCACTAGCCGATACCAACCAAGTTCGTTGAGAAACTTCTAGACAGGAACCTTATTAGTGCTTGTGCGACTACGAGGCTACTTCGAACACGTGATATAGTTACACGTTGTGTTAACCTACTTAATTTAAATAGACAACAATCACGCAGCATCACAGTTAACACCAATGCGCTATGGAATACAGACAAAAAAATAAAAATAAAGAACATACACAAAAATTAAAAAAGATAAGTAAAAAGTAAACAAAAGTAAGCTACTTAAAGCTTGTATTATGGGTACTAGATAACTGATATATTATTTAATACACTATACATATACTTACATAACTATGTAAGTATATGCGCCGGCTTCAGCTGCGGCGCAGCTGACGAGAGTCCGCCTGCGACGCAAGAGGTTGCGGGTTCGATTCTCGCCTCGGAACAAATTTGTGTACGATCTGCAGAAATTTGTTCTGGTGGTCTGGGTGTTTTCTATGTACAATAAAAATATCTATAGATATTTTTTCAACACCATCATATAACTCACAGTACCTTAACATTCTCTACATACACTTGTCCATGGGTCATCACATTAAACAGATCACACGTTGTCTGTATTTTCTACCGCTTATTCCGCAAAATCCAGACCACAATTTCCTAAATCCCAGTTTTATTTTACTTGTATTTATGTTGGATTGTAGTTTCGTTTTCACTAAATTGTTGTATATCTTATGTAATGTGTCAGTGTAGTTGAATAAATGTATTTTCTTTCTTTTTTTATTTCTTCTTATCTTTCTTCTTATCGTCTTATTAATGGGTATGGTATGTTCCGATGAATTGTTTGACATGATGCCTACATCCTCATTTTACCATCACACTGCTCGACATTGGCAGAGAGTTCATCCTCACACATTGGAGCCAGGGTGAGCGCGTACCGTCCGGTTTCAGAGGAAATTCCTCCCGCGACGGAAGAATCAGATGACTCACCTGATGTTGAGTGGTTACCATCACCTATAACAAAGCATTGCCTCGAAAGTCACGCACGATAGGAACGTGCGAAACGATGCACTGCCCTGCGCCCATCAACTTGAGGCTGCAGATGTTAAGCCCCATGTACCAGTATTTACACCGGCGACCACACTCCTCAAACCAAAACACAGCGTTGCTGCTTGGCGGCAGAAAAGGCGTGGTGGTAGTAATTCTCCAGACGAGCCCTTCACAAAGAGCTCTACATAAAAAAAAAATGTAGTTTAATGATACATGAAGTACGGACCTTGTAGTGTTCGAGTAAAGTCGCCGGCAGAAGCCACTAAGAATAAGTTTATATTTAACTCTCAGCTCGTACTTATCCAGTAAATCCACGGGCTTGGTCAAGTTCTGACTACTGCTACGTATTCTGCGGACGAAGGTAGTTCGGAACTTGGCAACTTTGTTTTCGATAGTTAATTAGCCCAAAGACAATCAACGGTTCGTTGCTGCGGAAGATGCTGTTTTTTATGTTGCTGGCTTTCTAATATGAGGTTTGGTTAATTTAAAAACAGCCTTTACAGCTCACTCAGCTCAGTCGGTAGTAACTCTGCCTTCTATGCCGTAGGTCGTAGGTTCGTTCCCTTCTGAGAACAAATGCTTGTGTGATGATGTTTGTTCTCTAAGATTTTATAATGTCCCAAAAGTCATTATCCGAGCGGTATTTGAACCCGCGACCTTCTCCTTAATACAGGGCTACGCTACCAACAGCGCCATCGAAGTCCAATCACACTCGACGAACAACTCTTGGACATGTTACTACGGTACTTATGCGACCGTGGCTCCATCTGACAGGTTTGACGTATACTATCAAGAGTCCTGCTCGATAACCGAAGTTGCATTCAGTTGAATCGACGAGAGATGTCACCGTGCTTAATTTTAATTTTTTATTCGTTTTATAGTGTTTCTTCTCTGTATGGGTGTAATGATAAATTATAAGTATGTATTTACAAATCAGATTGAAAAACAAAAGGTTTTTCCAGTGCGAGCCGTTGACCTAACAAACATATTTTTTTTTAATTTTTTTTTCTATACAAAATACAACATGCTCGTTTCATCACGGTGTTTTCCTTCACCTTTACATTAATTATGGGTTCCACGGATTAAACATTCAAGTTGGTTTACATTGACGTAATTTTTAGTCACTTTCTACGACAGTATTGTAATAAAGTGGCAAGTTACTGCTAATGTAACCTGTTTTATACCAACAGAGAGAGTTTCAAGTGCTTTGACGATAACTTGGCGCGAAGTTTATCTATAATTAGTTTTAGAAAATATAAAAGAGTAATCAGCCCTTGCATCTATATGCAAGACGTAACCAAATGATATTTTATTACATCAACATTTTTGAATATTTTCACATCACAATTCAAACTAAGCAAAACTAACCTTCTGTGGAAGTCGGGTGAAAAATATAATAAATTTTTAGTAAATATGACGTGGCACCGGTGGTCTAGTGGGAGTGACCCCGCCTTCCGATCGTAAGGTCGCAGGTTCAAATCCGGTCGTGCACCAATGGATTTTTCTATTAAAAACTTTATGTGCGCAATGCCAGTGCTCTTAAACGGTGAAGGAAAACATCGTGAGGAAACCAGTTAGTATTCTAACAGCGGCGATGGGCTTGCAACCTCTCACGTATGGAATACTAACTACTGCAAAATGTGGGTATGTGCCAAATGTAACGTTTGGACGTACCTCTGACTACCCCCCTTAGATATCCTCAAAGAATCTTGAAGTTAGTACTTGGTACTGGGAGATCTGAAGGGATATCTACCGTGCCTGGGGATCAAAGTCGTGAAGCTGTTTCAGTTTTTAAATATGACGTGTAGGTTCTGTAACAAAAACAAAAACATGAAAAGCAAAAGAATTATGGAACAGCTGAATAAATAAACTTATGAAATTAAAAAATTTATGATTTATAAAGAAAATTACAACTAAGTAATATGTTCAAATAATTAACAAATGTACAAAATATACAGAATACATAGGTATGAAACAGTTGAGCCATCTGCAGACCGTTGCCAACGATCTATAGATAGCTCAACTGATGAAAATCAGTGCTGAATAGCTTGTTTCACCCCCAGTTCTTGAAAGCTCGAACACCTATTTCAGCTTTGAGGTACTTCAAATTATATAGAGATAGCAACTGACTTGACAGCCGATTAGTGTTGATCTAGCTTTCGGAAACGAGCGTTAATCTGTCACATTTTATTTACAATCTAATTAACTTTGTATCTGCATGGTTTTTAAATTCTGGGTAGATTGGATAGAACCAATGATAGGTAAGTAACATTTAACGAAGGTACAAGGGCATATTATCTGGCATAACTAAAGGGCCTCTAATTTATAACAAACTAGTTGCGCCGCGTGGTTCTCGCGCAGATTTGAATCCCGGTATACCCACGGGATAAAAAGTAACCTATGTGCTATTCCAGATTATCATCTATCTCTCTGCCAAGTTTTATCCAGATCCGTTAAGCCGTTAAGGCGTAAAAGAGTAACAAACATCCATCCATCCATCCATACTTACAAACTTTAGCGTTTTTAATGTAGTGGAGCAAAATCGACAGACTCCCGCGTTTCAAAAACTCCACAATTTCCAGTCAAAAAATAACACAAAACTCGCAACAGTGAGCGCTTCGTTCTCAAATCTCCCATTTCCGTGCCAGAGACAAAGTTTCACTAGCGAATTAATAAATTTCGCGCAGTTAGTCCCAAATAGCGGCCCACTCAATCTGGTAGCGAGCATTGTTCCACGAGTATTCGGAGATGGAAGTTTTCAACTACTGATGTATTTAAAGGGCAATTTAAAACCTATGGTTACTATCTATTTATATATAACTATCAATAAATAACGAGTAGCTTATGATTCCATATTATTTTTCTGTTTTTCCAGATTCCTTTAATTTGGATGTCTTCAAGAGACGAGTGAATAGGTACCTTCTAGGTAAGCGTGCTACACCGTAGACCGCATCGTCACTTACCATCAGGTGAGATAGCGGTCAAACGTTTTACCTATAATGTGTAAAAAAAAAATAAAAAAAAAATTATAATTACCTACTATTAGATCATGTTATGAGCACTTATAAAAATATTTATCATTCTATTTTTCCGAAGAAAAAGACGAAACAATGTTATAAAAGGTAGAAGAAGATTTAATTTTCTTCTCAGTAAACGATGCCTGAAAAGACTGGAAATTAATTCTCTAATTACGCAAGTAACCCAACCGTCTAGTTCTTGTAACAAAGTTGAAAGTTCACGAAACTTGTATGGGTTTCCCGTGTGTGGTCAGCGGTTGTCGTTACTTTTGTTTGCTCAAGGATTCCGTTGCTGAGAAAGTTTTATGTCAAAGTAATACTCCCGAGTAACTTATAGTAATGAAATAAACCCAAAGAATACAACTAAGTTTCTAGTGAACGGCCAATATCAATCATCAGTATCATCGCCCTGAAGAAGTCTTAGTTATCCATTTAAATTTAAATAGGTTACCTACTTTCTGTAATGCTTCACAAGTATTGTTAAGTATTTATGCCGTCAGGCTGGACTAGTCAAACCGTATAATAAAAGCTAACTCTATTTTTCTCGGTTTTTCTCGGTGCTCACTTCTTTCCCACTCATATTGTCATCTTTCACACAGTCCATCCATCTTTTCTTTAAAAACCATCCACATCCATATCTAACTCTCTTCTCGTAATATGACTTTCTTCCCTCTTCATCACATGCCATCCTACTTTACTATTATAAACGCGAAAGTTTGTATGTGTGGATGGAAGAATGGATGGATGGATGGATGTTTGTTACTCTTCCACGCTGGAACGGCTGAACGGATCTGGATGAAACTAGGCAGAGAGATAGACTGTAGTCTGGAATAGCACATAGGCTACTTTTTATCCCGTGGAAATACCGGGATTTAAATATGTGCAAGTGAAACCGCGGGGTGCAACTAGAGTATCATAAATCTTAATATTTTGTTAGTTCAATGCTGTAAAACAACCAACTTTATAAAATCACCATTCATAGTATCCTTTAAACCACCTGTCTACCACTTAATTATAACCTTAAATAAGTGAAGCACAAGGTGTTAAAGAAATTTTCTACTTAACTACTTTTAATGACCTCGTACATAAAAAAATTATGAATTCAAGGATGATCGTGAAATGGCGGCTGGGAATCTTTTTGGGGGAGGGGGAATTATACAGTTTAATTAACTAACTAAAGATTTAGGTTAGGTTTGCAATCGATTTTTTTTTACCTTGTACCACTCTTCATCACTAGTTTGATCGCTTTGACATCATTGATGTCCAAGATAAGCCAGCAAGCAATCTAGTAGCTCTGGAAAAAATGTTAGGTTAGGTTAGCAATCGTTTTTTTAGCTTGTACTGTTTATTGCTAGTTTGATCGCTTTGACATCATTGATGCCCAAGACAAGCCAGCAAGCAATCTAGTAGTTCTGGAAAAAATGTTAGGTTAGGTTAGCAATCGTTTTTTTAGCTTGTACTGTTTATTGCTAGTTTGATCGCTTTGACATTATTGATGCCCAAGACAAGCCAGCAAGCAATCTAGTAGCTCTGGAAAAAATGTTAGGTTAGGTTAGCAATCGTTTTTTTAGCTTGTACTGTTTATTGCTAGTTTGATCGCTTTGACATCATTGATGCCCAAGACAAGCCAGCAAGCAATCTAGTAGTTCTGGAAAAAATGTTAGGTTAGGTTAGCAATCGTTTTTTTAGCTTGTACTGTTTATTGCTAGTTTGATCGCTTTGACATTATTGATGCCTAAGACAAGCCAGCAAGCAATCTAGTAGCTCTGGAAAAAATGTTAGGTTAGCAATCGTTTTTTTTTAGCTTGTATTGTTTATTGCTAGTTTGATCGTTTCGACATTATTGATGACAAAACTAAATAAGTACTTAACTAACTTGTCATCTTGAAATATTTAGTACAGCTACTACTTCAATTTCTGTGAAAGACGCTGAGTAAACGTATGTTACTTATGCCTGAGACCACAAAACTGCATCACCGGCGCGAGAACCTAATCATGTCCAGGCTCTACGGTAGAACTAGTTTACTGGAAATGATTCACGAGACAACCAAGGCGATGCCAATGGGAGTATCTAAAATCGATTAACATGTATATATCTATAAATAAAATAACCTTCATATTTCCTAGAACTACACTTACCTAGATCCAGTTTATTTGATTTTTTTCATTTTGTATACATACCTACCTAGTTTAGAAACTATCGACATAAGACTCTCTAGTAGCATTACTTTTATAAACCTTAGTGGTTTCCTTATTGCTACATATTTCACTACTGTTATAATTTTTTTATAAAGATAAATAGGTAAATATAAAAAAAAATCTAATTGAGTACCGTACAATTAGTTTTTTTTCATTACATTTTTTTTAGCCCAGATTTATATTGGTTGCACTATATTGGTTTGCTCCACTAGCTTAAATGACTAAATAGAAATACTGAACTACGACTAAATAGAAGACTGAATAGAAAAATTTTCAAGATCAGGATCAGACTTAGAGCAACTGTAGGTTGCAATGTTAATGTAAGTACTACCACCACGCCTTTTTCTGCCGCCAAGCAGCGACGCTGTGTTTCGGTTTAAAGAGTGTGGTCGCCGGTGTGATTACAGGCACATGAGGCTTAACATCTGTATGCCTCAAGTTGATGGACGCAGGGCAGTGCATCGTAGGGCACGTGCCTATTGTGCGTGACCTACGGGGCAATGTTTTTTTTTTTTTATTTATTTATCCTTATAAAAAATTTATAACAGTAGTGAAATATGTAGCAATAAGGAAACCACTAAGGTTTATAAAAGTAACGCTACTAGAGAGTCTTATGTCGATAGTTTCTAAACTAGGTAGGTATGTATACAAAATAAAAACATCAAATAAACTGGATCTAGGTAAGTGTAGTTCTAGGAAATATGAAGGTTATTTTATTTATAGGTAGTTTTCTATATTATCTAAGAAGTGAGACTTTAATTAAAACTTAATGTTTTTTGAGGTTATGCTATTAATGAGATCAGTTGGTAGTTTATTAAGTAAGCGATGATTAAGTAGGTGATGGTTACCACTTAACATCAGGTAGGCCATCTACTTGTTCCATCAGCTAGTTCTATAAAAATAAAAAATATAATAATAATAAAAAGCCATTTTTTCCCAAAAAATCGTAACCCTACCTTTTTTTCAGAAACATGAATGAACCTAGTACTTAAAACGTTTTAAAGAATATTGTAAGCAATAACTGCTAAAACACGAGCAACGCCGCAGGAAGCAGTATGATTGGGCCACAAACATCCATACACCCAAACACCATAACATTAGCATTTATACAGTAGGATAGTTGCCCAGAGACTGGTACCGTTTCCAGCATTCAGGCGAAACCAAGGGCATGGCCTTAACTTATGAGTTTCATATGTAAATTTATTGCATTCGGTAAGCTAATTTCTTCCATAAATTTCAAGTTACTTGTCTCTACGGGTGTTTAGCGTGCTAACAAGATAGATGGTGAATATGTTTATGCTAAAATATTAAATTGAAGCAAAGCGCTACCGGTCGTCACAGCCGGAAGTCACCGTGAATAACGGCTTTGCAACGTTCAACTTGTAAAAAAACTACGCTATGATTATTCCCCGTGCTTGGAAAATATCTTCTTATCTTACGTTTTAAATGTATTAGGTTAAATGTATCTACGTTTTCCTCTCCCGCGCACTACTGACACATCTTATATGTCAATACACAAAAGACAATACACAAAAGTTATCTGGTAGATAATGCTTTATAGCATTAAGTTCGCCTTTGTGCTGTTATTTTTATGTGCAATAAAGTATTTTCAATCAATCAATAAATCTTTTTTGCTCATTTACATATGACCGCTGTCCACAGGCTGGTAGGGATGCTGAGGCATCCCCGTCTATCAATTCGAAAATTTAGCCAAATATGATGAAATGTCAATGACAATGAATTCGAAACGAGCTGTTTGAACATTTGAGCCTAGTTCTATATTATGTATAACGCTTAGCAATATCGTAACTGTTCGAACTGCATAAATGCTTTATTTTTACTTCGTTTTCTTGTACATCAAGATGGTCTTGACCAAGAAAATGCACAAAAAAATATGGCGGACTGACAAGCGTGAAATATCATTTTGACAACAGTATCAATTCTAGCACCAACCATACCAACGACTGAACATCATAAAACTTTCAAAGCAATGCAAAATTCTATGCGATCCCTTATTTTTTTTCTATGTTCGGTACATAGACCAGACCCATAATAAAATATGTTCTTTATGTGAGAATGGATGTTATAAAACACATTTTGTTGTTGGAAAAACCTCACAAATGCATTTCTCAAATCACGATTCTCCGTAACGATTCGAAAGAAAACAAATGAACTACGCAAGGAACACGCGAGGTCCCCAACTGGTACATTATTTCAAGTTTGCAGTTCTCAATATAACCAGCAAATGAAATACAACGAATCGCAAACTTCATAAACTTGAACGAAATACGTGGGACAATTTAAAAGTAGCTCGTTCTACAGTTTTACAATATATTTCCGATGTGCTCCCGGTGGGCTGCGAAGCAAAATAGAATTGAAACGAAGAAGGCGATATTACAAAATTCATGAAAAATTCAATATTGTTCGACGTGTTTTTGATAAAAGGTGTGTGTAAATCAAATTTTTTTTATTGAATTAGAAGATCGCTAAAAAATCTGTTGACATCTTGTTTCTTTGTAATGAAAGTCAGAGTTTTAACTCTGACTGTCATTACAAATTCAATAGGTATTTATTCAATTTAATCACAATAATCATTATGAAACGTCAAAAGTTAGGTTTCTGTTTTTTTAAGCTAGGTTTCCTAGCCATTTAACAGATTCCTTCATAAATATTTCATTTGAACAAAATGATTTATATTAGATCAGTGACCCGCCCACGCGCCCTGCTTCGCACGGGTGCACATATCATGCATGTTATACATATAAACTTTTTTCTTGAATCACTCTATCTATAAAACAAACCGCATCAAAATCAGTTGCGTAGTTTTAAAGATTTATGTTTACATAGGGACATAGGGACATGGGGACATAGGTATATAGGGACAAAGAAAGCGACTTTGTTTTATACTATGTGGTGATTCCCCAGCTTTTGACGTCAGGCGTCAGGCAGCGCAACAATCTTACGACTTGGTTGCTACCGTTCTTTTGTGCGTTAGAGCAACAGGTCATAAAAAATCTAACCCTTACTCCTAATATCTTACTAAATAAATATTCTAAAATAGTTTTGAATCTTAAATCTCTCTGAAATAGTTTATGAATTCATACGAACAAATTCCTTCATCAATATTCCAATAAAACAAAATGATTTGTATTCAAAGCTAAGGTTTTATTATTTTCAATAAAATTAAGCCCAAAACGATAACCGGGTCATAAAGTTGTTTTACGATATACCTACGAGGGTAAAGGATGGCTAAGTAGTTTACGTTTGTACCTAATGTTCAGTGGAGCGTGTAATCAATAAGCATAATGGTTTACGAGGGAAAATGAAAATGTACAAAATAGACGATTTCCCCAATGTACGGTCGATATCCCCCTTACGAAATCCCAAATATAGTTGTTTGAGAATATAGAGCTATTGTGAAGGCCTCGTCTGGGAAGTAATACTAATCCTTTTTCTATACGCGTAAAGCAGCGTTACTGTGTTTTGTTTTGAGGGTGTGGGTGGTAAAATTACCTACAGGCGGATAAAGTTGAATATATGTTCTAGGCAATGCTTTATTATGGAATGAAAAATTTTTTTTTTCTAGTAGGTTTATTTACATTCGTTCGATATCGGATTCGGCACGGAATACAATTTTTGAATTTAGAATACAATGGTTCCCTAAAATCCTTGTCGGAAACGAACTTTACACGATTTGGGCATTTTCACATAAAGCTTATGAATTGACATTATGATTCGAAAAGATAATGAGTGACTTTCCGCCAGCTATTCGGTGGCGAAAACCACGACCTGTCGTTTAAAAACTATGTAAGAACTCTGTTTTAATACATTTGCTTGTAACTGTGCTGAAATTGCCATACCATCGCTAAAAATTATTCACTTATTGTTATTACCTACGTGGAATAGAATTTCACGTTGATTCATTGAGAGACAACACGTGCAGTAGGTACATGCCTTAAAAAAACTGCCAATTGACTTTCCGCAAATAACGAATCTGATACCGAATGAATCAAAATAACCCGTAAATAGTCTTTATGAAAGTGATAAAAAAAGTTATGGGACGACGACACATTATGGGTCAAATCATATTCAAGGGGATGCCAGTGACGATAGGCAGATAGGGTTTTCGTTACGAAAGCGGTTTTTTTAAGCTTTTTTTGAAACTAAATACACTTGATATTGTAAAGTATATTGTAAAGCTATCCCAAACATACAACGTAAAATCATTTTACCTATTTTAGTCGTTGGCATAGAGTATTATTATAATATCTCTTGTGCCGATATCACACGTAAATGTGAGACGAAGCGCAAGATTAAGGTTCGAAATAAGCAACAAAAATTTTGTTCGTCCATTATCTAATTTTTCAAACCAAAATTCACCTCAAGAAACAATTCAGGTTGATAAATTTGCTCGCCTAAAAAATATCACGAGACAAAATGTTCAAAAAGTTTCCTCTATCGGGGTTTAAGATGTTTTCGAAAAAATTATTTGCGGTGATGTGGCGGTCAAAGTAATTTATATAAGTCTTGATGATAAATGGTGATAGCAGTCACCTATAGCATTACTTATTTCATCTGTTTGTGTTTATTTCAACAAAAGGGGATTAGTTGTCGCGTTGATCATCATTGCTACGTAAAGTGGTTGAATAAGTACAAATGTTTGAGGGTTTAGGTAGTCAGACGAACGTCCAAGTATTAATTTGTATTAAATTGCCATAATTTTTAAGGCAGTTTAAATAAATAAGCCTAGAAAATTGCTGATTTTCAATGTACGTACATAAAAAACAAAAAACTGAGATATACTTCGTTTGCGCCGGGCCTGGGTAAATTTTAAATGGATCATGACCATTCTTCTTTCGCACTTTTATTTAATAGAACTAGCTGATGGAATAAGCAGATGGCCCACCTGATGTTAAGTGATAACCATTACCATCACCAAAGCATTGCCTCGTAAGTCACGCATGATAGGAACGTGCCCTTTTTTTTTTTTTTTTAAACTTAATAGACCGTTCTTTGGCTACGATCTCGCCTGGTGGTAAGCGACGATGTAGCCGACGATGGAACAGAACGGTCCAGAAGACACCTATTCACTCTTGCCTTAAAGACACCCAAATTGTAGGAATCAGGAAAGACAGACGACGGCAATGAGTTCCAATCCTTGGCGGTTCGCATGATGAAGGTAGAAGCAAAAAACTTAGTGCGAATGGGTGGTAAATTAACCAGGTAAGGGTGGTACTGGGCCGTACGTCTACTCGTCCTATGGTGGAAAGGGGATGGTGGTATGAGATCGTGAAGTTCCTGGGCACATTCTCCAAAATGCAACCTATAAAATATCGATAGGCAAGCAACTTTGCGGCGGTGTTGGAGACTCTGGATCTTAGTCTCCGCCATGTATTGCTCCCCTATGAGCCTGAAAGCTCTCCGTTCAATCGAGTCTAAGGCATGCCTACGATGCACTGCCCTGCGTCCATCAATTTGAGGCATACATTATGTTAAGTATCATGTGCCTGTATTAACACCGGCGACCACACTCTTCAAACCGAAAACAGCGTTTCTGATTGGCGGCTGAAAAAGGCGTGGTGTGAAGTACTACCCTGGACGAGCCCTTCACAAAGAGCTCTACTACTCTTAAACTTATCCCACATTTGCAGTATAGCATACAAAACGTGACAGGTTGCAAGTTCATCACCGCTTTTCTTCTTTATTTAGTTAGTAGTTTATTCTAACGGTCACCGCATCTCCTGAAACCTCACTTTTACTATTAGCAAACAAGATTGATTGAACAGGTAATCGTACGTTACTTTTCTTCTATATGAGCTTGATTGATTATTGTGATTGATAGCATTTCAAATTAGTTGGAGAAGAATATCTTTTGTCGGACAAAAACTTGTCTCGGTGGGTGTGGCTGATGATTTTGAGGAAAGCTATATCTTCACTTTCAGATTTTTCTTCATTTCTTTCTTTATTTAGACATTTACCAGACTCACCGCTGGCTTCTGAAAGCTTGATTAACACTAATCGACTGTCAAGTCACTTGCAGTTTCAGCTTTCACTTCAGATCGGATAGAGATAGCAAGTGACTTGACAGCCGATTAGTATTGGTCGGGCTTTCAGAAACCGAGGGTAAGTGAACGGTGCAACAATTCCAACCAAACCAGAGTTTAAATCAGCAATTGTTGATATCCTAACTAATATTATGAATGCGAAAGTTTGTAAGTAAGGATGGATGGATGGATGTTTGTTACTCTATAACTCCAGAACACCTGAACGGCAGGCTGATCGCGTAGCTTTTGTTGCATTCAAAATCCGGTTGACTATGTCAATTTTGGCAGATTTGCGATTGAAAAACTGCCAAAATTGACATAGGCAACCGGATTTTGAATGCAACAGAAGTTACGTGATCAGCCTGCAGATCTTAGTAAAAATCGGCACAGAGATATAGTCTGAAATAGCACATAGGCTACTTTTTCTAGGGAATACCGGGGTTTAAATCTGCGCAGGTGAAACCGCAGGGTGCAACTAGTCTTTTAAATATTTTGACTATGGTTGATATTTTGTCTTATGCTTGCTTTAACTTTTACTTTTACAACTTGATACTAGTTTTATTTATTATGTATCGAATAATTATTATGAAATCGGAGGTATTTCAGTTGTTTTTTTATCTTAAGGAAGACGACCTCTGTGGCGCAGCGGGCGAGAGCCTGCCTGCGACGCAAGAGGTTGCGGGTTCGATTCCCGTCTTGGAACAAATTTGTGTACGATCTGCAGAAATTTGTTCCGATGGTCTGGGTGTTCTCTATGTATAGTAAAAAATATCTATCTATGTAAGTATATAATGTATTAAATATATCAGTCATCTA
This sequence comes from Plemyria rubiginata, assembly GCA_963576535.1. NCBI lineage: Eukaryota > Metazoa > Arthropoda > Insecta > Lepidoptera > Geometridae > Plemyria > Plemyria rubiginata. The sequence continues at coordinate 8,667,872 of OY754917.1, read as the reverse complement.
GTACCCATATAACACAAGCTTTGAATAGCTTACTTTGGGGCTAGATAGTGCTGTGTGGATTGTCTAGCATTATTTATTTATTTATATGCTTTCCAGCATCGGCATCCTCATGATAAAATCAAATCAAAACGGTCTCTAAAACAATCACAAGGGATTATGATTGGCAATTGTTTTTAGATCGATTCTAGATCGCACCACGCTCCAGCTAAATGATTACCAGCTATATTCCCTTGTAACGAGGATCATACACCAGTACAAAAACGTAACGTAACGTTACGTAGGCTGCTAGCTGTTGGTAGTTGCTCTGCTTTCTGCGCCGTAGGCCGTGGGTTCCATTTCCGACGACAATAAACATTTGTGTGATGGACATAGATGTTTTTCTCTGTCTGGGTGTCATTATATAAAATAAAGTATTTACAAAAAAAAAGTATAAAAGTATATTTCAGCTATTTGGTTTCCATATCACAAGCTTTGGCTTAGTTTGGGGCTAGATAGTGTTGTGTGGAATGTCCACCAATATTTATATATTTATTATAACGTCACGAACCAAACCTGTTGCCAATTTACAAGGTTTACTCGCGTTTAACTGTTTCTAGATTTACCTAGCTAGAAGTTTTAAATTGGTCCAAGTGATTCAATTGAGTTGGTATACATTTTGACTTTCCATCAATTAATAAACTTACAAGTATTAAAATCCAATTATTAAGTCGACTTGGTAATCAAACTTCCACCAATTAAATTAATGAACGCTTTGAAATCGAAACATTTCGATTCAATTATAATATTGCCCTTCACCAAATAGTAATAAGTAAGTATAATTTCAAATATTTAATTTCGAAGTGATCCCTGTGAATGTATTGAATATAGACCGTTCTGTTTTAATAATAATTAAGGTTACTGCTAAAGTACCGAAGTTGTTTACCTACACGTGTATATGGAGCTCTCGCAGATTCCAGAGTTTCAATACTATATGTACCAAAAGTAGTCCAAGCTCATTTTTTTTTATTGTTTGCAACGCATTTCTCCTATACATACTGTATATTGAAGAAAAATAAAATCATGGAGTTCATCGGAATTAATTCCAAAATGAATGATTTTGAGCATTCTTTATACATTGACTTTTTGCGATACATAGCAGTGTCGACGTCCATCTTGTTGCTTCGTTTTTTAACGGGTGGCGGACCATTCCTCCTCCATGGGGATGGGGGAGGAATGATGGGGATCACACTTCGTCTTCAACTTCGTAGTACACACGGATACCAATCATGTTCCACAAAGCCATAGAAAAATAACTCTTACTACAAGGAACTCTTACTACGGATTTGGCGATTCGGAAAAAATGGAGGCATATAGGTAAATCTCTACTTTTAGACTTGTCAAAAACAAAGAAGGAAATTTTTTTTACAAAACGAAAAGCGTACACAAATGGTACACTCTCCTCTCCTGTGAGATGGTAAAACCACCGTTCATATTAATCGTACACCTTAATACCTCCTACCGTAGATTAACGTTTAAGCTACTTTTTATTCCGAGAAATTTGAGATCGCGTCATTGAAAAAGAACGCTGAATAACAGTGGAGTGGATGTGTTACTCAATAACGCTAGAACGGCTGAACAGATTTGGATGAAATAAGGCGCATTAGATAGATTATAGTCTAGAATAGCACACATGCTACTTTTTATCCCGTGGGAATGCCGGGATTTAAACCTACGCGTGCGTGAAACCGCGGGGCACAGCGAGTAATTAATGAATTTCCCAAAACGCTTTATTCCTTTCAGTGACACAAAAGTATTCAAGTATCTAAACAAAACAAAATGGCCGTTCTCGTCTTAAATTATACAGCTGTAAATCCAACTAATAAAACATTCGAAACAAATTAAAGAACGAAGCGACTGTAAAGATTGCGATGCACTGGGGAGCCTACAAACAAAATATAGCGCGGAATTTTAGCACCCTTGAGAACCGCTATATTCTGAATTCAGCAAAGCTTGGGAACTTAAATAAAGTACCCTTCGCCGATAAAAAGCCATTGCAAGAAGTTAATGGACGAAGAAGGTTTTGGAAGTTGGGAACGTTTATCGCTGCGGCGACCTGTTTAGCATCTGATGTTAATCATAATCCTCAAACGAAGTAACTTTAATCTAACTTTAACACTATAGCCGTTGCGAGAAGTTAGTGGTCATTCGACAGTCTTCACAGCTCAGTTGGTAGTAGCTTTGCCTTCTGCGCCGTGGATTCGAATCCCATCGAATCGAGAACATAGATTTGTGTGATGAACATAGATGTTTGTTCTCTGTTTAGGTGTGTTATAATAATTATAAGATTTACGAGTATGTATAAAAAAAAATATACATACTCGTAAATCTTATAATCGTATTTTATTTTATTTTATTCGGAATAACTAACAGTTGATACTTTTAATCTTATTCTATGTTCATCACACAAAAGTTTGTTCTCGGTGGGAATCGAACCCACGGCCTACGGCGCAGAAGGCACAGCTACTACCAACTAAGCCGTAAAGTCTGTCAAGGCTTTATCTATAAAAGAGTTACAAAAGTCACCAGAAAATAAAGTTATTCAAGTAAAACAGTAGCCATTTTTCAAAAGAGATAGTTTCAATTGCCAAAAACTTGCTACGTATATTTTCAGTCGGAGAGCTAATATTTTATCCGCGTTAACCTGCAGTGCATAATTCTTCCGTGCGAGGCATAAAGTGCACTTTCGTATGTTATTTATATACTTTCACCAAGTTCAATTAGGGTTTATGTATATCTAGCGGTCAGAGAGCGGACGCCGCTTATGTTACAGAAGAAAAAAGCGGCAGAAAGTAATCTTTTTTTTTTTTTTTTTTTTTTTTTATGTAAAAGATAGGCAAACGGGCTAACGGCCCACCTGATGGTAAGCGGTCACCGTTGCCCATAGACAACAACAACACCAGGGGCGTTGTCGGTGCGTTGCCTACCCTGAAGGACTTTATTAACATTTTTCTTGAAGCTTTTCATGTTAAATCTTGGCGGGAAAACTTCTGATGGTAACTCATTCCACAGCCTATGGGTATGGGGAAGAAATGAGCGTGAAAAACGGAGAGTACGAGAGACCCAGGGTTCCAGAATGTGTGGATGAGCTCGATCCCGGTGCCGAGAGGAGCGGTGGTAAAATCTCGACGCTGGGATAAGGTCAAATAGCTCCTCCGAGCATTCCCCATTGTACAGCCGATAAAACACGCATAAAGAGCCAATGTCGCGGCGTAAGCTGAGCGGCTCTAGCGTATCAGTGAGTTTGGGATCGTTGATAATTCTAACGGCTCTTCTTTGTAGGGAGTCAAATCGTTGCAGCTGATACTTGGGTGCCCCGTTCCATAAATGGGAACAGTATTCTACATGCGGCCGAACTTGTGCTTTGTAAAGCAGAAGCCGCTGTTTTGGTGTAAAATACTGTTTGGCACGGTTTAGCACTCCAAGTTTTTTGGATGTCAGTACAGCTTTTGCTTCGAGATGACTCCCATATTGGACCTCGTTAGATATCTCAACCCCCAAAATCCCAATACTATCTGAGACAGACAAGGGAACGTCCTGAAACTTTGGAGCCACAGAGAACGGATCCTTCTTGGATGAGAAGGCGCAAACCTGAGTCTTCGTCGGGTTGAAAGTGACTAGGTTTCTACTTCCCCAGTCGGAGACTAGCTCTAAGGCACTCTCAACATCGGACACAAGTCTACGCCTGTTCTCATCAACTTCAGGGCGTGGGGTGTTTACGCGGCCGGAGTAAAACGAGTCACCCGTACTATCATCAGCATAACAGTGAAGACCGCTGATCTGCAACATATCATTGATGTGCATGATAAATAGCGTGGGCGACAGCACTGATCCCTGCGGGACACCGGCATTGATAGGCTTTAGGTCTGAGCAGGAACCATCGACGACAGCTCTGATGCTTCGCCCCGACAAGAAGCTAGTAACCCATTTGCAAAGGCCCTCAGGAAGCCCATAAGATGGTAGTTTACTGAGGAGTGCCTTGTGCCAGACCCGATCAAAAGCTTTGGCAATATCAAGACTGACTGCCAGGGCTTCCCCTCTACTCTCGACGGCTTCGGCCCAGCGGTGAGTGAGGTAGACAAGAAGATCACCAGCTGATCGGCCGTGGCGGAAGCCGTATTGACGGTCGCTAATCAGCTGGTGGTCCTCAAGGTACGCCAGAAGACGAGTATTAATTACTCGCTCCATCACCTTACAGAGTACAGAGGTAATCGCGATGGGTCTGTAGTTGGATGGGTTGGTTCGATCACCTTTTTTGGGAACTGGGTGTACATGGGCTATCTTCCATGAAGAAGGCACGTTACCCGAGGTGTATGAAAGTTCAAAGAGGTGAGATAATACAGAACACAGCTCAGGGGCACACCTTTTCAGCACCAAAGCTGGAATGCCATCTGGTCCGCTCGACTTTCTCACATCCAGAGACGCAAGTTCCCTCCGCACTGCCCTATGAGAAAAGTAGATTTCAGGCATGGAACTTGAACATAGGGGTATTGTTGGAGGCGTGGCATCCCCATCAAGGAGAGTGGAGTTAGAAGCAAACAGAGATCCAAGGAGGTCGGCTTTCTCCTTTGCGGTATGGGCCATAGTGCCGTCAGGATGTAGCAGGGCGGGCAAAGAAGACTGGCAAAAATTTCCCTCAGCTGCTTTAGCAAGCGCCCAGAAAGCCCTACTGCCGGAAGGGTATTCAGCCAGTTGGTTTCCTATCTTGCTGACGTGATGGTTTTTAGCTGAAGCCATTACTTTCTTACTGTGCCTGGAGGCTGCGTTAAATTGCTTCTTGAGGACGGAAGTATTTGGGTCCCTACACTCACGTGCTTTGGTCCAAGCTCTGAATGCCTTTAGTTTTGTTCTAGCGGAATCGGCACAAGACTTGTTGAACCACGGTTGACTCTGACCACCGACGCGCACAACAGAGCTAGGAATGAAACAATCCATACCCTGAAGTATCACGTCGGCTACAGAAGCAGCGCTAGCGTCAGGGTCTTCCGTTGAGAAACATAGCTGCCTCCATTGGTAAGATGCGTAAAACTCACGGAGTCCATCCCAATCAGCTGCTTGGAAGTGCCACACCTTTCGTTTCCCAGGTTGTGTATTCGTTATGGGACGAACTATTGGCACCTGCGTTGAGACAAGGCAATGGTCAGAGGAACCAAGTGGAGCCTCCACTGTTACCCGGTAATTGGCTGGATGTGTGGTCAGTACAAGATCCAACAAAGATGGTGTGTGGTTCTCAATATCTGGTATCCTGGTAGGACTGGACACCAGTTGGGAGAGACTATGAGTTATCGCAAGGTCATGGACTGCTCTTCCAGCAAAATCAGTGCGTTGGGAGCCTAACCACTCAGTGTGGTGGGCATTGAAGTCACCGAGGATGATTAGTTCAGCATGAGGATACTGACCCAATGTCCACTCAATCCCCTCAGCGACCTGTGTAAGGAGTCCTGTAGTTTCAGCGTCACCGCCGTGAGACCGATAGAGGCAAGCGTAAATTCGCGTTTGGCCGCCATAATCCACGCGCACCCAAATACATGATTGGTGTTTAGCTTCAAGACCATTAAGACGTCGACAACAAATATCCCCTCGTACAAACAGGCAGACTCCGGCTTTCGATAGAAAATTTTCTTCGAGTTTGTAGCCCGGGTAGTGCAGGTAAGATGTATCGGCAGGACAGGATATTTGAGTCTCGGTCAAAAAAAGCAGGGCAGGCTTCGCAGTTTCAAGGTGGTGATGGACAGCATTAAGGTTAGAGTGGACCCCACGGATGTTGCAGAGGTCCACTTTAAGAGTGGATTGTGAAGCCGCTGATAAAAACTTACTTCTTTTACTTTTAATGGCCATTGAAAAATTACAAAGGGAAAAGGAAGTGTAGGAAATGAAAAGCATTCCAGTCAAATCGAGTGAAAAAAGATAGCAGGCAGAGAGGAGCTCAACTTGACACGACCGAACAATGGATGGTTGGTGCGATGTACGGAAGGGCCCCCGATCCTACCCGTAAGAAACTACCGGGTTCCACTCCGGTCTCCTACTCCGGCACGACAGCTTCTTAAGGGCTTTTTTCGCAGATTGGCGGGACAGCCTCCCAGAGCGGAGTTTCAATAGTGATCTCTGGGTTCGGGTCCCCTACTGACCTACGGGCGGCCAGCGGACAGCCGTTTCACCGGGTCTCCCTGGACATCGCAACAACCCTTCATCACGATGCAGAAGAGGCGCTCGATGGCCATGCTAATACCCTCGACGATGACAAAATACTCTTCACGACTGGGGAAGGGGAAGGGAAGGGAAACTGGTTCTCTTGCATTTGTACTGGAACACGCCAACACTAATGAGTATAGACATTTGGCAGTACGCTCTAGCAAGAGGGTGGTAGCGATCCAGGCGGACCTCTTTCGGGGCCCTACCACCGCAAGTGACCAGGTTAGTCGCCTCGTACGACACGCTTCCTGGCAGCGGAGGGGATAAAAGTATTCTTTCTCCGTCCCCATCACGGATTAAAACCTATTAGTATAATCTATTTTAATTTGAATTTATTGGCTTACAACAAAAAAATAGTCAAACGATAAACTATGCTTAAATTATTGCCGTCTCTTACCAATGCATAATGGCAATAGAATAAAAAAAATTACGCAAAAAATAGCGCAAATTTTAGATAGATGTTTAAAGTTAGGCACCGTTCTGATATACCTTATATTATGTCTAGTCTATCATAGGAAATACATCACAAAATTATTATGTTGACAAGTCAGTTTTTTTTGTATAAATTAATTTATTATAACTACCCTTAACAAAAAGCAATTTTTTTCTAGACTTGGTCACATAAAACTGGAACCTGAATCATATTCAGACAAGTTAAGTGATCCTTGTGATTCAATTGATTGATATACATACGGTTGATAGTTCTTCGAGCTAAACGACCTGCTAATAATTAATTTGAAATATCTAATTAAATTGAAATATTACACGGGTAATTATCGCGTTTTACCTTTAATAATTTCCTGACCGATTTTTGACCTGCTAATGTTGCCATATTGTGGCTTTTAATCTCTAGCGCAAAACAAAAAAATATTATACCTATTAATTGTTATTCTCGTAAATAATTTCATGATTTCAACATGCAAAGAATCAGATAACAAACATCATGAGAAAACCGACAGGTAGAACCTAAAAATTCGAAACAACGTGTGAAAGAGGCCTCTTTGAGTCTCATTTCAAATCTCTTCACCACACCGTTTCCTTGAAGAAACCAGTGCAACTACAAGAAGTTAAGAAACAGCGTACATTCATGTTCGTCCGCTTGCGATGCATATCAAACTCCATTGTAGTATTCACGTCCAATCCGGAGCTGACAGTATAACTTTGTAGCTATCAACGAGTTATTGTCATCCTCAATACAACTAGGGATATACCACTATCCGGAAATTAACGGATAAGTGAGAGGGGAATTCAAAATGGAGCTTGTTTCGCGAAAATCTTTGGTAAATAATTTACGCAGCGAAAATGATTAATGGCCTGAGAACAGTTTAGGAGGCATTATTGTAGATTGCTTTTGAGAACTACTTACTTTATGGTAATAAAGGTTTTCTTAAGGTTCAACAATTAGTATTAAATCGCTATTATTAGGTACCCATATAGCGTCTACTGTTACCGAGCCAAATTTGTAAATCGGTTAAAAACTCCTTTTGATATAATATATCATATACAAAATAATCGTTACAATTGTTCTGGCGGGTGTACTGTTCCGTATATAAATGGCAGATCAATAAAATATTATCTGAACCTGGCATGTCCTCTCCTTACCCATATCATGGTGACATGCTTTGATGTATACCTGCCTTTGTTACACAAATAAATGTGACACACAACAAAGATATACATGTACCTATCGCTTCTTATCGAGTCACTAGTTTCTTTCAAAACAGTGTGGTGAAAGGATTTTAAGTGAAGCTAGATAAAGCGTTTATGGTCCCTATGCGATTTAAGCGCCATGGGCTTATTGTTGAACTTACTGTTGAATTCACACAGCAACAGGCTATTAGCTGAGTCTTGCCAAATCGTTCCACTAGCTGCAACCCCCGGTTTCACCCGCGTAGTTTTAAATCCCGGTATTCCCACGAAATTAAAAGTAGCAAAAGTATAATATTATCTATCTCTGTGCCAAATTTCAAACACATCCGTTTTTGTGTGATTGAGTAACAAACATCCAAACTTTCACATTTATTATAATATTAGTGGGTGACAATGTACAATCCAACTACTATTATAAACGCGAAAGTTTGTATGTATGAATGGATGGATGGATGGATGTTTGTAACTCTTTCACGCCGGAACTGCTGAACGGATTTGGATGAAACTTGGCAGACAGATAGATTATAGTCTGGAATAGCACATAGGCTACTTTTTATCCCGTGGGAATACCGGGATTTAAATCTGCACGGGTGAAACCGCAGGGCGCAACTAGTATCTCATATACCTACAACAGGGTATACGCGTGTCATATTATCGTCTTCAAAACACACCCACGACTTTCCAAAATGCGAGCTGTACGTTTGTTAGGGGCGAAATTTCGCAGAATTTCGTGTACATTGATGCCCTTTAAATTCATTGCCCCTAACGGACGGTTTATCTAATTATGCAAAACGAGAGTTTGTTCGTAGTTTATTGTGTACCGAAAACTCAGCCTCGACCGAGAAATAATAAACGAAAACCACCCCTTAAGGCGAACTCACCAGACTTTCACCACACTGTTTCGAAAGAAACTAGTGACACGACAAGAAGAGAGGCGAATTCAAGAGGCAATTTACCTCTCGCTCGCACGTTTCTTCACGTTGAAAGATATAAAATCACTAAAACCATTTTCGAAAAATTGCAAATAACCATGTTGCGTGCAATCACATCGCACACAACATAATAGGGGTACAGTACAATACGAGCCTCCTGTACATTCTATTCCAAATATAAATATCAAACCTAAAAAAGTCATATAACATTTGACGCATTATGTCTGACCCAAGCTTGTTAAAACCAAATAATTGTTTAAAGTGAAAAGCCCTTATTCTTAATGGTCTCTGAGCGCACCAATAGCTTATCAGACCGTTAGGTCTGTTGCTGTCTCTTGTCGTTGGCATAAAAGTGACTGTGATAAGAATACTCTATTGAGCCGCTATAAAATGGCAGGGATTATGAATATGAGGGTATAATATATTTATTTTAATAAGTTCCAACTCATTATCTGACAAAAACAATGTAATATGAACCTGATTGTTTAACCCTAGACACCTAACCTTCGCATATATTCTTTTAAACCTAACCATACGTCGATTCGACGAGCAATTTTGAACCCTTATTTAGTAACTATTTATAAATGTTTCCGTTATTTTTATTACTTAAATACATAAACCAAGTATTATTTTAGTAAATAAAACAATACAGCCACGTTTTACTATAGAAATAATTATTTTATACCTAATATTATATGGCACTGGTTTTAGAGACCAAATGAGATGTACACCTAAACTACCTAATTCCTTCTAGCTAACCATTCGTCGAAACGACGATTTTCGTAATATATCAAGAAATAAATTAATTACGCGCTGGACTCCCTCATTTCCCGAGAGAGCTTGACGAACACTAAGTTGGCAAACGATGACATTAGCGTAGATCTTAGGATCGGCGCGTGCGCCGAAAAAATACAGCAATATTTCTTATGTATACTCGTCGATTCGACGAAGGTTAGGTGTCTAGGGTTAAAAAAAGGGCGTAAAATCTCGTTATTTGTACTTTACCCTGTTCCCTTTTAAGATAAAATCCGGTACAGCCGGAATTTAAGACGGCAATCAATGAATATTAATGCGAATTTACTTTGAAACGAGGGAATGTTTTATAAGTAATATTACTGCTAAAATAATTGTTTCTGCTTACGATGTTTGATTTTATATAGAAGAAAACTACTTATATATATTATTACTATATATTATATAGTTTATAGGTAGGCTTTTTATGTCTATACCTAATGTTTTATTATTATTCATTTTAAAGTGCACCCAAACAAAGCATCTTATTCTAGGCTCCTCTACATCCAAAGGTTGTCTGGAAGAGATCGCTTTTTTATAAGTAGTAGGCAATAAAAATTATTTTATTTTTATTAAAAATGTTTAATAACATAATTTTTATAAATGTTTAGTAACATAAACAGTTTTAATAAAAATCACCAAGCCACATTATAGCTTATAGCACTGAAATAAAATTCACTTTTCATTGCAAGTTAACAAAAAGTGGAATGTTCCTGGTCTTGATGACCAGGAATTTTCCACAAACAGCAAAATGCTTCTAATTAATAGTTGGATAATTAATCCCGGGTTTGCTCAGAATTAGAAGTGGTAAGAAATTAGTCTGCTTGAAGATGGTTACACTTAGGTAAGTACTTTACTCTTTACGGTAGGTATAAACAGTGTAAACGGCGATGGGCTTGCAATCTGTCACGTATGGAATACTAACTACTGCAAAATGTGGGTATGTGCCAAATGTAATGTTTGGACGTACCTCTGACTACCCCCCTTAGACATCCTCAAAGAATCTTGAATTAGTACCTACTTGGTACTGGGAGATCTGAAGGGATATCTACCGTGCCTGGGGATCAAAGTCGTGAAGCTGTTTCAGTTTTTTTTTTATAAACAGTATGGAAATTTTGAATTTTACTTTTAACACTGGATAGAAATTTTTATTCAAAGGAACCATTACAAAAAAAGTATGCTGGACAATCCACACAGCACCATCCAGCCCCAAAGTACTCAAAGCTTGTGTTTTGGGTACTAGTTAACTGATATATTTAATACATTATAATACTTACATAGATAGATGTTTTTTATTATACATAGAAAACACCCAGGCCAACGGAACTTTCTGCAGATCGTACATAAATTTGTTCCGAGGCGGGATTCGAACCCGCAACCTCTTGCGTCGCAGGCGGACTCTCGCCCGCTGGACCACTCAGGTCGTCAACTATTGTTACTATTTGTAAAAAGAAAGAAAAATGCATTCAAAGATTTTCTAAATTTCGCTTGCCACACACCTGGAATCAAACCGACTAAAATTTGTATATTAACATCCTGGTTTTATGACATCGATCGTTAGGGCCAATAAGGATTATATCACTCTAACAAACGTGGTAAATTAAATGAAAGAAGAATCACAAACTTTTATAGATTTTCATGTAATTTAGTATGCAGGGGATTTCGGGGCGATAAATCAATCTAGCATTCACTTTAAGAAAACGATTTTTCACCATCTTTAATTTTCAGGCAATCTTCTTCTTCTTCTTATCGTGTCACTAGTTTCTTTCGAAACAGTGTGGTGAAAGGATTTTAAGTGCGCCTCAAGAGGCTCCTTTCGAGCACTTGTCACATGTTATAGAACTTGTTAGGTTTTACAACATGCAACATGCCGTTTCATTCAGGCAATGAAAAACATAAACTGTAAAATACGACTCTTCCTGACATACTATAATTTTTTAGGCTACTTCAGTAGATGGCGTTGGTAAGCAACGGAGCAAAGCTAGGTCACCAAGCTCCCAACCTAAACTCTCTATAATGTCTACTAAATGTAGATATCGGTAACTTCTCCATATCTACAAGTTGAATAATGGTTCGATGCTCTCGAGCTATTCCAAGTAACCTTGGTATGCATACCCAGTTCAAACTGAACACGTGATCCTAAATCATTCATCCGCGCAGTCAAAGCATTGACGTGACATCAGACGACTGATCCATCTGATACTGAGTCTGCGGTCAGAGATGCTAGCACCGATCAAGGCTCCTACCTATTTAGTGTATCATCATCAGCGGCCTACAGAAGTCCACTGCTGGACATAAGCCTCCCTTATACGTTTCCAGGAAGAACGATTCTGAGCCCTTTACATCCACCGACTTCAGAGGGTTGCGGTTGCCATTCCTGAACCTTTTTTCCCCAGTAGTTGTCATGTTCATCAGCTGATACGTCATTTGTAATTTGTGGCGTCATATCTCATGACATTTTGTCAAAGTTTAACGAGAATGGCTCTTTTGCTAAGGGCACTAACAGTGCTACAGATTACGCATCGCAGATCTTGTATGCTGATACGTCATTTGTCATTTGTGACGTCATATGTCATGACATTTTAAATAAATAAATAAATAATAAATAATGCTGGACAATCCACACAGCACTATCTAGCCCCAAAGTAAGATATTCAAAGCTAGTGTTATGGATACTAGATAACTGATATATTTAATACATTATATACTTACATAGATAGATATTTTTATTATACATAGAATACACCCAGACCATCGGAACAAATTTCTGCAGATCGTACACAAATTTGTTCCAAGGCGGTAATCGAACCCGCAACCTCTTGCGTCGCAGACAGGCTCTCGCCCGCTGCGCCACAGAGGTCGTCAAAGTTTCCCGAGAATGGCTCTTGTGCTAAGGGTACACAGTGCTACAGTCTACGCATTGCAGAGCTCGTGTCTGCTGATATGTCCGTCTGTCCACATTACCACGGATGCATGTCATGTAGCAATTTGATTTACTATTTGACGGTTTCAGTTGATTAATTTGGTTTCACTTAATTGTATAACCAAAATTATACTTAATTATATAACTTAATACATAAAATAAAGCAATATCTTCCACATAACCTTAGTGCATGAGAGAAAAAAATATGGAAAGAAGATTATATGTGTGGTTCCAGAGACTTTTAATAGTTTGTGTAAGCTGGCATCTTATGTTGCAGAGTCTGCAAATGTGGACGTTTGGAAGTGCCACATAGTGCACGTTTTTCGTAGGCATGCTCTGTGTATGACTGCATTAGCTATAGCCAGAGGTAACCGCTCAATATAAGAACTAGCTTAAATTTTTTCTAAACCTTTTAATTCTAAAACATTCTACAACTTTCAAGTAAAACGTGCCAGCACATGGTTTTTTTAGATTTTATATGAATCTAAAATGCGAAATGCTAATGTCACGTACACGATATATGTCACAGATGCTATTCCAAAATGTACAAACTTAGGGGTCGTTATAAGGCCTAGACACACAAATCCTGAAACTCCAAATCCCAAATAGACCCTCGAAAACATTATTAGAATCCTAAGTACAATCTAGATTAAATTCCAATCCTATCCCTAAAACAAATATTTTATTCATTACAAAGTTGACTCAGAAAGACGTTTTCTTTTACTAATTACATTAACATTCGACTTTATAAGCAATCACAGGAAGGCCGTTAATTGTCAAGCTTGGACTAAAATAAAAAAGAAGATACGGTTAGAAACACAGATGAATTTTTTTCAGTGATTTTAGATCTTCAAAAATGTTGTCATGATTGTGCGAGTGACGAATTGACTGGCGTTTGTCAGCCTTTTAAGATTCGTTTCTTTATAAGCGCAGGTAAAGGAATAAAGCATAGGTATATGGCATATATGGTATGTGGCAGGTATGGCCAAACGGTCAATCTCAGCTATTTTAGTCCAGTCGATCGTGGCAAGGCAATAAAAAACATGTAAATAGTTAAGTACATAAGATCAATTTTCGATCGCCGTACAACCAAATGTACCACATGGTGTTTCCAAACGAAAACACACAGAGTTATGATATATAACAGTAAATCTTGGGTCTAATTAAGATGACCAACCCTGGTATCCTACTAATATTATAAACGCGAAAGTTTGTAAGTATGGATGGATGTTTGTTACTCTTTCACGCCGGGACGGCTGAACGGATTTGGATGAAACTTGGCAGCGAGATAGATTATAATCTGGAATAGCACATAGGCTACTTTTTATCCCGTGGTAACACCGGGATTTAAGTCTGCGCGAGTGAACCGCGGGGCGCAACTAGTATAAACTAAATGGCAGGCATAAATTCGATGTGACGTTGTCATAATATGAGCAAGTCAAGGGAGAGTCACATCTAAAACCCTATCCTCCCCTAAAGTTTTAATCTAAATTGGCAAGCGTATTTTCCGCAAACAAAATTCCTCTCACGTGCCCAATAAACTACTGGGAGCATTTAGCAAAACGTTCTCTGGTTCCGAACAGACGTTATGGAACGTTTTCTGGGAACATGAAGGCTGCATAGTGCGAACAGGTATGAAACCTACGCGCCCTCTTGAGGTTACTGTGGTATTTAGGCCCCTTTTTCACGGAGACCGTGGTTGCGCGGTTGGTCGTGCACCCATTGTCATCAGTGAAACAGGGCAACTGAGCCCTGTTTCTGTGTAAAAAATATACAGCTCTCGCTTCTCGTCTCGTCGCTTTCTCTGTCCCTATATCCCCATGTCCCTATGTCCCTATGTATGCTTAAATCTTTGAAAATACGCAATGAATTTTGATGCGGTTTTTTTAATAGATAGAGTGATTCAGAGGAAGTTTTACATGTATAATACATGCATGATATGTGCACCCGTGCGAAGCAGGGGCGCGCGGGCGGATCGCTAGTAAATAAATAAAAAGTAGTGCTGGACAATCCACACAGCACCAACTATAGCCCCAAAGTAAGCTACTCTAAGCTTGTGTAAGGGTATTAGATAACTGATATACATAGTACATTATGCATATAGGTACTTAAGTTAGATATTTTTTTAGTATACATAGAAAACACCCAGACCAACGGAACAAATTTCTGCAGACCGTACACAAATTTGTTTCGAGGTGGGAATTGAACCCGCAATCTTTTGTGTCGCAGGCGGACTCTCGCCCGTTGCGCCAGAGGTTGTCAATTTAAAGAATACTAACCAGTTTCTGCTCGATATTTTCCTTCACCGTTTTTGGTATTTTACTATAAAATAATCCATTGGTACCCGATTGGATTCGAGGCTACCGATACGATGGGAAGGTTACCACTAGCTAATGCTATGAAGAGAAATACTGAAACTGAAACTGAAACAGCTTCACGACTTTGATCCCCGGGCACGGTAGATATTCCTTCAGATCTCTCAGTACCAAGTACTTACTCAAGATTCTTTGAGGATGTCTAAGGGGGGTAGTCAGAGGTACATCCAAACATTACATTTGGCACATACGCACATTTTGCAGTAGTTAGTATTCCATACGTGACAGGTTGCAAGCCCATCGCCGCTGCTAGAATACTAACTGGTTTCCTCACGATGTTTTCCTTCACCGTTCGAGAGCACTGGCATTGCGCACACAAATTTTTCGATAGAAAAATTCATTGGTGCACGACTGGATTCGAACCTGCGACCATACGATTGGAAGGCGGGGGGTCACTTCCACTAGACCACCGGTGCACTACTTTATAAGTAAAGTAAATACTCATTGAAACATCGATAAGTAAGTAGCACAACACTTCAGACTCTCAGCCTAAAGCCTAATCACCGTAAATCACCACTTTACCTCACACTAACCGTTTGCTTGCTCATTCAGTGTGTGAATACCTGAGGACTCGGGAGAATAAAGGCTGTTTATATTCTGACTGCATGGAAATGGGAACAATTTGACGACCTCAGTGGCGCAGTGGGCGAGAGTCCGCCTGCGACGCAAGAGGTTGCGGGCTCGATTCTCGCCTCGCAACAAATTTGTGTACGATCTGCAGAAATTTGTTCCGTTGATCTGGGTGTTTTCTATGTATAATAAAAAAATATCTACTGTTACAGTTGGTTTAGTATCTGGTTCCTACAGCTATTGCTTTGCTTAGTCTAAGACCAGAGACAGTGTTGCGTGTTTTTTTATACAACTGATGGAACCAGCAGATGGCCCACCTAATGTTAAGTAGTAACCACCACCTATAACAAAGCATTGCCTTGGAAGTCATGCACGATAACGCACGAAAGGAACGTGCCCTACGATACCCTGTCCTGCGTCCATCAACTTCAGATCTACAGGTGGTAAGCCTCAAGTGCATGAAAATAATGAGCAAAATACAACTGCAGCGCGTGTGACGTCACTGCTACGCCCCGTGGAAATACCAACACTTAGGCAAGAGATTATTTCCGCTTAAGAATGCACTACACTCGTCGTACTACTACGTCTGTGTTGAATTAGGAGCGCTGTATAGGGAATAACGGGATCAAAATATAAGTCGCAACTGTCTCTTTCTGCCTTACAGTCTTGTGATGACAATGTTATCATCGTTCGAGTTGGCATTGTTTGCATATTTTTATGTTTTAGTTTGCGCCTCGCAATTTAAGCCATGTAGTTTTAAATCATGGTATTTCCACGGGATGAAAAGTAGCCTATGTGCTATTCCAGACTATAATCTATTTCTGTGCCAAATTTCATTCAGTTCCGTTCAGCCGTTCTGGCGTTTTAGAGTAACAAACATCCAAACTTTCACATTTATAATATTAGTGGGCTATAAATAAAAACATTATTTTCGACCAATTAGAAACTGATTTTAAAATTCTAGTTTTTATGTTATACTAACTAAAATGGTTTTTTTATTCAACTACCTGATGGAGCAAGCAGATGACCCACCTGATGTTTAGTGGTAACCATCACCTATGACAAAGCACTGCCTCGTAAGTCACGCACGATAAGAACGTGCCCTATTTTGCAGTATGGTGGTGTCTCACAGACGCTCATGGAAGCATCTATGAGGACTTTTAGACACACTTTGCATGCATGTACAGTTTACAAGAGTTTCTTTTAAGCATCGGGATCCATCCATTTATATAAGTAGATTTGCCGTAATAAGTTGTTCGATGTAATAATTCAATTGTAATAAAAATACCTATCTATCTAATGCTATAAAAATAATGCTAATATTTACTGTCCTTTTGTTGAGAATAGCACTTGAGCATTCCGAAGGCAGCATGAAGGGAGATTTTATTGCGGTATTTTCCTAAATCTGAACAAGTTTATTTCTTGTTTGGAATAAGAAATAAGTTGAGATACGAGATAAGCAACGATGAATTACGGAGTTTCTGAGTAGGCTGAGCTTAAGATGCAGCAAAAGTTTGAAGGCATTTGAGAAATGTTTACTGAAGTTCTAAAATGTTGAACGGAATATCTGTATCAGACTAGTACATACTTTGTATCTATCATTTTGAGCTTTACTTTTTACGCCTACGTAGCTCAGTTGGTAGTAGCTCTGCCTTCTGCGCCGTAGGTCGTGGGTTCGATTCCCACCGTGAACAAACATTTGTGTGATGAACATAAGTGTTTGTTCTCTGTCTGGGTGTTATATAATATTATAAGTATGTATTTACAAAAAAAAAGTATTATAAGTAGTATACCAGCTATCTGGTTCCCATATTACAAGCATAAGCTTAGTTTGGGGCTAGATAGTGCTGTGTGAAAAGTCCACCAATATTTATTTATTTATTTATTTTAGCTTTGTACCGCGATTCGATATGGTAGACAATATGGATGGATATTATTAACTTTGGTTATTTATATTGTAAGCCAAATAATTTATCTGTATAGTTCATTTAGATTAGTTTATTTTGGAAGGCGATGTATGAATGTTGGTATGATCTTGAATTATCCGCTGTCGGGTCGAGCCAAGATGCTATGTACGAGTAGGTTGACAGAATTAGGGTTATGTAGATTAAGTTTTTGTATGTGGTGTATTTTTTTTGATGTTGTATATTATAGGACATTGTTGTCGCCCACAACAAAGCCCTTTAAATAAAAATTAAAAGAACATAATATAATGTATTTATTTTCCAAAAGGTTTAACATAGATGGACTGTGTGAAAGATGCTGTAAGTAAGAAAGGAGTAACTGAGATGACGTCTGATAGTGGAGAGATAAAAGAAAGAAGGCAAGAAAATTATGATGATTGTAATTACAGGCACATGAGGCTAAACATCGGTATGCCTCATGTTTATAGACGCAGGGCAGCGCATCGTAGGGCACGTTCCTGTAGGTGCTTGACTTACGAGGCAATGCTTTGTTATAGATGACTAGTTGCGCCCCGCGGTTTCACCCGCGCAGATTTAAATCCCGGTATTCCCACGGGATAAAAAGTAGCCTATGTGTTATTCCAGACTGTAATGTATTTCTCTGCCAAGTTTCATCCAGATCCGTTCAGCCGTTCCGGCGTGAAAGAGTAACAAAAATCCATCCATCCATCCATCCATCCATCGATACTTACAAACTTTCACGTTTATAATATTAGTAGGATGGTTACCATTAAACATCAGGTGGGCCGTCTGCTTGTACCATCAGCTAGCTGTTTAAAAGAAAAATTTGCTCGTCATCGCAGAATTCGGAAAATCCTTGATCACGTTGTCACACTAACGATATTATTGCCCCTAAAGACTTGTTACATACCATCTGGCATGACAATTCCAGCAGTCAACCGGACAAATGCCTCACAAGAATGGTCGGGAAATTTATGGACACGATCCGTTAACTCCACGGGACGGATGGCAAGAATGTCCCGGACCAGGGAGATAATTTACCCGTGGTCACATTCGTTTATTTGAGGGTTCTGATAAATATTCTTTGTATTATGTGGTTGGGAATAAAATCACCTGTATGACCTAGTTTTTTTTAAGCTCAATAAATAATTTACTCGTCATATTCATTTATTTGAGGGTTTAGTAAATATTCTTTGTTTTTTTTGGTGGTCGGGAACGAAATCACCTGTTTGAGATTTTTGATACAACTTTCTGATGTATTATGCAAGTGGATCACTGGTTATGTATAACCTTCAAATATTTTGTGGAAGACAGTGACGGAACTCAAATGACCCACTTGGTGTTAAGCAGTTACGCCTATCTTTAAAAGTAAAATGTCATTGAACCAAATAAAAACAGTTCGAAAGTTATTGAAGCCAACAAATGGGTCAGATTCCATTAACAGTGAAACGAATTCTTTCTTGAACCTAATCGCATTAAGATGCCATTTAAACTTTTTACTACGAAAGGATTTTGTAATTTTGTACTCGGGAAAAAATCTAAGGCGATTTGAGTCCGTATCAAGTGCTTCTTTGTCTAGTTGAATGTCTAATCTAAGCATAGAAAAACATTATTAGTGCTTAGATTTATTCCGTGGTATTATAACACGTACCATGGAATTAATCTAAAAACTAATAATGTTTTAAGATTAATAAAAATACGTATGTTAGTATTATACAGTATCATATCTAAAAAAAATCATATTGCAGGCATGTCAAGCCAGGACTATGAGCAAGATTTAGGTTACTTATTGCAAAGACTGGGTGTCTTTTATTGTTAAAATCTTGGCAGAGAAACCATTCATTTTGTCTCTTGAAACCACAAATAAAATCTGCTTTTGTTGAAAAATGCTCTCATACCTACTAATAAAATCAGTATTTATTGTAAACTTTGTTTAGTTCTTAAAACATTCATCATAATTAATTTCATAAAAGAATTTATTCCTAGAAAAAAATATTATGTATTACCTTCATACAGGTCAAGGATTATAACGTACCGGGTGTCTGGATCATGCTTCTATTGAAGACCTATTTTCACCCACTCTAGCAAAATGGTTATTTTCGTTATTAATACTTTAAATTTGGTCAAAACATTTTTATTAACACATATTTTGTTAAAAGGTGTCAAATACTTTGAATTACTGACTGTATAAAAACTTATGATTTAGTAAAGTTAAAGTAAAAGTTGAAATAGCAAGTGACTTAACAGCCGAATAGGGTTGATCGAGCTTTTAGAAACCGGGGGTTAGTGTCAATATTTTCAAGCATACAATATTTTCTTTATCAACGTAGGAATCTTATTATTTTTATCCTGTTATCTTCGATTGGATGATTTAACTATTTCAATCGAAAAAATTATATGGGCTATGCCAATGCTCTAACGATGAAGAAAAACATCATTAGGGAACGAAATAGTCACGACTCTAATACCAACTACTGCTACAAATGTGGGTATGTGCCCAACGGAATATAATGGAAGATAATTTTCATTTCAAACGGGTTATTTACGATTTGTGAATCATGCGATTAGCACATGATGCTTAACACCGCTGTCCTGCGTCCATCAACTTGAGCACTAATAATGGTTTTATATGGGCAGTGCATCGTAGGGCACGTTCCTATCGAACGTGACTTACACGGCAATGTTTTTTATAGCATTGCTAATGGTCCCACTGAACATCAGGTGGCCATCTGCTTGCTCCATCAACTAGTTGTATAAAAAATGTGAATCATGGTTAGTATCCCGTTTGAAATGAAAATTAAGTTCATATAGCCATCACAAAAATTATATAACGTAAGAATCTCTGACCCTCCCTAAAAGTATCCTCTCAATATAAACCTGCTTTGAGTCAAAATCTAAACGATAAAACCATCCCACCTTAGGTGTGTAATAAGCCGAAAACACTAGTTTTGTGTAAGAAGTATCGCAATTTATACTTTTAGGTGCCATAAACCTTGAAAGAACCTTTTTTACAGGATATTTATTGGACAGAGTCGACAGCTGTAACGCGTGCCAAACAAATAGAAAACAAATCGTAACTCGAAGAATTTTAATGGAAATAAGCGAAAAACTACAGAGTATTCGAAATTCCGATCTGTATTGAAACTGGGTAGGTAATATTTTGTTTGACTCGAGCCTGTTCCAAAGTATAGGGATTCCGTATTAATGCTCAATACATTGTAAAGTTGTGTCTGTAAAATGAAAAGGGACGCCTGGTGCATTATCTATAACCATAAGAATCAAAGTCCCGACTGACTGACTGACTGACTGACATATAGACAACGCACAGCCTAAACCGCTGGTCGTAGAGACTTGAAATTTAAGGAATACATAGTTCTTACAGCGTAGACGTGTGTTAAGAAGGGATTTTTCAAAATTCAACCCCTAAGGGTGTAAAAAGGGTTGAAAACGTTTGTATGAAAAATCGTATTCCTTCAATCTAGAAACTTGAAACTTAGAGTGTATATACATCAAAGTTAATAATTAAGTTTGTCATTATTCGTTTTTGAGAACTACCCCCAATAAGGGTGCAAAGGGGTGTTGTAGTTTGTATGGAAGTTTTTTAACTAGTGGTTCGATTGATTTCAAACTTGAAGTAAATATACTTCTAAATAAATAATTAAGAACGACATTTTTAGTTTTTGTAAAATACCCTTAATAAGGGTGCAAAGGGATGTCAAAGTTTGTACGAGAATTTTTGTACGCGTAGTGCGATTGACTTGAAACTAAAAGTAAAAGTAGATAAATAACAAAAAATATACTAATTTAGGGTTTTATCTCGGGTGAAATGCGCGAGCGGCATCAGAGGCGCAGCGGTGGCGGGCAAAGCGCGGGGCGGGGTCTTTAGCGGGCCTAACTGAGACTTGGACCTCTGTATCTAAGTACTTAGGCGCAAAAGTACTAAACTACGCGGGTGAAACCGCGGGGCACAGCTAGTTCTCTATAACATAAGAGATTCCTTGCCCCTAACCGTGTGACGTCACAGCGTGATCTTGGGCTTTATTCTTTACCCGGCGACCCGCCCGCACCCCTGCTTCGCACGAGTTCACATTGTTTTTCTACTATATCATGCATGTATGATACATATCAACTATCCTCTTGAGTCACTTTATCTATTAAAAAAAACCGCATCAAAATCCGTTGCGTAGTTTTAAAGATTTAAGCACACAAAGGGATATAGGGACAGAGAAAGCGACTTTGTTTTGTTCTATATATGTAATGATTGTGAAGACACAGGAAATACCTTACCCCAACCGTGTGACGTCACAACGTGATCTAATCGCGAATTGGATTGGTCATAGTGAATAACGCGCCTGTTTTAGGATGTGTGCTGTGATTTTTTTCAAGATTGTGGTCATGGTAAGTTTTACTATATTATATATACTTAAATATACCTATTCTTTCAAAAGCTTTCTATGTCTTTTGATGATTATTTAAGGAACCTGTAGTTTGTTCTTGGTACTATGAGATCTGAGGGTATATCAAAGTCATGAAACATAAAAATTAAAATTTTAAATTAATTATTACTAACGATGTAATAATATTGATTGAGGTAGGAAATTAAGGCTGTTTTATTTATGTAATGTGACTTTATAATTGTTTTACCTTATTTCCTAAAAGTATGAGACCGTTTCGCATATTTGTAAATTTTTTAGGAAGTTTGCATTTGAAATGGAAACTCAAATAAAAACTCGTATCAGAACATTTCGAGGCCTTTGAAAAGTTTAACATTGCTTAGGTATTTCTCAATGCGACGTATTATCGAGCTTTTTCCTTTAAACGCCCTCTCGGGTTTTTCCGATACAGAATTACTCTCTTTCGCAAAGGTCAATAAGTTTCTTACAAAAGGTTTTAAATTTTAAAAACAGGGTCACAATGCGATATCGCACAGATTTCAGTCGACCCTTGAAGTTCTAGTGTTTTATAGTAAAGAGAGCCAAAATGCGCTGTGGCCAATAAAAATAGTTTCGGACGATTTAGACTGCAATAACCAACAGTATCGTATTGAAAATAAAGTTGAAATTTTAAAATTGCATTCTTCCCCTCGCGCTCTCTTTAGTATTTATGGAAAGGCCTAAATTACTAGATTTGAATCCAATGAGAAAGCCTCCAAATAAAAAGAAGGAAACATAATAATTTTAATCAAAAACAATGAGATGGAGCTCTACGCAAATTGGTCTTCTTTCTCCATTAACGTTATGATGAAATGCTGATACTTGGTAGGGGAAGACAGGACGAAATTACACCGTTATGTAACACTAGCTGAACCCGCGGCTTTGCTCGCGCCAAGGAATTCAAAGTTTCATACAAACTTTCATCCCCTATTTGATCCCTTTGGGGGTAGAATTGATCAAAATCCTTTCTTAGCGGATGCCTACGTCATAACATCTACCTGCATGCCAAATTTCAGCCCGATCCGTCCAGTGGTTTGGGCTGTGCGTTGATAGATCACTATGTCAGTCAGTCAGTCACCTTTGAGTTATATATATTTAGATTAAGTGCTCACCCACGTTGAATGCGCGGACGCGGTGACGATATATCCAATGGCGAGACAGTGACGTCACCGCGCCCGCCCCTGCCCTCGCCCGCACGTTCAACGTGAACAAGCACAAACACTTCAGACGCTCACACAATCGTTACTATAACCAAAATTCATAGTAGTGTTTCGAGTTAGGTTAAAAAACACATACATGACATAGATTTCCTTGTATACTAATCAGCTGGCTGCTTTAATAAAAATATCTAATTTAAAGTATCATAGTAGCTCTACTATGGAATTTAATTTATGGTTAGGCACTTTTAAAATCAATAAAAGATATTGGTGTAATGGTATTGATGATTTTTTTTATGTGTATATTATGTTGCTTTACTGTGTAAGTGACGCTTGTTAAATGAATGGACTGAAGTCAGAGTTTATCATTATTTGACTTGATTTGACTTGACAATTTATTTTTATGCGTTCATTAGCATTAAAAAAAATAAAAGGTACTTTGATTTTGTAGTTCATTTTGTATTAAAATAATTGGTTATTCTCTTCCATCGCAAATAACGGCGGTGACAGGTAATAGTAAAATGTATTTGGCATCGCGTATCTTCGAAACGGCTAAACCGATTTTAATTTGGTTTTTTGATAAAGGTAAAGTTGATTTATTGTTCGGGATTGCTCTTGTCTAGGATTCAAGAAAATGTAATCAATTGTTTGATAACCTCTTTTTTGATAGATCGAAAATTATTATCAATCTTTGAATCAATAAAAAATTAAAATCGAATATCGTCTAAGTCCGTTCAGCCGTTCCAGCGTAAAACAGTAACAAACATCCATCCATCCATCCATACTTACAAACTTTCGCGTTTATAAAGTAGGATCAGCATAAGGTGCACTATCGCTGGGAACACGATAAATGTAAAAATTAATTCGTGATCCCAGTGCTAAAAAAAGAAGCGTAAACAGTAAGACAAGTCCTATCTAGGTATGAGCTTTCAAACCTTGAAACAAAAGAATCGCACCGCGGAACCACAAGCGTCTGACACGACGAGTGGCCCTCACCTTGTCCGGAGTGGCTGACAGTCAGCAAGTCTTAGATTGTGGGTGTTATGTCGCGTTTCTGTTTCGCTACCTTTGAATTTAGGAACGCGTTGTTGTCTTGAAAGGTAACAGCTTCATAATCTTGTCATGTATATCACTAGTTATTTCAAAACAGCTGTGGATGGATTTTAAGTGCGCAAAGAGGCCCTAATACCTATATTTCTATCCTCGGCGCCATGTTTTAGAACTGTCTACGTTTCTGTATGATGGTCTTGGCGGCGTTCCTTTTTTGAATGCATATATTTTAATTGGCAAAGCCTTTTAAATAAATAAATAAAAGTATTTTAAAATTGTTTTTTTCAAGTAAAGCTTGAACGATATAGGTAGAACAAAAACTCTGAGTTTCTCACACAAACATCAGTGCTTTATCGCTGAAGATTACAGGACTCGCTGTTTGAATACAAGGCTCAGTTTAGCGCAAAACAAGGAAATGTTTGACTGCCAATACAACATAATTTGAGCGTGATTTTTTATGAAATGCAAATTACATTTTGCTGAGGAAAAAATCTTTAAGAGTATTTCTTTTGATCTGTTCATCTTCCTTTGTTTATTTCTTGTGTATGGCCAAATTAACTTTACTTTATTGAAAAATTATCCCTTAGATCTTTTCTAAAGATTCTTCCATTGGTATAATTATAGAATCACTCGACAATGTTAACGGCCCGATGACTGTGGCTCGCAGTTTCGAGGTGCGATTGGCTATTATTTCATTTCGGGGAGGTTGTTTGAAAGAATAACTATCCAGTGACACGCATAAATACTGTTCGAATACAAATAATACAATAATATAAGGGGCTTGAGTCAGAAATCATTTTGGTATTAGTATGTTTGGTCTTACGTTTACCTAATACCAAAATGATTTCTGACTCCAGCACATTTCCCTTATATTATTGTATTATTTTTATTACTGCGAGCCGCTGTCACCGGGCTCTTAAGCAACCTTCTGTAAGCCCACTTTATGGATGGGTGACCGTTCGATGCGTTGACACCTAAAAGTGCGCTTACACGGGTAATTTTTTAAGCAATAATTGCTTGGAAACCCGAATGGATCAATCTAGAGTAATTAGTGGAGCGATATGCAGCAATTTAAAAAAAATGCGGCAGTTGTTTTGGCAATGTTGCTTCTAATTGCTCCTATCCCATATTATTATATCCAAATATTCTTGGGCCATGAGCTCAATACCAATCTGTCGTTTTTGACATAATATGGAGTATGAGGAGCAATTAGAAACAATATTACCGAAACACATCCATATTACTCGCATTTTTATAAATTGCTGCATTTCACTCCACTAATTACTCCAGATTGATTCACGAGTCATTCGTGTTGCCAAGCAATTATTGCTCAATAATTGCCCGTGTAAGCGCACCTAATAGAAAAAGAAAATATTTATTTTACGACATTAAACTTATCATCAGTACAGATAGGTTCAGATATATAAATTGAATATCAGCATTTCTTCCATTTATTCCACTTATCACCAACCAAAACCAACTCACGCCAATGTAGTACACATTGGTGCGTTGCAGTCGCTAAGACACGCAGGGCGGCCTTATAAAACCAAGAAGTCTCCAAAGTTGACCTAGTAAAAAAAACTTAGACATCGAAGACATGATGTTTTTTTATTTATTTTTCAATTGTTTTTCATTTTTCTTCTCGCTAGTATTGCAGGCATCTACATAGATATGTGATCCAACCAGTATTTGTGGAAATGCAGACTGCATTGCCAAGCGCCGGTCGTACGTGGCCGAAATTCCGAAAATGCATACTGTGACCTTTCAGGAAACTGTGAATATCAACAGTAGGTCACGTAGCCATTCTATTCTAATTCCTTCATAAATCTAGGAGCATGATAGTCTTGAGAGTGCGGGTCGAACCGGGCCCGGGAATTTCAATTAGTTTAAATGTTTCTGTTCTGTTCTTAAGAATTGCTTCTTTCGCTTTGTTTAGTTCTTTGTGTTTTTAGGGAATTCTGCCAAAAGATTTTGTATATTTTTTAAAGAAATGGACAGATTTAGGAAGTTTATATTCAAGACCTTATTTTCAGCAATAGTGTAAGAAAATTATTTTTTATTATCAGTAATATTATTTAATATACTAAAATTACCCTATAAAGTGTTCATAACTAAAAAATACCTCGCTTAGTGTGTCAATAGTTGTAGGTATTAAGTTCCTCTTAAAATTTATATAACGGGCTCACTTATGTCTTTTATTATTATGGCTTGTTCAATAAAAAGCCAAATTAAATATTTACCATATTAAATTTGGCTGTCTTCCTTACTGGTCACGGAGAAGGACTAGCGACCAAAGGCTGTTGACTATGTCAACCTCAACTAACATTGGTGATGCATTGAACCGGAAAATGTTACGCCATTTCCGCTCCTAATTGGGAAAGTTGCTAAGTTACCTTTTTTTATTGTCTCTGGCGGATGGCCATTGTTCAAAGCAAAGTAAATTTTAGCATTCCCCCATCTCGACAATTATAAAAGTTTTAATTGCTCGTACTTTAGTAATTACAAAAATACAGTCTCATGACCGAAAGAAATATTGAGGTAGTTGGGCAACTTCTGTTGCCAATCGGCAGAGCCTTTCCTGATTGGTCGTTTAATAACTGTCAGGTTAATTAGGGCGTCAGTTATAAGTTTTAATGGTAAGTATTTTACTTGGTATACATGAAATATTACTGGATGTTTTGAAAATGATTTAATTTGCAGATAAATAATCATTTCTTTTTTATAAAAAAAAGTCTCTAAAGACACCAATGTTTTGTTACAGGTGGTGGTTACCACTCAATACTATTTACTTGTTCCGTCAGCAATTGGGTAATTTTTGGGTTTATACAACGATCTTACAGCGCAAAATGAAATCTAAGCGCAGTTAGACTTCTTTGAGACTATTTTATGACGTCCCGTGTAAGTGACGTCACCCACCCATGGCCCATCCGATGTTAAGTGGTAACCATTAACCTATGTCTTTGTTATAACAAAGCATTGCCTCGTAAGTCACGCAAGAACGTACCGTATGCACTGCTCTGCACTTTCTTACTCGCTTTTCTTGCACATTTATTTATTTGAATTGGAACTTTTAAAAAAAAGTTTGTATTAATGTGTGTAGTTGTTTTGTTTTGCTTTTGTTTCACTGCTGCCAACCAAGAGTATATAACGCTACGCCACTGCTGTTTGTTTGACCTGTTTGCTAGAGAGTACTAGAAGTTTTTGTTTTGACTGACCACAGATTGTTATATTCCGGCGGACTGTACTTTTATTAGTGTTTTTTCGTTATTAAAATTTTTATTCTCTATAGTGACGTCACCCTATCCAAGGCTCTGACTGAAAACCAGCGCGGCTTGGCAAGGTTGGCTACCTAGGTACCAACTTTGCTAAGCAGCAAAAGCTGAGTTAGGGCCTTTTTGGCATACAGTACGTACCTACGCACTACTCTGAACGGGACGGGACTGGCCGCAGACATTGTTTTTCTTTCTGTATGTTTGTATGTGTGTTATGTTTGTTTTTTTTTTTTTTTCTTCTATTGTAATTAATATGTTTTATACGTACCTAATGTAGTTTCCTGTCCGTTCTGTATTTCTTCATTTCTTTTTTTCTGTATGTACTTATGTGTGTCAAATAAATGTATTTTCTTTCTTTCTTTCTTTCTTTCTCTGCATTCATCAATCTGAGACAGACAGATTTTAAGCATCATGTGCTTGTAATTACAGCGGCGACCATACTCTTCAAACCGAAACGTTGCTGCTTGGCGGCAGAAAAAGGCACTTGTAGCACTGGTAGTACTTCCCCGGACGAGCCCGTCACAAAGAGCTCTACTAAAAATTATTGGCTAAAGCTGTTTTTTATCGTTTCGGACCCATGGCACAACTGCTATGCTCAACTGGTTGTGCCGTGGGTAATTTTTTTTCCCTTCTACACGTGTTTACTTCTTCGTGTTTACTTTTCTGTCGTGCTTCTGTTAATGTTTTTATTGTATTTTCTTGTTTTAATTATTATAAGTGTATGTATCGTGTGTGTCCAAAATAAATGTATTTTCTTTCTTCTTCTTCTTTCTTTACACAATTAGTTGATCCGTTTAGGAAAAAAAATGTACTCACGGTCCAACTGACGAGAACTCGAAACCCTGGTTGTGCCGTGGGTAATTTTAAGACACAATTGATTGAGCCGTTCGGAAAAAAAATGTACCTATGGCTCAACTGAAGAAAACTGGACGCAACATTAGCTGTCATTTATGACATCAGCTGTGATTTTTTGTTCTTTTAAAAAGCAGAGCGGTAGGTAGGAGAGAAAACAAATGGCTACCATGAATCAACGTATTCTTGATCTTCCGACCCACTGGGTTAATGGCTGATTTTTTTCGTTTCTTCTCATTTACGTACTTGATTTATGCAGAGCTTCATTCACTTTTTACGTTCATTTTTGCTGCATTTTCATTTTTCACATTCGCATCGGCGTAAAAATATCTCTTGCAAAGTAAAGTCACTTTGCAACCATTTTTAGCCGTCGTTTTTTCAGTCGTAGTTTCAAAAAAAATGTATTTTGATGTTGCATGATTGGCATGATTCTACATTTTTATACGTCTTCAAAAGCTCAACAATAGCAAATATTAACAAAATGTTACTCACAGTATCGTAGGGCACGTTCCTATCGTAACTTACGAGGCAATGCTTTGTGATAGGTGATAGTTACCACTTAACATCAGGTGGTCCATCTGCTTGCACCAGCAGTAAGGTATATAAAAAAAATGCCGTCAAAACGTGGCAATTTTCACATTCATACTTTTATGATTAAATATCTCTTTTACTTGAAAAGTACAAGATATGGTTATTGCGTGTAATTTGCGAGGGGCCTACATTTCTCTTGTTAATAATCACGCTAGCTTGGGAACAAAGAATCATTGTCCCCAGCCGTGTAAAGCCAAGTCTTCACTTGCGAGCTGTAACTGTAACAAAACTAACCAAATACGGTAAAGTGGTTACACAATTCTTTTCATGAATAAAATTACATGATTTTATAGATTCAATGAAGCGTATAAAAGTCTGCGACAGCGTTCAGTCGCAGTCGTCAAAATGAATAAATAATGGCGGAGAATTTACACAGCGCCCTTTACTTAATACTACTAATATTTAATCATGAATATAAATATTTATTGATATTTAATCATTCATTTCACAACTTTTTACTGGGTGGACCGATTTTCATGATTCTTTTTTTGTCGAAAGCTGGTGATTGTCTGGCAAAATCTATTTTAGTCACATCTAAATCAAATTTAAATAATAATAATGATAATAAATAATGCTGGACAATCCACACAGCACCATCTAGCCCAAAGTAAGCTACTCAAAGCTTGTGTTATGGGTACTAGATAACTAATTAATACATTATATACTTACATAGATAGATATTTTTTATTGTACATAGAAAACACCCAGACCAACGAAACAAATTTGTGTACGATTCGGAATCGAACCCGCAAACTCTGCGTCGCAGGCGGACACTCGCCCGCTGCGCTACTGAGGTCGTCACGTTTAAATTTTAATAAATAATAAATAATGCTGGACAATCCACACAGCACCTAACACAATGGGTACTAGATGACTGATATATTTAATACATTATATACATACATAGATAGATTTTTTTATTATATATATTTGAGTCAGATCTGACGAGTAATTTTTGAGTTATAGTAGTATGAGTGTATTTTCTAGTGCATTTGAGGTCGGTTTATTCTTGAAAGAGTTATTAGTTACTAGTTGCGCCCCGCCGTTTCACACGCGCAGATTCAAATCCCGGTATTCCCATGGAATAAAAAGTAGCCTATGTCCTATTTCAGACTATAATCTATCTCTCTGCCAAGATTCATCCAGATTCATCCTTTCCGGCGTGAAAGAGTAACAAACATCCATCCATCTATCCATACTTACAAACTGTCTCGTTTATAATAATATAGTATCCTACTAATATTATAAACGCGAAAGTTTGTAAGTATGGATGGAGGATGTTTGTTACTCTTTCACGCCGGAACGGCTGGACGGATCTTGATGAGACTTGGCAGAGAGTTAGATTATAGTCTAGAATAACACATAGGCTACTTTTTATCCCTTAGGAATACCGGGTTACAAATATTTTAGCCGTAGTACATATTTTAGTTCCTAAATAATAACTAGATGTCGCCACAGGAAAGATTAGCAAGCGCTATCTTTGCGCTTTGAGCAATGAGTGATATCAGCAGCTTTCCGCCGTTCACCGAAATTTAAATCAGCGCGGGTGAAACCGCGGGGCGCAACTAGCTAGGCTATAAGTTATTCGGTTACAGTCACTGCTCGCAATGTGTAGGCTTTGGGAAGTAGGTACAATGAGAGAATATCTTTTGTTTCGGGGTCTTAAGATTGGTTTTTTTAAATTTTCTCAGTTGAAAAGACCCAAGTGTTGGCCTTCGCTCTTGAACATTGTTGAGTATTCAACGTTGGCTGTAAAATGGAATAGTGCTTGTTGTAAGAACTTGCAATATTTTCGCTCACTCGTTTTTAATTTGTTTTAATATCGCTCTTTGGCTTTTGTAAGTGTTTTGTCATGAATGTAGGCTGGAATTTCTTTTGAATTCGTTTTGGAACTTTTGTTCAGCTGTTTTGAAAGATTGCTGAAACTATGCTTTGAGCAACAGCTGCCGCCCGCGGTTTTGTTCGCGTATAAGTTTTGATTGCTGAGCTGACATTAATATTTTAGACGACTTTCTTGAATTCTGTTAAATGTGACTGTTAAATTATGTGCCAAAATTTAATGTAATGTTTGGATGACGACCTCAGTGGCGCAGCGGTCGAGAGTCCGCCTGCGACGCAAGAGGTTGCGGGTTCGATTCCCGCCTCGGAACAAATTTGTGTACGATCTGCAGAAATTTGTTCCGTTGGTCTGGGTGTTTATGTATAATAAAAAATATCTATCTATGTAAGTATATAATGTATTAATTATATCAGTCGTCTAGTACCCATAACACAAGCTTTGACTGGCTTACTTTGGGGCTTGATGGTGCTGTGTGGATTGTCCAGCATTATTTATTATTTATTTATCTCTGACTCCTTGTTACTTGTGTTGAACTCCTGTATCCATATTTAGACTCTAAGGTCTGACCCCGTAGACGTCCTCAAAGAAGCTGGAGATCGTCTAGTACGAACTCCAGTATCTTTGAGGACGTCTCAGATATCTAGGTACAAAGTGAACCTTGATAACTGAGGGGATAATACCATGCCTCAAAGAGATTAAAGACGTGACTCAGTTTTAGGAAAGAAAGTGAGCAAAAGTCTCCACAATATGAACCAGATAACCAGAAACAGGAAACCAAAAATTTTATAAATCACATGATTTATTCAATATCTGCAAAAATACATAATATTGCAAAGGAATAATAATGAAAATCGCATTTTTACCAGTTCAATAGCTCGATAAATGCTACTATAAACGCACGATCAACTTCATTCGTAGATTTAAAATTACGCGGCCAATTTATTGTTTGAAATTAAACATGAACCACTAGTTGCGCCCCGCGGTTTTACCTGCGCAAATTTAAATCCCGGTATTCCCACGGGATAAAAAGTAACTTATGTGTTATTCTATTAGACTATAAAATATCTCTCTGCCAAGTTTCATCCAGATCCGTTGAGCCGTTCCGGCGTGAAAGAGTAACAAACATCCATCCATACTCACAAACTTTCGCGTTTATAATATTAGTAGGATTTTATTTATCAATTAATCACAAATTATTATATTTTTTTCAGACGACGCTTATAGCACTGACAAACAAACGCGAACGCGGAAAAAGGCACTGAAGTGTTACTTTTTATCGTTATTATTCTTCATTACATCTTGACACAAGCACTAGAAGCACAATTTTATGTTTTTAATCATTGCAAGTATGAGAGAAGTTTACCTCTATACAATCATAAAATGAGCGTTTATACGAATCGCTATACAAATATCGGCATTCACAATATTGTCATGATAAATAAACTACCTGTATCAGCCAGAAGGCCGATGTATTACAGCCGAATTACTGCTTATTGTTTTTAAAAATTACCACCATAAATAAGATTGAACCTCAACTTACCTCTGAGCAGTAATTTCGTTATTCAATTTTCCAGTAAGCTTTTCAGTTGATATGGTTTTACCGACATGTATACTTCAACTTTATTAGACATTCGGCCTGACTCGTAAATTGGCATCGATAAAATCCCCAATAGCAATTGATGGATCTAAATTAGGTAGCGATTCCGAAACGCTCTAGATTTACTATTATCTACTGCAGTGATCACAGTAATTTAGTGGCTTGTTCTGAATTTGAAATTGTCTGACAGTTCACAAAGCCTTACTTTGTGTTTAGCCTTACGGTATTAAAGCTATATTCACTAAAATACAAAGCTAAAACGACTTTTTTCGTAGAAGAAATGTAGTCTAATGAGACACCTAGGGGCTCAATTTTCAAAGATACACATGAAAATTTAGGTTTTCATCTTTACCTACAAAATATTTTAGCATCAATAGATACAGTACTTCTTCTAAATTTTATATTAGTTGCTACCAATACAAATACAATTTTGCAGGGAATTTCCAAAGGGTTTAATAAATACGCTGTGTTTCGGTTTGAAGAGTGTGGTCGCCGGTGTAATTACAGGCACATGAGGCTTAACATCTGTATGCCTCAAGTTGATGGACGCAGGGCAGTGCATTGTAGGGCACGTTCCTATTGTACGTGACCTACGGGGCAATGTTTTGTTTATAGGTGATGGTTACCACTTAACATCAGGTGGGCCATCTGCTTGTTCCATCAGCTAGTTGTATAAAAAAAAATAAAAAAATATACGAAAATATATTATAAAACATTTTTATCTCCTTGTTATGCGATAATCCGAATACAGAATGTTTAATTACCAAAAATAATTTTGTAAAAAGATCTTGCGGGATCGCTCTCGCTTACACAATGAGTGCTTAATGGGTGCGGATTATGGGCTTCGGGCTTTCATCACGATTGGACACAGTCACAGACAAAGCAGGTACTTCAATTCCCTGAATGTTCTCATTTGTTCTCATTCGAAGGAACTAGTGACACTGTGTCACTAGTTCCTTTGAAACAGTGTGGTGAAAGGATTTTATGTGCGCCTCAAAGAGGTTCCTAAGCACTTGAAACTTTTTTAATAAATTTTTGGGTTCTTACTAAAATGCCGGTTTGCTGAATCGTGCCATAAACATTCAATTGTTTTTGACTTCCCTCACAGATCAGTTAGTAGTAGTGACGTCAATGACGTCTACTTAACAGTTAACTATAGGTGGGAAACCCCAGCAGTGCCTTTTACCGGCAACCTGTTTTTTTTTTTTTTTTTTATACAACTAGCTGATGGAACAAGCAGATGGCCCACCTGATGTTAAGTGGTAACCATCACCTATAAACAAAACATAGCCCCGTAGGTCACGCACAATAGGAACGTGCCCTACGATGCACTGCCCTGCGTCCATCAACTTGAGGCGTACAGATGTTAAGCCTCATGTGCCTGTAATTACACCGGCGACCACACTCTTCAAACCGAAACACAGCGTTGCTGCTTGGCGGCAGAAAAAGGCGTGGTGGTAGTACTTCCCCGGACGAGCCCTTCACAAAGAGCTCTACTACTCTTAAAACTGTTTTCTACGCAACAACTTTGTGTCGCAAAAACGTCAATTGAATAATATACGAGACCCAGGACAGTCCATTTAGATTGTGGTCCGATAAACGGCGGATTCTGTTTGAGCAATCAATGGTGAAGTTAATAATTTTGGATTTTGGTCCGGTTGTATTTTGGGCTTGTCGGTTTGTTGTGCGGTGGATTCGTATTTTGGTTTTGTTGGCTGGTTTAACGGTTCCTTTGAAAATACCCTTTTGTAAAACATCACTTTATATGTTGGAAATTGCTGGTGGGTTCGTTGTCGTGGACCGCAGAAATTCGAGAGTTTTATAACTTCTACAGATGTCATCATTTTCTATCAAATATTATTTCCTAATAATGCAAAGCAGTGTCCTTTTGCAGGGCGAAGGCCTCGTTTCCTCGTTTCATTTGTGAAGTCACTTCTACTTTGGACCACTGTGGACGAGTTTTTTAAGCAGGCGTCAATTTAGTCCCTCCAAATAAGGAATACGGCGAATGCGCCGCGGTCTGCCGCGAAATCGTTTACCGTTTTTAAGCTTGTAATGTAAAGTGGGCCTGCCCAATTCCACTTCAATTTACCTGTATGCTAAAAAATATGATAAAATGGGTAAATTTTTTTTTTTTTTTTGTAAAAGATAGGCAAACGGGCTAACGGCCCACCTGATGGTAAGCGGTCACCGTCGCCCATAGACAACAACAACACCAGGGGCGTTGTTAGTGCGTTGCCTACCCTGAAGGACTTTATTAACATTTTTCTTGAAGCTTTTCATGTTAAATCTTGGCGGGAAAACTTCTGATGGTAACTCATTCCACAGCCTATGGGTATGGGGAAGAAATGAGCGTGAAAAACGGAGAGTACGAGAGACCCAGGGTTCCAGAATGTGTGGATGAGCTCGATCCCGGTGCCGAGAGGAGCGGTGGTAAAATCTCGACGCTGGGATAAGGTCAAATAGCTCCTCCCTAAATAATATAGAAGCTGTTTCCTGTTCTTAACAAATAGCTTATGGTAGCATAAAGCTGAGTGACGACCGATTTTGTTGCCATAACCATTTTTTATTAGGAACATACATATACAATCAAATCAAATTGTTTATTTTGTGTCACAAAAACTAATAGAAATACACAGAAAACATAGATAGTAGGTACATATTTTATAGAAAACGATGATTCTGTGGAAGTTAAAAATCTGTGTCACAAACAACAAAAAATATTGTTCTCTCAGTGTATTTCTCTTAGTTTTTTGACACAAAATAAACAATAGTGTTTTTTAAACTTTTGCGATCATAAAAAACAAACATAATAAACAATTTGATTTGATATAAATCAGCCATATGTATGTAAAACCTTGAATTTAGCAATGAATTCAAACAATTTTATTTGAAAGCATTATAAATGTTATCGCGTTTCCTTCCCCCAATCCAGCGAATGACGGAGCCAAAGTACCGTAAACCATGAAGCTCGTAAAATTTCCTTCAGTTAATTTGTAGCGAAGTGATACGGTCAGGGGTTCTTTTAGATTGCTTTAATAACAAGATACTCAGGTTCTGAGACTAGTAATAATTTATAAGGAACTAATTAACTTCTATAAGGAACTACATCATTGTGATAAAAATTTTAATACAATGATGTATTAAAAATATTCAACAACAACAACAGCTTCACGACTTTGATCCCCAGGCACGGTAGATATCCCTTCAGATCTCCCAGTACCAAGTAGGTACTAATTCAAGATTCTTTGAGGATGTCTAAAGGGGGTAGTCAGAGGTACGTCCAACCATTACATTTGGCACATACCCACATTTTGCAGTAGTTAGTATTCCATACGTGACAGGTTGCAAGCCCATCGCCGCTGTTACAATACTAACTGGTTTCCTCATGATGTTTTCCTTCACCGTTTAAGAGCACTGGCATTGCGCACATAAATTTTTCGATAGAAAAATCCATTGGTGCACGACCGGATTCGAGCCTGCGACCTTACGATCGGAAGGCGGGGTCACTCCCACTAGACCACCGGTGCTCTTCTTCTTATTAAAAATATGTTCTTGTTTTTTAATTTTTATGTTTTATACTTATATTGTTACATAAAAAATATAATTTTGTAATCCCATCCCATCCTATCCCATCCCAATAATATCAAGCGTGCGTGACTTACGAGGCAATGCTTTGTTATAGGTGATGGTTACCACATAAAATCAGGTTGTCCATCTGCTTGTACTAGCTAGTTCTATAAAAAAAAGCAATTGTTCTAGCCAAGGTACATTACATTCCAAATCGAAACCAACGAAATTAAATGCAAGCGTGTTTAAAAACATTCTCACGTTTCTATTTTTATTTGCACTACGAAAGTTCATGCTTTCTGCGCAAAACAGTCTGGAAGCTCCGGCGAGATTCGATTACTCGAAACTATTAGCAAAACTAGCTGCAATAACCGCGAGTGAACGTTACCAATATCCTTTTAATCTCACAACAGACTCTACGTAGGATCGTCACGTACCGAATACGAAAGTGTTATGCCCGCGCCGTTCTAAGAAAATCAGTTTGCAGAGTTAGCGTCGCGCAAACGGCACCACTGAACCGCAAAATTAGTTCCAACTTTTCCTAGACGGACTGTCGTGTGAAATGTAAAGTGGATTGGGTTTTAAAAAGAGTTTTGAATGTTTATTTCAAAGACTCAACTTTTTTGACGACCTCAGTGACGCAGCGGGCGAGAGTCCGCCTGCGACGCAAGAGGTTGCGGGTTCGATTCCCGCCTCGGAACAAATTTATGTGTGATCTGCAGAAATTTGTTCCGTTGGTCTGGGTGTTTTCTATGTATAATAAAAAATATCTATCTATGTAAGTATATAATGTATTAAATATATCAGTTATCTAGTACCCATAACATAAGCTTTGAGTAGCTTACTTTGGGGCTAGATAGTGCTGTGTGGATTGTCCAGCATTATTTATTTATTTTACATTGCTGGCTATCTCTGTCCCTACTTTCTTGAGTTGGCTTAGCTCTGTAAGAAAGTGAGACAGACAATACACTCTGCAGAAGCTGCAGGTCCAAAAGATTATGAACTGCTACCCATTTAATCCTGGAATGAAGAGCTATCAACCAAGGATCTTTGCACTTGAAAATAAATCCCAGGAAACCCCAGGTCATTCTACTAAATGAAATGTTTATTCACACCAAAATATTAACAATAAAAATTAAATGATCATAGAATTATATGAAGATTATTTATATATAATAGATGGTGGTGTGTAGATTGTCCAGCAATATTTATTTATTTTATTTATTTATTTATATTACTTATATAACAATAAGTACTCAAGGCGTTAGTATGCATCCTTTTTGAATTATTATTGCTCCACTTGAATGTCTGGTGTACCAAATGAGCAATAAGTAGATACACAAATATTTTTTTTAATTCATATAACGCATGTAAGAAAAACGTAAGTATGTATAAAATGTTTAAAAATTATAATTCAACTAAGAATCGTTTAGTAAAAGGTATTCCTTTAAAAACGAGTTTGATAACTTTTTATCACAAAACTTTTCGAATATTTTTGTAGCGCTTTCGCTTTTACTTCAGTTTTTACAAAGGATTTAAGAGTTGTTTCATTTCTATAAAACTTTTGCTGAGGCATTCGCAAATTATAACTTTTAGATTTTGTGGAAAAAATTCTGAAATGTTTAAAGTTCAAAGAAATTTATATATTATTTTTAACTTAAGTTTCAATTAACCAAATATGAATTTTTACCTGACTAACTTTTGCGTTTATAAAAGAAACCTAACCGGACCCCGTATAAACTTTATACGATTAAATATGAACGTTTGAAGAAAATGAGAAACACCTTCAAAAATTTTGCCCATAAATATCTCTTCAATCTCTCAGTACGAACCAACTCAAGGTTAATTGAAGATTTTTTTAAACTAACTGATGATGCAACAAGCGAATGGTCCACCGAATATTAAATGGTAACCATCACCTATTAGAGCAATGTCTCGCAGCTCCACACGATACAAACGTGCCCTACGATGAAACTATATACTATGTTTTACAACTAAGTTGATGAACGCATGGCATGGATTACACGGTCGCATTTTACAACTGTAATTTTGCCGGTAAAATTGAAACACAGCAAAGTTGCTTGGCGGCGGTACATAATAGTGATTTTCATAAAATTACTTTTTAATTATAGTCAGTGTTATGTACCGATATTCAGGGTTTTATGTATACTGACGTAGATGTAATAAAACCACACTTCAAATTGTAGCTGTCACTGATTCGGGACGTCTGTCTCATTCGAGCGCTTCCGCTAGACTGAGACAGCCAACTGTCACCCGCTCAGTGTTGCCAGATCATTTATTCAAAACACCACATCCAGCTTCTAGTTTATTGTTAGTAGGAGTCTGATATTGGTCCACCCAACAAGAACATCGATGAAAAATAATCCTCATGAAAAATAGTACATTGTTCACCGAGAGGAGAAAGTGACCGATTACCGTCGAGGGTGTCGTTTGAAGCCCGAGCCGTAGGCGAGGGCTTTAAAACACCCGAGATCGGGAATCGCACTTTCTCTCGAGTGATACATAGTGCTTTATACTACACCTACGAGGAAAATAAAAAACTAAAAATGAATCCTCAAACAATACACAAATTGAAAATGGCGCCAATGGCGTCTGCAATTTTCACATGTTCTTTTTTCAAATTGTTTATCCTGCCGCCGCAGGATCGCACTGTGAGCCCGACACCATCCAACACACAGCTAGTGGCCAGTGTTATTTTGCGAACTTGGAGATAAAAACTCACTCAGAAAACGTTTAAAATTATTTTTTTCCACATTTCACATTGAAAAAAAAAATGTACAGATATGTCATGTAATTTTTTTTTATTGTCATCCTACTAATATTAATAACGCGAAAGTTTGTAAGTATGGATGGATGGATGAATGGATTGATGTTTGGATGTATGTAACTCTTTTACGCCGGAACGGCTGAACGGAACTGGATGAAACTTGGCAGCGAGATAGATTATAGTCTGGAATATCACATAGCCTTCTTTTTATGCCGTGGGAATACCGGGATTTAAATCTGCGCAGATGAAACCGCGGGGCGCAACCAAAAGATGATATTTTTTTTTGGTATGAAATCTTCAAACCAAAAATCTAAAAATATTTCAATAAATAGGTACAAGTACAACCCACAAATTTTGGAAGCGTGTTGGTCTTATCATTAAAATTGAATTAAAACAAAACAGGAAAAATAAATAATTATGACGTCGTATACATAATAAGGGCGGGAAAATAATTAAAAACTGTCTGCTTTATATTCGCGTCCGTTTAAAGCCAGGTTGACACGGTACGAAGTTTGCCAAATTTTTATGCAAGTTTGCATTTGAGCTGATTTGGAAATGACTGTAGAGTTATTAAAGAAAACAATAATAATTGTCAGAATTTACAGCCTAGTTGGTAGAAACTCTGCCTTCTACGCCATAGGCCGTGGGTTTGATGAAAAAACACATAGGGGATAAACATAGATGTTTGCTCTCTGTTTAGGTGTAATTATACGAATGTACGTACTATCAAATAGTTTTTTTACATCTGGTTCTTAAATACCTAGATTTGCTTTGTTTGGGGCCAAATACTGCTGCGTGAAAAGTCCACTAATATATATTTATCATCATTATCTGAATAATAATATCTTTTTCTTAGAGTTTAGGGTTTTTGGTAGCTTAAAAGTTATAATAAATATCGTCACGAATCTAGAACGAGAATGATCCGAGCTTTAGCCGAGTTTGTTCGTACAGTGTCAACCCAGTCTAAGCTGTTTGTTTGCGAATTACGGCGACGTCCTTGTTTATTTAGAGGCTGCTTTTCAGAAGGTTCACTAGCTTATTTATAATATTTGCGATTAGAAACAACATTGTTTACCTAACGGGAATGGTCGCTGGACTTTCAAACCCTATTCAACAAGTTGAGTTATAAATATGAAAGCTTAATATAATATTTTTGACTTTATCAGAGTCCGAAACTATATTCTATTGCCTATTTTGCCGACAAGCATCGTTGCTGTTTCTGTGTACAGGATTAGTTTGCTGTTGAAATTACAGACACACGAAGGTAATGTTAGAGACATAATTATTTATCAAAATAAGGCTTATCCGATCTCTTCAGAAACGTTTGCCAGTAAATTAAAATCAACAAACAAAATAGTTGATAATTCAAGCTTACCAAAGTGGTTTTCTGTTTACTGTTTTGTTGCCAAGAGAAAGAGAGTTAGAAGCACTGCTCGAGAGCGATATCTAAATTCTAAATGGCTATGACTTCACCAAGCGAAAACTACATCAGTATGACTCTTATACCTTGTTCGCACAGCAGGCTTGTAGCACCTCTCACCACGCGTCCGTGTCCACTGATTGGCTGATAACACCAAAATATCGTGGTGGGAGGTGCTACTCGCCTCGCTACGAGCCTGGTGCGAACGGGCTATAACAGATCTTGCTACGGTTGTGCACACACACAGAGATAGTACTACGCTGACTATATAATACACATAGTACTACGCTGGCTGTACACTGATTTGCACCAGGCTTGTAGCGAGGCGAATATCACCTATAACCTCGCGTTCGTGTTCACTGGTTGGTTGATAACAACAAAATACCGTGGTGGAGGGTGCTACTACACGCCAAATCGGTGCGAACGGGCTAATAGTGCTAGTAGTGCTACGCTTTCTATACCGATAGTGCTACGCTCGCTGTACATAGTGCTACGCTGCACTACGAAATCACGAGAGCGTCTACGTGCCTACAATTCGCAGTTCCTGACAAATTCCACACTCACTCAAACGTCATCAAATGAGATTTCACGATTGCGTAATATCACAATTCTCTCAAAGGCTGATGAGTAGCAAATGGCTTCCATTTGCTACTCAGCAGACCAGCTTTTCTGTGTGACACAGATTCGCCGCCCGTAAATGTTAAGGTTCTAACAGACTAGAGTATTTAAACAAGCAAATTTCAACAAAATTATAGTCAAATTTTGTAAATGATAAGGTTCTAACAGACTAGAGCATTTAAGCAAGCAAATTTGAATAAAAATCATAGATACAATTTTAAAATGTATACTTTTAAGGTGTGAATTAACATGTATAAAAATGTGCTCCTATAATTTTTACCATCATAGTGATCTTGTCATGAGTGCCTAACCAAGTAAAATTCGTTTTCGTGCGTCGAGATGAACGAGCTAAAAGTTTGTGAAAAAGATTCCAGCAATGCTTGCAATACGATACGTTTGTGAAAACCAAATACGCGTTGTCCACGGAATTTCCAACAGACTACGTGACGTTTTCATAGTAGGTATCAATCTCCTACATTTCACACATTTTAAAAGTCATAGAATGTAAAATGTACTACGGGTACTCTTTTTTAGATCTAAAGATCGATAGAAAATACTTTTTTGCACATCACCATAAGATTTAAATTAACAATAATAATACATCGAAGTGAGATGGTATATCTTATCGCTAAAACCGATCACAAAAAAGCTGAGATGGTACACGCATCACCATAGAAAGCCCGTAAGATAACAGCAAAATAAAATGAAATGGCATCAGTATTTCCTCTCTGATCAACCAGGTCGTGGCTACAGCTGTTTAAACATAGAACGATAATTCTACCTAGTACCCCGCTGTCTTGTCACGTAAGCGCTAGACAGTAGAGCTCTTAGTTTAAAAGGAAATTGACCCCGGTCCTAGCACGTGACCGTAATACTAACGCTGAATATAATAGCTGAAAGCTGGACTAATTCGGACTGTGATTGACATGGGGAATCGGAGCGTGGAATGAAAAGGACGGATTTGACCACGTTTGTGTAATTGCTGTCAATACAGCAGGTTTTCGTGCTAGCATCGTGCTACATCATCATCGCCTAAAGAGTGATCTGGTTCTAAGCACAAGAAAGTTATATCTATACTATGTGGGCAGGTCATATAGCTCGAAGAACTGACAACTGCTGGAGAATAAAGGTTCTCGGATGGCGACCACGAACAGAAAAACGAAGCGTGGGACGCCCTTCTACCCGATGGACAGCATTGTTAGGACCGCGGGAAGTCGATGGATGGAAAGGGCTCGGAATCGTTCTTCCTGGAAACGTTTAGGGGAGACCTATGTCCAGAAGTATTCTTCTGTAGGCTGGTGATGATGATGATGGTGTTTTATCCGTATACACATCCATATCACACACGCGATTCCCTAAAGAAAAATGACACGAAACATACCGTTGATAGAGGTTACAATTTATTGCCGCCATTATCGGGACAATTCTTGCATTGCCACGAATCAGATAACCGGTCCCTAGACAGTTTTCGGACGACAATTGCCGATGTGTACCGAAGATAGCCGAAACACAGGCTATAATCACGTGTTTAGATGGACGGCGGGATAGGAAGAAATTACCCGAAGCAATTTACTAATGGATTAGAGATTCGAGGTGTATGAGAAAATTCATGTTTGTTTAGTAGAAGATCTGATTGTTGTTCCACTGACATAATAAACATTTGCTACTAATTATAAAAATACTTAAAGCTAATTATAATATCTGTATAACCTATGCCTCAAGTAGATGGACGCAGAGCAGTGCATCATAGGGCACGTTCCTGTTGTGCGTGACTTACGAAGCCATGCTTTGTTATAGGTGATGGATGCCACTTAGCATCAGGTGGGCCATCTGCTTGTTCCATATAAAAAAGGCGCTCCTACTGAAATATTGCTGTGCCAAACCCCTAACAGGGTTTATGTTTGGAACAAACAATGTACCTATTTAAGATCCTGTAACAATAACATAAGTACAATATAGTACATTGTTCACCAAGAGGCGAAAGTGACCGATTACCGTCGAGGGTGTCGTTTGAAGCCCGAGCCGTAGGCGAGGGCTTTAAAACACCCGAGATCGGGAATCGCACTTTCTCTCGAGTGATACATAGTGCTTTATACTACACCTACGAGGAAAATAAAAAACTAAAGCTGAATCCTCAAATAACACACAAACTGAAAATGGCGTCAATGGCGTCTGCAATTTTCACATGTTCTTTTTTCAAATTGTTTATCCTGCCGCCGCAGGGTCGCACTGCCAGCCCGACACCATCCAACACACAGCTAGTGGCCAGTGTCATTTTGCGAACTTCGAGATAAAAACTCACTGTAAAAACTTTTTGGCTTTTGATATTTAGGTTACCGGCGCATAGTCTTATCCAAAATTAAAAAAGAAAAACCACGTAAGAAATGGATTTTCATACACTTTTCTCTCCCGCTCAGATGCGTTTTCTCCCCGCATATTTGTTCGATATGCAATGACGTACTTTCTACCGTAAATTTGATAAAGTATCAAGGTACTTTCCAAGCAGGTGTAGTATAAAATAATTTTAATTTACCAAAAAGTACATTTGATTTTAAGAAACTATAAAAATATAGGATTAACTACATTTTATAGTAATCAGTCATCTTAAAATCAAATTATTTATTTCCAAGTAGGGACACTCTAGCGACAAATTCTCATAACGCTTATGTATTTTCTTCATCGTATCTAGAATTGCTATAATTTTACAGTCAATTATATTTACGACTCTTGTTTAGGGCTCTAATAGGCAATTCAGGATTCAAATAGGCAATCTAATTTGCATACGATAATTTTACAAGCATTTGAATTGTAGAGTTTTTAACGATTGCCATCGCTGTTTTTATTTGCCATTTGTTTTACAGCAGCTTTTTTAATAAAATTCCAATCGGGGAGAGGTCAGAGTCTTTTAAAAATAATGCTAAAAAACAGTAGAGGGTATGTGTTTGTGTATACAAAACACTCGCACCAACACCCCGTCCTCGTTGTTCTTTTTACGTGACGCGACGTAAACATAATTTTTAAATTTGACTGGGAATCCAAATAACGAAGAATACATTCAGGATTCTTGGTTTTTGGTTATTCTACAAACAGCACTGTATTCAGAATCTTGTGTATTTGGCTGAACTTGGGGATGCCCATAGATAGTGCTGTAAAAAAGTATTAAACGAGCTTTAACAATTTCGACAATTTAAATAAATATTAAGACACTCGCAGCGTCCCGCGGATTAACGTAGTTTTAAACACCTGCATTCCCACGGGATAAAGAAGAGCCTATGTGCTATTCCAGACTGTAAACAATCTCTGTGTCAAATTTCTTTTAGACCCGTTCAGCCGTTCTGGCGTTATTGAGTAAAAGACATTCATACATCCATACTTTCACTTTATAAAATAAGTTAGACTTAGATTGAAAAAATTAGACTAGCCTGCAAAAATAAATATTGCCATCGTAAAAAAACGCTGAGCGAAAACACAAATGAAATAGGATCACGTCTGATATTTCCAAGCCTCCAATAAAAATGCCGATTCATATAAGTGTTCCAAACTTTTTCAAATTCAAAGGCTTACAAGTCGGAATACGTATAATTACTTGGCAAGAAGCTACCAGCTGGTCCACGCTGCGGCTTTCCAAAGGAAAAACTTCGGTGTTCAGACGAGACTCATGGC
Source organism: Plemyria rubiginata (assembly GCA_963576535.1). NCBI lineage: Eukaryota > Metazoa > Arthropoda > Insecta > Lepidoptera > Geometridae > Plemyria > Plemyria rubiginata. Next base: position 8,623,626 of record OY754917.1, on the reverse strand, counting down.
ATAATGAGTTCTACTATTTTGAGCAACTTTGTCCGACGGCGAAATGTTTTTATGAGTTGGTGTTCATGTGGTTATTTTATAATTTATTTTTTGTTTCGAGCTTACATCGTCTCACTGCAGGGCAAAGGCTTCTTTGTAAAACCTCGGGTGGCTGAATTATCAACAACCACAAAGACCACCGACCACGCAAAAAGAGCCTCATCAGTCATTACTGATAGTGGCTGATGGTAGGTACCATCAGCAAAAGATTCGCCTAGACACCATAAGGGTGATTTTTCTGTGAAGTGACCGGTTGCCACCCCTGGCTTGCTCGATTTCTTTTGTTTTTAAAGACGAATAGGAGCTTTGTTTTTCTTGGTTCGGAATCTCTCAGAACACATTTCATGAAAAAGAAAAATTTATGAAGAACCATTTCAAAAAATTGAGTAGATGTTGACTTTCAGAGACCAGAATATATTGGTCAAATAGATAACAAAAAAAAGATGGCGTCACTTGTTACCCAAAACTAACACCGCAAAATATTTTCAAACTCTTTTGCAGCAGATCTTTTGGTAAAAGTGCTTGTATATAGAGCCAAGGCCCATTCATAATGGTCTTTGAGCGCGCCAATAGCCTATCAGACCGATACGTCTGTTGCTGTCTCTTTTCGATGGCATGAAAGTGACAGTGACAAAAATACTCTATTGAGCCGCTATAAAATGGCAGGGATTATGAATGAGAGGGTTAGTGGTATACTAAGTAGTAACTACTGGTTTGGTCCTTTAACACTATAGCACTTCTCTCATTCATCTTTAGTACATTTTTATCTCATCACAATTCTTTTGTCACAAGCACTTAACGAAACTTGACTTTCCTTGAGCATAATTACACTACATTACCTTCAAACGGGATTATAAGCTGGTCGCAACGCGAAAACGTTAAAAACAACAATCGAATGAGCGTTTCGGTGTTTATTTGCACCATTACGTAAGATTTACAGCCACGGCCATTATCTACCGAAACTACCGACTTCGGTTCCACTGAAAAAGAAACAAGCGGCCATTTGTAAATTCAGATCCTGGCATGCCGCTAATACTGGAAGTGGACGTATGGAGGAGGGCTTTTACACTAAAGTCAGTTAATTTGAACTCTGTGTTAGCACCGGTGGTCTAGTGGGAGTGAGTTCATCTTCTGATCGTAATGTCATCGGGTTCGAAATCAGTCGTGCACTAATGAATGGATCTCTAGCCTTCAAAATCATTTAATCTGTTATAAATAGGTTATTAGGCAGGCTGTTATATTAGGTACTAGTTGCGCCCCGCGGTTTCACCCGCGCAGATTTAAATCACGGTATTCCCACGGGGTAAGTCTATGTGCTGTTCCAGACTATAATCTATCTCTCTGCCAAGTTTCATCCAGATCCGATTAGCTGTTCCGGTGTGAAAGAGTAACAAACATCCATCCATTCCTCCATCCAACTTTCGCGTTTGTAGTAGGAAGGATAATTATCTCTTTAGTTTTATATAGACTCACGAGTGCTTAAATAAAGCTATGGAGAATATCTGATTATCGGCCTCAATTTTTGTCAAAGAATATTTTTTGTTTTATTTATTTTACAGTGTATTTGAAGTCGTTTTTTTCTTGCAAAGAGTTATATTTATTTAAATAATCCACTCCATAGAGTCCGCCACTGTATTGTTGTGTACGAGTTTGCACATTTTCCAACAGTATTAGGTGAATGAAATCGAACTCCCAATTGTGTACTTTTCTTTTTTCGTGTAGTTATTCTGAACCCTTTTTAAATATTTTTTAGTGTACTCGGACTATGACCATATTTTCCAATAATTAGTTATGTGAATGTAAAACGGTTTTTTTTTATTTGATCAAGTAAATGTGTTGTGAACCGCCATAAAAACAAAGAATAGTCGTTCAAAAAATATAAAGGATTTTGAAATGTTTATTGCCATACATTCAAAAAGTGATCTGAAAAAAAAAACGAATGAATGATATCCTATCGACCTAGAGGAAGACGGGGGAATGCCGATCACCTGCGAGAAAAATGCTCTTTTTTTTTTTTCATTTTGTCTTATGGTAGTTTTGAGGTTTAGAGACTCTGCCTGCTCAAACGTCTCAACCCCTGCGCTGCAGCGTCTTTTAAGGCACCTTATTTAATAAGTTATTGGAGTGAGCGGTAGTACCCGACGTGATCGCTATTACCCCTGCTTCCCCTATATTTGCCTTTAACCTGTAGATCTACATAAATGCAGATCAGACTAACGGTTAGACATATTTGGACAAAAAAAATATTCTGCTTGATGCTACTGAATGAGCATGCTACCTCATTTCAACAAAGCTACCAATATTTTGACTAGCGATATACAGGCGGTGCACGTCCTGATAATTAATTCATCACTGCACCCATAAAAGGCTGCCGTTGCGAACGTTAAAATATGCTGTGGATCACTCACTTTGGTAATTACTATTTTAATGTTTAAATGATATTTAAATTAAATGTGCCAATTACAAGGTAAAACGTCATAATTCTAAATTTTTTGTTTAAGCTTTCACGGGAAGATTTCATCGTTCTTGTCGCTGTTTCTTCTCACATTCGACCTCTGTGGCGCAGCGGGCGAGAGCCTGCCTGCGACGCAAGAGGTTGCGAGTTCGATTCCCGCCTTGGAACAAATTTGTGTACGATCTGCAGAAATTTGTTCCGATGGTCTGGGTGTTCTCTATGTATAATAAAAAATATCTATCTATGTAAGTATATAATGTATTAAATATATCAGTTATCTAGTACCCATAACACAAGCTTTGAATAGCTTACTTTGGGGCTAGATAGTGCTGTGTGGATTGTCCAGCATTATTTATTTATTTATTCATTTAAATCTTTTGTTTTTTGTATTCTGTGGATTACATAAATGATTATACATACACTAGTTGCGCCCCGCGGTTTCACCCACGCAGATTTAAATCCCGGTATTTCCACGGGATAACAAATAGCCTATGTGCTATTCCAGACTATAATCTATCTCTCTGCAAAGTTTCATCCAGATCCCTTCAGCCGTCCGGCGTTAAAGAGTATCCGTAAATGTCGAAGAGAGCCGTATTATGTGCAAGTATTATTTAGCTAAGCGTGATCTACCTAAGATTTGACGATCACTCCGGACCCTTTAAGAAAGGCTGACGCTGCAGCTTCGTGAACTTTCTAGATCGGACACTGGGAGAGTTGCGCGTTCCTTAAATTTCTCATTCACTTTGTTCCTGCCCTAGATAGAAAGTTTGCTAATTAGACTGGTTCATTAGACTTGTTGTACATTGCTAGTTAGATAGTAAGTTTTCTTACAACAAGGTGAGTTTATATCAAGTGTTCGAGACAAGTTTTAAGTTGGTAAGTAAGAATACATAGTTGGTATGAGCTATTAGTTTGGGGATGGAGTTCTTGACTGCTATTAGAGGCTCACAACCATCTAAAAACTATTAGATTTTATTTTCATTTTTAACCGACTTAAAAAAGGAGTTATTTTTGTTACTTCTGTAAGTTTTTACTGGATGAACCGATTTTCATGTTTTTTTTATCGAAAATTGGTGCTTGTCATGTAGTCCCATTTCATTGAGTCAGATCTGACAATTAGTATTTGAGTATAGTTTTATAGTACGAGTGTACTTCCAGTGCATTTGAAATCGGTTTATTTTCGGTCTCTTATGTTATTGATTTGACAGATGACAGAAATTTGACAGACTGGTGACAAAAATTTGACAGACTGATGACAGAAATTAGACAGACTGATGACAGACATTTGACGAACTGATGCCTGTCGTTATTTCCCCAATAAGGACACCCTACAAACCGAAACACAGCAACGCTGCACCAACATTTTAGTTTGTACCTCAATCAGTTCCCTTGACAGGTTGAGTGTTGGAACTCGCAAATAGCAACCGTTATCGAAAGCCTTCAACAAGTTTCTACAACTAGGTTAGGCAATCGGTCTTTGACGCAATATGAGTGGTAATCTTTTGAATTGGACTTTCCTTCGGTAAGGTAAATGGTATTGAGTTACTGTCGTTTTTCGTCACGTGGATAAAATAGTTTACACACTACTTACTAACTTTTTGAGAAAAATGACTTGATAATTTAATAGATTGTTTCTATATTCTGTGATATTCATCATCATGATTATTGGCCTGAACAAGTCCACTAATAGGCATAGTCCTTCTATGCCTAGTACTATATATATATATATACTATATAATGTACAGGACATTTCTAGGACGAATATTTCTGAGTACTCTCCATCTCATTCCCAGCGATCTTCACATGTCTTCAGTCCGTCGGGAGGACAACTCACGATTCGGTTTCATGATTTAGTGATACTAACCCCCGGTTTCTGAAAGCACGATCAACACTTATCGGCTGTCAAGTCCCCTACTATTTCAGCTTTTACTTCAAATTAGATAGAGATAGCAAGTGACTTGATAGCCGATTTGTGTTGATCGTACTTTCAAAAACCGAGGATTTTTGGAAGTGCGATCGAAAACCGAGGGGTGATACTGACTCGACGGTTGTCTGTGCCCTAACAGTTGCTTATTATAGAGGAATGTGTAGGTCGCATGGATGAAATTTATAACTCCGTGCAACCACTACTCAACTAAGTTATGCTTGGATCGTATTGAATCTGAGACTGAAGTTGGGAAGGCTGTTAGTATTCGAGCTTCATAATCAAGTAACTTAAGTTCTGATCAATAACTGCTACAAACAGTTTCTGGAATTTGATCCATATTGTTCGTAGTTTAGTCTATTGACGAATTAGAAAACGCTTACATTGGAACACCTACTTTTTTTACAATTTATTAAAAGTCGTCGCTGAGCGACAACAATCCCCAATAATAAAACATCAATAAATTTATATAGGATGTATTTTACATCCTGTTATCCTTATAGTGGTAGTATCTTGCTTTGCCCCTTTTTGAATCAAGCCAAGATGTTATATAATTTGGCAGAATTAGGGTTAGTTTGAGATTTTTTTTTTAAATAGGATTTAAAATCACGCAAAAAGAATGCCGGTAGGACGGGGAGGGGGTGTAATGGCGCGAGTATTTTGTATGCGCCGCAGACACACCCCCTCCACTGGTTTTCCAGCGTTCTTTTTGACGTGCCCTTTACATCACTTATTCATAAAGTGAAATTCTTATAGCTATCAGCTTTATTAACGGTATAAGTCGCGTCAACCAAAAAGAACACTGGAAAACAGTCGAGGGGATGTGTTTGCGCATACAAAACACTCGCACCATCACACCCGCTTTTTCCGGCGTTATTTTTGCGTGACGCTACCTGAGCTAGGTGAATCTAGGTGCCATTTCCATGAGACCAAAGCCTAGCAGAACAGGCAACAAACTTACCAACAATTTTCAATACTATCTTTCATTATTCTTCATACTATCAGTAACATTAAATGAATAAGACGATAAACTTTTCCATGACAATAAAACAGAGATATCTCACAATTTCGAGTTTCATAAAAAATTAAGATACAAAACACGAATCGTATTTTTATATGACAACACTCAAGCCGAGTTTAATGTCGGCACGATCTAGCAATTTTTTTTCATTTGTCATGATCATAACTGTTATCTTTCTTGTTGTGCATTTTATTTTACGTGACCCTTTCTCAATGTTATGTGTGTAATATAATTCTGTGTCACTTATTGTGTAATAAAGAAGGGTGAGAAAAAGAAAATTACTCGTGCATGCATGTGAGAAAGAAGAAGACTGACAATTACAGAAAAAAACAGCTTCACGACTTTGATCCCCAGGCACGGTAGATATCCCTTCAGATCTCTCAGTACCAAGTACTATAACTCAAGATTCTTTGAGGATGTCTAAGGAGGGTAGTCAGAGGTACGTTCAAACATTACATTTGGCATATACCCACATTTTGCAGTAGTTAGTATTCCATACGTGACAAGTTGCAAGCCCATCGCCGCTGCTAGAATACTAACTGGTTTCCTCACGATGTTTTCCTTCACCGTTTGAGAGCACTGGCATTGCGCACATAAATTTTTCGATAGAAAAAGCCATTGGTGCACGACCGGATTCGAACCTGCGACCTTACGATCGGAAGGTGGGGTCACTTCTACTAGACCACCGGTGCTCTCCAAATCTCTTAACAAATCAGCTGGTTAAATCAACAAAATTTCAAATGCACTGGAAAATAAACTCGTACTACTAAAACTTAACAACTACTATTCAGATCTGACTTAAAATTAAATGGGACTTAATTGGGACCACATGACAAGCACCACCTTTCGATTATTATTTTTTTGGTACACTCAGTAAAAAGTTACGATAACAAACAAAAAAAAATGCAGTCGAATTGAGAATCTCCTCCTTCTTTTAAAGTTGGTTAAAACAACTTTATTCATCACACAAATTGTAAGTTTTTTTTTTATACAACTAGCTGATGGAACAAGCAGATGGCCCACCTGATGTTAAGTGGTAACCATCACCTATAAACAAAACATTGCCCCGTAGGTCACGCACAATAGGAACGTGCCCTACGATGCACTGCCCTGCGTCCATCAACTAGAGGCATAACTACAGATGTTAAGCCTCATGTGCCTGTAATTACACCGTTTAAGTGCTCGTCGGATCGAACCCACGGCCTACAGCGCAGAAAGCAAAGCTTCCACCAACTGAGCTGTGAAATTGTTCACTTTAGTTGAATGTTCAAATCGGTGCAGGAAATCACCGATATAATGTCAACATCGGTCTACGTAGAACGATCAATCTGACGCTAATCTAACCACAATCTTGAGTTAATGCCAGGGCCAGTGGTTACGGGCGTAATAATTGGACAAAAGCATTACATATTTATAGTATAGATAACGAATGTTACCAGCATAATTTTACTGAGTTGTAGCTTGTTTTTTACACTTTACAAAGGAATTGATAAACATCTCAAGTCCACTTCTGGGCACTAGACCTTTCCATGTTAGGGAAACAAAAATTATCGAGAAATAAAATAAAATCTAAAAAATTAACAATATAAAAACTCGTATAATTTTGTAGAGAAAACCAAAAAAGCTGCCAAAAAAGCTGTTATCCATTTCATCCCCTTCTTTTTCTCAAAAACTTGCCTTTCACGAGGTATTTCTTATATTTTTCCCCTGAAAGAAATCAATCATATCACCACAACGCTTGAAGCTTCATTATAATTGAAGGGGAAATCCCCAGCCGATAGGCTCCAGGGAACTTTTAAAGAACTTGTCAGCTAAGCGATAGCGCGACAATGATTGATCTATTGAATGAACAAAGTGAAAACGTCAATTAAATTGTCGCTACAACGCGCCCTTAAGGCGAAGACAAGAGCTAAGGAGGAGCGAGGTAGAGGTATATTTGCTTTTGCTTTCGTTCTGACTCAGTGGTACCCAAGTCGGCAGAGGGGTCCGCGGGAGAGACGGAAAATTACAATAATAAATAATCTTATTTGCAGAAAGTCGGTGGATGGAAAGGGCTCAGAATCTTTATTCCTGGAAACGTATAGGGAAGGCTATAATATCCAGCAGTGGACTTCTGTTGGCTGATGATGATGATTTGCAGAAATGTAAGTTTGATCACCAAGTCTGGATCTCACATCACCTCAATAGCTTTATTTTACGATGGATCATGCATTGTTACTCTTGTAATGGTAAGTTGTTAACCATCACAACTAAACCTTCTATTTAGACTAACTCTAAATTGGCATGTCGACAATGGGCTTCACTGAATTTGCGATTCTATTGCCGTAATGATAAAAGTATTAAGTTTTTAGCATTTAAAGAATGAAATCTCTAACATGAATAAAATAAAAATGGAATGAATGTCAAACTAAAAATATACATTTTTTTATTAAAATAATTATTTACTGATTTATGTTCGAATAAAAATTATGACATCTTTAATATTAAATCAAGTAAATTTATGTAAGAATGTTTTATGGCGTGCCGTAGCATTTAAGATTAGCCTTTGTAAGTCAGAGAGAGAAGTAGATGAATGAAGAAACACGTTTTTTGTATAATTAATTATTTTTTTAATTACACTTTTTTGTATAAATGATTTATATCTCCATTCTGAAGTTGGCATGTCTTTAATAAATTACGTAAAAAACTGCATTGAACAACTGCAATTTTGTTAATCTACTTTTGTCGGCGGGTAGAGTATGGAGAGAAAAGTTTAGTTTGTAGCAAAAGTTCACATCTGAAATCGGTGTCCCACAGAGGTTTTTAAGGAAGTTGTAAAGCCATAGCAGTTATGACGTAACATTATAAAATTGAAAATGTGTCGCGAGGGAGTTCAGAGTTTGACCTTGCTCCAGAAGTTACTGTTGCGTTGTTCTATCTATTTATATTTGTGCTTACGAGAATTTGAACTTACTTATCTTAGCTTCCATTATGTTATTATAAAGTTAATCCCTGTTCGAAGTTAAAGAGAACGAATATAATTTAGCGAGTATTATTTTTATAGACCCTAAATGAATCTTTTTTTATGATTAACTCCGTAGTTTTAAATCCCGTATTCCTACAGAATAAAAAGTGACCCATGTGCTATTCTATACTATAATCTATCTCTGTGCTTAATTTTATCTGGATCCATTCAGCCGTTCTAGCGTTATTGAATACCTAACAAACATCCAAAATTTCATATTTATAATATTATTGGGATGGGATAGTCGTAGAAGTGTGTGATAGTTCATTCGGGGAAGTATTCCTACCATATAGGTACCTATTATGTCTAACTCCAAGTAGTGATGCTCGTATGGGCTATACCTTGATTCGATGAAATACTAATGCGAGTAACAGGCATCAGGATATATACATCAAGGTATACTTGCCATGCCGTAACGATATTCTGGGTTTCAAACAATCTGTACTACATATCTTGTTCATCTGTGACATTACGATACTACTTCCCTCATCTGAGCCGATTACGATTACCGAAGAGTTGGACAATTAAGAAGCATCTATTTTTAGATGATTTATGCGGCGTCAAGAATATCTTTCACCCCTATTTATGGAAAGTTTTACCTAGTAGACCCAAAATACTCACGTTTCTGATAAAATCCTCGCAAACCCAGATCCAAAACAATCACCATAAAATTCTTACTCGAAAAGTTTCGCCAACTAAGTTTTGAATGAAAAATTCTCCATCATAAGGCCTAATGACCGAACGTTATTTTTCCGCCCAAATTCTCCATTAATATCGTTACTTGACTCAGAAGAGATGAATGGGGTGCAGATAAAATAAAATATATATTAAGGTCCATAAAACTGACTGTGGGAAGTCGACCGAGGGTGTTTTATAGGGGAGGTTAGAATCCATTTCGAATTCAGGTTACACGTTTCAACTATCAAATCATTTCGTATTATATCCTCATCAAGTCTGTACGTACCATTGACGAAGCCTTCTTTTGTGAGGAGCCTATAAATTATTAAATTTGCTCTGGCTTGTAACATTATTGTAACATTGAAAGTCTACTTTACCATAGAAGTTTGAGAAGCTCAGAATATTTTTTGTAAAAATAGAAATATCGTTCGTGGTGCATTAATGCTGCATCTAAAACGTATTTAAAATAAGCATTTTTAGCCAGAATCAATAAAAATGTTCCCGCTTTTTTTGATAAATCTTTGTGGGCTTTTCTTAAATCAATATTTGGCAATACTACATAGCTCATTCAAAGTACTCCCCACAACCCATTTTATTTCATCTAGTTCTGATCATCAGATCATCAGATCTACGCTATAAGCTGTGCGATTCATTTTTTACGAAGTCAAATATTTGTTTATTGAATATAGGGTTTGTTCAGCCTTTGGGATCACCAAACCAGTTATTGCTATCTAGCAATAACTGTAATGTATATAATTTGAGAATGAAAAAAAATATCAAGTTTTGCTTAGTTATAGGCTAGATGGCGCTGTTTCAACATAAAAATATTTTTTTATTGATACTCATACAAAAGGACAAATTTAAGTGTGCATGTCTCCAGCTTCCTCATATTGAAAATGTAATTTCTATAAATGCCAATATTTAAAGCATAATTAGTACACTCATAGATTTGAATCATAATTTAGCTGCCAAATAAACAACGATGCTATAAGCTTATAATAGTGTGTAAGCTGGAGTAACATGTCTCCAGCTGCCTCAGTCAGTGTGGGCAAACGGCTAATGATAGAGCTATATAGTAAACGCAAGGATTTAGTACCTATTTAGTACACCTGGTACCAAAAATTTCAGGTCTGTAGCTAGGAAACTCTTCGAGTTATAAGACTTCATCAACATGTAAGCTGGAGTAACGATACGTGAAAAAGCATATGCTCGTTCTCTGGAATGGCTGGAGCTAGCAGGTTGCTTTAAGTCTCCAGATTTAGTACCAAACGAATTAGCGAGGTACCAAATATTTGAAGTGTTTCTGTTCAAAACTCTATGAGTTACAAGCTTTTCCAGCTTTTTTTGTTTGTCCAGCTTGCACATGTTGGATCTCAGCAACCACAATAGGTACAGACTCGGTTGATGTCTCTGAACCGAGCTATGAATTAGTGCACTCGGTACCAAAAATTTGGAATCTCTAGGACAAGCAGTTCTGTTGTAATCAGCAAAATAACATTTTACCGCCAAAAATTCAAAGCATTTCGACGCGACCATAAAAATGATGCGTTGCCGCTCTGAAGGTGATATTACGCTCTGCGGATTTGAACGTATTTTACCCGCGATAAGAGTCTTTTTTGTATGCACTCAGTCCTTTAAATTTCTGAAGGCATAATTATTATACCCTTCTCTTTCCGATGTGCGTTGAAGAGCGGGGCGTTGTGTGTTGCCATATCTAATTAAATAGTTTGGTATGGTTTGACATTTTATATTTTTTTTTTGATAAAATATATCAATTATATTGCAGAATTTGCAGGCAAGGCAGGGAGCGAGCAGCACGTCCGTCCGTCCGTATTTTGACAGTTTGACAGTCAATCTAATCTTGCTAGTATCATGTCAAGTGAATCGTCATCAGACCTAAGTCAAGTCATTCGAATTTGAGAGGTTAAAATATACCAATTAAATATATTGCAGAATTTGCAGGCAAGGCAAGGAGCGAGCAGCATGTCCGTCCGTCCGTATTTTGACAGTTTGACAGCCAATCTAATCTTGCTAGTGTCATGTCAAGTGAATCGTCATCAGACCTAAGTCAAGTCATTCAAATTTGAGAGGTTTTCGATTTGCAAAAACGAATCCATCCTACCTATATAAACCAGTATTATGGTAGGTAGCAGTTAAATAAATAATTAGGTAAATTTAGATTTACGTAGGTACCTAATCATTTATTAGTTTTACTACTTAACTTCTCCTATGGGTACTGTGGTAGGTGTTAAAGAACTGGCGCTTTGAGTAGGTACCTATGTAGATACAGATACAACTCCGTTATTTTAACACTGCCAAAAAGGTAAAAAAAGGGGCTACCTACCAGTAAAAACGCACCTCTTGTATCTATGTATGTTTCTTCCGCATCGATTTGGATATCCGCATCGCACCAATAATGCGGATGTTCATGCGAATGTGACAAAAACAAAAAATAAAATAGACGCAACCAGTGACAGGCACGTAGTATCACCTTCAGAGCGGCAACGCATCATTTTTATGGTCGCGTCGAAATGCTTTGAATTTTTGGCGGTAAAATGTTATTTTGCTGATTACAACAGAACTCCTTGTCCTAGAGATTCCAAATTTTTGGTACCGAGTGCACTAATTCATAGCTCGGTTCAGAGACATCAACCGAGTCTGTACCTATTGTGGTTGCTGAGATCCAACATGTGCAAGCTGGACAAACAAAAAAAGCTGGAAAAGCTTGTAACTCATAGAGTTTTGAACAGAAACACTTCAAATATTTGGTACCTCGCTAATTCGTTTGGTACTAAATCTGGAGACTTAAAGCAACCTGCTAGCTTCAGCCATTCCAGAGAACGAGCATATGCTTTTTCACGTATCGTTACTCCAGCTTACATGTTGATGAAGTCTTATAACTCGAAGAGTTTCCTAGCTACAGACCTGAAATTTTTGGTACCAGGTGTACTAAATAGGTACTAAATCCTTGCGTTTACTATATATCTCTATCATTAGCCGTTTGCTCACACTGACTGAGGCAGCTGGAGACATGTTACTCCAGCTTACACACTATTATAAGCTTATAGCATCGTTGTTTATTTGGCAGCTAAATTATGATTCAAATCTATGAGTGTACTAATTATGCTTTAAATATTGGCATTTATAGAAATTACATTTTCAATATGAGGAAGCTGGAGACATGCACACCAAATTTAACCCAAAAGACGACCAAAGTCCAATAACTTGACATGTTTTGTGCAAAATTTCTAGAACAATAACTAATAATGCAAACAACGCCGTGCAAGATGTGTTTATTAAAATTAACGTCCTATGCCCGATTTTCGTAGAAAGCAGATTTGTAACTGGTTTGGAATATAAGGCAAAGTCAAATTCAAAATATATTTAATAAATAAATAAATAATGCTAGACAATCCACACGGCACCATCTAGCCCCAAAGTAAGCTACTCAAAGCTTGTGTTAGAAGTACTAGATAACTTATATATTTAATACATTATATACTTACATAGATAGATATTTTTTATTATACATAGAAAACACCCAGACCACCGGAACAAATTTCTGCAGATCATACACAAATTTTTTCCGAAGCGGGAATCGAACCCGCAACCTCTGCATCGCAGGCGGACGTTCGCCCGCTGCGCCACTGAGGTCGTCAAATTTATTTATTCGATAAAATCACAAAGAAGTTCAGTAGGTACATAAGCTGTGGGAACAAAGAAGTAAAAAATCATGCGCCTTCATACATAAAAAAAATATACGCGTCGAATTGATAGCCTCCTCCGTTTTTGTCTTCGTCGGTTAAAAATGGGGGTGTCAATGTAGTTCTTAAGACGAAAGGTAGAGCAAAGAGATATTGCAGTGGCAACAAAAACTGGTCACAGACCATGACTATATGAGGTAGACCTGGCCAAATATACCAGGAAAGATGACGATTATTCACCTTACCTTCACCTTAGCTACCTTACCTCAGACCTTAATTTTTTTGCAACAACATTCAGATATTTACGTCCGCGCGCCACCGCTCGTATCAGCGGCATGAAAGTTTCAACCACATGTCATAGTAGTTAAGGTTTAATTTAAATTTATTTATTCTCAGTATCTTCGCCGGTTTGCGCTGGCCTTTACGAACGGGTATGCGATGGTTTAGCACCTGCCAGATCTACACGTAAATGTTTCCATGAGGTTGAAGGGTTGGATAAATTACTATGAAATACGGGGGTATGTTTTGTTCCTATTGTAATTAAATTGTTTAGCTCAAGCTGATGTGGGGTTAGTATGCAGGAAGTCGATAACAAAGGCTCTGGGGCTGTTACCTATTATGTGGAGATAATTATTCATCCGGTGATTTTGAGACAATAATCTTTTGTTCTAGGGGCTTTAGTGTTTTTTGCAAATGTTTGTTTATAAGGTCAGCCAAGGGTTCATACAAGCTTTTTTACCATCCGTTTCTGTTTTATGTAGAAAATCTTCTTTGAAAATACGATCTTCATTGTCATAATTGGCGCAGGGCCGGAATGAGTGGTTTGCAAGAGACCTACAACCCAGTGGGTAAACGTTGACTGATTAGATGAAACGAAACGAATTCATTTATTTGCGTAGAGAAATAGATAATAATCTTATGGAGCACCGTTGGTCTTAGGAGGCATCATCGCAAAGTCGTAGGGTAAAATCTGGTCGTGCATCTGTATTTTAGTTAACTTTGAGATTAGTAGTTACCTACATCTCAAATGTATGAGGCTATTTAGAATTGAATATAAGATTTTTTGTTAGCTAAAATTATATTATACAGTAATTATTTCTGAAAGTCTAGACAAGATTATACCTAAACTTACTCCATAGCTCCCTACAGATAGCATAAAATTGCTTCCTTACAGCTGAGTCAACCACAACAAGTATGTCTTACGACACGACTAAAATCCTCTCCGATCTTTTTTCTTTGGAATTTAAAAAAGTTACCTGACATGTTTCAGATTATATTTGTTCACTTTCTGCTTGTTCAAAGTAACAAAAGGCCACGGCGGGTAAATAGAAACTTTCTATTCCATACAGCGGGACAGGTAGTTTCCGCCAGCAATGAAGTTTGCACTTTATATGAAACACCAACGCAACTTTCAGTCACAGAACGTAAAAAGAAAGAAAGAAAACTCGTTTATTCATCCACCACTATAATCTAAATCTCTTCAAGGCAAGAGTGAATAGGTGTCTTCTAGACCGTTCTGCTCCAACGTCGGCTACATCGTCACATAACATCAGGCGAGATTGTAGTCAACGGACGGTTTATTCATAATAATAAAAAAAGTAATAAAAAAAACTCAATTAATTTAAATAATTCATAACTTGTACAAACTAAAAAAAGGTAAGAATAAAAAATATATACCTATTAATTTTATATAAAGTAGCATTCAGTGGTGGTGAATGGGTCATAAACACAACCTTCTCCTTGTTACGGGGCTGCATGCGTCAAAGACTTGCGACATAGGACTCCTATGACTCAAAGCGAATAACTCAAAGGATATTTTGTGAAATTACGGTACATACCCGACCGTGGCTCCGATAGACCAGGTTGATTAGCACACCCCCTTATCAAGGAGAAGGTCCTGGGTTCCAATCCCACTCTAGCGTATATAGGTCAACACAAAAGGACAAATATAAAGTTGAAAGTTTTATATCATGATGTTAAAAACAGTAAATGTATATTGGGATATTCCTGATTCGGCAAAACCAGACCCGTGGGGCTATTACTAGGCTAGGCAGCCTACGTAGCTCAGTTGATAGTAGCTCTGCCTTCTGCGCCGTAGGTCGTGGGTTCGATTCCCACCGTGAACAAACGTTTGTGTGATGAACACAGATGTTTGTTCTCTGTCTGGGTGTTATATAAAATTATAAGTATGTATTTACAAAAAAAAAAAAAAGTATATAAGTAGTATATCAGCTATCTGGTTCCCATATCACAAGCATAAGCTTAGTTTGGGGCTAGATAGTGCTGTGTGGAAAGTCCACCAATATTTATTTATTTATTTATTACCTAAGTACTAGCAGTAGCGATAGTCAAAATCAGTAAGTAAACAGATCATGTAATAGGTGATTTATTAGGCACTTTTAATTCATATTCATTCATCCTACTAATATTACAAACGCGAAAGTTTGTAAGCATATATGGATGGATAGATGGATGGATGTTTGTTACTCTTTCACGCCGGAACGGCTGAGCGGATCTGGATGAAACTTGGCAGAGAGATTGGTTATAGTCTTGAATAACACATAGGCTACTTTTTATCCCGCGGGAATACTGTGATTTAAATCTGCGCGGGTGAAACCGCGGGGCGCAACTAGTTTATTTTATGGCACCAATGTCGCTCCCTGTCAGCAAAAAGTATCGTCAAACGAACTCGAACGCTGCATAAAATCAGCCCCGTTTTTCATTATTGAATGACAAATTAATTAAAATTTCATTATTCAACGAAAGATTATAACTTCCATTCAGTCATTTGCATATTTAACCGAAATATTTAAAGAAATCCTCTTGAAGAGCCGGTCTAATTAAATTTGTTATAAGCTTTCCGAATTCGACCCCCAAAACTTGTAATTTTTTTTGACCCGGTTCCAATGGAATTTTTACGCAAACTTTTTGGGTCAGAATGAATAAGTGTCCTCAGTAAGTAGTTAATAATTCTGGGATTTTTTGCATCCATCTGTCTGCTATGAAAGTTGTTAAAAATGAATTGTTCATTTTTGGTACTAATTTCTTATTCATTGAAAGGTTTCATTTGTTGTTTGTAAAAAAGCAGCGTTCTAAAAGGTGTTCAAATTTTGATGAAACTATGCATTTGAAATTAAATCCAACTTGCAAACTAACCCCCGGTTTCTGAAAGCGCGATCAACACTAATCGGCTGTCAATTCACTTGCTATCTCTGTCTAATTTGAAGAAAAAACTAATTGAAATAGCAAGTGACTTGACAGCCACTTGACTTGATCGTGCTTTCAGAGACAGGGCTTAAAGTTGCCAAAGATATTTTAGATTATTTTTCTAATCATTGTGAGGACGCCCAGGTAGGATGAAGCAGCAGCCTGGGTAATGTATCAAATACAAATTTATACAATAGGTTTACTCGTGTAGTTAAAATGCCCTTCACATTATACTGCCCATTACTAATATTGTACCATTTACCCATTACTATTCACTTGTGTCTGAGAGAATAAATGACTTATTAAATTTATTGGTTTAAGGAGGTTTATACAATGTGTCAAAGAGCTGTGAATTATATTTAATAAAATGATGATGATGGAATATTGTCATTAGCACCACTAAATCCCCATGTAATTATAATAGGCAAAATATTGTGAAGTAACCCGTATTTAACGGTAATTGGGAAGGGTTCCCACTGGGATTATTAAGGACGAAGTGTACATTTTAATAGTTATTAAAATTAATAAACGTCTAGTTGGATAATGAAGACGAATATGGTTACCAACTTAAACTCTCGGGAGAATTTTAAATCTGTTGTTTACTTTACAGGCTGATAGCCGTCAAATAGCTTCTCGCTCGCCTAAGATTTTTTTTTCTAGACCTGAATTATACAAGGTTGTGATTATTTACCATCTTACGCCTACGTAGCTCAGTTGGTAGTAGCTCTGCCTTCTGCGCCGTAGGTCGTGGGTTCGATTCCCACCGTGAACAAACATTTGTGTGATGAACATAAATGTTTGTTCTCTGTCTGGGTGTTATATAATATTATAAGTATGTATTTACAAAAAAAAAGTATTATAAGTAGTATATCAGCTATCTGGTTCCCATATTACAAGCATAAGCTTAGTTTGGGGCTAGATAGTGCTGTGTGAAAAGTCCACCAGTATTTATTTATTATTTATTTATTTATCTTTCTGCTACAGAGCACGTTGTCTATGAATGTTTTAACGGAATGCAATTGTATTCGTGCTTCAATTCTGCGGCGAATTGAGAACGGTGACCGAATATTAACAATTTCGATAGCAGGTACACACAGATGTAGACAGAGTTAAAGAAAAATAACGCTTAATTCAAAGACATAAAAGTAACAACTGTATAGCAAATAAATAGCGTAAAGCGTATCTGTGTGTATCTGAAAGCGTATTAATTTCTACTTTGTCTGTCGATTTTATGTTCAAGTTTGAATTCACCAGAAGACTTGTATTAAAATTATGAATGCCGTGTTTTAAATCCAGTATTTTTATTACTATTCGAAAAATAAAAGTAGGAGAGGTCTTTGTGTAGTCAATAAATAATATCTAGATGACAGCGCTTTGCTCGGTTGCTTAGCTTAAAATCTTAAACATGAATTGTGGCTAGATCGATTTATCGCCTCCAAATCCTCTGCATACCAAATTTCATGAAAATCGTTTTAGACCGTTTTAGAGATTCAGATCATATTTATTAATATATTTATAAATTACACATTTATAGGTATCAGATATTAATTTGTACTTCTAGTTACCTTATTAGAATATATTGCATCACCTCAATTATTCAAGCGAAGGCAGTAATTGCGGGCTAGTGTCTAAATCGATTCTTTATTACTAGGGAAACGTATTCACCATTGCTCCGTCATGCATCCTGCTAGAAAATTCAGTGGTGTATTAATTTTGGATGATCGTTTTGAAGTCAGATAGGAGAATCCGTGCATTACCTATCACCGGGAAAAGTTTGGAAATTCATCGAACTACTAAATGTAATGTATGTCGGTCCTAGCTCTAGATGTACTTCAGTACCTTTGGATGTCATTATCTCGGATTTATGTTTCATTATGTTCAGATGGCGACCTCTGTGGCACAGTGGGCAAGAGTCCGCCTGCGACGCAAGAGGCTGCGGTTTGATTCCCGCCTCGGAACAAATTTGTGTATGATCTGCAGAAATTTGTTCCGTGGGTCTGGGTGTTTTCTAATGTATAAAAAAATATCTATCTATGTAAGTATTGTATTAAATATATCAGTTATCTAGTGCCCATAACACAAGCTTTGAGTAGCTTACTTTGGGGTTAGATGGTGCTGTGTGCATTGTCCAGCATTATTTATTTAAGCTACTTTAATGTTTATTATATTCCAGTAAGAAGAAGTATATATATCGCTGTGTAATTCTAAACAAAGTAAACAATAATTTAGGGAACCCATTGAAGGAATACCTCAATCGAATTTTGGAGTAATTCAATCAAACAACAAACAAATTAGCCAGATTCCTTGAGCTAAGTTCTTCAGAAATTTCACCAAATTCAACATTGTAAATTTGGTCCAGTTACGCAACTGGGATTAATGGAAAAAGGTTAGCTCCAATATTTTTGAATTTTTATTGACTGTGGAACTATTGGTGAGACCACAATATTGTTACTACGTTTTTTTATACAACTAGCAGATGGAACATGCAGATGGCCCTGATGTTTAGTTGTATACCATCACCTTTAATAAAACTTTGCCTCGTTAGTTCCGCACGATAGGATCGTGCCCTACGATGCACTGCCCTACGTCCATCAACTTGAGGCATACAGGTTAACCCTCATGTGCCTGTAATTACACCGGCGGCCACACTCTTCAAACCGAAACACAGCGTTGCTGCTTGGCGGCAGAAAAGGCGTGATGGCAGTACTTCCCTGGACGAGCCCTTCACAAAGAGCTTTACTACTCATAAACGTCACTGCACAAGGATGCAAATGGTCTGAAATGCAGCCAAATCGGACAATGTAAAATGAAAAGTGTAGATATTCGTCTGTCATTACAATATTACAAAATTACTGAGCACAGATCAAAATGTGGTTTCAACTATTTTAATTATTGACAAATGTATTCCCATAATTTGCCTTGCCTTCTTTGAATATATAAGTTAAACTTTAACTAACTGGTACAATTGATTCTCTCTCAGAATGTTGGTTTAGCTCGCAAGATGAAATTTGTCTGTGTTTGATTTGCGTTATGATAATAACGATGTGAAATATTACATAACAATGTATGTCTTTATAACAGATGCTAAAATCAATGTTTGTACAATGTGCTAACCCAAGTTGTATTATATATATCACATAAATACCTATACCTAGGTACCAGATTTTTTATGTTGCTAGCTGGAAATTGGCCTAAGTGAAAACTATAGCCGTGGCGTAGCTCCGATGAAGCGTAGTTTTCTAAATTTTTAGCAGCTTGTGTCTTTTAAAAATGAATCGCTATTTCCCTCGGTTACGGCATCACGCATGAACTGATGCATGTCAAGAAATGGTTCTTTCATGGAAAAATATAAAAAAATAGCGCAAAGAAATAAAATAAAATAAAAACAATATCCCATACAAATTGTTCACGGGTTTCGTAACTGTAAAACATCTAACATTCTTACCGCCGATTTCTGAAAGCTCGATCAAAACTAATCGGCTGTCAAGTGACTTGCTATTTCGGTTTTACTTCAAATTAGATAGAGATAGAAAGTGACTTAATAGCCGATTAGTATTAATCGAGCTTTCAGAAAGCGGGGGCTTGGCAAATAAAAAATTAACAAGAGTTTGTAACAGGAAGGAAACAGTTTAAAACATCTGTAGAACATAATAGGTAGTTTCAATAAGAAAGGGTCTTGGCAGGAAGAGTTGTACCCATTCCCATGAGACAGAATTTAATATCATAAATATCAGAACCCAGAAATAACATGGTATTTCTCCCGGTACATTTGAGTTTTATTAACTTGTGAGAAATGTATTGAAGATTACATTATTTGAACGGTTTTATTTGACGAATAAATGATTTGTATTATTATTGAAGCAATAATGTAATTACTGTTGAAGCTCTTATAAAAACGCTTCATCTTTAAGCTTTTTCCTATCATATGTAGACAAGAATTATTTTTTTCGTTGGTTTTTGTTTTTTTGAATAGTGACAACAATAATTATATGAAAACAGGTGTTTTTATTTTGTTCCTATAAAAGAAGTGGTTTGTATTTAAGCTGAAAACTGAAAATGCTTCACCACTTTTATCCCCAGGCACGGTAGATCAAAGTCAAAGTCAAAATATATTTATTCAATAAAATCACAAGGACAATCTTTAACCGTCTTAAAACTAGGTGACTCTAGTGCCAGTTCCACGCGACCAACACCGAGAAGAACAGGCAACAAACTCAGCTTGGTATCTATCGCTCTTTTGTATGATCCTCGTTACAATGTAATAAAATACCTACACTATTGAAGCTATATCCCCTCAGGTCTCTTGGTACCAAGTGCGTTTGTATTTGATTGTATAAATAAGTGGAAATTAAGTGAATGAATCCGTTCTAGTGATAATTAGATAAATAAATTAGATTACAAGCCAAGTATAAATTATACTACTGCTGATGGGAAGCAGAAGGCAAACCTGATGTAAAGTGGTAACCATCACCTATAGCAAAACATTGCCTCGCAATTCACAAATGGTAAAAACGCGCCTTACTGCACTGCCCTGCGTCAGTAAGCTTAATAAACTTGAAACATACAGATATTAGGACTCATGTGCCTGTAATTTCACCCGCAACCACATTCTTCAAAGCACAGCAACGCTGCTTGAGATAAAGCATTATTGTAGATTAATAGATAGATATTTTATTGATTGCCACAACAAAAAATTATTAAACACATTTTAACTTAAAATTAACAATAATTATGTAGTAATACTTCTTAGTTCCAGATAAATGATGCATAAAGTATGCTTTGCAAACAAAGCGCAGATTTAAAACAGGTTCATTTTGAGTTGTACCATTTTTAAGTTCCCAAAACAGGGCTACTAAAAACAGCAAATGGAAAACAATTTGGAACGGTACAACTTTACAGAACCTGAGAACGGCGAGCTTACTCCCAACCGTCCGTGTAGTATGAAATAGGATTTACTATTTAAGTAGTAGGAAGTAGTTATATAGTGTTAGAGCTAGGATTTTCTTATTTTTCACTGCGTTATGCCATAAACAGATAGAATAACTCTTTTAAGAAAAAGATTGACCTTAAATGCATTGGAAAATACACTCATAAAAACTTATCGTCAGATATGACTCAAAGTGTAACGGGTCCTAATGACAAGCACCGCAGCTTTTGATAAAAAAAGAATCATCGAAATCGGTCCATTCAGTAAAAATTTATTGTTACAAATATAAAAAATACAGTCGAATTGGGAACCTCCTTTTTGAGTCGATTTAAAATAAGCCTTAGCGGTAACACAATTTTATTTTAAACTTCAAACGGCACCTGAAATTCACAAACAACATTAATCAAAGGATTGTTTGTTGTGACTTGTGTTCTTTCTGTACCTTTTAATTAGCGAACAAATTGAATTTCAGCAGAGCACGCTTTGTAATAATTATTTTATTCAAAGTGGCCTTCGTTGTGATTTTATTCTTACTGACTCGTCATAATTACTGGGTTTGTGTGGTTTGTGTTTTCAAATACTTCCATGGATTTATATTTTGCTCTGCCAATATTTTCATATATTTACCAGGATTTTTAATAAATTAAACATTATTGTTAATGATATAAAAAAAACATACCTATCAAAAACCTCGAAATTTTTTCTTTGAGTCGTTTTTGAAAAGTCAATTAATGTAAAATTTTTGATTACAAATTTTCGACCTAACCGTACTGGTTAAGTAAATGTCAAGTATTGAAAAACACTAACTATACGTAAAGCTATTGATTGTGGAATCTGTGCTTCAAGTAATAATCTGAACTGTATAGCGAGGTTGGTAACGCGCCCGCGTAGCGCCGTAGCCAGTGCCACCTCGGCTACGTAGCGAGTCGGACGGGTGCTACGCGACCGCTACATCGCTACGCAGTCTGACGCAAAGCGAGTGCGCGAGGTACCTTACGTAGTAATACGTCATCCGCATTTATTACCATAGTGACTGTGCTGTGTTGTGAAAATTATTTCTCTTTTTTGGACAGGTAATTTTTATGTGGATATAAACTTGCAGTACTTTGGCTACGTTTTATTCGTTACATTTAGGTGCTTGTAACTAATGGTCTGTTCAGATAACGAAAGGCTTTGGGGAGCGAGCTAGCCGTTTAAACTCGCCCGCGTTCACTGATGATCTCATAAAACTTTTATTTACTTATTTTATATTATTCCTAGAAAAACTTAAATGTAATAATTATAAATTTAAAATTGTGAACATTGCAGTATAATAATTAAAAACGCGTGTTAAGAATATAATAATAATTAAAACTTTATTGAGGACCACATCAACAGTACATCATAAAGTACATATAGAAAGGAATACTATTTATTGTCCTACAATAGGCGGTCTTATCGCATGTTGCGATCTCTTCGAGACAACCGTTATTTTATTCTAAAAACTTAGTACTTACTAATGCTTCGCATCAAAGACAGACAAGTTGAGCGGATAAATCTGAGTGTAGAAAAAATAAAGAAATAGAAAATATGCACAAAATCACGCCTGTATCCTAAAGTGGTGAGCAGAGACCACAGATTTCTAGTTACTACGGTTCTTAAATACCTTTTAAACTTCATAAATTATTAACACTCTTCATTTATAAAGGTCTAATTATTGTAATCGATATTAAGAATTACTTAAATTACTTTGCTAACCCATCCCAGCTCCGATTGATTCAGATGATTGATTCCATTCATAAGAAGCACTTACATACTTTTGATTTATATTTTAAACTAGTTGCGCCCCGCGGTTTCACCCGCGCAGATTTAAATCCCGGTATGCCCACGGGATAAAAAGTATCCTATGTGCTATTCCAGACTATAATCTATCTCTCTGACAAGTTTCATCCAGATCTGTTCAGCCGTTCCTGCGTGAAAGAGTAACAAACATCCATCCATACCAAATAACTTTCGCGTTCATAATAGTAGTAGAATTTGGAAATAACCTGCCATGAGAAGGACGTTACGCTGCGACACAGTTTTATACTTTCGCAGTTTTATCGTTACACTAGTTTTAGTTTTATCTTGTATCCTAGTTCCAAAATACACTTTTACTTTACTATTCAAGCCTACACTATTGAATTTGGAAATTGAAATTTCAATACGAAGCGACGGTGAAGTGTAAATCTGTCGGTTCCGGCGTACCGGCACAATCTCATCATTTCCCGTTCACATCACCTGCAATGAGTTTTGATGCTGCACTTACGAATATTAATGTATTTCAAAATCAAATATTTATAAATAAATAAATATTGGTGGACTTTCCACACAGCACTATCTAGCCCCAAACTAAGCTTATGCTTGTAATTTGGGAACCAGATAGCTGATATACTACTTATTATACTTTTTTTTTGTAAATACATACTTATAATTGACCGAGCGAGCGAAGCGTCTCAGTTTCCACATTGGCCAAAAATGCGTTTGTCCGGATGTCTGTCTGTCTGTCTGTCTGTCTGTCTGTTCTCCTCTACAGGTCGCATTTTTCAACCGATCTGGACGAAACTTGGTACAAAGGTTATATGACTTATTAGAATTTTTTTGTCGTCGGGGATTTTTGATTAGAGGGGTACTTCCCCCAAAAAAAGGGCAAAAAGGGGGCTATTTGATATACTGGATATCTCCACCAAATGAGATCCGATTTCGATTATTCTTTTTTTATTTGAAAGGTAGTAACTATAAATTGGTCTCATAAAAGTTTGGCGAAGATCTGATAAGGATCTTCAGCATGATGAACAGGATAGCTCATCAAACAATCGATGGTTTTCAATCAAATTTGAGAAAAACACAAAGGACCTCATTCTACACAAGATGATGCAAAAAAAAATCAAAAAGATCAAAAAAATCACAAAACGGAAAATGCACTTGCCCATTACATTCCTCAAATAGCTCACTTTTAGTATGCTCGCGAGGTCTACAGCTCCCAGAGCCACTAGTATTATATATATAACACCCAGACAGAGAACAAACATTTATGTTTTATTTTATTTTTATTTTATTTGGAAAACAAACAGTATGTAAACTATGAATGTAACAACTTAAAAAAACTAAATACCAATTATATGTTTTCGCATATACAAATCTAAAAAGAAAGGTCCTTATTGACAAAACACATAGTTAAAATTTAAAATTAAACGTAAAAAAGTAGGTAAATAATAATAACAGCAGGCTATGACAAAACTGCAGCATTTTACATTTGTAAGTTCTAAAAAGGTTGATACACAGCCATACCTAACCAAGCAGCTGAGGCACCGATTCCGACCAATGTTTAACAAGAACGCGTTTAAAAGAAGACGGTTTTGAGTTGAAAAGATCCAGCTCAGGGAAGCCAACCAGTTCATTATAGGAATTTGCTGATCTGATAAAAAAGGGAATTTTGCCTATAATTCGTCGCACAGTGAGGAACATAAAGAGAGAGAGCGGGGATTCTAACGCTTCTCGCGGGAACACGTAGTTGAATTGAAGAGAGAAGATGAGGGGAGTCAAAATAGGACTGTGCTATTTTTATTATGGTGCAGACGTCGGTTAATGTTCTTCTCACTTCAATGGGTACCAAATGGTGTCTCTTACATCTAGCCTCATAATTTGGGTCATACGTTTTGCACTTGTACTGAAGGTATCTTATAAATTTACGCTGAATCATCTCTAGTCTATTGACATATACACTACAGTATGGATTCCAAATTTGCGAACAATATTCGAGGATGCTACGTACATAAGAACAATAAAGGATGGATATGTTCATCACACAAATGTTTGTTCACGGTGGGAATCGAACCCACGATCAGATCAGATGGCGCAGAAGGCAGAGCTAGTACCAACTGAGCTACGTAAGCTGTTATAGCCGGTTTAGGTCCATTTTACAAAAAAATAAATTAGTTACTAAAAATTATTAGATCATGCAAGAATAAAACCAGCACGTTTTACATCACAATCGTCTTCTTCTTGTCGTGTCACTAGTTTCTTTCAAAACAGTGTGGTGAAAGGATTTTTAGTGCGCCTCAAGATGCTCCTTTCGAGCACATGCCACATGTTATAGAACTTCTTAGACATGCCGCTACAACATGCCGGTTTCCTCACGATGTTTTCCTTCGCCGTTTGAGAGTACTGGCATTTTGCACATAATTTTTTTGAACAGAAAAACTCATAAGTACACGATCGGTTTCGAACCCACGACTACGATTGGAAGGCGACGCCGCTACCACTAGACCATCAGTGCTCTCACGTTATCGTTAGTAGCCGCAACGCCACAAAGGTCGTCAAAATACAGCTGATAATAGTCTGACTGCGCCGTTGAAATTGAAAATGTAAATCAGTACGTCAGAAGTGATACCGACGTTCCGGCGTTTTTTAAATCTCTGCGTTTTCTGCTCTTCTGCTCAACGCGACCACGAGTGTTCAATGAGTCCACTTTTATTGTTGTGTCCATTTGGTATTAAGCAGTAGCACTTTTTGTTGTTGAATAAAATCCACAGGTCTTTGTATTATATAAGTAACATAATGAATGTAGCTGAAAGCAAATAACGGATTTAAATTTTTTAAGTTAACTAACTAACTAATGGTTATATAATAATAACTTTGGTTATAAAGCAGTAGCATTCTAGAGGTAGCAGCCCCACTTTCCGATCTCGGCTGTGAGTTCAAACTCGTGCACCAATTTGTTTTTCTATTCAGTAAAATATTTATTAAAAATAAAAATAACCCCACTGCGTATATAACCTGACTTATTTATAGTTAAATTCTAAAGTTGTGATAAATGACAAAATGTAATAATCGTACGCAGTTGGAGGCTCATGTACCTACGTCCTAGCAGTTTACTGACGCTTGTATTCCCACGGAATAAAAATTTCAGACAATAATCTATCTCTGTGCCAAATTTCATCTAGATCCGTTCAACCGTTCAGACGTTATTGAGTAACAAACATACATACATCCAATCTTTCACATTTATGATTTTAGTGTAATTATCATACGAGCGTAGTGGGATTAAAGTCTTAAATAAACATAGTGTAACTAATTAGCTAGCGAGTGTAAAAGTGAGCTAATGTGTTCGAGATTCCACGCAATAAGTATTTCGACATTTATTTCGACGAAGCACGCAACAAAAATAATTTGATTTCGATTACAAAAATATTCTAATTTATTTATGAACTTTGTAGGTAATTTCACATAACACATTATTTGATATTTGAAGTACAAATAAGTATTCGTAGCGGTATAATTGGCAATTTCGATGTCACGGCAGACGGTTTGAAAATTCTGTATTTTATAAAAGGACACGATTAAATAGAAAGCAGGTTGTTGCTGACTACTTGATACTTACCTACCAATGCTGGTTACACTGACCTCAAGTGTACTCGTAGTTTATTAGAGGTCAGTGGCTGGATGATACTCACCTGAATATATTAACAAATAAAAAATCAAGTACCTTTATTGACAAAGAAAATTACAACTAATAGATACAATTATTTACAAAATGTACAAAATACATATGAAACAATTGAGCTATCTGCAGACCTTTGCAAACGATCTATAATAATACAAATAAAACAAACTAAACAGGAAAACTTTTATTTTCAATCTATAGGCAAAACGTTTGACCGCAATCTCACCTGATGTTAAGTGACGATGCGGTCTACGGTGTAGCACGTTTAGAATAAACCTATTCACTCGTCTCTTGAAAACATCCAAATTTGCTAGCATTTCGTTATTAATCTGACTTATCAAATTAAAACATACAAATTTATTAATAAAATAAACATGAAATTCAAAACATAACTATCTGGTTCTTATAGCATAAGAATGCTTAGTTTGAGGCTAAATAATTCTGTGTGGGATGTGGAATATCCAGCAATATTGGTTTATTTTAAACGCGTTCGTTTATTTTGCCAAATAAACAAAAACTTTATATTAACAACGGGCATATGCGAGTTCGTGAACTCCCCCTTAATATTTCTAGGAACGAAAATTTGAAGCTTTTTCTATACACCGACTTCCCGCGATCTTCACCTTGTTGTTGGTAAATTACAGAAAACAGGTAACAAGCGCCGACAATCTTTCTGTAGTAATGCATCCAGCCTCTTGTGATAATAATGTTTATTTGCTGTGGCATCGTCTCGTTACTACCATGTCTATTTTCCCTATCATATTTCTGAGTATATTTCTTTGAATTGTCTTTATATTGAAATCTAAATTTAGTGGAAATGTTATTACCTACTTAGTAGGTCGTTTCAGTTTTAGACCCAATGTTAAATAAAAATTAAAATAAATAAATATTGATGCACTTTCCCCGCGGCTATCTAGCCCCACATTAAGCCAGAGCCTGTGATATGTGAACCAGGTAGCTGATGTACTTACTTATAATTTTATACTTTTTTTTCGTAAATACATACTTATAATAATTATGTGATCAAATGAACTTGTGTGAACTTCGGATAACATTATACGAGTTCATTAAATAACACACAGAAAGAAGACAAACATCTATGTTCATCACACAAATGTTTGTTCTCAGTGGGAATCGAACTCACAACCTGCGGCGCAGAAGGCAGAGCTACTACCAACTGAGCTAAGAAGGCTGTCAATCTTAAAATATTAATTATTCATTCCAAATAACCAAGAATTGATTTGTAAGGCAAGATAAGAACGTGCCCTACGATGCACTGCCCTGCGTCAATCAACCTCAGATAACAAATGTTATATACAGGGTTACAGGAAAAATCGTGCTAGATCCGTTAAGGGCGTGGAGTACCCATCATTTCTGACTTATTTCACTATGAAACACCCTACCCTAAACATAACCCTTTTCAAGCAATTCGACTTTTAATTTTTTTATTGAAAATTTTGTGCACCTTAATTATTATTATTATTGCATTTTTACATGTGTAATAAGATGCTTTAGGATGTCAATCATTAAAATAGTGCATAAGTTAATTGAATAGACCGTAGTAGACAAGTGAAAGTTAAGAAATAAGAAAAAATACTAGAAAGTTTATTTTTCTCTAAGGGATATCTAAAAAAAATATTATGGCAATTGTTTGTGAAATAAGTCAGAAATGATGGGTACTCCACGTCCTTAACGGATCTAGCACGATTTTTCCTGTAACCCTGTATATAAATGTTATATTATATATATAAATAACATTATATATATAAATGTTACATTTATCGGCAACCACATTTTTCAAACCAAAACAGCGTTGCTGCTTGGCGGCAGAAAAAAGCATGGTGGTACTACTTACCCGGACGAGCCCTTCACAAAGAGCTATTTTTACCCAACCACACTGCGGTTTTACTAAAACAACTTAGAACAATACCCATTAGGTAGCATTTATTGCAACAAAAATAAACTGTTTGCACAAGATATCGTAACTTAAAACACAACAACCAAAAATCTTTTTATCTTTTTCTTCTTTGAAGGTACTGAAGCACCCTAGTACTGCCTTGACAAATAATTAATGTTCCCACCATGTTGCGAGTGCTTGAAGGAAGAAAGCATGATTTATATCACCCGAACCGTGAAACAAACGTTCTCAAGGGCATGATGGTACTTAGCGAAGAAGACGTTCGTGTAGATTGTACTTTCATGAAATGAATACCGACCGAGGAATAAAACTAAGCTGCGCTTACGTAGACGACAAAAATAATTGACATTTCAAGATATACGTACTTATATAAATTTTATACTACACCTGCTTGGAAAGTACCTTGATACTTTATCAAATTTACGATAGAAAGTACGTCATTGCATATCGAACAAATATGCGGGGAGAAAACGCATCTGAGCGGGAGAGAAAAGTGTATGAAAATCCATTTCTTACGTGGTTTTTCTTTTTTAATTTTGGGTAAGACTATGCGCCGGTAACCTAAATATCAAAAGCCAAAAAGTTTTTACAGTGAGTTTTTATCTCCAAGTTCGCAAAATGACACTGGCCACTGTGTTGGATGGTGTCGGGCTGGCAGTGCGACCCTGCGGCGGCAGGATAAACAATTTGAAAAAAGAACATGTGAAAATTGCAGACGCCATTGGCGCCATTTTCAATTTGTGTGTTGTTTGAGGATCCAGTTTTAGTTTTTTATTTTCCTAGTAGGTGTAGTATAAAGCACTATGTATCACTCGAGAGAAAGTGCGATTCCCGATCTCGGGTGTTTTAAAGCCCTCGCCTACGGCTCGGGCTTCAAACGACACTCTCGACGGTAATCGGTCACTTTCTCCTCTCGGTGAACAATGTACTATTTCTTCCTGCATGACGTTTTTAGAATTCTGAAACTGAAACAGCTTCACGACTTTGATCCCCAGGCACGGTAGATATCTCTTAGATCTCTCATATAAGTTGTATAAAATGGATGGATAAAATTTGCAAGGGACCCTGAAAAAGTGGGATATTAAAGAGGAGGTCTATACTCAGCAGTGGGTGCAAACAGGCTGAAATGATGATGATGATGAGTTGTATAAAACCATAAAAGTGTCTCAGATAAAAAGTACTTTCGACCAAATTGGCACGCGCCTGTCGAATTGTGTCACGTCATCGGACATTGCAAAAATCTACAGAACCAATTACGCCGATACCTTTTATCGCTAACAAAAAGATTTTGAACAATCCCTATCAGCTTCACACATAAGACACATCAGCATTGGCACGAACGGTCGTTTCGGTCAACACCAGGCGATAATTTACTTTCTTATCGGCCGACCGATCATGACTCGCGATTCGAATCCTACGTTTTGGATATTTCTAGTTTGAGATAGGATTGGCTCGATGGGCTGTTGCAAATGTCGTTCAAGGTGACAGCTGACAGGTGACAGGGTCTGATGGTGAAAGCGAGTTTTCTAGAAAAAGTTATATGATAGTTAAATGTGTACACACTTATACGCTGCTCGCTTTTATGTCCTTGTATAATATTATATTATTAGTAAGAGTAGTAGAGCTCTTTGTGAAGGGCTCGTCCGGGGAAGTACTACCAGCCTTTTTCTGCCGCCAAGCAGAAACGCTGTGCTTTGGTTTGAATAGTATGGTCGCCGGTGTAATTACAGGCACATGAGGCTTAACATCGATATGCCTCAAGTTGATGCGTAGGGGCACGTTCCTATCGAGCGTGACTTACGAGGCAATGCTCTGTTATAGGTGATGGTTACCACTTAACATCAAGTGGGGCAGTTGCTTGTTCCATCCGCGAGTTGTATTAAAAAAGTAATTTTCTTTGGTTTTGTGTAGCTCGGTCGGTATCCACGGGTAACTTTTTTGCTAAGCACTAACATTTTGAAGTTTCTTGAAAAGCTACCAGCTATCTTAATTATGAGGTTTTAAAAAAGGCTATCAGAAAATTTTACTTATGATAAAGCGAATGTTTTACAGAAACAATTGAATATAACGTCAAAATCTCTTTGAAAACACACACAAAACTTAGAGGAAATTGAGCATAATTACTAATCTGCAATCTTCCTCCGCCATCCAAGCTATAATAGATCATAAGCCAACGCCACAAGTCTGATTTTATACTGAACTCTGATTGCACTGGTACCTGCAGAGTTGACAATGTATGAAGAAAATAAAACAGAGACGAGAAACAAACGACCGGCCCCGCAATAAAACCAACGAAACTTGCTGTAAGTGGGTTTCATAAAAGAAAACGTTTGTTCTGTTCTTGCAAATATTGCCATCATTCTGCGATTGAAATATTGAAGGTACGCATCTGTAGGTAAGAAAGGTAAGAGAACATACATTCTTTACCATATATTTTTACCGCTTTTTCTTTGTAGTTGCTTTTTGTATTTGCCAGCAGCTCACTAAATTCGATAGCCTTCATTACTTTATTGCTACGAGGATCATACAAAAGTACAGTTGGAACTGTTGACTTTAGACTGTCTTGTAAAAATAATCAACTGCTCCAACAAAAATTATAATAAGAATGCTGTATAAAAAAATCTATTAGAATTGTAACTAACAAATTTATCTTTCTCTTTAGGCACGTAGTGAAGGTTTTTAAATGACAGTATATTGAAACGTCTTACGTTACCTAGAAAATATTGTTTTACATTTAATATAACTTTAATTATTTATATTATCCAAGACACTAGTAACGAGATTTGACAACAAACCAACACAGATTAAACGGAACTTTTTTATTTATATCCCTATCACACGAGACGCTATAGTGCCTGGAACATGATTTTATACATCACTATTTTGTAACTACCAGAAAAAATTTAAGGACTGTTTCAGCAGAGGCTACTGATGCTAGTAGCTCGATCAAAACATTTTTTTTATTTTTTAGTTTTTTTTTAGTTTTTAGCCAAAAATAGGACCAATTTTATGGGCACAATACTAGAAAATACTTCTCAGGTCAACCTCGCATGCGTACGAGGTTTACTTGTGAAGTATGTTTGGTCTTTTTGGAACAATTTTTGTAACGTTTTGTTGCGTTTTTGGTTTGAATCAAACCTCGATAACTTCTGCAACCTCTGCTAAAACAGTCCTTAAAATTTATTTGGTAGTTAAAACATAGTGGTGTATAGGGCAAACTTGCCTATCAAATATTTGTCGTCCAATTACAGAACAAATGGTAAACTTTGTATAGCGGTCAGTCTTGGACGAACTACAAAGGACTTTCGAAACAGCTCATTCACAATTCAAAACCCAATCCAACTTCGGAAGAAAAGACTACTCAATTCGAAAGAAAACTAATCTTACTTTCATTTTAGGGGTAGTTCTAGTTCTAGTTCTGCGTACATTATTATTTAATGCCCTAATAAGTAATAAGCTTTTTAACCAACACCAATAAGGAGGTCCTTCTGTTTTTTTATGTTTGTTACCTCATAACTTTTTACTGGGTGAAATGATTTCGATGATTTTTATAATCGAAAATTGGTACTTGGCACATAGTTGCATTTAAATTTTAGTCAGGTCTTACGAGTACTTTTTGAGTAACTTATATTAGTGTATTTTTCAATGTATTTGAAGTCGTTTTTACTTGAAAAAGATGTTTTTTTAATGTTTGTTACTTTATAACTTTTCATTGTAAAATTACAGCAAATTCTACAGATTCTATTTCGATGCGGAAAGGAATGGAACCTTTTGAAATTTGGTTTTTTAGCACTAGAAGTTTTAGAAAGAGAATTTCACAGGACCTATATATATTTACTTTGAGTTCAGTGGTATTCTAATATGCATTACATCACAAAGTGTAAACAGTTGTTACAAATGGATTCTTAGTAAGAGCGGACAAAAAAGTATTAATTTATTTCGTTTGACACTTGCGAGAATGTTTAAATAAATAAAATAAGCACACTAATATTGCAACTAATAAGCAAAAGCAGTTACTAAAAACTGCGTTACATTTTTTAATTTTTTTACTACTAGTTGAGCACCGGTGGTCTAGTGAGAGTGACCCCGCCTTCCGATCGTAAGGTCGCAGGTTCGAATCCGGTCGTGCACCAATGGATTTTTCTATCGAAAAATTTATGTGCGCAATGCCAGTGCTCTTAAACGGTGATGGAAAACATCGTGAGGAAACCAGTTAGTATTCTAACAGCGGCGATGGGCTTGCAACCTGTCACGTATGGAATACTAACTACTGCAAAATGTGGGTATGTGCCAAATGTAATGTTTGGACGTACCTCTGACTACCCCCCTTAGACATCCTCAAAGAATCTTGAATTAGTACCTACTTGGTACTGGGAGATCTGAAGGGATATCTACCGTACCTGGGGATCAAAGTCGTGAAGCTGTTTTAGTTTTCAGTTTCAGTTGAGGAACAAACAGATGGTAACCATGGTAACCATCACCTTTAACAAAACATTTCTCGTAAGTCATGGACGCTATAGCTGTCAGATATGACGGACAGGTGACAGGTGGTGTTGGAGCGTAGAAAGATCATTAGCATAAAGTTTACCCGCATTATTGACTTTCCACTACAAATTTTTTATCGGTTTTCAATCACAACAAACAGTGAGGCTTGCGTGTGTCGGTTTTCATGAATTTCCGGTTTGTGTGACCTCCTTGACTTCAGGATACATGTGTCGTGTATGTAAGTGGCTGACAAGTGGGGGCTTAAAAAGCTATCTAGATTATAGATAGATTATACAGTGTTACGGTTAGTGTTTACTGCAAATGTGTGTGTTAGATTTGGAGTTTATATAATGACGACCTCAGTGGCGCCGCGGGCGAGAGTCTGCCTGCAACGCAAGAGGTTGCGGGTTCGATTCCCTCATTCCTTATTTTATCCATCCTTTTTTGAGATGCATAAATTCCAGTAGTTAAACCATCATACGTAGCTGAGAATATCGCGCTAACTGCAAAGCTTTGAGTTCGTCTCAGTTCGTATTCACGCTTTGTACCAAAAGGCATACTAAATGTACAGGCGTTCGCTGGTTTCGCTGACACGAGTATCGCGATGAATAAGCTCGGGGTCAAAGAACTGACTTTCAAAAGACTTTTGACCTTGATTATACAAGCATCGATATTAATATTGAAAAAACAGTGAATCTGATTACTTCAGCTCATTTTGAGTAAAGCGCTGACTCAATCTGGAGCTTGAAAAGATGGCGCTGTGTGACTCACAGCGCCATTATAAATGTGGTGTCAGATTTTTATATACCTTATTGTTTTTATACGAAAAATACGTATGAAAACTTGCCATTTTTGTTAACATGATGCCTACATGCATTTGACCGCCTTCAGGGCTTAGTTGGTAGTAACTCTGCCCTCTGCGCCGTATGCCTTGGGTTCGATTCCCACCGATGACAAACATTTGTGCGATGAACATAGACGTTTATTCTCAGTCTGGGTGTTGGATGTATTTACAAAAAAAAGGTATTTAAGTATTATATCAGCTATCTGATTCCCATAGTATACAAGCTTTGGCTTTGTGTGGAATGTCCACCAATATTTATTACTAGCTGGTACCCGCGACTTCGTCTGCGTAC
Organism: Plemyria rubiginata; assembly: GCA_963576535.1. Lineage (NCBI taxonomy): Eukaryota > Metazoa > Arthropoda > Insecta > Lepidoptera > Geometridae > Plemyria > Plemyria rubiginata. The sequence goes on along the minus strand of OY754917.1, from coordinate 8,589,664 downwards.
TTTTAATCTCTTCATCTCTTTTTTTCGCAATAAAAGGTAGCCTATGTTCTTTCTCAGGGTCTAAAGATTGTCTGTGCCAAATTTCATCAAAATCGGTTGAGAGGTTTAAGCGGGAAAGCGTAACAGACAGACAGACAGACAGACAGAAAGACAGACAGACAGAGTTACTTTCGCATTTATAATATTATAGTTAGGATAGGATTATTATAATCGTAGTGGGTAAAAGAAGTCTGCCTAACTCCAGAAGTAGGTTAAGAGGAATGGATAAGAAGAAAGATAAGAGCCAGTATCCTTTCCTCTTAATCGCACAAAGGATAAAAGTGATAATGATTTGCTTATTTTATATTGTTTACAAATTTATATAATTATCATAAATGCACACTTACTTACCACAGTTAGTAAAACCATTTTATAATTAATTTACTCTTCACATTTTTATGTACCTACTTAAAACCTTACCTATAATACACATAATTTTTGAAATGCTACTGTGATCACTCTAACGTTGGGGTAATTTGCTTTATTGCAGAACCCAACCAAATCGACAGTAAAATAAAATAAAATTGGCTTATATAGAAATGAGAATTCCAAAGAGATTTCTATTAGGATTATTAACCTAGAGTGGCGTTTTAGGAATAATTTAGGCGGGTCGGCGAAAGGGTTACTCTGGCCTTATTACGTATAGCACAACTGCTAATGACACGGCAGCCTTCCATGCGAAATTATTGCTAAATTAAATGGCATTTTGCTAAATTGTGTATCTCTATCTGCCAAGAGATACCTTTGCCAAAAGAATTTAATTAGATTTAAGGTAAATAAATCTGTTATCAGAAATAGGTACTCATATACTTTTCAGTATTTTGGTGATTTATTATAATAATAAAAATCATAAATATTGGTGGTCTTTCTAGTATTTATTTTGCCCCAAACTAAGCCAAAGCTTGTCATATGGGAACAAAATAGCTGATATAATACATAAAGACTTTTTTTTGTAAATATAAACTTATAATATTGTATAACACATTGTGATCGGCTCGATGATTGTGTGCGGCTGTCAATCTTTTGCTATATCCGCTTATAAAATATTAATTTGTTTTTATTTGACTACTTAACGACATCTTTTACGTTACGTTTGACGTTTTCGCTATAACCTGCTTCACGATGCTCTGTTTTATCTGCTCTGTGTTTATATCAAGCTCCATGTGTCTATTATTTCACTGGAACCACACCCTTCAAACCACAACGCTACTTGGCAACAGAAATTTTCTTGTGGGTAGTACAAGTGGCCTATAAGTTCCTAAAGTTGGCCTATAGGTTCTCGAATGGCGACCACTAACAGGAAAGCGAAGTGTTTGACGCCCTCCTACCCGATGGAATGACGACATTGTTAGGATCACGGGTAGTCGGTGGATGGAAAGGGCTCAGAATCATTCTTCCTGGAAGCGGTTAGGGGAGGCCTATGTCCAGCAGTGGACTCCTTTAGGCTAGTGATGATGATGAGTTCCTAATAAAAAGTTTCTGAGATCTAAGTAACTGATGTAGGTACTTGGGTACACCTACATACGCGTTAATCACTTCAATTGAGCAGAGCCAAGACAAATGGGCTTACTTAACGGGAGAAACAAATTTATCTTACTAAATCTCTTACACTTGTACGCCTTATTTCTAAACACGCGTTATAAGCTCACCCAGCGACGCACTACAAGTAATTTCAGAGAGCCAGCTCAAGACAAACAGCTGTGTTACTTTGGACAAAACCACTCCGACCGCTATTAAACAAACTACAACTATCTATATCGACCAGAATTTTATAAACAACCCAACAGTAAATATAGATAAGTTACATAATTATAATAAAGTGAAAACGATTTAAAAAACAGCGGAACCAACTAAGCCAAAGAGAGGCACGTAAAATTGATGGTCACACCGTGATGAAAATGTCGAAAACTTTTAAAAACTAGATAAAGTCACGTTGAACGATCTCACTATAAGGTTTTAAAAACCACAGGTACTAAATGTCCGGGAACAATACAGCCATCACTCATCAATTGAAAAACAGCTTCACGACTTGGATCCCCAGGTCCCAGGTCCGGGGAAGTACTAACTACCACGCCTTCGTCTGCCGTCAAGCAGCAACGCTGTGTTGCAGTTTCAAAAGTGTGTTGCCGTCGAAAATACACATTAAACTTAAAATCAATATGCCTCAGGTTGTTGGGCATAGGGCAGTGCATCGCCGGGCACGTTTCTTGGCAATGCTTGGTTATAGGTGATGGATAACACTTAAAATCAGGTAGGCTATTTGTTTTTTAAATCAGAATAATAAATCTGCGGAGTGATCTATCTACACATTGCATGGGCTACAAAGTACGATGCCTTATTACGTAGCGCGCGACTGCCACTAATTGCGTAACAGTTTGTCAAAGCGCACGTCAGTTTGCACGCTGCGCTGTAATTACGTTCGTTGCGAACGCTCTTTGCATTCCAATTACAATGGTGTTGGTTCAAGCAATAGATGCACGATAGCATCAAATGAGCAACGAAGATAATAACCACGTAAAACGGCTTTCAAAATATTTTAGATAAAGATAACATTTACTCACTAGTGAGTAAAAGTATTTTTATTAGATTTATAGTGCTTACTACACTTAATGAAATCACAAAGATTTTCTAATGTCCTAAAAGTTATTCTCCGAGCGGGATTTGAACCCGATAGTATATGTCAATTTTGAATCGCTCTCGCTCGGAGAATAACTTTTGGGACATTATAAAATCTTTGTGAGTAAGAGTACTTTTTATTCACTGTTTTCAGCGAATAAAATAAGCTTTTTAGAGGAGGAATGTTATGAAAAGTTTATTGTAATTTTCTCTGTGAGTAAATGTTTTACATTATAAGCTTGTAAAACTCCAAAAGATTTTACTATGCAAAACAAAACCACAAGATTTATGGAATCAGTATATCATAGTGCATTGGTAGCAGACTTTTACCATCCGCTTAATAGCGTCTAGACGTTTTGATAGATTGCTAGAAGGGAGCGAACTTGAACCATTTTGCCTCTGGATACGAAATAAAATAAGGATCGTATGTGAGATGTACAAATCGAAAACGATAATCGACAAATCGACGTTCGAGAACCCAAATACATAGTAAAGTTAAGTTAAAACCTTTGCTCTATTTGAATTTTACCCCAAAATAGATTTCAATATAAGGATCAATCTTCGTCAAATCACTTTTCAAATTATGAAAGTTGTTTAGGAAAATTAAAAGCCTTCGTTTTGTACGCTTACTTTTTATAATTACAATAGAGTTTTATCACAAGTATAAATTAAAAAAGGAACAAATTTTTTTATCATACATTAAGTAACTACATATTATTATATTGTAAGTAAGAATTGAAATGTTTGAATTTTGCCCACATTTTGATTTCGAAATAAGTCGGTAACCCAAATACACTATTTATTATAATTTATCCAATTCAAAAGTAAAATATATGAATGGTAGATGTATAAGGAAGGCATAAGGAAAAATAAACTACTGAAGACTATTTTTTTTAATGACATATATTTAATACACTTAAGGAAATCACAAAGATTTTGTTTTGAATAATGTCTCAAAGTTATTCTCCGAGCGGGATTTGAACCCGCGACCTTCCCCTTGATATTTAAGACTAATAGCGCCCCGCGGTTTCACCCGCGCAGATTTAAATCCCGGTATTCCCACGGGATAAAAAGTAGCTTATGTGCTATTCCAGACTATCTATCTCTGCCAAGTTTCATCCAGATCCGTTCAGTCGTTACGGCGTGAAAACGTGACAAACATCCATCCATACTTACAAACATTCGCGTTTATAATAGTAGTAGGAAGTAGGATAGGATAGGATAGGATTGGTAAATTAACTAAAGTAAACAGCTTTTTCGCTTACAGTGTCTGGTGGTTACCTTTTCCCAGGACGAAAATAACTTCAAAAGCGTAGAGGCGTAAACATTTGAACAGTGAGTGAGACATGTTGAAGGCTCTTGTATCAGCGAGGTGTGAATTAATAAAGAGCGACACTAAAATAGTGTGCATGTCTCCAGCTTCCTCATATTGAAAATGTAATTTCTATGCTGTAACTCATAGAGTTTTGAACAAAAACACTTCAAATATTTGGTACCTCGCTAATTCGTTTGGTACTAAATCTGGAGACTTAAAGCAACCTGCTAGCTCCAGCCATTCCAGAGAACGAGCATATGCTTTTTCACGTATCGTTACTCCAGCTTACACGTTGATGCAGTCTTATAACTCGAAGAGTTTCCTAGCTACAGACCTGAAATTTTTGGTACCAGGTGTACTAAATAGGTACTAAATCCTTGCGTTTACTATATATCTCTATCATTAGCCGTTTGCCCACACTGACTGAGGCAGCTGGAGACATGTTACTCCAGCTTACACACTATTATAAGCTTATAGCATCGTTGTTTATTTGGCAGCTAAATTATGATTCAAATCTATGAGTGTACTAATTATGCTTTAAATATTGGCATTTATAGAAATTACATTTTCAATATGAGGAAGCTGGAGACATGCACACCTAAAATATTCCTATTTTTATTATTTATATATTTAATATTTAATATATTTTATTATTTTTATTCATACTAGTTGCGCCCCGCGGTTTCACCCGCGTAGATTTAAATCCGGTTTTCCCATGGGATAAAAAGTAGCCTATGTGCTATTCCAGACTATAATTTATCTCTCTGCCAAGTTTCATTCAGATTCAGCCGTTCCGGCGTGAAAGAGTAACATACATCCATCCATCCATACAAACTTTCAGGTTTATAATATTAGTAGAATTCAGCTTGGTTGGTGGGCTTGATCTCGAGTTAAAACAAATATTTGTTCTCGGTGGGGATCGAACCCACGGCCTACGGCAGAAGGCAGAGCTACTACAAACTAATCTGTGAAGGGTGTATAGTTTCTTTCAAACCGGGCGGTGATGGTGATCTAGTGGGAGTGATACCACTTTCCAATCGTAAGTCATTGGTTCGAATATGGTTTTGCACCAATTTTCTATTGAAAAAAAAAACCTGATGAAGAACAACATGGTTAGGAAAACAGTTAGAATGCTTATTTTATAATACAACGGGAAACCCTCTATTGAATATTGAGGAATGAATATCTTCCTAAAAAATACTCCCAATTTTTTCTGAAACTTATTCAAGCGCGACCGATATGCGTATCCATCTACTTCGCAAATAAATCAGCCAGGGTCAATCCCAGTTAGGGTTGCAGTGAAAAATTGATGAGCGATATATTTGAACGGGGCGTCGACGTGAGATTATCGTCACCCCATGTCCTGATTCGTGCTGTCAATAACACGCGTGGAAACAAGTTTTTTTTTTTTTATGGCTCCTGTCTATAGACAATCTTGCCAGTGTTAAGTGATAGAGATGATATGCTCTTTGATAAGTTTCTAGTCACGTCAGTCGAAAGTCGAGTCAGTTAATTGTTTTGAAGAAAATGGTGGCAGTTTCTTCAAAACATTTGAAACATTTTCGGTCAAATCACGATATCACATAATAAACTTTCATTTCATAAGCATTTGTGCTAAGACCACAAGTAATGTTGGTTAAAATACCACCAAAATTACACAACACAACTCAAAATAACACTAGGAAAACAATTAAAATGAAAATGCTATGTTGCTTCGGTAGATGACAGAAAACGAATAGGAAACAAGTTGTCAGTCAAGACAATTATATTCACACATCATTTTGACATACAGATGTCATAGTTCATTATCGGTTGAACCCTAATGCGCTGTGGGCCGTGGGTTCGATCACCACCGAGAACAAACATTTGTGTGATGATCAAAGATAGATGTTTATTATATGCCCGTATTAACATACAGGCAGAATATTATAAGATATTCTAAAGAAAAGTAATAATATTATATCAGCGATCTGGTTCCCATACTACAAGATTTGTTTGGTAAGTAAGTAGAAGAAAAGTAAATAATTATTTATGTTATTTTTTTCATCATCTCAATAATAATCATCCTCAGCTGTTCGTAGACCTGAATAAATAAATAAATCACCCTACCCATATCTCACTTTATGCGGTATCGTCACAACCGGTATTTTTTCTGCCACTTCTATCATAAAACATAATTATCATCCTACACATTTATGTGTGCTGTGTGGATTGTCCAGCATTATTTATTTATTTTATTTTATTTATATATTATTCTTACTTTTACTCATGCTTTTCACACATAAGTAAATTATGTATTTACACACAATTAATTTATCTTTTTAAAGCTATTCTCATTGTTTACACTAATGCAATTCGGCTGGACGCATTTTTTATGGTTACGATTTTCACAGTTCAGCGAGTTGTGTTCCAAATCGCAGATCTTGTTTTATTAAAGAATCGCGCATGTACATATTTTATAAGACACCCGATCGCAGACTTTCTAGTGCCTTGGGAATATGTCGGGCGGGGCAGCGACACGTGACCCAAATGACGTATTTATGGCATCGTTTCAGTAACAAACTGACAGATTGAAACTGAGCAGAGTTATTTTGATACACGATCAATACGGGATTTTCAATTAAAGATTAAAAAAAATCTTTTGACTCAAAAAATAGCGTATACTTAGGTCTGGCAAATCGGAATGTACCAAAGTAAGTCACAGTTAAATAAATTTAATAAACATCTAATACATTTAAACGAGCAATTCTTGTATATCATGACCTCAGTGGCGCAGCGGGCGAAAGTCCGCCTGTGATGCATAGGTTGCGGGTTCGATTCCCGCCTCGGAACAAATTTGTGTATGATCTGCAGAAATTTGTTCCGGTGGTCTGGGTGTTTTCTATGTATTAAAAAATATATATCTATGTAAGTATAATGTATTAAATATATCAGTTATCTAGTACCCATAACACAAGCTTTGAGTTGCTTACTTTGGGGCTAGATGGTGCTGTGTGGATTGTCCAGCATTATTTATTTATTTATATTTATTTGTAATCTGACTCGGAAACGGTTGCAACGGTTTTCATGAAATTTTGTATGCAGAGGGTTTCGGGGAGATAATTGATCTAGCTAGGAATCATTTTATGGATATTTTTTGTGCAACTACCGGACAAAGCTCGTACTCCCAGATATTCTAGGTATTAAACGAGTAGGATAACTTACAGCCAATTTATTACTTTAAAATAGTAGTCTAGTAGGCATGCCTATAAATTAGTATTTAGTTAAACTTCACTTCACACAAAATTGAGGGTTTATTATAAAAGTTGACTAAGGTATTTTTGATGAAAAAGTATAATCAATGTTTTGAAAATTCTCCACAATGAAATTATGTAGGTACCTTTACTAACCTCAATTCCAATATGAAATTGTTTTTACAAAACTCGAATGTGATTCCTACAGGGGTATTTTAATTAAAATAACTCACAACGCAAAATGTGATTATACGGTTCGTCAAGTACTTTTGAAATTAACGTCATTATACCGCGGTCTACTTTTATGTGCATACAATCTGTGAACCAGATTGATTTAATTTTTAAAAAGGATACATTATAAATTCCTACTTATTTATAATGTACTTATTTATAATGTATATAAATTCCTACTTATTTATAATGTATCGGTGGTCTATTGAGATCACTCTCAATAGCCTGCCTGCCTTCTGATCGTAAGGTCGCATGTTCGAATTTGATCGTGCACCAATGGATTTATCTATCGAAAAATATGAGGGAAACATCGTGAGGAAACCAGTTAGTATATATTATATAGAAACGTGCTCATATAATATCGATCGAACTTCACTTTGCAAGTTCATTTTGATCATAATAGATAAGGTTGCCTGGAAGAGATATCTCTCAGCGATAAGGTCGCCCATTTACCTCAAATGTATGCTTATACTCTGTACTATGTTTCTGTGTGGTGAACAATAAAGAGTTATCTCTCTATCTAATATTCACCTGTCGTTATTTCACAATATACACGCACGTGTGTATAATACACTGAAACCTTATAAATTATACTTAAATCACTATAGCTTTGATGTCGAAAGTGACTTCAACATAAAAGCTCTAATAGACTGCACACTTTGAAGCCCTACTTCACACAATTACCCACTATTCACTATACCTGTATCTAGGTTATCGCCTCTATACAATGCTGCTCCCTCTCTTCCGACTGGTACCTTTGTATGCAAACATCATTGAATATTATGAACATTCAATATTATGTAGGAGATACAATTTGCATAGGCAATTTATACGCTGTGTACGTGGTAAAGATGTCATTGATAGAAGCGTATCTGCGCGTTATATTTTCTGAGCACAGTTCCGTAGTGGATTTGGGTGTGAAAATTTTGGTTTGGGCAATATTTAGCATCTGTGTAAGATGCTTTTTATTTTTTAAATTTGGTTCATTTTGATAAAAAAATTATATATATTCACGGCGTTGATTCCCAGGTAGATTTCTAGCTGCAACTGGGTGATTAAGCAGATGTCCCGGCTGATGTTAAGTGTTAACCAAGCATTGCCACGTGAGTCACGCGCAATATGAACGTGCCCTACGATGCAATCATCGTAGGGCATTGGCCCTGCGTCCATCAACTTGATATCTTAGTACAAAGTTAAATTTCTTTTAAGATATATAGAGGGTATATGCGTCCTAAATAATATTTGGCAATTTCCCACATCTTGCCGTGATTGATATTCAACACTTACTCTCTAATTCATATCCCTGTCATTTTAAAGCGGCTCAATAGAGTATTCTTGTCACTTTCATGCCAACGAAAAAAGACAGCAACATACTTACCAGTTTGATAAGCTATTGGCGCGCTCAAAGACCATTATGGAAAAGGGCCTTAGATTTCAAACGAATGACTTATGGACCGCTGACGCTACTAAATCAAACTGTTATTTATGTGAATCGATAACAAATTTGACAGAAACAATTTATACTAAACTACTAAAACTGTAACACAATCGTTACCTGTTTTTTCCCAGCAAATCACACTGTCATTCTTGAAAAAGAACTACTAGTAGTACTAAAAAACTCATAGTTGTTAGGCACGGTAGTAATCCACTCAGTTCTCATATGACTATTTTCATCACACGTAAAAACCATAATTTTCATTTCCCTTGAACTTCAAAGCTTTCACCAAACATGGTTACGGGAACATCTCAGGAAGAAAGTATTATATTTGTCATATAAAACACACCTGACAAGGTTCGTGAGCTGTTTTATAATGTTAAGGCGCAGATAGCCGTCGAAAAACTTTCTCGCATATTTCAACATTTTTGCATTCGAATGAGATTCGGAGAGCATTCTAAGGTTAAGCAAAAATGTTTCGATTCAAACAAGTTTAACCACATAAAAGTACGAAAGCTTATTTGATTTTAGCATAAAAAAAATATATTTAATTAAAGTTTGATTAAATTTTCTTTCACTTTTTTCTTATCTTTGAAAATGTACACGCAAACAAGAAGTTGTCTGACGGTTATCACCTTCTTAATAGTAAAATTCCGCACGACTTTGTTCACGTTGAGATATTCACAACCCCAAACCCGTTGCACCTATGTATGGGTTGAATTTCAAGAATTTCCTTTCTAATACCACCCGTACGCATGAAGACACAATTACATTACATCCACAAATTAATTTTTTGGATATTTCTAAAGTATCTACTATGTCTCTATATACCTTCAACATAGTTAATGTATCTAGTTTCTGAATAAAGCAAAAACATTAAGTTTTTTTTACATAAAAAATGGCTTTTAGGGTTTTAGGCTGTCGCTGTTATATTTCGCACCCTCCTCGTCCTAAATTTAAAGATCTTTGGCGTTTCGAAGTCACCTTTTTCATTATTTAAAAATAAAGGGCGAATAAGTATTTTACGACCGTTCAAGGCAAGCTCAATTTTATATTTATTACAGGTAGTATATATATTTAGGTCCAAATGGGTTAAGGTAGATCACTATTTGATAAAATGTGAATAAAATGTGGTTCTAAAGTACTGCAAGTAACACAAATGTATGTTATTTTTATTTAAATAATAATAAAATAAATAATGCTGGACAAATAAAGCTATTCAAAGCTTGTGTTATGGGTACTAGATAGCTGATATATTTAATACATTATATTAGATATATATTTTTTATTATACATAGAAAACACCCAGACCAACGGAACAAATTTCTGCAGATCGTACACAAATTTGTTCCGAGGTGGAATCGAACCCCCAACCTCTTGCGTCGCAGACGGACTCTCGCCCGCTGCGCCACTAAAGTCGTTATTAACATTACATTAACATGTGTATTATGCTAAAAATTGGTTTCTTTTTTACAGATACACCCTGTACCGGTTATTTCGTAAAAAACCCGTTTAAAAATGTTTGTTTGAAAAGTGATGTGCTTAAAATCCAACCGAACTTTTGGGTCTATAAATCAGGTTTAAAAAAGTGCGTGCAAAATGAGGTGATAAGTGTATCAAAATGGCGATGGTAATATCACAAGCGACCAAAGCTGCTATTGGGGGTTTCCTCGCGCTGATGATACTGGGCGCAGTTCTGGTGGTGGGCGCGGCTTTCGGCTGGTTCGACCCGCGGAGAGAAGATGAGGATACCCCAGCAAAAGTCAGCGCGAGGCTGCAAGGCAGAATATCTTTTGTTACGCATAGAGCTGTAAGTATTATCTCTCTTTTTTATCTCATAACTTTATCGCAATAAAACTCAACTGAACGCTAGACATTGTTCAGTAGCGCTGTTGTGAGAAAAAAAGCAAAGTTATTTAGGTACATAGTCATAAATAATAATGACATAATGTTTATCGTAAAATCATTGTCCTCAGTCAGGATCGAACCCACAATATGCAGCACAGAAGGCAGAGTTACAGCTGAGCAGATGTTGGTTTAATTTTATAGAAAGCCTGTTCCAAATTCATGCCTAGTCGAAATAACTTTCAGTAAAAACTTTAGGAACTTGCATCGTTGACCTGAATAGCCTTATCAAAGCGAATTCAAAAGTAGGTAACGCAAGAACACACAGATCTCAAAAACAGATAGCGATAATGAAACAAGCCAGCTCGTGTTTTCACACTTAAAAAGTTCAAATTTCGTATGCTGACCGCAATCTGCTCCAGCCCGGTCGAATAAAAGCAAAATTTTAATTAACATAAAACATAAAGGAATTTAAAATTGCGCTGGAAACCCCTGACAGTGGGTTTTTCGATGGACGTGGTTTTTGGATAGGTGAAATGTGAGTAGGTACTTTACTTTAGCGAGTATTTTTAAAGCTATCAATTATAGTCTTTTAGTTCTACGCCATAAGACTAATGAGATGGCGGTTGATGCTGCAGAAAGAGACACGCGTTTTAAACCTACGACGGTAGAAATATTTAAATGATCTTAAGATCTTATGGTAACAGATGAATTTTATTAGTAAAAATCTGCAGTAGCTATAATATCAATAGCAGTACGACAGTAGAGTGTGTATCTTTGTCTGCAATTGTTACTCTTGTGTAAGTTTTGTCAGATAAAACATTTCAATTTATAGCAGAATAAAGACGGTAATAAAGAATTACTGTACTTTGAGTAGAATGTTTGTCAAATTTTTCTTAATTTTTTGTCGTCTGTTTTTCCAGACCATAACACAGGCAAGAGTGAGTAGGTATCTTCTAGACCGTTCTGCTCCAACGTACCACATCGTCACTTACCATCAGAGGATATTGTAGTCAAAGGACGGTTATTCGGTTAAAAATCAAATAAATAAATTCATCAGAATGTAAAGCCATTTCAACGATTGGTGCTGCTGTCCATACCAACGGGCGTACATGATGGCACAATGTATGCTTGTCGTCAAGAATAAAGTAATATGCCCGGTGTAAAAAATCCGCTATCCTTAAAAAAAATCTTAGAATAGTTTCAGTATCGAGATAACAGTATATAGCTGAATATTCCATAGCTTCAAAAGTTATAAATAGGTGGTGCTTATTTCTGGCTCAATTTGAGCCAATATTAAAATGAAATCAATTCACAAACTTCAAACGACAAATAATATTCTATACTTAAATAACCCTACTTGACAATATCTGTGGGTAGCCTTGGAAACTGCTTTGACCGAAGCACTGAAAACTTCAATAGAAACCCTTTTGCGAAACCAGCACACAGAACGCAGGTTCACGATTACATTTACCTGCACTTTTAACTTATAGTAGTATTACTGAAAAGTGCGCAGTTGTCTATCACGACGCACTTTTTAGCAAAAGTTTTTTCCTTACCTATACTATTGCTGGGTAAGTCTCCCCAATGCTCCATGTCTTTCCCAATGTTGCACTGCGCATAGCAAGTTTTTTTTTTCAAGTTTATAATATTAATTCTAAATAATTTTCTCTTTCAAACTAAATTGTTCACAAAAAAATTAAGAAGTTTTTTGATAACTTTAAAATCGAATATTATTTTGAAGCATAAAATATTATCCTACTGTGAACCTATAAACCCAGGCACCAGCTCCACACGCGCGCCAGTTAAACAATCTATTTGGCTGATGCACATAGCAGATGTTATCTTAAATGTGTAGATTTATTGTTGAGACATCAAATCCGAATATCAAAGTTCTCTTTGCATTCTCCATTTCGCAAATCTCTCTAACTGATTTATACTACTTTTTTACAATACTTTCGTACCTTTACTTTCCTATAATATGTTTCCTAAAGTATTTTTCTTTCTTTTTTTAAATTTATTTTCTTTCGTTATAAGACGATTACATTTGTGAGGTATGTCAAAACTTGCAATATAAATTATATCTAGTGCCGGTAAATAAGCGCTAGCGAAACTGGAACCTGCTTTCGATGTAAATAGGTTTCTCGAGCCGAGTCGAGTCACGCCTCCGGGCTGTTCAACCATAGATTCGTTTGAGAGCCGATACATATAAATAATTCATACATAGACGGGGATATTGAAACAATCCGCTGGGTATATTGGGTTTTTTAAGGCGAAGACAGCCGGATAATATCAGGTGTTCGACGCTCTCTGAAATACATTGTTTTTACCAGCTCTCAAAGTGCAGGGTGCATTTGTTTTAAATTATTGAACAGTACAAAATATATTCCATCACAAATATAAAGTGACTTTACAGTGTCAACATAGTATTATGTAAAATTTATTGATCTCAGGGTTTGTTAAAAAATACCAATCGGCACATATTTCAAAACTGTTGATAATTGAAATTCGAACTTCTTATGAAATACCAAACCTATCAACAATTTTATAACGTACCTCTTACTATCCCCTGAGGCATCGAATAATAATCAAGTTAATTCTTGGTATAGTGCGCGTCACGCAAAAAAAACGCCGGAAGGAGGGGGAGGGATGTGAAAAAGCTTAAATTATACCTCGTTGATTGGCAAAAAAAGCAGGAAATCCTCTTACACGACACAAGTGCTATATAAGAATATTGTTAGTATTAATATATTTGATTTTTATTTTTATGTAATTATAGACTTTTATTCTATTTTAATTTTTTTTGCTTATTATTTAGGTTTTTTTTCTCACTAAATTCTTTTTTGTTTTTAAAGTAATCAAGTTACCTTTGTTTTTTTTAAAAAAACTTCATTTTATTGATTTACTATACTTATACTTACTTATTTGTGAAAGCTGGTACATATTTTTTTTGTTATTTTGTACATTTACATCTATTTTATACCTTAGTATTAAGTGTCATGTCCGCCAGATACAGGCGAATTCGGTCCTAACGGAAGATCAGCGTGGGTTGTTGCCAACCCGCATTATGCTGAGTTAGGTTCCATTTTGCAGCACAAAATGCACCTATATTCCAATATTGTAAAAATAATACATGCCTATGGTGCCTTTTAATTTTAAAAACTGTATGATGTATATTTTTCTATGTGTTGCAAATAAACTTATTCTATTCTATTCTTTTATTCTTGATGGCGCGAGTATTTTGTATGCGCAAACACACCCACTGTTTTCCAGCGTTCTTTTGTTCTTTTTGGTTGACGCTATCTATACTTAGAGATTTGAGGGGTCACCGATTTTATTTGGGAATCAAAATCTCGCTTTTATCGGTTTGTCAACTATGCAAATAATTTAACATAATAATATTATGTTTTTATGACGCTGCTAGAAAATAATTATTTTCTGACGCATATGTACGTGTTTTCTATTTCTATAATTTTGGTTGGTCATTCTCCAAGTCATTCACGTTAAGGAAGCCATAATTCGATGCGAATAATTAACCAATTTCCTATTACCATCATCACGCAATACGACAATTAGGCGAATGTAACACGTAGTTTTCTTGTTCGATGTTTACATTTCCTTTTTCAATTGTAGGCTTGGTTCTAACTTTTTCAATTATATTCAACCTAAATCACGTACGTTGGAAACATTTTCAAGGATACCTACCCCCTTATGTTTTAAGTTCCGAATTTTAATATTCGATTAGATTTTTGATCTTCGGGCTCGGTAGATATCCCTCAAATCTCTTATTACCGAGTTTAAATCATGATTCCTTGAATGATGTGTAAGGGGGTAGATAGAGGTACATCCGAGTATTTCATTTGGCATATACCTGCTCACATTGCAGTAGTTGGTTTCCATATGTGACAGGTAGCGAGTTCATCGCCGCTGCTGGAGTACGCCGCTGCTAGAGGTTTCCTCACGATAATGTTTTCCTTCACCGTTTGAGAGCACATGCATTTACATTCTTTTTTCGAAGAGAATAATCCTCTCGTGCACGACCAGGTTTTAAAGCTACGGTAAATCACTCGCATTCAGCAACTTGGTTGATTGCGATTTTTCAAAAATGAAATCAGCGATTTAAAATCTTTTAAAAATTGCGAGCGAGCAATAGCAGTTGTCTATATTTTAAAACCGCAATTATAAATCAGAGAGCGCTTTAACACGCTTTCATAACTCGAGTTTATTTTATAATGCACACATCCTCTTAACAAAGGCTATGAACCCTCTTGGATTTACCCGACACTCCTATCAACAGCTTCACGCAAAATTACATTACCCTACATACCCTTTCGCGGTGCCTCGTTTCGTTTAAAAAATGCTTTTACCCAAAACAGACGATCATTCGTTTAACCTAAATACGCGTTCTTTCTGTAAAAAACCTATTCTATCCTATTTATTTTCAGCCTGCATTGTCCCACTGCAGGGCGAAAGCCCCCTTCCACTTTTCTCCACCTGTCTCTATGGACGACCAATCTTCCATAAATTATAATATAATAGCATAATATAGTAGTAGGATATTATGTTATATTATAATTATCCTACTAATATAAAATCGCGAAATTTTCTAGGTTAGGTTTTTTTTACAACTTATAGGTAAAAACGTTTGACCGCAATCTCACCTGATGTTAAGTGATGATGCGGTTGACGATGTGGCATGTGTGTGTGATGTCGAGGATATTTTGTAGACTAATCATTACACTGAACCGATTGATGAAATGAATGATGAAATTTAAAACAATAATTTATTGTTTGTAATAGCCCCGAAAACTTAATTTCATGAAATTCGTTGGAGCCGTTTCTGAGATTCTGATTGTATATAAATAAATATACAAAAAATACTCGTTTATTGAAAAATTAAAACAATGAAAAAATCTTTATTTGACACCTTATAGTTACAATAGGTACATAAATAGTTACGGCTTTAAAGTAGACATAGGTTAGGTTTGTGATCCCGCTAATACCTAGCTAAGATAAAAATATATCATATGATAAGCATCTCTCTCTCTCATATGATGCTTGTTTTTAAACTATATGAACGTGCCCTACGTTGCCCTACCTGCATCCACTTCGCATACAGATGTTAAGCCTCATGTGCCTATAATTTCACCAGCACTCACACCTTTCAACGGTGCTTGGCGGCAGAAATAGGCATGCTGGTAGTATTTTCCCGGGCGAGCAAAAGAGCCACTCTCAAATTTCTCTCTAACCAGAAGTTCTCTTTGAATTTATAACATGAATCCGTGACCAATTACTCATGAGCCAGGGCAGGGGTGGCGAACCTTTTCAGATAATACCAATTTAAAAAAAAATATTCTATAGACTTGCCGTCAAATAAATTCAACCATTTATTTATATATTTATAAATTATAATGATTATAATAATAATTAAAAAAAAACAGTTTCCGAGATACAGGGGTCTGGTGTGCCCAAAATGCTGTGAGCCAGGGATGGTGAACCAATGGCACATCCCTGGCCTCGGGAGTAATAACGTTCAGTTAGAACTACCAGTGAACTTCACAATGTGACTTTGGAAACTTTGTTCAAATCAATCACTAACTAATTGCTGTGGAGTTTGATCGAAATTATTATTTGAATATTCCAATGTGTATATAAAATAATATAATATATATGTGTATATATATATATTTTTATACAACTAGCTGATGGAACAAGCAGATGGCCCACCTGATGTTAAGTGGTAACCATCACCTATAAACAAAACATTGCCCCGTAGGTCACGCACAATAGGAACGTGCCCTACGATGCACTGCCCTGCGTTCATCAACTTGAGGCATACAGATGTTAAGCCTCATGTGCCTGTAATTACACCGGCGACCACACTCTTCAAACCGAAACACAGCGTTGCTGCTTGGCGGCAGAAAAAGGCGTGGTGGTAGTACTTCCCCGGACGAGCCCTTCACAAAGAGCTCTACTACTCTTAATATATAATATAATACAATAATATTTCTATGAATTTTATTGTTCAAACAACTTCAGACATCCAATAAAATAATTTCATATCTAGTGTACCTATGCTTTAGGGACTCAGGGAATATTAGCTTAGTTTTTGTTTATTTGAGACGCTTTTGAAGTTTTTAAAAGCTCACATTTTAATGCGCATTTTAACGTTAGAAATAATGAGGGTTATCATCCTATACATAATCTATTTCTGGTAACCATATATATAACCTGTTTCTTAAGTTGATGTACGCAGGGCAGTGCATCGTAGGGCATGCTCCTATACTGCGTGACTTACGAGACCATGCTTATTATGGATATCATTTTGTTGCCTTGCGTCTATCAAATTAAAGCATACAGAATTTTAATCTCATTTGCCTGTATATTTACCGGCAACCATACTCTTCAAACCGAAACATAGCAACGCTGCTTGGCGGCTAAATAAGCAGTGATGACTATTGTACTTCTTCAGCCTGATGATGATGATAACTATACTCTCTTATTACACCTTCGTTTACTTCCCAAACTTTTCATTGACGTCTAGCCCGAATTTCTCACGACCTCTAGAAGTAATAAAAGCATATCTTAGAATTTATTATCACAGTAAAACTCAAAATAATTTGCCTGAAATCCAAGGTTGTTTCCAACTGCGGCGACAAGCGACAAAGCTGGCGACAGTGAGATAAACTGTCGCCGCGACCAACTGACTGAAAAACTGAAACTGAAACAACTTCACGACTTTGATCCCCAGGTACGGTAGATATCCCTTCAGATCTTCCAGTACCAAGTAGGTACTAATTCAAGATTCTTTGAGGATGTCTAAGGGGGGTAGTCAGAGGTACGTCCAAACATTACATTTGGCACATACCCACATTTTGCAGTAGTTAGTATTCCATACGTGACAGGTTGCAAGCCCATCGCCGCTGTTAGAATACTAACTGGTTTCCTCACGATGTTTTCCTTCACCGTTTAAGAGCACTGGCATTGCGCACATAAATTTTTCTATACAAAAATCCATTGGTGCACGACCGGATTCGAACCTGCGACCTTACGATCGGAAGGCGGGGTGACTCCCACTAGACCACCGGTGCTCAGACCAACTGACTGATTACCTAAAAATAGCTTTAGAGTTAAAAAAAAGTTTTCACGCCACACCTACCATCTTTTTGCACACCCAGGATGACTGGTAGACAATGCTATTTGCATTAGGTTTTCCTAGCACTTCATTTTTTGTGCAATGGCAGTGAAAGTCGATTGTTGATTAAACAATTTTTACTGCTATTGCTATTAAATTTATCGTGCTAGTCAATTATTGTGTTAAAAGCGCCGGTGGCCTAGTGGTAGCGAACCTTTCCGATCGTCGTTGGTTCACAACCAGTCATGCACCAATAAGTTTTCTTTCAGAATGCAGTATTGTTGCTTGCATTTGACCGTACAATCGCTTGTCGCCTGATGCTGTCACTGTCACTATCGTCGTTGCTGTTGCCGTCACAGGCACCGTCACTGTTGCCGCCGCTGTCACTGTCAAAATCATGCGCATTCTCCATGAGAAGAATAAGAACACATTCTTCTTCGTCTTCCTCTACCACAAGGATGACCAGCCCAAGTCTAAGACAGAATAAACTCTGTATGTGTGAACGAGTGGTTGCATTTTGTATTTAATATGTTAGAAAAAAAAACCCATTAAATCATAGCGGTATTTATTCAGTAAATAATAAATAAATAAAAATAAAAAGAGGTTTATTTTCTATACACTAATTACGCTAAAGAAAAAACATTAACCTTTATCTTTATCTAAATATATATATCATCTAAATATATATAACTCAAAGGTGACTGACTGACATAGTGATCTATCAACGCACAGCCCAAACCACTGGACGGATCGGGCTGAAATTTGGCATGCAGGTAGATGATATGACGTAGGCAACCGCTAAGAAAGGATTTTGAACAATTCTACCCCCAAGGGGATAAAATAGGGGATGAAAGTTTGTATGAAACTTTGAATTCCTTAGCGCGAGCAAAGCCGCGGGTTCAGCTAGTTCAGTAATAAATTTAATCTAGAGGATAACTTAGAAATCACGTTTAAAACCGTTCACGTCGCTGAAGGCACTTTCGCTGCTTCGGTCCCTGTTGCCGTTCGCTGTCGCTTACCACTGGTGTTGGAATAAAGCCATAGAACAAGCATCTTCGACAAACCTGCCGGTAATTCATGAAACTGAACGAACATGAAGCAATTAATAAAATGAGACTTTATTTGTTGAGATCGAAAGCTTTTTTCGAGATTAAATTTTTATTTAGATTTTCAGCTGAAATAAGTTTTTTTTTGTAAGCAGATTTTTAATAAATTCATGAATATTTTAACAGTAATTACGTGCAAAACTCGGGCGAAAAATATCATGAAAATGTAGAGTTTCACTATTTAATTGGAAACAAATAAATACCACAACGCATATGAAATTTATATCATAGTTTTTTTAAATTTAACAATTTGTATTGGAATGCCTTAGCTAACAAACAAAATTCCGCATGGATGCAATACCTATCAGTTTTGTATTTTTTTCGTTGTTATTATACTTATCTAATATACCTACCTTTAATTTTTGAAAAACAAATCAAAGCAATTGTAAAAAAAGGGCTATTTTTTAAGATGGAACAAGCAGATGAGCCACCTGATGTTAAGTGGTAACCATCACTATAAAAGCATTGTCTCGTATATCACACACGATAGGAACGTGCCCTTCAATGAACTGCCCTGCGTCTTTTTAGCCTCATGTGCCTGTAATTACACCAGCGACCACACTATTCAAACCGGGGTAACTCACACACAGCGTTGCTGCTTGGCGGCAGAAAAAGGCGTGGTAGTAGTACTTCCCCGGACAAGCCCTTCACATAGCCAGTCCAGCTGTGGACTTCTCACTGATGATGATGATGTTAAATCGAATTATATCGATGTGGAATCGATTTAAAACGGTTTACCGATTTCCATCATGCATAAATCACAATTAGACGGTCCTAAGTTCCAATCAAAACTATATCGCGGTAATCGACAGTTAATGAGTGGTTTTCGTGACTAACACCATTTACGCCGGTTAGTTCTACCACTAACTCTGAATGACGTGCTAATGTAAAGTAAACTCTATGTCAACGGTTGTAGCCTCAGTTTTATTTAAATAAGATAACTAAGACGAACGTGTTAATTTGTCATCAATTTGACATTCTGTTATTCGATGCAAAAGGAAACGGATAACGCTTTACGACTTTGAAGAGGCACGGTAGATATCTCTGATCATATCTTAACTAGACTTATGTAAGCAAAAGTAGCTGAAGAATTTTTTTTTTTCAGGTAAACCCTGATGAAAATCGTCTGGCAGTCGTATCACATTCGTCTCCATGTAAGTATATTAAAGATCGGAATAACCTAGTTTTAAAAAACTTCTAGAACAAAAAATAGTTAGAAGAAATGAAAAAAAATATTTTGAATGATTTTAATGAAATGAATGAATGAATTATGTATTACTTTAACCATCTCTTCCATTTTATCACCAGACATAACAAGTAAGACCCGCGGCCCGATTACGCTAATGTCTGGGTTATCGATATGGCCTTCAGTTTGACATTTGATTCCCATCCATCCAAGGAATTTAGCATACATCGCAAGGAATTTAGATACTAGATCCATTCATATGTTACTACTAGTGGCTCTGGGAGCTGAAGACCTCGCGAGCATACTACTAAAAGTGAGCTATTTGACGAATGTAATGTGCAAGTACATTTTCGGTTTTGTGATTTTTTGATCTTTTTGATTTTTTTTGCATCATCTTGTGTAGAATGAGGTCCTTTGTGTTTCTCTCAATTTTGATTGAAAACCATCGATTGTTTGATGAGCTATCCTGTTCATCATGCTGAAGATCCTTATCAGATCTTCGCCAAACTTTTATGAGACCAACTTATAGTTACTACCTTTCAAATAAAAAAGAATAATCGAAATCGGATCTCATTTGGTGGAGATATCCAGTATATCAAATAGCCCCCTTTTTGCCCTTTTTTTTGGGGGAAGTACCCCTCCAATCAAAAATCCCCGACGACAAAAAAATTCTAATAAGTCATATAACCTGTGTACCAAGTTTCGTCCAGATTGGTTGAAAAATGCGACCTGTAGAGGAGAACAGACAGACAGACAGACATCCGGACAAACGCATTTTTGGCCAATGTGGAAACTGAGACGCTTCGCTCGCTTGGCTCGCTCGGTCAACTATGGAAATCAAAAGCTCTCGTCAGAGAGTATTATATTCCTTGATCAAATGTCAAACTAAAAGCCATCTCGATAGCCAGACATTAGTGTAATCGGGCCGCTGTATCTCGTAATATTTATTTTCATCACATAAATTATTTGTCCTTCGTTCTTGGGGAATTAACTCACAACTTTCAGCACAGGGTAGGTAGAGCTAGTACTGCAGAAGAAATAAGCAGTATTACCTACTAGTACAAACGGATAGAGATCAAGTAAACTCAAGTTACATAAAGCCGTCGAAAACTGACACTTACTACATAGACATAAGAGCGAGCATGTGTACCAACTTAAACTGTCCTGCCAGAACGTGGCGAGAAGTGTCGGTAATACTTACGAATAAATAATAAGTCTATTTATAATATATATATAGGTTAATACGGATTCAACAGATTCAAACCAACGACCTCTAAATCAAAAGACAGGGTCACTTCCACTTGGCCAGCAGTCCATGTAGACCAGCAGTACATCAATCACATGTGACACTTTCCGTGAGTCCTTTCGAAAGCTTCGGCGGCGTTTGGGAAGCTTTTATATAGCACGAAAGGTGCTTACACATCACGCTGATGCATCGTGACGTTACGTTTCGAAATTCCTTGTTATTTTGTGAGATTCGTTCGTTTTTGCAAAGCAACATAGCATTTTTATTTTTATTGTTTTTCTAGTGTTATTTTGTGTTGTGTAGTGTAATTTCGGTGGTTTTTTAACCAACATTACTTGAGGTCTTAGCACAAATTGTAAGCATTTGGAATGAGAGTGTAATAATAACATGTGATATTATTGTGAGTTGACTAAAAATGTTTGGCAAGATTATATATAGACAGGAGCCATAAAAAAAAATGATGAAGAAGAAGTTATTTTGTGGTTTATGTATACAACTTGACGATGGAACAAGGTAGAGTTCACTTAATGTTAAATGTTAACCTTCACCTATAACAATGCATGATTTAAGTGGTCAAAGAAATTTATACCCAATTTATAAGAACTATGAGAAATTACTAATTCTCAACTCACGTTATCGTTATTTAAAGCGAGCATACAGAGCTTTTTATAGGTGATTATAATTACCTATCGATATCGATGATTATTATTATTATCACGCATCGAGATGTTACGTTTTTATTTTACATAAAATGTATTGATTAACTTACCAAAAAAATAAATTTTACTGTGGTATTGTAAAACGGGTCATGCTCAGACGAGATTTGTGTTTAAAATTTCGCATGAATTAATATTTAGTAAGATTTAATAGCACAGAGAAATATTAAAGACTCTATTTTTACTCAGTTGATGTATATATTTATTTTTTCTCAATTGTACATTTTTATTTATTTCTAATCAAAACAGGTCTAAAAGGATGAAAGTCCTTGAATATCTGTATTTTTATTTTTTTCCAAGATATATTTTTCGTGACGTCATGCATCATGCACCTTATCGCGATATAGTGATGTGTGAGAGCATTTAGTAAAATAATGTGGGTATGAGGACGTAGGTATTTGGTACTTAGTTTATGTAGTTTGTGGAAACTAATGTTTGGACGCCTGACTTAGTAAGCCTTTGTCCCTCGAGTTCATAGTGACCTACATAATTTGCGTCGAAATGTTTTATGGTCTTATAATAAGCTAGCTGTCGTTTGCGACTGCCCTCGCGTAGTCCTTCTTACTGAAAATGTATCAGGAAATGAATATGTTTGTCTAGTCGTGGAATACTTTAGGCAAACAAAATATTCGTCGTTCTTGAGATAATTTCTCAAAATAAAAATGATTCTAATAAAAATTTTTTTTACAGTTTCCGTACGTAATTCATTTCGTAATAAAAATGTTTTTTTGCAGTTCTCGTTGGTGATAAAGGAGATGGTGTAAGTACATTCATTTAAATTAGTATATTTTATATTAATCAGACTTGTTTTTTAAAATTCTCTTGCACGGTATTTCATCAATCAAATCTATCTAGTGACAGATGGATTAAGTTCAATTTTATAGACAGATATCGTAAAACAGTAAGACTCCTCAACGATAAACACAGGTCCGTATTACAACGACAACACGCTCCGCAATCCAGTTCTTATTGCTGCACATACCGAGCAGTGTAACTCCTTCAATACGAATCTTCGTTTATCGCTACGAGTAGATAGAAAGAAAGAAGAAAGTTTTTATTTTTTATTTGACCACATACAAACGTAGATAGGTACTTGTTTCAAAAAAGCAGTAGGTAACAGTATAGGTAAGTATGTAAAATATGCAAACGATAATAAAAGGTCACATTATGAAGGTTATTCGTCTGTTATGTAAGAATAAGATCCGATAGACGTTTGGGATATTATAAAATAATAATACTAAATATATTTGCACTACTCTGTGCCGGAATGAATGCAAGAGTCTGGTGGAGGGAGGCCTATACCCGAGAGATGTCTTAACATAATTTCCATTTTTATTTTTTTAAGTTTATTAAAATTATTGTATACTTTGTGCGAGTTAAAAATAAAAAAGCTGTATTATTTTATATTTTTGTTTATTTTAGTTATACTCCTGGTCTTAGAGATCTAAATCGAATCGTAAAAAAACGTATATTTGATGTCACAAGAACGTAGGCAAAATACAAAGAACAATATTGGTTTCCAGGAATAAATTTGTCGTCACTTAAATTATTATTGTTTATTATAAAAAATATAATTTAATGATATATTTAATTTTGATGCCATTCTATACTGGTCTTCCGTGACGCCGGAGTACAATGTCAGCAACTGTGGTGTTCACCATCACTTTCTCATACGAAACACACGTTCTCACAAGGTTATGAAAGTTGGGAAGTTTAATTTCCGTGAGCGCACTTGCTTTGCCAAAATTACCATCAAGCTCCAGCTAAGTCGCCCAACAAAACATAAAACGAAACTCACACCACATACTTACTTGGGTAATAAACATTGAAATTACCCCAACTTAGCCAGGTTGCCGGGTTCTTGGTAGCGTTATCCGTCACTTTGGTACGCAAAGCGTAGTGGTAATTAGTATCGCGCAAAAGTTTCTGTGTTGTTGCTGTTGATAATAACGATCGTTTGCCTTCAAATCTCATGTTTTAGGTAAGAAAGTCGCTAAAGTTATTTAAAGCTTTTAAGACTTACACAGCCTTATTATAAACAAATCAAACCTGGGTTTAAACCTAGCTCAAGTCACGTTTTCTTATTATAAACAACTTAAACCTGGTTTATCTCATAAATTTAGGATCATCTCTGGTTTATCATTTTCGTATTACAAAAGACACTTTAGTCGAAGACTACATAGTACCTGAGATAGTCCATGGAGTCCGGGTAATACGCAACCATGGAATACACAACCACGGAAAACACAGCCAGGAAAGCGCAGCCAGGAAAGCGCAGCCAGGAATTTGCGGCCAAAATGGTTGCAAAATACTGACTGCGCTTTCCTGACACGTGTCAGGATTGTCCATCCACGGATTGTACAACCATGGAATACACGACCCGAGAATTTGCGACCAAAATGGTTGCAAAATCCTGGCTGCGCTTTCCTGACACGTGGCAGGAATGTACGACCCCGGAATTGGTGACCATTCTGTGCAAATTCTTGGCGTCGTATTCCGGGGGTGTGCATAGTTTTGTACGGCCTGGAAAACACAGCCACGGAAAACACAACCATGGAATTTGCAACCAAAATGGTCGCAAATTCCGGGGTCGTGTAATCCATGGTTGTACATTCCGTGGCTGCGCTTTCCTGGCACCCGACAAATTCGTGGCAACCCATGCGTTTTGACATTTTAAATTTAGATCGGAGTCTAGAGTTTGAAATGTATGTTGGATAATGCAGTGCTACAAGTTGTTTTATTGAATAAACTTATGTGGGAGACCAAATAAAATTTGGCAAAATGAGATTTTTATTAGTTAGACCATACTTAAACTAGGGGTCGTTCGGGTTTATCTTTAAACCGTGGTTTAGGGGATAAACTCCGTTTTATAATAACGTCTGGTCTAAGTCTTTGATTTTTCTATAGAGCAGGGACCAACTTCGGTATCAAAGTTAGACCACGGACCAGTTAGTCCTGGCTTAAGCCTAGTCTAACTCACATTTTTATAATAAGACGAACAATGTTTAAGTCAAAGCAATGCCATCTAAAACCAATGGGTAAAAAACAAAGTAATATAAATAATAATTTGGCACATCACCAAATTTTGTATTCCATACGTGATGTAAATATAAGGGCTGTTACTCGACTACATGAAGAAAAAGTGACCTTCAGGCGAAAACAGAATATTTTTTCACACTGCTGAACAATATTGTTTATTTCTTTTGTCAGTCAAGTATGTATATAGAATAGAATATTATTAAATGTGATCAAATGAACTTCTGTGAAGTTCGATCAATAATGTCTTCACTTCATTCGAAGATATAAAACACGTAATACTTAGCTTACTCGGTAGTATAGAATAGAGTATGTATTTACAAAAAAAAGTATATAAGTAGTATATCAACTATCTGGTTCCCGTACCACAAGCTTTGGCCTAGTTTGGGGCTAGATAGTGCTGTGGAAAGTCCACCAATATTTATTTTTATTTATCCACCCTCGCCCACACATAGAAGAGTAGAGCACCCATCCAAATATTGATAGGTGCTCTCAAATCTCCTCTGATGACTTTATCAGAGGAATGTCTCCTGCGAATAAAGAAAGACATCAGTAAACTTGTACTTCGCTTTAGGTCTCGTCAACGTAAGACAGAGGATTGCTAACTAGGTCAAGAATCTGATCCGTTGGTATCCTAGCACTAGTTTATTATAGAATCAACGGATCGTACCGGAGTATCAATAAATAAATAAAAATAAATAATGCTGGACAATCCACACAGCACTATCTAGCCCCAAAGTAAGCTACTCAAAGCTTGTGCTATGAGTACTAGATAACTGATATATTTAATACATTATATACTTACATAGATAGATATTTTTTATTATACATAGAAAACACCCAGACCATCGGAACAAATTTCTGCAGATCGTACACAAATTTGTTCCAAGGCGGGAATCGAAATCGCAACCTCTTGCGTCGCAGGCAGGCTCTCGCCCGCTGCGCCACAGAGGTCGACAAAATAATGCTGGACAACCCACACAGCACCATCTAATTATGTACGGCTGCGATACGGATACAAAACGACCGAATTATTTTAATAAAATGTAATGTATATAATTAAACTACAAATTAAAAGTACGTGACTAATGTCCGATGTGAAGAACAGAAGTTCTTTCAGAAGAACAGAATCACTTTTAATATGTCCAAAAACTCACACGGTCCGACACCTGGTTGAAATGCAGCGTTAGCATTTCGTTTGTATCGGTCGCGGCAGGTTAATCGTTGCGAAACGCGGCGCGATTCGCAAGAAACACAGGTGCTGTAGCTGGTTACATAACAATCTAGCCCCAAAGTAAGCTACTCAAAGCTTGTGCTATGGGTACTAGATAAGTGATATATTTAATACATTTTATTATACTTACATGTTACTACTATTTATAAAGGCGAAAGTTTGTAAGTATGGATGGATAGATGGATGGATGGATGTTTGTTACCCTTTCACGCCGGAACAGCTCAACGGTTCTGGATGAAAAATGGCAAAGAAATAGATTATAGTCTGGAATAGCACATAAGCTACTTTTTATCCCGTGGGAATAGCGGGATTTAAAACTGCGCGGGTGAAACCGCGGGGCGTAACTAGTACCTATTGAATAATTTGTATTTTGTCTCTATTCGCACCTAATAAAAGTTTTTGTTTGGGTGGTTTTTATGTACTATTCCAGACTATAATCTTACTTACTGCCAAGTTTCATCCAGATGCATTCAGCAATTCTGGCGTGAAAGAGTAACAAACTTCTATCCATCCATACTTACAAACTTTCGCGTTTTTGACTTTTGGATTTACTTCCGTTTATTTTTAAAAACTAGTGCTGAGTGCCTAGCATATCATGGTAGACGAATGAAGGTTGTCACCCGCCTCACGTCCCATTCGATGTGTATACAGCAGGAAGGAAATTCTTCGCAGATTTTTATCCGAATTGAGCCTTTGAATTTATAGTCTGTGGATTGTAGAGACAAGTGAGAGATGGTGGGTAGACGGAATGAATGAAGCGGCTTTGAGTTAAATATGCCTTTGGAGGATTTTAAAATCGTATTGAGCATGTTTTTTTTTGTTGATGAAGTGTGTGATCAATCAGATCATTGACTTTCCGGTGTTTGTACTCTACTAGCTGCCGGTACTGGCGTCACTCGCGTATAGTGCTCGTCAACCAAAAAGAACGCTGGAAAACAGTGAAAGGGATATGTTTATGCATACAAAATACTCGCGCCATCACACCCTCTCCCTCCTCCTTTTCAGCGTTCTTTTTGCGTCACCCGCACTATACCTATTACATATAAAATCTCGCTTGTTTCCCATAGGGGTAGGCTGAGACCACGGATTTCCACTTGCTACGATCCGTACATAACATACCTACCTCTTTCGCGTATTAAGTGAGTGCTTAAACTAATATTTGTGGCTTTGCCCTTTATTTGGTTCGTTGTTGTTACTACTGGGCCTAGAGATTTAAAGATATTCAGCATTCATTGGGTAGTAGGCGCTCATTAAAAAAAAACAATTTATGGTCAAAATCAAAATTTGCTTGTTGCAAAAGTTGCATATTAACGCTACTATGACGGGGTTATATGGGGCTTATTATGGGGTCTAATTATGACAGGGTTACTGATGAAACAAGCAGATGACCCACCTGGGGTTCTGGGTTAACCATCACCTGTAACAAAACATTGCTTCGTAAGTCACGCATTTTAGGAACGTGCCCTGCGTCCATCAACTTGAGACATACAGATGTTAAGCTTCATATCCCTGTAATTTCACCGGCAGCCCCACTCTTCCAACACAGCAACGCTGGCAGGATAAACATTTTTGCTGATTTGAGAAAAACTAACTCCAGATCCTATAGGATCGGATGAAAATGAGCGGTCTTCCGGGCGCCAAGGGAAGGTTTGGCTTTGTATAACGAAATGGGTTTCGGCATGTGCTATTCACTCCAAAACTTGCTCATACTTAGCTTTTGTTGAGTATTTCCATAAGCGTTTTGTATAGTAACGGTAGATTGCAAAATGATTTTTTGGATGCCGATCGTATCACTTTACTTTGGCAGCTTGAATATGAAAGTTACACTTGATAAGGGTAGCCATCTACAAATATGTTTTTAAGGCTGCCTGTGCGTTGAAGCTTTGATATTATTATCGTAGCTATCTGATTTATAAGGATTTTTTAATTGACCGAGCGAGCGAAGCGAGCGAAGCGTCTTAGTTTCCACATTGGCCAAAAATGCGTTTGTCCGGATGTCTGTCTGTCTGTCTGTTCTCCTCTACAGGTCGCATTTTTCAACCGATCTGGACGAAACTTGGTACACAGGTTATATGTCTTATTATAACTTTTTGTCGTCGGGGATTTTTGATTGGAGGGGTACTTCCCCCAAAAAAAAGGGCAAAAAGGGGGCTATTTGATATACTAGATATCTCCACCAAATGAGATCCGATTTCGATTATTTTTTTTTTATTTGAAAGGTAGTAACTATAAGTTGGTCTCATAAAAGTTTGGCGAAGATCTGATAAGGATCTTCAGCATGATGAACAGGATAGCTCATCAAACAATCGATGGTTTTCAATCAAATTTGAGAGAAACACAAAGGACCTCATTCTACACAAGATGATGCAAAAAAAATCAAAAAGATGAAAAAATCACAAAACGGAAAATGCACTTGCACATTACATTCCTCAAATAGCTCACTTTTAGTATGCTCGCGAGGTCTACAGCTCCCAGAGCCACTAGTATTATAAAGGATGCATAGCGGCAATTACACACAAACTAAACAAAAATAAATAAATATTGGTGGACTATCCACACAGCACTATCTAGCCCCAAGCTAAGCCAAAGCTTGTGGTATGGGAGCAAGATAACTGATATACTAATTATATAGGTACTTTTTTTGTAACATACTTATCATATACATCGACAGCCTACATAGCTCAGTTGGTAGTAGCTATGCCTTCTGCGCCGTAGGTCGTGGGTTCGATTCCCACCGTGAACAAACATTTGTGTGGTGAACATAAATGTTTGTTCTCTGTCTGGGTGTTATATAATATTATAAGTATGTATTTACAAAAAAAAAAAGTATTATAAGTAGTATATCAGCTATCTGGTTCTCCCATATCACAAGCATAAGCTTAATTTGGGGCTAGATAGTGCTGTGTAGAAAGTCCACCAATATTTATTTATTTATTTATATTTTGTAAACCCCAGACAGAGAACAAACATCTATGTTCATCACACAAAATGTTTGTTCACGGTGGGAATCAAACCCACGACCTACGGCGCAGAAGGCAAAGCTAATATAACTGAGGGCTGTCAAAAACAAAGAGAGAAGCAGTTTTAATTGTGACCTAAATAAATTAACATAAATCAATACAATTAGGTAGCTTGCATTTGTGGGGTAGGTAGGGATGAGATAAATAAAATAAGCAAATATCTCAAATTAGTTTATGGGCTTGCAACCTGTCACGTATGGAATACTAACTACTGC
Organism: Plemyria rubiginata; assembly: GCA_963576535.1. Classification (NCBI taxonomy): domain Eukaryota; kingdom Metazoa; phylum Arthropoda; class Insecta; order Lepidoptera; family Geometridae; genus Plemyria; species Plemyria rubiginata. Next base: position 8,560,056 of record OY754917.1, on the reverse strand, counting down.
AAAATGTGGGTATGTGCCAAATGTAATGTTTGGACGTACCTCTGACTACCCCCCTTAGACATCCTCAAAGAATCTTGAATTAGTACCTACTTGGTACTGGGAGATCTGAAGGGATATCTACCGTGCCTGAGGATCAAAGTCGTGAAGCTGTTTCAAGTTTTTTCAAGTTTATGAAGCGAATAGAGCCGGATTAAATTAGTTGCTTAGCGCCATTCATTCGGAGTCAGTATTAGTAGTAATGATGATTTTGTTTATTTTAAAAGAGTAGATAATTTTGGGGCGTTTGTATTAATTGATGTGCGATTGTGAGAGAATGATGTATTAGTTCAAGGAGTTTGAATGCCAAGTACAATTAGTTAAAGTTTGACATGACTGTTTTAACAAAACTTTGATTGAAAAAACAGAATTTTACTAGTTTTTACATGTTTTATTTCGAAGTCAGAGCCCTAAATTTATCAATATGATACTGTAACATTTACCCACGGTTTCTGAAAGCGCGATCAACACTAATCAGCTGTCAAGTCACTTGCTATCTCTTATTGACTTGACAGCTGATTAAAATATCGTTAATAGCGCTTTCAGAAAACCGGGGGCTGATAATAATAAATAAATAACTAATGCTAAACAATCCACACAGCACTATCTAGCCCCAAAGTAAGCTACTATAGCTTGTGTTATGGGTACTAGATAACAGATATATTTAATACATTATATAATTACATAGATAGATATTTTTTACTATACATAGAAAACACAGACCAATGAACAAATTTCTGCAGATCGTACACAAATTTGTTCCGAGGCGGGAATCGAACCCGCAACCTCTGCGTCGCAGGCGGACTCTCGCCCGCTGCGCCACTGAGGTCGTCGTATAATAATGTATTCTAAAATTTTGTCAACATTTTTTCTAAAAATTCGGCTATTTTGTAGCATGATCGACATCGCGGCTGTCTCAAAAGAGCTATAATCTAGGATAAGATGGGCTCATAAGTCGATAGTATTTCAAAAACATTACTATCCTCAGGTGGCCGGCGTCTGCCGATGTAGCCTGACCGACATGTCTCAGATATTGGAGGTGATGCCGGAGCTGAAAGGTCTACCTGGCCCCCAGGGTATGACTGGTGCCGACGGAACCACCGGCGCTCCAGGAAAAACGGTAAGAATAATGAAATCCGTGACAAACAACTAACAAAACCGATGGTCTCGACACACAGGTAAAAGTTAAACCGCTGGGTCAAAATTAAACACTGCATGCGATGCATTTTCTTGTTTCATCTTTTTTTACGTTTTGACACGTAAATAATAGTGTCTTTGTAGACGCACGTAGATTATAGTGATCATTATTATGCCTAAATCATTGGTAAGGGTTAAGTAAATGTTTGTTTTTTTTTTGCTTTTAGGTAGTTGCTAAAATTGTCCAAAGAAAAATCCTGTTAGAAATTACCTGAATGGTGATGCCAATGATTGGTGGGTCAGTTATCTAAAATCAAGCAGTAAGATGAGTTTTTGCTCTTGAACTTAGAAATACCATCACTACTGCACGGCAATCCATAAACACGTCATATGCTATTTCGACGTGGCGTGGCTTCGATTGTGGTGCTCTATTACACCAAAAAAAAAGCTGTCTGTACAACATTTTACGGAATGCCATAAACGTATGTAGATGTAGATAATAAAAACATTGTGGTCTAAAAAAAACACTCTAGTTTTAAATACATTTGTGCAATTTTGGGCATGGCTGCGCCGAAACCAAACTCGAGCTGTTTTTTTTTGAACCAGCTATTCTTTTCCATTTAATCTATGTTGATACTATCTGGGGAAATCATAAACCAAGCCGTGCCAACTAATTTTACGTACAAAAGAGGAAAAAGATGCCATTAGAGATGACTGGCATCAAAGTTGGTTGTAGCTCTGGTTTTTGCACTGTAGTTTGTGGGTTCGATTCCCACCTACGACTAATATATAGTACCTATTTCACTATATTTGAGTATTTGAGTAGCACCCGTGTGAAATAATATTCAACTATATATATATATATATTTAATTGATCAATATTGGTAAACCTTTCACACAGCCCTATCTAACCCCAAACTAAGCCAATTAAGTGTTTTAGCAATGATCTGCTTTTAACACTTACAAGCTTAGATTCGATGCTGGGTGATAAATTCACTTTTTGTGCAAAAAAAAAACTCGCTGAAATTAAACACTTAGTTTGTTTTATTGCGACTGGAAATGCTAGTGTAAATTTTTATACTTTCCTTATTCTTTTCTTGTGAGTTTTTTTGATAATAGTTTGCGCTAGTCCAATCAAAACAGAGTTATTAACTATATAGCCAGCCAGCTATGCTATTGCATATTTACTGATAGCCATCAGTTAGTCAGAGAAAAGGTAGAGCTCTCTACTATAATAATTAAGTGCAAATTGCGCTGGCAGGTCTTTATGTGAATGCAAAATAGTTCCACCAGTATGTAGTTACGTTTTTATTATTCAAAGGCGTTATCCATTTAGAGTTCGTACGTTTTTTATAGAACTCTTCGTATAAATAAAGCTTAACGAGCTGTATAAGCAAAGTGAAGTTTACTCGAGGTCTTTTATTTATTTTTATAACAGATTTAAAAAAAGGAGAGGTGATAAATTCGATTATATGTTTCTGTATGTGTTTTACCTCATTACTTTTTTGAGTGGGCCGATTTTAAGGATTTTTTTATCGAAAGATGGTGCTTGTCATGTGTCCCATTTTTATGTTAAGTCACATCTGACGAATAGTATTATATTTATTGTAGTATGAATGTGTTTCCAGTGCATTGAAGATAATTTATTTATTTATTTATGTAGTATATCAGCTATCTGGTTCCCATACCACATGCTTTGGCTTAGATCGGGGCTAGATAGTGCTGTGTGGAATGTCCAACAGTATTTATTTATTTTCTTTATATTCATAATGAAAACTTCCTCGTTTACCAACTTTTTCGACTACACTTTTATGTAAACCTCTAGTGACACTTCGTTGAAAACTGCCAAAAAAATATTTCTACATTGTGTAACTCCAAACTGTCGGTGTGTTCAGGGACAAATAGGCGAGTCTGGCCCGCCCGGCCCCCTAGGCCCCAAAGGAGACCGCGGGGAGAGAGGAGAAGTAGGCGCTTCAGGGCCCGAAGGTCAACCGGGTCCTAAAGGAGAACCTGGACTAGACGGTGTTCCTGGCCTGCAGGGTCCACCTGGGCCTCCTGGCGTTTCAGCAACTTCAACACTTATCGTGAGTACTTTTAAATAGAAACATCTGTGTGCCTCAAGTTGATGGATCCAGGGCAGTGCGTCGTAGGGCACGTTCCTACCGTGCGTAACTTACGAGGCATTGCGTTGTTATAGGTGGTGGTTGCCACTTAACCTCTGCCATCTGCTTATTCCTTCAAGAAGTAGTAAACAAAAACTACAAAATCACGAATAATAAAAAATGAAGAATATTATTCGTCATTAGTAGTTTTTTTACTACTTTTGGAAGGAATAAGCAGATGACCCATATTACCTATAACAAAGCATTACCTCGTAAGGCACGTACGATATAAACGTGCCGTATAGCTTATTAGCTTAAATCATCCAGTAACTTAGGTTTCAACGAAAACCAGCTTCTTGGTAAAATTCTAGCTTTACACAGTATTATTGGGCTGACAGTCACGCGCCAGACGATTTTCTACCTTTTGTTGTGAAAGACGGGCTTAGTACGGCTCAAGCGAAACAAAGAATGAGTGAATTTAAGCTTTAGATAAATAGCTTAGTTCAGTTTGACGAAATAATAAAATGATCTAGAAATCTTTGAAGGATTAGAATTGAGTTTGTGGCTTGAGTTATTTCAAACGTGATGTTTGTGTATTGGATTTGAGGTCTGTTATTTTACTTGACTATATATTGTAAAATTAGTTTTTTATTTATCTAAATACCTTTCGTACTTTTCCTTTTTTTTGTTTTTGGGCTAATAAATAATTTTTCTTTCTTTCTTTCATACACACCTGAATAATTGAAAATGCTTTAATGTTCTGCTGGAGATAGGCCTAGCGTTCTTCTTCTACCAAATTTCACTCAGTGGTAGTCAAAAGCAAGTCCAAACATAATGTTTGGAATTGCCTCTGACTACCACCTACAGTTAGTTTAGTTTTACCTAAGTTTACGGAAGGTTCGCGTCGCATCACAAAATTTCAGTTTGTGGCGAACCACTAGTTTATTTAGTTAATTTTATGTAATTAACCCTAATTCTGCCAAACTATAATTATACTAGTGAAGAAAAAAAAAGAAATCGGATCTCATTTGGTGGAGATATCCAGTATATCAAATAGCCCCCTTTTTGCCCTTTTTTTGGAAGAAGTACCCCTCCAATCAGAAATCCCCGACGACAAAAAAATTCTAATAAGTCATATAACCAGTGTAACAAGTTTCGTCCAGATCGGTTGAAAAATGCGACCTGTATTGGAGAATTGAACTGTATTGGAAACTGAGACGCTTCGCTCGCTTCGCTCGCTCGGTCAATAAACATCTTGCCCGACAAGCCAAGATATATAATACTAACGTTCATACATCTCCTAAACTTTTTTATTTTATTGTTGGTAAAAGTCGAAAAATTAAGGAACTCTGAACAATCAGGCATATAATAATAAAGCAAAATGACACTTCATCCATGTGAAATGGCAATAAAGCTGATAAAAATATAATTGTAATTGCTTTTGCATGTATTCTCGATTGCTAAAGAAACCGTAGCACAATAAGCCTCACTAGAATCAATCTTCTATCCAAAGGTATTAAAGGCTCAAGTTAGCACGCTAACTAGTGACGTCACGAAATCGATACCTGTTAGCTTTCGAACTTTCTCGAGTCTTAGTATTGCGTAGTTGGATTTGCAGAGCTATGGTTTGCAGGTGGTCGAAATTTACATCATTTCTTTTATTATGTAAGTTATTCATAGCCATGAACATTTTTTATTGCAACCCTATTAGTACGCGTTCACAAACAAATTTTATTTTTATAAGAATATTAAATTAATTATTAAATATTAAATTAAATTTTCTTTTGGTTATCAAATGGGTTAAGAGTGGCCCTCTTGCACACAGCAATCTCTTGATGCATTCTTATTTCAATATTACTTTACTTTTTGATCATAAAGCCGACTCTATGCAGTTGATATAAGACATTGACATAAAAGTAATATTGAAATAAGAATACTTCCAGAGATCGCGGCCTTAAGGTCGTTCAAATGGGATCCTTTACTACAAGTATCAATACAAAAACCAATCGTTCTAACACAAGGCTCAGTATCAGTATCGCATGATCGTAACAATTTGACTACATACTTCTACAAAATAAAATCGTACTACGAGTATAACAAGGTATGACGTGATTTTTGTCATTTACATGGCATTTTGCTTTATTATCAGTTCGGCTTCATAGAGTAATGGTAATGCTAAGTGCCTTGGTAAAATATTTATGGGCTCGTGAAATGTGGAGGCGAAAATAAAGCAAAAACACGTTTTACGAACCTTTTTATATAAAAGTTGAATGATATGTTTTTGTATTTAATATGGATCATTTTATAAAAGCAATTTTAGGTTATAAGTTCCTAAATGAGTTCAGTATCTAAAAAATTAATGAACTCATTATGGAAAATTGGAATCAACGAAGTCGTTGTTATAAGCTCAGACCAAATAAAAACTAAAAGACTGTTCTGTGCACAGCAAAGTGAAGCCGGTCAAACTACGCCTCGCACGCACACACCAAATCGGCCCACGCAGCACATCTTTAGAAAACTGACTTCACTTTTCTGTGTGTGTGCGTTTAGTTGTGTATGTACACGGGGCGAGGCGTAGTTTGACCGCAACACATCTTTAGAAAACTGGCTTCACTTTGCTGTTCACAGAAGTCTGTCTTTAGTTTTTATTTGGTCTGAGGTTATAAGTACGAAAAACTTAGCTGTAGTCTTCACCATAAATTTACAAAATATTTTCAATAAATAAAAAAAGGCAGAAAGAGTGGATTTTTTTAACTTCGAGTAATTTGATAAAAAATGCTTTTTAGTAAATTATACTGAAATATAAATTTCATACTGGAATCTTTTTGACCTATGGTTATGGTACGAGTAACCACCGGTAAATGGTTTGGTAAACACATACCTCGTTTTAATTTCTAAAAGCATTATAAATAATCCATTTGCTAGTTATTATTCTTATTCCAAGTAGTGCGAACATAAAACTAGGAGTACAGTCGTCATCATAAGTGGATGCTTTTTCTGTAATTTAAAACTGTTACAGCTTACATTTTAATTTATTAATTCTCTTGATGTAATTACAGGCACATGATGCTTAACATCAGTATGCCTCAAGTTGATGGCTGCAGGGTAGTGCATCGTAGGGCATGTTCCTATCGTGCGTGACGAGGCAATGTTTTATTATAGGTGATGGTTACCACTCAACATCAGGTGGGCCATCTTCTTGTTCCATTATCTAATCATCTTAAAAAAGACTAAATGCACCGGTGGTCTAGTGAGAGCCTCTGATTGTAAAGTTGAAATCGCTCAAGCATTAATGGGTTTTTTCTTCGATAAAATTATGTGTACCTACAATGCTCTCTATCACAAAAAATGTTATGCAATGTTATCGCCATTGTAAAAATCTCGTGGTAATCAACGTGACATTTTCAAACGTTTGCTGTTCCATTGGTACATACTAATGGAACAGCAACCACAAGAAAGACTCGTATCAACAGGTATTTTCTACATTACATTGTGAACATGAACTTGTGATGTTAACAGTACTGTTGTACTTAACGTACGTTGGCCGTATTTATAGCACTGACAGCCAATATAACATTCCTTGTTCCTACATTTCTATCAGTACAGTCGCTACGATATCATCAATCGTTTTAAATTCTTTTATTTTGCCATTCAACCCGTAAATTTTCAAGTAGAAACACGACATGCCAGTCCGCTGGGAACGAAGTCACGCAAGGTTCAGCGATATTTATAACTTTATTCGTACAACATACGCGAATGGGGAACACTAGAAGAAATTTAAAATGGGAGGGTATCACTCCATGCAGGCACGTTAGATATCCCTCAAACTCTCAGTTCGTTCCTCATCTTTATGAATCGACGCGAAAATCTCATCGTAATGAGTTGATGAAAAAGTGACAGTGCTTTTAGGCTTAGTTACGAAGATGGGCGGTCGTATCGCTGAAAGCGATTTCTTCCAGGCATCTTTTGGATGGAGAATAAGGAATAAAATTTCGAAAACAAAGATTAGTAGTCATATAAGATAAAAGTACGATCATTTTACATTCTACCCGTCGACACACACTCAGATTCGAATACTCAAACGCAACTCAGATTTAAGCACGTCTCATGTGACGAGTTTTTGACGGAATTTCATTAAAAACTGTCAAAAAACCACGACTTGAGACGTGCTCAAATATGAGTTGCATTTGAGTATACGGGTGTTAGTCTTGTAGATATCAAACTACCGTGAGCCGAGAAGTTCCACATTTCCAGTTTTGTAGATACAAAACTACCATAAGCCGAAAAGTTCCACATTTCCTGTTACAAATACTCAATCATAGTGTGTTACAGGAATCATCAGGATTATACGGGTCCGGTAATCCAGGACAAGTTGAGAGAGGGCCCATGGGCGCGCCGGGTCCTCAAGGCGAACGAGGGTACCAGGGCGGCAAGGGAGAGAGGGGATTACATGGCCCCAAAGGCGACAAAGGAGAAAGGGTATGTACACAAAATTATTTTGATGAAAGCGGTAAATTGTTTTGAATTTGAACAAGTTTAGTGAACAAGATGCGAGAGCTTACACGTAATCTTGATGAGATACATAATCTTTGCGAAGTTAATATCAAGATAAGAAACTTTAGAGCTTGAAGCTATAGGCATGATTTTATGTACGAGTTATTGCTCTCTGTGGTCGGCACTTCAAGCTGAAGATCGTGGTCACTTAAAGATGTCTTTCCTGTACTGGAGTGGACTGCTTGTCTCCAGCGCTTTCTGTTGGTGGCCATTCGGATCACATCGCAGAACTGGTATCTCCCTTCTTTAAGCTGGTCCGTCCATCTAGTTGGGGATCTACCGCGAGAGCGTTTTCCCTGCACGTTACCAACGACGACCAGCTTTTCGAGGTTTCCGTCGCCGCCTCTTGCAATGAGACCGAAGTAGGAAAGTATATGTAATATACTTATCATACATACATAAAATCACGTCTATAGGGGTAGGCAGAGACTACGAATTTCCACTTGCTACGATCTTAACATACCTCCTTCGCTTTATTCACTAAAAAATAACCTATTTTGATCATGTATACTTAATTTATCTTTTGATAGGCACTGATGTCAATAATTTGATCTGTAGATAGTTTGCAATGGTCCTCAAATAGCTCAACAGGTTTATGCATTTTTATAAATTTTGTAAAATATAATTTTTTTGAAACTATCATGGTTATGAACATAGGCGTGAGTAGTAGTGTGGTTCGTAATAAAAGAGTGCGAAAGAGGGTTAGATCGCTTTAGCTGACAATAATATTTTCTTTACTCGTGTGGACGTCAGTTCGACCCGTGATCAAGGTGCATGCAACTGTGCGGAAATATCGGGAAATAATCAAACCCACAAATCATGGTAAATATCCCGTTTTAAATGAAAGTTATTTTGTAGAACACTTGTTAATACAAGTATTGTAATTCTATTTGTAGTATTTTTTTCTGTAAAAAACAGTTATATTTAAGTATTTGTAAAATATAAGAAATACAGCCGTGCAGTTGTTCATCTGCAGATCGTTGCGAGCGATCTAGAGATAGCTCAACTAATCCAAATCAGTACCTATCGGAAGTGCCCCAAGACACTGCCTGCATTGCCACGCTGAATGTCTTTTTTACCTGAATATTTCACGTTACAATATAATTTACATGTTCAATAATATTTTTGTTGAGGCCTGAATTAATTAAATGGTTTCTATTAATTATTCTGAATTTGATAAATGGATTTCGCATTCATTCGTGAATATTGAAATGTGGACCATATAATGATATATAACCATAAAAGGTCCAACGGTCTAGTTCCGGAATAGCCCGTTATACAAGACCAAATAATGTATGCATTTTATAGTGATCAAGCTATTTCAGGTTGATTCATAGATGCAGTAAAACACAAGCGCTGTTAGAACATATTGAAATAAGAAAGCTTTAAGAGATGGTGGTACGGGCCCAGTTCAACATTACATAATACAAAACATAGTTTTCCTGAATCGATACAAGAATAAAAATCTTAAAAAAATAAAAACATAATAATATAGTTTTTTTTTCTTACGAACCAAAAAATTATGAATCAGGTAAATACTTCGATTGATTTTAATTTGACGATTACATATTTCTGATGATCCCTTACTGAAAAAAAAAATTTTTGGTACATACATAAATTCCAAAATGATGATCATGATGACGACGGGATGGTTATCCCTCAGAGAAATAATTATTTAACCCCATTGCCTCACTCACGGCACCTGATTGATTTTTATTTTCGATTGAAAGCAAAAGTCTAACCAACCAACGTATTACGTACTTACTACGCCTTCATCCACGCAGCCTCTCCTTCCACCGTCCCAGCATTCAGTTACTCGCTAAATCAAACCCTCTTAAGCACAAACTTGGTCATAACGCAATAAGCGTCTTGACCCTTGTTACGTTTGGACCCCAGTAACTATGTTACAGGGTTACGTGGGTCTAAGAGGGCCACATGGTGCGAAAGGTGAACGCGGACAAACGGGACGCGACGGCGCATCGGGCCTGCCCGGCGCCCACGGCCGGCCTGCGGAAAAGGGAGAGAAAGGTAACTTGTGTAACTTTATTTTATTTATTACGTGATAATTTAATTTATAATGGAATGGTATCATCATGACTGATCAGTTTGTTTTTGTATCTAATTAAATAGGCTAATACACAATATCTTACTTCTGACAAATGCGCTTACTTAGTCTTGTCGGTAATTGACAGGGAAAGTCTTGTCCAGCCGTGCAAGTACGGTTCTTGTCGATCGCCTATTTGTCGATCGGCTAAAGTCGATGAACCAATCGAATCGTACCGTTCCACCATTTTACACGAATTTGACGATTCTAAATGTCAAATTAGGCGATCGATAAGAACCGTACTTGCACTGCAGTTCATTTATTGCACTAACTGGCCCCACAAAGGTTTACCCAAGGCAACTTTTACGAGGAACAGGCGCGGGTTCAAATCCCCACAGCAGTCGTAAACTTTTCGTACTGAAGAATTTGTAATTTAGCCCTCACAAACCGTTGACCCGAAGTAGCGGCACCCTGAACAAGACTTAATTTAACCATCAAATTTTATGTAACACTATGACCCATATTTATTCTTTTGGAACACGTTTGCAAGATTTTTAGGGTTCCGTAGCAACGATTCGGAAAATCTTTATTTCTTCGGACCCTTCGGATTGCCTCCTCCCGCGCTTATTTATTAATGCTCTTACGTTTTATGATAGACTTGGGATTTTTTTATTTCTTTATTGGATAGGTATAATTTATTTTATTGGTATTATTTTTAGTATAATATTTACCTTACTCTACCTATTCCAGAAACGTTACACAGTAATATTTTATTATTTAGACATATTTACTTAATATTTGATAAGTTACCTTTACTTTTCTACCACAGGTGCTCGTGGGATACCTGGATTGCCTGGACCTCCATACATCCCGACCAGTACAGCTTTAACAGAAAATTCTGTGCTAACTGACATCACACGTACTGGTAAGTTCGTTTTGTATGTTGAATTGGAGAAGATTTTTTTAGGTTTTTTTTTTTCAAGAAATCATCATGATTATTTTAAAACTAGCTATTGATCTGGCCGATTTATGATTTTTGATCTACAGAAGGTCAATCTTCTTATGTTGCATATTGCAGTTACTTTGCCATCGTTAGATGTATAGTTTAACCACGGCATTAACATGATAACGGTCAAACAACTTACAATCTTCATTTCAAAATGTTCGACGATATTAAATAACAAAATTTAATTTGGAAAAATTGTAATCTATCAAGTTTTGAACCAAAATCATTACAATGATTATTTTAACAAAATTTATAATTTCGATCCAAACCAGCTTTCATACCAAGAAAACTGTTTTACTGACGCGAGTTATACCAATCTAACAGAATGCCATTTTTGGCTTAAAGCTAAACCGAAACATCCCTTTTAATATAATCAGTATGCACGCAAGGGCTTAGATATTCATAATCCAACGCTTAAACTCATTAGTGGTTACACGTTATTGACGCCCATAATAATTATTTAACATGTAATTATTTTGGAACATTATTGATTAATTTATCATGTAGCTGTGTAAAGCTAATGATATTTGAATTCTAAATTTGAACCATATTATAAATATTAACAAGTTTAACTATTAAATCAATTGACCTATTTCACGATTAAAATTAATTTATTGATTATTTTAAAAGTTTATATATTCATCGCGTCGGTATAACACATAAAACAAGTTTGTGTTTATTACATACAAAAAATACAAGCAAATGTAAAGCTAACCTAGATCTTTACGAGTTATAACGCCAGCAACACAAGTGCAGTAACAAATTTAAGTTTTTCAATACTTACTTTTATGGCTCAAGCTATATGAAAAGTGAGCTGGTTTAAAATATATTGAAACTCGAGAAACCAGAAATGTTTATTTACTTTTTTCGCTAACCGCACGTGGCTTGCCCCATATAGTCACTAAATAGCAAAAGAAATATCATCATGAGTGTTATCCACGTAGACATTTCCTAACGTCTAGTAAGTTCAGAAAGTTTACAACCTAAGACTTCACTTTGTCCCCTACAACTTATTACGGTCAGTGCTACTGTATCATTTATGATACACCAACTGGTGTCTTTTCCCAGGCCTCGGTGTCGTTTAAGATACTACTCAACATGGGTTGGTTCACAAGCGTGTATTAATTAATTGACGACCTTAGTGGCGCAGCGGGCGATAGTCCGCCTTCGACGCAAGAGGTTGCGGGTTCGATTCCCGCCTCGGAACAAATTCGTGTACGATCTGCAGAAATTTGTTTCGTTGGTCTGGGTGTTTTCTATGTATAATAAAAAATATCTATCTAAGTATATAATGTATTAAATATATCAGTTATCTAGTACTCATAACACAAGCTTTGAGTAGCTTACTTTGGGGCTAGATAGTGCTGTGTGTCCAGCATTACATAATTATATATTCCCTCACTCTTTTTATGAAGTCTGTATGTTTGTGCCATAAGAATGTTAGGTGTGTGCGCTATGGTTAGTGTTAAAAAGTAAATATCCCCTATATTTGAAGTCAGTTGAATAGATTAAATTTGTAAAAGGTGATTGTGTGATTCGTGTCAAGAATCTATGGTGACCTACGAATAAAAAAATAAGATGGGGTCATCAGCTACAAAAAATTGTTCTAGGGGAAGTCTTTAAGGTTCACCCCTGCAGTTATAATTTATTTTGATTATTAGTTAGATTACGTATAGTAGAGTTTTTCGAATTTTAATGAGAATTAGTAAAAAAGTGGTTTCTCACAAAATAAATTATAACTCTGCAGGGGTTGACCTTAAGCACCTCTCGTAGATAATTTTTTTGCAGCTGATGATCCCATCTAACCCCTAGTTGCGTTAGATCAACGACTTTTTGGCCACCCTGCATATCATGAAAATAGGCAGCAAAGCTCGCTCACAACAAAAAAAAAAAACTCGCCCACAAAGTCCCCTCGTACATTTGGCGAACAGTATTTTATTTCACTCCGGAAGTTTCTTTCACGAACAATATTTCCATGTCGCAACTTCGCATATAGACCACAGAAAACAAGGAACATTTATGCATTAAGCAGGTTTATGCCGGTTCTGTGACGCAGGCAATCACAACGCTTACCCGTCAGATAAAAATATCCGTTTCTCTTTGAAACTTGTCAAAGAGCATGATGGAAATGTTTTTACTTGACAAAGCGTTACTCAGAAGTAGTAAATTTGTGTATCACTCTGTCATTTGTCAAATTAATATTGCGAGAGTTTAAGTCTGAAAAAATGAAAAATATTTTCAGGTATTTTCATTAACCGTTCATCCTAAAATGGAATGTCATATTTCAGAAGCGGCTTTGATCAAAGGCAATAAAGGAGATCCGGGCGTTTCGGGTGAAAAGGTAAATGATAGTTTTTACGGTCAAAAAAGTTGTTTGCGACAGTGTATTTGAATATTATAAAATGTGTCATGAATAACCTAGGGATAACCCCTAAAATATCCTTCAAACTTCGGATAACTCGAAATGATTTTCTTTGGTCTAACTAATAAACTATTCTATATTAATCTGTTTAATAACGTCTGATTGATTGCTTTATGTACTTGGAGCGTAGGCTGGATTATATCGACAATACCGTAATGTGATTTAACTGTAATAAATTGTTATTATTGATTTGTAGGCAAGGTCGCTTTGCGTTGGATCAAATGCTATACCTCTAATATTTCACTGAAATTTTGTGAGTGCGTGTAATGAAATAGTAAGAAAACGATAGCTATCCTGCTTGCGTTAATGTCAATGTGTACGGGATAGAATAAGCATAAGACTTACCGCCAGTTTCCGAAAGCTTGATCTAAACTATTCATGACGACATGAATCTAGCAAAAACTGTCCATGGCATACAATAAAATCACTAAGCTGATCATCGTAAATTTTAAGCCATGATGATGATGTAGTCCTAGCCGTTTTCGGCTACGGCGACTGTTACTGGATCGTATGATCTGTGTGAGGGCCCTGTTGTTCTGCCCTCTGATGCGCTCTAATATGGCTGATGTACCCAATTTTACTAACGAAGGTACGAGCGCACGTGGGGCATGTCAGTACCCCACCAACGTAATTGTATGTGATGGCTGCTGGTGGTCTGGCCTTTAATTCGTCTCGCTTTTTATAACAACCTTTTTTATCCCAATTTGGCTACATTTATTATTCTAATTACTATTTCTGTTTAGGGTGAAAAAGGTGGCCGGGGTCTAGAAGGCCCTCAAGGTTTCCCCGGAAACGATGGGAAAGCAGGCGAAAGAGGGGACATCGGTCCTTCTGGCTTGCCCGGAACACAAGGGCCGGAAGGAAACAACGGTCCTAAAGGAGACAGGGGAGATCCTGGCCCACCTGGGCCTGTGGCCGTTACTCGAGACGAAGCCTTATTGTTGACCAAGGTAGAACTTTCTCAGTGATGCCTAACATGTGCAAGTGCACACACAAACGGAATGATTATTTCTGCCGCCAAGCAGCGTTGCTGAGTTTAGGTTTGAAGGGTTTGGTTTCCAGTGTAATTACAAGCGCATGGGGCTTAACACCTGTACGCCTCAAGTTGATGCAAACGTAACTCACGTTTTTATTGCGCGTGAAGTGTGAGACAATTCTTTAATGATAACAATAGACATCAGGTGGCCTATCAGCGTATTCCATCAGCAAGACAAAACCGAGTTCAAATGCACTGGAAAATACACTCATACTTTTAACTCAAAAACTACTTGAGTTCCGAGTAATTTTTAAATGGGACCACATGACAAGCAAATTAAGCAAAGCAAAGCAAGCAAAATCGGTCCACTTAGTAAAAAGTTATCAGGTAACAAACATAAAAAATATAGAAGAATTGAGAACCTCCTCCTTGAAGTTTTAAAAATACACCCCACTTACATTTTTGATTATTTTTAGACATGACCTTTATTCACTGCTTCTAGCACTCTAGTTTTATTTTTAGATTAATTTTTAAATTCAAAGCCATGTAACAATTACAAAACCTACGCTTGACGCTAGCCACTAATTTCTTAGAAGGTTAGCTCAATTAATGTCAACATAAGAGGTCGTGTATTATTAAACAACTCCCACCCAGTAACAGGTTGTAGGTATGTTTGCAGACTACTACCCTTTTCAAGGTTGCTTTATAAATGGCTAAACTTTAGTTCATTTGAGGATAGGTGGTTGAGCTCTCTGTAAAAACTTTGTCCACGGAAGGGTGTATTTCTGTCACCAAGCAGTGGTGTTGGCTTTCGATTATGGTATCGGGTGCCAGTTATCCAATCTATGTAACAGAAGAAAATATTTGCATATATTAGTATTACCATACAGGTTGGCCAAAAAGTCGTGGATCAAACGCAACTAGCGTTAGACGGTTAGACGGGTCATCAGCTGCAAAAAATTGTTTTACGGGAGGTCCTTAAGGTCAACCCCTGCAGAGTTATAATTTATTTTGTGATTTTATGGGAACATTTACTTTTTTACTAATTATTATAAAAATTCGAATAAATCTACAAAAAGTCAATTTTATCACATGCTTACTGAAACTGCAATTAAATAAAAACGAGCGGTGTTTAGCCAGAAACATGTCCGTGCTTACCTGTTTCTTCTACTTCTTATCGAATGACACATTATTTCTACTAGGGTGACAAAGGCGATTCCGGTCCACGTGGCAAGAGGGGCCACCCTGGCCCACCAGGCCCAAGAGGCCCCCCCGGCCTTCCCGGGCCCCCAGGGACACCTGGCGCAAACGGACCTTCTGGCGATATCGGATTACCAGGATGGACGGTATGATAGACAATCTTCTTTAGGGATTTGGGAAACAATGGGTTTTTCAAGCTCGAGTGACCCGACGTCACGTCAAAAACCCATTGTTTCATTCACATTTTGTGTTGAAAATTAAATCTTTTTAATTTATGTTTTTGAGAGATGGTAATGAATTGAAAGAAATACAAACATGCTGAAGTAAGCATGCTAACAGATCTAAACTTAGTTAATTTTTATTGAAATATATTTTATCCAACAATGTCTTGCACCAAATTATGCAAAGATTTACTAGAGAATCAAATAACTGATATAAATTGTAATTATATATTTTTTGTAAATATTAACTTAGAATACTATAAATACCAAAAAAAAATATAGCACGCAAAACTACATTATTATGTTGAAAGATGGTATAATTTTTGACTTGTGAAAACACGTCCATTTATTGTTTTAACTTTTGAAAGATTTTGTCAATGCGTATACAAAATTTTACTTTAGATGCATTTTAACTTAATGTGACCTAATGTTTATCTAGTAGCTAAATAGTTATTTTAAAATGCGACGTGAATACCAAGCTTAAGGATAAAAGTTAGTAAAAACATACATAATATTTTTTGTTGTAACGGAAAATCATTTATTTACAAAGAATATTACAATTAATTGGTATAATTGTTAACAAAATGTACAAAATATATTATGTAACAGTTGAGCAATCTGCAGACCGTTGCAAACGATTATAGATAGCTCAACTGATCCAAATCAGTGCCAATCGGAAGCGTGCTCATATAATTAAATTGAAGAATTTGTGGACACCATAATGTAATACAGTATACACACTTCAAATCAAGTTTAATTAAATTACTGTGTTAGGCTGTTTACTAATTGCAAATGCAGAATGGACGGTATAGGTGATGCAATGTAATCAATGCCTAATTATAATGCACGGCTAATAATAACTGAACATTTCAGTTGGTCGTTATTAGGGCTGAATATAACGTGAGTTGAAAATGAAAAGAAGAAACAAAAAAAAACCCTGAGGAAGTTCTTTGCGCTTTAACGTTAAACTTATATTTTTGAACAGTTTTATGTTATTTTAATGTCCTAAAGAATACCTGAAAGCCAAAGCTATAGTTGAATAAATTATGACCATCTACTCGTATGCTATCTATTCATTTGTGTTTGTGTGTGACAATAAAACTACCTAATGTCAAACACTTTGACTCAAAGTATATAAACTTGCAACTTTCAGGTTTATATCGACAACATACTATAGGAAATATTATTCCAATAATAAATTTTAGGGTCCGCCGGGAGTCGCTGGCACGCCTGGACCTCAAGGGCAGAAAGGTGAAAAGGGGGATCCTGGCCTCGGATCTCTCGACCTGGATAAGGTAATTTTAAATGCTTTGCTTATGTTGCAAAATATAGTCCGTAAATCAATTGTTTTGGGTCAGCAGTAGGAACGGATCTTTTGTTGGGTTCCTTTGTCAGCATTATTTATGTTATATGCTATGGCGAAGACTTTTTCATCATTATCATTAATTAATTTTTTCATCATCTGTAGGTTGATGATGATGGCGATTACTTTTTTTTTATACTCCAAAACTTACATAGGTACTTCCGTCTTTAGTTTCTTTTCACCCGAGTGCCGCGAGGGTTATTATTTATCAAACATAGTCGGACTTTCCACAGTAAACACTCAACCAAAATTCATTATTCCCGCCAAGATCGTTGTAATGTAGACAAATTCCTGCAAAACAAAAATAGAGGTCAGTGAGTTTATACGAGCATCGCCTTTGTACTAAGCGCGGACAAAGATACAGCAAAGCGAAAAGATAGAATACACGATAAACAAGGAGCTTCTAACAAAGCAGGTTAATTAAGCGCTCGACTAGCCATAGTTAAACAAACACTGGGGCAGGCAGATAACTACAAAAGGTAGGCAAAGCTGCACCTGTAGGCGCGTTGCGGTTAGGTCATTACTGCTTTTGTTTTTAAGTTCTTTTGCAAAAGTTTCAAACATTATTGTACCGTTACAATGAAATGACATGAAGTGTTATGAAATTACATAAAATGATCTGAAATTACATGAAATGACATGAAAAGACATTAAAAGACATGGAATGACATAAAATGACATGTAACGACATCAAGTCCGGCAGAGTCGAGTATCGAGCGCGTGGAGGCCGGGCACTGCCTGCCATTTTACGAGTTCTGTCTAATATCTTAAAAATAGTGCTAAAAAGAGCGCCACATATACAGATGCTCGTCAAACATTTGGCATAAAATGTTATAAATAAATAAGAAGTTTATTTTTATTTTAAACAATAGGGGTCAAACTAATAAGGCAACACAATCTATAAAATATAATATTCAAATAAAACTTAGTGAAAAAACTTGCTTAACGCTAAATTATGGCCGTTATGTTACAGGCGCAGTACCTACCTCCAAACTGCGATTCTAAATGCTTTGTTTCTAAGTCCTCGTTTTGCAGGAGTTCGGTCTCACGTGAGGTTTTGCATCATAATGAGGTTTACGATTGTAATGCTATTCTGGAAGGAGATAATTGTGTGGCTTACTTAGTAGACCTGTGTGATACAGCCGGCGACCAACCAACTGTGATGCGAGGGATGCGGGTTTCTGTTTTATTATAAAGTAATTCTATAGCATTTTAGTCACTATTATTTATTGTAACTAGTGTTTTTCTAGAGCCTTATGCTCACTCCCAGCGGGAATATCTCACGGTGGAGATGACGTCATATCTCGTTCAATAACTCACAGCGTTGCGTTTTGCATGTCCTTTGAACGGTGAGAATGTGGATAAACTAGTTGTCACGAGCTATCGAACGAGATAACTAACGTCATCTCCACCGTAAGACAATCTCGTTCGAAGTAAGCATAAGGTCCCTTATCGCATTTTCTAGAGACTGTGGTTATAAACATTTTAAGTAAAACATGGAAAATTTCTTCAAGTAATTATTTTATTTTGCAACTTGGTGGAACCATATTTTCTGATAAACGAAATTTTTATAGAATTTTTATAGAAATACTTAATGGGCCAGGATTTACCTACTTAACTGTATAAAAATATGAGACAAGTCCTTCAAATAATTAACTATTTTACTGACCACCCTTGACCCAGAGAAACGTCGTTTGGGGTACGGACTATTACTTTATGTCATAAAAAATATATGACCAAAGCTCTTGGGCGTACATTCAATATTTGACTAGTTACAATGCCCTTCTAACCATAGATGGAATAATTTACATGCGATTACATCATTAAACGTTGTAAGCTGAGGAGAACAAATTGCAAGCTAACCCGCTTTCAAACATCCATTTTACAGCACGAAGGTTTTAGCAATATGCAATCATTGATATTTCATGCCATTTGTATTCATAACCAAAGAACTAACATGCTTTGCAAAATGCTCTATGTAATTTGCAAAGTAGTTACATATTTTGATACTTAGATAGACAAGCACAAATAGCATTTTACATTTAGAAATCAAAATGAACTTTAGTGAGATAAATGACAAACATGGTTTCTTTTAGTTTTTGTAAGATTTTCAAGATACTGATAGTTGCTTGGTGAACCTTTTCAAGATACTGTTAAGTTGTTAGAAAAACATTAACAAGTAATGGAGGTATGAACTACAAATAAAATAATATATAAAAATAAATACTTTGTATAAATGCTGTTCCAACAACTTGCCTTCGAGTCTGTCGTATACTTAAGAAGACCTTTGTACGGGAAAGTTTTTTAGTGGGATAGGGACCAGAAATAATTTTAAAGATTTTTAGCGGAAAATTTCAACAACGTTCCGAATAACGATATTAAAGCTTTGGTGTGGGTATATACATATAAAAATAAAGAAAAAAACATGACTGTGTAAACGTCTGCACTGCGCTAATGCTTGCACTTAAAAAAAATATTACAACAAATATCAAACCTATTCCCTATAGATAAAGGGCGAGAAAGGCGACCGAGGTTTCGACGGCACGCCCGGCACGCCCGGCAAAGAAGGCCCGACCGGCCCGCCCGGTCCCCCAGGGTCCCCATCAAACACAATCCAATACATCTCCGTGCCCGGAGCCCCAGGGCCGCCCGGCCCTCCAGGCCCCGCCTACGGTAACGAAGTGACAGCCGATACATTGACCGATACCCCTGGGGTACGGCGCGAAAGCACAGGTGAGTTAATTTGCAGTGGTCTGTTTTGATATTTCTCGTGGACAAAGTTAATGGAATTCTGTGGTCCCTGTGCTGATGTGCGGACTCGCTTTGTCGACGCTATAATGGCTTCTGTGATTTGTTTCATGACGGGAATTGATTCCGTCGTGGTGTAGTTGGTTTTGCATGCAGGGTCATGTGAAACTTGTTTTATTAATCTGAACTACCTACTGGTTTGAGTAATTATTGTAAACAAATGAGTATCTTTGCTAAGATATTATTATTTACTCATAAACCCACATGATGTGACTCAAGTGATGAGACGTAGGTAATGAAAAAAAACACATTTAGAGTAAAAAATTGGAGGTGTTGATAATTAATTACATTAAGTTATTTTTTTACGAAGGAAAACTACGAGATTCAATGGCAGTCCTGAGAAATCTAAACCAACTTGTACAGAGGCAAGAGCTTTACGGTGAGCATAAACACTTTTACTACTCTTGCCTTATGCTACTGACACACGTGCTCAAAATAAGCATGCTTATTGTAAACATGCTCAATAATCGACCGACGTACGATCAAATAAGCATGCTTATTTACTAGTACGACCTGTTCACGCATGCTTTTTGAGCAAGGCTCGAAAAAAGCATGCTTTTTGCCTAAAAATAAGCACGTGTGTCAGTACCTTTAAGTATCCGAGCCTACTTCGAGACTTCGATCCTCAGTCATACCCTAAGATCTCTTAGCTCAAAAAATCTATTAAAGATTCTTTAAGGATGGCTAAGCTGAGGATGCCAGAGATGCGTGTCCGAACATTTGGCCAATTTTGCCAAGGGTTGCAAACCCATCGCCGCTCCAAGAATACTAACTGGTGTCCTCACTACATTTTCTTTCACCGACTAATAAATGCAATTTGGGATTGCTTGCTAATATTTTTCGTACGATAAGTACGCACCCTACGATGCACTACCCTGCGTCCATTAACTTGGGGCGTACAGATGTTAAGACTCATGTGCCTGTAATTACACCGGGGCGACCACACTCTTCAAACCGAAACACAGCGTTGCTGCTTGGCGGCAGAAAAGGGCGTGGTGGTAGTACTTCCCCGGACGAGCCCTTCACAAAGAGCTCTATTACTCTTAAAATGTAGGTATGAGGACGTAACGACAGCTTTATTTCTCCAGGTTATAGAGACCCATTGGATCCTCTCGGTGAAAACACGGACTTTGACGACGACGACGACGGAAGAACCATCGTTGGCACGATCTTGTTCAAGACTACAGATTCTTTACTTCGGGTATGATAAAAAAAATCAAGTCAAGTTATTTAGGTATTAATTAAATGCAAGTATTATAAAAATTTTGATGAAACATTTGAGCTATGATTGTAGCCAACGATGTAGAGATAGATAGCTTAGTGATCCAAATTATCAGTTGCGACAGTCGGTTTTTTTTTGTTTTTGCCAATTGTACATGGACGCAAGTCTATGGGTACAACTTGATCTTAATTCAAGCTTCAAAGATTCAAGCAACTTAAAACAAAATAAAATACGCTTACAAGGACCTTATAAAAACACACTACACTTTAAAGACTTAGTAACACAACTCGATCATATTGCGACGTTGGTCTCCTTGTAAAACTATCTCCAAAAGCAATTTCAGCTGCATTGTTCATGTAATTACAATGTTGATTACGCCCTACAGCTTGGCACAAACACCCCATTGGGTACGCTGGCGTATGTCATTCAAGAGCAAGCTTTGCTGGTTCGGGTCAACAATGGATGGCAGTATGTAGCGGTAAGTATTTTTTTCTGGTCATACCTTTACAAACCTTAGTAGTTTTATGGTGCTATTTTTTACAAAACGTTTTATGAAAATGTATCCAGTTGTGATTTTGTGTATGTCTAGGTATACAAAAATAGCATAAAGTAACGTAGAAAAAAACAAAAAAAAAATGCATTATCCGTAAGTTATAGTAGCTATGTAGTAGCTATGTGGTGGTGAGTAGGTAAACGTTTTCAGGGTTCTGTAGTTTGATATAGAATTATATAAAAAAATATACTTTCCTCAAAATTAATACGTACTAAGCAGTCTCCAAGTATAAAAGCTTTTTATGCCGTATTGGGAATAGCCTCTTTCTTACCAGTTGAGTTATTTAAATTAAAATTTACTTCAATCGCTTTGAGAAGTACTAAAATTTATGGATAAACACAATTTGTATTCTATTTAAAAACCTGTGAGGTTCATTATACATACTGCTTTAATTTTTTAGCTTTAACATCTTGACTAGAATTTGAAAAGCACTCCAGCCTGAATAACTTGTAAATTTGTGTATTAAAAGACAAATGACAGTAAGAAATTTCTGTTTTAATCTTTTAGCCGTAAAGTTCATTTTAGATTAAACCCTGAATCTAGTCCATCTTAGCGATAGAATTCGAAAAGACTGCTGAATAGCATGAATAATAAAAGACTGTTTGCAGAAATGGGTTTAAGATTAATATTAATGATTCAAAGAGATTCAGAGATGGCCGTAGATACTCGTTTTACAAATCTAAGGTAGTGCATTCAAATCTGCTTTTGTGGTACACTATACCGCTCGATTCATTATACATAAGCATCCCTACTAGTCTGTGTTATACATGCATCAATGGTCTGAGTGCACACTCGGTAACCTTGCCATAATTTTGAAATTTGCGCCCTAATATACAAAATTGTCCTATCCTATGTATTCACTGTTTACCATACACCACTATTTTGTAACTGCCAAAAAAATTTAAGGACTGTTTCAGCACAGGTTACTAATGATATTAGCATGATCAAAACATTTTATTTTTAACTTTATTGAGATTTTTGTATTTAGCCATAAACTGGACCAATTTTGTGGGTACAGTACTAGAAAATACTTCTCAGGTCAACGTCATATGCAATGCGTACGAGGATTACTTGTAAATTTTTTTTTGGAGCAATTTTTTTTACATTTGTCGCGTTTCTGGCTAAAAACAAACCACCGATAACTTGGTGGTAGATAGATATTTAAACGCTACTTTCATTAGTAGCCTCTGCTGAAACAGTCCTTAAATTTTTTTGTAGTTACAAAATAGTGGTGTATATACACTATTTCAGACGATATAGACATTTTTTTGTAAAATATGGAGCCATATCTTAAATAATTGTTCGTGCCGTATTCCACACTGGTACGGTGTGCTTTTGACGAACCCTTCGCAAAGAGCCTGACTACGAGTACTCTTAAAAATATGATGAACCTATGGTTGAGAATTGACACTTCTCTGTGCAATTAACCCCTCATTTATACGCTCATGCTCGGGATACACGTGGCTATATTTTCAAGCAAGGATAGCAATTTAGTGCCAGTTTGGCTTTGTGTAAAAACTAGCTTAATGTCTAAGCTAGCAACACCTAGCCAGAATTACTAGCTTCCTAGCTTATTGACACTCGCTCACTATTGAACTTCTTTGTTAAATGGGCGCAATGGTTTTTGACGTTGTTTTTTTCTACAGATGGGTTCTTTATTGGCAATACACACAGCACCACCTAACGGCCCAACTAGAACACCACTGCAGAACATTCTAGAAACTTCAAGTTTAGTTCATCACAAGAATCCAGCTGTGGAAGGACCTGTGGTAAGTTTTGTTGTTGTTAGGGTTCCGTAATTCAAATTCCTTCTTCTTCTTCTTCCTGCGCTTAGCCCACTTTATGTGGGGTCAGCACAACAAGTTTTTTTCTCGAACTTTTAGTATAATTTTTTTGTCCGTCTGTCTGTCAAAACCCTTTTCACATGAATGCGTAGGGTTATTAAATTGAAATTGATTTCAAATACTAAGGTAAGGTATGTTTAAGCTGTAACAAAATCAAACTTCAATGTCAACGCAATCATAAGAAACAGCAATTTAAGCTGCATATTTTGAAAATCGCAACTACAGCAGTAATCAAAACCTAAATGACACTTCCTGTCAACCTAGATTCTTGAAACTTGGCATGAAGCAACGCTTATAGCACACATTATGGACGAATTTCGAAAACCAGCCGGTTTTTTTAAAGTCCAACTATTAGTAAGCGAAGTGTACGAGCCCTCTTTATGACAAAACGGCTAACGCTGCTAGCATCCATTTAACCGTTTCAAACTTAGTTTAATTTTAATCAAACTTATTAGGCTTCTTAAATTATAAATTTCACTAAAGATTGACATAAGATTAAACATGAAAAGCTTAAATAAAAATGTTAATAAAGTCCTTCAGGGTAGGCAACGCACTGACAACGCCCTGTTGTTGTTATCTATGGGCGACGGTGACCGCCGTTAGCCCGTTTGCCTATCTTTTACATAAAAAAAATAAGACCTGAATCTAATTTTGGAGGATTTGTGTGAAACTCAAGCTTTAACAAAAAAGGAGTTAGGATATTGCTTCCGGGGCTATAACGTCGAACCCTTTTGTTTTACTCAATATTTACTTGATGTATCCTTTACAAGCTCCTATTTACCTTGTCCCTTGTGTGTTTCGTGTGGTTTAATACCCCAATTCACGAAGTCTGTTTAAATTGTCAAGTCTATATTTATTACGATGTAACCTGCTGAATTGTATGAAGGCAATGAAATGAAAAAATATACTCATACTTCAATGATTAAATTCTGTAAATAACAAACTAAATAATTACTCGAAGGAGGCCTCTTGATGGCCACGATTAAGTGTGTCCATACGATCGCTGATCATTCGGTTCGTATGGATTATAGTTTACAAAATGTGGTGGCAATCATGCCCCATGTTGTAAACAGCTGCGCAATCATAGCCCAGTCTGTTAAAGCCCATCCTGGCCTTGGTGGAGAGGTGCTTTACAGTGTTACCAAATGTATGTATTTGTTGTGTTACCAAATACATATAAATTAAATTAAATTAATAAATTATGCTGGACAATCCACACAGCACTATCTAGCCCCAAAGTAAGCTACTAAAGCTTGTGTTATGGGTACTAGATAACTGATATATTTAATACATTATATAATTACATAGATATATATAAACTTTGTCACTAGCTTCGCCTGGCTGCTCTTAACGAGCCACACACAGGTGATATGCACGGCGTCAGCAGTTCCAACTACGAGTGCCGGCGGCAGGCTCAGCGGGCCAACATGGACGGCACTTTCCGGGCTTTTATATCCTCTCGGTGAGTTTCCCTATCCAAGGCTTTGACTGAAAACCAGCGTGGCTTGGCAAGGTAGGCTACCTACCAACTTTGCTAAGCAGCAAAAGCTGAGTCACGGCCTTTTTGGCATACAGTACGGACTACTCTGACCGTGACGGGACTGGCCTCCAACTTTGTTTTTCTTTGTGTATATTATTATTATATTTTTTTTTGTTCCTGTCCGTTCTGTATTTATTCTTTTATTTGTTATTGTTATGTACTTTAGTGTGTTCTTTCTTTTCTTTTTCTTTTTTTCTTTCATACATTTTTAACATGGTGAATTCATAAGGAGGATCAATTTCTAGTTTTATTTTATTATGGTGAATTTTAGAACCACTATACATATTTGGATCGCTTTTAGTAGATTCACAGTTCTTTCTGTCCTTGTCAGAGAGCTACCTACAGATACCTAAGATCTTCAATGAACGCAATGCATGGACTTCAAAAGTCACGTTTGAATCATTATCAAAGGTTTAGTAGATAGTTTTTTTTTTTTGTTGCCTGAGATCGGTACTAAAAATTATTCTATAAAAAAGTGGTGATGAAAATTTCACCGCCTGTATTAAATATTCAGAATTCATTGCAACAGAAACGAACATAAACTGAGATACTTTCTGCAGGATACAAACAATAGACTCCATCGTCAGCTGGGTAGATCGGGAGATACCAGTCGTGAACACGAGAGGGGAAGTTATCTTCAACTCGTGGGGCGAGATGTTCGACGGCTCAGGAGCCCTCTTCGCCCATGCGCCAAGGATTTACAGCTTCAGTGGTCAAAATGTTCTGACTGACTCTGCTTGGTAAGTGCTACCTCCTCTTTTATTAAGAGGCTGTACTTGTTTTTGTTCTGAAAATTGGTGTTACCTCCTCTTGTATTATGACGCCATACTTTTTTTTTATACTACAAATTGCTTTGTGTTTTTTAATAAAAAGTACTACAGCGAATAAAAAAAAACGCAAAATGATCAAAATACACATAAAACAATTAATTGAATAATCTACAGAAAGTCCTATGAACAATTTGGAGATAGCTCAACTAATGCATATCAATAAAATAGTTCTTAATCAGCTTACTTGTATACCTAAGTACTGCGTAAAATTTTATCATTTTTAAAACTTTAAACTACAAATAATAATTTTTAATCGAAAAGCCGATGTACTACTAGTAATTGATTACCTACATTAAGAGGTAACCATTACCTATAACAAAGCATTGTCTCGTGAGTCACGCAATAAGATACTGCCCTTCGATGTACTGCCTCGAGTCCATAATCAAGAGGCTTACAGGGCGTATCTTATTGACTGCTTGTATGATAACAAAACAAAATACTTCCCAAACTCGTAAATAGACAGAAATGTAATAAGATCTTGTTGACAGTTAAACTTTTAAACTTGGGGTAATATTCTGTTACAAAATATCAAGATTATCAAGGTACTTGGTATTGCCAACTCATAATCAAGTTTGCCTGTAAACAGAGAGTATAACTAGATTAAACTTTATTAATCTGCCTTTGAGCTTTTGTTGTAGGATTCTTTGTTGCGTTTATGAAAAGTCGGTACCGACAAAAACGGTTACTATATGGCGTTACGACGACTGCAATTTTATAGTACCATATAGCACTTTGCATCGCTATTCGTGATCGCGTATTCATCATTTTCCCAAATACGACGATCTGTAGTGACTCTATTCGCCTATATTTGATATTGTGCCGCACATTTTGTGTGGACAAAATATTGTATAGACAGTGTGTTCAAGCTATTCAGACTTACTTAAAGCAAATGAAAATATTTTAAAAAGACGCGTGACATAAAATTATGTTTTTTCCCAGACAAAATAAGGTAATAAAACTCTAGTTAAATAAGCTAAATGTTCGACCTAGCTTAGATATAAAGGATTGGCTGTACCTACGTCTTTGTCCTTTAAAACCTTAAAAACATCAATGAAATTATACAGAACTTCTATTTTAAATAACTGATTCACTTAACAAAAATATGCAAATTGAATACGATGATAGTAAGTTAAGTCCCCTAGACCTAGATCCAGCTTTGCTCAGTTTGGGTAGATGGAGAGTATGAATGGTCCACCAATACTTATTTATTAACTTGCTTCGTGACGTTTGGTCATAATTTTGGCTCTTAGTAGTCAAGGGCTCTTCGTTTGATCAATAGTTTGTGCAAAGAGAAGATTTTAACTTTTGTGGTTTCTCTGATGAAATTCACAGAAAGAGCCTTGATGACTCTTAGTAAATAAGTTGGATAATAATTAGTTTAAATTGTTTCGTGATGTTGATTTAGTTTTTACTGGGAAAAAATAAAGAAATAAATTAAAATGCTTCCCACCAGGCCCACAAAGGCAGTGTGGCACGGCACTAACCCAAACGGCGAGCCAGCCATGGACGCGTACTGCGATGCTTGGCACAGCGGCAGTCCAGACAAGTTTGGACTGGCGTCTTCTCTCCGCTCCAACAAGCTGCTAGACCAAGAAACGTAAGTCAAATAGGCACTTGGTTTTATTAATCGTTGAAACCAAGTGTTATATACACTGTAACATTATTATGTACATACACTATAACTATAACACAAGTACCTAGTGAGGTAAAGTCAATAGTGTGATCTCATTTTGTTGACATAAAAGTGACAGTGACAAGACTCTTCCCACTAATATTATAAACGCAAAAGTTTGTAAGTATGGATAGGTGGATGGTTAGATGGATGGATGGATGGATGTTTGTTACTCTTTCACGCTAGATCGGCTGAACGGTTCTGGATGAAATATGGCAGAGAGGTAGATTATAGTCTGGAATAGCACATAGGCTAATTTTTATCCCGTGAGAATACCGGGATTTGACTCTGCGCGGGTGAAACCGCGGGGCGCAACTAGTAAGCTATGAATATGACTAAAATGTATACAATTAGAAATTCTCTAGTGGGAAATGCTTTTTTAATCACTCCCAGACAGACACGGCCTGCTGACAAGCTAATTAAAGTTTGATTAAGCACATGAACTTTATAATTATTTCATTTGTTTTATTTTCTATATATTATTATTTTAGTAGTATTCTTTATTAGTATTTTTTTCTTGATTGGAATTCTTGTATATTTATCATGTACATTCAGTGTTTTTAATTAAAACGTTTTTAATCCTTGTGTTTTTAGGGGCTTGTACCCCCATGGCATGACAGTCCCATTAAACCCTATCTTACTTATCAAATAAAATTAACTAAAAAAATATATTATTATCCTTCTTTAGATATTCATGCAGCAGTAAGCTGATTGTACTGTGCGTGGAAGCGACGCCCGTTGATACAGTGAGAAGAAAAAAAAGATCCAAGTAAGTCAACCTTTCCCTTTGTTAAGAGCCCGGTGACAGCGGCTTGCAGTTTCGAGGTGCGATTGGCTATTATTTCATTTCGGGGAAGTTGTTTGAAAGAATAACTATCCAGTGACACGCATAAATACTGTTCGAATACAAATAATACAATAATATAAGGGAAATGTGCTTGAGTCAGAAATCATTTTGGTATTAGGTAAACGTAAGGCCAAACATACTAATACCAAAATGGTGTCTGGTTCGGGCATGTTTCCCTTATATTATTGTGTTATTTGTGTTCGAGTGGTATTTATGTGTGTCACTGGATAGTAGTTTTTTCAAATGATTTCCCTGAAATGAAATAATAGCCAATCGCATTTTGAAATTGCGAGCTGCTGTCACCGGGCTCTTAAGGCGCATCAAAATTATGCTGCCGCGATACTTTTTCATACCGCCCGGAATGTCATCTGCCATTGTAACAGTTAAATCCAAAATATTTTTTACTTATCATTTAATTTCAACAGGTATCGAACAGCAGATAAAAATATTGAAAAAGACATCGAAGAACAACAAAACGATACAAGGAAGCTATAGACACAATTTTAGTTTACTTATAAGAAAACAAAGACTGTACATAATTTGTAGATAAAACAATTCGTAAATAATGATCCGGTGGAACATTTATCGACAATATATCTCTATTAAAAAAAGGCTACA
Organism: Plemyria rubiginata; assembly: GCA_963576535.1. Taxonomy (NCBI): domain Eukaryota; kingdom Metazoa; phylum Arthropoda; class Insecta; order Lepidoptera; family Geometridae; genus Plemyria; species Plemyria rubiginata. The sequence goes on along the minus strand of OY754917.1, from coordinate 8,531,061 downwards.
GCATTCTGTGAGTTTTTCCAACTATATAGATACGAACTTCTCAAAATATATAATGAAAACTGCGATGCATTCTATATTATGTGTACATTTTCGTAGAGCTTTGTAGCACAGGTTTTCGTAGCAATGTCTCGTAGCATATGCTACGCAGTACAGCGTCACATAATTGTTGCTCCTTTCCAATCGTCTCTAATTGCCATACAAATAAATAAAAGTCAGGAAATATAACTGAGCTTAAAAAAATTACCTAACGAAAGTAGTAAAGTGTACGCCACTATGATGGGCCACTTTTTGTGTGAAATTTGTCCAGTTTCATTTCCTGAAGTTTCTAATTTAGGTACATACCTACTCTATTGTGTTATTTCGTTTTGTATACGACATATTGTTATAAACAGTATCTATCTAGCTAGCTACTATACTATCCTCAAAAGAACTGTATCTACAATGCCTTTTTGAAAGTAAAATGTTTATTGCTATTTGTGGCTTAGTCAATTATTATTTTTCATTATTTTTGTTTGCATTGCAGCCCAAAAGAGTAGGTATTTTATTAACACTCCTTACTTCGTAGGTTTTACAGAGTCCAATTACTTTAAATATTTCAAGTTTTAATCTACTTAGTTGGAAAAATCTCAGCAGATTTTTATTCAGTCTGTAAATACGCTCCTTTTACTTACTTCATGTTGAAATGTAAATATTTACGGAATAAAATGTAATTATACTTTGCTTATTAATAATCTGACTGTTGAATTCAATTTAGATGTAACTTTATAACTATTTGTGACAATAAGTCATTGAGTGTGTTATTACTTGTGCTGTAAAGCAAAGTTGATTCTAATTCTAGAAAAGAGTAAACAAAGAGAACAAATGTCTATAAGTCACTTGTGGACAGTTGAAATCTTAATTTATTTATTATTACAGTACTAGCTAATGTACAGTACAAGCGTTCAACCTGCGTCCACAGCGGCGTTTTTGGTGGCGATCACTAGTAGTACATACATACATTACATAGTTATTTTGAAGGTGCATTCCACGGAATAGAGAAAACGCGCATTCAGTCGTTACAAACTGTTGATCGCCACTGTGCACAGTGTGTACGCCATTTTGCATGATGGTTGAACGCGTTGTGCATTTTTTATGTTTTAAAGAAATTAAATAAACACAATCATAAGATTAAAATTAATTGTAAATATTATGCACTTTTTGTGTTTATATTCACTGAATATTTTTCAGTGTTTTGGGGCCGTGCCATAAAATCTTATACCGATTCAACTCAATTGCTGTCGTAACACAAATTCAATTATTTTTATGCCGGTTTCAAACCAAACAAAGAGAGTGGCCGGCTGCACGCAACGAAACTGAGTTAACATTAGCCAATAACTCCTTCTAGAAACCACCTACAAATGGACTGGAAAATACACTCATACTACTATAACTCAAAAAATAGATCTGACTCAAATGGGCCACATGACAAACCCCAGCTTTCGATTTAAAAAAAATCGGTCCACTCAGTAAAAAGTTACGAGGTAAGAAACAAAAAAAAACAGCCGAATAGAGAACCTCCTCCTATGAGGTAACAAACATAAAAAATAAGAATTAAGCCTCCGTTTTTTGAAGTCTGTAAAAAATGGAGTGAAAACGACCAAAAACAAGCGAAGACATTCACATACCTTCGTTCGCTTTCGCTTTGATACTAGTTTTTTCTTTCGCTTGTGCTCGTTCATTTATTTTGCGCTCGATTGGTCTTGATTAATTCAAATTATTTTTGTGCATTTTACTATAAGGAAGTGAATCGCAATAAGTTTGTACGGCCCCAGTTTTTAAATATAACTGGTGTCAATACAGTTTGGATTATGTCTGATTTATTAATGCAAATAAAGTAGGTACAGTCACTGCACAGATTAAGTTCATCACATTTTTTTAAGTTTCACATTGTAAATGTCAGTTTCTGTGTTCTTGTTAAGCAGTCAAAACAAGAGACCGACTCATTCGGAAGTTTCAGATCGGAAACAGCACGCTCAAAACAATGATTACTTTTGTCGATTGGTTAGAAATTAAAAAGCAAACTACATCACGAGCGCTTGAAAAAGTAATGACGTCATTAAAAATATAAACGTATGTTATCAAGAGTTTTAAGTAACGTTATCCGTCAGGTAAAAATATTGTAGACTATTTTGATAAATTCCTTGCCCCAAACCGTGTAAAGTCACAACGTAATCATGGACTTTATTATTTAAGGCATAGTAGATACTTTACCCTAACCGTGTGACGTCACAACGTAATCTAAACGCAAACGCGATTGGATTGGTCATAGTGAATAACGCCCCTGTTTACGCTCTCGTGGCGCGTTCAGTTGTATAAATTTATCTTAGTCCCGAATGGTGATACCGCCCTATACGTAGTGACTGTACCACAAGGAATAAATTATTAGCTAATGTTAAATGTACATAATTATGTAGTATAAGATATGTATTAACGAGAAAAATATTGTCGAATAAGTCTCTTATTGTAAATAAATGAAAATGTCGATTTCATGTTTTACTCGTAAATAATTAATTTATAAAGCATTGTATCATGTTGTACTAATTGCAATTTTTCATTGTTATAATGGAAGCTAGGTAAATTATATTGTACTCGGTGCAGATTGTTTTCAAATAAAGATTTTTCATAGAAAACGATTTTTATATCTCAAGTATTTCGACAAATCTCTTAGTAGCAGTACATATTTTAGATTTACTTATTTACATTATATACATAACATTTATTTTAGATTCTTCATGAATCTTTTCCTTTATCGTTCTTTTATCCTAGAAAATACTGACTGATTTCCTAAAACTTTTTGAAAATAATTATTTCTCTTAATATGTAGGTATGATGTAGGTATAGATGATGATAATGATGTAGGTATAGATTAAACGAAAAACACTAGATAGGCTATATGAAAACAGTGTGTTTACCTACCGGCTGACTGTTGCTGGATATGTAGACCCCTGGAAGGTCTTCATTGGCTGACGGTGGCTAAGCTGCATCATCATGATTGAGAAGACCAAGTTGATCGTCGTCACCATTAGCCTGACGAGGTCCATTTGGATAAGTCCTAAACCCTCTCCATCCACGAATTCTCGTTGTTAACATTGTCATCAGTGCTTCAGGTAGAAGGGCGTCCCACGCTTTGTTCTCCTTTGAGAACCTTTATCCCAGCGGTTGCCAATTCTTAGAGCTATTTATGCTGCCTATTGCTAATTCTGGTTAACAAACTATTGAAAGCTAATTATTTTGATTTCCAACATCAATTACTAAAATGAAAGAATAGGCCATAACCCAAACTTTATGAGGCCACGCATAATAAATGCGAATACCGTCATTTTTCATTATAAAAAGTTTTCGTACTAATTAGAAATATAAAAGTCGAGTCACCGTAGGCCAATTTATTAAAATGAGGTCGCCGAGGGCTGGTTTGTCATTTAAGTGTGGTATTGTCGGTCAGAAAAATAAGTCGTTAATTTACTACAGTTATTAGTTAAATTAATGTAAAAAGAAGGCCCTGTGGTTTGGGAGATTGTATAATTTTGGTAATACCAATTCTCACATGGCTATTGGAGCAAAAGTTTTTTACTTCTCAATATAAATTATTGACTTGATTGTATGCATGTTCTGTCAAAAGATAAGAACGCATCATAAGGAATGAATTAATGAATGAATGAAAATACTTAATTGTACACCAAAAAAAATAACAGTAAGTACACTAAAAGAAATAAGGAATGAAAATAACTGTACAATGGGCGGTCTTATCGCTGAGAGCGATCTCTTCCAGACAAACTTTGGTTGGAGAGGATTGTAAAGTACGGAAGTTAGTCGCAGATGCACGCAAAAAATAAGTTGATAATAAACAGTTAAATTAAATTACACAAAGAAAAAAGGAAATCCTAAAAAAATCCTAAAAGGAATCCTGCATTTAAGCAGCAACTACAACCTTTCACTAGCCTCTGACCACCCCGTAAACTTTTTCCAAGCGCCTACGAGCTTATCATTAATAGTATATTTGCAAGTAGCTCAGACCACTCAAAACTCTCAACTTATTACCGAATTCATATTTCCATTAAACCACGCGCCGTACGAAAACCTAACACCTTTAATTTACTCGAAATCCCTTTTAATTTTGCGAACGGCACGTTCCCTTTACCATTTTCATGACCCCTGTTTTAAAACACGGATTATTTTAACACATGGCGGACCCAAAACAGACAGCTATGACAATGATTTAATTAGCTTAGAATGTGGGCGGATTCTTATATTCACGTGATGTTTTTTATACAACTAGCAAGCTAGAACAAGCCAAACGCTCAACTGATGTGGAAACTTTCACCTTATAGAAAGCATTACCTCGTAAGTCACGCACGTTAGGGTCGTGTCCTACGATGCCCTGCGTCCATTAACTTGAGGTATACAGGTGCTATGCCTCATGTGCATGTAATTATTACCTATATTTATTTTTCATAGTAATCGAAAATTTGTAATAATGATGAATAATAATAATGCAATCACTCCAAATTGTATTCTTATTTCAAATACTTTTTAGATAGTTAGAAACAAGCATCAGTTTATTATGAAAAAAAAAATCATCAGTAAACTTTTCTGAAGTGTTTTTTTTGGGCTACTACGATATGTTTTGCAATGTGATTCTTCTGGAAATTCCGGTATCCAGCAACTATTGATGCTCACTGTACATTATTCCACAGAAGCGGTACGTAATAATCCTTAAAAGACTGCATACATTACTAAATAGTATCATTCATTCTGCATTTAATTTTCAGAAGAACCACTTGAATGCAGGAAAGTAGCAATGCTCTCTTTGGGCTAAAACTTGGAAACTTGGAACTCATTTATGGGAGTAGAAAGAACGAAATATAAGTGTCCTTCAATCGACTGCCTTTTTCTCAGCATGAGATACAGATGTTAGTTTCATATGCTTGTAAATGTACCGGCACCCCACTCTTCAAACTGAAAGACAACAACGCTTATTGTTGGTTCACCGAAAGAGTCTTTCATAGAGTTCTGCTAGAACTGCTTGAGGTGGGTTTATTTAATATAATTTCATTATTATATATATATTCCAAAAAATGTATATAGGTATTACCAGCTATTTAGATTCCACCATACAAGTTCAGATTAGTTTATATAGTTCTGCGTGGAAAGTCATAATCAATTTATTTATCAAATTAAAGTTAAAAAATAAATGCAGCCAAAATTTTAAGCAAATTGCCCTGGTTCCATTTAAATATTTTCCTTGAAATCTGGAGTTCCATTTATGGATTTGCACCGTTATAATTATGCGGACGTGGCGGCTGCGGTATGAATGCGGTTTAAGACACGTAATTTTGAAAATGCACTCAGGAACATTAGAAATTTTGCAGAACTTTTTAAACATTGAAGACATTCGCATTCAATTTAATTTTAGTGGAGGGGCATTGGTACGCCATTACACAAAAGATTTTCAATTTTTTTTATCCTGCTTGCTGATATAAGTAGTAGATAATAAGTAGATGACCCACTTGTGGTTTGGAGGTAACCATGACCTGAAACAAAGCATTGCATTGAGACATTAATAGGTCATTTTCATTTTCATTTTTTTTGTAAGGTAGTGGTTTGGAGGTAACCATGACCTGAAACAAAGCATTGCATTGAGACATTAATAGGTCATTTTCATTTTCATTTTTTTTGTAAGGTAGGCCTATGCCCTGCAGGGGACACTACAGGCTCCTAATGGGTAATCGTACGGTTAAATAAATATTTATTTTCAATCAAAACAGCAAAAATATTTTAAGTGCTCACAAAACGATTAATTTGCGATCACAACTCATAATTACACATTCCACTGTGAAATTCCTTCACCCCTGAGCCCAAACTGGGGCAGAATCGTGTTTTGTTCTAGTCGCGTGCTCCGTAAAAGTACCGATATGCATTTTTAACGGTGAAAATATGACGTCATAAACGCTTGTATGTGGATAGGAATTTCTATACACACTGTTGTAAAAAAAACTAACAGTGTGTCTGTAAAACTGGCATTTTTTTTTGTTAGCAACGTGTTTCGGTAGCAAATAGAAATCTATCAGATAAACTTTAGATATCCTTGTGTCCTTTAGTAGCCTAGTAAAATTAAGGTTGGCTAGTGTCTCAATTATCAATACCGAAAAAACAGTAAAATATATCCATACAGACAAACCCAACGCCAAAACTAGTGAGGATATAAGGGCCGTTTATATTGTCCTAACGAGCAATGTGATGGCCTGGCCGGTCACGTCGCCACTAAACTAACGACCTAACCTAGCTGTGGGTATCGTCCGAAATAGCGGGTATTTTTGTCGGTAAACGTAGGCCAGTATAAACATGGAATTACTGTCGTCGCACTTTTGATCCTGTCATTTTCTTTTTACGAGGTGAGATAGTAACAACCGTAATTTGGCCATGTTTTGAACATGTAAAAGTTTATAATATATATAGTTCGACACTTTCGCGGAGCGATGTGTAGACTGCAATATGCAACGTTTGTAATAATGGAGCACATAATAGATTTAATAATTAAAGCGTTACCACAATAAAGTACAAAAATATATTTCTTTTACGATTAATTTAAAACAACACGCCGATGCACCATATATGACATCAACCCCCGGTTTCTGATAGCATCGGCACGGCAACACTAATCGGCTGTCAAGTCACTTGCTGTTTCAGCTTTTACTTCAAATTAGATAGAGATAGCAAGTAACTTGACAGCCGATTATTGTTGATCGTGCTTTCAGAAAGCATTCGACCGCTCCAAATAAAGATTTTCCATACAAATAAAACTGGATAGAAGTCACATTAAAGGACCGATTATAAAAAAACGCATACATGATTATACGAGTATGAATGAAAATTCAAACTAACCAAGAAAAACCAACACAACCACTAGATTCATTGCTTTCACATCGTTTCTTTCACTATTTCATTTCAAAGCGATCCTTGCTAAGAAGAAAAATTACATAAGTCTCATGACTTTTGTTCCTGCAGATATTCTTGGTACCAAGTGCCTTTGAGAACGCTTGAGGAAGTCTTGAAAGGTCTTTTATATTTTAAAGTACCAAGTTGGTACCCCTTAATTAAAAACTCATCCGAGAAAAAACCGGCTTTACACTGGAAAAAACACTCATACTTATATAACTCAAATATTACTCGTCAGATCTGTCTCAAATTTAAATGAAAGTCAAAGTCTAAATATATTTATTCACAATAAAATCACTAGGATAACTTTGAAACGTCTTAAAACTAGGTGGTTCTAGATGCCAGCTCCACGCGACCAAAGCCGAGAAGAACAGGCAACAAACAAATGAGACCACATGACAAACACAAGCTTGCAATCAAAAAAAATCATCAAATTCAGTCCACGTTATGAGGTAACAAACTATAAAAAACACTTTTTATGAGAACCTCCTTTTTTTTGAAGTCGGTTAACAATACACAGAAATCATCTTCATGAATTTGAATCCAAAAAATATAGATGTTTCCTGGGATTGTTTATTACCAAAGTACCAACATAAAATTCATTGTAGATGGGGGAGAAGTCTGAGGTACGTACTTAGAGCTAGTCAATCAGTATTATTCACGACTTTATTCATCAGACACGTTAGATACTAATACCTATAAGTAATAATAATAATAATAATAAAAAGCTTTATTGAGGACAACATCTACAGTATATCATAAAGTACACATAGGTAAGAGTACTAATTATTGTCCTACAATCGGCGGTCTTATCGCATGTTGCGATCTCTTCCAGACAACCGTTAGTGTATACTAAAAACTTAATACATGCTATTGCTTCGCGTCAAGGGCAGACAAGTTGAGCGGATAAGGGATCCACAGTCCCCCAAACTAGTTAAAAACTGTGTTTCAGGGGACAGTTTCTTCCCCACTCAGCCCATGTACTCATATCGCCAACGCGAGACAAAAAGTGTCAAAAGTAGGTAATCTACTTGTTTATTTAATTTTCTTTTGTTTTTTATTTTTCTTTATTAGGAATAACAAACAGATATTAGGAATAAAAACATTGTAATCTTAATTCCAGAGATTGTGTGAGTAAATAAAAAAACGCATAAAAAACAAACATTTAAATTTTTAATAATTTCAACAATTAAAATTCAATTATCAATAATTTCAACACTGTGACGTAGACATATCAGAGAAAGCTGCTCGTCTATAAATATAATAAATAATAATAAATGTACAACCCCCTACGTTGAATAATACTGCAGGATGAATAAGAATAATTGAAGTTTGAAGTAGTTGTGAAGCTAAGTTTTTGAAAGAAATGAAGTTTAGTTGAGTTGCAATAAAAAATTATAATAAAGGAAAAATATTTTTAAAACGAATTAGTGTGCTAAGATTACAAAAAAGAGGTGATAATTTAAAAATTTTTTTTTTTACTAACTGAATAGACCGTCCTTTGACTATAATCTCACCTGATGGTAAGCGACGATGTAGCCTACGGTGGAGCAGAACGGTCTAGAAGACACCTATTCACTCTTGCCTTTAAGAATTAGTGCACTAAGACCACAAAAAAGAGGGGACTTTTTCTTATATAAAGGCGCCCGCTATGGTTAAACAGATTAATTACACTAGACTTAGAAGATCCCAACCGGATTTATTATCCTACTAATATTATAAACGCGAAAGTTTGTGAGTATGAATGGATCAGTCGTTCCGGCGCGAAGGAGTAACAATCATCCATCCATTCCTTTTTATCCCGTGGGAATACCAGGATTTCAATCTGCGCGAGTGAAATCGCGGGTCGCAACTAGTAATTTATAATACACAAAATAAAAACTATCTCACACTATTTTTTTTTCGAAACAGTAGCGACAGGAATGTAAAATGCAACTCAAAAAGGTCTCTAGTAGAGTGTAAGGATCTAGTAGAGTGTAAGACAGCAAAACATTTGTGTACCTGCCTTGCACATTCAGTCCAAGCACGGATAAGTTTGTCTTGTTCACTGCTTGAAAGTTTTTAAAAGCACTTTGACGGAGTACGATAAAGTACAACCGTAATGTGACCGCTGGGTAACGTGGTTCTGTCTTGCGGCACTGAACAATGTCGCATGAAGTTTCACGTTTTAGAATATCGCGACTGTTTGTGTGCCTGTATGTATAGGTGTTGTAGACTGGTTGGTGTTTTAAGACGCAGAACTTGATGTAAAACACTGAGTGGAACTTTTAACTACTATTTACTAACTGACAGCCTACGTAGCTCAGTTGGTAGACTTGGTAGTAGCTCTGCTTTCTGCGCCGTAGGTCGTGGGTTCGATTCCCACCGTGAACAAACATTTGTGTGATGAACATAAATGTTTTTTCTCTGTCTGGGTGTTATACAATATTATAAGTATGTATTTACAAAAAAAAAGTATTATAAGTAGTATATCAGCTATCTGGTTCCCATATTACAAGCATAAGCTTAGTTTGGGGCTAGATAGTGCTGAGTGGAAAGTCCACCAATATATTATATTATTTATTTGTACAGCACAAGATGGATGGCAATAGTACAGGAGCCTTATTCACTATGACCATTTGCACCGCGATCAGCTAAGACAAGGCAGCCGGTGTCATACGGTCAGGGCAAAGTATCTCCTATAGCATAAAGAATAGAGCCCAACATCAAGTTTTGACGTTTCACGGTTTGGGGCAAGGAATCTCCTATTGTCATAGAGAATAATGCCCCAGAAGAGTTGGTACTAGAACGACACGTCTCACACGAGACCGTTGTGAACCACGGAATATAGAAAACCCGAACCATAGACAACACCCTTTTTTTTTTATTTATAATTTTATAATCTATGATGTTTGTTGGGATGCCAACAGCGACTACTAGAAGTTAAGTTAACAAAATGGTAGAGTTGCAGTAGTGTAGATAGGAGCATGGTCTAGTAGGATCCACACTAGCTCTAAGCTTCAGGTCGTAAATTTGGATCTATTTTAGTCGGTACTCGTCGTTGTGGTTTGTAACTCTTTATTTTGCGCTGTAAGCCGTGGGTTCGATCCCCATCAAAATCAAAGATTGATGTTTGTTTTTTGTCTGGGTGTTATCTATATCTAATCGTATATAATATTAATAAACGGCAAAAGTGATTGGCTGATGACAACGCACAGACCAAACCCTTAGGGCTAGAAACTTGAAATTCGCACACGTATTTTGACGTAGGCACTAAGGAAGGATTTTTTCAACACCTCCAACACCCCAAAGGGGTAAAATAGGGGATAAAAGTTTGTAAGAAACTTGGACTATTTTGCATGAAATTCCGTATGAATTTATTACGGCAAAAATAATGCGCGAGCGAAGCCGCGGGCTTAGCTAGTTATTTATATATATTATTATGGTTTTATTTACAATATTTTACGATTTTTAGTTAGTTGCTTAACAACAGAATCGAGGCCAATACTATATATTTATCCCTTTACACCCGCGCTGCGCTGTAATGGTCATTAGTTGGACTTTAAAAAATCCGTCACCAAATGTGAAAATATGAGTTAAGACTCTTGAAACGGCTAGATTACGTGAACGCACCCAATAAAGGGAAAAGGCTTTGAATAGTTGAAATCACTTTTAATACATTGTTTTTGGTCAAAATAAACTCATCAAGGTTCAAGTACCTAAGTAGTGTTCCGAATAAGTACTATATCGTTGTTAGAAATTGGTTCTCTTCCTAAATCCCCTACCATCACTGGGGATTACAATATTATTATATTATATGAGTCTTGAATTTCGATGTATTTATGCATTTTTTCTGTATTTCATATTTTTTATAACAAAACATATTGAAATGAAATATAATCATCATCAATAATCATTATTAATATAAAAAACTGAAGAAGGTTTTTAGAAAAATATGTTCATAATTAATTATAAATGTAAACCTTTTTTCGACTACGGGTGATGTTTTAATGATCCTCGTTCACGCAGTATCACTACGCAGATTTCTGACAAATATTAGCCATGAAACCTTTTTGCCACGCCAAATAGCTCTCTAGCAGAACTAACTACAGCTCGTAATCGAAAACCAAAAATATAAACGCTCCACAAAATAGCTTTGCATTTCAAAACAATGGTTAAACACTGTGTACCTTTTAAAATACTATTAGCTTTACTGAAGCTAAGCAAGCTAGTGAGGTAATTTATCATAGTCTGCCATACTAACTATCGGCTTATCTGTGACTCACTCTCTACTAACTTGTAAATAATCTGGTTCGATCATTGTGCAAGCAATTTTAGAATACTAATCAAGTTCGTTCCGGTCTGAAGTTATTTACAATCAATTTTCTGATCCAAAGTCCGTCCTGGGACTTTGGATCAGAACTAATACTAAACTAACCACAATTTTCGCTTTGAATATGTTTAATTATGATTTTAAGTAAGTAATTAGGTATAACAAGCTATCCAATTTCAACATGATATGTTAAAATTGGATGCTAGACTGACTCAAGTCTTGCTATCTGCAATAAATACTCTATAGTATATTGACGACCTCAGTGGCGCAGCGGGCGAGAATCCGCCTGCGACGCAAGAGGTCACGGGTTCGATTCCCGCCTCGGAACAAACTTGTGTACGATCTGCAGATATTTTTTCCGTTGTTCTGGGTGTTTGCTATGCATAATGAAAAACGATCTATGTTATAATGTATTAAATATATCAGTTATCTAGTACCCATAACACAAGCTTTGAGTAGCTTACTTTGGGGCTAGATGGTCCTCTGTGGATAGTCCACCATTATTTATTTATTTATAGCATAGTGTCATGTTTGACTGAAACATCAAGAAGTGGGGACAAGCGTAAGTTACCCTTTTTTCATATAAATAATACATGTTTTCATAGTTATTATCAGGAAATTTATAATAATGCAATAAATATACTGAATTTTGGGATTTTTAGATAGCTTTTAACACAGGCAACGAGATTCTTTAAGAATGTTTAGGGCTCAAGTAAAGGCCCTGATCGACAAGCGAGTAAAGCCGCGGTCTCATAGCATGTCGATAAAGATCTAGTCCTAAGGCGACAACGGACGGACTAGGGCTTTACCGATGAGCCATAAAACCGCGGTTTAACTCGCTCGTCCATCAGGACCTTTTGAGGTCGAAATATTATAGTAAGCACACACATTTTGCAGTAGTTAGTATTCCAGTCACGTTTGGAACAGGTTGCAAGCCTATCGCCGCTGCCAGAATACAAACTGGTTTCCTCATAATGTTTTCCTTCACTGGTTGAGAGCACTGCCATTTTTTTGCAATTTTATAATCGATAATAGACATAATAGATCTTTAGAATAACTGTGTTGCCTGTTCTTCTCGGCGTTGGTCGCGTGGAACTGGCACCTAGAGTCACCTAGTTTCTTTTTTTTTTGGGTTTTTCATAAGATTGTAGTCAAAGGACGGTCTATTCAGTAAAAAAAACCTAGTTTTAAGACGTTGCAAGGTGTGATTTTATTGAATAAACATATTTTGACTTTGACTTTAAATACACACAATGGGAAAAATTTATTGGTGCACGACCGGATTTAAACCTCATGACCAAATCAGAAATAATTTATTATGCATTTCAGACAGTAGCCAGTAAAACTGGTCTACCGAATAGAAAGCTGGCGGCAATAGCAATACATTACCTGCTTTATATAATAATAATTGTTGTTTTTGATCTAACTGACCATAAAAGTTAAAATGAGTGATAGCTTTATTGTTTTTTAAACCTATTTAGTAACTAATACGAATGCAGTAGGTTCCAGTCGCGTCACGCGGGAGGAGCGCCGGGGGGAGGGGAGGTAGGTGTGATCCCGCTAGTGTTAGGGGATCCTCCACTATTTTCCGGCGTTCTTTTTTGCGTAACGTGACTTATACATTCATAATTATTAGCATAAGTGTACTTACCTACTTATTTATACTATCTACCTACTATAAATAATAATTTTATGTTTTGCAACAGCTCGAGTCAGTGCCAACATCGACACAAACCTTGCTAGGTTTCACGATGTTGTATTATTAAAACTGTTATTTAAGTTTTGCTGAATAAATAAATAAAAAATAATAATAATAAAAATTAGCGGTAACAAAGGTGGTCACACAAGCGAAAGGAAGTGACATGATACCAAAGGATTTGAAAACGGAGACATAAACTAGGAAGCTCATAAATTACCCTTTATGCTAAGGAGTGCTAGCCTAAGCCACTGAAAATCACCAAGCGAAACTGGTACGTTTGCCCTAAATTTCATATTGCTATGCTAATTATAGTACCACATATTTTAGGCATAGCATTAGCATAGTGGGTAAAATGTGTGTAGGACTACTATCGTACATGTGTCAAGTACGATGTTAGTTTCACACACATTTTTGCATGGCAACACGAAGTTGTCCACGAGTCGGCTAGGCGTAAAATAATTACATCATCATCATCATCATCATCATCTACCAATTGCAGTCAACTGCTGGACATAGGTCTCTCCCATGGCGCCGACAGAGCCCGGTCATTGGCTCTCCCCATCCAGTTTTTCCTGCCACCCTGCGCAAGTCGTCGCTCCACCTAGTCGGAGGGCGCCCCACACTACGCTTGCCTAAACGCGGTCTCCACTCCAGAACTCGCTTATCCCAGCGGTTATCGGTTCTTCGGCAGACATGACCAGCCCACTGCCACTTCAGTTTACTAACTCTTTGGGCTATGTCGGCTACTCTGGTTCTCTGTCGAATGATCTCATTGCGAATCATGTCTCTCAGAGAGACTCCGAGCATAGCCCTCTTCATAGCTCGCTGAGCGTGAGTGTCCACGTTTCGGCTCCGTATGTCATTACTGGTAGGACGCATTGATTGAAAACTTTTGTTTTAAGCACTGTGGGATGGGTGACGAGAAGACCTGACGCAGTTTCCCAAATGCTGCCCAGCCCAGCTAAATTCTCCTACTTAACTCCTTCTCAAAGTTGTTTTTGCCTAACTGTAGGATCTGCCCGAGATAGACGTATTCCTGAACAACTTCGAGGGGAATTCCAGCGACTGTGATCGGTACTGGGGTAATATGCTCGTTGATCATCATGATCATGATTTTTGTTTTGTCTAAGATCATACCCAGTCCGACCCGACGCGAGGCATCAGCTAAGCTGGTCAACATCTGTTGGAGTTCCTGCGGCGATTCCGCCATAATTACAATATCATCGGCAAACCGGAGGTGTGAGATGAAAATAATTACAAATGTATGTATTTCCTAAAACCAGTTTTATAGTTCTGGATACTCGTAGCTGGTAGGTAGGTATTCTATTGATGGAGTAGTTGTTAATAATATAAGTTACGCCGACGATATGGTACTGCTGAGCTCATCGATCAGTGCCCTCCGAAAGCTTGTAAGCATCTGCGAGAGGTACGCGGAGGCCCATGGGCTCAGATACAATGCCAGCAAAAGTGAGATGATAGTTTTCAAGGCGGGCCCTAAAACGTATAACGCTGTCCCGCCAGTGTCACTTGCAGGTGGTGAACTGAAAAGGGTGACGAAGTTCAAGTATCTGGGCCACTGGGTCACCGAGACTCTCTCGGACGATGTAGATGTGGAAAGGGAGCGCAGGGCATTATCGGTCAGAGCCAATATGTTGGCCCGTAGATTTGCAAGTTGCTGTCCGGCCGTTAAAACAACTCTGTTTACGGTTTACTGCCAGTCTTTTTATACTTGCAGTCTATGGGTCAAGTATACACAGCGCTGCTGGAGTGCCCTGCGCGTCCAGTATAACAATAGCTTCAGGATGCTGCTGGGGCTGCCGCGCTTCTGTAGTGCATCGGGGATGTTTGCGGATGCACGAGTAGATGACTTCTACGCAATCATCCGCAACAAAACAGCATCCCTATTGCGGCGGTTGCGCGGCAGCACCAACAGCTACCTCCGGTTGATAGCGGACAGACTGGACGTCGACACAGTGTTCATGAAGCACTGGACACTAGTGCACACTGTGCATTCTTAGTTTGTGTGCATAGTTTTATTTGATAATTAATTGTATGTGTATTTTATTTGATAATTGTATGTGTACCTAGTTGTAATTAATGCATGTATGTTCCCACGTAGTTTTAAGTAGATTCTATGGCTGAAATACTTTTTGTGTGTAGGCTGAAATAAACGTATTATTATTATTATTATTATTATAGGTAGGTGACTAATAAAAATTAGAAATAAAAATAAGAAAATCAATTTTTTTTTTATTACTCGAGTGCCGAGGGTTATGTGTTTGGCGTGTATCTATCCATGTATGTGTGGCGGCTATGTACCTAGCCACAGCAAACGGGCTGACGAGTAGGTTTTATTGTTTTATGTAGCGTCACTCGTCAGTCGCGTTGCACAGCCCTTCCCGTCAGGTTCGGTCACATAGCAAGTGTAAAAGACAATACAAAATAGTTTCCAGTGATACAGTTTTATTATTTCACACCCCTCACACGTCTCAACGGAAAGTAAGGAGCAGCACTAGACATAGAAGACATCTTTACATTGGTGACCCTGGACAATTGAACATTTCAATTTGTTACGCGTGACGTGTGAAAATTTGTGAAACATGAATCCCGCAACTACATTAACTCCCGCGACTCCTGCAGTTTCCGGTAGTAACACGGATCTGGAACGGATGGATATGGCAGCCATATCGCTTACATCCAGGATTCCAGATTTTTGGCCTGATCAGCCAAGAGTCTGGTTCATTCGTACGGAAGCGATATTGGCGCCACAAAAGATCGGAGATGAAGCAAAATTCAACATAGTGGTATCAAAGCTGGGAAAAGAGGTCATACAACAGGTTACCGACGTGCTGGTGAATCCGCCGGAGCAAGGGAAGTATGACACGCTACGCACACGACTCTTGGCTGTTTACGAGGAGTCAGAGAACCGGCAGCTACAGAAACTGATTGGGGAAATGGAGCTAGGCGAGCAAAAACCCTCGCAACTTCTCAGGCGCATGCGAGATTTAGCCCGAGGGAAAGTGCCCGATGATACTTTACGCATATTGTGGCAAGGTCATTTGCCTCAAGCGGCGAGAGCGGTACTCGCTGTTACGGAGATCAAAGAGCTCGAGAGCCTTGCTAACATTGCTGACAAAATTTTGGAGACGACTCGACCCGTGAGCAGCGTAGCTGAAGTAGCTGAAGCCTCATCCAGTAACAGCACGAGCAAGATCCTGGCTGAGATAGCAAAAATCAATGTTCGCCTCAACAACATAGATCGCTCGAGATCACAGCAGCGTGGAAGAGGAAGTCGCAGTCGCTCGTACTCAGCACCGGCGTCGCGAGATGCATCCCAGCAGCGACGCACCCCGAAGAGTCCAGACTGGTTATGCTTTTACCATTTTCGCTTTCGAGGACGTGCCACTAAATGTAACCAACCTTGTGCGTGGGTGGAGAAGAATGATAAAAATGCGGAAAACTAGAGAGAGTGCAGGCCACGGCGGAAGTCTGCACCATTTCACCATCCCACCGCCTCTGCGTGACCGACCGTCAAAGTGGTCTACGTTTTTTGGTTGATTCAGGTGCGAATGTTTCCGTTATTCCACGACAAAAAAGACTATTTCATGAAAATAAGTGTTCGGAGTATAAACTATACGCGGCCAATGGCAGTGAAATTAAAACATACGGCACGAAAACTCTAGAACTTGACTTTAAACTACGTCGTCCGTATCGGTGGAATTTTATAGTGGCGGATGTCAAGCAACCGATCCTAGGTGCCGATTTTTTATCGCACAATCGACTCATAGTGGACCTAAGTGAGCGAAAGTTGATAGACAAAGTGACAAGCTTAAGCGTTATCGCTACGCTAGTGAATCACAGTGAGTTACCTATCGATACGGTAGATAGTGATCACCCGTACTCAGAACTCTTACGTAAGTATCCGGATATCACTAAACCGTTGTCATTCAAAGAACCATCGCGTCACGGTATTTATCATCACATCGAGACAACCGGACCTCCAGTGTTTGCGCGGGCCAGGCCGCTACCACCTGCCCGATACAACGCCGTCAAGGAGGAGTTCCGTCTGATGCAAGAAATGGGTATCTGTCGACCATCGAAGTCAGCGTGGGCAAGTCCTCTACACGTGGTACCGAAGAAGAATGGAGATCTACGGCCTTGCGGTGACTATCGCCGGCTGAACGCGGTAACTAAACCTGATCGCTACCCTATACCACGCCTACAGGATTTCACCTACTTACTCGCAGGTAAAAACATTTTTTCTACGCTTGATATAAACAGAGCTTACCACTGCATCGAGATCGCACCGGAAGACGTCGAGAAAAGCGCAATCATTTGTCCCTTTGGTCTTTTTGAGTTTACAAGACTCGGATTTGGATATAAAAATGCAAGCCAGACTTTTCAACGCTTTATGAATACAGTACTACAAGGACTAGACTTTTTATTTTGCTATATCGACGATATACTTGTAGCGAGTGATAACGAGACAGAACACAAGGAACACTTAAGTATGATTTTCTCTAGGTTCAGTGAATACGGTATTACTTTAAATCTTTCAAAATGTTGTTTAGGTCAAAGCAAACTAAATTTTTTAGGTTTCGAGGTATCAACTGAAGGGATACGACCTTTGGAAGGAAAAGTTGAAGCTATTAAAAATTTTCCTAAACCACAGACTATCGAAGAGTTGCGCAGATTTTTAGGTATGCTCAATTTTTATCGAAGCCACCTTCCAAATGCCGCATCGCATCAAGCAGAGTTGAATAAGTATCTGCATGGTACCAAGAAAAAAGATAAAACTACTATTGTATGGACGGACTTATCTAACAAGGCGTTTGAGCAGTGTAAAGAGAGCCTACAGCATGCTTGTACATTGTTGCATCCGATAGCGAATGTCCCGCTCGCACTTATGACCGACGCTTCGAATTCCTGCGTAGGTGCAGTTTTGCAACAGTACGTCAACAATTCTTGGAAGCCACTTGGTTATTTTTCAAAGGTTTTATCAATCGTACAGCAAAAGTACTCAACTTACGATCGTGAACTTTTAGCCATTTTTATGGCGATAAAACATTTTCGTAGTTTGCATGAGGGAAGACCTTTAATCATTTACACAGACCATAAACCATTAGTTTATGCATTTTCAAAAATAAATAGTGACAACGAGATCCCTCGTCGCACTAGACAGCTCATGTTTATAAGCGAATTTACGACCGACATACGTCACATAGTAGGTTCTAAAAACATTGTAGCCGATACTCTCTCGCGCGTAGAGACAATTTTTTGCCCAACGTCTATTGACTACGCAGAATTAGCAGAAGCACAAGCGCGCGATAGTTACGTCACCAGTGACCACAGTGTGCACCTGAAGCGTATCGGATTACAGAGTTGCGACAAGGAAATATACTGCGATGTTTCTACGAATATAGTTAGACCGTACCTACCAGAATGTTTTCGTCGAATAGCTTTCAAAAGCGTCCACGATCTAAGTCATCCCGGTATACGTACTACACGAAAGCTAGTAGGTCAAAAATTCTTTTGGCCTAATATGAACCGCGATGTAGGAATTTGGTCTAAAACTTGTATACAGTGCCAACGAGTTAAAGTACAGAGACACACAGTATCGCATCTTCAAGATTTTCCATCATCTGGCCGATTCGAACATATACACATTGATTTAGTAGGCCCGCTACCTATTTCTTCGGAAGGCTATAGGTACTGTCTAACTATAATCGATAGAAACACAAAATGGCCGGAAGCTTTTCCTATCAAAGAAATGACTGCGGACACTGTCGCTAAAATGGTATACGAAGGATGGATAGCACGTTTCGGTTGTCCCCTTAGACTCACTAGTGACCAAGGTCGACAGTTCGAGAGTTCATTATTTTCAAGGTTAATGCATTATATGGGCATTGAAAAAACGAGAACCACCCCATACCACCCGCAAGCAAATGGCATGGTTGAGCGGTGGCATCGTTCTTTCAAAGTCGCCATAACTGCACGGTTAAATTCTACGTCATGGGTTACTGAGTTACCTACCGCTATGTTAGGGTTACGTGCTACGCTTAGGCAGGATAGTGACGTAAGTGCAGCGGAAATGGTATACGGGCAAGCACTAAGAATGCCTGGTGATTTTTTCGATCATAAATGTGACAAGCAAACTTTAGGCACTTTTGACACTGTAGCAGAAAGTATTAGGAACACTATCAGGAGTTATAGGCCCGTTGCAAAGTCTCATTGTAACTCACGTAATTTTTTTGTTCATCCTGACCTAAGTCAAAGTAATTTTGTTTTCATAAGAAATGACGCTGTACGTAAACCTTTTACACCGACTTACAACGGTCCCTACCGTATTGTAAAAAAAGGAAATAAGGTATATAAGATACAGATCAATGATAGGCAGGTATGTATATCCATAGACAGGTTAAAACCGGCTTATTTAATGGCAGAAGATGAACCAACACCACAGAGAAGCACTTCGTGCACTGTACCGCCAGATAGCGAAGGTACAGACGGAAGGTTCAATGCATTCCCTAGTATCGTACCTCAGAGAAGTTTATCAAACTCTGTGCCCCTGGATAATGATAATGGTACAGATGGTACAGATCGGAATGAGCCAAAAACGACCAGAAGCGGTCGTTTATCAAAAAAGCCCAAACGGTATATACAAAGCATGCATGAAAAGCATGTTACGTTTAGTGATTAGTTAGATTTTTTTTTGTGTTTTTAAAGTAAGATAGTCATACACATTTTTTTTTTAAATGACTTTATTGTATTCAGCATAGGAATTTATTTACATCGGAACTTTTTATAATTATATACAAATAATTTTTTTGATGAGCTAACATAAATTAGATACTTGATTTATTGTAATGGAAACTTACTTATACATTGATGAATTGATACACACATTAATATAATTCAATAGGTATTGATCAGCGTAATTCGACCAAGCTTATTTGAAAGCACGAGGTATTTATTCAGTTCAATCGTAAATGTGATGTCAATTGAGCTATTCCCATTTTCGCATTTATTTGAAAACCTTAAAAACATGGGCAAGCAACAGAGCAAGGAGGAAGTTATCATTGCTCAGAGCGGAGGAGAGGCCTCCAAGGAGCAACTCTCTACGATTGGTTGGATGATACTAAGCATCATCATCCTGCTCATCGCTATTGTCATATTTTTCGTTTGGAACTACTTCAAGAAAAGAACTCAGTTATGGTTCCAACGTCAAGTACATGGTCGTGGCCTGCAGATGGCGGGTATGGCGACCACACCCATGGCTACGCCAGCTGCACCCTTCAGCGTGCAGATGCAGCCAGCAGCATCTCAAGTGATCTAGTGTTAAAGTGTTAAAATAGAATCAAATGTGTGCAAAGCTTAAAACATTTGTATCAAGTCATCTGTGTAGCATTATCGTATAAAGTTTCCAAAGTTTTTTCTCTCAATAATTCAATTTTCTATTAACAGCATAAAGGATGTTTGTGGAAGTAGAGTAGGTAGTTAGGTACAGCCAACTCGGTAATTCGAGTCAAGACACATTGCAAAGTAGCGAGCTACTGCAGCGAAAGCAAATTTGCAATTGTTTAGACTGCACGTAGGTAGTGTACCTAACTGGAATTGACCTACAGGATGATATTTTGTTTATGTACATTTAACTTTAAAATATTTTTTTCTTCTTAAAAAAAAAAAAAAAATTTTTTTAAGAGGGGGTGTACTGTGGCGGCTATGTACCTAGCCACAGCAAACGGGCTGACGAGTAGGTTTTATTGTTTTATGTAGCGTCACTCGTCAGTCGCGTTGCACAGCCCTTCCCGTCAGGTTCGGTCACATAGCAAGTGTAAAAGACAATACAAAATAGTTTCCAGTGATACAGTTTTATTATTTCACACCCCTCACACGTCTCAACGGAAAGTAAGGAGCAGCACTAGACATAGAAGACATCTTTACATATGTATTTATGTATCCTTGATTTTTCTTATTACCACGTAGCAACCAAACGGCTGCATGGATTTTGATGATTCTGGTATCAATAGATTCGTCGCAACTTCCCAAGTGTCCTTAGAATAAAACAAACCCTAAAAGTCACGTGGGAAGGAAAGCAGGAGCGATATTCTCTTACATTAAAAAAAATCTTTTCGCTATCATGCAATATGGGTATCAAAATCAAGAGAGTGTTAAAGTGTTTTCAAATAATGTATTAGATTTTGATTTAAAGTAAACTCTCAAATACAAATCCAGAACGCAAAATTCGTTAAGTCACTTTAGTGAAATAGGCCATGAGTGATACTAAAATATATCATAAAACCTTCCCTATGGTCATAAAAATCGTTTAGAAAAAACCGCATCAAAATCGATGAAGCCGTTTCGAAGATATTAAGGGTTTTGTAATAAAAAAATGTGATTGCTGGTAACCCCAAAGTGATCAAAATGAGTTATACAACCACAGGCGTCAGTAAACTGCTAGGACATAGGTACGCGAGCCTCCGACTCTCTGCGATCTTTACATTTTTATCATTCGTCAAGACTGAAGAAAGGAATTCAATATTAAAAAGTACCAAACTTAAAACATTATCTTATTTGTCTACCTACATACTTTTAGTTCAGGCACTCGGGTTTTTTTATTTTTTTATAAATCTTCTTGTTAATATTACTGAAATTTATTTTATAAAGTTTGTAATAAAATATTATTATTTTCGAAATACAAAAACTAGCCTAAATTTCTACCTTACTTTATAAAACACTCAGTGAATAGCATCCAAAAACCATGGCATCGAATTTCGGAAACCTTGCCTTGAAACCAACAAAGTAGTAGGTAAAAGTGGAAAAATGGGAGACGCGTATTCGTAGAGGTAGAATTCGTAGCACTTTCGTAGAGGTAGATTGTGTAGCACTCTCGTAGCAACAGTATTTATTCTAGCAACATAATCGACGTACGCCAACAATTTGATGTTACAAGGTAAATACGTACAACGTATTTATCGTCACTAAAAGAGGGTATTTCAGCAGAAGTTTTGATTTTATCGACTTAGTTTTTACAACATGCAGTGTTAACCTTCGGATGGCTACACCGCTAGAAGCATTTTATCTGAACATTTTCATGCTTGAAAAAGCATGTTGACCTCTCAGTCTCAGCTAGAGCAGTCTATAAGCCATGGCAGAGCAGATATTTGTGCGGACTAAGATAAAAAACGTGATAGAAAAGGTATTGTGCATACAATTTAATAAGTTGTATGTACGTTTTCACGCGAATCATATTTTCACATCAATGGGTATCATTGTAAATTAAAATTTTCACAATCTGTATTTTTAACCCCCGCTTTCTGAAAGCTCGATCAACACTGATCGGCTGTCAAATCACTGGCTATTTCAGTTTTTACTTCAAATTAGATAAAGATAGCATGTGACTTGACAGCCGATTAGTGTTGATCGCGCTATCAGAAACCGGGGGTTACACCGGGGGAGCACACCTGATTTTATTTTAGACTAGCTGGTACCCGCGACTTCGTCTGCGTACTTTTAATCTCTTCATCTCTTTTTTTTGCAATAAAAGGTAGCCTATGTTCTTTCTCAGGGTCTAAAGATTGTCTGTGCCAAATTTCATCAAAATCGGTTGAGAGGTTTAAACGGGAAAGCGTAACAGACAGACAGACAGACAGACAGACAGACAGAAAGACAGACAGAGCTACTTTCGCATTTATAGTATCAGTTGGGATTGCATAGCAACTGAACCATTGCTTCACAACTTTTTTATGGTTCGGTATTTTGCTAACGATGGGACAAAAGTTGAGATGACGCTCGCACGTCGAAGCTTTGTTGAAGCTGTCACCACTTTCTGGGTCGCACTTGAAACGTATTGCTTATTGGTGGAACATTACATAGATTCACAGGTTTTATCTCACTCCTCTGTGTTAAGGCCTAAACTTGCAACGTGACATTGGCGAAGTTGGCTTACCCTCACATGCCATAAAATACAATAAAATTATTGAATTGAACGTTGAGAGCGTCACTTCAATATAATTGAATATGATGCACGACCATTTAAAATAGTGCGATCGTGGCCCTGACCAATGAAGATAAAAGTGTGAAAAAACGCGTTTGTATTGCTACTAAGCGACACAGTGTAACCCCTCTTAACTTTGACAATACACCTGTCAGAAGCATTATGTTTGCAGACATTTTCAGTGAGTCCACTATAATTCAATTCTATTCGTTTACGTGAGCCGTCTCCCATCGCGACAATTCTCTCACACAGCGCGCTCGTTCGAACTGGTTGTTGATTTCATTTTGCCGTTTAGAATACAAAAGAGAAACTATACACAACGAACAAAGTTAAGAGCTTTATAAACCTTCGTTGGTACATGCTTAGAGTTAAAATAAAACATTTTTATTAATATTGTTTTCGAATACTATTATCTAAATTTTTTAGCCTTCACAGCTGTGTTGGTAAGTGTATAAATATTATCAAGTATCTAGTTCCCATGTCACAAGATTTTAGTTTGGGGCAATTTTTTCAGTCAATGTGTTAGTGTGCCCTTCGTGCCCAAATACTTGCAAGAGGGAAGACCTTAATGCAGCCAAAGGTTGCGCTGTTGAGGTGGCTACTTATTTAGCTAAAATTATATGGGTAAGCATCGACACGATAAGAAGAAGTTTGGGGCTAGATAGGGCTGTGTGGAAAGTCCACAAATATTTATTATTATTTTTTATTTATTCTTGTAACTTTGTAGCTTTTTCCACCATTTTTTTCGGTTTACAAGTAGCGAAAACCTTTTGGAACCGCCGGTCGTTCGCGTACAACCGGAATAAATGCAGTTCGAAAACTATCGACAGTTTCGCTTTTGTGTGTGTTTCGTCCGTTTTTGTGATGGTAAATTATTTTCAAAGGAAATCAAACAAAGGATCGACTATTCTATGTGTTCGGCGAATTTCATTGGAAAATGGATGAGAGCCCAAGATTGGAATCGAAGTGCACGACTTTTTTGAAAGCCTTCCACGTTAGTTTCTTCAATTTTATTGTGATGTTAGTATATAGGGGGAATGTAAATATACTATTGACATTGTCTTGGCATTCCAACACATGACATTAAAAATAAAACGATAGAAGTAAAAAAAAATAAACATTAACATTTCAGATAAACAACTAATTGATAATATAAAATGTTTCCATATAATAATAATAGTAACTAAGTCAAATGATGACTGTCCTTCATTCATAGTGAAGAGAAAAAAACGTTGAAACCGTTCTAAAAATATCTTATGGTTTATTTTTCTTTCGGGCACTTTTGTCTAAGATACCTACGTGACATAAATCTTAGACAAAAGTGCCCGAAAGAAATCTCTTTGAGGTGCACTTAAAATCCTTTCACCACACTGTTTCTAAATAAATTAGTGACTCGACAAGAAGAAGATCTTGGACAACAAAGTTGTCTTTATAGGCATTTTATGTCTAAATTATATTCAGCTCAGAATATACATATAACACGTAGCCATTCTCCTACAATCTTACATAAGTAAAGTACAGGCTGCTACGCAAGTATGCAGCTGAATACCTACGCTGTCAAAGGCATAGCAATTATGAATCACTTCGTCGGGTACAACGGCACGCGTAGAATTTCCTTCGGCGACAACAAGAGCTAATACCTAGTACCTACTTCTCGCTCGCTTACTTCACCAGTTTGAATGATATTAATCAGTTAATTCATTGTTTGAAAATGTAAAAAAAATTGTAGGTTGTTATTTTAAATCTTCCAACATGTCGAAAAATGTGAGAGGTGCATAAGTTCTTGTTTTCGCCTTAAGCTAGTCTTGTTAAAAACGTGTTCACCATTATTTTGTATAAAAACATTATTAGATCATACTCAATGTAATGTAAAAATTACGATGGTTGAAAGAAAGAAAGAAAGAAAATACATTTATTTTGGACTATATTATTATAATAATTATAGCAAGAAAATAAAATAAAACATTACTAAAAGCACGACAGAAAAGCAAACACGATGATCGGTTGGATGTTTGTGGCTTAATAAAGACCTAACCACCAATTATTGGGTTGATTAAAAAATTATGATACCACTTCAATACAATTGCACCATCTACTTTTTCCATCAGTTGTATAAAACAAAATATTTCACATTTGTCTAGTGGTGGAAAGTAGAAAAGGATGGGATAGCTATTCCCCGTTTGTCAAAAGCAGACAATAAAGAGAATATTCCATTGCGGGCTGGTAATAGTTGATTTTGAGCGGCGTTCAACAACCGAATTGAAATGAGCATGTCACTTTGCGGCCGAAATGGCTGCGGCAACTGTAATGTGTTTGTCGCGAATATTGCGGAGATATTTTGCAGGCAAAATAATTAAATGTACTTTGCTCTGCGCAATACAGTTATAAAGGGAACCTAGAGAAATCCGATAGTTCCCTTAAAAACTGTAACCTTAAAAACGATCCGAATTTATCATTGAAAAATTGTGTTCAATTCCATTACTCTCAATCTATGAAGAAAAAAATTGTGATGAAACCTGTTAGCAGCGACTCCTTCTGGTTTAGACCACCTGGTTAAGACGTTTTCAATGTAAAAGACAAAAGGTATATTTAGTTGTCGACAATGTTGTTTTGTTGTTGTTAACAAGAATCACTTTGAAACGTCTTAAAGCTAGATGAATCTAAGTACCAGTTCCATGCTACTAAACCTAGAAAAAGGCAGTAAAGGTAATGAGGGAAAACCTCGCGAGGAAACCGTTTGTTTCTCCACACAATCACTATGTAGTATAAAACAATATGCTTCACGCTGTCTGTTTGTCCGTCTGTCCCTATATATGTATATGCTTAGATCTATAAAACTACGCGACGGATTTTAAAACGGTGTTTTTATCGATAGAGTGATTTAAATGAAAAGTTTATATGTTTAATACTCAAGCATTACACCCGTGCAAATCCGGGGCGGGTCACTAGTATGGATATTATCTAGACCCTTGAATTAGACGAATTGGCAACAAATATCAGTATTACTTCATATCGTTTTTGCGTATCAACTGCTTAGTGAAGCTTCTGAGTGGTTGTCAAAAAGTTGAACACAAAAGAGATGAAAATTTAATATGATTGGCATTGTCACTCTTCATGATGACACTTCAGCCATCACCACACTCGTCCTTTTGAACTGTGGTGGTTACAACGCGCTCTCAACATGTTTGGTTTTGGCAACGGTGCCAATTCCAAAATTGTGCAAGAGCGGTGTCAAAACCTCGTTTCATTTTAGGAGCACACACATGGTTGTTTGTTTTAAAAATTGGATAGGCCTTTCCCCTGTGACAAGTTTGCAAATTTACAGTGAGCGAAAGCGTTAGTAAGAGGACTATCACCCACTCCACAAAACCCAAAGGTTAACTGGAATAAAATGCTAATTAGCATTAAGTTCGCCTATGTACTTT
Source organism: Plemyria rubiginata (assembly GCA_963576535.1). NCBI lineage: Eukaryota > Metazoa > Arthropoda > Insecta > Lepidoptera > Geometridae > Plemyria > Plemyria rubiginata. The sequence continues at coordinate 8,504,653 of OY754917.1, read as the reverse complement.
ATTTTAGTGCAATAAATAATTTTCTTATCTTATCTTATCTTAGTAATATCTAACGGTTTATTGTGTCAATAAAGATTCAAAATGGCGGCGTTAACTATTTCTTACTTGCGCACTTAAACAACAATGTTGAGTGAAGAAATTTAATATAGCTTGTGTTTTTTCATACAACCAGCTGATGGAACAAGCTGATGGCCTACCTGATTTTAAGTGGTAACCATCACCTAAAGCAAAGCTTAATCATCTTAGCACTGTTCATCAGCTGATGAAAGTTGGTTCACTTGATGAAACGAAATATTCAAAATTTTGTATGGTTACTTTAGGTCGCGTCAACCAAAAAGAACGCTGGAAAATAGTTGAGGGGATGTGCAAAAAATGTTTGTGCGCGTACAAAATACTCGCGCCATCATGCCCCCATCCCCTCCTTCGGCTTTCTTTTTGCCTGACACACACTATACCATAGTTACCAACAATGATAAATATTTGGAGAAATCATCGAGATTACGTTTAGAGACAGTCACATTAGCTCTTGTCTTCGTCTTAAAAATCGTCAGAAATCGTCCTTGAGACATCGCATAGCGTTTTTCGTGTGTAGCTGAGCTTCCATAAATTTCGTCGTATGTGGCACCCTTAAATGTTTCTCAGCGATTCAGTTTAATTAGAACACTGGTAGGTTCTCCTATAAAAAGCCTACACGACGGTCGCCGTCGCTTGCACACCTGAACACTCTTTGTTTATTTTTATTGCCGAGACCAAATTCGCGCCAAAATAAATGTGAAGTAGACTTGGCTCCCAAAATAGCGGTGTTGTTGTCTTACGATGTTAGTTTTTTGACTGCGGCGGCGATACAAACATAACAAAAGAAAAAATGGTATTATATATTTGTAACTGGACTGTTATGTTTATGCAGTCCATGAGTTATGGTCAGATTTTTGTAACATAAATGACGCTTTGCTTAAAATCATCATGAATTATTGATGAAAACAAAGATTTTATAATGAACTGGTTTGTAAATTTGATTTGTGATAGATAAACTTCACATAATTTCTGCGAGATTTTCCGATACTTACTTATGGGGGTTGCTTAATTCCCCATCTAACAAAAAAAAGTGTGTGATTAAAATCATCTCTACTCTCTACGCAACGGATTTGATGCGGTTTTTTTAATAGATAGAGTGATTCAAGAGAAAGGTTTATGTGTGTAATACATAAGCAACGTACCCGTGCGAAACCGGGGCGGGTCGCTAGTTGTATTATAAACATGGTTTTTGTATCAGTTATTTGGTTCCCAAAGTACAAGATTTCTTGCCCAGAGTGAGATGCTAAATGAGGCTGTGTGCGTCCAAAAATATTTAAAAATATTAGGCGTAAAGTACGGATGCCGCTAAATCAGAGCCTCTGGCTTTAGCCCGTAGGACGTTAATTAAGTTCTTGGCTTTTACGAGTCCGTCTTTGCTTGTAGTAATGAGTATTAGGGGCTTAGAAAATTCTAGTATCGGAAGTATTTACGAGGTAAAGAGAAACGGAGGCAATACGGTAAAGGACTTTACAGGTCCAGATTGTGTTTTGGGGTATCATAAATTGTCGTATTCTTAGTAGAGTACCGATTTTTGCACTGATTTTAGAGAACCGATCTAATACCGGAATAGCTGTTTTTATTACTAGTATTTACAGTTTTCTAGGAGTGAGCCCGCCTTACGATTGTATCTGTAAATGCCTCCCTTTGACATCCATACAGAATCTTGAATTGTTACTTGGTACTAAGAGCATTTATCTTGGAATCTGATGCAAAAGTCCTGATATTCCCTCGCCTAAGCAGATATGATTAAACAAACATACTTAAAAAACTTCGTTTTATTTCCTTTCAAAATCACTTTTATGTCAAAGTTAATAAAGCTTATTTTTATACAACCTCTGTTAGCTAAGTAGTGGCCTCAAAGCCTCATTGTTTACATTACATTGAGAAATCCTGCAAGTGAAGTTATCTTTAATTTTATAATTGTTTTCTTATCGCGTTTTTATTCAAAGGATTCAAAAAGCTTTTCTAGTTTATTCTGAGTTTTTTACGCGTTAAGCTGCTTTCAAACGGCGTATTCACTTTGATATTTAACAATTCTTTCTAGCAAGATTTATGATTTATGATTTTAGTAAGTAATCTGTAGGTTTATTTATTTTATATTACTTCATTTTTTCTAACTTTCATCTTGTACACATCATACCCACCTCTAAATTTACTAGTCTCTCTCCTTCAAGGTTTGCTGGAAGAGAACTCTTTTTAGGGTTAAGCTCGCCTTTGTACATACTTTATTATTTAAGTTTTCGTATTTTGTTTCTGTGTACAATAAAGAATAAAGAATAAAGAATAAAGAATAAAGATTTAAAATGAAATCCAATAAAAAATATACATAAAAACGCACAATAGCATGCATTTTGAGCACCGGTGGTCTAGTGGGAGTGACCCCGCCTTCCGATCTTAAGGTCGCAGGTTCGAATCCGGTCGTGCACCAATGGATTTTTCTATCGAAAAATTTATGTGCGCAATGCCAGTGCTCTTAAAAGTGGTAAGCGAATTGTCACCACAATATACCGCCGCCGCGCTCTGGTGCGCAATTCGCAATACCTCACCTTTTGTGGTCAGCTGACATACACATTCGAACAGTAACCGCAATCGCTCGCCATTCAGACCTCACCCGACTAATAACAAGACCGTTAGCACCAGTTTTTAATTATATTTAAAACTAGTTGTGCCCCGCGGTTTCACCTGCGCCGATTTAAATCCCGGTATTCCTACTGGATAAAAAGTACCCTATGTGTTATTCCAAAATAAAATAAAGAAATAAATAATAATTAATGCTGGACAATCCACACAACACCATCTAGCCCCAAAGTAAGCTACTCAAAGCTTGTGTTATGGGTACTAGATGACTGATATATTTAATACATTATATACTTACATAGATATATATTTTTTATTATACATAAACACCCAGACCAACGGAACAAATTTCTGCAGATCGTACACAAATTTGTTCCGAGGCGGGAATCGAACCCGCAACCTCTTGCGTCGCTGGCGGACTCTCGCCCGCTGCGCCACTGAAGTCATCATAATCTATCTAGAGACATTATAATCTATCTTTCTGCCAAGTTTCATCCAGATCCGTTCAGCCGTTCCGGCGTTAAAGACTAACAAACATTCATCCATACTCACAAACTTTCGAGTTTATAATATTAGTAGGAGTAGGATAGTTACCACTGAAGATCAGGAAGGCCATTTGCTTGTTCTATTAGCAAGTAGCTTATATAAATCTTATAATAAAAGATTTTTAAAGAAACCAATAACTTTTTTTTTGTAAGATTTATAATGTTCACTACACTCAATGAAATCACAAAGATATCATAATGCCCCAAAAAAACATTGTGTTTTGTAAATCCCGCTCGGAGAATAATTTTTGGGACAATAAAAATCTTTGATAAAAATAATTCACTGTTGATAGTTTTTGCGAGGTAAGTACGAGCTAGTGCTCAATCATTCGTTAATTACCATTAGGTGATTGGATTTGGTTTATATTTGATTGGAATTTGCGTATCGCTAATAGCCGGATTCACACCGGACGATCCAACGCGCTCTGGGGGCCGGTTCTAGCTCAGTGACTTTATTGTACGGTAGATATATATCACGACAACTGTCAAAATATAATAGGAAATTTGTCAGTTACCGTGATATATACCTACCGTGACAAAAAAGTCACTGGAGTAGAATCAGCCCCCTGATCGCGTGGCAGGAGCGCGATCCAAAGACGCGTAAGTAGTAGTAGTAAGTGCACGATTAGAACGCGTGCTCCTTGCCGCGGTTGATCCATATTTGAACAGTTTTATAACCTGTCTCAAAAGCGCCATAAGAGGATCGGTCAAGTACGATGTTAAGTCAACACCGGAGGATCCACGCTCAACGTATCACGATCTTGGATCGCGGGATCTAATTTGGATCGTCCGGTGTCATCATCATCATCATCAGCAGCACAAAAAAGTCCACTGCTGGACATAGGCCTCCCCCATACGTTTCCAGGAAGAACGGTTCCGAGCCCTTTCCATCCACCGACTACCCGCGGTCCTAACAATGTCGTCAGTCCATCGGGTAGGAGGGCGTCCGGTGTGGATCTGGCTAATCCAATTGCTTCTAGTTATAAAATGTCATTGCTGCATCAACCAACGAGATGATAAATTACCCAACTAACCATCGATCCGTATGCTAACGCTGCTTGTACGTTATATAAACTTGCCACTAAAACCTTCTTTATTCTTTATTGTACACAAAGTAATTTACACAAAAAAATACATAATAGTCATGTACGAAGGCGAGCTTAACCCTATATAGAGTTTTCTTCCAGCAAACCTTAGAGGATAGAGAGAGCTGATTATAGTGGTGGGAAGGTGTACAACATACTTAAAAGAAAAACATTGAAATAATAGGAGAGAAATCCTAATAAATTAGATACAGTACCTACATGCAAAATGAATATAATTATATATATATATTATATACACATATAGATAAATATATAAACATAACCTTCCTGATTCAGCCAAAATCAAAATGCAAACAGATTTATTAAAGAACTAGCGACCCGCCCGCGCGCCCCTGCTTCGCACGGGAGCACACAATACATATAAACCTTCCTCTTGAATCACTCTAATAAAAAAACCGCATTAAAATCAGTTGCGTAGTTTTAAAGATTTAAGCATACATAGGGACATGGGGACATAGGAATATAGGGACAGAGAAAGTGACTTTGTTTTATACTATGTAGTGAAATTACAAAGATCACTTTAAATTTCACAATTCGTAACTATTCAGACAGGTGTGTTTGCTACACGCTTCAAACAATCACGGTTTGAATTTTATGAATTTGTACCGAGAATTCGCAAATTCGAATTTGAATTGTAAGTCTTCTACCAAGAAGCGGTGAAGTTTCAAGTTTAATACTGAAAGATATTTATTTCTCAACAAGCGTATATTTTGCTAGGAGCTGCCAGCGGCTTCACCCGCGTTGTACCACATGTACGTTATAGGTCGCGTCAACTAAAACGAACGCTGGAAAACAGTAGAGAGGATGTGTTTGCGCATATGAAATACTCAGGCATCACACCCGGCGTTCTTTTTGCGTGACGCGTACTCTACCTGGTAGCTCGTGATTGCTAATATTTGAGGCTCTTTATTGAATGATGAATGCCTTGTTACACTCAGTAATTATATTATTCTGGGGGAAAGGGGGAATGGGTTGGAGGTATCGGGTTTGAGGGAGGGGACTTTGTAATCGCGAGTAAAACCGCGGGGCGCACTCAGTTATTTATAAACGATGTAATTTTTTCTAAAGCAAAGAAATATGTTCACGACTTTAGCTGCGCAGGCACGGTAGATATGCCCTCAGATCTCTTAGTACCAATACTAACTGTCACTGTCATCGCAGATTTTTCAAATAAAAACTAATTGGTGCACGACTGAAACCTACGACCTTACAATCGGAAGGCGGGGTCACTTCCACAAGACCACCGGTGCTCTCTCGACCAAACTATACTTATCTTATCCTCGTTAGCTAATAAACTGCATTAAGGGCCCGGCGACAGCGGCTCGCAGTTTCGAGGTGCGATTGGCTATTATTTCATTTTATTTCATTTCGGGGAGGTTGTTTGAAAGAATAACTATCCAGTGACACGCATAAATACAGTTCGAACACGAATAACACAAGAATATGAGGTAAACATGCCCGAATCAGAATACAAGGCGTACAATGTATGCATGTAAAATACTTGATAAGAGGCTGTATTTTAAAGTTAGGATTTACTTATAAAATTCATGTTTAACATAAATAATAAAAATGTGTTACAAAATTACCTCATACTTAGAACTCAAAGTACCACGAGGAGTTTCACGGCTCTGATGCACGTTAAAAATAAAAAAAATAACATTTTGTTTTCATTTAATTTTGGTGTTTAGTATTCCATACGTTACAAGCCTATATATTATACAATACAAACATAGAACTCCTCTGTATGTATGTATGTATCATCTGATTGTGTTTAATAACATAGCTACCTGTACAGAATTCAGAATATTATGTTCGCTCATGTTTGTGCTCCAGGGATAAGACGAAATATAAAGATGATAAGGTTACGTTCCCTAAACTGAAAAACATTTGTCATATAGGCTTTGACGAAATTATTATGGTAACAAGGGCACCCCAGGATATAATAAATGATCCTTTGTAACCCTTAACAGATTAGTTCATAGTACTCACGGGGTTTTATACAGGGGTGGATTTAGAATATGATTAGAGGAGAGTGGGGTTTGCATTATGAAGATGTCGATGAAAAGATAATTTTAAGCAGCATCAATGTCACCCCGTTTCGGCTTGACGTTGAGTTCTGGGACACCCTTTATAATTGTTTCTAATACTTTTTCTTATGTCTGTGTGTGGCTATTTCCAATGACAATTTTTTTATCTTCACAGACACAAACACCCCTACTAACTTTCATGAGTCCATTTCATCCAACGGTTGTCTGGTAGAGTTCGTTATTTAGCGATAAGACTGCCTATTGTACTCTGTAGTTTTGAGTTTGGTGTTTGTTATATCCGTTGTGAGCAATAAAGTTTTTTCTATCTACCTTTTTTTTTTTTTTTTTTTTCATATATTTTATTTCGGAACTTATATGATATAATGGGGTAGGTAACACGAATTGGATACGAAGATACTTACAATAGTTAAAAACTGTGACGTAACCATCAACGCCCACCTCTTAGATTTAGGTATGGAGAGTTCCTTAAAACAGCATGTTACATGGTATCAAGATGAAGACTATAATAAATCAAGGGTACAAAATGCTTAAAATTAAATTAAATGAGAAATAGGAGCAATTTTACTAGGTTAATCAGGGAGCATCTGAAAAGATCTATATTAAAAAGCAAGATATCTTGTTTGTTTTTAGTGCAGTAACTAAACTTAAAATAGCTATGGCGGTTATTTAATGCAAAATTACCTTTGCAGAAACTGTAATGGCCATCAGCCTCTAACTAAAGATATTTGCTTTCATTAACAACTCCCCTTTCGCTCCTTACGCTTTCTCTGGGGTTTACTTTGTCAAAATCAAGCAATCATAGCTAAGTGCAATTTTCATTTGACAAGCTCGGTGACTTTTATTCCGATGCAATACGGTTCTGTTTATAACTAACCAGCACTGAGTACACGCGGGGGTCTTATTCTACCTGCCTTCAAGTGAGGTCATTGAAATTTCTGTGCATTAATAAGCCCCGTAGTTGTGGAGGCCAGAATATTCGGCCATGAATACTAGCCACTTAATATCTTGAGTTGGTTATGACCCGTTTATATTTGTTTGTTCATAATAATGATCTTTATTTCAGACACTAGTTCCATAGTTAACAAACTAACACATAAAACACAAAATAAAAAACACAAAGTATATAGTTTATAAAATATCCAAACAATACCTTTATTTATACAACTAGCTGATGGAACACGCATACGGCCCACCTGATGTTAATTGGTAACAATCACCTATAAAAAAATCAAACGGCGAGCACTGCACGAAAATGAAAATTGGGACGCCTTCATACACGACGGACTGACGACATTTTTAAAATCGCAGGAAGTCAAGGTAGGAACGAGAGGTTTCACCTAATGGATCCACACTCACTTGAGTGCAGCGATTGAATCGCAATCGCTTCACCGAAGTTGGTATTTCCACTTGCTGAAATCACGCGGGGGTCATAGTGATAGAAATGTAATACATTATGCCTATAATTATGAAAACTCACTGTGGATTCCACGTGGGTGTAATAATAATAAATCATTTATTCTCTCAGTTACAAAGGCTTACACAGTAATAGTAAGTGGTACTATATGTGAAGGGTATTATAACTATAAACCCGTTTTGTGTAAGACGGTGCCTGAGATAGGTTAGAAACCTGTATTACGGGTCACCAGTGCCCAACTCCACGCATATGAAAAAAAATACCTAATTTCACTACAGATCGAAAAACCATTCGTAAAGACAGTATCTAGTGATAAAATGTTGCCATCAAAAGAATTCGAACAAACTCATTATGAAGGCGATACAAAAAGTATTCGAGAAAAAGGTATCTAATTAAATACTTCGACCTTTCAAGGCAAAACAAATAGCTCCAAGCTTCGGTCGGCGACAAAGTCTTTAATTTCTATTCGACCTACTTGTGTTCTGTTTTATTGTTTAAGACGCAGACTACCGCTTACGTGTCAACATTTTCAAGTATATAAAACGTATACAAAATTTATGATTCCATACATTTTAATGTGTAAACCTTTATAATATCTTTGCGATGGACACCTCGCTCTAACCAAGTATGATATACTTGATTTAGTACTAAAACTAGTTATTCATATTTGTTATTTTTAGTTCAGAAATTACATAAAATTTAATGTGTAAACCTTTGTCATGTCTTTGCGTAGACACCTCGCTCTAACTAAGTATGATATACTTGATTTAGTATTCAAATTAGTAATGCATATTGTTATTTTTAGTTCAAAAAACTTAATGCTTCGATCAAAATAAAATTATGCTGTATCTTTAAATAAATAAATAAAGTCGTTTATAAAGCGCGATTTGTAAAAAAATAGACCCATATCACAAAAAAAACTTAGATAAGCTATTTTTCGAAAAATGTTTCAGCAAATTGCTTAGTGAGCAAGTGAAAACTTTTTGACGCGAGTCAGCTTCTTAAACACTCTTGCTTAATACTGGTAATAAATATGCAAGAAAATCCTATTCTATTTATTATATTATTTCTATTTATTATATTCTTTTTGACGCGAGTCAGCTTCTTAAACACTCTTGCTTAATACTGGTAATAAATATGCAAGAAAATCCTATTCTATTTATTATATTATTTCTATTTATTATATTCTTTTTGACGCGAGTCAGCTTCTTAAACACTCTTGCTTAATACTGGTAATAAATATGCAAGAAAATCCTATTCTATTTATTATATTATTTCTATTTATTATATTCTTTTTGACGCGAGTCAGCTTCTTAAACACTCTTGCTTAATACTGGTAATAAATATGCAAGAAAATCCTATTCTATTTATTAAGAAATGCGAAAAGTTGGACTTGGCTAACCTCATACGAAGTAGAGACATTATACTACTTACTGATACTTTCCCGCTCGGAGAATAATAAAAATAAATATAGAGTAGTAGAGCTCTTTGTGTGTGGCTCGTCCGGGGAAGTACTACCACCACGCCTTTTTCTGCCGCCAAGCAGCAACGCTGTGTTTCGGTTTGAAGAGTGTGGTCGCCGGTGTAATTACAGGCACATGAGGCTTAACATCTGTACGCCTCAAGTTGTATGGACGCAGGGCAGTGCATCGTAGGGCACGTTCCTATTGTGCGTGACCTACGGGGCAATGTTTTGTTTATAGGTGGTGGTTACTGTAATGAAACGACAATGGCTGCGTACCGACTGATTTATTTATAAAGAAACCTAACTACCCACATGTGTATTTTATCTGCTGAGATGATACAACATCTTTCCCTATAAAGAAACCAAATAAGAATTGACTAAGTAGAAACCTACCTACTAGGTAAAGTTACATCATAAAATCTAATAGGTGTTTAACATAGTTTTAGATATAAGACAGGATTAGATAACTAGGGTACATAATAAAACATGCATTTTATTCTTGCTTCATGATATATTTAAGATCTAAATTTATCAGAAACAATGTGCTTATAGGCATTGAATGGTAAATAATACAATAATATTCTAAACTTCCTATGCAAATTTTGATAGCAAAATAATCTTACATAGAAATGTAGGTATCTATTGCATAACGGGCATAACATTAAATTATTACTGGTGAATTACAATTGATAGGTATGTTTTGGGATAAGTACCTACTATTGAAGAGTATCTTTATAAATTTTTTTCTTAGCCTGGCGAGCGGCTGCCCTTTCAATTCGCTTCGTTGACCTTGTAGATTCGGATTCGATAGTTTCACAAATTGACTGATTGGGAGCAACTACATCTAGTAGTTCCTCATCGGGATCATCATACACACTACTGTCACTCTTTTCACCCTCATCACACAAAGTTTTATCATTAGAAGAAGGCGGCGTATTTACTCTCAATAAATGTCTACGGTTACGGCGATAAATCCTGCCTGACTCATCTTTCACAAAATATGATCGAGGTTGAGGAGCGCGACCCGTCACGCGTGCCTCGCGTCTGTTGCTGCCGTCAACTGCCACCACCTCATCACCTGTGTTGAGAGCAGGTAGTTCCCTCGAACTAGCATCGTAACGGGCCTTTGCGTTTGCTTGTTTATTCATAATGTTTTGATAATCTATGGCGTTGTCCCTAGCCGGGTTGAGTTTATTCAAATTAATCGGCAGACGTGTGTTTAGCCGTCTACTCATAAGAAGTTCCGCAGGGCTCGCGATACCATCCCTAGGCGCCGACCTATAGTTTAACAGACTTAAATAAAAATCAGTACCATCGTCCAACGATTTTTTTAATAAAGTTTTAATCGTGCGCACAGCACGTTCAGAACGACCGTTCGACTGGGCGTAATTGGGGGATGATGTGGTGTGATTAAATCCCCAAGAAATTGAAAAATTCTGAAATTCTTTCGAAGCATACGCTGGGCCATTGTCTGTTATCAGTTCCTGTGGTATACCGTGCCGCGCAAATTGGTCTTTCATAGCTTTAATTACGCTTTTAGAAGTTATACTAGTGAGTGGGCACACCTCGACGTAGTTAGAAAAATAATCTACTAATATCAAGAAATATGTTTTTTTATACTCAAATATATCAGAGCCGAGTTTCACCCACGGAAGACTAGGTATTTCATGAGCAATCAATGGTTCTCGCTGCGGCATCGCGGCGTGCCTCGCGCACACGCGACACCGGCGCACCGCGCGCTCGATGTCGTGCGACATCCCCGGCCAGTACATCACTTCTCGCGCGCGCCTTTTACATCTATCTATACCTAGGTGCCCTTCATGTACTCTGCCTATCATATTAGCACGGAGTTCTTCCGGAATGAACACTAAATCGCTTTTAAATAGAACCCCATCATAATACTCAAGGACGTTCCTATGATCCCATAATGACCTCACTCTTTCATCAGTTTCATACTTGTTCAGCGGCCAGCCATCCCTAACATTACGAATCAACAACTGACATGTAATATCTCTTTTTGTGTGATCGCGCACTAAATTAATCTTTTCATCACTAAATGACACATTCTTAATCAAAAAACATGATTGACTCTGCACCTCCTCCGACACTTTTTCATGCATTAATTCCGGAAGCGGAGCACGCGAAAGTGTATCCGCTACATACATATATTTTCCGGGTTTATACATAACAGAAAAGTCATATCTTTGAACGCGAAGCATCATTCGCTGAAGCCTAGCGGGTACTTCATTCAAAGATTTTTTAAAAAGTGCCTCGAGTGGTTTATGGTCAGTTTCTACAAGCACATCGCTTTTGCCATACACATATTGATGGAACCTCTCAAGCGCGAAGACTATAGCTAACATCTCTTTCTCAATTTGGGCATATCGCTGCTGAGTGTCGGTGAGGGTGAGGGAGGCGAACTCCACCGGACGCCCGCTCTGCAGCAGCACCGCCCCGAGCGCGTGCGAGCTGGCGTCCACGGACACCACGACCGGCTCGTCCGCCGCAAACAGACTCAAAACAGGCGCGTTACACAAGTCCCACTTTAGCGTTTCTACTACTTGGTCCTCACAGGCGCCCCATTGCCATTCGCTATTTTTTCTTAATAAGTTCCTAAGCGGGGTAGCCTTTTCGGAAAAGTTAGGAATGAACTTGCATAAAAAATTTATCATCCCCATAAATCTTTCTAATTCCTGCCTGTTTTGCGGACATGGCATTTCTTTTATGGCTTTGGTTTTGCTTTCATCTATTTTCATTCCTTCTACACTAAACTTGTGTCCCAAATACGTAACCTCAGGAACCTTAAACTCGCATTTCTCACGATTGAACTTTATGCCTACTTCCCTAGCTCTATCCAGTAATAGTTTCAGGCGTTCATCATGCTGACTCTCATTCATACCCCAAACAATTATATCGTCGACAAATGAGTCTACCCCTTCTAACCCTTCGAGCAGCTGTTTTACCCTGCAGTGAAAAACTTCAGAAGCTGAATTAATCCCGTAAGGGAGACGTAAGTATTGGAACCTACCAAACGGAGTCCCGAATGTACATAGGTCGGCACTCTCCTCATCCAAGGATATCATCCAAAATCCAGATCTAGCATCCAACTTACTAAAACAGCTAGCCCCTTTCAGCTGTGTGGCTATTTCCATAAGGGTGGGCAATGGAAAATGTTGTCGACGAATGACTTTGTTAAGAGGTCGCGGATCTAAGCAAACTCTGATGTTACCATCTTTTTTAGCCGCTACTACGATAGCATTCACCCAAGGAGTGGGGTGCGTCACTTTTCTAATCACACCCAAATCCTCCATGCGTTCAAGTTCTGTCCGCAACTTTTCCCTCAAACTAATAGGTATTTTCCGCACTGGGCAGATGCAAGGAGATGAATCTTTATCTATAGGTATAGTGTAGTGTCCAGGTAGCCGCCCTAGGCCCTCAAACAAATCTCTGTATATATCCATATCTAAACAATATACCCGTTGCACAAGTTTCATTTCCTCTACTGCAAATTTACCTAAAATGCTTTCACAGTTGTGATCAGATACTACAAAGTTGATACTATACACTTTATTTTTATACATCCACTTTAAAACACATGATCCAAGAATAGGTAATAAACTTCCACAGTAAGACATCGCTTTAGGTTTAGACGGACTCAAATCGTGCAACGTAAAACCTAACTTTAGGTAATTATCTTTGGAGATAACATTCAAATCGGCGCCGGTATCTAACTTAAACAGATGTTTTGTCATGTTATCTAAATGAAATAAAGTCTCATACCATTTGTCCCCGGATCGTAAATCGTCCACAGCGCCCACAGAGGAGATAAAGTATAGGTCATCGTCTCTCTCCTCCTGTACCGAATTAACCTTACTTGATCGGTTCATTGGACACGTTCTCCTATAGTGACCCTTATTACCGCACAAAAAGCACTGCACATTTCTTGCCGGACATCGAAATCCACTATCACAATACGCACTAGAACAGGCCGCGCACGCGCTACCCTGCGCAGACTGCGAGATCCCCGCTGTGCCGCCGCCGCCGCCGCCGCCAGCATGCGGGGCGCGCGCACCGGTCCCACGGCCGCGCCCGCCGCTGCCGACCCCGCGCCAGCGCTGCTGCGCCCAACCGCCGCCTCCGCCGGCGCCGTAGCCACGCGCACCTCGTCCCGCGCCTCGCGAGTTCCACACGGCATCCACTGACGCGCTTTTAGACTCACTCTTTACGCCTTCTATTTTACGGCTTTCCTCATTTGATATTTCATTCGATTGACATATGACGATAGCCTTTTCGAGTGTCAACTGATCGCTACGTAGTAACCTGTCGCGTACGGTACTATCCCTCACACCGCACACGATCCGATCGCGAACCAGTCCGTCTTCCAGTTTGTCGAACTCGCATTGCTGGCTCAAAAGTTTCAAAGCCGTAACATACTCGTCGATACTTTCTCCGTCCTCTTGGTTCCTCGTAAAAAACTTAAACCTCACCATGGTAGTATTGGGTTTGGTACCAAAATGGCCGTTGAATTTTTCAATAAGTTTTTCTATGTCATCACGGTCAGTTTCTGAACTAAACTTGAATGTGAGGAATATGTCGTAGCCTTCGGAACCAATTAGATTAATTAGTAAACTGGCCTGCATATCTTTTGACTCTTTATAAACTCCCGACGCCTTGAGAAATACTTGAAATTGCTTGAGCCATTTTCGCCACGCGTCAGCGCGTTTTGCTGGACCTCCTTCCAATGATAATTCAGCCGGCGGTCGCGCATGTTCCATGGTTTTATGGAATTACGATCACTTATAAGTTTATTCACGCGTTTTAACTTTGAAACACACACTATAAACTATTTTATCGTAAAATATTTTGTTCACCGCTGTCACCATGTAATGAAACGACAATGGCTGCGTACCGACTGATTTATTTATAAAGAAACCTAACTACCCACATGTGTATTTTATCTGCTGAGATGATACAACAGTTACCACTTAACATCAGGTGGGCCATCTGCTTGTTCCATCAGCTAGTTGTATAAAAAAAAAAATAACATTTGGGACGCTGGAAAATCTTTTTAGAGAGATCATAATCATCCATACGGTCCAGAGGTGAAATACATTCTTTATCTTTAGTTCTTTTACATAATTATAGTTTGCTTGATAAGCAATGTATGCAAACAAATAATGTTTTGTTTAACAAGAAAAATATATGTGTACTAGCTGACCCGGAAAACGTTGTTTTGCCATATAAATTAAATTACTAAAATGGCTATTAAAAAATAAGGGTTGATCGTAGAAGGGTGAAAATTAAGGATTGTATGTATTTTTGTATGTTGTATCATAAAAAAATAGAAATTAAAAATTTTGTCTAAAAACTAAAAAAAAATTTAGGGGTGGACTACCCCTAACATTTAGGGGGATAAAAAGTAGATGTTGGCCGATTCTCATAGATACCGGATAAGCACAAAAAATTTCATCAAAATCAGTCAAGCCGTTTCGGAGGAGTATGGCAACGAAAACTGTGACACGAGAATTTTATATTTTAGATATATTTAATACCACGCGAGTGAAGTCTGAAACAGTAGCTAATTGTTATGACTTTTTTTATGCCAAACCAGGCAGACGATTTAGGTAATATTTTTAAAACTTTTATAAATTTTAATCGATGTTTTGACCCTTGCCAAGTTCCCAGCCCACTAGCTTTCAAAGTTTTAATGACGGCCAATTAAAAATATTAACATCGAAACGCCTTTAAAAATGTTTTACTTTGATCTTTTCTAATAAAAACTTCGACTGACGATTAGAAAATAAATAGAAAAGATCCTTTTATGATAAAAAACCAATTATAATGTTCATTCTTGGTAAGTATTCATTACAGGCTTTAAAAATGTTTCAGCTACTTTAAATACTTAGCAAATTGTGTTAGTATAAAAACGTTTATAAATTACTAGCTGGTACCCGCGACTTCGTCTGCGTAATTTTAATCTCTTCATCTCTTTTTTTCGCAATAAAAGGTAGCCTATGTTCTTTCTCAGGGTCTAAAGATTGTCTGTGCCAAATTTCATCAAAATCGGTTGAGAGGTTTAAGCGGGAAAGCGTAACAGACAGACAGACAGATAGACAGACAGAGTTACTTTCGCATTTATAATATTAGTTGGGATTCGACTTTATTTACATCAGTGAAAAATTTTCTTAAGCTTAATTATTTACTGCTTTTACTTGAAGGTCTACAGCGTGAAGCGTATTTATTATGTATACCAAACTTCAAAATGGTTAGCATGATTTCAGATGTGTAGACAACATTACTAAAATAAAAATGAGAGGGTAAGAATAATAATTAAAATGCCTCTAAAACTGCAATTAAATCTTTATTTAAGGGCCCGGCGACAGCGGCTCGCAGTTTCGAGGTGCGTTTGGCTGTTATTTCATTTTATTTCATTTCGGGGAGGTTGTTTGAAAGAATAACTATCCAGTGACACGCATAAATACTGTTCGAACACAAATAACACAATAATATAAGGGAAACATGCCCGAATCAGAAATCATTTTGGTATTAGTATGTTTGGCCTTACGTTTACCTAATACTTGAATGTAAAAAAAAATGATTTACTCAAGTACATTTCCCTTATATTATTGTATTGAGACGACCTCAGTGGCGCAGCGGGCGAGAGTCCGCCTGCGACGCAGAGGTTGCGGGTTCGATTCCCGCCTCGGAACAAATTTGTGTACGATCTGCAGAAATTTGTTCATTGGTCTGGGTGTTTTCTATGTATAATAAAAAAATATCTATCTACGTAATTATATAATGTTTTAAATATATCAGTTATCTAGTACCCATAACACAAGCTTTAGTAGCTTACTTTGGGGCTAGATAGTGCTGTGTGGATTGTCCAGCATTATTTATTTATTTATTTATTTATTATTTATTTATAGTGTAAGATAAAAGTGTAAGTCAATCGACTAACATAAAAAACAATATGTATAGTTGGGCGTTATACCTACTTGCTTGCCGGCTTAGTAGTAAGAAAATACCCTTTTACCAATGATGAATATTATTACAAAAGCTTCGTTCCATATCACGCTATGTACAATGTACAATAATATAATAACGGTGGGGGTAAAAACAATTTCCTCAATAGCATGGTACAAAATGCCCGGTTCGTTTTGCGGTTTGGAGTACAAAACGTGAAATTATGCATTGTAATCACGTTTATGCACGAGCGAATCGCTGTCCTTTATATGTCACTAGCTGTTACATGCGGTTTTATGGACATTTTTAGTAAACGGAACCAATTTGTTTGATCATTTTTTTGAGTACCAAACTAGCAAACAAGCGTTGGTACAGTCCACTTGATAGGAAGCGGTCACCGTACCCTATAGACGTTTCCAACACCAGAGGTGCCTCACGCGCGTTGCTGAATCTTTAAATATTTTAAACGCCTTTCTTGAATAACCCAATGTTGTAATGTAATAGCTGTAATTTGACTGAAGAGCATAGTGAATTTATTTCTAGGAGAGTTACCTCCAGTTTCTGAAAGCTCAACCGACACTAAACCGGGGGTAAGTGAACTACTGGATTATGGTCAAATATTAATAAAAAAAATTATTTAAAACAAACAAACAGACCAACTTCCCAGTCCATGGTTACTTTATGTCCCCATAGAATATCTGTAATGTCTCGTTCGGCGGGAAAACGGGGGCCGATTAACTTAATAGCTACATTGTTCGTTGAGATGGCCGAGTCACAGTAACCTATAAAGCAGTAGACCAACGCCTCACTAACGTTTGTTTAAGGTATTTTTAAAGCATGGAATTTGAGTAAGCATATAGCTAGTAATGAAAGCATGAAAGTTCCAAAAGTTCCAAACGTCTCAATTTATGCGTAATATTCGTAGTGGGAATTAATATTGAAGTAATTAATTAATATTACTTCTTTCTCAATGTCATTTATTTTATTTTATTGTTTATTTATTTATTTATTGGTGACAGAATAAAAAAAAATAATTACAGTAGTGGTCAAAATAGTTAATATTATTTTATAATTTTTAAATGCGACAATTTGTGAGTTTGAGTAATCGAATGCTAGGTGCCGTAACGACTGCACGGATTTGTATGAAACACACATAGTCGTTGGTTACCTGGAAAAATACATAACTTACTTTTTATCTGGGTAGAAACCAGGTAAGTGGAGCCGCAGGAGGATGCTAGTGAAATCAAGTTTCATTATATCCTGATAATTCAATGCGGTAGACTATACATTTTTTCTACTGATATTCTTACATTCTGTGACAGGTTTGTCAGCGGTGCGTGATTAAGGGAGTGGGCAGGAAACTGAGAGAATTTGGAGACTGATTTTTTTATATCAAGTAGATGGAGGGCTATGATGGATGAGTTTTTAAAATTATCAAGTTGGTTAGTCCCTGGCGCTTCTTATGGTTTTGATGTGGTGATCAGAAGCTCCTGGGTATGGTGAAATATAAAATGCTGTTCGTTTTCCAATTTGAGCTTATAATGAATTAAATTTAAATTAATGTAGGTACAAGTAAAAAGGCTATTTTTATGATATTATGTTCCGAATGCAACGGTCGAGACCAAGTTGTAGGTATCTTTAGCATTGTTATGGTAGGTATGCCGGAACATGCTCCCCGCCTTGAAGTGACGCCATTGAAACTTCAAAATGGTATTGGGCAGAGCCGGTTGAAACTTCGGCGGATGATCCCCTTCTTGGTAAGCACGTCTGCTACTCTCCCGACGTCGTCGTTGCCAGTGATGATCTTCGTGACACGACCCAGCAACCAGAGAAGTGGAGACAGGTTAGCCTCCTTGACCAGCACCATGTCACCGACGGCCAAGCTTCCAGTCGAGGCTCGCCATTTTTGTTTTTGCTGTAGAGTAGAGATATACTCGTGTGAGAAACGATTCCAAAAATGTTGTTTCAGTTTTTCCACCCGTTGCCATCTCTGAAGGCGATTTATATCCGTCGTTTCAGCGATGTGCGGGTGGGGAACTGAGGTGAGTAGACGTCCGATGAGGAAGTGAGCAGGAGAAAGATAAGAAAGATCGGAAGGGTCCGGTGATAGTGGTGTTAGAGGTCTGGAGTTTAAGACTGCCTCTATTTGTGCCAGGCAAGTAGATAGTTCCTCGTACGTGAGATGGGCAAGACCCAGAATACGCCTAAGATGGTGTTTGGTGGACTTGACGCAGGCTTCCCAAAGCCCGCCGAAGTTCGGGGATGATACTGGGATATACTTGAACTCTATACCTTGCTTGGCGATGTCATCGGCAATATCGTGAGAAGCATCTCTAAGAAAGGAAGAAAGAAGGTTGCAAGCTCCAACGAAGTTAGTTCCGTTGTCTGAATGGATGGTTTGTGGTTTACCACGCCGAGCTATAAAACGGTTAAGTGCAGCGAGATAAGCTTCCTTCGTGAGGTCCGTGACCAGCTCGAGATGTACTGCTTTCACTGCCAAACAAACAAAAATGCAAATGTAGGACTTGATTAACGCAGCTCCTCTGCCCTTACGATTGAGCATAAGCACTGGCCCGCAGTAGTCTACTCCTGTTTTTAGAAATGGATATTCGAGGTTTGTTCTATCAAGAGGTAAATCACCCATAATGGGCTGAACAGGCTTAGCTCTAAAACGGGCGCAACGAGCACAGCTGTGGACTGTGGCCCTCGCTAAACTCCTACCACCGAGAGGCCAGTAGGTATGTCTAATATTTGCTAGCAGTAGTTGAGGACCCGCGTGTAATAAAATTTTATGCTCCGCTTCAAATAAGATCTTAGTTAAATGATGTTTGCTGCATAAGAGGATCGGGTGCTTGACATCGTAGCTGTAATTTGAGTTGCTGAGACGCCCTCCAACACGTATGACTTGGTTGCAATCCATGAAGGGCGTGAGTGAAATGAGCCTATTCTTTTTATTGTGCAACGATTTAGCCAACTTGATAATTTTATAATCCTCAGGGAACATTTCCATCTGAGAAATGCTTATAATCTTGAGCCTTGATGAATATAGCTCGGAACAAGATAAATAATTAGCATCAATTTTGGGCTTGTTCTTGCAATTATTGATAAATCTTTGCACATACCCAAATATTCTAATAAGTCTTGTGAAATTAGACGTTTTGTGTATTAGTTGAATGATTGGACTATGCGAGAATGTACTAACGGTTTCATTGTTCGTGTTAGTTAAAAGACAAGTTTCTGGAAGTTCATTTTTAGATATATTAGGATTTTTTGGGAATTCGATTCTATTATGATGAAGAAAACTGGGACCCGACCACCATAAGGTAGAAGATTTGATATGATCAGCCTTTGTCCCCCGAGAAACCAGATCTGCTGGATTTTCTTTAGACGGCACGTAGCTCCACGTCTGGCCAGTAGTACTATCTTGAATTTCACCAACTCTGTTACGCACAAAACTGTTTAAATGCCTCGGGGAGGTAGATAACCATCCCAGCACTATCATGGAGTCGGACCAAAAAAAAATGCGATTTACAGATATCGTGAGTGATTCAACTACCTTTGCACAGAGTCTCGCACCCAATAGCGCCCCGCATAGCTCCAACCTTGGTATCGTTGTAGGCTTTAAGGGCGCTACTTTGTTTTTGGAAGCCAAAAGACGAACGCAAACCGTTCCGTCCCCACTAACAGATCTGACGTAGACGCATGCCCCATAAGCACGCTCTGATGCGTCTGTAAATGTGTGAACTTCTATTAGTAATGGGTCATTTAAAGTCGATATCCAACGTGGTATTTTAAAATCATTTAGGCATTGCAGCGATATCATACAATCGAGGAAGTCTTTTTTGATATCAAGAGGCACCTCATCGTCCCAATCGCACTTTATAGTCCATAGTTTTTGAAAAATTATTTTTGCTTCCACAATGCATGGCCCAACTAAGCCTAAAGGGTCGAATACCTGACTGACTAGCGATAGAATGTTGCGTTTAGTAATTTTGATGTTTAAGTCTGATCTAATTGAGTAAAATAAATGATCTGACTCTATAAGCCAAAAGAGACCTAGAGTTTTGCTCATTGAATGATCAAGATTGAGAGCTCTTTCTGAGTCGCCCCGAATTCTGGAGATGGATTCAAGAATATCTGAGGAATTTGATTGCCATTTACGAAGATTGAACTTAGCCGATGCTAGAGCTGCCATAACTCCTTTGCTTGTTTTTATGACGTTATCTATAGATGAACCACTGAGCAAATAGTCATCACAATAAAAATTATGGCGAATAGCATCTTTAACATCGGTATCAGCAGCATGATCGGCGAGTGAGACTAAACATTTTGTAGCTAGGTAGCCAGCCGATGCGGTTCCATAGCTCACGGTGTCAAGAGTAAATGTTCGTAGAGGCTCGGATGAATTGAACCTAAAAATAATTTGCTGAAGTGGACGCTGAAATGGTTCTACCAAAATAGCGCGATACATTTTCTCTACATCTGCCGTGACGACGTATTTGTGCTGCCTAAAACGCAACAATATTGAAAATACGTCGTCTTGCACTGTAGGCCCGACCATTTGGATGTCGTTAAATGATTTGCCTGAAGTGCTCTTTGCCGAAGCATCGAAAACTACGCGTAGTTTTGTAGTGGCGCTTGACTCGCGCAAGACGCAATGATGAGGTAAGAAATATTGATCTTGATTCTGTGGTAACCTTTCCTTATTTTCTGTCATGTGACCAAGTTCGATGTATTCTCTCATGAATTCATTGTATCTACGTTTTAGACTAGCATCTCGTTCCAGCCTGCGCTCCAAAGAAAGAAAACGATACTTCGCCATAGTGTAAGAATCTCCCAGAGCCGCGGAAGATTCTCTCAGTGGGATGGTGACAACAAACTGGCCGTTGTCACATCGCCTCGACGTTTCCTTGAAGCTACGCTCACAAGCGCGTTCCTCTTGGGACATGCGTTGCTTTGATGAAACTGAGTCCAGTTCCCAAAAACGCGTTATGAGCGATTCCTCATTTTGAGAGTGAATGAAATGGCACATGCTTGATTGGGGTTGGTGGTTGGATTGATAAACGCATCCTGATATTAACCAGCCCAATCTTGACTCGTGTAATTTGGGAAGATTTTTGCCTAAATCTATGTGATTGGATCCTAAGACATTCCAGAATACCTCCGCCCCGACCAAGATTTGAATTGCTGATGGGACGTTAAAAGACGGATCCGCAAGATGAACTCCTGAAGGTATTTGAATGTTGGATGTATGTATATACGCAGACGGTAAGGCTTTCGATATTTCTGGTATTACGTAACAGCTCACGTTCGTCCCATAACTTCCAAAACAAGACTCGATGTCTAGGTCACAAGACTCCGTGGATAAAGAGCATTGATTGTTGATACCTGAGACCGTGGAGCTAGCGGCACGCCTTACCAGGCCCAGTTTGTCGCAGAAACTTTGTGTGACGAAGTTTGAAGTGCTGCCGTTGTCGAGCAGAAGTCGCGCCGCGTGTAGTGTACCCCGTGCGTCCCGCACTCTCACCAACGCTGTGGATAGCAGTACATGGCTTCGATTAGGTATGATATGAGCTGAAGTATTAGTGGAGAACACGACGTTGTTCTCTATAATGGGTGGAGTCGGCTCCACGTACGTATCTTTGTGCAGCAAAGTGTTATGTTTAATTTCGCAATATTTGCAGTGAGAAAGGGAACAAACATCCTCTGAGTGACCCGGTCGCAAGCAGTTCTTACATACGCGTGCCTCAGTTGCTTTCTTGATACGTGTGTCAACATCTAGATTTCTAAAGGTACGGCATGTAAACATCAGATGCTTGCCAGAACAAACAGGGCACGGAACCCGAAAATATGCGTTGTTATTGCTGGACTTGCCGCTGTTATCCGATGTTACTAAAAAGCTTTTAGAGCTTTGTGTAGGTAATGTAGGTATTGGTGTGTTTCGACTATCTATCGTCTCAAGCAAGTCTGCCCTATTATTTAGAAACTTTAAAAAATTTTGCAATGTAGGCGAGCTTTTTCCTACTAAGTTGTTTCGGTATTCCTCCCACTCACGCGCTGAGATTGAATCTAATTTCTTGGACATAAGAAATATAATGATTGTATCCCAGTGATCTGTGGGTTCACTGAGTGTAGCTAGGGCTCTCAAATTTTTGTTAATAACATCGACCATGTTGCGAAGTAAAGACCCTGATTCCTTTGTCATCAATTCAAGATCAAATAGGGCCTGCAAATGATTGTTTACAAGAAGCTTTTGGTTATCGTATCGCTCAGAAAGGAGCTGCCACGCGATGTTATAGTTCTCAGACCTAAGTTCTAAATTATTTACTAATAGGGCTGCACGACCTTTCAAAGCCGCACGTAAATAGTAGTATTTTTGTATGTCTGTGATTGTCTTGTTATTGTGAATTAAGGAAATATACATATCTCTAAAGCCGAGCCAGTGCTGATAGTCTCCGTCGAAAGCAGGCAGTTCAATTTTTGGTAGGCGTACGAAATCGCGATTGCTATCGGTTGAGGCTTCCTCCCGGCTGGTCACAGATCCACAACGCTCCCGAGGCGGCGGCGGCAGCGCCGGAGCCAGCATGGTGCGCGCAAGGGCTACGGCACCATAATACTGGGACTCAAATTGATCTCGCTCCAGCAGCTGATCCTCAGGCTCAGAAAGAAGCTCGATCTCACTCTGTAACGCGTCGTAATCAGACTCAATATTTTCTATTTTACTCAAACGACACTCCAATTCAGACACTTGCAAATCGCTTAGAAATGTAGATTTTTTAGTTACGTTTAGAAAGTTGACAAACAATGTTAGCTTGCCCTTTAGACTTGCACGCTTCTTAATCAGATCTTTTAACTTTGCATCTGCCATTTTTATCACAACAAAAACACTAAATAATAAGGAAATTACCAGTAATGCAATCACAAACAATCAATACAATATTTAGAGGTTACGTTGATGCACGACGACACGAGAGCGACCGACTAAGTCGAACAAGGGAAATAGGTACTTCTATTTATGGCTAAAGATAAGCGATACACTTTATATGGCTACTTAGATTGCTACCGGTACGGTTTATGAATGAGGATTATGAAATGTGAATAAACTCCAATGACCGTGAAATAGCGTTATACCTAGGTAGGTAGGTACCTATAAATTTATAAAAGGAACAGATGAGATGGTAATAAATATGATAGATAGGTACCTATTGAACGGAACGTACGAGTAGCTACCAAATTAGTTGCACGGCACAGGAATGAGGAGATCTTTAGAGAAATTTTATGGGTATAGTTTAGGAAATCGGAACGGACTCACTCAGTTGGTGTTATAAATATGTTCCCAAGCCAAGCCACTCGATAGGAAGGCACTCCGCAAAATCGCATTGAGATCTTGAAGTGTGGATAAAATCGGTTTTTCTTCTTGCTAGCTCGTTTTTTCAATACTCGAAAGTTCGAAGGACCAATGGTTAGTCCCTGGCGCTTCTTATGGTTTTGATGTGGTGATCAGAAGCTCCTGGGTATGGTGAAATATAAAATGCTGTTCGTTTTCCAATTTGAGCTTATAATGAATTAAATTTAAATTAATGTAGGTACAAGTAAAAAGGCTATTTTTATGATATTATGTTCCGAGTGCAACGGTCGAGACCAAGTTGTAGGTATCTTTAGCATTGTTATGGTAGGTATGCCGGAACAAAGTTGATGTTTAATGTAGGAATAATCTAAAGAATTTTTTGAAGAACTTACGTTTTTTCACGTGACAAAAGAAGATAAAGTCAAAATCAAGGGTTATTTATTCAATAGAATTACATGTTTAACTTTGAAACGTCTGAAAGCCAGGTGACCCTAGGTGCCAGTTCAACGCAACTAAGACTAAATAGAGAGGAGAAAGAAATAAGAAAGCCAACATAATATGCGGCTACCTATAAAAAATTTCAATGCTACACCGAAACCGTCCAATGAGGATGTGCTTTATTCAAAAACAACTGGGTGATTAATGGTTCCGTATTCGATAACAATTTATTCGCGAACCCAACACTTAGCCTGACAAAGCACTGACATGAAATAAAGAAGCGAAACTCAAATTCTTACCTCAGAAAAAGATAAAAGTGTCCGGGACAATCATAGATAAATTACACCTCAAAAACGCAGCTGCAAATGAAACTGCGAATGGTTTGAAAGAGACGGTAAACTTTTGAAAGAGACGGAAAACTTCAAACGACATTTATCATTTCTAGGGGTGTCAACATCACAGTGATGCACTAGCCCATTTTTTTGTTTGAAAATATCTAAGGAAGGGGTTTTACTTTCCACATCGATTTGAGGGAATAATTTTCAATCCGTGGGATCCGACGAACACTAATTAATAAGACACAGAGAAGTACACTGAATTAAATAAATAATATAAATATTGGTGGGACTGGTTGACTTTCCATCTAGCCCCAAACTAGGCCAAAGCTTGTAATATGGGAACCATATAAATAAAATAAATAAATAAATAATGCTGGACAATCCACACAGCACTATCTAGCCCCAAAGTAAGCTACTAAAGCCTGTGTATAACTGATATATGTATTTAATATATAATATAGCTGATATAATACATAATATACTGTTTTTTTTTAATAGACTTATAATACATAAACACCC
The DNA here is from genome assembly GCA_963576535.1 of Plemyria rubiginata. Taxonomy (NCBI): domain Eukaryota; kingdom Metazoa; phylum Arthropoda; class Insecta; order Lepidoptera; family Geometridae; genus Plemyria; species Plemyria rubiginata. The sequence continues at coordinate 8,479,817 of OY754917.1, read as the reverse complement.
AGACAGAGAACAAACATCACACAAATGTTTGTTCTCGGCGGGATTCGAACCCACGGCCTACGGCGCAGAAAGTAGAGCCAAACCACCAACTGTGAAAACCAACGTGACCAACTGTGCTATGTAGGCTGTCAAATTAAATCCTGTGTAAGACTTCGACCACACCTGCGCGGCAGTAACGTGGGAAGCGGGACGCATGCGGGAGCGTCCGCAACGCGAAACGTGTTGTAATCGTGAACAACTTTGCCCGCGTTGTAGTAGTCGCGAAGGTGTGCACAGCGCCTTAAGGCGTTGACAACACCTAATATTCCTCTCGCTCGCACGATTCGACATTTTGAAAGATATAAAATTACTAAATACAATTTTGAAAAATCGCAAACAACCATTTTGTGTGCAGTCACATTGCACACAGCTTAGTAAAAATTTGTTTCCTACAAAAGTCCACTGCTCCAGCGAGTGAGCTCCAGTGGAGGTCTAAGTCCACTTAGGCCTCCACTATCCGTTTCCAGGAAGAACGATTCTGAGGCCTTTACATCCACCGACTTCCCGCAATTCTAACAATGTCGTCAGTCCATACTGTTTATTACGTAATAATTTAAAACATAGAAATAATAAATTATGTTACGTTATGAATGAAAAGAAACAACAAAACTGTACAATTTATTATTGCTATATTAAACTCTTCTGGATAGCCTACAATACACCTGGATGGTATTTGTCACGGATTTTTTTTTTATTATTATCTAAGTCTAGTGTATAGGTCTGTCTCTCTCTAAGAAGAACTGGGTGAATCTAGGCAATCAAAGCTAAGCATAAAATGTCACCATTACTTATGTGAGGCAACCCTGCTAGAGGTAACAATACTTTTTGCGAGATTTCCTACAAGAATCCGTGAGATTAATGAAAGCGGCGATATCTTTGGGCCGTCCGATAAATAACGAAGTAACGCACGCTTTTCTTACCGCGATTAATTTGATACATTATGGCGAGTTTCGCTAATGCGCGAAATACAGTCTAATAAATTTCCTTGAAAAATATGGCGCCTTTACTAATTTTACTTTCATTGGAAGGTGGAAATGATAAAATATATTACAAAAAGGAAAGATCCACTTTTTTGTTAATTCTTTTGATCTAAGTGCGATAGAACAATATGATATCTATCGAGGGATTACTCCGTAAAACGCTACGCAAAGTGCATCGTAGGGCATGTTCGTGCCGTGCATGACATAGATGATTGTTACCACATTAAATGAGGTGGGCAATTTGCTTGGCTTACCCCCGGTTTCTGAAACCGCGATCAACACTAATCGGCTGTCAAGTCACTTGCTATCTCTATTTAATTTGAAGTAAAAGGTGAAATAGCAAGTGACTTCACAGCCAATTAGTGTTGATCAAGCTTCAGAAATCGGGGGTAATTCTATCGTAATATTGCTTACGTACAGTTAGAAATATTCAATTGAATCATAAGGATCAATTTAGAACTGCATTTGAAGTCGGTTTTTGCTTGAAAGATCAAGCAAAACCCGACTTCAAATGCACTGGAAAATACGCTCATACTACTTACTATAACACAAAACCTACTCGTCAGATCTGACTCAAATGGGACCATATGACAAGCATCAGATTTGAAAGAATAATCATTACAATTAGGTCCACCCAGTAATAAGTTATGGGGTAGCAAACATAATAAAAACAGTCCAAAATGAGGACCTCCTCTTATTACGATGCAATTCAATGTAAGCAAGATCAATCATTTTTTTATTTATTCAAAACTTAAAATGTAAACTTTAAATCTATCCTCGAAGTATAGGGAGCATATAACGGCTTGTATAATCTTCATTATACTAAGTATACATAATATACTACATTACACGAATTTAAAGTATAATATTTGTGGCCGTATAAAATTACCCAGTTTCGTTTCAACACACAATTTGAAACTTGTTTAATTGAGAAAATTGCTTGCAATCTGCCTAATGGCCTAGCTTTTTGTATAACAAGCAGCCATATCCATTCATCATCATCATCATTCTGCTAATTTACATGTTGCTTAGCTGGTGTCCATTACTTATGTTTTTTTTATATTTTAGTTGGACACATCAGGCGATATAATGCACGCTTTCATGCCCTTGTTATAAGCGCCCTTTTTCTTTGGATTTATGTTGCTAGCTCGAGCTATACCGCTAAGAGTAGTAGAGCTCTTTGTGAAGGGCTCGTCCGGGGAAGTACTACCACCACGCCTTTTTCTGCCGCCAAGCAGCAACGCTGTGTTTCGGTTTGAAGAGTGTGGTCGCCGGTGTAATTACAGGCACATGAGGCTTAACATCTGTATGCCTTAAGTTGATGGACGCAGGGCAGTGCATCGTAAGGCACGCTCCTATTGTGCGTGACCTACGGGGCAATGTTTTGTTTATAGGTGATGGTTACCACTTAACATCAGGTGGGCCATCTGCTTGTTCCATCAGCTAGTTGTATAAAAAAAAAAATACCGGTGCCGGTGTGCACTTAATTGTTTAAAATGAAAATGTAGATTGAACAATTATTGTTATAAAATGAAGTGGGGTACATTTTGATGGAGCTAATCTGTTTAACAAAACTTTCCATAATAAACTGATGGCTTAGGTACTTTCCCTCACCCAACTGTAAGGGGTAGTCAGAAGCAAGTCCAAATATTGTTTGACACAAAATGAAATGCAAGACTGGAGCGGATATTGAGAGAGATCACAGTTTGGCTGGACGTATTTTGGCCTTTGCCGTATACAACCTATTATTCAAACAAAACTTTTCTATAGAGGGCCTTTCGATTAATTTCCCAATTAGGTCAGTGTCGTTGTTTGTTGGCTTAGCTATCTATTTTTCGATCGAAAAACTGTCGGCTAATTTGTGATGAATATGTTTATAACTTTTTCGTTATGCAGCTTTGGATAAGATCATTTTTATCGGAAACTAACAGTGAAATTAGGTTATTACAAAGGTAAAGAGAACAAAATAAAACACATTTATAATGTATTATTTGAGTACTTCTCAAACAAAATGTACGTAACGAAAAAGGAAAACGTTACGAAAAAGTACCTACTTTTTCGTAACATAACTCTAGGAACTTAAGGAAGAAAAGTTACGAAAAGGTACTTTTTCTTAACGTTTTCCTGTTTTGTACGTATTTTGTTTGAGAAATACTCATTTTATATATTTTAGCAGATTAATTAAGTACATTGATTTAACTATGTGTTACCAGATGCACCTTGCAGTTTCACCCATGTAGTTTTAAATCCCAGCATTGCCACGGAATAAAAAGCCTATGTGTTATTCCAGACTATAATCTATCGCTATGCCAAATTTCATCAAGATCCGTTTAACCGTTCTGGCGTTATTGAGTAACAAACAACAAACTTTCACTTTTATGATATTAGTCCCGGTTTCTGAAAGCTCGAATAACACTATTCAGCTATCAAGTCACTTGCTTATATGTATGCGTGTGATTAGTTTATATGACAATCTATTTTTCTACTATTTCTGTTCTAAAAATAACGAAATAAATTACTAATTCTAGACCAGCGAAATAAACTATTTATTTATTGAGATATTAACATCATAACAGGTTTTTTTATTAAGCCCTAAGGCGATGTTAAATCTAGGTACTTACTTAATATTAACTTACTACACAACACTGCTTACTTTAAACACCTCGTTTCTATATCAATCTGTGCCATTTCCATGACTTTCGGCAGACTAATTTCTATCTCCTAAGTACCGTCTCCTTAGGTTCTCAATTTACCAGCTCTCGATTTTGTCCTGCTAAAACTATCCCAACTCAAAGAATTGAACCTCATGCTAAGTGCATCTACGTATAACATCGTTCCTTCACTTTACCGGCTGCTGGTTCCGTGCTCACTGACTCATGCATATTACACGGCTGATGCCTTCCCTCTCAAAAGTCACTGAAATTCACTGAAAAAGTAAATTTTCTTCGCTGGCGTTCGGTTAGAGCGGTGCTGAATCTTTTATAGTATGCGAATTACGCTAGTAAAATTGTAAAGGCAGGCTAAAAGAAGAAATTGGTAGGCATGTTTTTACTAGAGGTGAATGTGGAACATTGCGCCGTCTAGCAAAAATCGCTTTAAGAGAGGTTAGAGTAGAAGCTCTTTGTGTGAGGCTCGTCTAGGGAAGTACTACCAGGGACTACCACCATTACTTTTTCTGCTGCCAAGCAAGGTTGCTGTGTTGCCAGTGAAATTAAAGGCACAAAAATCTCACGGCATACGATCCTCAGGTGAAAACGCAGATCGCTGCATGAAGATCAAAGTAATTTAGCTTTTTATAATTAAACATCAACAATTCCTTTCACAGATTTGGTTGTATATTATTGTAAGGTGTAAATTATCATCACATCTGCATAGGGTATCTAAAGAACAATCTGAAGAAAGACCCGAAAAATGTTCACAGTAAAACCTCCTTTATTCAGTTTTAAAAGAAAAGGGTTCCGCCTTGCAGCTGTTGTTAGCTATAAATCATCTAATGTACGTGTGCTTTTGATTGATCACCTTTGGACCCTGCCAGAATTAAAATGTTTTTTCTTTATTTACAAAAGTTCATTGTGTGATAACATTACTCACGATACTTATTGAGTGTTTCTAGCAACGGTCATGCGCTTGCAACCCGTCACGTGTCACGTCAGGTAGCAATATGTGTGTAGATACATTGGAGAATCGGTATACATGCCGTGTTTGCGAATATTGATCGTTTATGTACCGCGTATACTTGATTATACTTCTTTTTAATAGATACCGCTAGAGACGCCGCTAGAGTTATTTATAAAGAGTTCTCAAATAGCTTGATCTTTTCATAAGTCCTGTAGCATTTCTCAGTTTAAATGAAGAAAGGGAAAACCTAAAAAAAAACAGGCCAGACAGGTGCAATTGTAATTTTGAGAAAAACAAAACTACTCAGAGAGTGGAGGAGGCAAAAATCAAACGAAACTCTATTATTTTAGGACTGTATTGTCTTTGCTTAAATTACCCGCTACCTGTTTTCATAGGAAGGTAGGAATTCATTACAAAGTTCAGAGTAAAGCTACATTCGCACCGACCCCGTAAGTAGCTTAGACTAATAAAAAAATACTACTACTAATAAAAAAGCAACGAAATGAAAACTCGATCGCTAGCATAATACATTTTGTGTAAATAAACTTATATTTATCAGACAAAACAAATATCTTACTAATTACACAAATTTTGTTCTATAAAGATCAACGAAACAGACACAAAATTCAGCGCAGAAGAAAAAAATAACGCATCATACAACGAGATTTTGTCGAGTGCGTGAACTAGTTTAAGGGGGTCATTCCCGATTCCCGATTCCGGGATTTTTATCTGTCCGTACCTCATTTTTTTTGGGCACGAACTAGGTTTGTACGTTCAGGCTTTCAGTCGCCTCAGTTTGGCTGTAATTTAGCCTAAAATACCTGCTAAGTTAGCACTTTTGCCTCCCGAGAAAAGAATAATTAATTCATGAATAAACGATAACAATTGTAAAGACTTTGCATAATTGGAGCAATTTGCTGATTTCGAAAGAATTTGATCAGAAATACAATTAATTTGTTTGAACAGATACAATTGAACGCAAACAAAACAAATTGTGAAAGGACTACTTAAGTAGTCCTTACAATATTTGTTGTTTGTATTGTGTATAGTTCAGAGGTCGGCAAACTCGGCTCGCGAGCTACATGCGGATCTTTAGTTCCATACACAATTTTGAAAACGACCAAAACAAAAACGGAGGAGGTTATCAATTCGACGCGTATTTTTTTTTATTTTATGACCGCACATAACTTTTTACAGAGTAGACCGTTTATGATAATATTTTTTTATTGGAAAGGTTATATCCCAAAAATGTTCCATATAAATTTGGAAACAAAACAACTATGGCTAGGAAAACAGGGTTGTTGGAAAGATAATATCATGACTATATACTACACAACTGAAAAAATCCAACATTGTAACCATCGTCCAGCACAGGGCTCGCATCAAGTCATATTAATATTTCCAACCCTCATAACTCATCGGACTTTTACTCAGTAAGTTCGCAAAATATTGAGGAAACTTGTGTGTGACTGTGTGACTATACTCATTCCGAAAGGATTATACTTACTTACATTTTATGGGGCCTAAATTCGCAGCCTTTCGTCGCATGTTTTAAGTAAGTTAGCTCGAATAACGTAGTTTAGGGTCTACCCAAAGTCCTTCATCATGGCTTATTAACTACTAGCTACGCCCGTGTCTTCGCTCGCGTTGTGATGAGAATTGTTAACATATTTGCTTAACGCCTTAGTTTTAGTCATAGTTTTAGTTTTCTTTGTTTGGGTGTTATTATCACAATAGGTACAGTATTAAAATAAGCATAAGTATTACATCAGCTTTCTGGCTTCTCTATTACTACAAATACTTTGCTTAGTGCTGTGCTGTGTCGAAAGTCCCCTAATATTTATAGTTTTTTTTGTACTCCAGCAATTTATTTTTTCTGTGCTACCAGCAGTGCAAGTACGGTTCTTATCGATCGCCTAATTTGACATTTAGAATCGTCAAATTCGTGTAAAATGGTGGAACGGTACGATTCGATTGGTTCATCGACTTTAGCCGATCGACAAATAGGCGATCGACAAGAACCGTACTTGCACGGCTGGTAGGCTAGATGGTACAAAATGTTAATATGCCCATTTCAATAAAATTATTTACTGTTGAGGTACATAACTGATGTCTCTACTTTAGACAAACGATGCAATGTGATGATTACCACTTAATATCAGGAGGGCTATTTTCTTATTTCATCGTCATCCTACTACTATTTATTATAAACGCGAAAGTTTGTATACAACCGCGGGGCGCAACTAGTGATATATATCAAAAAACTAGTTGCGCCCCGCGGTTTCACCCGCACAGATTTAAATCCTGGTATTCCCACGAGATAAAAATTTGCCTATGTGCTATCCCAGACTATAATCTATCTCTCTGCCAAGTTTCATCCAGATGCGTTCAGCCGTTCCGGCGTGAAAGAGTAACAAACGTCCATCCATACATCCATCCATCCATACTTATAAACTTTCGCGTTTATAGTAGTAGTAGTAAGAGTTGGCGAATGTTATAATTTATAGCTGAAATATTTCATCTCGGTAATATTAGATCTTTTCATAATTATTATATTACTAATTTCTGGGTATTTCTAGTCATCCTCACTATTTCAGCGGTTATTTAAAACGGCTGATTGACTAAGCCCACTCAATTAGTGGACAAAATGGCACAAAAAGCAGGTTGTCGCAGACTGAGACAGTAACCAATAAAAAACTTGTTTAAAGATATATTAAAAGTTCTTTACTGCACAAAAATTAGCAGGTAGTTACATGATCAAACTTGATACTAACCCCTGGTTTCTGAAAGCTCAATCAACACTAATCGGCTGTCATGTCACTTGCTATTTCAGCTTCTGCTTCAAATTAGATAGAGAGCGCAAGTGACTTGGCAGTCGATAAGTGTTGATCGCGCTTTTAGAAACCGCGGGTTATTTGTGTTTTCTTCCAGCTTACAATATAAATAATAAGTGCTCTTTGAGACTGCGCTCATAAATCAGTTGGTATTATATCTGCCTTCTGCGCATGGGCATGGGTTCGATCCCTACCGAGAACAATCATAGTGAGTTGATTGATAAACTGTCTTGGTGTTATGATAACATAATTATATTTTGAAGGTATGTATGCGTTTGCATAAAATGACGTTTACGTTTAACCCAAAAAAAATATCTGTGGCTATAAGTTTTCAGTGTAAATGCGCTTGACCTATAACAGATTACATTTCAGCTCTGTGCCTCATTATTGCCGATTTGGCATCAGGATATCAGCCATTTCAGTTACTATTGAAATGTCTATTATTTTATCCAATTGTTTAAAATACTGCGATCTGAATATTTCCCATTAAATAAATATTTCTCGTTTCGAATTGACTTTGGACTGTTCATCGTATTATATTAATGAAGTTACATTTTTTTAAGAGTAGTAGAGCTTGTTGTGAAGGGCTCGTCTTGGGAAGTACTACCACCAAGTTTGGGGCTACTGGAGTTTGGAATGTCCGCCCATACTTATTTATGTAGGTATATAAATTTCATTTGGCTCACACACTCATGTTTATTCAAAGTCCAAATTTATAGTTTGGAAAACCTGCTACATAATGCAAACTCCTAATATTATAAGAATCTCGGAGAAATAATGAACATGTAAGTAGGAGTAGGCTATGGCCTTAGAAACTATGGTTTCTGGGTAGTTGACAATACTCATTCTATAAAACAATTATGCCATAGCGGGCTGGGGAGTTGATGGACCACCGGATGTTGAATGGGAACCATTATCTATAACAAAGCGTTGCTTTGGATATCACACATGATAAGAACGTGTCCTACTATGCACTACCTTATGTCCATAATAGCAGCATACGCCAATAATTTCACTAGTAACCCCACTCTTCGGCACAGTAACGCTGCTTGGCGGCAGAAAAAAGCGTGGTGGTAATTCTTCGCAAGATGCATGGTGGTAACCAACGATGGAGGAAAATGTTCTAGAAGACACCTATTCACTCTTGAGGATACCTTAATTATAACGATTAGGAAAAACAGCGTCTGTTCCTTCAGCGAGTTTTAAAAATTACCGTCATGCAAGATTTTAGCCAAACGATAAAGTCCTATGCATTAAAAAAACAAGGTTCACACTAGCCATAGGCCTGCGGTTTCTCTCGGTTGTTACTACTCTAAGATGTCAACCGTCTACCTAAAGAAAAGTTAGCTTAAGTTCTGCATACCAAATGTTTTGGGATCGAAAACTTTCGACATTGCGGTGGCATAAGTAATGGAAGTTCGCTCACGTTTGTGGCTTGTCATTATTTTGGTATTTTCTTTAAAATATAAACATATGCAGACATGACGTAACTTTCAAAAGCTGACGTTTTCCAACGATATATTAATAATTACATAGCTCTCAGAATCAGCAAGTTGAAGTGGCAATGGGCAGGTCATATAGCTCGAACAACTGACAACCGATGGGGAATAAAGGTTCTTGAATGGCGACCACGAACAGGAAGGCGAAGTGTGGGACGCCCTCCTACCCGATGGACTGACGACATTGTTGGGATCGTGGGTATACGGTGGATGGAAAGGGCTCAGAATCGTTCTTCCTGGAAGCGGATAGGGGAGGCCTATGTCCAGCAGTGGACTTCGTGGGCTGCTGCTGATGATGATGATGATTAATAATTACGGCACATCTTCTTGTCACACGTAGTTCAGAGTCTCAAGACGAAAGTCTTCAACCAGTGTGTGTTGCCAGTGATGACATATGGAAATGAGACGTGGTCGACTTACTATTATCCTCATCACCAAGCTCAAAGTCGCACAACGGGCTATATGGAGAGAGATAATTATGCTGCGACTTTAACTACAAGATAGAATCAGAAATGAGGAAATCGGCAGAAGAACCAAGGTAGCCGGCATAGCTCTTTTAATATCAGCAAGTTGAAGTGCCAATGGGCAGGTCATATAGCTTGAAGAACTGACAACCGCTGGGGAATAAAGGTTCTCAAATGGCGACCACGAACAAGAAAACGAAGCGTGGGACACCCTCCTACCCGATGGACTGACGACATTGTTAAGACCGCGGCGGGAAGTCGGTGTATGGAAAGTCCTCAGAATCGTTCTGTTTGGAAACGTATAGGGAAGGCCTATGTCCAGCAGTGGACTTCTGTAGGCTGGTGATGGTGATTTATTATAATAACTGCGTCCCGCGGGTTTACCCAGGTGGTTTAAAATTCCGTTATTTCCGGAGAATAAATAGCCTATGTGCTATTCCAGAAAATAATCTATCTCTGTGTCAAATTTCATTCAGATCCGTTCAACTGTTCTGGTGTTATTGAGTAACAAGCATTCAAACTTTCTCATTTATGATTAGTGTGATTGGCGAAGTTTCATACAGTGCCATCAGCCCAATTCTTGTATAATATGTACACCTATACCTATACACACACACACCAGTATTTAGTTACTAAATACTCTACTTTTTAATATAAATGCGTTGCGAAAGTTTCGATCATTGGATGTTTGGATATTCCTGGCTCTAATACACCTTTACGCTAAACCAATCAATATTCAACTTAATATTCTTACGACCGGTTTCTGAAAGCTCAATAAAAACTAATTGACACTTGCTATCTCTATCTAATTTGACAGCCTTGACGGCAAATTAGTTTTGATCGAGCAGAAACCGGCCGTTACAGTTCGTTATAGATTTTTAGCACAGACTATGTTTTTGAGCTTTTTCCGAAATACTACCGGGAGCCGTGTAGAAATCTAAATTTAAATTTTAGCAATCACCACTAAAATACGCGACTGGTTAGTAATAATTAATTTGACCAGGAAATGCACTATCTACTCTATTAGTGTGATCACTATCCACTCTATTAGTGGATACCACAGTTGGAGCCTAAAATGACAGGCTTCATAACTTTGTAAAGTCAACGAATTATTTGGGTGGATTATTTCAATTATAATCTATGCACCGGACCGAATTGTGTGTTTGTTTCTTCACCAAGCGAACAACAGTTTTTCTGAAGAAGCCTAGTAATTTGGGATCAACTTTGATAGCAAAGTTGGTTCTAAATTACTAGGCTTTGAAAAAATGTCGTCGGTATGTGTTACTTGTTACAAGCTTAGTTACGCAAGTCCTCGAACACAAGTAGTGTTAGATAGAAATGTCAACATTATCGACCACATTTGGTATTAGGTCGATGGTCAACATACAATGCTTGCTTTAGTTTTCTCGAATACCTAACTACACCACATAACTTTGTGCTGACGGTCCACTTGATTTTAAGCTAGGCAAGTCCTGTAGCATAGTCCTATGAGTAAAATATAGCTTTTGAGAAATCATGTATCTTCTTATAATTAAATATGCATTTCCTGAATTATCGACATAAACACTTGGCACTATAATGCGGCCGCCATTTTAAGATACCGCTCTTCATGAGATCCTGCAGATTTACATGAAATACGCGAATGTTCCATATAACTTGAATATCAACGAAGCTACATTCGGAAGTTGGGAATCGCAGGTAACTTCATCTTTGGAGCCAAGGCTTGAAATCCGGTCTTTTTATGTACTTATCCGGCTAGATACCAGATTTTTTCTTTTTTTACCCGAGTGCCGAGGGTTATGTTTTGGCGTGTCCACGTATGTATGTATCCTTCCTTCGATATTTTTATTTAGTACCACGTAGCAACCAAACGGTTGGATGAATTTTGATGATTTTGGTATCAAAAGATTCGTCGCAACTTCCCAAGTGTCCTTAAAATAAAACAAAAATCAGTTTTGTTTTTGAGATTCATTTAAAAAACATATCAAACACCTGCATAAAAAACATATCTCAAATACCTGCATAAAAAACATAACTCGGGGAGGTTTCTGGACTACAGCTAACGCTTTTTCGGAAACGTAGTCTTAATTCACTTTGACAGTCTTCATAGCTCAGTTGGTAGTAGCTTGGCCTTCTGCGCTGTAGGTCGAGGGTTCAATTCCCAATGAGAACAAAATATTTGTGTGATGAACATAGATGCTTGTTCTCTATCTGGGTGTTATTATGTCTTAGCTTTGGCTGTGCCTGGGGCTAGATAGTGTGTGTGGAAAGTTCACCAATATTTATTTATTTATTTCTCATTTCCACAAGATCAATCATTTACAAAAAAGTTATCCACACGCGATACAATATCACATTAAATAGGAACGTTTTTGCAACAAAGCGTTATTTTAAAGCATTATATCTCGACGTTTCCTAGTACAACCCTATCGGCAGTTTGTAAATAATCATGAATAATGCATCAATACTCGAGTTCTTGATTTCATAGTTGAAGCTCTGTTAGCTTCCAATTGTTTACGGGTTGTTAGCTGGCGTTTGTCGGTTGCTTCTTAAGACTTCGTTGTAGTTTATTATTTTATTGTATTTTGTTTCATAATTATCATCAACATCATGTAGCTTTTCTGAAATTTTTATATTTTTTGTGTGTATGTAGCTTGTACCCGTTTCTTCTGTGCTCAAATAAGTTTTTTATTCTATTTCTATATGTGAAGACTTATTATAAGCTTTTTGTTTTATATAGTATTCTTGATTTATACGTATGGTGTGCTGTTAGTCTGCCTTAAACAAATAAATAAATATAAAAAGTAGTTGTTTAGGGCTTGGATACTGGGTGGGACAAGTTATTGTCTGTTGTACTGTACCAACGGGTTTTTTTTATATAACTGATGGAACAATCAGATGATTTTAAGTGGTAACCATCACCTATAGCAACGTATTTACTCGGTATTCACACAGGATAGGAACGTGCCCTACGATGCACTGCTCTGCGTTCATCAACTTGAGGCAAACAGATATTGAGCCTCATGTGCATGTACTTACACCGGGACCATACTCTTCAAACCGAAACACAGCAACGCTGCTTGCCGGCAGTAAAAGGCGAGTTTAGTCTTTGTTTGCAACAGCGTTATAAAAAAATGTATATTATGTAACTTAAAAGATTATCCCACGGATTCTGAAAGCTCCTGAAATTTAAAATTGGATTCTACACTAAAAGACTATTGGATGAGAATTGCTGGAAATGCAGTACTTGCACTAGATCCGACGAGCCATCTGTTCTAAAGAAGACGTTATGTGCACTGAAATTAAAATAATAACATGTATACTTACCTCAGTTTCTGAAAGCTTGATCAACACGAATCGGCTGTCATGTCACTTGCTGCTGCTTGCTTGCTTATTGCCAGATGGCAATGGGAAGAAGTGAAATCGGATGATTGGGTAGACCGCAGACGCCGCAATTATGTTTTATAGTGGCCAGTTTTGAAGCCTTTATGTATACCTTCATACTTTTTCGGTATAATTTAGCTTGAAATTTATGCAATAAAAATTTGTCAATAAATAAAAAAAAAAAAAAATAATACTGGACAATCCACACAGCACTATCTAGCCCCAAAGTAAGCTATTCAAAGCTTGTGTTATGGGTACTAGATAACTGATATATTTAATACATTATATACTTACATAGATAGATATTTCACATTGATCTATCAAGCCAAAAACTACACAAACTTTTTATGTTAGCAAATGTAATTAATATGAATCAAAATTGATATAATATATTTTTTCTCGCTTTTATATAATAAGCGTAATTTTTTTTGGCTTTGTGAAGTTTTATAGCTGTTTCTGTGTTTAAATAAAAATCTACTAAAGTCCTAATGTACACAACAAGGGCACAAGTAATTTTTTTTATGTAAAAACATGATTATATTTATTTTATAATACCCAGAGAAGAGTACAAATTTCTTCACGAACTCATGAATGTTTATTTCTCAGTAGGTATCAAACCTACCACGGCCCTGTCAACAAAATTATGAACAGTAGCATGTGACAAACTCCAACAAATAATATACAGGGCGTCCCACGGATATGCCACATGGAGGGAAATTACCTTGAATATTGTAGATGGAACATTTTACTGAAAGAAAACTTTACTTGAATATTCAATTTTAAAGCTACAGGCTGATTATTTTTCTCGTGTAACGGGTTCGATTCCCGGTTCAACAGTGTAATTATTTAAATATCTATGAATGCAGTTTAAATTGTTAAATTCAAATAATGTTTTCTATTAAAAACTGCAGTAAAAACTTCAATTTACAATATTTAATGTACTTTCTCTCCATGCGGCATATCCGTGGAACGCTCTGTGGAATGCAATTTTTGGTATGCTGTAACTTCAATCGCTTTCATTGCTTACACAATTTCCCGGTGTTATTATATTCGGTGGGGTAATTTTTAGCTTCAGGATATGAGTTCGTTCAGCTTTGAGTTCCAATAGGCAAAACTCACGCTATCATAAAATACTTTAGGGAAATTGTTTGAATTCAAATAACAAAGAAGTTTTTCTCGAAGAAAATGTTGTATACCAAATCTGGAAACTAACATAGTTCTCGAAATATTGGCCTAAGTAGTTGGACGTACCTCTGACTAACTCCCTTAGACGTCCTCAAATAACATTGAGTTAATACGTAGTTATAAATAAATAAATAAAGGTGGACTTTCCACACAGCACTATCTAGCCCCAAACTAAGCCAAAGCTTGTGTTTATGGGAACCAGATAGCTGATATACTACTTATATACCTATTTTTTTTTTGTAAATACATACTTATAATATTATATAACACCCAGACAGAGAACAAACATCTATGTTCATCAGTTGGTACTTAAGGATCTGAAAAGATGTCTACCATGTCGTAAAACCGTTATTTTTTATTATTTTTGACGACATGATGGTAAGGAACTTATAAAAAAACTTTATGACTACGGTACTGTTTAATTTTTTCTATAAAGACCGGACTTTTCACAAGCAAAGTTTATGACACAGGTTTGTATTGACAAAACTAAACAAAAACATTGATGTTATTTCGTTGTAAACTTTGTGATTTCTCGTATGTCCCGTATCGTATCAAATTGTGAGCAATCGAAACGAAACCCCTCCTCAAATAGGGTTTCATTTTATTCACAGTAAAAGAGCCTAACACCTCGGCATTCGGGGTTCTTACGAAAGTGAAATGAAACACGTAGGGCAGTAATTTCATTCATAATTCACAAAGCGCTGTTGATTTCCGAGTGTTGTGTGTTGTAATATTCAGGGTACGATGCACTTTACATAAACAAATTGGTCGCAATGACTAAAGAAGGTATCGCTTCAGGGCTTTTCACTCTTGTATATAAAGTTTTATTTTTATCCCTTGTAACTGTAAATGAGAGAGGCAGTATAAAGCCACCTAAAGTGAAGTGCTCGTCCGGGGAAGTACTACCACCAGGCGTTTTCTGCCGCCAAGCAGCAACGCTGTGTTTCGGTTTGAAGAGTGAGGTCGCCGGTGTAATTACAGGCACATGAGGCTTCACATCGGTATGCCTCAAGTTGATGGACGCAGGGCAGTGTTCTTATCGTGCGTGACATGCGATAGGAACGTGCCCTACAATTGAACGTGTCTTGCAATGCTCTGTTATAGGTGATGGTTACCACTTAACATCAGGTGGGCCATCTGCTTGTTCAATCAGCCAGTTGTAAAAAAAACCTCAATCATTCTCTATGCAGGTATATGTATAGAACTTCATGTTGTGTCAATCGTTCTCTATGTTACCTATAGAACTTCATGTTGTTTTTTAGACGCACATTAGTTCAAAGACCTGCGGACTATAGCAAGATAAGCAAGACTCGGCAAATGATTAACGATTTGAGACAGCCTACGTAACTCAGTTGGTAGAAGTTCTGCCTTCTACGCCGTAGGTCGTGGGTTCGATTCCCACTGTGAACAAACATTTGTGTGATGAACATAGATGTTTGTTCTCTGTCTGGGTGTTATATAATATTATAAGTATGTATTTACAAAAAAAAAAGTATATATGTAGTATATCAGCTATCTGGTTCCCATATCACAAGCATAAGCTTAGTTTGGGGCTAGATAGTGCTGTGTGAAAAGTCCACCAATATTTATTTATATTTATTTTATTCCCCTTGCGAGGAGTTCGCCATATGTTAGTATATTGTTAATTGTTAATCTGGAACACAAACATAATTATGGGTCGGGCATAAAGCACCTAATTGAATTTATTTGGAGTTGCTACTAGATAGGAGCTGGTGTCCACTCAGAAAGTTATAATTAGTGAGCTAGCTTCAATGACGTAAGACTGGACAGTGTTCGATGTATCATAGAAATATGGTTCAATTTGGCATTATTTTACCACGTCAGTTTTTTTAAATACCTTACAGTTAATTAAGAGTAATATTTATTAAGAGTAGTAGAGCTCTTTGTGAAGGGCTCGTCCGGGGAAGTACTACCACCACGCCTTTTTCTGCCGCCAAGCAGCAACGCTGTGTTTCGGTTTGAAGAGTATGGCCGCCGGTGTAATTACATGCACATGAGGCTTTACATCAGTATGCCTCAAGTTGATGGACGCAGGGCAGTGCATCGCAAGGCACGTTCCTATCGTGCGTGACGATGCAATGCTTTGTTATAGATGATGGTTACCACTTAACATCAGGTAGGCCATTTGCTTGTTCCACCAGCTGGTTGTATAAAAACAAACCTTTAGATACGGAGTCAATTTCAAAAGGTACCTAGGTATGCGAGAGTCCGCCTGCGACGCAAGATGTTGCGGGGTCGATTCCCGCCTCGGAACAAATTTGTATACGATCTGCAGAAATTTGTTCCGTTGGTCTGGGTGTTTATGTATGATAAAAAATATCTATCTATGTAAGTATATAATATATTAAATATATCAGTCATCTAGTACCCATAACACGAGATTGAGTAGCTTACTTTGAGGCTAGATGGTGCTGTGTGGATTGTCCAGCATTATTTATTTATTTATTTATTTACCTAATCAGTTGAATTACAAGAGTCACTTTAAAACTTAAAACTAGCTGAACCCACGTGACTGCAGTTCAACCAAGCCTGAAAGAGCATTGCAGGCAACAACCTAAGGGGTCGGTTAATACTGTTCTTTTGTATGATCCCTAAAACTGTCAAACCCATGATGGTTGTGTTTTTATAAAAAAATCTACATATCGCATTTATCGGTTCATAAAACACACATAAAGTGCGCGAGAAACATATCAAAAACAAAACTGTCATGCCAACAAAGAAACAAATAAAGCCCGTGCTGCAATTTTACTACTCCTAAAATGCCAGAACAGAGCGAATAAAATACAAGTATTTTATTTAAGGGGTCCAATTTAGTGAAGATACCTGTATTGGCCCCGTCAGGGAATATTACAGGCGAGAGGTACGATTTTATTTTGCCCGGCTCCCATATTGCTGTACCCCCAAGGGTACAGTCTACGTGATGCCAATATTCAAAACGAATGATGTTCCGAATCAGTTTCCGCGCCAATTTAAAGTGTCGTTTACGTGGAAAGTTCGTGTGTTAAGCTCAACACGATATGTAAATTTGGTTTCGGATTTTCAATTTCACTGGCAACTGTTTCTAATAGAATTTGTTTGTCTTTATTGCGCATTTAAATCTAGTGCCAGTAGTCTAGTCTAGACCCTAGACTAGTCTAGGGCTAGCTTTGTTAATTTAAGCTGTTATGTCGTGTGAATGGAATGTTGAAAGTTTGAAGCCAACATCGGTCAGTACTTTTTTTACTTAATGATGATATATTATTTAATGTTGACATGTATAATTTTTTATTGTCTTGATTTAGATATTATTACTATTATTTTATATATATATCATTTAAGAATTTGAGATTGTTATTTTACCTAGCATTATATAGGTGCTAAGCTTTTTTATGACATGTAACTATTATCCGTTATAAATAAATAAATTATGATATACAAGCACCCATGTGTAGTGCGCGTCACACAAAAAGAACGCCGGAATGAGAGGGAGGGGGTGTGATGATGCTAGTATTTTGTATGCGCAAACACATCCCTTCCACTGTTTTCCAGCGTTATTTTTGGCTGACGCGACCTAATACATGGGTGCTTGAGCATGATACTTGGTACCTTCATACGTCCATAATTTTGCCAATGATTATGTTTTCTTTAATAAATGTATAGTTTTTCTTATAAATTTTATGTCCTTATTTAGTAGTTCTGTAATCCCCAATTCAAATTACATCAGATTTCAAGAAAAATATATGAAACAGCTAACTTCTTTTATACTCATTACATTTATGTGTGATCAATAATTAGTATAGTATAGATAGTTATAAGGTGTTAGTGAGTATCGCATAGACCCTGGACTTACCCCCACATACCCCCGGATTTTTAAAGCTCGATCAACACTAATCGGCTGTCAAGTCACTTGTTATTGCAGCTTTTACTTCAAATCAGATAGAGGTAGGAAGTGACTTGACAGCCGATTAGTGTTGATCCAGCTTTCAGAAACCAGGGGTTAATGCTTTTAAGTGGGAGTAAATTAAAAACACATAAAATTATAAACTGGTCAAAAACAGTTGTTCTAAGACAAACAAAAAAGGGAAAAGGTCACGCCCGTTTAAACTCCTGCAAATTTTGTGAAGGGCGCGAGTTTAAGGTGAAGACAAGAGCCAATGTGACTCTCGCTCGCACGTTTTGACTTGTTGAAGGATTTAAAATCACTGAACCCATTTTCGAAAAATCACAAGCAACCATTTTGTGTGCAATCACATTGCGCACAGTTTAGTAAACATTTCATTTTGATCGATACATGATTTCCTACTTAAAAGTTAACTTTTCTAGTTTTCGCACTTAAGCAAACTTTTGAGTAGGAAAACTTGCATCGATCAAAATGAAATTTTTACCAAACTGTGTGCAATGTGATTGCACACAAAATGTTTGTTTGCGATTTTTCAAAATTGGGCTTAGTGATTTTTTTTCTTTCAAAATGTCGAATCGTGCGAGCGAGAGGTATTTTAGGTGTTGTCAACGCCTTAAAAAGTAGGTAACTACACTTTAGGCTCGCTTTCTTGGGCCAACGGCAATGCTTTAGACTCTTTTGTGTGTGTGCAGAGGAACTCCCTGTTGATTTTCAAAACTGGGAGTCAAACGTTCACGTTAGCCAATGAATTATTCAGGTCAGAACGGAAACTGCGTATTTACATAAGCAAATTGGGTGCGACGACTGAACGACTGCGACTCAAAAAGTCCGCGCGCGTTCACAATACAACGAATCGAGTTTGTTTATTTTATCTATTGTTATGCTACTTCTATTTTATTGCTTGGTAAGAAACGTTAATGAAAAAAAAAACAATTATTTATTAATTATAACACAATCAGTGTCCACAATCAGTGTGTGTATAATCAGTGTCCAGTCTGACTTTTAACTGCTCTTTTTTATTCAATTTAGGAGATAGCATTAGGAGATAGAGAGATAGTATTTCGTGATAGGGTTTTGTTTTTCAACGGGATTTTTATGTAAACTTAATTTAAAACGAAGTCTAAACTATGGCATACGAAATTTAAGACCACGTAGGAAGATGCTAATTCAAGATTGGTTAAGAACGACCAAGCAAGCAAACCGTATCACAGATTGTGAATTGACACGGGTACCAAAATTCTAGTCGTCAATTTTGTATGATAGGTAAACACACATAAAACGTTCCTATCGTGCGTGACTTACGAAACAATGTGTTTTGGTTGATGGTTACCATTTAGCATCAGGTGCGTCATCTGCTAGTTACATCAGCTAGTTGTTCATCACACGAATGTTTGTTCACGCTGGGGATCGAACCCACCATTGGAAGGCGGGACTCGTACCACTACACCATCAATGCTCTATATCCCGACCGGAATCAATCTGATCGGGAATGAGTTCAAACCCATGACCTGACGATTAGAAGGTCATTCCACTAGACTAGTGCAGCTCGTTTAATTTACATTTACGTTCCTTTCCTAGGATCGTATTGTTTGATACGGGTAAGCTTTATCATACATCCCTATCTGTTCTACACTCTTCTCACTAAGGTATTTTGCTGTCTCCTCCAATAATATCGGCCCATTTATTTACAAAGAAAGCCTTTGTGTAACGTATTGATTCAGAAGCTTTGCAAACACTCCAGACCTTTGTTACGTGTATACGCTGAAGTAGGCCTCAACTAATGAATACAAATCTATGAATAAGTTGGTTTGAATTGATAGCAGACACGTGGGAGCGGTAAAAGCATGTTTCAATGCCTTAGGTTTTACGCTCGAACTTTATATTGATTGCTTCAAAACAGTTTTTGATATAAGAAATTTATTAACAAAGCAAAAGCTGCTAGACGTAGGATTTTTTTATTTCAATATATTTTTTTATACAACCAGCTGATGGAACAAGCAAATGGCCCACCTGATGTTAAGTGGTAATCATCGCCTATAACAAAGCATTGCCTCGTAAGTCACGCACGATAGGAACGTGCCTTACGATGCCCTGCTCTGCGTCCATCAACTTAAGGCATACAGATGTTAAGCCTCATGTGCCTGTAATTACACCGGCGACCACACTCTTCAAACCGAAACACAGCGTTGCTGCTTGGCGGCAGAAAAAGGCGTGGTGGTAGTACTTCCCCGGCCGAGCCCTTCACAAAGAGCTCTACTACTCTTTTTCTAATTGCAAAATAAATTAAACGAAAAACAATTTAGGAGGTCAGGTTATTTCGTACCACTCCAAATTATTACTTTGAATTCGTTTCGGTTCCTAAAACGGGTTGAATGCGAACATGGTCATTTGTTTCAGTCATGTATAAATGATTGATGAAGCTGTATAGATACTTGAGGGTACAGTTGCCTCTAAAAGTCATAATAGTATAATTTTATTCTTCTAATATGCTGTTTCAAAGCGACAGCTCTGCCCTATCATATTACACCTGCAAAATACATGCCAACTTATGTAATAGTAGCTTCAATTATAAATAACTAGCTGAACCCGCGGCTTTGCTCGCGCCAAGGAATTCAAAGTTTCATACAAACTTTTATCCCCTATTTTATCCCCTTGGGGGTAGAATTGATCAAATTTCTTTCTTAGCGAATGCCTACGTCATAACATCTACCTTCATGCCAAATTTCAGCCGGATCCGTCCAGTGGTTTGGGCTGTGCGTTGATAGATCACTATGTCAGTCAGTCAGTCACCTTTGAGTTATATATATTTAGATTTAACCTTTTTTTTTCAAAACAACAGACTACATGAATATACATACAGATTTCGAATGAAACATTCAAGGAGGCTTTGTTATTTTATTAATAAAATTAAGGCAGTTCATTGAAATAATAATTTTAGTAAACTTTTTTATTATCATACGTGCATTGCTTTGTAAGATTGTAATATTTTTATTACGTTGACATGTTTTGCATACTTAGTTTCACTTTCAATAAGCGTTCGATCATAACTTTAAGATGACTTGATGAAACTTTTATTTCCTATAGAAAAATTATAAGTAAATGTGACTTAGCTAGATCTTCAGGTTAAAGCATAGTGCCTGGTAAACCCCAGAGGACACATTCACATAGAAGTTTCTTCAAATGAGAAATAGCAAGTCAGTGACGACCACGTCGTCACGTCGAGGCGTTAACTCTGCTATGGGGTTTGACGACTGTCATAAAGACTAAAGAGTCTTTATTGTACTGTAGTACCATTCCGTAAACAAAAAAATCATAGGAAGTTTCCCAAGTGGATCCGTACTCACTTCCATCACGTGTTTCGCCTTACTCAGGGCAGAGCATTACGATAGCGCTTTTGATGGTGTTTGAGCCTACGGATGGGTTCCTAACTGTTGAGGATGTAGCCGGGGATGTCTTCAATGAATTTTCTTTCTTTACAAATATTTAACGTATATTTTATAAAGATTAGGATTACAATTTTAAACGAGTAGGTGTAACGGATGATAACGAATTGCTTGTAATGTCATGAAGTTGACGTCGAATCAACGTATGAAGTGAAGTTCTCTGCAGGTCTTCTTCTTGCTTTTTTGTATATTGAAGTAACGAATGATAGTGGCAGCTTGGTCGTCAAGATGCTGTCACTGGGTGCTGTCAATTGGTTGATCCATGGACCGCTAGATGGCGATAATCGGCGTGAACAGATGGTATTAAATAAATTTAAATAAATAAATATTGTTGAACATTCCACACAGCATTATTTCGCGCCAAACTAAGCTAAAGCTTGTGATATGGGAACCAGACAGATGATAATATATACTAATAATACATACGCATTATATATTTTTAGCTTGTGGTATGGGAACCAAATAGCTGATCTAAGTATTACTCATACTCATAATAAATTTTTGTATATACTTATAATATTTTATCACACCCAGAAAGAGAACAAACATCTATGTTTATCACACAAATGTTTGTTCTCAGTGGGGATCGAACCCACGGCCTACGGCACAGAAGATAGAGCTGCCAACCAAATGAGACATGAAGGCTGTGAAATATTATAGAATGCCAGATTGAAACCTCACTGCGGATACCGCTGACACTTGCGTGAATGTTGTTGACGGAATCGCACAACTGGTTCATTCCGAATTTCTCACTCCACGTTTTGTGAGCGAATGTACTAATGTGAAAAAAAAAAAAGTATACCATTACGCGAACGTCATTAGTGGCGAGTGGTTACGTATCTGTTTCTGTACACAACTAAATAGGAGGGTTTGTTGCTTGTTAAATATAATTTCAAGCTGGGATGTTTTGGTGGAAAATAGTTTTGATATTTTTGCTATCTAGCTCGACTGAGCTAAACTGACTAAGCTGAGGATTTTCACACAAAGCTTCATAATGTCCTAAAGAATAGTGCTCAAAATTACGTTGTGGCGCCACATGGTTTGGGGCAAGGAATCTCCTACATCACAGAAAATAATGCCCAGATCTAATGCACCAAAAAAATTTTTGTTCAAAAGAAAATTCATGAGTGCTTTCTACAGAATTGAAGACAAACTAAAGAGAGAGAAGAAGAGAGAGAAAAAAGAAGACTAGGTTGCTACCACTGAACTACTTTTTATTCTTCTGATAACACGATCACGAATCTTACTATCCTACTACTATTTACTGTAAGTATGAATGGATGGATGAATGTTTGTTACTCTTTCACGCCAGAACGGCTGAACGGATCTAAATGAAACTTGGCAGAGAGATAGACTATATATTATCTGGAATAGCACATAGGCTACTTTTTATCCCGTGGGAATACCGGAATTTGAATCTGCTCGGGTGTAACCACGGGGCGCAAATAGTATTCCATAACAAGATAATTTAATCAATACATTAACCCGTCACTTCATTCCATTGGAGTGTTCAAAGGTCAAACACGGACCTTCGTTACAGAAACGGTGTAAACCTGGCTGTGAGTTCGTGTCCATTGTACCAATCCGACTTTTACATCGGACGATAGTTTACTTTAATGACAAACAAAATATTACAACATACATGTTTTTATTTGATTAGCTGTAGAAATGATTATTACGCAACAAAAGTGATCCTTTTTTTTGATACTTGATATTTTTGATTGAATAAATATATTTTGACTCTGACTTTGAATCACTACATAGTATAAAACAAAGTCGCTTTTTCTGTCCCTATGTCCCCATGTCCCTTTGTATGCTTAAATCTTTAAAGCTACGCAACGAATTTTGATGCGGTTTTTTTAATAGATAGAGTGATTCAAGAGGAAGGTTTATACGTATAATACATGCATGATATGTGCAGGTGCACCCGTGCGAAGCAGGGGTGCGCGGGCGGGTCGCTAGTTACATGATAAAATGAATATCCTAGTAATGTAGTGAATATCCTAGTAATGTAATGAATATCCTAATAAAATAAACGTGAAAGTTTGTAAGTATGGATGGATCGATGTTTGTTACTCTTTCACGTCGGAGCGGCTGAATGGATATGGATAAAAGTTGGCAGAGAGATACATTATAGTCTGGAATAACACATAGGCTACTATCCCGTGGAAATACCGGGATTTAAATCTGCGCGGGTGAAACCGCGGGGCGCAACTAGTCTTGATATATTTTTAAGAAACAAAATACATAATGTCACAAACACCAAATAGATCTATCTCATCGTCATTCATTTATAGATATCCAATCGACTTTTATCATGCAAAAAAGATGCGTTCTATCTATCATATGAACAGTATACAATCTCTTCGTAATACTTTTGTAGATGAAAAGCTACTCACGCTTACCAGTATTTTTATTTTGGAAATTATGTTTATTTGTCAAGAAAAATACTGAGTATTTCTTGATAAAAAATCTTTTAGAGCCGATTCCCTAAAAAACTAACATAAATATAACATATTTATACCACAGATAAATAACACCATGCTTAAAAAAGTACATTTGTTACAGCTATCAAAATTTATAATAAATTATCGGATCCAATCAAACCTCTTATAGGAAATGTTTTCCAAAATAAGATAAGAAAATGGTTAGTTTCAAATGCATTTTATAACTTAGACGAATATTACGAATACTATGACTAGTTAAAGTAGTAGATACATTGATACATGTAGATACATTTTTGTTGTACGTCCGGAACGGACAAACTGTTAAAACTGTACATAACCATAGGAATAAGATCTTTTTTATACTACAGTTATACAATAAATTATTTCTGATTTCTGATTTCAGATAATACAATGTACAAACACACCTCGGTCCCTAATATGAAGGGACAGAGCTATTGTACGCGCCGTTATGTGCGTCACCCGCTCAAGATTACGTGCCTGAGAGTTAAGCATTAATTCAAGAATTTCTATCCTAAGTTACTTGAAAATTTCACAATTTGATTTCGGTACGTGGAAGGCAGTCAAGACTGGGGCGTTATTCACTATGACCAATCCAATCGTGTGTGGCCTTAGATCACGTTGAGACGTCTCACAGTTAGGGCAAAGTATCTCCTATGTCATAAATAATAAAGCCCAAGTTAACGTTTTGACATTAGACGGTTCGAGGTAAGGAATCTCCTATATCCCTGGTGAGACTTAAATACAACACCAATTTATTTTTCTAACTGCTATTACGTTTTTAAGGTTAAACTATTAAACGTATCATCCACAATTGATATTTATTTTGTCCTGTCTGTTTGTCTCTTTGTGGTGTTATTTATAAATAAGCACATTACTGAAAGCATTTAAATAGTATATCAGCTATCTGGTTCCCAATTACAAGCTTCGACTTAGTTTGGGGCTAATAGTGTTGTGTAGAATGTCCACCAATATTTATTTGTTTATATTTTCACTAACTATTATAATAGTTTTGTTTTTGTGTATTTTATATATAAAGTAAACAGATCAAAGTATGTCCGTGTAAAATACTGTAAGTCGGCAACCTATTGAAACCACTGTCATAGGCACATTGCTATGCAGCAGCGGTCGGATCGCATCCAAATTGCATTCGTTTATTATTCATCAATTAATCCGCGGTGATCCGATATGGCCTTATACAGGCTAGCCTAACACACAATTCCTTTGTAAAATAGAACTACTTCTACTCAGATGCAATTCACTTCCGAAACTAAAAACTTTTGTTAGAAGATCATACAAAGACGCTGGAGCTAAGCCGTAAGTTTCTTGTCTGTTTACTACATATTAGTGGCGAAGAACTGGCACCATTTTTATGACTTTTAAATTATTCTAGAGATTTTATTTCATTCAGTCGATTTTCATTTTTCATCTATAAATACTATCTTTGTAGTACGTTATGGTGAAAAAAGAAACTAGTATATAATAGGTTAAAAACTTCATGGAATATTTGGGCTACCGAATATTTCCCAAAAAATGTCAAACAATACTGCTCCACTTTTATCGTTGTCCTCTTTGTCAAGTGGGGTGTAAATGCACAAAAAAACTCAACAAATTTCACAAGTCACCTTTAACTCGTTTGTCAGAAAGTGATACGCAACAATAACTACGCTGTTCCCTAACACTTTATAGATAAAGATGGCAAAGGTTAAATTGCAACGTCAGGGTTGAACATTGGCTGGTAAAATACTGGAGGCTTGCGTCATCGTGGGTTGAAAATACGACGATCAATGCATGCTGGAAATATAGTGTTTGGAATAATATATGCGCCATCCCGATATCCGCGCTGTCACGGCTCTGATCTCACTGACAGTTTAATAGATGATAGTCTATCATTCTGGGAAAGAATCTATTCTCTCGTCTGCACTGGTTTTAGATTGAAAACTGGTGGAGCAGAACGGTTTCCGGACTCTAGGGGAACGCTTCTTGCGTGTTTGGACATTTTTTATGTTAGGTAGCCGAGAATTAAATTATAATAATCAAAATTTCATTTTATACGTGGGATGGATTCACCCAATAGATCTACGCTCATTTTTAGAGTCATTTTAGAGTTTTTGTCTAGCTATATGCAGACAGAACTAAAATTAAAAGATCATTAAAAAATATTCATAAATCCTGCAGTCCTAATTATACAAAAGTCCAAGAGCATTTTAAAAAGCTCAGACGTAGAAATATTCTCCTAAAGATTGCACTTACATGAATTATGAGCAGTGACTTTGAAAAAGTTGGAAGCTCGCTGTGAGAGCAAATTTAAATCGCACTGGTTCAGGATCTACTTTATGAAGTGTCCCATTTTTATTAGTTCTGTCTGGGTTGTTATTGAAATAGGATTCATATTATTTTTGTAGTAATCTGGTTATGGTGAAAGGATTCATAAAATCACTATTGTTGACAATAAATAATAAAATAAATAATCTGGACCATCCATACAGCACTATCTAGCCCCTAAGTAAGCTACTCAAAACTTGTGTTATGGGTACTAGATAACTGATATAGTATAGAGTGTCCGGAAGGTCGATGCAAAGCCGTGAGGGGGGGTAGGTCACCTCGTTTGGACTAAGGTAATCGGGCCTGAATAGATGTGTAACGAGGTGAGCTACACCCCCCCCCCTCACGGCTTTGCATCGACCTTCCGGACACCCTGTCTTTAATACATTATATACTTACATAGATAGATGTCTTTTTGATTATACATAGAAATACCCAGACCAACGCAACAAATTTCTGCAGATCGTACACGAATTTGTTCCGAGGCGGGAATCGAACCCGCACCCTCTTGCGTCGCAGGACTCTCGCCCGCTGCGCCACTGAGGTCGTCAATACAATAATTTCCTTTAACTAGTCATACGCCCTCCCTCCTTTATATTCGACTATTATATTATTAAAAAAGTTAGTTTAGAGCTCAACCACTGAAAAAATTGTGTTCGTAGCCTGGATTTTCATAATACGCCTACTTTTTATTCCTAAAATGTGCGGTAACTGAGGTAAAAAAATTAAGAAACCCAATTTATAACACCTTGAATAAAACAGCAATCAAAAGGGGAGGAGACCAAATACAGGAGCAAAGCTGTATCGGCAGCTAGTGCTTGGTTTTATAATTCAATTTTAACTGAATTTCAAACCGCCAAACAGTATGAAATGAACACACGCATACCCGGATCAAAATGTATCGGTCCACAAAACAGGATATTCTGGTACATAATCCGTCTTCGTAATTGGTTTTGCGGTGTAATCTAGCGCCAGTAATAGTGAATTCTTGACAGTCCGTTACGAGTTGGATGTGTTTGCATTACAGCAATGTATTACTGTTGATAATCATTCAATGCTCATAAACGTAAATAATCTGTAGATGCTAATATAAACGTGGATCTTTTAAATGTGTCACCATTTAAATTTTTGAAGACACACTACAAATTGGTATAAAATAAATTATCATGAGTTTTTTTATACAACCTGCTGATGGAACAAGCAGATGGTCCACCTGATGTTAAGTGGTAACCATCACCTATAACAAATCATTACCTCGTAAGTCACGCAAGATAGGAAAGAGGCCTACGATGCACTGCCCTGCGTCCATCAACTTAAGGCATACGGGTGTTTAGCCTCATGTGCTTGTAATTACTTTGATGATGATGACTGAAAAGGTAAGTCAATTACCTCACTTTTAAAAATCGATTCAACATCGATCAATCCTTATTATGAAGGAAAGTGTTAAAATGATTAAAATACAACAGCAGGCTGATCGCGTAACTAACAGAGCAATGGAGAATCTTCATCGAAGTGGCTTTGAGGCATATTCCGAAAACTTAAGTTTAAGTTTCAAAGACACAAATTTTGATTGCCATCAATTTAATGATCAAAAGCAGTACATTCACTGAAAAACAAACTCTTTCCCAACTCCACAAAACCTGTTTCTCCAACTAATTGTTTTGAATAATTTATTTCACTTGACAAGTAATTAGGAAGTTTGTTTTGGATTTCGTTTATGTTAATTTTCTTTGGAATTACTGTAAGTAGGTACCTGATCGGGTAGAAGTTTTAATACGTTAATGTGCCGTTTGAATATGTATGGGAGTTGAGGACAGTTGTAATTTAGGAAGGTAGGTATTTGTTCAGGTTGTGTTTTTGGCAGTACGTAACTACTCCTGTCGACAATCAAATTAAATTTTTAGGCCCTTATTCATACTGACCCCTAAGCGAGGTTACTTTATAAATAATTAATAAATAAATATTGGGGAACTTTCCACACAGCACTTTATAATCTAGCCCCAAACGAAGCCAAAGCTGGTGGTATGGGAATTCCAGCATTATTTATTTTATTAATGTATTTATTTTGTCTTTTACCAGTCGAAGAAATAGCATGCAACACTTAGGTTTCAGTCAGAGACAAAACCTACATTGATTACATTAAATAATTATGGGTGCTGTATGGGTGCTCGGTTGCTTAACAAAAAACAATGTGAAAATCGATGGAACCGTTTCCGAGATTCAGATTATAAATAAACTAGTTGCACCCCGCGGTTTTTCACCCGCGCAGATTTAAATCCCGGTATTCCCACGGGTTAAAGAGTAACTTATGTGCTATTCCAGACTATAATCTATCTCTCTGCCAAGTTTCATCCAGATCCGTTCAGCAGTTCCGGCGTGAAAGAGTAACAAACATCCATCCATCTATCCATCCATCCTGTTAATAGGATACCTAAGATGAATATACAAAAATTGTTCGTTTAAAGGATATTAGTGAAAAAAATGAAGTAATGAAATGAAAAAGAATAAATGGAAAAAAGATTTGTAGTGTTTTTATTTAAATTATTTTGTTTGTCGCGACTCACTAAGGAATTGATAACGTCGAAATTGATGCCTTTTACATAAAGTATCATTATGAAAATTAGAACCTTCAACCACAGAATATAGCTAAAAAGCAGAGTCAAATATAAAATGCGGCAAATCCATTTGGGTAATTTTATTTTGAGTAGGAATAAGGAAACTGTCATTTTCTGACATTGTATAAATGATTCGAAGGTGACTTGCTATACTGTGACGAACATTTCTAAGGGATTTTTAAATAGCAATACCAAAGGGTTAAATAATTTATGAAAGAAAAAAGTAATGTTCAAAAGAGTTTTTGATGATTTAAGGCAAAATACACTCAAGGCATTTTGGTCAGTCAGTCATTATAAACTTTTCTCTGCTAATACATCTGTTATAAACTAATAAATAACATGCTACGACTACTGCAGCATAATGCAGTATGATCTGACTTTTTTTTATTTATACGCACTGGCTAATTGAAACAAGCATGTAAAATTATGATAACCATGTATAACAAAGCGTTGCTTCCTAAGTCACGTTAGGATCGTGCCCTATAATGCACGGCCCTGCATCCATCAACAGGAGGTTTGTCATTTTATCAGCGTCAACACTCTTGAAACCAAAAAACTGCAACACTGCTTAGCGGCAGAAAAAGGCGTAGTATAGTTTTGAATATACTAATAAAGATGTCATAATTTTAATAGTTTAAACTTATAGTAATCTTGTCCCTGCTATCATTAAAAAGTAAAATATAGGCCTCGCACTATTACGTATGATAAAAGCTGGAGTTTTTGTAACGAATTTTTTGTTTCTGTAAAAATGGTTTGTTTTATTTAAAAGCTTTTTCGCACTGGCAACTTTTTGCAGACATTTTCTGCCTATGACAATGATTCTGACACGGATGGCTGTGCATAAACAAATGGAGATATTTTTGCTTCACTAAAACCTTGCTGAAAATCTGGCGCCGTCAAAGGTTGTAAACTTGTAACTAATCTATATTGTCGATGATTTTCTGACGTAAGTTGAATAAACAATCGACAGTTTGGAGATATCGCGTATTCGCTAAATACTGGTAATACCTTCATAAGTGCTAATGACGGTTGCCGTTTTTCAGAAGTAGAAGACGTCGCCGGAAAAATACTCAGCATCAGGTGACAGTAATGTTCTGACAAGGTTTCTTGTTGGTGGTAACGCTATTTCTCATAATTCTCGCGAAATTACTTTTAGAGATGAAGTAATTTTCGTGGCCACCTCATAATACTGAATGATTGGCACGTGTATCTACATTTAAGGTAAATAAAACTTTGGGGTAGATAAGAATAAAAGGTAGTGATTATCTTTGAACGTGACTTTTGCTTTTTATAGGTATTCGTTTGTGAATTCAGTCTTGGCTGGTTTTAGAGTCACGCTGACCGCACGCTGACCGTCGGTACTGACAGCCGAAACGTTATTTATAAACGTTTCTCATTGCCTGAAAAAAATAATAAAAAACATAATCTAAAAATGAATCCTTGCTAGATCGATTTAGGCCCTCCGAAATCCCTTGCATACCTACTAAATTCATGAAAATCGTTGCGGCCGTTTCCGAGATTCAGATTATAAAGAAATAAATATGTTAGATAAATATCCTCTGCAAAATAATTGTACCTTTTTTTAAGTTTTTATTTATTTATTATTTTATTTATTTATTCAGCAAAACTTAAATAACAGTTTTAATAATACAACATCGTGAAACCTAGCAAGGTTTGTGTCGACACAGAACAAGGTTTGTATTTGTATTTGTAATTAATATTTATAGTAGGTAGATAGTATAAATAAGTAGGTAAGTACACTTATGCTAATAATTATGAATGTATAAGTCACGTCACGCAAAAAAGAACGCCGGAAAATAGTGTTCTTATAAAATGATGCCAATCTAACTAGCCTCTACAAAATAATTGTGTCTTTTTCTCTATAGTCTTATAAAATGATGCCAATCTAACGTTTTTACTTCGTCCGCATTACGAAACATCTGAATCAGCAAAAAGCCTGAAGTATCTTTTGGCAGAAAAACTGGACGTCTGATGCTAGCACAGCTGTGCAAGCTCAACTGTGCTCAGTTTTTGTTTGAATACTACACAAGAACATTTTGGTAGTGGCTATTGTCTCAGAAACTTGCTTTTGCTAGATGAATTTGTCAAGCGTAATTTAGTCACGAAACAAACTTAAATTAGGTTTTAACTTCACAGTCTTTACAGCTCAGTTGGTAATAGCTCTGCCTTCTGCGCCGTAGGCCGTGGGTTCGATCCCCACCGAGAACAAACACTTGTGTAATGATAGATCACATAGATGTTTGCTCTCTGTCTGGTTGTTATTGTATTATTATTTATGGATTTACAAAAAAAATGTACATTTATTCTATCAGATATCTAGTTTCCTATTACAAGCTGTGCTTAGTTTGGGGCTAGATGACGCTGTGTGAAAAATTCCACCAATATTTATTTATTTATGAAATTCTATTTCATAAAAATACTCGCTGCGGTCAGCGACAGCGAACAAAAAATCTTAGTACGAACTTTAACGCTATTACTTCAAGTCTTCGAACTATCATACTCGCTCTAACTTCAGATGTATCGAATACCCTGAAGTTAGCCAATAACGAGAAAACTTTGCTTATAAAATCTTCGTATTGAATATTAACATGTACTTTATTGATCGTAATGGGGTTATTGGAGTGATAATAGAGTTTCTAAACTGTTTTATCTTGAGATTAGTTGGTGAATGGGGTGGTTAAGGTGACCTATAATTAAGTTTGTTTTGAATATGGCTACAGAAATTGCGTCTATTATTTTTGGTTGCTTCTTATTTGGTGACCAAAACAAAGAAACAGCCCAAAAGAAAGAAGGCGGAAGAAGAAAAAATAAGCCTGCGTTTAGACAAAGCTTTGCCTCGTAAGACACGCACTATATGAACGTGATCTATGATGCACTGACCAGCGTCCATTCACTGATGTTGAAAAATATAAATATTGGTGGACTTTCCACACAGCACTAATCTATCCCCAAACTAAGCTATAGCTGATATATTACATTATAATTTTTTTTTGTAAAAACATACGTCATTTGATATTATATATTACACCCAGACAGAGATTAAAAATCTATGCTCATCACACAAATGTTTTTTCTCGGTGGGGATCGAAACCACGGCCTACGGCGCAGAAGGCAGAGCTCCTACCAACTGAGCTGTGAAGTGTGTGTGAAATATGGATTCCGATCGATTGTGTGAGCTGCCAATAATAATTTTACTTCCAACATTTAAGCGTCAAATGAAATTCAATTATTTTGTTTCCATACTATGCAACCACCATGTTGCTTTGCGTACAGTTCCACAATACTGATCTTTACAATAGAACCTCTATTGCAAAAATCTGACAAATCAATGCAATGAATAATGTTCAAATGAAACGGCTTCACGAATTTGATCCCCAGATTGGAAATTCAGTCTTACAATACTGAATTGAGCCTTGCATTTAAAAGAAAAAGAAAGAAAGAAAAGATTTTTATTGACGACACGGCACATGACATAACAAGAGCGACACAGTAACTAGTAAAAAAACAAATGTATCTTACAAGAAACAATTTAGGGGAAAAAACGGTGTCTCTCAGTCCCGTACGTGGATACGTCACAAAACGGTGTCCAGCTCAGCATGATGTTGCGTTTGGTGTTGTTAACACAACGCTGATCTTCCGCCAGAACCATGTGAGTATAATGTTTCTTTATTTGACACACAAACACAGGTATAGCATGAAATAACAAGAAAATATTGTATATTATTACAAGCTGGACAATTCACACAGCTCCATCTAGCCCCAAATTAAGCTACTCAAAGCTTGCGATATGGGTATATATTAGATTACTGATATATTGAATACATTATATGCTTACATAGATAGATATTTTTAATTATACATAGAAAACACCAAGTGACGCAGGCGGACTCTCGTGCGCTGCGCCACTGAGGTCGTCGTAAATAGAAACAACAATAAGAATAAATAGGAAACAAAGTAGGTATGTAGGTAGTAGAGTAATAAGTTAGACAAATGTTTTCTTTAAATCCATTATAAGGATGATGTTATGATTGATACCATGATGGAACCTATGAGTTATCATCACTATAAGAGGCACAAGAGCTTAGGGCTCTTTGTCATTGCTCTACCATTTGGCACTATTAAAATATTAATTAATGTTGATTCTAATATACATAGTTACCATTGCTAATGGGTTTCAGCGGTTGGAGTAATCAGTGATTGAGTTCACCAGCAACATTCAATTAGAAATTTCAATTGAGATGAGACTACCATTGCCCTGAGGCATTCTTAAAATTAATTGAATGGTTTAAGTTGATTATTATTAGTCTGTGCTATCTAATTTTGAAGTGACATTTTTATAACCTTATCTAGGTAAGCAGAAACTTATCATAAATATAAACCAAACATTGTTTAATGTATGTTCCAATTGCAACGGTCGAGACCAAGTTGTATGTTTAACATTATGGTATGCGGAAAAAGTACCTAGTGTTATTTTGTTTGGTGTACAATAAAGTATTTTCATTAATTCATTCGTGCAAGTTGTGCTCGTAAGGAGTCTCTTGTGACGCACAATCCTTTCACCACACTGTTTCGAAACTAGAGACAC
The DNA here is from genome assembly GCA_963576535.1 of Plemyria rubiginata. Lineage (NCBI taxonomy): Eukaryota > Metazoa > Arthropoda > Insecta > Lepidoptera > Geometridae > Plemyria > Plemyria rubiginata. The sequence continues at coordinate 8,446,459 of OY754917.1, read as the reverse complement.
GTCAGAAGATTATGAATAAAATAATATTTATTTAATCTCACGCTGATAAAATACACACAGCACTATCTAGCCCCAACGTAATCCAAAGCTTGTGGTATAGGAACCAGATAGCTGATATGCTAATTATATCCTTTTTTGTAAATACATACTTATAATATTATATAAACACCCCAGACAGAGAACAAAACATCTATGTTCATTACACAAATGTTTGTTCACGGTGGGAATCGAACCCAAGATCTACGGCGCAGAAAGCAGAGCTATGCCAACTAGCTCAGTTGGCATAGCTCTGCTTTCTGCGCCGTGTGTAGGTTGTCAACAAAACTACTACTACTACTGGGAGTAACAAATAGCGAAAGAGCGTATAAGTAACTTACATGCAAGATCATTTTCCAAAATAAACAGTACCAGGGCAGCAGGAAATGTCAAGAGCAAAGCCTTCTGTATAGCTCACAAATACTCCAGAGTTTATGTAAATTAATGTTTGATCTAGTTCTCAGAAAATGTATTGCATGAGCCGTACTATTTAAGTACAGCGTAAGCACTAGCTAACGTTTTTAATCAAGTTGTTTGAAAACTTGTTTGGATCAAAGGGATGGTTATGCTGAACCTCGTAACATTATTCTCTGAAACTGAAACTTTGTTGTTTTTTATTTCTCACTTCAGTAATTTAATGTCCTCAAAAACGTTGGTTAAAGTTGTTTGACAGTTGTCATCCCCTTAATGAGACAGTATAAAGGCCGCTGCATACGTGACAGGATTTTACACGGACGGCGGCCTGATTACGCTAATGTCTGGCTATCGAGATGGCTTTTAGTTTGACATTTGATTCCCATACATCCTATACAATTACTATTACAATATGGGAATCAAATGTCAAACTGAAAGCCATCTCGATAGCCAGAGATTAGCGTAATCGGGACGCGGGTCGGGACGGGTAGTAAATATTGTTTCATACAATATGATGTCGCGGAGACGAGAACGGGATGAGATTGTGGCACGCACATGGCTTTTGAACCGAGGCAGCCACGTCTCCGTCCCGCTCTCGTCCCGTCCGAGATATTATCTCGTCACGTACCTTTACAATCCTGAACGGTGCGGCTACGTCCAAAATCCGGATCGTTTACCTAAAGCCTATATTCAACACAATGGTTGGCAAACAGAATAAGTCTAAATAAACCGAATAGACGCTCAGTTTCACTTGCCTTTCTTGTTGTGTAAAAGGGTTGCCAGGATTTTACGGCATTACCGAGCAATATGAAAAACATGGCAGCACTTGGCAGTAAATCCGTGAAGCTGATTGGGGTTAACGTCACATAATTTGTATAGGGCCCTCGTTAGGCCGCATTTACGTGTGATGCTGGTTGTTAGTGCACTATACGAGTATCTTTCTTTTATTTAGGAATGGTCAACCAATAGATGCACGGTTAGAAGGATAGAAGGGAGGAAAGAGGGTGGACTGTATTGAGCACTGGTGTTTTTTTTATACAACTAGTTTATGTAACAAGCAAATGACCCACCTGATGGTAAGTAGTAACCATCACCTATACCAAAAGCATTGCCTTGTAAGTCACGCATGATAGGAACACGCCTTACAATACCCGGGGTTCATTGAGGCATACAAAGCCTTATGTGTCTGTAATTACACCGGCAACCACACTCTTCAAACAGAAACACAGCGTTGCTGCTTGGCGGCTGAAAAAGGTGTGGTGGTAGTACTTCCCCGGACGAGCCCTTCACAAAGAGCTCCACTTTTAGTACATAAGTAGTAAATAATAATAAATAATAATAAATAATGCTGGACAAGTAGTAAATTAGTTACTTCGTCATATATCATGATATGAATATTGTATTTTAAACTTTATCTGAAAAATATATCAGAGCATTATCGCTTGTTCTGCCGGGGCGCCCGTAATCCGTTTTCTACGTCAAAGTCCTCTCATTAGTCTATTTGCCAAAAGCGAGGTTTTGGCTAAAACAACACTATGTTGCCAAATTAGCATCATAATAATGCGTAATTAGTGTGTTTATTAATATTACAGGCTGCTATACGGTTTCACTTCATTATGGATTGGTTCGGCTAACTTTTCAATTTGCCAACACATGTTTTGCATATCGGTGGTCTCGTGGGAGTACCCGCCTTTTGATCGTGAGTTCAAATCCTTCCTGTTTGAAACCTGTAGGAGTAAATGTTTATTATTTGAATATACCCTGACGACCTCTGTGGCGCAGCGGGCGAGAGTCCGCCTGCGACGCTAGAGGTTGCGGGTTCGATTCCCGCCTCGGAACAAATTTGTGTACGATCTGCAGAAATTTGTTCCGTTGGTCTGGGTGTTTTCTATGTATATAATAAAAAATATCTATTTATGTAAGTATATAATGTATTAAATATATCAGTCATCTTTTACCCATAACACAAGCTTTGAGTAGCTTACTTTGGGGCTAGATGGTGCTGTGTGGATTGTCCAGCATTATTTATTTATTTATATTATTTATTTATTTATACCCTATCACCTTAGCCGTCCTTATTATAGTCTAGAGTTGGTATGTGCTTAGCGGTACTATAAGATCTGAGAGGATATCTACCATGCCTGGGATTTAAGAAGAACCAAGCAACGCTTGTGCTATGAGAACCGGGTTTAATACCTATTTAAAGAAATAGACTATAGTAAAAATTATAAAAAAAGGTTGAATGCAGTTTACAGCACGAATATAAAAATCAACCTGCAATTTTCAGAACCGATTCTATTTCCTAAAATTTAAACCAAGAATAAAAATACATGCATTACGGACTATGGACCAAAACTTATTCTAGTGTATAGAGAATTTTGTAATCAAAGCTGATTTTGTAATCAAACAGAAATAGTGAACTTTTGATTCAATTTCTTCATTTCTCAGAACATAAGAGTGAAAAGCAGCACACCACTTAAGAATAAATCAATATCGCACTTAGAGCAACACTACGTAGTTTCAAAACAGAATTTTTCCTCAAATTCGTTCGCTGTAAAGGAAACTAATACCCCAGAGTAGCGCATTTCAAAAGTTTTCCAAAGAAACTTAGCACGGAATCTTTACGATACCACCGGGTTTCCACCTTAGCAATTTGTTACACTTCCTTGTACTGAAATGTTATAAAGCCAGCTACACATTTGTAGAAAAAACTGAACGATTTACCTGCGGAAACTGGCCTCAGAATATAAAAATTAATGTAAAAATGATTTCTAGTTAAATAATAAAAATTTACTGTAATATAGTTGAGTGTACAGCGCAGTGACATACTATTATGAACAACTATTAGATATTTTAGTATTCAAGAGTTATATAAATAATATAACATAACCTAGAAAGAGAATAAAATAATGTTAATATTATACAGTTCAGAAGGCGGAGCTACCAACAACTGCGCTTCAAGGGCTTGCAAGTAGGTGTGTAGTTTTTTTTAGTATAATTAAACTATGATTCATGATTTAACAACAATAATAGTTAAATAATAGTTCTTTTGTATCCTGAATGACATCAAATAAAATAATATAGGTATAATTGCAAAGGTATAATTTGTGAATTATTGTGTAATTATTAATATTTAGCTTTAAAATTACTTTTGATATTAAAATGTAACTGTTTCTCTTTTTTACTTTATTGTAGTACCTATGTCCAAAGGTTGCCTGGAAGAGATCGCTGTTAGCGATAAGGCCGCCCATTGAATTATTACAATTTTTAGTTTTTAAGTCAAAATGTTGTCTTTATTTTGTTGTGATAATCAATAAAGAGTTATCTATCTATCTATGTTAACCTAAATACTGCACGCCTGGATTCAAGCAGAATGCATTGGACATTTATAATTATTTGACATCTTCACATTAACATGTATTTATGACAAATATACTTCGACTTTAACTTTGAAACAGATTTAAAAAATAATTGGTCTCCCTTTAATATTTGCACTGTACAGTTTTCAATGCACAGTTTCTAAGCACAGCTAAATCGTGCCGTTGATGGCAATCCTCGTTTCAGCTATAAAGTTTATTGTTCCTGTCAGTGTAGCGCGATTTATGCGAATATGACTTGTTGATTGGAAGTTTGCAGGTAATAAATGGCCGTACGTCACGAAAAGAATTGTTAATGGTTTCAAACTTAGATAGCAACTCAATTCTTGCAAGCTTAGTAACTTAATAGCATAGTAATGCTATTTCTGTTAACAGCATTATTATAAAAACGTGAATACCTTACTACAAAAACTAACTAAATTTGTTAGTAGTAGAACTTTTCTTAGGTAGCAACTCAATGTTTGCAAGCTTTGTAACTTAATAGCATAATAATGCTATTTCTGTAATCAGCATAACTACAATAGAGTTAATAACTAACTGAATAAAAATACTTAATTTGTTGGTAGTAGAACTTTTTGTGACAGCTCGTCCGGGGCGTACCCTATGTTTTGCATTTCTTTGCATTTCCCCGAACGAGTGTACGGGGATTGTAGCAAGTTGCAAGAAAAAAAAACATCCAACCACCCATTCCCATCTCGTGCCATCTCGGCTAAACGTCCCTTCCCGTCCCTTCCCGTCCCTTCCCGTCCCTTCCCGTCCCTTCCCGTCCCTTCCCGTCCCTTCCCGTCCCTTCCCGTCCCTTCCCGTCCCTTCCCGTCCCTTCCCGTCCCTTCCCGTCCCTTCCCGTCCCTTCCCATCCCGTGCCCATCTCGTATTATAAATAAATAAATAAATATTGGTGGAATTTCCACATAGACTATCTCGCCCTAAAGCCGCCTCAAGCTCGCCTCAAGCTCGCCTCAAGCTCGCCTCAAGCTCGCCTCAATCTAAGCTAAAGCTGGGACAATTATGGGAACCAGATAGTTGATATACTAAGAATATATCCTTTTTTTGTAAGTACATACTTATATTATTATATAACATCCAGACACAGAACCAACATCTATGTTCATAACACAAATGTTTGTTCACGGTGGGAATCGAACCCACGGCCAACGGCTATGAAGGCTGTCTAAAAAATATGGTTTCCATAGATTTGCTCAATTTTCGATGAAGGATGCATCGGTAGTATCTATTTATTAAGTCCCGAAACAACATTATAGTTATTTTAGGTTTTAACCCACGTCTGATGTGTTGTCGCAAATCACGGCGCATGGAATAGAATATTCAACTTTCTCAAAGGAAATGTTTCTCATATTATGTACTTTCGCCAGCCCTTTGTACGCACAACTGGATACAAACGTATGGCGAAAAGGTGTTTTTGTATGTGACATTTTACTTTCCCAAATGGCGTTAGAAGTTGTTTTGTTACGTGTTGTTTACAAATTGCTTGGAAATATGTGCAAAGTGAGTTCAAACAACAATAGTCGCATGTACCTCTTTATTTTTGGATTGGTTTGTACTTTGTATGAACTTCGATCGCAAGATAAGTTATGTTTTGCATTCGTCTCTACTACCCGTACATTTACAAATGAGCGACTTTTATAAAAAAAAAAATCAGTTTCAACTATTGCTATCTGGACACTTGCTGTGACAGGACTAATTTTGACATGAGTACCTGAGACCAAATTTTTAAATTGTACTAAAATATATCAAAAATTGTACTCGTCCTACACACCACAGTTGTATCTACCTACTAATGTAAAACATTTTGTACTTTTTCTGAAAATAAATACCTATTATTATTATTTTGTGTAACGACAATTAATCTAAAGCAAAATAAGAGCATGCTGGATGCGCTTTCAAAGCCAAGGAAAACATTTGAACTAAAAACTGTCTTCACTCTAAAAACTTAGTCCTATTAGATTCCCTTAATCCAAATACATTTTTCTCCACGAATTTCCATCTAGGGCCAAGATGCTCGCAGTAAGCTCGGTTCTGTCACACGTGACTTTTAATTACTAATTTCACGGTCTTTGTTACCCCCCTGGGTGGGGCTTCAATGGGCTCAGAGGTGTACTGTGAAAGAGATTGAAATTCATAATCAAACATTTAATTTTTGCTTCTTTGAGAGGCCAATAGCTTAGAGCAAGGAGCTTCTTCTATAATTGTTTCTCCAAAAAAATATGCAAAAATGATGCAAGAAGTATCAAACAAGGTAGGAATGTCGAATTTCTGTGGGTTTCAGTAAAATGTAGCTTACCTACTTGTAACCATAACTTTATGTATAAATGGTAGAAGGTAGACTTGTGTGGTTTGATAATAAATATTACGCTTGATTAGTTATCAGCACACCGACGACTTCCTACTAATATTACAATGATCTGGATGAACTTGGCAGAGAGATATATTACAGTCTGGAATAGAACATAGGCTACTTTTTATACCGTGGGAATAACGGGATTTAAATCTGCGCAAGTTAAACCACAGGGCGCAACTAGCACTAAATATCGCAGGAGGACCGAAGGAGACCGTGGATGAAAGAGGCTCAAAATCTTTGTTTCTTCTGAGATGATGTTCAAAAACTCAGCTTGATGATGATGATTGGCAGTCATAGCCAGTCACTGCTGATTGAAACAAGAATGTTTGTGATAGCTTTTTGCTCATAAAGCGATCGGAAAAACTGCAATTATCATCAGATTAGAGCTAGATAGTGTCGTGCACTGTGCACTAAAACTTGTTCTTCTTCTTTTTGTGTCACTAGTTTCTTTCATAGCAGTGTGGTGAAAGGATTTTAAGTGCGTCTCAAGAGGCTCTCGTTAAGCACTTGACATTTGTTATAGAACTTTTAGGTTTTACAACATGCCGGTTTCATCACGATGTTTTACTTCACTGTTTGAGAGTACTGGCTATGTGCACATAAATTTTTGAACAGAAAAACTCAGTGGTGCACGACAGGCTTTGAACCCACAACCTTAGGATCGGACGTCGGGTCCGCTACCACTAGACCACCAGTGCTCTCACTAAAACTAAAAAAAAAACATGTTTATTCATTTAAAACGACAACCTCAGTGGCGCAGCGGGCGAGAGTCCGCCTGCGACGCTTAGGTTCGAATCCCGCCTCGGAACAAATTTGTGTACGATCTGCAGAAATTTGTTCCGCTGGTCTGGGTGTTTTCTATGTATAATAAAAACTATCTATCTATGTAAGTATATAATGTATTAAATATAATATATCAGTTATCTAGACCCATAACACAGGCTTTGAGTAGCTTACTTTGGGGCTAGATAGTGCTGTGTGGATTTTCCAGCATAATTAATTTTTTATTTAGTTTCACAGTAGCCCCCTAAAGCTGAGAAGTTAAGGTCGGGCGTCATGCCCTATAAATGTATAATCGTTCAGGTTAGATGGGCTATGTAAAATGTGCACGTTACATGGAGCTTACTTACGCCTCGTACGGTAATTTCAACCTGACTCGAATTATGAAGCTTGCACGGTGTTAAATTTTACCTGATGCTGTTATTTTATGAGATTGAAGACACTTTAATAGGCTTGATGGCATATCTGAATATTAAACACACACGCATTTTAGAATGTTTGACTTAGACGTTTGCACTTTGCCAAATGACTGAACTAACTGACTGACTGAAAACCAGCGCGGCTTGGCAAGGTTGGCTACCTAGGTACCAACTTTGCTAAGCAGCAAAAGCTGAGTTAGGGCCTTTTTGGCATACAGTACGTACCTACGCACTACTCTGAACGGGACGGGACTGGCCGCAGGCATTGTTTTTCTTTGTGTATGTTTGTATGTGTGCTATGTTTTTTTTCTTCTATTGTAAGTAATATGTTTTATACCTACCTATTGTAGTTTCCTGTCCGTTCTGAATTTCTTCATTTCTTTTTTTTCTGTATGTACTTATGTGTGTCAAATAAATGTATTTTCTTTCTTTCTTTTCTTTCTTTCTTTCTTTCTTGGCGAACCAGCTAACCTTTATTATAATATAAAAATAATAATAAGTATGGTATTCCATCAGCATTATCATCATTTCAGCCCGTTCTTTACAACGCCGTGCTTTACAGTCCTTTGCGGGTATCATCCACTCATTTTCTGCATTCACTTTAATATCGCTCGTATTTAAAAGAGAAATAAGAAATTATAAGTAAATTTTTATACTGAAAATGTAAAGAAAGAAATAAAATTAATATATTTGTCACTCAAACATAATGAGGATCTAAAATTTATAAGCTAATAATTGATAGTAAAAATTAAAGACAAATAAAATTATTTTATTTATTTCTTTTTTCAATGTCTTAACAGTAAATTCTAAATCGACATTAAAACAATTTAAACTATTACCTAACTTGTCTACTAAGATAGGCAGGGCTCTTTCTGTGAATTTCGTCAGAGAAACCACAAAAAGGTCAAAATCTTCCTCTTCACACAAATGATGCGAGAGTCCTCCTTATGCCGAGTGCGACAAACAGGTCCTCCAGTCTCAGGGAAATGCTGCTGACCATCCAAAAAATGTACAGAAACAGTTTAAGGCGTTGACAACACCTAAATTTCCTCTCGCTCGCACGATTCGTCATTTATAATATAAACGAATCCAAGAAAGGAAACTGCCTTAAAAATTTATGTTAGCAATCACCACCAGGCCAACGAAGGCGCTCGTCTGCTACTTAATTATAAATTACAAAGTTAATATATTTTCTTATTAGAAAAGAACACCCACTTATTTTTTAAACATCAAAGGTTAAATCAAATTAGATCGTTGGAAACAAAGATTTTTTTTCCTACCTAATATACACCTTTGTTCTTGAAATAACCTAATTTACTGGTCTATTATGTTTCCGAACCTTTTATGAAAATTTCATATTACATTTTTACCGAACTTGTGATAATATTCTTACCAAAGTGTATTTAAGTTTTTAATAACTAGTAGTTCGCCCCGAACTGAGATTTCGTGACGCGACGCGAACGCTCCGAAAATATAAGTAAGTAGTAGTCAGAGGCAAGTCCAACCAAACATTGTGTTTGGACTTGTCTCTGGCTGCCACCTGCTAACTTAGTATGGTAACCAAGTTTCAACTGAATTGGCCTATTTATTGAAGAGTTCCGTTAAACAGACCTTGGCTCCATCATCAGAACAGGTCACTATCACCATTTAATGAGAACCAAATACTACTCTTGGGTTGGAAACAAATCAAAACAAAAATTACAGTGATCTCGTTCACGTCAACAGATATAAAGCATCTGGAAGTGGTTAGTGCAATTTCAAAGGAGCTCCCATAAATAAGCCGCTCTGTGTTATTACAAGCGCCTTAATCAAATGATAACATCGGAACATCATCGTGGCAACTTAATCGGGCCCTTCCAGTGAAATACCTAGGCTTTCTCGAATGGAAGTCGAACTCACTTTTCTAGTGGGCAGTACTTTGGTTCTTCTAGGGAACTGGCACCTAGATTCGCCAAAAAGTATCACCTAAGTCAGGTGCAAAAATTAGGTGCTAACACCTAATTTTGAATCTAAATTCAGAAAACTAGAAATAAGCGTGGCAAAATGTTAAGCCTAATTACAGGCACATGAGGCTTAACATCAGTATGCCTCAAGTTGATGGACGCAGAGCAGGGCATCGTAAGGCACGTTCCTATCGTGCGTGACTGACGAGGCAATGCTTTGTTATAGGCGATGGTTACCACTTAACATCAGGCGGGCCATCTGCTTGTTCCATCAGCTGGTTGTATAAAAAAAATGTAAAAAAAATTGTATCTGTAGTGGTTCATTGAGTAAGACTTTCACTGTCGGTTTGCTGTTCACTGTGGGTAATGGCAATGTAAAACTCAGTTAATAAAAAAACATGACTATCTCGATTGTAAGTCGAAAATGAGTAAGTACTAAATAGGTTTCCAGTAGTAGCAGTGTATTGGAGAATCGCACGCTTGAGGCAACCATGTTCATGAAATTACCGACGGCGCTTTCGGAAGAGACTGTTATTATAACACTCTTTTCTTTTTGACCAACCCGTTTGTTGCAAAACATAAACATGAATTAAGTAATTTAGACACATAGATTTAATTACCAATTGTTATTTAAACAAATGTTGTAAGACCGTACTGAATAAAAACTTATTATTATTAATTATTAACGAATAGGTAGCGATTTTACTAAGACTTTTATTATATTATTTTAGTCGAGATAATTACTTGTAAGTTACCATTCTGTCGGTAAGTATTGAAATGAATGAAAACCATTCAAGAATTTTTCAGTTTTTTTGTGAAAATGAACTTATTAAACAATATTTTTTAAGATACTAACGAATATTAAATAAATGTAAAAAAATATTTTTATTTTGTAGGATTTTCGTCAAATCACAAAAATTCCTTTAAATGATTTATAATGATTTATTATAAATAAAGTGTTTGCATCATAACTTGTGGCGACTAACCATAATTTAAATAAATACCTATGGTCGGCGTCAATCATGCACAAAAAGCGACCAGATAAAGGCGTTTTCACAATAACCCTAAATATTATGAAGTTATCAACAAAGCACTCAAAATGCTTGCTCAAAGGTTGTCTGGAAGAGATCGCTCATAGCGATAAGACCGTCCGTTGTACTTCGCTGTAGTTTAAATCATTTCTTACCATGTTATGTTATTTTCTTGTGGTGTACAATAAAGAGTTTTCTATCTATCTATCTAATGCTTGATACATTGTTTCGGAAACGATTTGATCAGCAGCTGTCATTTGTTTTAAAGGATCTTGAGAGGGAGTCGTAGGAGAACTTTTGTCATACAATGCATTTGCGTCAATATAATATTACATTCATTAGGTAAGCCTAATAATAGAGAATTGATCTATTTATAATATTCAATATAATTTGTAGTAGCTGGAGGTTGTTAGCTGTAGATGATACCAATAGAGTTTGTTTCCTGCATGTTCTTCTAGGCTTTGGTCGCGTGGAACTGGCGCACCTAGAGTCCTTAGTTTTAAGACGTTTCGGAGTGATCCTTGTGATTTTATTGACTAAATACGTTTTGATAAAAGGCTTTTGAGCGATTAATACAGTGACATTTTATGGCTGCCTATTCCGTAAACTATTTTCTAGAGAAGCTGTTACGGTACCTAGACGACGCACAGCAGTCTGCAAAATGTAGCTGAAAACACAGAATGAGAAGAACCGAAGATCGGGCTTGGTGGCACGTCTTGGGAGAGACACGTCCAGTGGACTAACAAAGGTTGTTTGTATTGACAAAAAAAAAAGATGGTTGACAAAATAGTTGTTGCCATGCACAAGCCTTTATCAAAGTATTTATTTCTCATTATGTGTTTGCATTTACTGACAGTGTAATTCCATGTGATTTATGTATCCGATACCATGTTTTCGATGGGATTGACCCAATTACTTGGAGGCCATTATGGGTCACTCATTGCCTAATGGTAGTTGAAACGGAACTTATTTTGAAGTAGTCAAAACTAGGTGTCGTGATTGGCTGAGAATGTTTTATAGAAAAAAGTACATCAAGCATTTTTCACATTCTACCTCTCATAACTATTTCAAGCCAAGGAAGGACTCGCAAATCTATAAGTACCAAGGGTCAACTCAATATTTTTTAAAAATCTATGGGTCAAACATTTAGATGCTTAAAAAATGTACAACATTGTGAGCCATCTACTTGTTCTATAAGCACAGGCTCACCTGATGTAAAATGGTAACCATCACAAGCGGTTTTTTTTTATACAACCAAGGTAGCAAACAAGCATACGGCCCACCTGAGGGGAAGCGGTTACCGTAGCCTATGGACGTTTGTAACACCAGAGGTGTCACACTCGCGTTGCTGATCACAGAAATATACGTGTTGTATATACGACCCTTTAAATATTTTAACACGCCTTTTTGAAGAACCCCATACTGTATTCTCCAGGAAAAACATCCGCAGGGAGTGCGCGGGAGGAAGTTCCTCTGAAAACGAACAGTGCGCGACCATCCTGTAAAGTAGCTGTCAGTGTCAACCTCCTAACCTGTCAATGTTTCTTTGTCAGAGAGAAGGAAGACTGTCACATCTATGACGTAAGAGCTACGGAAGTAATAAACACAGCGGCCTACATTTTGTCGGCAGTTCTTTAAAATTATTATGTTTGACCCTTTTCAACGTACCGAATTAACTTATTAAGGGCGTCCATTAATAATAAAAAGTCATATTTCATGGTTAATCATTGAAGTGTATGAGTTTGGGAAGATATATGAACGTTAGAGATACAGTTAGAGTTCTGATGATATGCATAAACTATGAATAAATAATAACAAAATAAATATTAGTGGCCTTTCAACACAGCACTATCTAGCCCCAAACTTAGATAGGGGAATCAGATAACTGATATACTACTTTTATACTTTTGCTTTATTCTTCTAATATTATTTAACACCCAGACGGAAAACAAACATTTAAGTTCATCACATAAATATTTGTTCTCAGTGAGAATCGAACTCACGATCTATGGCGCAGAAGGTGGACTACTGCAATCTGAGCTATGAAGCCTGATAAATGAACTATGGGGGTATTCCTTGTGAAGCACCGATTTTTAGAGAACTGATCCGTTTCCTTAAAGAACACCTGTAGTGTATTATCTTTTAGTGTTGAGAATTTCTTTGTAATCTACTCAATACGTTTATTTACAAAGAAATAACTATTAATAGGTATAATTATTTACAAAATATACAAAATACATATAAAACAGTTGAGCTATCTGTAGACCGATGCAAACGATCTATAGATAGCTCAACTGATCCAAATTAATGCCTAGCGGAAACAAGCGCAAGATACTGGCTACTCAATACTGATTTCCAAGATAATTATTTTCGAATCTGAAGTGGTTTGTCGACCGGATTCGAACCTGCGACCTACTATCCAAAGGCGTAGTCAGTCCCACTAAAACACCGGTGCTCCATATACCACATAATTAGCTATGATTTTACTTGACATGCTAAATCAGCGATGTAGTTACTCTAGGTACCTTAGTTGTAAGCTAACATCCGCCTTCCGTCTGAATAATATGGCGTGTTCGAAACGTGCAGTGCTTTAGCATTATTTATTCTGTGTAATGCACACCCTGTTTACAATGGATTTGTGTCGCGCTAGTGATACTGTACTGGGGGTCTACTCTACCCAGTAAATATCAATGCAGATCATAGCAAAGCACTGCTATACGTGATGCAATGGTTCTTATTACACCTCTGCTTGTTACATGAATAGACCTGGCTAAAACGGCTACTTTCTGATCAAGATACGTACGCCAAGGTCACAGTCCCATTAGTATTCGCTCGTTTTTGTTTATCTCTATTATCCTACTAATAATGTAAATGTGAAAGTTTGTAAGTATGGATGGATGGATGGATTAGAGTAACAAACATCCCGGTGTTCCCACGGGATAAAAAGTAGCCAATGTGTTATTCAAGAGTATAATATAATCTCTGTGCCAATTATCCCCAAGATCCATTCGGCTGAATATTCTGAATATTCTGGAGTTATAGAGTAACAAACATCCATCCAGGATGGTATTTTTTAAACAAACTTATTTAAGTTATTTCACGGGTATTTATCGCGTATTTACCTTTTTTTATTTAAAATGTCATAAAAAAGGTAAATACGCGATAAATACCCGTGAAATATCTTAAATCCATCCAGGATGTGTGTTACTCTATAACTCCAGAACGGCTGAATGGATCTTGGGGATAATTGGCACAGAGATTATATTATACTCTTGAATAACACATTGGCTACTTTTTATCCCGTGGGAATACCGGGATTTAAAACAACGCGGGTGAAACCGCAGAGCGCTACTAGTATATTATATTTATGTTTGCAGCCGACGATTATGCAGAATGGTCTAGAAGACTTGTAGCAATCGGGAAAAACAGACGAAGGCAATGAGTTCACTCCATGGCGGTTCGCATGAATAAGCCACAATGAGGTATATCATGAGACCAACGCATGCATAGTCCTGCACGTTTGCATAGTAACTTTCAAGCACATGCTTTGAGTACATACGAGATAGGATACATTTATTTCGTTCGTGCGGTTTTAAGTGCAGGAATTTCATTCAAGCTGTTTTTTATGAGAAAGGTTTTTAGCTGTGAACAAAACGGAGCATGAGTATCTAGCATTCTAGTTAACTTGTCTTCTTCTTTCGAGTCTATGATCAAAAGTTTTTTTGTTACAGCCACTTAGACCAATAGGTGGCCACGTCTACGGCAGTTTGCGCGCAGGTCTTCAAATCATCTATTGTGCAGATGTTGGGGCAGGATGGACACTCAAGCACGTGTAGCATGGACTGTAGCGGGGCACCACACGCGCATTGCGTTTCGTTTTCGCCGATAATACCCCATCTGATCTGATCTGAAATAAAATAAAATCTGCCTAACAGCAACTTGTCCTACAAAAACTATAGATGCGTAAGAATATTATAAGATGAAAATTATTTAACAAAGAATTGCCTCGTAAGTCACGTACGATATGAACGTCCCTACGTTGTATATCTATAATTGAATCAAATCTTTTGATACCATTTTACACCAGTAATCTTCTGTTATTAAACCTATCAAAGGGTCTAATTTATCCATTAAATCTAATTTATAATAAAATGGAACGGAGCGTGACTACATTAATGCGTAAAATTTGATTGATTGCTTTAACTATGACTGACTTTTATTACTTAAGTATGAACGAGGATGAATGAATCACAGACATGCCTTTCTCAAAAGAATCTAACTCCATATCCTGAATTATAATCTATTGAAAATACAAATAAATTGTACTACGATGAAGAATAAGTAATTGAATCTTTCAAACGGATACCGGGGAACTTATTGAGATTCAATTATCTGAGTTGTGGATATCTCTCGTTTATCAACAAACTCCATATGTTTTTCTGTTGATTTATGTATCTTTATTATGTAGAAAATTACTCTGTGTTTTTGTTTTCTCTAGAATAGCATTAAACAAAATTAACAAAAAAAAACTTAACTGTAATTAGGTAGGTACTATTTCTGACATTTTATTTTATTTATTTGATTGTAATTTTAATTTAATTTAATTTTGATTTTAATTATGTAAATATTATGTGTTAATTGTAATTATAATTTAAATTTAGTATGGATTGTCTGTAAATCTGAAATAAAATGATAATAATAATAATAATAACATTAACCTGACGGACGTCGACCTCCTGGTCGGCCAAGAAAGCGATGGCAGGACGACCTAGATGCCTTTGAAGGTACTTGGTAGGAGGAAGCTCGAGATAGGGAGAACTGGAAGTCCTTGGAGGAGGCCTTTACCCAGCAGTGGGACGGAATAGGCTAGCAAAAAAAAACATTAGTACAGTTGGAATGATTCTCAATTTTCACTTACCTGCTCTGCTCACCACAGCTCATTATGCATGTTAAAGGCTCAATTACCTACGTCAGATAACCTGTGCAAAATATAGGTAACATACCGCATCAATAAAACATCAAATTGGTCAGCGAATTTGCAATTTAATCGGGCTTATTTTGCAAAACAATGCCATGTGCCGCTTTCCGTTTCACGGACATACCATCTCCATATTCATGAAGTGTGCTCATTCGTAGCGCAATGTACAAAAAGTAAAATTAAAAATTAGTAAAGGAGAAGCGAAGTGATTTTTATAGGCTACTTTACCCATTTTATTAACACTCGCTACAAAAAAGTAGTCTTATCATCATGGTCGTAAGCACATACAGATTTCTATCGTCAAATATTTACTGCCACATGATTCAGAAGGGATGCGTCGCAATTTTATGAAGCCGTGCTATTGTACACCCTATCTTAGTTGTATAAAGTTTATTATGATTTGCTCTGACTTCAGTGCCTTATCAATTTTGATACGTGCGATCAGTTGGGCCTAAGCCTAAGTCGATTGTAATTCGTCGCGTAAAATGCCCCATCATGTTGAATTTAATCGTTGATTTGTGATTGGATTACTGAACGCATTATTGGATTATTTAACTGACACACCAGATGCATTAATTCTCCTTTATTACCGCTGTTTGCTCTTGCACTCGCTGAAATATTTATGTTTTCTGTATCATATTTTCGCATTTCGCATTTATTCTTTGTACGGTGAGTGGGATGATTAATGAGCTTTTAAGTTCTTGCTTTTGGCATTTTCGATCACGTGCTTTTTGAAAATTAATTTTGTTGTTATTCGTCTTTTATAATGACTGAAATTATTTAATAGGTTAAATGGAAACTTGACACTTATGGACGAACATAAATTAACTCAATTTGACAGCCTTCACACCTCAGTCTTCTTCTTCTTGTCGTGTCACTAGTTTCTTTCGAAATAGTGTGGTGAAAGGATTTTAAGTGCGCCTCAAAGAGGCTCCTTTCGAGCACTATAGAGCTTTTTAGGTTCTAAAACATGCCGCTTTCCTCACTGATGTTTTCCTTCACCGTTTGAGAGTACTGGCATTGTGCAAATACATTTTTGAACAGAAAAACTCATTGGTGCACGACTGGTTTAGAACCCACGACGATCGGATGGCGGGGTCGCTACCACTAGACCCCAACAGGTCAGTTGGTAGAAGCTCTTCCTTCTTCAATATAAAGATAATAGATGAAAATCCAGTTTCGCTCGGGTAAAATATGACTCATAATAATGCACAACGATTTTCGGTACTGGCATATGCTGGACCGGATGAAACTTTATCAGAATTTAACAAAAACTCTATAATCCGAATTTTGCGAATATAATGTTGCCAACTCAAAATCATCTTTTTTTTCATGTTTTATTATTTAAGTAAGGTTTCAATGGAGTCTACCGTACCCCTTGACGTAATTATTAATAAAGATATAGAATGCCAAGTGATTAACACAATACCTCTTTCTGCCTGCTATTTGAAAGCCGAAAATCAATCAGTAGCAAACTGTACACGAGTAATATATCCCTTTAGTAACCGGCGCCCTACAAAAGCCGCCCATCCGATTGTAATGCGAATGAACCCCGTGCTTAATGATGGGCCAACCGCTACCGATACATTGGTACATTGATGACACAGTGTATAAAATAACCAGTATTTAATAAAAATAAACATACTGACTTCGTTTTATGTCTTGATGTCAGAAACAGGGCGGTAAATCTCAAGGAATTGGGCCAGAACACTGGGATAGACGTGGTGATGGCTGGCATAGTAAAACCTTAACCGAAATGTGGCCAAAGTCAGGTCATAGTAGTAGTCTAAGGCGAACAAAAGCGCGATTGTTCCAGTGATACCTGATTGAGATGATGATGATAATAAAAATAGGCAGCTGTTGCCAAAACTTAGCAACGTTTTGATATTATTTTATTGGAAATTGATAGTATAGTATAGTAGTTGTATAGTGTAGTAGGATAGTATTTCACTGTGGTATCATTTAATACACACAAAAATGATACCACGATGAAATATCTATTTTTTACGTAAGTGTACAATATGGCCAGGTTGCATCATGCTGTAATGCTTGTGGCATAGATGTCACATCAACATTATCATCATGCTGAAGAAGATCAAGAAGAAATCCACATCAGGACATGGTCCTCCAACTAAACAATTCCCGAAAGAACGTCCCTTTAGGCCTTCTCTCAAACTGTCTTCATTTAGATAATTTGAAAAGTCTTATAAACTGGGTCTTAGACGCCACTTCGTCATGGCAGCCAAAAGCCAGAAGAAAACCCCTTGTTACTTGGTTAATTATTTATTAAGGTTTGTAAAAGATATACTGAAAGCAAAGATACTGCATTAAACCTTTATTATTCCGATATCATCGAATTCGGGCGGAGCGCATTAGTTTCGGACTAATTACTCGATGCTCTGTCGCCATTAATTACGAAACGGAACTATGCTATTCGTACGCTCGCTTTTATCATAATTATTGCTTGTAATTCAGCGGTTAAAGGTTAGAGGGAGGTGGAACTGAATTCGTAATAGAAAGTAATGTCCGATTTACACTACAGCCAGCACAGAAGTATAATAATAAATATTGGTGGACTTTGCGCGCAGCACTATCTAGCCCAAAACTAATCCAAAGCTTGTAAAATGGGAACCAGATAGCTAATATAATACATATGTACCTTTTTTTTGTCAATACATAAGGTATACGTACCCCGAAAATACGATTATGTTCATCAGACAAAATTATGTTTGTTCTCGGTGGGAATCGAACCTTCTACGAAAACATACTATGAAAAACAGTCGCACTGAAAACAACCTCCTAGTTTGTGTCGGTTAAATAGTCGTTTTTTTAATTTTGTTTACAGAATGGTAACAGTACTTTTTCAAGTTAATTCACATAGCGCGGCAACTTGGAAGGTTAGCGTGCTGCAATGCAGTACAACTTTAATCGTTACTGTCTTTTGACTGTACCTAATGAGGTGTTAATCGGTCGTAACAGACAGTAATCTTGTTTTTTTTTTATTTAACTTTACGTGTCAGGGTTTTGTTTTACTTTATGTGTCTGAGTAAAAGACGCAGTGCATTGTCTAAAAAAAAGAGTACGGTCTAGACGTAAACTGTTAGGTAGGTACAGTCAGCTGCATTAGAATTGTATAGAACTGAATCTTTAAGTAATGTCATTTGTATAGTCTATTTAAATACTGCGTAAATACTGCTTCAAATTTACTAATTCTATATACTTAATATTCTAGTATAAGCGACTGTTATACCAAAACCGGCTGGACGCTGAACAGCGCGACACAGTTTTTACTACTGCGATTTTTCAGCGTTCGGCCAACTATAACTATAACAACCGTGTAAACTGTACACTGTGTAAACTGTTTTAATAATAAATAAATAAATAAAGTACTGTTCATAAAGCAATTGTTATAAGATACCGCTCAACATCAGGCAGGACATCGTATTAAAATTAAGTATGAGAAAAAGTTGAAATTTTTCCATTCTTGCGTCAATCAATGAAGCAGACAGTCGTAAAGCCTCATGTGCTTGTAATACCTTGCCGTGTCTAAAATTTTTGCTCGTCTGTTTAAATTAATAAAAAGCGTAATTCGTAATGATGCAATTTGTGTGTTAATGTCACAAAAATTAATATTTTTCAAAGACAAGCAATGATGGTATACTACGGTTTTGCTATGGCATAGAACGTGTTAAACGGAAGGACAAAATGCTACCAAGAGTTTTTGGTTGCTGACGTCAGGGCCGAAATGCAACCAAGAGAAGACACGTCAAAAATGCGAAAGAGGATGAAATATACCTATCTAAGGTAGAGGGTATACAGGGTATGGGAATAAAAGCTGTTTCTGTTTAAAAATATCTAAACATTTTTCAATTCCACATACTCAACTTTCAAGACAAGAAATATAAATCACCCGCGATATGGATTGCACTGTCACGCCGGAGTTATAAATGATTCAAGTTATTACCTGCTACACTTTGCTATATTTTTACAAACAATACTTATTACTGGAAAATATTTTGTTTTTAGATGTTGTTGAGTTTACTAATAACTGTGAACTGTTTTAAGTCCTACTCTTAAAACAGTGCTCTGTTTCTATAAACAGAGCACTGTTTTAAAGTATAGAGACGAGATAAATAGAGAAAATAGAGAAAGAAGAAGTATAGAGATAGAGGAGATAGATAGAGATAGTAGATAGATAGTAGTCGAGAAGTATAGAGATGTTTTAGAGTATAGTATAGTGAGCTCTTCACCACACAGAAACAAAATACAGGGTAAAGGTATACATCTGCTAGGCAAAACAATGGGCGACCTTATCGCTGAGAGTGATCTCTTCCAGGCAACTATAGATGGATAGATCTAATTTATAATAAAAGGCGGTGTATAGTCGCTAATAAAAGATGTCGTTTTTAGATTTTGTTAAGTTAGAATGTTGATGACAACATAAATAGGTAAAATCGAAAGGTGCCGTCTTGCGGAATCTAGGGAGTTTGAGATCCGAGAGATGGCGAACGACTCGCCAAGGGTTGCTGTGTTTCGGTTTGAAGAGTGGTTGGTAAAATTACAGGTACATGAGGTTTAGCATCTGTATGCCTCAATTTTATGGACTCAGGGAAGTGCATCGTAGGACACGTTCGTATCGAGCGTAATCTACGAAGCAACGCTTTCTTATAGGTGATGGTTAACACTTAACATCAGGTGGGCAGGTTGCAACCCATCGCCACTGTTAGAATAATAATATTATATTAACTGCAGGTTTCCCCATGATGTTTTCTTTTACCGTTTAAGTCATTCTAATAAAATAAATTAAAATTGTTTTACGCAATATGCTTTGAATGTTAATCAAAATAATACCTACTTGATACAATGTTGCCAGGACATTGTGCTCGGTAAACCGTAGCGGTGATAAAATGGTAACTAACTATTGCAGGAAATCGTAAACTTATAGCGCACACATTTAATGACAATCAGTAGGTATATCGAATAGCGGTACATCCCACTACTATATTATAAACACGAAAGTTTGTAAGTATGGATGAATATTTGTTACTGTTACACGCGTGAACGGCTGAACGGATCTGGATGAAATTTGGCAGCGAGATAGATTATAGTCTGAAATAGCAGATAGGCTACTTTTTATCCAGCGGGAATACCGGGATTTAAAACTACGTGGGTGAAACGAATAAAAGGGAATCCATGTCTATCTTTTACATAAACGAAAATAGAAAACAAGAGGATTTTTTTTTTGTTTTTTACGTTGGGCAATCCTCATGGATATCCTTCCGCCACAGAGATAGCGGAAGGATTATTTCGGACTTCTACCGACTAAACCCCAACGGGGTCCTGCTGTTTGCTTGTTGTCGAGGCTGTGGGTGCGTTTTACCATTCTTCCATGGCCTCGACAAGAGGACCTAACCTATCTATAAAAAAAGATTTGTTTGAGTATCGACGTCGTAATTTATGACGAACCCTACGTCGGGTTGTCAAGTAGGTACATTAAATTGAGAGCACATTCAAGCACAGACGAACATAATCACGTTTCTACAAATAAATTCATGCTCAGTGAACAGAAAAACAGGGAAATGTTGAACTTTAAACTTGAAGTGTCGCGGAAAATTTCCTCAAAGGGAAATCTACTTCCGTAGTCTTCATAGATAATAACAAAGCGTGCTCATTCCGTTCAGAGGCTTCGTGAAATGACACAGAATAGAATTGACTTAAACGAGCCTACAATAGAGATGAAAATATGTCTACAATGTGAGATGACTAATAATTCACCCCTTCATTCTTCAGTCATAAACATAGTGAAAGAAAGGAAGAAAATACATTTATTATATATTTATACAACAACAAGAAAAGAAATACATATAAAACGGACAGACAAAACGAAAAAAGAAACCGTACCAAAAAACAAACGAAAACATAATTGTACGCCAAAAAGGCCCTGACTCAGATTTTGCTGCTTAACAAAGTAGGTAGCCTACCTTGCCAAGCAGCGCTTGTTTTCAGTCATAGTAGCATCCTCTTTTATGCTTACTCATGTAATATCGATCGAACTTCACTTTGAAAATTTGTTTGATCATCGAGTGTTTGTTTTACTGACAGCGCGTGCGAAACTTGAGTCAATTATTTAAAAACCATCTGTAACGACAGCAGTAGCAGTACCAGTGAAATGAGTCGTTGGTTGTTGAATAAGCACACCCAAGTGTTTTTTGTTTTCGTGCTAGTCAATTGTATGGGTTTTCCAGCAAAGGATCAGTCGACAATCGAAAGACATCATCTATTTTGGTCACGAGGAACTGGCGTTAGATTCACCTAGCTTATAAGACGTTCCAAAATTATCCTTGTGATTGACAGGAATGAAGACCGTTTTGATCGTGATTTTCATGTTGACTGCAGTTCCTGTCTGCCTGTTACGTTGCGCTAAGCCAACTAGTTTTGGTAATATTCAATTTACTACTATTACTATTTTTTTTTTGTTTTGCTATGTGTTAATGTAATGTGGCGAGCAATAAAGTATTTTCTAATGTTAAATCAAGTGTATTTTATCGTTTAATTTTCTTAGAAATGTAAGTTACTAGGTCTTTATTCAAAGGGCGTGTGAATACGTATATAAATTAAATTCCTAAGGTTTTAAGTATCGTCTTAGTAGACAAGGATAAGTTATCTGTAACAACAGCAAGGAAATTCTTTTTCCTTATTCTGTGGCACAAAGACTTAGCGAAACAGTGAGAAAATGAACGATGCATTTTGGCACAACGCCACATGAGTGCCTACTTGACGCTATTTAATTGATTTTAAGAGTAAGAATGTTGTATTCATTATAAAGGAAAATACTACTACGTACTACGTTTTTATTTACAGTTTCTCGTAGCATGACACTTGTTTTCGAAAACAATTATGAAAAGCGTTGCAATGTATTTCTGATATTCTATCTATTCACTATTCCCTAAGTTTATATTTAATAGTCCACATCTCCAGTTTCATTTTATCTGTATTTATGTTTAGTCGTAGTATCTTCACTACATAGTATAAAACAGAGTCGCTTTCTCTGTCCCTATATCCCTATGTTCCTTTGTATGCTTAAATCTTTAAAACTATGCAACGGATTTTGATGCGGTTTTTTAAATAGATAGAGTGATTCAAGAGGAAGGTTTATATGTATAATACATGCATGATATAGTAAAAATGCCATGCACACGTGCGAAGCAAGAGCGCGCGGGCGGATCGCTTGGTTTTAATTAAAATTGTCATCTATCATTATGTTAGTTGAATAAATGTATTTTCTTTATTTACTGATTTCGGAAATTCTAATTCTAGACACGCCCATGAGTACCGGTCCTTACCAATTATTGTATCACTTGGTACTTACATGACCCTATTCGGTAGCGTCACGTGTCTGTAAAATAGTGTAAGGCATAGTGCACAATATAAATTTTACGAGCGGAATTAATCCGTTGACGAGACGGACGCGTCAGTAATTGTGTCACATCGGCTCCCATACCCGTAGTACCTACTCGTTATTAATTTGGACATCAGCCTCGGAGTTAATAATCCGAAATTGGTTTGTAAAAAGGATTATACAGAAGAGCGGAAGAAACCAAAGATCAATTTTTTATTAGTTTTATAGTGACCTACCCTAAGAAAATCACAAAGATTTTTAAAACGTCTCAAAAGTTATTATCCCGCTCGAAGAGAAGCTTTAGGGATATTATAAAAATCTTTGTAGCGAAAAATCGTAAAATTGTTGCCTGTTCTTTCAGGCTTAGTTGCGTGGAGCTTCCACCTTCATCGTTATCATTAACAGCCTGAAGAAATCCACTGCTCCACATAGGCATCCCTTATACATTTCCAGGAAGAACGATTCCATCGGATAGGACAGTGCCCCACGCTTCGTTTTCGAGTTCTTGGTCGCCATTCGAGATTGTTCCCCAACGGTTGCCAATTATACATCTCACATCATCTAGCTAATAAAATCAAGCACAAATCGCGGTGAAGTTTAACTATACTCGTATTAAGTTTTTCCATCCAAAAAAAAAAAGACTGCGGGATTTGAACTACAAATATTTAAATTTTATCAACGGGCGCGGCAAAGAATAAAATAGACTGGTTACTTATTAATTTCTATTAATTTAATTAAACTGAAAAGAGGGAAATAGAACTGTTTTGTTACAGAACTGTGCTAGTCAGTGTCACTTAAATAATTGATACTGTGAGTGATATTTTAGAGTGCTGACGTATGGACACTTCTGTATTTTGGCTGACAGCGAACACTTTTCGCTCATTAATCGCTTTTACGACAGACAGTGCATGTTAAAATGTTTTTTCGTTTATTTACATCATATGTAGGTATGTATGTATAGGTTGTGTAGTTATTTTGTCATCATGTTATTTTGGTGCACCCAAACCAACCATCTTCATTTATCGGCTCCTCTCCATCCAAAGGTTGTCTGGAAGAGATCGCTTGTTAGCGATAAGACCGCCCATTGTACATATCTATTATTATTTTTTATATACCTTGTCTCATTTTGTTGTTAGTTTGTAAGGTGTACAATAAAGCATTTTCATTCATTCATTCATTCATTCACTTTTATTTTTATCTACTACCGTGCCTGGAGATCAAAGTCGTCAAGCTGTTTCTCTTTTTTTTTTTCTTTTTTTTTATAGCCATCAGTGATCTAAAGGGACGGACGCCCTATAAGCGCTCTCACTCACTACTCCACTAAATTACCAGCCTAGTGCGAACCAGCCTTAAGTCAAAGATAATAGATATTTATTCAATTGAATCATAAGGATAATATTGAAGCGTCTTAAAGCTAGAATCAGTTACGCGTGACGTTTTGTAGGTGTGAATCTGGTCGTGCAAACATGGATGGTTGTTTTCGAAAAATATATATTATGCACGCTATTATTGTGTGCCAGTGCTCATAATTGTGGAAGGAAACCCTCTCGTGAGCAGTTCGTATTCTGGCATCGGCATGGGTTTTCTACTTGTTATGCATGGAATATCTATATTAGAAGTACCTCAGACTATCTCCCCCTTGGACATCCCCCATCAAAGAATTTTGATTTTGATACTAAGAGACCTGAATTTCCCGTGTATTGGGAAATGGTCAAATTCGTGAGATTTTGTATTTCCATTATTTATACTAATTGCGCTCATCAAGACGACATAAGAAAAAAAGTCCTGCCGCTAGCAAAATGCCTCCACCGGCTTGGTATGGGCAAATGTATTCATACTAACATTTCTTTATCTTTTCCTATTTTTCACAACCTGGAAAGAGCTCAGGCTTTCTTTGCAAAAATTCAAAAACTTTCAACAACATTCGCTGGAATAACGCTAATAAGCTGGAAAATATGCGCAAAAATTCATCTCAGATCACACTCAAAAGTTTCCCACATTATTTGTCTCCAAACACGGTAAAAGCCTTAATTCTTCAGATATTCTGCTTGAAACAAACAGAAAATGCCGTCCTTTTTATTTGCAAAAAGAATTAAGCAATTTTGTCCTCAGAAAAAACTAAATAAACTTGCTCATAGAAACAGAACTCTAGGATCTTTATGTGCATGGTTTTGGTCCGCTGTAGGCTATGCATTATTATCACTAGGCAAAAGTGACCTGCTAAAAATAGGCACAAGTTATTGGTACTATAATTTAATAATCATAGTAAAGAATCACTGTGTTCAAATATTCACAAATGAACGCAAAATCATCCTTAAGAATGTTATCGCGTTCAGTTTTAGCAATCCAAATAAATGAACAATTAGTTCGAGTTTAATCTTTTTTAAGTTGTTTTTATTCTCATCCTTGACAAAAAGCGACAGATAAATCAATTCACATCAAAACCAAATAAATTTGTGTCCCAGTTAAGGAGACTCATACTACAGCGCTTTAAATCAACTTCCAGTGTTGGCTTAACCTTAATTCTCATATTAACGAGGGTTTTCCAAATTTAGTTTACTTGGAATCGGAATTAATTTTAAACACATTATCTGCAATATTGTAGCCAAAATAAAATAAATTATTACTCTCTGAAGAATGATTTGTTCCTTAATAATACTTAAATCTGACTAACTTATAACCCTTCGTTCGGGTTCTCTTCTCTCTCTCCCACTCTCTTCTACTATTTTTCTATTATCTCGACAAACTCCTCCTGCCATTCTTTCCTGTGGTCTAATTGATCTCCTACATGTCATGATATAGCTATTTAGGTCCTTATCCGTAAGGGTCGTTGAGCGCGCCAATAGCTTATCAGACTGATAAGTCTGTTGCTGTCTCTTTTCGTTGGCAAGTGACAGTGAGAAGTATACTCTATTGGCTGCTATAAAATGGCTGGGATTATGAATAAGAGGGTTAGTGTTTAAAACGTAGAGACAAAAGCTAAGGACGAGTTCCACATCTGCACGCTCAAAAACTATTACCTTTCTAAGCATTACGTTATTCGGCCGAAACATCTACGTATCTTTCATTTCACGGCAAAAGAAACAAGAGTCAAACAAACAAGGATCTAATAAAGCCGTTCATTTATAGCCTTTTCTATTTGTAAAGCTTTCCAATTTCCGGTTTGCTATCTCCCATAGGCGAAATTAACTACTCTCGAATAAACAAAAGCCTATCGTATATACAGGGTTACAGGAAAAATCGTGCTAGATCCGTTAAGGACGTGGAGTACCCATCATTTCTGACTTATTTCACAAACAATTGCCATAATATTTTTTTTAGATATCCCTTAGAGAAAAATAAACTTTCTAGTATTTTTTCTTATTTCTTAACTTTCACTTGTCTACTACGGTCTATTCAATTAACTTATGCACTATTTTAATGATTGACATCCTAAAGCATCTTATTACACATGTAAAAATGCAATAATAATAATAATTAAGGTGCACAAAATTTTCAATAAAAAAATTAAAAGTCGAATTGCTTGAAAAGGGTTATGTTTAGGGTAGGGTGTTTCATAGTGAAATAAGTCAGAAATGATGGGTACTCCACGCCCTTAACGGATCTAGCACGATTTTTCCTGTAACCCTGTATATAGTATCCAAAATAAACGTTATTCTTTTATCAAAATTGTATATACGTAATTTTGGCTATCGATATTCGTAATTTAAATATTTTATTGTGATTATGAAAAAATCCTACTTAATATTATACACGTGAAAGTTTGTAAATATGGATGGATGGATGGATGTTTGTTACTCTTTCACACCGGGACGGCTGAACAGATCTGAGCGAAACTTGGCAGAGAGATAGATTATAGTCTGGAATTGCACATAGGCTACTTTATATCCCGTGGGAATACCGCGGATTTATCTGCGCGTGTGAAACCGCGGGCCGCAACTAGTGAACAAATATATAATAATTGGGTAAATATTGGTTGAAAACGCACACAGCAATAACTAGCCCCAAATTAAGCAACGATTGTAGGCAGTAGATAGCTGAAATACCATTTCTTATTTAAGTCCTATATCGAACCTGAACCAAAGCGCAGAAGCCAAAGTATCTATGTCGCTAAGCTGTCAAGCCATTTACAATGTTCATGTGGCCTCTCTTCTTTAGCTACACACCGATCTGGAGAGGCTATACAAACGATTATTTGTTGTAGTCAAATAAATTATTACCTAATAAAGTTATATGGTGTAAAATTGACTTGCACTATGAGCACTAGTTGCTGATGATAGGTACCTTTGAATACCCTTATCAACTCACTGCCAAAAAAACACTAAATCAAGCAGAGCAATGGTTGATTTTATAGCTGAGAACTCTTCCTAATAAACTACTACTAATACTAGTGCGTCTGGGAGCTGTAGACCTCGCGAGCATACTAAAAGTGAGCTATTTGAGGAATGTAATGTGCAAGTGCATTTTCCGTTTTGTGATTTTTTTGATCTTTTTTATTTTTTTTGCATCATCTTGTGTAGAATGAGGTCCTTTGTGTTTCTCTCAAATTTGATTGAAAACCATCTATTGTTTGATTAGCTATCCTGTTCATCATGCTGAAGATCCTTATCAGATCTTCGCCAAACTTTTATGAGACCAACTTATAGTTACTAGCTTTCAAATAAAAAAAGAATAATCGAAATCGGATCTCATTTGGTGGAGATATCCAGTATATCAAATAGCCCCTTTTTTGCCCTTTTTTTGGGGGAAGTACCCCTCCAATCAAAAATCCCCGACGACAAAAAATATCTAATAGGTCATATAACCTGTGTACCAAGTTTCGTCCAGATCGGTTGAAAAATGCGACCTGTAGAGGAGAACAGACAGACAGACAGACAGACATCCGGACGAACACATTTTTGGCCAATGTGGAAACTGATACGCTTCGCTCGCTCGGTCAATAAATGTTTTTTTTATTAGTAGTGTCTTTTAGTTATCTACATCTATTGTCTCGCATTCCGTAATTTTGAATTTTATCGTGACCTTTTTTTATTGAATTATGTTCAATACAATTTTTTTAGATACTGGGGCATTCAACAATATTAGAATCTGATGCTAAAGGCACTGCTACACTGTTTACTGACGACGATGCGGTCGCAACCGGTGACCATAAAGCTACGCTTCCTTAACACGAGCTACACACTGCCCAGTTTGTTCAGACACATTGTTGGCAACGGCCTACACCGCACTCCATACAAATTCAAAAGGCGGAGAAAGACAACGAAGCCCAATTTATGCTGGACGTGGAGCATGTAGCGTTTGGTAACAGCATGTGAAATAAACTATGATAACTCCAAGGTATGTGGTCTTTGGTGTTAAATATCCTAGCGAGGGTTTAAAGACTTGCAAACACGGCTGAAACAATTTGAAATTAGAACTAGTTTTGATAATAGGGTAGCTGCTGGAGTTAATGGTTCGAGGGAATGGGCTCTCGCATTAACAACTATAACTAGGATTCAATTTATTTGTTTGAGAGAAAACTTCATAATTACATTTATATTTTAAATCAACTGAGAAAAGGAAAGAGATTTTTTTATTGTTTGATAACGATAACACTCACAATAAAATGACTATATTGCTAAAAAAATGTCGATCACTGGTGCTTCAAATTCATTCATTAATTTATGTTCCAAATTCAATTTAGAAAAGCGTTGTTGTAAATAAATAAATAATGCTGGACAATACACACAGCACTATATAGCCCCACAGTAAGCTTTTTTGTATGAAGACTCGATAAGCGCCTCTACCTATACTCAGAACTTACGAGTCTTCATACAAAAACTGCCTGACTATAACGAAAAAAAAACCAGATAAAACTCTTTTTCGACTTCGGCTTCGGGTACAGGCATCTAGACCCTATAGATTTTTTTATCTCACTGAACCTCTGTGAAAGATATCTATTTCCCGTAGTCTTATTTGCAAATCCGTCATGTTCCCGAAAAGTCATTATTTCCCAGTTCCTTCCACAAAGAGTGTTTAGCGGCAAGAAATTTCTCATAAAGCGAATCACCAGCTTCTGTTCTTTAATAAAACGATGTGTTACGCGAAAGTGACTCGAAATTGCGTTGTTTCGCAAAGAAAGTTACGAGTATGTACATACAGGGTGCTATGCTAGGCTATATGCTGTTAAGAGGGTTTGGGTGGTCCAACTCACAAGAGCATAGCGAGTTTAAAATTAAAACAGTATAGTTTTCATAATTTGAAGTAATAGGTAGTAAAAAATAAAGTGCAAAAAAACTGTAGATGTAGTAGACTCGACCTTCGAACCACCTACCTATCAGATGAACTGATGACATGAACTGATGACATCAGGAGGTGATGTATGCAACAAGCACAACATGGATGAAGAATGCTAAAAACCTTGCTTTATAACTCACTAACTTTTAAGTTTCATTGAGATACAGCCCAAACAGGAAATTAATTGTGACCGCATTAAAAAAAATATTATTAAAGCTAGAGGTCTTTAACAAACATAGCACCAGGCTCAAAACCTTCTGTTAATTAGGTTCTTATCAGGTAGGTAGACTCTCATAAGCTAATTTATGTAATACATACATCTAATGGAATATTATTACATTGTAGTAATTATTTCAATGTTAAACACTAGCGACTCGTCCTGGCTTCGCTAAGATGGACATTTATTTTTTTAAAAACCGTGGTCCCAACTTTTTTTTAACTGAAATAGACCGTCCTTTGACTACAATCTCACCTGATGGTAAACGACGATGTAGCCTACGTTGTAGCAGAACGATCTAGAAGACACCTATTCACTCTTGCCTTGAAGAGACTTATATTGTATTAATCAGGAAAAATTGACGACGGTAA
Source organism: Plemyria rubiginata (assembly GCA_963576535.1). Classification (NCBI taxonomy): domain Eukaryota; kingdom Metazoa; phylum Arthropoda; class Insecta; order Lepidoptera; family Geometridae; genus Plemyria; species Plemyria rubiginata. The sequence continues at coordinate 8,416,859 of OY754917.1, read as the reverse complement.
TGAGTTCCACTCCTTAGCGGTTCGCATAATGACTACCACCGACTATCACTTGCACCATACGACCTTACGTGTTGTTCCATTACACTGCGATGTACCGCTTCAGATGCGTATGCGTAGTATAAATAAAATCTCGGTTGGAGTCGCAATTTGCCTACACTTTGTTACGAAATGTCTTTTATAGATGTAGTATTATTATTTTGTAAGAAGGGTTACACAAAAATTGGTATGAACCATGTTTCTTTCCTGTTCTTTTAGACTTGACTTGGTCGCATGGAGATTTACAACGGTATTATCTAGTTTTTTTTAAACCACTTTTATGAAACACGCATTGTTTTGACTATTTATTTGTTACATCATTTGATAATAAGGTTGCAGAAAAGCAGATGTCAACTTGCTTTTTTTATATAATTTTCGAAGCACAACTCGTCAATTTGCTTCAAATTCTATGGTTTTTATATTAATTCTAAAACGCAATTGATGCTAATTTGGTCAAAGAAAACCTAAGTATGTAAAATGTTTTTGATTATGGAATCATGGTGGGTGGCAAAATAAGACACAAATAAAGAGAAAACACTATCCTCAAAGTATCCAGAGAAGGTAAATCATATTAAGCCCGGCGTAATTGCATAATGTGCAATAATGCAGCTTTACGGCAGGAGCCTAAGGTCGCATAATTTGTTTTATAGGCCTAACGAGGTTCTTGAGAGGATTCGGACGCACAGACCGCATCAATAAGAAAATATTAAAAAAATATGTACATTCTGATAATTTTCACACGGTCGCAATCCTATTATGCGTGACATGCAACAATGATTATTGTTATTATATTTATTTTATATACGTACATCTAGTTGATGGAACAAGCACAAAGCCTACCTTTTTTTTTTTTCAGGATTGTGTTAATGGCTGTATTTACTTTTTTTTTTTTTTTTATTTATTAGCTATTAAATATCTTAATAAAAAACTAAACTTTAAACTTATGCTGAATAAAGAACTATTCTATTCTTGATGATAAGTGGTAACCACCTATAATTGCCATATGGATAGCCTCACTTTTTAACGAGCTTCAAAAAGAGTAAATTCAGTATTCGCAAATTTAATTTGTGGTCAAACTTGAATAATCACAATGGGTGAATTATTTTTTAACCCTCGGTTTCTAAAAGCTCGATCAACAAAAATCACCATTTCAGCTTTCTTCAAATTCGATAGAGAGAGCAAGTGACTTGACAGTCGATTAGTGTTGATCGAGCTTTCAGAAACCGGGGGTTAGAGTCACCAAGTTATGATTTTACGGTTTGTCAAGTTTATATTCGAATTTGGAAAAACTTTTTTTACTACTACTACTAAGTAGTAGAAAAAAGTGTTTCCAAATTCGTCTACTAAACATTTTTTACACCCGATTTCACTTTTTAGGACGAATATCAAATAGGAGGTTTATTTTATAAACCATTCAACTGTGTGTAGCCTTTTAATTCATAGTTTTACGCAGCTCCTAGTAGGATCTGCAGTCAACGGCCATATTATACTTTTTTCTCTATTCTAATTTATGTGCGCAATGCCAGTGCTCTTAAACGGTGAAGGAAAACATCGTGAGGAAACCAGTTAGTATTCTAACAGCGGCGATGGGCTTGCAACCTGTCACGTATGGAATACTAACTACTGCAAAATGTGGGTATGTGCCAAATGTAATGTTTGGACGTACCTCTGACTACCCCCCTTAGACATCCTCAAAGAATCTTGAATTAGTACCTACTTGGTACTGGGAGATCTGAAGGGATATCTACCGTGCCTGGGGATCAAAGTCGTGAAGCTGTTTCAGTTTCAGTTTTTTTTTTCTCTATTTTGGAGCCTGCAACGTTTTAAAAATAGCCTCAACCTGTATTTTTTTTCGTAAATCATGACTGTAATTATGTTTTGCAATTCGTTTTAAGGACAACTAATTGATAGTGATTGCATTGCTTTGAACTTGAAAAATTATGCTCTAAGATTGATTGTTAGGGATTGTTTAGGTTTTTATTCAGGACTAGTTGCGCCCCGCGGTTTTTTTTATGCCAAAGCAGGCAGACGAGCATACGGGCCACCTGACGGGAAGTGGTCACCGTCGCCCATGGACACCTACAACACCAGGGGCGTTGCTGATGCGCTGCCGGCCTTTTAGGAAGAGATAAACCCGCCTTTTGAAGGACCCCATGTCGTAACTCCGAGGGAAAACCGCAGGGGGAAGTTCGTTCCACAACTTACTCGTTCGAGGTAGAAATGACCGTGAGAAACGAGTAGTTGAGGAGAACCAGCCATCCAGGTGGTGGGGATGGAATTTTGTTTTGCGGCGTGTGCTGCGATGGTGAAGTTCAGCAAAACGTTTTCTTCCGTGCAGATTTAATCCCGGTATTCCCACGGGATAAAAAGCCCATGTGCTATTTTAAACTATAATCTATTCCTCTGCCAAGTTTCATCCAGATACGTGAGGCGGTTCCGGCGTGAAAGGGTAACAAACATCCATCCATTCATACTTACATACTTTCACGTTTCTAATAGTAGTAGAAAGGATTTAGATTAATTTAAATTTTATTAATAGTTAGTTACGAAATAACATAAATGATGTTGGTGTTATTTGGACGGACCAAACACAACAGTTGTTTTTAATAATCTGTAAAATTAGATTTCAAAGTTGTGCTATTTTATACATAATATATCCTTTATAAAGAGTAGGTTCGACGTCACTCTTCTTTGCATATACTTTATATACATCGCATTATTTTATAGACATTCACCCCACAGAAACACAGTCAAATTGTAAACGGCTCCTCTTGTCTGTTATAGTTACCATGACATATAAAATAAATTTAAACATTTATGACAGCGTTATCTACCCCAAAGTATATATTTGAACATTTCTTTAAAATAGGTAGAGAAAAATCTTTTAGTATGTATGTACGTAATTATATCGATATGTATGTACTTACCTATATATAATATTTAAAAAAAATATTTTTCGTTCGTATTTTTTGTATCGGGCTGGTTTTAATATATATAAATAAAGGACATTAATAATAAAAATAAAATTCATAAAACACATTCCCGCCAGTTTTCAAATGGTTTTTCAACAATAAATATAGAACCAAACACTAAAACTCTGCATTGTGTGGTTAGTGAAAGGTTAATATGAATTAGAATGTTTAAGCTAAGTAATTTCTAAGCTACAACTTTGCGGTAGGTACTATTCTGGGTAAGTACGCCGTACATTGCGCGAGTTTAATGAATCAATAAAGTTTAATTGCAGTCGAAAGATAGAGCTTAAGCTAGTATTCTCTGAGAAGCGGTTATAGATGACGGCAGTGATATAGCGGGAGAAACATTTGGACTTCATTGCATACAAAAAAATACCACGTATCTACGTATACGAATTCAACTAAACTTATATGTTTTGAAACTAAAATGGTTATGAACATAATTTACATTTTAAACGGGACACATATCATGATTTGTGAGTTAGATTGTTTCCCGATATTTCGGCACAGTTGCATGCGCCATGATCACTCGATCGGGTCGACCTGAAACAATACGAGTACAATAACTGAACTGAACTGAACAATCAAACTCACAAATCATGGTAAACATCCCGTTTTAAATGAAAATTTTGAACTGAACCAATTTTACAATACCATTTTTGGACGAGCAAGTGAGAGAAGAGTGCATGGGCAATGGAGTCCGTTGCCCACTATTGATAAGTAGTAGTTCAGCATCTGTGTAACATATCCTCGCAACCACGCACGTAGACCCGTGCCCTACGAATTGCTGCACTGCGTTCATTAACTTGAGGCATATAAAATAAGATGTTAAGCCTCATGTGCCTGTAATTTTACGCAACGAGTTGGTGGCAGAAAAAGTTATGGTGGTAGTAGGTACTTCCCCGGACGAGCCTTTCACGAAGAGCTCAATAGCTATTTGTGTCTTATTAATTACTAGCGACCCGCCCGCGCGCCCCTGCTTCGCACGGGTGCACATTGTTTTTATACTATGTCATGCATGTATTTTATTAAAAAAATCAAAATCCGTTGCGTAGTTTTAAAGATTTAAGCATACATAGGGACATAGGGATATAATAGGGACAGAGAACGTGACTTTGTTTTATACGATGTAGTGAAGTGAAGTGATAGTGATGTTTGTATATTGCGAGTTAGGACCGGAGAGAGTGGCGTTTTAAAGAGGAGGCCTATACCCAGCAGTGGGTGCATACAAGCAGAATAGATTATAAAGATAAATAGCGAGTTGCCTTATTCGGAGATTAGGTGATGGTGGTTTCGTTTTCAGAGACCTCTGTTTTACACATCCGTTCGTCATCAATCGATCGTAAAATTGTTTTGATATTGCGAAAGTTTTAAGCAAGACAAATCACTATCTCTTAGAGGAAAGTCATAAAAGGGCTGTTGTATTATTTACTACCAATTCTTTAACTAGTATTATAACAGACATTTTTTATATATATTATTATTTATGAGATAGTTTTTTTTATGTGAAAATACTTTATATTTTCACAAGAAGGTATTTTATGATGAGGAAAAATATAAAAACATCAAGTCATGGTCACTTTAATGAAGAGTCTTGTTTCATCATTTCAACCATTCTGGCATTATTGAGCAACATCCATCCATCCATCCATCCAAACTTTCACATTTACAAATTAGTTGGACGATTCACTAACATCTAACGTCAAAACTCTTGCATTGTTTTATGATAGTAAGATTTGATCAATCAAATTACAAAACATTAATAATCGTACTTAAATACCTATCATCAAAGTGGGCGACCGCCCACTACTTTTTGTAGCGATGTGGGTAGAAGCGTGAAACGCGCAACTAATAGTGCTCACACGTCGTCGGAGTCACCTATTTATTCAGCATACTCGCGTATACTCAGAATCGTTTTCCTAAAAATATAATAGAGGAGGGCTAGTACCCATTCGTCGCTCATTGAGTTGCCTGAATGTATGCCCATACTCTGTATTTGTTTCTGTGCGGTGAACAATAAAGAGTCCACTATCTAGGTATCTATACCCCAGCAGTGTATTTCTTCAGGCTGATGAAGATGATCCTGCATCGCGGCTGTATCGAGATAGTAGCTACAGACATACGGTATAGCGCTACGGAGCATCGCCACAAAAAGTTATGTGGGCGATCGCCTTTATATTCCGAGGCCATAGCCAGAAATTTCGAAGGACAAAATAAATAATTATACGTTTATTTGTCGCACAAATATTCATGGAATCTAATGATGAGGGGAAAAGCTAATTGTTCCTACTAATAGTTTAAAATAAATGTACAAAAGAGACAAGTTAGTGTAGGGAAAAAGTGTAGTGTTTTTTACAATTTACAGATAAAACGTTTGACCGCTATCTCACCTGATGGTGACGATGCGGGCTACGGTGTAGCACGCTTATAGAAGATACCTATTCACTCGTCTAGTCATATGTCGACCAACAGATCTCGTCTCAGCGAAATACTGCTGACCACCTTTAGACGAAAGTCAACGGTGATTGTCAGCTCTAATAAGCAGTGATCGCGTGGCTTTACGAACACGAAGGTGTGTGTGTTTACTAATAAAATAAATAATTAATAGTGTTTTTTTACAAAACATATTGACAAGTACCGTTTTCCATGAAGATCTAGAGTGCAAACAAACTGTGCTAGTTGAAACCCGCTTCGTAAATTCGTCACAAGAGAGGACGTTTAATTTGCTGTTTCACTAGCTGCTAATTACAACTTTGATTGCCGTGGGTGTACTGAGAGCGCAGAATAACTCACAGTACGTACTTACGTGTAGTGTTCCACTGTGATGACTGCATTTTGACGTGCGTGACAGGTTACGGTTGGAAAGAACAACTTATATGTTAATGTCAAATGAATAAAATGACAATGAAAATGGTTTTGAAGTTTCGGAAGAATGATAAACATCGTTTTCGAATGAAATATTGTAATTATGATCAAAGTAAGTTTATAAGCAATGTTTATCGTTACAATATAAACTGCAAATAACTGTTTCGTTTATAATAGCGTTTACAAGTAACATTACGCATTATTGTAATACTTCAAAGACATTAAGTATAAAAATGACCACGCTACTTCGTTTGTTATTGTATTGTTGACGTGTTAATTATGGGCTATTTATATTCTCAGTTAATGATAAATACATAAGAAAATTGTGTAATTCATCTCATAACTTTTAAAGAGGTTTCGCTTTGGCAAATTATGTTATATTTACTTAGATTACGAGATAATTGTAACAACGATCCTGATTGGTCCGAACACAAATTGAGGAATTACTAGCTGAAATAATAAGATTACGTGACATAAATACTTTCATGAACCTTCAGTTTGGTTTCAAAAGAGTTATACAATATCAAAATGTTCTTACTATACTTGATAGTCAAGATATTTTCAGCTAAGTGCCTCCTTGTCTGTGATTGGTCGAAGATCGTACGATGCCAAAAGGGTATATATAACGATGCAAGGGTTCAAAAGGGACAGTTGAACAGTGATATTTCCAAACTACGGACTACGAACGATATTGTTATTTATCAGTCAGCCGGCCTATTCGCCCAGTAAAAGTGTACCTAACTACAGATCCTGCTATCAAAGTTAAGTACCTAGTTGGTAACTCTTATTTTCTTTTATGTAACTTGTTGGTTTTCGTATGATGTGTGTGTACCTAGGTTATATCTGACACACCTAGGTACCTACTTAGATTGGCTCCTATTTTTATTAACCATTGTGGAAAATTTAATATACCTACTATGATAAAACGTTTTATACTTCTTTACTTTCATATCCCTGGTGTTCCTTCATTAGCTAGGTAAACCTATCATGTTAGATAATCAGTTATTCGGATGCAGTAGTTTTATAGTTCTATTAGATAGAAGTGTATTGAAGGTACAAAACTTAGTGCACTTGTAAGTAGGTAATTTGTTCTAGTAAATATCCTGACCTATCTAGTAAATAACTAGGCCTCTATATACTTTCTCACATCAGAAGTGGGATAGAATCTGTGTTCCTTATGTGATTTCTAATACATTTATTCTGTTTTCATGTAAAAACCAATGTTGACGAGCTGCCATCATGTGGCTAACAAACGATCCACCCGTGATGTATCTATTACCGCTCAGAGAAGCAGATGCGGTGTCCTTTCGTTTGCCTGATCTTCCAGCCTTCGTGTGGTCATCAGACCTGAAAATATCTACCCTCCGAACAAAGTTAAGTAATTTTTATCTGTACTTATAAAATAATTTTTATTTTGAAAATACCCTCAGAAAAAAAAAATATTGATAGAAGGAAAGAATGGAAATATATTTATTCAAGTGCACAGTTAGCAGTAGCAGATAAATGATAATTTTATTTAAAATAGTTATGTACTGCAACTAAACATAAATGCAAATAAAATTAAGTTGAAGATGTACATAAATCAGTCCCAAGCATAGCGCTCTCTCTGTGTAGTAGGTAGGTACTTATTGAACAAGACGGTGCGTAGACAGCCAAGCACGATTTTGTAGAATTTAAGTAGGTATGTAGGTATTTTGAATAATATTTGTATGGCATATAAAACATTTTTGTGATGCACTGCGTAATTTTGCAATTTTTTGGTATAAATTTTGTATCATTTTATTAATTTTTTCTATTCACACTGATCATCCAAAATTTTATTTAGAGGTGCACTAGAAAATATCCTTATCTATAATTTCAAAACTATAGGTATTTCCGACGGACAATTACAAACCAGGAAATCTTGGCCTGAAATATAAGCTAGTGGATTTAGAGAATAGTAGTCCAGACTTTTGCCTTTTGTCTGTATAGTTGAAAAGCCAAGCCTCAGTTTCTCTGCCTAGCCTCTGTGGCCTAGGCCAGGCGCTGATTTTCAATCTTGCCAAGGGGGGATGGAGATAGTGTAGGTACCTATAGAGAAAATTAGTTTAAATAATTTTACTACCTAAAAATATTCGGTCATGTGAGAGGGTAGTGAAGCACCTATGTGTAAAAATCGATAAACTGTGTGTGTGCCAGTAGTTCGATGGTATTATTTAGGTGTGTGAATTTGTGGACCCTCCTGCTAAGTTCCCAAAGTATTTGCTTAGCAAGATTCTAGTTTTTATTATTTTTATATTATTATGTTTTTGGTTTTAGTTAAATATGACAATTGATTTGACTATCTATATTATTATTATAATGGAACTTATTTATACGAGTAATAATTCAATTTTATTCGTAGTTATACATAATACGGATCGCATAATTAATTATTAAGTACTAATTGCGCCCCGCGGATTCGCCCGCGCGGATTTATATCCCGGTATTCCCACGGGATGAAAAGTAGCCCATTTATGTGCTATTCCAAACTACAACCTATCTATCTGCCAAGTTTCATCCAGATCCGTTCAGCCATTCCGGCGTGAAAGATTCCTATGTGTTTTAGGTTTTCACCTATCAGATCTGTACCGTGACGTGTATTAAGCTTAACAATTATATGATTATTGATCATTACTACTACCAGTCTCGTGAGAGTCTGGGTGTCACGAGATAGACCCACGTGTGTATGGGGGTGAGTTTAGGTTAGTGCGGTGTGTACTCCTGAGAGTGTACGTATGGTATGCATTGCGAAGCGGCTATCAGTTATTTAATAAAATAGCTGATTATTTGATAAAGTATTTTTCTTTCATAATGTTGAAATAATTATCCAACTTACGACCTTAGTGGCGCAGCGGCCGAGAGTCCGCCTGTGACGCAAGAGCTTGCGGGTTCGATTCCCGCCTCGAAACAAATTTTTGAAATTTGTTCACTTGGTCTGGGTGTTTACTATGTTTAGTAAAAAAAAAAAAAAAAAAAAACTATCCATATATAATGTATGAAACATAATCAGCTATCTCGTAGGTACCTATAACACAAGCTTTGAGTAGATTACTTTGGGGCTAGATGGTGCTGTGTGAATTGTCCAGCATTATTTATTTACCTTGCAGGTGCAACCTGATTTTCTGTATTATTATGTTTTCATCTTCTTACAGATAGTAAGCTTCATGATTTTTAGCTATCTTACCGCTAGGCTGTTGAAATTAAGAATCAAACTATCTACTGTTTTATGTTCTGTATTTCTTTTTTTTTTATATCAGACTACCACAGACTATTGCAAAATGTGGTTATGTATGTAGGTACCAAAAGTAATGTTTGGATGTACCTCTGACTACTCCCCTTAGCATTCTCAAATGAGTCTGAAATTAGTACCCATTTGGTACTAAGAGATCTGAGGGGATATCTACTGTGCCTGGGGATTGAAGTCGTGAAACTGTTTCAGTATTTCTTACAAAGTCTAGTCAATACAAAAAAAAAAAAAAATTATGTACATAATTTAATGCAATTGTTTTCTGGTTTTCATAATGTCCCTGCTATGGAGAGAAATCTGCACCAATGTCTCCGCCTACCCTCGTTGAACGGCGAAGCGGTGACGTACTTCTGTACTTACATGAATGTTCCTACTATGGAGAAAAATAACCTGCACCTGCCGAAGCGTGGAAGTGCCATATGGCAAGTAAATCTTGCGTTGATTATTATTAATATTAGTAGATTTACATTATACATATCATGATGTATCATGTTGATTGGAGAACAAGTTCGCAAAGTGTTAATTTGAAAAATTGGAAACTATATTAAGATTTTATAAATGCTGGTGGTAAAAGTAAAATTGATTGTCTAGTGGTACATGTAATGATGATGATGAAGTTTTAGCCGATTGCTGCTACTGTGACTGATAATGGATTTAATATGACAAGTACATCTAGTATAAACTGTCAAGATTGGATTTGAACCGACTGAGGTTGATGATGATGTAATTTTTGCCGACTGTTGCTACTGTGACTGCTAATGGATTTAATATGACAAAGTATATAATATAGCTAGTATGAACTTTAAAGGTTGAATTTGACTCGATTGTTGCTACAGTGACTGATAATGGATTTAATATGACAAGTACATCTAGTATAAACTGTCAAGATTGGATTTGAACCGACTGAGGTTGATGATGATGTAATTTTTGCCGACTGTTGCTACTGTGACTACTAATGGATTTAATATGACAAGTATATAATATATCTAGTATGAACTTTAAAGGTTGAATTTGACTTAGCTGATGGTGAAGTTTTAGTCGATTGTTGCTACTGTGACTACTAATGGATTTAATATGACAAGTATATAATATATCTAGTATGAACTTTAAAGGTTGAATTTGACTTAGCTGATGGTGAAGTTTTAGTCGATTGTTGCTACTGTGACTACTAATGGATTTAATATGACAAGTATATAATATATCTAGTATGAACTTTAAAGGTTGAATTTGACTTAGCTGATGGTGAAGTTTTAGTCGATTGTTGCTACTGTGACTACTAATGGGTATAATATGATATTTACACCTAGTGTGGACTGTATAGTTTGAATTTGATTATAATGAATTTGATTCGACTGAATTAGATAAAATATTTTTTTTGATAATATGGATTAAATCATGGATAAAAATGTGGATAGTAACATTGATGAGAATGTTGATAATGATGTGGATAGGACATGTGGATAGGGATGTGGATAGGACATGTGGATAGGAATGTGGATAGGGTTGTGGATAGGGAATGTGGATAGGGTTGTGGATAGGGAATGTGGATAGGGACGTGGCTAGGGACATATCTAGGTGTGTGGACACCTACGTAGATAAAAGTTAATCTTTCTTTTTATACGATGTCTTCAAACACATTAGTAAAGTCTGCTTGTTCCATCAGCTAGTTGTATAAAAAAAAAAAAACACTGTAGGTGTAAACGACCCGAGAATAAGTTAGCTAATTCGAATAAAAAAATATAATAATAAGTAGGTACTTCGGGACTAAAAAAATAATAATAATAATAATTTATACATTTATTGGTAAACGGTTATGGTAAAATAATTTGATACTTTTTTTTGTGTTGTATTAAGAGTCAGTATGCCCGAGCGGATATAAATATTTTGACAGGAAGTACCTATTTATGGAAATATATGTTGAGTGTTAAGTATATGATTGTAAAAGTGATTGCAGATTCGCGAAAAGAAAATACCCCACGGAGACGTTTCTTGCTTGTTCTTTTACTCGAGATGGGTCGGATAGGGTTGGAACAAGTGTAAACTTATTATAAGATAGAAGTTAATCTGCGATCCTTTAATTATTATTTTTTTATTTAGCTTTATTAGATCTTTTATGCAAAAATTTTAGTTATTTTTTTTTTGTGTGCCTATGTACTTCGGGACGAAGTACCTGTCAGTATGGCCGTGACAGGTTACGGTTGGAAAGAACAACTTATATGTTAATGTCAAATGAATAAAATGACAATGAAAATGGTTTTGAAGTTTCGGAAGAATGATAAACATCGTTTTCGAATGAAATATTGTAATTATGATCAAAGTAAGTTTATAAGCAATGTTTATCGTTACAATATAAACTGCAAATAACTGTTTCGTTTATAATAGCGTTTACAAGTAACATTACGCATTATTGTAATACTTCAAAGACATTAAGTATAAAAATGACCACGCTACTTCGTTTGTTATTGTATTGTTGACGTGTTAATTATGTGCTATTTATATTCTCAGTTAATGATAAATACATAAGAAAATTGTGTAATTCATCTCATAACTTTTAAAGAGGTTTCGCTTTGGCAAATTATGTTATATTTACTTAGATTACGAGATAATTGTAACAACGATCCTGATTGGTCCGAACACAAATTGAGGAATTACTAGCTGAAATAATAAGATTACGTGACATAAATACTTTCATGAACCTTCAGTTTGGTTTCAAAAGAGTTATACAATATCAAAATGTTCTTACTATACTTGATAGTCAAGATATTTTCAGCTAAGTGCCTCCTTGTCTGTGATTGGTCGAAGATCGTACGATGCCAAAAGGGTATATATAACGATGCAAGGGTTCAAAAGGGACAGTTGAACAGTGATATTTCCAAACTACGGACTACGAACGATATTGTTATTTATCAGTCAGCCGGCCTATTCGCCCAGTAAAAGTGTACCTAACTACAGATCCTGCTATCAAAGTTAAGTACCTAGTTGGTAACTCTTATTTTCTTTTATGTAACTTGTTGGTTTTCGTATGATGTGTGTGTACCTAGGTTATATCTGACACACCTAGGTACCTACTTAGATTGGCTCCTATTTTTATTAACCATTGTGGAAAATTTAATATACCTACTATGATAAAACGTTTTATACTTCTTTACTTTCATATCCCTGGTGTTCCTTCATTAGCTAGGTAAACCTATCATGTTAGATAATCAGTTATTCGGATGCAGTAGTTTTATAGTTCTATTAGATAGAAGTGTATTGAAGGTACAAAACTTAGTGCACTTGTAAGTAGGTAATTTGTTCTAGTAAATATCCTGACCTATCTAGTAAATAACTAGGCCTCTATATACTTTCTCACATGCGCATCCACCGCGTCCGCATCGCTGCGTACGAAGCGATCGGATTTGTTGATTTGTATGGTACAGCGTGCACTTGATCGGCATTTCAGCGCCAGAGACCGGTATTTCTGCTGATGACTTCATCCGCAGCGAACGCGCCATTTGGAATTGCTTTGAAAATACCGGTACTGCCGATGCAAAATCCGGATGCAGTGGACGCACCCAATCGGCAGTTTGTAAATACCGACGCTCCGTCTGCTCTGTACGCAGCGATGCGGACGCGGTGGACGCGTACCTCTACACGGGTATTCTAGTGGCAGCAGCCCGTCCTACGATCATGAAGCTAGAAGCTCGCACAGAGAGTTTTTTGTTCAAAAATGTATGTGCAAATGTGAACAGTTCCTGTACTCTGAAACGGTGAAAGAAAACATCGGAAACTGGCATGTCGTAGAAGCTAAAAAGTTCTAAAATAAAACGAAAGAAGATGACTTGCTACAAGTAAAGCACATAAAGTCCTTTCACCGCACTGTTTCGAGAGAACTAGTGACACTTAAAGAAAATGACTACGATGGCTCTTATTTAGATTTTATCTACATCTTGACCTTAAAATATTTTTCAGTAAATAATAAAAAAAAGTGTCTGGATATAGTTGCAACCGTCGCGTCGTGCAATTGCTTAAATACCGTCTGATGTCAAAATAAGTTACAACAATGTAAGTAATGATAGCTATAAATAAAGCTATAGATAAAGCTTTATAAACTAATCATTTTCATCGAAATAAAAAGATATAGTAACAGACTTACAGAACATTTATTAAGTTAACGGGGCGCTCAGCGACCTGCCTTAATAATAACACTTAGACATTTTTGGCGTGTTAGTTGTTTATTTAGATTTCAGTCTAAGTAAAATGAAATAAAGCTTAAATAAACCTGCAAACTGTTTAAAGTCAATCTCATTTGGTCTGGATGGTCTGGGTGTTTTCTTTGTATAATAAAAAAATATCTATCTATGTAAGTATATAATGTATTAAATATATCAGTTATCTAGTACCCATAACACAAGCTTTGTATAGCTTACTTTGGGGCTAGATAGTGCTGTGTGGATTGTCCAGCATTATTTATTTATTTATTTATTTGCGCAGCGGGTGAGAGTCCGCCTGCGACGCAAGTGGTTGGGGGTTCGATTCCCGCCTCGGAACAAATTTGTGTAGAGAAATTTATTCCGTTGGTCTGGGTGTTTTCTATGTATAATAAAAAATATCTATCTATGTAACTATACATATAATATATTAAATATATAAGTTATATAGTACCCATAACACAAGTTTTGAGTAGCCTACTTTGGGGCTAATTAATGCTGTGTGGATTGTCCAACATTATTCATTTATTATATGACGACCTCAGTGGTGCAGCGGGCGAGAGTCCTCTTGCGACGCAAGAGGTTGCGGGTTCGATTCCCGTCTCGGAACAAATTTGTGTACGATCTACAGAAATTTGTTCCGTTGGTCTGGGTGTTTATGTATAATAAAAAATATATACCTATGCAAGTATATAATGTATTAAATATATCAGTCATCTAACCCATAACACAAGCTTTGAGTAGCTTACTTTGGGGCTAGATGATGCTGTGTGGATTGTCCAGCATTATTTATTTATTTATTATTTTTATTAAAGTGAAAAGTCGTTCTGAAACGTGTCACGGCGTTTGAGCACGGCTTCGTTTACGCAAATTAGCGTATGTATAGGTCTTTTGTGACTTCAGTATCGGCTCTACCGCTTGGATACATTGCCGAATGCGAACTTGATGAGGATTTTGAATACGTAACCATGATTAAAACACGAAATGAAAATTCGTTATTCGTGTCAATGGCTCAAAATAAGTCAATTCAGTAGCTATACCTACTATTATATCTCGTTTATAGCCTTTAGGCGTTAGTAGCTCATGGCCTTTCCAAGATCTTGAAGATTGATGTCTATAACCCCCGGTTTCTGAAAGCTCGATCAAAGCTGATCGGCTGTCAAGAAACTTGCTATTTCAGCTTTTACTTTAAATAAGATAGAGATAGCAAGTGACTTAACAGCCGATTAGTGTTGATCGGCCTTCCAGAAACCGGGGTTTAATTTATTAATTTACTTAATATGTTCTAGCCTTATTTGTTGCCTTTACACGATAATGGAAACATTGCTGGGGAATAGTTGATATCCATAGATTTTAGCATACCTTCTAGTAAATGCAAATACAAAAGCCACGGAGCTGTACGGTCAGACGCAAGTCAAAGTTCAGATGTTTCGAAAAATTTGTGACGAATTAGTTCTGCATACTCTTGGTTACACTGAAAAAAAAAACTTAAACCAGCTTCACGACTTTGATCCCCAGGCATGGAAGATAACCCTTCAGATCTCTCAGTACCAAGTAGTAACTCAAGATTCTTTGAGGATGTCTAAGGGGGGTAGTCAGAGGTACGTCCAAACATTACATTTGGCACATACCCACTATTGCAGTAGTTAGTATTCCATACGTGACAAGTTGCAAGCCCATCGCCGCTGTTAGAATACTAACTGGTTTCCTCACGATGTTTTCCTACACCGTAAATTTTTCGATAGAAAAATCCATTGGTGCACGGTCGGATTCGAACCTGCTACTTTACGATCGGAAGGCGGAGTCACTCCCACTAGACTACCGGTGCTCTCCAAACTGCTTGCTATGCAACTTATTGATCATCAAAAGCTAAGTAAACATAAATAGGAAAAAAAATGCAGTTCCAAACTCGACAATAAATACGTTCTGAAAAGAAAATGCTAAATTACTTCCGACTCTCTATAAAACGCTTTTATTCATGTTCCCAGGAGTCTTTTAAATTTTAATAAAACTTCCTTTGGGTTTGAAGAGAAAAAACTGGTCGAGTTTCAAAGATTGTTGAAACTGATATTGGAACGAATCTTAAAACAAAAGCTTTTCCAGCAATTAAATAACGTTGACTAACGCGACCAAGCGACTTCTAAACATTGATAATACTGCAGTAAAAAAGTACATGTTATAAAGTTTCCCCTGCCACAGATTTATCAAACAACCAATACAAAAAACACGTTTTTTTTAATAAATAATAAATATAATATTAGTGGACATTCCACACAGCACTTTTTCTCCCCAAAATAAGCCAACGCTTGTGATATGGGAACCAGATAGCTGCTATACTACTTATATTATATACTTTTTTATTGTAAATACATACTTACTCCCAGACACAGAACAAACATCCTATGCTCATCATACAATAAATGTTTGTTCACGGTGGGAATCGAACCCACGGCCTGCGGCACAGAAGGCAAATCTTCTACCAAAAGAGATGTGAACGCTGTCAAAAAAAAAAGACTACTAGCGACCACCCGCGGATTTGCTCGCATGGTGATAATACGCACGCACGATAATAAAACGATGCTTTTATCTGCGTCTATCAACAAGCCATACAGATTTTAAAACTTTCTACAAAAAAAGTATGAAACATAAAAATATAATAGTATAGAATCCATATTTAAAAAAAAAAAATATTGGTGGACTTTCCATACAGCACTATCTTAGCCCCAAACTAAGCTTATGCTTGTAATATGGGAACCAGATAGCTGATATACTACTTATAATATTGATATACTACTTATAAGATTGATATTTTGTCTCTTTTGAGCAAAGGACACAAAGGAGATTTTACAATTTGTTTGACTACAAAAAAAATCACCACTCAGCCCCATCACTACATAGTATAAAACAAAGTCGCTTTCTCTGTCCCTATATTCCTATGTCCCTTTGTCCCTATGTATACTTAAATCTTTAAAACCACGCACCGGTTTTCAATGCGGTTTTTTAATAGATAGAGTGATTCAAGAGGAAGGTTCATATGTATAATACATGCATGATATAGTAGAAAAACAATGTGCACCCGTGCGAAGCAGGGGCGCGCGGGCGGGTCGCTAGTTATTAATATGAATACATACTCGTACTCGTAGCATAGTTCAGACTTAGAAGTCTGGATTAGGCTTAGGCGACAGTATGTCGCGTGGTTACAACCGTACCTTAACGCTTAGTCAGTTGCATTGCATTGCAGATGGGTCGAAAGATATGTTGTCTTAATCTCAATCTCTTCATGGCGAGTGTGATTGCGTCTTAGATAGTTGCAAGGCACCGTAAAAATAATGATACTTAATGGTACTGACACACGTGCTTATTTTCGAGCTAAAAGCATGCTTTTTGCGTTGCTCAATAAAAGCACATGTGAATTGGTCTTGCTAGTAAATAAGCAAGCTTTTCTACGTTGGTTGATTTTGAGCGCATGCTCAAAATAATTATTTTTGAGCATGTCTGTAGTACCTTTACAGAGCTGATTGTAAATATACAAACGGTACCCATCATTCTATGCTCGCTTTGTGCTCGCTCGCCTTGTAGTAAACGTCATTTTTCTTTAAAAAAGTATAGATAAAAATATTTTATTGAAAATATAAAATATTATTATAATTCAAATGTGCATAATTATAGGCCGAACATGTAGTTTAGACTGTATTTCAGCAGCTATAGTGGCTTATCTCCCTTCTTTGCTTTGTGAAACTTGATCTATATCCGTGTTTACACATACTTCTTCTTCTTCTTGTCGTGTCAGTAGTTTTTTCGAAGCAGTGTGGTGAAAGGATTTTAAGTATACCTCAAAGAGGCTTCATACATTACTGATAGAATATAACGTGCGCCTAAAAATCCTTATGAAACTGGTAGGTAATCCGAGTTTTTTTGCCGCCAGATTGCTCACTACGTTAAAAAACTTTTCTTGAAGTGGGCCCGGCGACAGCGGCTCGCAGTTTGGAGGTGCGATTGGCTATTATTTTATTTTATTTCATTTCATTTCGGGGAGGTTGTTTGAAAGAATAACTATCCAGTGACACGCATAAATACTGTTCGAACACAAATAACACAATAATATAAGGGAAACATGCCCGAATCAGAAATCATTTTAGTATTAGTATGTTTGGCCTTACGTTTACCTAATACCAAAATGATTTCTGACTCAAGCACATTTCCCTTATATTATTGTATTATTTAAATAAATAAATAATGCTGGACAATCCACACAGCACCATCTAGCCCCAAAGTAAGCTACTCAAAGCTTGTGTTATGGGTACTAGATGACTGATATATTTAATACATTATATACTTACATAGATAGATATTTTTTATTATATACTTAGAAAACACCCAGACCAACGGAACAAATTTCTGCAGATCGTACACAAATTTGTTCCGAGGCGGGAATCGAACCCGCAACCGCTTGCGTCGCAGGCGGACTCTCGACCGCTGCGCCACAGAGGTCGTCAGTATTCGTATTCGAACAGTATTTATTCGTGTCACTGGATAGTTATTCTTTCAAACAACCTCCCCGAAATGAAATAAAATGAAATAATAGCCATACGCACCTCGAAACTGCGAGCCGCTGTCGCCGGGCCCTTAAGTGCTTAAGAAAAGTTTTAATTTAAACCAGCGACTTTTCATTCTAGTTTGGCAGTTCTTGTGAACTTTAATAAATTTTATGATATACGATAAGAACGTTTCCGAGTTAATAGTTTTAAATTGAATCAAAGATTTTATAATATCGACAGCAATAATAATTATATAGTAGTAATATGTTTTGGGGCAGTTTAAAAAGGTTATGATATCCTCAAATACAGGTAACTAATAAACACATTATCCTTATGAAAATGTATTTTCAGTGCATCAAACAATTTGCACTAGGACGTTTCATCTGCTTTAGAATTACTGCATTGGCTTTGAATGCGGTCGAGGTATTATGAAATGGAACCAAAATTCGAAATTAGATTTCTATTTGTGTCACAGGCACTACTCTAGGGGTTGTACACGAACTATATTTAATACTAGTTACTAGTAGCGCCCCGCCGTTTCACCCGCGTAGTTTTAAATCCCGGTATTCCCACGGGATAAAAAGTACCTAGCCTATGTGTTATTCCAGACTATAATACATCTTTGTGCCAATTTTCACCAAAATCCGTTCAGCCGTTCTGGAGTAATAGAGTAACAAACATCCATCCATCCATCCATCCATACTTAAAAGCTTTCGCATTTATAATATTAGTAGGATTAGTAGGATTAAAAGACGTATTGAGTGCGATTTAAGTTTGTCGTGACCACGAACTCCTGTCATGTCGTATAAGGAATTCAAGGAATCCAAATTGTGAAGACTCAAGTGGAGAAAACTTTTTTATAGATCTAGCTGATGTAAAAAGCAGATAGCCACCTGATGATAAATGGTAACCATCACCTATAACAAAACATTGCCTCGTAAGTCACGCACGAAGAAGGTAGAGGTAGAAACGTGCCCTACGATGCACTGCCTTGCGTTTATCAACTTGAGGCATACAGATGTTAAGCCTCATGTGCTTGTAATTACACCAGCGACCACACTCTTCGAACCGAAACACAGCTTTGCTGCTTGGCGGCAGAAAAAGGCGTGGTGGCAGTACTTTCCCCGACGAGCCCTTCACAAAGAGTACTCTTAAGTCCCACCTGGTTTCTGGAGTCACCTGGTCTGTTAAATCTAAGAGCCTTGCTCTTGCAAGGCTCTTAAATTTAACAGACCAGGTGTCTTCTTGAACGAATGTTTGAGAACTTTCAAGAAAATTATATGGAATAATGCCACGAGTAGTTAAAAAGATATGAATAGAACAGAGAATATATATAGAGAGTTTCATTTTGACTTGTCAAGTGTCAGTTACTTCATGAATCATGTTTTCTTATTCAAGGAATTAGGATACTGTCTTATCTACAGTAAAAAATGGACATGCTTTTTATACGTCACAAAAATATAATGCTGTGTTGCTCGTCAGTGCAGCCCCTGGCAGGTACCTATTGGTTTTGGGTTTTGTTTCGTTGGTCAGTAATTTCACAGTTAATTGAACTTCGATCGTGAATTGGACAGCGGTGATTTCGGTCTTTTAGTAATTACCTTGTCGTTTGATTGGTTGATTACCGATAGAGTTGTGATGCTGTACCAATTAGGTTATTATGGTGTGATCATAGTGTGGCTATGACCATCATTTTATGGTCGTGTAACGTGGTTTAATTAGATTTTGTGTGGTAATGCATTTTATTTCGTGAATTGCTTCAGCTGCGATTAAAGTTTTTATCATCACCATGAACCTATGTTAGTCCACTGCTGGTAGGGGAAGCAGGGGTAATGGCGATCGTGTCGGGTAATATGCTCACTCCAATAACTTATTAAATAAAATGCCTTGAAACACATCGAGCACGCTGCAGCAGCGCAGGGGTTGTGACGCTTGAGCAGGCACAGGGTCTCTAAACCTCAAAACTAACATAAGACAAATGAAAAAACAATTAGAGCTTTTTTTTCTCAGGTGATCGGCATTCCCCTGTCTTCCTCTAGGTCTCTCCCGAGGCAGAGACCTAGAGGAAGACAGGGGAATGCCAAATGCCAAATGAAGAGCCAAAAACCGGGCTTAGCAGCTCATCGAGACGCCCCCCACCCCTGTCTTCCTCTAGGTCTCTCCCGAGGCAGAGACCTAGAGGAAGACAGGGGTGGGGGGTGTCTCGATGAGCTACTGAGTCCGGTTTTTGGCTTTTCTCATCCAGTGCTTGCTGCGCTACATTTCGTCGCCCAACCTTGCCTGCGCTATTAAAATATCTTAGTTTGAAGAAGTCTATTAGACATTGAGAATCTTTCTCATAGATTTGCAGAAAGAACGTTCAACTACCGACTTCTCACGATTTATTCGATGTTGTCTGCATATCAGGGTCTTCGGAGTCTAGTTGACTACTCATCTCAGTGGCTGGATGTTGTTGGAGGATTTCTACGATATTTGAACACTCGTTTTCTTCTTGCTTACAACGTATTGCCGTAAGAACTCGATCCCTAATAATCAATTCTTTTTCATAGATACGTGGTACTGTTAATATGGTGTTTTCATGATGTTTTTTTATCAACTAAAAAAATATATATTAGGAACTAGTTCTTACTTACTCTAACCTAGATATTGGAGTACCTAGGTACTCCAATGCCTAAAATGGCAACTCCACAGTTAAGAGGACTAATGCTGCTCCTATTTTGATGGGGGCTTTCGATTCTTAAGATTCCGCCTTCTTTTGTAAATTCGCTTTAGCCTACTTAGACAGTGTCTAATATCATAAAGCGAATTTAGTAATTCAGTATCTCTATTATTAAGGTAAAGTGAATAATTAGATTTCTCGACACCTAACTAAGCAATTACATTTTTAGTTGTAAGTGACGGAATAATCACACTTTCTACTTTGATAAGATAAATACAGGAACAGTTTTATGTCACTACAAAAGTTAAGCCTTGTTCACATAGAATTTGATTCCTCTCTTATCGTGACACTTTTTCTTTCGTAACAGTGGTGAAAGGATTTTAAATGCGCCTCCAAGACCCTTTTTTTGAGCACTTGACTTTACCTGACTTATGTCAGTTTTAGAAATTTTCTAGTTGTACCTACGACATTCCGGTTTCCTTGCAATGTTTTCCTTCACCATTTGAATTGAAAAATTAATTGTATGATAGAAAACCTAAGACTTGTAACCTACATATTGATATAAATAAAATATTATTAAGTAGGTATGTATAAAAAAGTCCCTTGCTGCCGTTTCCTCATAAAGTGGGATATGGGCAGGAAGATGATGATGAGTAGAAATACGTATGAGAAAAAACAGAGATAGCTGGTTTTATCTCTATTAATATTTCAATTATCGCTCTTTTAGGGGCCGTTGTCTGAATATTTAGAAAAAATCTAAACATTCAATTTTATTATTTTGCAAGCTCCAGTATAAACTAAGCTTAAAAACATTCTACGGCAATAAATAATGAAACTGATAGTCGTTATAAATAAAACTTTACCAGCCATTGCAGTTATGATAACTTTATAACACCTCGGATTAAATTATTGGTTGGACGAGAAACGATCAATTTCAAAGAGAAAATTGAGACTGTCACCGTCGCCAGGTTTCTGTATAAAATCTTGGAGAAAAATATACTTTATGAAACCTAACGTAATTTGTAGTATCGTGAAGTTATTGGAAAGTCGGTAGATGGAGAACAGTGGAGATAGTTCTTTCTCGAAATTTATACTAGAGTCCATTTCTAATTTTTATTATAGTCCCTATGTTCTTCTCAGTGGGTGGTGTTTCTATGCCATATCAAATTCTATTGAAAATCAGGAGTGCAATATTTTCTAAATAGCTTACATAAAAATTGCAGAATAAAATATCAATAAGAATAGCAACATTAAAAGCGTGATAGTAATTAATGTAAATAAGAAACGTTGAGAAGAATTGGTTAAAATACATTATCATCGCTTAACTGACCCCTATTGTCAGGTAGGTATTATCAGTGGCACTATTATGCCTGGCTCACTAACCTACGGGTCGACACAAACGTAAATACGATGCGTATGTTTTCAATTCTATTCACACATCGACGCGTTACGTCAATATTTACTTTAGCTTTTCAATGTGCCGTACGAATGAAAGCGAAAGAATACCAACAATCAATCCATGAACCTCCCAGTCATTCCTAAATAAAAGAAACATTATTCTACTCAGTTTAAAAATCGAAGACAATACAAAAAGGTACCGTCAGCTAAAAACTTTTTCAATACGACCTCTGCAACAATAGCGGCGCTTCTTTTTTTACACGCACGGCAAAATAAATCCCGTATCGAATTTCTCCTCGGATACCCACCGATTCATCCTCCCTTTAAATCAGCCGTTGGATTATTCACAATAGACCGACCACCGGGCCGGGAATAAAATGATAACAAACTGCACTTTTGATATCCACTGTACGCATCACACTCATACGGTGTCGGCGACAGTACGGAAATACTCTGTGTGTAACGTCCCATATTCTCGTCTCGGTGTTTTGGGCGAAATGGTGTCGTGGAGCGCTAGGGCGAAAGTCGATATTCGTAGTGTGTAAACTCCGCTTTGGAAGGGCGGTCGTCGCGTAAGCTACGCCACGTGCACCTCAACTTGCGCTTAGTTCTTCACGAACTGTGTGGGAGGTTAGTCCGCTACATGAATATAATGCTCCTTGAATGTCATGCGCTATGAACGTCGCGAAAAAGCGTCTATTGCTACGCCCAGTGACGTGTGTGTGAGTGAGTGAACTCCACGTGATTTTGACAGTACAGAAAAGCCGGCTTGTTTTTTTCTGTCAATTGAGCTTGTACACGACACCGGAAGTGTTTTTATCGTATTTACGTGAATGGACCGTATTTTGCGATGCTGTAAGATCAAAGCGAGGATGATTTTGAAATATAACTTTCTGCGATTTCCGGGGGCGATGGAGTGTTTTGGGTAAGTAATGAGATTTTTGATTGAGAATCGGAGTATCTTAAATTAATTTAATTTCTGTATCTCGGAGTTTTCACTGTCGCTAAATATTTGATTCGTCGAACTCGTTAAACTTGAGATATTTGATCGATACACAAGAAAATAATTATTTTATGACAGAATCGATACCCAACATATCAGTAACTATTCGCATTATAGTTTCTTGACCTGTCCTTATAGCTAATAATTATTTGTTATTTATTTCATAGCAGACTAAATTCCTTGACTTGTGAAGTCTTGTGGAAGGCTATAAAAAGCTTAAAAAAGGTTTGTAGGCAATAAAGTAGGCGAGCACTTTTTTAGATTCGTTGGCAAAATTCTTTATTCAAAAGCAAGCCTCGAGGTTTTCTTTATCCTTTTTTAAGGCAATTTATCGGCCGGAATCTTGCCTTCTTTATTTTGCTGTCTACTTTTTTATTTAAAATAAAGCTCTACTCGCTATCCTAAATCATTGTTTATGTAGAGAAACCTCTTTGCGCATGCTCGTTGCTATGTCAACAAACTTCGCATGAATGTGTAATATAGGTATAGATGTATTGCGTTGGGTACCTACATAACGTATGTAGGTATCATGAATTTTAATGGATCTTAGGAACAGCCCAGAATAGCAGTTCAATGAAACGATAAAGGGCGTATGGATTTTATAGAAAACAGATTAATGAGAGGTAATGAGAAAGCTCGGTTTATTGTTGAATAAAATTGCGGTAATAACATTATTTTTGGATTTATCGATCGGCGTTCGAGCATTGTTCTTGACAGTGATTTCGATGACGTCAAAATAACAGCTTTATCTTAGGTATAATGTAAAAGTAAGTTTTGAGGTGTTGACAACCGTAAAACTAACTTCTTAAATACTCGCTGGCAAATTTCAACATTTTAAAAGACTGGATCCAAAATAATGTTTTTACTGAACTGTGTGCACAGCTTGGTTGATTACAATTTTGCGAGCTAGAAGTTTTTTGACTGTTGTCAGCCCCTTTATAATATTTTGTAGATCATTGATAAGGTTTTGTAAAGATCGCGGAATGTCATTGGATGGCATAAAAAAAAGTTCTTAGAAATGTATCAAAATGATTTATTATGCCCGGTAGGTAACATTTTTAGGCTGATGATGATCAAATTTGTAAATGTGATATTGTTTAGATTACGGTATGGAAAAGGGTTGTTCTTCCTAGAAATGTATCGATGGTTTTTCTTTCAGCAATAGACATGACATTTTCAGGATGATGACGAAGTTTTTTAATGAAAATAATATACGCACAATTCTTTTTAGTTTTTCTTTTTTCGATTTATATTATTTTTTTGAGAAATGAATACCAGTAGTTACGTATAAAACGACCGCCAGGGCTGTCTCTGTAATTACGTAGCTTTTTCCTGAATGTCGGTCTATGAAAATTTTAGTAGCATTTATACCATTCTACTCGTACCTACCTCGCAACTACATTAGGTAGAAAAAGTAAGAACTTTACAAATTGGTATTTTTTTTTTTCAAAAATCAAAGTCCTGCGTGGAGGCACCTAAATAGTCTAATAACAGTTATGACTATGTACTTTATATTAAACAATTAATTTTTTTCTTTAAATCAAAGATTTGACTTTTTTGCATTTTCCTTATTTTGAGGCAATGACTACTGAAAATGTACCTCTCGCTCACACATTTCATCGTTTTGAAGGATATAAACCTCTGGTTTTTATCCTTAAAAAAAAACAATTAATTTTTTTCTTTTAATCAAAGATTTGACTTTTTTGCATTTTCCTTATTTTGAGGCAATGATTACTGAAAATGTACCTCTCGCTCACACATTTCAACGTTTTGAAGGATATAAACCTCTGGTTTTTAAAAGCTCGATCAAAGTTAATCGCCTGTCAAGTCACTTACTATTTCCGCTTTTATTTAAATTAGATAATAATAAATAAGCTTCAGCGATTTTCATAGAACTTAGTATGCAGGGTGTTTCGGGGACAATAAATCGATGTAGTTAGGATTCATTTTCAGAAAATGCCGTTTTATCCGATTTTTAAGGCAATGAAATACTCAAAATGAAAATATGACTCTTCTTGACATCTACTAGCGAGTAATACCATTATTTTTTAAGCTACTTCAGTAGATGGCGTTGTTATGCAACCGAGCAAAGCTCACCCACATATGATCACTTAGATCCAAACATGTTTCCTTCGAAAAAGTTTTCCTAAAACTTTTTAGTCAGCTCCTTGTAGTGTATTTCTAATTGGTGCCCACTTTGCTCAACTATTTTGCTACGCTATAATACGCACACTATTCACGTTCATTGTTTCACTATAAGTGAGTGCTAAGTGAGCTTGTATCGAGAACTATTAGTAGTTAACACCTGTTATGGTTCTCACGTTTGCAATTTATCTGTGGGTCATTCATTACAGTGGTAAAACAATGTGAAACAGTTTTGTTTTGTTTTGCTATCGCTGTTTACGGGAGTTTTTTGTGCTATTACTCGAGCAAGGATGTTTGTGCTTTCTCGCGAATTTTGTTTTAGTTTTTGGACTTTATTAAAATTAAAATATACTTTCAGTTACTTATTTTATATTCCATAACAACTAAACCAATAAACAACTATGCGTGAAACTAATAATACGTATTATAAATAATTATTATTAAGTACAATAAAAAATATCTATCTATGTAAGTATATAATGTATTAAATATATCAGTTATCTAGTACCCATAACACAAGCTTTGAATAGCTTACTTTGGGGCTAGATAGTGCTGTGTGGATTGTCCAGCATTATTTATTTATTTATTTATTACAATATTTATTAAAAAAAACATTTCAAATGCAAAAAAAACTGGAATAACTAATTATTTTTATAGTGAGATAAAAGAAGATGATCATAATTTATCGTTTGCTAAAATCAAATAATTTAAGAACTGGTATTACTATTGATAAAATATTGCATTAATTCATTTTTTTAGGACGTTTATGAAGATATTCAGAGGCATGTCCAAATATTGTATTTGGCTATTTATGTACTAAACTTAATTATTTACAACCGATTGTATGATTAATACAGTTTGCATCATATTTACTCACAATGTGCTAAGGCTATTATTTATTATATCATCAATTCAATCCTACTAACATTATAAACGCGAAAGATTGTAAGTATGGATAGATGGATGGATGGATGTTTGTTACTCTTTCACGCCGGGACGGCTGAACGGGTCTGAATGAAACTTGGCAGCGAGATAGATTATAATCTGGAACAGCACATAGGCTTATTTTTATCCCGTGGGAATACCGTGATTTAAATCTGGACGGGTGATACCGCGGGCCGCAACTAGTAACTAATAAAATTATGTAGGTTGATGATTCTCTCATTTGTGTAACAAATCGTATTGTAGACTTATTTGGGTGGCATAATTGATTTCGTTCTTTAGTGATTTTGGGTCAACGGGTTATCGCGGCACAAATAACTTACGCCTCGTCATTGGCTCACTATCTTGAGAAATTTCACAGTATAACTGAACCTAGTAATTCAAAAATCGAACACCACCGGAAAAAAAGCAAAACAAATTCAAAAATCGAACATTATTGTCCATCATTTATCTGAAGTACTTCTTTGCGGGAAGTCGGTGGATGAAGAGTTCAGAATCGTTCTTTCTGGAAATGTATAGGGGAGGCATATGTCCAGCAGTGGACTTCTTTAAGCTGATAACGTTAAATGGTTTTGTATGAATTCTCAGCTAAAAACCCCTCCGAATATGACGACTCAAATACATCGAAAATTTACATGATTATAAATAACAACGCAAAAATAACATAAGTAATAATTCTTGTCGGGTAAATTGAGTTGAATTTGAAAAAAGTTCATTAACTAAGAAATCCCCATTAGCTTTTTAATTGCTTGCATCATTACTACGAAAACTAATAGTTTCAAGTAACGTTTATAAAATATTCACCATACAACACCTATTAACTGAAAACGGAATTGGGTAATTAGCAGCTGAGTCCCGCCATGCGATACAGAACCTTGACATTAAGAAGTAAAGTCGAAAATGGGCTGGGACGTCCACGTGACACATCAGTGAAGCAAGTATTTAGATATTGCATCATTGCCGTAGGAAGCGGGACACACATTTCACGGTATAACACGAGCGATTCGTTTCGGCGGTAAATATAATACCCAAAGTATTGGTGTCCCGTGCGTGTATATTGGTCAGATAATAACAGATGCAATAAATGGGTGAACTTTCCCAAAATATTCAATAGGTCACCTGGGGATTTATGGTTATTTTAATGACGTATCTGCTGATAAAGCTTCCACTGCTGGGACTCTATGGGCCACTCAC
The DNA here is from genome assembly GCA_963576535.1 of Plemyria rubiginata. Taxonomy (NCBI): domain Eukaryota; kingdom Metazoa; phylum Arthropoda; class Insecta; order Lepidoptera; family Geometridae; genus Plemyria; species Plemyria rubiginata. The sequence continues at coordinate 8,389,649 of OY754917.1, read as the reverse complement.
TCAAAACGAGGTGAAAATGGAGGTTTTAAATTACTTTACTTGCCTTTTTTCTCTGGATCATGTTCAGGTCTCGCGCTAAAACTCATTACGTACTAACTATTTAGTATTCATATTTTATAATAACTATGGTTTATACCATTGTTACCATTGTATTTATGCCATAGTTAGACGTAACATATATTAAAAAATACTGTAATATATTGCACAGACTACAAACTGAGTCGGTAGATACTACTTAGTAGCAAAGCTGCCGATGGGCAGAGCAACCGGTACATATACCACGCCTTTTTCTGCCGCCAAGCAGCAACGCTATGTTTCAGTTTGAAGAGTGTGGTCGCCGGTGTAATTACAGGCACATGAGGCTTAACATCTATATCCCTCAAGTTGATGGACGCAGGGCAGTGCATCGTAGGGCACGTTCCTATTGTGCGTGACCTACGGGGCAATTTTTGTTTATAGGTGATGGTTACCACTTAACATCAGGTGGGCCATCTGCTTGTTCCATCAGCTAGTTGTATAAAAAAAATATATATACAATAAATTAATGTTAAAAGTGCGTGGTCCACCACGCACTTTTAACATCAATTTATAGTATATCTGCAGTGTAGTAAGCTTTCCTATATCAGAGTATTCTTAATCATCATTATACTACGCAGTATGGGAGGCAGTTAGCAACACTTTTTTTGGGGATTGAACCCATGACCTACAAAGCAGTAGGCAAAGCTCCCGACAACGCTATGAGAGCTGTCTGTGTGAATATAAATTGACTCTTTCAGAATTGTGCAGTTGCAATTGAATTTGCATTCAAAATGACGTTGGAGGAATTGGAATTTCTTTGAAAACACAATTGAATAAATAAACTCGTAGCAATCATCGGTTGAGCACCGGTGGTCTAGTGGGAATGACCCCGCCTTTCTACCGTTAAGTCAAAGGTTCCATTCCGGTCATGCACTTAAGGCGAGGGTATCTGAGTCACAGTTGTAGGTTGTATTTATTCCCTATAGAATGTATTAAAATTCATAAATAAATTTTATATTCTATATCTTTTTTATCCTTGTAATCCAATAACCCAATGAACCCTTAACTAAAATCCTGTTCCACTTGTTAATTTATTTATAACTCTTAAACAGTTTTATTCAGGTGCATAATGCAGAATTAAATACTTAGCAGTACCTACTTATTACAAGCATCCCACTTCATCTCAGAAACTTCTAGGGGAGAGTTTTTTGTGAAGAGAATCTGTAATGCAGGAACAACTTCGCGACTTTTCCCAGGACCGTTAGTCAGAGGTATGTCCAATATAAATGCCAAATGTAAATGTAATTATTTGGCATACTGTGGTTTTATCACCCACATTTATCGGTAGTGGCCAACTCATCAACACTGCTAGAATTTAACCGGTTACCTCACGAAGTTTCCTTCACCAATTGAAAGAAGTGAAGGGTAATATATTTTTCAAAATTTTTTATTTTTGTCGTGATTGCTGATTTCTTAATAGTTTTAGCAACCCAGAGAAGGTTCAAATATGTAATAATTTTGTCTCCACAGACTATTAAGGAGCGCTGCAACTGATTGAGACACCATTTGTTGCAATTCGTGAGTCAAATGTCAAAGCATGCATACATTGTCCTTATCTAAGCTTGACTTTCGAAGCCGTGCCCTTTCAGCAGGTCACAATGGTAAATTAGGCCGAGAAATATCAAACAAAACAGAAAACTTCCGTCCAAATATCATACCTACAGGAAACTGAACAAACGTATCTTCTCATTCGTCTTTGTGATTTTCGTTTTATCCTTTCCACCCAAAGTTGTCTGGAAGAGATTACTCCTAGCAATAAGGCCATTCTTTGTACTACAAAAAATTTAATGTCTATATATGTGTTTTCCTTCGTGTACAATGAAGTATTTATATCATCTATCTCATTACATACATATATAGTACGTGCTCGTAAAAAGCCTCCGGTTGATGCGAACTTTACTTTCACCACACTGTTTCGAAAACTAGCGACAGGGCAAGAATAAGAAGAATAATGTATGACGCCCTTTGTGATGCAAGTGTTACAGTGTGTCTCGTTCCTACTATAAAGAGGTCTACGACAGTATTAGTAGGTACAATGTTTTTTATAATAGCAAGATAGTATCAGTCACGTGGACGATGGGAAAATGGCTCATTACGAGATTTGGATTATAGTTACATCCTTGCATAGCAAATTGGTCATGGATTGATGATAAGCTATGCGTATTTAGTGAAACTAAGACTTTATGGGAGTACGGGAGATGGACTGAATTTAATAATTCGACTGTAAGTACTGATTGTTTTCATAAGAAATAAAAATAAATGAATAAATTATACATAGCCTTCAGGAGGTCCACGGATGTGCCGATTTATGACATTCCGTTCAATGTTTCCGATGTTAACGGTAGAAGAGTCTTACCCCCGGTTTCTGAGATCTCAATCAACAATCGGCTGTCAAGTCACTTGCTATTTTAGCTTTTTCTTCAAATTAGACAGAGATAGCAAGTGTTGATCGCGCTTTCAGAAACCAGGGGTTAGTCACCAAGCTTAGTAAGTGTAGTAATGCATCCGCAGTTAGCATACAAAACAACCATTTGTGAATATAAACTAAATACGATTTTAGTTTAACTTAAATTATCACTTTGAACAGCTGCAACAAGAGCTGGAAATTCCCCAAGCATATTCCCCAGATTTTAATAGTCCTGTAATAAGCATTGATAATGTTCCGCGAACAATACAATAGCAACACACTGCAGCTCGAGATTAGAACACTGACCTCATTTCAACTGGATAATTCGTTGGTTAAACGTAATTTTGGGATAATCAGAGGCCAGTCCGAACATTGTGCTTAACAGCGATGAACTGCAGTAGAAATTACGAGATCTCAGTTTGGGGCGGACCACAAGTTTTTCTATCCCATTTCCTATCCTACTAATATTATAAATGCGAAAGTTTGTAAGTATGGATGGATGTTTGTTACTCTATAACTCCAGAACGGCTAAACGGATCTTGGTTAAAGTTGGCACAGAGATATATTATAGTCTGGAATAACATATAGGCTACTTTTTATCCCGTGGAAATACTGGGATTTAAAACTACGCCGGTGAATCGGCGGGGCGCTACTATTCTCCCATATAAATGTGAATTTTACGAAGTTTGGATGCATGGCTTAATGTGGCTTAGTGACAATTTAATCACTCGATGGAGGCTCAAAAACTTATAACAGATAGTAAATTGAATAGGCATACGGGCTATGTTTTATCCCGAAAATATACCATTAAAAACATGAGTGAATTCAATACAGCGATCCTAATATTCATTATAGCAATAACTAGAAGGTAACCGTAGGTGGCAGGTAGTTTATTATAAGAATAACATAACTTAGTCATAATATTACTAATATACGTGTAAAATGCAACACATTGTATGTGTCATCCTGTGTAAGCTATAAAGCTGCTTCCAAAATGACGCAGCCAAACCGCAAAGCAGAAATTATCTGCGCAGTGACTTTCAATGTGCTACTAAATATATATTTCAATTTAAGCCACCCGAATGTCTAAGTTCAAACGTTCTAACTTTGCCATGACTTCTATTTGATGTAGACACAGATTCTTGGTGTTGTGCGTCATAATTTACTGGGGCATAGAAACTGTTTAATACATTTGCAAATTTCCATTGCATATACTCAACTCAATGCTTGGTACTCTAGCCACTTTCAAGCGTCTTTTTTCATACAACTAGCTAATGGAACAAGCAAATGGCCCACCTCATGATAAGTGGTAACCATTACTTATAACAAAGCATTGCCTCGTAGGTTACCCTAGGAAGCACTGCCCTGCGTCCATCAACTTGAGGCATATGTGCCTGTAATTACACCGGCGACCACACGATTCAAATCGAAACACAGCGTTGCTGCTTGGCGACAGAAAAAGGCATGGTGGTAGTACTTCCCCGGACGAGCCCTTCACAAAGAGCTCTACTGCTCATAAAATTATAATTCTGTCTAGTAGTTTATTGCCTGTACTTCTAGGCTTGTTCGCGTGAACCTGGCACCTAGATTCACCTAGCATTAAGACGTAATACATTTTTCAAATCTCGATGACAATAAGTTAGTATAAGTTCACTATGTTTTTTTTTGCAGTCTAAAGGCACACCTGATGGTAAGCGGTCACCTTTGCCTATAGACATCAACAATACCATGGGCGTTATCAGTGCGTTGCATATTTACCCTGAAAGACTTTATTAACATTTTTTTTAAGCTTTTCATGTTGAATCTTGGCGGAAAAACCTTTGATGGTAATTCATTCCACAGCAATATGGCCACAGCCAATTTATAAAAAATTACACCAATAACTAATAAGGTTTGTCTGTGACTATCACTAATTGTTGCCATTACCACTGTCGGCAATCGTCATAATTATAAGACTATACCAGCATTTTTGTCAATATATTTTTATCAAAAAATAAGACTTAGCTCGACCGTCTCAAGTGCTTTTTAGCTTTACAGAAGCGCTTAGATAAAAATGGCACTTGTAGGTATAACCAAACAGTGAATAGATCAACACACTTGACTAAAACACTAGCCTGCTTTAGTCATAATTTCTTGGTAACAATAGGCAAAATAAAATTACATATTATGTTTTGATAATCCCAACTAATATTATAAATGCGAAAGTATCTCTGTCTATCTGTCTGTCTGTCTGTCTGTTACGCTTTCCCGCTTAAACCTCTCAACCGATTTTGATGAAATTTGGCACAGACAATCTTTAGAACCTGAGAAAGAACATAGGCTACCTTTTATTGCGAAAAAAAGAGATGAAGATATTAAAAGTACGCAGACGAAGTCGCGGGTACCAGCTAGTAATATAATATTTTGTTAAATATTTTTTGTATGCATCTTTAAGGGCAGTGTGGGACTTTTGGCGATGGCAAGAGCACTCGCAAGTTTCGACATGATGAAAAATATATAATCAGTGAACTAATTTTCCAATTCAGTGATTTTATATCTTTTAAAATGAAGAGATTTGCGAACGAGTGGTAAATAAGCTCTTCGCCTCAAAGAAGTTAAAATTAAAAGGTCTGCTTTAGTAACTTTATGAGCTTTGTTCTTGGAACCAATTTCTCCAACGATTAAGTTAATGTAAATAGCAGACTGTAGACTGTAGGTAATCGTTGCATCTCAATTGAGCATTGTCATGATCTGCATTTTGAGTAGTGAAAGCAAGCTATAGTCCATGTATAGTTTTTTCTCACTGAAGTTTTAATTAGCAGCTAACGGTTATAATCTGTAGGCAATATTTAAATAATGTCTGTAGGCACTTACTGTACCTACCTATAATATATTAGGTTAGGTTAAATAATAATTATAATGAAAACGATTGAAGTAAATATGTTCAAGTAAATACAGGCACATGAGGCTTAACATCTGTATGCCTCAAGTTGATGGACGCAGGGCAGTGCATCGTAGGGCACGTTCCTATTGTGCGTGACCTACGGGGCAATGTTTTGTTTATAGGTGATGGTTACCACTTATCATCAGGTGGGCCATCTGCTTGTTCCATCAGCTAGTTGTATAAAAAAAAAAAAAAAAAAAATAATTCTTATGAATTATGTAACAATGCTCATTTGTAATTGCAAGTGTTTGTTAGTTAAATTAGCTTATGGGAAAAAAATTACTTTTTTTATGATCATTAGCTTCTTCTTCTTCTTGTCATGTCACTTGTTTCGAAACAGTGTGATGAAAGGATTTTAAGTGTTCCTCAAAGAGACTCTTTTCGAACACTTGACACATTTTTTAGAGATGTTTAGATACAACATATCAGTTTCCTCACGATGTTTTCCTTCACCGTTTGAGGGTACTGGCATTGTGATTTTGCATTATACATTTTTTATTACAAAAACTCATTAGAGCACGATCCGTTTTGAACCCACGATCTTTGGATTGGAAGGGCTGCTACCACCACAGCACCAGTGCTCTCATAGTAAGATAAGCTGGCTTTAGTGACATGACAATAATAATAATAATAATAAATATTGGACTTTCCACACAGCACTATCTAGCCCCAAACTAAGCTTATGCTTGTGATATGGGAACCAGATAGCTGATATACTACTTATATACTTTTTTTTTGTTTTTTGTTTTTTTTTGTTTTTTTTTTTGTTTTTTTGTTGTATAATAATAATGTAAAATAATAAAAACAACTATACGTATATTTTAGTAATTAAATGAAAATACAAGGTCCAGTGAACAATATTAAGTTCCTTCGAATTCGCGGGCTCGACTCCCAAGTTTTTACTCTGAGTTGTACATTTATTATTCGCACCCAAGTGCCGAGCTTTGTATGCAATTTGTCATCATCATTGTTGTCTGGCTCATAGCAAAGGGCTTTGGCCATAAACAACACTGAGCTGTGCTTCTTTAATTGTAATGTGTGAATTCTCAGCTATACATTTGCGTCCCATCAGACAAATGGATATAAATTGGCGAGAGATTAAAGGATTCTATTCTTTGCATACTTGATTGCACTGTCGCCATGTTCGTTTTGTTAACTTCCTATTTCCATTAAATGTATCTTAAGGTTTGTTGAACTGGGTTGGTGGATGGATTTTTTCGCTCAATCTTTTCTGTTCTAGGACATATTCATCTTGTAACTCCTCTTTAGGACTTTCTATATTGAGAAGAGGCTCATGATATAACTTGGCAAAAGTTTTTTCTCATGAAAACAATCATCATCATCAGCCTACAGAAGTCCACTTCCGGACATAGGCCTCCCCTATCCGTTTCCGTTTCGTTTCGTATGAAAACAATACCACAGCACAATTACCTACCGCTATCATTTGTTTTCTTCCTATTTTTTTTTTACCCATGTTTAGTTTTATTCACGTATTCATTGTATTTTCACGAATACGACTTCTTGTTGTCGTGTGACTAGTAAGAACTAATAGTGACCCGACACCGAACCCGAATTAATAGTAACTGTTTCGATTTTTCGAAACAGTTAAACGAAATAATTCTTAGTGCGCTTCAGAGAGTAAAGGCTTTAGTACGACGATGGGAAAGTAATCGATTTTTCAATTTATGACGATAAAGACTGATATGCAAATACACGAGCAAATAAAAACGCGAACACCAATTTTAGAACCTTATGGTATTTAAATTTACAAAAAAATTTACAGCTAATAGTTACAATTATTTAAAAACAGTTGAGCTATATGTCTGTCTGCTATCTGAGCTATCACCGCTCAATCTTTTTTGTTCTGGGACACGTAACATATTTGTCTTATAACCCCTCCTCAGACTCTTTTATATTGAGAATAGGCTCTTGATCTAGGGCACGTCTTAAGAGTAAATCCATGCTCCGCATTTTTATTTAGCCCTGATTGGCCAGACGCCTTGTAAATAGTAATGAAGCTTTGTGAAAATGTCGTCGAAGAATTCAAATTTATCGTTCGCTATTCCACAGTATAAATAGCATTGTTCAACATGTGAATTTTCACTCAGTTAAAAAAGTTACAATAACCTGAGTCAAGAGATATTGAAACTTGAAAACAGGTTATTAAGTTCAATTCAGTTTCACAAAAAAACCAAATTCCTAAAAGAACATTTGTTAACGTTCCATTTTTTGGATCAATCTATTCTATCTCAAACCTCGGCAAGATAAGATTCATTTTGCATTACAAGCTGATTTGAAGTGTCTTCGCCTAGCTGGGACTCGGATGAGTCAGACGCTTCGCCAGAAACGTGACAAGAAAACTAAGGGCCTATGAGGCTGCTGTCACATGTTTGTTATGGGCCTTTTGTGATCTGGTTTGATGGCATAATGTTCAGATCTTTAGGGCTCCTTCATTGATACTGAAAAACTTCTGTTTGGTTGCTTATTGGAGACATTTTTGGCAAAAAAAAATTAAAGGAACTGATAAAGTCCTATGACTTTTATCCTCAGATGCGGTAGATGTTCCTACCAATCTCCTAGGTAATAAACAAAGATTCATTGAGCACGGCTTGGGGAGTAGACAGAGGTACTTCCAAATATTAAATTAAGGCACATTTAATTTATACTTTGTAAGTAATAGTTTCTCATTTTGTGAGCAGCTTCATACCATAACGTCACAGTTAAATAAATAAATATTGGTGGACTTTCCACACAGCACTATCTAGTCTCAAACTAAGCCAAAGCTTGTGATATGGAAAAAAGCTGATATAAAACTTAAATACTTTTTTTTGTACTTTTTGTTTGTAATACATACCTATTATAGTATCCGTCAAACTTCTTGGACAAACGACCTTGAATGAAAGGGAAACGAAAAATAGGTCTCTTTGGTGGTGCGAAGAGTGCAAACCTTTCCCCTACCTACTCGCGCGATGGCCAAGAAGTTTGACGGGTACTATAATACTAAATAATTGCACCCAGACAGAAAACAAATATCACAAAAAATTTGTTCGCGGCGGGGAAAAGGTTAATAAAAAGAATAATAAGCATTTATTGTATCTGTGTATTTATTTGAATCACAAGGAATAATATTAAACATATAAACTAGGCGAATCTAACACCTTGTACAAAATTTACACACCTGTTTTTATAGCGGTACAGTAAATTATAAATCTCATAGATTGAATCAGAAATGCTTCTTTGATTGTAAATCACTTCTCATCAAAATAACCCGTAAAGAACTTCCATAATTAAATGATTGACTGCCATATTCGACCTAGCTGTAGGTACATTATTTTTTATGTTTATACTTTTATACTTTAGTTATTTTATTGGTCTGTAGCTGTGGATTTTATATTCGCTATCTCCACTTTATTATAGGCATTCTTATTGATATTTATAAAATAACTTAAGAATTTCACATTCTTCAAAGTAACTTTATACGCGGAAGTTTTGTAAGCATGAAAGGCCAAGGCCGCGGCCATTCATTAATTTAACTTGCTATGCATTTCTTATAACATTAATGTAAAAGCGTTGTTTATTAATTAATTTCGTTGTTCGTTGTTTATAAATTGTACCTCAATAAAATACACGAAAATGAGTTCTTTAAATACTCGCACCTAACTGATACTATACATAAAAATCGTTCATACCTAAATAATAATAAAATGATATGAAAAAAAAGACAGCTGACAAAAGAGAATTAATAAATAGAGAAGAACATTTTGGGACTAACCCATATCAAGTAACTAGATGTGCCCCACGGTTTCACCCGCGTAGTTTTCCCGGCATTACCACGGGATGAAAAGTAGCCTGTGTACTATTTCAAACTATTGTGCCAAATTTCATCCAGATCCGTTCAGCCGTTCTGGCGTTATTGAGAAACAAACATCCAAACTTTCACATCAGTAAATGATATTAGTGTGATGGCAGGAAGTTGATCATAAATTTTGAAAAATCTCAAAGAACCCTATATTCATCTTCTAACATACATCTAACATGGGCAAAGTCTAAGTTATCACATTTTAAATCCCTAATGTCAAAAAGATTGCTCTTCAACACAAAAAACGCATCAAGTGAATGCTCCTAAGCATTTTGAAACAAACAAAGACAAAACAACGACCGGGACTTCCTAAACTGTCGTTTTAATATTTAAATTGCGAAAGTACTGCAGTAACTCACATAAAACAAACCGACCTCGCTCTGAAGACAAACTCGTTGAATTTGAAATCGCACGAATCTCCTGCCCCTTATAAGCTCCCCATGTTTTATCTACAATACACAATATGGTTAGTATTTGTCTTACTTCTTATGTCATTCCATCTCACGAAGGTGGGTTGGTCTTTATTGTGTGCGTAGATACACATGCACGTTGTTTCTGTATGCGTAAGCTCGGGAGCCTTCAGTATCAGTCATTACATACAACACACATACTTAATACACATCACAACTACAAGTATTGCTTTGCCTTTGTGAGATAGAACCTTTTATACTTACTTGAGCTAGTTTTTTTTTTCAGATAATTATTATCACCCGTTTCATAGTGGACTTTGGTTTTTGTATAGTCATTTTTATATCCCTAAGAATGCTGGGAAGGGGGTTACAAGTACAAACGTCCATTTAAAGGGAAAATGTCTTATATGAAAGTATATAATTGTGTATAAGTATATATGAAAGTTAGCAATCACTGTGCGCGATCTTACACACTAATGATTTAAAACTAAGTAATAATAACAAAACCCCAATCCGCCACACAATTTCACCGAATTTATGAGTAAAAGGTGACTAAATACGTTATGCAAAGGTAAATTTACAAGCGCGACTTCCGAATCAAACCCCTACGCTTGATTAACCGTAATCTTACATACTCATATATTCATATCAAGAATTCATCGCATGTAATTCAATTTCAGTTAATTTAAATTCTGTGCACCCTTGAGGTACAGGTGTTACAAGAAGGTACAGAACAGCTGGTTCATTTTTTGTGTATATTTTAATCTAAAATGTTTATCATTTCGCTTATGTAATTATATTGGTATTTCTACATAAGCTCTATTTTTAGCTAAAATGTTTGTGATTTGAGCCGATATATGGAACAAACAGATGGCCCATCAAATATTAAGTGGTAACCATCGCCTAATAAAGCACTGCCCTATGATGCATTGCCATGCGTCCACCAACTTGAGGCATACAGATGTTAAGTCTGATGATTACAGGCTATCACAGACTTCTGTTGTTCATTTCATTCATTAGAAGTTGGTGACAATGATGATGAGTTGACCAGCTGGCTTAAATGAGCTGCGTTTGAGACGCATAAAGTTATAACAAGCAAAGTTAACGAGGTGGAATATCGCGTCAACGCTTAAGCGACCCTTTTCTTGATAGGAAATAACTATATTAATCAGTCGCTCAAGTCTGACTGGAGGGTCCGATCAGATATAAATATAAATTGCTGGACATTTCTAGCTATAAACCAAGCAAAGCTCGTGTATAAAACAACTGTCACGAGAAAAAAACTGGAAAATACACTCATACTACCATAACTCAAAAATGACTTGTCAGTTCTGACTCTCTGACGAGCATCAGCTTTCGATTAAAAAAAGATTCATCAAAATCGGTCCACTAAGTAAAAAGTGGCAAACAAAAAAAAACAGTCGATTTGAATATCCTCTTTTATGGCGTCAAATAAAATCAATAACATGTGTATAACTAAGCGATAAGTTTTCTATTTATTACGAGCAGAGATAACCACTTAACATATGAGGTTCTGATTGTAACGTCAAGTTTTATAAAAGAAAAGGCATTTATAAGCATATCCGTTATGAAAGGTTTCCCATCCCATATAATAAAACGAAAGAAGCGAAAGATCTACGCGTAATTGATTACTAAATAGGGTTAGCCTCTAAAGTGTCAATACCCAATCTATATTTGTTTAATAATTACTAATAAGCGTCAAGAAACATTATAAACAAGCCGTTAACTCCATCATTAGATGTTAATTTATGCAAATTAATCCTAATAAGGAGTAGCGAGAATTTATTGAAGCCTTTTATCGGATAAATTATTTTATCTGAATTTAAATTATTCATTTTTAACTGTTTCCGTTGGTAGGCCAAAGATTGTGTATTAACATAATATTTATTCATTCGTTTCATAATATTTATTCAGTCCGTAGAATCATTTAAAGTCTTAAAAAAATACTCCTTTTGTGTCAAATTCCAAACTCATTTATAGGATAAGAAATGATTTGTTAATTACAAAGCATAATAATATGGCGCCAAGAGAGCCATGTTATACAAATTAATTTATTTATAACTATGAGCAGTGTTAAATAGAGTTTCCTGGAATACAGAGCGACTAAGATAATTTCTTAGAAATCTGGGGGAACATTTATATCATCTGAGATGTTGAAGAGGAGATGATGATTAAAATTAAACTCGATTCAAATATCTTAAGGTGGAAATAAATGGGTAGTTGGCTGACAAGAAAAAATTTTTTGTTACAGACTAGCCTCTAGGTGTAACTAACAGTCAGGACTTAGATCCCTAGGCACGGTAGATATCCTATCAGACTCTTTAATACAAAGTGCCAACTCAAGATTATTTGGGGATGTTTAAGTGGGTTGATGATGTTTGAGGAATTGGGGTAGTCAAAGGTACGTCCAAATAATACATTCGTCACATTTTGCAGTAGTTAGTTCATCGGCGACGGGCTTACAACCTGTCATATTAAATCATCTGACAGGTTGCAATCCCATCGCCGATATCAGAGTACAAACTGGTGAGGACACCACGATCTTTTCTTTCGCCGATGCTCTCTAACTGGCATTGTCTACTCAGTCGAAGAGAAAATCTTCATTGGTGCACGTCTGCAGGATTCGAAGATCAGAAGACGAGATCGTTCCATTTAGTGCTTACTTTAATTGCAATGAAGACATTTTGGATTTTTACCATAAATTCATTCAAAAATTCCTAAGCTAAAACTCGCAACCCCTTATAAATCCACTCCAAAAATAAGACAAAAACCTATTTAAAAACAAAACACGCAGCTCAAAACCGCAGAACAAAAATATTACCGTCGCATTCAGCTCGTATTTTTGTCGGACAGACTTTTATCCCGCAAACTTTTTATATTTCCGATAATCCATTTGTTTTTCAAACATTTTCCTGAGCGAACGGCAAATAGTTTTTATGACTATCAAAATACGACCACGTACCTATGGCGTCATTGATGACTTTTTAATTACCGCTAGGTCGATGACCTTTCATGTGTTTTGCACGGATTCATTATAACTTGAGCTATGTTAGTTGCGTATAAATGCTAATACTGTTACTAAAATGGTATTAGTTACCTTCCCTATCTACATTCTTTGCATAATGATTTTTGTATCACTAGACGTAACGAAGAACGTTGTTTTACCCGATAGACGGATGACATTGTAAAGATCGTGTGTCATTCTTATCGTTCCTAATTGGTTCCTGTTGAGTGTGTCTTGCAGAATATTGCTTTGTCATAGGTGACGGTCACCACTTCAAAACAGGTGGGCTTGTTCTATCAGCAAGTAGCATAAAAACAGTGGATGGAGAGGGCTCAGATTCGTCCTTCCTGAAACAAAGGTCAGTAAGTGGATTTCTACACTCTTACGATGATCATGATAAATGTTAATGATTCAAAGTATAAAATTAAGTTACAAAATCACACAATTCAATGTTTTTTTTTCTCAGGTCAAAATGATTTTTGATAAAGTTCTTAGTAACTTTTTCTTTTTTTTTTTCTTTTTCTTTCTTAGTAATTTTTTATGGAATTTCATAACAGTTTCAAGAAAAAACAGATATTCACAGAATTTAATAGGTCTCATTTCTGACTATTTGTTTATGTAAGTATTGTTTTATTGAAAATATACTGACTAATATTCCTCAAAAAAAAATCTTGTTTTTAAACGTTTCTTATAATTATTATATATTAAATAAAGATATTTGTATCGCATTAAGATGTATCATCGTCTTGTAAGTCGCTTTTATACTTTCATTATTACCATTTACGAAATTAGTAATTAATCAAAACACAAAAATATCTATATTTTATTCAAAGATCAAAAGATTCTAAATCTTTGACATCTTATTCAAATCATGAGAACACCGATGTCTTCTGAAGACTTGAATTATTTGAAATGACTTGATTTGAATAATCGATTCTAAGGTATCAATATACCATAGAGTCGATTATTGCGTAAAATATTAACAAATTACTGTGCATCCCACGTACCTTATCACTGTGTCAAACGTAATTTCTTATAATGAATTATACTTTCACGAAAGATAATTGCGTGGGTGGTAGATATATCTACCTTCATGGCCTTTGCTTCCAATCTAAGTAGCCCTGATTGTCAAATGCGGGCATATAATTACAAAAAACCGTAGAATGCGAATTAGAAATTTAATACCCAGAAATTGCTTTAAGTATAGTTCTGTCCTCATCACCCTGTAAATTCCCCATCAGTGCCAGCGGCTTAAAGTTCTACTGCTTGTTCGAAACATCGTAAATAGTATTTTTTATAAAAAATTACATCTTGAAAAACAAGCATGCTTGTTTTTCAAGATGTAATTTTAAATAGAAATATGCATATTTAATGTTTATTAAAACAATTAGTTTACATAATTATATACTTACTAACTAAAAACTCTGAACCGTAAAAGAAAATTTAAAACATAACCTGACTTCATTTCACACTATTTTGTTATTTTCAAGAGCTTGCCCTAAAATAAATCGTCTTACACACAAACTGAATCTCTCATTGGCCTACTTCTTCCAACTAAATCATATCCATAATCAAAATCATACTATCATTCACATCTAAATGCATTGCTTCAGAAACATTCCGGCTTCATTTCACTTTTAAAATAATTAATTATAACTAAATCTAGCTAGAGCGTTGACCTGACATGACGTACCTCTATAACCTTATATTCACATTGACATTGACCGTAAAGAAGTTTCTAATGTTACATAGCACGCTAACAGGTAATGAACTAAAAACTAATTCCACAGTAATTAACGGACCGTTAAATAACAATTTAATCCGACCTTTGAATGTGAGCTAATAGGTCAAATAATACATAATTTAAATTTCCCATAAAGACTAGAAATTGTAAGGTAAGTTGATATTGTTTAGTGAATTTGGCTCGCTCTACAAAAAAAAACAAATTAATGCAGGATATGAAAATGTATGGGTAACTTTTTAAGCCCACATTGCTAACATGCACTGCTGGTGCGTTGTTGGATTTGCCCTTTTCACAGTTTTCTTTATTTTGTTTGACCAATGTCTACAGTAACCCGCATGTGGACTTTGTGAACATCTAAACTCGCTAAAAGCTACCTCAATGGCAGAACTAGATTCCTAAGGCAATGGATACGCTATCGGGCTGACAACCAGTTACGTGGTCAGTCTAGTTCGATTGCATCTTGCTAATTTGCTTGTTAAGCGTGTTTGATGCACTTGTGCTGGTTCATGTTACTTGCAACATTGAATAATAATTGAATTCACTATTATTTGCTTATTTATTTCATACGTAAAACTACAATTTATTTGTGGTTTCTTGACCATAACAATTAATAAGATAAAAGTTTCTTGGCCATAACAATTAATAAGATAAATTTGAAATAATGGAACCATAATAATTATCAAGTTAAAGAATGAATGAAACTTAAGTTTTTTTTGCTCTATTTTAGCTATAACACAAAATGTATTTTATTTATCAGCTTGCTGACCATTATTTATTTATGTTATTTATATTGCATTATATATACTAGCTGCACCTGCGGTTTCGCCCGCGCAGATTTAAATCCCGGTGTTCCCATGGGACAAAAAGTAGCTTATGTGCTATTCCAGACTATAATCTATCTCTCTGTCAAGTTTAATCACATCCGTTCAGCCGTTCCGGCGTGAAAGATTAACAAAAATCCATCCATCCATCGATACTTACAAACTTTCGCCTTTATAATAGTAGTAGGAGTAGGATAGGTTGTAACGTTATAGTAGATACGTGTAATTATAAAAGTCCAAACCATCCGATTGTCAGTTGCGATATTAGTGCGTAAAGCCGTTAGCAAAATCGAAGTTCCCCAGATAGTTCCATCGTTCGCGCATGCTTGCTATCTTAATTAGCGTATGTCAGGGAAAGTGTGTAGATAAGAATATTTATGGCCTCAGTAGGTGACTTCGTATCTAAGTTACATAGTAACTGCGATATGATCTATGGTACATAATTAGATAGTTCATGTTAAAAGGGCAGGTTAGAATTTTATGTGATCGGTTCGCTTTCGTTTTTATTGAGTTATGGTTAAGTTTAAATTATTTAAATAACTTTATTACTTAAGTATTTATAATATTACAAAATAAATACCGAGTGAGAATCAAACCTACCCGTTCTTTGAATATATATCTACAATAGATACGTTTTCTTTATCAAGAACCTTCTACTTCCATTGGTCGTTACTTCAAAAAAATGCGAATACTCGTAAGCCTAGCTAAGTTCTCCGCTGTCTATAAGCCTTGTCCATATTTGGGGGTTTGCTTTATTCTCCCCGTTCGGCAGACAGATTACTCTATTCTCGCAAAAAAATGAATATCCAGGGTTAGCCGAGGTGAGGTTTTACGAAGTTATCCTATTTATTCTGTCTGAACGAAATCAGCTAAGCTTGAACTTATCATTTTAGGGCGATTCTGTTTACAAAACCCTTGGTGAAAATCATAAAAGTTTACTTACAATACTCTTTTATTTTTCTTAAACCTAATTGTAGCTTCTGGGCAAAGCTCTCCCTGAAATCCTTGCAACCTACTTTATCACTTGCTTTTACTTCTTGTTGGGTTCTGATGCCGTTTCCTCCAATTGAGCCATATCTCAAAACCATTGAGAACTGATATTCAACTCTTCTTCTCTAGAAAGTCAAAAACCTCACTTTCCTTCTAGTCTAGTGCAATCGAGCTACTTGATTCGTCTATATTTATTCCACCTCTGTGGCGCAGCGGGCGAGAGTCCGCCTGTGACGCAAGAGGTTGCGGGTTCGATTCCCGCCTCGGAACAAATTTGTGTACGATCTGCAGAAATGTGCTCCGTAGGTCTGGGTATTTTCTATGTAAAATAAAAAAATATCTATCTATGTAAGTAATAATGTATTAAATATATCAGTCATCTAGTATAGTACCCCTAACACAAGCTTTGAGTAGCTTACTTTGAGGCTAGATGGTGCTTTGTGGATGTCCAGCATTATTTATTTATTTATTACTAATGTAGTCTACATGAGGCGTCATGACACCTCTACTTACTCTAAAGTTATTTTTATTTTATTGTTTAATAGCTAGACGTTTCACTGCCAACTCACCTGATGTAAAGTGAAGATGCAGTCTACGGTGGAGCATGCACGCTTAGCTATAATCCACTTATTCACTCTTGTCTTAAAAACTCTTATGTTGTATCGTTCCGGAAATACCGACGACGGTAAAGTGTTCCACTCCTTGGCAGTTTGCACCAGGAAAGTAAAATCTATAAAATTCGCAAAACAAAACTTCAAACCGAGCGAAGATATCAACAAAGCACTTGGTTCAAGGTTTACAAGTTTGAATCCCACTTGAAATCTGTGACGCAAGGTGTTCTATCTATATCACACTTGACTCCCATGTGGAGCTCTTGAAGAGCCTCGGAGTGCAATGGCAGGGTTGGCTACTGTAGGATAAATATTCATAACTCCTCTTCTTGTTGTGTCACTAGTTCTTTAGAAAGTTATTAAGGCTAAATAAAAAAGGTTTATTAATAAAAAAAGCACTTGACACATGATTTTGAACTTTTTATGTTGTAAGAGATCCCAGCTTCCTCGCGATGTTTTCCTTCACCGTTTGAGAGTATTGGCACTGGCACACACATACATTTTGAACAGAAAAACTCTCTGGTGCATGACTGGTTTGGAACCTAATTATAATATAAATAAATATGAATTTCATAAGCTTCTCGCTTATGAAATTAATATTTTTTTCGAAACACTGCTAAATTTTAGTTCTACCACCGTTTATCATTTGGCAAAAAAAAAAAAAAAAATTCTTCTGTGCAAAAGCTACTATTGTAATCTCCTGCAACGTTCTTATTTTCTTCTGGGTGAGCCAGACCATGGTAACGATAGCAACTTACTTCTGATTCTTGTTTCATACTAAGCGCAATTTGCAGCTCCTTCGTGCAAAAGCAATATAGCAGTATAATCAGCAACATTGTTCTTATCGTCAAACTAAATTGCTTAGCGCAAACAAAACCGCATCTGCTTACAAGCGCAGCAAGATACCCAGGAGTCGAGGAATGTGGAGGTGGCATGTGTTTACAAAACTCTAGGAGTATAATAAAATACACGTTCGCTCACGAACTTGTTCCTCGAAACAATAAATGATACTTTAGCTTAAAGTCGAAGTTTGACCAAAACCTAACTGGCGAGAAAGAAAAAAAATCATTAAAATTGAGTTCTACTTTGTGATTTAAAAAATAGTTTCAATCACAAAGTAGAACAAACATTTTTGTCATAAACATATCTACGTACACTGCCTGGATGTTAATTATAAATATGAATTTAAAAAAAGCAAAGTTAAACGTTATTTATTTAAAAAAAAGCTTAAATGTCTTAAAAACTATCTAGTTCCCATTTTTGTAATAGAATGCTTGCTTAGTTTAGGGAACAGTTTTGTGTCGAATGTCCACACCTATTTACATATTTCATGTCTCGCTAAATTTTTCTTTTGAACTACCTTTTTAAATAGTCGTGAACTGTTCCTACTTATCTGACCTTTGTAAGCTTTCGCTGCGAGGCATGCATACAAGGCCTTTCGTTTACAACAATCAATGGTTTCATTACAGATTCAAATTAGTTTCCAAGATGACTCGGATGACAAGACAAATCGTCTTTCTCAACTGACTGATGTATAATGAAATTTCGCTACCCGTTTTGATGCTGGACACGTTTTGAATTACTGTAAACTGTTTGGATGGCTTTAGTTTTCTGAGCAGGTAGAGGGTGGTTCAATAGAATTTACAGCGGGCTTATAATGATCAGCATTTTAGGATCAGTTACGATCTTAACTTTGTTATTCTATTTTGTTTTTGCGGGTTTTAACTCTGTCTGTAGCCATGTGAGAGTGGATACCCCAGGTTCTATAGAATGTTTGCTCTCGAAAATCTACTCTAGACCTGTAGGTGCAATGTACAAAATGAACTAAACACATAACTTTAAATCGCATGTGTGACACACATGACACATGAACAGATAACCTTAAAAGTTATTTAGTATTATTCTACCATGATAAATACCACTTCTTTATTTTGCTTTATATTTGAAACCATATTTCCAGACCCTTTTTGGGACGATAGAAAACATTTATAAGGCAAAAAAGCTTGCACTGCTATATTTATGTTTATATTTATACAGTCATATACGAAAAGAACACAGATATTGAGAGGAAGCTTTGCAAGTTTGGATTTGGGGAACAACAAAAAACTTCTTAGTTTAAATCTCCAGGCACGGTAGATATACCTTGAGATCTTCTAGTACCGAGTACCACCTCAAGATTCCCGTATGAGAGGGGTTGGCATTCTGTTACAATACAAAGGTTTCCTCACTTTCAAGACTAGTAGAGCTATTTGTGAAGGGCTCATCTCGCCTTTTTCTGTCGTTAAGCAGCGTTGCTCTGTTTCGGTTTGAAGAGTGTGGTCGCTGATGTAATTACAGGCACATGAAGCATATCATCTGTATGCCTCGATTTAATGAACGCAGGGCAATGCGTCGTAAGTCACGTTCCTATCGTGGTTTTCTTGCATCGATTGAGTGCATTTAGCACATCAGTTTTCAAAGAAATAAATTTATCGGTGTACTACCGGATTCGAAACCACGATTTCACGAACAGAGAGTAGGGTCATTCCCACTACACCTCTTGGCTCTAAAAAGCTAGTTTAAAAGGCTGTGTAAGGTCCAACGCTAACACGCCCGTGGGTATTTACATAGTAGAATAAATTAATTGCAATTTTGAAACACAAAGAGTAGACCGCTGCTCATGCAAATGAGGTCTAGGACGGGCTGAGTCATTTTTGACACGATTTTTGGATATGCATTTATGCGTGTGTTACTTTAAACCTTTTGTTTTGGAAATGCAAGAATGTAAAAGTGAATTAAGAAGTTCTTGACTTTGTACCATTACCGTAGTGAATTATTAAAATAGAGTACCTAGATAAAAAAAAAAACACTTACGAATTTATTTTATTGTCCAACACTCAGTCCAATGGACAACCTTATTGATATTTTTTTTTATATTAGTACATAATTAATATCTAATTTGTTGTTATGTAAGTATAATTTATTTCTTTAATACTTTTATGTTGTACCCAAAAAATTAAACGTAGTATAAAACATAAATTGACTTTAAAACAAACACCACAAAATATCAGTTTTTGTGACTAACTAATAAAGAAAAGTAAAAAAAAATAAGAGAAGAAAACCAAACTTGTAAAAGATATTTCTTAAACCAGTTCTATTTTTTTAATCAGACACACTGAAATAAATACTCAATTATATTTTATAAGCCACGCATGTAAGCAATAGTGCTAACCTTCTATGCCCACGCAATTGAAACAATAAAATGGTACCGAAGCCAGAATATGGAATCGAACACAGGTTCATTCAAGCCACGAACCATCGTCGAAGCACTACTGTACTCTAAAGATATAAATAGGCCAATCTGAATGCTAAATGCTGATTCAGTCCGTCGACTTATCGATCAGAGCCTATAGCACCAGTCTAGACGGATTGGAGTCGCTACAGTTTCAATCAATTGCTTTGAAACAGACTAATAATAATACCCAAACCAAAACTAGTTTAACATAAAGATACATTAAGACAAGCGTTTTGTTTATTTGCAATTTTAGTAGCTTTTTATACAACCAGTTGAGGGAACAAGCAGGCCCACCTGATGTTTAGTGGTAACAATCACCTATAACAGAGCATTGCCTCGTAAGTCACGCACGATATGCACGAACGTGCTCTACTATGCACTGCCCTGCGTCCATCAACTTAAGGCATACTGATGTTAAGCCTCACGTGCTTGTAATTACACCGTCGACCACACTATTTAAACCAAAACACAGCGTTGCTGCTTGGTGGCAGAAAAAGGCGTGATGGCAGTACTTCCCTGGACGAGGCCTTCACAAAGAGCTCTACTACTTTTTGAAGGGTTTTAAGCTGGTTCAATTACAGGCACATGAGGCTTAACACCAGTTTGCCTCAAATTGATGGTCTCAGTGCATCTTAGGGCATGTTCATGACGAACATCACTTGCGTAATTCTATAGGCTTCGAAATGATGCACGGGCGAAACATCGTCGGATACTTATGACTTGTATAGCAATGCTTTGATGAGTTACCACTAGATATCAGGTGGGTCAATCGTTTATCATCAGTAAATAGTATTAAAAAAATGAAAATCTGTGCTAACGTCCACGCTTGAAGGCCAGTGACTCGAATTGACTCGATAACCGCAACAGATGAACAAATTATTACCCTAATTACGAAGCGATATCGTTTTATCGAAACGTGTTAGTGGACGATGATTCTATTGTTCGAGCTGATTGTTCGTCGGCGGAATGGACGTGTTCGATGTGCTTTCGATAAATCGGAGTAAAACAAAAACATTTTATCGAACATTAATTGCGATGTACGACGATTACAGGCGAATTCGGTCCTAACGGAAGATCAGCGTGGGTTGTTGCCAACCCGCATTATGCTGAGTTAGGTTCCATTTTGCAGCACAAAATGCACTACCTTAGGTACCTATATTCCAATATTGTAAAAATAATACATGCCTATGGTGCCTTTTAATTTAAAAACTGTTTGATGTATATTTTTCTGTGTTGCAAATAAACTTATTCTATTCTATGATAAACGAAATTGTTTAAGAAATTTCGGCTAGCACAAGTTTAAAATACTTTTAGATCATTGCATATTATGGTTATTATTGTTTAATATAACGCCGTCAAAATGCTTTGTCACATAATTAAAAAAATGTTTTAACCTTATAAATCTAATTTTTGATTACTTGAAAAACTTGTTCTAAATAAACCAAAGATTAATTAATTATTTGTTGTCTAATCATCGATAAGTTATTTCCAAACTCAACAATAAAAGTTCAAAAAGAACCAAATACCCAGATATTATACTTGACAGGCACGTGACATATCGCACTGTCGCTTAAAGATAACAGATTTAAAAG
Organism: Plemyria rubiginata; assembly: GCA_963576535.1. NCBI lineage: Eukaryota > Metazoa > Arthropoda > Insecta > Lepidoptera > Geometridae > Plemyria > Plemyria rubiginata. Next base: position 8,367,915 of record OY754917.1, on the reverse strand, counting down.
ATATTAAACAGACCACCCAGACGATTCCAGTGACTCCCAATATTAACAGCAGACACGAGTCTCTGAAGTGTGTCATTAGGATCCGATCTATTTCGGTTCCAGCCGATGATGTTATTTTTGGACCGGTAGTTGGATCATCGTCGATCAAAGTTTATCGTTCAAGATGGCCACGGAACTGAACGAGAAAGCCAAACATAACATGTACACAGTGCTTCAGAAATCGTAAATTGAATGAGGAATCTTTCTGTTCTTGAGATTGGTATGTAGCATGTGGGTACTGAGTACGCCTTTGATTGCCAAGCGATTTGTTCGTTTGAAAATGAAAATAAAAATTGAGATTTCAATGGTGATTCATTTTTGTTGCAATTTGAAAATCAAGTGATCGTTGTTATTGAGACGTTTATGATGATGTTTGTTCATTTTTGTTGCAATTTGAAAATCAAGCGATCGTTGTTATTGAGACGTTTACGTAGGATGTTTTTTTTGTTATCATTTTCTTATAGATTTTTATATTGAATTAAATGTAGGTAGAATCTTTATATTTTTGAGATTGGTATGTGCCATGTGGGTATTGAGCTGCCTTTGATTGCCAAATGATTTGTTCGTTTGAAAATAAGTGTAAAAAAAATTTAGATTTGATTAGTGATTCATTTTTGTTGCAATTAGAAAATCAAGTGATTGTTGTTATTGAGACGTTTAGGTACGATGATTTTTTTGTTACATTTTTCTTATCGATTAAAATTTAATTGAATTTATGAATCTTTCTGTACTTGAGATTGGAATGTGGCATAATAATATGATATTGAACCGCTGCCGTTGATTGCAAACGATTTGTGTTAGTCTAATAATAAAAGTAAGAATTGGAATTGGAAATTGGTTGGTTTATATTTGTAGCTATTAAAAAAATTAAAAGCGTTCGTTGCTAGTCATCACAATAATATCAAAAATGTTGAATTGGAAAAAGGCTGTATGCACATAGGTATGTATGGATGTTTGTTACTCAATAACGCCAGAACGACTGAACGGATCTGGATAAAATTTGGCACAGAGATAGATTATAGTAGATTAGCACATAGGCAACATTTTGTCCCGTGGGAATAACGGATCTGGATAAAATTTGGCACAGAGATAGATTATAGTAGATTAGCACATAGGCAACATTTTATCCCGTGGGAATACCGGGATTTAAAATTACGCGGGTGAAACCGCGGGGCGCAGGAAGTACAATTAATCTTACTTTTGAATTGATAGAAGTAAGTAAAAATATAACAAGAGCATTGAGCGTTAAAAAAAATATCTAAAATGTTTTTGCAATAAAATATTTTAAAACAAGTTAAAAAATGTCAGAATAATTTCTACGTGATAGACAATAATAGTTTATTGTGGTAGTAAAGTAGCTTCTACCTTAAAGTGCTTGTTTGTTGATAAGAAAGGAATATTAAAATGTGCAACATTTCAAAAGCTTTTAGGCTTACAAAGCCTGAGATAAGGGAATTATGAATGTTTAGGCCGCTGCTTAATAAAGCACCAGGGTAGCAATAACAAAACTTTGACGAGACCTAGCATTTTTTGTAAACCTGGTGCTGGCTGTAACCAAGGTTTCCTGCGATGTATTGCCTTGGTTACTTCGGCACTGGATAAGTCTGTAGGCTTAGTCCAGTGCGGAGTCATAAGCATTAAAGATTCTTGTTAAAATAAATTCTCGAATCAATAAATTTGTATATGCTAGTAAATTTTTTTTTAATTTATAAAAATAAATTACATTAATAATTTCACGCTTAGAAATCTACTACAAAGTAATAAAAAACATTTAGTTCATGATCAAATAGTGATGAATTACATTCGCTATAGTTAAATGTTGTGAGTTGACTTGAAAGCAATAGGGTTTTTTATGAGTCTATAATATCTTAATTGGATGTAATTTTATGTTTTTTTTTGTTATTCATATTATAATTATTTGGTTGTCAATTCTTTCTACGAGCCACTTGTAATAAAAATAAAGAAATAATAAAATTACCAAACTGATAGCAAGGGAAAGGGAAGGGATCTATCGAGGGAATTGTCCACAGATGATCCTCCTCATGTTATATCTATGCACAGCACAATGCATATTTTTACCTACACAATGCATATTTTTACACACACAATGCATAACACTACATAGTATAAAACAAAGTCGCTTTCTATGTCCCTATGTATGCTTAAATCTTTGAAACTACGCAACAGATTTTGATGCGGTTTTTTAAATAGATAGAGTGATTCAAGAGGAAGGTTTATATGTATAAAACATGCATGATATGTCGTGTACCCGTGCAAAGCGCGGGCGGGTCGCTAGTTTTTAATAAAACTAAGTAATCTGTGTTCTTCGGTACTTCGATCAGACAAAAATGTAATTTCCGCTTTCGTCGACCGTTGATCTTTTATCAAGTGTTTATGTAAGTGATGTCATGCCACCTTATTAGCAACGCCATAACAACGTCCCAATTCCCATTCGCATAATGTAAATGTTCGGCAGATTGTTAAAGCGTGGGTGGGCTAATAGTCCGGATTGTATTGGCAAGATAAACTGAGCTTTCAACATGATGTTGCTGGGTTTTCGTAATATTTAACACTGATAAAATCAAGAAAAATATGTATATTAAATAACACGCATGGTTTAGCAGGCGAAGCGGGAAATGTTTTTAAAATGTGATAATCGTTACTCAGTATATAATCGAAATATTTGCAATAGACGTATTTTGACATAATCTCTGATAGGTAAAATGAAATCACAATTAAATACCCCAAATATGGAAAATAGTAGTTTATTAAAGTTTAAGTTGTCTATAACATGTAACTGTTTATAGGTACTTGTCACGACAAGATGGAGATAGGTAAACGGTGTTGGTTCCACACTGTAATGATTTCCAACTATCTTAACTTATTCTGTATTGTGTTTTGTTTATTAACCCCAATAAATAAAATAATGTAAAAAGAGGTTGCAATTAAAATGAAATGTATGAAGCGACTTAAGATCTTGCGATCACGGTCTCGTAAGGAATTCGCAAAGTTCGCACATCAATAAAACAATAAAACCCAAGCAATTACACCAACTTCCAGAGATGGTAACTCAAAGATTAAAATAATTTTCTTTGCAATTCCCCCTTATGGGCTCCGCAAAAACTTGGCTGCTTGCCAACTGGTTCTCTGAGTGGTGGACGGTTGACTTGAATTTATATATTTGGGTTAGCGAAGTGACATAGTGAATGTTGTACCTGCTTCACCTTATAGTTACGATCGTTGTTATGGGAAAATTTGACTTTCCTCGCGTTTGAAAGTGCGCCGCTTCAACTACTTTAAATCGCACTTGAATCCTTTCACCACACTTGCTCGAAAAGATGCGTGAAGGAATAAATTAAATATGTTACGATTGAAAATATGTAGGTACCTATTAAATCTTTAAATGGAACCTCTGATTTTTTTAGAGAAAAAAATATACTTTTTTTTACACAGAACCAAAGCCACCTCAACGTTATGTAAACCAATAACGATTTCACATTACAGATAGTATTTAAAATTCAATTATCCGTCATTTTAATTTTCTTAGGTATCCTCAAGAAATCCTCAGATGTTATTATGTTCAAAGTCATCATTCAGAATCTGTTTTATTGAAAATTTCTAAAACCCTTTCGGTATGTATATTTTTTGTTAAATCGGGTTTTCATATCTAGCTTTTCAACCCATTTCTTACCGAGAAACAAATACTTTCTTCCATAACTTTGCCTTGTAGCACTTGAGTATAATGACGACTGCCATTCGTCAGCGGTTTGACAGGGTTAGCCTTATCGGTGGAGCCAGTATCCTTTTACGAATGTATCTGTACGGTAGCGAATACCTATCCGTCTTTGATGTTATTGACATTGTCGTGGGTCTGATAAGTTGACCTTACAGCCCAGATACTCCGCTTTTCTCTTTATGTTATACTAGAGATTATTTTGGCATGTCTGAGTCTATGTATTCAGTTTTGTGTATTATCTTCTTTTTTTTAATTCTTATAATTTATTTATTAGGATTTTGGCGATTGATTTTGTTTTATCGAGGTATTGTTGGAAAAAAAGTCACCAATATACAAAAACCTGGCCAAACCTTTTTATAAAGGCTTAATACCCCTTATAACATTATTGTAATATTTAAAAGCTTAATGATAAACTTATAACCTAGTTAGTGAAATAAATAGGCTAATAGTTAGGAACGTATTGCAAAGAACACACCCTTCTAATTATTGAAGTCTCTAAGACCATTATTTTAGGTCGTGCATTGCATGTCAGTCAGCTAGTTATAATTAATTAATTAATTAATTAATTATTAATTAATAAATATTGGTGGACTTTCCACACAGCACTATCTAGCCCCAAACTAAGCTTATGCTTGTAATATGGGAACCAGATAGCTGATATACTAATACTTATAATACTTTTTTTTTTGTAAATACATACTTATAATATTATATAACACCCAGACAGAGAACAAACATTTATGTTCATCACACAAATGTTTGTTCACGGTGGGAATCGAACCCACGACCTACGGCGCGGAAGGCAGAGCTACTACCAACTGAGCTACGTAGGCTGTCAATAACTTTGATTATTATGAAAAAAAAACTGAAACAGCTTCACGACTTTGATCCTCACCAGGCACGGTAGATATCCCTTCAGATCTCCCAGTACCAAGTACGATTATTATGGTAATAAAACATTTCCAGATTAATTCCAGATTATCGAGTCACTAACATAGGTACATACCTACTCCTAATAAGCATTAGTAACTAACATTATTTTTTATTTATTTATTACTTTGTGCAATGTACATGCAAAAATAACGAAAAGTACTGTCACAGAAGAAATAAATAGTAGGTACTGCATTGATCAAGATACAGTCTATCGTAAATAAATAAATAAATAATAAATAATGCTGGACAATCCACACAGCGCCATCTAGCCCCAAAGTAAGCTACTCAAAGCTTGTGTTATGGGTACTAGATGAGTGATATATTTAATACATTATATATTTACATAAACACCCAGACCAACGGAACAAATTTCTGCAGATCGTACACAAATTTGTTCCGAGGCGGGAATCGAACCCGCAACCTCTTGCGTCGCAGGCGGACTCTCGCCCGCTGCGCCACTGAGGTCGTCAAATAATTTGTCAAGTGAAAAAAATTACTGACGTATAGACAGTGAACGCTGTTTTATTCGCGCCCATTGCACTGTACGAGTATGTAGGAACTAAGATTCTTTTTCGTGTACTTAGTACACGCTAAGAGTAGTAGAGCTCTTTGTGAAGGGCTCGTCCGGGGAAGTACTACCACCACGCCTTTTTCAGCCGCCAAGCAGCAACGCTGTGTTTCGGTTTGAAGAGTGTGGTCGCCGGTGTAATTACAGGCACATGAGGCTTAACATCTGTATGCCTCAAGTTGATGGACGCAGGGCAGTGCATCGTAGGGCACGTTCCTATTGTGCGTGACCTACGGGGCAATGTTTTGTTTATAGGCGATTGTTACCACTTAACATCAGGTGGGCCATCTGCTTGTTCCATCAGCTAGTTGTATAAAAAAAACGCTGTAAAAGGCTGCGCTTTATCAAACTTTACTATAAAACGAAATGAACTCTAAAACTAAGTGTTAGCACACTTCGAGAAAAAATAAACCCACGTTTCATTTATCTTGGGACGTTTGGGCTCCAATTGGTCTTTGGCTTTCGAGAGCATTTATCACTTGCTCGAGAAATTGGCTTCCTCAGACTCACCGGGAGTCGAAACGCATTGCAGTGCCAAATATATTATAAACTACTAGCAGCGCCCCGCGATTTCACTCGCGTAGTTTTAAATCCCATTATTTAATATAATAAAAAGTAGTCTATGCACTATTTCAGAACATAATCTATTTCTTTGCCAAATTTCATACAGATCCGTTCAGCCTTTCTGACGTCATAGCGAAACAAACATCCGGGCTTTTACATCTAAGGTAATAGTGCGATGATTAAAGTTCATATCACATCTGATGGCCAAACGCGATCTCTTGAAGCATTCCTATTTCAATATCACTTTACTTTTTGATCATAAAGCCTACTCTATGCAGTTGATATATAAGACATTGACATAAGACATTTATTAAGAGTAGTAGAGCTCTTTGTGAAGGGCTCGTCCGGGGAAGTACTACCACCACGCCTTTTTCTGCCGCCAAGTAGCAACGCTGTGTTTCGGTTTGAAGAGTGTGGTCGCCGGTGTAATTACAGGCACATGAGGCTTAACATCTGTATGCCTCAAGTTGATGGACGCAGGGCAGTGCATCGTAGGGCACGTTTTTATTGTGCGTGACCTACGGTGCAATGTTTTGTTTATAGGTGATGGTTACCACTTAACATCAGGTGGCCCATCTGTTTGTTCCATCAGCGAGTTGTATAAAAAAAAACATAAAAGTAATATAAAAAATAAGAATGCTTCAAGAGATCGCGGTTGGTCCTCTGTATGGCTTAGGTCACGGATAGGGCACGTTCTTATCGTGCGTGACTAACAAGGCAATGCATAGTTATGAAAATGAATAATTTTAAGAGTTCCTTATACAACCTTTTTTTTTAAATACTACCTGCGTTCGTGTCACAATACACGTAATAGCTATTGCTACAATTTTCCGTCCCACAGCGCTATACAAAGTCTGCTGAACGAGAAAACGTATTAAAACTGCATTGCGCTTCCTGTATTGAAATCAGAGCACTTTTTTTACCTACGTCTATCTTCACATTTTCATTATTCTGTACTTAGACCATAAAGCCGGCACAAAGGCTTTGTTCAGCAAAGCCACAGTGTTGTGAAGATGGTTGGATCATATACACTAGCATACTCCATTAAAATAATAATAAGTTTATTAATCAAAACTTTAAACAGTAGTCGAAGCTCGATCAACACTAATCGGCTGTTAAGTCACTTGCTATCATCTCTGAAATAACAAGTGACTAAGGTAATTTGAATTATCGAATGTTTATATTGTTGTGTGTGTAATAATAATACATATTTTGACTGTCTGTAAAGGTTAGAGAAGGCTGACATAAAATAAGCGAGGCCTACAGTGGGTGATACCGGGTTGAGATGATATCTGTAATAAAATAATAATAATAATCTTTATTTCAGACACTAGTTCCATAGTAAATCTAAAAACTTATACATAAAACACAAAATAAAAATACACAAAATAGTTTATAAAAAAAAACATACAAATATTTAATAGGTACAAACCAAATGCTTAAAATAAATAATTGAATATTAAATTTTGTTTTTGTAGAATAAATGGCTTTTTTACTTTTACTTACAAACCAAATGCAAAAGTGTGTCAAATTGTACTGTTTCAGCTGCTCCGTTTATAAGCTGGGGTAAGTATTTCCAAGCGTTACGGATAGAGCCTTCCTCCCCTAATTTACATGAATAGTGCACGGGTTTGTTTAATGTGCAATTAATTATTTTTGTTTACGAAATAAACCGTCGCGTCGGTTGTATAAAGTTTATTAATTAGCGTTTTAGATGAGGTAAGGGGTAAAGTTTATCAACTGGATTAGAGGAAGTGGTGACTTAGAGTTCTGTCGTCTTTATGTTCACTTTTAGAACTTTTGTACTGTTGCCGATAAAAGGAGATAAACAATTTTAGAACAACGTTTTTTTTAGTTTTTTTTTCTATATTAGAAGTCAAAGTAAATTAACAATTTTAAAACACAAATGACAAATGTTTTTTTTTAGTTTTTGGTATTAAGTTTTCTATATTACAAGTCTTACCCCCGGTTTCTGAAAGCGTGATCAACACTAACCGGCTGTCAAGTCACTTTCTATTTCAGCTTTTGCTTCAAATTAGATAGGGATAGCAAGTGACTTGACAGCCGATTATTGTTGATCGAGCTTTCAGAAACCAGCGGGTAATCTGTGAAGTAATGCCAATTGTTATAATTAGTATGATTGCTTTGCATCAGGTGGGTCAACTGCGGGTCCTAGCTAGTGAAATCCAAAAATGGTTTGTTTCCTTTGACAAGGTTTTCTGTAGCTTCATTATTCATCACTAAAACCGCAAGACGAGAGTTTTTTCGTGAGAAATCTCTTTATAATGACTTACCTTAATTTACATGAAAAGTAGTGCTGGTTTTCTGAAAGGAGATTTTAATATCGCTTGAAGTGAACATTTTTGCTCACTTAGAGCATTTTGCTGAAGTTTTAATGCAAATGTTTCAGTTTTTTCTGCAAGGTAATACATATTTGTTTTCCACCGAATACAAAAATAAAGTAGGTATTTTTTTGGAAGCAGAACTACTTTTTTCTGAACAGAAACATACAATTATTGTCGATGTATAAAAATTCACTCCATAGTATTTAAAAACTGTTTCAAAATTATGTTTTATTGCTGCTTTGCATGGGATGCATGTATAGGCTAATTATTTTTTTTGAAGGTAAGGCAAAACCAAGCCTCTTCTAGGTATGCACTTCCAAAGCCTATTTCTGACGTCAAGCAGTGTTGCTGTTTTTCGGTTATTATTTATTATATTATTATTACTTATTGAGGCAATGCATTGTTATAGGTAATCTTCTTCTTCTTGTAGTGTCACTAATTTCTTTCGAAACAGTGTGGTGAAAGGATTTTAAGTGCGCCTCAAGAGGCTCCTTTCGAGCACTTGACACATGTTATAGAGCTTTTTAGGTTCTACAACATGCCGGTTTCCTCATGATGTTTTCCTTCACCGTTTGAGAAATACTGGCATTGTGCACATAAATTGTTGAACAGACTCATTGGTGCACGACCGGTTTCGAACCCACGACCTTATGATCGGAAGGCGGGGTAGCTACCACTAGACCACCAGCACTCTATATTATAGGTGATGGCTACCACTTAACATCAGGTGGACCACCAGCATATTCATCAGCAAGAAAAAACCCAGGGTGGGCTAGCTTGTAAACATAATACAATAGTAGTCGGGTCAACAGTGAAATCTCTTATTTCCTTAGACACGGCCGCCAGTCGTTTGATATAAATTATTCAAACGTTGCGGTCGATAAGCCAGCACGTAGGATAGGGAAACATTATGGATTATTCAGGAATGCACTTAGAATAGCCACTGAAATGCTCCTTGAGTGGCGTTGACATGAATACATTTTGATTGGGGCTAGTTTTAAACAATGATATACAATCGACACTTCCTACCTCCCATTTTGTAACCTATATCTATATAATCTTCTTGAAACTTATTTTGTTATTCTTCTGGAAAGGTCGACGGCAAGCGCCCGAGAGGTCGAAGTCCCCTTCGATGGTCTGACCAAATCCGCTCATCATTGAACACCAAACTTCACGATGCTCTTCAGAATGCCAAAGACATAGATGGCGGACCATCGTTAAAACTATGATGGCTCACCAATTACTGTGAAGGAAGAAAACCAGGTTTAAAACTCTACTTCGTCTAAATGGTAGCTATCGGCAGTGGCTTGAGAGTAGTTGTCGTATCTCATGTTTATTGTGACAACCTAATTAGAATTGACATTGACAGCTGATTACAAGACGGAATATAATCCCTGGAGCTATTCGTTTTCTGTCATCTATCGAAGCAACATAGCATTTTCATTATAATTGTTTTTCTAGTGTTATTTTGAATTGTGTTGTGTAATTTTGGTGGTATTTTAACCAACATTACTTGTGGTCTTAGCACAAAGTGTAAGCATTTGAAATGAAAGTGTATTATGTGATATCGTGATTTGACCGAAAATGTTTCAAATGTTTTGAAGAAATCGCCACCATTTTCTTCAAAACAATTGACTGACTCGACTTTCTACTGACGTGACTAGAAACTTATCAAAGAGCATATAATCTATATCACTTGACACTGGCAAGATTGTCTATAGACAGGAGCCATAAAAAAAAAACCCTGGAGCCTTATTCACTATGACCATGTGCACCGCGATTACAGCTAACACAAGGCAGCCGATGACATACGGTCAGGGCAAAGTATCTCCTATGTCATAGAGAATAAAGCCCAACATCAAGTTTTGACGTTGGGGGCAAGGAATCTCCTATTTTCATAGTGAATAATGCCCCTGACTAAAAGCCTGCTATCATCAGAAATTCTTTAGGCCGGCCTGTTAGGTACACTTTTTTTGTAGCTTATTTGACTATTGTTTGTTTATGGTTTTGTATTAATATTTGTTATAGTTGTAATATTAGTTAACTAGTGTATTTAGCATATTAGTACACTCATTGACAACAAAACCGAAACATCGGGTAATTATTAAAGGAAAAATGCGTTATATACCCGAGTAATGTTTTTTTAGTCAATTATTTTTATTCTTTAATATGGAATACTATAAAAATGTGTATGTGAAATTAAAATTTGTCCATAAGGTAGGTAGGAAAGAGCGCAGATGTCTATTGTAAAATCCTAGCTGGTCCTGGGGCTTAATTTTTATTTTTACTTTAAAACGTTATTAACAGTAATCAATATTGATGTGCCCAAATAAATAAACTTCATTTGAAATATACATTTGCTGGTTCTTTGCACTGACTTTAAAAAAATACAAAACAAGGGCTCAAGGCTCGCTACTTCATTAAACTAAAAACCAAAAACGAATTTAGTTTTTTAAACTCGACTTTGACATTAACCTGTTGTGTCTGGAATAGAGTTATATAAATAAGCTGTTATTAAAAACAGATGTATTTACCTACAGCCAGAAGTTCTATCCACAAACTGATAATAGAATTCGTTTATAGTCGTATATATCTAAATATATTCGCTCTTTCAGTCAATTAGCGAGCTGCAGAAATGATTTGTAGCCGCCCGTAATTCATAGTCGTTTCCTGTCAAATACCTGTGTGGAAATAATATTTTCTGCCGGTTTTTCTATTTTAGATAACATACTCGTAGTAAATTATGTCTCCGGTAAAGGATTGTTTTGTTAATTGAAATGATGGAGCGTTCCGGAATTATCTTTCTCTTGCGTTTATTTTATAGGGAAAGTTGTCTAGTGGGAGAGATCCCGACTTAATAACAATTAATTTGAAATATTTCACGGGTATTTATCGCGTTTTATCTATAATAATTTCCCGACGTTTCGGATAAGTTGCAATAGTCGTGGTCGCTGGCAGACATGCTCAAAACATGCTCCAATAATCATAGGTCGATATTTGGTACTAGGACACCTAAGACTGGTATCAAAGTTTTGAATCTGTTACTGATAAAAAAACGTGTCCAACTTAGAATTACTTCTTTATCATGGGTCAAAACATTAAAATCACATCACATTATGTAGGTTAAGTTACTTCAACTTGTAAAATTATTTATAAGGCCGTTTCCCTTTACCTTGATTCCCAAACTTCGGAAGTTGGTGGTTTAAAGTTTTAATTGAAGCCTTTTCGCTAAAACGGAAAGTAGATCCTTGCGAATATTGAAGGGGCACCTTAAGGCTTCTTTATTCAACGTGTGTGTGAGTGGGAACGGAAACTTTTGGTGTCAGAATTCTTAACTTAATTTGCAAAGTAACGCGCCACGCCTAAGTGAAGTTGAGTTTGCGTTGCGATAAGAGTCGGGTTTTTTAGGATTTTATTTTCTCGCAGTTATTGCTATTTTATAAACACAATATCGTTCACATTAAGATAGATAGATAACTCATAATAGAATTAAAAAAATATATAATACATTTTTACTGTTTATTATGTATAATAACGTAGATAGATGGTTATATAAATAGTACACAAGTGGATACTAAAATATAAATAGGATAATAAAAAAAATTCATTAAATGACAACTCTAATCATTCCATTCCGTCTCTTTCATACTCAATTGTTGACGTAAGTTACCTCTCTTTAGTACTCGTGATAGGTATGGATGATTTTTTTAAGGCACGTCTGTGTGTGGCAATGCGAAAAGTACTCAACAGTATAAGCCATTTAAAAATTATACCATGGTTGTAAATATGTCAAAAAGGTGTTAAAAAACCAAGGAATATAGATTGTATTCAAATTCCTTGTCAAAAACAAACATGAAAGCATCCCAACAAGGTACAAACGAGGCGCGAACAAAATGTCATAATGAATTCAAAAAACGTTCCAAAAAGTTTTTAATTCAGCTGTCAAAGAAACATGACACAAATACGCAGGAAGTTGAGTGATGTGCTAAGATCGAATGTAATTGGACGCTTCCGGGAGATGATTGTTAGCTTGTAAAGTTGAGGATGTTACTATACTATTGTTTTCTTTTACTGAAAACGTTGAACTTAATTGGTTAGCGGTATTATGACCATTAAACTGAGTACAGTCATAAATCCATCATAAATTACGACATATAAAATTTTAAGTTTTAACAAAAGCTGAGATGTACGTAAGTTAAGTCGCAGACAACCGTGAATCCACTGCTTGCCCGCATGCAAATTTTTAAATTACTGAATTTTGTTATGGAATGTCTCAATAATCGATGGTTGTCATCCCCTTAAATACGGTAGTTTGACAAATTGTGAAGAAAAACTGCTGAGGATATTAGTTTGTGTTATATTGTACCTATTCTAGACAATGGGAATAATAGTAAGTAATAATAGTTTACTAGAATTATGAGTTCGTACTTGGTACTAAGAGATTGCATAATTTTTAATATAGGTCTGCTCTCTTTTGCAATATAAATAAATATTGGTGGACTTTTCACTATCTAGATCCAAACTAAGCACAGCAAAAAAAGGAAACCAGATAGCTGATTAAATATGAGTTTTTTTTAATACGTGGTTACAATATTATGTAACGCCTAGAAAAAGAACAAACATCTATGTTCATTAGACAAAATGTTTGTTCTCGGTGGGGATCAAACCCACTGCCTACGGCGCAGAGGGCAGAGCTCACAATGACAAATCTACCTACTTAATAAGAACTGAATACAGAATTGAGCGGATGTCTACAGTGCCTGGGTATCATAGTCACGTACATATTTCAGTTTTATTTACGAAATTCTTTGAGACAGAATGAAAAAATCACTGCGCATTCTAAATCGTAGACGTTCTGCGACTTAGTTACAAAATCATATCCAAATATAAACCTCCTTTGAATGTTAAACTCTACACATAAAATGTTATAAAACTAGCCTGCACCGGAAATACATGAAAATCCAATTGCCACTGATGATTCTCGTCCCGAATCTGATCTAATTCTGGTCCAAGAATCACTGTATTAATAATAGTTATTACTGAAGATTTTGGGCCGAGAGTCATTGTATAATTAATAGTTATTACTGAAATGAAATGACGAAATCCCTAAAAGAACCAAGGTAGTCGACATAGCTCTCAGAATCAGCAAGTTGAAGTGGCAATGGGCAGGTCATATAGCTCGAAGAACTGACAACCGCTGGGGAATAAAGGTTCTCGAACGGCGACTATATACGAACAGGAAAGCAAAGTGTGGGACGCCCTCCTACCCGATGGACTGACGACGTTGTTAGGATCGCGGGAAGTAGATGGATAGAAGGGCTACGAATCGTTCTCCCGAAACGCATAGGTTAGGCCTATGTCCAGCAGTGGACTTCTTTAGGCTGACGATGATCTAGACAAATCTTAAATTTACTCTGTAAGCTATAATAAAATCCTTCTAGAATGCTTTTAGTCAAAGTGAAGTAAAATAACTCCTCTTAAAGAGTAGTAAAAATATTCAAAAACAACTTTCTTCTAAAAAGGAACAGTACAATCATTATGCTTAAAAATATAACAAAGAATTTTATTTCAAACCGTTTTTACATCTCGCAAAAATAAAGTTTTCAAAGGCTCGGCAGAAGTCATAAACAGCACTGCATTAAACTTTTGTGTAATGAAACGATCATAATATAAAAACAAAGAAAAGAACCATAAAATCAAACTCTAATGTATAAGTATATAAAGCATGTTTTTGCCGAGCCCTTGATAATATAAAATGAGGCGCTTTGTCAGATAGCTCACTCCAATTATTTGATTTTGCAGAAATAATTTGATTTTGCAGTTTTTTTATACAACTAACTGATGGAACAAGCAAATGGCCCACCTGATGTTATGTTGTACCATCACCTATAATATCAATTCATTGCCTCGAAAGTCACGCACGATAGGAACGTGCCGTACGATGCACTGCCCTGCGTCCATCAACTTGAGGCATACACAGATGTTAAGCCTCATGTACATGTAACTACACCGGTGACCACACTCTTCAAACCGAAACTCAGTGATTCTGCTTGGCGGCAGAAAAAGGCGTGGTGGTTATACTTCCCCGGATGAGCCCTTTGATTTTATTTTCTGTTAGTTTTAAGTAAGTACCTACTTGTATTGTGGGACGAAATAAATATATTTTCTTTCTTTCTTTCTTCACAAAGAGCTCCACTTATTTGAAAAATAATCAAACTCTGATTTTGGTTCTGACAGTAGGTACTAGAATCTATGGTAACGATTGACATAAATCTGTTTCGACAAAAACCAAATCAGTCCAATGGCTTGAATTCGTTTAAGCAATCTAAACACGTTCACCAAAATACGGCAGCCGTGGTTGTACAAATAAACACCCGATTGTCACAACAATGCACACAGATATGCATAGTCCTATCACGTTCGACAGTCAGTGCAGTTTTTTTTACTCTTATGATTACTTTTTTTACTTTTATAAATTGGCTTTTTTACTTTTATAAATATTTACCTTGGGCAATATTCTCTATGACAATAGGATATTCCTTGCCCCAAACCATGAAACGTCAAAACTTGATGTTGGGCTTTATTCTTTATGACATAGGAGATACTTTGTCCTGGCCGTATGACACCGGCTGCCTTGTCTTAGCTAGCTGTGATCGCGGTGCAAATGGTCATAGTGAATAAGGCTCCTTGTGACTACCCTACTATAAGAAAATTTGAGTAGTTGCTAACAAATCTATCTAGTACCCATAACACAAGCTTTGAATAGCGTACTTTGGGGCTAGATAGTGCTGTGTGGATTGTCCAGCATTATTATTATTATTATTATTATAATCTTGATTGCAACAATTTTTTTGATATCAATCAGGAATAACTTTTAAATACATTTTTAAAACGGGCTATTTACCATGATTTGTGAGTTTATTTGTTCGCTAATTTCAAAATATTGAATTTAATTATGGTAATAATAAGGTGTCATCCCAAATCAATTATTCCGGTCTCTCACTCAACTAGATTTGCCAAAACATACTCATGCTCTACAAAAAAATCTGTGGTTTAATTAAATACATGCAGAAAAATTCGTTTTTTTTTACAAACTGACCAAGCTACTGAGTCTTATCACCAAATGAAAATGATTCCATAACAGCACCCAGTACGCTTGGCGTAGGCCCGTGTAGTTATTTACCAGCTAATGTGAGCCGAGGTGGGTTAGCCTCACAATATTAATTAACAAGTTTTGCACCGCGGTTTCACCGCGCAGATATAAATCCCGGTATTCCTACGGGATAAAAAGTAGCCTATGTACTGTTCCAGACTATAATATATCTCTCTGCCAAGTTTCATCCAGATCCGTTTAGCCGTTCCGGCGTTAAAGAGTCACAAACATCCATCCATCCATCCATACTTGCAAACTTTCGCGTTTGTAATTAGTAGTAGGATATTATTACACTGATTGAAGCAAATACGTTATTACCCGGATCCTATGATTCTCCGTATCGTGGCAATTAGTTAGTACCCACTACTGATGCTGCTGAATCCAGACCAGGAACAATGTATAAATATCAGCCAGCTTAGATTGGAGCTAGGTGCCAGGTAAAGTATCTTCCAATTAAAATAAACGAATGGAAAGTACATAATAACTACCCGGAAAAAATCTATACAACTCGATTTGATAACGCCTACTTCTTAGCAACGAGCTATTTTTGTGGCCTTTGCGAGCTAGCTTTGCCAGAAACGGTATTGTATAGGGACCGTTTTGAATTCTTTATAGCCCGTTAACTGACAGTAAACGGTTTTAATGAGATTATTATAGCTTTTGTTGGAACTTTATAAATTCCTACTACGGTCCAAGGCTCTATTGAAATGGTGATCGTTACGGCTACGTTAATAGGTCGTCAGAAAAACTAGATTTACTAGGAAATTATAATACCTAAAATTGGATCAATTATCACAAGATACCTCTCCTACTGGAATTCCAGACACAATAGAAAATGTATTGTCTCGCCTAGATCTACGTTCAGGCATACGAGAGGTTGAAGCAGTAGTAACGTTAAACCTGGTTTCTGAAAGCTCGATCAACACTATTCTAATCGGCTCTCAAGTCACTTGCTATTTCAGCTTTTACTTCAAATTAGATAGAGATAGCGGGTGACTTGACAGCCGATTAGTGTTGATCGAGCTTTCAAAAACCGGGGGTAAATCTATTTTGATTTAACTTAGATATTGACGACCTCTGTGGCGCAGCGGGCGAGAGTCCGCCTGCGACGCTAGAGGTTGCGGGTTCGAATCTCACCTCGGAACAAATTTGTGTACGATCTGCAGAAATTTGTTCCGTTGGCCTGGGTATTTTCTATGTATATAATAAAAAATATCTATTTATATAATGTATTAAATATGTCAGTCATCTAGTACCCATAACACAAGCTTTGAGTAGCTTACTTTGGGGCTAGTTGGTGCTGTGTGGATTGTCCAGCATTATTTATTTATTTTATTTATTTATATTAAATATTTATAGATATCGATAATTTGCCTGCAAATCAAAACAACTGCTGACACACATTTCATTTTTAAAGTGTGACAAAGCACAATTTAAGTTAAACAGTTTTTTGGTAAGAAAATTGTTAAGACCTAAATATATTTTAGATGTACCTACATACATACTAGCATATTTTAAAAAATGTTGTTACTTGCGATTTTTCATAATATACAAAACATTTACATCAAAAATAATTAAGTTAGCGAGCGAGAAGTTGTCTGACGGTTGTTTGCATCTTAACTAAGAAAAATAAAAAAAGATACATAGTTATTAAACGTATATTTTGGAGTTAAATTAATCTAAGAAAGATGTTTTCCCCTACCCAATTACCCACATCTTAGATCTGCCACTCAAAAATGTTTACACCATACGCCGAAAAAGAATTTCTTTATTGTTTGTTATGATCTCAAACAGACGTTTATCTTCATCATAAGACACGAGATAACCCGAATAACTCTGCTAAACATGGAGTAAGAGGCAAGAGCTATGACCTATATTTGCAAGCTCATAAAAATGCCAAGCGCGACCGAAAAAATACCCAAAACATGTCTAAAATAACTCTTTCACGAAAAAACGACTTCAAATGCACTGAAAATACATACCACAGAAGAATAGTAGTGCCAAAAACAACTCGTCAGATCTGACTGAAATTCAAATGGGACTACACGACAAGCACCAGCTTTTTATTAAATAAAGAATCATAAAAATCGATTTACTCAGTAAAAAGTTATGAGAAAAAAATACAGTGGAATTGAAAACCTTGTTCTTTTTTGAAGCCGGTATAAGACAGAAACAACTTCACAGCTTTTATTTGACTTCTTAAAAGCATGGCCGATATCCCCTCTGACTTTAGTACCAAGTACAAATCAAATCTTAGGTTAATACTTGTAAATGTTTGTTATAGGTGGGAATAGAACCCACGGCCTACGGTGCAGAAGGCAGAGCTACTAACAACTGAGCTGTGAAGGCTGTCGAATATCGTAAAAGTACTCCGCGTATTCGTATTTATCCTACTAATCCTAACTAATATTATAAATGCGAAAGTAACTCTGTCTGTCTGTCTTTCTGTCTGTCTGTCTGTCTGTTACGCTTTCCCGCTTAAACCTCTCAACCGATTTTGATGAAATTTGGCACAGACAATCTTTAGACCCTGAGAAAGAACATAGGCTACCTTTTATTGCGAAAAAAAGAGATGAAGAGATTAAAAGTACGCAGACGAAGTCGCGGGTACCAGCTAGTAGGTATATAAACGCGAAAGTTTGTAAGTATGGATGGGTGGATGGATGGATGTTTGTTACTCTTTCATGCCGGAACGGCTGAACGGATCTAGATGAAACTTGGCAGAAAGATAGATTAGAGTTTGGAATAGCACATAGGCTACTTTTTATCCCGTGGGAATACCGGGATTTAAATCTGCGCGAGTGAAACCGCGGGACGCACTAGAATGCTTATAATATTCCCGAAATACTGTTCTGATAGGTACTTACGTATGACCGTAATACGTTCCTCACTAAAATAACATCAAGTAGGTAGGTAATTATTTATTACGATACATTATTTTACCAGTGAAAGTGGTTTGGATGAAATTTCAACGCTTGTTCGAAGATTCCATTGAAAATGTCTTATCTATTAATTGAATCCATATTGATGTAACCGCTTCAATGTAGGTACTTGAAAATAAACTAGACATAATATTGTATGCTCATTTGACTGATCGCAAAGTTTTACAGTTCATACTTTTGAAAGAGTATTTTTTTTTCTAATAGTAGATCTCTTTGTGAAGGGCTCATCCAGGGAAGTACTACCACCACGCCTTTTTCTCCCGCCAGGCAGCGTTGGTATGTTTCGGTTTGAAGAGTGTGGTCTCCGGTGTAATTGCAGACACATGAGGCTTAACATCAGATGCCTCAAGTTGATGGACGCAGGGAATTGCATCGTAGGGCACGCTCCTATCGTGCGTGACTTACGAGGCAATGCTTTGCCATAGGTGATGGTTAACACTTAACATCAGGTGGGCCATCTGCTTGATCCATCAGCTAGTTGTATAAAAAAGAAGAAGTGTTTTTTTAATGCTTACTGTTATTTTGTTTCAGGTAAGGATTCCTAGCTGACCATCCAAAATAAGTTAAATGATTAGGGGAAGCAGGGGTAATGGCGATCATGTCGGGTAATACCGCTCACTCCAATAACTTATTAAATAAGGTGCCTTGAAACACAGCGAGTACGCTGCATCGCAGGGGTTGTAACGCTTGAGCAGGCAGAGTCTCTAAACCTTAAAACACATAAGACAAATGAAAAATCAAATTGAGCATTTTTCACTGAGGTGATCGGCATTCCCCATCTTCCCGTACTGAATTTTACTTCGGCTATCGAGCAAAACTTGATGATAATTTGACGAATGAATTTTGACATTTGGGGCTTCAACGTATCACAGCGATATTCGACCTTGTTCTGTTGTAGATAGGGATACGATTCGTTCAGCGTCCAATTCATTCTTTATTAGGCTCCGGCCTGTAAATGGAGCTACGGTCGCATAAGTTCCGTATGTCAGATCCCTGTGAGTTATTATCCGAGCAAGATAAGGATCCAATGACGCAGGTGCTTAGCGCCGTCCCGTATCAAGGGGAAGTCCGTGGGTTCAAATCCCACGCGGATAATAAATTTAGGGGCATTATAATCTTTATATTAATTAAAATCTTGACCGCACGGATATATAAAAGGCTTGTTTTACTTTGTGCTAGAAATGAGCTGTCTGGAATCGCATTTAAAATCCTTCCACCACACTGTTTCGAAAGAATTATTGACACGATAAGACAACAAACTAAAAATAAAGAATATGGTAGGTTTCCCTGGACTTACAAATCAGCCAACCAAACACAAGTAAGTGTTGACGTACATTATTTACCAAAGTGTTTGTAAACGTGTGAAAGTGAACTATTCAGAGGTGAAATGACCATCACGCTAGGTTTCCCTTCAAGTGTTCTCTAAAAGCGAGTGGTGAAGCAAACAGACCCAAATATTTGTTTCGACGCCTCTGTAGGTAGGACGGTACGTAGGCTCTATTTGCCCAACTGTCTTAAGAGGGTCAGATTCTGCGGAGGTAGTATCTATTCAAAGAATTTAATTGTGCTGGATACATTTACGTGTCAAAGGAATTTGTTACAATTATCTATTCGATAAAATAGATGAGACTGTATACATAAGTAATACTAATAGTTACTACTACTACTACTACTGTGTATATAAGTTCTCGTCCGGGGAAGCTCTACCATCACGCCTTTTTCTGCCGCCAAGTAGCGTTGCTTTGTTCCGGTTTGAAGAGTGTGGTTGCCGATGTAATTACAGGCACATGAGGCTTAACATCTGTATGTATATAAAAAAATTATAAGACTAACACAAAAAGCACAAAATGATTACAATATTACAACTGCACCAAATAAGTCAAAAGCTACATGGGATATTATTAACAACCTGAACATTAACAAACCTACAGAAGGCATCCAAAAGTTAGTGATAAATGACAAACAAATAACCGACCCTACCGACCTTGCAAATGTATTTAATAATTTTTTTATTGACATGGTGAAAGGTAATCATTATGACATTAACTCTGACATTAATCCCCGTACTAATAATATTAATAATTTAATGAACCCCAACATAGATGTTGAATGCATTAATAATAATTTATATTCGGACATTTTGAATAATGCAAATGATACTAATTTTAACTCTAATATTTACAAAGGTGCTATACAACAAAATTCAATATTTCTAACACCAACTGTGACATTTGACATCATCAAAACAATAAGCTCTTTGAAAAATACAAAAAGTGTAGGATACGATGGAATATCAACCAAAATTATCAAAGAGGTAGCAATTACAATCGCACCAGTCATTAGTCATATTGTAAACCTATGTATGGAACAAGGCATCTTCCCAGAAAAACTAAAGCTATCCACAATCAAGCCCCTGTATAAAAAAGGTAACAAGGAAGATGTTAGCAATTATCGACCGGTGGCGTTGGTACCGATATTTTCAAAGGTGTTTGAGAAAATATTCTATAATAAACTTAATATTTTTTTCGAATCAAATGGTCTTTTCTCAGACTGTCAATACGGGTTTCGAAAAAAAAAAACTATAAATATGGCCATATATGACTTTTTAAACAAGGTAACTACAAATGTGGATAAAAGAAGGGCAGCCATTGCTCTTTATATGGATATGTCCAAAGCATTTGACCACGTCGATCACCACCTACTGCTTCAAAAATTAGAGAAATATGGTGTAAGAGGGAATGCAAGTAATTTGATAAAATCATATCTGAGTAACAGAAGGCAAATAACGCACATTAAAAAAACATGTCCCAGAACACAAACAGAAACGACATATACCTCTAATACAAGAATAGTAACGCGCGGAGTTCCCCAGGGTAGTGTGTTGGGGCCTTTACTCTTCATTATTTATATTAATGACCTACCAAACGTAACCAAAAATTCTATGACATTATTTGCTGACGACAGTACAATATTATTTACTAATGACCCTATTATTAATTTGGAATTTGACATTAACAATACACTAACTATAATAATTAATTGGCTAATATATAATAAACTTGACATTAATTTATCAAAAACATATTTAATGAATTTTAAACAAAGGCACAACACACCAATAAATCTGGACATAAAATATTTACATACTAAAATAAATGAAACAGAAACGACTCGATTTTTAGGTTTACAAATAGATAATAAGTTAAATTGGAAGTTACACACAGACAATATATGTAAGCGCCTACACCAATTTTCTTACGCCCTATATAAATTGAGTAAAGTAGTTAACACTCAGGCTGTGCTAACAGCGTACTACGGCCATACAGCATCAATACTGAGGTATGGAGTTATCTTTTGGGGGAACTCTACGGATAAAGATAAGGTATTCAGAGCTCAAAAGCGATGCATTCGCGCAATGTTTGGCATGCAGTCAACGGATTCGTGTAGGGATGTTTTTAGGCAGTGGCGAATTTTGACTCTCCCATCTATATGTGAGGTGGCAACTTTTGCAAAAAGTAATCCTCAGCTGTTTAAATCACACGCTGATGGTAGTCGTCGAGAGGGCACCCTACATTTATTGTCTTGTAAGACGGCATTACTTAGACGAAGTGTGTTCTGTATGACGCCAATAATATATAATCACATCCCTTTATCAATAAGAACCATTGGTGATTTAAATATATTTAAAAATACCCTTAATAAGTTGTTGGTCGACCGAGCATATTATAAGGTGGATGACTTTTTAAATGATAAGTTTACCACATGACATTTATTTTTATTTTATATTCATTTTTTAAATCTAACATACCTACCTAGTTTGACATTTCGAGTTTATATACCTACCCTTTTGTTATTGATTCGTTTGTGTTAGTTATTTTGATTTAGTTATTTTTGATTGTTATTTACATTTAATCCTATTCTGCATAAGTTTAATTTGTTTGTATTTTATGTAAATGTTCATATGCTTTTAGGCTGAACTAGTGTGACCTTACCAACCTCAACACCAAAATTATGTACCTAGACTCATGAACAATAAATATCTTTATCTTTATCTTTATCTATGCCTCCAGTTGAACGCTGTCCACCAATATTAATTTATATATTATACTAGTTGCGCCCCGCGGTTTTACCCGTGCAGATTTATATCCTGGTATTTTTTTTTTTTTTAAACTGAATAGACCGTCCTTTGACTACAATCTCACCTGATGTTAAGCGACGATGTAGCCTACGGTGGAGCAGAACGGTCTAGAAGACACCTATTCACTCTTGCCTTGAAGAGACTCATGTTATAATGGTCAGGAAAGACAGACGACGGTAACGAGTTCCATTCCTTAGCGGTTCGCATAATGAAGGTTGAAGCGAAGCGCTTCGTGCGAATTGGTGGTATGCTAACTAGAAATGGATGGTATTGAGCCGTACGGCTATTTCCCTATTCCCATAAGATAAAAAGTAGCCTATGTGCTATTCCAGCCTATAATTAATCTCTGCCTAGTTTCATCCAGATCCGTTTAGCCGTTCCGGCGTGAAAGAGTAACAAACATCCATCCATCCATCTATCCATCCATCCATACTTACAAACTTTCACGTTTATAATAGTAGTAGGATTTAGTATGTAATATTTCGCTCTCTAAATGATAGAATATTGCTATGTAGGTATGCTTTCACAACGCTGTACAACAGCTTTTCAGAAGCGGTTTTCATTTTCGTACAATTTCAAAATAGCACAAAGGAAGCTGTTAACAAAAATTATGGCACTCCTTTACTGAGGTTCAGCGTATAGGTTACAGAAATCCTTTTAGAGATCTTTTAAAAGCTTTTTAGAACTTTCTGCGGAAGCGCGGTCAGAGGAAGTTGTGATCTAAAGCAGCTCGAACGAAGCCGGTTCAGCAAATTGAATTTCGAAAATATTGCAACGGTTCTCCCATTTTGTAAGGAGTTCAATTTAATCTTTAGTCTTTGGATTTAAGTACAAAAAGTTGCTAAAGAGTATGCTCTTTGTGAAGGGCTCGTTCGGGGAAGTACTACCACCACGCTTTTTTCTGCCGCCAAGCAGCAACGCTGTGTTTCGGTTTGAGGAGTGTGGTCGCCGGTGTAATTACAGGCACACGAGGCTTAACATCTGTATGCCTCAAGTTGATGGACGCAGGGCAGTGCATCGCAGGGCACGTTCCTATCGTGCGTGACTTACGAGGCAATGCTTTGGTTGGTGCAATGTTTCATCAGAGAACTCTTTGTGAAAGGCTTGTCCAACTGAGCTTAAAAGACTGTCAGCTGACATGTAGCTTAAAACCTATGATTTTGCAATAACTGACGCATCATAAAAACTAAGCGAATGTAGACAACCAGATCCTAGAAGATTAGATAAGAGTAAGTCCCATGAAAATAATAAAACACAAAGAACATGCCTACAGAAGATACCTTTGGGTTTATTCTTGAAAACATCAATATCATATATTCTCAGGCTTGGTCGCGTGAGACGGCAGGGCTACCTAGTTTATAATACAATGCAAAGTGATCCTTGCGTCTGTGTAGATATAAGACATTTTAACTTCAACCAGTTAAAAACAAATGTTAGCAAGGAATTCAATTGACTACTTTAGCAATTCAAATTGGAATAAAACAGACAATTCAATCATTATTCATTTAAACTGAACAAAAAGGCAAGCGACATTAAAAACACAGTTAACTCATTCTTTGCAAAGGGACTCGTAAAACTTTCAACAGTTTAACGACCATTGAAACAAATAGCGAATTACATTCAAGAAGCAAGTTGTAGATGATTTAAACAAACCCTTATGGATCTTATACACTGGTTTTGTCGTATACGACGTAGGATTTGCACTTGCTACTATCCTGACATATCTCTGGATGGATGGATGTTTGTTACTCTTTCACGCCGGAACGGCTTAACGAATCTGGATGAAACTTGGCAGAGAGATAGGTTACAGTCTGGAATAGCACATAGGCTACCTTTTATCCCGTGGGAATACCGGGATTCAAATCTGTGCGGGTGAAACCGCAGGGCGCAACTAGTAAGCTGTACGGCTGCCGTACGTAGTGTAAAAGTTCTTACTCAAGTTAAATAAAACATAGGATTGTTCCTTTACATTTCTCCCGAAGCTCCAGGGACGGTTGGAGTATTCGTTTTGTAAACATTTCTGTCTCCCGTGTTATTGGAGTTTCCAAGTCGATCTGAAGTAAAGGGAATTCTAAAATGTCTATTATTTTTATACATTTCCTTCTCTAGAGGATCGTTTTGCAATTTCTTTTCATAGATAATTTGAGTTGGAAATGTTTTCCGAGAGAAAATACCTATGACTACTTGACCTATTTATTCTAAAATGCAAGTAACATTGAACAAATATGGCAGATACTACAAATAATTTTTATACGATCTTAGGTAATGAGAATATAGAAAATAACGTTGATATTAAGGTTTTTTATTGTATATTTTCACGCATTTGTTGCATTAGTACGCAACAACGCGTGTTTGAATTGCTACTTTAAAAAAGTACGGTGTCTTCATAACTGCAACAGTTATGTCGTAAACTAAGCAAGTCTTGAACTTTCGGAACCAGATTTTATTATAACATTCAGACAATGAATACCCATTTATTTTTATCACACAAACTGTTTAGGATCAAACCTACGGCTTATGGCAAAAACGGCAAAGCTGCTACTGAGCTCACTGAGCTGTGAAGGCTGTCACTATCTAGCACTAGTTACTAACACATTCATAATATACTTGCCAATATTAGTAGGTACTATAAATCTATTCGCAAGTAAAGATCACAGTGCAAAAGGGTTGGGTTCAGTATGTTCTGTTAGCGAAATGTTTACAACATCACCACAAGGTACTTTATCACTCCCGCCCACATTCACATTGTGTAATTCTGAGCTTATATACACAAATAAACATTATAGACTACACAGGTACATGACAACACAACCTATGTAATTTTGCATGTGTGCTCAAGTTTTGTGACACCGCTAATATTGCCGCTTCAGGATCTGATTAACTTATAGTAGACCTCAGCAAAATTATAATGATGACTATTGATGACATTGAGTACACGCTTCAATATTCCTCGTTTATCCAAGAGTATCTATTATTAAACAGTGGTTTAATTTCGTGAAATTATATTAGTCCTAGCTTTCAAATAGTAATTTTAATCAATAAGTAAGTCATGCCACCTTATTATCTAAACTTAAACACTATGGCATCCAAAATCGGGCAATTGATCTTATACAGTCCTACCTAACCAATAGAGTCCAAAAAGTTGATGTTGGCGGTGAGAGGTCTTCCGGATCGGTCATTGATATAGGGGTGCCACAGGGTTCTATACTGGGTCCCTTCTTATTTTTAGTTTATGTAAATGACCTTCCACCTTTTGTTAAAAATTTGTGTGAAATTGTTCTATTCGCTGACGATACCTCTTTAATTTTTAAAATCGACAGATTGAAGGCTAACTTCGATGACGTTAATGCATCTCTGTCGCAAGTACTTAACTGGTTTACTGTAAATAATCTTTTGCTCAATGCTGGGAAAACTAAATGCATAAAATTTACTAAGCCAAATGTGGTTCAGCGACCAACCAGTATCAAATTAAATGGAGAGCCACTTACCCCTGTCAATTCTACAATTTTTTTAGGACTTACTATTGATGCAAAATTGCAGTGGGGTCCTCACATAAAATCACTTGCTGGTAGACTAAGTTCGGCTGCATACGCAGTTCGCACTATAAGATGGCTTACAGATGAGGCTACAGCTAGGCTGGTATATTTTAGTTACTTCCACAGTGTAATGTCCTATGGTATCTTGCTATGGGGTAGAGCTGCTGATATACAAAGTATATTTGTACTTCAAAAACGGGCGATACGTGCCATTTATAAAATGAAACCACGTGACTCATTGAGGGAGCGTTTTAAGGAAATTAATATTCTCACAGTAACTTCACAGTATATTTTTGAAAATTTATTGTACACTCATAAACACATAGGTAGCTTTAAGAAAAAGAGTGACGCACATAACGTTAACACTAAGAAATAAAAATAAATTGTGCATTCCGAAATTTCGATTACAAAAGGTAAATGGCTCGTTCATGGGGAACGGTATACGCTTCTATAATAAACTTACAGAAAGTGTCACTGGGCTTCCTATTAAAAAATTTAAAGTGTACATTAAGAATTATCTGATAAGGAAAGCTTACTATACTATAGATAGTTATATTAATGATAAAAGTGCGTGGCCTGATGTCCCGGTCGCTCTGCCCATCGACGGCTAACATATCTGCAATGTCTTTACTATTATGTTATTTAAAAAAAGATTTTTTTTTTCTTTGTTGTTTGACTTACTACACTTCTTACTTATGTATTAGTATTATTGGTTTGAAGCGTGTGTTCTTTTATGAATCTGTTTACTTTTCCTTTTCTGTTAGATTACTTTGTATTATATAGCTTCAATAGTGTAGGTATTTTATTACATTGTAACGAGGATCATATAAAAGAGCGATAGATACCAAGCCGAGTTTGTTGCCTGTTCTTCTCGGTGTTGGTCGCGTGGAACTGGCACTAGAGTCACCTAGTTTTAAGACGGTTCAAGATGGTCCTTGTGATTTTATTGAATAAACATATTTTGACTTTGACTTTGACTTTGAATAAAAGAGTGAACAATACACATTAGGTAAAGGTTGTCTGGATTAAATTTTTTTCAGCGATAAGACGAAATTAAACAGTGGTTTAATTTCGTGAAATTATATTAGTCCTAGCTTTAAAATAGTAATTTTAATCAATAAAAGAGTGAACAATACACATTAGGTAAAGGTTGTCTGGATTAAATTGTTTTCAGCGATAAGACCGCCCATTGTACTGCTTTACTTTATATTTATTAAAAGTTTGTTGATTTGGGTGTTCAACAAAAAAATTATCAGTCATTCATTAAATCATAAAATTTCCTGAAAGTTATTATAAAAGAAAAAAAATTGTTAGCACTGAAAAGAATATCCAGCAAATTGTAAGATAGTTTTAAATGATAGAACAGCTGATGACCTAGCATTTAACTCGCGTCTTATAAGTTTATTTGTGTTTCGACCGAAATAGCCGACATGGTTTTAGTCTATTGTATCAAAACTTCACTCGTGAAATAAGAACCTGCTCCGTTGTAACCTTTTTTTTTAGAAGAAAGTGATATGTGGGTTGGCACGATGTCTCATCTGGAATGTTATGCACATTTTAACAATCCTGGAGATTTTAAGACAGCGAATAAAAATGTAAACATTGAAAGTAATATATTTTTAGCAAAAGTTTGTGCAACTTTATAACATATATTTCCGACAGACGGAACCGGTATAATTATTAGCTTCAAGTTTGCTATTATTCTACAAAAATACCCGTATATAAAAATAATTATTTCCATAAAATAGTAACTACACAATTTCTGTTGATCTCAGTTTTATAACGCCAAATGTTTTAATAATCGAAAATCACAATTAGTTTCGAATGATCGAATAAGTTTCATCATAAAACTGTCGGTGAATCAAAGTGTTTTAGATTATTCAAATGTGGAGGGATTTATTTGATTAATCGTTTCAATAAAGTTTGTAATCGATACTTTCGATTATCTGATAATGATGCAGATGAGCCTAAATAAATAGAGAAAGCTACAGTGCGCACGATACGTCAATGCACGTGTGGGCGATTGTGTGTGTATGGACCTCGGATCCATAATTATATTTATTTAAATCACTACATAGTATAAAACAAAGTCGTTTTCTCTGTCCCTATGTCCCCATGTCCCTTTGTATGCTTAAATCTTTAAAACTACGCAACGGATTTTGATGCGTTTTTTTTAATAGATAGAGTGATTCAAGAGGAAGGTTTATATGTATAATACATTTATGATAATTATGTGCACCCGTGCGAAGCAGGGACGCGCGGGCGGATCGCTAGTAAATTATAAATTTTTAATGTTGATTAATATTCAACATGACTGTCTTGAACATACTCTTCTGCAATCGCTGAAAGGTCCATTAGCTTAAAATATCATAAGAGAAACCGGCAGAGCCTTTTCATCCAGTCCCCCGCCGATGACCGCCCGCCTTTACAGCGGGGCCCGCAAACGTCTTTTTTTTGGCCATCTAGCACTTAGTTATATTATTACTTTTGGTACAATATTTTACTAAAAATAATAATAATTATCGTCTGACAGATATAAATAACAGAGTTTCAATAAATCTGCCGCTTATTGGCCAGGGCCTCAAAATGCCTTGATCAGAAAGCAAACGTAAACTTTGAAACAAAATAAGTCTTAAGCTTTGAAATTGTATCTTACCATTTCGATTTAATTAAGCACGTGAAACTAATATTTTCTTAAAACCAGCAATTTTTCTTCAGCTTCCTTGCAATTCAAGTTCTTTTTAAGCTTAACTTTCAAAAGGTATTTTTAATTTTCCCTCTTTGAAGTGTTCTTCAAACTTAAGAGATTTCTAGATCTCTATGAAAGAATTTCGTTTGTGAACTGAGAATTAAACTTTTGGAAAGCAACGCTTTTTAAAAGCTTTAGATTTACGTGCTTTAAAAAGATCTCGCGATATCTGCCATCTACGTAAGCTTTCTTAGGGCGTTGACAACACCTAATATTCCTCTCGCTCGCACGTTTTGACATTTTGAAAGATTTAGAATCACAAATCCCAATTCGGAAAAAAAATTGTGTGATTGTACTGAATAAAGACCTCTTTGATTTTGATTTCCCAGCGGCAGTCAGTTCTTCAAAACTACGAATATATGGCCTAGGCAAAACACAAATTTGGAATTAGAAACCTTTTTGGTTATAGCCATCCAAATTAATGTAGACTTTCCTATAGATCACCATAAGCCCTGAGTAAATATTTACTTGACAGCTAATTCATATTATCATCTATCTGAGTGCTGTGTGGAATTTCAATTTTTTTTTATACCTACAGCTTGACTTCGATATTAAGTTGTAAAGAAGTTGTATATTAACA
Source organism: Plemyria rubiginata (assembly GCA_963576535.1). Classification (NCBI taxonomy): domain Eukaryota; kingdom Metazoa; phylum Arthropoda; class Insecta; order Lepidoptera; family Geometridae; genus Plemyria; species Plemyria rubiginata. The sequence goes on along the minus strand of OY754917.1, from coordinate 8,338,632 downwards.
CCGTAAGTGAGATACTTATGAACGACTGCAAGTAATACCGTAAGCAATCAGAGATAATATAAAACGCTACCAAACAGAGAGTGCCGGTAGTAAATTAATCAAGTTGTACCGTTAAGGGCTACCACACAATGTGTCAGATAAGGAAAATTGAAACTACGTGGTGGGAATCAAAAGTTATCCAGCTTTGTTTGATTTGCGGGGGAGCCTATGATAGAACTTTTGATATGGAGTTTGGATACGCCATGATTCGTGACGTGATCCCTTTTAAAGCTTCACAAAGTATTTGAGTGGTGATCCAAGGATAGATTTCGCGCTACTGGATTTACCCCCGGTTTCTGAAACCTTGATCAAAGCTAATCGGCTGTCAAGTCACTTGCTATCTCTATCTAATTTGAAGAAAAAGCTGAAACAGCAAGTGACTTGACAGCTGGTTAGTGTTGATCGAGGTATCAGAAACAGGCGCGGCGGTTAGTCTTTCAAAATGTTTTAAGTTTTGTATACAGTTTGTTACATACTTGTGTCGTAGGCGAAACGTTGCGTTTTCCTACAGGCGGGGAGGAATTATTCATTTTATTACATTGCATGTTAGGATAGAATTCGTTCTAAATAATGAGAAAAAGTTATTTGACATTCACAGAATTGAAACTTAGTGAGACTTCATGGTATTGGCCTCTGACCTCTGTATTTGCTAGCAATTCCGAAAACCTGGCGATACAGAAACTTTGGTACTTGTTAACGTTTTAGCAGTGTACAATATTTTACAAATAAATACAACATAAATAAATTAATAATGCTAGACAATCCACACAGCACCATCTAGCCCCAAAGTAAGCTACTCAAAGCTTATTGTGTTATGGGTACTAGATAACTGATATAATATTTTAATACATTATATACTTACATAGATAGATGTTTTTTTATTATACATAGAAAACACCCAGACAGCCGTTACAAATTTCTGCAGATCGCACACAAATTTGTTCCGAGGCGGGAATCGAACCCGCAACCTCTGCGTCGCAGGCGGTCTCTCGCCCGCTGTGCCACTGAGGTCGTCTAATCTAATATGTCTTAGCTAATGAAGTCTTTTTCTTGGACTGCCACTTGTTATTTTAGAACAAATGTGGTTAACAGCGAGGAGAGAAAGGTACGATCACCCAATATTTGTTTTATTTCTGGTTCGTAGTAAGCGGCAAAACAGAAACTATCATCATCTACATTATGAACCTTTTCCGGGCAATATGTTCTGAACCTGCAGCAATACAGGACTTCAACACAAAGCGATTATCCTAGATCTTCAAATACCCAATGTAAACCGACGCGGCGACGGCTTAAATTATTAATCCAATAAATCCCTTGAGTAAACGTTAACCAACGTTTCCGTACTAACTACACAAATTCATATATTTGTATAGTATTGTATGTGGTTTATGTTTGAGACAAATACAATACAATAAGATTGTTGTTTTTTTTATTTAAATTTGTCAATTTAAAGTACGTTTTTATTAGTGTTTCAAAGATTCAAATGCTGTTGTGGGTTCAAATACCACTGGGACTTTTGGGATGTTAATAAAAATCCCTAATTGAAAGTTATAAGCATCCAATAATAATTTATTATTATGAGCCCTCCGGGTACCATTGTTGGACAAAAGCCTCCCTCCATTCAATCCACACGCGCGAACCTGGTCTGTTTGCCCAGTCTGTCAAGAAAACATCCAGCTGGACCTGCCATCTCCGCTTTGGTCGGCCACATCGCCTTCTCACTGGGTCAAGATGCCAATCAGTGGCTATCTTATATTATGACAACCTCTGTGGCGCAGCGGGCGAGAGCCTGCCTGCGACGCAAGAGGTTGCGGGTTCGATTCCCGCCGTGGAACAAATTTGTGTACGATCTGCAGAAATTTGTTCCGATGGTCTGGGTATGTATTCATTCATTCTATGTATAATAAAAAATATCTATCTATGTATGTATATGATGTATATAATGTATTAAATATATCAGTTATCTAGTACCCATAACACAAGCTTTGAATAGCTTACTTTGGGGCTAGATAGTGCTGTGTGGATTGTCCAGCATTATTATTATTATTATTATATTATCTTTGCCCATAGCTCACCTGGCATACGGCAGACACGACCATCCCAAAGTCACGTAATAATTATGTATATTATAGAAAGGGATGATTTGCAGCCAACCGCCGATGTTGTAACTATGGTGACAGTTTTACTGAAAAAATTATGTCGGTAAATAAAGAAAATTATCATTAACACTAAATTACTTTCACAGGTTCAATAAGAAAAAAATCTACCGAAACCAAGTAAATTTAAGAATAAAATAAAACGTCCTATACCACACCCTAAACTACAAAATAAATTATTTTTTTATTGATATATCTTGAATGAGTATTATAGCAATAAGTATTAAGTTACTTATATAAATTTAAAATCTATGCAAAATTATAGGTAAGTTGATACTTATTATCTTAGATTAGCGAATTTGGAATATTCAAAGAATGTTTTGTAGTTCAATGGCCCATGTGAGGCGGTACTAAAACTTGTTTCCGTTCATCATAATTAGAACGGTAGCAAAAATCTGTGCGAAAATTACGTCATCAGGCCCTTGTTATAAGGCGCAGGCTTGTAAGACTTATACTTAAACATAACACAATCACCAATCACACACACACACACAAATACACACATAAATACACACACATCCACACACACACACATACCACAAAACACACAACAGGCAGTGACCTAAAACTTAAGTTGAACTCTTAAAGTTTCTTAATCCTTACGTCTTTTAGTTTTCCTTTAAATTTTTTTTATTTTTTTTTATTTATTAATCGGTTTTTCTTGTATAACTTTTCGTACTACTTACACACAGCCACGTTTTTAAATTCCCAAAATTTAAGTGTCAACAGAATTATAGCATAACAGCCGAATAGCAGCCCCCTCGCGTCTACATACAAGCCTAGGCTTAGTTAGAGCGAGGTGCTCAAACCATATTCATGGCCCTCGGTCTGCACACAACAAATTTAGTAATTTAGGCACATAGATTTAATTACCAATTGTTATTTAAACAAATGTTGTAAGACCGTACTGAATAAAAACTTATTATTATTATTATTAACACAATATAATTTTTCTAATTAACCACCTATTTTTCTTTTACTGAAACTTCAAACGTTCAAAATAAATCTCATTAAAATGAAAGTCAATAACATTTTAACGTTCATTTAGGTAATCAAAGGCGCTAAAGTGTTTGAACATTCCAATTTAAGGTGCTTTACCTTACACTCATTTGTAAGGCTGAGTGTAGACGGTATGCATTAAATTAAACATAGTTTAAAAGGTCGTGTCTACCGTGCTTGAGGATCAAAATCGTGAAACTGTTTTTTTTATAAATGTCTCCCTGAATTCGTTTGGTCGAATGCTACTATTGTCACCTGGGCTGGATTATGAAGTTATTTGGGAGGTTTGCCTGTCATCATGTTTGTCAAGTGAACTGGTGACCCCAGTGTTAATTATTATGTTCTCAGAAAACATTGGTGCACTTACCCTGGTGAGTAGGTACCTATTCATGACAGCGTCCGCAAACAGTTGAAGAGCAATCTAGGGCTGGCTATAGCAATCCTTGTACTCAGTTGAGGTTTGGAAGTAAGGGGGTTACAAGTGGAGGTACTTACCTCTGCCTGCAACCACTTGGTAAGTCTTTCCCTTGAGTCCTTTTTCTAGAAAATGAAACAAAATAATTTAACTGTTTTAGCTAAATTAGGTTAGGGTTTTTTAATTTAGAAAAAAAGTTAAGAAAATTTAAGTAATAATTTTTCATCTCTTATACATAGAAACTCACGCGATGGACTTCCCGTTAGGTTATGTTTTAAGCGTAGAAGTTTTAAGTTATAATTTAGTAATGTTATAAAAAGTTAGATTGTAGTGTGGTAGTTTGGTACGGGTTCTTGACTGAAATTTCGTTTTTAACAGATATTATTTCATTCGCAGCGAGTCTTTGAATAAAAAAAAAGTCTTTAAATAAAGCCTGACGAACTATCTCGCACCGACTCAGAATTCGGATTCCACATGGATTCGGTGTGTAAGTTCCTTTAAACTTTAAAAAGGCAATGTCCTCTCTTTGTTGTAATCTAGGTTTGTATTGTTATCTCATTTGATGACAACACACTTTAAACAACTGAATTTGAAGATCAAGTACAATGTTTTATTTAAAAGAATACTCGTAGTGTAAAGATCTTTCGTATCTTTCTTAATACAGTGTAGATTTACTGATAGATTTACTGGTAGATTTACTGTTTTTATTAGCAGTGCATTCATTGTTTGGTAAATCAATGATTTAAAAAACTATCCAGATTGATAAGTTTTTCAGCTTGAATTTTACTTTAAAAACATAATTAGATACTTTTAAAGAAATTAAATAAAAATGTAATAATTTGTGTTATTTTAATGTGTAAAAGGAGGGTGTGTGTGGCAGCACCGCTGTGTACACGCGTCATTGTTTGCTCCGTATATTTAAATCAAATTTTAATGTTGAAAGTGATTAATATTGTCTTTGCTATACTAAATCGTGAAGTGTAAACTATAGTCTGTGTTTTAAGTGTACCTGGCTTCCTTGAATTATTGTACTAACTTGAAAAACATCAAAACAATACTTTTCCAATCGATTGTGTCGCACACGCACACAAACAAACCAGTTCGTCTTGCGCGTAAAGCGCGCGCGCCTATCAACCGGTCAGCGCTTCATCGCTGAAACAAAGTGCTTTACAAAGTGTACGCTAGACGCATGTGACGTCCGATGCATGCTTTCACCGCTTTATTGTAAAAGCACTTGCTACCGCGTCGCGCGCCAAGATATCATAATGTCGCCACCTGTCTACAAAAGTTGCGGAAAGTGTAAACAAGCTATTAAAGAAAGGGCTGTTTTGTCATGTATCGCATGCAAACTACATTTCCATATTGAATGTAAGGGATATGAAAAAAGATACTTCCTTCTAGATGCCGAACGTAAAGCACAGTGGCAATGCGACAATTGCATTCGAAAAAATTATAATGCAAAAAATGCACGAACGCCACTAAGTACGAGTTCGATGCCGAGTACATCAGCGAAACGAGTTGTACGAAGTTCTGAAAACGGCATCAAGCTTACCGACTCTGTGAAGTACCCAGATCTAAAAAGCCGCGACGACGATGACGAGGCCACTGACCCCTATCAAAATGTTACTCTGCGAGGTAAAAAGATCAGAACTCATTCCGATACCGAAGACTCAACCCAAGGTGAGTCGGCTCTTGAAATTACCTCTGCCCTGAAAGAGTACATCGCAGAGCAAATGACACAATTTACTCATCAGCTGCTAACTAAAATAGACGCACTCGGATCTTCCATCCAAACATTCCATTCCCGCTGTGATAGCATCGAAAAGAAAATCACATCAATTGAAGAGCGTCTTAGTGATAATATCGAGAAGAGAATCGCATCTATTGAAGATCGTCTCAGTGAAAACGTCAATAAGAAGGTCAACGACCTTATGCTAACCGTCAATAGACTGCAATGCGACCTCAATGACAGGGAGCAGGAGCTGCTGGTGAACGAGGTGGAAATCTCTGGAGTACCCGAGGTGAACGGGGAAAACCCTGTTCACGTCGTCACAGTTATCGCCAGTAAACTAGGCGTCAAGCTCTCGGAGAGTGATGTAGTCAGTGCTGTTCGGATCGGCACCAGACGTGAGCCCGCAGTCAACAGCGGCAACAACGCGACCTCAACCCGTCCCACGGCCCCCACCGCTACCGTCCAGAGCGCCCCCCCAAACCGTCCCACACCCCCCGTCGCCACCATCCCGGGCGCCCCTGGCCCCCCCGCCGTCTGTTTCGAGTCTGGACCTCGCCTACTCGTGGTCCGTGTGCTACGACGCGCTAAGCGCGACGAAATGTTACAAGCGGCACGCGTCCGTCGTGGCGCCGATACCGCGGGCCTCGGCCTGCCGGGCCCCGTACGCCGCTTCTACGTCAACGAGCGGCTCACGCGCACCAACCGGGAGTTGTTCCGCCGCGCGAGAGAGGAGACCCGCCGGCTGCAGTGGCGGTTCGTGTGGACCCGGGGAGGAGCGATCCTAGTTCGCCGTGAGAACGGAGAGGCGGCCATACGAATCCGTACAGAAAACGATCTCGTAAGGGTTTTTGGCGTGGAATCAGTTGGTGTTCAAATCAATCAATCAAAATCAAAAATATTTTATTCAATAACACAAGTTTCTACAATAATATGGGTTGGGATCTCCTCTTTTAAGTTATATAAACCTGTATTAGAGGAGTCCCCTCTTTTCTGTGGTCTTAAAGTAATTAGTAATGTAAATAATATTAGATTGAGTTTTAGGTGTAAAAATGATGTAACAGAGCAAAATAAAATAAAATAAAATTGTAAATTTGATAGGGTAGGTACGTGTAGGTATTAATCGTAAAGAGCGGCAAGTAGCAATAGTAATATAGTAGTAATAATAGTATAATATAGTAGTAATAGGTGGGTCAGGAAAAAAGAAAACAAAAATATATAAATATGTAGGTATTTGGACGGCGCTAAGTTATTGTATTGAATAGATCTTCTGTTTGTTGGTAGTTAAGGGTTTTTAGCCACGCTGTGACTTTTTTTTTGCAAAAAAGATAGGGTAAACTATATATATTTATGATTCTATTTACAGTATTGTATATTTTTATTGATTGAGCAGTGAACTGTTTTGAGGCCATTGAAGTTCTTGGAACCAAGTTTTTTATAATTGTTTTTTGATTTCGTTTTTTTAGAACATTGGGATCAATAGTCAGGCTTTTGTGAGTTTTTAGAATGCATTGTAGTATATATAACTGTCTGACTGATAAAACATTTGTATCATTGAAAAGTTTGCATGTTTTGTACCTTTTTTTCTTGCGTAGCATGATTTTTAGTATAAATCTCTGTGCACGTTCGATGCTTACAAATTTAGTTTTATAAGTCCCGCCCCATATCGGAACGCAGTACAAAAGAATTGATTGAACAAGAGTTATGTAGATGTAAGTGATAAGTTCTTTGTCTGCAATATCTCGTAGGTGTTTAAAGATCCATATCAATTTTCTGGCACGGTTTGAGACTAGTTCAAGCTGGGGGTACCATGAAAGACTTTTATCCAGCATAATTCCCAGGTATTTTGTGGAGCTTACGCGTTCTAATTTTTGACAGTCACAATTATACCTACGTGGGTCGTTATTATCACAAGTGTGTGCAGTAATAGATAGGTTAGGGTCAGGCTGTGAAGAATCACGAATCGAAAAAGCTATATAGTTGGTTTTTGTGGTGTTTAGCGATAGGAGATTCACATTTAGCCATTGAATGACCTTACCTAGCCCCTTCTCAGCGAGTTTATAGACTTCTGCCCAAGATTTGCCGTGAAATAGTATTGCAGTATCATCTGCATATGAGAAGACTTTTCCACTTGCTAATTGAATGTTTGTCAGGTCATTTATATAGGCAAGGAATAACGTGGGGCCTAAAACGCTACCTTGTGGGACACCGTAATAGGAAGTCGCTTTGTCAGAGCTATGGATTTCATTGCTAAGTTTAACTCTTTGAGTTCGGTCCTGTAAATAGTTTGTGATTAGTGCAAGAAAGGTACCCCTAATGCCAAGCTTCTCAAGCTTTTTTATAAGGGTTGGGACAGAGACGGTATCAAAGGCTTTTTTTAAATCAAGGAAAATACATAGAGTTTTGTTATTTTTATCTAAATGGTGTGTTATATTTTTCGTGAGGTCAAGAATGGCGTCTTCAGTGCTGATACCCTCACGAAAGCCGTATTGAGATGTTGACAAGATATTGAATTTGTTAAAAAAATTTAGTAGACGAGTATTGATGACTTTTTCAACTATTTTTGATAGCACCGGAAGAACCGAGATAGGTCTATAATTGTTGATATCATCTCTGTCCCCGCTCTTATAAATCGGGTGAATGATTGAGCGTTTTAGTGCTCGAGGAAAAATACCTTGACTGAGGCATAGGGTACATAGGTGAGTGATAATAGGAAGCAGTTCTTTTTTAGCCATTTTTATAAATTTTGTTGGGATTTTGTCCCAACCTGCTGCAGATTCAGGTTTAAGTCTCGAGATGATTATGTCAATTTCAGAAGGCTCTGGGTAAATAATTCCAATAGAGTTTACTATCGAGGTAAGGGAGCTAAAGTACTCATTAGTGAGTGATTCCTCGAATGTAATTTTTTCAGCCAGTATTATTCCCACGTCTCTAAAATGTTCATTGATATGGTTTGCAGAATTATAGGGATTGGTTTTGATGTTCATTAGGTCACTGTTGTTCGATTTTTGTTTGTTTAGATACGTGATATTTTTTATGCAGTTCCACAGGGATTTATTATTTGTTTTTGCTTTTTCTAAGAGGTCTTTTTCGTATTGTTTTTTTAGTTTTTTGATTAGGCTGTTTACATAGTTTCGATAACGTCTGTATGTTATTTTTAGAACATCATTAGTAGGATCAGTTTTTAATTTTTTTTGCAGTTTGTTCCTATTTTTAATACATCTTAAGATTCCAGGCGTGATCCACGGTTTGATGATTCTTTTGCTGTTAGGTACTTTAATCGTTATAGTGTGTTCCAGTAGGCATTTACTTATTATGTCAATCAATTTATCGCATAGAATGTTTGGGTCTTGTAATTCATGTAATTCAAGGAAGTTTGAATTAGCTAGTGTTTTTAGAGCGTCAGAATAGTTTGTTATAATTTTGGTTGGTTTTGTTTGGTGAATATTTTTATTTTGGTAATAGTTAATTAGAACCATTTTATGATCAGTTATTGTTGTTTGTAGGACAGCTACTACAGCCCAGAGTTTAGATGTGTCGATATTAGTAAAAACGTGATCGAGGCAGCTATTTATCCTGGTGTCAAACCTATGACCGGGGAGCATGTTATGTGAAGCTAGCATATCGAGGTAAAGATCAGAATGTTTGTCAGTGTTTCCTTCCATAATATTGATATTAATATCCCCAGCCAGAGTTGTATTTATTTTCAAGTGAGGTGATTTCAAGTAATTATCTAGAGAATTAACAAATTTTTCAGGATTCTTTTCTGAAGGTGAACGGTAAATACAAATTAAAGTACTGATAGGTGTAGTTATTTCTAAGCATGAGGCTCTAAAAAGCGTGATTTCTTTAACTTTGTGTGGTATTGAGTTTTTGATGAAGATAACGACGCCGTCATTTTGATTCACCTTTTTGGTTGAGCTGTAGGTTGTATAGTTCGGCATAATGGGTAGTGGTTTATTTAAATTAATTCTGCATTCCGTAAGTACTATAACATCGATGTGTTGATTAAGCATGTGTAGATTAAGCTCTAGGTCATCAATATTGGTAGATTTATGTACACTTCTAATGTTTTGGATGATAATCGAGAAGTTTGGTTTAACTTTTGGTAGATTGTTTTGTAGATCACTATTTGTGCAGCTTATAGCGCAGGAACTATTAACAGAGTCTAATTCTTGTAACAGTGTGCTTGTGTTATCCATAATTGGTTTCTAGAGGAGTGTGGGTGATATTTGTTGGGATGTGTGGCCCTTTAAGGTATCTGTAGTTAGGAGTAAATTTTAATGTATGTTTTTGTTTAATGATGTAATATTTTATGTAAATATTTAGTTTATAGTTTATTGGTATATGTATATTTACATTGATTATTTCATGCCGTAAAATACCCATGAAGAATGCACAAGAATAATATATATTTGATCTAGACTTAAAGTAAATTCTTTGTTCAAAGAGTGTTCTCAAAGTCCAGTAGAATAGTACAATACAGAGTAGTGAGAATATGTGCCAGATTGCATTACAAGTAACTATCGATAGTCATTTTTGTGATAGGCTCTGCAATTGCATTTCGCTTGTCACCGTGATAATCGGCGTGTTGTCGTCCTCACGCACATACACTTTACCGTAGCTGGTCCAGCAATATTTATATTTGCAGGCTGTTTTGAAGTCTCTGGCTAGGAAGAATAACCTAGATGCAGCTGGTGTCAGATTTTCAGACACAAATATAGGCGTATCAGGATGAGCATTTAGGCCGAGTAACTTGGCGCTCAATTTGCTTGTCTTATTTTTGTAGTTATAAGTTTTAGCAGCCTTTAGCAGGTCCGTTTTAACAAAAGTATTGTTCAGCTCCACAATGAGAGAGCTTCTCTCAGTGTTTGGTTTTTTAGTTCTTATTATGTCTTTAATGTCTGACTTTTCTAATTTTACATCTAGGCTAGTATATAGTTTTGAAACTATCTGTAAGAGATCTCTTTTGTTTTCATCCCCCTTCAAAGGTACATTTCTTATCTCAATGTTTGTTTTCCGGTCTGTCCTTTGGATGTCCTCTAGTTTATATTCAAGTAAAACAATTTTTTCCCTGTCCTTTCTAGCTTGAATTTCCATCTTTTCAATCTTGGCTCTGAGCTCCGCATTTTCCTCAGCAAGATGAGTAATTGTGGTTTGTACCAGATTGCTGGATTGGTGAACTTCTTTAAGGGTTGTTAGAATGGAGGTAATTTGTGTGTTCTGGGTCTCGGATAGGCCACTGATTAGTTCTCTCATTTCATTTTTTAGGTCCTTTGTCATATCTTGGACTTGTTCGAGAGTTACCTCACTGCATCTTTTACGTTTAATTCGAGCAGTAATGAATTGAGGGGTGGTTGTACTACTGTCATCCAATGCTCGCATGTCCGGTACAGAGCTTGTTTTTTCCGAAAGTGGCGAGCGCATCGTGGCCATTATGAGTCAAATAAAATAGTACAAACGTAGTATATTGCAATAGGACGGGTGCTTAGTCTGGTAACGCACGCTATGCTTGCGCGCGCCCCTGATTTAAGTTGGTTGGTATGCAACGCAAAACACTCAAAAGGCTCGATCAGTCCGTTTGGAGCGGCGCGGAGAGCGAAGGCAGCGGTGTGTGGGCACGTGGTAGGTAGGTGTCCAAGTTGGAAACAAGCTGCGCTTACGCAATAAGCGGTGTGGGAGCAGGAGAGCAATTATGGCAGTTGTCTCGGTCTTGCGTAGCAGGCCGCGTTTGCGATCGATGCCAGCGGTGCCAGAATGAGACAAAAGATAAAAATACCTTACTCGGCTATCTTCTGGTGTGCGGAGCGCGCTGTTTTCGTAAATTTTTGTGCGACTTTGAACCTTATTCTTGTTTAACCGGCGCACACGTCCGCCTTCGGTGAGACCACAGGGGCAAGAGGCGTTAGTGTATAATTGCCGTCTCAGCTTAGTGTTGTGTGATACTCAAATGTATCCAGTATTATGTTTATTTGCTATTTTAATTATTTATAATTCATTTGACTATGATCTCAATAGTAACTTAGTAACATAGTTTTTAAATGCTATAGTAATTATATTTTACATTATGTACATTATGCTGACGCGATAGGCGTAGATAGATTTTTATTTAAAGATTTGGGTTCTTATAAGTTTAATATTTGTACGTTTTTTTGTGAAAAATTGCTCATAGGGGGTGGAGGTTGCTTGTTCTTTAATATTTCAAAGCGCATAATAATGTCATTAACGACGATGCTGTTTGAATTCTGCGGTGAGCATCACGTCTCACGCCTCAGACTAATTTTGATAAATTGCAAATATGTTGAAACGCGCTATGCTTTTGTGATACAATTTATTAAGGACAAATATATGTCTCTCGGGCTACTTAATAAAGGGTCTTTGGGTACAAAGCATGATGAACTGGTGGTGGCTATGTCGCGGTACCCAGTAGATATCATGGCGATCAACGAGACTTGGTTGCGGGACGGCGAGGAGGCGCGTGCGCCCGTACTGCCTGGCTACCAACTGCGCCACGCGCCGCGCCACTACGGCAGCGCCGTCGGCGGCCGACAGCGCGGCGGCGGCGTCGGCTTCTACATCAAGCGCGGTATCAGCGCGCGCCTGCTCGCACACCCTGTGACCCCGGGCGTCGATCAAATGTGGCTCCGTCTCACAGTTAACGGACTAAAGCTAGCCATAGGTACCGCTTATCGCCCGCCCTGGCAAAATGTTGAAATGTTTCTAGACGCGCTCACAGACACGGTCACCTCACTTTCTGCCTTTGACCATGTCATACTGATGGGCGATTTTAATGTAGACCTATTGCAGTCTAATTCAGATTCAAGAAAACTATTAGACTTTCTGAACTGTTTTGATCTCGAGCAATACATTGGCGTCCCTACCCATTTTACTGATCATAGCGCTAAATTAATTGATTTACTATGTTCAAACTTGCAACTTTCCGATGTGATGGTGGATCTTATACCAGATCTAAGTTCTCATTCATTCTTGTCGTGTAAGCTCCGTGTAAAGAAACAAAAACCACCACCTGAATGGATAGTCTATCGTCCGCTCAAGGATATGGATGTGGAAAAGTTTTATTATGATCTCGACAATATTGCCTGGAATAGTTTTATAAGCTCTGATGTTGATAATATGGTAGAGTTATTGGGGTCAAACGTAGTAAATTTATTTGATAAACATGCACCACTTAGAAAAGTTCTGATAAAAAATAAATCGTATCCCTGGATCACATATAATGTTAAAGAGATGATGAAAACACGCGATAAAGCCCACGCCCGATGTCGTTTAACCAACGTTGAAGCCCATAAAACATATTATAAGGATTTAAAAAGGGTAGTAAATGAAGCTCTATATACTGAAAAAAAATCATACTTCGACTGCAATATCAACCAAAATTTGAAAAAACCTCGTAGGTTGTGGAATAATATTAAACGCAATGTAGCTAATTTTAAAAATAAAACCTTAGACCTTCCCTTGCATCTTCAGGACCCAAATTCTTTAAATAACCACTTTCTTTCAATACCTGGTAGTAATGAAGTAAATATATCAGATTTAACGTATTTTGAATTTAACAGTCATGGTCCCTCTGTTTTAACACTTCATCCTGTCAATGAGTACGACATAAGTAAAATAACAAAATCATTCTCCTCAAATGCAATAGGCATAGATGGCATGTCTATGGACATGATCCTTTTAACGCTTCCACAAACACTTACTTTAATAACAGCAATAGTTAACTCATCAATAATTTCAAGCAAATTCCCTTCTTTATGGAAAACAGCCATAGTTAAACCCTTACCAAAAATCAACCATCCATTAAATTTAAAAGATCTGCGTCCGATAAGTATTCTAACGTTTTTGTCTAAAATCGTTGAAAAGGCCGTTTGTATACAACTTACCAGTTACCTAGAAGTCAATAACATATTACCCAAAATGCAATCAGGTTTTAGGAAAGGTCATAGTACTACCACAGCCTTGTTAGATGTAGTAGATGAAGTCCTGACTGCACAAGACAAAGGCGAGGGTACTTTATTAACACTCTTAGATTTTTCACGCGCTTTCGATACAGTAAATACAGCTCTTTTATTATCTAAGCTTTCATATTATGGTTTCGACAGCGCTGCAGTGGGATGGTTCGCGAGTTACCTCTGTGGGCGATTTCAAATGGTCGAGGTCCGAAAATCTGATGGGTCAAATCATATGTCTGATACAATGCCTGTGACGCGCGGAGTTCCCCAAGGTTCCATTTTGGGACCCGTGCTCTTTGCATTATACTGTGCAGACATTATCTTAAACATAGAAAATTGTAAATATCATATTTATGCCGATGACCTACAGGTGTACATATCTTTTAAGCCTTGTAATTTGAACGAAGCTGTTAATAAATTGGATCAAGATTTAAGTAGATTAGTCAATTGGTGTAGATCGAACAGTTTAGTTTTGAACCCAGCCAAGACAAAGTATCTTGTCCTTGGATCGAAAAGCCAAATTAACAAAATAATCTTGGGCGATCCAAAACTGCAGGTCATGGGAGTTTCAGTTGATAGGGTTACGGAAGCCCGAAACTTGGGTCTGTTGATGGACGGGTCCATGAACTTTGAAAACTACGTCCTTCAAACAGTTCGCAATTGCTTTTTTAGATTATCCGTCTTATATCGGGTTCGGGAGTATATTAATACCGATTTACGTATCATATTGTGTGACGCACTTATACTTTCCAAACTCAGCTATGTTGACAACGTTTTCGGTGAGTGTCTGTTGGCCCGTTCAAAGAAACTTATTCAGTGTGTACAAAACGCATGTATCCGATTTTGTTTTCCGATTCCACCACGAGCTCACATTTCTCCATACATAAATAGTCACGGTCTCTTGAACATGTCCTCACGCCGCAATCTTCACTTTTCAACTCTACTTTTTGGAATAATTAAAAGCCATAAGCCATCATATTTGTATGAAAAGTTAAATTTCTCTGATCGTAATATCCGTTTTGCTATACGTTTGATATGTCCAAGCCATAAAACGACCGCATTTCGTGGCAGCTTTCGATATGCTGCTACGAAATGCTGGAACAATATTCCTCCCCCTATCAGAAATTCAAATACAATTTGGTCTTTCAAGACGTCGCTTAAAAAACACCTGTTAATTACGCAAAAATCGGCATCATAAATTCGGTCGTTTTTGTTATTATTATTTTTATTCAGTAACTTAAGGATTTGTTTTATAGTCTTACTAATTGCATGTTTTAGTTAGTATGGTTTTTATTTTGTGCATATATTTTATGTAATTGTGCAAAGCAGTTATTCTTTTAAGTTTTATTTTTATATAATGTATCTGTTAAAAGAAATTAAGTTTTATTTGTACTGCTTATTATAGTCAATAGCTATTTAGAGACCTTGTCAATGTAAAATGTTATGTAACTGTTTTATAAGAACGCGTGTCGCAGGTGCTGCTGCCCTACTCTTTATGGCGCCACTGAAAACCAGCGCTGTATGGGCTCGAGCTCATACAGCAAATGCTGAGTGGTGGCCTTTTTTGTCATCAAACAAATTGTAAAAGTGTTTTAAAAAATTATGAGATAAAATAAACAATTTTCTATTCTATTCTATTCTATTCTAAAACGAAATAAACATATCAGAGCCTAAAAAGAGCATAATTATGCCATTTAGCGGCTTTTTTGCCTTTATTTTGTCAGTGGTTAGAAAGTGTTCAGAATCGTTCTTCCTGGAACCGGATAGGAGAGGCCTATGTCCAGCAGTGGATTTCGGTAAGCTGATGATGATGATGATGATGCCCTTTAGGTAGCCAAGCTGTATTCTGTGTTTTTAGATTCGGAAGGCCCTTTTTACTATAACATTTATAGCCAGTAAACAAAAGCTCAATATAAAACTGTTAATTATGTATGCAATTTATGCTTATGTTTTGTTGACAAAAAAAAATGGTAATCAGACCTCGGTAGGTTCTTATCTGAGTCAGTATCTTGCTGATACTTACCGCATTTCCTTCTAAACATACGGATTAAAAACTCTTTTGTTTCAATCCTAAACTGAATCCTAAGTCCATGGAACGTTTCATTTGCCCCCTTCCTTATATCAAGATACCTTCAATCAATAAACAATAGTTCACTATCTGATCACAACCAAACTACATCAATAGAAACGGGAACAAGCCCATTTCAAATACTACGAGTACATCGAATTAACCAAATCGAATACAAATGCCATAAAGTCGAAATAACCAATAAATATCTTAAGTTCACAGGAAACGTTCCGTTTTACGATCAAACACACGGTGGGACTCACAATGTCTCTGAGTTTCTATGCGATATCCTATTTGTAAATCGATTAGGCGTTTGTTTTATTAGAATCAGTGACCGCTTTTTGACGATCAGAAAACAGCAAACCATCTGCGTAATATTTATCTATGTGAGTGTTTTATTTACAAAAAAAATGTTTAGTTTACGGCTAGTTGGTGTGTGGAGTGTCTACTTAAAAAGTCGTTTAAATTTAAATGCCACTCACTAATATAAACCTAAGATTGATATAGATTAGTGTATTTTTGTAAAATTATAAAAACCTTATCTGTATATATATATATCACCTACTTCAAATTATATTTATAGTTCACCATTATAAGTTCAAAATGGATAAGCTTTAATCGGTTCTAGTACAATTTTTTGTATACTTACCTTAGTTTATAAAAAAATCAATACTTATTTTTTCCCTATCCTATTCCGTCCCACTGCTGGGCAAAGCCTCCCCCAAGGACTTCCAGTTCTCCCTATCCCGAGCCACCGCCCACTTATTTATTATTAAGTAAATAGTTATTATTTATAAGTTTGCTGTGTTGTATACATTCATGATCTTATGTGATTAGGTACTTTATTAAAGGTCCACGTTACATAACGTCCGTCTTAATAGTGCCTATCACCGCTTTTCCGGAGATGAAAGTATAGAGATTCACAACTGTATTTAAAAGTTACTTGAGTATCGACCCACGCCATTTTATGGATACTAATGTTTACAGATTCCAATCAAATTGATGTAAAATTAAAAAGAAAGGCAAGTTGTAAACTCTACTGTCGTAATCATTAAGCGCCGGATACACTAGGGAACATTTTGTCCCGCAACATGACTCGCAACATTGTACGTTACGCGGGGCATATTGCTTGCTCCCGCCTCGAGAGCGAGCGCACGTGTCCCGCGTCAGTGTTGCGCCATTTGTCTTTAGAATTTTAGAATATTAACTCTTATTTCTCATTGAAGTATTCCGCATCCACCACCTTCTCTTTCTCTTACGTTTCAACACACTCGCTAATATGTACGCAGCACAAATAGCCACAACCTCATCGCGCGACATTTCTATAAACACTGACTAGTGTGGCCAACACAATGTTCCGCGACATTTACTTCGGCATGTTCTACGTTGTTGCTAAGGAACATGTTCCGCAACATGTTGCTCCATTTGCCCCCTAGTGTATCCTTGGCTTTATACCTGAAGAAGTTTATGAATTTCTTTGGATGGCCTTGGATGGATGGATTTTCTCCATCCACCCAACAAGTAGGTGGCGGTATTTTTGGCCCATCCTATGTTTAGTAGGTAACTATCACCTATGATAGATAGCGGCTCGCAGGAAGCTTATCGCGATGTTGTCATCGGTCCATTGAAATACTGCTCTATTTTTCGCTTTATTTGATGATAAATATATAAATATATAATATATATATACATATAACATAAATATACGTGAAGCTGAAAAATATTTCCAACTTCTATGCTTACATTATGACTAATGTTATCAACATTAGGTAATTGAAATGAAATGCACGGAATTCTCTGTAGTGAATTTGTGATTATCATTAATAACATGACATGAATACGTATTGGAACTCTCTGTTAGTTGTTTTACAAACAATTTAATTTAATAAACCTCTAAGACTCTTGTAACCTAACGCAACATAATAATAGGTCTTTTGTAAAGGATTATCCACTCACTTACTCCATCAATCACTCATCACATCACGAAATCTCTGAAACTACAATGCATAGTTAGTCTGAAATTTGTCACAGTAACTATTTGAATGGTGTCTACTCTTAGTAAGATTCAAACCATTTTCAAAAATTATAATCTCGGAGGGCTGAAATGAAGCGCCAACGTTTTTATGGAAATAGCGGCATGGAATAAAGTTGCACGAGATTACACCAGTAAAGGATAATTGTGACACTCAATCACACTTATAGCCTCTAGGTGGTCTCCCATTAAACTAGTTAAGACGTCTATAACATGCTTCTACCGTACTGCGCTATTACTACTAGTCCTCAGAGATGTCTCTTATTTTTAATAATAGTTTATCAGGTGGTCATTGGTAATGAGGAAATAAAGTCCTAAATACAGTATTAGAAAAAGTATATTAATTTGTTTTAACTAAAAATAAAGTAATGGAAGAAGAACGGTCCTATGTAGAGAATTATGAGGAAATTGATTATGTTTTATAAACTACAATAGAAATATATATTGAGACTTTTGTTTGAGTTTAATAGTGAAAAGTGTTTTCTACGCGTGTGTGCTATAGCGCTTGCATAACGGAATATTTTAAAAATTCCATAACATTACAGTGTACAACTGCACTATGTATTATGAAGAATTTACGATATGATGGCTACAGTTTCCTCTACCATCGCCCTGCTCGCTATGCAGAAAACTCATCCTCACTCGTCTGAAGTTTTACTTGAGGAAAAATGTGTTTTAAATTTAAGGGTTTGCAACGTGCTTTTGATTCAACTGGTATTGTAAGCGCCCAATATTATGGCACTTTTCATCAGGCGGGACGTTAGCTTGCTCTCGTGTGAAATAATAAAAAAAATTCCATGCTATAATAACCGTCAACAACAAAAGCCGGTTCTTAGAAAACCGGAGCAAAAGTAAGTTTGCAAGAAATCTTCGTGATTACTAGGAACCTAAGCTTGTCATTAGTCACCCAACATCTATACCCAAGGCATAGGTCGATGAC
The DNA here is from genome assembly GCA_963576535.1 of Plemyria rubiginata. NCBI lineage: Eukaryota > Metazoa > Arthropoda > Insecta > Lepidoptera > Geometridae > Plemyria > Plemyria rubiginata. Next base: position 8,320,284 of record OY754917.1, on the reverse strand, counting down.
ATAATATTGATTTTACTCAAGCAATGCTAGAACTAGACAAAAACCACTTTCTGTTTGCAATCACGCCTGAATAAAATCGTGCTATCGAACATTTTTAAGAGGAAATATTATTTGTTATATTTTGATAATGATCTTCTTTAAGGGCCCGGCGACAGCAGCTCGCAGTTTCTAGGTGCCATTGGCTATTATTTCATTTCGGGGAGGTTGTTTGAAAGAATAACTATCCAGTGACACGCATAAATACTCAGCGGGTTTGCCCGAAATGAAATAATAGCCAATCGCACCTCGAAACTGCGAGCCGCTGTCGCCGGGCCTTTAGCCCGGCAACAGCGGCTCGCAGTTTCGAGTGACCAAGGATGACCAAGAAGGAAAATAAGAATGCAAAAAGAAGAATGTGACCCAAACTTTTACTATCAAATACTTAAGAACTCTTTAACTTGCTCATATAAGAAACATACAGATCAAATTACTGATTCAGAAGGGATGTTCTGACAAACATAATTACGTATAAGCGTTCGTGTACCTTATTCATTTAAAACTCGCTTCGCTCTCTCGACCAAACCTAGCTGCAGAATGTTTTCCCACATTTGCTTACAAATTGAGAGTAATAGCTCATACAACAATTGACTAGTGTTCATCATCCATCGTGACAGCCGATTGAACTGAACAGTAGATTCGAGAAAAAGTCATCTATCAACCATTATAGATGGATGGTGTAACTCGACTAGTTTGAATTAATCGCTGGGGCATGTACATTAGTCATCGCACCGAAACGGTGTCCTATAGTTGAGACGACAAGGTTCAGATTACTATTTATGGAAATAGACACCTTTGGCAGAATGTTGCCAAAATTCTTTTAAACTGAAAATAAAACGTGGATGTAATATTTTACAAATGTGGTAACGTTTTGACTTTTGAAGGCTCTTACAAGAAAGTTGGAATGCAAGTTTTACAATCCATAGTTGAAGCTTCTGTACATAACATGTATTACATAACATTAATTTATGTATGTGTGTGTGTTGTGTGTATACTCGTACGCATTTGCCGACAGCTATACAAGCCGTTGAAGACGATACTAGTAGCCAGTAGATACAATGTGTCGTTGTTGGGTAGACAAACAAATCTCACGAACGAAAATAGCTATTTCCATTTTGTCATGCGATTGTGAATACATCGATTTTAGACAAAAGGCCAGCCCTCAAGTCTTTTTTTTTTATAAACAGACTGCGACTAATTTTACTGCTTACTGCATTGTGATTTCATTAATAGAATACACTCAAGTGACCACGGTATCCCCAGGGAATTTTCTATTTGTCCTTCTGTAACCATTTACCCATAATTTGCGCATCCGCGTTAGTGTTTTGGCGAGTGGACAATGTAAGTGAGGAAAACCTCGTAAGCGGGGATCCACTAGGTAAAATTCCCCGTGATTTTGTTGATTTTAAAATCGACACCCTGCTGTTACTACAGATTGTTCTCAGAAAATAGCCCCGCCGATTAGTGATGTTTAGCAGAATGTATTATGTAATCAAGCGTTGATATATCATAACAACCCACTCGGTTTACAATAGCTATTAAACAAAATAAACAATTTCCCAAACGCAATTCACTTTTAATTATGTTCGTAAAAGTGAGTAAAATGTTTTACTGCTATTGTTGTAGAATTTTATGAGTATATAATTTACGATTATCTATAACATTTCTTGTTACCAAGTTCTGAAAAATAAATCATGTCTTGCCAGCTCGTTAACCGCAAAATTAGCCACAACCCGCTATTAAAGAGAACCCTTACACACGCAACTAAACATTAAATTTTAACTATCGGATTATGAAGACTCGAACGACAATAGTGTCACAGAAAAAGTAATAGTTCACTTCCAAAAAGTTTCACTTTGGATACCAGAACCCTCTTTTACTAGTATAATATGGGACGTGATAAAAAAACGCAGACAATATACATAGAGGTAATTCAAATATATTATAGATTCAACTCAACTTGAGTAGCATATTTTTATTATTCAAGTAGGACCTAAACGTTCTCCATTAAAAAGGATATATTTACCTTAATCTTGAATTTTAAATTAAATTTACACTGTCCCTTTTTACCCTGAAAGTATATTTTATCATTGAAATAAATTCACGGCACTGAAAATGTATCTAGGTGTTATCAAGTAATAAATTTATTCGACGTTATTAAATTTTATGCTTAATAATATCAAATTGAATGAATTGAAAATAAAAGGTAATATGAGTCAGGCCCAATGTTGAATTATGAAGACCCGAGCAATAAACAATAGAATGCTAGTTTATTGCGAATCTGCTCCCTTCAGGCTATAATCCGAGCGATCGTGACAATGTTGTCACTTTATATAAACGTCTGTCGCACATTTATCTTTCTTTGACAATGCAGCCGATGTTGGCAAGCACAAGTATTAAAACTAAGCCATAACCAACATACAAATCAGACAAATTCAACCTTAGCACATTGAGATAAGGATTAGAAGCGATGCTGAGTGTCTATAGTTTCTTACTCATAAATCTTAGTGAATGTCTTAAGTGGTGTAGTGGTGCCTTGTTTGTTGGGACATCGGTGTACATAGATAAATCTGAATAGTGTCCCCATACGGGCATAGCAAATTAATTAATTGAATGCCTGAGCTTACGCGGTGGCAGTTGGTGACAAGGTTACCCATTTACTATGAGCTTACAATCGACGCTTTTGAATTCTCAATGGGGCTTGAACTAAGCTTATCGAATCTAGCTGTGCTTGGGTTTGTTTGCCTGTCTATCTCAAAAGCGACAATCACATTATTTTTTCATGAATCTTGTGATTTTCCTGAATAAACTGTTGTAATTAAGCTTGTAATAACAATGAACCAGAAAGCTTTTTATGTATTGGGTACACTTAATGTATACAAGGTAAATAAAATGGTGACCCCATTAAAACATCTTAAACACCGGGGTCACCACTGTCGACCAATTCAAAAGAACGTAATCTTAAAACGAAAGAACCATGAAATACGACCTAAAAGACGGTTCCTTGAATGAGAAGTCATAAAAATGCTATCAAGTCCGTAACACCATAAACATTACACAAACACGCATTCATGCGACTTGGGACCTGACGAAACGAAAACACAGCATTAACACATTGCGCGCTTGCTCATTAGTTGCAGTGATTTCGCAAGTATCTGCCTCTTTATCTGATGTTAGTATTCCCACAAGGCGGTACTTACAAGCTTTCTAGTTGATTTTACACTGAGAGCGCTGGTGGTTTAGTGGTAGCGGCCCCACCTTCCGATTCTTAGGTCATGGGTTCAAAGCCGCGCCAATGAGACCTCTATTCAAAAATGTATGTGCACGTTCCAGTAATCTCAAATCATGAATAAAAATATACAAATACAAATACAAATATTTATTTTCAAAAAAGTGAGCACAAAATAAAATAGTAGCCTCTGTCTGCTGTTTTAGTTTTAAAAACTGTGTTACAGCATACAGTGCTTTCTCCTAGGTTGATTTCACAATAAAAGTTTTTTAAGTAGTAGCACTATGATAAAAATGTGACAAAGAAATAAAAAGAAAATAAAAATGGAAAAATTATGCAAAAATATAAAAGCTGACTTAGTAGTAGTGAGGCGTGTGTGTTGTTTGTGCATGGAGTGTGGTGTGGTGTGTAGATGAGTAGTTGTGGTGTGTAGTATGGTACCTATGTAATGTCTTGTGGGTTATGTTATGTGTTGTGGTTGAAGAACTCATTGTGGTGGTGTGTTGGTATGTTTGTGTGTTTGCGTGGTGAGCGTATGTGTGTGTGTGAGTGTTCTCCTGATAACACCAATCTCTTAAGAGTTTGGGTTACACAGGAGAACCCAATGTGGTGTTAGGGGATGTGTGCGTATTTGTGGTGAGCTTGTGTATAATGTATGTTGTAAACGTGTAAATATTAGATTAGATAGTTATTCAAGTACATATTATGTTAAAAAACTTTTCAACGCTGTCATAATCGTGCAATCTAAGCCAGGCCGTGATATGCGCCTTAAGTTTGTGTGAATTAAGCTGCTTTATGTTTGTTTTTATGTGGAGTAAATTATATAGTTTTGGAGCCGTGATAGTGAAGTGTCTACGTGCGAGGGTACTCTTAAACCTCGGAATCGGACATTTGTCGATTCTCTTTGTGGAATCTGGCAGCTGGGGAACTATTTTTGTATGGTACTTTCTGATGCACTGGTAAACATACAACTTTCTGACTGTCAGTACGTTGCACAATTGGTAAAGGTCAGATGTTGGGTGTCGATACGGTAAGGCCATTGCTACTTTAAGGAGAGCTCTCTGAGCTCGTTCTACTTTAAGAATGAAAGTCTTAGCAGCCCCTCCCCATGAGCAAATGCAATAACTCAGAATACATTCCGCAAGTGCCTTGTAGGTTTGCATGAGAAGTGCGTGATCTGCAACAGAACGGAGCTCTTTAAAGACGTAGATTAGTTTTCGTATCCGTTTTGCAACTGTTTCTGTGTGCGGTCCCCAGGAAAGTTTATTGTCAATTGTGACGCCAAGGTACTTAATAGTATCAAGATATCAAGAGGAAATCGGCACGTCAGATCCTAGTAATTACATATTTTGATCTTAATTATTATCATCCGCCCAAAGAAGTCCACTGATGGACGTAGGCCTCCCCTATACGTTTCCAGGAAGAACGATTCTGAGCCCTTTTCATCCACCGACTTCCCGCAAATCAGAAATGAGGAAATCCATAATAGGTGACCCAAAGTAGCCGACATAGCTCTTAGATAACAATTTTGCAGCAATTTTGAGCCCAGTAGTGCGTTCAAATAGTTAATGGTAAACTGGTTATTTTACAGAAAAATTAATAAAAAAGGGTCGAAAAACGCATGAACCCAGAATACGATGCGCCTTAAATATTGATAACTAGTTGCGCCCCGCGGTTTCACCCACGCAGATTTAAATCCTGGTATTCCCACGGGATAAAAAATAGCCTATATGTTATTCCAGACTATAATCTATCTCTCTGCCAAGATTCATCCAGATCCATTCAGCCGTTCCGGCGTGAAAGAGTAACAAACAATCCATCCATCCATACTTACAAACTTTCGCGTTTATAATAATAGTAGTAAGATAGTTACCGCCCCTATGCAAGCCAGGCGGCACCTCAACAACAGACACAGTATTTATTTCTCAGAGTATTGTGCCCAAAGCGTTTGACTTCCATTTTCCCAAACTAACCTAAAAACAGTGATCAACTCAATTTTAAATTCTATTGTCGGAGCTTCTTTATCTCTCACCTGCAGTGGGTTCTCCAGAGTGTTTCTATAACTTCCGGCATGGTTGGCTTGTGGCAACAATGCCGTATCCCAGTAGCCAGATGTTTTCGCTTTACTGAGTTTGAGTAAATACGCGACCGGTGGCCGGGGAAGTCGGATGAGGATCGAACTGTTTTTGTTAAAAATTCATGGATCATTGAGTGTTCTTCAGGAGTCGTTTAGATTACGAGGATGCACGAATTCATCCTACTAATAATATTAAATAAATAAATAATAAATGCGAAAGTTTGTAAGTATGGATGGATGGATGTTTGTTACTCTATAACTCCAGAACAGCTGAACGGATCTTGGTGAAAATTGACACAGAGTTATATTATAGCCTGGAATAACACATAGGCTACTTTTTATCCCGTGGGAATGCCGGGATTTAAAACTACGCGGGTAAAACCGCAGGACGCTACTAGTAAAACATAATTAGGTTTTTATATATGTGGTACATTTTTTTACATCATTGATAGAAATCTTTTTGCCAAATGACCTGGTCATATTAATTAGAAGACAACAGTATAGGAAAAACACCTTCACTTTTTGATCCTGAATATATTAACTGCTTTTTTTATTCTACTCACTGATGAAATAAGCAGAGTGAAAAAAACTTAGGGCCTTACTACAAAACGGTGTCTAACTTTAAACAGTGTCTAAAATTAGCGCTGTCTCTGTTTGCCATTACGCAATGGCAAGAGATGTCAAAAGTCTGAGCAGTGTTTAACGTTTACCTATTTTTTGGTAGTAGTTTGAGCATTCTGCCTTGTTTCATTTCCTCGGTTCCAACTCAAACTCTGACGTAACTTGCGTTCTGTTTTCAAAAGTGTCGTTAAAGAAACTGCATTGTTTGTAAAAACTCGCGTCGCTTTCTCGTGCTGCTTGAGAGGGAGCTTATAATTTGAGCTGGCAAGCTTTTTGTTGCAGATTTCGAATAATACGAAAGTGATGAGTTTTGTGTTCTTTTATGTTTTCTCATGTTGTTACTGAAGTAGGTAAATGCGAGTATTGTTTAAATAAATATGTTTTTTTATGAAATATGTAGGTGATGAAATAATGATAATACTTATTATACAAAACTGCTGATGACTTGATCCCCAGACACGGAAGATATACCCTCAGATACAATGATACCTATTAACACTGCTGAAATATCGCAGCAAAGCAGCAAAAACGTTGAATTAGGTCTTAAAAACTTTGTTTTTGTATATTTGGTTATAGAGATTACATTAATTGAGACTTCAAATTATAAAGTACCTAGTCCTACGTAAAGTTTATGGCAATCTTTACTTTTATAGAACCTAGTGTGGTCAAGCGTAAATTTCCCAAAACTAAATTATTAACATTTTTAATTTGAGTTTGTAGTTTTGAGTTCTAAAAAATGGATATAACGCACGGAGCTTTTTATATCACCTAACCACCTAGGTGTAGGAATTTGCGAATGTTTAATCTAATAGAATTCTAACTGGCACTTGTGGAAAATAACAGATACATTCAAATCTGTTTATTCTAATTGCATTGGTCGAGTTAGATTTGTTTTAAGCATTTACATAACAATTGTATGTTTATTTTTGAAAAAAAAATTGTGTATTCGCACGTTACCTGTTTTTGTAGCTTTTCCCGATTATATTCGTTGGTACTAATAATTCCTGGAACCAGCTTTTATCATAAACTTGTTAAAAAAATAATTACTGATATTTAGAACTAGTCAGTTCAATCTATTCTATAGTTTTATGCTTTTTTGTTTTTTTTTTTCAATTTTGCCGCAATACCTATATCAGAAAACTTTTTTCATCATCAACATTAGGACTTACACCACTACTAGGTAAGAATTCCTTTGTTTATGCCATCTGCTCACAATCAACCGCACCTTACATTAGGTGAAATCTTAAATTATCACGATTATTTAGAAAAAAAAATTAAACAAAAAAACAATAGGAACGAAGCCGTAAGTTTGTCGCATCATTTCAAAAGCTTAATCGCGTAAAACTGGCGCAATTAAAAAAAATAATTTCACGTAGCTTCATTCATTCTTCATTCACTTAGCTCTAAGATGATTGTGTTATGTAGTCAAAGTATATATTTATAGCCTTTGTGCTATTTCAGACTATAATCTATCTCTCTGCCAATTTTCATCCAGATCCGTTCAGCCGTTTCGGCTTGAAAGAGTAACAAACATCCATCCATACATCTATCCATCCGTTCATCCATACTAACAAACTTTCGCGTTTATAACAGTAGTAGGATATATTTTTGATTCTATTGAGTTAAAACTTTTTGACTTTGACTTCAAAAAGCACATCCTGTAACCTGTAATCAGTCTTAATCCGTCGATTAATTAAATTAAAACATTTCTTAAATCACAGGAATATAAGTACGTACTAATGCTCTGAAGAAGCATTACAATAGCTCTTTTGTATAAGGTCGAGTCCATTAAGAACATTCCGAAAGTTTCAAACTCTGACAATAGAGTTTCCAGTTAATTTCACTGCAAATTGAGCCTACCAATGAAGCTAACTAATTAACATGAAAATGATGATTGTCATCAATGTTTAAGCGAATGTCTTTGTTAATGGTTTTATATTAGAGAAAATTTAAATTATAACATTAATTTAAAACGGAATATTCACCATTATTTGTGAGTTTGATTGTTTTTTCCGATATTTCGGCACAGTTGCATGCGCCATGATCACGGGTCGAACTCACAAATCATGGTAATTATCCCATTTTAAATGAAAGTTATGTACCTAACCATGATAGTTTAAAAAATAAAATTACAATTATTTACTAAATGTACAAAATACATATGAAACAGTTGAGCTATCTACAGACCGCTGCCAACGATCTATTTTCTCATTTTGTTTCGTTCATGTTTTTTTGATAAACTAGCCCGCCCGCGCGCCCCTGCTTCGCACGGGAGCACATTGTTTTTCTACTATATCATGCATGTATTTATACATATAAACCTTCCTCTTGAATCACTCTATCTATTAAAAAAAACGCATCAAAATCCGTCGCGTAGTTTTAAAGATTTCAGCATACATAGGGACAGATAAAGCGACTTTGTTTTTACTATGTAGTGATGATGGGTATTTTATGCACATTTTTGGACTTTTTGAATTTAATTGCGCTATAGGAATTGATACCATTAACACGACTTCATTAGCTTTGTCTTCACGTGTCACATCTATAAATCTTTAGAATCTGTGTGACCGAGCTTTGCTTGGTTGCTTGAAAAAAACTTGGAGAAAAAACTTCCATAATATTCTAAATCTTACATCATCATCATCTAAAAATGACTCCTAGCCAGATCAATTTATCGCCCCCGAAACCTCCTGCATACGAAATTTCATGCAAATCGTTGGACCCGTTTCCGAGATTCAGATAAAATATACCTTAGGTATTAGTTTTAGGTTTCATAACAAAAACAATATCCATTATGAACTCGAATCACCTTTCTACTAACTTATTTAATTTGTAAGCAGAGGTATATCGTTCGCAATTAGATTAATCACATTTTCTGAAACTGAAAACTGAAACAGCTTCACGACTTTGATCCCCAGGCACGGTAGATATCCCTTCAGATCTCCCAGTACCAAGTAGGTACTAATTCAAGATTCTTTGAGGATGTCTAAGGGGAGTAGTCAGAGGTACGTCCAAACATTACATTTGGCACATACCCACATTTTGCAGTAGTTAGTATTCCATACGTGACAGGTTGCAAGCCCATCGCCGCTGTTAGAATACTAACTGGTTTCCTCACGATGTTATCCTTCACCGTTTAAGAGCACTGGCATTGCGCACATAAATTTTTCGATAGAAAAATCCATTGGTGCACGACCGGATTCGAACCTTACGATCGGAAGGCGGGGTCACTCCCACTAGACCACCGGTGAAACTCAGTTAATATGTTTTATTTTAAGAGTACTTGCCTTTGTTACTCTTTTATTTGGACAATGACCTGTGCTTGTACTGTCGATATCAAAAGTGTTAGACAAAGTTGTAAAACTAAGACTAGACAGTTTTCTGCTGATGAGCTCTCAGATGCATTGAGAATGCATTTGAGATGATGCTGTTATTAGGTTTTTAATAAACTAAAGGTTCAAGCAGTAATGAAATTAAACTAAAAAATAGCGTTAAAATTATTTTTTAATACTGATTTACTGATAGTAGCAGCAGATGGCCCACCTGATGTTGAGTGGTAATCAACACTTATATCAAATCATTGCTTTGCAAGTCATGCGCGAATTGAAACGTGCCCAACAATACACTGCCCTGTGTCTATCAACTTGAGGTAAAAAGATGTTGATCTGTGTCTGTAATTTCACCATCACCGTTCAGCTTCTTCTTCTTTTGTCATTAGTTTCTTTCGAGACAGTGTGGTGAGAGGATTTTAAGTGCGCCTCAAGAGGCTCCTTTCGTGCACTTGACACATGTAATTATAAAAATTATTAAGGTTTTATTACAACAACATGCCGGTTTCCTCACGATGTTTTCCTTCACCGTTTGAGAGTACTGGCATTGTGCGCATAAATTTTTAAAGAGAAAACCTCAGTGGTGTACGACCGGTTTTGAACCCACGTGCGAATCGAATCGGAAGAAGCACAGCAACACTGCTTGGTGGCAAAAATAGGCAAAATGGCAGTATGGAGTAATATAATTAGTATGAAGAAGTTCATTTGGATACATTTGACGACCCCAGTGGCGCAGCGGGCGAGAGTCCGACGCAAGAGGTTGCGGCTTCGATTCCCGCCTCTGAACAAATTTGTGTACGATCTGCAGAAATTTGTTCCGTTGGTCTGGGTGTTTTCTTTGTATAATAAAAAAAACATATATCTATGTAAGTATAATGTATCAAATATATCAGTCATCTAGTACCCATAACACAAGCTTTGAGTAGCTTACTTTGGGGCTAGTTGATGCTGTGTGGATTGTCCAGCATTATTTATTTAATTTATTTATTTTACACTAGACGTTCCCCGCAAATTTTCAGGAAGAACGTTTCTAAGCCCAAACCTAACAACAATGATTCTAAATAACAACATTCTCTGTAACAGTTCTGTCAACGATGTGTTTGAGTTTTTGTAATTACTTTTGCGCTCCGAGTGTGTTCGAGGAAGTTCAAATTGGAACTAAAATTCGTTTAGGAAAATTCACCGTTGAACTTTCCCTAAAACCTTTCAACTTTTAGCAGCGCAGCAAACATAGCAGGTTGACGTTATGATAGGTTATTAGAGATTTCACTCACAGCTAGCAATAGCGTACACCTGTTGAGAAAAATGCAAAATCTCCCGCACTAATTATAGTCAAAGCCATAACTAACATTAGAAAAAGGAAAGATTTTTTAAGTATATTAGCGGTAGTCAGCGTCTTAATAACAAATATAATAACTTTATACTTTTTAATTTTATATAGTCTCCTCTCCATTCAGAGGTTGTCTGGGAGAGATCGCTTGTTAGCGATAAGACCATTTATTGTACATTATGTACACATCTCGTTTTCATTACTTGTTTAATTTTTTGTTAGTTTGTAAGGTGTACAATAAAGCATTTTAATTCATTCATTAATAACAAACCACGCCTCGTTGCATTCTAATGAAATCTACCATCAACATTCCTAAAGTTTTCTAGGAAGACAATAAGGCGTCAATAATAACTTTTGATTTAGTCCAATGATTAAATACAATAAGCTTTTATCTTGATTGTATCGCCTGTCATGAATCGATGACAATGATAAAGCTCTTTTTAACGGTTCTTATTGATGTCGCAATGATAATCTTCCAATTGTGCGTTTGTGCTAACCTACGCATTTTGTATTTATTAATGGAAACACAAACGAGTAGATCTACAAGATGCAGATGCGATATACAAAAAAATACAGGTCTAGAAAAGAAAGCTTAAAATTTACTTTATAATGTCGCAACTGAAATTAGAACTAGATAGTTACTACTAATAAGCACCGACAATTTTTTTTTAATTAATTATCAATTTTTGAGATTGACTATACCCCGGATGATAAAAACCAAAAGTGCCTGATACAAACTTTGTAAAGTATTGAAATAATTATTATACCGAGTACAAAACGACAGATTTATGAGTAGGTAAATTGTGCTCTATTTTAGGAGATGCATAAAGTGCATTATTCTGTAAACATAACCATCAAAACCTATTACTTTTATCGCGTTAACATAAATATAAAACTGAAAGGTCGATGCTTCAATGCAAGTTCGCCATTCGCATTAACTCTTAGAATAGTTTATAAATAAAAGCGTCTGTGTGTACACAGAAAGCGGGATGACGCCTAGTATCCGTACTTGTTACTGTTAGTGACGACCTAATTGTTTGAACATAGTTTTTTCATGTATGTCCAGGCATAATTATGTAAAAAATTCTGAAATCGTTATTATAGCGACGTAAATTATAAAAAAAACTGATTTAGTAACAAATCACTAAAAAAACGACTCCCATATATATTAGACTATATCGTTCAAATGATTTATGTATTTTTGGTTAATAAATGAAATATCAAAACGCCAGGTGACTCTATATGGCAGTGAAAACCATAGACAGGAGCATTTGAATAGATAATACAGAATTTTGTATAGATCATAAACTTTTACAGCCTCACGACTACGAGTATGATCCCCAGGCACGGTAGATATCCCCTCAGATCTCTTAGTACCAAGTACTAACTCCAGATTATTTGATGTAGGTAGTCAGTAAGAGGTACGTCCTAACACGGAACAATGACAATATTTCTGCCCGTCCAAACATTACTAAACACGACTTCAAAATCAATTCTTTTATTAAATTGGTTCCAAGTTCAAAAAACAATTTTACCATTCCGGACCAAGAAGCGCTGACAAAATATTTAACGCAGAGAACCAGTATTTTTCCGCCGGTAATCAGATAAAACCGGCATAAACCGGTTTTCTTTGTGAATAAGGTTTAAGGTACAAGTGAATGCGCCCTATTGGCATCAGCAATTAGAGAGGCCATTAATGCTATGATCTAATCTTGTAGGCTAAGCGCGCGCTTTTTCGTTTAATCTCTTTTTGATTGATAAAGTCTTTGAATTCTGTTTAGATAATTACTACTCTTTAGAAGATTTTTGTAGCCTTTACTCACAATTACGCTTTTAATGTAGGTATAAGGGTGTATGATTCGTTTTGTTAGTCTGATATTTTAAGATTTTCTATAAAAACTGACTGACAAAATTATAAAGTAGATAGTAGAAACGACGTCTGATTAATCATTATGATGTTTTATGTTAAAGACGGGCTGATGGCCCACCTGATGGTAAGCGGTCACCGCCGCCCATAGACATCAACAACGCCAAGATCATTGCGTTGCCTACCCTGAAAGCCTATTAAAATTTTTCTTAAAGTTTTTCATATTGTATCTTGGCGGAAAAACCTCTGATAGTCTCCTCATTCCTTAGTTTAAGGGTACGGGAGAGACATGATAGATGATGATGTATGATAAGACCCGATATGCCAACGAAATTAACACTGATTTGGATCGTTTGAGCGATCTCTTGATCATTAGTACTCATCATCATTAGTATTGCTGATGGCTCAGCTGTGATATGTGTATTGTTTACATTTAATTTTGTAAAAATTATGTACTTGTATTATTGCTCATTGTAATGCGCTTATCGATTCGTGTGTATTTTGTACATTCAAAACATATTCAAATTCATACATTCAGAGGGTCATGAGTCTAATGCCTACATCGAATTTTAAGGAAATTCAACAACGCCATCTAGCGTATTCTTTGAGCAGCTTAGAAAACTTGCAATAGGTGTCGATTCTGTTGTTGCATTGTCCTAAACTAACCTAATCTGATAGCTCCAAAATTATAGCCGTCCTTGTTGTTTCAGCCTTTCAGTAAGGGATGGCAATATTTTTAGTGCTGTCGAATTAGGTTATGTTAGAAAAATTAAACAACAGTAATGGCACCAATATTGTTCGAAAACTAACCTCAGGGTAGTTTTCGATCAGATAATTTTAATTCAGAATAATCACAATATAAACTATCCGTAACTGTTTCTTCGCATGTGTCTTACAGCAAGTGCTAAATCCGCCATTTTCAAAGCTAACATGCTAATTTTGTACACATTTCAACAGACAATTTGACTTGATAAATAGGCATTTACAAACAGAATACAAATAAAGGCGAGTTTAGATAAATCTGTGTCAGCTGCGCGAACGCAAAGCACAGGGTGTAACATATCAACTTCTGAAAACAAACGTTCTGCAAACGGTTGGTGATTTTTAACCGACCGATATTTTTAACCGACTTCAAAAAAGGGGGATGTTCTCAAATCGACTATTTTTTTTATGTTTGTTACCTCATAACTTTATACTGGGTAGACCGATTTTGATTATTCTTTTTTTAATCGAAAGCTGGTGCTTGCAATTTTATTATATTTGAGTAATATCTGATGAGTTGTTTTTGAGTTATGATACTGTGAGTGTATTATTTAGTCTCGGTTTGTTTATTGAAGTCGGTTTGTTCTTGAAAATGTTATATTTTATAAATAATGTTTTTACTGAATGCCTCAACTAAATACTGTACTGCTTGAGTCACTCTATTGATGTGGTAATGTGTTTTCAATTTAATACTGTATATTTTACTGTGAACTTAATGTGCTGTCTCAGTGGACTGACGGGAGGGATTGCTCAAGAGCCGTGACATACCAACTGTTCGACATTTTCAAAACCTAATTAAGCTTGTTTATGTACCATTTATATGGTTGTGTACTTTGGAATAGAGGTTACCCTATTCTGAGTGTTATAGAAATAAGTGATTAAATTATATACTAGATTGACAACTACTATAGTGATAGGCTACCAACTGTTCTATATTTTCAAAACCTAATTAAGTTTGTTTAAAGACTATTTATATAGGTTGAGTATTTATGATTATTTGCTGCCCTTTTTAAGTGTTAAAGGACTAACCCCCGGTTTCTGAAAGCGCAATAAACATTAATCGGCTGTCAACTCACTTGCTATTTCAGCTTTAACGTCAAATTAGATAGAGATAGCAAGTGGCTTGACAGTCGATTAGTGTTGATCGCGCTATCAGAAACCGGGAGTAAGTGATTAAACTATACAGGATGGCCAAAAAGTCGTGGTAATCAGAAAGCGGAAAAGATCAAACCCTGAAGAGTTATAATTTATTTTGGTAATTTAGATCAGTAGTTAGAACAGTAATTTTTTTAAATTACAATACGAAATATTAAAAAAAACAATTTTTTCATAAAAAATGAAAATAAATTATCACTCGGAAGGGTTTGAGCTTGAGGACCTCCCGTAGAACAATTTTTTTGCCGCTGATTACGCCATCTAACCGCTACTTCACGACCGCCGACCGCTTTGATCCACGACTTTTTGTCCACCCTGTATACCTGTTCGCGCTCGTTTACTTTGAAACTTTCATACAAACTTTTATCCCCTATTTCGCCCTTGTGGAGGTTGAATTTTGTAAAATCGTTCCTTAGTGGGTACCTACGTCATAATAGGAATACGCGTGCGAAGTTTCAAGTTTCTAGCCCCAAAGGTTTGGCCTGTGCGTTGTCATCAGTCAATCACTTTTGCCTTTCACATATAAATATACATAAATAAATAAATATTGCTGGACAATCCACACAGCACCATGTAGCCCCAAAGTAAGCTACTCAAAGCTTGTGTTAATAGAAAGATCTGATATATTTACATTATATACTTATTTTTTTTTATTAAACATAGAAAACACCCAGACTGCGGAACAAATTACTGCAGATCGTACACAAATTTGATCCGAGGCGGGAATCGAACCCGCAACCTCTGCGTCGCAGGCGGACTCTCGCCCGTTGCGCCACTGAGGTCGTAAATAATAGATGGATAGTGTTAGATGCAGTGCTTACGCTGGTCTTCCGTACTTCCAATCTTTATCAAAGACAGTAGATGATCCAGGTTTGTTCCATTGTTGAGTGACGGGTAGTGCCTAATGGACTGTCATGCACACAGCCCCATTGTTACCGGTCGTATAATAGCGACACATGAAATTACCTGTCTTTCGTGACAACTCTGTCGGTTCATAAATTACGGGTAAAACAATAGCGGGATGTGCGATTAAATTTTCGCTCTCGTGTTTATTTAAAAGTTTCAGGTGCTGTATGATTTTATTACTGGAATGAAACTTTTTAAACAGAGAAGGCATCCATTGCCAGGAAAAAGACTACATAACACCTTGGTTTCAAGAGTAGTAGAGCTCTTTGTGAAGGGCTCGTCCGGGGAAGTACTACCATCACACCGTTTTCTGCCGCCAAGCAGCAAAGCTGTGTTCCGGCTTGAATAGTGGTTGCCGATGTAATTACACACACATGAGCCTTAGCACCTTTATGCCTCAAGTTGATGGACGCACGGCAATGCAACGTAGGGAACGTTCCTATCGTGCGTCACTTACGAGGCAATGATTTATTATAGGTGATGGTTACCTTAACATCAGGTGGGCCATCTGCTTGTTCCATTAGCTAGTTGTATAAAAAGTGTCAGAATAATGGATGCTGTGCCTTGGTACGTATAGGACACGTGCTCGGTGGAAGTCCTTTGTCATCAATTTTCATATTCAGCCCTAATCTTAGCTGGGCATAAGGCTGGCCTCTCTTCAACCAACTTTATGCTGAAGCATGTTCGTTTTGCGACACACAAAGTTTTATGTCTAAGGTCTAAATGTTCATTTTTTTTTTACTTTTGTTTTGTTTCATTCTTAATGTCCTCTTTCTTAAACATTTTCTCAATATTACATCAGCTATCTAGTTCCCATTAATATTACAAGCTCAGTTTGGGGCTAGATTATGCTGTTTGGAAAGTTTACTAATATTATTTATTTATTTCTCAGCGGTTGTCACTTCCTCGAGCTATATGACCTGCCCATTGCCACTACAACTTGTTAATTCTGCAAACTATGTTGGTTACCATTGTTGTATCTCCGGATTTTCTCATTTCGATTCTCGTAATGAAACTCCCAGCATAGTTTGCTCATTAGCCCGTTGTGCGGCTTTAAGCTTGTGAATGAGGCCAATAGTTGGCGACCACGTACCTATTCCATATGTAGCTATCTAGGTAAAGTATCATAATAACTAATTGTCTAAACAAAGGTACCTTTTGACATCCTGCTTCTTTCATAACTTTTTCTAATATAGATAGATAGGTAGATATCTCTTAATTGTTCACCACAGAGAAACATAGTACAGAGTAAAAGCATAGTAATACATTTTAGGCAAAACAATGGGCGACCTTATCGCTGAGAGCGATCTCTTCCAGGCAACCACGTAATATAAAATTGAATTTATTCTGACTACATTTTTAAAAATGGAATTGCATTCATCCGTTTAGCGCAGGTATAAAATTGATAGTGAATTTAATTTCACTAGAATTTTCAAACATAAAACTCCAATAAACTCAAGCGGTATTTGATCCAACAATTTAGGCTTTGAAAGCGAGTAATCACTACAACGCCAGCTTTAAAAAAATAATTGCATTCGATTAAAAGCACTGAATCAATTATGTTTTATTCGTTTTAATAGTGAAATGGAAAGAGCATCTCGACTGCAATTTCCAGGCACGGTAGATACTCCCTTAGATCTTAATAGTTTTTTTAGTTTTACCACATAAACAAACATTTCATGGTTTATAATTTATGGAATACTATATAGCAGCACCCCGTGGTTTCACCCACGTAATTTTAAATCCCGGTATTCCCACGGGATAAAAAGTAGCCTATGCACTATTCCATACTATAATCTATCTCTGTACCTAATTTCATCCAGATCCGTTCTGCCGTTCTAGCGTTATTGAGTAACAAACATCCATCCATCCAATATTAGTAGTAAGGATGATTCCCTTTTAGATTAATTATGTCGTAAAAAAATATTTTTTCTGATATTGGTATCATTATAAACCATTGAAATGTTTCGTTATTTGCCCACAAAACCCATTATGTCGATTTAAATTAAATTTCAAAATTACGCAGTAAGCTGTGTCACTACGCTACTTAAAGCGTAGTGACACAGCTTACTGAATAGCTTCAGTAAGCTACGTTACTCCAGCAACTATTCAAGAATCTGTTGGTGTCAAAGTTCAGGATGTGACGCTGATTTGTCGGCGCCCGACCTTAGACGCTCACGGATTCAGCTCGAGTGGAGCCGCTCCAGATTCTACCCTTTACTCGTGTAAGTCAATAGAGCAAGCAGTGAATCACACTTCAGTTGCGGCGATGAATCAACGTCGCCGCAGCTAATGGAGCCGGCGCGGCGTTACGAGCTTTTTGCTTTTTCTGAACTTGGGTCGGGACTGTATACGGGCTGGTTTTTGTTTGGTTTCACATCGCGAAAGACGGCACTGCGTAATAATTGTTTTACCTGGAAATAAATCACTATACATTCAGATAATTTATACTAAGTAGGTACCTATTTACAAAAAAGCTATCGGGTCCCCGTTACAAGCTTTGCTTAGTTTGGGGCCAGATAGTGATTATATAAATAGGTACAAATATATTATCGTATCCTTTAAGAAATATAAAGATTACTAATAAAACATATAGCAAATGAGAACAAAATAGAACATAGGTGTTAATTTACTTTGTTTTCTACAGTTTTCCGGGAAATTCCCGTATAACACGCGGACAGCGTCTACAAAGGAACGTTCTTTGGAAGCATGCATTTGCATGAATTTATTTCGACGGGCGCTGAGAATTTGTGATACAGTACGCGGAAGATCAGAAACGAGGTTATCTCTAAAGATGAAAGTATACCTTGCTACTTAAGTATCAAAGTATACTTTCAGGCCCTTATTCATGATGGTCCCTGGGCGCGCCAATAGCTTATAAGACCAATAAGTCTGTTGCTGTCACTTTTCGTTGGCATAAAAGTGACAGGTTGTTGGGTTTTTTTAAGTTACCCAATTAGCTTCTAATTATCGTGCTGTACATTATCCTGTCGTACTTTAGCCGGACTCGCTATAAAATAGCAAGGATTATGAATAAGAGGGTAAAAGTTTATGAACAGTTGCTGCCAGTTTCGCTGACGTTATAGTGATTGATTTGGCAAGAATGTAAAAAACTTTTGAATCAAAAGGATCACTTTAAAAGCGTCTTAAGCCTAGTTGAATGTAGGTATTAGTTTCTTGCAACTGATAGAAGAACATGCAACAAACTTGCAGCTTGTTTCCTACAGTTTTTTTTCAGACAGCTGTGAGTAAAAAGATAATGTATCCTTTAAAAAAAATTAAAACATCCCTGTGGGTTGCATTTGGCCAACTTTTGGTTATATAGGTTGTCAAGCTATGACGTAGGTTATACCACTGAGAGCTGCCAATCACACGATTTTTACCAAAAACTATGCTCAAACACGACTCAGTGAAACTCCCAATGATTTTGTTGTTAAGGTGAAGACAAGAGCTAATGTGATTCTCGCTTGCACGTTTTGACTTGTTGAAGGATATAAAATCACTACTTCCATTTTCAAAAAATCACAAACAACCATTGTGTTTGCGCACATTGCACACAGTTTAGTAAAAATGTCATTTTGACCGATACAAGTTTTCCTGCTTAAAAGTTTGCTTTTCTAGTTTTCGTACATAAGCAAACTTTTGAGTAGAAAACCTTGCATCGATCAAAATAAAATTTTTACCAAACTGTGTGAAAAGTGTTTTTGAAAAATCACAAACTCAAATTGTTTCTTTGCGATTTTTCAAAATTAGGTTTAGTTTTTTATCTTTAAAAATGTCGAATCGTGCGAGCGAGATGTACATTAGGTGTTGTCAACGCCTTCTCAAATCAAATTACAAAAAGGAACAGAAAAACAAAACAAGAAAGACAAGTGCAAAACCAGCTAGTGTGCAAATCTAAATGTGCACTCACCAATCAACTGCACACCCACACTCCACAGCTGAGTTTAATTTGTCCGAACACTTGCCAGTGCAATACAGTGCACTATTTAAATGAGCAGACTTGATTTGATCGCGAGACGCTGTATCAGATAACTTTTATTTGCAGTCTTTTTAGTTTAGTTCTATTAAGAAGCTGACAACCGACAAATAGGTAGGATTTTTTGAGGGAAAGATAATCTAGATATTTGCGACAATAAAACTTACACTATCGGGAATACCTAATATCACACATAAAAATCATAATTATTATCATAATAGTCGGTTTTTTCTTGCAGAGTTAATAAACTCTTTGCAAGATAAAAGTGACTTCAATTACACTCATATTATAAAAACTCAAAAACTAGAACCACAAAAAGTACACCAGCTTTCAAATAAAAAAAATCATCAACATCGGTTCATCCAGTCGAAAGTTCTGATGTAAAAAACATAATAAACAGTCAAATTGAGAACCTCCTCCTTTTTTAAAGTCGGTTAAAAATTGCTTTGTGAGTCGCAAAATGGAATACTTTGTAAATTCTTATCGCAAACCATACGCATGCCGTGGTATATAAAAAAAACAGATTATAACAAGTTCTAAAACCTAAGAATTTTTTTTTGCTAAAAAATATCTTCCTATATAAATGTTGAACGAACAAGCGAGAATTCACTAGCGATTCTCAAGTGCTCAAAAGGGGTCTCCTTCACCACACTGTATTTAAAGAACTAGTGATACGACACGAAGAAGAAGAACACTGACTTTACATTTTGCCATCTGGTCATGTGCAAGTGACCTAACGTTTGATCTTTACTGATTATGCTTTTGTTTAGTGTTGAGCAGGACATACGTGAGGCACCTCGTTTGTCACACTCATTCACTCAAAGATGTCCCGGTCCTCGTTTTCAATTCATGTACCACCTCATTTTTGTCATGCTCCATACAGTCGCTGACTGAGACGACATCGCTTGCACGAGCGGGACGAACGAGGAAAATTTCATTATAAGAAGTGAGTGAGTGAGTATTGTATGACTGTCATGAGGGGTCGTATCAAGTTGAATGAAATGGTATCGTTGATGTGACGCTGTGTGACAGATTTTCTTCAATGACAAATGAAATGAGTAGAGCGAACTAGGACTAGGTACTTCACAATATGACATTGTGTGACATGACATTTGAAGCATGACATTGTCCCACCTCACGAAATAAAACGAGCGCCTCACTCAAATTCATTTTGAAACCGTGTCCTACCCAACACTACTTTTGTTTGTTTTGCCACTCAACAAGAGATGCTTGTTCGCCAACTCATTTTTCATTGAGTTGATCCAACGAAGATTTATGTTCGATGAAATGAATTGGTACTCCTTGTACTTACCTGTCGCACATCTATGTGTGATACATTATCATCATCGTTTATAGTAATAATAATATAAATTTTATTTCAGACTTCGCGAAAAAATACATTTCTAGTCCATAATTAAATATACCTTAAAACTAGCATACATATAATATAATATTAAATTACACCGCACAAATTTAATTTGGTTGTTTTTTGTTTTTAAATAATTAGTAATGAGTGTGTTATATTAGCAAATGTGTGTCTATGACTTGTTTTTGCACTGATTGTTAGAAACCTTTTTTTTTCGTAACATTTTTTTATACATTAGCAAAAACACCTACAAGAAGATGCTTAAAACACCAGAGGTATGTGTAAACACGCGTTGCTGACCTTTTAAATCCTACTAATGTTATAAGCGCGAAAGTTTGTAAGTGGAGTGGATACATAGATGGATGTTTGTTACTCTTTCACGCTGGAACGGCTGAACGGATCTGGATGAAACTTGTAAGAGTTAGATTATAGTCTGGAACAGTACATAAGCTACTTTTTATCCCATGGGAATACCGGGATTTAAAACTGCGCGGGTAAAACCGCGGGGCACAACTAGTATTTCATAAAGCATTAAAATAAGCGCTGTTTGGCATGGTAGATAATCTTGGTGTTACGTTTAATAATTATTTAACAGCTTCAGTTATGTGTGACACAAGCGAAACAAAGATTTAAAGTAGGAGGAAGGAATAAAAAGTTTTTCATTTGTACAGTCAACATATTTTAGGTTCCTTTCCAATATTTTGCTGATTTGATCAATAGTTAATAAAACAGTTACGACAGATTTCAAAAAGCTAGATCAAACCATTTCACAAGTCAAATCATTTGCTTTTTCTGCTATTATATCGAATTTAACTGAAAGAAATAACAAGTCATATCCCATCACAAAGATAATATTATTAAAAGTTTGCACCATAAGGGGTCAGGTTGAAGATTTCAAAGTTTGCACAGAAATAGTTTTAAGATTCAAAATTTCAAACGGGATTTCATAAGGATTTCTTTAATATTGTATGTACATTTACCACAAGACGCTCATTCTGAAAGCAATTTCAAGTATCTACTCTGTCAATTTGAAACGAAACATTGTGTAAGTGGGTTACGAATACGCTTTGTCGACTGTACCAATTTGCATCTCACAGAATGCACTCAAAGTGAACGAGAGCTAATTACCGGCGGTTCGCACTCGTTGTAAATGTCCTGGACGTGCTTTGCGGCTCATTTTAAATAAATCTATTGTGAGTAGGTTCGACCCATTTACATCTTTTAGTTCTTGTTCCGAAAGCGCAAAAACTTGTGCAGAAAAAGACAATAAATATAAGTTTTAAGATAAAAAAATCAGAAAATGATTCAGCTTCACGACTTTGATCCTCAGATAGGTAGATATCCCCTCTCAGGTCTCTTAGTGCCAAGTACTCACTCCAGATTCATTGAAGACGTCTAGAGGTAGTCAGAGGTACGTCCAAAAATTACATAATTACTGCAAAATCTGCTTATGTAGGTAACATAAGCAGATTTTGCAGTAGTTGGAATTCCATACGTGATAGGTTGCAAGCCCATCGCCGCTGTTAGAATACTAACTGGTTTTCCCCCTTAGAAGTCCTCAAAGAATCTGGGGTTAGTACTTACTAAGAGATCTGAGGGGATATCTACCGTGCCTGAGGATTACTGCCGTGAAGCTGTTTCAGTTTCAGTTTCTAGGTTTATAAGAAATTAATTAGGACCTAATAAAATTATTTTTACCCAAGAGCTGAAATCTCTCTCTATCCTTGTCACGTTTTCCATTATTACGTTTTAGTTACAATATCATACTGATGGCTTTCAAATAGCTTATTTATAAAACAGGCCACTGTTTTCAATCACCGATCTGAATATCAAACAGTTTACCTCCGAAAAGGTAATTGAATTCGGTTCAATACCACCCAAGGGCTTTGCTATTTGAAGAATGCGCTCCCAAAACAATATTACAAAGTTACTGTTCAAAGCCAGGAAAAATAAGTAATATTAAGAGTAATATTAAAAGTATGTGTACATATCGCTCAGAGTATGAACTGGATACTAAAATGTGGGTAGCTGTGAGATGAACAAACGCCGTAGCTATTGTAATAAGCAAAAACTTATTAGATAATATTATTATCCATATTCATATTTTTATATATTCTGTGCCATATTCGTTACATAAATACGGCTCCGAATCCATAAAAAGTTATGGATAAAATTATTATCTAATCACTTTTTGTGTTTTTCCACAATCGTGTTTGGCAAACAGTAAATGGGTCTTAACTATATACCTCCTGGAATATCTTCCGTCAATTTGAAGCAAGGATAAATCATTTTATAGCTTGCTCGTTACTCGTTCTGAGACCTCACACCGCTTTGGTAATTATAACTTGCCGAAGTTAAATAAAGCGACCGATTTGTATTCAAAAGTTCAAAGTATTTTGTAAGCAAAGCGTCAACTCAAATCAAGACAAGGTTCCCAAACAATAGCGCAGCACAGAATAATTAGTAAGACTGTATACAGAAAGCTCTTTCTGAAAAGGCGATTTTACATACTCGTAACATGAATCTGTGCCTCGCAAGAAGAAATTTGATAAAAAAAAAAGAATTAAAATTAAAGTACAGGGTGTGATCTTGACTATGTTATTTAATCGATATTGTACACAAAATGATTAACACAGAAAATATATAATAGTCATGTACAAATATTAGTAGAAATTAGAGTTTTTTTTCAGCAAATATTAACAACAGAACAATCTATTACTAGAATTTTTCATAGATTTTTATTTTTTATGTGTTTTCTCATCGTGTGCCTACTATTTCATTAGAAATACAGTGGTGAAAGGATTGTAAGTGCGCCTGATATATGTTTATAGAGCTTCTTACGTTCGATGGCATTTTGGTTTATGTGGCAATCATCGCACATAGCCAAACAATAACTCTCAAGTCGCGCAATTAGAATGTGCACTACGATGCACAGCCATGGGGGCCGATTCTAGCCCTGTGACTTTTTATCGCGGTAACTGTCAAATTGAAAATGACATTATCAAAATGTCAAAAAAGTCACTGGGCTAGAATCGGCCCCCACACAAGAGACAAACAGTATGATTGACTGCAACTCTGCTTGGCGTCTTTTACGGAGCCTTTCTCAAAAATATTTAGATTCTTCTAACTAACCTCACCCAGCTGCTCTTCGTATTTCGATTATTTTCGTATTTAAAATGAGTCCAATTTACAATGCAAGCTGATTTCAAGCGAAACCTCGCTGCCGTCCTTTTACCTAACTGCTGAAGTACTCGTAGGGTAAAGTATTCTCATTTATAACCATTTGTATGCAATCGCCGCGCGCATAAAAATGAGTTGTTATTACAGAAACATAGTTTCATCGAAGTCATGTTTTCTGGTAGGTATGGTCATTGAACTCAAGTGTTTGGCTATTATTCTATTGAGTAACTAGCGACCCACCCCGGCCTCTATTTATACATATTATGCATTTTTTTAATACAACCAGCTGATGGAACATGCAGATGGCCACCCTGATGTTAAGTGGTAACCATCGCCTATAACAAAGCATTGCCTCGTAAGTCACGCACGATAGGAACGTGGATGCACCGCCTTGCGTCCATCAACTTTAGGCATACAGATGTTATGCAGAAGTTAAGTAATTACACCGACAACCACGCACTCTTCCAACCGAAACAGAGCAACGCTGCTTGGCGGCAAAGAGATCTACTGCTGTTAAAGTTGCAGCATAAACAAAAAAACTTGGGAAAAAAAGTAGAACAAAAGCGCTACATCACTCACCGCTTTAAAAAACACTAAAAGTGATGTCGCGGAAACTGCGGTGCCATTTACAGAATATTTAAATCAGCGCCGGCAATTTTACTGCATTTACGCACCAGCGGAAATTATAAAGCTCATTGCGATCGGTGTAATGAAAAATTGCAAGCAGCAAAATTTCATTTAATTTTTATCTCCGTGAATTATTCGTTCTACGCTGGAGGGTTATTTGTGGTCATTTATCGATGCTTTTTATCTCATCGTTGGTAATCAATGTGGCTAAGCTTTACCTAATAGGTGGGGTTTCTCAAGGCAAGTAATTTTTTTATTGTTATTTTATTATCATCAGTTAGAAGTCCACTGTTGATTATAGGCTTGTTATACATCTCTAAACTTCCCGTGATTTTTACAATAACTGTCGCTATTCTCACTTGTACTTGCCACTTCTGCGTGATATATCATTGTCATCGCTAAACTTTATATCATTACATTATTTTTTGATTTAACATGACATAAAGTTTATATAGTTTTCTGAATTGTCCAATTTTTTTAATTCAAGAATTCAAATAATATAAATTCAGATATTTTCATTTTATAATTTAACATTAATTATTTTAACAAGACCTTTATCATTTACATAAAATATTATCCCCAAGAACAAAATTATTTGAAAGTTATCTGCTGACGCGTTTGTTCCAACTTACACAAATGTAAGCCCTATCGTTCCTTAGGGATACCGTTAGTAGGTGACATTTCCTTTTTGTGGAGTCAGAAATGTCGTTTTAATAATTCATGAGCGTGTCGATATACTTATTTGGCGGTTTACGAAAAGAGTGTTTACTGAGTAGATTTTGTTCCGCCCTATGTTGTCCGCCTTGTGGTGTCTATTGAAAACGACACCACCTTCTGAAAAGGTAGTACATTCTAATACGGTCATGCACCAACGTATTTTTCACTGCGAAAAACTTAGAGGCCATTATTTGCCTATAGTACCTACGCTGATTTTTTAACGATAACATTCTTGGTTGCAAACCTGGATTTGAATCCTCAACCCGCAACACTACCAGTGCTTTGTGTAATGCAGGCAATGCAAGTACCTATAAATAATGTTTTCCGTCTATGAAAACTATTATTCTAACTATAATTTCTGTTCTTCCGAATGCCTATGAAAAAAAAAACTAAACTTAAACTTTTTACTAAACTGTGCGCAATGTGATTGCACATAAAATGGTTGTTTGCGATTTTTCGAAAATGGGTTTAGTGATTTTATATCTTTCAACAAGTCAAAACGTGCAAGCGAGAGTCACATTAGCTCTTGTCTTCGTCTTAACATTTCAAATTTGGATATAACCTGCCATGAGGAGGGTGTTACTGGCTGCGAAACAGTTTTATACTTTTGCAGTCAGTATCGCTACACTAGTTTTAGTTTTAACCTGTATCTACCCTAGTTACCGTTCCAAAACATACTTTTTTTTTACTTAAGGCAAGATTGCGGTCAAACGTTCTACCTATAAAATTAAAAAAAAAAATGTATATGTATAGTATTATATAAATATTCATCCGCGTATTTGTAAATTAGTGTTCAGTCAATTTACAACTTGGTTATGCATTATGCAATAGCTCATTAGTTTCAGGTTAGTAGTTGTAACTTACGTTTCTGTAATAAAGCCATAAGGCCGTTTGACCAAATATGGTGTCTTTAATTCATCGTGAGGCTACAAACCGTGAACAAATCAAAGTGTCATTCATAAATTTATCAAACCCGACTTGAAATTCTTAGTTGAATTCAATCAATGTACCTACTTGAAAAAATGAATTTGTAATGAGCTTTATCCAATTTGATGCAACGTTGATTCCAATATTGAAAGCGGACAAGCAAAAATAAACCTTATTCTCTGAATAAAAATATCCTACTACTATTATAAACGCGAAAGTATGTAAGATGGATGGATGGATGTTTGCTACTCTTTCACGCTGGAACGGCTGAACGGATCTGAATGAAACTTTGCAGAGAGATGGATTATAGTCTGGAATAGCACATAGGCTAGTTTTTATTCCGTGGGAATACAGGGATTTAAATCTGCGCGGGTGAAACCGGGGGTACAACTAGTGTTATAATACATTATAATTATGGGTATATGATTGATTAGAATTAGTTTAATTGGTTAATTAACCTATTTGTGTTCACAAAATAGGGCGAGGTATGCTTCAGTAACGTCAATTAGGTAAGTAGTATGAATACAGTCATCGAGAGAATTCGTTCATTAAATATTTAAAAAAAAGAAATTGATAACAATTCATTTAACCCTACGAAAAAATCTACCTGTAGGACTAGTTTGTAAATTGCATCTTATAATTACCACAATCTATTATAATTACGAATAAGTCCTTTACCCACCAACCTTTACAATTGTTTTGTAAATTCCATTACAGTGTGATGAAAACACCAATATCTGCAGCTAAAATAAGATAGTAACAAACTTACGGCTTGGTTCTGACATTGATACCATTCTTTCGTATGATATTTATTACAAAATACAACAATAATGTAAGTTCCAATTTAAATTTTTGGACGTATTTCAGACGGAGATCAAAATTGTTTTTTTTTTTAAATATAATAATGAAGCAACAGCCTATCAAACAGTAAAACGTATGCATTATAGAAAGAAATAAATAAATAATGCTGGACAATTCACACAGCACCATCTAGCCCCAATGTAAGCTACTCAAAGCTTGTGTTATGAGTTATATGGGTACTAGATAACTGATATTTTATACGTGATATACTTACATAGATACATATTTTTTTATTATTACATATTAAACACCCAGACCAACGGAACAAATTTCTGCAGATCGTACACAAATTTGTTCCGAGGCGGGAATCGAACCCGCAACCTCTTGCATCGCCAGGCGGACTCTCGCTCGCTGCGCCACTGAGGTCGTCACTGAGAAATAGATCCCTGTATTACAGCCACTTCGGACTTGTCTTAGGCATTGTACAAGCCTGGTTCTGACAGCACCTGTGTACGGATAGTTACCCGATCTGCACACGTCACATCGTCAATCAATCGCTGGTAATTGGCAATGTAGGCATTACTTGCTTACCGCTGAACAAGACAGATTTACTATTGCGAAAACATGAGCAGTTTGTTCATAAGTCCATAGTTAATTGAATCAGGCGTGACTTTGCGGAAGTCCATTGTTAAATATAAATTAACTTGAACAAAGCAATATGTAGTACTAATCCGCTGATCTAATCTCCTTAAGCTGGAATAAACTTAATTAGACTTCGACACGTGTTTCACCTCTCTAAGAAGCATCTTCAGGAAATTGACTCGCTGTGCACTGAACGTGTTACCTCGTCGAGCGCTAAGCTGAAAGTGAACTACTACTTACTACTACTTTCAGCTCAGCGCTCGACGAGGTAACACGTTCAGTGCACAGCGAGTCAATTTCCTGAAGATGCTTCGTAGAGAGGTGAAACACGTGTCGAAGTCTAATTAAGTTTATTCCAGCTTAAGGAGATTAGATCAGCGGATTAGAACTACATATTGCTTTGTTCAAGTTAATTTATATTTCATAAGTCCATGCCATTTTCTGCCGCTAAGCAGCGTTGCTATGTTTCCATTTGATTGGTGTGGTTGCCGGTATAATTGTACCTTAAACATGAAAAAAATTGTCTTCGTTAAAAAATAAATAATGCTCTGGGAGTGATTCAAGAGAAAGAGAGAGATATACATCGCTATCTTGTAACTACCACAAAAAATTGGACTGTTTCAGCAGAGGCTATTACTGATGTAGCACGAACATAACATTTTTTTTTTAATTTTTTGGAGATATTTTTTTTTAGTTTTTTCTAAAAAATACTTACTTACTAGACAATACTCGTACAGTCAACCTCATACGCAATGCACGAGGTTTACTTTTGAAGTATTTTGGGGACAATTTTTGTAACATTTGTTGCGTTTTTGACTAAAAACAAACCTCGAAAACTGGTTGTAGATATAGATTTGACATATATCTTTGTTCTCCGAACAAAAACCATTAAATTTCTCATTCTCACAAGTAGATAAGCGTTAAGTTAGGTCTTCAGTGTTAGTGTTTATTCCAAAGCACGTATCCTGCGCCAAAGTTGGGTCACATTATTAAACAAATGATAGTCGAGTACACACGTGCACAAAAAAACATTTGCAAAGCTATGTAATGAATGTCGACTGTCTGGCGATGCAGGCGTGAGTTGAATTCTTATTACACCGCCGGCTTTCTTGCCTGTTGGTAGTGATTCATATTTTAGGCTAAAGCTAGTAGAGTGGCGAGATGGTGAATGCAAACGTGACTCCATCTCACTACACCATTGAGAACCTACACCTGTTTGTGGTTTCGTTCGAGCCCCACATTCCCTTCCGTCGCCCCTGGCGGAAGGGAAATGTGATGGCATTTTCCCCCGTAAAAAAGTTGATAGTTCTGGGTCTAGTATTATCATTGTCCTTAGTGCTCTGAGGGGATATCTACCGTGCCGGGAATAAAAGTCGTGATGCTGTTTCTGTATAAGGCGTTTTTCTTTTCCGTGGTTCGTTCATTTTTGTATATTTTTTATTTTGGATACAACTGGCTGATGGAACAGGCCGATGAGCCATCTAATATCAAGTAGCCTGTAGCCATCACCTATAACGTAACATTGCTTATAGTCACGCACGATAGGATTGTTCCTTCGATGCACTGCCCTGCATCTATCAACTTGAGGCATACTGATGTTATGCCTCACGTGCCTGTAATTACACCGGCAACCACACACTTCTTACAGAAGCACAACGCTGCTTCCGAGCTTCGAGCCTGTTACAAAGAGCTCACTTATATCTTCTTATTTTATTTTCACTCGTATTATATAAAAAAAAATATTATGTATTTTGTACAATATTTCCCATTCACCATCCCGAAGAAATCTATCAAAGTAAACCAGACAGAACACAGATAAACGAACTCGTTTGATAATTCTACTTTCTTCATTATACACCTGTCAAAGTCGATTATAATTAGGGTCATAATCGACGAAGGTAAAGCCCTAACGGTCGTTACGGCTAATAAATAACGAAGCACAATGGCGAGTCGATGAGTTGAATACTGAGCTTTGCCCTGAGGGCTACAAATAGGGCATGATATAAGATTATAACGATACTGAATGTCGCCTGCGACTTTGGTCACGGAATTAATAGTAGCTAGATTATCTCGTTAATTTTTACTTCCCCGTTCTCCATAATTTTTCGCCATGAAAAGTAAGGTATTACTCGTAGACCACCTATTTTTAGAGCACCAATCTTGTCCCTTTTAGAGCATCAATTATTATTTTGATGGGTGCTCTGATGGCAAAGAATATCAAAAATTCTGCCTATACAGGTTTTCTATGGTGTAACTACGTTATTATTTGACATACCACTCTAAAAATATTACAATCTAGCCATAAATGCTGCTAATAGGTAATCTAACACTGACCTAGTTTCTTAAAGTAAACTACAGCTAAAAATGTGTCCACTGGCACTTTTCTTACTCTTGTTAAGGTGAGGACACTTTGTTCTTGTGTTGATTAGAATTTTTCACATTCACTGTATGAATTATAATTTTACGCTCTAGAGGTATAGGTAACCAACTATATTTGTTCTTAGTTTTACCCCAATCGATTCGATTAGGGCGGGATTGAACCACAAAAATCAAAACATCGTAACTTTTGCATAAATATGTTAGCTAGCTAGGATAATTATATTAGGAATTGTAGGTGTAAGATGATAACATGATATAGAATAATGTCTATCAACTAACGAAACCATAAACAGAATATAAATAAGATGAAACTCAAGAAAAAGTAATAATCTTCTGAAGAAAGCTTTTTTCTTTCATTCGCGTCGGATATTGTGTAAAAGTTTGTCCTCATGCACTCGGTTCAAACTTATTTTTACAGAGACCTGTTTCTACGTGTAGGGGTTATAAAAAATACATGCCAATATAATTAACACCCACACAGAGAATATACATAAACTGACTAACATCTTTCCGATACATTACATCATGATCAATAAACACTTCAGTAAACAAGATGCAAGTGTCAATTTGACCCAAATCAAACAATACGAAAATACCGCCAACCTAACTTTACAAGCTAAAAAGGCGCCACTATCGGAAAAAATGAAACAAAAGATACCAAGTCACCATAGCGAAATGAGACAGCAACAATAGTTCCTTTCCACTCAGCTGAAGACAGTAACTCGGTACAGATTGATACTGTCATCGCACTTAGCAATGTTCTTACATAAATTAATTTCCGACAGACCTTAGACCTAAACTCGTCAATAAATTAATTAAAACTACTCTTATCTCCATGATAGATCGAGCACTGGTTTCTTTCACAGGTCATAAGGAAATGGCTTGGTAATTTTTCGCATGAAGTACTATAACAAGACATTAAACAAATCATACAACTCTAGAAATTGAAACCGACAACTACCTCAATAAAAATTCTTAATTCAAATAAACTTCTTCTTCTTGTCGTATCACTGGTTTCTTCCGAAGCAAGGTAAAAACATTTTGAATGTGCTTCAAGAAGGCTCGTAAATCAAGCTAAAACTACATAAATATAATATAAAGAAGCTGCTAATCTTGGAGTTGTACTGCTGTTCTCTACTGCACTGCACCCATGCCTTGGAATGCAATAAATAGGTTTGACTACACATTTCGATCATTGTAAATTCTTTAATTCGAATGAATGGCGTTATTTAAAACACTTTCTAATTCCTTTCCTCTTATAACATCGTTTAGTATGGCTATAAACATGTTCTATGTTAATTTGACTTTATTGTTGCAGATGGGCATAAGATTTTCTAAAATGATCGCAAATTATTGATAAATCATAATCATCACCAGTCTGATTTTTGTAGGATTATGGAAAACCTCTGCTGGACATAATATGCCTCCCCTATATATTCCAAAAAGACGATTCTAATAAGTTTTTTTTATATAATAATATTTATTCAGAACAGAACAAGTGCACAAGTTACAAAATAACGATGAGACTGCAAAAAATATAAACTGTGGTGCAGTCTCAACGCACACCTAAACCAATGAGTAGTTTTTAAATTGTCTTACTTCCTTACCTACGTTTACGATTTTCCAACGACCTTCAAAAAATAAATTGAAAACATAACCCAACTCTCAGAAGATATAACTATCATGATTTTTTCCAACCCAACTGTCACAACACATCACATAGAGCAGAATTAAACCAAAACAGCTATAATTTGAATTTTTGTTAATATTCTCTATTTGTGTAGTAATTATTATCACCGCTTAGGGGAATACCAACGTGACACCTATCCGAGTGTCCAACCTTCTTCACAGCTTGATGAATTGGGCCTCTAGGACTTTTGTTCGCTTCACAATTAATTTGGGCATTTCAGGCTCTATTCAGCAAGCGTCAGATATCAGAATGTCTGCTTCCCGCGATAATTAGGAATGGCGTGGGTGAATGTGTAGGAAGATGTAAGTTTGCCGCTATTATACTATAGATAGATAGACTGTAGATCATTTAATGTGAAAGTTGGGTTAGTTGTTACTCAATAACACCTGAACGCAGGACGAAATGTGGTACAGAGATACTATATAGTCTGGGATAGCGCATAGGCTACTTTTCATACCATGGTAATACAGGGATTTAAACAACTCGACTGAAACCGCGGGGCACAGCTAGTAGTATAGTCTAGTGTTGCCGATATAATATAGTCTATCGATGTCACGTAAATTTTACTTTATTATTCATTTGCAAAAAATATCCGGGCGCTTCAAATGTGTGTGTATTCCAGTAAAATACCACCAGATTGTGGATAAAAAATAATTTTGTGTGAAAGATGAGTTATTTATAACTTATTCATTTGTAAATCGTAAGCCCGTAATGAATCTTCCATGCCTAATAACCTTTTAATGGTGTAATCAGTGAAGACAGCTCATAATTCCTACAAATTAATAGTCAGTGTACCGCTTTGGGAACCTTTCATAATTCCTTAGATGAATAGATCGTCTTACAAATTGAAGGTATTAAATTTTAAAATCACGTTTATAAGCCTCTTAAGTTAGATGTCGTGGATTGATAAACATAAAACAAAATTATATACACGATATACACCAAATGCGTAACAGTGTCTACTTATTGAACAGTGATCTGATATTATGGTTATTGATGATGTGTTGAACTTAAGGGGCAGACAACTGACGCAAAACTTCTCTTTGAAAAATTAAAGCAATTGCACTCAGTTCAGCAAAAAATATTATTTTCCTAAATCCTAACCAGTTTTCGTACCAAAAAGTTTTTTTAACTAGTTTTTGTACATAAGCAAACTTCTGAGATTTTTACAACTAAATTTATTATAAATAAATGATTTAAATGAATAATTTCAAAAAAAAATTAAATTAGTGAGTTATGTCTTTGTCAGCCGCTTGATAAAATAATATGAATTATTATTAAAAACATCGTCATTTCCTAGACTCCTAGGACTTCTATATTTGACAACCAATAAATTTGTAAAAATCCTATCACTGTTTCTATTTTCCTAACTATCCATCCGGTAAATTTTCAATTTGTGTTGAATTGAAGCTTTTTCAATGAATTTAAATCTGTTTTAGAGTATTGTTCTTTTCATTTATATATAAAAACTAACTTTGCTGAGGCTGCTCAGAAAAGTTTTTTGTTTTTTTTATATACAACTTGTCAATAAAAAAAACAAATTACCTGATATTAAGATTAACAAAAAAAATATAATGTTATGATGTTCTATCAAAGCATCGATGGTCTAATAGGAGTGACCCCTTTTTGATCATAAGTTCGTAGGTTCGAACCCAGTCGTGCATACCAATAGATTTTCTCTTGCAAAAGTTTAGTACGCAATGCCTGAGTTCTCAATTAGTGAAGGAAAACATCGTGAGAAGACCAGAGTAATCTAACAGCGCCAATGGGCTTGCAACCTGTCACGTATGGTAAACTAACTATTGCAAAATACAATAATTGGACATACCTCTACATCTGTTAATATTCTCTATTTTACCTTCTGTTTTATAAATTATCAGGACCGCGGGAACTCGGTTGATGGAAAGGGCTCAGAATCGTTCTTCCTGGAAACGTATAGGGGAGGCCTATGTCCAGCAGTGGTGTGTGCAGCAGTTTTTCCTTCAGGTGAGATGGCAGTCAAACGAATAGCTATCTAGCAATAAAAAAAAAGTGGACTTCTGTAGGCTGATGATGATGACAGATCAGAATATATCTGTTTCATTAACTCAAAACTACAATATTATCTATCTTTATGTGTTTGCGAACTGTCCGTCAATGAACTTAATACATATTTTGATAGGTTTAGATATGTTATAAGAATACACATTATTATCTATAAGTAAGCTAAACACAAATTTATGCCATAATAACCTTTAGAATCTCATTGAGAATCGTAAGCCCATCGTCTCACAAAATGACTAATCACTTAGCAATGTTCACACGTTCCTATAATAATCTTAAACTGAAGATTCACGATCCAATACGTTCTTTGAGTCAATAGATTATTGCTATTATCTCAGCTAAATCTTGATAGGTAGGTTTTTTACTGTAAAGCGCTCGGTCGACTAATACACCGCTAAACATTATGGGACATTTTGAAATTTGGAAATCAAACCTATATTTTCCTATCCTATTTTATCAATTACATTATTATTATAAATGCGTATAATAAAATTTTAGATGTATCAATTTTTGTGGCTGAATCACGCCCTGAATCGATCGATAAAATCGAGGGATAAAATTTAGAACAAATAATGTTAGAAATTAAATGTACAGGAATAGGAAACAAAATAAACAAACCCAAAAAAGCCTTTTATTTTGATGTTACCAGTCACCCCTGGCTGCTAGTGGTGTAATAAATCATCTATCTGAAAGTCAGTAGAATAAAAAACAAAAAAAATCTAAACACGGTCATAAATATTTCACGCAGACAGTTGTATGATACAACATTTTGATGGACAGCTTCATAAAACTAGTAAAACTGTCAACGAACTAACAAGGTCACGAGCATTATAACGCCTGTAACGGTTTAGTCGACGTATTGCTTTATTTAGAATAATTTATTGCTTTGTGCTACCATTTAATTTTACCGTTGTGTCCATGTTTTAATACTATTGTGGTGTTTATTACTATATGTGTGATTTTAATTTATGACTACTTACAGATTACTATTTAAGATTTGTATAAGTTACATGCATCACATACCTATTTATTTTTTTCTAAGACTTTTTGAATTGCCTACGACAAAATGTTACTATTTTTCAAGCTGTTTTGTTAACGATAAACAAATTTAGGTTTTTAGGTACCGACTGTAGGCAAGGTTTGACTTGGCATATAAGTGCATAAGCTATTTTATAGTTACCGATCTATTTTGTAATATGTATTTTATAAGTTTAAACTTTTCACAGGAATACGCATGGCTATATATACTCTGCTCGCTTTATTACCTTGCTTAATGAGTTTTATCTGCTGTTGTTTTTTGTGTTTAGCCAAAGAACATTATAAATATTCAGAAAAAACCCAAAATTATTGATTCTTGTACATTATTTCAGGTGGTTATTACTTGTTTTGCAGCTGGATATTTCACGTTCCAACAAACAATACATTTAGAAGACAGATCGACAAATCTCATCCAGTTCCTTCTGAGTTTCTCCGAGCTCTGGGGAATAGAATCTCTAGTTTATTAGCGGACGACAAACGAATCACTCGGGACGTAAACCGCTGACAAACGCTTATTAGAAAACGGTGTGAGATTTTTATTGCGAGTGGTTTCTTTGATAGCGACGACAGACAAAATGAGAGACAAAATACAAACTGTTTTGAAGCAGTTCCTTTTAAAGTGTACTGCAAAATTTTTATGGGGTGATAGCCGCTGGCTTATAAGTAATTCAGTGTTTAAGAGTCTAGGTGTGTCAGTCTGAGGTCTACTGAGAACCCTGGAGGCTTAAGTGTAGTGTCCCCTCTTTCTTGGTTCAAGACCAGTCATGCACCAATGAGTTTTTATTTATGTTTGTGCACAATGCTATACTTTCACGCGTTGAAGGCAAATATCGTGAGGAAATCAAGTGCTCAAAAGGAGTCTCTTTGTGGCGCACTTAAGTCTTTTTAACCCCTGTTGCAAAAGTTACACGACAAGAAAAAGCAGCAGTCTACCTCTGAAGTTTTGAATTGACATTTTGAGCTACACTGCTGCTGTCAGGTTCTTCGTTGCCGCGTTGTGTCAGAACGTCATTCAGTTCTGACAGAAAACACTCAAATGATCGCGGAATTCAGGGCGAGTTTTCAATTTGGCATTCTGTCATATTCTCACCTATGCCACCTGCGTGAATGTTCTATCGGTGAAAATGTTAACGTGAGCCTTCACTTCGGCATTATTCAAATCTCCTGATCGAAGTGAGCGCTGGATCCACTAGGTGATACTCCCCGTGATTTTGTTTTTTACGGTAGCACTACTGAAATCAGAAATATTTGTTGGTTCGTATTAACCGTTTTGCGTAGACATCCATGCTAACTCTTCTGTTGTCTGTCTTCTATCTGGTATTTGTCTAACCAGTGCACAAGAATGAAATTATATAAAATCTATATCGGACCCTTTTATCTATCTTTTATATTATATATTTTCTTGAAATATAGCAAACAAGTTTGTAAAACCGTGGGCAGAAGTTAGTGATCACTGTTTTTATGTGTCCGCCCACTCCAATATTCGTATCAATTAAGGCCCCTTCAGTCGAACCGTTTCAAACACGATCTGAATTGCAAATTGACACTTTTTCTTCTATCACGTGCATTCGTCTAAAAATTAGGGCTGCTTCTGTCATCCCTGTATCTCTATCATCATCATTTCAGGCGAACTTACTGACGTGATGAGCAGTTTCTAGTTTTTTTTTTACTCTATGGATCCAAACTGCAACAAAAAAATACGCTTGTTTTCAGTATTCGCGATACTTAATTTTACGATTACACACCAGAAAATCTTAAAATCTTGGTATAGACTGAAAACTGTACAATTACCAAATTGTTTCCGAGCATTGTTCGGTTTTCCAGTCTGTAAAAAGATTTTGAGACAGTGGTTGAGACAACCCTAGCGTAAATGGATCGTATTGGAAATTCAGTTGCCATCGAATCGGCTATCCGAGTTTGTCTCCTAGACCGAATTGGTTCTTTTGACAGGAGACATGAGATTCGGTTCGATGACTCAAACCATCCTTTGCATTATTTTCAGCGCGAGCAAAATTATTTTTTCTTAAATTATGTATAATGTTTCGTAACACCACTTAAATTAAACTGAACAAATTATCATTATTCACCCTTGCGATTGCCTTGACTTCAGACCATTTCAATAGATCTTTGTTTTATTTTATATTTTGAGGAGAAATACGAAAAAACATATAAAAAGATGTAGATACAATTTATAATGATTTTTTATTAAAAGTCGTGAGCCTTTGCAATTTAGTATTTTTTACTTAAATTATCCTATTTTTTTCAGGCACTGTTTCTTGCTGCTCCTGCTCATAGCTTCATGCTCAGCCAACGATGGAATATTTGGATCCTCAAAATATCAAAACGGTTAGTTCTATACAGAATTATGTAACCTCGCATAATTATAGTATACACACGATCAATAGCAAAAATAAATGAAATGAATTTATTTGTATATGGCATTAGGTGTAATAGTTATCACACACTTATCTCCCTCTCAAAAGTAAATTAAACTAATGATTGAGAATCCATAAAATGTCGGGGGGTTTTTACAATAAAATATGAAAACCATTTAATTATCCCTCAACTATTTAGTATTTCACTAATATTATAGAAATTAATTTCAGCATTTTTAAGCACATTAATCTACAAATAAAAAACACAGCATGAGTTTTTTTGAAGCAAAAGTTTCGAACCCACTTTCTTGCGATCAGAAGTTCGTTTGATTTTGATTCTATCGATTTTTGCTTCCTTTTTTAGATTCAATAACTTTTATTTTATGCCATCGTGATATTAATATTACCTTGTTAAATTGATTTCTTGGTAAAATGTCTTGAGTGTCGTCACTCGTGTATTGTAATAAAATATTTAACCGACTTGGAAGATCAGAAGTTTCTTAATTCGTCCTTTTTTCGTTGTTTGGTTGGTCTTTTTAGACGTGGTCCCATGTCATTTAACAAAATTGTATAAAATCTGTTTGAAAAATCAACAGTAACCAAAAATATATACATAGATGACGTTTCGGTTTGTGTTTTTTTTTCTGATATTTTATGACTACAAGATGCTGCCAGAGATCAAAATTCAAGCATAGTTCTGAGAACGTAACCAAACACAAGACAATATCAAAATCCTGAGAACCAAGCACCTCCTTAAATTATGCTGGTCTGCGATCTCGATGGCTGTTATGCAGACACCATTCATGAAATGCAGTGACCAATTAGGAATACTCTCGACCAATTACGAATTCAAGTTGGTCACAGCACGGATAATTGGGGAAATGGGGTATAATTGACCCGTGCGAAGCTTCGACTTTGAGTTTGAAGCGCACTCACGGTGTGGCTTTTCCTGTCTATATCAGGAACCCTGCTCTGAAATAGAGACAGTTTCTACCAAATGAACTCTGTAAAGATACTATACATAGCACATAGTATTCGTGCACCACCAGTCTATTCAATGTCGTGTCGTTAGTTTCTTTCGAAAATGTATGGAATAGCATTACAGGGTCAAATGTTGTCTCTGAAAAACTTTACATCCTGCTACTATTATAAACGCGAAAGTTTGTAAGTATGGATGGATGGATGGATGGATGTTTGTTACTCTTTCACACCGGAACAGCTAAACGTAGTTGGATGAAACTTGGCAGAGAGATAGATTGTAGTCTGGAACAGGACATTGACTACTTTTATCCCGTTGGAATACCGGGATTTAAATCTGAGCGGGGGAAACCGCGGGGCGCAACTAGTAATAAATATCATTCCGAAAAACTACCTAGATCTCAGAATCGGACTAATATAGTACTAATGTTTAATGGTCTTTTGCATATTGAAAAGTCCTTCAGTCTTATGGTTAGAATAAAGTGACAAGCCAAAGTATTAAAACAGAGGGAATATGAATAAAGGCCTTGTCTCAAGCAGACCGGACCGCGAAATGACTTACGTGATATGCTTCTCAATCGTGTAAACTAGCAGATTCCAACTCACATTAAGATCAAAGCGTCTAATTGAGCACCCTCGTTCAGGCAGCTAGTTAATGAAAAAGTGCGCAAGAAAGCACTTACCATGCGAATTGTTTGCGGACAATTAACGCTCCATCGTTTTCTGCGCTTTGTCTAAACGGCGTTGTTAAAACGATTGTGGTTCTTCCGGAATAAGGATGCAGGCTTATCGCTGTAATAGTTAAACATATTGTGCTATTAAGGAGATGTATAGGATAACGTAAAACCCGGCAATAAATGGTTGCTTTTCGCAAATTAATGTTAGGAGAATTCAGGTCTTATTTGTTGCTTCTTAACCCACTAAAACGGTTTAATGGACGGGATGACAAACACTGAAAGATAAAGTGCTCTACGATATACTATCGTGAGGAGACCCGTGCTTATCGTAGTCAGCTCCGCTCGTGTTGACAATGATTTTTTTGTGAATAATCGTATCCAGGCTGCCCGCGATTATGGCCGTTACAAACTAGTCGAAAGGATAGAAAAAAAAATTAGTTTTTACGCGAACAGCCGTGTTTTCAATAAGGCTGAAAAGTGTGGGACACTAGCATATACATTTTACAGTATATTTAGCAAATTACTTTTTAGACTTTGCTTTTTTTACATCATGCATGTTTAAGACATAGTACAAATAAAATCATGTTCATGTTCAAAATCATGTTTGATGCCGGGTATTGCTTGATCTCAAACTAGTTTTCTATTAACATTTAAACCGTTGCAAGTGATTTTTGCAAATTATAAAAAAAATAATTAAATGAATCTCTTTTCAATAATAATAATTATCTGGCACAATGCCAGTACTCTCAAACGCTGA
This sequence comes from Plemyria rubiginata, assembly GCA_963576535.1. NCBI lineage: Eukaryota > Metazoa > Arthropoda > Insecta > Lepidoptera > Geometridae > Plemyria > Plemyria rubiginata. The sequence goes on along the minus strand of OY754917.1, from coordinate 8,280,796 downwards.
TAGAAAACATCGTGAGGAACTCACGTTCCTCACTCGGTTCCTCACTCCTAACAAGTTCTATAACATATGTCAAGTGTTCGAAAGGAGCCTCTTGAGGCGCACTTAAAATCCTTTCACCTCACTGTTTCGAAAGAAACTAGTGACACGATAAGTAGAAGAAGATTATCTGGCACGCCATCGGATAAGAAAACTTTTTTTAAGATGAATCCTAGGAAGATGGATTTATCAACCCATAAACCCATGCATACTACATTTTATGAAAATCGTTGGAGCTGTTTCCGAAATTCTTGTCTATTTATTTATTTCATCATAATCTGATTAAATAAATAAATATACCAAAATTGCTCGTTCATAGGATTACATACGTCTCGTAATAAATCAACAATCAGTTTTCATTAGAAAAACGCAGTCCTATAAAAAAATAGACCTAATTCCGTGAACCAGGTCTATAAATAAAAGGCATTGCAGACTTTTTAACCGCCCCGCCTGAAAAACGTTTACGTTCAGACCGAGTTATTACCACTCGTTATAAGTGTCTACCCTTCACTGCGTTGTTATTACGGCAGCGGAATTAAAAATAAAAACAAAATATACGAAAACAGCTCTATGCACTGCGAAAGAGAGCCATGCAAATTACATTACAAACTTGTCAGACACTTAAGGGGTAGGTAAGATTGACAGAGGCGTCAGGAACTTGAGCTGAATCACTACATAGTATAAAACAAAGTCACTTTGTCTGTCCCTATGTATGCTTAAATTTTTAAAACTACGTAACGGATTTTGATGTGGTTTTTTTAATAGGTAAAGTGATTCAAGAGGAAGGTTTATATGTATAATACATGCATGATATGTGCACCCGTGCGAAGCAGGGGCGCGCGGGCGGGTCGCTAGTATATTATACAATGGTCTTGGCGCGCCAATAGCTTATCAGACCAATAAGTCTGTTGAAGTCTCTTTTCGTTGACATGAAAGTGACAGTGACAAGATTACTCTGTAGAGCCGCTATAACATGGCAGGGGTTATGCATAAGAGGGTTAGACATGTTACATGGAGTTTTACCAGTCAAATAGGTATTGAAATAGACTTTCTTTATCACATTTATCATTCTAGAACAAAAGAGATGCCAAAAATATAGTCGTGTTGATATACGCTGTAAGCCTATCTAATCTATTTATAGTACTTACTTCTTCTCCCATTCAATTTCAATTCGAATTGAGGTAGTTAACTTGCTTTAAATAAATGACTTAGCTCAGGAAAAGTAGCTTGAAATTGAAGCTACGTGAGCTTAAATTAGAGCGGTAAACTAAAATCGGGTAGCCCTCACAATAGACTTTGTAATGTAATTTTAACAACGAAACATTCACGTAACCAAAACCACTGGAAGACTATCCTGTGGTTCATTATCGCGGTGCGGGCTGAGGTTTTATGAAGCAAAAATAGTTTTATAGTGCAGCGATAAATGGTTGAAAATATAAAAATGAAATCTGACGACTTCCGCGTACTTCCTCTCTAGTCAGTGCCTGTTTCAAGAGATGAAAAGATTTTCTGAAAATAGGTTGAGCTTCAGATTGCTAAAATGTGGGCATCTTATGAAGTGTGGCAATATTGATACGTGGATATGGCACATGACAATTTGTTAAGTAAAAAAAAGGTGCATTGTTTGTTTATTTTTATAAGAATTGTGCATTACTCACTGGAAGCCCTGAATAAATAAATTAATAAGTAGTTTGGATATTTTTTCTGCAAAATTTTGGTTGCATCATAAAATCCATATGCTTGCGTTTTGAATTTGAGTATTATTGTATTGATAGCAAAGTTATATAGGATGTTTTTCTATTCAGTTTATTTTATTTGTACCTTGAATTGGAAGATTTGTGTTTCCGTATAAAAACTCATAAAATAAAAATGTTAAAAGTTATATTTATGTACTAGCTGTGCCCCGCGGTTTCACCTGCGTAGTTTAGTACTTTTGCGCCTAAGTACTTAGATACAGCGGTCCAAGTCCCAGCTAGGCCCGCTAAGGGCCCCGCCCCGCGCTTCGCCCGCCACCGCTGCGCCTCTGATGCCGCTCGCGCATTCCACCCGAGATAAAACCCTAAATTAGTATATTTTTTTGTTATTTAAGTATCTACTTTTAGTTCCAAGTCAATCGCACTACGCGTAACAAAATTCTCGTACAAACTTTGACATCGCTTTGCACCCTTATTAAGGGTAGTTTGCAAAAACTAAAAATGTCGTTCTTAATTATTTATTTAGACGTATACTTACTCCAAGTTTGAAATCAATTGAACCACTCGTTAAAAAACTCCCATACAAACTACAACACCCTTTTGCACCCTTATTGGGGGTAGTTCTTAAAAACTAAAAATTACAAACTTAATTATTGACTTTGGGGTATATGTCCTCTAAGTTTCAAGTTTGAAAGAATAACTCTAAAGTGACACGCATAAGTACTGTTCGAACACAAATAATACAATAATATAAGGGAAACATGCCCGAATCAGAAATCATTTTGGTATTAGTATGTTTGGTCTTACGTTTACCTAGTACCAAAATGATTTCCGACTCAAGCACATTTCCCTTATATTATTGTATTATTTGTGTTCGAACAGTATTTATACGTGTCACTTTAGAGTTATTCTTTCAAACAACCTCCCCGAAATGAAATAAAATGAAATAATAGCCAATCGCACCTCGAAATTGCGAGCCGCTGTCGCCGGACCCTTAAGCCCAAACTTATGAAATATGTTTTTACACATTTTCTTGGGTCACATTCCGAAAAATAATACCAACTAGCTTACGCACCCGCGTATCGTTGCTAACTTTTATATGCAAGGCGTTTTATTGGGTTCGTAATTTTTTCGCCTAGTTTCAAGATTAAAGTAGGTAGTATGTCTGTTTGCCTCAAGTTGATGGACGCAGTGAATCGTAGGGCAAGTTCCTATCATGCGTGACTTGCGACACAATGCTTAATGGTTACCACTTTACCTCAGATATAGGCCATCTGCTTGTTAAATCATCTAGTTGTATAAAAAAAATCACTTATTAAAAACCGAACCATTACCACTAACCAATCACCTCAATGGTTTCACTACCTAGAGCGAGATTGGAAACACACATTTAAAAATTATTACTTTCACATTATTATTAGTGGGAATTCAATTTATTCCATACTAGTTGCGCCCCGCGGTTTCATCCGCACAGATTTACATCCCGGTATTCCCACGGGATAAAATATATGCTTATTCAGACTATAATCTATCTCTCTGCCAAGTTTCATCCAGATCATTTCAGCCGTTCCGGCGTGAAAGAGTAACAAACATCCATCCATCTATCCATACTTAGAAACTTTCGCGTTTTTTGATAGTAGTAGGATTAATAACATAGTGTTGGCTCTTCCAGATATTCCCGAATACGACCTGCTCCACGCGATCGGAGTTCCCTTCAGCAATCCGAAGACCCAGTACTTCGACGAAGGCCTTGACGGGTTCCCTGCCTACGGCCTTATGCCTGGCTCCGACATCAAGTCTCCATACCGGCTGTTCATGCCAGAGAAACTATACGCTGACTTTTCCATCACAGCTACAGTACGTCCAGCGAATAAGGAGGGAGGTTTCCTCTTCTCCGTGGTAAACCCACTAGAAACGGTCGTGCAGTTGGGAGTTCAGTTGATCCCATCAGGGCCAGGGTTGATGAACATATCCTTGCTGTATACAGACGCGAATGCATACGCCCTATCGCAAACTATAGCATCATTTGTTGTGCCTTCGTTCGCGAAGAAGTGGAGTAGGTTCGCGCTGAGGGTTACTACGGAGAATGTGACGCTGTTCTTGAACTGCCATGACTTCGACACGGTGGTGGTGAAGAGGAACCCGCTGGAACTTGTGTTTGATTCCGCTTCCACGCTGTATGTGGGGCAAGCTGGACCCTTGATAAGAGGCGCCTTTCATGTAAGTAGTATTCATATTTTAAATTTAGTATTTTGAACTAGAGATAACTTTATCAAATTAATTTTCAAGTTTTAACTTTGTATAAGTCTCTGTTAATCTGTTATTTGCAAATATATCAAAGACTGCTCAAAGTTGTCTAAAGCAAATGATAATCTCAGGTTGACTCTAACGTAATTATTTTACTGTTTTACTGTGTAATAATATTTTATTATTATTTTACAAAATATCGACTGACAAATTTTCGACCGCACTGTGCAAGTCTTGTATTATTATTGTTTTAAAGAATAGAAGTACGTCAACAAGGTTCTTTACTTAATGACAAGAACTTCAGTACGTATGCATCCCGTTATTTACTTTGCCAAAGTTTTGACTTCAAAAACTATACTGGAGAAGTATTACAGTTTCGTTTGCCTATCGCCTACATAATAAGGTTCAAAATTTCCTTTACTGTTAAAGGTTTTTACGTTAATAGCCATTTGTTAAAAATCCTACGTGCATTACTTATAAACGTATCAATTTATTGAAGCTTAAAACAATATTCTTACCAAAACAAAATTCTAAACAACACAAAATACTCCGAACTTTGAAAATTGAAACAAAACAACTAAAGAATGATTAGGTAAATGTAGGTATTCTTGGTTTCAAATTTTAGTCATAGGCGTTCTTAAATAATTATTAATTTATAGGTGCAGGTCCGGACTTGAACTCACGGTCGACCGAGAAGGGAAAATATTGCAAACGGTGCTACAAAAAACGCTATTACTAAGAAAATAATTTATTACTTTTTACCTCAAAGAGAGAGAAGTCAACATAAGAAGGTTACCTGAACATAATCAATCTTCACAAGTGAAGAAACCAATTCACCCAACTTGTACCTTTTCGACATACCAAACGAATTGACCCTTCAACGGTTCAACAGATAAAAACAATTCGTCTACTTCAAAGGTCCTTTGTCTAATTCTATTTATTGTGGACTTTCAAAAAGTGTTTAGCGTACAAAAGATGTGATATACGATTAATTTAAATAAAAATAAAGGTTTGGGATAACTAGCCATATCATGACTATAACGGAAATCTATTGCAAAAACATCTGAAAAGGTGAGAGCACATATAATCACATGCAAAGTATTAAAGTACTAACTGCCAGCCACGGCTATTGATTGTAAAGGTGTGGTTGCCGTTGAAATAACACGGACTTGACACAAAATGAATGCCTCATTTTGAGGCATACATAATGTATGCATCACATACGAGGCAATCTTTGTTTTGTTTGATGGTCTTCTTTTTGTCGCACCACTAGATAGTTCATTTTAATAATGTGGTGAATGGATTATAAGTGCGCCTTATGCCTCTATAAGTGGACACTGAGAGCACTTGACACATGTAAAGAACTTCATAAGTTCCCCGACATGCCATTTTCATCGCGATGTTTCCCTTCACTGTTTGAAAGTAGGTACCGTATGTAATTGGGGTTTGAATCTCGTATCGTTTTTGAACCCACGACTATACAGGATAGGAATATGAGGCCGTTGTGTGTAGGTGACAGTTCAGTGTGTAGGTGAATTTCTATTTAACATCAGGTAGGCCATCGGCTTGTTCCAAGTAGTTAATATAAACCAAACTCTTTATCAGAAAATAAACGGTACGTGTGTGAACGCCCTTACGGCATTTTCAGGGCCTTTATTCCAACGCTTGTTACGAGGACCATGCGTCCCGTTTTATCGCATGCCTTTGTAAACAAAGCCTTTGGAAGACAGATAAACAAAATTCTGTCGCGTAGGTTCGGGTTAACAATGCTGATACTTACTGGCTGCTAGTTTGAAAATTTGGCTCAGTAGAATAGAAAGTACAAGGAAAATTTACGTAATAGCTATACAGATAAGATTAACAGAAGAATTTCCTTTGGTTTTTTGTGTAACATTTATGATTTACTAGCAACCGCCCGCTTGCATGGTACCTATCTGGTGGATTATTCTAGGATTATACAAATATATCAATAATACAAATCTATCAGCCGCAATCGATTTAGGCCTAGTAATAATACATAATTATATATTTTTTACAAATAATAAAAACTGTACCTATGTATTTAAAAAATCTATAGCAAAAAATATAGATGATAACAAGAACTTTAAAAAAAATACTGCCTTAAAAGGTCGCTAAAATATCCAACTGGATGGTTAGGATATAAAGGAGTGGATCTTGAAAATCTAAGAAAATATTTATTATGCCCGGGGATAATTCAAATCGGCCCTTTGGTATATACCTTCCTATCCAATTTAAAGACCAAAAGTATTTTACGTAATGTATTGTATTTAAGATTATTATGAGTTTCTTGTTCTAAAAAAGTTATCAGATCAGAATATCCGTGCGTATTGTGAAAAGTAAACGTATTTCATCCAAATACCAGTTTTGTCCCGAATATTTTTAACCCCTTCGCATGTTTGTATGAATAATTCTGCTACGATTGATTTGTTGTGCTGTACTTGTATTAAGTTATATTTTTTTACTCGATTACAGTAGTTTTTTTGTTATTAATCAAACAATAGCAGTCAGTAGCTAAAACTTGATTGGATTTGACTTTTGATTATAATTAAATTATAGATATTCTGTGAACTATTTTTTTTAATCTTTGGCGGTCGTTATACTCAGGTAAACATTGAATTATTGGACTTGTGAGTCAGCCTGTGACCACGCATATTGCAGCAGAGCCGAAACGTTGGCAAAATAAATAAAACAATACGCGATACCTGTGTGAATATTATTACACATACACATATTGTTATTAAGGTGTTATATAATGCACTTGTTAGAAGTAATCTAGAAACAAATGCTATAATTTGGAACCCTAACGAAGATAAGTACAAACTTTTGGTAGAAAAAATTCAGAACAAATTCACTCGCTTTTGTACTTAAAACAATACGGAGTGTATCCATATTACCCGCTGATGTACCCGAGCCTGTTCGTGCTAGGTATGGTAGGGTACTGCAGGCTGTCGGTGCGCAGAGACCCGGCGGTGCTGGTGAAGTACATGGTGCGTGTGCAGCGCGGGGAGCTGCACCACCCGGCGGTGCTGGCGGCGCTGCGGCTGCGCGCGCCCAACGACTACTTGGGCACGCGCCGCCGCCCCGCCATGCTGGAGGTGCCCACTTGTAGGACCAACCTACTTAAGTTCGCCCCCATGTCACTCGCTATTTATTTCCTAAATATTCTGTCCCAAAACAGCGTAGATATTTTTCACCATAACCTGCCGAAAGCCATGGAAATGGCACAGCATGTCTTTGAAAATGTTTAAATGTAAGTGTTGTCTATATTATTATAATTAATAGGTATATAGATTTAACATCGCCTTAGGGCTTAATAAAAAAACCTGTAATGATGTTAATTTCTCAATAAATAAATAAAAATAAATAAATATTATAACAATTATGTATCCATCAATGTCAGTACTCCCATGTCTTAATACAATTAATATCTCGCAAATAGACATAAGGGAAATTTTTTAGTAAATGAAAACCAGCTAAGACTTTGCGACTCTTAATTTTAATTATGATATTCCAAACTACTGAAAACTTTTTGCATGTGCTAAATATTTTGCTTGAACATGCCCTTGACTAACCTCAAAAGCTCGAACAGAATCAACTCAGACTTACCTTATGTACCAAGAGATCGGAGGGGATGTTTACAGTAGATTTTTGTACATACTGTAGTTTACAGTCTAGCCTGTTCGAATTTTTCAAAGCAACGTTCTTTTAATCCAAACATAACAACATAATACTCATAGAGCCACAGCTTCTTTTGAATTCATATTCTTGACCTCTTTTACGATCGTCTCGTCGCGGCGTCAAGTCTGTAACAATAGAAATTCTCTTTGAGTTGCGGATTTTACTGACTTTTAGCCTGGATTTTAATAATATTTATTTAGTAGGTACTTCGACGCTAAGAATCTCGAGGAAATTTGTTTTTTGTATGTAGTAGTGTCCGAATGACAGGTGTTGTCACTAGAGTTGTCACTATCTACAATCTATGTTCGAAGTATATAAGGGTACCACACCACTTCGATCGACGGCATCGATTTTAGTTGATAGTTAAAAATAGTGTGGTGGAAACTATCGATTCACGTGACTAACCCGTTCTACCATCGAACGATCGCCGTTGATCAACGTCGATCGATTGGTGTGGTAGCGCCCTAAAACGTGTATTCTTGGTTATGAGACCTACAAGATCTTTGATCGTACTAGTGATAAAGTATTGAAGCATACAGAACATGTCATATTTTTCTTCACTACTTGCCTTTAACCCAAAAATTCATGATTACGTACGAAAGCATAAAGCTTTTCAGTTCGAGAATGCGCCTCCACATTACCGAGTGGCTCAACGCTTGCGGCTGTGGAATATTTAGACGAAGGAGTTGCTATCATTCTAGTTACATAAAGTTTTTAGTAATTAATGAAATTAGTAAAACATTTTTAAATATCCTTTTGGTGGAGATTTTTCGTTCTTAGTGCAGTTTTTTTTTCACGATACATTAAGTTTTTTAAACTTTCGCGATCATAACACATACTTAATTTGAAATATTACACAGGTATCGAATAAAGGGTTAAGCATTAAAGATAAAACGCTATAAATACCCGTGTACTATTTCAGATTAAGTACGATACATTGACTTCATTTTAGTCATTAAAATGTTATATGATAATTATAAATATTAATTCATTAATTTCTCCCATTTTTTGCTAAAAGGTTTACTTAATTATAATGAATGAACCAGTACATTCGATATAAAAGAGCTTTTCTAATTTCTGCACTCCTAAATTTACCTAAAATAAACGACGACTGTTCAAACTCAATACATAAAAAAATATGTTTACACGTTAGACAGCTATGCCATGACATGCTATACATGACCAATGGCGTAGTAGTGCTTGATACTATCGCTATTGCTGGTTCTTACGCAATAGTAAGCTAGTAAGTGACTCGCTTAGCGTGAACGCGGCTCGAAGCACTTGTCCGTATTCACGTTCGCTACATATTTGACTAGACGCAGTCGAGCTTCAATGACCTTTTCCTGACGACGGAATCCGGTCAGAAAAGTTTTTAATACAAGTGAAGAGACTTCATTTGGTTTTTGCAGGAGTTTCATTTGCAGTTGAATTAATGAAACCCGTTGTGAGTTTTCCTAATGAAGTTTTAAAGACTGTGTGATTCTGCTTATTACTGAATCTGGCTAGTTTTGTCTATATTTGAAACTGCAATTTAAATAAATAAATATTGGTGGACTATCCACACAGCACTATCTAGCCCCAAACTAAGCCAAAGCCTGTGGTATGGGAACCAGATAGCTGAAATACTACTTATATACTTTTCTTTTGTAAGTACATACTTATAATATATTATTATATAACACCCAAGACAGAGAACAAACATCTATGTTTATCACACAAATGTTTGTTCACGGTGGGAATCGAACCCACGACCTAGGGCGTAGAAGGCAGAGCTAATACCAACTGACCTATGTAGGCTGTGTTTGATTTGACACTTGAAATACCATACCTACTACGCGAGCGATAACTGCCTTAGCTAGTAAAGTAACTAATAACATCACAATCACATAATAAAAAGGTACTAACATATAAAACCAGTCGAAATGAGAACCTCTTCCTTTTTTCGAAGTCGGTTAAAAATTGTTTTTCTCATTATGTTTATTTTATTATGCCCCAAATATGTATCCAGGTCTACTTTATATTCCTCTCCTCGGTAGTCGGAAATCCGTTACAATCAGGTCCATTCTATCCCAAAGCCATTTTAACACAAAAAATCTGCCTCTAAATGCCGGACGAGAACCCTCGAGAACCTTCAAAACCTTTTATAGCACCTCGAAAGAGAAATTCGAACACTTTCAATACCGAAACCTACTCTATTTCAAAAGTACTCAGACGCACTTCTACATAATGACAGCACACAAAAAACCACTTGTATGCAGCTTCTGTTCATACATTCTAGCCTTTATGTTATTAGGAATAGGGGAGAACAGAATGAGGTTAGGTTTGTATTGCAAAGAGTTGTTGAAAGTGATGAGTGGAGCATTTTTAACTCGTCTGCGTTCGCGAAGGGTGGGTGTGAGCTGTTTGTTCAGTCAGTTTGAATTGATGTTATACGTAAATTGCGGCTCTCCGGTGTAAATTCACTTGCTGATAGAGAAAAGTCTATTCAAATGCTTCAACACAATTTAGAGTATTTATGTATCATTCGATTTGCATTTTTTTATACAACTAGCTGATGGAACAAGCCGATGGCTTACCTAATGTTAAGTGGTAACCACCTATAACGAAGTATTTCTTCATAAGTCACGCATGATAGAAACGTGCCCTACGATGCACTTCCCTGCGCCCATCAACTTGAGGCATACAGAAGCCTCATGTGCCTGTAATTACACCGTTGACCACACTCTTCAAACCGAAACACAGCAACGCTGGTTGGCGGCAGAAAAGGTGTGGTGGTGGTAGTACTTCCCCGGACAAGCCCTTCACAAAGAGCTCTACTACTCTTCATTTGTAGCTTTAGATCGTGACCTTGACCCACGGTCTTTATTATCCTGAGGATTACATTATTACGAGCATCATTATTATAATAAAGCAGATGCCCGTTGACTTCTTCAGGCTTATTATGATGATTGAAAAGGTTCGTTGTCTGCAATGAGTAAATACCTTATATTAGAGAACGAACTCAAAAAGTATAAAATAAAAGTAATAATGGAGTAATAAGTTGAAACATGATACTGGTTAAAAAATAAACAATCCAAACTCTCTTTTTCGTAGCTGCACAAAACAAAATGCTTTTTAGTATTATCTTTGCTTTTAATTTGATTTGATATTATGTTTTGTTTTGAGCAATAAGGAATTTGCCGCCTATTCTATCGTTATTATTTTACTGAAAAATGCCAATTCCAAAATGAAAGTGTCCTTATGTACTATGGCTGCTGTTTGGATAAAGCGAACGAAAGTTGATTATTTTTTTCCGCAGCGATCAATACCCCAAAATAAATATTCCACGGCCAATACCTTTCCTACATTCACTGTATTTGTTTGGACAGACGGGTAACGGTCTTTATATGCCTCTACTGTCAACAAAAACATTTTGCTGACTTTGACCATGACCTTTATGACCCCACGAAATGTTGTGCTTCGGTGGTACTAGAGTAACTAATCAAATTGTAACTGTTTGGTAAATAAAAGAATATCAAAACCATGCTAAGTTGTACTTTTGCACAATTGAACTTTAACCCTCTTATTCATAATCCCTGCCATTTATAGCGGCTCAATAGACTATTCTTGTCCTGTCAACTGTCACGTTCATGCCAACGAAAAGAGACAGCAACAAACTTATTGGTCTGTTAAGCTATCGGTGCGCTCAAAGACCATTATGAATAAGGGCCTCACCCCCGGTTACTGAAAGCGCGATCAACACTAATCGGCTGTCAAGTCACGATATGCCAAAATTATCCGTGATGACTTTACTACACGGCCCTGTAGACTAGCGTCAGTTGCTATGCTAGTTGACTGTCTTATGCTGAGTTTGGATCCGTTTTACCGCTGTTGGGCAATTTTTTATTTGATGAATTGAGTTTTTTTTTTTGTTTATAAAGTCTAACTTAAAAAAAAGGTGTCAGGCTTTTATACCGCATGCAGCACCGTATCGTCTTTATTAGACCGCCCAGGGGCAACCTCTTGGACTCACGTCCACTCCGACACGTATTTCATAAAGGCTCAAAACGAGATGGGGAAAACATAATAGGACGAACAAAACACAGCGTTTCTACATTATGAAAATTTTAGTTCACAATCAACGTTTTGAGGCCCTGTGATAATGATGTACGTTATACAGGTGTAGAAATTTTGAATGAAATGATTGGTCTTGTTGATTATATTTCGTCGCTTCATTCTTTTGTTATAAACCTAGTAGTATTCTATCCCCCCCTTAGAGAGGGGTAGTATCCCTTAAAGAGGGTACTACTATGTTTATAACTTCAAATGAAGCGTACTTATATAATATCGATCGAACTTCACATTGCAAGTTCGTTTGATCATATATTATTATTTGTTTTTTATAAAACTTATCCGCACAGCTTAGTTAATTGCACTGTCTCCTGCGTTGAAGGTTCAACTCCTGCTGAAGATATACTTTTATATGATAAACATTAGCCCTCCTATTCATAATACCTGCCATTTTATAGCGGTTTAATATAGTATTCTTGTCAACGTCACTTTCATGCCAACAAAAAGAGACAGCAACAGACTTATCGGTTTAATAAGCTATTGGCGCGTTCAAATACCATTATGAATAAGGGCCTAGGTATGTATTTCTGAGTCTGTCTGGCTCTGAGACCTTTTCAAGAACCAAAAAAAGAAACCAAATGAGAACCAATTGTGAATCAAAAGTTCACAATATTCACAAGTTGGGGAAAAGTCGCGAAGGATTCGTATTTCGGTTAAACTGATAACATTTTCAATTTTCATGTTTTCGTACTCACAGGATTATAAAAGATCAAACATTTCGTTTAACGAGGGAATCAAACTCCCCTCGTGACATTCACGCTGTACAGTCGCGTCGTGGTCGTCAAACGAATACAACCAATATCTCACCAATTAATCCCAAATTGTTGATTGCTCAACGTAAATTGGGAGGAGTGTGGAGTTTCACGTGATAGAATCTGAAATGAGGAAATCCAAAAAAGGAACTACAATACCGACATAGCTTTTAAGAGTAGTAGGGCTCTTTGTGAAGAGCTCGTCCGGGGAAGAATTACCACCACGCCTTTTTCTGCCAATCAGCATTGCTGTGTTTCGGTTTGAAGAGTGTGGTCGCCGGTGAAGGCACATGAGGCTTAACATAAGTATGCCTCAAGTTGATGGACGCAGGGCAGTGTGTCGTAGGGTAAGATTCTATCGTGCGTGAGTTACGACGTTACGAAGCAATGCTTTGTTATAGGTGATGCTTACCAGTTAACATCAGACGAGCCATCTGCGAGTCCCATCGGCTAGTTTAATAAAAAACAAAAAATATTGGTCTAACACGAACAGCCTGCATAGATAAGTAAGAAGTAGCTCCGCCTTCTGCGCTGAGGCCGATAGCAAAAATCTGATGAACATATCTATTATAAACACTTACTAGCATAAGCACTTAAAGTTTTGTAAGCTGTTGTAAATGTTTCTGCTCTATTTAATGTATTTCATTTTATCTGTTATATGAGATAAAAGAAATTCTGACAATTCCGCGAAAAACGCTTATCTGCTTTATTGTTGGAGCTGATCTTGTTATTGTCATTGAGTTAAGAAAAACGGACGTTTCGCGAATTCTTCCGCTACGGAAATCCTTCAAGTGCCTCCTAAAGCTCCTGCAAATAAAAGGTTCCGTAATAAGGTAAGATAAGTATTTATTAAAGATTCAGAGAGAGGTAAAAAATATCATATAAATACTTAAGATTTAGATAAAGGTAAAAATTGCTTATTGTATTAAAAGACGGTCGGTAGCAAAACCTATTTATATTCATTATAGTGGATTCGCGAGTAACTTTTTTAGATCGAATATTAGTATAGTCGGTTACTAATCAAAATCATCTATAAGCATTACTTCGCTATCTGATACAGAGGATGGTAGGAAAGCAAGGAAAGCGCGTGAGCGCAGGCGGGCAAACTAACATGTCTCACCTTGTTGCACAATAATCGTAGCTATCATTTCAAATAGTTCAAAGTCGACCACATTATCCCTAAGCAACAGGTGGGATTGTGGTTAAAAATGTTAGGTAAAACATTTTTCCCACCTTTGGGGTTGTAAAAAAGAAAGCAACAAGTTTTTTAAAAGAATACTTTTTTATGTCAAACTAGGTTTACCCCATCACTAACGCCACGTGGCGATGCTGTTATGTTTACTTTAATCATTCTAACTCCATCCCTCGTTCTATATTCAATTTCGTCTGACGTAAAGAAGCACAGTGCATTAACAGTAGTAATCCTACATACGTGGATTATTCACGATGGAAGACAATTTTAAACACTATTTTTATATTTTGATAGAAAATTACTCAGATGAGAGCCCTCACAATTCAGTTGGTAGCTTTGTTTTAGGTCGTGGTTTCGAACTTCACCGAGATCAAACATTTTCTTTTCATCCCTAGGGAATACTGGGATTTAAAACTACGGGGGTGAAACTGCGGGCTGCAGCTAGTATGTAAATTTACAAAAAATAAGATATTTTTTTATTATAATAAAATAATTATTGTTTTGCCCAGCTGAATCTAAAGGATCGCTAATTATGTTCTCAGCCAAGACTTGTAATAACGATTTTTTTTTCAAGAAACTTCTATAAAAACTTCCAAAATACACAAATATTACAGGTACTGCTATTGTTATAGGCAGTTGTAATGCTGATAATCAAGTAGACATTCGTTGTTTTAAGTTACCTTACTGGATTTATTTCACCATGGTACTGTTCTGCAGAAAATTGGTTTAAGCACATACGCCACTGCCACTGTTGTCAGTCACTTCTCACATTCATATTTACAAGCCCTTTGATCCACTGACGAGTACTGACAAACTGGTTTTGTTTCGTGTGAAAAAATCATTTTTGGCGAGTTGGTTTAACAAACTCAATTCAGAACCGCTAGTTTTTATTGAAGGTTAGGTTTTGTCATTTTTTAATGGAGTTTTGGAAACTGTTCATCTAATAGTAAGTTGTATTACTCTAATGTAGATCGCCTGTCAAAATGGTGACCACGTAGTTTGTTGCCTGACATACCCCCGGTTTCTGAAAGCTCGATCAACACTAATCGGCTGTCAAGTCACTTACTATTTCAGCTTTTACTTCAAATTAGATAGAGATAGCAAGTGACATAACAGCCGATTACTGTTGATCGAGCTTTCAGAAACCGGGGGTGAGTCGATAGAAAAAAAATCTACGTCTCTACAAAGGGCACTTTCTCGTTTATTGTCATAGTAATGTATGAACAAAAAATAGCTACCTCATAATAACGCAGTAAAAAGTACAGGCAGCCGTAAAAGATCCGCTACACAATAAACTTAACAAGTAAACTATAAACCAAGCAACTTCTTGGACTGTTTAAAAGGCCCAAAGCTACCTAAGTAATTCCGAGATTAATTTAAAAGGTCCGCGAGGGTCCGTGGACCTTCAAACTAATCTTATAAATACACCTTGTTTGCTGTAGTGTTTTTATCCTGCCAATGTTTTGGCAAGATAGTGTGCTGACCATCTCCAGTCTAGATCGGCCAGTTGAACGAGGCGCACGTCATAGCGTTAAATAACTTACGTATAATAAAAAGTGACGTTTGAATGTGTCAGTGTTGACAGTGATGTGACATGACATTGATAAGCGAATACCGTAGAGGCGCTACGCGGCGCTACGGTGCCTCTACGTGCAAACACGCTACGCAATGACAGTTATTGAACGAATCAGGATGACATTTTCGAAATTTGAATCGTGGTTTGTCAATTATTTGAATAAAATATGTGGCTTAGAATTAAACTTACAAATACCTATTTGTGTCCAAACATTAAAGCAATAAAAATATAATCAAATTAAACTGAGCTCAGAGTTATATGGAAGCAATTGGCATATTTTTATCCATGCAAAAATAAACTCTATGCGTATCAAAATAATGGTTCTAGTCTTGTGAAGCAATTAACCGGTGTCTATTTACGTTTGGCAAACGCGAACTTTAGTTCAGTTTGAGAGTTCAATTAAGTCAAAGATGGTACTTGCAGACCGAAGTGTGATTAAAAAATTATTCCGTCGGAATATTCCTCATGATAATACTTTGTTATTACAAAAAGTATCAAAACATTCGAAAGCAATTTTCTCAAATAACATCAAGAGATCTCCTCAAGTAAAACTTTATCGAATTCATCTTGTTTCTTTAGAAGTCAGCTCATGTTAAAAACATTTCTATCCTCAGCTTATCTTCTCAGAAAAATGTGATATTCTTAGAAATTTCAGAGGTGGGTTTCACTCAATATTTATTTATTAGAAATACAACAATTTGACTAATCCAATTGGTGTATTTTTTAAACTCACGTTTAAAACTGAAGTGTAGTATTTATTATTTTATTGTATTTTGTTTCATATTCTAATATTTTTTGTGGTTAATTAATTGTTAATTAATTTCTATAATTTATCAGTACCTAATTAATTATAATGTGTCGTGTTCCATTATTATCTTTAAGAGCCCTAGATGGGATGAAGGCCTCCTATAAAGATGCCCATGTGTCTCTATCTTGTGCTATTTGGCCCCAGATTGGCCGGCTGCTTCTACAATTACAATACAATACAATAATAATTTATTTGCGAAACACAGGTTAAATGGTGACACATATTGCAGGTAAGCTCAGCCATGTTCTACTTAAAAGCATGCAATACAATTTCGTCCTCCCATCTTGTCTGTGGTCTTCTTGTGCCTCTTTTGCCGTGTGGGCCTCTCCACAAGGTGTGTTAAAGATACAGTAAATATTCAGAAATATCTATTACGAAAAAGAACTTTATTTATACGGCTAAAAGCACAACGCGAACGAAAGTTTTAATTTGTAACCGATAAACAAGTTTGTAGATTCTTGGTACAGTGCATGCCAATAAACTATGCACCTTCAAGATTCTTTTAATTGAATGCATTTAATCATATTTTGCGGTGCAGTTCGACGTCTTTTATAAATATTAGTGGTTACTCAGATTTCACGATGTTTGCATCATTAATTTATATAACTTTAATCAAAATTTAACTGAACTATAAAGTGATTCGAACTCTTACCAAAGAAAGCTCCAACTATATTGGCATTCCAAACTTTACATTTTCTTCGTTTGTATATAAGTAGCAAAGATAAACAATAATAATTTGAAATGTATGCTCTAAAAATCACTGCCGACATCTGTATTACAATTGGGCATCTTCAAGGCAAGAGTGAATAAGTGTCTTCTAGCTAGACCGTTCTGCTCCATCGTCAGCTACATGATGTGAGATTGTAGTCAAAGGACAGTCCATTAAATGTAAAAAAATGTATAACAGTTTTTTGGACCCTTATTATATAATAACACATCTTATTATTACCTAACCGGCAAATCTTGATGAAAACCTGTTCCAGTTCAACATTTCCAAACAATTATAACTCTGTTTTGTCAAATGGCGAAATGTGTGCTCGCTTTGCTCGTCCAACAATACTTTAACTTGCAGAATCTGAAGAACAGACCAATTTGCAAAATGTAATGAAAGCAAGCGGAAGTTCTGCGTACTGTAAGCCAGGATTGGCTTTTCGGAGCCAAACTCTCTGCGGCAGTCTCAGATAACGAGGTCAGTACTGCAGACTGGGTGGCGCCGGCAGTATTGAGTGCTACGCATTGTTTGTATCTCCATAACTGGGTCGGCTGAACTGGAATCTTTGAATGTCAAGTGTTACCTGATAGGGTAACACCCTTACAATTTTGAAACCACATAATTCTCTGCGTCATCTACACAATGATGATGGGGCGTTATAAGTAAAACAGGTTTTATTGCAAGAACCACAGAAAAGAGGGGACGTTTCAAATGCAGGTTTTTAAGTCATAAAAAAAGATCTAATTTCTTTGTTGAAACATGTTTTGACTCCATTGTTTTTAATCAATTTCTATTAGTTTTAATGTAAAAAATTTAACGACTATACAGGGAATGTATATTTAGAAAAATTGATATCATTGCGATATAGTTGACGACCTCAGTGGCGCAGCGGGCGAGAGTCCGCCTGCGACGCAGAGGTTGCGGGTTCGATTCCCGCCTCGGAACGAATTTGTGTACGATCTGCAGAATTATTTTGACAAGATAATAGTCCAATTACGACGACTTGTTAGTTGTAAGCCTTACTAGGTTCCTAAACAAATTGTGGGCTTTTATTAACTTAACCACCAATAAATACAAAAACTGAGTGAAAATTTACTAAGGCGTAGACTCATTTTAAGAACAGTAGTTATAGGTAGCCAAAAGGACATAACTTTTCGTGTGTCTTAACGTTTCGTGTGTCTTTTTGTGTTCGTTATAAAAACACAATAAACTAATTTTCCCCAGAAATACATTTTTTGTACTCGTTATGACTACGTAACGAACAATGACTGAGTAACTAGGTTGTACTGATGTAGAAGAAGGACGCCCTGCTTTGGTATTTGAGCGGGATACAGCCGTCGACAAAAGTCACTGATCAAATTAGTGTCTGAAACGTGTTGTCTCCTACGAATAAAAAATGATGTCTCAGCATTATACTATTTGACCGGGCACGGTTTTTATTAAGCCAATTTGGCATATATTATGTATCTAACGCACTGTGCATACTATGTACCTATCACGTTCTACGTATATTTTTGAGTATTACACAGTGCGTAAGTAAGTCAAAAAAATTACTGTATAATTACATCGATGTTTTCCCCGTTACTTTTGCAATATCAAAATTCCTTCATGAATTAAATATTCCCAAATCTCTTTTTTCTAGAAACAACAATACAATCTTTGATATTTTCGTAACCTTTCATTTTAAATAAAAGTTTCGCGTCCGATATAAAATAA
Source organism: Plemyria rubiginata (assembly GCA_963576535.1). NCBI lineage: Eukaryota > Metazoa > Arthropoda > Insecta > Lepidoptera > Geometridae > Plemyria > Plemyria rubiginata. The sequence continues at coordinate 8,262,254 of OY754917.1, read as the reverse complement.
AATCCCATTTACTATGAAAAATTGGAATGGATGTGGCAGACTGGATGCCGCCAACGCTTGTCTACAGAGAATAGGGTGGCTATGAGCTTCGATATGATCGCAAGATATTATTTTTAATCTTACAAAAACTTTATTTTATTTATTCTTATACATCATGATGGAACAAGCAGATGACGCACAACTAAGTGGTAACCATCCTACTAATATTATAAACGCGAAAGTTTGTAAGTATGGATGGATGGATGGATGTTTGTTACTCTTTCACGCCAGAACGGCTGAACGGATCTGGACGAAACTTGGCAGAGAGATGGATTATAGTCTGGAATAACACATAGGCTACTTTTTATCCCGTGGGAATACCGGGATTTAAATCTGCGCAGGTGAAACCGCGGGGTGCAACTAGTCACCTAAAACAATTCTAGGCATACAGATGTTAAGTCATGTGCCTGTAATTTGAACGACCTCAGTGGTGCAGCGGGCGAGAGTCCGCCTGCGACGCAAGAGGTTGCGAGTTCGATTCCCGCCTCGGAACAAATTTGTGTACGATCTGCAAAAATTTGTTCCGTTGGTCTGGTTGTTTATTTATAATAAAACATATCTATGTATGTATGTATATAATGTATTAATTATATCAGTCATCTAGTACCCATAAAACAAGCTTTGAGTAGCTTACTTTGGGGCTAGATGATGCTGTGTGGATTGTCCAGCATTATTTATTTATTTGCAGTCTACTTTTATACTTAACTGCGATAAATAAAAACGGAAATGAAGAAAAATAGACATTCAGTGGAATCCATTATCCTCCATGATCCTCCTAAATTCTGAAGATTCCACTTATTTCTTTATTATTTACCAGGCTTAATCTTGGCCAAGCAGATAAGAGGTAAACGTAAACGTAGGGTTTTATATTTATTAAAAGGTCGTAGAGAACCATATTATTATGACTGCCCTAAAAAACTTGACATAACGTAACATTTGTATCATGAAAAGCTTACAAAAATATGAGCCAAGCGAGCTAAATGCTCGCTCTACTGAACGGACTTTTTAAACTTGTGTTTTGTTACATACGATCAAGGATAGAGGTTGTCATGCCTTACGAAGTTTAGATGACTTTCTACTATAGTATAATATATAATAATACATATCCTACTACTGTTATAAACGCGAAAGTTTGTATTGTAAGTATGGATGGATGGATGGATTTTTGTTACTCTTTCACGCCGGAACGGATCTGGATGAAACTTGATAGAGAGGTAGATTATAGCACAAAGGCTACTTTTCATCCCGTGAGAATACCGAGACTTAAATCTGTGTGGGTGAAACCGCGGGGTGCAACGAGTAGACTATAGTTTAGATAATGAAAGTAAATAGAGGACTCATGGTCTAGTATTATAGCTGCCCCGCCTTCCGATCCTAAGGTAGTGGAATCATCGGTCGTGTACCAAAAAGTTTTTGTTCAAAATATTATGTGCTCTGTGCCAGTACTCTCAAACGGTGAAGGAAAACATCGTGAGGAAACTGGCATGTCGAAGAGCCATTGTGTCAAGTGGTTAAAAGGAGCCATCGTCGGCTACATCGTCGCTTACCATCAGAAAAAAAAACCATTTTAGGCGCCCTCTGTTCCAAAAGAAACTTGTTACACGACAAGATGTAAAATATCAGTACTAAGTATCAGTAGTAAGGTGTGTTAAAATATTTAAAGGGTCAGCAGCGCGAGAGTGACACCTGTCCATAGGCTGCGGTAAACGCTTCCCATCAGGTGGGTCGTATGCTTGTTTGCTACCTTGGTAGTATAAAAACAAGTTACTAACACATTAGATACGTAATAACAACATTTTGCCCATGATATAGATAGTTCGCATTAAAATATGTTATGCAATGAAAATGCTCGCCAATAGTTTACAATAAAAGTGACTCGAAAAGCTTACTATAAAAGATGTTTATCTTGGAGTGCTGTCAGTATCGGTATTTCCATAGCAAATCTCGGCTATGCAAATAAGATCGACATTGTGTTGGCGCCAATATAATATCATGGATATCTCACAAGGCGAGTGGTTGAGTGCATGGTCAGTGCATTCAGTCTGAAATTGCAATAGTATGTTATGTGAATTTTTGATTTTAGATCTACTTTTTTTTTAAAAGAAAAATGTTAGTTCGATTTTCAAAATTCCCACTAATGTTTTCAGGCTTGTGTTGAAATGATAATAATAAAATTCTTCACAAAAGTTTTTAAAACGTAAAGAACCAAAAAGTTACGCAAAGCAAACCACTCCCTCCCACACTAAAGCTTTAAATAACACTTCCAGTACAAAGTTCAAGGCCGAACATTTTATCTCTAAAACAAAGTACTGTAACATTTGCTATTACACTAGCTTTTCAATCGCTAACCTCTTTTTCCCATAGTATTGAGCGATGCTCCCCTAACGTAGGCTGGAGGTTGGTAGACAACGAGGTCAGATAAGGAGACGAGACGACGCCAGTGGTATCGACTTAGCTGAACAGCTGATGCTCATTTTAGTTGGTATTGGGAGAGCAACGCGTGTGGAACGCAATTTTCCCGCGTAACTTGACGTTTGTTTTTTTATCTGTGAATATAGTGGTGATTGATTTAAATTTAGAACAGTTTGTAGTTTATATGGCGCATATGAAAGTGATAGAAAAAAGTGTAAACTAAAGTTCTACTCTGTTATAGGTTTTATTTTATTATTATTTATTTATATTAGTCAGAATTCCTCGTTACAACGTCAGTGAAATTATAAATAATTAATCGTTTAGTATTAGGTTCGAAACCGGTCGTGCACCAATGGAGTTTTCCTATCGAAAAATGTATGTAATCAGTGCCAGTGCTCTTGAACGGTGAAGGAAAACATTGTGAGGAAACCAGTCAGTATTCAAACAGCGGCGATTGGCTTGCAATCTGTCATGTATGGAGTACCGAATACTGCAGAATGTGGGTTGGACGTACCTCTGAATACCCTGCTTCGACGACCTCAAATAATTTGGAGTTATAACTTGATTTTAAGAGATCTGAGGGGATATCTATCAAGCCTATGGGATTCAAAGTCGTGAAGGTGGTTCAGTGAATTTTATTTTGTATAAAAAATCATTTATTTAACTTACTCAAGAAAAGACCGATTTTAAAGCACTAGAAAATACACTCTTAATACTATTACTCTAAACGAAACGTCAGATCTGACTCAAGTTTAAATGGGACCACATGACAAGCACCAGCTTTCGTTTGAAAAAGAAATATCAAAATTGGTTTACTCATTAAAAAGTAAGGAAACAAACAGTAAAAAAAACTGTCGAATTGAGAAACTTCCTCTTTTTTAAAGCCGGTTTTTCATTCTCGACTCAACGCTTTCACAATTCTATACCTGAACACCATAATATTAACGTTTGCCGTTGCTCACCTTAATTCACAAACAGCCAACAGATACAAACAGCTAAATCCAGAGCTTAATCTTTATTCACAATTCAAGCGATATGATTTGCTCCCGAGAGTTGCCAGATAACACCGGATTTATCAGGATAATACCGGGTTATCCGGACATTTCTCATATTGTCCGGACTTTTCTTATATTGTACGAAGTTTTGTATGCAACAAAAAGTAGACAAACTATCTTATGGTTTTTCAAATTTAATGCCGATTTATTTTTTCATCCAACAAATGAATCAAAAAGAAAGTTTCTTAAAGCTAGAGGTGAATCTAAGTGACATTTACACGCGACGGTTAAAATGAGGGTACGATATAATATAGAGCCATCATAGAATCTAATGTATCAAAATCGTTTCTAATATCATAATGAAGAATACAATTGAATAGAATATAAATTTATTTGACAACAATACACAGAAGAAGCATACAGATGAAAGAAAATTATGCAGTAGAAAATAAAGCCCGCAGTATTGACATAAAAATTGTAGGTACATGAAAAAAGTAAGTTACTACTTAAACAAGACAGAATCTTTCAATCTTTACTTAAAACTAAAACAGTTAAGTAGCCTACTACACACACACACACACACACACACACACACACACACACACACACTCTAACCCACGCCAAGTACCTACCAAGCCTCTCCTTAAGTGAGTGGCTCTCCTTATGTAACATACATGGATCATACAAAAAATCGTTAGGCACAAGCGTAAGTTTGTTTCCTGAACATCATCGCTTTGGTCGCGTGGAACCTAGATTCACTTAGTTTTAAGGCGTTTCAAAGTGATTTTTGTGATTTTATTGGGCCAGCGTTACCGAAAGAGCTAAAAATTTCTCCGGTCTTTTGGTTCTAAAAGACATCCCTATACTCCTATGATATGCGACACATTCATCCAGCACCGATTGGAAACGAATTCAACCAAAATCCAATCACGACAGGCATCATGTAGGCTCACTGGATAAAACGTGCAGTATGCTTGCTAATACCTTCTGAATTATGGAACGGGTCCTGAATTATTTTATATATATTCGATGCATTTCTTAATAACTATTTTGCCTGATTTCATTTGGAATCGAATCAGAATATATGATTTTTATACATTTAAATTAAGGAAATGGTAAAAACTAATTTATCGATATTATACAAGATTTCAAGACTGTTAAGATAAGAAAATCACAAAGATTTTATTAGAGCTCCGGTGGCACAGGTGGTAGCGCAGCTCCGTATCAACGGGAAGGTCGCGGTTTCAAAATCCGCTCGGAGCATAACTTTTGGGACATCATAAAATCTTTGTGATTTCCTTAGTGTGCACTATAAATCTAATAAAAAGTTTGCTCTACTACTTTCTCACGTGCCTATAATACAAACTGTTTAGTAGCAAAACTTGCTTGGATCACAATTTATGTTTTCATGGAAGTGAGTGCAATGTGATTGCAGACAACTTGGTTCATAACGATTTTTTTTTAAATATTGCGCAAATATAAACTAACTTAGTCTCATCTTTAAAAATATTCAGTTACCCATGCAGCAGCGCCTTGAAAAATAATTCATAAATACACACTTAAATTTGCTCTTAGAATTGTCTTTGGCACTAACTTTAAAAATTATATAAAATGTATTAGATTTTCCCATTTCTGCAAAATATTACGATACTAGTTTCTATCAGACCCCACCTTATCACACCAGTTCGTGGTAGCCGTTCGAGTCGGTACCTTTCCCTATCAGATCCCTGAGTAGGTTTTACTAAAATGTTTAAAAATAAATGACCACCTGTGCCAAATCCAGGACGAGACGCTAGTTTAAAGATAGAGGCAAAGTAAAATGTTATCCTTGAGTGTCTATGAATTTTTGATATACTGTGGGTCTAAATTGTATATACCTAAATTGTAAAATACTGAATCCTCAAAACATATTGGTGTTGCCTTCTGCCATCTTTTATATTTCAACTGCTTTGTCAAGCATCGGTCCAGAGCACAATATACTCAATCTATTTCATCTGAGATCTTGACAGCCTTTCTAAAGGTATTGGTAGCTCTACCGCTATTGATTTCAGCTAAGCTTTATGGAATGCTCTAAATTCGTATGCGATAAGAGATCGTTTCAAGTGTAAAGGATATAAGCACCTGCTTGGCAAACTCCAGTTCTATGTCTGAGAAAATTTCAAGATCTTTGCATTATGGCTTTAGTTATTAGAAAATTTGACTACCTAGTTACATAATTGTTGCCACACACAAGAAATATATGCTTACACTGAGCTATTGAGCATACAGCCGGCCCATCGCCTTGTTCGATCAGTTTAAAAAAATAGCTTCTATCAATCGTATACCATGTGGAAAGTAATCTACTGCATGGGATACAAAATCGAATCAAAACTTTTATTTTGTGTCACAAAAACAGGAGAAATATAAGGAGAGAACAATATTGGTTATGACAACAAAATCAGTCGTCGCTAACAAACAAACAAAATTAGTAGAAAATGAAATGCAATGGATCTTAATTTTTATTGAACCTACATTTGAGAGCTAGATTAGATACTTATTCTTCAATAAAATGTTTGAATTACCTTCTGTTTATTGTTTACTCTGCTATTTATTTTAACTTCATCAATAACTCTCATCCAACAAATAAGCAACTACCATCGAACAAATAGTGCCTCTAAAACTCAACCGGAATTGTGATAGATAAGTGCGACAAAGTGATCGAGCGAACAGTGATCAATCGAATCCAAGATGGCAATGGTAGTGTCGCGAAAATCGAAACTGTGTGTGTGTTCGCTGCTCCTACTTGTGGTTTTGGGAGTCAGCTTGGCCGTGCTGTCAACGATGGGATACTTTGAAACAAGTGAGCATCACGTGGCAGGGACCGCAGCTATGTACTCCAATCCGCAGACGCCTCAAGTGGTAAATGTGAGTAGCTACTGATGATGGAGTACTACTGTTGATGATCCTCTAGCATTACAACATTTTGAAAGGTATGATAAAAGATGAAAAGATAATTTTTGTTATTTTATCTTTTTTTTAATCGATTTGGTCAATTCCTCGCTCACGGCTATTTTATTGGCATTTCTGATAAAAAAGTAGGTAAGAAGAATCGTTTCCTTACTAGAAAATTATGTGTGGGAATTACTTTAAAAAAACGGTATTGGTAAGCTTATTAGTGTATATTTTACTTTGTAGTTGAAGAAAAGGGCATTATTTTGGTAGAAATAAAAAAAACATTTGAAGTTAAACAGATAAATTATAACATAATATTTTTTTACTTTTGTAATACAACATAAGCAAGTTTGTTAATGAAGCAACTTATATTGTATAATAAAAGTTTAAAATTGCGTTTCATTAAGTACGTTTAACAGTAACTTTGTAAATAATTGTCGATATAAAGCGGTATAGGTAAATAGCAAAAGACACAATTCTCCAAAGTTATGGTCTTATTACTCGGCTCCGAATTACTCAGATCTTTTTAACCACTGCACTGTCTGAGGGAAGAAAAATAGCTCAATTTCAAGTGAATGGTCAGAATACCACCACAGGAAATTTGTGCCACAGATAACTCACTCCAATAATTTTGTTATGGACCATCGAATCAACTCGTTCTTCTTGCGTCGACAGTGGCGTGCACAGTGATGCTCAGAACTGAATGACGGTAATAAAACATCGTATATTTTTTCGTGGCATTTACTTTTTAGGTATTTATCATAGATAAGAGTTGTAATCACGATTCAGATAATATTTAATGCGAATATTTAGTTGGTGTTTAAATGTCGCTCATAAAAGTATAATTTCATAGATTATTTTATAATCAACTAGCTGGTACCCGCAACTTCGTCTGCGTACTTTTAATCTCTTCATCTCTTTTTTTCGCAATAAAAGGTAGCCTATGTTCTTTCTCAGGGTCTAAAGATTGTCTGTGCCAAATTTCATCAAAATTGGTTGAGAGGTTTAAGCGGGAAAGCGTAACAGACAGACAGACAGACAGACAGACAGATAGACAGACAGACAGAGTTACTTTCGCATTTATAATATTAGTTGGGATTAATTTATTTTTTATTACATAAGTGATAGTACGCTTATACGCATACCAAAACACTTACTGTCATAACTTTAAACTTAAAAATATACTGAAATAATACTGACTGAAAGCACCGGTGGTCTAGTGGGAGTGACCCCGCCTTCCGATCGTAAGGTCGCAGGCTCGAATCCGGTCGTGCACCAATGGATTTTTCTATCGAAAAATTTATGTGCGCAATGCCAGTGCTCTTAAACGGTGAAGGAAAACATCGTGAGGAAACCAGTTAGTATTCTAACAGTGGCGATGGGCTTGCAACCTGTCACGTATGGAATACTAACTACTGCAAAATGTGGGTATGTGCCAAATGTAATGTTTGGACGTACCTCTGACTACCCCCCTTAGACATCCTCAAAGAATCTTGAATTATAGTACCTACCTACTTGGTACTGGGAGATCTGAAGGGATATCTACCGTACCTGGGGATCAAAGTCGTGAAGCTGTTTCAGTTTCAGTTTTTTTCATAATACTGATCATATGAATTTTATCAATAAATACATCGACATGTTGGAACTCGACATATTGTTAGAACTCGTTGACAAAAGCGTTTAAAAAAGTTTGAGTGCTCTTTATTACTCCTTTTTTTATGATGATGCATTTCGCACCAGCTGTTCTATAGCGACTGTTCCGTACGTACGAAGAAGTCTGTGTGACCTATAAAACTAATAGCGTTTGCGTGTCTATTAAATAGGGTAAAATGCTTCCAAGTTTATCGTTTTCTTTGTGGAGCTAAAAGCCTGCTAAATATTTCACTGCGTCAAACACAGACGAACAAAACAAAGAAGTCAAAGAAAAAATAAGGACAATTCCTGTACTTTGAAACGGAGAAGCATCCACGTGAAATACGACAACTCACTAACAAAAACTAGAAAAACAAGCATGTTAGAAACTTATTTTCGTAAAAATATGTTGGTATAAGACGTAGTTCGGTAAGCTGATAGGTAGGCATTTTCTATTTAGAAATGAAATGAAATGAATTTATTTGCTTGAAGTATGGTCAGATTAGTACAGTTCTTAATATAAAGTTAGTATCACATACTTCATCGGAAACCAACATGCAAATTTTTAAAATACAGGCAATTTTAGGTTTTCTATTGGGTACTTCTTTTTAAGTATACCTAACTTATACTGTATTTTTCGTATATGGCTGAATCAAATAAAATTGTACTCTGTTCTATTCTTCTTTTTACGGGCAGGTTCGTTTGTTCTAATATTTGTTAAAACCATACAAAATGTCCCTTTGAGCCGTGAAAAATAATATTTCATATTCAAAATCCGAGCCATTTATTCTATTTACAAGCCTTTGTGGGTTATCCATCGCGTCCAAGCCCGGAATAAATCTCGTGCAGAAATTAACGGTATTTTTTGGAGGATGTGTGCAGGCCACTTTTTATTTAACTAGTAGGCGGGATAACAACATGGCCCACCTGATGTAAGGTGGTAACCATCACCTATAACTCATTGCTTCGTATATCACACAGGATAAGAACTTAAAAATATGCACTGCCTTGCCTCCATCGACCTGAGGCATGATGTTACGATGTTACGCCAAGCAAAGCTGCTAGATTTCAGTTTGGAGAGTTAGAGAGCCGGTGAAATTACAGACTGTGTTAGACGCATGAGGAAGAAAAATTTCTCTCAGCAGCGCTGCATTTTGATAAAATTTATCAGGTCCTCCTAAAGTATGATAACCAGACGAAAAAAAAATCTAAATCAATTATTAATTGACTGACTAATCGCGTAACAAAAAAAGGAACGGTCGAATTAAAAACCTTTTTTGATGTCGGTTAAAAGAAGTCACTAACATTTAGCTTCCAGATATCCATGAACCAACCATATGACCGTAATTCATTGTAATTTCCACAGAGACTAAATAACGTAAAAGGATTATCACCTCGACGTTATCTGTATCAGGCCTCAAGTCCTCTGAGGGCCCGAACATCCTCCAAACGAGCGGCCGTTCTGTTAACAGACTTGTACTTTTCCCTCTTATGTGCCCGCCACATTTGTGTGAATTGTTATTGCTTGAAGTGCTGGGGTTGATAAGAACGAGATACGTGACTTTTTCAGAAATATTTTTGAAACGTTTTGCAAAGTGTGATTAATAAAATAACCAAGTCATTCTGACGTCTACAATCCTTAATAAATCTTTCACATAAGCATATTACTAAGAACCAAATGAAATACATTTACCTATTTATAAGAGAAGTAGTGCTCCTTGTGAAGGGCTCGTCCGGGGAAGTACTACCACCACGCCTTTTTCTGTTGCCAAGCAGCAACGCTATGTTTTGGTATGAAGAATTCAGTATGCCTGTAATAACACGCGCGACCGCACACACGTGTACAGGCACATGAGGCTTAACATCTGTATGCCTCAAATAGATGGACGCAGGGCAGTGCAGTAGGGCACTTACGAGGCAATGCTTTGTTAAAGGTGATGGTTACCACTTAACATCAGGTCATCTGCTTGTTCCATCTGCTACACTGTACTTAGTATTTAGTACTGTAGTTGTATAAAAAAATGCATGGATTAATAATAAATAAATAAATAATAAATAAATAAATAAATAATGCTGGACAATCCACACAGCATCATCTAGCCCCAAAGTAAGCAACTCAATGCTTGTGTTATGGGTACTAGATGACAGATATATTTAATACATTATATAATTACATAGATAGATATTTTTTATTATACATAGAGAATACACCCAGACCTACGGAACAAATTTTTGCAGATCGTACACAAATTTGTTCCTAGGCAGGAATCGAACCCGCAACCTCTTGCGTCGCAGGCGGACTCTCGCCCGCTGCGCCACAGAGGTCGTCGATAATGATGCTTTTCGGGAAAAAGGAGCCCCATCATTTTGATTTATATTTCAAACACCGTTGTTTTACCATTTTTCTTTGGTTTTTCCCAATGTACATATATGACAAGACAATTAGAAAAAAGGTTGACACTCTTTCTTAAAACTTAGACTAAGTTTAAATACGTACAATAGAGCCTTGAAATCTGTATCTCTGAATTAAAGGCCAGAAAATAAAAGCTTAGGCATTTTCTTTCAGATCAGGCCTATTTTCACCGAAAATGTCCAAAAAGAGAAATGTTATTTTATCTCTGTCAAACGGGCTGCTATCCGATATCTTGTCTGGGCCCTGACACGAGCACAACGCAGAGCCTTGTACCAGAAAATGAAATGTTCCTGGAATTACTTTTAACTGTGGCTTTTTGCGTCATGAAAATCGAGGTAATTACAGCTTATAGTCGATGGTTAGATCATTCCCAAGGATTCCTTCTCACCAAGGATTTTTAATAGTCGAACTCTTTGTGAAAGGCTCTTCCGGGGAAGTACAATCACCATGTTTATTTCTGCCACGAAGCAGTGTTACTTTGTTTCGGTTTTACGGGTACGGTTGCTGGTGGAAGTATAGGGATGTGTAGTTTTACATCTGTATACCACAAGTAGAAGGACGAATGGTAGTTAATCATAGGGTACATCTATTGTGCGTGTCTTGCGAGTCAATGCTTTGCTACCAAGTGGTTACCACTTAACATCAGGCGGGCCATCGGCGTGTACCATCATCAGCAGGTAGTATAAAAATCACTCCGAATTGGAGCCATGGGCGCAAAACATTACATTACACGTATTCTTATTTTTCTCCATCTAAAGGACATTATTTTGTTATCAGTCTGACTTTTTTATTTTATGGACGCTCTTAACTTATTTTGTAGCAGGGAGCTTTGTCTACGACTGAGTCAGCTTTCTTCACTCAGCTGTGGCTGAGGTGAGACTCAACAAACTCAGTTCCCCCATTTTAATTAAAAACATTTTGGCGAATCGGAATTTTGTACCCTTTATCGCCAGTGGTCAAGCGCTTTTTCCCCATTTTGCTAAAACGGCAATATAATTAAGAAGATTATGTGGGGAGGGTGGACTCGAATTGGAAATTATATTTAAAAGCGATGGCGATAAAAGTCTTTTTGATTTTAGGCGACCGAAATGTTTTGTGCATGTGTAACATTTATATGAAATACGTTATTGATGATGGATGTTCTCTTGTTTTGAAAACGATAGTAGAAAGCTAAGTGGTGTCAATTTTGTTATTTAATGCAACAACAGATTCCATTTTCTACACACCGGAATATTTATACAGGCACAAACAGGAGAACAGCTTAAGTTCAGTAAGGTCGTGGTTTCAGTTCCGATCTTGCGCTAATGGAATTTTATTTATCGTTTAGATATAGCAATGAAAGTGTAGGTATGAGTCAAATCTGATATTAAGAAAGACTTCTTAAAAATTGAAGACCCTGAGCCTGCAGTGCTACGCTGAGACGGAGAATCATAGGTTCCAATGTACCACTTCCACATTTAATTACTGACATTTGTTTACTTTATTATTTTGTTACTTATTTTTTAATCTGAAATTGTTGCACACATAATTATCGTATTACGGAACTCATATTGTTTCAACATCACGACAGAAGAGACTAACTACCCAAAATACAGGATATTCCTAGGGTGGGAGTTAGTGTTCATACAAAATTATGTCAAAGTTTGTAAACTTTTCTGTAGCAAACTTTTTACTTCATTTTACCTTAAAATGTATTTACCAATCACTTCCAATTTTTGTTTATAAGACCTATGTAGACATATGGGTTCTTTTAAAGAACAAGTGGTCCCATAAACTATATTCCAATATATGTATATTCGACACTGGTCACAAAAGTATTCTGCTGAACTCAGTGTAACCCAGCGCGTGCGCTGATGGACACGGGTTCGTGTGAATACTTCGGTATTTCGATTTGATACTTCTATTTTGTGATAATAACAACAATCACATAATATGTGATTATGGATATATACAAAAAAATTGTTAATCAATATTTATAAATATGTTCAAAATGCATATATTATGCAAATAATTTTATAAAATTAATAGCAATTAAAGTGTGCTTGCGAAAACTGCGGGTACAATTTAACCTATAATTATAGGCGCTCTAGAGAAATTGATTATTAAACGGAAAAGTGTGTTTTGGTAAACTTACACCTAAAAACTATATAAGATACAAACAATTAATACACCTTCACGAAAAAGCGGTCGGAAAACTGTCAGTCGGTATGAGTCCCTCAGTGCGTGTTCTAACTCTTATTATACTACAGGGTGCGTTTCAAGAACTCAAGTTGTATGGATCTTCGACGCAGGCTGAAATGCAATGCGTCAACACATTTGAGGTAAGTTGTTTTTTTTTATTTAGATGCTATTATTTTCTTGCGCGACTTTGTTCGCGTGCAGCTATTTTCATAGAAACTTTAACCATACTGTAACTTATACACTATAAAACTGAATTTACTAAATTCCCTGTTGAATTTATTAAATTTTCAGTATATTTTCGGTATATTTTACATTTTATATTTTTTAATATATAAAAGTATTCTTATCATAATTTTCAAATGCATAGTGCAACGAAATGGGTTGGGCTCTTAATTTCATACTTAGGTATTCTGTCTTGATTGTCAGTCAGCCCAATAAAAAAAGATTGAATCACAGACGAATTTTATTTTGAACTTTTTGTATTTAATTACATTATTATTACTTATCTGTTGCCAAGTTTATATCAAACTATCTGTAAAAAAACTGTTTTTCTTTAATATTATCTTGTCTGTTTCGTAAAGGGTCCACTGAATGCCATTATCTGCCGCCAAGCAGTGTTGTGTTTCCGTTTGAAGTGTGGCTGCCGGTTAAATTAAAGACAAATGAGGCTTAGCATCTGTATGCCTCAAGGTGATGGATGCAAGGTAGTGCATCGTAGGGCACGTTCCTATCGGGCGTAACTTACGAGGCAATGCTCTATAGATCAGATGATGGTTACCATCAGGTGGGCCATTTGCTCGTTCTATCGGCATATTATATTTAAAAAAACATATAAAAGCTTGAGAACCTTGACGGGACAGACAAGAGAGTGCAAGAGAGTATTTTGAGAGAATGGACTGCATTAGAAAAAACATTGTCTGTTCCACAGAAGTGTACAATTTTCAACGTTTTGACAGGAAATTGGTAAAAGCAGCAGCGGAGAGGAGATTGACATTGACAATTTCTTGGTGATTACACTGACATTTTATTTTATGTTCGCTTTTTGAGGCAACTCTTTTGTTTGGAAAAACATTTTGGAAACAATGTTACCTACGGTAAAATAGACAAAAAAAACTGTTTTTTTGAAGAAAACCTATGGATGGTTCACTTATGTTCATTGTACGTCGGTAAAATATTTTTATTAGTCCATAGATTTGAGTTAGTTAATAATTTACATTTAAAAAATAAGCAAACAATAATATCAGCTGTGATACAAAAAAAAAAGAAATAAAACCGACTTGATAGGACTAGTTCATAAATTCCTTAAATAGGACATCGTATATTGTTTTGCGCATTTTGTGTTTTGTTAAAATAACTTTCGATTGTTTCGAAGATATTTTTTTAATATTTGCGGATTTAATTCTATCACTGCTTGTCATTATCATATTTTTCAGTAGTAGCTTAAATCTAGTTCTAAAATGTGTTTCCAGACAACGCCTTCACTAAACAATGCCAGATTTAAAGATCACCTAACAATATTAATACACATTGTGATGTCGCTACCGCTACTCACCAATAACAATGCTGCATTGTGATGTCTTGGAGTAATAATAATAATGTTTACTTACTAATAATAATGGTGGCAATAGACAGGTCATATAGCTCGAAGAACTGACAACCACTGGGGAATAAAGGTTCTCGAATGGCGACCACGAACTGGAAAGCGAAGTGTAAGGACGCCCTCCTACCCGATGGACTGACGACATTGTTAGGATCGCGGGTAGTCGGTGAATGGAAAGGGCTCAAAATCGTTCTTCCTGGAAACGGATAGGGGAGGCCTATGTCCAGCAGTGGACTTCTGTAGGCTGATGATGATGATGATGATGACTAATAATAAAGTGATTCACTGCATCAATTCAAGAAACTTAGTAATTTTTCATTTTAAAATATGTTGAGATATGCGAATTCGCCATGAGGATGTTAGCCCCCGTAGCCACGAGAAAAAAGTCGTGAAAAGTTATTTGACGTTTGTCAGCGTCTTTAAGCCCAGTCGATGCTGGACCACTGAAAAATAATGGTCTAAAGTCATCACGACTAAAATTACCTACCATTTTAATGTATACCTTATAAAGTAGTAATATAGAAAGTACACGATTTTATGATAAACACTATTCTAATACTTGGGTTTATATGGTATGTGAATTACCTTGACAAAATAAAATGTATCATATGAAAGTGTAATAATACTTTACTAACAACTTTTATACTTATCGATAAAATTCAGAGTAGAAAGTAAGTAGTACAACTATTAGTACTAGAACTAGTCCTAGGGTAGTGCTAATAGATGCATGGAGTCACAATCCGCCACAGGAGGAAATAGATATAGAGAAGGAGAAAGTAATATAGTAAAACCCTACAGTATAAGAACCACGAAGAAGACAGATTATAGTAGGTAACCATAATTTGCGCAGACATTGCAGGTCAATGGCCGATGTCAATTCTAAAAGATATATAAACCATCGCAAGGACAATAATCTTTATTGCCAAGATGGAGATAAAGTCTGCAAAATGTACCATTGTATTAAAGTTCTGTAGTAAAAACAAGATTGGCCTAAATTGGTGCTAGTACAGTATGTTGCGGTTACATCCATCTTGTCAATGAGATAGTTGAAATAAGCGTAAATGAGACAGACAATCTTCTCGATTGCGCAATCAACATTTTCATAATACAAATTATTACTGTAGACACGCTGAACGTGGTTGTGAATATGCCAATTAAAGTATCGGAGATAAACATAAAAAATTACATAATGAGTTACAAGTTTTCATACCAAAAAAATATTTTGCTACTCATCTCAATAAAAAAAGAAATTATTTTAAAACCTGTAAAGATGTCTCAATATTTTTTTTTGTGATTGGCATGTATACCAGTTTAACATAAAGAACAAGAATAAAACATAGGTAGTATTTATATTCCTTGGCTTTGACTGATGTTCTTTGACTATCGGTGAAACTTTTTAGTCAGCGGTCAGCATACGTTCGGAAGCAGAAAGACTCTTGTTTCAATGTTCGTGTGGAATGTATTGCATTTTGAATAATATTGAAATTTTTATGCAGCTTACACGCTGTTCAACCCCATCACATCCTCTTTAAGAATTTATCCTGGCTCTGAAGCTTTGGTTTTCTAAGAAACGTTGACCGTCTTTTGTTACGGTCGTTCCGACTATTTTAGGAATTGTTTGAACAGAATACCGCCTATCGCCATGACAAAGTACAGTTTGAGCTTTGCATGTAAGGCAATCCATCAAAGCTCCTCCATACTGTGTGCTGTATTGCTCAGCCAGTCGTTATTTTTTTCTTCTCTTCGATAAAATACTCAGTCGAACTCTCTTTAACCATTGTAGCGTCTTCAGTCCTTAATAGGACTAACGGCAGCTAATGCTGCCGTGTTCAAGTCGGGTGGACAAGGAAGCCAATGTGGCACGCACGTTCCTTATCCTTATTTTCAAATTCAGTCCATCCCATGTTAATCTGGAAGAAATCACTTCTAGCGATAGAACCATCCACGGGCCTCCGTATATGCAACTCCACCGTTATGCGCGTAGTTTAGCGGCCGTCACTTTTTAAGAAACTGCAAGCTTTATCCCGCCTCTGCTTTGGATAAAGAGCACAAATGGAACGTGAATTTTCTACTCTTCGGCATAATTTATGTCTTTTCGGATCTAGTTTTGATCGTAACTCTCGAGATAAGTCTAGCGTCAGATTATTTTTTGTAAATATTCCATGAATAACTTTCTGTGGTTTGTAAATAAAAAAACGTAGAGAAATGTGCTGCTACCCTTGGTGCGATCAGTGTTGTTTGACAGTTATCAGCCTTTTACGGTGAATAGTAAGGCTAATGCTCCCTCTCGCTCGACAATTTGCTAATATTTGAACAATATTAAATCCCTAAAACCATTTTCAAAAAATCTCAAACCTCCAAGTTGTCAAGGTTTGCTGGAAGAGAACTCTTTTTAGGGTTAAGGTCGCCTTTGTATTACCTTTGTATTGCCTTTGTATTATAATATACATTTATATTTACTAATATATATTTACTATGTACAATAAAGAAAGAAAGAAAGAACGTGTGAGCGAGTGCGAGATTTAGCCTAACCATTCACCTTAACTGATTTGTATTTCAAAAATAGATTCGTGTACGTATTACGTGTACCATCACGATGTTAGGTGGTCTCCGTTGACACGACTATGCATAAACAGTTCACGTAATACTGTAAACAAACTTGGTAGCGGAACATACACAGAATTATATCGTCCTGTGAGAACACAGGATTGCAATCACGTGGGGTTTGGTGCCTTTGAAAGCGGACAGCGGATACGTAAAATCAAACACACTTCATTGCACAAAAACAAGTATTGCATTGCATTCAATCCAATTATTTTTTATGGGGTACGAAACAATAAAAAATTAATACTTAATAAACATAATTCTATTCAGTAATATATATTTTGATGATTGACAAAATGAGACAAAACTATTCAATGTTGTTCCAAAATGAGACAAAACTATTCAAGTGTATTCCGCATGAGCCCTGAAACTTTGGACTACGCATTGGTTAACTTTGCTTGTTTTTAAAGTAAAACAACCACATGAAAATAAATAAATTACTAATGAACCTACTCAGCTACGAGAGGATCAAACGTTATCACTATCAGAATGAAAAGCATTAAAAACTGTTTTGGGAAACTGAGATGAAAAAAGGGCGTAGGGTTTTGTCGGTTTAGAAATCTATTACGAGCATTTCTTGTAAATTTATTTATTCTACTAATATTAAAAATGCGAAAGTTTGTAAGTATGGATGGATGGATGGATGAATGGATGGATGTTTGTTACTCTATAACTCCAGAACGGCTGAACGGATCTTAGTGAAAATTGGCACAGAGATATATTATAGTCTGGAATAACACATAGCTTCTTTTTATCCCGTGGGAATACCGGGATTTGAACTACCGGGATTTGAACCGCAGGGCGCTACTAGTAAGATATATAATCTGAATTTCGAAAACGGCTCCAACGATTTACATGAAATTTAGTAGGTATGCAGAGGGTTTCAGGCTAGGATTATTTTTCCCTTTATATTTATTTATATTACTTAGACGTGACAGATTAAACCAGACATCCATCAGAACAATTTAGGTTTTTGTGCTAAAACTCTATAAAAGTCTTGAAGATTCTGTCGCGATTCTAATAATTAACAAAAACAGGCACAATTTCGAATCTGTAAATTGGTAGACAAAAACCATTCCCGCTATTCTCACTCACTCGCACCGCACAAACAATATCGATATCACATTGTCAAGTGGCCTGACATGCCTTGTTTACCCGCTGTACATATCAACTTTCAATCATGCTGCACGGAACCATAATCGGTAGGTACAACATACAAGAAATGATTTCAAAACCAAATGATTTCATTTAAGAAGAAGAACGTCTAGGCTGTTAAACCATTGGTTACGTCATAAGGGTGTGTATTCTTTTCTTCACGGTCGTTCGTGGCCGTTTTTTTTTTGTAAAGAGTCGAGTGATGTCTCGACGTGACGCTACTGCTTATCGTATCTTCATGAATACGAAAACTGCTGGTAAAACGATCACACGACACGGACAGTGAGTAAAACTCAGCATAGACACCCAGCTCAAAGAAATCCTCTGCCTATAGACAAAGGCTTCCTCATTATTTTTACCAGGAAGACCGTCGAGCTGGTCGAGGCTCCCGATCCGACCCTTTTCGCGATCTTCGTTCCAATAGCATAGATTTCTTTTTTATAAAAATTGGTCTACTCAGTAAAAAGTTATGCGGTTACAACCATAAAAAACCAGTTGAATTGAGAACCTCCTCCTTTTTTTGAAGTCGGTTAATAATCTCTTGCCTGTTTCAGATACATTTATTTTTACTCCTTGTTGATGAAAGTACCTAGTCCATCTTATGTTACAATAACACATGACACATGCCTCAAGTTGATGGGCATAGGGCAGTTCATCGCAGGGCATGTTATTATCGTGTTTTGTGAGGCAACGCTTGATTATAGATGATGGTGACCTCTCAACATTAGGTGGGCTATCTGCCTGCACCAACAGTAATACGTATAGAAAATTTTAGTACCTCTAAAAATGCAATTGTTTGGGTAGATAATGATATATCAAAATTTTGTAAATTCATCAATCTCTAATGGGACTCCTACCCTCGTTAAGCATTCCAAGTTTGCAAGTTCACGCTTTGAGTTGGTGATCAAACATGTTGTACTTGACACACTATGTAGGACGCATAACACAAGAATCCTTTGTTTCCAGCAAACATTCCCACTAACGACTCGCTTGTTTGTACAATAAGTTGGACGGTAGCGTGAATGTAAGTTTATTCTGCTTTATGTGTTCTATGTGTGTGTTTCTAAGAAAACAATTTGGCATCAGAATTTTTGACATAAAAATAGTTATTTGTTATACAAGAGTGCAAAGTTGCTTTTTAACCGCGTGTTCAATTTTGATGACCGAGCAAGCGAAGGATTCTAACATTTAATCAAGAGCGCAGCGAGTGATTCAAAATTAGAATCCTGAGCGTTAGCGAGGGAATCAAAAGAGCACGAGGTGAAAAATCTTTGCACTCGAGTGCAACACGTAACTTTTCATTCAAGAAGGTGCAATTCAAGAAGGTGCTGAGTCTGAGTTTTTAACAAATTAAAAAAAAGTTGTATGATATATTCGGCACCATAGAGGTAGCAGTAAATAGGTTTAATGTTTTTTTAATTCACAAACTTAGTGCACACGATGTTCTAAATTCAATTTACTTTATCCTCTAGAGAATAAAAACGGCTTTTGCACTCAGATATTAAAGAGCAAATACTCTTTCCGAGATGGTGGGATGAAAAGCATATTTCCTGTTCTATTTTCGAAATGTGTGTAAAAACTCTAAAGACTTCCTCATTGTGTCTCATGATCATGATTCTTAGAAATCAATTGAGCATCTTTTTTACAGAAAAAGTTTGAGTCATAAATGAAATTTGTTATGACTTTTTTATTGCTACTTCTACTCGTACATAATTTATTGATTTTTAAACTCATAATTACGATCGTGGTGTTTTTAAAGTTAGCGATAGTCCTGCCCTTTTTAAATTAATTATTAATCTTCAATAGATGCTTTAGATTATAGTGGTCAGGAAAAAAATTCTAAAATATTAAATCCATCCTAGGTCAGCTAATCTTATTTTATTCCCCTTTCGTAAATAACTCTACTAACATTGAAAGTTCTAATTTTATGGAGAATGGGTAAAACATTTCTCTAAGTTTCGTCACCTAAACCGAACTGCATTAGGTGGGCAAGTTTCGAGTTCACAAGTGGACTGAAGTGCAAGCAGAGACCTACTTAGGGGTTATTTATGGAATACATTTTGAAATGGAATAGGAAAAGTTAACTGAGTCAAAATTCGAAATTAGAACATAAATTACAACGATGACAAAAAAGGTAGCCACCACAGAACTATATCGAGATATAGTCTGTGGTAGCCACTTGCTTTACAGTAAGAAATTTTACTCGAATATGCAAAAATATAGGTAATTTACAGAGATTTTCGACGACACAATTAGTAACGAATTATTAAATGTTTATCGATTTTATAGTAGATGATCTTTTGTATACTGCAGCAGAAGAATGATTAGAATGCATTAATATTTTCTAAAAGGTCTACCGAGTACAAAAATTATAGCAAAGTGCAAAGTGTCGCCTCGACATTTTCCGTCAGGCGTTATGTACCAGGCTCCATGCAAACAACTCTAGAAGAAAGGCCAATAAATGGAGACGGCTCATTTTTCCAGCCTAAGAAATCGTAAAGAGTGTGGCAGTGCATCATAGGGCACGTTCCTTCCGTGCGTGACTTACGAGGCAATGCTTTGAAAAAGGTGATGGGGCCCTGCTTGTTAGACCAGCTAATTGCATAAAAAACCCGCCTTTACCTTATCCGCCCTTATAAGGGCCAGACCAGACAGATGTAAAGACCAGACCGCCCCAAGGAAAGACTTTCCTGCAAACTCAAGCTACGTCTCTGCATACAACCCAAATAATACTGTGCAAGTTTTGGTATCAAACACAACTGTGGATTTGTGTTTGGGGAACTGTTAACTTCATTGTGGTTATTTCGCTGTTACTAATCTGTAGTTGTGGTTCAGTTTTGTTTTAATTCAGCTCATTTACGGGTATCCCAGAGGATTGATAACTAATTATTCGGATTGAATTTCATTTGCAATGTTGTACAATTTCAGTGAAAAGCGCTTATCGATATTTTATTAAAGTGATCTTATCTTGGTTTAGGTTTTTTTGACGTCATCTCTTTCGTAGTGTCACCAATTTATCTGTTCAATTAACCAATTAACTAGTGGCGATTTAATTTGGCTTTCATATTTAACCTTATTTAACTTTTTTAAAGTGGCGCACTTTTTTAATGTGGCGCTTAATTCTAACAAATAAATTAAGGTAAAGTTGAATAATACTAAAAGGTTGATTTCTACATTTCACTGACAAGGTTTTAGTAGTTGATTCGAGATTAGACACTCACTCTCATACGGGCTCAATGGATTTTGTTACATTTCACAATTTTTCTGAAGTAAAAGCCGTACTAATTCTACGGGAATTGTGCTCGTTACATGCCTTACATACTTAATTATAACAGTCTTATAAAAATCTTGTTTCATTCCCATGTCATAGCACCCTTCAGCCAGAAATTCAACTCGTTTCATTAAACTTTCAAATTCAAAGACCAAGTACGTATCATGTTTGCCTCGCTAATTGCGGGCGTGTGAATATTTAATTAGTTTCAGGGTTCCGTGTGTATAATGAATTGCAGGTGGACCAGGAAGAGGGGGACGCGGAGGGTTCCGGTCGGTACGGAACCATCCCGCCGTTCCCGCCGCCGCCGCCAGGATTGGACGGTATATTCATGTTAATATTTCATAAGGTGCAGGTCATAAACTTGGTTAACCTAGGCTCATTATAAAGTAATCTTCCACATTTGCTTGTACGTATGAATAAAACTATAGCACCAATAGGGTTTAAATTTTTCTTTTAGAATTTCGGGCTTAGGAATGTATTTTCTTGTCAGACCATTCACGAAGTTAAAACTGTTACGGCCGAATAGTCAAACGCAACTAAGATTCAAGCACGTCTCAAGTGACGAGTTTTTGACGGAATTTCATTAAAAACTGTCAAAAAACCACGACTTGAGACGTGCTCAAATATGAGTTGCGTTTGAGTATTCGGGTGTAAATAATTTAATTGTAACTTAAAATTAAATACTCACCTGTTCGGCGGAGGGCATTGGTATGCCATAACACAGAGTTATCCTAGTTTGGGTACCAATTTGTCCAACCAGGAAATACCAAAATTGTAATACATTTAAACCCTATATAATAAGATTATTGTGATGTTTGTTACGGATTTAAATAAATTTTAAATTTTAAAGTTAGGAATCTTTGCTATTAGCAATCGTTTGGAGGTCTACTTAGCGATATAATTAAAGGATTTATTAAAATCCACAGCCCTGCTCCAAAAGTAGGGTTTTTTTATTTATTTAACCAACATTAGAAGGAAAACGGAACAATTTTAAAGTACCTATATACCTATTATAAGTAACGATAAGTGGATTAACTACTCGAATTAAAAAACAAATTGATATCGATAAAGCTGTTATCACTTGGACTTTGTCAAGCAACGATGAATTATCTGTGTTTAAAACTTTAGTGATCAAGATTATACTTATTTTTATTGTTTTTCAAACTTTAATGATCGTATTATGTTTACATTTGTTGTTTTTATTTCAGGATACCCTATGCGGCTACGTGGGGAAAAGGGCGAACGAGGATCAAGGGCAAGATTTTATAGATTTTTTTTTTCAAAAATAAAGGCAATCTTTTGGATCTATATAGAAAAAAATCGTTCTTATATAAATTTACAATTCTTTGGAATCTCAGAAAAAATTGTCTTTCAATTGAAGAGTTAAAATTTTGAGTTAAATAAAAAACACTTCTTCAATTATACATTCATGCCTATAGAGATCTGAAAATCTACCGAATTTTTACTATTTCTGTGTATGGGATGGGAAAGTGGCGATTCGATTTATCGTCAGTTTTTATAATAGCATACAGCTGCCAGGTGTTGTTGCAGGTAAGATTACAGGAATTCAGCTTGACATATATTATAAATAAATAAAAATCGTTTATCAAAATATGCCTGAAGTCGAAGGAGGCCAGACAGGGCACGTTCCTACCGTGCGTTACTTGCAAGAAAATGCTTTATTATAGGTTTTTCCACTAAATATCAAATTTAAAGTTGAAGTTATTTATTCAGCTTAATTTTCCACTTTGAAACGTCTTAAAGCTAGGTGAATCTAAGTGACAGGTGCCATCAAGTGGTCCATCTATTTGTTGCATCAAAAAATAGAAAAAAAACTCAGAACAACAAACATACATTGAATTTTCCATTTTAACCTATCACAAAAGTTGTGATCGGTAACGCATAGCCCGCAGTTTTCACACAATGGTCGTTCTCGCATTGTCTCGTCGATTTATAGTCCACACCTCCACCCACTTCCTCCACACAATTTAACCGAAACGAGACTCCAGAACGTAAAAAAAAATATAATATTTCATACTTTGTAATTCTTTCAAAACGCAGGTAACTTATACAGTTAATTCAACAAAGTATTGGTAATTTCGACATGCATAAAACTTTTCGACTGTTCTCTGACTGAATCGAGCGGTCGAACTGTTTTTGTAGCTACAAAATGAATCAGAAATGTAGTAAAAGCCAGTTTTACGGGAACTAGACTTTGACCTGGCAACAAACTTGCCTCGATTGTCTGCTGTTATTTTGTTAGAAATTTATCCCCGAATTGAAATATCTAGGTATCATGAATTGTAAAGTTCCTGTCGCCCTCTCATAGTGATATAAAGCCATTACAACGCACTTTACTCTGTTTGCTGATTGTCACATACGCTATGTATGAGTGTACTTCACTCGACACCACTGCACTTGAAACTTGTGCCGGAGTGCCAAATATTCAGTTTGTTTCAACTTGTATCGAATTTTCAACTGCATCAATGCGAATTTTGAATGTTTAATTATATCAAAAGTGGTTTCATGAATTTGAGACTGGTTGAACCATAAATTCCACTCGTATTATGATGAAATTCGAATGTTATCAGATTTTTAATAGTCCTGTGAAAGGTTTGTCAGGGGCATTATTCTATATGACTTAAGAGATTCCTTGCCCCAAACCATGTGAAGACACAACGTGATCTTGGATTTTGTTCTTTATGACATAGGAGATACTTTGCCCTAACCATAATGTGATCTAAACGCAAACGGGATTGGATTGGTCCTACTGAATAACGCCCCAGGAAAAGTACTATCACTATGCCTATTTTCTGCCGCCAAGCAGCGTGGATGTGGGTGCCGGTGGAAGCACAGGCCCATGAAGCTAAACGTTTGTGTGCCTCAAGTTACGCCGGGCAATAAATCTACAGTGACTAAAGGCCAAACTTTGGTTTAGGTATTGCTTGTATCAAGATACCTAAAAAAAAAATATGTTCCGCTGCTATATCGTTTCAGAGCTCAAAAGAGCTCAAGAGCTTACATGGAAAACGGTCCTCAATTAGCGCTGATAAATAAATTAAAATCTTCCATCCACCACCTTCATAGTGCAAATACATACATTTTGAGTCCCGTTAGCTAATCTAAGCCTAAGCGCTAAACCCTTCCCACAAAAATCCTCTTCCTACACAGTAGGTACTTTCGACAAAATAACTCCGACGCGAGTCGTTTAACAACATCAAAAGCAGCTTTAAGCTCAAATAAAAGGGCTCAAAAAAAGGCTAGAATAATTTAAGTAGGTAAGTCGAGCAAAAGCTAATTTGCGTCACCGAAAAATTTATCGTCGCCGCGATATAATAAAGGTGTTTTGTCTACCGCATTATTTACAGTTACAACCCGTGAAAACGTTTAATTTACATTTTAGATGCCTTTTTCTTCGACCGTGTTGTTATTATCAAATTATTTCTGGGGCCTTAGCTTAGAGTAATGGACTGTACCTTTTAACTAGTCTTTTTAGGTCTTGACAAACATATTCTTGTTATAAACACTTTCCTTATTCAAAAATATTGGTTGTACTTTGACATAAAAAAAACTGGATGAAATAAAAGCGAGATGATGATACTGCCTAATCTTTAATAAACATCTATGTCGCTCTACATTGTCTTACACATCCTAAAACAATGTATTTTTTTAGTAAATTTTTACATTGGAACGTGTATTACACCAACATGTTTTCTGCAAAGGTTAATGTTTTATCTGTGTTGTACAATGCTCAAATATTTTTCAAATATTTTTTTCTAAATCTAGGGTCCCGCGGGAGAATCGATACGCGGACCTCCAGGACCACCAGGCCCGCCTGGGCCCCCTGGGATCCCTGGAACTTCTATCGTTCCTGATCTACCTGGTTCTGGGGATGATGTGAGTATCCTATCTTTATATTGTCTACTGCCACTGGTTCTGGGGATGATGTGAGTAATTATATTGTCTACTGCCAAATTATAAAATAGGTTTGAACACCTACTGAATTAAAAAAAATATCACTACGCATATTCTACAAATGTTATATCCTATTTTTTTACTTGATTAGTAGTCACAGCAAATACCCTGAATATTATTACCACCTTTAGGCAAGTTGGCTTTGACATAATTAAAAAAAAACCGTTTTTGTTTGTTAATAAAAGCTAAGTGTTATTGTGAAGCACCAACATCGTAGTTTGTAGATATGCTTAGTAAAGTCTGGTTTATAGGGGTCTACATTTAGCCTACGGGAATCCTGCCTCCACGCAGAATAAACATAAGTTTATTCGGTTCAAAATATGAGAAAATGGGGTTTGTTGTTTGTATTTTTTTAGAGGGATAACAAAACATTCAGTGTGAACCAGATTATATCAAACTAGTAGCGCTCTGTGGTTTCGCCCGCGTAGTTTTAATTCCTGGTATTCCCACGGGATAAAAAGTAGCCTATGTGTTATTCCAGACTATGATATATCTTTGTGCCAATTTTCACCAAGATCCGTTCAGCCGTTCTGGACTTATAGAGTAACAAACATCCATCCATCCATCCATCCAGCTATCCATACTTACAAACTTTCGCATTTATATTATTAGTAGGATATTCGACAAGTATCTCAAGAGATACAAGGTCATAGACCAAACAAACCAAGGTATTTTTTCTTATATAAATAAAATATTAAGTTAAATGAAGAAAGACAGGATATATTTTTTTCAAACACGAATTTCTTATTGTTAAACATATTTTCATAGAGCAAGTACATGTTACATACTACCGTTCTCCGGTAGATACATTTTTATAACCACTATAAGATTATAAAATTATCATGAATGATAATTAATTTAAAATACAATTATGTACGTGCTTAAATTATTTAAAATTTTAGGTAAATGTAATCTGTTATTGAACATCGTAATGCTCAGAATGTAGGACCAAATCTAAGAATGACATTGTTTTTTTTAATTAAAAAAATAATAATAATACTTATTTATACGATAAAAAAAGATAATGGAAAGTAAGCTAAAAGACACCACAGTAAGCTGCCTTCTGCCCATTAATTCAATGACGGATAAAATCAGCACACCCTTGTACCGTCAGTAAACACTTGCTGTAAATCAATTATTCTCAAGTGAAATCTATTCATTTAGAAAATAAATATCTGACGCCATATTTAATTTAACTTGGACCATACGAACCCACCAACCAACTACTCTGTTGGCCAGACCGTTTGTTTTAGCATGAATGGTCATTCACACCCGCATTGGACTCGTTGCTACTAATCGTTGCTTCTGATGGCACAGATAAATCCTACTAATATTATAAATGCGAAAGTTTGTAAGTATGGATGGATGGATAGATGTGTGTTACTTTATAACTCCAGACCGGCTTAACGGATCTTGGTGAAAATTGGCACAGAGATATATTATAGTCTGGAATAACACATAGGCTACTTTTTATCCCGTGGGAATACCGGGATTTAAAACTACGCTGGTGAAACCGCGGGGTGCTACTTGTATATTATATGGCTGTATTTTATCGACTTGATATTTTGTATTGAGAAAAAGTATGAAAACCTTGTTAGTGTTCGGAAGTACTCCCAAAGTTTATAAAGAGTAGTAGAGCTCTTTGTGAAGGGCTCGTCCGGGGAAGTAGGTACTACCATCACGCCTGTCGCCAGTGTAATTACAGGGACATGACATATCATCTGTATGCCTCAAGTTTATGGACGTAGGGCAGTGCATCGTAGGGCACGTTCCTATATTTGCGTGCCTTACGAGGCAAGGCGTTTGGTGAGCCATCTGCTTGTTCCATCAGCTAATAGTATAAAAAAGAGTTGAATCAACAAAATGATGATACCTACGACTGCCAATTCAATACGAAACCTCTTGTCTTGAATCAATGAACCGACAGCAAATCGAATGTACGGCGGGGATAAACTTTGTTAGAGACTGTTCCGATACAGCTCATTTAGAACAGCAAGTTTGTTCGTTAAAACACTTTAAATAGATTGAAAAAAATACACACACATTTTACCACCAACCACACCTTTTTGTACCAAATAAAAGCGTATAATCTTTTTTTTTTTATACAACTAGCTGATGGAACAAGCAGATGGCCCACCTGATGTTAAGTGGTAACCATCACCTATAAACAAAACATTGCCCCGTAGGTCACGCACAATAGGAACGTGCCCTACGATGCACTGCCCTGCGTCCATCAACTTGAGGCATACAGATGTTAAGCCTCAAGTGCCTGTAATTACACCGGCGACCACACTCTTCAAACCGAAACACAGCGTTGCTGCTTGGCGGCAGAAAAAGGCGTGGTGGTAGTACTTCCCCGGACGAGCCCTTCACAAAGAGCTCTACTACTCTTAAATCTAATCTAATCTCATTGCTAACCTAGGTATTTACCAAATCTTTGGATCTAGACTATGTATAATTACATAGGTAAAATACACACTGAAAGTGTGTTTGGGAAAAATATAATTTCAGTTTACGAAAAGCTCTTTCAACATTGAGCTGTGTGAGACTAGTCCAATTTTCTGAACAATGTTGATAGTCTACTAATTAGAAAATAAAATAGATCGATAGCTCTTCGTACCGTTCTAAAGAAGAAATATTAATTTAAGCAAGCAAAGTGACAAAATTAGGTCTAGTGTAATTTGAACAATGCTAATAATGGATTTATAAAAACCATATATTTTCTGCTGTAGGCGCCCGCGCCTTTGAATGAATGAAAAATCTTTATTACCTTACCAACCAAGAAAATATGATGTGTTAGCGTTGATGATATACCCATAGGTGAGGTACTATGGGTTTATCCTATTATATGATAGACAGACCGAGAAGTGTTGAAAACGTTATTTGCTACAATTAGTAGATATAGTTTGGCATTTCTTTCTCTTCAAAACTACTTAAAATAAACATAACACTTAAAAATAATTTATCATTCTGTTTTATGCTTTCTCTCCTGGGATGTTTTAGACGTACTCCGTGAAGGTTAGTATAGTCTTACATTGAAAATAAATTGTTATGTAATGTATCGAACCATCACGTACCATCCTGACATCTTGTTTGATATATTTTCCTCGTCAAGGGAACATAATACAACTATAGGTACCTACAAAAGTTACAACAGTTATAACAAAAAGTACACAGGAATTTTAACCTGTGTACTTTTTGTCATAACTGTCCCCAATCAGATTTTATTAACGTTTTGTCGTCAATAGATTCCTATAAAAATCCCAAAACAAATTATTTTAAAGGTCTTTTTTAACCCTCACAAGCACGATCTTTTCCTAAAATACATCGTCACTATTATGTTATATTCATGACGTGTTAAAGCAATTATACCTACAAAAAAGTTAAATACCTATGTATTTTTTGTCATAATAAAATATGTCCTCAATCTGAATTTATTACCGTTTTGCCGTCATAAATTCCTTTAAAAAGTGTCAAAACTTATTTTAAAAAAGTCTCTCATTTTTTATGAGGGTTAAAACCCTAACAAGCATGGCGCATGACGATCTTTTCCTAATAGAGATATCTTCACTATTTATGTGTTAAACTCAGGGTTAAATATTCATGTCTTGAACAGATAAATTATTTTTTGACAGCAAATCTACGGTGAGAACTACGCGCCACTCGGACAATGTGGCTGCAACTCTAGCACCATCGCAGCTCTCCTGCAAACGTTCCCTGAGCTGAAAGGTCCGCCCGGCCCCATGGGACTGACGGGCGCTGATGGCAGGACAGGGGCTCCTGGCATGGTGGTACGTTTATTTAAAACTTATCCTTCTAATATAGCTTAGCATTTAGTTTTCAGTTTTGCTGAAGTGGTTTCTTATAAGAAAGTTAAATTATAAACTGTTTGGTACTGATTAGCTCTGAGAGACATGATTCGCAATGAGATCATTCGACAGAGAACCAGAGTAGCCGACATAGCCCAAAGAGTTAGAAAGCTGAAGTGGCAGTTGGCTGGTCATGTCTGTCGAAGAACCGATAACCGCTGGGATAATCGAGTTCTGGAGTGGAGACCGCGTTTAGGCAAGCATAGTGTGGGACGCCCTCCGACTAGGTGGAGCGACGACTTGCGCAGGGTGGCGGGAAAAAACTGGATGGGGAGAGCCAATGACCGGGCTCAGTGGCGCGCCATGGGAGAGACCTATGTCCAGCAATGGACTGCAATTGGTTGATGATGATGATGATGACCACCATCTTTATAGTTATTATTGTACACCGCCGCCTCTGATTTTTTCATATCCTTTCATCCAAAGGTTGTCTGGAAGAGATCGCTTTTAGCGATAAGGCCGCCCATTGTACCTATTCTTTTTTAAATTTTCTGTATATGCTTTCTTTTTGCTTTGTGTACAATAAAGAATTTATCTATCTATCTATGACTGATTAGCTACGCTAACCTCTACATCGTCAGCAATAGTCTAAATATACTGAATCATTTATTTTTAAATAATAGTATAAAAGTTGTAGAAACTATAAATTATATCAGATTACAAAATATTACATTCAGATCAGGCTACCTACATCTTTAGCAACAGCTGCTGACAATGATTTTGTAAAAAAACAAGGAGTGACTCTTGTTATTTTTATTTTGTCAAAAATAGTGTTTTCGAATAAAGTAACTATTACTTAAGAGTATACAATTTTTTTTTTAGTTTTTTAAGCTTCTCTTGAAATGGTTTGCAGCAATGGGCGATGATCTTGATACTTCACTGATACATGTATCCTCCTAATGTATGCTCCTAAATCGGTTTACAGGGTCAACCAGGAATTCCAGGTGAAAGGGGTCCGATTGGCCCTCAAGGCGAGAAAGGGGAGAGAGGAGACGCAGGTCCTCGAGGCTTTGAAGGAATGTCTGGACCTAAGGGTGAAGCTGGTGTTGACGGGAGACCCGGCGCCAGTGGGCCTCCTGGACCCCCTGGCTCGCCGGGTACCTCGGACTATAGCAACTTTGACGTAAGTTTTTGGTCCACTAGTGTTTATGCCTAAAATATAGTAAAAATTTTAGCAATTTCAAAACACCAGCAGAATATGATTGCTTAAAGTATGCTTATAGAAGTAATTGGAGGATCAAAAAATCTCCCAAATAAATGAAAAGTTTAGTATAATGTTGTATTTCATAAAAGCCATGCTCTTTTTGCAAACTTCTATTGTGCTAGTTAAATGCTACTAGGCAAAGTCATAAGCAACATTTTTAATTTAAAGAATATTTACCGTGTATGTACCTTATATTATTGTATTATATTTTACCTAAAATCACTACAATTAAATGCTAGGCAATGAAATAAGCAGCATTTGTAGTATAATATAATGTTTTTAAAGAATTATTAGCGTGTCTTTTAATATTTTATTGTACCTATTACGTTTTATAAATTCAACAAAATATTTGTACATAATAAGACAATATACTAAGTCTAAAGTGCTGCCTATTAGATACATATATAGATATTGTTTGTTGAGTGCATTTAATACTCCATTTTTCATCCTGAGTATTAAGCATACACCTAGAAGCCGTTGTGCATAGAAATATATTATTATGTTTAGTCCTAATGCATTGTGTACATTCCATTTCATGCCATCCATTTCTATTTCTGTAGTCGAACTGGAAACCTAGGCAGATATATAAGGTAAGCACATACACACACTATTTGAAATGCTAAATAAAGTAGACCAATGCTTTTTGTGTTTAGGTAAAATCAAAATCAAAATGGTCTATAATGAGAATGAGTACAAACACAAGGATCATAAATACTAGGTGATTCTGCAATAATCTAAACAAAGTGTATAGACAACAATCTTTTTATTTTAATTTTATTTTAACAATTTTGAGAAAACTTACAGCTAGGTGGGTATACAATAGGTTGTTTATAATAAATACATGCAGCATGCAAAGTTGCTACACATATGCTGACGGCCAATTACAAGTTTCCGCGGATATATACCATAATCTTATTAAAATTGCGAAACGATTCCTAAATGCTATAACCATTTTGTAAAGATATAGTTATGTGAAGTTTTAGAACTATTAAACACTTATGTACCTTGTAAACCTCCGACAAATAAATACGTCTTGTTGTCTTGTCTCGTCTTGTCGACATTAGGTTTACTCGCCTCCTGAAGCTACCTACAATTTATATACCTATAATAATCAACAATAGATAAAACCATTTTTAACGAATTTTGCCGATTCTAAATAAGCGATCGATAAGAACGGTACTTGCACTGCAGGTTGAAAAAAATGTACATAATTGATTCGTTTTTTACTCGTAGCTAAGAAAAAAATGTCTAAAAACTATACATAATTTGTTAAATATTTTGCTTA
Organism: Plemyria rubiginata; assembly: GCA_963576535.1. NCBI lineage: Eukaryota > Metazoa > Arthropoda > Insecta > Lepidoptera > Geometridae > Plemyria > Plemyria rubiginata. The sequence continues at coordinate 8,230,685 of OY754917.1, read as the reverse complement.
CTGGGCTTTAACCCTTTTTCACCTTTGCAAATAGTCCTACAGCATTCACAAAGCAACAACAGTCGTAACTCAGAGTGCCAATAGCAGCTATCTGCTCTCGATTACCTTTTCATTGTCAAGTCATTTTGTGAATGAAACGAATGGCCCTTTGCAGGCAACTCCCCGTTTTGGGAAACAAACCACTCTAAAACTTCGGCAAAAGTGTGAAAGTGGCTCGTTCAGCACTGGCACAGGGAAAGGTAGATAGCCAGTTCTCTCATATTGTCATCCTTAGTGTGAGGCCATACGGACAAAAATTCAGTCGCAGAATTTGCTTATTACAAAAAAAGATGTGAGTCGCGTAATTTTGTATGAAACCAATTATGCGACCGAATTTCTGCCCGTGTGGCCTCACACTTATCGTGTTTAGGAGTCGAATACAAAAGGCTTTTTTTCTATTCTATCCTGATAATTGATCGAGTGAGCGAAGCGAACGAAGATCTTACAATCAACTTGGGCGATTTGGCATTTTATGTATGTATGTATGTATGTATGTATGTATGTATGTATGTATGTATGTATGTATGTATGTATGTATGTATGTATGTATGTATGTATGTATGTATGTATGTATGTATGTTTGTATGTTTGTCTGACGATAACTTGAGAACCGCTTATCCGATCTGCATGAAATTTGGTAAGTGGATAGCTTGTACAAGAAATTTACTGGTAAGTATATGAGTAAAATCGGATAAGGGGTTATTAAAATATGGGGTTTTTTAAGGGGGCAAAAATTAAAATAGTTACACAAAAAAATAAAGTTACATGACATATAGAAGGGCTTGGTTTGGACATTCCAAAACCGTTTTTATTTTTTTTCTAGGATGCCTGCTTTTAGAGTTACAACAAAAAAGTTAAATTAAGATAACCAACGAACTAAGAGCTCCCATTTCTAAGAGTTTCGTTGGTATCAAGGTTTTTCTACTGGTCGACCAGTTCCCTTGCTTTTTAATAAAAAATATTATTGAAATAAATTAAAAAAGTTCTCAGTTCTCATAAAATGTTGACAGCGACCTGGTCTGATGATGGAGCCAAGGTCTGTTCAACGGAACTCTTCAATAAATCGGCCAATTGAGTTAAAACTTCTTTACCATACAAAGTTGCAGTCAGGGGTTACAGTTACACATAAAAAATTACACAAAAATAAGAATTCTTCCACGACAAAAGAACTGAAAAATTGCTCGATAGAACTAATGACGTGACAAGAAGAAGAAAATAAAATAATTCTGATAAATCCGGTGACAGGATCCGAGGTTGTGAATTATTTCCTGTAGCCTTTACAGCTCAGTTGGTAGTAGCTCTGCCTTCTGTGCCGTATGTAGGCCGTGGGTTCGATCCCCACCGAGAACAAACATTTATTTTGTGTGGTAAACATAGATATTTGTTCTCTGTCTGGGTGTCATTAAAGTATATATTTACAAAAAAAGTATATTTAAGTAGATTAAGCTATCTGGTTCCCATAATTACCACAAGCTTAGTTTTATTTAATAAAACTAAGCCAAATAATTTTAATATTTCTTTAATAATACAATAAATATTACTACATATACATCAACAAACGATTAGTGCAGTCAACAGTTAGCGTAGTAAATCTCGACTTAATATTTCCTACGCCTACTAGTAAAACTTCTTACAAATAATTATTGTAGATTTTGAAATCCCAGCTGGTAATTCAATGGGCTGGGCATTTGATTCATATCGATGACACGCCCAGATAAAGGGATTTATCCGAAACACTCTCGTAAACTTTGGCTGTGTATTGTCCGACAAAACATTTTGCAATCATTATGCTCAAAAGTTTGCACAATGAAGATTTAATGAAAACAATAAAAAAGTTTTAGGTGGAAGATAAAATAAATGTCATTTTCTGAAATGATTTGTGGTCACTTGACACTTTCTTCTGGTTGCCAAACAAGAACAGAATCTATTTATTATTTTAGAATTCGTCTATGGGTTCCCACTTCTTAGTAGAATGGGTATTCCGTTTGCAAATTCTTGCAAACGGAATTCTTCTAACAAAAACTACAGAGATATTTGACTTATTTAATTTTACAGGAGTCACTGCTCGGTTCATATGGAGGTGGAATCGGAAGACCAGGGGCGCCAGGACCCAAAGGAGATGGTGGACAAGTGGGACCCATGGGTCCTCAAGGAGACCGAGGGTTCCCGGGACATAAGGGAGATAGGGGCCAGCCTGGACAAAGTGGAGCTAAGGGTGACCGAGTAAGTCACCCGTTCGTAACTTTAGCAGAATCTCCAGTCTCTGAGGCTGAATTTAAACTTAGCTTTAAAAAGATGAATTCTGTTGGTCATTGTAAAATTTAAAAAAAAAACTGAAACAGCTTCATGACTTTGATCCCCAGGCACGGTAGATATCCCTTCAGATCTCTCAGTGCAGAACTAACTCAAGACTAATGTTAAATAAGGTTGAATGTAAAAATAAAGATAATGGGAAAAGATGTCAAACCTTGTACCTCTGACTTTTATTAATACTAGCTGCGCTCCGCGGCGTTTAAAAAGTTTGTCCTTTGTTAGCGGCCTTTCTCGGGTTCATCATCATCAGATCCTTTCAGCCGTTCTGGCGTGATTGACTAACAAACTTCCATTCATGCATCCATGCATCCATCCATCCGACGACTTCCACATTTAAAATACCTAATTAGTTAGAATAATGGTAAAACAGTAATAAATTAAAAAAATCTGACTGTTTTAGTTATTTTTGCCTCATATACATAAGTAAAAACTTAGACACGTATTATCTATGCTCTCCTCCACCGATCTACCTAACGTGGTGGTGCTAGTTTTAAAATCCTTTATTTCCCAACGATTCTACGAGCTGATGGCCTGCAAATTACCACTTCAATTTTCTTATTCTAAGGGCTTGTAGCAACCTCTGCTTATGTCTAACCTCACCTTCATTCTTTAGGGTCATCCAGGATCCCAAGGAGAACGTGGCGTCAAAGGCGAGCGAGGCAGCTCAGGCAACGACGGCAGACCTGGACTACCGGGAGCTAATGGAAGGCCGGCAGAGAAAGGAGAAAAAGGTATGAATGAGCTTGAGATTTTCAAATCTTAAATTGCCAAGGCTTATGTACTAGTTTCAATCAGAATTTTTAGAATAATCAGAATAATCAGAATAATCAGAATAATCAATTTATTGGTAACAGTAATTACAAGTCAGTGTTTCAATCGATAAAAATAAAAATAAAATTTATTTGAATAAATAATAGATTGCAAATAATAAAAAACAATAATTGCACACATTGTTTAAGCGATAATGTTTGCTGATGTCAGAACTAGAGGGCGCTAGTAAAAGTGTCCGGTGTGTAGAACGCGCTATCGATGCGTTTTGGGTTTTTTATAAGGTGAAGCCTTTGTTTGTGAAATATAGCTACCTAGTTCAAGAGATTTGTTTTATTCGATGAATCCCTCCTCAGTACGTAAAAGGTCAGCTCAAAACATTGGTCCTTCGTAAGCCAGATTGGCATTTTGATTTTAAAAAGTCAAAGTACTAGTACTACTACCAGCCTTACAACGTGGACGGGTGGTACAGTACTAACCCCCGCCCCCCCCACCCGGAGTCTCTTCACTGCCGCTTACGGAGGCGGCAGGGCAAATTCGTGCTGGCAAGTTGGCAAGCCAGTCCGGCAAGTTGTGCAAAAGGTGCAACTCCGGCAGTGCAAGTTCGGCAAGTCGGCAAGTTCGGCAAATTGAGTGAAATCCCAAGTGGCAAGTTTGGCAAGCCAGTCCGGCAAGTTGTGCAAAAGGTGCAACTCCGGCAGTGCAAGTTCGGCAAGATAGGCAAGTTCGGCCAATAGTGCAAGTGACGCAATTAACGCAAGTCCGGCAAGTTAGCTTGCTTGCTAGCTACTTGCCTAGGCAAGTTCAGCAAATAGTGCAGTACAGTACAGTGAGTGGCGGGAACGCTTCCCCCACTTCCGAGATCGAGTGGGCAAGACTGCCCGGGTAACACAGAAGACTACGGGATAACGTGGACGGGTGGTACAGTACTAACCCCCGCCCCCCGCCTCGTGCATCAGCTGTGGAGTTCAACGACCAAGCGGGGCATCGGTGAATCCCCGCTCGCCGCGTCAAGAAAAAGATTAACACTAGCTGACGGGAGGACCCCGGCTAGCACACCGAGTCGGAGTACAACAGGATACCCCACTGAATAGATCATCATCGTCGGAGATCATCAGAACATTTTGGAAAAAAAGCATTGTGGACCGAGGTGATGTGTGATGATAAACTGTGAGTACTCTTACGTTATTTTGTACAAAAAAAAAAAATAGTCATTTTTATTGATTCTTGTTGTTAAGTTATAAGTTTGTTCGTTAGATTTATCTGGTGTTTTTAGAAGTTATTATATTTTTGTGCAGATTTTTAAAGTTCAAATTAGTAGATTTCTAAAATGGATGCATTAATTAAAGTTCAGTATCACCTCAGTAAATCCATTCAAAAAGCATTGGTGAACTTTAAAAAATCTCCAAAAGACAGAGTGACGTCTTTTTATGTGGAAACTAAAATTGAGAATTTAGAAAAAGACTGGTTGCTATTTAGAGAAAATAATTCTAAGTTATATGTAACATACGAAATAAATGATATTGAGGAATCAACTTACACTAAGAGTGATGTCTACGAACAAACCGAGGAAAACTATACTATAGGAAGGTCATTTATGAAAGCGACTTTACAAAGTCTATGTCCGGTTGTGCCTGTTGTAATAGAATCAAATAGTTCAAAAAATAGTTCAGTTAAATCAACTTCGCTGGCAAAATTGCCAAAGATCTCTATTCCTGTGTTTTCAGGCAAGTACGAAGAATGGACCACCTTCCGTGATCTGTTTATTTCATTAGTTCATAAAAATACTTCGCTAGATAACGTACAGAAAATTCATTATTTGAAGGCGCATCTTACTGGAGAAGCTGAGCAGTTGATTCGTCATACACCGATCACAGACTCGAATTATGAACGTTGCTGGGAACTCTTAGATAATCGTTATAACAATAAAAGGTTTCTATCAAAGTCAATACTAAATAAGTTGTTCCAGCAACGAACGATCAGTGCCGAGTCTGCATCGGCATTAAAGGACTTGCTTGATACCAGTACGGATTGTCTGAGTGGTTTGCGTTGTCTTGGCATCGATGTTAGCACGTGGGACATTATAGTTATTCATGTAATTTGTCAGAAATTAGATCCGGAAACTCGAAAACAATGGGAATTAGTTGCATCAAGTCCCGATAAAGATAAGAACGATTTACCAACATTCTCACAGTTACAAGCATTTATTGAGAGTAGGTTTCGCGCACTTGAGTTCATAGAACCATCGAAAAAGGTTCCTGTTCAGCGGGCGGGTGGTTCAGGTTATCAGTCGGCACCTAGATCGTTTGTAGCTACGTCAGAGACCGAGAATAAATCAATTTCAGCCAGTGCAATGCCTTGTGAGTTTTGTTCGGATATTCACAAACTGACTTTTTGCAAGAAGTTCACAGAGCAAAATACTAATAGCCGAAGAGAGTTCATAGCAAAAAACAAAATGTGTTTTAACTGTCTGGGCGGCAATCATAACGTTTACAAATGCAGAAAGCCAACTACATGTCGTATTTGTCAAAGACGACACCATACATTGTTGCACATTTCGGTAGATTCGAATGCTAAGGAAGAAGTTGCTCCAAAGGTCACCGTTGAAAAAGAAGTTTCTCCATCTCCAATAGTGTCATGCCTCTCGACCGGTCAAGTAGCCATTAATAAGCAGGTTTTATTAGCCACTGCTCTAATAAAAGCCAAAGCGAAATCAGGTGAATACCAGACGGTGCGAGCACTATTAGATCAGGGATCGCAAGAGTGCTTTATCACTGAAGATACCGCTCAGCTATTGCGGTTGAAGAAAGTACCTGTGGATGGGAGAATATCAGGATTAGGAAACGAGCACACTAAGATAAAAGCCAATTACATAGTTCATACAACGATTCGATCACGTACCAATCCACAGTTCCAAATGAAGATCAAGGCATACGTTCTGAAAAGTATTACCTCCTACCTGCCGGAGCGGAAGATTGAAACCCTGAATTGGCTCGAATTAGAGAATTTAAAACTAGCAGACCCCCAGTACGACTCGCCACAGAGAATAGATATGCTATTAGGTGCAGATGTCTATGGTTGCATTATTAACGAAGGCATGAGGAAGAGTCCAACAGGAACACTTGTAGCTCAGAGTACCTCATTGGGTTGGATCTTGTCAGGAGCTGTAGTTCAACCGATGTATCCTGAAAATAGTACAACAGATGTTACATTTGCGTTCCATGTACAATGCAGTGAAAACGAACTACTGAAGAAGTTTTGGGAGATTGAAGAACAGTTGCCGATCAAACCTATGTTAACTGAAGAAGAACAAAAATGTGAAGCATTTTTTGCGCAGACAACAAACAGAACTGAAAATGGAAGATATGTAGTTAACTTACCCTTTCGAGATGAAGATCCACTCTGCAGAAACGGCAACTCCAGGAACATAGCTGTGAACAGATTAAAGTCATTAGAAAAAAGATTAGCGAAGAACAACACATTGAAAGAACAATATACAGAAGTTATAAATGAGTACTTACGTTTAGATCATATGAGATTAGTAGAAGAGAACGATAAGAAGATTAAAGAAGCGGTCTACTTACCGCATCATGCTGTCGTGCGAGACGACAAGACGACCACAAAGGTTCGAGTAGTTTTTAATGCCTCCAGTCCCAATGAGAAAGGTGTTTCTCTTAACGATACTCTAATGGTGGGACCAACCTTACAAGCAGATCTGCGGCATATTATTCTTCGTTGGAGAGTACATAGCATTGCAGTCGTTGCAGATATTGTTAAGATGTATCGTCAGGTGAGAGTAGCAGATAAAGATACTGTGCACCAGAGAATAGTATGGCGTGACAGTCCAGAAGCTGAAATAAAAGATTATGAGTTAAAAACTGTGACGTTTGGTACATCTCCTGCCCCATACTTAGCGGTGAGAGCTATGCAGCAGCTAGCGTATGATGATGGAAAAGAGCTCCCTTTAGCGGCAGAAAACGTACTAAATCGTTTCTATATGGACGATCTCATGTCTGGATGCTCCAACGTTGAAGAAGGAGTAGAACTGTACAAACAAATGGTGAAGTTATTAGAAGGTGGAGGGTTTAAACTACAAAAGTGGAATAGTAATAAGCAAGAACTATTAGAACGAATAAACGAATACGAGAACAAAGATCAGACCGAAAAAAGGAAGGACAAAATAGAACAAGAGGACAGAGAAGTAGATTTTAAATTAGATACAACAATAAAAATACTAGGACTTACCTGGAATCGCAACGAAGATCACTTCCGATATTCAGTGCAGCTTCCCACGACGACCTCCGGACCTGTAACAAAAAGAATGATAATATCAGATATAGCGCGGTTGTTCGATCCGTTAGGATGGATAGCCCCTACAGTGATAATAGCTAAGATGCTCATACAAAAGCTATGGCTTACAGGAATTGGTTGGGATGAAGCTGTGCCAACAGATCTACTGAATGAATGGGATACTTACCGTAAAGAACTGCCGCAACTTACTGCAGTACGCATACCACGATGGTTAGGAACGCAATCTGATGATACTGATGTGGAGCTGCATGGTTTTTGTGACGCCTCCGAATTGGCATACGCAGCAGTCATCTATCTTCGGGTACTTAGACCATCTGGCGAAGTTCACACTTCATTGTTGGTAGCAAAAACCCGCGTAGCCCCTATTAAACAAGTAAGTATACCAAGGCTAGAGTTATGTGGAGCGGTGTTGCTAACTAAACTCATTCAAGAAGTAATGGAAGTTCTAAGCATAAGTAAAGAGAAGATCAAAGCCTGGACAGATTCCACCATCGTACTAGCCTGGCTTAACAGCCACCCTAGTAGGTGGAAGACATTCGTGGCGAACCGAGTGTCTGATATTTTAACCACGCTTGATTCATCACAATGGAATCATGTTGTATCTGAGCATAATCCCGCTGATTGTGCTTCAAGAGGAGTACCCCCATCCTTGCTGGCTGAAATGGATATATGGCTGTATGGACCTCAGTTCTTACGTGATCAAATTATACAGTACAAAAGAGAAAGAGATCTAAAGATTAATTTAGAAGAAAAAGTGAAGGTTCACGTAGTTTCAGTCCCACCAGCATCAGTTCTCGAAAGATTCTCATCTTTGCAAAGAATGTTGCGAGTAATATCTTATTGCAGACGATTTATAAATAAAAATAAAGGATATATAAAGAAATCAGAAATAGAAGAAGCATTGGAACGTTGTGTCCAAAGGACACAAGCAGGAGTGTACGCAGAAGAAATTAAGGATTTGACCGAAGAACAGATTATGTCAAAGAACAGTAATTTAAAATCATTGAGTCCTTACCTTGATGAAAAGGGAATAATCAGAGTGGGCGGAAGGCTCCACAATTCAAATTTGTCAGAACAAACCAAGCATCCCGTGATACTGCCTCACCACTCGCACTTAGCGAAGCTAGTGGTAGATGATGCTCATAAGGTTACCCTGCATGGAGGAGTTCAGTTAATGATGAATTTCATAAGAACAGCTTACTGGATTGTCGGTGTGAAAAGTCTTGTCAAGCAGCACATCCGCAAGTGCGTCATATGTTTACGTCAAACCGCTGCAGTCAAGACTCAGTTCATGGGTTCACTCCCTTCAGTTCGATGCACACCGGCGAGAGCATTCCAGCACAGCGGCGTAGATTATGCTGGCCCAATACAAATTAGAACAAGTAAAGGACGCGGAAACAAATCATACAAGGGCTATATCTGTTTATTCATTTGTATGGCCACTCGAGCCATACATCTAGAGCTAGTAAGCGATATGAGCTCTGAAGCATTTATAGCCGCATTCCGACGGTTCGTGTCTCGGCGTGGACACTGTTCCGATATATGGAGCGACAATGGTACAACATTTGTAGGTGCATCCAAGGAATTGACAGAACTTTCGAAAATTCAAGAAGCTGCTGCTGAATATTGTGAGACGCATGGCACACAATGGCATTTCATTCCACCACGCGCACCAAATTTCGGTGGCTTATGGGAGGCTGGGGTGAAATCCACAAAATACCACTTGAAACGTGTAATTGGTGATTCTACACTTACATTTGAAGAGATGACCACGCTGCTTAGTCAAATAGAGGCTTGCTTGAATTCTCGTCCCGTAGCCGTAGTCAATAGCGATCCAAATGATCCATATCCCTTAACACCAGGCCATTTCCTGATAGGTGAACCACTTGTCGCTGTCTCAGATCGTAGTTTTATGAGTTCAGGTGTAAGCTTATTGTCTAGATGGCAAAGCCTACAAAAATCATTGCAGAGCTTTTGGGGTAGATGGTCTCAGGACTATCTAAGTAATATGCTACATCGCTATAAATGGTCCGTAAAAATACCGGAACCAAATGTAGGAGACCTTGTTCTTATTAAAGAAGATGACCTGCCGCCAGGTCGGTGGTTAATGGGTCGTGTAGTGCAGAAGCATCCAGGTCAAGACAATGTAACACGGGTAGTCACTTTAAAGACCAGTAAAAATGTGATTAAAAGGCCAACCTCAAAGTTATGTGTGTTGCCAGTTAGTTCTTAAATTAGTCATAAGTTTAGAGTAGAAGAGTGGTTAGTCGATAAAAAATAGTAGTTCAGAAAGAGTACAAGTTCATAGTGTATAAGTTCACAGAATGTATAAGTTCATAAAGTGTATAAGTTCATAGTGTATAAGTTCATATGTAAGTTAAAGATAAAATGTAGTGTTCTGACCCACCAGGAAACTGTTTGTAACCTTTTGTTTTAAGGACATTTCTCATAATGTCCTTCGTGGGCGGAATGTTTAAGCGATAATGTTTGCTGATGTCAGAACTAGAGGGCGCTAGTAAAAGTGTCCGGTGTGTAGAACGCGCTATCGATGCGTTTTGGGTTTTTTATAAGGTGAAGCCTTTGTTTGTGAAATATAGCTACCTAGTTCAAGAGATTTGTTTTATTCGATGAATCCCTCCTCAGTACGTAAAAGGTCAGCTCAAAACACACATTCTAATGAAATTATAAATAAATAAATTTGTATAACATTTAAAAATTAAAAATAGATCAGTCGCAGGTAAAAGATTAGGTGCCTAAGAAATCCTCGACACTGTAGAATGCCTTCTCGACCAGCCAAGTTTTTAATTTAATTTTAAAGGAGGACAGACTAGGTGTGTCAATGATTTTATCAGGCAGGTGATTGTATAGCTTGGGCCCCATTATATGCGTGAGCCTGTCAGACTTGGCAAGTCTGTGGGTCACTGCAGAGAGCTTGCCAGCACCACGCGTGTTATAGGTATGATCCTCTCCACGCGTCTTGTACTCAGCCAGGTTTTGCCTTACGTGAAGTGCAGTCTGGAGTATGATGACTGAAGGCAGCGTAAGTATTCGCAGGGAGATGAAGTGCGGCCGCGCCGACGTGTCCTGTGCCGTCCCCACGATCGCCCTCACAGCACGCTTCTGCATGCGGAAGACGCGCTCCCGGTCGGCAGCGCGCCCCCATAGTTCTGCACCGTACTGGAGGAGCGAATGTACGGTCGCGAAGTAACAGGTGCGGACCACGTCGGCGGAGACCACGCGCGATAGCCGGCGGAGGGCGAAGCATGCGCTGCCTAGCCGAGCACACAGCTTGTCGATATGCGTGGCCCAGGTTAAGGTGCGATCTATTTGGAAGCCCAGGAAGAGAGTCGACGGGACTTGTTCAATAGATGTTGTACCTATCGATATGGATAAGCTTCTAACCCGCCGCCCTGAGATGCAGAAATGGATAAAATGTGTTTTTTTAAGGTTCAGTACCAGTCCGTTCCACTTAAACCACTGTGCCACCTGGTGGGCAGCTGTGTTCAGCCGCTGCTCGAGTTGGTCTAGTGAAGGTGCGTTGACAACTATGGCCACGTCATCCGCGTACATAAAACATTCCCCGGCGGTCACGTGCTCGGGTAGGTCGTTCAACAGCAGCGAGAACATAATGTTGGATACCGACGATCCCTGCGCTACACCCATAACAGTCTTCAGGGAGTTGGACCTAGTTTCTCCTCCGTCAGCGATCACCATCTGCGCTCTGTCACGCAACAGATCTGTCAAGAGTGAGTGCGCCTGACCGCTGATCCCGTAGTGCTGTAGCTTGGAGGCGAGAACGCTGTGGTCTGCAACATCGAATGCTTTCGATAGGTCGCAGCACAGGACTGCGACTTGCCGTTTCCCCTCGCAAGCTTCCATCACACTTCGGATGATCTCGCGAGTCAGCGAGGTGGTCGAGCGGCCAGCGCGGTATGCGTATTGGCGCTCTGACAGCGCTTCTGTTGCCGCTAGGTATTCCGTGAGACGGGTGCTGAGCCCGTTTTCTAGAATCTTCGCAATGGCAGGGATTATCGAAACTGGTCGGTATCCATCGATTTCCTCCCGCTTGCCCTTTCCTTTAAACAGCGGTGAAATTTTACTTACCTTAAGGGTTTTCGGGTAAGTTCCAACCTCAATGCAGCGGTTGAACAGGCTGGCCAAACAGCAAGCCAGTGGTTCAGCGGCGGAGGTCAGAAGTTCCATCGAGATGTCATATATGTCCCTAGTTGGCTTCCTGGGAATCTTTGACGTTATAATACGGAACACTTCACCTGCAGTAAACCTGGCCAATCGCAGAGAGCGGTCGGACGGAGGTCGTGCCGCTGCAAGCGCCGCCAGCACGCGCGCGAGATCAGCGCGCGGCGCGCCACACGCCGCCGCCGCGCCCACGAACCGAGCGTTCATCGCGTCGGCTGCCTCCTTCCGAGACGTGAACTTCACACCTGCGGAATTCTTAACAACCTCTGTGAAGCTCGCCAGAGTATGAGCGAGAGCGCCTCTCTCCGTGTTGACGACGCGCCATATAGCCTTGTTCGAGATGGCGCTATAGCGGATCATGTTCTCATAGTGTTGAAATTTTTGAGCTTTTATAGAGTTTTCATATTGTAAAGTGATTTTGTTAATGAACGAATCTAGATGTTGGTCTGGGTGTTTTTCTTGAAAATTTAATGTATCAAATAAAAGGTCTTTTAAGTCTACAAGTTCTTGAGTGACCCATGATTGTTTTTTATTGTTTTTGCGTTTATAAGGAAAACAGATATTATATTTACTCTGCAGAAAATTAATTAAGGAGGTTGTTAAGTCCTCCGCAGACTGTGTGCTTTGCAACCAGTCATCCCAGTCTCTGGAAGCTATTGCATCTCGGAAGGCCAACCTAGTCACGTGCGAGTAGTCTCTGACGCGGCGAGTGCGCGGCGGCTGCTGCACGCGCGCGCAGGTCAGCGCGGCGCGCACGCCGTAGTGGTCGCTGAGTCGGGTGACGACGGGAGTCGTCTCCACCGAACCCCACGGCATGTTGCTGTATACGTGGTCAAGACACGTTGACGACGCGCCTACCACTCGCGTGGGGAAATTCACTTCGTTGTGCATATTATGCACAGCGAGTAGATCAGTCAGTTGTTTACTTATGGAGCCCAAATCACCCAGACAATCAATGTTAAAATCCCCTATAAGCAAACCGCTCTTACCACTTTCACTGACACGTTCGAGAAGGCATTCCAAGTGTGGGAGAAAATCAACCGAACTAATTAAGTTCGTTCTGTAAATACATAAAATTATAACATTAAAATCAATAAGCTCAACAGCTGATACTTCACAGTATCTTTCTGTTGACATTTCAGTGAACTTTAAACATTCAATGGCTTTTATGCTATTTCTAATAAAAATACACGAGCCACCGTGTGTTATAGTTTTTCTACAGTAGCTGGATACTAAAGTATATCCATCGAGGTTTACACTTTTTAAGTTACGTTCACTTAACCAATGTTCAGTCAAACCGAGTACGTCACAATCCAGTTCGTTACGTAATAGAACTTCTAGTCTCTGCGTTTTCTTATCTAGCGAAGCTATGTTTTGGTGACATACGACTAGAGGCTTAAATGTAGTAGTAGTAGTACGGTGAGTGTCGACCGTACAGTCAGGTGTAGGGGCTGGAACAATCGGCGAGCTTGGCACCCCGCTACTGGCGGGGACGGGCTGGAAACCAGTCCGCGAAACGGACTCTGGCTGGCCAGGCGGCCGGCATCGTCACGGCGTCGTACACTCCTTCTGGCATCCCGATTACGAATGACGCATGCATCTCCGTCCTAATGTTGCGCTTTTCTACAGAGTACTTAGTAGATCTTACGATATTGTTTAGGAAAGTGAGTATTTGTGCAGTAGTGGTGTCGGGACGGAATGACCATGCCTGGATAAATTTCATTCGCTCCGCAGCTTGGAGTTCGTTCATTGTATTCCCTGTCCCAACAGTGACGGGCCGCGGTATTTTCTTCTTATTACTTCGGCTGACTACTTGCCATTGCGCTCCAGTATTATCGTCGTTTTTCGTACCGGTTCCCATGGGTGTAGTCGGATTGTTTGATGAGTTATCAGTCTTTGATACCTTTGAATTTGTTGCCTTGTTACTCGAGGCTACTACCAAGTCACTAAGTTGAGTTTCATTTTTTAGTGCGGTAGTGGTATTTGCGCATCCATTGCCGCGTTTCTTCGCAGGCTTAGCGAGCTCCGCTAAAGCGAGCGATGCGTTTACGCGCGCAGTGCGCACGAGTCGCTGGGGCACGGCAGGATATTATGTTCTGTGGGCACGGCGGTCGTCGCGGCGCTCGTAGTACAGGGGTCGGTTATTATCGACTTGCGGGTATTAGAGTTAGCACTTGGTGATTTGAGATTAGCAATAATTACAGATTGCTCACTTATCCGAGCTTCCAGGGAGTCAACCTTATTCGCAAGGGTCACTACAGTTTTTTGCAACTCGCGCACTAACGATTCAATTGAATTTAAAGACATTTTTCGGTAGTATAAAAATTCCGAACGCGGAGCAGTTGTTGTCGTGACGCACGCGTCAACACACTTTAGCCGCCAAATAAATTATCTGTATACCACATCTGTACATAACATAATGATATCATTGTCAATTACTGTGAGTCAACGTCTGGGTTTTGGTTCTCGTTCTTTGAACCTACTAAGTTGCCTTCTTTTTAAACCTCTTAAGGACCCGGCGACAGCAGCTCGCAGTTTCGAGGTGCGATTGGCTATTATTTCATTTTATTTCATTTCGGGGAGGTTGTTTGAAAGAATAACTATCCAGTGACACGCATAAATACTGTTCGAATACAAATAATACAATAATATAAGGGAAATGTGCTTGAGTCAGAAATCATTTTGGTATTAGGTAAACGTAAGGCCAAACATACTAATACCAAAATGATTTCTGATTCGGGCATGTTTCCCTTATATTATTGTGTTATTTGTGTTCGAACAGTATTTATGCGTGTCACTGGATAGTTATTCTTTCAAACAACCTACTCGAAATGAAATAAAATGAAATAATAGCCAATCGCACCTCGAAACTGCAAGCCGCTGTCGCCAGGCCCTTAAAACTCAAACCTCTCTGTATCAAATGTATTAAAAATACTGTATAATATAAGAGTATGTTTTGCATTTCAAAGTCATTTATCTTCAAGTGTGCTGAAATCTTGGCAAAAATATTTTACCACCTGCCTAGAGTGTTGTGACAAATCTTTTAAAACCTTGCTGCAGGTGAACATGGCAACCCTGGACCCCCAGGACCCCCAGGCCCAGGAGTAGCATCCACCGGTGTTTTTAATCCTGGTAATCCTGAAAATCTATCATCAGGTGTGAATTGAGTTTTTTGAATATTTTTTCATTCTTTATAATGTGTAACACCTAAATAATCAGGATTGTGTTGTAAAAATCGTTCCTTGTTAATCAGAAACACTCTTAATATTTATTGTAAAAAATAAATAATAATTAATAATTATTTATTGTAAAAATAAAATATAAACTGAATAATTTATTTTTCAGGTCAAGGCCAAATTATTGGCCCAATGGGCGATAAAGGAGAAAAGGTAAGAATCGTTTTGCAAGGTATACGTCAAATTTTATAACTGGTCATTTAAAATCTAAATTTTCCAATCAGGGAGAAAAAGGCGCGCGTGGAACAGACGGTACTCCAGGGTTTCCCGGTAAAGAAGGCACGAGTGGTGAACGTGGCGACATCGGTCCATCTGGAATGCCAGGCATGGCTGGACCAGCGGGGGCACCGGGGCTTAAAGGAGATAGGGGAGAACGGGGCCCACCTGGACCTATTAGCATCAACTCAGCTGGATCTGATTTCATAACTATCAAGGTAAGGATTTATTAGAACCTGCAAATATTCCAAACATAAATATCGAACCAGTAACTTTTGCGGCTCAGTCAGCCACGATATTAACACGGTACTACTGAGGTCATTAACATAATCTACATGTATCAGCTCTAAATAACCAGTTTGTAGATAAATAGCCCGAACATCAATCCAGTCATTGTTTTGTAATTGTATGAAGGCAAGTAGTACTTATCGTCATTACTGTTGACAAATAATTATAACTCAAGGTATGTGTTTGTGTATGTAAACAAACCAAGGAGCACTAACTTTTCTTGCGACGCAAGAGGTTGCGGGTTCGATTCCCGCCTCGGAACAAATCTGTGTACGATTTGCAGAAATTTGTTCCGTTGGTCTGGGTGTTTATGTATAATAAAAAATATCTATCTATTTAAGTTATAATGTATTAAATTTATCAGTCATCTAGTACCCATAACACAAGCTTTGAGCAGTTACTTGGGGGCTAGATGATGCTGTGTGGATTGTCCAGCATTATTTATCATATTATTTACTCTAAAATAATCCTTACTTGCTAATATAATTTCTTGGACCGCTTACTCATTTTCCTCTTAAAAAACGATATGCATCAGAAAACTGAGTTTTGGAAGCTATGAGCACTAAACCATTTCGAAGATAACAGTACAGAAATGACAGAGTTCGCCAATGTAGCGTACAATTTTGTTCTGTGCAATATATTTTTTCTCTATCTATATATACATTTTTAGGGAGATAAAGGTGAGCCTGGATTAAGAGGAAGACGGGGAAGGCCAGGGCCTCAGGGCCCGAGGGGCTTGCAAGGAATACAGGGAATACCAGGACCTCCAGGCAAGGCTGGTGACAAAGGAGATATTGGTTTACCAGGGTGGTTGGTACGTTAACTCATTTATTTTACTTAGTACTCTAAATTTCTATCTTCAAAATTGATTCCTCTACCAATAATCTTCATCAGTTTTCTTTCAACTTTATCCCACTTCATACGCCACAACATAATGTTAGTTTTTCTATCCTTCTTCTTCAGCCAGCATCTTGGCAATCAGTTCTTTCTTAAAAATATCAACATTCATACTAAACGAACTGTGTCCTCATTAATTTACCCTATGTCTATTACCTGACTATGATAATTCTTGGTTTCTCTGACCTGCCGATTAACTTTGTAATTTGGTTAGATAATGAAATGACGCTCCAACTTTTTATCATTATCAAAATATTTCTTAAATAATGATAATGCAATAACAGATTAAAAATATTGTTGTTTTAAGTGAAGAGCACCAGGGGTCTAGTGGGAGTAACCTCGCCTCCGATCGTAAGGTCGTAGGTTCAAATCTGGTCGTGTTCCAACAGATTATTCTTATTGGCAACTTATGTGCGCAATGCCAGTCCCTCTAAACGGTGAAGGAAAACATTGTGAGGAAGCCAGTTAGTATTCTAACAGCGGCGATGGGCTTGCAACCTATCATGTATTCTATCATGTATGGAATACTAACTACTGTAAAATGTGGGTACGTGCCAAATGTAGGTAATATATTATTTGGATATACCTCTGACCACCCCTTTATGATGTCCCTAAAGAATCTGAAAGTCGTACTTACCAAGAGATCTGAGGGGATATCTACCGTGTCTATGGGGATCGAAGTCGTCGAGACTGTTTTTGTTTTATTTCCTAAAGTAATAAGTATAAAAAGTGTTCAAACATTGATCACCTACTTTTTGTTTTTGCAAACTGACTAGAACTCGAAGGTAAGATTATAATAATTTGTTATATCAATAATAGTTAAAAACAAAGACCCAGAGAGTGTGTAACGTAGCCTTGTTTTATAGGGTCGTCCCGGAACTTTGGGACCTCCTGGGAACCCAGGTGCTACTGGTCCAAAAGGTGAAAAGGGTGATCCAGGGGTTAATATTTTGGACGTGTCAATGGTAAGTTTAAACAAAAAATCAAATAGGAACTTCAGACGGTTGCGATTAATAGAATGATAGTAATAGTAGAATATGCCTATAACTCTTATGGAAAAGCAGTCGAATTTGGATTAAACTTCGTTCTTATTTTTCATATGACAGCCTAAGTAGCTCAATTGGTAGTAGCTCTGCCTTCTGTGCCGTAGATCGTGGGTTCGATTCCCACATGAACAAATATTTGTGTGATGAACATAGATGTTTGTTCTCTGTCTTATATATAATTTAGGGGGTTATATAATATTATAAGTATGTATTTACAAAAAAAATGTATATAATTAGTATATCAGCTATCTGGTTCCCATATCACAAGCATAAGCTTAGTTTGGGGCTAGATAGTGCTGTGTGGAAAGTCCACCAATTTTTTTTTTTATAAATATATAATGCTGGACAATCCACATCCAAACACAAACCCTACTACTCAACGCATCTTCCACATCAACGGCTTTTTTGGTCCATAATCATCTACGCTCACACACCCAAACATGCACGTTCACCTACTCACATATTATGTCATTCATTAAAATCTCAACCTACTCAAACAGTATGCGGCTTCTCCTGGTACCTGGGCTCTAACGAGACCAGTTCTATTAGGAGAAACCAAGCACATACATAGTACACAGTCATATAAATACACACAATACCTAATAGTCCACAACATATAACTAAATACAAATACCTACTAAAACTCCATACCTTCATTATTACTAACCCAACTTACATTAACTAAGCACTACTAAATAAGAACAAATAAATAAATATATACCTATAAGCAAAACCCACATACCTACTACAAGACAGAACTAACCTCCACAACACAGGTTTTTTCCTAGGGTGGAGATTAGTGAGCTACCACATCGGTCATATGTGACACGAAACTCAAAGCTAATAACTGTATGTATCTAGTATTATACTACTATTTTTTGTCATGTGTGTGTACATCTTAAGTTTTTGGAATAAATTATTATTATTATTTTTTTCATGGATTTTTTTAAATATAAATATTTTGGTAATAATGAAGCTCACGGGCATAAGCCAAGTGCGAATCATGATTTGTTGGAGCATTCGTGTCGTCTTGCAGGAATTTCCTCACAATCCGACAAGTATTTAAGATAGCAGCTTTTTGCATTGTTACGTATGTGTTATTATTATTATTATTACGGGCTAGATATTTTTACTCCGGTAACTACTCGGATTAAAAGTACTAAGCACGAAAAAAGACACAGGCGGGTTCTATTTCATAACACAATAAATTTCACATAGAATTTATTCTGAACTTCCACTTATAAACTAATGCAAAACGAAAAATTTTTTGAAGTAATTCTTAAGCTGTGCACATAATAAAATTACTTACTCAAAATAATGCCTCCACAAATATTTGAATTTGTAGTGATAATTATGTTTTATCTCAAGTATACTTAATCAAATAATCTACCGGTATCTCCTACATTATCAATCCGGCAGCATTTATCATCTCAATAATTTATCAAACTAAATTTTACTTTGCCCGAATGCCACCTCTTACCTTTTCATTATGCCTGCTTTGAAATGCTGTTTAGTGTACTGTTGACAGATAATAAAACTTTATGTGGATTACAAACTCATTTAATTTTTTTTTTCATAATGTCAACAGACGTTTCTTGATTTTAAGCGGTAGTCCTCCGACAAAGCCTTCTGATACAATTCCTGTCGGCTCAGGAATAGGAATCTTAACACTGGGAGCTGCTGGCTCTACAGTGAACTTCTGTAGTACTGCAGCTAAACCCGCCATGCTCTGCATTTGTCCTAGGCGCTCACCTAAAAAGCGAAAAAGTTTTGTGAAAATCTATATAGCTCCTTAGATTACAAACTAACTTATTCTTTTAAAACACTTTATGTCCTTATTCATATTGGTCACTGAGCGTTCCACTAGTAATAATAGCCGCTAATTTTAAAGTCAAATCGTTCGTTAAATCAAAGATTCGTTACATCGTAGCAAACGATTTGACGTTAACGGCCTATGGCTTTGCGTAAAGAAATATATGAAAATAATGTCCTAGCATTTCTTCTTAATATTACTAGAAGAAATGCTAGATCACTTTACATAAAAAAAAACAGTCACAGATCACACTCATCATCAAAAATCATGAAATAAAATTGTAATCTTGTAAATTTGGTTTAGTTTCTGAAGAAAAAATTACATACCAACGCATGCTCTCGGTCCTTCTCCAAACGGCAAAAACACAAACTTTCTCATATAATCTTTAGCAGCGCCATCATTAAACCTTTCAGGGTCAAACATGTCAGGATTCTCAAAATACTTAGGATCCCTATGGAGCGCTTGGATTGGTATCATTACTTTTACACCTTCGTTTATCGTCAGTCCAATCTCTGGTATAGTGTATTGTGGAACCGTGCACATTCTGTATAAATACGCTACTGAAGGATACATTCTCATAGATTCATAAAAAGCTTTTTCTAAGTACGTCATCTCTTTGACTGCATCGTAAGATAACTTATTATCATACTTCAATAATACTTCATCAATTTGTTTTTGTACTTTTAACTGGTATTCGGGGTTAAATGCTAACTGATGCAGAGTGTAGCTCGATGCAGTCGATGATGTCTCGAACCCAGCTCCAAAGAACACAAATACTTGAGCAGTCATAATCATGTCGCTAAGTTCCAATTCCACTACTTTAGGTGAGCCATCTGGGTTTCTCATTTCAATGGACTCTCCGATAATTTTTCCTTTCTTTTTAAGCTCTAGTAAAAGGTCTATGAAATCATTTCTTCCTGATGGTTGGAAGTTTCTCTCTTTTAATACCGCTTGGACTAAATGGTTCACATTTTGCTCAATTTCTGGAGCTAAAAAATGCAAGTTCTTACAAAGTTCCGGAAAAATCATTTTCAATGCACCGTTAACTGCATCACGAAAACTTCTGTGAAATATCCTTTGGCCTAGTTTCCGGAATTGAGAATTCTCATCACCCAACGAATCCATTTTCAGTCCAAAACCACATGCACCAATGAAATCAGTCGTATACCTTGCCATAAGTTCTCGGACATCGTAAAATTCTCTTCGGCTGACCTCTTCCGTAATTATTTGTAGTTTTTCTGCACGCTCAGTGATAATTGGAAACATAGCCTTTAATTTTGCTGTACTAAAAGCTGGTGTGAACCGCTGTCTCGTTAGCTTCCACAAGTCCCCATCAGCGAAGAATAAATTCTTGAGCAGAGGTTCGACGACTGTTTTATGGGGATTAAAACCTCTTGCGTAAAAATTTTGGAAGTCCGTAACGAGAATCCTTTTAACAATATCTGGGTCTTTTATTAGCAGTTCGGGGGATGATCCTCTATAAAATCCCACTACTTTTTCATTCGGGAATCTGTCGTATGTTTCTGTTGCCACCATAGCCATACTGGCTTTCTGCATAAACTGTTTTAGATTGTTTCCAACGAAGGGCAAAGGTTTATCATGTTTAATTCCTTTATTTTTCCAATAACTAAATGTTCTGACACCGTACCAGTATAAAAACACTGATAAAAAAATAAACGAAGAGACAACGATTAACATTTTGAATTGATTTTTAAATAAAGAACACGCTAAGACGAGTACATATTCCAAATAACTTTTTATTAAAAATGTATTACACTTTAATATTTAATCGTCTCTTATCTTATTTTGCGATAGCTGATTAACTAAATACCTAAGAGATTATGCTAAGTATCAATTTTGACGATATTAATAACCTTATCATTGACTAATTATGCAAATCGATGAAAACCCATTAGTCCAAGTTATTTCATAGCTCTATCTGTGTGTTTAAAGCAGTAGTGTTTATCCACACGTACACCACAATACTTACTGACAGCATGAAAAGTTGGTAAGTTGAAGTGGCAGTTGACAGGCAAGATACAAAGAACTAAAAACCTAAGGCTAACATAAAAAATTAAGGTTCTCGAATGGCAATCTCGAATGAAAAAATCAAGTGTGGTAGGATGCCCTCCTATCTGATGGACCGGCATCATCAGACGAGTAATTTTTGAGTTATGGGTGTATTTTCCCTTGCATTTGAAGTCGGTATTTCTTTAAAAGAGTCATTTTGTATATTACTGTCTTATGGAACAAGCAGAAAATGCATTACACACTCTAGGAATTCCAATTCCAATTCTCAAGTTAGTGGTACCGATTATAAAATTATTTAAACGCTTGCTTCCTTTTGTGACTTCGCTCACGCGATATCCAGTAATAAGTAATATTTAATAATGCTATTTGTCACGAAGGTGTATCATATATAAGTGTCATACAAATTATCTTATCATCATTTTCTTATCTTGTCATTTTGGCGCGAGAGAGTTCAAAACATTAAACAGTATTTATGTAGAGAATAAGTCTCCTGTGTGTTTACTTGATTACTTTTGCAACTCGTTTCTTGATTTTGAGAGGTAGTCCTTCTGCGAAACCTTCAGATACGATCCCAGTCGGTTCTGGAAGAGGATCTTTGACACTACAAGCTGCTGGTTCCACTGAAAACTTTTTCAGCACTGCAGCTAAGCCTGCCATACTTTGCATGAGTCCAAGTCTTTCTCCTGAAAAATTATAAAAAAGCTTTCACAGTTATAATAAACTAGTTGAGCTCCGCGGTTTCACCGGCGCAAATTTAAATCCCGGTATTCCCACGGGATTAAAAGTAGTCCATGTGCTATTCCAGACTATAATCTATCTCTTTACCAAGTTTCATCCAGATCCGTTCGGCAGTTCTATCATCATTAATCATGCCTGCGTATACCTACATCTGCTTATACCTAGGTTTTTTTTTTATTTTCACATTACTTACCTACCTTCCGTACTGCCATGTAAATAAGTAGGTACCTACCAAAACAGATGCTTGAACTAAAACAAATTAAATTAGGTAGGTACCTAGGTAGATTTCCTTTGAAGCTTCCAAATGCGAATTTCAGCGCTGGTATACTTCACGTGATTATTTAAATATTCAAAAACCATGAAAAAATCCACTTTAGGTAGATTATCTGACTGTCTTTTTTCAAATACATCTTCCAATTTGTTGCTCATTAATAAAGAACACAGAAACAATAAACCGAAAATGCATAAAACTTCAAAAAACCGACGGTGTTCGCTACTAATATGGAGCTAACTACGAATATGGAGTACTGAACGAATGCGATCGCGCGGTGACTCTATAATCTGACGTCAGAGGTATCCACGGGCGGGAGGCGCCTGTTTCGAAAGGGAGCTAGATAAAATATTAAATAACTTTGCTATTTATGGACGGATTTCAAAAATCAAAAACCTGTGTACTCAGACAGTTATAACGCATGCAATGTTATAGTCAAAATTGGATTTTCCCGTTGTGTGACTGATCCTCATTAAACTAACACAAATTATGAACTCAACTATGAATCTATGAAATTATGAATCTACACCTTTCAAGTCTAAACACAACCTGTCTGCGCCACAGAAATCATAGCAATAATGCAAAATAGTAATAAAAATCCATTTTTTTTACCTAAAATAAATAAGATAACTACATGTAGGTATTACAGTCACGTATCATGCCAAAACGTGGCTTGGCTTCTAACAAAACATGAACTTGACCTTGAAATGTCTACTATTTACGTACCAACGCACGCTCTCGGTCCTTCCCCAAATGGCAAGAATACAAATTTTCTCATATAATCCTTCGCAGCATCATCGCTGAATCTCTCGGGATTAAACTTTTCAGGGTCCTTGAAGTACTTTTGGTCTCTGTGGAACGCTTGTATTGGTATCATCACTTTTACACCTTCATTTATAGTCAGCCCGATCTCTGGAATTGTATACTGCGGAACCGTGCACATTCTGACTAAATATGCGACTGAGGGATACATTCTCATAGATTCATAAAAAGCCATTTCCAATAATGTCATTTCTTTGACGGCGTCGTACGTTATCTTACCATCATATTTATGTAACACGTCGTCAATTTGTTTTTGTACTTTTGTTTGGTATTCAGGGTGGAATGCCAACTGGTGAAGAGTGTAGCTTGATGCAGTCGATGATGTCTCAAAACCAGCTCCAAAGAACACAAACACTTGAGCAATCATAATCAATTCACTGAGTTCCAATTCAACTATTTTAGGGGAACCGTCTGGGTTTTTTGTTTCAATGGACTCTCCAACAATATTCCCTTTCTTTTTCAGCTCTAATAAGAGATCTATAAAATCGTTTCTTCCTGAGGGCTGATAGTCCCTCTCTTTCAGCACTGACTGTACTAAATAGGTCATGTTCTTTTCTAGTTCAGGGGCTAAAAATGTCAAACTTTTACAAAGCTCTGGAAAAATTAGCTTTAAGGCAGCAGACAGAGCATCGCGGAAACTTCTATGAAATATCCTTTTACCAAGTTTCCGAAATTGAGAATTTTCATTTCCTAATGAATCCGTTTTTAGTCCGAAACCACAGGCACCGATGAAGTCAGTTGTATACCTTGCCATAAGCTCACGAACATCGTAATATTCTCTGCTACTAACCTCTTCTGTTATATCTTGCAGTGTTTCGGCACGTTCGCTAATAATTGGAAACATAGCCTTCAGTTTCCCTGTGCTAAAAGCGGGAGTGAACCGTTGCCTGATAAGCTTCCATAAATCGCCATCGGCAAAGAACAAATTCTTGAGCAGAGGTTCATTCTCTGTTGATTTGTGAGGAATAAACCCTCTTGCGTAGAAGTTTTGAAAATCTAACACGAGAATTCTCTTTACTATATCCGGGTCTCTAATAACCAGTTCTGGTGCAGTCCCTCTAAAAAACCCGACAACCTTTTCGTTTGGGTATTTATTGTAGGTTTCTGTAGCCATCATAGCCATACTGGCTTTCTGGATAAATTGTTTAAAGTTGTTACCAAGAAACGGCAAAGGCTCTTCATATTTTATACCCCTTTTCTTCCAATAACTAAATGTCCTAACACCATACCAGTAAACTACCGCTGCTAGAATTACGAATAGCACTAACAATATCAACATATTGAATTTATTGACACACCACTTGTACCGGTTACGCGTTTCGCACTACTGCTTTTGAGTACGGGTTATCTATTTTAACGATTGGACGGATGACCTGCTGTTTCAGTTACAACAATAGTGCCTGAAGATAGCATTTAAACAATTTGGAGATAAAAACAGCATTCAAACAAATGAACATAAAATGCAAATAAAACTGTTTAAAAATTTCAGGAATGGCAAAATTAATAGTTAATTGAGATATTTTCGTTTAGAGTTAATAATAAACCACAGCTCGCAGACTAAGAAGTTGAATGACAATGAGTTGGTCAGTTTAGCTAGAACAACATACGACTTATAGGAATAAGATATTTTTAAATGGCACTGTGACGAATCAGAAAACAAAGTGTATTATCCTCTTACCTCATGGATCGACGGTATATTGTGGGGATGGATCGCGGGAAATCTAAGGATGAATGGTCTCTTACCCAAAAATTTTTTCGTTATTTTTCGTATTTTAATTACGAGTACAAAAATGCATTGTTTGAGAATTATACTAGCGCTTGTCAGCCTGTGAATGATCTAGTAGATAACTTAATAATCACTCGTTTAGTGATCGTGAAGATTATAAGCCCTATTTATACGAAACTTTCTCAAGTAGCGAAGTTTTCCTAAGTTTGATATAGAAATTTTACACTTTACGATGCCGCAGAGCAAAAAGTTTGCTTGATGAAATCCCCTGCGGGATAATTCCTTTCAAAAGGTTGGAATTTACGAGTTACAATAGACTTTGCACTAGTATAATTTAGATAGCACTTTAAGAAACTGATAGGTAGGGATGGATGTTTGCATGACTATACATCCTGATGACTTGAGGACAAGTCATTGCAAAGACTATTGAGCTTTTATTGGTTTTATCTTGTTTTATTAGACGCGAATCGTGTGGCATAAACTTGGAGATCAGCTGATTGAGCTGAGCACGCTGCCGCGCTGTGGCCTTTGCGGTCACATTAATATTTTTGTAATCCTTTATAGGTCTCCCACGATAGTGCGAGGTCCTTCGATTCTTTTAAAAATGGATTCTGGAATAAATCATTTAGCATTTGCATTTCGACCGCCGAAGGTGGTCCGTATATACATAAATATATAAAAAGCATTTTTTGGATTTTCATTTGTGTGGTGGCATTTAAGCTTTTATTTATTTATTTGTATTTCACTGCGGTCTGCCATGAGTTTGAAAGTGATTCTCTAAGATGTTTATTTTATCTCATAGAGAATCATGGAAAAAAAGTACTCTATCTAGGTTCACTGCGTTTACGAGCGAATTCAGACGAGTTTCGTCGGTCTTCTCAGTAGTTATCCTTGAAATTTTAAAAATACTTTATAATGAGAAACACTTGTGAATGTGTGTTAGCCATTAATAATTTGTTTAAGACCATAATCATCTAAGATAATGTTAATGAGCAGTTGGTTTGGTAGGAACGAACAGAAAAAACATTAAATTTATCTGTATTTGTTGAATGTGACCATGGAATAAAATTATAAAATCTTAAATTATAATCTAAAATTAAACGTTCAAATAAACACGCTTTTGTCAAACAAAGTAGGCTATCATACGCCGATATTCACGTCTAGTCGATTAAATTCCTTTTACATTAATTTTAATGCTACAGGAAAGTAAGATTCCTATTCTACAAATTATTACTGTATTTTTTTTTTAGTTCAAAGGTGAAAAAGGCGACAGAGGATTTGACGGAATCCCTGGGGTGCCCGGTACCCCTGGAGTAGCCGGCCCTCCAGGCCCACCAATCGCACCCGAAGCCATGTCTTACATCCCAGGTCCTCCTGGACCCCCCGGCCCACCCGGAACCCCCGGAGTTTCAGTGGTAGGCCCTAAAGGAGAACCTGGCATGAGCTATTACGAAGAACATCCAGTACATGGGAGTACCAAGTACTTCGATAGACGACCAGGTAATTTGAGACTGCCAATTTTGGCACATTACTTTTTTAATAGTGTTTGGATTCATAAGGAATGGCTGCATAAATGACTGTTTCCCCGGAAACATACCATTTATAATTGGTAATTATATTTAAAATAGACAAATAAGAATCCCGAGTATTAAACCTCATGCTGCAGCTAGCTTTAAATTAAATTCATATCATGTGTTTTCGTTAAGTTTTCATAACATCAATATCAGCATTATGAGTACTCATGGAAGTCGGTAAAGCGGAATCATTAATGTGTCCGTTTCAACGGCTTCAACATTATTTAACTGGAACTAAAAAGATAAATTTGTATCGTTTTTCACGCTGCTCAATGGCAGCCGGTAAAAGCGCCCTTGACGAGCTCAAAGCTTTGAGAGATCTGAAGGATCTCAAGGACGGCGACAGACACAGACACGGTAAGTATTTACAAATTAAAAAGTTAGACGTAGTAAAATTCGACTAAATTTTATTCTGTCGCCAAGCAGTGATGCTTGCATTACTGAATTCCTATTTCAAAGCTATGAGTGCCGGTGTAGTTACGGGCACATGCTACATACCTCCTCCTTTAAGTCCCAGACACAGTATATGACATAAAGGGCACGCCCGCGGCAAATGTGCTTGTTCTCTGCAAAATTAACCGACCCACATTGGATTGTCCCATTAATAATGTAAAACATTTAGTTAAATTTTCTTTTCTATATTTATAGTCCATAGTCCACCCATCATGAACACACACCATTCAGAAGACTCGAAGGCCGTCGCTACTGTGCCCGGTGCTGCCGTATTCCAGACAACTGAAGAAATGATGAAAGTGAGTCT
This sequence comes from Plemyria rubiginata, assembly GCA_963576535.1. NCBI lineage: Eukaryota > Metazoa > Arthropoda > Insecta > Lepidoptera > Geometridae > Plemyria > Plemyria rubiginata. The sequence goes on along the minus strand of OY754917.1, from coordinate 8,203,639 downwards.
TATTAAACGATGATACAAGATAATTATCTAATTTGACTTTGAAATGTTTTAATATCAAGCAAGTCAGTCAAGTCTGTCAAGTCAAGTATCAACAAAGTCTGAGTCAAAACTATTTTTTTCAATTGAATCTCAAAGACCAGTTTGAAAAGGTTAGGTTAATCTGAATGCCAGTTCCACATGACTAAGCCGATATTGAATAGCCAGGAAAACCTATTTAATATCAATAGATTCAGCAGGTGTTTTTTGCTGCAAGCTACGTAGTTGGTACTAATTTCTACTCGTTTTTCAACCATAATCGTATCTTTCGCAAGCGGAATCAGATGGGAATGAACTCTGAAACATTTTTATATTTTGACAGTTGGCATCGGCAAGTCCCGTCGGTGCGTTGGCTTATGTTGTCGAGGAGCAGGCTTTGTTTGTCAAAGTTAACTCCGGCTGGCAGTATGTGCTGGTAAGCGAATTCGGAATTTGATATTGGATTGTCTTATATAAAGAAAAGTTCGGAAGATTCAACTGAATTCCCTGGGGTGCATTAAGGTAACGTATTTTCCATTGTTATTTTTTCTTATTACATTAACAATTTCATCAGATGGTTAACGAATGAGATAAATAATATTTTACCATATTATTATTAATTATGAAAAAACACCGTGTCAATTCCTCTTAGATGCACCAAGTTCGAATAATGTTAATTCATAATTTTTAGATTAAATAAGTTTATAAATATAATTATAGACTCAGTATAGACTCACTATGGACTAGGTATAGTTTTTTACCTTCGCACACTGTTTCGAAAGAAATTAGTGACACGATAAGAAGAAGAACCTTCGCAGCTTCATCGTTCCACGAATTATTCGTATTCGTACTCTATGCCTATATTATTTGAAATAATTATTTGATTGTTGTTTCACAGCTCGGTTCTCTAGTGACTCAGGCGGCGCCTGTGCCCACGCCAGCGTTGCCAGCGCCCCCAATGCCAGCTGCTAGTTTGGTCCACGTGCCGTCCTTATCCAAATTGGCCGAGAACTTACCAGTGGCACTTGGCCCCAGTGTAAGTACACAATTCAGAAATGAGTTTTTTTTTATTCATATTTCTCATTCATCCTTGAAAAAGTTTAGGTGCCATGTAATAAATTGGTAAAGGCACACGAGTTTTAGGAAAATCTTTCATTTATCTTTATAATAAACAAGTTCAGCATCTCTCTTGAAAAAATATCACTTTAATATTCTCGTCGAAACGCCCGCTGATCTGCACGTACTCGTAAAACTTGCAATCTGTCCTTTTGCGAAACCATTTTAAAAATAGGAGATACTATGTCCCTTATAAATGTGTGCTAATGAAACTAAGGAGTGCAAATATTTATGGTGATAAGGTATGTGACCTATGGTCTTTCTTCAACAGCTTCGTCTAGCCGCTTTGAACGAACCCCTATCTGGAAATATGCACGGGATAAGGAGGGCAGACTACGCATGCTACAGACAAGCAAGAAGAGCTGGTTTGAGAGGAACATTCAGAGCTTTTCTCACAAGCAGGTAATGAAACATAAAAACTACATTGTTTCATTCTAAACCTTTGTCGAAAAAATTCTGACTAAAATACACCTTGTTCTCATATTTAAGCGTAATTGAAAGAGGACTAGTAATAGTTCATTGATGCAGTTTTCTACTAATTCTTTAAAAATATTCTCACAAAATTACAGGATCCAGAATCTGGACTCCACAGTGCGTTACGCTGACCGCCATCTCCCAGTGGTGAATCTACAAGGCGATGTTCTATTCAAGTCGTTTTCAGACATGTTTGACGGAAGTGGCGGCATCATAACTGGAGACCTTAGAATGTATAGCTTCAATGGCAAAAACATCTTCACTGATTCAAGTTGGTAAGTTGAAAATAACCACAGTGGTGTTGTAATGTCGCAGGCTCTGACATAAAGCATGGAATAATTCCGTACACACATCAAACGCATTTTAGCTTTCAATTCGTCTGCTTTGACCTAGAAATCTAAGCAGATCCCCATTACTTAGATTAGCTAATACAACTAACAAATTGTAACTGTCACTGAACAGGGATCAGAAAACAATATGGCATGGATCACACGCCAGTGGCGAGCGAGCTACGGATACATACTGTGACGAGTGGCAGAACAATAATCCAGTCAGAAAAGGAATGGCTGCCTCTCTCTATTCACACAAACTTCTGTCTCAGGAGAGGTACCTATTTTTTGTATTGTTTACATGACTTTTTTGATTTCCTGTAATTTTTTGTTTGTGTTTTAGTTTTGAAGAACTAGTGATTGTATAAAATTAAGATTAAATGCTACTTTGTAAAATGATAAACTCAAACCTGTTGATGATGATTTGGGTGACATTGCGCGGCAGGCATACCAACAAGCATTGTAATAGCGGTGCAACTCTAAAAGCCAAAGTGAACTTTGTCTATCGTTTTGTAGAGAAGGCCCGTGAGCCCAATGCGGATTTATTGCCAAAAATAGCAACCTAATATATTTATTTTGCAGATTATCCTGTAGCAACTACTTCGCAGTTCTATGCATTGAAGCAACTTCAAATATAAACGCCCGGAGGAGAAGGGATACCTCAAGGTAGGACCTATGCACCTGTATTATAATTATAACTATATTCGTACCCGCTCGTTTTAGAATATAATAATAATATCGCATCATTATTTATAGGTACAATTTGACCAGTTTGCTAGACGACGAAGATTACTTATACAATGCTGAAGAGTATCAACAACTACTAAACGAAATATTTGCTCAACCGTTTAGAGAAATTAGAAATTAGGAGTATTATAACAAATTTCAGTCGATTTATAAGCCTTCACGACATTTATTTTGTAATCATGAATCATTTTAATACTTATAATGTCGGAAAATTATTATGAATGCTATGAATGATAAAACGAAAAAAGTTTAATAAATAAAAGTGTTGAAAGCTCATCTTAATTGAGATTAATCAGGTTGGTAAGCTTTCGAGATTCCTATTACAGTAAGCGTGTATGCTTGTGCCACAAAAGTTACTACTGATTTACATTATGTATAAGATTAGTGAAAATATACTATTTAAGCGCTTTATACCACGTTGTAGACTTGTAAATAAATTTGTATTTAAACTTTACTTAAGGTGAGTTCCATTTGTCGAATTATTAGGTTCTAATCTTATATACTTAATTTTTTGTCACACCGCCACTTTATGTCTTTTTGGGTCCAAGCAGCAATTTTACTCAAACTGCATTATTCAGAATGAAACACTTTTTGGGCATTTTGGATATCCTGGTTGACGACAGTTTTATTGGTGCCATTAATTTAAAAGTATAAAGTTTAAGTAGGTATCTAACTGAAGTGTGTACCATAATTATGGTACGATACCTAACCGTAAATGTCCTATTAAAAATAATTAGGTATTGTTAGATGCCTTAGGAGTACCGTGCATCCTCGCTGCGTTAAAACGAATAATGTGGTCCGGGTCTCTGTATAAATTTAATGAATTTCGTTTACTTATGTTATTGTTATTACTTACTTTATAACCGACTTCAAAAAAGGAGGAGGCTCTCAATTCGTATGTTTTATTATGAAACATACAAAAACATACTATCGTTTTTAGGGGATACTCCACCACTTTTGAATTTAGAATTCTTTTTCTTTGGCAAGTCAAAATTGATACAGTGCTTTTTGAAAAACCCAACAAAACAATCAAAATTAACGCAGATTACACTTTGGTTTGTTCTCTTCAGAAAAAGTTTTTTATGTTATTCAGTGTCTTTGGAAGTCGGTTTTTGATGTGTTCATTATAGATCTGATTTAATAAATTTTAGATTTTTAGCTCTTCACAAAACACTGTATGCCGTTCGGTGTAGCATAATTATCTGTATTTTAATTGATAGGTATTCTTAAAATTACTACAAGTCTGATTTTTGCTATTGAAACATTCATATTCTCAAATAGTTAATTTTAAGTGAGTAATTGTCCTAAGTAGTATAAAAATAAATAAGTTTACATTATATTTTGCAGCACTAGTCGTCATATTAATAGTTTTGTATTTATTTTATAATTTGTTAAGTTATTAAATACGTAATTGCTATTTATGCGCCAAAGTTTTTATTATATATATATTTATTTATTATATATTTAATCTTACTGCCGGTTTCTGATAGCTCGATCAACACTAATCGGCTGTCAAGTCACTTACTATTTCAGATTTTACCTCAAATTAGATAGAGATAGCAAGTGACTTGACTGCTGTTTAGTTTGATCGAGCTTTCAGAAACCGGCCGTTGACCTTTTGTCTGCTTGAACACTTTTGGCAAATCTTTTGGGCCTTACTACAAAAAAATAGGCAAACGTTAAACACTGCCTAAACTTTTGACATCTCTTGCCATTGCATAATGGCAAACAGAGACAGCGCTAATTTTAGACACTGTTTAAAGTAAGGCCCTTTGTGTCTAAAGTTTAAATGCCAAATAATCACCTATCCGTTCATATAGCCCAAAATATTAGATACACATTTCTTTTTATTAAATAGTTTGTAGTTACAGTACGCCATATGTTTCTTTGTAAATAGCCAATAATTGTAACACTGTTGAAATTAAATAAATGACCAAAAATTTGATGAAATAAATACCACACCATTGCAATGCCATAACATAACTTTAAAATTAAATAATAACATTTATTTAACATAAATTGTTGCCTGTATAATCTCGTTTTGTCCTTAGTTTACAAATGACTGTATTTATATACATTGTAGTATTAAAATAAAATGTTTTCACTACAGCCATATTGCAACAGTTGTTTTTTATTTATATAGATACCATTATGTCATCAGTCCTGACAAAAGTCAACTGCTGATGGATTCTAACCCACGACCATGCTACGAAAAAGCGCGGTAACACCCGCAACACCTCTGGTGCCGATGTGTCTTACACAAAATGGCTTTGAAGGTTTTAACACGTGTAACGTAACATGCATTCATACATGTGCTGAAACCCTTAAGGCAAAGTTTGTTTTTTTATTCCAGTCATCTCAGAGCACACGACATGCAAATTAATATTCGATAGTATGTAACTGTTGCGTCCTAACACAGATATATTAAAAACAACCCTAAAAGTTAGATTTAGGCCGGTGCCAGATATGTATGAACTTACGTGATCACTTAGCCGCACGCTTAGTGAGGCACGAGAAAAACTCTTCACTGTCTCGTGCCTCACTAAGCGTGCGGCTAAGTGATCACGTAAGTTCATACATATCTGGCACCTGGGTTAGTCTATTGGTCTAAAACTACTCGTGTGAGAGGAGTCGTCTCGTAACCCAAAATTCCACTCGCAGTGTTTTCCGTTGGAGTTCTACAATCCCACATGAAACCAGCCTACGAAACCTGGCTCACAAACACCTCGCAATCCCGCAGTAGTCGCAGATCGCATCATGATAATAATAATTTATGATAAAATTGCGACCAGCCCGCGCGCACATTATCATGCATGTATTATACATATAATCTTCCACTCTATCTATTAGATTTAACATAGGAACTGGAAAGGAACCGAAAAGGAATTTTAACGATGTATTTGTCAAACAAAAGAAACTAGCACGAATATTACTGAACATCAAATCAAGACAAAGTTGTAAACCCTATTTCAAACAAAACAAACTCCTTACGTTACCGTGTATATAAATACTGCAAATGTCAATTTTCGTTAGAAAGTACCGACATTTTTTCCTTTCGAAACAAGAAAGCAACATTTTATATAATAGACGACACAAAAACCAACTGATCCTACCTTCTACAAAACTGAAAACATTTGACAAAAGTCCCGATTCTAGACTAATAAAAGTTTACAACAAAATTCCTGACATAATTAAAAATGAAACCAAAGACTCCCTATTTAATAATAAAAAAAACCTACTCTTATCTAAATGCTATTACTCCGGTAGAAGAATTCTTAACCGATAAAAAACTTGTGAAAAACTTGTGAGTGACTGTTCCGTAAAATAGACAATTTAAATTTATTTTATCTAATCGAATACCTAGTTGACATTAGTGCCTACCTTATTTGACTTTATTATATCGAGACATTTTGCTTATTACTTTTTTTGTAGCTGCATGCCATTATGCTATTGTATACTATGGGCCTACCTACTTATTATAGTATACATATAGTCAAGTAGTACCTATTAATGAACCTACCTTATTTCTACATAGATTGGAGCGCCCTACAGGGTACATGTACTCGCTTATTAGCTACCTTAGACCTAAGCTATAATATAACTGATGTATGTACATGTTGGCAATAAATAAATCTAAATCATAGGAACATATGGACATAAGGATATAGGGACAGAGAAAGCGACTTTGTTTTATACTATGTAGTGATTAGCTGCTTTCCGGGCCTTTATGAAACATCCAGTTGATTTTATAAAACCTATAAGTGCATACTTACGTCAAAAACATTCCTAGCTGTATTTCCTGTTCAATTTTCGTGGCACCGCACCGGGCGTCGGTACTGGCTTTAAAACATCGCGTCTTACCTGACTGCGTTTGAGTGGAAATCAATTAGTCTGCCAATCGCAGGCTCGCTCTCTGTGCTAGCCTTCGTGCATGTGTACAGTCACCGCGAAAATGTCCTGTATCCTAGAAATTTTTAATAATAATATTTTTTTCATAAACTTAAAAGAAGGAATGACGGAAGATGGGCAACGGCTATTGCGGACTGGTGGCCCAGAGACGCTCAGCGACCACGAGGCAGACCACCCGCCCGATGGTCGGACGATATAGTTGAAGTAGTTGGCGGCAATGGCAATGACTGGCACAGGACCGGAGAGAGTGGCGTTTTAAAGAGGAGGCCTATACCCAGCAGTGGGTGCATACGGGCTAAATAGATAGATAGAAACTTAAAATTTACGCTCACTAAAAATAGTAGCATAATACTAAGTACAATTATTAGTTAAGTTTCGTGTCACATGTGGACCGATTTGGTAGCGCACTAACCTAACCCTAGGAAAAAAACCTGCGTTGGGGATTTTTTTGTTATGACTACTTTCTCATGGAACATACAGCGTTGGTTTTAAGTTCAATTACTTACTTTTACTACAGTTTGAATAATCGTCATTGGGATATCGCCTTAGTTTTTTTTTGGACAATCCACATTGCATCATCTAGCCCCAAAGTAAGCTACTCAAAGCTTGTGTTATGGGTACTAGATGACTGATATATTTAATACATTATATACTTACATAGATATATATATTTTATTATACATAAGCACCCAGACCAACGGAACAAATTTCTGCAGATCGTACACAAATTTTTTCCGAGGCGGGAATCGAACCCGCAACCTCTTGCGTCGCAGGCGGACTCTCGCCCGCTGCGCCACTGTGGTCGTCAGTTATCTCCAGCGATAAATAAATAAGTATTCTCCAATTCAGTTTATTTCTGTCCCGACTGTACCCGATTCTGTATAGCCATAAAGCCAGCACAAATCAAAGAGCCTAGCTCTCAATAGCCGCCGTCAAACTGTTAGAGCAGAAATTACATTGGGATCCCAGTTTGGTCGCAACTGGACAAACTGGATTAGGGAATAGGTATCTGCTGGTGTTTCACGAAATTCTTGTTATTGTAAATTCAGTTGTGTAGGTTCTACAACAAAGTTAGTAGGTTACTTAATACTAAGAGATCTGAGGGGATATCTACTATGCCTGAATTCAATATTATAAAGAACAAAGCAGAAATGTGAGTCTTCAATTTAACATCCATTAATAAATTGATGTGGATGGTTTTAGAAGGAGAGAAATACTTTTTTTACTCGTAAGAAAAGAGTAAGCACTAGATGAGTGAGCACTAGATGAGGAGTGGAAGAAGAAAGGTACTGATTACATCACTATGAATCTAGTTGAGAGCGATTATATTATATTATTTTGTAATCCAAATTACAAATCAACAGGCCACTTTGTACAACATAGTAACCTAGGTAGTTATGTATAGACATCCGTTATCTAAACTGTTTGTAAATTGTGCGATCTCGTAGAATCACCATTATGGAGAGTTATGATCGACAACAGACTCACAGTCTGACAATGATAAATAGGTACAATGTATAGTGTAGGTAAAAATAATATCGTAATTAAAAGATTTTAATCAAAAATTTCAACAGTACAATCAAATAAAATTTCAAATTGGGTTAATTATGAAAGTATAAACTAAGATTTTTCGGAAAAACTGTCGTTAACAAAGTACTTCAGACTTTGCAAGTATTTGCTACGCTCCAGGTGCAAAGAAGTAATTTTTCTGTTGACAAACTTCGTCAATCGAATGAAAAGTTTTCTTATTAAAGTGCCTACGTACAAGTCTGACGTTTCTCGTTTCCATAAATAAATATAAACTCCTAACCACGTCCACATACAGCCACAAATCACATCAGTCTTGAACTCCATAATGTCGCAGAACTCGAACCCGCAATCCTCACGACTTAGCACGCTCTTAATGTAGTTCAAATACTAATGAGACAAAGGGTAAGATAATTTTTTAAATAACACACTTTATAATATTATACACTCGTTTTCTGATTGACTCACGAGTCTTAAAGAACCTGATGATTATTGCTTAGCAATTGGAACTAACCATTGCTAAAAGTTCAATACCAGGCGACAATACCAGGCAGTTCGCCCCGAACTGAGATATCGTGAAGCGACGCGAACGCTCCGAAAATATAAGTAAGTGGTAGTAAGAGGCAAGTACAAACATTGTGTTTGGACTTGTCTCTGGCTGCCACTTTCTAACTAAATATGGTAACTGAAATTGGCTTATTTATTGAAGAGTTCCGTTGAACAGACCTTGGCTCCATCATCAGAACAGGTCGCTTTCACCATTTAATGAGAAACAAGTACTTTCTTTATTTATTTCAAGAAAAAAATAATTGTAAAATCAAAGAAACTGACCGACCAGTAGAAAAACCTTGATGCCAACGAAACTCTTAGAAATGGGAGCTCTTGGGTCGTTGGTTATCTTAATTTAACTTTTTTGTTGTATTTAAAAAAGCGGGCATCCTAGAAAAAAAATAAAAATGGTTTTGGAATGTCCAAGTCAAGCCCTTTCATATGACACGTAACATTATTTTTTTGGGTAACTTTTTTAATTTTTGCCCCCTTAAAAATCCCCATATTTTAATAACCCCTCATCCGATTTTACCCATAAACTTACCAGTAAATTTCTCAAGTACATGCTATCGACTTACCAAATTTCAGGTGGATCGAATAAACGGTTCTCAAGTTATCGTCGGACAAACATACAAACATACACACATAAAATGCCAAATCGCCCAAGTTGATTGTAAGATTTTCGTTCGCTTCGCAAACTCAATCAATGATTACTGGTACTGCTAGAGCTATTTTATGACAACCATCTGCAGCGAATGTAGTAGCAGAAGTAGGTACTAATGCTTTTCTTTCGATTGAACGAAAATTTTTAAAACCAAATTGGTAGGTTACTACGCTCATTCGATGAAAAACTGCAATGCGCATTCTGAATTTTCTGTACCACCTTTCTATTCATCTACTTTCCATCTTAGAGTGGCCTAGAAGAAATTGCTTTCAATAATCAGACCACCCACAATTAAGGTGTATCTATCTTCTCTCTTCTCTGGGAATCTCTTCCAGGCAGCCGGATGGAGATGATTTTAAAAATATGAAACTGATTCGAGTTAAAAAGTAATAAATAAAACTACAAGCTATAGTTACCTACAGAGCAAAATCAGTCCATTTTATTTAACAAAATAATATAATACGCCTGAAGTCGTTCAGATATCACCAGAACAACTCAGATGCCGATTCGATACTTTGTTCAAAATCATCGTAGGTTTATTGTTTTTTCCAAAACTTTCTTGGACGAATTTAGCAAATTCAAAATAACTTCACAATCCCATACAACATTGGCGGACTCAGCACAGTTTTGTCACGAAAGCCTCTTACAACTTGGAAACGTGGACGAAATTAAACCGCTTTGGCCACAGACGGAGTTGTACGAATAAAGTAGAGAATGTCCACTCTCAAAGCGATATATACAAAACGTTCGTAAGGGGAACAAGCGACATAAAAACATACGACTGAGATATGAGACTGTGATATAGGTTTAATTCTGTTGTTTAATGGCTGGAATTGAAATTATTGGAGAAATCAGCACAGCTAATTGTGCAATATTCCTAAGTTTCGAGACACGGATTAGACTTTAACTGGGAAAGAAATATGTAAAGTATTACTTGTTTCTTTCCCAGTCAAATTTATCTACACACATCAGTCTATGGGGGGTCTACCAATCATCATCACCTATCTATGGGGCAATAACAATCGGTAATAGGGTGGTAACCCTAATCGACAAAATGGACAAAAGTGGATAGAGATAGCTCAGATTAGAGTCGTTATACTGGGAAATTTATAGATGAGGCCTATGTTCATTGTTCAGTGGCCTTCTCAGGCTGATGATAAAGACAAACCAACTACCCAATAATGTAAGTATGAAACTTAATAATTGGACCTACCACCGGCTCCCACGAGACGTCCTCAAATAATCTGGAATTCGTACTAGTCACTAAGAGTTGTAGGGATATCTACCGTGCCTGGAGATAAAAGTCGCAAAGCTGTTAATTTTTTTCAGTTCATTCAGAGTGAAATAGGCCTTTTGTACGTTCGGTCCTACAGTCTGTTATAAAGTCCACTTTCAACAAGTTCAACTGACGCTATTACCACCCGATGACCACTTCAAAGCATTCCAGATGATCGATAGTCACAAAACGACTGAGCGTTTCCAAGCTCGCACAGTCAGCTTTTAAAGGTTTTGTCTGTGGAGATAGGTTAAAATGCTTATTGTATAGCAAAGCGTTTTAGTCCATCTCTACAACATGAATTTATTGAGATAACTTGATTAGATACGTGTTAGAAACGCTACCAAAAACTGCTGCGGTTATTGTTTTCTTTGTCATCCATATATCTATGATAAACTCAAAATAAATTATTATCTTATCTTTTAATAGAATTTATTTTAAGTTCCGGTCTAGTTTTGTTAAAATTCAATGCAATAGTAAAGAGAACTTATCATAATTTACTCGTGATTGCGTCTGACATGTGATATGAATGAAACTAAACGGATGAAAATGAAAAATGTTTATTTGCAATAATTAATGGTAGAACGTTTGTCGTTATAGCAATCTTATTATAGTTATAAAGAGTAGTAGAGCTCTTTAAAAAGAGCTCGTCCGGGGAAGTACTACCACCATGCCTTACCACATGAGCCTTAAAATCTGTATTGCTCAAGTAGATGAACGCAGGCTGTGCATCGTAGGACACGTTCCTTTTTTTAATTTCATATTTTGTTTCTAATTTTATTCCTGTTTCCTTCTTATTTATTTATTAATACCTACCTAATTTATCGGTTCGTGATATATAAGTGTTTGTGTTGTGTCCAAAAAAAATGTATTTTCTTTCTTTCTTTCTGATCGTGCATGTCTCTAGGAATTTCCATGGTGCACTCAACATCTGATGAGTGGATTGTTTCATCAGCAAGTATCAACAAGAAAACATAAGTAAAGATCTTGAATAAGTACCTGTAATGAATCTGAGGGAGTATTTACCTAACCTGGGATCCTAAGAATTACCTATAGTATCCGTCAAACTTCTTGGACAAACGACCTTGAATGAAAAAGAAACGAAAAATAGGTCTCTTTGGTGGTGCGAAGAGTGCAAACCTTTCCCCTACCACCTCGCGCGATGGCTAAGAAGTTTGACGGGTACTATACCTACAATTGCGTGTTTTTGTTTTGTTGTTGATTTATTGTTTTGAATAATAATTACTAATGCTAAACATGGCATAATTCCCAACACAGAACCGAGAATTGCAATATAGACTAATTTCATCCAGCTCCCAAACTAAGATGTTAGCAACAATCTATCCAAGCCAGTTAATGTCGCATTCACGGAGAAAGCAGGTTACTGGCATCTCTGAAACTACGTCATGTACCCCAAAAAGACGTACTACATAATCATCTTCCTAACCATCACCAGAAAGCCTGAACTACTGTAGTAGCAAAATGAACTGATATTTCAACCAACGTTTAGGTTGTCCTGCTCATCCTGAGCAGGACATACGTAGAAGAACCAAAGGTCTTACAGGCCAAATCTTGTAAAATAAAAACCAGATGAACTGAAAGGCGAAGTGGGATAATGGTAAGTCACTTGGTTGAAAAGGGTCAATCGCGTCCTGGCATGGGGTAAACTTACGTCCAGCAGTTGATTTCTTCAGGTCGATGGTTGTAGAGTTGTAGCTGTAGCTCAAGGCCTTGGATGATACAAAGCGTTAGAATAACAATTTATTTATTACGGCCCTTATTCATAATGGTCTTTGAGCGCGCCAATAGCATATCAGATCGATAAGTCTGTTGCTGTCTCTTTTCGTCGGCAGGAAAGTGACAGTGACAATTTCTAGTTGCGCCCTGCGGTTTCACTCGCGCAGATTTAAATCCCGGTATTCCCACCATAATATTTACACCATAAATGTATTACTGCCAAGCTTCATCCAGATCCGTTCAGCCGTTCCGGCGTGAAAGAGTAACAAACATCCATCTATCCATACTTACAAACTTTTGCTTTTATTGTAGTAGGATTCGTAGCTTACACGATATTGAGCCGATCGAACCAGCGTTTTGTGTAAATGCAGCCTAATGCAGTGCGCAAATTCCGCTCGGCGAGTTTAGTGTTGTTATTATGGTTTTGACTGATCAAACGTAATTGCTCTCAACAGGACATCCTTATTGAATGACGAGAGAGGGAACTATATTAAAATCTGTTAGGTATTTCATCCTGCCTCGAAGGTCAATAAAGCAATAGGTACCTAACTAGCCAATTACCATGTTTTGTTACGTGACATCTAAATCAAAACAAGCTAATGATTTCAAATCCTTGGTCACTGACTATCTACGCGCAGGTCTCAAAGCATACTGTGGAGGTAAAGTCTTCAAGTTGAGTTTATTAGACTATTCTACAAAAAATATGGCTTAAAACTACCTCTGCAAAACACTTATAGTACCTAAGTTCAATATTCATAAAGAATATGAGTGAGCGAAACGAAGCGATCGACAATCTTTCAATAATCTGGGCGATTTGGCATTTGATTCTTAATTATAGTGCTAAGGATATTTAATATAAACAAAGCAAAATGAAACAGAGCAACTCAGAATGGTAGGGCCGCGGTATCCACGGTATGAAGAAATTAGTTGTGAAAACCAGTGGATATAAAGAGACAGATAATTATATTTTACACAGACAGAGACTAAATAGCTCAATATCGTTCTTTCTGTAATGTATAATGGGGAGGCCTGTCTGTTGATATTGACAGACGCAGGGCTTGCGAGGTATTACTTTGTTATAAGGCAATGGTTACCACTTATCATCGTCAGGTGGGCCATTTAAAAAAAGCCTTTAGTTTTAATTAGATCTATCCATCCAAGGTTGCCTGGAATATATCGCTCTCAGGTCGATAAGGTCGCCCATTGTTTTGCCTAGAGTTATGCCTCTAACCTGTATTTTGTTTCTGTATGGTGAACAATAAAGAGTCATCTATCTATCTATCTCAAACTCAAAATAATATGTTTATACAATAAAATCACAAGGATCACCTTGAAACGTCTTAAAACTAGGTGACTAGGTGCCAGTTCCACGCGACCAACGCTGAGAGGAACTGGCAGCAAACTCGGCTTGGTATCTAGTATCTACCACTCTTTTGTATGATCTGCTTGTTCTATCAACATATAGTATCAAAAAAAGACGTGGACTTCTTTGGGCTGATGACGATGATATAAACGATGCTGTTGATTTTAGCAATTACAGCGATGAAACAAACAAACAACATTATGAATAAATTTATCTTAAAATGGGGAGATGATTTGATCAAGCCTCTCAATCCAATTTAAAATAAGCGACCGGTCAATCCAAAGGTCCTTATTCAATTTCAGTTTCGCAAAGGTCAATTGCCAAAGGTGAGGTGAGGAAAGGTAAAACAGGGATAATGAGGTGATACCTTTTACCTAAACTGGGTTAAGAAGTCAAGAAGAAGAAAGTTCTTATGGAGTATTATAAAAAAAAACAAATATACATGAAATGAAATGATATGAAATGATATTTATTTGAGCACTTCAACATTAGTGTTAAAAATAACTTTAATGTAATTTATGACATAGTTAACCTTATTTTATTGAAGCCTCAGATATCTAAACTAGACTTCGAAAAGTCTGTACGATAGACATCTGCGCTTAAATAACTGATCACAAAAACCTCACGACGTATTTTAATCACGCTCAAATTCGCACATTCTTCTCCAACGTCAAAAGTTCTAATGTGGCGAACATTAGCCTAATGAAAACCGTCCCTCTGAAATACTTTTGCAATTAAACTAAACGGTCTGTTTGAACCAGAGTGATTGCGCAAAAACTATAGACGGAACTGTGCAGTCTCAGAAACATCACCTTCTTCTTCTTGTGTCAATAGTTATTTCGAAACAGTGTGGTGAAAGGAGTTTAAGCGCGCCTCAAAGCACTTGACATTTGTTTTAGATCTTTTTACGTTAATCAACATGCCGGTTTTCCCAAGATGTTTTCTTTCAAGTATGTTCTTCTGTGCACATATTATAAAAAAACTCATTGGTGTAAGACCAGCTTTGAACTCAGAAAATCTCATTTTGATCTTACCTATACAGGTTTTGAACCCACGACCTTACGAATAGGAAGGCGGGGCAGCAACCACTAGACCACTAAGTGCTCTTCAAAGTACCAGTTAGTTTTTGTCGTACAGATAAGTAACTGCTAAGCTCTCCTTACTTGCAATACTTTTTCTCGTTTTTTTTCCTATAATTGAACGCATTCAAAACATAGCTCTATCAATAACTCACAGAGCTGCTATTGGTTTGTGGGTATCATGGTTTTGCAGTCTTCAATACTAAAAAAAACAAGTTCATACTAATGCTCCTTGATGGAGATAAAACTTTCTACTCCGAGGTGTCAGCTGAGTATTTTAACTCGAGGGAAATCAACCTGAGGATGTAATACCGCGTCATAAATCGACGCACGTCGCTCGTTGAAATATCATGGGAATGATGAGTTATTCTAGATGATTTATTTGAATGTTTTGGTGGTTAGTAGAATAAAGTTTTTCAACTCTGGAACATCTTTTTTAACTCAGAAAAATTAAATTTCATCGTCTAAATAAAAATTCGTAATGCTGCATAAATGCAGCACGACGAATTTTTATTTTGCGCATTATCTAGAAACCAATTTTAAGCCTTAACTTTGTACAAACGTACTTTGGATCCACTGCAGTTTAAGATCCAATGTTTTAAGTGAGACGGTCAGAAACCACCACAAGGGGATTTTCAGTTTCAATTAAGTTAGCTGTCTGCGGTTTACAGATAAAAGCTAAGAACTTAAACTTATAGCAACAAGACTGTCTCATAAAAAAACGGAATAATGTAATGATAATTTATTCGACCTATACCTATATAATAAGTATTGATTGCTTTTCAGATTTTTCAGCGGTTTAATTTTTTGCGAAAAAGTTTTATTAGTTAGGAATCGCCTTCCAGTAGTGAATGAGCAAACTTCAGTCTTGTGTTTGAATGAAAAATGTATATCCAAAATACTCACTCAAATGAAGATAAGTAGATAACATTAATCAAATACCTATCTATATGACAAATGACATCATTCTTCTGTTTGTTCTTCATCTTAAATTAAAACTCTGATCAAAGAGCTTCATCAGTTTTCTACTAAGCAATAAATTACCTGTCTCTGAACGTTATTGACTCGGCACGGATATAGGTACCGGTTAAAGTGCTCTTGTCAGTTAAAAAGGCAGTTTTATTGCCGGTAGAGTGTAGTAGATAAGTGCTCTTCTAAGCACTGTGCAATTACTTCGTATTAAATACTGGTGTCTTAAGATAAAAACTTAGGTCACATAACAAGGCACGGCGACAGAAACCTGGAAAAACTGGTCACCGTAGTCAGAGGATAACGTTCCCGCGGTAAGTAGATCCCAACATGATGGATGGACCAGCTTAAAGAGGGGAGATGCCAGTTTTACGATGGGATCCGAATGGCCACAGTAGAATGCGCTGGAGACAAGCAGTTCGCTTTAGTACACGAAATCCATGCACGATCTTCAATTATGAAGTGCCGACCTCTGAGAAGAAACAACAGACAACATCCCTCACACTACAAAACGGTGCCTAACTTTTCAAAGCCAACTTTTAAACATAAAATTTAAAATTTTTTACCCAAAATTGAACTGAAATGTAAAACAAAAAAGTAAAGATAAAAGTAAATCGCCAAAGCACAACAATATCATAGCTGTTAATAAATACTACTTATGACAGGACCATAATTTCTTTGGTTTTATAATAAATAAAATAAAAATAAATAGCCTGTTTATTCCATCACTTTTACAAAGGAATCATGTTTTCAATCACTATGCATGCATATTTTCTGATATATATTTATATTTTTAGATATAATTTAATTGAATAAAAATTGCATTATTATAAAATTATTTTTTAATACATTCACCATATTCTTTTGATCAGTTCTCTCTCACTGCAAAGTACTTGTTGATCTAGTAAAATCCTATTTAAATACGAAGATTTAAAAATGTATGAGTTGCCCCACAATGTAATTTAACACAGATTGCTTTCTCCTTAAAAATTAAACTTTACTGCAAGGGAACTCGACTTTCAATTTGGGACCAAATCCTCATTATTAAAATTGATTCTCCTATTTGGACTAAAATACAGAACCAAACATGAACAGAACCCGTAGCGCGATTTTTTCTGTCAATTATTATACAAGCTTTGCTCGGTTGCTACAAAAAAAACGGATAACTAATCACTTTCTAGAAATAAATCTAAATTAGATCGATTTATCGCCCCCGAAACCCACTGCATACTAAATTTCATCAATATCGTTGCAGCCGTTTCCGAGATCCAGTTTATATAGAAATTAATATACAAGAATTACTCGTATAAAGGCATTAGTATAGTCTTATTAAAGCGGTTAAACAGAAAGTTGATTTTGTCTAGACCCTGAATAATTTATTTGTCTGTAAGAAGGTAGGTAAAGTCACTGGGAAGATAATACATGATTACACAGTAGTCTAATTCAAACCAGTCTAGAAAATCGCTTTTCCATTCGCGCGTTGGAAGGAATTGGATCAGAAGGACATCTGTACTCTTTCGTCCAATCCGTAATAAAAGTGGATAGAGGCTATAAATTTTGGGGAAGGTAGGTATGTCCATACCAAACCGAGCGCATAGAGTAAAGTTTCGAGTATGACTATTTTCTGAAAGGCTATGCAAAATAAATACGCAAAGTAAAACTTGAGTAGTTGAGTAGTGTTGCAGTGCAGGTACCAATGTGGACATATTAATGTAAACAGCTATATCTATCTAGCTTATGTAAACCAACCGATTGACGACCTCAGTGGCGCAGCGGGCGAGAGACCGCCTGCGACGCTAGAGGTTGCGGGTTCAATTCCCGCCTCGGAACAAATTTGTGTACGATCTGCAGAAAGTTCAGTTGGTCTGCGTGTTTTCTATGTTTAGTAAAAATATCTATTTATGTAAGTATACAATGTATTAAATATATTAGTTATCTAGTACCCATAACACAAGCTTTGAGTAGCTTACTTTGGGGCTAGATGGTGCTCTTTGGATTGTCCAGCACTATTACTATCATACAGCCAGCGTTGAGAGCAACTAACTACAGATGTTTTCAAGTAGTAGCCTTGCCCAGCACATAGGTTTAAGTGTAGTAGAGCTGTTTGTGAAGGGCTCTTCCAGGGAAATACTACCACCACGCCTTATTCTGCCGCCAGCAGCGTTGCTGTGTTTCGGTTTGGTTCCCGGTGTAATTACAGGATTTACAACAGGCACTCATATGCTTGTTGTAAATCCTGTAATCATGTTATTATTATGCATATGTATGCCTCATGTTGATGGACGCAGGGCAGTACATCAAAATGCACGTTCCTATCGTGCGTGACTTACGAGGTAATGCTTTGTTACAGGTGATGGTTACCATTTAACATCAGGTGGGCCATCTTCTCGTTCCATCATCTAGCTAGATGTATAATAGTGTGTACGTGCGAGAAGTACATTAGCGGTTGACTTTGCCTTAACTGCCTGTTAAATGGAGCGTGCAAAGACAGGAAATGTAATAATCATTTATTAAAGGGTGTAGTTTTTTCAATTTCTTTATCATGACGATTATGAGTCTAAATCACAATCACATAATTTCGTAATCGATAGATATCATCTATAGGCATTATTACCCGATATTTGAAATATTACTATATCGAATGACTCACCTTACACATACTTACTCATAGTTTTTTTGTAAACAGAAGGTAAGATAAACAAAAATTTTGCAGGGAGTACGGCCAACGGCAACGGCGGACGAGTGCCCTTCACATAGTATAGTAGGATTAGTAGGTACAGCTTTCTACTACTCTCACTCAACACACCAATTTTGAAAGATTTAAAATCATTGAAAATATTGATGTAAAAGCCGCAATCAAACATGTTGCGTGCTATTTTTACATTGTTCAGCAAAGGTAATGAAAAATGAAATGAAAAATTAAAAATTAAAAATAAGATACATGGTGGTGGTTTATTCTAAACATTTGCAACATTTTCATGATATAACATAGGTAATACACTTTCATTCCAAATGCTTACACCTCAAGTAATGTTGGTTTAAAAAAAACACCCAAATTAAACAACACAACTCAAAATAACACTAGAAAAACAATTAAAATAAAAATGCTATGTTGCTTCGCAAAATGACATAAAACGAATCCCCAAGAGTATATTACGCTCGAATCCATCCATCCATAGAATAGTGCAATAGGCACTATTCTAATCCAAATGTCAAACTCGAAGCCATATCGATTTCCAGACATTATAGTAATCGCCATACTGGCCTTAAAAAAAGACTTAAGATGAATTATTTAGGAAAATTACATACATGTCCAGTTCTCTTACTGATCCATCTGTGACCCAAGGTTCTGAAGGAGGTTTCGCAATCAAATTGTGATCAGTAGGTACTTTGGCTAGAAGAATTTTATGAGCCCACAAAGCTTGAAATAAATAGAAGGACGCAAAAAGAGTTATTTGTATTGATTGAATTCAAGATAAAACGATTTATTCGTGTTTTATGATTTTGGAGTAAGAAAATCTTAGCGGGCACAACGTGTGACGCAAAACTGATTAACACATTAGTGTATGTGGGCTTGAACCGATTTTGGTCAGCTGTGAAAACCAGGGTAATCTTACTACTAGTGACCGTCACAAGCGTCTCAACAAACTTAAAAAATACTTTCTAATATTATTGTTTCTTACAAGTTAATCTTTTAGAGAGTCTTCTAATTTATTTACTCGCAAAGTTCTGTAAAACCAAATTGAAATCAAATCAGGCATTCAGAAATGTTACTCATCAGGAATTAAATTCACATTCATCCTACACTACTAATAAAAACGCGAAAATTTGTATGGATGGATGGATGTTTGTTACTCTTTCACGGCGGAACGGCTAAACAGATCTGGGTGAAACTTGTCAGAGAGATAGATTATAGTCTGGAATAGCACATAGACAACTTTTTATCCCGTGGGACTACCGGGATTTAAATCTTCGCGGGTCTATCCATATGGAGAGCTAGTAGCACCCTGCGGTATCACCAGCGTAGTTTTAAATCCCGGTATTCCTACGGGATAAAAAGTAGCCTATGTGTTATTCCAGGCTATAATACATCTCTGTACCAGTTTTCACCAAGATCCGTTCAGCCGTTCTAAGGTTATTTAAGTAGAGTAACAAACATCCATCCATCCATCCATACTTACAAACTTTCGCGTTTATAATACTTATTAGTAGGATTTAAAGGAATTCAGTCATTTAAATTCTCCACATAACAAATAACTAGTTGAAAACTTCAGCACCCATTGACCCTATTCACCGGGATGGTAGCAGACGGCAGAATAAAATATTTTATTTTTAAATTATATTCACGGTACAGTCTCTTGAAGTTTCTTGGATCTGCGAATGGAAAGTTGGATGGAACTTTACTCTTTGCTGGAACTGAAAGTTTCCTATCACTGAAACCGCATCAGAATCTATTATATATTTTCGCTTAAATATTTCAACTGAAACAACTGACTTTGGTGTATAGGCACGGTTGATATCAAATATTTTAACTGTAACAGAAGCAGCTTTACGACTTTAATACCTAGGCACGGTGGATATCCCCTCAGATCTATTAGTTCCAGGCTACGTTCCAGGTATTAAACTTAAGATTCTTGAAGTTGTTTAGGGGGGTCTGTCAGAGGGGAGTCAGAAGTATGAGCGATTATTACATTGGGCCCATAACCACATTTTCCAGAAGTTGGTATTCAACCACATTCCATGTGGCAACCGTGCAACCTGCCACATATGGATTTTTTTGAATCGAAGTGATGTTTTTTAAAGTATGATTTTTCTTAAACAAATATACAAGTTTAGTGATTTTATATGTTTCGAAATGTTGAAATGGGCGTGTGAGAAGAAATTTACGAGAGCATGGATTTTGCTAGTAAAATCCATGCTATGAGGCTTAAAGTAAACATTAAATTATATTAATTAAATGAAATTAAATATTTTTATAGTATCTAAGTTCTTGCTAATGAAAAAGCATATAGCCTACCTTAATATAGGTGATGGTGACCACTAAGCTAAGTGGTAACCATCACCTATATCTAAGCCATAATGTCGATTCTGTTGTTGCATTATCATAAACTAACTTAATCTGACAGCTCTAAATAAATTATAGCCGTCCTTGTTGTTTCAGTCCAGAATATTCCTGAATACAGCTATCGAATTATATAAATTTCGATCGTTTCCTGTTGCTCACAAGGTAAATGTTATGTAAAACCAACTCAGTAAGACTTGTAGTCCGTTCGAGGTGATGTATTTAGTGTTTATCTTAAGTAAAATAAAAATAAGTATAGAATGAATTTATAAGTTATTGCCTTATATTATTATTGTTTTAGACAATGCATATAAATTTGTAATCACAACATAGTAGTTTGTCCCTAGATGCAGATTTCAGATGCGGTTTTAATAGATAGTGTTCAAGAGGAAGGTTTAGTCTAATACATAAGTATTGCACTCGTGAAGCCGCGGCGGGTCACTAGTCATCAATAAAAAGATCAAAAATTGAATAAAACTGACTGAAGTTTAAGATACTTGTGCTAAAAACAGACTGTGTAACTCCCCGTTTAAAAACAACGCAAAAGATAATAGATTAGTGAAAATAATCAATATGCGATAACGATAGCTCGTGATACGTAGACATTATTATTTAGTATCGTATTATCATTCGCTTCGGCGACTGTCATGAACAATGGAAGATAAAAAGGAAATCAGTGGACACAAGCTGAAACATTTTGCAAAGTTACACGAGAAAATACAAATCAAATACGCCGACATGCAAAGGAGGCTTGAGAAATCCAAATCTGTTGACATACTTACATCGCTAAAAGATGATTACAGTTACAAAGAAGAGAGGTGTGTTAGCAACGGCAACTTGCGAGAGGCGGGTGAGTACAATAACGTTGATATTGAGAGAGACTCATTTAAGAAAACAGTGATAGTGGATGATTTAACGAAAACAGTGATCGTTGAAGAAATTGTAATGAAAAACGCAAGATTTCATGACGTTCACGAAGAAGACTGCAAACGTGAATCAGAATCCATGGACGACTTTATGATCATCGAACAGGAAGATATTGTACGTGAAAGTTATGAGTACAACAAACAATTTGACTACAGTGTTGAATCGTAAGTGGTAACGTGTGTGCTTGTTATGTGACGTCACGCTACTCACGCTATTAGAATAACAGGGAAAACTACAAAAAAAAACACAAACTGCTTCGCGACTCTGATCCCTATAGACATGGTAGATATCCCCTTAGATCTCTTAGTAACTAGTACTAAATCCATAATTATTCTATTTTTTATTATTCAAGGGTGACGAAGCTTTGCTCTTGCGAAAAAAATCGGAGGACCAAATAAATTGAGAAAAAAAAATTAACCTGTTGTTAGGAATACAGGGATGATTGATTGTTCGCTCACTGATTGCAAAGTTTGACACGCGTAACTTTTTACAGAGTAATCCGATTTTGATTATTATTTTTTATTGATAGATATAACTCTTAGTTGTTCACATGTAAATTTGGAAAAAAAATGTTACCCTAAGGCTGGAGAGAAAACATTAGTACATTATTTATACTTGTGTAGTAGAACGGATGGGTCTAATAGAGCTGTTTATAAAACGTATACAACTTTTTATTATATTTTTTTTTATTTGTTTTGGTTTTTTACAGTTCATTTTTCAAATTCTTTTTGTGGCTTCTGTGGCTGTTGTCACAATTTTGCTAATGTTCGATTCAGAAATTCTAGTGATTTATTTGCAGGTTAAATGAAATTGGTGTCACAATTTTGCTAATGTTTTTTTTTTATACAACCAGCTGATGGAACAAGCAGATGGCCCACCTGATGTTAAGTGGTAACCATCGCCTATAACAAAGCATTGCCTCGTAAGTCACGCACGATAGGAACGTGCCTTACGATGCCTTGCTCTGCGTCCATCAACTTGAGGCATATAGATGTTAAGCCTCATGTGCCTGTAAATACACCGGCGACCACACTCTTCAAACCGAAACACAGCGTTGCTGCTTGGCGGCAGAAAATGGCGTGGTGGTAGTACTTCCCTGGACTAGCCCTTCACAAAGAGCTCTACTACTCTTTAAAATAATGTTCGATTCAGAAATTCTAGTGATTTTTTTGCAGGTTAAATGAAGTTGGTTTGGACAGTGACAGCTGTGCCACAAGTCTACCTTCAACTCCGCCTCCCAAAATATCTATCCGAGATAGGATTAGCTCTAGAATAACGGCTCGCAGGGAAAGGCGAAAAGCGGAAAAAGAAAATTACGCGAAGGAAAACAAAAAGAAAGAAACTCGTGAAAAAGTCGAAAAGGTTCGATTTGTATTTACATTTAAACTTACTTTTGTTTCGATTGGGATACTCTAAAGCTCTTTTTAATGTTTTTGTTAAATGGAAAGCAATGCTATGTACCTACTGACCAGTTACTGTCAGCCTCTGTGGTTTTACCATAATTTGTATGCATGCAAAAACTAAAAAGTAGGTATGATTACTTTGTCATGGGCAAAAACATGTAAACATCAAATGCAAAAATATGCATACATGTAACACTACATAATGATAGTAGATTGTTTGCCAAGGGAGCAAAAAAGTATTTTTATGAGATAGATATATTTAATTTCTTAAGACGATTTCAGTTCATTTTAAGCAACACAACGAAACAAGACTACATTAAAGCGTTTAAAAAGAGCAAATTAGCAACACTAACTATTGCTCTTATAGAAACGAGTGGCTTGGAAACTGATGTCTCTGAGGAGAAACCTCGCTTTATGGCGTGTAGGTTTAGGTAAGTAAACTTTTGCCAAATTTGATCAATCTTTGTCCGCGAATTTTTTTTTATACAACGACTGATGGAACAAGCAGATGGCCTTCCTGATGTTATGTAGTAACCATTAACTTTAACAAACCATTGCCTCGTAAGTCACGCACGATAGAAACGTACCTTCCGATGCACAGTCCTGCGTCCATCAACTTGAGGCATACAGATGTTATAAGCCTCATGTGCCCGTTATTACACAGGCACAGGCGACCACACTCTTGAAACCGAAACGGCAGAAACAGGCGTGGTATATATAATACTTCTCCGGACGAGCTATTCACAAACAGCTCTACTACTCCTAAGATTTTCTTCAGTAGGTATCGTAGTGTATCGCAGACGCCCATGAAAATACCTGTAGACGACCATTTTATCCAAAACTGTGTAAATCCATAATGGTCGAAAGACGAGCAGTTGGCATGATAATTCTGCTGAATACTTTTCTTTTTTGAATTTTCAATTTGCGTATGCTCTAAGTGACACACGACTCTAGCTAAAAACGTTTTGAAAGTTTGAGAGATCAACGAACCATTCGAAAATTGCGGATTGTGAATATACGAAAATAACAAGTTAATAAAAAATTCTTCCAGGTTAGGCTCAGAGAAATACAAATCAAAAACAGTGAAGAGCCACAAACCCATCGTGAAATGGCAGGAATTATTTAATTTCAGCATGTATGATGATAACGTGCTCGAAATTACACTGTGGGATAAAGATATTTTTATTGGCAGGTATTTATTTTATTTTGCTATAAATTTATATCTAATTTTACACGTATAGTTACTGACTGATAATCTACGCACAGCCAAAGAGTATGAAATTCGAAGGGTATTAGATTCCTGGGGGGCTATCATGAGTTTAGTGCCGACCGCGATCGATCGTAGATCGCAACGATCTACACCGAATTTCAAGGAAATTAAACAACGACATCTAGCGTATTCTTTGAGAAGCTTAAGGGAAGCTTCTCAAAGAATGCGAATAATATATAATATTTATAATAAGAATAATGATAAAAATCATAAGAATTTATTAACAGTATAAGAATAATATATAATATTGAATTTCCTTGAAATGCGGTGTCTATCGGTGTGATCTACGATCGATCGCGGTCGGCACCGGAACTCGTGATAGACCCTTATAGCCCCCCTGGTCTTCTTCTTGTCGTGTCACTGTAATAATGTTTGTGTTTGCTATAATTATCAATAAATAATTTTTATTTCATTTTCACTAGTTTCTTTCGTAACAGCTCCTTTCAAGCACTTGACACATGTTATAGAATTTGTTATGTGCTGGTTTCCTCACGATTTTTTCCTTCTCCGTTTGAGAGTAGGTACTGTGTGCACACTGTGCACAAAACTTTTTTAAACAGAAAAAACTCATTTGTGCCCGCCCGATTTTGAACCCACGACATTAGGGTCGGAAAGCAGCGCTACCCGTAGACCCCAGTGTGCCAGATTCCGGGTATATGATAGGTATGCACGAAAGTGATTTTTAAAACTCAATCCATAAAAAGGTTCAGCGGGGGTTGAAGTTTGTATGCAAAAAGCTTTTAGCAGACGAAGCCCGTTTGTCTATCTTTTACATAAAAAAGATGAAATCACGCGGGAGTGGGTACACTTGTAAATTTATTTCATCATCATATCATCAACCTATGTTAGTCTACTGCTGGACGTTAGGTCTCTTAATGTATTTATATTCTTATTTTAAAATTTTAGGAGCACAATTGACTTGCTAGAGCTTGATAAGGAGATGACCCACCGCATGCACATAGATTTGGAGTGTGAGACGGGAAGTGCCCAGTTGTTCATTCTGCTGACCATATCTGGCACGGCTCTGTTGAATAATCTGATCGACTTGGAGGACTATCACGAGACACAGAGGCGGCTTTCGTCTGTGCGGAAAAATTACGTATGTTACCTAGCTATCTAAACCTTTAGTCAAGCAATGCTTGTGAAATCTTATATTCTTATTTTGCAATAATAAAGCTAATCTGAATCTAAGAAACGAGTCCAATTTTCATGAAATTTGATATGCAGGGGATTTCGAGGGCGATAAATCGATCTAGCTAGGATTCATCTTTTGATAATGATTTTTTATTTGTTTTTTCCGGCAGTGAAACATATGACTCCTCCAGAACTGATATGTTGGCGAGTAAATTCTATTATTTTTGAGCTACTTCAGTAGATTGCGTTTTTATACAACCGAACAAAGCAACACTCAGACATTATTTCAAAAACGTTAAACGTACTTTGCTTCGTAAGGAAACCGTATTCTAATTTCTAAGATGGGCTAGCAACCTAGGCTACGAATACTAACCCCCGGTTGCTGAAAGTGCGACCTACACTAATCGGCATTCAAGTCACTACTATTTCTGTTTTTACTAATTGGATAGAGATGCAAGTGACTTGACAGCCGATTAGTGTTGATCGCGCTTTCAGAAACCAGGGGCAACCACTGCAAAATGTGGGATTGTGCCAAATGTACAGTGTGCGTGACTAACAAGGCAATGCTTTTTTTAAATGATTATTAATAATCAACATCTAGTGAGCCATCTGCTTGTACTATCAGTTAGTTAGCAGCATGAAAAAGGAACATTTTGATCTCATTTGGATTTCCAGACTTGGTACCGAATGAAAAACAAAGAAAAAGGCGTGGGCTCGTGCTTCATAATAGTTTATGGAGCAAAAGGACTATCTGGCAATGAATGCTACTGCGTCCTAGAACTTGGCAACGATAGGCTGCAAACTCATACGGACTGTAAGACAAACGACCCTAACTGGATGAAGATTTTTACGTTGTAAGTTATTTTCATAAACATGATAGTGGTAACAATTTCTGTGTTTTAATTTTCCTAACTTAACCTAATTTGACAGCACTAAAAATATTGCCATCCCTTTCTAAAAGACTGCAACAACAAGGACGGCTATAATTTTAGAGCTGTCAAATTAGGTTAGTTTAGGATAATGCAACAACAGAATCGACACCAATGTCTCAAGTCTCAATAACTGTCTGATGATGATAAGACGGATGATAGGAAATAATTTTATAAAAAGACATGTTCTGCCAACCTCACTAACCTATACCTAGTGGGATAAAAGCAAGAAGATGATATTTTCACAAACTATTTATTATTTCTAACCAATATATTGTAATCACAGTGACTAGAAAATTTAATTTTATTTAAAGTCAGTTACCTTATTCAGTATCAACCTCAACATAAGTACCAAAAAAAATATCAAACTTTTTCCAGAAACAGTTTGATTATTTTTTATAGAATTATTATTAAAAAGTAATTCTGTTCTGTTTTGCATGTGAAAATAAACTTCTACTTTACTCTACTTCAGAACACCATGGCCCCTCGGAGGTTTGTATAAAGTTACCATGGATATTCGTATGCATTTCACAATGTTTTTAGCACTGTTACTGACATTACGACCATCCTAGAAGTAACTGTTCACGATGAAAAGAAATCCGAAGATATTGGCAAAGTGTCCGTTCCTCTCCTCAATATAAAGAATGGGAAGAAGATCTGGTACGCACTGAAGGATAGTACGCAGAGAGATCGGGCGAAAGGAAACAATCCACGGATTTTATTGGAGATGCGAGTTACTTGGAGCCCTGTGAGTACTGCTGCGTTTACACCCAGCTCATGTCCGTGGAAACGTAAACGTCAACGCTCTCTCTCTCTCTCTCTTTCTCGCTCTCTCTCGCGTTACTACACGAGTTGCCGTCGTGTTAACGTTCGCGTTGCCACGGGCATGAGCTGACTGTAAACGCAGTATTATACTGCGTTTACAGTCATGGTACCTCCCTACTATTACTTATTGATATTATTATGTTAAAGGGACGTGGACTTTTAGGCTGATGATGCTAATTTTATTATAATGTAAAAAACAACATCGGTTTAAGGCTGAATTGCAAGGCGTTTAAAAATGTAAAATAACATCTTGTCCTTTTTATGAAGGGATATAGTTTTAGGGATTATTTTTACCCAGTTTCATTGTGTAACAAAATGCACACAATGAAACGAATGAATGAATGAAATGAATTTTACGACTGCAGCATACTTGGCGCAGTCATAAAATTCATCATCCGCGTGTAAAAGTCAACTGCTAGATACATGTTAGCCCTCGGTCCTCATCGATTATGTTTTTATTTCATCAAAATGTATGAAAGCCATTGTTTTCCAGTTGCGAGCTTCAACAAGGGTCATAAATCCGAAAGAAGAGAAATATTTAGAATTGGATGACAAACTTCAGAGGCACATATTCGCGCACAATTTATCGAGGGCAAAAGCTGTGTTTGCCTGGATAATGGACGCATTTCGGGTGGTCAAGTATGGAATTCCCATTCATCATATTCCATTTGTTTTAACCCTTTTCATCGGTATTGCCTAGAAATAAGTAGCAAATTAATTAAAAGTAACATTCACGGACCCATATTTTAGAACCATTCATAGGTTATTAAAACAGGCCAGTTTCCTCACCATGTTTTCATTGATCTTTTTGATTTTATTTTCTACGTAAGCAAATTTTTTTTTTACATCTAGCTAATGGGACGAGCAGATGGCCCACCTGATGTTAAGTGGTAACCATCACCTATAACAAAGCATTGCCTCGTAAGTAACGCACGATAGGAACGTACCCTACGGTGCACTACCCTGCGTCCATCAACTTGAGGCATACAGATGTTAAGCCTCATGTGCCTGTAATTACACCGGCGACCACACACTTCAAACCGAAACACAGCGTTGCTGCTTGGCGACAGAAAAAGGCGTGGCGGTAGTACTTCTCCGGACGAGCCCTTCACAAAGAGCTCTACTGCTCTTAGTTTATGATCATTGGAGATAGTTTGGGACATGTTTTTATCAGCTTTACTGATTTTCAGGACGTGTTTTGAATGGGATTCAAGACGGTCGAATGTGTTTGCATTGACAACATGGCTATTGTTCTGTTGGTTCTTCAAAATGTGGATGTTACCTCTCCTTCTTCTTATTCCTTTTGTATGGTACAAGCCTGAAAAGTACTCATACATACACTGTAAGTAATTCACATGCACTTCATGTGCTAATGGTATTATAGAAATTATGATATTCTTTTTTTGACCCGTGATCATGGTGCATGCAACTGTGCCGAAATATCGGGAAACAACAAACTCACAAATCATGGTAAATATTCCGTTTTAAATGAAAATGATACAGTCTCCAAAACCGGTTTATTTGCGATTTTTTGAAACTGATACATTTAGCTACAGTTTTTTCTTACGTACTTGCGACAGTGATTACGAATTTTATGGCGGTTGTCAGCCTCGGGAAACTCTCGTCTACTATTTGATATACCGGAGTCAAAGGTTCTTGTTGCATTACATTTTCATAAAAAAAATCATTGTGCTCTTCAGTTTGATAACTATATAGTATTTTAATAATTTTGTTACCAAAAAACCAATCATGATTTCAAAGAAGTTCAAACAACGCAAAGTTTGGCAAAGAAGAAATGATTATATTTTCTGAATTAATTCCAGGGAGAAAGTATTTTAATAAAAGTGCTTCTATGGAGCTTGTTGAATCTTCTAAGAAGGATAAGGTACGTAAACAGTGTAAGGAACGTTTTTTTATTACAAAGGCTCAAAACATAAAGAAATATAATAATAACAATAATTTATTTACTAAGAAAATTACAAGCAGTTCTACCTGAACGAAAGCTTATTTAGCTCAATTTTCTTTTTACCTTGAAGGAATTCAATGAAGCCTTTTTTAACTATTCAAAATCAATTTTATTTTAGGAAGAGAAAAATACCTCGTTGAGACAGAAAATAAACAGCTTACAAGAAATGGTGCAGAGTGTTCAGAATTTTATTGGAAAGTTTGCAAGTCTTGGTGAGAGAATTAAGAAGTAAGTTGTCATTTTTAATGCCATTCCTTCTCCGTCGTATCGTAAAACTTTTCGATTAGTCTAGATTTATTAAACTGCTTTATAAGTGTACATCCTCATATTCTGAGGAATGATTTGGGTTCGGTGAAGAAAAAATATCGTGAAAACAATAGCAACCGTTATTAAAACCTATGAAGTAGGTACATATAAGTACCATTAATAGTTACAATTATTTACAAAATACAATGAAACAGTTGAGCTATCTGACCGTTGCAAACGATCTATAGATGGCTCAACTGATCCAAATCAGTGCCAGTCGGAAGCGTACCCAAGACACTGGCTGCATTAGTAGTACTACACTAGTACCATTACAACTTAATGTTTGCTTAGACATTATTATAAGATTTTGATCTACGAAGAATTTTATTAAATAAATAAATAATGCTGGACAATTCACACAGCACTGTCTAGCCCCAAAGTATTCTATTGCTATTCAAAGCTTGTGTTATGGGTACTAGATAACTGATATATTTAATACATTATATACTTACATAGATAGATATTTTTTATTATACATAGAGAACACCCAGACCATCGGAACAAATTTCTGCAGATCGTACACAAATTTCTTCCAAGGCGGAAATCGAACCCGCAACCTCTTGCGTCGCAGGCAGGCTCTCGCCCGCTGCGCCACAGAGGTCGTCGATTTTATTGGGGATAAACATTACTTGTGGGATTTAAGTTACTGTTGTATTTGCGTAATTTCGTTGAATATATGTTGTTTATATAGCGCGACTGAGTATAGAGAGAATAACTTCATTCTATAGTTTGATTTGATGTCTGCAAATAATTTAAAATATGCGAGGGAGGATTTGTATATCTCTTGTCAGCATCAAGTCAAGCTTATTTTTTTCAGTTTAAACTTTTATTTTACAGCCTTTTCAACTTCACGACGCCATTCCTGAGCTTCCTAGCCATCATCATGGTATCACTAGTCTCACTAGTAATGTTCCTCATTCCTGTGCAGTACATCTTTATGATATGGGGTAAGTCGAAAAAGTTTTTTTAAGGTATCGTAAAAAGTGAAAAGATTAAAATGGAATTTATGATACAAAACCGTCGTTGTTTTTATAATCATTGCCGATAAAACAAGCAAGTTACTTGTTACTTGTGTTGGACTCGTAAAAAAAAACAAAACAAGCAAGTGTGTGTGTGTGTGTGTGTGTATGTTTGTTTGAAATGGTACCCATCACCTTTACAAAGCATTGCATCGCAATTAACACAGGAGAAGACCGTGTCCTATATGATCATGCGTCGTTGGGTACAAAGAAACATGAATATTCCAAATTTAAAATAAACATTCTTATTCACAGGAATCCACAAATTCACCAGAAAAATATTGCGTCCCAATAGGATACCAAACAATGAAATTCTGGATTTACTTTCGAGGGTGCCTGATGATGATACTTTGGTAAGTCTACCATACGTGTTACTCGCAGCCGAGATATTGCTGTAATTTTCAGCTTTTTTTTTGCGTAATCACGCAAAAAATGCTTCGTTCAAGAAGCCGACTACTGGACGTACGAGTTGGCCTCCACTATAAATTTCTAGAAAGAGCGATTCTGTGCACTCTCCATAGAATTTTAGCGATATTTATTTAGTTTGATGATGAAACAACATTTTTTAGGAACGCATTAAGAACTAAATTATTTTATCACAATAAATGTTGGAAAAGTTCTTCAACGGTGAAGCCTCAGAATGGCGCCAAGCCTGACTCCTGTTGTAGACAAGTTTATTTATACTATTTACTGATGGACAAACACATGGCCTACGATGCACTGCCTTGCATCCATTAACTTAGGCATACATTATGTTAAACATCTTGCGCCTGTAATTTCACTAGCAACCCCTTCAAACCGAAACACAGCAACACTGGTCTATTGCTTAGATAGGAACATAAGCGCATTGAGTTTTTTTTGTAAGAAAACCGTGGCTTCGTTGCAATATAAAAAAATATCGCCTTTCATTTATATCCTCCCATCCATCCTGATTAAATGGACCAGTGATCTGCTTACCCTAGAATGCTTTAGTAGTAATTAGTTCAATATGCTATACAAGCAATCTGTCCTCGCTGGACATAATAATTACTACAGTGCAAGCTTGGTCTATTGATAATCTAATCCATCACCGTACCTCGGTTGTAAGCCGGATAACTATTAGCAAGATGTGTACTAATTTATTAATATATATATCGGTTTATGAATTTAAAGGTAAATTTCTTAAAAAAAAAATGCTATTGTTTGCCCTTTCGGTTTTTTCAAAACTACACAAAGGTTAACTGGAAGAGAATGCTCTCTAGCATTAAGTTCGTCTATGTACGATACATTTTGTTTATGTGCAATAAAGAATTTTCTATCTATCTATCTATTGTTGTGAGAGATTTAACAAGATTTTTCCCAATGAATACAGAGTACCTTAATGAGCTTTGCCAAGCCTGTATTGAACCTTGCTAGCTGTTAAATATTCAAGTAAAACTTAAACAAATTATATTCCTTCCCCATGGACTGACGACATTGTGAGGATCCCGGGAAGTCAGTGGATGGAGAGGTCTCGCAAGAGGTCTTCCTTCCCTATACATTTCCAAATTTATAGGGGAGGTGGTGGGTTCAACAGAGTGATGGTGATTTATTTTAATACAATTTGTACGTAAAAAATTAAGTATTTGGAACATGGATATATTTTAATGAACCTTTAAAATATTATTCTCCGAAAAAAGCTGCATAAATACTACTGTAATATGTATGTGTGTAATATGTTTATTTTGTTTTAGCTCAACATTCAAGAACTGCCATTGGAAGAGCTGCCAGAAGAAGATATTATCAAGTGATGTCAGTTTATCATAAAGATACGAAGAAAAAAGATCTTATTATTTTATTTCAATATTTTAGGTTTAAGTTATAAGTACATGTACCTAACATTTATTTATTGAGATATTAACATCATAACAGGTTTTTAACATAATTAAATACGTATCGCAAGTTTTATTCTTATTTTCATGAAATCTCTTAATGGCTCCCTCTTAAAAAGTTGTTGTAGTTAAACAACTTTTTGCAAGAAAAAGCCGACTTCAATTAATGCACTGTAAAATACACTCATTATACTACATATATTAACTTAAAAACTGCTCGTCAGATCTGTCTTAAATTTAAATGGGACCACATGACAAAAAGAAAAAACCATCTAAATCATTTCGATAGAAAGAATCATCAAAATCGACCTACCCAGTAAAAAGTTATGTGATAACAATCATTAAAAATACAGGCAAATTGATCCTCCTCCTTTTTTTATGTAGCTTAAAAATAAAAATAAATTCTAATAAAAATATTCAATTCAGTTACATTATGTTTATTGTTTATGTGATCTGCCATTGAAACCCGGCGTGTCAGCTCTTGTATTTTCAATCAGAAGCAGCTACGAGTATTAATATAGCAACCCTATCGGCAGCACTAGTCGTTAATATTCTGATAAATGATGTATGTAACGATTATGTTAATGCACTTGTGGCTCATTTGAAGCGACTCGCGACTAGGGAATCATCTGGCATTCGATACACCGCTAATATACATAACTGAATATATTCTAATAATCAGGGAATATTGATAAAATAATTAAGTAAAATAAATTTAAGAAAAAATAATATCATGTAGGAATGTTGACTAGCATTTTGCAAAATTTTATTTTAGTGAAACTTTTATTTGAAAACACAGGAATGATTCCTATATCTAGCTGATTCTTTTTGAATCATTTATACATTTTAGAACTTTTTTTCTGAAATTAGTATAGGGTATACGCTGCTATAGGTACCAAATCAAACTGACAATAATGTTCCAATATTTACATTTATTATACTTTCCGGTAGGCACTTAAATTACATCGATTATAATAAATAAATAATAAATAGGCATAATAAAGTTATTCTTATACATAGTACTAAATCATACCTATTTAATCACAGTTCACAATGATGATTACTTTGTACGATTAAAAGTTTAAAAAGCTTTCAAATTATCGTCTAAACTACAATATCTTTCCCCAGCCTATCGAATTCATTGGCAAAGTAAATCATATCCTTGTGGTCGAGAGCTGAGTTTTGGAAAACGATGCGGAAGAAATTGACGAGGTCGGCCTGAGGTTGGTACGTGACCATCATACTACCTTCCTTTATCATGAGTTCCTTTATTTTCGGGGCAACCTTGTGTAGTCTTTCTTTATAATCTGGTTCGTTCTCGCAACCTCGCAAACACTTGGGAACGTACCAGAACATGATATTGGTGCACTCCGGTTGCTCGAGAACCAGTTCAAATCCTTCCCTGTTCCGGATGTGATCGAGGAAGTACTTAGCGTTGTCGAATAATGTATCGATATGTTGCTCAAAACCTTCAGTTCCTTTCGCTTTCCACATAAACCAGAATTTCAAAACGTCGGCGCGCCGTCCGCACTGAATATGCTTATCCCCCGTGTCATATGAAGTGTCGTAGAATTTATCTTTTTGGAAGAGATACGTGGCGTTGGATGAGTGTCCCTCTTTCAGCACATTTTTGTGCCTAACCAGGAAGGTTGAGCATTGTTGTGGCGCCGCCAAGAGCTTGTGAGGATTCCACGTCACCGAATCAGCCCTGAAACAAGTAACCTCAATTATTCAATTACCAAAGATACAAGATTTGAATCGATGTAACCACTTTATAACGGCCTCAGCGCTTGGATGCGTTTTGAGATTATACGAAGCGTGAAAAGTGATTAACTGGACCAACTTGTAGTATTCAGCCGGTCGAGTATTTTTACGATATTTAGTGAGCAAAACTGTTTCAAATTGGAGGCTATCTAAAACAGCGAAACCTCGAGCCGACCTCGACAACTTTACGTTCAATACTTCCAGTGCAATTACAACTCCCCTTCGCAAACCAAATTAATTGGTCGCGTACCAAAGAGAGGAAATATAACAAGTCCGCTGATACTCACAGCTCAATGCCGCTCAAGAGGTGCCTATGTTTGTTTGACATCAAAGCGCCCCCTCCCCACGCCGCGTCGACATGGAGCCATAGATTATATCGTTTGCAAAGGCCTGAGATTTCTGGTATGGGATCGAATGCTCCATAGACCGTCGTCCCAGCTGTGGCCGTGACCAGGAAAGGGGAAGCCCCATCATCTAACGCTTGGTTTATCTTCAGTTCTAAATCCGCCAAGTCCATTTTTCCCACTGAGTCAGTTTTAACTAAGATACAGTTGTCACTTCCTATTCCCATGAATGTGGCCAACTTTTTTGTCGAGTAATGAGCAAGCTCGGACGTAAAAAGAACGAGCTTCGGGACTGCGTAGACACCTTTGTTCTGAAACAAATAAAAGGTCATCATGAGTTTTTTGGAAAGATAATATTGTTTTTGTCTGTATGATCACAGGAATAAAGCATTTTCTTATGGGTAAACAAGTTTTTGTTAGTGAAAAAATAAAGAGAATTGAATTGTCATTCTAAGGAAAAAAGTGGGTTTTTATATGGTGTTTTAGAAACTTTTTCCTCAATCGCGGTAAAGGTAGCCAAGCAAGCATGTCTTTGTGTCAGTGGGAACCCCTGCAGGAAGTTTCCTTTAACGTGAAATTTGGTCAGAACAACGTCTCATGTCATGACGATGCTCTTACGAACACCTTTGCGGAATAGTGCACTAGAGTTTACATTTCAGATTTATTCTAGTGAATATAAAACTGTATTAACTTTTATTAATTAATTACTACTGTCTTGCATTCCAAAAACTATCTAGTTAACCTAAACAAAGCTTGTGCAATGATAACTTTAATACAGCTGAAATACTTTTTTTAAAAAACACTTATTCTAACACCCAGACAGAAAACAAACATCTCAGTTCATTGCACAAATCTTGGTGGGGCTCGAACCCACGGCGAACAGCGCAAAAAGTATGACTTCTAACCTTCTACTACCAGTTAAGCTGATAGACTGTCGGAAGCCTTCGAAGATGTACAAATTCCGGAACCATTTAAACTATTAACACATCAATAATACCACCAAATATAATTGTTTCAGCCGTCTGAAAGGTCAATTTTAATTCTTTTTGCAAGTAGGTCAAGGTCATTGCCAAGGCATTTTAACTAACACCTAATTGTAGGCCTATAGCAATTTCCGATTGGGCACGCAAACCGCAATTGCAATCATTATCAATGTTAGCACTAAGTACCGACAACCTGGTCATAATGACTGTCGTATCGCAACCTTCAATCCGTCCTCATCTAGGCTTGCTTTTAGTCTACTTCTCAAGTTTAGTTAGATCTGCTTTTATAATGCGAACATGCTAAAATTCATTATGTTAGAGTTAGAGGCTAATATTCCAATCTCGATACGATTGAGAAATCCCATGGAAATCCCAGACCT
The DNA here is from genome assembly GCA_963576535.1 of Plemyria rubiginata. Classification (NCBI taxonomy): domain Eukaryota; kingdom Metazoa; phylum Arthropoda; class Insecta; order Lepidoptera; family Geometridae; genus Plemyria; species Plemyria rubiginata. The sequence goes on along the minus strand of OY754917.1, from coordinate 8,167,723 downwards.
ACCTAGTGTTTCTGACAAAATCCCAACTAAATCGAGATACGGCTTCAGGGGTTTTAGCTCAGGATTTAAAATCCATATTTTTTTACATGTCATTAGCAAAGTAATAAAAGACGAAAAACTGTCGGTATTACGAGAAAAAAATGCATTTTTCTTTTAAGGCCCCGGTGACAGCGGCTCGCAGTTTCGAGGTGCGATTGGCTATTATTTCATTTCGGGGAGGTTGTTTGAAAGAATAACTATCCAGTGACACGCATAAATACTGTTCGAATACAAATAATACAATGATATAAGGGAAATGTGCTTGAGTCAGAAATCATTTTGGTATTAGTATGTTTGGCCTTACGTTTACCTAATAACAAAATGATTTCTGACTCAAGCACATTTCACTTGTATTATTGTATTGTTTGTATTCAACCAGTATATATGCATGTCACTTGATAGTTATTCTTTCAAACAACCTCCCCGAAATGAAATAATAGCCAATCGCACCTCGATACTGCGAGCCGCTGTCACCGGGCTCTTAATCTAATTTCTGATGGAACAGACAGATGATGGCATTGCCTCACAAGTCACGCACTGTAGGAACGTGCCCTACAAGGCAGTGCCCGGCAGTGATCAACTTTAGGCATACAAATTTAAGCCTTAAGTGCCTGTAATTTCACCGGTTTTCAAACCGAAATACAGCAAAGGTACTTGGCGGCAGATTTCTGGCAATTTTTCGAAGGTGAGTTTTTGGAGGATTCACTACCCGGTCTTTACAAAAAATTAAACCATGAATGCCGTAGAGTTTTTATGGAGGTCGATTTAGATAGTACTTACTTATTGGTAGGTCCTTGATTACCTACCTGTCTGTAGTTTTACCTGTACCTACCTATTTAATGTTTGTATGCTAAGCAGTAGGATCTGTAGATTCGAAACTGCACACCAACCTTTCTTATTTTGTGAAAACCAGATTCAGGAACAATACATTATTTATGATTAGTTTATCAAAGAGCGAGACTATTGCCGCGACAAACATCTGCGGAGATAATCCCCAGTTTGTCCAATTATATTGTTCCAGCTAGTCCTTTGACTTTTTGGTCCGATTTTATAAAAAAGCGGTTGATTATAATGAATCTCATATTTAGTATCAATTCAACATTAGTATATTTCCATATTTTCTTGTGATCCAGATATCATAGAAGTATATCAAAATTTCAGATAAAATGTGATTTAGTTTAAAAAAGAACTTGGTACCTTTTTCGTGTTATTCTGCCCTGCCGTGCAAGTACGGTTCTTGTCGATCGCTAATTTGTCGATCGGCTAAAGTCGATGAACCAATCGAATCGTATCGTTCCACCATTTTACACGAATTTGACGATTCTAAATGTCAAATTAGGCGATCGATAAGAACCGTACTTGCACTGCTAGTATTACAAGAAAAAAAATCTACGTTTAATGTTTCAAACTATGTCATGATCGCGAAATTTTAAAAAATATTTTACTGACCTTACTTCGAAAGTCAAAATCAATTGAACACAATTTACAATTAAAATTTGAAACGTCTTAAAACCAAGTAAATAAGGAATCAGCTCCACATAAATAAGCCTATAAATTAAAGAATCCTTGAGTTAGTGTTTAAAGTATTCAAAGTGCCGTTTCTATTTACAACATAATGGCTTTGTTTTAAAACATATTTTAGTGTAAAGAATGTTATAATAAACCGACAATACACGCAATCTGCAGATCGGGGTTAAGGTAATCGTTATCAGAGTGTAGGTATTGCTTCCTACTAAACTAACAATCAAACTTTACGTTTATCCATGCAATTGAGATTCTACTCTTTACAAAATGATTTAATCAAAAAAAGACAAGAACACTTGCCCTTATAATAATAGTTAGCTACTTAAAAAAATTAATAGACTACATTCATTTCATCAAAATAATATTGATTTAGATACTATGAGTTGTAACTTAATTTACTTATTATATTTTGTAACATTTTGATCCCCACTACCGTGGAATAATTACTTAACCTGAAAAGTTGTGGGCGATGGAATTGTTGTGAAATAATATTACTCATAGAATAGTCATTCAAGTAGTATAAGACAGGGTCATCATTATTCACAACAAAATTCCTTTAACGTTGACCACAGAAAAAGGAAAATTCTGAAGAGGAAATTATAAAGAACAGGCAACAAGGAACAAACTGATGACCATCCAATTTTTAAATTATCGTGGTAATGTCAAATGTTTTAAAGTAGTTTTTCATTCTAATTGAATATTATTTTTGACAATCACGGCACTCTATTAATTTCAAACATAAGTAAGCAAAGCTACTAAATGAGCAACATTATAATTATACTCAATGCAAAGTTACCTACCCCAATTTTATAAATAGACATCTAAGTTTACCAATCACAAGAAATTTGAGTCTGATGAAAAATAAATCAGCTTCAGTAATTTGGGTTTTTCAATCTTAATTATATAAATATAAAAAGACAATGTCTCTTGGGCCGCAGCTAATGGTAGTCCAGGAGACAGAGCCTCACACTTACTGTTGATTTTGTTAATCAAATAAACATTTTTAATTTTCATTCCACCACAACAAAACACTCACCTTAATTTCGGGATAATAATAGAATCGCGCACAGCTGATCGCGTATCCATTAGCGAGGGAACCTCCTGGGCAGAAGATTCCATCTCCTTCGCCGTTCTTCCATCCAACGATTGCCCTCATTTCTCTCAGAACTTCCTCTTCCATCAAAGTGAAGACGGGAGCGACTTCGAAGGTGTAGACACTAGGGTTCAGGGCGTCAGTCAGCCATTGACCAATCAGGCCGTAAGGGTCGACGGAGGAAAATAACTGGTTGACAAAGTATGGGTGTGCTGTGTTTACTGAGTATCGTGCAACCTGGAAATACAAAGTTACTAGAAGTGCCGATTAAAAAGTATGTCCTTTTCCTATATATCCTCTCCCGACCCTCACCTCGGACCCCCACCTCGACCTCCCCTCGATAAAAAGTAGCCTAAGTGCTATTGCAGATCTATCAGCAATTCTGGCGTTATCGAGCAACAAACATCCATCCAACCTTCCACATTCATAATATCTAGATGCACCCTTGTTTTTCTTTTTTATTTATTTATTCCATTTTTAATTATAAATTATGGTGTGTCTAAAAAAACTAAGAATTAATTTCTTTAGACTTCGAAACGCAAGACATTCTAATTCAAATTCAAGGTAGTAGAAATGGTAGAATGATGTCTCCTGGACCCCCGTAAGGATGTGTATTGTGCATTGTCCCCTGCTAACCTTGCCCCAGCTAGCCAAACTTCTTAGAACAGCGGAGTAGGACTTTATTAAAAAAAAATTATCTTGGGCTGTATTTTTTACGAAATTTCAATATGTTGAGTGTTCATAAAAATTTTATGAACTGTACATATTGAAAGTTCTTCAAAAATATATCTTAAAAATAAAAAGTTGGAAGGGCCGCAAATCACCCTAGGTCAGAAAAACTCAAGACTTGTAAAAGATCAAAAACTTACGTCAGCCATCAGTCCCAAAAGCACATCATGTGACACTGGTCCATCCCTAGGTTTCAGGTCTATCGCCTTCTTTATGTCCTCAGGAGTCGCCCATTCCACCACTTTCGAGGTCCGCTGAGATCGTCCAAACACCACCCTCTCAACCAACAGGTCTGCCGCTCGCCGGATAAAATCCTCATGCTTCGATCTCTCCGAAAGGCTCTTGAAAAGGGTCTTGTCCACCCCTATCTCTTCGCCTCCCGGCACTATAAGATCGGAATCAGCAGGCATTGTATCTTTTTAACGCGACGAAAATTAAATTGCATTAAACTATTTATTTAAATAATTTAATAATCACTGTATTTGTTGCGGCCGCCCGCCAGTCGAGCTTAGTGTGTTTAGCTGTGGTGTTTCAGCGCAGCCGTTTATAAAGGCGCATGACAAATCGCACAGTAGGTACATATCTAATTAAATGGTTATCTAGCTAGAGAAACTGAAAAACATATAGGTAGGTATTCCAGCGTCTGAAACTAGTATTAGCCAGTTCCTTCAGATAAAAATATTTTGTTAAGCCATAGATAATATTTTAAAAGGGATAATAAGGGATATAAACATAAGTGTAAAACTCGTGACCCGCAGGTTGCATGCAGCCCGCGGTTGTGTAAACACGGTAGAAAAGCTTCATCTTGGAGTTTAAATATTTATTTCGTTTAAGAGTCTGACTTCCGCCAAAGTCAAAGTCAAAGTCAAAATATGTTTATTCAATAAAATCACAAGGACCATCTTGAACCGTCTTAAAACTAGGTGACTCTAGTGCCAGTTCCACGCGACCAACACCGAGAAGAACAGGCAACAAACTCGGCACAACAACTTTTCTCTCCAGCATTTTTCGAAGACATAAATGATGCAGTTATGAGAAATCGTAAAATTCAATAATTAATTAATTAATATTGCAATGCTATTCTCCAGAGCTTGCATTTTATATATTCAGGACACGTGCGAGCTAGAAGTTTTTTGACGGTAGCCTTTGTCTTAAGATGTTTATTTAGAACTCAAAAAAATTCATAATTTTAGTTTGATCATAAAATTTTAAATAAAACAAAATACTATGAATAAGTTCTGGGACTAGAATTATACTGAATTACGCTTTTTTTGATAAAGGTATACAAAAAGTTTGTCTTGAATCTTCTTTTTTTGTAGTATCAAATTAGTTTCGGAGAGCACTGGTGGTCTAGTGGTAGCGGCCCCGCCTTCCGATCGTAAGGTCGTAGTTTCAAAACCGGTCGTGCACCAATGAGTTTTTTTGTAAAAAAAGATAGATAGAGATAGATAACTCTTTATTGATTATCACAACAAAATAAAGATAACATTGTAACTTAAAAACTAAAAATCGTAACAATTCAATGGGCGGCCTTATCGCTAACAGTGATCTCGTCCAGGAAACCTTTGGATGGACAGAACTGAACATAAAAAGAGAGGAAAAAAGTATGTGCACCAAGCCAGTACTCTCAAACGGTGAAGGAAAACATCGTGAGGCATCCGGCATGTAGTAAAAACCTAACCCCCGGTTTCTGAAAGCGCGATCAACACTAATCGGCTGTCAAGTCACATGCTATCTCTATCTAATTTGAACTAAAAGCTGAATAGCTTTGAGATAACGGGGGTAAAAGTTCTATAACATGTGTCAAGTGCTCGAAAGGAGCCTCTTGAAGCGCACTTAAAATCATTTTACCACACTGTTTTGAAAGAAACTAGTGACAAGAAAAGAAGAAGAAGTTTCGGTAGTTTGTTCCAAGAGTTGAGAGAGAGAGAGGTCTTAGAAGTTTGATTTAAGTAAGATGGGATGCGATGTTTTAAGGTGACTTGGCCCACGAAACTTTTAAGTTTGACACCCCTGCCTTAGGACACAGTGGATCCCTTGGAAATGACGCCGCTGACGAGCTGGCCAGAAGAGGATCGGAAACACTAACCGAAGGACCGGCACCTTTCCTCCCTCTGCCATTCTCGCAGCTACGCACATGGATGCGACAATACTACCAAAACCAACACGAACTACGCTGGACACGGACGACTGACTGCAGACAGTCAAGAGCAGCAATACCAGCAACCTCACCTAGGCTAACACGACGCCTAATGAACCTACAACGACGAGACCTAAGAACCATTGTGGGGACCATAACAGGTCACTGCCCACTGAACAAACACCTCTACAACATCGGAGCGACAGACAGTCCACTCTGCAGAGGCTGCCTATCCGAAGAAGAATCAGCTGCCCACGTAGTCCTGGAATGCGAGGGCGTAGCCTCCCAACGACAGCAAACCCTAGGAACCCCCAGGTCGCTCCTCCACGCCTGTGAAGCCCCCAGGAAGCTTCTGCACTTTTGGGAGGAGCTAGGCTGGCTACAATTATAGCCAGATCACCCCTTACGCATAATGGACCACCTTGGAGTCTAAATGCGGATACAGGAGTCCAACACAAGTTCACGCCCTGCAGCGAGATTTAAGTGCGGTTCAAGAGTGGAGCGAGGAAAATCGACTACACCTTAACGTCAGTAAATGCCAAATTTTGTCCTTCAGTAGATCTTCCAGAGCCTTCAAAATGCCGTATCAACTCTATGGGGAACTGTTAAAACGAGAACAGAACGTAAAAGATTTAGGTATATTTTTCGACACTCACTTAAATTTCCATGATCACATTTGCAAATTAGTTGCCGACTGCTTTAAAAGATTAGGATTTGTTACAAGAAACTGTAGGGATTTTCATAATATCAATGCCATTAAGCTCCTCTACACTGCCTTAGTGAGAACAAAACTAGAGTCGAGTGCGTGCGTGTGGAACCCTCATGAAGGAACATATACGTTGATGGTGGAAAAAGTCCAAAAAAGGTTTTTGCGCTTCTTGTACAGGAAAGTATATGGCTACTACCCCTTCATGTACCCTACCAAATACCTTCAGGGTACACTTGGTTTCCACTCCCTCGAAACGCGCAGACTCTCCGATCAACTACTCACAATATGCCGCATCATTCGTGGGTTGCTCAATTGCCCTGAACTATTAGCTGAGGTGAGGACTCTGTGTCCCGGACAATCGCGCTAGATTCCGCCCAGGGCGGGTTCCGCTTTTTTCTCCGAGGGCCGCGCGTACCGTAGCGCGCCAACAATCCCCAGTCTGTCGCGCACAACGCCACCTTAACGCTCTAGCCGTCGCCAACTCACAAGACTTGTTTGCAGACAGATGGGCAATAGTTGAAAAACTTTGCCTGAGCTACTCGGAAGAACCGAGCTCTTTAAGGTGAAGTGGTAGCCAAAATATATATAATGACGCGTTTCGACTCCACGGAAAATTCATTTTAAGACGGCAAAAACAACAAAATATTACTTTATTTTTATTGATAATAAAACTTGAATACATTAATTAGTAAATTATGGGACCTGAAACACGATTGACTTTATTTGGCTCGATACAAAAAAATCACAAAGATGCCGTAAAATCTTCATTTTTAGTACGTTCTTCTGATCGAAAAAGCAGTTTTATTCGATAGCGGTTAAAGATATTCGAATTACATTTTCGCTAGCGTGTTCCCTGTGAAATACTCCAGTAAGTTATGGATTTACTTTTCTGGATAAACGTATATTTATTTTTTAAATTAATTTTATCCAATGGAATTAAGCGCGGGCCGGCCATGCCGCCGCTCTCGCCTCCCGTCAGTCAGCCGCAGCGCGTCGAGGAGAGCACCCGTGTACAACTTTTTTGCGCCTGCTACAGACGCGTTTCTAAGCCAAAGGAAAGTTACAGCCAAAAATGGTAAATAAACAAAACCGAAAAAAAAAATTCACGATTGAAACTCAAGCAAGTGAGATTGATGAATTTGAACACGTAAGTCATTTATTTATTTTTATAGTAACAGTTATTGCCAATTCATGACCCGTATCATTACTAGGTAGGTACCTACCTAGGGTACTTTTTTCATAGAACTATAAAACTACACTCACATGACTGTATTGTCTCATTAGGTACCTATAATAAGATTGTACCCTATCTACCTAATAACTATCTCATACGTAGATCTAAATTAATACCTGGTTAACCTAGGTACCTACTTATTTCGTATGGAGTAAGACGCGTGAATTATTGTATTTTGTTTCACAATCCTTCCTACTATAAACGCGAAAGTTTGTAAGTATGGATGGATGGATGGATGGATGGAGGATGGATGGATGGATGGATGGATGGATGGATGGATGGATGGATGGATGGATGGATGGATGGATGGATGGATGGATGGATGGATGGATGGATGGATGGATGGATGGATGAATGGATGGATGGATGGATGGATGGATGAATGGATGGAAGGACGGACGGACGGACGGACGGATGGATGGTTGGATGGATGGATGGATGGATCTGGATGAATCTTGGCAGAGAGATAGATTATATTCTGGAATAGCACATAGGCTACTTTTTGTCCCGTGGGAATACCGGGATTTAAATTAGCGCAGGTGAAACCACGGGGCGCAACTAGTATTGACATAAAGTTCCCGGACGGACGAGTCTTTAGAAATGCACGAACCACCTACCTACCTATTCTTGATATTCGACTATACCCAAATATATTAGGTATATTTTACAAATACGAAAGTATGGATGAAGTAAGATGTAGGTACCTAACCTACTCGAAACACATCGTGGAATAGCAATCAGTAGGTGAGGTACCCATACCTATTCGGGCTAGTTTTATGTATTTTTGTAAATTGAAGGGTTTTGATATACTTTCCCCGGTAGACGGAAACCGGTTCTTTGGAGTATTCATAAGAATAAAAAACCGGTTTTTGTAGGTGACTATAAAAAGTGTCCTAAAATGCTTCTCCGTCATAATCAAGCACATTTACCTACCTACTACAATGTCCAGTGCAATCTAATCTATTTGTTTACCCTTTAATTAAGTAATGTAATAAATGCGAAATAATGTTTGTTTGGATGTATTATTAAATTTAGTTTCCTCGTATCGTGAGGTATCCGAATCACCCCCAGGTACGTTCTGCGGTTGTTCAGTTTTCGAGTTATGAATATTCGGTTGTATCACGCTGTTCACGCTGAAATGGCTAAATTGATTTCGATAAATGTTTGGAAAACCGGTTTTCATTCGCAATTACAAACATTTACAATAAATGTCAAATGCACTTATCTCAATTGTTTCAGAACACCTGAAAATCTGCCTTACCTAGTGGAATATGAGTGTGAAACAAGATCGGTCAAAGAAATAACCAGTCGTAGAATTGTCGACATTGTATTTTTTTTATCAATTGCAACAACAAAAACACGAAACACTTTTTCGGTGCGATTTCAGCTGGTGCTGGTGCTTTATAGATATATTTTACTGTATTTATATAAAATAAGAAGTGTTCGTTGATCAAAATAACGTACCTGCACACTAAAACGCAAATAAAAAAATTTAGATTTTTTTTTAAAACCTTCTGTATGCAGGTTGGCCGAAACAGTGACGTGCAAAAATAAAATTTAGTTTCCTCGTATCGTGAGGTATCCGAATCACCCCCAGGTACGTTCTGCGGTTGTTCAGTTTTGGAGTTATGAATTTTTTTCTGAAATTTTGAGAACTTGCGACCAAAAAAGCAAAAAAAAAATGACTTTTTTGCCCTTTTCTTTTTGCAACTGTATCTTCAAGAGTTGTACATTTATGCAAAAAACAATCAGCTTCGTAACTTTGATGAAAGTTATAAAAATATCGGAGTAAAGTGACATGAAGTCACCTGTTTAGATTTTTAATTTCAAGTAAAATGAAGTCATAATTAATAGTTACAATTATTTACAAAGTGTACAAAATACATTTGAAATAGTTGAGCTATGTATAGACCGTTGCAAACGATCTATAGATAGCTCAACATATAATAATAATAATAAGTCATAATAAATCGAACCAAAATTTATCACTTTACTCCAATATTTTCATCAAAGTTACGAAGCTGTTTGTCATATAAAAGTACAACACCTGAAGATACAGTTGCAACAAAAAAGCCATAAAAGATATTTTTGGTCGAAAGTTCAGAAAAATTCAGAAAAAAATTCATAACTCGAAAACTGAATTATCGCAGAACATACATTGGTGTGATTAGGATACGATACGCATTATTTTTGGACGTCACTGTTCCGACCACCATATTGTATTGTAATTATATTGTACTGAACCCACTTGAATTAAAAAAAAATGATTCTATAGATGATTATGTCTTGCCTATATTATACCACTGACTTTATACGGCTTATTATTGGATTATACTGTAATTGTATTGCACTGAACCCACTTGAATAAGAAAAAAGAAGGATTGTAATGATGATTATTTCATTAAAATACCTGCTATCTACAGGATTTTAACAACTTGTCTCATTATCTGAAGCAATGTCTTCTATCCACATCTCAATCAAAATCCCAAAATATTACAGTAAAATGGGACATCCTAACTTTTTTAATTTAATAATTATGTATAAACAGTTACATTACCACTATAAAGTTTTGAACTAAAGAAATGAAACGTTTTTTTTTCGTCTCGTAAAGTCGAGAAGTACTTCACTGTCTTGGTATTTCACTGTCTATACATTCAAAAAGATGACGATTTTTGGAAAACCAAAATGGAGCCAAACCTCGTCAGCTTTTATTATAATCATATTCTTCCAGAGTTGGTAGATTCCCGCCGAGCTCGAGGTATGCTATTGAGAGGATTTGAAAAGTAGTCTATCAAAATTGGACCATCGATGTGTGGAGCAGTCTATGCTTGCATGAAACTGTTTATAATAAAACGAATTTAATAAAAATACCGATTTTAATTTCTGGAAAAGCCGGTTTTAGTAAAAAACCGGTTTACATTCCCTAGTAATTTCCGATAGACATTCACTAAAACACACGAAAAAAAGGTGGGCTTAGGTAGATATTTCAATTCAAAATAACTTGAACGACTCGCTGAATTCTAGTATGTGGGGTAGGTAGGAATGGATACATAGTAGATCTAGGTGATCTACTATGTATCCATTCCTACCTACCCACCTACCACAAATAAGTAGCTGCAACCCCAACCAGTAGAAAGCTTGTGATAGGTAACTAGCTGTCGTTATAGGTACCTATATAATAGTCGTCATCGTCATGGATAATGTTTAGGTTTAGGTATTAGATAGATAATAGTAGGTACCTACCAACTTGTTATGACTGACCGAGCTGCTACTCGTATGAGCTATATACAGGGCGACGTCCGCCCCTCTACGTCTGCTTCACCCCCTCAAAAACGACTCAACTAGGATCTCACCTCACCTTAACACCGTGGGTGGTGATAAGAGCATAGTGTGTTGGTACATGTTTTAGATTTTTAAATACCCACCTGTTATTTTTTCTTATTTTTTCTTATTTTGATCTCAGTGTGTTGTTTTGTTAATAAATGCTTAGCTTTAATTAGTAATAGGTTACATAGAATAACGCATTAGAATTGTCTGTTAGGTTATTCTATTTATTAATAAAGAATTTGAATTTGAATTTGAACACAAGTAACAAGTAACACCCCTGCCTTGCACAATGTCATATTCTATCACAAAAAAAATATGTCGCAATGTTGCGCAATCAAATTCCCAAGATGGCTGGCTGCTATCTTTTAGCGAATTCTGTCTGAAACGGAAGATAAATAAAATAAAAATAGCTTTATTTATGTGCTTACACAATAATTCTTTTAATTCTTCTTCTTTCTAATTCTTGATTTATATGTATGGTGTGCTGTTAGTCTTCCTTAAATAAATAAATAAAAAAAAAATAAAAAAGTAAAATGAAGAATTGCTTAGCCTATTTTTTTTAACATAAACTATAATATAACAAAAACGTTAAAGTAAATTTACAAAAAAATAATAACCTAACAAAAAACGATAACTACATCATATGCAAGTACCGCCCTTGGCGGTGAAAGCCTCCTTCAAGTGCTTCTCTGCCCTGTTTCTTGCCTTCCTTGAGTTTTCCCGCTGCTTTGTATGTCATCACGCCATCTTTGGAAGGGGCGGCGCAGCGCGGCGGCCCGGAAAGAAAGATATTCTATAAATTATTTCTATTATATCTCATTGCATGCTGCTAAATGTCGAGATAAAGATAGAGATAATTTATTGCTTGAGGAAAACTAGGTACAAATTTGGTGTTAGGGGTTAGAATTTTTGCCTCGCTAGGCCAGCCTGACGGCATATAAACATCTAAAAAATATAAACTTAACACAAAATTAACATTCATCATCATCATCATTGGCCTTTTACATCTATAAAAGATGATTTGAGTAATTAATTATAATGATTTACTTAATTAACATTAGGTACCTACAATAGTTAAATTAACATTTCAAAATACAATATTCACAATTAAGTCAGAATTAAATCAGAAGTAAATCTAAAATTAGGGGAAACCTCTGTTAGTAGGTACCTATGTATGTAGTCTAATGTAAAAAATGCAATGTCATCGAGATACCTACTACTGTTACGCGAAATTTTGTAAGTATGGATGGATGGATGGATGGATGTTTGTTACTCTTTCACGCCGGAACGGCTTAACGGATCTGGATGAAATTTGGTAGAGAGATAGATTATAGTCTGGAATCGCACATAGGCTACTTTTTATCCCGTGGAAATACCAGGACTTAAATCTGCGCAGGTGAAACCGCGGGGCGCAACTAATTAAATTATAATAATTTCATGGAGAAAATTTATCATTCAGAAATTCATCAAGTGTTTAATCCTATGTGTGTGTTTTATGGCCTATCCATCCACTTATAGCTTAGTTAGGGTGTTTTTAACATATTTTAATCGATAATGGTTCGAATGGTCAGAGGAATGTGTACCCGGTCTTGCAATAAACGTAGTAGGGTCCCTTTCCTACGACTACCAACAGCATACATAGAAAATTTGAGGGTTGCCTTTTACGAAAGCTGCCACCTCACATTTATATGGAGTGACGGTAGTGTTCAAATTCGCCATTGTTTAAAAACCTCCGTACAGGAGTCATTCGCCTGCATGCCAAACATTGAAAGAATGCAACGCTTTTGAGCTCTTAGCACCACAGAGTAAATTGTTATAGAAAGAAACTAAACACCTTAGTCTTATCCATTGAGTTTCCCCAAAAAATGATTCGATACTTCAGTATTGATACAGCATGCATGACCGCAGTACAGCTAGTGTGTGTGTGTGGTGTAAGCGTTTGCATGTGATGTCAGTGTGTAGTTTCCAATTTAATTTGCTATCTATTTGTAAACCTAGAAATCAAGTCGTTTCGTTTCGGTTTCATTAATTTTATTATTTAAATAGTTTCAGCCTTATTATAAACAAATCAAACCTGGGTTTAAACCTAGCTCAAGTCACGTTTTCTTATTATAAACAACTTAAACCTGGTTTATCTCATAAATTTAGGATCATCTCAGGTTTATCATTTTCGTATTACAAAAGACACTTTAGTCGAAGACTACATAGTACCTGAGATAGTCCATGATTCATCATCACAGAACATAATCATTCAACAGATATCCACAGACTATAACAAATTATGGCAATCAATCGTTCATTCATTTTGCACTGAGAAAAATGAAATTCTGGCGTAAGGTTAATAAAGTCTTACACGGTTATAATGTAATTACGTAGGGCGAGTTTGTACAGTTACCTTCGTTTTGACATAACTAAGTGAATACGTTAAAACGATACCGTCTATTAGCTGGTCGCAAAACAACCAAATCAACTTTATGGTAAAGCGTTTTAGGAATTGAATCTTATCTTGTTAATAACGCAGTGCTGACGGTTAAAAACACTATTCGCTTCCGGCGGTAAATTTTCGGCGTATGTTGCCGTAAAGAAGGCATTTGTTGCCGTAACGAAGGCATTATCCGCTTTTATAAAAAGTTTAAAAGCCAAAAAGGTACCAAAAAGGTACAATCCTAGATCGCGCTGACGAAAACGCACGGGAAATATGTATAAGGCCGCACTTTACTGGATAATTCGAAAATCAATGAGATGCATAAAACATGTGAAAAGATGTGTTAGTTAGTATGTCATTGGGTTATTTCACCACCATACTTGCTTTGCTATCGCTAATAGCAAAGCTAGTGCGCTAGTCTAGCTTAGCTACCTTGGCTGTTGTCTATCTACCCAGTAGGTACCTAGCTTAGCTAGTGGCTCTCGTCAGAGTATTATTATATTCCTTGTCTAGTGGCTAGTAGCCACTGGCTACGGCTAGCTACAGTAGCTACCTATCCAGTCGTACAATATGCCATATTGTTGAACGTTAGGTATTATTATTATTATATATAATACGGTATAAAACGCCTTACGAGAAGGCGTTGCTGACTTGAGATGCGTCGAATATTGCCCTTGGAAAGATTTGCGTGTTTGCTGAGCTACCTTGCTTATTTTTCGCCTTACCAGAAGTTGAATACCGCCGTCAGTACCTCGATCTTTAACTGATTTACCGAATTTATCGTAGATATGTTATGTTTATGTTCAATACTAAGAATAAATCGTAGTTTGGAGAAGCTTATTCATGGTATACCTTCTTTTTAATTTTACTTACCCTGTAAATCGTATAACGTCTTCTGCCTAGAAGGCGTTTATGTTGGTTATTACTGTTGGTCGGTTTTTAGCCTTCAAACCTATGAAATCGATCGTAATGACGGCACTTTCAGCTTTACATTTTTCTCAGTGTGGAATCACCAACTTATCTGAGCCGGTCTGAAGTTAGCCGCTTGTGCATAAATGGCCAATAGTGAATCGAGAATTCTCTAAACAGCTAACTTCAGACCGGCTTAGATAAGTTGGTATAACTGTACTCTCTTGCCGCAGGCTAAAGTCATATGCGCATACTACCTCGTCTTTCGTTTTAACGAATCAATTTTTAGTTTCTCTTCTTGACTCAGATCTCCGCCTTTTTGTTTTAAATCTCGTTATCAACTTGATATTGACAAATTCGTGGCAACCCATGCGTTTTGACATTTCAAATTTAGATCGGAGTCTAGAGTTTGAAATGTATGTTGGATAATGCAGTGCTACAAGTTGTTTTATTGAATAAACTTATGTGGGAGACCAAATAAAATTTGGCAAAATGAGATTTTTATTAGTTAGACCATACTTAAACTAGGGGTCGTTCGGGTTTATCTTTAAACCGTGGTTTAGGGGATAAACTCCGTTTTATAATAACGTCTGGTCTAGTCTTTGATTTTTCTATAGAGCAGGGACCAACTTCGGTATCAAAGTTAGACCACGGACCAGTTAGTCCTGGCTTAAGCCTAGTCTAACTCACATTTTTATAATAAGACGGTTTATGTTCTGGTATGTTAATGTCGTTGTTTAAAATCATTAAATAAGTTTTAGTCAAATTAATATTTAAATGATTATAAATTAGCAAATCAATTATTAATGTTAGAGTAGGTATTGTTATTGTCAAGTATGGTCATTAGAAAATAATATTGAACTGTCGTCAGCAAATAATGTCATCGAGTTTCAACATTCGTTGAAAGGTATAAATAAATATGTAGAGATATTAGGTATGTAAAAACAGCTGACTAGCCCCCGGTTTCTGAAAGCGCAATCAACACTAATAGGCTCGGCTGTCAAGTCGACTTGCTATCTCTATCTAATTTGAAGTAAAAGCTGAAATAGCAAGTGACTTGACAGCCGATTAGTGTTGATCGCGCTTTCAGAAACCGGGGGTAATTAAAGTAGGTAGGAAAGTACCTACTGGATGAGCTACGCAAAGTAGGTACCTAAACCTATTAGCTGTCAGCTTTCATAAGAGTTTTTCTGAAAGCTCAATCTAAACAAAATCGAATGTCAAGTCACTTCTTGCCATATCTATTTTCACTACATAGGTACCTACCTAGTATAAAACAGTCACTTTCTGTGTCCCTATATCCCTATGTCCCTGTATCTACGCAACGGATTTTGATGCGGTTTTTTTTTAATAGATTGAGTGATTCAAGAGGAAGGTTTATATGTATAATACATAGATGATAAAGTAGAAAAACAATGTGCACCCGTGCGAAGCAGGGGCGCGCGGGCGGGTCGCTAGTTTGATAATAAAAGTTTTGAAGCTAAGTAAACGCTGTAATGGCTCGCCATTTACGGCGCCGGTTTCTGAAAGCTCGATCAAACGTAATCGAAAGCCAAACAAAACCCTCGTGTTTTGATCGAGCTTTCAGAAACCGGCGACGCTACTCTGCCTTTGACGCTGTAGGGGTCGATTCCCACCGAGAACTCCATACATAGGTAATTACCATTTTTGGGTGATGGTGGAACTTCACATAGCTTTAGGTACCTACGTATCGTAATTCGTAAGTAGGTACCTAAGTAGGTACTTACTTACTATCTCCCAAATACCTACGACGATGTGTTTATCTATTTAATATACCTACAAACTATGTTTAGTGATTAAAAATCGCCAAATTTGCCTATTCACTAACAAGACAAATACCTACTTATTACAAGCAAATAGGTACCTACCTACATAAAAACACGAATTTCGACTGTTGATGTAACCATGAAGAACATTGATAGTTTGTTCGGTTGTAGCTTGTAGCCCGTTATCTCATGATCATCAGCAGGTACCTATTTCAGGCAAAATACTAGGGGAGGCTCCTACGCGATGGACTGACGACATTGTTAGGACCGCGGGAAGTCGGTGGATGGAAAGGGCTCAGAAAAGTTCTACCTGGAAACGTATAGGGGACGCCTATGTCCAGCAGTGGACGTCTTTATGCTGTTGATTATGATGATTACCTAGGTAAGTATACTAAGTCTGTTAAAAACTGTTAGGTAATCTACTTTTCTTTCCGACTGTACCTAAATAAGGTAAGCAGTGTAAGTACTGAGTGTACACGTAGACATAGAGGTAAAAGATCCATTTTGTCGAATTGTTTTAGTAATATTGTACCTACCTGCTTACTTATTTCCTTTTTATCGCCTTGACAATTACTTTTTGTGTTATTCGCTAATTAATAGGCTCGACCTTTGTTACTTAACTTACTTACTTGGTTAATCAACTGAGAAACACTAAAAACTGGTAGGTAGGCCAAAATCGGTTGATTTTCAATGTGTGTACCCCAGACGGCGAAGATACTATAATATTTCATGTTACGTACGATATCGTAACATAAAATATTATAGTAACTTAAGGTATCACACACGGTTAAGATTCTTAAGATACACTAATATATAATAAGGTCTCATTCTGTTGAAAAACGCCGAAGGTGTCAAACGTATTTTTATTTAAAATCCGTATACGTATGGTGTGAAAAATAATGGATGCGTCCACTAAGGATTTATCAAAATTCAACCCTCAAATTGGGGATGGAAAATTTTATGAAACTTTTTATTTTTTGGACATACTTGCATGAAATTTCGTATGTATTGAGTATTTCAGCGGTTTCCAAAGTTCAACCTCTATGAGCGTAATCCTACTAATATTATAAACGCGAAAGTTTGCAAGTATGGATGGATGGATGTTTGTTACTCTTTCACGCCGGAACGGCTAAACAGATCTGGATGAAACTTGGCAGAGGAATAGATTATAGTCTGGAATAGCACTAAGGTCAGGTAAGGTATCCTGTGGGAATACCGGGATTTAAATCTACGCGGATGAAACCGCGGGGCGCAACTAGTCTAATATAAAAGGCAAAAGTGAGCGGCCCGCCGACTATGTCGAGATTATATAATAAAGTAGGTTCCTATATAGAAACGTAAAAAAAAATCAAAGAGAACGTGCGCGAGCAAAGCCGCGGTTTCAGCTAGTATTTTCATATAAAATTGTTTTCATGTTTCCAACCAAACTGCACACCCTGTATTTGCGTATCTTAAGATACTGTAATATGTTAATATATGTATATTAACTTAACCGTCTGTGATGGCTCATAGTAATTGTATAGGGAGCGATATTTTAGCTTAAGATGACATATTATAGTATCTTTGCCGTCTGTGATGCGCTTTAGAATACAGATACTCTCAAAGGTAAAACAGTTTACAAGGTCACGGTGAAATTTTAGGTAGGTACTTATGTACTAGGTCAGCTGGAGTCTGGGGGTAGCTTCAAAATTCAGTTGTTAGTTTCTTGCACAGCCAACGCCATCTAGGAGTTATTGGGGAACCATTATCCTGAATATAAAATGTCAGCTGTTTTTTTAAATATAATTATGCCTTTCGTGTGAATTATAAAAGCCGTCATTCCACACAAAGCGGAAACAAACGCAAAATGCATAAAATTACATACGAAAGGCAAAAATTTATTTGGTATACTTAAACTGAATTCCTTGAGCAGGACGTTATCTTCAGACGTTATAATCAACGTCAAATTTGATAATGTCAAATGTCACATTAAATAAAAGTCAAAGTTAAACTAAATTGTAAAAAAAAATTGCCCAAACCTTGGATGGATGAAGTTTAAACAAGTAACAACAACCCACCCTGACGCAACAAGAAACGTCAAAAATTTTGTATGGACTTAGCATGGCAAATAATGGCTGATTGACTGATTTGACTTGGCTGACTTGACTGACACTGATTAAATGGAACGAATGATCGTTCCATTCAATCAGTGTTCTCTCGTTCTTTCACAACTCACTCTCTTCTTCGTCTGCCTTGTTTACTTGTAGCTTCCACTCGTATTTTGTTTGTTTTTGTAAATTTATCAATAATTACGTCCATAAAATGTGAAATTGATCGTTATTGTTCAGTGAACGTAATATTTTACGGCGATACCACCAAAAAATTATTCATAACGTGCGAAATTGTAGAGATCAAGCGAGCCGTAAAATTATAATAAATAAATAATAATAAATAATGCTGGACAATCCACACAGCACTATCTAGCCCCAAAGTAAGCTATTCAAAGCTTGTGTTATGGGTACTAGATAACTGATATATTTAATACATTATATACTTACATAGATAGATATTTTTTATTATACATAGAAAACACCCAGACCATCGGAACAAATTTCTGCAGATCGTACACAAATTTGTTCAACGGCGGGAATCGAACCCGCAACCTCTTGCGTCGCAGGCAGGCTCTCGCCCGCTGCGCCACAGAGGTCGTCAATAGAGTAGAAAATGGAAGTCTAGTTTCTTTGGACCAGGCTCGGTAAACATTGAATTAGATATTTTAGTGAATACAATCAACGAACAAACAACATGCATCGTATTGAAAAGAGATTTTAGGGATTACTAGAGGTAAATACTGAATATTCGTGTTATAGTGATGTACCTAATGTAATTATCGATAACTGTGTCGGACAGTTCTTTCTATGCTAATATCCCATTATAACGCGCACATCTAGGAGGCTACATACACAGTCTTACAAAATGGGCTTTCCGCGGTGGCTAATAGTAATCAAGTATTTTTTTTTTATTTAAAATTTTTCCCTACTAAATGCACAAATTCATGATTATCGGGTTATATTATTATAATATACATATATATATATATATATATTGCAGATACTACCAAAGTGAAAAATCCATGCTAAAGATGAAAAGATTAGTACCCACTACCGATATTAGTGAGCCCTCGGTCACATACCTACTGTGGTAACAGTTACGGCTTTTATATTTTGCCCTCATATTTGGTACCCACTTATTCAGAAACAAAAAATCGATGCTAAAGATGACAATAACTGGGAATTGCAAATAGCATAATAAGTTTGTACTGTTAAAATTATTACAACCTTTTTAAGAATATGACGTGAATTAGTCTTTTAAACTTATGCTCTAGGTACAATACTTCTTAAAAAAACTACTGGAAATTAAAAAAAATACTTTGTTACAGAACATGTCAAGCACATCGTGTCTGTCCTGCTAATACTAAACATTATAAATAAATGAAAAAACAAATTCATAAAATGAATAGGTATACGTAATTATGTACAAAAATTATATGTACTAATGCAAAAAGCTTTTTATTTCATATCAGATCCATATTTAAGTCCAACCTAGGACTTCAGGACCTAGGTTGTACTTAAACGTGGATTCAGTCAATAAATGGATTACAAAAAAACCTCGATTTCGATCTCGTATATTTTATCGATATCGATATAAAAGCGAGTGCCATTGCGCAGCACTATATAGGCTGATAGGTTGGTAAAACTGTTGTTGTTTGACGTACATATTCGTTGTGTTGGTATTGAAGTGCCATGTAAAAGGATCCCATTGGCTCTCATTGGCTCTTTACTAAGTCCCGCCTCTTCTCGTAGTTTTACATTCTCTTTGCAAGTTGCAACCAATCAATCAATCTCTTTGCAATCAATCGTCGTCAGTCACAAGTCACACCACACATGGCTGGAAAAAGTGTGGCTTTATTTTGTTTACGTTCGATTCGAGAAGCATTACATAAATAATTCTTAGTTCGACTTATCAAAGTTAATGCTCAAAGCCAGCGAAATGTCTGACGATGGCCAATTTAGCGATTACGAAGGAGACATAGTCAAAGAAGTAACAAACAAGGTTAAGTCTGTGAGGGTAAGTTTACTTTTATTTTTGTCTTCTCCGTGTGTTGTAAACAACTATTGCCCACCTAACTACGTTTGCCATAGAGTTTAACCTTTCTCTAACCCTCCATTCTTGAGAAAAGAAAATGATCCATCATCATCTTAGTGCCCAGTATCTTGCATTGGTATCTACCAATGCAAGATTCTGTGAGGAATCCTATGGGTTTGAGTTGTTAGAGCTAGGTATGTGCAAATATCACAATTGGCACAAACCCACCTTTTGCAGTAGGTTGTTGGTGGTATGTGATGGGTTGCAATCCCAATGCCATTGCTAGACTATCTTACTAAATACTTACATTATTCACTTTTAGTTTTCAGATTTGCCTCAAATTATACACTTAAATAATGATGGAGATATAGATGAGCTTGATAATGATGAGCTTGATTCAGATGATTACTTCTATGACTCTGATGATCCTTCACAAAACTCAACAAGAAAGGAAAATATGAACATGCAGGCACCATCTAACAAAATCAACACATATCAACCAACAGAAAAGTTGTTCAAGAAGTATGTGAATAAAATTAATGTTGACAAATATGAGCCAACCATCAACACAGAAAAATTCCTTGATCGGAATGACAGAAAGTTTGATAATGAAAGGATAAGAATGAAGGATAAGCATGACAGAGCCACAGCAGAACAGGTTATGGACCCCCGCACTAAAATGATCTTGTTCAAACTATTGAACAGAGGAATAATAAATGAGATAAATGGTTGCATTTCTACAGGTAAAGAAGCAAATGTGTACCATGCTACTTCAAAAGATGGTAAAGATTATGCTGTGAAAATATTCAAGACATCAATTCTGGTATTCAAAGACAGAGACAAGTATGTTTCTGGTGAATACAGGTTCAGAAATGGTTATTGTAAATCTAACCCTCGTAAAATGGTTCGAACTTGGGCCGAAAAAGAAATGAGAAATCTTGTAAGGATGTACAATGCTAAACTACCATGTCCGGAGCCAGTAATTCTGCGTAGCCATGTGTTGGTGATGTCATTTATGGGGGACGGAGGCTGGCCGTCACCAAAGCTGAAAGATGTTGAGATATCACAATCCACAGCAAGAACATTGTACCGAGACTGTATTGTTATGATGTGGAAGATGTTTAACATATGCAAACTGGTACACGCTGACTTATCTGAGTTCAACCTTCTTTTCCACAAAGGGAATGTTGTAGTCATTGATGTATCTCAATCAGTAGAACATGATCACCCACATGCATTTGAGTTTTTAAGAAAAGATTGCACAAACATCTCAGATTTTTTCCGAAAAAAAGGAGTAGCCACACTTACTGTGAAAGAGCTCTTTGACTTCATCACAGACTCTTCAATCAATGAAAACAACTTAGAGGATTATCTTGAAAAGTTGTCAGAGAAGGTTGCATCAAGAGACATTAAAGAGATGACAGCTCAGGAGAAGATAGAAGAAGAGGCGTTTAAAAATATCTATATTCCTAAGAGGTTGACAGAGGTATGAATTTTATATTATTTTCGTCATTACAACAACATTTATGATACTTAAGGCGACATCACCTAAATTTCCTCTCGCTCGCACGATTCGTCATTTTGAAAGATATAAAATCACAAATCCCAATTTTGAAAAATCACAAACAACCATTTTGTGTGCAATCACATTGCATACAGTTTGGTAAAAAAATCATTTTGACAGATGCAAGTTTTCCTACTCAAAAGTTTGCTTATGCACGAAAACTACAAAACTAAACTTTTAAGTAGGAAAACTTGCATCGATCAAAATGATTTTTTTACTAAACTGTGCGCAATGTGATTTCACACAGAATAGTTGTTTGCGATTTTTCCAAAATGATAAAATAACTGAATATTTTATTTTCTTCAATAAATTTAAATGTGCGAGCGAGAGTCACATTAGCTCTTGTCTTCACATTAATAAGAGACATTAGAAGCTGCCAGACATTATATGAGGCACACTTGTGTCCTCACACCATTTTCTGTAAAAATCTTCATTGCTGTAGTAGGTAAGGAGTTTTATGGCCTTAGTTCACATAACTGCCCCTTGATCACAATGAAAAATTTTGGCAGTTTTGCCATCGCAAATCTGCCAAAATTGACATATGCAACCGGATTTTGAATGTAACAAAAGTTACGCGATCAGCCTGCTGTTCTACATGTACAAATGTACAAATAAAATATACTATTATAAACGCGAAAGTTTGTAAGTATGGATGGGTGGATGGATGTATGTTTGTTACTCTATAACTCCAGAATGGCTAAACGGATCTTGGTGAAAATTGGCACAGAGATATATTACAGTCTGGAATAACACACAGGCTACTTTTCATCCCGTGGGAATTCCAGAATTAAAACTACGCGGGTGAAACCGCAGGGTGCTACTAGTAAATTATATTATTTATTATTTACCAAAATACTGAATGATTCCAGGTCATAAACTACGAGCGAGACATAAGCAAAGGGAAAAAAGGTGAAACTGAAGACCTTGCATATAAGAAAATAGCCGGTTTCAACGAGGACCTCAGCGGCACGGTGGACAAGCCAGATATCTTGCAAGAAGATGATGTGTCAGATAGCGAGGAGAGTTCTGGTGATGAAGATGAGGAGAAAAGTATGTCCATAATATCTGAATAAGCTCATATTGTTATTACTTTTATACGTAATTTTTCGACACTTGGCTAGAAGGGATGATGGGCGATGGACTAAGTCGGTAACAGAGTGGTGCCCAAGAGATGCACGACGACCGCGAGGCAGACCACCAGCCCGTTGGTCGGATGACATCGTCAGAGTGGTCGGACCACAGTGGATGCCACTGGCACAGGACTGGAAGGACTGGTGTAGTAGAGGGGAGACCTTATGCCCTGCAGTGGGTGCCAAGCAGTTGATTAGATAGATAGACATATTTTTTAAAGGACACTGGCGTTCCTTTTGCTTTGTAAAGTGTGGGTTCAAACCCCGCTTTAAACAACATTTTTCACTATTAGTGACTTTCCTAAGATTTGTTTTTCCGTTTTTCTAAAGACATAAAAACTAGTCTTGCATTGATTTAAGATAAATTTAAGCCAATCTAAATATATATAACCCAAAGGTGACTGACTGACATAGTGATCTATCAACGCACAGCCCAAACCACTGGACGGATCAGGTTGAAATTTTGCATGCAGGTAGATGTTATGACGTAGGCATCCGCTAAGAAAGGATTTTGATCAATTCTACCCCCAAGGGGATAAAATAGGGGAAGATAGTTTGTATGAAACTTGGAATTCCTTGGCGCGAGCAAAGCCGCGGATTCAGCTAGTATAAAAATAAAGGCAGTGAAGGACTTTGTTTAAGATAACAAAGCCTTGTCTCGCAAGTCTTGCACGATAAGAACATACTCTTCAATGCGCTGCCCTGCGTCCATCAATTTGAGGTATACAGATGTTAAGCCGCATGCGCCTGTAATTACACCTGCACACACGCTCTTCAATCCGAAACACTGGAGCGATACTTTGCGACACATCCTCAAACTGCTATATTTAGAATCTATCGGAATGGTGGTAGTAATACTTGTCTTTTATTTCAGAAGGCAAATTCAAAAACAGCGCTCGTCCACGCGACGAATCGCCAAACAGCAAAAAGGCGCGGAAGAAGGCACTCAAAGAAGAGAAAGCGGAGAAAAGAAAGACGAAAACTCCGAAACACATCAAAAAGAAACGAGACAAAGGATCTGCAAAGAAATGAGTACTTGTCTGGTATATCTTTTGTTTATTTAGAAATTATACATCTACTCTGCATATTTGTTTATTTAGCGAACTATAGAAGTATACACGCACTAGTTAATATAAAAGGTGAAATAAAACAATATATTTTCAGAATGTTAAGATATAGTTTTATTACAAAAAAGTACAAAAAACTTTTTACAAACATTGAGATGATTTGGCTTGGCAGCCCATACATGTCAGTGTCAAAGACAGTAGATTATTGAAATAAGAACTTTAGCTTTATCCTGGAATTATTTAAAACCACTGAGCATATTTCCACTTTTAATAAATAAACAATAAAATACTCAATATAGCTAAGTACTTTGTATATTAATTAAAAACTATAAATCGGTAAACTTCCTAAAATTTACACTACATCACCAAGGCATTTCATTTGTAATAATTAATACAATAACATGTAATAACTATTTACCTTATATTCTGATAATAAGTACATTACACTGAGCGAACAATAAAGGATTATCATAATTTCTGTGCCATAACTTACAAATGTTGTTATTATCATAATACTATTTTGTACATTCTTCAGAGGGCAAGAAAAAATTTACTGCAACTAATACAGAACCATCTAAGGATTTTTTTTACAGAGCAACTTCTTAGCAGTTTAAATTAAATCAGTTGTTCTTACAAACATATTAAACGAATGGACGCTTGTTTACTAAAACAATCTTGGTTCACTATCACAGCTTAAAAAATGTGGTTGATCATTATATTCGAGATAAGATTATAACGAATTTAATCAGACGTAGGTAAGACATACCATAAATATCAGAATAAGGCAAGTATCCTCATGACCAACTAAACCAAAAAGGAAAACATGACTTATATAGATTTTCAAAAATAAATAGAGTATGTTCCAACTGAGAACAAACATTTGTGTGATGACCATTGATTTTGTTCTGTGTCTGGGTGATAATAATTTGTAAGTACCTATGAGTTTGCAAAAAAAAAGTATTATAATCAGCTATCTGGTTCCCATAGTACAAGCTTTGGCTTAGTTTGGGGCAAGATAGTGCTGTGTGGAAAAAAAATTTGGTTGTTCTTCTTGGTTACACATAAAAGAATACGGAAGGCTGGGAGTTTTTTTTAAGTTTTATACATTGCACATGCATTAAAGTCTTTGTACCATACAGACTACACCTAGAATAGAATATCACATTTTAAATACATATTTCAAATGGAATCATGTGGCGAACCTATACCGAAGACCTAAGAAGCAAGCTGACCTGAACAAAAGCATGAGTCCAACCATAATCGCTATTTCATACCAAACCGAACTGGTTTCGATATCCAAGTATTTAAAAAGAACATCGGGCTTAGAGAAGTGGCAGTACACGTCTTTACATTCTAAAGGAGTTCGATTAAATCCGAATATTGTTAGAACCATGGCTACGATTCCGCACCGGATGAAGGAGGTTTTCATCAATAAGTTCATCAGGAAAGGTATTTGGTGGGCGAAGTCAAAACCGTAGATACCAAGGCCTAGGAAAGGAGCAATAGCAGCTGGCCCGATTGCGCAACCATTCTGAAAATGAAACAAAAGGAATGAGTAAAAAGAAAGTAATTTATGAATCGTAGCATACTTCGTTAACTTGACTCAACATACACCAGGAAAAGACGAGGTCAAAGCAGGCATCCTTGCTGAACACCTTCAATGATTGTGTCTATTATTTTTTGTAGCAGTCATTATTTTACGTAACGTTGTATCTTGTGCCTCAATATAGTTGCTAGATGTAGTTCTTCTTAACGAATCCAGCTCCACAACAAAATATTACTAGTAGTTCGCCCCGAACTGAGATTTCGTGACGCGACGCGAACGCTCCGAAAATATAAGTAAGTAGTAGTCAGAGGCAAGTCCAACCAAACATTGTGTTTGGACTTGTCTCTGGCTGCCACCTACCAACTAAGTATGGTAACCAAGTTTCAACTGAATTGGCCTATTTAGAAGAAGAACAGGTCACTATCACCAATTAATGAGAACCAAGTAGAGATAAACCATTCTAAAAATGCACGCTCCTCTACCTGCCTTCACCCACACAAGCAAATGAGGTGTATAGATGCAATACATGCCACCAAGCAATTTCAGTTTCCCGCCAGACATGAAAGTGTCACTTTCACGTTCGGCGGGAAACTGAATAACGAATAAATGTATTGCGTCTATACACCTCATTTGCTTGTGTGGGTGAAGGCAGGTAGAGGGGCGTGCATTTTTAGAATGGTTTATCTCTACCTTCTTAAACTTTTTCGAAAAAAAATTCATTGAAAAACAAAGAAATTGGCCGACCAGTAAAAAACCTTGAGGCCAACGAAACTCTTAGAAATGGGAGCTCTTGGGTTATTGGTTATCCGGGCAAAAAACCGGGCATCCTAGAAAAAAAATAAAAATGGTTTTGGATTGTCCAAACCAAGCCCTTTCATATGACATGTAATTTTATTTTTTTGCTTAACTTTTTGAATTTTTGCCCCCTTAAAAACCCCCATAATTTAATAACTCCTTATCCGATTTGACTCATATACTTACCAGTAAATTTCTCAAGTACAAGCTATCGACTTACCAATTTTCATGCAGATCGGATAAACGGTTCTCAAGTTATCGTCGGACAAACATACAAACATACATACACACATAAAATGCCAAATCGCCCAAGTTGATTGTAAGATTTTCGTTCGCTTCGCTCAATCAACAATTACTTATATGGTATCAAAAGTCTGTAAAGTCAAGAAACTAAGGTAACCTCATCGTATTTACAAAAGTTACTTCAAATACTGACCGTAACACTAAACACGGAGCCAATAGCGAGTCCCATCCCCTCGGACACAAGTGAAACAATATTCCCGACAAGACAGAACACCATGAATCTTAATACCCCAAACGGTACTCCCGCCATGAAGTACACAATGGTACAGAACACAATGTTCAGAGTCACTTGTACGGGTAGCTTGGAGACAGTTAGGGCAGCGTAGTAAGGGGTCAAACTATACCAGCAGTTGAAATGCTCTTTCTTCACTAGCTTCACTTCTTGGGGATCTGAAACAAACAGAAAACCTTCCCTGTTATACAGGCTATTTAAATTGAAAGATGGTCGTTAAAGATTTTATAAACTTTGCATATACCTGAGTAGGTAATTGAGGCGATTGAGTAATCGCATAATAATAAAGGTGAACATACACATGCCCATAGCTGGCACACTTGCATGCAAGCTACAGCACATACGCTAATTGGCATGCCTGTACCTGCATGCAAGTGTTAGCACAACATTTGATTTTCGGTCAGGTACTGGTATGCCACGTGACGGGACGAATCCGGCATGTGCGAACGTCGCGATAGGTACAGGCATGCCAGTACCTGCTCAGTTAACTTGCAAATGTATTCACAATGTGCATGCCCGCTACTGTTCCATTTTACAGGCATGTGTATATTCACCTTAAATCATTAAGGTGTCTTTAGGGTTCAAACCCTCTCAAATACTCACAAACTAACACAGGAACCATGATCTGTGTGTACGCAAAGAATATGACAAGGCCGACGCATAGCTTTAAGTGGTTGAACATCTGCGTGCCGTCATTTGCCATGTTCCAGAAGCAGCAGCCAATGAGGAACCCGCACATGATGTAGTGGACCAACTGAATCCAGAGAGCTGGAAGCAAAGTTTTGGTCAGCTCTTCACGAGCATTCTGGTATGTTCCTACTACAGGTACGAGTAACTATAAATATGATTAATCGTGCCTATTTGTTAGCTTAGTATAGGGTAGCCAATGGTCGAGAAGTGTGGGCAAAAACGAAGGGAGGCATTTGCCCTGCTAAGACAATACAGTCCAAAATAAATATAAAGTGGCGCGTTAAAGTAAGCACTGTTACCGAAGCATCATTCTCGATACAGATACTTCAGATAATTTGGTAACCTAATCGTAAAAGTATCTAGCACTAAACAGTAAGTTAATTATTGCGAATGTTGCGTTGTGCTGTTGGCTGTAGAAATTAGTGTCGCAATCTCCGTTTCAATTCGAACGACACTACGCAACGCTATTGTCTCCTTCGCATGTATAATGTATTACTTGTCAATGCGTAATTTATTCGCCATATATTCTTACCTTGTCGGTTCCTCGAAATTTGCTTTATCATTCTACATAACAATATTGAGAACTGTTCGCAAAACGTCGTTGGATAGCCGCAGGAGTCTGTTGAGATCTGTACCTTCATCCAAGCTAAGGAGGAGTTCATTTGAGATGACTGACTGGATATTGAACTCCGAGATCCGCTGTTCTGTTTGAACTGAGGTGTGTAAGTGCATCTCTCGTTTGTCAGCATGATTTCAGTTTCTATGTCGTTGTCATCTTTTTGGTAGCAGATCTTTAATTGCATGTTGTTGGTTGGTTGGTTGGTTGGTGCATTATCTCTGGTTCTCGGCATTTCTTCTACTTTCGCCGTTTTGTTAAGTTTGCCATTGAGTATTTCGTTAGATAGTAGTTCTACGGTGCTTGCATTTTCTGATAACTCGATGACTGGAAAATAAAACATTATTACAATGACCTTCATACTATATATTCTTAATAATTTTAATCTTGGCTTTATTGACCAATCGAGTGAACAATGAAACCACTACAGTTTGCTTGTAAAGATAATAATTTTATAGTTGTGCGATTCAAGGATACATATTCAGCTGCCTTCTTTACAGCAAAAAATCAATCTGAATTGTGTTTGTAACATTTTCGATGTACTTACTAAAATCAGCTGGGTTGTGGTGCCTTGGGCAAGAAAGTCCAACGCTCTGTAGGTGCGGCACCATGGCTGCGGTATCGCCTTGATAGATGCACTGACCGTCTGCCAGTACGTAAACCTGGAATAAGTTATTTATTGATAAGAATAACTGGTTGTATAACAAGGACTATCAGGCATCAGCGAAGTTGCCTGAAACTTACGTTATGCGTCGTTTGACATTTAATAGGAGTTTCCCGTTGGTTCATATCATGGTTTTTTTCTGGTAAATGACTCCATCAAGGGATTACTTCAACTGTGCTTCATCATGCCATTCATAGAGAAGCAATCGCATTCTATAATCTGTGCTCTAAATGTCGTCCAGTGCTATGGGAATATTTAATTTTTAGGGTTCTGGACAAGGAACCTTACACCATTGAGGTGTTTGCTTATATAGCTCGCAGACAAAGTACCATCATGGTAAAATACTCAATTTCCCGTGCGTGAATGGTTCTTTAAATAATTAGTTCTGACCACAGACTAGTAGGGATGCTAACGCATGTTCTGACCATCTAAACTAGCGTTAGTAGGTTGAAAGCATTGCTAATGCAATCGGATATTGAAAGACCAGACACGATGCACCGAATCTAATTTAAAATATTCAACAGCCGAATTAAAAGCCAAACTAAATGCATAATCGCTGCTGGAGTCGGCGTGCAGGTTTAAGGCCAAGGCTTGTTCAACATTATGACATTTTAATCATTTTGTAAACAAGCCACAACTACGCAAGTTATATTTTTACACCTACCTAATCTCTTCTTTTTCTTCCTGCCTTTATCCCACTTTATGTGTGGTCGGTACAACAGGTTTTTTTTCTCGCCACTTTCCGCTATCATCCGTCACCTCAGTAGTCACTCCTTTCTTTCCCATGTCATCTCACAATCCATCCATCTTTTCTTCGGCCTGCCTCTACTCCTTAATCCATCCACATTCATATAAACTTGAATCTAAATGATGTAAGTTTTCTGTATTATGGAAATTACGATGCATTAATTTCCTTATAGCAACGCGGCAACACGGTTCGGAACTTCGGACTGCAAAGGGTATTAGGTGCTGGCCGGTACGGTACATCTGAGATGTCTAGACTACCACCCAAATATTACATTACCTAGCTTTTTTTATTAAGTGGAGATACATACGTTTTAGAAGTGTCTGCAAATAAAATAAGAACATACCTACTTATTTAGTTCTGTGAATAAACTACCTTGAATTTTGAGTAGCACGACTTTCGGAGCGAGTTTTTTTTAAACTTTCGCATGACCTGCTATGTTCCGGGTCCGGACCCGGAACCCGGTGTCGCGTTGTAAAAAATTACTCCATTGAATTAAAAAAATAGAAAAACTTAAAGCTTTCTCCATTCATCATCTTCCGGCGATGTTTACAATGTCCAGTCCATCAGAAGGCGGGTCTTCTCACGTTTCGTTTTCCGATTCGTAGTTTGGTCACCATTAGGTATGTCCCTGCCAGGGACATACCTTTAGATTAATGGTGACGGAAGCGACAATCGACATAGCCCAAGCAGCACTCAACAATCCTCAGCATCATTAATAAGACCAATTTAAAGCTATTGGTTCTTATACGGCTGTACAAAAGTATCAAGTGAGGTTTTTTACTTTATATCAGATTTTTTACGGTTTTATGCAGCTTTAACTTTATAACAGCTGTATGAAAAAATGGATGTATACTATAGGAATTACATCTTCATGCTGACGAGCTTTGTGACCGTAATTATTTGAGCAACGCGGTGATTCATCGGATTATCATTTTCGGCATTCTCGCGTTGAAAAATCGCTATAAAGCCAAAAAACGACCACGTCAGTTCAATAAGTAGGTATTAATTACCGCTCGTTTGCTCACCTACTTATTTATCACAAAGATAATACTGAAAACGAAATTAAGAGGTACAACAATAAAGTATTTTAGATAGGTAATCATGATTTACGCAATGCAGTTTTACTTTACGAAATATTCAGTAACTAGCGTTCTCAATATTGGACGCAAGTAGGTAATAGTTCATTCGGTATGATTCTATCCATTGTTTGTAATAAGTACAACATCTGAATACAATCAGAACTATAATTAAAACTAAGTGCGCGACTGGAAAATAGCCAACTATTATGTCACAAAACCAAATGGAAATTCATTACTTGTTGAATTATTAGGCTAAAAAACTACCATTAATTTAAAATAACCATGAATTAGAATTACTTACCTAATGGTATTTCAGAGCTACTATAAGTAGCGCAAGTATTCAATTCAATTCAATTCAATTTATTCAAATTTGGTACACTCAGAAAAGTCAAATTTTACAAAAGATAACGTATGTCAAATAATAATAGTTGGTAAGTACACAAAAATATTTGTACATGTTCGTACATAGGTACACACAATCAAACAAATAAAAAATTACATACTAAAATCACTAGTTCTAGACTCGAAATAGAAATTGTTCTCTTGACATAATATCCCAAGCTCCTTTAAATTCAACTTTCGTAGATGAGAAGACAAAATAGACCAAGGGCAAATTATGGTAACTTTTTGCGGCTGCACTGTTTCATATGCATTTTTTGATGCTTTGGTAGGTATGAAAACTGGTGTGGAGGCACTATTGGGAATTGAGATCAAGATATACTAGGGTGCTTCTTAAATGAACAGATTTTTTTATTAGGATGTGTGTGAAGCGCAAAAAACTAATATGTGCTTTTTACATTATTTTTAAAGTAATATTTAGGGGTGGTAGGTGTAGTGGTAGGTGGTAGTGTTTTTCATTGGCTGGTAGCGAGCAGGCGAAAAGGCAAGCATAAAAAATAATTTAAATTAGTATAAAAAATTTTGTAACTAAAGTTATAAAGTGGTTTTCTTTGTATCAGGGTACTTTTGCCGAAAATTTTTCACAATCAAAAGAAGGAATTTTATTTGTACTTCGTCTGTGGAAATGGTTTACTAAATTCTTCAATCAATGCTACGCCGCGTTCCTCAATGTCGTTCAATCGTACAATTTCTACAATTCGAGGTTCTATTTGCAAAAATGCAGACGGAATTCCCAAGATTCTTAAACTGTACATTGAGTTGTATTGCTGCAAGTTATCATTATCATATTTTTTCAAACTTTGACACGAGGTTGCGACTCCTAAAAACTATATCTAACAAATACCTTAGTAAAAAATGCACACTGTGAAAAGTAATGTTAATTTCACCAATAAAACACTTCGATCTAAAGAAGAAAAAACTAGCGGTAGTATACTCTTCGCCATAATGATGGTAGTAAGTTGAATTCCATAAAAACCACATAAATTAAAAGCAATAACGATATCGTCAAGAGCCTTGGGTTATGATTATTTTCCTTTGACCGTCATAATTACTACATAATAATAAGGTGTAAATACAGTGAATCACTCCGTAGTTCGATCTACTTCTGCAAGTCAATAACACCGTTACTTTATTCATTTATTATTTTATGATAGTGTGATAATGAGCTGGCTTTCAGGCTGTCAAAAGATAAATAATACTGAAACTGAAAACTTAGAACAGATTCACGACTTGATCCCCAGGCTCGGTAGATATCCCTTCAGGAGCCTTCACTACGACCATTTGCACCGCGATCACAGCTAAGACAAGGCAGCCGGTGTCATACGGTCAGGGCAAAGTATCTCCTATGTCATAGAGAATAAAGCCCAACATCAAGTTTTGACGTTTCACGGTTTGGGGCATGGAATCTCCTATTGTCATAGAGAATAATGCCCCAGATCTCTTGGTACAAAGTATGATCTTCAGATTACAGTCCAAACATCAAATTTTGCACATACCCATTACTTTGCAGAGTATGTATTCGCTACGTGACAGGTTGCAAGTCTATCGCCGCAATAGAATACTAGGTAACTGGTTTCCTCTCGATGTTTTCTGGTTTCTTCACGCATTAAACATTTTTCGTAGGTCCACAAATAAAGGTCGCCTCAAAGAGGCTCCTGTCGACCACTTGACACATGTCGCGTTTTCGAACTTTTTAGGTTCACTGCTGAACGTAGGACTCTCCCAACTTCCAAGAGTCCGGCCTTAGGCTCTTCTCATCCATTTTACTTTTATAAGTATGGAGATCTCCTTACCTGATCAAACTGCTCTAAAAGTGATGCTGGTGGTTGGTGGATGGTGCACACCACTGTCCTGCCCTGGCGTGCCAGTTGCTTCAACAATCGGACGCATTGGGTGGTGGTCACGTTGTCTAACCCACTCGTAGGCTCATCCAGGAAGAAGACTGGAGGGTTGTTTACCATCTCTAATGCTATTGATAACCTGTAGGGAAATAATAATCAGAGGTGAATAAAGGAAGTGCATTATTCATTCTCGGAGACAAGGTTGAGTCTTCTGTTCTTCCACCATTAAAATCATTCGCCCCTAATTTGCAAAATACGTACGGAAGTGCGGGAGGAAACTGAAATACATTGCGCCATTTATCGAGCCCCTTTGGCATCTTCTGGCGCAGGTAGATTAGAGTATTGTACTTGCCAGGATGCTTCCTTTCATCAGATTGGCACTCCGCCAGTCGCTCATGCGAAGTGTATAAATCGTGATCTTACATTGTTAGATGGTACCTACATTGTGTGTCTAATCTACACAGGTATAGTGTCGATCCTAACTACTCAGATGTTAGATTAAAATGATGACGCATAAAATTGTAGTTTTTTAAGATATGAATTATAAAGATAGGTATACCTACTAATTTTCAAGATTTTTCCACTATTGTTTTCTATATAAAAAAAGATGAAAGGAAAACTTAGAGCACCGGTGGTCTAGTGGTAGTGACCCCGCCTTCCGATCGTAAGGTCGCAGGTTCGAATCCGGTCGTACATCAATGGATTTGTCTATCGAAAAATGTATGTGCGCAATGTCAGTGCTCTTAAACGGTGAAGGAAAACACCGTGAGGAAACCAGTTAGTATTCTAACAGCGGCGATGGGCTTGCAACCTGTCACGTATGGAATACTAACCACTGCAAAATATGGGTATGTGCCAAATGTAATATTTGGACGTACCTCTGACTACCCTCTTTAGACATCCTCAAAGAATCTTGATGGTACTTTGTACTAAGAGATTTGAGGGGATATCTACCGGGCCTTGGGATCAAAGTCGTGAAGCTGTTTCAGTTTTTCAGGAAAACTTATGTCTTCTATATTGCCACACAAAAACTGATATTTTCTTACCGTTTCTTCTGTCCGCCAGACAGCATATCCGTCTTCGTGTTCTGATGCTCCAACAGCCCTAACTCCTGAAGAATTTCCTCTGAAGGAGCCTTCACTCCCCTAGGCAGCTTCAGGCTAGCGGCCACGTCCATAGCTTCTCTAACAGTTAGTAAAGGCTGGAGCAGGTCCTCTTGTGTGATGTAGCATGACGACTTCTGGAAAAGGTGCTCGTCTCTCGGTTGCCCATTTACCAGTAGCTCGCCTGTGACGCCGGCAGATCTAGAATTTTAATTTGAAAATGAAGAATTTGGAAAATGTTGGTGTCAAGGACGATACATTTTCGTGTTTGTAAAAACGTAAAGGCCTATTTTGCGGAGTTTTTATTAAAAGAAGTGTTTTAAAAAGCGGTTCTAACTAGAAATACGTGTAAAACTAGGAGGTATATTTTATTACTTCAAGTTGTTCGAACGATAATATCCCAAAATGCGTAGGCAATTTATTTTGTAAGTACCTACTCGTATTTATTTGCCTTTTCCGGTCAACTTAATTTATCATTTGTAGGCCCAATCACATACACGTAACAGTCTTTGGTAGCTCACAGCTTAGTCGGTAGTAGCTATGCCTTCTCCGCTGTATTTTATAGGCCTTCGAATCTTCAGTTTCAGTTTCAGTTTTTCGAATCTTCAAATTATAGTGATACTATAGTATAGTGTTTAGGGGTCGATCGACCCCTTCGATTTAGTATTCCATACGTGACAGGTTGCAAGCCCATCGCCGCTGTCAGGATACAAACTAGTTTCCCCACGATGTTTTACTTCACCGATTGCGCACATACATTTTGATGTACCTTTAAGTTCCGTTTTATTTTTGAGACACGGAACTGTGAGCATAAATTAGTTTTAATGAGCTTTATTAGCTTGTGCAAAATATATAATGGTCAAGTTTTACGTGGTTATGGTCGTAAAACTTGAATGGTTTTATGATTATAATGATGATTCAAGTAGGTAAGTCTTAATATAATTATAACAATTATTTTGTAGTGCACCTATATTATCCTGACTGCGCTACAAACTAGGTAAGCGTCATTAAATATTTGCGGGAAATTTAAACAGGAAATGGGCACTTCTTTGCGCGAAAGTAGTGCTACATGCAGGAGCCCTGAAGACTTCGTACGCTCTTCTACTGCTTACTTTGTCTGTGCCTTGTTATCCGACCAGGATGGGCATGTTGCCGTAGAATAATCCATTTTATAAAAAGCTGTCGCACAGTCAGGAACCCTGTTTCCCTATAGAGTGGTTTAAAATTTAAAACTTTGAGGATAGTTTGCTGTGTCCGTTCCAGCCTTATAAGACAGGTTTTTGCCGCTCCTCCCCAAGTAAAATCCCGTACGTTAAAATAGACTGGCACAAAGTTGTATACACCGTTTTATTAGTAGTGTCGTCTCTCAAGTGTCTAATTTTTTTAAAGATATGTATTAGTTTCCTAACGGGTTTTAAGAGCATCAATTTGCGACATCCAATTCAAATTTTTATCAATAGTGATGTCGAGGTATTTAATGCTATCTGCAGCGGATAGAGTATAGCATGCACAATTGCTATTGAGGTCATTTGGACAAACTTAATACAAACTTTCTATGATACCATATGTTAGTAAACCATCAAGAATGGATGGATAAATGGATGGATGTTTGTTACTCTTTCACGCCGGAACGGCTGAACGGATCTGGATGAAACTTGGCAGAGAGTTAGATAGTCTGGAATAGCACATAGGCTACCTTTTATCCCGTGGGAATACCGGGATTTAAATCTGCGCGGGTAAAACCGCGGGGCGCAATTAGTTTATAATATTAGTGGGATTTAATAATAATAATTACTTGTATCCTGAAATGATGTTGAGCAGGGAGCTTTTGCCGGCGCCGGAAGGTCCCATAATGGCGACCAGTTGACCCGAAAGAAACCTCCCATTCACGCTTTTCACTACTACTTTTCGTGCCGCTGAAACAAAAGAATTTTTTGTATAAGACAATAAGATGGGTTGGGATCTCCTCTTTTAAGATATATAAACCTGTATGAGAGGAGGATAGGGATAGATTGCCAGCTTTTTCATGCAAAGAAATTTTCAAGACTACTAATAGTATCACTCTAACTTATCTGAACCGATCTGAGGTTAGCCGTTTGTGCATAAATGGCCAATAGCGAATGGAAGATGCCCCAAACGGCTAACTTCAGACCGGTTCAGATAAGTTGGTGGCTCTGTTAGTTCATGTAAGGTCATTGCTTGATCCTATCTATAAATATATATAACTCAAAGGTGACTGACTGACTGACTGACATAGTGATCTATCAACGCACAGCCCAAACCACTGGACGGATCGGGCTGAAATTTGGCATGCAGGTAGATGTTATGACGCAAGCATCCGCTAAGAAAGGATTTTGATCAATTCTACCCCCTAGGGGATAAAATAAGGGATGAAAGTTTGTATGAAATTTTCAAAGTAAACGAGCGTGAGCAAAGCCAGCTAGTTTATGTATATTCCTGTCTGTACTTCTAGGCTTTGCGAGGAACTGGTCATGTAGACAGGTAGATTCATCATTCGATTCAATATAATTTTGCGTCAATATAATAAAGCACACACTTAAAAGATTATAACAAGGCAGAAAACAATAACAAAAACCATTCAAGATTATAATTACAAAATTGAATAGGTACCTATGTGTTTATTGTGATTGTACTGAATGCAGGCAGTTTTGGTTTTGATGAAAGATCAGAAATGGTCATCGTCGTCCACTTTAAAAATAACCGCTGATAGGTGTACCCAAGTCGTTCTGCCTTTTACCTATAGGTATGACCAAAATGCTGTGTGAAAGGAACTTTAAGGAACTTTTTAACTGAAAAGACCGTCCTTTGACCATCATTGTTTCATGATTGTTTTTTCCATCTCGCCTGAAGGTAAGCGACGATGTAGCCTATGGTGGAACAGAACGGTCTAGAAGACACCTATTCACTCTTGCCTTGAAGAGACTCATATTATAATGGTCAGGAAAGACGACCGTAACGAGTTCCACTCCTTAGCGGTTCGCTTATTGAAGGTTGAAGCGAAGCGGTTCGTGCGAATTGGTGGTATGCTAACTTTAGCATTTTGTTTGCCAAATAACAGAAAATGTATTATTGCTTGATAAATTATTACATTTGTCTCAATAATCCATTACAGTTATTGACATAACTAACTTAATTTGCATGATAAGGCTAGCTTCCAATAGACATAATTATTGGCAACCCGTTACAAAAAACTAATATTACTAGATAATGCATATTATTACCTGATCTACATAACTCGTTATAATAGGTACCTATGGATACGGCGAAGAGCAAAAAATGTATCACTGTTTTGCAAACAAATACAATCATCTTAATTAGGAGCAAAAAATCTATGCACATTCAATGCTTTGTTATAGCTAAGTAGAGATAAACCATTCTAAAAATGCACGCCCCTCTACCTGCCGTCACCTACAAAAGCAAAGCAAAGGCAGGTAGAGGGGCGTGCATTTTTAGAATGGTTTATCTCTACCACATCTAGGAAAATCATAGGTAGCTACCAGTACTCGTAATTAGTTGTAATTAGGTAGGTAGGTATAAAAAATTACGTTAGGTAGGTATATTGTTGTGAAGGTTTGCTGGAAGTTTCACTATGCAATCAAAAATGATGAAGGTATAGATGATCTAAGATCACCGACATAGCTCGCAGGATTAGCAACTTCAAGAGATAGAAAGGTGACTAAAACCGTTAAGGGGCTGATAACCGTCAAATAACTTCTCGCCCGCACATTTCAACATTTTAAAAGACATGTCATCGCGTAGTGAATTCGGTTTAGAATAGAGTAGAATTTCTCTCTGTTCCGTGAGTAGAATAGTCGTTTATTTATTGTACCTATACTGAAAAGGTTTTCAGCTCAGCATAAATGTCGGATGTATACATTTATACTCATCGCTGATTTTCAGCTGAAACCAAGGAGGGAAAAGCTCACGCTGATGATGATGATAACATTATTAAAAGATCGATCACATGAGTCAGTAAAAGATTTATAGGCGATAATTTGTCATTTATTCTGTTTACATTAAAAACTGGGAGTAAATATTGATTCATCCGATAAATGGATGGATACCTACACGTCCATGGTTCAATGCATATCAATAGTTCGAATGATACGTATTCAGATAACTATTGTAATGAATTGTACTTGTTTTTATAGCTATTATAACTCAATATAAATCGTGTTGTGTTATTTTATTGTACCTACTGATTATACTATTTAAAAGCGAAGTTTATTGTCTTACAAACAATCTGGATTTCCTATCCACGAGGACGTATACCTACTACATGTTCAAAAATTAAGTACACAGTAACACTAAAATTTTTGTTGAGACCGTTTGAGAATACTAGCACTGCTTAGTATTCTCAAACGGTGGAAGAAAACAGGAAGCTAGCATGTCGTAGAACAAAGTTCTACGCCAGCCTCGATGTTGCTATACCTACCCTTTGCAGGGTCCATGTAATAGTAACAACAACTATGCATAATAAAAAACATCTATCTATGTAAGCATATAATGTATTAAATATATCAGTCATCTAGTACCCATGTACTAGATGACTGATATATTTAAGTCATCTAGTACCCATGTACCATGTACCATGTACCATGATGACTGATATATTTAATACATTATATACTTACATAGATAGATGTTTTTTATTATGCATAGTTGTTGTTACTATTACATGGACCCTGCAAAGGGTAGGTATAGCAACACAACACATAACACAAGCTTTGAGTAGCTTACTTTGGGGCTAGATGATGCTGTGTGGATTGTCCAACATTATTTATTTATTTTATTTATGTAGGTAATAGTTTAGTAGGTATGTACCTAAACTAAACCATGTGCAAGCAATATGTATTGCGTATGAGCTCTCAAAAAATCGTTCAGTCTATTGTACCTGATATGATTCCAGGCCAATAGATTGTTGCAGCATTATGCGTATAGATATCTGTTCAAATATTGCCCAACGTTTTATCTGAAACCGCGCATTGGCCTAAATTATAAGAACACATAAGTATTAAGTACGTTCTAGAATGAGATGATAATTTTTGCAATAAAATTTGTACCGCGGATGTCGTTAGCGCGGAATTTTCTAATTTCCGTGTTTTGTATGAATTTCATATTAATAATTTTTTTATGACTTAACTTATATGTAATGTTTCTTCATATTTTTAGTGCAGGCTTGTAAAATATTTAAATTTACTAATTTATTTACCTACTAGCGACCCGCCCGCGCGCCCCTGCTTCGCACGGGTGCTCATATCATGCACGTATTATACATATAAACCTTTCTCTTGAATCACTCTATCTATTAAAAAAAACCGCATCAAAATCCGTTGCGTAGTTTTAAAGATTTAAGCATACAAAGGGACATAGGGACAGAAAAAGCGACTTTGTTTTATACTATGTAGTGATACACATTTCACACATTACTTATATGTATAGGTACTCATATGCGTTAAGACATATTTATTTTTATCTATTTATCAGTTATTAGATAGGTAATTAGAAAATACGTATTGTCTTTATTAGTATACGAATCAGAGATTTCTTAATTATTATCTTATTTTTATTTATATAAAAAAAACATAACAATAGATAAGGAAACTACTAAAGTTTAAAAAAGTAACCATATGAGTACCTATCACCTCTGTACCTATTTTGTGCATCTGTTAGGCTTCCGAAGCCACGCCGTTACGTGGCCTACTTGCAGCCATCTGACTTCATAGCTATTATTGTTAAATCTACACGTCATGTTTGCTGGTTGAACCTCACATTCACTTAGATCACAGAATAAATAATAGTACTACGTACATAGATGCTACTTTCACGGCGAAGGTGCTTACTTTGTAACAGCCATGTATGTACCTACCTAGTGCCATGGAAATGTACCTTAGCACATTTTATATGTACTTCTAAGAAGTTGTGAGAGAGTTCGCCCGAAGAAGTACTAAAATAATAAAAATAATAAACTTCAAAAATAAATTGCGTAATATTTATTTCAGCACCCCATACAGGGACTTGAAATATTAGTCAGTCATTTCGATATCAGCAGTGAAAGCCTCCTCCAGTTGTCAACTCTCCCTATTTTAACCGCTTCAGTTCTATACCGTGCCTATTTCTACATTTTTTTATTTAGAGTAATGACTGTCCATAAAGTATTGTAAAGGCAGCGTGACTCATAGATCGTTACTGGTAGGAAACATTTGTGAGTGGTCACGCTCTATAAGAGCCGCGTGTAAATTTATGGCTATTACAGTATCTTTCAGCCAAAGCTTTAGCTACTTCATCCGATTTTTGTCACCTCCGCGATAAGGTATTTCGATATGAATTTGTAATCTGGTTTTGAAAAGACTGATCACCTACCTAGGTTTTTCATTGTCACCAACCAAACCATAGTCCAAAGGTTGTCTGAAAAAAATCGCTTCAGCGATAAGACCGCCCATTGTACCTACCACTTCAATTTTTATTTTTAAGTGTTCTTTTTTGTGTACAATAAAGAATTTTCGTTCATGTTTCATTCATTCATTTAACCTACTGAAGCAATCAGCTGCACATAGGTATGTTAGATATAGATATCTCCCATTGCCCTACTTGCATCCATTGACTTCCAATTAACTGAGGACTGGTTTGAAAGAAAATAATTTTGTTTTTAATTTTCAAACATTCTCCGGACTAGCGAAATCCTAATTGATTGAGTGAGCGAAGCGAACGAAAATCTTACAAACAACTTGGGCGATTTGGCATTTTATGTGTGTATGTATGTTTGTCCGACGATAACTTGAGAACCGATTATCCGATCTGCATGAAATTTAGTAAGTCGATAGCTTGTACGTGAGAAATTTACTGGTAAGTATATGAGTAAAATCGGATAAGGGGTTACTAAAATATGGGGGTTTTTAAGGGGGGCGAAAATTAAAAAAGTTACACAAAAAATAAAGTTATATGTCATATGAAAGGGCTTGGTTTTGACATTCCAAAACCATTTTAATTTTTTTTCTAGGTAGCCTAGTTTTTGAGATACAACAAAAAAATTAAATTAAGATAACCAACGACCCAAGAGCTCTCATTTCTAAGAGTTTCGTTGACATCAAGGTTTTTCTACTGGTCGGTCAGTTCCTTTGCTTTATCAAATATTTTTTTCTGAAAATAAATTAACTAGTAGTTCGCCCCGAACTGAAATCTCGTGATGCGATCCGAAAGCTCCGAAAATTTAAGTACATAGATGGTAGTAATCAGAAAGATCAAAATCCTTTGGTGACATCGAAAGAGTGCAGTATTTGTTTCTTCCTTTGTTCAACAGCTGTATTTAATTTGTCCGTTATACCAAACACAATGCTTGGACTTGCGTCTGTCTACCACTGACCGCTGTAACCGCTTTTTTTTGTGTAACTGTAACCGCTGACTGCAACTTTGTATGGTAAAGAAGTTTTAACTCAATTGGCCGATTTATTGAAGAGTTCCGTTGAACAGACCTTGGCTCCATCATCAGACCAGGTCGCTGTCAACATTTTATGAGAACTGAGAACTTTTTTAATTTATTTAAATATTTTTTTTATTAAAAAGCAAGGGAACTGGCCGACCAGTAGAAAAACCTTGATACCAACGAAACTCTTAGAAATGGGAGCTCTTAGTTCGTTGGTTATCTTAATTTAACTTTTTTGTTGTAACTCTAAAAGCAGGCATCCTAGAAAAAAAATAAAAACGGTTTTGGAATTTCCAAACCAATCCCTTTCATATGACATGTAACTTTATTTTTTGTGTAACTTATTTAATTTTTGGCCCCTTAAAAAACCCCATATTTTAATAACCCCTTATCCGATTTTACTCATATACTTACCAGTAAATTTCTCAAGTACAAGCTATCCACTTACCAAATTTCATGCAGATCGGATAAGCGGTTCTCAAGTTATCGTCGGACAAACATACAAACATACATACATACATACATACATAAAATGCCAAATCGCCCAAGTTGATTGTAAGATCTTCGTTTGCTTCGCTCACTCGATCAATAAGGTACTTGGTTCTCATTAAATGGTGATAGCGACCTGTTCTGATGATGGAGCCAAGGTCTGTTCAACGGAACTCTTCAATAAATAGGCCAATTCAGTTGAAACTTGGTTACTATACTTAGTTAGTAGGTGGCAGCCAGTGAGTCCAAACACAAAGTTTGGACTTGCCTCTGACTACTACTTAGGTACTTATATTTTCGGAGCGTTCGCGTCGCGTCACGAAATCTCAGTTTGGGGCGAACTACTAGTATCATATAGAT
Source organism: Plemyria rubiginata (assembly GCA_963576535.1). Classification (NCBI taxonomy): domain Eukaryota; kingdom Metazoa; phylum Arthropoda; class Insecta; order Lepidoptera; family Geometridae; genus Plemyria; species Plemyria rubiginata. Next base: position 8,125,612 of record OY754917.1, on the reverse strand, counting down.
TTTTATAGGTAGGTATTTATTCACACAAGGATCACTTCAAAACTTCTTTAAGTTTGGTGCCAGTTTCATGCGACCAAGCCGCAAGTACATGCACTATGCAGTAACTGAATAATGCTCCTCTGGCTACGAAATGCCACCATCATATCTGATTCTATATCAGATATATCGATATCTGATTTCCTACCGATCCTATCGATGTTTTCACTACTTTGACCAAGGTCATGGTATACAGCATATAAAAACTCAGGCGTGCTGAGATTTCCCGTGGCTGTACACAAACCCAAATAAAATAAATTAAATACACCGGCGACCACACTCTTCGAACCGAAACAGCAACGGCGCTTGGCGGCAGAAAAAGGCGTGGTGGTAGCACTTCCCCGGCCGAGCCCTTCACAAAGAGCTCTACTATCCTTAAAATATTTTATAATTTACTAATTAGTCTTTAAATACTGTTTGTCTTCCTTTCCATCTCGTCATCTTTCCCTGTACCCCCTTAGATATCCTCAAAGAATCTTGAGTTAGTACTTGGTACTAAGAAATCTGAGGGGATTATACCGTACCATAACTGGGGATCAAAGTGACGAAGTTATTTTCGATGATTTGTTTAGAAAAATAACCACGCCTGATGCCAGTTTTTCAAATATGTTATGACTCGATTACTGTATGCAGCTCTTTGGTGCGTTAATTGTGCGTCATAAAAGCACGAAGGTCGGCTCAAATCATAAGGAAACTATTTCACGCAATATTTCTTTGTTATTATTTAAATTTATTCCATTTCAGATAATGTCACCCATCGGAACGGTGCAGCTAACTCAGATGTGGAATGTTTTTACCTTTGCCGAGATCATTCTAGACATCGTTATTTTATTTTATCTTTTACCGACGTGAACGGTTTTGCAATCCAACTCTATTGTAAACATAAGCATTATTATCTTCCATTTTATTGGAAACATCTTGAAAAACAGTTGTTTTTTAGAAGCTTCAATGCTTGTAATGCGTAAGACGCATACTTATAGAACTGGTCAACAGTTGGCCTCAAATAGAAGCGACTGGTGAGAAAGAAGGGAGGCCTTTTCCCTGCAGTGGGTCCTAATAATGATAATTGTAATCTGCTGCTCTTACGGAATACAGGTTATACTCATTGTGAAATATGCAATGCTGTCATGTTTGGAACTCAGACATATCAAAAACAGTTATTTTGTTATGAAAAAGATTAGAAATAAAAATCGAAAAGATACAAGAAATCTACCTAATAGTAGGAATAGCGAACTGGCTAGATTCAACACATATTATAATATTTTCCCGTTTCTATGCAATCAAATATAATGTCAATCAATTTGGAACCGCAAATACCTTCAGCGATGTCAAGAGATAACCTATGCCATTTACGTTGACATATCGACGAACAAAACCATTGCATAATAAATTATTGTGCATACAATATTTCTCAGATTGTGTGTTCCCTTTTCTACACGATGCTCTTAAAAATACTCACGATTAAATGATTCAGCGAGTTTTAGGAACCCGCTGTATCATGATTGCCTGCATTGACATTTTGGATCATTTTTACTATCAAATGTTAACATCTATATCTTATTCCAACGTTTTTTGTGTGGGGGTAACAAAAAATCTTCCAATTAAAACATTGCTTCAAATTGGATTTTTAGTAAGGATGCATTTTGCATTTTAAACGAAAACCTATTTTTAGCTTTTCTGATACCTATTAGATTATTAGGTGTTCTTACAAGGAAAATTATTAGTAAAAACATAAAGGTCATAAGGTATGTAACAGAATTCATTTGTAATTTTAGCATATTTTTTTGTTTTTATGATACGAGAATAATGTAGGTAATGTTGTTTGCAAAAAAAACTACAGTAGTACAGAAACGATTATACAAGTAACCATGAATAAAAATGCTCTTAATTAAAACCATTATAATAAACGCTGAATCTAGAATGGGTACAAAACTGACAAGTAAACCTACTGAGAATTCACTTGACACGCATTCATCTAACGGACCTTATAACTTATCTTAGATATTTATTTGCGCTGTCATAGTATTCAATAGCAAATTTTCATAATCCTTAACATCATCAGCGATAAGTATTTATTATTTATGACAAATCATATTTTATTGCTTGCTTCATTTATATAAATCCTCAAATGACAAAGAGAAATAGAGATATGTAGGTTAAAACGTTTAAAGAGATTTAAATCAAGCATTAATTATTCATACTTTGTTATTTCAGCTTTATAAACATAAAGCTCTTTACGTCATATTAAAATCTGTAGAAAATGCAATAATATTCCTATGTCAATCATTAAACTATACACTGCCGTTTCTAAAACTATACCCGATATCAATGTCAAAATTTTAGAATAGGAGATAACTTTATGGTGCATATAAATAAATTAAGAGTAAAAAACCTTTCATATAAACTAACCTTTACTTATATGCGCTAACCCTGCATTGTCATCCAAATTATAAGTAGGTATAGGTGTACAAAATTTCAGCTCAATCGGTTGAAGATATCTGCTTCAAAATTGAGTTTCAAAATTCGACATCATACCTAGAATGACACAATATTTGTTCACCTGTATAGTTCTTTTTTTTAACTGAATAGAATAGACCCTTTGACTTTGTTTTACTTTGTTCTTTTTTAAATGTAATGACAAGTCAAGATGCCTCTAGAAGGCATCTTTATTTGTCATCATTACAAAATCATAACATTAAGTGAGACATTTCATTTCTGATAGTGTTATCAATGTGCCTTCGATGAGGACGACTGGTGTCTAGCCTCTGTATATAAAATCGCTTCTATTTGCTTATTAACTAACGTAAATATTGACTGGTTGGACATATGTGTCAGTGGGTGACCTGAATTTGATTTATTATATAACTATTAGTAGAAACCCGTGACTTGGCTCGTTTTATTATAAAAAAAGTCTCTGGCTACTCTTAGGAATTTTGTAGTTGAACTTCGGAAAGTCCGTCAGACATATTATAAAAATTAAATCTAATTTTCAATTACTTAAATATATATAAATATAAAAATTATTAGCTGTTCATTAGTCTCGCTAAATCTCGAGAACGGCTGATCCAATTTGGCTAATTTTGGGCAGAAAAAGTTTAAAAGGAAAATGATCGGAATTATCGATTGAGGCAGTACGAAGTCTGCCGGGTCAGCTAGTAGGTAATATAAACTAAAAAAATTATCAGGTTTTATAAGAAACTATTAAAGAGAAATTTTTTATTCCATATTTCAAGCTATTTCCACTGTTAGTTATTTATAATATTTTTACATGTTTTGACTATTATAATACTTTTGAGGTTATTAAAGAGGTAATTTTACTTCCTTATCACCATTTTCTCGTTACAGGTGAACTGGTTGTTTTGGTGAACGCCTAAGGATCAATTCACACCGCCGCGGAATGCTTAATCCTCATGCTAATGGTGATGGCACCTCTAACAAATCATTGGCTCGTAAGTCACGAACGCTGGAACGTGCCCTACGATGCAATGCCCTGCGTCCATCACCTTGAGGCATACCGATGTTAAGCCTCATGTGCCTGTAATTAGGTACACCGGAAAATCCGAATATAAATAAGAATTTTATAGGTCGACCGTTACCCTTGCTAGTTGTAGCCTAGTAGTCGTGGCAACGACCCAACAGTAGCTAGGGTAATTATCGAGAAGGCGCTAGGATTCCCCTGAAGACGCGTGACTTTTTTTTGGCCTCGTATTTAGTTTTTATGTTCATAATTGACATAAAGTTCATTATAATTTCGTTGCAAAAAGTCGCCTCCTTTTCATTCCGCGGCGGTGTTAATTGAGCTTTAAGCAATAAACAAAGATCAATGACATTACCGACCTTCACGTACCGCTCATACAGTAGTAAGATTTAACTCATAACTTATCAAGATCACAAGGTATTTATAACCGACGAAAACAAAACCGGGGGAGGTTCTTAGTTCGACGCGTATAGGTTTTTTTATGTTGACCGCGAATAACTTTTTATAAAGTGAGAAAATTCACAAGTTCAAATTAAACAGTGCTTAATGATTTGTAGGTTAGTCTAGGTTAATGATTTGCGGAGATTTACTGTATAAGATGATTTAATTCTTAAAGATTTTCAAGATAAACCACTTAGTGGGAAACTGGTTTAATATTCTATATTATTCACGTCATGTTTGAGGAGTTTCCGCCAAACGATGACGTAGTTTTAGAATGGAGGTCACAAATCTTGGCTTGGCCCGACAAGGGACAAGCAAGATGCTAATAATCAAACCAACATTCGTAAGTACGCCGTCTTCCAAATCAAACTAATCGAAATGCATCATTTCGGACGCATTCTAACGAAATATGTTGGAAGTATTCGAACCGAATAGAATAGTAGCTGTCATCATAGGCGATGTTGAGAACTCGTTAAGTTGTTGAACAAGTCATTAGTGCTACGGTAAATACAATTAAATTAATGCATATAACAATAAGATATAAGTTTTATGGATCATTGGTATCCGATTGAGTTGTTTGCCCTAACTAAATAGAATGCGCTGTAAGCTATTACATCTCGCGCATTGGTATCGCATAATATAAGCTATCGCTCTGTCGTGCCCATTTACATTTCCTTGTAGCATAGCATAGTTATCATCGTTAGAAATGCACTAGGCTAGGACACGAACAGATAAATAATTTATGAATCTGGCAATCTATACAATACCAAACTAAAATCTTAAACTTTAAGTTAGAAAGATGGAAATAGACGTTTTCATACTGAAGTAAGAAAAAATAGTTTATGTGTAGGGGTGGTTCAATGTTCAACCAAGCCAATACAAGCCACTTGTTAAATAATCATAAATACAAATTATGAATACGCGGAAGTACTTTATTTATATATTTTGTTGTTATTTTTATTTAGACAATCTAAAATAGGAACGCTATACTAATACTTAAATAGAGTAATATGACTTATAAGTTAAAACGCCCTTACGATGATGAAAAACTTAATTCATCTGTAAGTCATTCACATCCCATGACTTTTAAACAACTACATTCAGAACTCACGATACAACTATCTCACTGCAAAATTCATAGAAGCGATTGTTTTCAATGCCGACTTTATTTTAGTTTTTTATTTGTTTTGGACTCCGTATCCGCAATTAGACTTGAATGTGGTCAATTATGCAATTATGCGTGAAAGGTGACCTGGCTTCACTTTTCTGCGAGCTTTGCAGGCTTGAAGATTCATTATAAGTAGTTTAGTTTTCTTGAAGTAAATGGAGATGAAGATCGTTGGTGCAAACAGAGAACGTGCGCCTTACTGGAGCTTTTCTACGTGGTAGAAAAGCATGGTTTTCAAGTTGGTAAGCAAGAAATTAGTGTAACTATAAGTTACATTATTAAGTATATATTTTTATTCATTTTATAACTTCATTTTTTACAAGTACAAGCAGATGGCCGCCTGCTGTTAAGTGGTAACCATTACATTTAGCAAAGCATTGCGTCGTAAGTTACGCAAAAAAGTCAAATAAATGAAATCATGCGTATAACATTTCTAATTTTTGCTTGAGTACACAGCAATTAGGTTCCGACCCCATACACACCGAGCCTAGACCGAGGCATATCTAAAAAAAAATACAAAACAATATTGATGCATATCTCTAATGGTAGATAATGATGGTTACTCTACGCATGTTTTTACTTTGATTCACCATTCTTGAATATGAATGAAAAATTAATCTTATAAACAAAGTTATTTCAAAGTCAAATAACCACGAACCGAAATAATTCGCTATCGATCCCTGAAAATAAATATTTAAAAAAGTTACCCTTGTAAAATTGCATGATTTTATCATCAACACAATACAAACCTTCGTGACTGAGGTCATCACTTCAGGAACGTTGCTTGCGGTTTTAAAACCGGTACACAGCAAGATCTGTGTCTTCTTATTTTTTTTTGTTACAAGTTTACGTTCACTGTCGATCAAACTGTCATTCACTTCGTGCTTCACACCGTTTGTAATATCAATATTGATAGGTACAGCTTGCTGATACAGAGCGCAGAACGCATTGAAAACACACGGAGAAATTTTAAACGCTGTTTTTAGAACAATGGTAATTTAAAAAACCAAAAACGTATACTGTATTATTATTTCAATTTTATGCCATAGGTCGGAAGTAGAATATGGTGGTTTTCATAGAAACTTGACGAAAATATATGATAGTAAAAATATACATTAAACCTTACCTTTTAAAATACTACACTGCACAGTATATGTCAAGTTCCGAAACTCCAAATCCATTTTGAAGACTGGCTGAAACAAAACATTATCAAGTCATTAACACGTTAGAAATAATTGAACCTTATTCTAGTCTAGTTATTTTTAAGGGTAGTAGAGCTGATTTGTTAATCGTTTTTATGAAGGGCTCGGCCGGGGAAGTACTACCAACACGCCTTTTTCTGCCGCCAAGCAGCGCTGTGTTTCGGTTTAAAGAGTGTGGTCGCCGGCGTAATTACAGGCACGTGCTATATGTTGATGGACGCAGGGCAGTGCATCGTAGAGCACATTTCTATCGTGCGTGGCTTAACGAGGCAATGCTTTGTTAGGTGATGGTTACCACTTAACATCAGATGAGCTATCTGCTTGTTCCATCAGCTGGTTGTATAAAAAAAAATTTATTCTATCTATTTTAATAAGGTAAATTAAAAATATTAAAGTTTAGATGTTTGTTTTCTAAGGCGTTACTATATGATTGATTACTGAACCGATTGCGATGAATGGCTTAAATAATGATTAGATTGAGGCTACAAAAAAAAACAGAAACAGCTTCACGACTGATCCCGAGACACGGTAGATATCCCCTCAGACCTCATAATACGTACTCCAGATTTTTGAGGACGTCTAAAGGGGGGTAGTCAGAGGTCCAAACATTACATTTTTCGGGGCATTCCTCGAACCGCACCTAGGTGAAGCGCACCCAAGTACTTCTTCGAAGCGGGTGCGCTTCGCCTAGGTGCGGTTCATTTTGGTGCGGTTCGAGGAATGCCCCCATTTGGCTACTTTTTATCCCAAATAAATACCTACAGGAAATGAATTGTTGAGTAGGTCATTTATTGGGTTAAAGATAAATATTCTATATTTATAAAATAAAAATGATGTATATATGTGGAAAACCTTATTAGCAACTCCTGTCTAAAATTCGCATTAGGTATACTAAGACATGAGACTTTTATAAAATACACTTTTTCTTTGTAAATTGGAACGAAACATTAACATGACAATGTGATAACCTTCGTGATAGCAAAATATCTGTGTTTGTCCTAGAAACTTGGAATAACCATAATCCATATTGGCGGACCATTGTTAATACAGAAAAAATAATGGCTAGCTTCACAAATTATTATATTATTTTATTTGTAGGTACATAAACGTACGTAAATTAAGATTTTCCTCAATAATGTTTTTATTGAATTTATTTAAGTTTTAAGTAAGTAGGTATTTTTAAGAATGATGCTTTTTGGTAATAAATTTTTCTAACCTTTAGTCAGACCAGACCAATTATAAAATGTTATTGAATATTTAATTTTTAGGTAAGTGCCATTTATTATTCAGATTTATGGATATTGATAGAAACAGGATACTGCAACAAAATAAAAAAAGCTTTTATTAATTTGATCCATAACATAATGCAGATTTGCATGTAGAGTGTAGTTGTCTTGCCTTATTTTAAAACAAATTACTATATTTTATACATATGACTATTATATCAGCATTGCCATTCAGCGTGGCAATGCAGCCAGTATCTTGGGTACGCTTCCGACTGGCACTGATTTGGATCAGTTGAGCTATCTATAGATCGTTTGCAACGGTCTGCAGATAGCTCAACTGTTTCATATGTATTTTGTACATTTTGTAAATAATTGTAACTATTAGTTGTAATTTTCTTTGTCAATAAAGATTTCAATTACTATATAAATTTTATAAACAGTAAATTTGCTTGACAGTTTTCTCTTGCCTTATTATATTTTTTGTTGGTATCTAGTAAAATTTCATTTGGCTAAACCTTATTTTTATCTTACTCGTATAATCTAAACTATTCCTCCGAGACTTAGGTGTTAGGGATTCCTCAAAGAAGTAGAAATGTGCATGCCACAATCTTCCCGATATAGATGTTTCTTTCTGTAGTTTTCTAGAAGAGATCAAGAATATGATCTCTTCTAGAAAACTCTCTAATGGCTGAACGGATCTGGATGAAACTTAGCAGAGAGATATATTATAGTCTGGAATAGCACATAGACTACTTTTATCCCGTGGGTATTCTGGGACTTAAAACTACACGAGTGAAACCGCGGGGCGCAACTAGTAAAAAATATTTATTTGGTCGATTGAAACGAAAGTGAGTTTTATGAAAATGTAGTTTTATTGGAAGGAATAATTATGTAATTTAAATAATTAATTTAATATCGTTACAAAATTACAGAAACAGTTAAATTTAGTTAGTGGCATTTCTAGATGCTAATTTAAAAAAAACGAAAGTGTGGTCGCCAATAATGAACCAACGTAATAATAAAAGGTGACCACGATTTTTTTAATGATAACGTTGCCTTATTTCTTTCTAACATGGAGCCAACTAATGACGCCTAATGCCGACGCCACACATTGGATTCAAGTTTGCGTCCAAGCTTGGCTATAATTTGGTTGAACCGAACTTTAGGTCCAAGATCGATCCACACATTGGAGTGTTGGATCCAACTGTACAACATAGAGCCAACATAGCCCATGTGACGCGCCAGCATAAGGCCTGGCAAATTTTACGCAAGATATAGGAAACTTCCTAGGAATGCCTAAACGTGAACGTTTTAAAAGCTACGTTCCACTTCCGTTTTAATCGACTCGATAAACCTGCTTCCTAAGTTTTGCAACCATTCCAAGTCCTATGCCAAATAAGTAACTGTTAATATGTGAAAAAAAGGTTTTCAGCTTTGAAACTAGATGGCGCGACGGCGATTTGTTAGACGGCTTCCGCTGAATCGTTTTTCCGTGCAGTAAATTTCGGCATTCGCGTTTTTCCGCGATCTTGACTTCATCATATTTATTTATAATTCATTATTTTTTAATTATTATTAGGTAATTATTTATGTATAAAATTAAGGTACCTATAAAAGCATGTCCTATGCCCTATGTCCTATGTCCAGCAGTGGACTTTTTGGGCAGTTGATGATGATGATGATGATGATAAAAGCATGTGTTTGGTTTCAAAATAATGCACACCCTGTGTGTGCATGACATTGTTCTAATCTGAACGTGGACATAATGATGTTTATTTCCACAGAATCGCTTTCTAAAGAGATCCAAGTTCCACTTAGGTCAGTAGCTATCACGAGATCTAGCTTTCACAAGAATAATTGCCGACTGATCTATAAAGCGATAGTCAATATTGAGGTAAGTTGCTTTATTTAAACGAATTTATTTCCACCAACCGTCAAGGTCACTGTACAAGGTTTCAGGTTCGGTTTGGCAACTTCATCAGCGTGACGAATTGACTGAATAGAAGGTGCTATGTACTCGTACCTATGTAGTTAATTATTTCCACAGACTGACAGACAACGCGCACAGAAAAACAAAATCGCATCAAGACATGGGGACAGTACAGTAGGGATATATTCTTCAGGCCCTTAGTCATATAGTGATCGCTGAGTGCGCCATATCAATAAGTCTGTTGCTCTCTTTTCGTTGGCATGAAAGTGACAGTGACAAGAATACTCTATAGAGCCGCTGTAAAATGACAAGGATTGTAAGAGGGATATTCTGTAAAGGCCCTATGCAGGTGCCATGTAAAGGCCCTGATTGACGAGCGAGTAAAACCGCAGTCTTATGTCTGTAAAGCTCTAGTCCGTCCGTCGTCGCCTTATGGACCAGAGATTTACCGACGAGACTTTTTTTAAGACTCGTCGATCAGCGGCCCGATTACGCTAATGTCTGGCTATCGAGATGGCTTCCAGTTTGACATTTGATTCCCAGTGTAATAGCAATTGTATACTTGGGATGGATGAGAATAAAAACCTACTATTAACTAACCTAGATTGAAATAAAAACAAAAATCCAGATAGTGCAGATGCTTACATGCGATATTAATCGGGTAATAACGGTAATTCTTGATCGAAGGCTTTAATAGTCTGGAATTAAGTTGACTCCAAAAACACACAGTTTCTTGTTCTGGTAAACGAATAGGTAGTCCATTAACATTGTATTAAGTTAATAATAAGTATCAAGTTATTTTCGCTATACCTACTGTAAAGAATGCGCAACTCAGTACGAAAGGTCAAAACGCCCTAGTAATTATATAGTACAGTCTAGAGACGGAAAGTAGACTTTAGACATGTCAAACTAATAACGGAAATATTTGATTACCACGGATAGTGTTACTTTGAGATGGTACTTATGTAGGTAAAATCCGCTTTAGTTCGTCTTGCCAGCAACTTTTTTTAATGCTATTTTAGCTATACTAAGAAACTATGTTAAATTGGGAAAACTTTCCAGAACGTCAGCCATGTGCCTGTAATTTGACCTGCCTGCACCCACCCTACAAACCGACAGGGACCGATTCCGAAACCCGTTTAAGGAGTTTTCAAAAAAAACATTTTCTACTCACAAAATTTGCCTCAACATAGACAAAGTAGCAATATAAAGTACCTACCTACTTTTACAATACAAATGTCGCCAACCGAAAAGAAACGCAGTTTGTGTTTTGGATTACGTCCAAGACTCAACAATACTGCATTGCAGTGTAGTGCATGCATATGTAAGACTGTAGAATAGCTATTAGCTAGCTACATGTATACGGGCTGTTTCAGATTTGCGTATTTTTCTGCGCTAAATATCGACTTGCATAAATGGACATGTTCGGCGTGTTCGCTCGAACTGGTACGGTGTCGTGCCAGACGTCAGTCAGTATCAACATGGATTCTGACGAAGAAACATTGCTAATGATGTATGGGTGTCTTCTCGTAGCTCGCGCTTTATACGAGCTTAGAAGCGCGTCAACGCTAGTACGTGTGCCAAGACGCGCCTACAGCTGCGCGCCAAAAACGAGCTTATACGCGCGAATAAAACGCTAGTCTGAAACCGCTTTAATCGTCTAGTAGTTAGCTAAGTCACGGAGTTCGTTGACTCTTCTCGGTCAAGGCGAGGATAGAGCTTTGCTCTGCGCGAACGTTTTATACAACATTTTTACTTTATAAATACGTTCTTGTAAAATATAAAGGTAATCTTTTTTTAGTTTTGAAATGTCAAATCCATTAGAAATTTTATTCATAAGGATTTGTAAGCATTGATGAGGTTAGTTCTCACTTTTATCAAACTAATTTCCATTTCTGTCCATTGGCACAATGTATTTTAATACGGTAGTACCTACACTGCAACAAAGATCAATACCTACGGAGAGTCAGAGATTTAGACTTTGACTTCATTTAAAAATGGGGCAATAGGTAGGTACCTACCTAACACTAACTTCTATGAAGATTATTGATAGTATTTTGTTTTACTACCTATATGTAATCATTTATTAAATTTTAATCTGCCTAGCTATGAAAATAGGCTATCTCATGAAAATAAGGAAATTATTCCCTATTTTCGTTTTTGATCTTCTTACGTTCTGAAGTGGAGTTCTACTTTTTGTGCTGATCAACTTATAAAAAAACTGTCTTTAAGTTTTTGCCAGTAAAATTCAAGGCAAACACGATGTTTTAAATATTAGAAGGACAAAATTATTAATCAACAAATTGATTACATTTTATACATACAGTATCATTAACTTGGTTTTATTAACCAAAAAAAACTATTTTCTAAAAATGAATAGCTAGATTGATATATCGCTCCTGAAAACCCCTGCCTAGGTACTATAGCTAACGTAATGTTTACAGTAAATCTGACTTAAATGTTTCGTTTCTCGTAACGTCCGGCTTTATTTTGTGTTTAGTTCGTGAGTTTTCAACACGATAGAGCTTATTAAATCTCCATACAAAAAAAACCTGGATTTTGTATGGAGGTTTGTTAAGCTTTTTAAAGGATTATATTTGCTTTTTAAGCTTTGATTATATTTCTGAAAAAACTGAAAAACACAGACTTGGGGCAGGTACTGGTTATAATAACCTGAAAACCTTTTATTAAAAAATAGGACCTGCCTACACATTCCTGGGACCAGCCGTTTTGGCTCCGGGCATATCTTTGACACATACGATTCCGTATGTGTCAAACTATGTGTTCCGTATGTGTGTACTAACGTGTTCAGGTACGCGCAACCACGACTCGAAATACAACCTATTATAATAATTATAATTATTATCATCTGTGATACAACGCAAGATTTTTTCTTTTTCCTATAAACCGGATCTCGGACGAATGTGTTTTGTTTTATGACATGAACTTTTTTTTCTTTTTCAAATACGTAATGGTTTTATTCTTATATAATTTTTTGCATAAGTCTAATAAATTAATTAAATTATTAATCACTAATTCGCACTAGCAAAAAATAACAAGTGCGAAGTGTAAATTCTACTTTTTGTAACGTAGGTAAGTGGTCGCAGAGAAAAAAAATAAGTTTATTAATTATTAAACTAATAGGTATCTTTATTTTCGTCATTAGTTCATCATCATTTTCATCATTAATTTCATCATTATCATTATTAGGGATTACATAATAAAGTTACTGAATATAAACAGTTTTCATTCCAAGATTTCCATGGAGTATTAGTATTCTATAGGTAATATTTTAATGTTTAAATATTATAAACATTGTTTAATTTAAAGATGTTAGTGTTTTAGTGAGGTCTACAATAACTGTTAGCCAGGGCACAAAAGAAATGAATCGTAGTACCTAGCTATGTTTTATATTTGATTTCAAATCGAATATTGAGGATGTTCAAATGTAAAAAGGGCCCCGGTATTTCGCAATATCAGCAGGTAGATATATAGATATAGATAGAGACCTTCAGTTAGCCTTGCCACTTCCGATCCGATGATCGGATACCTGGCATAATAAATAAATGTGCTGGTTTAAACTTATTTTTATTACTATAGAACTTTTTTAACTTTTTTTTTTTATTGAAATAAAGCGCATGTAAAACGTAAATCCTACTAATATTATAAATGCGAAAGTTTGTAAGGATGGATGGATGGATGTTTGTTACTCTATAACTCCAAAACGGCTGAACGGATCTTGGTGAAAATTGGCACAGAAATATATTATAGTCTGGAATAACACATAGGCTAATTTTTATCCCGTGGGAATACCGGGATTGAAAACTACGCGGGTGAAACCGCGGGGCGCTGCTAGTGTAAAACATATAACATATAACGCAATCGCAGGACACTGAATCGCAAAACGCGCCTGTGGAGTAGAGCCTTCATTCATAAGTACGATGTTACTGAAGTTGAATTGAAACACTGCTCAATGTTAGTCCTGTCACTGTTTCTCACTGTCATCACTGTCATTACCGATCGGTAAGAGATGGCAACAGTTCAAATACTGATTATCTTTTGCCAGATTTTTATACGTAGGTGTAGATGTAAAAATTTACATCCTTGTTTTAATTTAGATTAACATAACACGTTATCTTTTTAGAGACCAAAAAAAATTTTTTTGCATTATTCGGCAATAAGTAAAAAATATTTAAAAAAACGGTTTCAAGGTTTAATTTACAATGTTAAAACAGAATACTGGGCCAATTTTTTACTAATACATATTGTTAGAATTCTGCTAATAAAATTATGTGATAGGGCTTGTAACCTGTCACGTATGGAATACCTACAAAGTACAGCACAATTTGGTTAGGTATGTACCAAGTATAATATTTGGACGTACCTCTGACTACACACCCCTTGGACATATTTCAAAAATCTTGATTTAGTACTTTGTACTAAGAAATCTGAGGGGGTATCTACCGTGCCTGGGGATTAAAGTCGTGAAGCTGTTGCTGCCCCTTCTGCTTATTTAGCTGTCTATAAAATATATGTATATATTAAAAATAAATTATTAATCAATATTTTCAACGGAAACAATTTATAAATAAATTAAAATTCATAAATATTTTCAAAATTTAATTAAAATAACATTAAATATCAGTTTTGTGTGCGACTGCACAAAAGCACTTAAAAATCAAGTTACAAGCTGTATTCAAATACCTACCTAATTTATTAAAGTTTAGTTATTTTTTTCCTTGTGTTTTTCTATCGAATATTAATCTTTAAAAAACATTGCAAGAAAAAAAATTACATTATGTAGCGCTTTCAGTGTATAATCCTGTATAGTGTGTGATGAAAATAAAGTTGTTTGGAAGAGATTCACAGCAATAAGAACGTCTATATTACTTTACTGCATAATTAATGTTTGTTTTTTCTTTTTATGGTGTATGACAAAGATTTATTCTCTATACATAATATAGCTATCAAACGTCCACTCAAACCTTCACGGGTCAGTAAGGGCAGGAAAACGTTCAGCTTGAGTCATTAATCTTTCTGCTCATCATCATCATCATCATCATCTCAGCCCGGTGTCACCCACTGCTGGGTATAGGCCTCCTTCATTTTCTGCCAGCCTCCTCTGTTCTTTGCGTCTCGGGTCCAGGTGTTTCCAGCGACCCTTACGATGTCGTCGACCCATCGCGCTTTCGGTCGGCCTAGATTTCGTCGGCCTGATTTCGGCCACCATTCGGTCAAGGCTTTACTCCACCGGCCATCACCACGTCTGGCAATGTGTCCTGCCCAACTCCACTTGAGGTTTATCGCCCTGTCACCGACGTCGAAGATTTTCGTACGACGCCGGATCTCAGTGTTGCGTACTCGGTCTAGAAGTGTTATGCCGAGCATGGCTCGCTCCATGGCCCTTTGTGCAACTCGTACTCGGTGCACAGTTTCCTTAGTGAGCGTCCATGTCTCGGCACCGTAAGTCATAGTTGGCAGGACACATTGATTATAGAGACGGGTTTTCAGGCACTGTGGAATTTTCCTTGACCGAAAAACTTTCTGCTCACCTGCCTTTTAAAGGTTTTTAAATTAGAAGGAACCTCAAAACAACATGTTCCATTTTTTATAACCCTGAAAGGTGATATGAGCAAGGAAGGCTTATCATCATTAATCATTAATTTAAAGATGTGAAGTTTCCTAGTAACACTGACTGTATTTTCAATTCATAAGTCTTCCTAATAACAAATCGATGATAGCTTGTCCTTGATTGTTTGATATCCTCAAGCTGTAAAATTACCAACTTAATTATCAGTTTGTATGAAAAGATCGATCCTACACTCCAGCACTCGTAGAGAGCTCAAAACAGATTTAAGTGAAAAATTTAAGTAAACTTGTTATTTGATTCCTAGATGGCGCTGGTGGCCAGAAACTGGAGTAACCTTCCCATGTATCCGCCACAGACAACAAGGTACATAATGAAATGCATTTTACAACTTTAAACCCAAGCACGGTAGGTATATATTATTGTCTACTTCAAAATGATTTGTACCAAATATAATTTTTGGACGTAGTGGTATCTAGCTGCCTCCCTAAGATGTTCCCAAAGAAGCTCAAGTTGTTTGGTGTTTAGTATCCTACTACTACTATCAAAACCAACACAAACTACGCTGGACGCGGACGACTGACTGCAGTCAAGAGCAGCAATACCAGCCACCTCACCCAGGCTAACACGGCGCCTAATGAACCTACAACGACGAGACCTAAGAACTATTGTGGGGACCATAACAGGTCACTGTCCACTGAACCAACATCTCTACAACATCGGAGCAACAGACAGTCCACTCTGCAGAGGCTGCCTATCCGAAGAAGAATCAGCTGCCCACGTAGTCCTGGAATGCGAGGGCGTAGCCTACCAACAACAGCAAATCCTAGGAACCCCTAGGTCACTCCTCCACGCCTGTGAAGCCCCCAGGAAGCTTCTGCGCATTTAGGAGGAGCTAGGCTGGCTACAATTATAGCCAGATCACCCCTCACGCATAATGGACCACCTTAAAGTCTCAATGCGGACACAGGAGTCCAACTCAAGTATCTCAAGTATCCTACTACTACGAGTATTACACACGCGAAAGTTTGTAAGTATGGATGGATGGATGTTTGTTACTCCTTCACGCTGGAACGGCTGAACGGATCTGGAGGAAACTTGGCAGAGAGATACATTACAGTCTGAAATAGCACATAGGCTACTTTTTATCCCGTGGGAATACCGGGATTTAAATCTGCGCGAGTGAAACCGCGGGGCGCAACTAGTTATAAACATATTAGCACCCGCCCCGGCTTCGCGCGGGTGCAATGCTCAAGTATTATTAACTACACATACTACTACCTAGGTACCTACCTTCCTAGTTACCTGTTTTTCGTATAGATTGTCGCCGTACCGTTGCACTGTTTCATTCATTTCATCATCGACCTCCAAGAACTACTCTACTCTGGAGACACAAAACATTAACAAATAGGTACCCTGCGCAAGCATGCTTAGTTTCACAAAAGGTAATAGCAAAAAGTATCGGTTAAAATGGTGAAACAAGCTCAAAGTACCCACATAATGGCTACGAATGATGTACACTACACCGGCATTGAATTGAAGCAATCGTGTATCCAAGAGCTAACATTGCCAACACGAGCCTCCGAAAAGCAAAACAAATATTTCGACCGAACATTCCATTAGATGGTTTACATACAAACGAGCATCTGTTTTGACAATATTGCGATAGCCGTGTGTGTCTATTATTGATAGGGCACACTTTACCAATCAACAGGCGGTTATTTTAACTCAACAATTGTAACGATCCAGTTCATTGACGGTTAAAACTGCGTGACTACTTTCGTATAACAAACACTATTTAAATCATTGTTATTTTTTTTGTATGATCACGTCTAATAGGCCGTTTTACAAAAATTCGGATACTTCAGTGTTTGTCTTTTTTCAAACAACATTTTACTTGTGTATGTATGGATAATTGCTTTCTTTCTTTTCAATTTCATTTTTAATACCAAATAAAATTATGTGTGTTATTACGATTGCTAGGATCCTTTCAATATTTTATATGATAGCTAAATCAGATGAGAATGTAATGAGATGGACGTCTTCGCTTCTCCCTATAGGTACTTAGAGAAGAAATATGTACCTACAAAGTAGTTGCTATAAGTCAAGTGTTCAATTGTTTTGATTATCGAAAGAGTGCACTTTGAACTCGTTATAATTTGTGTT
Source organism: Plemyria rubiginata (assembly GCA_963576535.1). Taxonomy (NCBI): domain Eukaryota; kingdom Metazoa; phylum Arthropoda; class Insecta; order Lepidoptera; family Geometridae; genus Plemyria; species Plemyria rubiginata. The sequence goes on along the minus strand of OY754917.1, from coordinate 8,108,378 downwards.
CGATAGATTGACAATGACATAATTTATTTGGGTAGTAACCTACTATTTAGGTAATTAGGGAAGTAGGGTGGAATTATTTATATAAGATACTAGTAGCGCCCTGCGGTTTGACCCGCGTAGTTCCCGGTATTCCCACGGGATAAAAAGTAGGTAACTAGTCTATGTGTTATTCCATCCATACTTACAAACTTTCGCATTTATAATATAGGTAAGTAGGATATAGATAGCGTATTAAGACCAAGTTTATTATAATTATTAATACGTCTGTTATAAACCTTAGTTTGTATCAATTCTTGAATTTATTTTGATGTCTATAACTTATGCGTTGGAAATATTTTGAGAAAAGCATCTACGATTTAGGTACCTACTTACCTACTTGCTTGAGGCTATGACAACTGCTGCTAATGCTAAATTAATCATTGAACTTATTTATGGAAAATCGCAATCAGATCAAAGATCAAAATGATATTTTAGTTTTCCTATTCAAAACTTTGCAACAACAACAAGGTACAACTAGGTACCTTAGTAAAGCAAACTTTTGAGTAGGAAAATTTGTATAGATCAAAATTATAGGATTCCACACAACATAATCGATTGCGATTTTTCGAAAATTATCTTTCAACATGTGTTCTTTCACGTGTGAGGGAGAGGTACCTTCATTAGCAAGTATTCTTTTTAATGGAACCCTGCGCATGGTCATGATACTAGGAAGCACTACATGATAGAAATAGTCTTAGAGACGCATTACGTCATAGGCCATGCACCCGCGTCGCGTATTTTTCAGTGTCACTAGAGTTCAAAGACTTTCCATTTGTAGACTTTCTTTTTAGCATTGACTTCCAAGGAGGACGTGCACAGAGTTTTACAACAGTCATCATACCGGTGGATGGAAAGGGCCCATAATCGTTGTGCCTAAATGTGGACGCCTATTTTCAGGACTTCTTCAGGGTGATGTTAATCTTCGCTTATCATAAAAGGATAATCACTACATAGTATAAAACAAAGTTGCTTTCTCTGTCCCTATATCCCTATGTCCCTATGTATGCTTAAATCTTTAAAACTACGCAACGGATTTTAATGCGGTTTTTTTAATAGATACAGTGATTCAAGAGGAAGGTTTATATGTATAATACATGCATGATTTAGAAGAAAAAAAATGTGCATACGTGCGAAGCAGGGGCGCGCGGGCGGGTCGCTAGTTAGTAGTTACTATTTTTTACCTTCCGAACTAAATGCCATGCCGTGCAGAAGAAGTAAAAAATTTGCAATATTTACATACATGCCATTAATTATTATTATTAGCATTAATTTTAATTGGGCTGTACGCAGGTAGTTATTTATACGAACATTACGAACTAATTCATATTCTAAAATCATATAAGTACCTACTTACTATGTTTTACTTATATGTACATATACTTATATGTAGTAACGTAAGTACCTATGTATGTAAATTGTCAGACACACCTAAAGGTAGATCAGTCGCTAATATTATTGTCTCGAAGTAATAAATATTAAATACTGATCATCACACTGGGTATTGACTATCGAATAAAGAGAGAAGAGAGAGAGAGTAGGGAGATATTTTTCTCAGTGAATTCTAGATGCTTTAGTAGGTATACAGGGAGGCCGGGACAGTCCAAAAATAAAATATAGGTCCCTCGTATCACTTACGAAACGACGGGTACGGGTATCCGAATCACCCCCATGTTTGTTCTGCGATTGTTCATAGTTTTCGCGTTACGAATTTATTTCAAAATTTTTGAGAATTCGATAAAAAAAAAGACTTTTTGGCTTTTTTTGCAACTGTATCTTCTCGAGTTGCATAAAACAATCAGCTCCGTAACTTAGATGAAAGTTATAAAACTATTGGAGTAAAGTCACTGTTCTGGCCACCCTTTATAAAAAATCTCTTGAATGACTCCTCAATCTCTGTCATAATTATTTACTTAATTTAATATTTAATCAAGTATTATTAAATCAAGTATTTAAGAGACATTTGGGAGATTTTTTATTCTATTCTAATAGCTAGCTATCTTCTATACTTAGTCAGAACAAATCGTAACAAATCGTAAGTGTGCCTGCTTAAAAGACACATTGTTTTTTGAGTTCCAAGTTACTGCTTGCTAAAAACATAACTATATTTGGTTCTATTCTATAGTAATTAGGGACAAGTCTTGCTTTGTGCTGTATGGTTTGCCCACCAATATTTATTTATTTATAGCTGATAAGAAAGGTTGTATAGACAACCTATAAACACCTGACTTTTTTGTTGTAGCTTCCGTTTTATTCCAAATCTGGACCGGAACAAAGTAAATACGAGAAGGTATTATTACTTCCTGGTGTTGCAAAAAACTTACCTAATAAACCAAACTGACAGGTTGGTTGTTCCCACCTTCAGTTATTTGGTACCAAAAATTAATAAATCTATTTATTATCTTCAAAATTTTATTAATCTATTCATTATCATAAAAAGCTTGAACAAAACAGAACATCTGTTTTGTGACTTCGGTGGTCCCTCCAATTTCGCCAATATTGCCTTAGATGGTGCATCCCTGCCAGTCTGCTCCGATTTTCGATACCTTGGTTCAGTAGTATAGAATGATGTTGAGATTGATAGGGATGTAAAGAACAGAATAAATGCGGGATGGATGAAATGGCGACAGGAATAGGAACAACTTGCGATCCGCGAATGCCCTCAAACTAAAGGGTAAAATTTACAAAACCATCATACGGCCTGTCGTTTTGTATGGATCTGAGTGCTGGGCCACCAAAGGGACGGATGAAAGAAGAGTGCATGTAGCGGAGATGATAATGTTGAGATGGATGTGTGGTGTGACGAGGATGGACAAGATGAGTTGAGAGAAATGAGTTTATTAGAGGCAGTTTGAAAGTGGCGCCAGTGACTGAAAAGATGAGGAGTAATAGGTTAGCGTGGTGTGGGCATGTTATGCGAAGGGAAGAATGTCATGTAACGAGAAGAATGCTAGAGATGAATGTGGATGGATATAGAAGTAGAGGTAGGACAAAGAAAAGATGGATGGACTGTGTGAAAGATGACATGAGTATGAAAGGAGTGACTGCTGAGATGACGGCTGATAGAGGAGAGTGGAGAGCAAAAACCTGTTGTGCCGACCCCACATGAAGTGGGATAAGAGCTGAAAAATTATGATTATCATAAAAAGCTTGACGAAACCGTTTAAGTAAATTAAATATAGTGTGAACAGTAAATAATTATAATGTATTTATATAATTATCAAGTACTTACCTAGATAGACGTATAAGATGATATTTAAAACATGCATAATATGAGATGTTAAAATATATTTTTGTTGATTCGATGAAATTATATTAGCACTTGCGCATACAAGAAATTAATAAAAAAATAATGGTCTATGTATTATTTCATTTTCAATAATAAATCTACCATAATTAACAGTATGGTAAATAATCAAAATTTAAATGAATGGAAGGCTTATTAGGTTATTAAAATCAAAAGTAATGAATAAAAAATATAAAACACTAGTAGCGTCCCGCGGTTTCACCCGCGTAGTTTTAAATTCCGGTATTCCCACGCGATAAAAAGTAGCCTATGTGTTATTCCAAACTATAATATATCTCTGTGCCAATTTTCACCAAGATCCGTTCAACCGTTCTGGAGTTATAGAGTAACAAACATCCATCCATCCATCCATTCACAGTCTCCTTTGAAACATCGATGTTGGAGGTTCTATTAGTGACTTACTGTTACTGACATACCCCTAATCACTGTAAAAATGAGCCCCTAATGAGTCATACAGTAGAGCTTTGAAAACAAACTTTATTTTATTTCTGTGTCGCTGCCTGGCGCTACGAAACGTCGTCAGTCGATGAAAAACCAGCTTAAAAATGAAATGTAGGTTTTATAATAAATGGTATGTAGGTAGGTATAAGATTATAAATTCACTGGCACTGTTTATTTTAAAGACACGGTTGGTGCGACGTGATAGTAACTTGCAATATCGTTACATTTGAGAGAAAGCCATCCAATAGAACGCACCTTACCCCGCACGGCGCCGCGCCGGTATAGCTTCAAATGTTTGATTTCTGTGCACACCGCCACACGAGACATACCCCTACTATAAGTCTCGTGCCACACTATGCAATCAAACATTTATTTTGAAGCTATGTCTGGCACCGGGGCTACACTTACACGTAGCTAAACCTGTAGGTAAAGCTCTTGGTGAAAGTAAATAAAGTAAATAAAAAATATCAGCTATCTGGCCCCCACAGAACCTACATCAAGCTTTGCTTAGTTTGGGGCTAAATAGTGCTGTTTGAAATTCCAATAAGTAATATTTGTTTATAATTTTTTTATCAGCTTAATTACCTACCCAATCAGAATAAGCGTACGAAATCGCAGGCGTTCCACTACTGAAACGACTATTAGGTACTAGAGTACCTATCGAGTATGTAAGTCGAATTATGTATTTTTATCAGGTGCCGATAAGCGTTCGACGAGTAAAACACGTGCACATGTATAATAAATTAAATGTTTGGTAACCGCTCTGAATGTCATAACAATAACAATTATGTGGCGTGTTGCTTGCGATGAAACAAGATTACACATCAACAAGTAATAAAAGTACTTGTAATAACAGTGCTAAATTCACGCATCTTTCTTTGTCTGCAAAAAGCTACAATCCACTAACAATTACATTCGATTATGTCAATGTCACAGGTACCGATGTCACTCACGCATGGCCTGTAGGCCATTTTATTTGCGGTCCCATTTAAAAATTACCGCAGCGTGTACCTTTTCGGTCAAGCCAAGATGATTAATATTTAAGTATTTTTTGTATTAATTTGTTGTAAGTTTTGATGTAAGAGTAGTAAAGCTCTTTATATGTATAGGAGTACCTAGTAAAGCTCTTCGTGAAGGGCTCGTCTGGGGAAGTTACTACCACTGTCATGCCGGTCTGTGCCTATTTGTGCCGCCCACTGGCAACCGCAACCACTATGAAATTACAGGATTTACAGGCTCATGAGGCTCATCTATGCCTCAAGTTAATGGACGCAGGGCAGTGCATCGTAGGATTCGTAGGGCATGTTCACGTCGTGCGTGACTTATAAGGCAATGCCACTTAACATCAGGTGGGCTTCTGCCATCTGCTTGTTCTATCATGAAATACAAAAAATATAAGATGAAATTTTAATATTGGAACTTTTCAGTATTATGAGGTAACTAAATTCAAAACGAATATTTTCCGATCTCTGCTGCAAACTTTCTAATCGTAGGTACACGTCGTCTGTCTTGTCTGACAATCACAGCGTAGTGGTAGTTCGATGATGGTAGCTGGAAGAAGTTCGATTCCCGCAGCGAACCATAGTTATTGCATTAGGTGACGTAAGTAGGTACCTAACCTAGGTTAGGTATGTACTCAAAAATATTTTTGGTTCTAGGTATTGACTCAAGTTCCCGGGGGCGCCCAGAGATACACCATTTCAAATTTCTGATAGGTACCCAAAACACAGGAAGTCCTAGTGTGAAGTCAATCTGACTAAACTGACGCGACGAGCTGACTTTCACTCGTAAGAAAGGAATCCTTGTGATTTTTGTCCTTTTACTGTAGGGTTTTAAGTACCTATAGGAATACTAGACAATTATTTAGTAAGTATAATTACCACATAATGTGACTCGTAGCTAAAACAAATTGCGCTTTATCAAGATCATGACCTAAATAATAAGTTATCCAACTGACCAATTTCTGAGAGTTTGAACTGCGTCAATGTGTTTATTTTTAATTCGTCTGCATGCAATCCATGAAAGTAGGTATGTATACTTAATCATAGTTCCTTCTTTAATTTTTTTATTTTCCTGTTGTACGAGTATAAATTAATACATTAATTAATTATGGAGTAAAAAATTAACCTAAATTAAAAATATGCATTACGCTACGCTGATGCATTTGTCAACTTAATACCACCTAGGTACCTGCATTAATTGAATTGGCTGCAAAGAATTTACATAATTTACTCCCAGTGACATTACAAGAATACAAACAAATACAAAATTTATAAAATCACCAAACCTAATTCTTACCTTTAGCGTCACGATCTAATTTTACAAGCACGAACAAACTTGCACTAATAAACGACACAACCCTCAATAAATTCTGACTGCACGAAAAACCACTTGAAATTGGAACGCAAAAGAGCTCGTAAAACAATGACATTCAATTTATGAATTTTCAATTGATGCGCGCTCGCGCTTTCAGCCGGGTTATGTATTCAGTCAGTAAGTCGCCATAGCGCGTTGGCGCTCAACAGTGTACTGCCCGCTGACAGTTCCGCCGGTCGATGCCATGCCGCATGCCGCCAGCGGCAGTACAAGTACAAGCGCAGTCGGGAGCGTGCCAACATCCTGCGAATGTCACCTGTCACCCTGTCAGAGCACTGGAATCCCGCATCGTTTAGTCTCCCTTCTTGGTATGCACTCAGGGCCTAATTGATAACTCGCTGGTAATCGTAATTGGCACAGATGAGGGAATATGTATTATCATAATGTCACAGATGAAGTTGATATGTAGTAGGTACCTACTGAAAGTTTGACACTTGAAACCCAGAATGGTGCCAATTCTGTTGTTTAATTTTCCTAATTTGACAGCACCAAAAATATTGCCATCCCTTTCTAAAAGACCGAAACAACAAGGACGGGTATAGTTTTAGTGCTGTCAGATTAGGTTAGTTTAGGATAATGCAACAACAGAACCGACACCAATATCACCATGGTAATGATTTATGGGCTTCGCCTTTTTGTTATCTCTATAGCAAAGACATTGGCATATTCGTGGCAACCCCTATCGGCCACTGAACCAAGATACCTATTCCTTGCACTGAACAGCCGTAAGTAAAAGAAGAAGAAGAAGTACCCTAACGGCTTTTTCTGAAAGCTCGATCAAAGCTAACCAGCTTTTGCTTGAAATGAGAGAGAATTTCTTCTTGTGAAATAAAATGAAATTTAATTATTAATTGCTAGAAATATTTCACTAGTTTCTTTGGAAACAGTTTGCTCAGAAAGCTTATTTCGAGCACTTGACTGACACTGTTAAAGAACTTATTTATTAGGTTCTCTACCAACATGCCGGTTTCCTCACAATGTTTTCCTTTTCCGTTTGCGAGTAGGTGCATAAATTGCTGTTGAGTTAGCATTGTGCACATAAATACCAGTGCTCAAATAGTGATAGCAAGTGACTTGAGGAGTTTTGATCGAACTTTCAGAAACCGGAAGTAACCGTCCGTCAAGCCACTTGCTATCTCCATCCATTTGAAGTAAAAGCTGAAACAGCAAGTGACAGCTGATTAGTGTTGATAAGCTTTTGAAACCGGCGGTTATTCTTTTTTTTTTCGTCTCGTGAGTTCTTAGCACGTCTGATAGACGCTCCTCGAGCCTCCTAAGAGTCCTAAGTTAGAAGTTTATTAGGAGTCCTAACAAAAACAACGTGACGATACGACAACGAAAAACAAACCTCAAACTTGGGTAGGTATCTATCTAAAAGAGGCCAAACTGGTCCTATTCGCGATGCGATAACTCGATCATCAGGTTTCTGCGCGTAGGCATATTTTCAAATGACGTCCCTATTCAAGTTCCAACAATCCAAAATATTATTCCATTTCCTTTGACATCATGATCGCGACACAAAACTTTTATCAAGTTATTTCAGGACTTCCGCAAATATTTAAATATAAATAGGTACTATTAGTAGGCAATTTAAGGGGTCATAAAACCTTAGTTTCCTGCTTGTAGGTCTATAAATATTCAATAGGTACCTAGTTAGGCATATTTTTGTTTTACCATAAACACTTACCTACATTTTCTTCAGATAAGTATATTTATAGGAAAGCACAATTAAAATTAGTTAAACAAGAGAGTATAACTATTAGACAGAAGCTTGAAACACAAAAGGTCTACCTAACAACAGTTGGCACAATTGATTTTTATAAAAGGAATGTCGAAGGGCGCATGCGCTCTCCATACAAAGTAATAACAATATTACAAAAACCAAACCAAGACAGTAAAACCGAGCCCCAAATATTTTTCTCTGGACAGCGTCCTATCTCAGAGATGACCTCGCATCATGGCAATAAATTAATTATTCAAGTAAGCCCATTAAAATACCTATAGCACTTTTGATGTATGGGAATTCCAAATCCTCGCAACAATGCGGCTGTCCCAAATTGGGATAGCCACATTGTTGGGAGCGGTGAGGGGTGTCGCATTATCCGTGCATACAACAGCTGGGATGCATTTAAAACCGATAGCTGCAGCGTCTTAGATAGGTGTAGACATAACATTCCGGCACAGAATCTAATACTTATAATACCTATTTACGTACGTAGCGTGCATGGAAGCAACAACGCACTGTGTGGCGGTCTTCACAAGTTCACAACAATTACAACAAACGAAAGCAAGTCAGAATAAATCCGCTTTTTCACTCTGAGAATAACGACAGAAAATGTATAATATTAAAATGCCTTTATTTTTAATTTTTGACCGGCTTCAAAAAAGGAGGTTCTCAATTTGACTTTTTTTTATTGGTTATCTCAACATTTTACCTGCTGGATGGACCGATTTTGATGATTTTTTTTTATCGAAAGCTGGTGCTAGGTATCTTGTGGTCCCATGATAAGCACCAGCTTTCGATCACACGTCACGAGGTAATTAATACCTCGGACGGGACGGGAACGGGACGGAGCGGAGGCGTGACTGCTTCTGTTCAAAAGCCGCTCGATCAACACTAATCGGCGCGGCTGTCAAGTCACTTGCTAATAATTCAGCTTTTACTTCAAATTGTTGAATGAGCTTTCAGAAATCGGGTTTTAGGGACCTAATTGTATTATTATTAACTAGTTGCGCCCCGCGGTTTCACCCGCGCAGATTTAAATCCCGGTATTCCCGCGGGATAAAAGTAGTATGTGTTATTCCAGACTATAACCAATCTCTCTGCCAAGTTTCATCCAGATCCGCTCAGCCGTTCCGGCGTGAAAGAGTAACAAACATCCATGCATCCATCTGGATGGATCCTTACTTACAAACATTCGCGTTTATTATAATATTAATTAGTAGGATATACTATCTGACTAATCATTGCACTAGATGCGCATTCCGCGATGCAACACACATCCACTCGAATGAAATAATAGATAAAGGGCAACCTATGCCCCCATGACACAGAATAAACAATGGTTCCCACACGGATTTTTTTCTAAGGAAAATGACAGTAGTAACAACCTACCTATTGTGCATTTTAGGAATACCTACTGTTTCTTACTCATATACTTACCCATAGGTATACACCTAATGAAGTTTATTTTTTTATAATGCATTTTAGGCATTTTGCTACTTAGACCTTACGCAATTTAGGTGATTTACTAGGCAATCGACAATTTGATGTTTTGCGTTTTAGACGATGCTCATGACGGCTAATATTTGCATGGATGGATACAAGCTATATAGGTACCTATTCTTCTTTTTAGCATTATTCTTACTAACCATGGTGGTTTTATATTTTAAAGTATTTTTTTCTTAAACATGACGCGTAAAGTGACACAAGCCAATTCTAATAATAGCAATACTTACTCACTACTTAGTAGGTATGGGGAACCATCACATAGTGATTATAATTTAATAATCTTAGGTCATTAATAGTATTCTAGTACTTACTTACATATTAATATGGTTATTAATTCTGTAACTAGCTGCCCCCCGTAGTTTCGCTCTCAAATTAAATTAAATTAATGAAAATTATTCAAGAGTAGTGGAGTAGGTATTTCTCAAACAAAATGTACGTAACAAAAAAAGAAAAAGTTACGAAAAAGTAGTTTTTCGTAACTTTTGTTCAGTTATGTTACGAATTAGTAACGTAACAAATACTTTTTCGTTACGTACATTTTGTTTGAGAAATACTCAGTAGAGCTCTTTGTGAAGTGCTTACCTATCCGGGATACCTAGTTAGTTATCAGAAATACCTAGGCATGGTGGTAGGTACCACCATGCCTAGGTATTTCTGCCAAAAATCAGCGTTGCTGATGTTTCGGTTTGAAGAGTGTAGTCGCCGGTGTGAAATGACAGGCACATGAGATCAAAGGGGCATTGGGCAGTGCATCGTAGGGCACGTTTCTATCGTGCGTTACTTACAAGACAATGCTTTTTTTAAGAGATGGTTACCGTTTAACATCAGGTAAGCCATAAGCTTGTTCTATTTTGCAAGTGGTATAAAAAAACTAAACTAACAGTGCCGCAGAGCGCCGCCGCGCCACAGTAAGAAGAAAACAATTTTTTTTTAACAGTTAGGTACATAATTGCTTAGGTAGGTACCTATATTTATGTATAATTATGCTTATTAAAATAAATCCAATCAATGTTTATCAGTGTGCGACAAAATTACCAAACATGTTAAACTGCTTGTTTGAATTGGCAAATGACAAATGGAAAATTTGGAATTTATAAGAGTAGTAGTACTTGACTGCGCAGTTAGTTATTATACTCAAAAGACAAAAAAAGTCTAATCCCTTTTTGATAAAAACTACATGGGTACCTACTGTAGCGTCTATACCGCGCTAACAGTCTGAACCATAGGTCTGAACTAAACTTTCATACCTACCTATTCTTACTTTTGATACCCTTATTCCACACAAAAAAAAGAGGCTGCACGCGTATTCGTGAAAATAGGCAAATAAAGGCGAATAAAGTCACTTCAGGTACTTACTTATTTGGTAAAATGAAACGAATTTCGAGAAAAAAGGGCGATGCCACCAAAGAAGTAAGTAAGGTTCCTATTTCTACATAATACCTAACCGTACCACTGCGACCAAGAAAATGAAAAAATGAAAAAACCTTTATTTGACACCTTACAGTTACAATAGGTAGTAAATAATAGGTACATAAATATTACCGGCTAAACATAGGTTAGGTTTGAGTGATCCCGCTAATACCTAAACTAAGATAAAAATATCTTGTATGATAAGCATTAGCGCCCACCCTCGAGTTTTTAATGAAGCCAGTTTTTTTTTACATTTTGTAATAGTATGGGTAAACAAATCGGATAACATTAATTTTAAGTATGATAGGTTCGTATGTGTGTGAGGTTATAATGTAATGTGTGTGTATATATGTATGTAAGTGGGTTCTCCCACCACAGGGGAAACCAGTGTGGTGTGTGGGAAGTGTGTACCTACTGTGAATGTGTGTGTGAGTGTGTTTCTGGGAGTTCTCCTGATAACACAAGTCTCTTAAGAGCCAGGGTTTCACAGGAGAACCCCCCTACGTGTGTGATATGTATGTGTTATGATTTTGAGTGGAAAGTGTCAACGGATGATTAATATGAATATGTTTTGTTTTTATTTTTTATGCTAATACGCTTAAAAGATTCTCAGTAGAATCATAGGATAATGAGAGAAGCCAAGTGAATATTGCTTTTTTGCAGGATCGAATGCCCATCGGATAGATATTTAGATTATTATTTGCAAGAGTGCAACATCTGCCATCCTTCACATGTTACACTTAAGAGATGCTAATAAAATGCAATGAATGTCAAAGATCAGTGTCTCTGACGAACCCTGCTTGGATACAAAACCGGTAACGTTACAGTGATAAACTTTGTCTACTATATAGGTACGATTATCTGCCAGCTACATACAATGTTATAGAGAAAATAGATCCAAAATACAATGTGGATAACTTGTATTTAGACAGTGGCGGCGCAAAACCCAAACTTATGTGGGCAAGGATCATTTCGCGAAGCCTTCTGATTGTGCAAGAAGATAATATAAAAAATACTTGAAATTCAACAGTTTTTTATTAATTAAAAAACAAATCTCAGATATTACTATTGGAACATTAACAAAAAGAAAAAAAAGGAAAATAAATAATTTTTCTTCTTTATTTAGGTACTTGATTAGTTCGTAAATTGGCGTGTCTTTTTGGTTTTTGTTTTTTCCATACTTTTTAAAATTAATTTTCGGCTGTGTGGTGCGTGCGAGGCTTAGGCTATTGACGGCGATATAATGCGTGGAAGCTGTACGGTATAAAACATAGGCTGTGATTCAGTTCTAGCCACACTTGGTTGTCAACTAGCTACAAAAGGTTTCGACAGAGGTGACATCGGTCATTTACCACAAAATGGGAAACGAAATGTTCTACCTCTACGCCTAATGTAATGACAGGAAGGTGCATGGCGAAGCGAAGCGAAGGTGCATAAGTGCTCATTGACGCAACTCACTAGGTAGGTATAGACTGATTAGCTGCACTGCACGGTTTTTAAACCCGGAGGATTCCGGAGGTCTATTAGCGCGCGTATTGCGATGTTTGTTGAACTTCACAGAACAGTTGGGACATTCTCTGATCCGTGGTTGGTAGGTACTTAAACTTTTTTATTCCATCGTCAATTTAGTGCACAGATGGTAGACATGATACCTTTTTTTATCCCATTGAACTTTCATTTTTATCATAAGAAGTTAGATATACCTACATTTCATAACTTAAAAAAATGTGTTCACAGCAAAGCACAGCTTTTTTAATTTCGATAAAATTACATTAGGTATGGGAGAAGTATAGGGGACCTTTGAAATATGGCTATGGCCAAATGTTACCCTATTACCAAGTTCAAATTCTACGGACGCCCATTCCCGGCCCGGTCACAGTCCTGTGTAGCGTGAGTCTACCTTTAGCAGACAATCAAGAGGCCTAACCTCATTTGTTTCTAAACATGCGGTTTTGGTTTGCAGGTCTGCGTCGTCGTGACAACAACATTAGAAAATTAGGTCTACGTACTAGAAAACATTGAATGGAGAACTAGGTCAAGATGCAGCCTTGGTGAAGATTATAGTACAGTCACATGCAGTGAGTGAGATGGTTAGGTTCATTTAAACTCATGCATGAGCATGAGTTTAAAAACTGGTCACGCGTCCTATGTAGGTAGAGTTGTGGCGTGTATAGTATGACGATAGATCTTTCAGGTTGCTTTAATTAGTAGGTTATGTACAGTGAATAATTAATAAAAAAAATTTAGGATTTTGTTACGTACGAGCGCCATTAAGATGTGGCCTGCGCCTAAGCATTCATGTTGTGTGCTTACAGGGAAGCACTACCAGCGTAGGTAGGTATACACACTATACAACTTGTAACATGATAGTTATGGTTTTCTCTATTCCGTGGTTATACAGGTCATGACGAACAATACCTGAAATTTTACAGGTTTTAATTCCTGTAAAGCCTCTTCCGATATGAAACGAAACACTCAATGAGGCAGCCTTATTCACAGCTCTTTGTCACAGAGGAGTATTATTTGTATGTTGTACCTATAGCAGTACCGTATGTTGTATGTACAATGGTACAGACAGTGTACAGTATGTTGTACTATTTCAGTTCCGCATGAAGCAGCGATGCTCTATTGCTATGTTACAATTTAAAGGGTCCATGTGCCGGTGAAATAACGAGACACATGAGACTGAATACCTTTACGTCACACAGTGATGAATGCAGCCCAATGCCACTTATGGCACGTCTTCTGGAAACGTACTCTGAGTCAGGGGTAGCTGATGTAATTGTTACAGGCAGAGGTAACTGCTTAACATGAGGTGTTCACTCTGCTTGTTATACACAACATGAGAGTAGTAGAGTTCTTTGTGAAGGGCTCGCCCGGGGAAGTACTACCACCACGCCTTTTTCTGCCGCCAAGCAGCAACGCTGTGTTTCGGTTTGAAGAGTGTGGTTGCCCGTGTAATTACGGGCACATAAGGCTTAACATATGTATGCCTAAGTTGATGGACGCAGTGCATCGTAGGGCACGTTCTTATCGTGCGTGACTTACCTACTGGTATCCACTTAACATCGGGTGGACCATCTGCTTGTTCCATCAGGTAGTTGTATAAAAAAAACATTTTCTCAGTAAAAATATCACATGCCTTTTAGTACAACTATTTTTACTTTATAGGATATTTAAATGAATTGCGATTCTAAAGGTCAACTGTGCAAGCTTCCGCATTTGCAAAAGGAGTATTATTCGCTTTTTCGATTTTCGAAAGGACACTGCTCTGCTGTCATAAATTGCTTGGAAGGCGTGAACGCCAACTGCCTAGTAATTTAATAATAGCTTTTCCGAAATGGTTATATTACTTACTTGTTCAGCTACTTTCATTTGCACGTAGAACAGCGTACAAACAAATCCAGGCAAAGATACGATATTATTGTGAACAAAAACCAATAAAACAAAAGTTCTCTTCTTGTTAACACTGTAAACAAAATCTAAAAACGTCGAAAATCGGGAGGTTCAGGGAATTCAATGATAGGACTAGGTAGGTACCCTGATGGCCACTTGCAATCTATATCACGAATGAAATATTCACCAGGCTGGAAGTACTATAATTAAAGGCTAACAAAAAGACCTTATTTTATTACCATGTTTGTATCCTACTATTCTGACAAACAAAAATACGTATTTTTTGGCTCCAAATGGAAAAAATGAAATGGTTTTTTTATTATTATATGTACACTTGTAGCGCCCCGGGGTTTCGCGCGTAGTTTTAAATTCCGGTATTCCATGGGATAAAAAGTAGCCTAGGTATGTGTTATTCTAGACTATAATATATCTCTGTGCCAATTTTCACCAAGATCCGTTCAGCCGTTCTGGAGTTATAGAGTAACAAACATCCATTCATCCATCCATACTTACAAACGTTCGCGTTTATTAATAGTAGTAAGATATTTATCGTTCTTGCACGCTCCAAACATCCCGACCCCAGACATGCGAATGCAACATTGGTGTCTAGCTAGTGTCTTGTCTTGTCTGGTTGTCTTACACGTACCTACACGTGGACAAAATGTCTCTTGTTTACGATTAGTTTTTAATAGACACGAACAGGATAGGTGTAAATTAAAGATCGAATAGAACGGAAACTTACCGAAGAACGGATTTGGTACGTTCCGATGATGGATCGGCGACATCGGGAAGACAGACACAGACGGACAGAGAAGACTCATCTTTCGTTGGATCGTTCTTTTTGGAAATGTATGGAGGAGGCCATAATATTCAGCATTAGACTTTTTCAGACTGATAAAATAGTGTTTTTATACGACATGGAACACAGTTACTTCTACTTCCTAGCGCTAGAGATATCCGTTAGAGGGATTATTCCCATCTGTCACCTCTAGGTGGCGGATGGGAAAAGAAGTTCGAACCGTCCCCCTTTTAGTAGAGATGACGGATAGAACTTTTTCAATATTACTTTTTTATCTTTTGAATAGCTTACTTTGGGGCTAGATGGTGCTATGGGGATAGTCCAGCATTATTTATTTATTTATTTAGTATTAATATATGAGTGTTCGATCCATCACCCAGTCAGTAAAAGGGGGACGGATAGAACTTTTTTGTCCCATCTGTCATCTGGAGGAGACAGACTGGGGTGACAGATGGGAATAATCCCGATAGAGCCACTAATTCTTGAACTAGTCTCATTTTTTTTCAATTCATCCTTTTAGTGTAGTAGTTTCACTTCTACGTTTTGCTTATTTTTCGCAGGTCAGATAAAATAATGAAACTGATAAACTATGGTCTGGATATTCATAATAACATGTTTGTACACTTTTTGGTACCTTCTTCGGACTTCGTTGGTCGCGTGTTTTAGCGGCTAACGGAGATCTTTGTGGCATATCGGCCGGCTTATACTCAATTTATTCATAGAATCTCAAATGAAATTAAAACTTTGATATTAGAAAAATTGTTGACGTGACCTGAACTTTGATGTTACCCGAGGGATGGTACCTATATAAGGAGCTGCTCAAGGACCCTGGATGTTGTTAATAGATGGTGCTTCGAATAGCAGGAAGACAGAACGCGAGTTGTGGTAAGCTTTCCATGAATTATAGTTATGTGAATCAATCTAATAGATTTTACGTAGGTACTGTAATTTGTGAATCAATCTAATAGATTATACGTACTTGTAAGTTTATATTAGTCACACGTCAACATTTTTCTATTTATTTAGTATTGATTGCACAAACAAAACAGTAAATTTATGATAGGCGGGCTTATGCTAAAGCATTTTCTACCAGCCAACCTAATAGCGCAGATAAGAGAATACTACTAGTACTACTACTTAGTACTTACTAAGTAATTTACTTTAGGACTTACTAATTTTTGTATTAGTGCAATAATCCTACTAATAAGTATAAACGCATAAGTTTGTGAGTATGGATGGATATTTGTTACTCTTTCACGCCGGAACGGCTGAACGGATCTGGATGAAACTTGGCAGAGAGATAGATTATAGTCTTATAGCACATAGGCTAATTTTTATCCCGTGGGAATACCGGGATTTAAATCTGCGCGGGTGAAACCGCGGGGTGCAACTAGTAAAATATAAAATGGTTAACCTACAGGCATTTTTTTTTCCTTTTTCAGACAAATAACAACAATGCTGTTCAGACACTTTATACTCGCTCTGGTAATGCTGTACAACCAAGATATCGTTTGCTCACATATCCTAACTTCTAGAGATCTTCCGATGGCATCATGCACGAAGATGTTGTCTTTAGCTGTGCATGAGCTGTGTGAAATATACGGAGAGGGTTCTTCTGGTAAGATTTGGTCTGTAAGCAGTTGCTAATAAAAATTTTGGACCCTCGCATATTATATCAGCAAAAAGCGCCCTTAACTAATCATTAGGTACATCTCTTTGTGACTGGCACTTCATCGGGATCACTTGATTCGGATTTCGAAACCGGCCGGAAAACGAATTCCGAATTATCAACATGCTTTTAGTACAAGTTTAATTATAATAAATTCTGTACATCCATTTGTGAGCACTAAAAGAACGTACACACAAATTACCGTATATGTGTCAACTGGATAGTAGGTAGTTTCTTTCTTGATAGAATCTAGTGGTTAATTTCGAAAACTTTGATTTGTCTTGGTCGATTGTTATAACTACTTATTAGGTAGGTCGGTACTACTAAAATCAATCAATCAGATACCTACCTAATAGGCTTTTTCCTTTAGCAGCTTTTGTTGGTAAAATTGTCTGATAATAATTGGTCACGCGTGACACATTGACCGATATGCCTACGATAAACTGCATTGTTTGCCTATTTTTTTTAATAACAATATAGTTAGGTATCTACTTAGCTTTGTATAGATAGATAAGTATTTTTGTTATAAAATCATTCTACCTACTCCGATATCTGGATTAAACGTACTTGCGTCGACGTTTCATAGCATGGATATGGCTTTTTTTTTCGGAGTTTCGATATTTACGGGATGAAGTAAAAATTATAATTACAGTAGCAATTTAACAACTACTAGGTACATTTGGAATTTAAAGGAATCGATTGTTTGTTAAACGTTTATGGGTAAATTGATTTTTATTAACCTGTCGAATAAAATATAATAATTGTAGTTGTTTGATTCCGGCGTACGCAAATTTGTGACATTTTGTACGCGTCAAATCACGGAAAACACGTTTCGGAGATAGGCACACGCTAAGTGAGGCCTACCTACACCTAGCAGTGGGTGAAATTAGGCTGCGGATGATGATGATGATACCTGTTGATACGTTTCTCATTTTACGCCTCCACGTAATATCTATGAAATTAAGGAAAACATGTCTTGATAATCTTAAATACCGGAATTCCGGAGGCATATCCATACTAACTTATAATTTGAGGTTATTAGTCCGAAATCATTCTACCTATTCCGATCTCTGTTTTAGGTTATATTTTGTTAGGTCCTCCGTCTATTTTAACCTAAACGCTCTGCCAACAAAATTGAAGGTAGTTTTGCTGGATTGAACAACGGCTTTTCATAAGGATTTCAGTCGGTACAGCAATTTTCGTTCAAGTTTGGAACTCTTATTTTTTTTTCAGAGGAAGTCGTAGATTCGCCTGTGTTGCATCAACAAATCGAAATTGAATACAACATGAAATCCTACATTTTGAAGCACTGTTGCTCGCAGCCGTGCTCAATCTCCGAGTTGTTATTAGCCTGCTAGATATACAACCAACTTACAGCGAGCGTCAAGTCACATTCCTCAAAGCCCAAAATGTATGAGATTGACACTATCGATGTCACGTCGTCTAAAAAAATCGCTCGCATTTCGTTCGGCGCATTCAGAAACGTTGACCGGAAACTTTACAATTTGTCTTTCTTGCTCTTTTTTTTTGTTTGAACAGTAACAGACGTTTCTGAATGTCCATCCATAGCCAGAACTATTTAAAAATATGGATACTTTGGAATTTGTCTATCTTGTTTCGTTTGCCAAACAAAATAAGACAAACTGACGTTTCCGATTGGAAACGGTACAAAATGATTTTAGCCCTGCATATAATTCAACTAAAGACGAAAACTTACTGAACTTTTAACAACCTCATCTTGCATTCATTTTTCATCGCAGTGTATAATTCTAGCATTGAATGGAAATAGACAAACGTATTTTTAGCCACACAGTACCTGATAAAATCACAGTTTAGACTAAAATTTATCCTCTGTATAAAATAAATAAATAAATAAAATAATGCTGGACAATCCACACAGCACTATCTAGCCCCAAAGTAAGCTATTCAAAGCTTGTGTTATGGGTACTAGATAACTGATATATTTAATACATTATATACTCACATAGATAGATATTTTTTATTATACATAGAGAACACCCAGACCATCGGAACAAATTTCTGCAGATCGTACATAAATTTGTTCCAAGGCGGGAATCGAACCCGCAACCTCTTGCGTCGCAGGCAGGCTCTCGCCCGCTGCGCCACAGAGGTCGTCAAATAACACCCTATTTATCAATAGAGTAAGATGTTTATTGTATTTTGTAGAAGTCGTTTAGAATATATTTATAAAAGCAATGAAACTGCATAATATAGGCATTTAGTTGTAGTCATACTTATTTTTTATTTCTAGTTAAATTTGAAGATCAGCTAATAAATATTTAGAGAACAATATTGCGTTTTAATTATTTGAACTGATATTTTGAACCTTTACTATATTATAACGGATTATTTTGTTAATAGACGGATTTAAAAAATTAAAAACGGTTTATTTTACTACATTGTAATTTATTCTACTACATTGTAATTTATTTTACAAAGTCACGTATGTACTTATAATAATATTTACACATTCCCATTTTGCATCGTGAGTTTACAACAAAGTTTGTATTTTCTAGTCACTGTTTAACGCAAATCGAGAATATCAAATACCTACCTAAATACCAGGTATACATTCAAGTAAGAACCATGGTATATCTACTTTGATAAAATTGGTTTGAAAAAAATCCAATTTAAGTTATTACATGGGAAATTATATTTTATTAATTTTTATCTCGGGTAACAATCAAACTCATATTCATGGTAAAAATCCCGTTTCAAGTGAAAATTACATGGCAAATTGTTTTGTTTTCGCACTTATTTTTTTCGGTAGGAAAACATAGATCAGTATTTTTTAACTAAACCATGATTGTTTGCGATTTGTCTCTAACTAATGAGATTTAACATTTAAAAACTTTTAGTATTCTCCTTCTACAAACTTTGTAGTCTCGTCAACCACATTTTGGAATATTATTCGTATTGAAATTTTAAGTTCCACTTCTTTTCGAGTCACTAGTTGCGTTCGAAATAGTGTGCGCAAGTTTCACTAAACTGACGATTGTGTTGAAAATAGTTTTCATCACAGACGCGATATTACTGGTAGACTCACTGATGGCTTTCCATTACGAAATCCTAGATATTTTTATACTATAAGTGACATTATGAAATTATTTTAGTTCCTCAAAGTCCATCAGCTGGACCGATTTAGCTAAGACATTAGATTCGCGACCGGGAATATCATAGCTATTACAATAGTAACACAATCATAGCTAGCAGCTATTGAAACAAACCCTTACAAAAGTCCTTCCATTTCCCTCATAAACTGCATATAAGCGTCGTCTTTACTGGGCGCTTGTTTCGGCAAGTCGGCTGGCCGTGGCAATGTTGCCTTGATACCAGGCTTAGCCTTCTTGTCTTCTCGTTTGACTCGTAGAGCGGAGGGAACGAAACGAGTGACGTCAGCCGATAGATTCCTGATCTGCGGCTTGGCTGTGATCGTTGCACCTGGAAAATTGAACCTTAATGTGAGGAAATAAGATTGAATGCAGCTTGATATTCGAATGTAGAGGAGAATGAGAATGGAAGAAGAAAATCGGTTGTGACGACCCCACTTAGGGTGGGATAAGAGTAGGAAGATGATGATGATGTAGTTTGATATTTTGTCAGTTCTATTGCGTTCGTTGTAAATGGCAACGCAAGTCGTTATTATCATGTGACTTTCTTTTTTTTATAGGAGTAAGATTGCATCACATGGATTTAAAAACGTACCAAAATTGTATAATAGTCGTTATCAGTGACAGACACTTCGACTTTTATTTGTGCCTAACAAAATGTCGAAACACTTATCCCGAGAACCTTCCATTTTAATCATAAACGAGCGAAACTGAATGCACTTCGTTAAAAATCTAAACATATCCTTACCTTGAGAGCCGTCCTTCTTAGTAATGAGTTGTGGCGCAGCTGTAAGCACGGACACCGGCGGCATCGCCTTAGGCGGCGGCGGCGGCACGAGGGGGCGCAGGAGGCGCGGGGGGGCGCCGGGTGGCGGGCCGGGGGGGCGCAGGATGGCGCGCGGCGGGAGCCCCGGCGGCGGGCCGGGGGGCGCCGCGCGCATTGCCATCGCGAGCCGCAGCGGCGGTGGCGCTAGGCCTCGCATCGGGGGCGGGTGGAGACCTGCCGAAGACGTGAGCTTCATTATTATATTAATATTAGTATTATTAGTTATATCAGTATGAAACAAAAGAAATGTAGGACTTGGAACCAATTATCTATCTATGTAAGTATATAATGTATTAAATATATCAGTCATCTAGTACCCATAACACAAGCTTTGGGTAGCTTACTTTGGGGCTAGATTAAAATTCAAACTTGAAAAATTCAAATTTATTTTTTTATATCAGTAGCGCAAATTACATATTAGTGTATCAAGGTTGGGGCCATCTTTTAAGTAAAAAATACTTGTGTCAGAGGACCCCGCTCTTCTATATCCATATAATATAAATATATCCATGGATGGTGCGGTGTGGATTGTCCAGCATTATTTATTTATTTGATTTGAAAGTTTGTTGCCTTTCATTCTAGAGTCAGTTGCGTGGAACTGGCACCTAGATTCATCCAGCTTTAATACGTTTCTGAGTGATGGTTTAAATGTTTTTTTATCCTTTTTTTATTACTAGCTGATGGAACAAGCAGATGGCCCACCTGATGTTAAGCGGTAACCATCATCTATAAACTAAGCATTGCCTCGTAATTCACGCACGATAGAAACGTGCCCTACGATGTACTGCCCTGCGTCCATCAACTTGAGGCATACGACCATCAACATGAGGCATACAGAAGCCTCATGTGTCTGTAATTACACCGACGACCACTGCACACTTCAAACCGCAACACAGCGTTGCTGCTTGGCGGCAGAAAGAGGCGTGGTGGTAGTACTTCCCCGGACGAGCATTCACAAAGAGCTCTACGACTCTTCAGCTCTACTTTTTTTTACTACTTACTTTTACTTTTTCTTTTTTGTTAAGCAACCGAGCAAAGTGTTCTCCCAGATATTATAATGAAGGTGACGTGTGCTTACCTGGTATGGGCATCGGCATCATCGGGTTGAGCGGCGGCGGCAGCTGCCTCTCGACGCCGGGCGGCTCGAGCTGCAAGTCGTGGAGGTGTGCATGCAAGTGCGGCCCTTCGTTGTCGCTGTCGGAGTCGCTGCCCGCGCCGCCGACGACGCCGCCAGTGCGTTTTAACGCACTTAGTCTGCAATTTTTTTTAAATAGCGTATAGTTCGCGTCAACCAAAAAGACCGCTTGATAACAGTGGAGGGATGTGATTGCGCATACAAAATACTAGCGCCATTACTACTCCTCCCATCTTTCCGGCTTTCTTTTTGCGTGACGCGCACTATACATTACTAGTTTTTTATACAACTAGCTAATGGAATAAGCAGATGGTCCATCTGATGTTAAGCGGTAGCCATTACCTATAACAAAGCATTGCCTCGTAAGTCACGCACGATAGGGATGTACGATGCCCTACGATGCACGACCCTGGCGGCAGTTATTCTGCCGCCAGGGTCGTGACTATTACTATGGTACTACTTCCCCGAAAGAGCCCTTCACAAAGAACTCTACTACTCTTGCAGTCTGCAAATTATACAGGGTTATAGGAAAAATCGTGCTAGATCCTTTAAGGGCGTGGAGAACCCAACATTTCTGACTTATTTCACTAAGAAACACCCTACCCTAAACTTTTCCCCTTTTCGAGATATTCGACTTTAATTTTTTTTTTATCGAAAATTATTTTTGTTTATTTTGTGTATCTTATTATTAATATTATTATCGCATTTTTACAGGTGTAATAAGATGTTTTAGGACGTCAATCATTAAAATAGTGCATAAGTTAATTGAATAGACCGTAGTAGACAAGTGAAAGTTAAGAAATAAAAAAAAGATCTCGAAAAGGGTTATGTTTAGGGTATGGTGTTTCATAGTGAAATAAGTCAGGAATTAAGGGTACTCCGCGCCCTTAACTATTTTTCCTGTAACCCTGTATAAACAAGTTTTAAGGTTTGACGCCATTTTATAATTTGACTTACCTAGCATTCAAATCAGCTGCTCTATCCCGTTCTCTCTTCCTGTGCACCTCTTCCATCTCTTTCATAAAGTCATCAATGTTTTGGCCAGAGAGCGCCAACATCCTTTGCTGCAGCGAGGTTGGTTTTGGCGCAGCCAAAGCGGCTGCAGCTGCTGCGGCAGCAGAAGCTGATAAATTGTGATCTAAATCCGTGTCTATTATTTCCCCGTCCAAGTTTTCGGGATGCGGAATGTGTAGGTTTGGTGGTGCTATATTAACCTGTAATACAAAACATGGATTATATGTTTATCTTCGATAATTCATTCAATAGTTCAATAATTAATTTGTTCCGATGGTCTGGGTGTTTTCTATGTATAATAAAAATATCTATATATGTAAGTATATAATGTATTAAGTGTATCAGTTATCTAGTACCCATAACACAAGCTTTGAATAGCTTACTTTGGGGCTAGATAGTGCTGTGTGGATTGTCCAGCATTATTTTTTTTTTCTTTTTTTTATAGTTGATTCATCACAGTGCAAAAAGATAGTACATCAATTTGAATGTACTTTTCTCTTATATATACGTTCTAAAATTTTCGCCCAAAGTAGGAATTAACGGCCTCATTGCGTTTTTTTATGACCATATTACACATTACTTGGACGTCAATTTATTTCGGGCACGACTGCACAGTAATGTACTAACAGTCTGGAACAACGCTTAAGCCGTGCTACATATTTATCGAAAAAGAAATATACGAGTACTAGCTGGTACCCGCGACTTCGTCTGCGTACTTTTAATCTCTTCATCTCTTTTTTTCGCAATAAAAGGTAGCCTATGTTCTTTCTCAGGGTCTAAAGATTGTCTGTGCCAAATTTCATCAAAATCGGTTGAGAGGTTTAAGCGGGAAAGCGTAACAGACAGACAGACAGATAGACAGACAGAGTTACTTTCGCATTTATAATATTAGTTGGGATTGGGATAGTTGGGATAACATAAAATAACAGGGAAATCATTTAAATCTTTTGTTCTCGACAAATTGCAAAGCCCATAGCTTGTGAAACATATTTTATAAAAAATAATGTACAAACCGTCATGCGCGGAAAGGAAACCAAATGTATAGTGGGCGTCACACAAAAAGAACGCCAGAAGGAGGGGGATGGGGTGTGATGGCGCGAACATATTGTATGCGCATACTCATCCCCTCCACTGTTTTCCAGCGTTCTTTTTGGTTGACGCGCATTATACTGAGGTATGAAATGATCACTTTGGTCTGCCTTTTAAGAGGCTGACAAAAAGTATGGCAAATTCGGAATTAAAAATTGTTTGAATCAAAATGATGTATTTGATGAACTTTTAGTGTTTTTTAAACATTCGCGATCATAACACATACTTATTTAAAATATTACACGATAAATATGTGTAATATTTTTGATAAGTATGATGAACTTTTCTTATGCGAAAAATTTTTGTTTTCTATAATTACATTTTTTTTTATTACATTGGGAGTGAAAGCTAGAAACTGGTTGGTGGTCTGTAAACATGCACATTGTTTTATAACTTGACATCGACAAACAGAACATAACAAATATTATATAAGGGGCAGGCCACATCTAAATGGAGTATGGCACGGACAAGGCGCGGGCAGCTTCCTATTCCATTAAAATTTCATACGAAACGCATGGAAATAAAGCATAATTTAGGTTAGCACGGTATGCCGTTGCTCGGACGTCTGACGTGCTAACCTAAAAAGTGTGCTTTATAACCATGTACTCTGTTCGAAATTTGAATGGAATAGGAAGCCGCTCGCGCCTCGTCCGCGCCATACGCCATTTAGATGAGGCCCGCGCCTAAGGATTCCGATGTCGCCATTTGGCGTTAGGACCCTGAATACATTAAACAAATATAGACAATCTACACACTTAGTGATACATGGTCTGTAAATCACAAATTAACAAACCCTCGGAACGAACAGCAGGCAATTTTCGAAGGAAACCAAGCATACTCTATTGCAAGTGGCATTTTTATAGGCCTTGTAAATTGTAAACATGCACGGTATTTAATAAATTTATTTACAAATATGTCGAATGTATATTATATGTGTATATTTGACACTACGTACAAGTGCTGACTTCTTACATCTCGTTCCACAGCTACTCTTACCGCCGGTTTCTGAAAGCTCGGTCGAAGCTAATCGGCTGTCAAGTCACTTGCTATTTTAGCTTTTAATTCAAATTACATAGAGATAGCAAGTGACTTCACCGCCAATTAGCTTTGATAGAGTTTCAGAAACCGGGGGTTAGTTGTACTACACAAGTCTATGTGTACAGTAGGTGGAGTATGAGGAATTGTATTCTAGATGGTAACTTGGGAAAGAGTAACAATGAATGTTATTTTCTTAATAGACCTTTCATAGCAATTCAGAGAAAATAAAAAAATCAAATCGTAATACTCTACACTTTTATTAGATATGTAAGTACCTACTCAGATCATTGAATATTTTATTGAGGATTTTTTATTTTATAATGTGGTATACATTGGCTGCCGTTATACATAGTAGAAATTGTAGATGCAGCTTCAGACCTTGCTCAGCCAATAAATGTTCCAACTGTGATATTTATACTTAAATCTTAGTAACACAGTTAACTGAAGATAAAATACAATTCTTGACTTCAACATACCTTCTTATGTTTTTTTGTGTTTACCTAGATATATTTAAATAATTGTACTATTCGTACTTTTTTCAAATAACCTAATCTTGCATGCATAACCTTTTGTTAGTTTTTATACAATAAATGTAATTTGTGCAACAGTTCCAATTAAATAAAATAAAATATTTTATAAAAACGAAACTTACAGGTTCCCCGGGGGGTCCTTCATCATTCACATCCACGAATCGCAAACCTTTCTTCTCTTTTTCCTTCTTTTCTTTAAGTATCTGCTTGACATCCTGGTCTAATAGCATCTTCAAATCAACAGGCGGGCCGGGGGGCACACCTGGCGGTTCAATGCCTTTCGGTCTCTCCTGCAAGTAAATATTATATTTAAATATAACTCTGCAGGGGTTAACCTAAGGACCTCCCGCAGACTATTTTTTTGCAGCTGATGACTCATCTAACCCCTATGTTGCGTTCGATCGACGACTTTTTGGCCACCCTGTATATTATAAGTATTTACAAAAAAAAAAGTATTTATGTATTATATCAGCTATCTAGTTTCCATATCACAAGCTTTGGCTTAGCTTGCGTCTAGATAGTGCTGTGTGAAAAGTCCACCAATATTGATTTATACCCGCTCGCTAACACCCCGTCGTCGCCGCGTCGACGTAGGAAAAGAAACCTAACTAGTTTAGATTAGGCCAAAAGTAGCGTTTATCACACACGTTTATATCGTATATATCGTTCAGTGTGATATACACGTTTATATCACACTGAACGAGTGGAAATTTTTATTGTTTAAGTCAACAGTGATGACGACGGGGTGAACATTCATTTGACAGAACTATAAATATTGCCATCCCTTTCTAAAATACCGAAACAACAAGGCATATAATTTTAGAGCTGTCAGATTAGGTTAGTATAAGATATTGCAACAACAGAATCGACACCATTGCCTTCTTTCTTACAAGCTTCTTTCAAGACTATTGGGTACTTACTTTGTAATTTGAATCCTTTTTCAGAATAGGTTTCGGCACATTAGGGGTTCCTCCATCTGCAGGCAGTGGAATTTGGGAGGGCATATTGCCAAACAAGATGTTTTCAGGAACCTGAAAATATTTTTTTAAAGTAAAATATGCCGAATGTTTGTGGAGAGCAATGTGCACTAATGAGGCTAAAGTCAAACTCACAAGGTTTTTAATATTAGTTGAATAATAATAATAATCAGAATAATCAATTTATTGGTAGCAGTGATAACAGTCATTACAGGTCAGGTTGAAGTCAAGCAGATGGCCCACCTGGTGATAAGTGGTAACCATCGCCTATAACAGAGTATTGTCTCATCATAAGTCACACAAGATAATAATATTATATATTTTTTAAGATGGCGCTAGTGTTTTGTATGCGCAAACACATCCCCTCAACTGTTTTCCAGCGTTTCCAGTGTTCTTTTTGGTTGACGCGACCTATACTTTCACCGGCACCCACTCTTCGAACCGAAACAAAGCAACGCTGCGGCATGTTTGTCGTTCTTCCAAGTGAAAAAATTGTTACCTTTGCCCAATAGTGGGATAGAATTTTTGCTAAATATATGAATGAAAACCTGTGAAATCGTCTTATACAATTATAATAAGTTCATTGACCACAAGCAAAAATTTTCATAATATTGTGCAACTCAACTATTGCACAACATTTGGATATGTTTGCAAAATTTGATAACATATTACAGAGGTTTAACATGTAGGTAATTCTATACTTGAACATAATAATAAATCAAGCAATTTTACGGCTTTATATTAAGAACTAGTTGCGCCCCGCGGTTTCACCCGCGCAGATTGAAATCCCGGTATTCCCACGGGATAAAAAGTAGCCTATGTGTTATTCCAGACTATAATGTTTCTCTCTGCCAAGTTTCATTCAGATCCGTTCAGCCGTTTCGGCGTGAAAGATTAACAAACATCCACCCATCCATCCATCCATCCATACTTACAAACTCTCACGTTTATAATATTAGTATGATGTTTTTTTTATAATCCTGACTGCAATAGGTCATAATTTTACTATAAGTCAGTTTTTAATTAATCAAATCAATAATACTTCATGCAATGCAATATCATTTTTTTTTGAATGTCAATGACTTTTTCAGAATACTTACCTTTATTGTTATTACGTAGTTGGAGCTAGTTCAATATTAAGATATTTTGGCATCTTTTTGTCGACATTTTATAGTCAAGTTTTGTAAAACAATATATGACAATAAAATACTTTATACCATGGCCAATATCTAAGCTAAGCGACAGATCACTTAGATCCACCTAGTTTAAACCTTACCCTTTTGTTTGTCGTTGTTGAACCTGACCCTTGTCAGTAGAATGTGATAAGACTATTTCTATTACATTCACAAGATCTGGGCCTCGCAAAGAAGTCAGGGGTGGAACATTGAAAACTATTAAAAAGGTTTTATGGTATAAAAACATTTAAAAATGGTTAGGTGTACCTGTAATGTTGGCAGAGGAATATCATCCACTTGCACTGACTGAGCATGTTTGACTGACTCAAAGTATGAAATAAGATGAGCTCTCTTCTTTTCATAGTCCATTTCTTGTCGTTTCAGGTCCACCCACTTTTCTGGTTCATCTTTGTCCTAGGACATACAAATAGTTAAAACCTTATTTAACCAAACACCGCATATACAGGGTTACAGGAAAAATCGTGCTAGATCCGTTAAGGGCGTGGAGTACCCATCATTTCTGACTTATGTCACTATAAAACACCCTACCCTAAACTTAACCCTTTTCGAGATAGGTATTTAGGCTACTAAATTTATTTTTGTTTATTTTGTGTATCTTATTATTATTGCATTTTTACATGTTTAATAAGATGCTTTAGGACGTCAATCATTATAATAGTGCATAAGTTAATTGAATATACCGTAGTAGACAAGTGAAAGTTAAGAAATAAAAAAAATAGGTATTAGAAAGTTCATTTTTCTCTAAGGGATGTCTAAAAAATATTGAAATATAAAATAGTGAAATAAGTCAGAAATGATGGGTACTCCACACCCTTAACGGATCTAGCACGATTTTTCCTGTAACCCTGTATAAAGGCAGCTATAAAGGCTGTTGTTACCCTCACTCACCTCAAATAAATATATAAAATAAAAATCGTTTATTTCAGACCACTAAGTCCATAGAAGTAGGTACATGAATTAAACAAGTGTTTATTATAAAAGGATGGAACTCAAAAAAAACAGTGACTCAAACCTAGGTATACAATGTATGTTTGAGTGTGTGTGCAATAGGAGTAAGGCTACACCAAATTATTGAGCTAATTATGTGATAGTTCAATCATTTGTTTTTATTTTAAACTACCTAGTGGCACCCTGCTCTATCACCTGCGTATTTTAAAATCCCGGTATTCCCACGAGATAAAAAATAGCCTATGTGTTATTCCAGATCTCTGTGCCAATTTTCACCAAGATCCGTTCAGCAGTTCTGGAGTTACAGAGTAACAAACATCCATACTCACAAACTTTCGCATTTATAATATAATATAGGATTATATTATTTATTTCTACTTACATACATCTTCAGAACCCTGTCAAAAGTCTCTCTCAATTTTTTCCTTTTTTCTTTTAGCACTTTTTCATTAAGTGGTGAGGGCTGAAGGACATTAAACTCTGAAAGTAATTAAAAAATAAAATTGAGACTGTCATTTCATTCAGTCAAAGTAAAAAGACATTTATCATTTTGAAACATCTAAAGCTAGGAAACATCTGATCTGAGAAAAAAGTAATCTGATTCTACTAAGGTCATGTCCTCAGATATTGTCTAGCATACAGTCTGTAGCTACATTTCTGACTTATAATGTTTAATTATTTCTTCAACTTGCCATTTATTTCCTAAATTCAGAGAAAAATTGTTTACATATTTTTGTTGTTGACTGTACTCAAGATCTATGAGGATGCTTAAAAGGTAGCCAAATACAGACACATCCAAATATTACGGGTGCCATATACCATGACTTAGAATAATTTCCACCATAACCAAACACTATCATTGTGTGAGCATCAGTAGGTTTTCCCTTATAAGCACAGATATTTTATTCAAGTGTATATCAGTATGAATTAACTATAATCAATAAAAAGTTGGAGCTGCTGTTTGAAATTACCCATTTCATCAATCTTTTGTAGTTCATCCAATATTTGATTCGGGTCTTTCATCTTGAGCACAGCGGCTCTAACCATTTGCCTTTGCTTCTTGTTTTTCTTCAGTTCTTTTTTTCTAGCTTCTTTTCCTGTAAGTTAACAAATATATGACTACCTACTTGACAACCTCTGTGGCGCAGCGGGCGAGAGCCTGCCTGCGACGCAAGAGGTTGCGGGTTCGATTCCCGCCATGGAACAAATTTGTGTACGATCTGCAGAAATTTGTTCCGATGGTCTGGGTGTTTTCTATGTATAATAAAAAATATCTATCTATGTAAGTATATAATGTATTAAATATATCAGTTATCTAGTACCCATAACACAAGCTTTGAATAGCTTACTTTGGGGCTAGATAGTGCTGTGTGGATTGTCCAGCATTATTATTATTATTAATATTATGTACCTACTAGTTGCAAAAGCATGTGCTATTCCAGACTATAATCTATCTCTCTGCCAAGTTTCATCCAGATCCGTTCAACCATTCCGGCGTGAAAGAGTAACAAACATCCATCCATCCATACTTACACACTTTCACGTTTATTATAGGTAGTAGTAAGTAGGATGGTTAAACTATAGCTACCCTGGTACCTGAGTTGAGGGTTGGGGATAGGGGGGATGCATGTGGGGGTAGATGGCAAGTCTTTCCCTATAGTTCTTTTTTCTAGGAAATGAAAAAAAAATTTCTTCAAATTCCTTCACTTTAAAAAAAAAAAAAAAAAACTAACCTAATGAGAATTCCTTCCCTTGAGTCTTTTTGTCATAGAGATGAAATATTACTACCAATTTTCTTCATATAAAAAAAAAACCCTAACCTAACTAGTAAGTTACCTGTTGTTACCTGAAAAATTAAATTATTTTTTTTCATTTCCTAGAAAAAAGGACTCAAGTGGAAGACTTGCAATCTACCCCCACTTGCATCCCCCCTATCCCCAACCCTCAACTCAGGTACAAGGATTGCTATAGCCAACCCAGTAGGATTTTAGTTTTAATAAAGCTAAGAATCCAGTAGGTTAATAAACATCATCATAGTGTTCATCTGAATGAAAGATGTTTGATTTCCAAATTGGTTTCTGATGAAATCAATTGCATTTTGGAAACGAAAGCTAAATGTGAAAACTACTTACATGCATTTATTAACATAAATACTTAGTTAGTTTTTAGCATTCCTGGTGAAACTAGCTCTTGATATAATCTGCAGTTCTAGACCTATGAGAAGAAGTGTATCATAAAACTGAAATTCGTGAAAGCTTTGCCTATTATATTAAATGGATTGCGTTCCAGGCGTTCCTTTAGCCAAAAAGCAAACCAAAATTTATATTTTTTCAAATATTCTAATACTATTAAGGGTCCGGTGACGCGGCTCGCAATTTCGAGGTGCGATTGGCTATTATTTCATTTTATTTCATTTCGGGGAGGTTGTTTGAAAGAATAACTCTAAAGAAACACGCATAAATACTGGTTGAACACAAATAATACAATAATATAAGGGAAATGTGCTTGATTCAGAAATCATTTTGGTATTAGGTAAATGTAAGACCAAACATACTAATACCAAAATGATTTCTGATTCGGGCATGTTTCCCATATATTATTGTATTATTTGTGTTCGAACAGTATTTATGCGTGTTTCTTTAGAGTTATTCTTTCAAACAACCTCCCCGAAATGAAATAAAATGAAATAATAGCCAATCGCACCTCGAAATTGCGAGCCTCTGTCACCGGAGCCTTAATAATAAATACTCAGCACTCACTTGCTTGGTCTGTTGGATTCATGTATTTTCCACTTTTGGTGGTATTTATAGATCTGCGCCCCATTTTGCAGCAATTTTTTCTTGAATTCGGGAGGCAACAGCTGACCAGCACTAGTTATATTCCGATAGAACCAGAAAGAAACACCATCAACTCAATTTCAATGAAGAAATACGAAAGATTCTATCACGCTATGGAATCGGCCAAACAAAATCGTTGGACACTATCTATCTACACTCAATTTTAGATTGTATTGACTTGCAATAGAGTTTGTAGTCAGTTACTAGATTGTAGTTCATTTAAGCAACACCACAGCGCTAGTGTTCAATGCAATGAAGGCAGCTGCAGACTTGACGTTTGGCTTGGCACCTTTGTATGTACCTAATTTCATTATTCATATTTTTTCGATTAAGTATTTGAAAATTTTGTCTAAGGATATTTGTTTGAAACGGTGTAAATAAAATGGGTGTAACTAAATGTTGTGTCCCTAGGTGCGAGTCTAAAAGCGACAGTGGTATCATAGGTATTACACTGTTTTCCACGAGCACCTTACAGAAAAAGTTTGTGGCTCAAACAAATAAACTGTAAATCTTTAAATTTACTCAATACCATTCAAATAAGGAGTAAATGAGTTTGTCCCAAACATTTTGAGCGTAAATTTTACGAAAATGATCGCCTGAATTGCCTCATTGCGCGGCCAACTTTATTTACGGCGGCAGAAATTTGTTGTGAGATTCCACTAAACGGACAAAGTAAGTACCTAATTTGCTGGTTCCTAGTGATTCAAATATCTCTCTAAATTCTTCAATTATTATTATTGTCCATAAATATAGATTGCAATCGTTAAAATAGTACAAAAACATCAATAACAGTGATCGATGTAAAAAATAGGGATGTGCTACATAAATGCTATTATTTTATTTGCTATCGATGTTTTGTTATTTTTACCCCGACTGCAGACATAAATGTTTCTATATGGAGGGTAATATTTTAAAGAGTAAGTATGTATGTACGTATGCCCCTTACTTTGACACGCTGCTCTGCACCCTAAAAAGGTTAAAAAAAAGGCATAAAAAGGTATCATTATAACAATGATATGCCACCATTTTGGCAAAAACTACTTAATAGCATTTAACGTAAGGTCTCCTTCAAAAAAGGCAGGCTGGAAATACGGTTACAATTTTTAGATTGACAATAGGTTCTGTAATGTCTTATTCTCATTCTCTAATTTCAGGCGATGAACTTTACAATGTACGTAAAATACCGGATTTTTTAAGATTGCTGCCCCATATTGGAGTCAAAATTAAAAGTATTAATCCAAAGATCTTAAGTCCAAAATGTAAACAACTGTATCGAAGATTGCAGCAAATATCACATAAAACCAGGAATCTCAAGAGTACAACACACCGATTACAATGGAGCACAAAATTTGTGGAGTCAAAGCTATTTTCCAATTTCGATAAACTGCCACATCTGACAAAATCTTTTATTACGATGCAACTGAAATGTGTAAATAGAAAACCAAAGCTTCGAAGGTATTCATTGGAAGAGAAAGTCATGTGCTTAGCTTTGTTAAAATGTAGTCCCAAAGAATATCGTCTTCTTCGTGCGATGTTTTACTTACCATCTAGAAGAACTTTGTCAAAGTTGATTCAAAACATACATGTTACAACTGGAATAAATAAATGCTTGGTTAATGTTTTAAAGAAAAAAGTAATGAAATGGAATGAAGTGATTTACTCCGAAACTAACAGTTTAGGAAAAAAAACTTACAGAACCAAATAGACTCAGTTTTGAGAGACCCATCGAATAAAAAAATAAAAATAAAATCCATTCGATAGGTCTCTCAAACCTCTCATTAATATTCTTATCTCTCTTCTAATTAATATAGTGCTGCAGAATTTTATAAAGTCTTGTATACTAATTTTTGTTTTTATAGTGCGAAAGCACTCAGGTTCTGGGTAATTTGTCTGTTGTTTTTTTTGTCTTGTATAATTTTATTGTAAAAAATATTGTGCACATAATATATTATGTTTAATAAATAATGACCAAAATATAAAATCCTTCGTTTTTTATTTCAAGTTCTACTTTTGTATAACAACAAGTGGTATGTAGGTACATCGATATCGATATCTTATAGATATTGGCGCATCACTAGCAGGATGCAAAAGATAGCATCATATCTCTGTCTCTTTCTAAATGCACACCAGCGACATCCACTCGATAAACGGAACTGTAATTAGCGTCCACAGCTAATAAAGGTCCGATTCCTATCTGTCCTTTAGGACTATACTTATAGACTATACTTATAAATCTGTGGATTCTATCATATCAATCAATTATTAATATCAAACAAAAAAACTACGAGAAGAGGCGGGACTTAGTAAACAGCCAATGAGAGCCAATGGGATCCTTTACATGGCACTTCATTAACAACACAACGAAAATGTACATGAAAAAACAGTTTTACCAACCTATCAGCCTAAATAGTGCTGCGCGATGGCACTCGCTTTTATATCGATATTGATAAAATATGCGAGATCGAAATCGAGGTTTTTTTGTAATCCATTTATTGACTGAATCCACGTTTAAGTACAACCTAGGTCCTGAAGTCCTAGGTTGGACTTAAATATGGATCTGATATGAAATAAAAAGCTTTTTGCATTATTACATAATATAATTTTTGTACTAAAAACTATTCATTTTATGAATTTGTTTTTTCATTAATTATAATGTATAGTATTAGCAGGACGGACACGGTGTGCTTGACATATTCTGTAACAAAGTATTTTTTATTAATTTCTAGTAGTTTTTTTAAGAAGTATTGTACCTAGATCATAAGTTTAAAAGACCATATTCTTGAAAAGGTTATAATAATTTTAACAGTAGGTACAAACTTATTTTGCTATTTGCAACTCCCAGTTATTGTCATCTTTAGCATCAGTTTTTTGTTTCTGAATAAGTGGGTACCTAATATGAGCGCAAAATATAAAAATCAACTTACTTTCAGTCTCGCAGTTCTTATTAGGTATGTCAAAGCCGTAACTGTTACCACAGTAGGTATGTGACCGAGGGCTCACTAATATCGGAAGTAGGTACTAATCTTTTCATCTTTAGCATGGATTTTTCACTTCGGTATGGTATCTGCAAAATATATATAACACGATACTCATGAAAAATGCATTTAGTAGGGAAAAATTTGAATTTTAAAAAAAACAAATACTTGATTACTATTAGCCACCGTGGAAAGCCCATTTTGTAGACTGTGTATGTAGCCTCCTAGATGTGCACGTTATGTTATATTAGCCTAAAAAGAACTGTCCGACACACACTTATCAATAATTACATTAGGTACATTACTATTACACGAATACTTAATATTGACTAATAAATCCCTAAAATCACTTTTCAATACGATGCATGTTGTTTGTTCGTTGCTTGTATTCACTAAAATATCTAATTCAATGTATACCAAGCCTCATCCAACGAAACTAGACTTCCTTTTTCTAAAATTTGACGGCTCACTTGATCTCCACAATTGCGCACGTTATGAATCGTTTTTTGGTGGTATCGCCGTAAAATATTACGTTCACTGAACACTAGCGATTACTTTCACAGTTATGGACGTAATTATTGATAAATCTGCTAGAAATTTACAAAAACAATCAAAATATGAGTGGAAGCTACAAGTAAACAAGGCAGATGAAGAAGAGAGTGGGTTGTGAAAGAACGAGAGAACACTGATTGAATGGAACGAATGAACAACCGCCATTATTTGCCATGCAAAATGTTTGACGTTTCTTGTTGCGTCAGGATGCTATCAAATTCTATGATCAAAGAGCATCGTTTTTGTATACTCTTTGGAGCATCTGTCCGTCCGCATCATTGTATAGTTATATCATTGTATACTCTTTGGTCCGTCTGTGAGTGAACTGTGCAGTGCTGCCAGCCGGGTCTTGTCAAAAGTTACCTGAAATGCTGAAATGGATAAAAAAGTAACGTTTTGTGTGAAAAATTACCTATATTTTTTTTCCAACAATATAAAAGTAGATAATATACTAGATGTTGGTTATAATTAACTTACAGAAATGTGGATAATTGAGTAATGTTTTCCATTTTATGTTGCATATGTCAGCTACTTCTTTTACACTAAATATACATTTTAATGTTACTGCTACAGTAACTATTATGCAAAGTAGGTATTCGCTTTTGTGGTACTATCTAGCACATACCTTCCTAAAATATTATAAGTTCTCGCCGTTTGAAATGAGTGTATGTTCATCCAGGCAGGCGAGCGAATCAAACGAAATAGGAGATAAACATAAAGAGAACTATAGAGTTATGCGGTTATCCGCATCCTCAAGCAGCTACTAAACAATTTCTCCACTTTACCCAGTATCCAGCTTTTTTTTTCAAACAAAACAAAACTAAATGCGTCAGTGCGACCGAACCGACTGACTGATTCGGCGACAAGCACAAACGAACTCAACACGAACAAAAACTAATCCATCCGATTGAACGAATGAGTAACCGAGACGCTTTGGATAGTGGTTCTCTGCAATAATTTTTGCTGTTCCTAATTTTTGCTCCTAGGTGCAATAAAAGAGTTGAAATGTGAGACTGCATCCACAAGCCTACTTACTGGCCAACTGACCAAAATAAAATACCTGACCTTATAGACTTTTTCATATACAAAAATTTATCACCTAACTATCTTCGCACAGAACAGAGTTACGATATGAACTCGGATCACTCTCCAATATTATCTAGAAATTAGTGATAGCGTAATATACAAAGAAAACTTTCCTACCTTAGTCAATAAACACACAGACTGGGAGAGTTTTAAGATAGAATTAAATAACAATATAAATTTAAGAGTACCACTAAAAACTACAGACCAACTTAACGCTAAAGTTGATAAATTTAATAAACTTATACAGCAGACTGCGTGGAAAAACACACCAGAACTTAAAATGAGAGCTACACGAAATAGCTACCCAGAAAAAATCAAAGACTTAATAAGAAAAAAAAGGAAGCAGAGAAACCATTGGCAACAATCTAGGTCTCCGCAAGACAAAACGAAGCTAAATAATCTTACCAAACAGTTGAAAAGGCTAATACAGAACCACATTGATACTTCAACTAACACGCACCTTCAAAACCTAACCAGCGACCGTAGTACAGACTACTCGCTCTGGAAGGCTACCAAAAAGCTGAAACGGCCTGATACCCAGATCCCACCAATAAATATAGGACCTGGTAAATGGGCAGTCAACAACGAGCAAAAAGCCTCCGCAAACTTTCTTGCCAACGAGCAAAAAAGTTTGCGGAGCACCTAGAAAATATATTTAAGCCCAACGAAGCTCAAACAATTTGTGAAGATACGAGACATGAGGTATGTGATGACATTCTAGATATAAAGCTTGTTTCACCACGCGAAGTAGCAAGTGAAATAAAACATAACATGAATCCAAAAAAATCCCCAGGATATGATCTTATTTCAGGAGAGATTCTTCATAATCTCCCAAGAAAAGCCCTAGTTAAATTAACAAATATTATCAATGCTGCACTGAGGCTGAGATAGGTATGTACCGAATCTATGGAAAGTGGCTGAAGTAATAATGATACCAAAGCCAGGGAAACCACCACAAGATGCATCATCATACAGACCAATCTCTTTACTACCCATTATGTCAAAGCTATTCGAGAAACTACTGCTTAAAAGGCTAAAACAAATACTAGACAAGAAAAGTCTTATACCAGAACATCAATTTGGCTTCCGTGAGAAACACTCCACTATAGACCAAGTTCACAGAATAACAAACATAATCGAGAGAACTCATGAAGAAAAGAAAGTTAGCTCTACTATATTTTTGGATGTAGCCCAGGCATTTGATAAAGTTTGGCATAAAGGTCTTATGCTCAAACTACGTAAAATGTTACCCAAAGTAATTGCAGATATACTAGAATCTTATTTATCTGATAGTCTTTAGAATAAGGCAAGAAGATGCCTACTCTGAAATTAAACAAATAAAAGCTGGGGTACCTCAGGGAAGCGTATTAGGTCCAGTCCTGTACCTATTATATACCTGTGATATTCCTAAACTTGAAAACAACACTATCGCAACCTTTGCTGACGACACTGCTATAATGGCTGTGGGCACCACCCACGCAGAAGCAGCGGAAAAAGCTCAGTTAGCAGTGAATAAAATCTATGATTGGACAGCAAAATGGAGAATTAGATTGAATGAAACCAAATCGGTTCACGTCAACTTTACCAACAAAAAGGAGGAATATCACCCAATTTTTAGTAACAATACGCTCATTCCATATGAAAATACGGCAAAATATTTGGGCATGACACTTGACGCGAAGCTACGCTGGAAAACTCACGTCAAGAAAAAAAAAGATGAGTTGGAACTAAAATACCAAAAGATGCACTGGCTACTTGGAAGAAATTCTACAGTAACAGTACACAATAAAATGTTATTGTACAAACAAGTCCTGATGCCGGTTTGGACCTATGGTATACAGCTTTGGGGCTGTACCAAAAAGAGCAACATACAAATAATCCAACGATTCCAAAATAAAGTGCTAAGAGGAGTAGTGAATGCACCCTGGTACATTAGAAATGACGATCTCCATCGGGGCCTTAACATAGAGTTCGTCGATAAATTCATACAAAAATACGCTGAAGCTCACGAAAAAAGACTTCATCACCATGTTAACGTCGAAGCCATCCAGCTCCTCGACAGTACAGACCTAGTGAGAAGACTCAAAAGGCAAAAACCTTTTGAGTTAGTGTAGTGTTATTATCAGTAAAATGTAGTGTAAAAAACAAGTGCTACATATAAAGAACACAAAACCAAAGCGTCTTCCCCTTAAATAGAGACAGTAAGAAAAGTGTTAATGGACACATTCTTCGTTGAGTTATGCTAAAAATTTAGGTCATTGTAAAATTACTCATTAGCCCGCTATTGTGGCTAGATTGTAATATAAGTAGAGTACCTTAGTAAAGTACACTATTTAAAAAAAAAAAAAAAATCTACGCTAGTGATGTGACACCGCACCTAGGGATGGGAAAGACCAAAAATGATGGACGATACAATCGCCACAAGGTCACCATGAAACACGACTTTTCTTCTTTTTAGCAGTATTTTTGGATTCGAGATGACATACCTAGGTATAATATAATAAAATAAATGCATTTATTTTTCATAAATTGATAGGTACTTATGTACATATAAAGGATACGGTCATTAGTTGTATTTTATTCCCCAGTAATTTGATCAGGTATGAAAAATACCCAAGTAGAAAGCAAATGAATTAGACTACTTGATTAGACCAAACTCGTATTTTTAAGAGCCTCCATTTTCGTAAAAATTATAAAAATGTTTTGAGGGAGAAAAACATGTAAAGAAGCCAGCACGGCAACACTAATAACAAAAAAAACATTCACTGTCACTGTCAGGTTGACTTGACATTCCCGTCACTTCAAAGTGATGTGCCAACTCCAAGGAATTTGAATACAAGTAAACACCAACTCAAGGTCAAAATATATAAGAGATCACGTCAATGGCAGAACAACAAAACACACGAAGCACAACGAAATTACGAACAACGCGAAACGAAGTCGAAACATTGTGTGATTTTCAAATCAAGCAAAAAAAAGCAACACTCGCTATTTCAATTCAACTTATTGAATTTGTTCCACGACACTAAAAAATTATTCCTACTTTATGCTCCAAGTTAGAGTGAGACATAAACTCTAAGACGTAAGGCACTATCTCTTTCATGCGGTGCGTTCCAGGGTATTCGCGTCACGACGAAGTTGCAAAATACTTTTTCTAAAGGGTTGCCAGGCCTTCTTTAATGTTGCAAGAACATCTTGGTTCTACTTATGTTTAAAAAAAACGGAGGGTTCTAGATTTTTTTTAATATCCGTAATATTATTTAAATAATATGCTATTTCACTAAAATAGCATACAGTCTTGCTTCAAGCTCAAGTTTATTTTTATACCAACCTCCATGAACAATTTGAACAACTCCTTTAGGTAGGTATAATAACTATCAACTGAATCCACCCACACCTAGGTATCGCCTGAATTCATTTCTTCCTCTCAGCTTCATTTCGTTATTCTCAAAAGTTTATGTCTGAGGCGAGAGGGTCGCGTCAGCTCGCGTGTCGGTCGTAATTAGGTGCAGGTAATGCTAAGCTTATTCATCATCATCACAGCCCTTGAAAGAGCCCACTACCTACCTACCTACTTACCAAGCGACTCCACGCTCCATATAAAATTGGTTATAGGTACCTATGTAATACTAATACCTAATAGGTGTAGGTGAGAAATAAATAGTAACGTAGTAGGTAGGTAGGTGCCTAGTAGGTTCATGCTAGTATTCCTATGTTCATGCCATGATGCATGACACAGACATGAGACAACCTCTAGAACAACGCTCTAACAGCCAGCTAACTACAGCACGCGAATTAGAATTTACGATTTACGTTACGCGTATCCACTACAGGCACTACAGCACGAGTAGAATTACTACACACACACACACACTGGTTTCATTCATTTACCGAACCGAAACTAGACTTCTCTTTCTATCTCATTCATGCTTACCTAATACATGTATGTGCGAATGCAATGGCATTCTTCATCCACGAAATGGCGTTTGTTGAACCGCGCCGGGCGCGCGTCAAAATATCGGTTGGATTGGAGGGAAGAGAGTAGAATCTTGCTTGCTCGCTTCTTCGCACAGTGGCAGGCAAGGAAAGGAAGGAAGGAACGCGTTCGCCAGGCCAGTCGGGGCCCGGGGCCGCACGCACATAGTGAGGGCATCAGTCGGACGGAAGACATTCGAGCAGCTGCGAAGTACGCTTACGCTAGCGTGTGTGTAGTATGGTCTGTCTTCATTATTGATGCAAAACTTCCACGATGGTTGATCACAACCAGAAATTGTTACAGGAGTTGCTAAAGAAACATGGAAATAATGTGTGTGCTGATTGTGGAAACCCGGGTATGTTTAAATGTAATCTAAGTGTTAGTGTTTTCCTTGTGCGTGGTTTTTTCATGGGGTGGCAAATAGGTGGGGGGCGTAAATGCGTCCATGCTTTGAGTTCAGTGACCTCGACTCGAAGTAAAATGCATTGAATGAAAACAAATCATCGAGTAAGTGCACCAACATGACCAAAACGTGCGTGTGAAGATAAGTAGGTACTTAGGAAGGTTAGGTAGTTAGTTAGTACATACCTACCTACTTAATTAATACGCCTCCATACCTATAGTTACCTAGGTCTACCTACCGTACCTATAGGTGTACGTTTCTTTCCTGCCTAATATGCCTAGGTGTTGTAGGTATAGGAACCGATCTTACTACGATGATTGAATGGCTAGGTAAACTTTTCGTGTCCATGTAAAATACCTGCAGGCTGACCTATTACTGCAGGTACCCATCATGTGCCATGGTCGCTGAAAACCGAATAAATAGGTAAAATACACCACAGAATTACCTAAATAGGTAGAAATTAGGCCTGTAAGCGGGCTAGAAAATGCGGCAATTTCAAGCTGCAACTGTAAAGGTACTTATACCTAGGTAGGTAAAGGTCGCGTCATTTAAAAAGAACGCTGGAAACAGTGGATGTGTTTGCGCGCATACAAAACACTCGCGCCATTACGCTCCCTCCCCCTCCTTCCAGCGTTCTTTTTTCGTGACGCGCGTGACCTAATCTGTCTTGTTCACGCTAATATACCTATTAGCTAGGTACCCCTAGATCGTAAGCAGGACAGCTATAGGTACAATTGCTGTAACAAATCGCCGCAATTGCTAGTCAGTTATGACTACCTAGGTAGGTATAAATGAAAAAAAAAATAGGTACAACAGGGTCGGATTTAGGATAAATTCATTGGGGCATCACGTTATGTCACACGCAATGATCCCGTAGGTTATACCTAGGTACCTAGGTATCTCATAATGATGTTTTACTAACATTACGATTCACGGTCATTCAAAAGGTCGATCGATCGTTATTCTAGGTAGGTCATCATTAGAGACTATAGGTAGGTCTATAGTCTCTAATGATGATAATGCCTATAGGTACTTTATCTGGTCTAAAAGTGTCAATAAAGAAACATCTAATAGGTAACTGAAAACAATGTAAAGATAAGGAAACCTATGTTTATTGATAATTGATTGGCCATATCGTTACAATATGGTAGTTCAATGGAATTGGAAGATAATAAAAATCAACTCTAATTAGAACTCGATATTGAGTTAGGTAGGTAGGTATGTGTTCATCATAAAAGAGATATTTTGTAGGTACTCTCTAGTCTCTACCTTAGTACACCAAGCCTTACATCACGGTCAAATTTCATGAGCGTGTCACTACCTAGGTATAAGTGAGAAGTAAATTCTGACAAATTACTTACCTACCTATACCTACCTATTTGATTTTTAGAAATGCGTTTTCGTTATTTTACATCTGGTAGGTACCTAGGTAATAGGTAGCTGTTAAAGTAAAAAACACCAATTCGACGAAAACACTTTCACATAATTTACCTGCTTATACCTACCTACCTACCTAGCATAGCAAGAGTTAGATCAACCTTATTATTGTTCTCGATCAGCCCATGCTTTAAATCGTTCGCTGGAAACTGATATGACGAAAGAGTGACGTGTTTTATTGCTGGTACGTCTAGGTACCTACCTTCCTACCTACTCCAAATCCTGCAGTACTGTGTTATTTGCGAGTGAGGCCACTTTTATTTGTGTGCGTGCCGTGCGACTATGACGTCGTGTCGGTGTGGTCCGGCTGCTTGTAAACACGGATGTCATGTGAGACGAGCGTGGTACTGGTAAAACGCCTATTTTGTCCGAGAAAACGAACTCTCTATGCTTGTAATACCCACGGCTGGTTTCCCGAAGATAATTTGTATTGACATAATGAAACTCGATTTAGTCTTTGATTTATTTAGTTACCTACGTTAAATATTGGCATTGATGAATAATTAGCAGGTACAATAGGTTCCTACTCATTGCAAATAATGACCAACCTATGTAGGTAAGGGCCATAATTACTTTGCATAATACCTACGTGACCCTCCAACCTCCAACCAAAGGACTGTAAAGAAGGTAAGGTTTGCCCGCGCTACAGGGAAAACCCCGAAGCTCGAGGTGTTTTCTTGGTTCCCCGCATCGCATTCCATTTATTTTCAGCACAAGATGATTGGTATTGATCTAAACATGATCTAAATCATTTCGGTCTGTAATCATTATTCGATTCAAAGACAACTTGTCACATATTTGAGCAAGCTTTGAGTAGCTTACTTTGGGGCTAGATGGTGCTGTGTGGATTGTCCAGCATTATTTATTTTATTTTATTTTTTATTTATTTGGCTATATAGGTAGGTACCTATTAAGCTCTAGCGATAAGTGTTTATTCTGCACTGAAACACATTGTCAGACAGCATCGCGGGGATCAATCTAGGTACACAAATAGTTCTACGTTCGTTCGACCATCGCGAAGTACATTTTTAGTACGGACTACTGAGTGATGACTGGACGCTGGTGGTAATGGTTTAAAATAATTTAGGTACTCCT
The DNA here is from genome assembly GCA_963576535.1 of Plemyria rubiginata. Classification (NCBI taxonomy): domain Eukaryota; kingdom Metazoa; phylum Arthropoda; class Insecta; order Lepidoptera; family Geometridae; genus Plemyria; species Plemyria rubiginata. The sequence goes on along the minus strand of OY754917.1, from coordinate 8,065,467 downwards.
TTACAACACAATCCTTCGAATCAAACCGAAACATGGTAGAGTTCTAGATGATACCTATAAATTATTTTATATAGAAAAAAACCTACTGCTTGGTACAAGGGGTCACTTTGAATCATATCTATGATGTGTGATCATCCATCAGCCTAAAGACTGCTGGACATAGGCCTCCTCTACGTTTCCAGAAAGAACTATTCTAAACCCTTTCCATTCACCGACGACTTACCGCGGTCCTAACAACGTACTTCAGTCCATCAGGTAAGAGGGCGTCCCGCGCTTCGTTTTCATGTTCGTGGTCGCCATTCGAGAACCTTTATTCCCCAGTGGTTGGCAGTTCTTCGAGCTATATGACCTGCCCATTGCCACTTCAACTAGCTGATTCAGCTGCTCTGGAGCTGTCTGCTACCTTTGGTTCTCCTACGGATGTCATTATTTCTGATTCTATCTGTTAGTGAAACTCTCACCATATCTCTCCATAGCCCGTTGTGCATCTTTTAGCTTGTTGATGAGACCAATAGTAAGCGACCACGTCTCAGTTCGATAATTATGTCATCAATGGCAGGCAACACACTGGTTGAAGACTATATTGGTTTGACTTGTTAAGGCTCCGGTGACGCGGCTCGCAATTTCGAGGTGCGATTGGCTATTATTTCATTTTATTTCATTTCGGGGAGGTTGTTTGAAAGAATAACTCTAAAGAAACACGCATAAATACTGTTCGAACACAAATAATACAATAATATAAGGGAAACATGCCCGAATCAGAAATCATTTTGGTATTAGTATGTTTGGTCTTACGTTTACCTAATACCAAAATGATTTCTGACTCAAGCACATTTCCCTTATATTATTGTATTATTTGTGTTCGAACAGTATTTATGCGTGTTTCTTTAGAGTTATTCTTTCAAACAACCTCCCCGAAATGAAATAAAATGAAATAATAGCCAATCGCACCTCGAAATTGCGAGCCGCTGTCACCGGACCCTTAATGTGTGATGCGGTCAATATACTTTTGCATCTCAACTAGGTAAACCATGCATATTATCAGTAACTCTCTGTCTGCCCATATTGTGAAGGAGTCTACACACCAAACCCGCCGACCCGCCGACACAGCCCCATGACACATGTTGGCGTGTTGGCGGGTTTGGGTCGCCGACACCAAGCCGCCGGGCTGTGTCGGCGGGTCGGCGGGTTTGGTGTGTAGACTCCTTTAGGAGTCGCCACATGTTTTTGTTTCCACTTTTGTTCAACCTTGATTCGTCGTAAAGTAATGTCTTTTGTGATGCAGTTCAACTATCTTTTCTTTTGCCCACATCTACTTATACAGTTTTTGCAAAATACCTAATGAGGTTTAATAGTTATGACGTAGGACGGAAATCTTCATCTAAATTCTACTTCGTCATAATTGCAAATAATATAAAAATATAATGTAAAAACATTTAATTATAGCAATGAAAAATTACTTCTACTAAGTAATGGTAGCTCTAGGTAAAGGTACACATGTTGCAAACACAGTCATGATGTGATTATTATTATTATACAATCCTATTACCTATTACAAAATTGGGCACATAAATATCTATTGAGCTACTTAACGGGCGACCTATTATACTAGGTACTGTACCAATAAAAAAAAATACATATCTTCGTTCATAAGTAGGTAAATTACCCATTTTCACACTATTTAACTTTTTAGAACCAGATTGGGCTTCATACAACCTCGGCATATTCATATGCATGCGATGTGCCAGCATTCACCGCGGCATGGGTGCTCACATCAGCAAGGTCAAACATCTCAAACTGGACCGCTGGGAAGACTCGCAGGTCCAGAGGATGAAGGAAGTTGGTAATACTGCCGCTAAGAACAAATACGAAGATAGAGTTCCCCCGTGTTACAGAAGGCCGAATTGGTGTGATCCACAGTGAGTATCTGTTATTTTATAAGAACGAACGAGGAGGAATTGAAGATTTACCTAGTTCAAGTAGGTATTATCATAGTTAGATAAATGGATGTGGATGGTATTAGAAGGAGAGACAGGCTAAAGAAAAGATGGATGGACTATGAAAGAAGTGAGCACCGAGATGACAAATGATAGCAGTAGAATAGAAGAAGCAAACCTGTTGTGCCGACCCCACTTAGCGTGGGATAAGGGCGGCGCCGGCGAGAATATAATGATAGCTCAGGTATGATCACAAACATTGCGTAGGTAATCTCAGTTTAGCTAGGGCGAATCATTAGTTATAATTAGGTTAGTACTTTAGTAGTAGTAAACTTGGTAGTAGTAGTTTTTAGGTTAGTTAGGTAATGTTTCTTTCTTTCTTAAGATATTAGAATAATCAGAAATCGTGCGGACAAACGTCACTGTCATGCATAGATCTGCGGACCTGCAGTGCAAGTACCGTTCATATCGATCGCTTAATTTGACATTTAGAATCGTCAAAATTCGTTAAAACTGGTTTTATCCATTGTTGAAACCATTTTTAACGAATTTCTGACGATTCTGAATGTCAAATAGGTAGGTAAGAACGGTACCTACTTGCACTGCTGCTGGAGCATGATGAATCGAATCCCAACTAATATTATAAATGCGAAAGTAACTCTGTCTATCTGTCTGTCTGTCTGTCTGTTACGCTTTCCCGCTTAAACCTCTCAACCGATTTTGGTGAAATTTGGCACAGACAATCTTTAGACCCTGAGAAAGAACATAGGCTACCTTTTATTGCGAAAAAAAGAGATGAAGAGATTAAAAGTACGCAGACGAAGTCGCGGGTACCAGCTAGTAACAAATAAATACTTGTGATTCATAATAAGGAATAATTATTTAAAGACTATGTACTCTATACATATTCTACATATAACTTCTGAAGAAAATCAATATAGGCACATTTAAAAACTTTTATTTTATTTACTTAGCTGAACGTTTATCGAAAACTCGAACAAAACTTGACCCAAATTGAATTGCGTATCTTTCCATAAAAGCTAGGAAAATGATAAGAGTTTAGTGTTTTTGTTTACGTTACCCATATCATGTTCTAAGAAGGTCTTTATAATTTAGAAAGCGATAAACATGGAACCATTTTAAACTATGGTAAAATGTTTTTATGTAACACTAGTAGCGCCCGGCGGTTTCACCCGCGTAGTTTTAAATCCCGGTATTCCCACGGGATAAAAAGTTGCCTATGTGTTATTCCAGACTATAATCTACCTCTCTGCCAAGTTTCATCTAGATCCGTTCAGCCGTTTCGGCGTGAAAGAGTAACAAACATCCATCCATCCACCCATCCATCCATACACCCATCCATCCATACTTAAAAACTTTCGCGTTTATAATATTAGTAGGATAACTAAAAACCGACTTCAAATGCACTGTACAATACACTCATACCACTATAACTCAATAAACTACTCGTCAGATCACATGACAAGCTTTCGATTAAAAATAGAATCAAAATCGGTCGTCCCAGTAAAAAGTTATGCGGTAAGAAACATAAAAAAACAAACGAATTGAAAACCTTTTTTTTTTATCTAAATATATATAACTCAAAGGTGACTGACTGACATAGTGATCTATCAACGCACAGCCCAAACCACTGGACGGATGGGCTGAAATTTGGCATGCAGGTAGATGTTATGACGTAGGCAACCGCTAAGAAAGGATTTTGATCAATTCTACCCCCAAGGGGATAAAATAGGGGATGAAAGTTTGTATGAGATTTTCAAAGTAAACGAGCGCGAGCAAAGCCGCGGGATCAGCTAGTCATTTATAAGATAGTAGAGCACAGCGCAGTGACATTTCACTTGTCTTGCTCCCAGCTTTTGTCTCGTCATATAAGAAACGATATAATATATGTCTGGGCTACATTTCTGACTGAAAACATGTAATTTCAGGGTACTTGTTGAGCAATGGATTCGTGCAAAATACGAGAGAGAAGAATTCTGCCATCCTGAACGCCAGAGCTATCTGTCAGGAACAATGGAAGGTTACCTGATGAAAAGGGGGAAAGAGGACAGCCGATATCAGATGAGAAAATTTGTTTTGTGCGAAAGTGAGGACTCTCTCAAGTAAGTTATATTATTTTGAATACTGCATTATTCCATGGCAATTTATCGTAGCACCTGGCTTGACACACATTACTGACCCAAACAAACAAAAAAAATTGCCATTTTATTTATTTGAATTATTCTCATTCTTAATCATACAAGGTATATTATAATACTGAATGTGATAATTTCAAAATGTACCTGCCTAAAAAAAAGAGGGAAAAAGAAAGGATTTTCAATAAATAAGAGCGCTACATAACAATTAAGTGACAGAAGTAGATAATTCATTATTATATTTGTCGATTTAACGAACTAATAGGTAGTCGTCTAACTAATAAGCAATCAAAAAACAAACAGTCACCATGAAATGACTTTCCAAAGAAATATTGTCCCTATAGGTAAACAAAAATGGCAATGACGACCTCAGTGGCGCAGCGGGCGAGGGTCTGCCTGCGACGCAAGAGGTTGCGGGTTCGATTCCCGCCTCGGAACAAATTTGTGTACGATCTGCAGAAATTTGTTCTGTTGGTCTGGGTGTTCTATATATAATAAAAAAAATATCTATCTATGTAAGTATATACTGTATTAAATATATCAGTCATCTAGTACCCATAACACAAGCTTTGAGTAGCTTACTTTGGGGCTAGATGGTGCTGTGTGGATTGTCCAACATTATTAATTATTTTATTTATTATTTATTAAGCAACAAGACTGGCATTATGTAGAGTGAACTGCTGATTTTGTAGAAATATCCAGAAATCAGTTTTTTTACATTAGAATTTTCCTGCAACCCATAAATGGTATCCAATTACCGATATATATAAAAGTGGTAACATAAATACCTTTGGCAACCACATTGACGTAGTTTAAAAAAAATTAAATGATTTACCTACTATATTGATATAGAAAACCAAGCAGGTAAGTAGGTAACAGTCATAGGAAAATCTGAATTATGTAGGTAGGTAGGTACTCATTACTTCTTTCCCCTAGCTTCTACTTTTAAAACATTGTTTTATTGTTGTATATTATCGTTCATATTGTGTGTGACTTGCGACGCCTTTGTGTGATTGTATCCACTTAACATCAGGTGGCCCTTTTGCTTTTAGAATCAGAAACTGGTTAAAAAAACATTCATAAATTATAAACTTATACTATAACTGTAAAGGCTATTAATGTCAATCTAAAATACTCTTAAAAAAAATAGAAACTAATTCGAAATACTTAGCTTTGTTAAATTAAACCGCACTCACTCCCGCATCCACATACACGCATTTCCTTATATACTATTGTTATATAAAACATATAGAAAAAAACAGTTCAATTAATGTAGATAATGTTAAAACGAAGCGAATTTAAAATTATTATCCAACGAGTCAGTTTATTTACAGACTCGCTATTTCTTTGTTTTTTCCTTAAACGAGATGTTATTGTGTTGTAACTACTACTTATATTACGGTGTGCCAAGTTATTTTATAACAGGATTGGCTAATTATTTACCGCTGTACGACGTAAAAACTGCTGTGTGGATTGTCCAGCATTATTTATTTATTTATTTATTTAATACTAACGCTGGTTTCTGAAAGCTCGATCAAAGCTAATCGGCTGTCGAGTCACGTGCTATTTCCGTTTTCACTTTAATTCGATGGAGATAGCTAGTGACTTGACAGCCGATTAGCTTTGATCGAGCTGTCAGAAAGTGGCGGTTAACAAAATATAAAAAAATAAATATTTTTCAAACATGCTTTTTCGAAAAAAGAACACGCGAAGTATCGAAATCAGCAGCGGCTTTGTTTTGGCTACCTACTAATATAGATAGTGATAGGTTGAAAAACATTTATTGAATTTTTCATCACATCTATTCGAAAAGAACGACTTGGTTCGCCTTTATGTGCACCCAAAGGTGGTGTTTTCTATAAGAAACTATAAGTGCGCGGGAAAGTTAATTCCGGCGCACTTATTTAAATAAGTGCGCCGGAATTAACTTTCCCGCGCACTTTTTGAATTTGGAACATCTTCAGTGTTCAGCGCCAAAGAAATCGAACGCACATATTGTTTGAATAAAGACGGGCTGGTACGACGGCCCATAGACCGCCATGCCGGCTTAGTAAAAAAAAGAAATCCATTTAAAAACGCGCGAAATACAGCCCGCGTTTTCGTAAATTTTTACGGATTGTAAAGAATTCATGGTTTTGTTTTGAAAAATTAGTTCTTCATGTGACAGTGAAAGTATAGAATTAATTAATTACTGAAAGTATTAGAACTGACGCAAGAAATGTTATGGATAATTATATTACCTGCAAAGTCCCGGGAGAAATATACCTATGGTAATTTTATTGAATGGAGAAATGCAAGAGGCGCCAATAATTTTTCAGAATCTGTGTTTTTGGCCTCCTTCTAGTACTTAGCCAAAACTAATAAAATATGAGGTGCCTTTTATTTTCTCATAGTGGGTGATGAAAAGTAGAGTGTACCACTCGGGAGCAAAATATATTTTTGGCTCGGGCGACGTATTTTGAATCCCTCGCTACGTTCAGGGTTCTACTAAAGAATCCCTCGCTACGCTCGGGATTCTACTTTAGAATCCTTCCCTTCGCTTTGGATTCAAAAAAGCGCCTTCGCCGTAAAAATATGATTTCGCTCCCTTATGATACAATCTACTATTTCTTTCTTGGGAAGCAGACTTTGTAGTTTTGTATAATTACGTGTAGGTCCCTACCTACCTAACCATTTACTCATTCCTTTTATACCTAACTAGTTGCGCCCCTCGGTTTCACCCCCGCAGATTTGAATCCCAGTATTCCCACGGGATAAAAAGTGCAAAAACCATAGAAAAAACCTATGTGCTATTCCAGACTATAATCTATCTCTCTGCCAAGTTTCATCCAGATCCGTTCAGCCATTCCGGCGTGAAAGAGTAACAAACATCCATCCATCCATCCATCCATCCATACTCACAAACTTTCGCGCTTATAATAATAGTAGGATTCAAATACCAAAAAGAAAGAAGCACCATATAAGCAACGGGCTTATAGCTCTTATTTTTTCGTATTTTAATTTTTTATTTATGTATCAAGTATCTGTATCATGCGTGATGCTTTATTCTCTGAATAAAAATAAAAAAATCTATTTAAATCTTGAAAACAAAAGTAATATTGTTAGGACATCGCACTGATTTATTGAACAGCACACCTATGTTGTCAATTTTGAACTATCATTGTCTGATGAAATTAGCTGAAAATTGCCTCAACAACAAATATTACTAAGCTAGTTGTTTACCGAGGTACGAAAATTATAATTATAAGATAAGATATATTTAATTTCGTTCGCGCGCACTTTTTGTGCAAATAAGTGACGTGTGGAGTATAAACGAGCAAGTAGGTATTACGTTTATGTTCCTTGGTATTACGTGTAAAAAGTTCCACACCTCTCATTGTCGTCATAATTAACGTCGAGACTAAACAAATATTGACCTGAAAACACGTCGTCAACTTTACATTTTAATATTTATTTTATTGGCCTTGCTCCACAGCACTTAAATTATTACGTAAATCTTTTGAAAAATAAAATTTGTTGCATGTAGTAACTAACATTAGGTGTTTATTGGACATTACCATTCAATTTACATCAATTTCGTGTAGCGTTACTAAGACGTGACTTAGATAAACGGTATGTCAATGTTGAACGTTGACTCTATGACCACGGAATAGAGAATAATTTCTGTGTCTATGACACAAGACCTTCACCTTGAATTACAGGTAGGATATAACAGTAAAAAATACCTTGTAACGAAGATTGATTTGTAAAAAAGGCATGAAAATATTATGTGCAAGAAGGAAGTAATGATTTAAGAAACACAGGAATTTGTGAGACGTCGGCGCTGGTGTTTTGTTTATTTTGTTACGATGCCATTGACAATATTTAAAGACCCGCGTTTAATTTACTACCAAAATGACAATGCGCCCAAAATAAATAATCAAAAGTAGGTACAATGTTATGGATCACTTTGAAACGTATTTTAAGCTAGGTGAATCTACCGCCAGTTCATCGCGACCCAGATAAAAATATAAAATGAATGCCCAGATAAATATGAGGAATCTTATCTAAACAAGCCCTTCTCATAAACAATCCGGACTGGCCCTTAGGTACCTTGCCGCCAGTGACGGCTGCGGCCGCACTACGGGTTGTCTCGATCGGTTAATCGACCGCCTCCGAGTCAAAAACTTTGGTCGCTTGAGGTAAGGACGTGACTGAATTACGAAAAGTCTATAAACGGCCCGTTTCCCTGACAAAATTAAATATATTGGCATTTCATCTCATTACCATTATCATGCTTCCTCATATAAATCAATTTATTGCGTAATTTATGTTTACACCTTTGGGTACATTTTAAAGCAGTTTTTTTCTTCTTTTAGGTACTATGTACGAGAAAACAAAGAACCCAAAGGCATTCTGAAGCTGTCAGAATTGAACGTTGTGTTCGCGCCCGTGAAAATTGGCAACATGAATTCAATGCAACTGACATTTATGAAGGATGGCTCTACAAGGCACATCTACGTATATCACGATGAACCCGAAGTCATAAACAATTGGTAATACGCTTTTTAACGTATCTATTATTACCTATAATATGAAATACCAACTAAGTAGGTAGTACAATGCAACCATCCTATCTGAACCGGTCTGAGGTTAGCCGTTTGTGCATAAATGGCCAATAGCGAATGGAAGATGCTCCAAATGGCTAACTTCAGACCGGTTCAGATAAGTTAGTGGCACTGATCTCCACATTTTTATGTCATTCTTGGTAGTTTTACACACCTAAATACACAGAAAATATAAATACACCATTCATTATGAGCCTCAGTAAAAATAATGTTTGCGAAACACAGAATTAATTGAAAACATAATAAAAGGAAGGACGGTTGTCTAGAAGAGATCGCTCTCAGCGATAAGACCGCCCAATGTACAGCTATTTTTATTCCCTATTTCTTTTAGTGTAACTACTTACTGTCATTTTGTTTGGTGTACAATAAAGTATTTTCATTCATTCATTCAAATGTTGCCCCCCTTGATGTGGCCCTGTACTTTTTTTACATTTTTGCAGCGGGTGCTTTATTATGTTTCAATTCAGTCTTATGTTTTGCAATCGTTATAATTTTATGGTTGAAAAGATTATGTCCAGCAGGAATACAAACTTGTATGAAACCTAAAAAAATTCTACCCGTGTGGCCTCATACTAATAACAACCCATTTCAAATATTTGTACGGCTTACTTTCTTGAGTTGGTTCGACCCCCAATATTTTAACCCTTGCGAGAACAATCATAGCTAACATTAACACCGATTCGTCCAAGTTCTTTGAGAAATATTCACTGGCTTCGCTCGCTTGCTCATACCCACCTAATGTCTTAACTAAAACTTTTCCAGGTACACAGCAATCCGCTGCGCGCAACTCCACTTGCTGCAAGTCGCGTTCCCGTCGACTCTTCAAGCGGACCTCATATCTCGACTGCCGAAAGACTTCGCTAGAGAAGGCTGGCTCTGGAAGACAGGCCCTAGACCCTCGGACGCACATAGACGGCGATGGTTCACGCTGGAAAACAGGAAGCTGATGTACCACGATGAGCCACTCGACGCTTATCCGAAAGGCGAAATATTCATCGGTGAGAAACTATAGGTTCCATTCAACGTCAAATTAAAACAAAAAAACCGTTTTCTTCAAAACAAATGACGGCCGACTTGACCGAGAAAACTTACTGTGAGATTTAGTTAAACTTACAGTCTCCTTCTTCTTGTCCACTAGTTCTTTCGAAACAGCATGCTAAAGGTATTTTGTGCACCTCAAATAGCTTTATTTTGAGCACTTGACACAATGTCATGTTCTAGAACTTTTTTTTCTACGACATGCGTTTGTGAGAAAGCAGAACTACTCCGTTTTTGAACAGAAAATCTCATTGGTGCACGACCGGTATTCAACCCACGACCTCAGGATCGGAAGGCAGGGGACCACTTGACCAAATTCTCAATTACAACCCTACAGTGAAAGCATTATAATTACAGGTCACGAATCACTCGGTTACTGCATAAAAGTGTCAAATACCGGCAACGGTTGTAAAGAAGCCCGATTTCCATTTCAACTGGTGACCCCGGATCGAGTGTTCTGTCTCGCGGCCACTACGCACGAAGACAGAGACGGGTGGCTAGCGGTCATGCAGCAAGTTATTAAACGCCCTCTTTCCCCGCAAGATTCTACCAGTGAGTATTTACAGATCATTCTACAAAAATATAAGTTTGCTTAAAGCATCCTAGATGGCGATAGACAGCAGGGTATTCCGACTTTTGATCGTTTTTCGGATTTTGTATGCAGTTTTTCCGTTTCAATCGCCTCTATTGGTCGTGAAAAAGCATTATATCTCATCACTTACGATAGAAACACATCGCGTCTTCAAAACTCGCTGAAAAAATGGAATATCAAATCCGAAAAAGTGAAAAACTTGACAACTTGGTCAAAGTCGGAATTCGTCAGAATAGACATTCTATGCCGGCATCAATCGAATGAAAGAAAACTAGATTTTGGCATTTTTAGTGCGTACAACGCCATCTAGGACTAGATTTTGAAACATTTCACTGCTTTGTTACTTGTATATTGTAGATCAGTGGCTTTATTGGTATTTATCTGCCATCTGCGCTCCGTGTGGGCTCTATTCCCACACAAGACCCATTGTATGATAAACATGGGTTTTGTTCTGTGCGTCCGTGTTTTAATCATTATAAATTGTAACAACTAATATAATGACACTAGATGGGTGTGAAATTATCATCTATCCACTAATCTCTAAATACAGATTATTACAGATCAGTGCATCTATCTCATCGGCTAAAGTAAACTGACACTACTGTTCTATTGCGCGTTACGCAAAAAGAACGCCGGAAGAAGGGGGAAGGGCCGCGTTTATTTTGTATGCGCAAACACATCCCCTCCACTGTTTTCCAGCGTTATTTTTAGTTGACGCGACCTATACACGCCAATAAAATCAGATTTTTCGACGGGAATACTTTTATTACTAACCATGCTGCAGTGGGAATAACATTTGCATGATTTCGATTTGAAAATATTTGCTATATAATAGGTCTGGATTTTGAGATATAATCACCTGACGCGCATCTAACACCTATTATTTTGTATCTTAGTTGTTTTTAAATCGATTGTGTTTATTGTAAAGTAAGTATGTTGCCGTCTCTTTACGTTGGCATGAAAGTGACACTGACAAGAATACTCTACTGAGCCACTAAAAATGGCAGGGATTATATTTTTAAGTTATACTATAACCCTCTTATTCATAAACCCATCATCATCGCAGTTACCTACTAACTGTTTTCTTTCACCATTTGAGCGCACGTAATATTTTTTAATACAAAAATAAATTGTAGTAAGAATAAATTATATGTATGTAGGTATTTATTTTTGGATTATATTTAAAATAATAAACATGATTCAATTGAATCTAATAGATAATATACAAAAATTCATACTGGTCAAATATTTATTTTTATCTAATAAGTATTTAAATCAAGGTTTTATTGAAATACTCTGTTTTAATCGCTACTATTTCTAAAAATCTGTGGATTATTGATTCAAGATTTCTTTATTAGTGAAGATTTTTCAGAATTCTAGATTTTGAGTAAATACTCGTAGTAGCGAATAAAAATAGCCCCACGCAGTATCCATTAATGCACGGTTTTCTAACATAACGCTGTTTTTTAGGGTTCTATAACTCAAAAGGAAAAAACGGGACCCGTTAATTTTTACTTCGGTGAGTTTAAGTTATGTTTAGATTGCTATGATTTTTTTTATTTATTATTTTATTAATTATGTTTAGATTGAATTGATTCGTTTTCTATATACAAAACGAATGAATAAAACAATTGAAAAGCTATACATCGCTTTTTCATTTGTTTTTTATTGTTATTTTGAGTTTGCTGTGTAATCGGTGGCTTCCTTTATTAAACACAGCAACACTGCTTGGTGGCTGAAATATAGACGTGGTGGCAGTAGGGGAAGCAGGGGTAATACCGCTCACCCCAATAACTTGTTATATAGGTACGGTGACTTCAAACAGCGAGCACGCTGCAGCACAGTGGTTGTGACGCTTGAGCAGGCAGCCTCTCTAAGCTCTAACTCAACTTCAAAATTGTATCATTTATTTAACACAAAAGAAAAAATAAATAGAGCATTATTCTCTCAGGTATTCCCCCGTCTTCCTCTACTTCCCCGGATATTCCCAGGACGAGCCCTTCATAAAGAGCTTTACTACTCTTGTATTACAAGTTCATCTCTTTCGCTTTTTTGACAGAAGTAACCTTTCAAAATTTTTATCTTCTTTTGTTGCAGTTGAAGCTACCCTCGTTAGGAAGCGGACGTCTTCGAACTCGATCAGTATATTCTCCGGAAGGTAGTTGCATTTTCTACTCCGAGCCTAGATAGATTATAAGAACATTTCGCTTCAGGAAAGTAAGCCATGCAAAATGGTTTCTGTCGCTTTAAAAGCTCGTATTTTACAATTTGACTTATAAAGAGACAATTTTATAGATATTTTTTAGAATTAGAAGTCATCTGATAAGGATAGGAATTGTGAATAAGTTATTTTATTGAATCGGTATTTAATTTGATATATGTAATTATTTTTAGTATTTTAACCAGTTGACGTTTTAATATTATTTTAACCTATTCGCTGATGCTGTTTAGAGTGCTTTTAATTATTATCAAATAACTAGCTGGTACCCGCGACTTCGTCTGCGTACTTTTAATCTCTTCGTCTCTTTTTTCGCAATAAAAGGTAGCCTATGTTCTTTCTCAGGGTCTAAAGATTGTCTGTGCCAAATTTCATCAAAATCGGTTGAGAGAAGCGGGAAAGCGTAACAGACAGACAGACAGACAGACAGAGTTACTTTCGCATTTATAATATTAGTTGGGATTAAATTATATTGGTTAATTTGAACGAATGGTAGAGTCATCGCCACAAATAATTTATAACAATAAAATCGATGGGAAAGCCAATATCAACAACGCACGTCTTACGGCTGTGTTGTACGATTAGTGTTGATGGAGCATTCAAAAATCCTTCTACATATTGTGTCCTACCCTCAATTTGTCACGTTTTGTAATTACCGATGGGTATCGATGAAAAAAATTTATGCATTTTATCTTTTGTCAGATTTTATTTTAAAGTATGGCCATCGGTATTTTTGGTACATAATGCTTGAATAAATTATTAATTTATAAAACTGCCAATGAAAATGTAGAATTATAAAAGTATCACAATTTGATAATACTGTATTTATAAGTAGGTATACATACTCCTACATAATTATTATAACTTTAATTTTAGGATAATATTTTATAATTCAGTTTAAGCAATAAAATTATTGTTTATGTATGAAAATTACGTCAAAATACCAGGGAAATGCTGCCTCCCATGTGCCTGTAATTCCATGTTTACTGTTTACGATAACTATGCGTTAACATTCTATAATTCCATGTTTACGATATGCGTAAACATTGTGAATTAGCCATTTTTTATAAATCATGCTCTCTTGACCATAATAAAAGACATACAGGGAATTTGAGGTGTATGGAAAATTATGATAAATGTATTATACTTAATAATAAAACAGTAGGTAATTGGCATAATGCTTACACAGAAGCTTGCCATTGCAATCCAACCAAATTATTCATAGAAACTTAGATACCTCCGGTTTCTGAAAGCTCGATCAACACTAATCGGCTGTCAAGTCACTTTTACTTCAAATTTGATAGAGATAGCAAGTGACTTGACAGTCGATTAGCGTTGATCGAGCTTTCCGAAACGAGGGGTTATTCAATTAAAATGAGGCGGTATTTTCAATACAATTCGTGTAGTTGTAAGTAATCTAAACAGCTTCGTACCCGTTATTCTGTGCATTGTATTCTGTAGTCAACAGAAATTAATCATAGTACCTAGTATTGGTAGATTTTTATACTAGTTTTTATACTTACATGAACATTTTAAATAACGCTCGCAAATACTTATTACACTTTTAAAAGTTATTTAAATATTTTTGTAAGATGCTCATTTTGCATAGCATTTTTGTATTGGCTTTATAGTTTTGATTTATAATGTGTAGTTCTCAATTAAATGAAGGGGAACAAAATGGTGAGTTCAACTGTCACTTTAGTTGCGAATGAAAAAAAACCTGGGTTTTTTTTATTAGGTAGAATGTATCTTACTAATGAAAAAAACCTGGGTTTTTTTAATTAGGAAGATAGAATGTATCTTATTCTTAAATCTAATCTAATAATATGATTTTAGGGAATTACCAAATGCTAGATTAAATATTTTTTGGCGTTGAACGCTTTATTTAAAACAAAACATGTCATTATAGTGTAAGAGGACACTACCTGAGTTGTATTTAAAAAAATGTTTCGATAATAACTTTGTGTCAGTGATTGTTAGTGGCACTTCACGTCGCTAAAGTATTTGAGTATTCTATTCGTCGTATTTCTCAAAAACGACGATGTGATTTGACTCTATTCGCCTATATTTGCCTATTTTCACGAATAGAACGAATACGTTATGGGGCCATTCATTAATTGCGTAAGGATGATTTTGACGATTTTTGACCCCCCACTACCGCTATGTAAGGATAGGTTACATGACATGATTTTTCGAACCCTTCTTCCTCTTCTTACGTAAGATACAACGCTGGTTTCTGAGAGCTCGATCAAAGACTCGACTGTCAAGTCAATCAAACAATCCACCCTCTCCAAGTTAAGGGCAGGTTTAGATTTTAACCACCCCTTCCCTTGTACCGTTACGTAATTTGAATGGCCCCTAAGTCATAATAAATACCACTGTTTGTGTGTGTGTTCGAATTATTCGGACTTCTACATAATGAAACCGAATAAAACGCAAATAAAAGATTGCGATGTGAAATTGTGAAGTGCCACCATTGAATTCGAAAGAATAAAAATGTTAGTTTATTTGTACCTTACCCATCAAGGAAGGCTAAATAATAGCAAATTTTCTATATAAATGAATGATCTTGGATGTGTTGCTCTATTATTATAAAGTAGAACTCTGTGAGTCAATCGACGTTGTGCCGTAAATAAATTGATAGGTAGGTTCATTTTAGTTGACGCGACCTATAAAGCAACTTAAAACTCAAAAACCATCTTATCTTTTGTTTTCTGTAACGTCAAGCCTTTTAATTTATTTTTTTATGGAGACTTAATTTTAAATGGAGACTTGTGCACCACGCCCGTTAAGGACGCTGCTGATAGTCTGAATAAAGATATAAAAAAAAACAAAAGTCAAGACTTGGGGACTGTATTATTTTATTAGAAGTTTACGTTGTCGTTGTGTTGCTACTGCTAATAATTATTATGAAAAAAAGGTAAAAAAAAACAAGTTTAAAATGTTGCATGGCTGATGTTTTTTCAACATAATATAATTTAGTATAATATTATCGAGTGAATATGATGTAAAAGTGAAATAAATAACATACAGGTAATTTAGATTATCTGATCTTTAGATTATAAGACACAAAAGCAATTTAAATGTTTCCTAGTTTGTACAATTTAATTTAGAATTATTATAGCTTGTTTGCTCACTCACTTAATGTTGACGTAAGTTTATTTATGAGTAGTTTTACTTAGATCTTGAATTTCGTGTAGTTATTTAAACAAATTTTACCAAAACATGCCTCGCTTAAGTTTGCATTTTTGTGAATAATACAAAGGTACAATATTATAATAGTTTGCTCTGGCATAATATATGTTAGTACCTAAATTAAACATTCTTTTCACACGCTAATTTTAAAATTGTTTTATTTTAATATTTGTTTTATTTTAATATTTTTTTTATATTTGCTTATTTAGCACGTGATATTTTGGGATATCCTATATATACAACGTGTAACTTATCCAGGAAACAGAGAAATTCACAAGGTCATGTCGAAAAAATTTTACTTTGAACTTTCAAAAGTTGTCACTCCTGAAAACCTCATGCTTTCTGCCGATATGAAACTTAACACACATTAGGGAGCCCTATTTACAGCTCTTCGTATTTGGCCTTATAGTTATAGGGGTACCTATTAGTTGTGTAGGTTAGTAAATACCTGATAGGTAAATGGTAGGTATGGTACCTACATAAGCACCTAACAATTATGCAAAATTAAATTTAGTTAAATTAAAACGTCTGTTTCCGCAAGCGTTAACTTTTTGTGATCTATTTTAGTGTTTGTTTTGTCAGGTTTGCTCCGAAGACGTTTGTGACGCCCACTTTGTTGAATATCAGGTTACCACTTTGGATATTTAGGATTGGGTTTCTTACGGATTTGTACAAATTGGTGACTCATTTTGAGTGGTCTATTCTGAGTGCGACATGCTTACCTTTCGCTGTTTTTCATAGTACTTAACTTATTAAGGTAGAAGCTGCTACCTTCGTACTTACGTTGTTAGGTACTATAATTAATAATCTAGGGGAAAAAATTAGGCTTTGGATGTCTTTCTCCAATTGAAATGAATACATAAACTTTCAATATGTAAGTCACTTTATTAAACTTAATGTAACCTGGTAGGTTCTTGCTAGTTCCTACAGGGTTCTTAGGGCTATAAAAACAGATCTTTGGTAAATATTTGGCACTGCAGCAGTTTTCTACTCAATTATTCATCAAATTGTCAGACGAGTAAGAGTTCCTCATCTCATAGTAGTTGTCCTTATAACCGTAGTTGCAATACTGCGTTTGTTCTCCGTTCGTGTTATCGTTGTAATCTCCTCTTTCGTCATAGTCGTTTTCTGAATACTCTTGCGTGTAAAGCTCATGGTTTTGGGTCTGCCGACTGTTATTTCGACAGGGGTGTGCGTCGCTCTGTGGATTTGACGAACTGACGTTCCAGCGTTGTGATATACCGCAGCTGAGGGAGCCTCCGTGCTGGAAAGCGAAGGGCCACGCCTGCAAGAAAGATTGAATATTTGAACACGTTTAAATTGTATTTTTTACACTTGCTCATGGCACAAGTAGGTACCTAGATATCATAGATGACCACACAACATAGCTTCAAGCCTGGGTTCAAACCACAAGTTAACGGACTCAGGACAGTGCATAGTAGGCCACGTTTCTGTTGTGCGGAGGGTTGTGCGTGATTTGCGAGACAATGCTATGTGCTTGTGGCATTAGTATAAGGTGAGGACAAGAGCTAACACGTTTGACTCTCGCTCGCACGTTTTGGCTTCTTGAAGGATATAAAATCACTGAACCCATTTTCGAAAAATCGCAAACAACCATTTTGCAACCACATGCAATGTGATTGCACACAGTTTGGTAAAAATTTCATTCTGATCGATGCAAGTTTTCCCACTTTAAAGTTTACTTTTATCGTTTTCGTAGTTAAGCAAACTTTTGAGTAGGAAAACTTGCATCGATCAGAATGAAATTTTTACCAAACTATGCGCAATGTGATTGCACACAAAATGGTTGTTTGCGATTTTTTAAAATTAGGTTTTGTTATTTTATATCTTTCAAAATGTCGAATCGTGCGAGCGAGAGGAATATTAGGTGTTGTCAACGCCAACCACACCCTTCAAAGCACAGCAACTCTGGGGTAGAGGTAACAGACACGTCTTAAAAACTAGGTGCATCATCATCTCCCTCTTGAATAAAGCCGTATTAGTAAAGAACGGCATAACCTGATTTCTATCGATGAAGGGAAACTTTGGAGGAGGTAAATTTGCTTACGTACCTAAATAAAAACGGTTTTTAGAGACTTATAAGTCCCGAAATAAAGCGTTTATACATAGTTGCGCCCGCGGTTTCACCCGCGCAGATTTAAATACCGTTATTCCCATGGAATAAAAAGTAGCCTAGGTGCTATTCCAGACTGTAATCTACCTGTCTGCCAAGTTTCATCCAGATCCGTTAAGCCGTTCTGGCGTGAAAGAGTAACAAACATCCATCCATCCAAACAAACTTTCGCATTTATAATATTAGTAGGATTTATACAGTAGAATCACATAATTTGGGTTCAGTAGACCTCCCACCGAGTCTAAAATTGGAGTCATACTGAGGTGTGAAGATTTTGCAAGTTCATAAATTGACCGCACTTTTTTACACCCAAACAAACAAATAATGTGACTCGATCATCCTGAACATGACACATGTTGCTGTTGCCACATAAAAACAATTCAGAGTAGGCAGGGTTGGTCTGAGTTCGTGCGCTGCCCAGCAGCGGCTCGATCACGCTAATGTTATCTTGAAGCTAGTGTTTCTTGTCTATAACGTATTTCATGTGCTATTTTTTCTAAAAGAATATAAAATATTAAAAAAATCTCTGGCTATCGAGATGGCTTTCAGTTCGAGATTTGATTTCCATCCATCCTTTACAATTGCTGCCTGAAGTATGAGATAGGGCCAACCAAGGAATTTGAATAGGGCCAACAGTGAAATTTTGTGACTTAGGTACCTATGTGATGATTAATCGTCGATCTCACCAATCCTAAATAATTTTACTGTTCGTGAATATGGGCTTTACAAAATAATTAGATGTTGACGTGCTTAAAATAATAAGATCATTGAACGTGTGCAGTCTCTACCTCTCTACTTTATAAGCTCTAGACTAGAGCTAGGCAGCAGTAGGTACCTAAGTAGGCACTAGAGGTAAGGTATTA
The DNA here is from genome assembly GCA_963576535.1 of Plemyria rubiginata. NCBI lineage: Eukaryota > Metazoa > Arthropoda > Insecta > Lepidoptera > Geometridae > Plemyria > Plemyria rubiginata. Next base: position 8,046,727 of record OY754917.1, on the reverse strand, counting down.
TACCTCTAGTAAAGTAGTTATGTTTGGCTTGAGTAGGTACTTAGGTAGTTAAGTATTAATGCTCGGTAAACAAGACAAAGGGGCATCCGGATAAACAATAAAACATCTCCACGGAGATAAATTTTATTTATACCAACAGCTGCAAACTTTTGGTCAGCGCGGACGTAAAACGCGTGTTTGTTATTGTAACCTTTTTGCTTCTATGTTCAGATGGTTCCAGTTGGAGGTGTTTGTGTTGAGCGGAAGGGTCGGGAAAGTGACTCTTCTGGACATAAAAAAATGTGCTAAATAGAACACACAAGTCGAGATGAACAGGGTAGTAATCTGCTGTAAGCCTATAAGGTACCTATTAGTGCACGCCTGCATTTTATTCAGTTAAAAATCACACATTTTCTAAAAATAATTCAAAGTAGGTACATACATAATTTAATTTAGTAAACCCAAGAATTAGATAAGATATATAGATAGAAAATACTTTATTGCACACAACTTTAGAATACAACAAAAAACAAACTTAAAACTAAGAGTACAATGGGCGGCCTTATCGCTAAGTAGCGATCTCTACCAGACAACCGTTGGATGAAATGGACTCAAGAAATTTTGAAGGGGTTCTTGTATGCGTGGAGATAAATAAAAAGAATTTGTGATTACACATACAAAAGATAAAGGGCTATCATAGCTAACTATGTCGACCTTCCTACCAATGTACCTAATATTATCAACCTCGTGGTTTTCTTACTGTGTTAAAATGAAAACAATAATAAATTTCAAACCGATACCGAGTAGCTAATCCTACTATCGATCAAACATCGGCCTTCGTAGAACGTGCCGGTTAATCCACGAAGACAGGCTCCATGAGACGCCATTTGGCAAAACTGATTCATTGCTCTTATAGTCAGGGAGCCGGAGTCGGTTTTCGTATTTTACTTTTATAAAGCTGAAGGAAGTCTAACGCCCGGTTTCTGAAAGGCCGATCAACGCTAATCGACTGTTAAGTCACTTGCTATTTCAGCGTTTACTTCAGTTAATCGAATATCAGGTTTCAGAGTTCTCAATTTAGTTCTTGTTTGTTAGGCCTTTGAATACTTTTCAATTTATTACTTACTAGCGACCCGCCCGCGCGCCCCTGCTTCGCACGTGTGCACATATCATTCATGTATTATACATATAAACCTTCCTCTTGAATCACTCTATCTATTAAAAAAAACCGCATCAAAGTCCGTTGCCTAGTTTTAAAGATTTAAGCATACATAGGGACATGGGGATATAGGGACAGAGAAAGCGACTTTGTTTTATACTATGTAGTGATTATGAAGTGAATAATGTATCACTGACTCCCAGTTGCATACCATTTTTATGATTTTTGTTGTAGATACTTACCTACCTCAACCTACAGCCACCCTACTTCTGTGGTTCGAGTCGAGACTCGTGCCGTGGTTTAAAGGAATTAAGGAGATGACAGCCATGACAGGGAATAAATTGTGAACAATTATGTAGTATGTGATTTTGTTTGTGAAATATCGTCGGGTGCTAAATTTTTGTCCTTTTTGATTGAGATGGTGTGGAAAGGTCGTTTAACACACGGACAAGCAAGCAAGATTGGTGGGATCGAATGAATGAATGAAAATTCTTGAATATTTTGTTGAAAGGTTCTAAAAAAACTCTTTCATATTCAACTTTTCATCTGACTTTATATAAATAAAAAAAAAATATTTATCCAGATGTCATGGATCCATGTCTTAAAACTAACAAGGTATTAAAATAACAATTTAAATCTAAATAATCAAGAGGTAAGCGTAGGAGCACACCCATGTTTCTTCTTTCGTTTTGTCTGTCTGTATCTATTTCTTTTCTTGTTGTTGTATATCGAATAAATGTATTTTTTTTTCATTCTTTCTTTCTTTCCCATACCAAACATTATAATAATTATAATATATCCCTAATGTATGGTGTAAAAAATTGTTGCCCCTTTACAACCCCCTTATGTCTCAATAATGTCTCCTTGTGTACTCGTACCTCCCTATTCAATACACCTCATCATTTTCGTGCCCTTTTGTCGTACAACATCAGGAAAGGCCAGGTCAAGAGTACTACCCTAAACCGACGAGAATGTATGAAGAATAATATGAGAGTGAATGAAGCGAAAGAGGTATCTAAGGATGGTAGTGGAAATCCGAGTGCCTACCCCTATGGGAAACAGGTGTGATTTTATGTACCTACTTATTAGCGACCCGCCCGCGCGCCCCTGCTTCGCACAGGTGCACAATGTTTTTCTACTATATCATGCATGTATTATACATAAAAACCTTCCTCTTGAATCACTCTATCTATTAAAAAAACCGCATTAAAATCGGTTGCGTTGTTTTAAAGATTTAAGCATACATAGGGATATAGGGACAGAGAAAGCGACTTTGTTTTATACTATGTAGTGATGATACCCTGTATTGTCATACAACAGGTTATTTCTACATGGGGGTCGTACTCGGAACTTACCAAGCTGAGTGGATGGGGAGGCGTATGTGCAGATCTCGGCTCGTGCAGCAAGGCTCGTAGGTGAGCTATGTAGGACGCAGCTAAGCGCAGTGTATCCAGTTTGGATAGTTTTGTGTCTGCGGGCACCCAGGGCAGTGTTGTCTTCAATCTGCATTCATGGTAATGAAAATATGATTGTAGAGCTACAACCTAATTATCACTATTGTCATTAAAAAAAATCCTTAATCATCCATTCCTTATTCATTTAAATAAGGAATGAATATTTTTTTGTAAAAAGAAGACGGAGGAATGCCATTCGCCTGAGAGAAAAATGGTCTTTTTTTTTATAATGCTGGACAATCCACACAGCACCATCTAGCCCCAAAGTAAGCTACTCAAAGCTTGTGTTATGGGTACTAGATGACTGATATATTTAATACATTATATACTTACATAGATAGATTTTTTTTTATTATACATCAACACCCAGACCAACGGAACAAATTTCTGCAGATCGTACACAAATTCGTTCCGAGGCGGGAATCGAACCCGCAACTTCTTGCGTCGCAGGCGGACTCTCGCCCGCTGCGCCACTGAGGTCGTCAAAATTAAAAACGTCTATTTATTATTTCATTTGTGTTTTTGAGGTTTGGAGTAGAGTTTAGGGAGACTGCCTGCTCATGCGAAACTGTTGCAGTGCGTTCGCCGTGCTTCATGCATGATCGAGCGGTATTACCTACCCGGCGAGCGTCATTACCTCTGCTTCCCCTACTACGCATTGTTTCAAATTGGGTCCTTTATTTATACTACTTGATTTTTGAGCAAGTCCTAATAAACAGACTAAGATTTTGAGTTAAGACTAAGAGGTTAAGGGCCCGGCGACAGCGGCTCGCAGTTTCGAGGTGCGATTGGCTATTATTTCATTTCGGGGAGGTTGTTTGAAAGAATAACTATCCAATGACACGCATAAATACTGTTCGAACACAAATAACACAATAATATAAGGGAAACATGCCCGAATCAGAAATCATTTTGGTATTAGCGAGCCGCTGTCGCCGGGCCCTTAAGACAAATATGCCTCAAAATGTTCTGGATGGTCTATCTATCTAACACCCCTTTACGGCTTTTCACCCAGCTTCCAAACACATTATACCTATATCAGGAAGACATACCTATTTATGTTTAAGGTGGGTATTTCATTGCCTGAAAACACGGATAAAAAACATTTTCTAAAAATGAATCCCAATGAATCCCTCATTGAAGATCGATTTATCGCCCCCGAAACCCCCTGCATACTAAAATTCATGAAAATCGTTAGAGCCGTTTCCGAGGTTCAGATTAAAATAAATATATACATATACAAGTTAAGATTATGTAAGTACGTTTATAAGTTACTAGCTGAAACCGCGGCTTTGCTCGCGCCCAGGAATTCAAAGATTCATACAAACTTTCATCCCCTATTTTATCCCCTTGGGGGTAGAATTGATCAAAATCGTTTCTTAGCGGATGCCTACGTCATAACATCTACCTGCATGCCAAATTTCAGCCCGATCCGTCCAGTGGTTTGGGCTGTGCGTTGATAGATCACTATGTCAGTCAGTCAGTCACCTTTGAGTTATATATATTTAGATAGAAGATAGATAGATGTATTAGGTACCTTCTTTTGTCAATGGGTCAATGTTTATGTTTTACAAAAGCTGGTTGCCTGAAAAAAAATCGTTTTTATAAGTTTACTCACCTACAAAAAGCTTTGGACAAGACTCTCATTCTTGCCCGTTCTCTGGCATTAGCAGCATTTCTATGCTGAGGCTCCTGACTATTTCGTCCTGTGGAAAAACACTGAGGTAAGTACCTAGGTGTAGGTGCTTAACGAAGTAGGCAGTCACAGAACTAATGGGAAAAAATCCTAGACAGAACTACTCAATAGAAGGCGGGAGTAGCGGCTATTTCACAATCTCTGAGTATCGCTATATGTTTAATATATTTTATACTAGCGAACCGCCGTCGAGGCCCCTGCTTCGCACGGGTGCACATATCATGCATGTATTATACATATAAAACTTCCTCTTGAATCATTCTATCTATTAAAAAAAAGATTTAGGCATACATAGGGACATTTTTTTTTATACAACTAGCTGATGGAACAAGCAGATGGCCCACCTGATGTTAAGTGGTAACCATCACCTATAAACAAAACATTGCCCCGTAGGTCACGCACAATAGGAACGTGCCCTACGATGCACAGCCCTGCGTCCATCAACTTGAGGCATACAGATGTTAAGCCTCATGTGCCTGTAATTACACCGGCGACCACACTCTTCAAACCGAAACACAGCGTTGCTGCTTGGCGGCAGAAAAAGGCGTGGTGGTAGTACTTCCCCGGACGAGCCCTTCACAAAGAGCTCTACTACTATTGTATCTTATATAGGGATATAGGGACACAGAAAGCGACTTTGTTTTATACTATGTAGTGATTTTATAATTTGACATATGTAAGTACCCACCTACTAGTATATTGCATGTCGGTCAACGACGAAGTCGAAGCGAGACCTATCAGACATAGACCATAAATTCCAAACAGTTTTTTTTTTTGCTTCAAGCTTTTTAACGCAATATATGACTATATAGAATATACTCAATAACGTCGCATCTCGATCTTATTGAATCTTTTACTCTAAGTACTCATTTTTACAACACACATTCATAATTAAACAATTATTTTTTGTCAAAGTTCCTCGTAGCCGTAGCAGCGGAACTGACCATTTAGTAACAAAGTTATCTTCAACCACAGAAGTTTACTAGTTGGCATAGGATTTTTTTTTTTTATACAACTAGCTGATGGAACAAGCAGATGGCCCACCTGATGTTAAGTGGTAACTATCACCTATAAACAAAACACTGCCCCGTAGGTCACGCACAATAGAGACGTGCCCTACGATGCACTGCCCTGCGTCCATCAACTTGAGGCATACAGATGTTAAGCCTCATGTGCCTGTAATTACACCGGCGACCACACTCTTCAAACCGAAACACAGCGTTGCTGCTACGAAATTAATTACGATTAATTACTGCGACCACAAAAAATAAAAATCTTTCGGTGTAGGCAATGGGTACTAGAAAGTGTTATACCTACCTGAGTTCGATTGGGTATCATCGAAGAAAAAATCATCATCGTCCATGTCTTCAGACCTCTTCTCAACAGGAGGCGATCTGTTTGATCGTTTTCTCGGCATTTTAATTTATGTTTAATATTGCACAATCACTAAGCACTACAATTTTAAATATTTTTCTGAATGTAACACACATTGAGCTATAAGCCATTGGCTCTAGCGTAACTTATTTTGTGAATTTCACACATTTTTTAAATATAGAACTTGAACTGGTTTGAATTTCGAAGCAAACGTTAGAGTTTCTTTTTAAATTTTGAATAGGACCATTGCAAGGGTCCGTTTGTTCGTGTCTGCGTGACGTTCCGGATTTGAAGAGCGAAGGCGGGCGGCGCCCGCGCATTGGCTAGGGCGGTCCCGAATATCGCCCCTCCCGGTGCTTTGGGCTTACAGTCTAAATAAACAATAAAACAGAGCGAGCGACACACGTATTTCTTTTGTTTTCAGCCTTTTATAAGAGTTTTATTTGGCACCAGTCAAATTAGGTACTTCTTGTAGTACATTTTTGAATCACTGAAAGAAATTATGAAAAATCTTTCAAACAAAGTTTGATTTAGTCCAAAATAGAGTTTTTTTGAACAGGTGTCTTTGAACCTTTTTTTTATACAGCTAGCGATGGAACAAGCATATGGCCCACCTGATGTAAAGTGGTAACCATCACCTATAACAAAGCATTGCCTCGTAAGTCACGAACGATAGAAACGTGCTGTACCGTGTACGATGCACTGCCCTGCGTCCATCAACCTGAGGCATAATCTCATGTTCCTTAGTTACAGCGGCAACCACACTCTTCAAACCGAAACACAGCAATGCCCTTGGCGGCCGAAAAGGGCGTGGTGGTAGTAGGTATTACTCCGAACTAGGCAAGTACCCTCCACCAAGTGTAGGTTCTATAAAAAAGTGTGAAGCAATTAGCACCTTCCTCAGATAAAGATCCTAATAAGTGAGGCAAAGTGATTGACAGTGTCGCTCCAGGGTCACGCTGTTTCCGTGACACCCAATATTCCTACACTACACGTGCTATACCTACTCTACAGTTACACCATGTTCCCCCTGATTACGTATAACGCGACAGATTCGCGACACGTAAAGGAAGTCCTACATATAACTTTTCTTCTGTAAAATAAATTACCTACTTCAAATATACTGAAAAGAAAGAGCAAAACACACAATTTCGTTTACTTGGATGACATAACTTTTTCTTGTTAGTTTGATTTAAAAGCCAAAATGCTGAAACTATTTTGATAAAACTTCTAAGTATATGGGACGAATTTGAATGTATATTTATTCTCTCAGATTTTTTAATCGGTTCATAAAAGACGGAACTATGCGGTGACAAACATTAAAAATTACAGTCGAAGTGAAAACATGTCGGTAAATAAAACCTATTACGTTTATTATACTTATCGACGAAATAAATAAGTAGAGTTACCTTTAAGTACTTAAAACCTAACCTACCAATTTGTCTTTTTGGTTTTGACGCTTTGAGAAGCGTCTGTCGGAGGACGATTGCCTCAAATAGGATGCACAAGGGTTGTCACAAAGTTTTTTTTTATTTATCCTATACCTGCTGGTGAAACAAGCAGATGGCTCACTTGCTGTAAAGTGGTAACCATAGCCTACAATAAAGCATTGCTCGTGTCGTGAGTCACACACGATAGAAACGTAGCAGCGTTGCTGTGTTTTGGTTTCAAGTGTGGTTGCCGGTGTAATTACAGGCACATGAGGCTAGGCATCTGTGTCTATGAAATAAGTTGACGAAAGCAGGGCAATGCATCTTAGGGTAGGTACATACCTACATATACGCTACTATCGTGCATGCCAACGCTTTGTTGTAGGTGGTGGAGGTCACGGAACAGAGAAAACTGGTGGAGGTGATGGGTTAATAATTTAATCACATAACATACTCAGTTGGGCCTTCTGCCACTATACGTGATTCTTGATTCTTGATTTGGACTCCTGTGTCCGCATTTAGACTAAGGTGGTCCATTATGCGTGAGGGGTGATCTGGCTATAGTTGTAGCCAGCCTAGCTCCTCCCAAAAGCGCAGAAGCTTCCTGGGGGCTTCACAGGCGTGGAGGAGTGACCTGGGGGTTCCTAGGATTTGCTGTCGTTGGGAGGCTACGCCCTCGCATTCCAGGACTACATGGGCGGCTGATTCTTATTCGGATAGGCAGCCTCTGCAGAGTGGACTGTCTGTTGCTCCGATGTTGTAGAGATGTTTGTTCAGTGGGCAGTGACCTGTTATGGTCCCCACAATGGTTCTAGATCTCGTCGTTGTAGGTTCATTAGGCGTCGTGTTAGCCTGGGTGAGGTAGCTGGTATTGCTGCCCTTGACTGTCTGCAGTCAGTCGTCCGCGTCCAGCGTAGGTTGTGTTGGTTTTGATAGTTTTGTCGCATCCATGTGCGTAGCTGTGAGAATGGTAGAGGGAGGAAAGGTGCTGGTCCTTCTGCCACCATACTTAACTATTACTATAAAAAAAAATTATAATAACTAGCGACCCGCACGCGCGCCCCTGCATGCTTCGCACGGGTGCACATATCATGCATTTATTACACATATAAACCTTCCTCTTGAATCACTCTAAAACAACAGCATCAAAATCCGTTGCGTAGTTTTAAAAATTTAAGCATACATAGGGACATAGGGATATAGGGACAGATAAAGCGACTTTGTTTTATACTATGTAGTGAAATCATGATAAAAATTGAAAGTTCCGTGTCTAAAAGCGGTCGATTTTATTTTTGCGCCAGCCCTATCTTCGTCCAGGTGGTGGATATCAAAGCATTGAGTTTAACCGTGTCGACTAAAAGTAGGTAATTCGTTTTATGCGTTATCCACGACTGACGACTCTGACGAGGTGTTTTACTGTTTACCTATACCTAACAAAATGTTCTTAATCTTTATTCCGACATTCGTATAGTAGGTACCTACCTACCTACTAACCCACGAGTAAGTTATAAAAACTAGTGGCTCTGTGAGCTGGTAGACCTCGCGAGCACACTAAAAGTGAGCAATTCACTGGCTTAGCGGTAGGTAGATATAATTTTTCCGATTTTTGATTCTTTTGATTTTATTGTTTTTTTTAATCATCTTGTGTAGAATGAGGTCCTTAGTGTTTCTATCAAATTTGATTGAAACCCGTCGATTTTTTGATGAGCTATCCCGTTCATCATGCTCTTTAGCATGATGAACGTGATCATGATGATCCTCATCAGATCTTCACCAAACTTTTATGAGACCAACTTATAGTTACTACCTTTCAAATAAAAAAAGAACAATCGAAATCGGATCTCATTTGGTGGAGATATTTAGTATATAAAATAGCCCCCTTTTTGCCCCTTTTTGGGGGAAGTACCCCTCCAATCAAAAATTCCCGACGACAAAAAAATTCTATTAAGTCATATAATCTGTGTACCAAGTTTCGTCCAGATCGGTTGAAAAATGCGACCTGTAGAGGAGAACAGACAGACATCCGGACAAACGCATTTTTGGCCAATGTGGAAACTGAGACGCTTCGCTCGCTCGGTCAATTATAAAAGATGCCAGACACTTGCGAAAAATATCGACGACCTATGTGGCGCAGCAAGCGAGACTCCGCCTGCGTCTCTTGCGGGTTCGATTCCCGCATTGGAACTTTGTGTAGGTATGATCTGCAGTTTGTTGCGTTGGTCTGGGTGTTTTTCTATGTATAATAAAAAAGATTTATCTATGTAATTATACAGGGCTACTGGTAACTCGACGTATTCCTTGCAGCACATCATAGTAGGTTTAGAATGCAACAAATAAAATTAAGGGTCCGGCGACAGCGGCTCGCAATTTAACAAAAAAAATGGCTATTATTACATTTTATTTCATTTCGGGGAGGTTGTTTGAAAGAATAACTCTAAAGTGACACGCATAAATACTGTTCGAACACAAATAATACAATAATATAAGGGAAATGTGCTTGAGTCAGAAATCATTTTGGTATTAGGTAAACGTAAGACCAAACATACTATACCAAAATGATTTCTGATTCGGGCATGTTTCCCTTATATTATTGTATTATTTGTGTTCGAACAGTATTTATGCGTGTCACTTTAGAGTTATTCTTTCAAACAACCTCCCCGAAATGAAATAAAATGAAATAATAGCCAATCGCACCTCGAAATTGCGAGCCGCTGTCGCCGGAGCCTTAAGCCAAACAATAATAAAAATTCATAATGACCAAACGTTCATCTAGTCTATTGGCCAAGGTTTTGGGCCGATTAAAAGTTCAAAAATGCCCAAAACCTTGGCCATTTTTGAACTTTTAATTATAAACAAAGTTCTGCTACGGCTCAGACAAAAACTTAAAGAGGTTTAGAATGATTAAATCTGGTATTTTTCATAAAAAAAACAAAAAATCTAACGAACTCAAAAACTACTGAACTTCGGTAGAACATTATAATTTTATAATTTGTTGCATTTTAACCCTATTAGGACATCCTGCAAGGAATACGTCGAGTTACCAGTAACCCTGTATAATGTACATATTATGTACTAAGTACCTACTTATATCAGTTATCTAGTAACCCTTAGCACAAGCTTTGAGTAGCTTACTTTAGGGCTATATAGATTTATTTATGATTTATCCTACTAGTACCGCCCTGCGGTTTCACCCGCGTAGTTTTAAATCCCGATATTCCCTCGGGATAAAAAGTAGCCTATGTGTTATTCCAGAATAAAATGTATCTCTGTGCCGATTTTCCGTTCAGCCGTTCTGAAGTTATAAAGTAACAAACATCCATCCATCTGATCCATCCATCCATCCGATGCGATGTGGCTTGGCGCAGGCGCGGTGCCGGTGGCGCGAGGCGTGCCCTTTTCCTTCGCACTCGTAACTTCCTCGGCCATTACTCTTTGTTCCTCGAGTACGAGGAAGTTATAGTGGACGGGGCTCACCAAGGAATATAAGAGTATTTCTCAAACAAAATGTAAGTAACGAAAAAGTTTACGAAATTTTACTAATTTGTTACATAAGTACCTAACTGTAGGAACTTATATGGAAGGAAAAGTTACGAAAAAGTATTACGAATCTGACCATGTTATGAATCTGACCATGTTATCAAAGCATGTTATGGTCAGATACAGCCATGATAAGGTCAGTTCATCACACGTTACGCTAGCATCCTGTGAAAAAAATCAATTTGTTTCCGAGCTTGGATGATTCTTGTTTTTTTTTTCTTTATTTTATGGCTCCTGTCATAGACAATCTTGCCAATGTCAAGTGATTCAGAGATTATACTCTTTGTAGTTATGTTTTTAGTCACGTCAGTCCAAAGTCGAGTCAGTCAATTGTTTTGAAGAAAATGGTGGCGGTTTCTTCAAAACATTTGAAACATTTTCGGTCAAATCACGATATCACATAATACACTTTCATTTCAAATGCTTACACTTTGTGCTAAGACCACAAGTCATGTTGGTTAAAATACCACCAAAATTACACAACACAACTCAAAATAACACTAGAAAAACAATTAAAATGAAAATGCTATGTTGCTTCGTTAGATGACAGGAAACGAATCGATGATTCTTGTTCTAAGTTTCCGAGCAAGCTGGCAATAGTGTGTCAAATACAAAGACCTTGTACCTATAACTAGACTGTGCACAAAAAAATTTTGATTAGCTAAAATGAGATTTATTGTCTTATATATAGGGTAGCTATTTCCTTAAAAGCGGTAGCGAGCTAAAAACGGTCCTCGTGAGAGGGCTCCTGCTGGGAGTGTGTCCTTGTCTGACGTCTTGCCAGCTCAACTAACCTACTGGTTTGGTAGAAATGGTACAATAAAGTACACGCGTTTTGCTTTTTTATGAATTACCAAAACGAACGTTTATAATCTTTGAAACTTTATTAAATATTTCTAGTTCATAAAGTACGTATAAATAATCATCAATTCGTTGTATTTCATAAATTATCCAATAACACTGAGTATGTAAGAGTAGTAATTAAATGTTTGGGGCTGGTAATACCAAATGCAGATGGCGGTTTGCTCATGTGGTTGTTTGGATGATTCTCGTGCTTCGATTTGTGATAGTGTAAATTTTCATAAAACCTGTTAATTTTAATGAAAAATGGTGAATTCTTGTTGTGTGAAAGGGTGCAAAAATGAGTCTTATCCCGGTAGCCGCTTTTCTTTCCATGGGTAAGTAAAAACAACAATTATGTTCAAGGGTAACCATGAGTTTTGTTGATCAAAGATTTTTTTACAATCTCGTACCTAGTAGTAGGTAGGTTGATACGTCTTGACTGTCAAAAATTGGAGATTTCGGTGAAAAAAAGTGGTTCTTAACGCGTTCTTTGAGTTTGAGACGATGACGTTTGTTGTTAATAACTAATTCTTGTATTGTAGATTTCCAAAGAACGAAAACTAGAAATTGAAGTTGGAAAATAAAGTACCTGGAAAAAACTCAGTCATCTGTTGTTTGCAGTGCGCATTTTAAATGTGACGACTTTATTCCTGGATATACTAGTAAAATGCTGAAACCTGATGCTGTCCCGTCAATATTTCCTAAGGTAAGAATAAATCATCCGAGTGTGTCCGCGCATTAACAATAACCTTGAAAATTCAAATTTTGCGATGCCTTTTTCACATAGTTTTACTGAGCCGACGTGGTAAATTGAATTTTTAGTTTTGGTTTGTTTGAATTTTTAAGGTAATATTTAATTTAAAGTTAAGTAGGTGTACTAGTAAAGATCAGTACTTGTTTAAATTTTGTTTCGCCTATTATTTATATTCTGGCATACGTTTAAATAAATAAATAGAACCTCTCATCTGCACTACTCTGCTCCAGTCTACTCTTGTCTACCTACCTACCTGCCTATTGCCTGAGTTTGTTGCCTGTTCTTCTCGGTGTTGGTCGCGTGGAACTGGCACTAGAGTCACCTAGTTTTAAGACGGTTCAAGATGGTCCTTGTGATTTTACTGAATAAACATATTTTGACTTTGACTTTGACTTTACCGTGTCCCATTATATTCAAATATCTTTACAGGTCATGCCCTACAAAAAAACAGTGCATGTTCTACGCAATATCTGTACCTATAGAAGAGGTAGAGGACCAGCACCAAAAAAGGCAAAACTGCAAGAAAGTGCCATAAAGGAGATTACCATTACGGAAAGTGTTTGTACACAAACAGAATCCGCTGCAACTACTGACACGTAAAAAGAAATTACGTCGAGATGTGAAAGTGTTACAACAACGCCTGAAAGTGTGTTGGTTGAAAAAATTCTTAAATTTAAGACTTAGAAGCTAAGGGAAGTCTAACCCTCAAGTATGTAGTAGATAAGGCTACATTAAAACAAAAATTGCGTAAAACAGTATTGTCCAGCAATGTATAAAACAAATTCAATAAAAATTAATTCCAGAATATTGCATCAGGTTTATATTTTGACCTCCTCTATTTTACTGGTTTAATAATAATAAATATGCTATTATGGTGATATCTCACATTTGACAAACCTAGCTTTTTTTTAACTACGTCTGTAAGGAGCGAATGTTGTTAGGTTTTTGCCAAATTAACGGTAGGTCAGAATGATGATACTTACCTATTATAAAGGAAAGAAAAAAGTATTTCCGACCCTTAACCCACGTGTAGGGAAAGTGATGTTGATTCCAAAAAAATATACACAAGAGATCTTTTGGTAATTTTTTTACTTATATAAATATGGTAGCGTAAATAGTCAGGTCATCAGTATGTTAGGATACGCAATCGTACAAGCCATTTGTCCCGTGTTCTGTTTGGTTATTCATGGTCACCTCATTAGAAAGGGACACACTCCCACCAGGAGCCCTCTCACGCGGACCGGTTCTTGCGCCTTGGCGCACAGTCTAGTTATAGGTACAAGGTCTTTGGTCAAATAAATGTATTTTATTTCTTTCTTTTCTTTTTCTTTCAATAGGCGGCAGGCGGCAGCATCGCAGCGTACTACTTGATTTTTTTGTCTGCAAAGTTTTGGTGTCAAAGTCAAGTGCCAAATTTATCTATCAATCAACAATATCAAATTCCAACCAACTGTCAAAAATAAAAGAATGTCATCAATGTCAGATTTTATTTTAGCAAAATAATTTTAAATCTATTGTATTTTGTATCAAATGTAAATATTGAATGATTAGGATAAGTACGATATAAATCATATAAATATGTTTAGATAGATGGGATGGTTTACATAACCTTCCATTTGGCAAACGGACTAAATATCCCGTACCTACCCTGCCTACAACTTGGGTTGTCTGACTAAAATGCTACCGGGAATTGGAGTATTCGGTACCGGTGCAGTGGCGAAAGCTATAGTGCCATTTCTCAAGGAGAAAGGATTCCCTGTGGAGGCGATATGGGGTGTGACTCTACAGGAGGCAGAAGCCGCCGCAAAGGAGTTGGACATTCCGTTCTTTACCAACAAAATCGATGATGTGTTACTAAAAAAGAATGTTAGTCTTGTATTCATCGTATGTGCACCGAATTTGCATTCTCAGATTTCAGTTAAAGCGCTCGGCATCGGGAAACATGTGGTTTGCGATAAACCTGCTGGATTAAGTCAGGCTGAAGCCTTGAAGATGGTCCGAGCAGCCCAGTATTATCCCACACTTATCTCCATTGTCAATCATTCACTCAGATTCTTGCCAGCATTCAGCCATATGAGAAAAAGTATTCAAGAGGGCTACCTTGGTAATCCAGAGGAATTGACATTGATAGATGTAAGAGTTCAAATGGGCCCATTGTATGGAGATGTGTATAACTGGTTGTGTGATGACACCATGGGTGGAGGAACACTTACTTTAGTTGGAAGCCATGTTATTGATTTGGTTTCATTCCTGACTGGTCAAAAAGTTGTAAAAGTACTTGGTGTGTTAAGAACGTTTGTAGAAGAAACTGATAAAGTTAAAGGTATTAGAAAAATAACAGCTCCAGACTTTTGTTCATTTAATTTGATGATGGAGAAAGGACTGCTAGTTACTGCAACATTAAATAACCATTTACCATCACCATTTTTCAATCAGGAAATTTGGGTTTGCAGTAAAAAAGGGTACTTGGTTGTGAGGGGTGGAGACTTGCATGGAAAGTTGCATAAGCCTTCTAAATCTTTACATGATGAAGAATGTTTGCGACCTACTAAAGAGGATGCTATTTATGTGGATGTTGAAGATATGAGCTGCACTTCCAGTGTTGTACCCAAGCCATACATAAAAGGACTTTGCAAGATGATCAGTGCTTTGAAGGAGGCATTTTTGCCAGTCAAAGAACAGATGGATTGGGTTAAGGAGCCTGTACAAGCTGCTGCAACATTTGAGGATGGTCAAAGAGTACAAGCAACAATGGAAGCATTAAGAAAGTCACATGAAGATGGTTGTTGGACATCCGTTCAGCTTCTTACTGAACCCCCAGATCCTAACCCAGCATTGTCGGCTGCGGTCAGACGAACAGCCATATCTTTGCAATGATTTGTATAAAATAAAGTATAATTCATTGTAAACTATTGTGACTGTCTGACAGATAACACACAAAGTCACAGGCACACTATTGGGTGCCATAATCTGTTAAAATGTATTCCTAAAAATCATTAAATATTGTAATAATGGTAGGTAGGTAAACATTTAAATTTTGTACAATCACTGTCCATTGCATGCTGCTGTAATGTTGAATAATTATCATTGTTAGTGTGATTGTTTTGCATCAAGCAAATTGGTGCTTTTAAATGAGACTTATTTATATTCTGTGGATTTGAGAGAGATCAAGTCAGTATTATTTGTTTTATTTTTTTTCAGTAGTACATTCTGGTAAATTCTAGACTATTCTAGTGACCTGAGTCTAGCTTGCAGTACCTAGGGTTCTGATGTCATTGTGCTGAGTTGACCTACATACATTATGATGCTAAATAACAAATCATGTTTTTAATACTACTGAGTAATACTACTTACTGCATGATATTTTAAGGATAAATACCTACATAAGAAACCTAGCTTAGCTTTGTTTTTTGTGATCTTAGTAACTTTAAAACAATTATTGTAAACCTACTTTAATCTCTTCTACAATATTCTGGATTCAGTGGACTATTAGGTGCTGATAGCACTTAAATGGTTAGGTACCTATTACCTAGTTATTGTGATTAGGTTCATCAGTGATTAATTCTCATTAATCATCAGCATTTTATGATGGTATTCAATAGCACATAGGTAATAAAGGTATCATGTTTAAATGGTACAAAAAAAAATAATAGTGTGTTGTCTGAGTTATTTATCTAACAATGAATCCTAAACCTTTCTCCCATCCAAACCCTGGACACCTAACCTTAAGGTCTCTGGAAATGTCCATACACTTTGAGGTTATCCGTAAACACCAACAGAGAATGATGCAATATCCATGATTACTAGGCTATACTAAGATATCCTACTTTTATTTTAGATGAAGGGGATCTAATGATAAATCAAAATTAATATAACAACATTATAATTAGAAATGCAATGGAGATAACATTAGACCTCACCAACGTATTACACAATCAGAACATGTTCATTCACTACAGTCTAGAAATAAGGACTAACAGAATAAGAATATAATAAAGCTATGCACTAAAATCAGTTTTCAATCTTCGCCAGTATGTCAGACTCTCTAAAAAGGTGGTATTCCTTATCGTCGTTCTCCAGGGATACCTTTGTACCGCCGTACTCGGGAAGCAAAACTCTGTCGCCGACCTTGACTAATACAGGAACGAAGTCACCGTTTTCTTTTCTGGAGCCTTTGCCCACCGCGACGACCTCGCCGTGTAGGACTTTGCCTTGCGCCTTCTCTGGAATCACGATACCGCCTGCGGTCTTCGTGATGGCCTCCGCTCGCTTGATGAGCACTCGGTCCAGCAAGGGAATCAAACGTTTCACTGCAGCAGCCATTTCAATTGTCTTTATTCAGTTCGTGTCTTAAACAAACCAATAGTTCTTGATTGAGATGATAGCAAAATCTAGAACATTCGTTCGAGATTCGAGCAAACTTCGCCGGCAATAAAATAAAACTTTGACTGATCTGTCAAAATTCGGCGGAAATCGGAAATCGGCCATGTGTTTTTGGTGTTGCTTTGTTATACTATTTTTTCTAAATTTGGGAAATTTAAGAAACAATCTCTGGACTATTGATAAAAGGCAGTAGATATGTTATTATTCCTAATAATGCGAAAAATATTTTTTTTTGCTACTAGATAAATTTAAGACTTCTTGTTTTCGATGGTGCGTTGCGTTGCGTACTAAAAGCCATCTATTACTGAGTAGGAGAACTAGGTTCAATGATGATAGAGAGTTTCACGCCTACTCCACAGCAGATGGCGCAATCATCAATCAACAATCATCCATAAAAGCATCGATAGATGGCGCTAGCAGTTCAAAATGCATTATGGTCGCAACAAATTATCTTAGTTCACTTCTTTTAATTTAATGATTTACTAGATGAGTAAGGCAGAACATTCCATAATTTAATGATTTATCTATTTTTTTTGTCCTTATTTTCGGTGCAAAATGTAATATGGACTAGGTACCTACCTACTTCTGACAGGTACCTACTTGGTACTGAGAGATCTGAGGGGATATCTACCGTGCCTGGGAATCAGTCGATTATCGTTTTGTCTTTTTTTATTTCGGTGAGGACCAAGGTTCTAGCTTTTTTCGAGTATCTACTTAGGTAGTTTAAAATTAACTAACTGCACCGAAACCTCGAATTCTGCAGGATGCCAGAAGGATCGTTAACTCTATGAAGTAATGAACCAAGTGGTAGTACTTGTTTTACCTAGGTGCCCAACACCATAGGACGTAACTTCAAAAGCACAAGTGAGTTTTGGTCTTGGTAGGTATGCGTGTGTGGCCAGTGTGCTGAGGGGTTACCACGAGTTTGGTGCCGACCGCGATCGATCGTAGATCGCAACGATCTACACCGAATTTCAAGGAAATTAAACAACGGCATCTAGCGTATTCTTTGAGAAGCTTAAGTAAAGCTTCTCAAAGAATGCGAATAAAATATAATATTTAAAATAGGAATAATGATAAAAATAATAAGAATTTATTAGGAATATAAGAATCATATATAATATTGAATTACCTTAAAATGCGGTATTTAACAACGTGATCTACGATCGATCGCGGTCGGCACCGGAACTCGTGATAGGCCCTCTGGTTGGTAGCAATGAATGGAGAAACGTGCGTTAGCATCCCTACTCTGTGGAAGAAAGATACTAAGTTGATATTTCTGTCAATAAATTTTAACAAATTAACAACCTGTTAACAAATTAATTGAAAAATCGAATTGTGGAAAAGCCGATTCAACAAACAACGATAATTTTATAACAATCAATTTTTTTTTTATTATTTCGGTACCTACTTACCTAAATACCTACTTAGGTAGACACATACACGTTTTCAGGCTATATTTTACAGTAAAAAAAACCAACCAATAAAACAATTTAACCTCGCAATGTTTATATTTTTATTGTTGAGGGGTTGAAGGTGCTATTAACTGGATAAATAGCGTTACTCAGAAATAGTGAAATAGGTAGGTATGCTTTTGTCTTCGTTAATTATTTTGGACCACAGACATACCTAATAGGTACTTAGTTTCAGTATTTTATAATTTGACTAACTTAAAATTTTCAACAGGCACATCTGAAAATTCAATTAAAATCAATTCAGTCCACCACAAATTGTTTGTCTTTAGGGGATCACGCCTGTTATGAACGTGCCCTACAATGCACTGCCCTGCGTCCATCAACTTGAGGAATGCCTACAAAATTACAGACAGGTAGATTAGTACTGTGTAATGTAAATTTCTTAAGTCCATTTCATCCAACGGTTGTCTGGTAGAGATCGCTACTTAGCGATAAGGCCGCCCATTGTACTTTTAGTTTTAAGTTTGTTTTTTATTGTATCCTTAAGTTGTGTGCAATAAAGTATTTTCTATCTATCTATCTCACAGTAGAGATTCCTAAAATATTTGAAAACATTTGAATCGATTCACAGATGGTTCGGGCAAATCACAGAAGAGGTCGACCCATGCAGAGTTCATGTGAAACGATGACCGCGGAGTAATGTGGACTCCCGACGAACACCTGTGACGCCCACGGCCGCCACTTACCTACCAACCAACTATCAACACACGCAACACGTTATCTAGCATTGCTTTTACCTTGGTGTCATTTCTAATGTAAAGCTAGTAGGAGTAACACCCTCTTTAATTATAATTGTAATATAAAGACTGCTAGCATCCACACGCGGCTAATAATAAAAAAAATGATCGTTATAAAACGATCGTTGTTTGAAACGGCTTTTCCACCGGGGCATTCGATTTTTCAATTAATTTGTTCCAAATTCAAATTTATTGACAGGAATATCAACAGCATCTTTCTCCCACAGACTAGTGATTTGCTAAACATTATCAATTTCACTTTATTATAAGCTGTGGGGATGGTATTGGGTGATAGATTACTGTTAGTGCCCTAAATGAAGACATGAGTGAATCACATACCTATGAGAGACTACTACTAGCCCATGAGCTGCTGTATAAAATGATCAAAAAATTTAAAAACCCTGAAAACATAATAAAATATTTTTTGCAGGTAATCTAATTAGTAGGTAAGCATCATGTCAGATTATGTTCTACGTAGTTCGCTTTGTGTGTAACTATAACATACTGGCGCATTTTAATAAAAAATGGTCGGGGACAACAAAGTGTGGGTAAAATAGTTGATTGACCCAGGTACCTACCTAGTGTTCAATAAAAAGGCGAGCAGTATTTGTTATAGGGACAAGGATTGTTCAGTGAAAGGGAAGATCCATAGATCTCATTTTAGTTGCCATAAAATAACTGTATGTTTACAAACTTTTCTGAACACCTATATAGGTATAGGTGATAGACCAATCCTTAACCTTCTAACTTCCCCGGCCGTAGGTAATCGTCACCAAATTCCAACGTGATCCAACGATTATAGTTTCGGCATCATAATTAGAACGCTTCACTAACTGATTCAAATCCCGCTCGAGATAGCCGGATGCGCACCTGTGCCCTCGTGTGAAACCACCATTACTCCACAAAAACCATTCACACTTTTATCTCGACATCCCGAACAATTTTAAACTGTAAGTTACATGTTATAAGGTTTAATGTTAAAAGCGTCGGATGTTACAAAGTGGCTACGATCATATGCAATTAATGAACAATGGACGGATTTAAAGCGAGGGCCATAGATGATGAATCACGAGCAAGTGAAGGATTCTAACGACAGAATCTCGACCGTAGGGAGTGATTCAAGTGGTAGAATCGTGAGCAACGCAAGTGATTCAAGGACCTTGATAGAAATCCGTTTTATTTATGAGTTACATACTATACCTTATACCTACGTTAAAAAAAAATGAATTAGGTGAAAAAAAAACATTTGATGAATAATAAGGTTAAATGGAAAAAGAGGTATATTAATAAAACTTTATTTACAAAGAAAATTACAACTAATTGTGACATATTTACAAATTAAATTTACAGGTTAAATTAATTAAAATAGAATTCGAAGTTTTATTTAGTATTTTTTGCAAGGATGGAGGTCGTGTACCTGTTGGTGCGCTCGAAATTCAAACACATTAAAACAGCGAGTAAAAATGCTCTTTGTCTCTCTAAAATATAAGTGCTTTTTAATCACGGTTTTCAGAGAATAAAACAGGCTTTTTAGAAGGTGAATGGTATAAAATAAGTTACGGAATAATTATGTTATTGAGCCGATATCGTTTAGTAGCACGTATACCACGTACCCTGATGATAAAAGATGTAATTATAGAATGTAATTGATTAAATTAAGAACAGCGTCATCTTCTTGAGGAACGTTGAACTATTACGACTTATGCTAGCAACAATCCCCATAATGTGTTGAAACGCGAACCCGCCAGAAAGAAAGCCCGATCTACGCTCATGGCGAGACGAGACGAGATATTTATTTATTGATTCAGTGAGCGCACAACACAACAAACCATTTACTGAGTGGGATCTACTATGCTTAAATATTGTTAGCACTTGCATCTTTATGCATAAGATGCAATTGCTAACTTATGAAAACTAAATATTTTACGCATGGGTGTATTATAGCATTATTGCCATTGATTATAACACAGCGGTTTGTTTTATTACCAATACTTTCATTTTTTCTCAATTTACGTTTCTCATCTTCGCCTCGGCACCGACGCGAATGTGGATTGTGGAGCGATCATTATCATCAGACAGATTTGCAAAGAGCGGGTAGGGTATGGGTAACTCACTCAAAAATCATGATCTGCTGCGCATCAGCTCATTTATAGTATCGAGCTGGAGCTGAACCACGGCTCAGACAGCTCAAAATTGCAGGGAACTTCAAAGACTTCAAACAAGCACGAAGATATGACTTTGGCTAAAATTAACCTTTGACCTCATTATCCATCATTTGAGGGGTAATTGAAAGTCACCCTAACCTTACCAGTCTATGTAAAATAAAGAATTTTATTTTTAACCACTCAACATCAGGTGGGCCATCTGTATGTGTCATATTTTTAGTAGGTATGGTCAGTTTTACTAGATTCAAACAACTATCCAATCCTAGCTAATTTACTGTTATAAATGCGAAATATGTTCATATTTTGTGACTAAATCTTGTAAAAGCTAGGGAATAATTGACCGAGCGAGCGAAGCGAGCGAAGCGTCTCAGTTTCCACATTGGCCAAAAATGCGTTTGTCCGGATGTCTGTCTGTCTGTTCTCCTCTACAGGTCGCATTTTTCAACCGATCTGGACGAAACTTAGTACACAGGTTATATGACTTATTAGAATTTTTTAGTCGTCGGGGATTTTTGATTGGAGGGGTACATCCCCCAAAAAAAGGGCAAAAAGGGGGCTATTTGATATACTGGATATCTCCATCAAATGAGATCCGATTTCGATTATTCTTTTTTTATTTGAAAGGTAGTAACTATAAGTTAGTCTCATAAAAGTTTGGCGAAGATCTGATAAGGATCTTCAGCATGATGAACAGGATAGCTCATCAAACAATCGATGGTTTTCAATCAAATTTGAGAGAAACACAAAGGACCTCATTCTACACAAGATGATGCAAAAAAATCAAAAAGATCAAAAAATCACTAAACGGAAAATGCACTTGCACATTACATTCCTCAAATAGCTCACTTAGTATGCTCGCGAGGTCTACAGCTCCCAGAGCCACTAGTTATAAATAAATAAAATAAAAAGCCTGTTTATTCCATAATAAGTTGTAGGTACATGTGTGTTTTAAGTTTTCACTTTTGTATATAGGTAGAGTAGATACTACTAATTATAAATATGATAAATACTAAGTATGTACATATTATATACATACTTAGTATTTATATACATATATTTTATTTTAATACATTTTACAACACAAACATGTTATGTTAGATAGGTTATCTAGCATGCAAACCTACTAACTTTTTAAGAAGACTCGTGGGAGTTTCCGAAGTTAGAGTAGAATGATAACTACAAAATAAATTTAGACAAATATACCTACTTTCTTATGTTAAACTAAGTTCCTACCTAGTTTGACTGACATGGATAAACTAATCTAAATTTTGACTTGTTTGTGTTGCTTCATCTTTTATTAAATAGGTATCACATTTTACTATTGTTTAGCGTTCCTAAACGGGAAAATCCTTCAAAAATAATGATAGCAAATCATTGCTACCTAGCGCGTGAGTGAAGCCACCGGCAGCCTAAGAAACCCTTAACTTTGTAAAATGAACCTCATTCACCAACTGATGCAACAGAAAATCTTGATGCAAACTATTTACCGCCGTGCCCACCCAACAACAAAACATACTTTTCTAAAATGAACCGTATTACTAACAATTCATTCCTACTCCACCATATAGAGCAGATATTACTTCAAATGATTCAACCGACAAATCGTCCGCATGCGTATTAAACCACTCAATTACACAAAACGTATAAGTAACTCAAACGGTTCAAGGTTCTGTTTTACAATGAAACCACTCTCTGAACCGTTTGAGTTGTGTTCATCATTTTGTGTTTTGAGCTGGTACAGCTCAACAGTTCTTGAGTGGAAAAATTGCTGCATTGCAAATTAGACACTATTTCTTAGGCGTAAGAGTTTAAATTCATTTAGCAAAAAAATGATGCGAATGACTTTTTTCTGAAATAGACCCTATTTGTATAGTGTTACATGCGACTGACTCATTCTACCAACGGTTGCGGGTAACAACAGCGATGCAAAACCTACCGATTTTTCGGTAGATCTACCAAATTTGAGAATGTTTTACCGAAATACCGATTTATGGTCTGAATCTCGCGATTTTTGTAATAAGTTACATTTAAAGGCAATAATGGGCTTATTAATACAAAAAGATTAATTTTTGAAGTGTAAAAAAATATAATTTCAAAAATATCAGCACAGAGGTGGATGAGTAGATTTAGTAGGCTTATTTTAGACTAGTTACGTCTAATAAGAAGAACGTAGTATCCAAATCGGTTTAAAGAGTTTATTCTCATAAGAACAGATACAGTTCACTTAAATGAGTTAAAGGTAAATAAAGTAAATTTAAGGCTAGTGGCGAAGTAGTATGCTTAACGTTAATAACAAATTCCTTGAGTTACGTAAGTTTTAGTAAGACAGGTACCTAAATATTTTAAGATTTGTCAATTTTTAAAACTTTTAAGATTAAAGTTATGATTACGTATTTAATTAAATATACATCCTAATAATATAATAAACGTGAAAGTTTGAAAGTATGGATGGATGGATGGTGGATGGATGTTTGTTACTTTTTCACGCCGAAACGGCTGAACGAATCTGAATGAAACTTGGCAGAGAGATTATAGTCTGGAATAACACATAGGCTACTTTTTATCCCATGGGAATACCGGGATTTAAATCAGCGCGGGTGAAACCGTGGGGCGCAACTAGTACCTTTCTAAATTATGTAGGTATGGATACTTCATACCTATGTAGTGTCAATTCTGTTGTTTAGTTTTCCTAATTTGACAGCACTAAAAATATTGCTGTCTCTTTCTAAAAGGCCGAAACGACCAAAAATGCAAGGAAAAAAATCTACCGAATTCAACCGATTTTCTACTGACAAACCTACCGAAAAACAGATTCTTGGTTTTGCAACACTGGTCGGCAAGTCGTGTTGCACAATTCTGTGTACTGTTGATAATTTATGATAATCCCGTAATAATTTACTAGCTAACAATGCCGGAACTAATTATAGAAACTTGTCAAGGAAAAATTAAAGGTTCAGTAACCAATAATGACAATGGCGTGCAGTTTTATACATTTAGAGGGATCCCGTTCGCTAAGCCACCAGTCGGCGAGCTGAGGTTCGCGGTAAGTCATGGAAATATGAACTTTAAGCTCAACGGGTAAAGGCGATTTTCTATTTTTCATACATCTGTTTTTCTTTGCCAAGTGAGATGCCTATTTATCAATAGGTATGTAACGTTACGTTATACAATTAGAGTAAAAATAATAAATCTTGCCTTGCGTCCATACAGATGTTAATCCTCATCGTGAAAAGACTCGCCATAACCATGAATCGATCTGCCGGGCACCATTCGCCTGTAATTACACCGGTAACCACACTCTTCATAACGAAACACAGCAACGCTGCTTGGCGGCAGAAATTACTTCGAAACATTTTTTCAAGAGTGCGTAAATTGGTGGTTTTTGATAATTGTGTGCTTACTCAGGTATCGTACTATTTTTTTCAACTTTCAGGTACCTCAACCACCAGAACAATGGGAAGGCATACGAGATGGAACGAAAGAGACCAATATTTGTGCCCAATTCGACAAGAAAACCAGATCGGTGGTAGGCAGCGAAGATTGCCTTTACCTCAACGTCTATACTCCTAAACTACCCTCGAAAGATTCAAATAAAATGGCGGTTATGGTCTTCCTTCATGATGGAGGATTTTTATTTGGAAATGGAACGGACAGCACTAAGCATGGACCAGAATATCTGATAGAAAAAGAGGTCGTCATAGTGTCGCTTAACTATAGAGTCGGTATCCTCGGCTTTTTGGCATTAGAATTAAAAGATGCTCCAGGAAATATGGGCCTTAGAGACCAAGCACTGGCCCTGCTTTGGGTAAAGAAAAACATCCGCAATTTCGGTGGCGACAGCGAGAATGTGACTATTTTCGGATTCAGTGCCGGGGCTGCTTCGGTGCAATACCTCCTTCTGTCTCCTTTGGCCGCGGGCACCTTCCACAAAGCAATAGCGCAGTCTGGATCATCTTTGTTACCTTGGGCTCAGAGCGATAAAATCAAAGTGTTAGCCTCAAAAATACCAGCTCAGAAAGGAAACAAGGAAATAAAAACGAATGAAAAACTACTTCAGTATTTAAAAGACCTACCAATAAACGAGCTAATCATGTCGTCAATGGATGCGGTTTTAAGTGAAAAGTTCAAGGGAGGAATTCATTTTGGTTTTGTACCAACAGTTGAAAAGGCCTATGACTGGGAACCATTCATAGGTACTTCGACTTACCGAGCGCTGTCGAATGGAGACTTTACAAAAGTTCCATACATGTCAGGGTTTTGCACGCGCGAAGGTTTACTTACAGTGTCACACAGCAAACCAGTTCTAGATGATTTAGTAACAAAGAAGAATTTTGTGGATCATTTCCCTTTTGCGCTAGATGATATTGAAAATGTTGGTGTTGAAGCTAAATTGAAATCTATATATTTAGATGGCGAAAACATCACTGATGAAGAAGACGCATTTGCCATTGACTTTTTTACTGACACAGATTTTTTTGGCGGTGTTTACACATCTGCAAAACTGATTGCCAAACACACGCCCGTATATTTTTATGAATTTTCTTATGACGGAGCGTTGAACTACCCAAAGAAATGCAACGGAATCAATCGCAGAGGTGCTTGCCATGGAGACGAAGGTGGTTATCTTCTGAAGGACAAGGTGCTAACAGACAAACTTACAGCATCAGATGAATTTGTTCAGGATATGATGCTTAATTTATGGACGAATTTTGCTAAGACTGGGTATGTTTCAGAGGCCTATGCCAGAACCTTTATACCGGGTTTCAGTTCTTCGAGCATGACCTGCCCATTGCCTCCTATTCATATTCCCAGCCATATACCTGCCACACAGCCTTCACAGCTCACTTGGCAGTAGCTCTGCCTTCTGCGCCGTAGGCCGTGGGTTCGATTAGATGTTTGTTCTCTTGTCAGGGTGTTATATAATATTGAAAGTATGTACTTACAAAAACTTAGTATGGAGGTAGGTATATCAGCCATCTGGTTTCCATATAGCTTCGGCTTAGTTTGGGGCTAGATAGTGCTGTGTGGAAAGTCCACTAATATTTTTTTAAGAGTAGTAGAGCTCTTTGTGAGGGGCTCGTCCGGGGAAGTACTACCACCACGCCTTTTTCTGCCGCCAAGCAGCAACGCTGTGTTTGGGTTTGAAGAGTGTGGTCGCCGGTGTAATTGCCGGTTCTATCTATCTATCTAGTTGTATAAAAAAATATTATTTTATAGCGGCTCTTAGAGTAGGTATACATGGGTGAATCAACTTTTAAGGCACTCCTTTTGTGTCCCTGTCATGCAAAGAGCATAAAAATCCTAATTTACTTATAAAATATGTTTGTTTTGATGTTAACGTAAACTTAGATCCTTTCCTAACATGCTAGTTTCATAGTATTTTATAGTTAATTGGAAAATTTTTGACTTTATTATGGTAACTCAGCAGAACATAAGCACTATCCATACAAAAAACATGTGTCCCCAGGCCTAGATGACGATACAATTTAGGACGTATCTTAAAAAAAAGGTATGAATGCACAGCCTTTTTACCCAATATATATACAATATATTCAGAAAAAGATAAAATTACGTTTAAAGTTAACATTTATAAAAGTTTGACAAATATTTTATATTTTTCGTGCATCCAAACTTTTGTCCCAAACTTTGATCAAAACATCAGTTCTACAGAGTTACCGATAAAAATTCATGACCGTTATAAAGAGATGACGCCTACCTTGGTGTCATCTAAGGCGATTATTGTCTAATATTTAGTTGGTATGATCAAAAAATCTCTACCTAGCTTTACCGCCCCCCCAGCCTAAATTAAGTTCTCAGCTGGTGCGCGTAGGTTTATTGTCGCTCTACAGCGTTGCAATGGATATTTATGAGGCACCCTCGTCACTTTTTCTAAAAAAACTCGTTAATATTAGCTTAGATGTCGTGCCCCACTGCAAAACCTAAAAATAGATAAACTTGTGCAAATGTTAACAGTATATTTTCATAATATTTCGATGATTTATTTTTTATTTTTAGTTAGCTTATCAGTCTGATAAGCTAAGAGCGCTCAGTGACCAAAATGAATAAGACATAACAACTTTTTTACTGATTTCAGTGATCCGAACTCCAAAACAGATAACACCATAGCTTGGAATACAATTTCGGAAGACAAGGATACATGTTTGGTTATTGACAAGGAACCATCTATAAAACAAGAGATTTACCCTACGAGAGCTAAGTTTTATTGGGATATGTATAAGAAAAGTGACACAAATTAGAAATAGTGTATGGTTATAACAAATGTATCATTAAATCATTATAGAAATTGTGGGTAAATATATTGTGTCATGATCATCATTCATCAAGACATTTGATACCCATCTATCCTATAGATTTGCTGTTACACTATGGGAATTGAATGAATGAATGAATAGTTATTTGTTATACAAGAGTGCAAAGTTGCTTTTTAACCGCGTGTTCAATTTTGATGACCGAGCAAGCGAAGGATTCTAAAATTTAATCACGAGCGCAGCGAGTGATTCAAAATTAGAATCCTGAGCGTTAGCGAGGGAATCAAAAGAGCACGAGGTGAAAAATCTTTGCACTCGAGTGCAACACGTAACTTTTCATTCCACCTCAGCGAGGAAATGACTAAATACAAAAAAAAAGTTTACAATCACATGTTGGCGTCAAACAAACTTCCTCGTCGCTAGAATCACTCATTTTAGTTTTTTCACTTGTTTTCAAGTTTCTAGTTTTTAATATAAGGTTTAACAATGACGTGCAAAAATGCCGCGTAAAGAACCGCGTAGTACAAAGCAAATTGAAAAACAGAACACAAAGAAGGTTCCGAGTCTGAGTTTTTAACAAATTAAAAAAAAGTTGTATGATATATTCGGCACCATAGAGGTAGCAGTAAATAGGTTTAATGTTTTTTTTTATTCACAAACTTAGTGCACACGATGTTCTAAATTCAATTTACTTTATCCTCTAGAGAATAAAAACGGCTTTTGCACTCAGATATTGAAGAGCAAAAATACTCTTGCCGAGATGGTGGGATGAAAAATACTTTATTGTACACCATAAAAGAAAAACAGTAAGTACACTAAAAGAATTTAAAAGAATTAAGGAATAAAACTAACTGTACAATGGGCGGTCTTATTGCTAAGAGCGATCTCTTCCAGACAACCTTTGGATGGAGAGGATTGTAAATTAAGGTAGTTGGTTGCAGGTGCACGCGAAAAATAAGTTGCATGAAAAAAATGAAATGATGGCTTTCAGTTTGAAATTGAATGTCAAACTGAAAGCCATCTGGATAGCCAGACATTAGCGTAATCGGGCCGCTGGTCCTCACAGCTCAGTTGGATGTGTGAAATGTCCCCCAATTTTTTTATCACCATGGAAGCTTCTATTCGGTCTACTATGTTGCTTATGTTTCAAAGCTCAGCGGGGCGCAGTTGGACAATGCGTAGATTAAATGGAAGTTCCGTGGTAAGCCTCAAGGCTCGCCCGCCGGATCGGAATGCGCTAATACCATTACAAGATACGACAGTCGGAGCGGGTGGGTGGCATGCCCTACGAACGAAAAGACAGGACATGTCAGGATTATATTTATTTAATACCTACAAGCAGAGCGACCGACCGAAATCCAAATGAGCATAAAAAACTTTTAGGCTGAAAATTGCAGCTTGTGAAATTTTACAAGCTGCAATTTTCAGCCGCTGCTGGGCGCAACCGCGGGGCGCCACTTAGTAGGTAGGTACTATTATATTTCCACTCCAGTCCCGCCCTACCGGCCATACGAATAAAGGCAATATTAAAAATAGTGTTTTTTAAACTTTCGCGATCATAACATTGAAAATTAAAAATAACCAGGCAGTTCCGTAGAGTGTACTATTTGTAAGGCCTCTTTATGTTCATAGCGCTACATGCCGGGGTCACAGACTAGAGCAGACTGGCTGTCTCGGCGCCAGCGAGTCGCAATGTGAAATACTCAGGTGCATCCGAACCTGCCCACGGATTTTATACAGCGTGGTTCGATTGTACACTGACGATCTTGACGGACTTTGTGGCGCGCGGCGCGAGGGAGCGGAATTGGTTGGACCAAAAATGTTGTCTTCAATTTCCTAAAAACTGAAACGACGGACACGTCAGCTTAGCGCGATCAATCATAATTAGCTTAAGAAAGAAAGAAAGAAAGAAAGAAAGAAGAAAGAAAAAAAGAAAAATTAATCATAATTAGCTAAAGAAAGAAAGAGTAAGAAAAAAAAAGAAAAATCCTTTATTAACCCAAAGAAGCCAAAAACAAAATATGTATCTACATACTTAATACTTAACAATAAATTATAATAATTATGATTAAAAATAATTACAACAAAATCGAACCAGACGCTAGGTAACATGAGTTTATGTGAAATGAGGTACATACTTAGGTATTCATGATGGCAAAAATAAGTATTTCGTATAACGACCATCCAAAACACATGTTTGTTGTGACGGCATAATATACTTGTCTATTTTGGCGCGCGTTTCGAATTTCAATTGTCTAGCTTGTCTGAAGGACATGGAAATCACATTGGTATGCTGAAGAATAGAATAGAATATATGATTTTTTTATTAGACACACCAAAACTGAAACTCCTTCGCTTCGCTTACCTCATTGGAAAGCTTGGACACACGGAACAGGCACGGCACAGAGAAATAGGTGCAGAAGCTACATAGGTACACGAAGCCAAAGAAAAATTAGGCTTTCTACAAGGACTTATGGGACTGATAGACGTTTTTTATATAAATCACTGACCTGACTAGACTTCTTTTTTTCAATTTGAGCGTGTGCAATGTAGTGTGATTGCACACAACGTGGTTGATTGCGATATTTTATAAATAATTTCTGTTATTATAGTTTTCTGAAAGCTCGATCAACACTATCGGCTGTCAAGTCACTTGCTATTTCAGCTTTTACTTCAAATTAGATAGAGATAGCATGTGACTTGACAGCCGATTAGTGTTGATCGCGCTTTCAGAAACCGGGGGTTATTCTTTCAAAATGTAAAAATGCGGAAGAGGTACAATATGCTGCTCCCATGGTATAAAATGTTTGCTAACATTTTCTAACATATTATGTTAGTAAACATTTTATAACAGCAGTGTGGGAGCACTTTAGCATTTGCTTCGCCATAGAAAGATCGAAATTAGGTTCCTTCCTACAGAAAATACTCAACATTTTTTATAATCAGCCTGTGTATAGAGTCCAGGGATCCTTTCATGGCGCTGCGCGTGAGTCGTGATTTGATTCCCACAGAGCGAGCCGACTGTATTTGTTCTTTTTCTTTTCTGAATTCAAATGTCTATAGCTTTGTTAGACCTAGCTTGTAGTCCTAGAAAAATATAAGAAAATTTAACTTTTTTGCTAGCTAGTTAAATAATAAATACATGATAAGTTACGTGGACAAAATGAAATAGAAGGTCGTCATCGTTATGTTAAGGAAGTCAATTGGAGGGATCTGGATTTGAATCCTCATATGAGTTGAGCTTTTAAATTTACAAAGAAGTTAGCTATGTTTTAAAGGCAACTGGTACTAGATTACTACCACCTCTTTCGCATCCACTCATACCTTTAAACCAACAATCCTAGTATATTCATTTATATTACGAATCTCGGAAACTGTTCCAACGATTTTAATGAAATTTAGTATGCAGGGGATTTCGGAGGCGATAATTCGATCTAGCTGGGATTCATTTATAGAAAATGTCGTTTTATCCGTATTTTCAGGATATTGACGAGTAATAGTACTTACTATTTTTTAATTTTTAGTTCAGTAGATGGGTATGCAAAGCTCTATCACGATAAATTAAGCTATCAATAAGACATCGCTGGTCCTCATGACAAGGGAAAAGGTGAATTTCAGAAACAAAATTCTAGAGGATTTGAGTTCTGGAATTCATTTTTAGCTTGTAACAACTTGTTTTGTTCTCTAGATTATTCAGATTGGCATTTTTAGGTGGTTGGTGTACCACTCACTGTAAATTCTGTGAATGTGTAGATGATATCAACGTTCTGTAGTAAAGCTGTATGATTACTAGTGTAAAGCTAGAAAGGAACCTTTTTGAAGTCCTCTTTGAGGCATTTCAAACGTCACACGTCAAGAAGAAGAAGCTGTATCGCCGACTTGAATAATATCTTCAACATGACGTTAGACATTATTGATGTTGTGGACTGGTTATGGTCACCAATAACTGCTTGCAGTTCCTTAAATAGGTATCTAATGTTGATTGCAACTGTTCTACAATTCCGCATTGTCTGTAGGCCCAAAATGAGTGTTCTCACGCGCACCTGCATCAGACAGAGCACAATACACGCGCATTCCTGAGTATAACTCTTAAATCGTGACTTGGCTTGGGTATCACGCCGAGCATAACCACAGAATGAATAACAGTGCATGATACCAGTCCCGACTAGGCTGGTCTTATATCTAGTAGGCAGGTCCTCTTTTTATACTTATTGCTGTAGGTTCACCTGATGATAAGAAGTAACAGCAGTGCATCGTAGGAACATGCCCTACGATGCACTGCCCTGCGTCCATCAAACTGAGGCATACCTACCAAAAAAGAAGAGTTTGTTTGTACTTGTATGTTTATGTTTTTAATAGACTAATTTGCCTAAATACCTAAATAATCCATGTAATCAGAAATTATTTAAGTGACATAATTACCGTGACATTAACATTACCGTGAATGATATCGATTTTTAAAATAAAATTGAAATTAAATGGCTTTATATCTAAAGTTTGTTTCTGTGACATTTGCACGATATTTGTAATCTCTGTAAGATTATTAAAAATCGTATAAAATATTCACGCATGTTATAAAATGCATTTGAGACTAACCATTTTCTCCAATGAATTTTAAATATACTTCCATGAAGAGGTTTCATTTTAGCAGGTAAACTTGTACAGCCTTATTATAAACAAATCAAACCTGGGTTTAAACCTAGCTCAAGTCACGTTTTCTTATTATAAACAACTTAAACCTGGTTTATCTCATAAATTTAGGATCATCTCAGGTTTATCATTTTCGTATTACAAAAGACACTTTAGTCGAAGACTACATAGTACCTGAGATAGTCCATGATTCATCATCACAGAACATAATCATTCAACAAATATCCACAGACTATAACAAATTATGGCAATCAATCGTTCATTCATTTTGGAATCACCAACTTATCTGAGCCGGTCTGAAGTTAGCCGCTTGTGCATAAATGGCCAATAGTGAATCGAGAATTCTCTAAACAGCTAACTTCAGACCGGCTTAGATAAGTTGGTATAACTGTACTCTCTTGCCGCAGGCTAAAGTCATATGCGCATACTACCTCGTCTTTCGTTTTAACGAATCAATTTTTAGTTTCTCTTCTTGACTCAGATCTCCGCCTTTTTGTTTTAAATCTCGTTATCAACTTGATATTGACAAATTCGTGGCAACCCATGCGTTTTGACATTTCAAATTTAGATCGGAGTGGATCGGAGTCTAGAGTTTGAAATGTATGTTGGATAATGCAGTGCTACAAGTTGTTTTATTGAATAAACTTATGTGGGAGACCAAATAAAATTTGGCAAAATAAGATTTTTATTAGTTAGACCATACTTAAACTACCTAGGGGTCGTTCGGGTTTATCTTTAAACCGTGGTTTAGGGGATAAACTCCGTTTTATAATAACGTCTGGTCTAAGTCTTTGATTTTTCTATAGAGCAGGGACCAACTTCGGTATCAAAGTTAGACCACGGACCAGTTAGTCCTGGCTTAAGCCTAGTCTAACTCACATTTTTATAATAAGACGGGTAAACTTTGATTGCAATACAGGTACTTTATATATTATAAAAATCAAAGAATATACTCACTGACGAAAGATAAGAATTTTATTTTTCGTTTTTAAGGAATGTCATGATAATCTCACGATAACACTAGGTAGGTACACTAGGTACCTATCATAATTATCCACAGATAAATGATACTAAATATCATTTATTTAGATAAATATTAATAAGATAAATGATATTTAGTATCATTTATCTGTGGATCTAATTCGTATTATTGCAACACACATACCAATATTACGTTTAGTTAATAAAGATAACAAAAAATAAAATAATGATAACATACCTACTAAATAGATACCATAGCTATCGATAAATCGTGTATCTATTTTGATGTGTCCAATCCCAGATGAGAAAGCCATTCAGTTCAAATTTGTGTTAACATTTGTCCATATAACAAAATAATCACATTTTTAAATGGATGTCTCAATTATCAAATAGCTGACATTTGGCTTGTTCAGTCTACTTGCCTTCGCTAAATAAAATAATGTAACGCACTGTGCACAATTGTACCCATATTTGTTAACAAAAGCCCGGATTCCTATTGACATCTGGTGGGTCTTTAGATCACAACCGGCGCTGTGGAGCATTGGGAAGAATAATTCAAAATGAGTCTCAAGCCGATGGTTGCAAGGCTTTAAATAGATTGAGCGAAGTCTGATGTCACTGTCACGATCACTGCTGCTGTATTTTGTACCTTATCTAGATCGAATACAACCATATTTTCAGAAACTGCTGTTTTATTATATTACAGATTGTTAAACTATTCCGAATTGCCACTTGTGACATAATCGTGCGACTTACTAAGGGGTGACATTATTTGCACTTTTTGTGTATTTTGCCAGTTGGTGCAAATGATGATGTAATTTGATAACGGGTTGTGTTTGTTTTATCTGGTATTGTCACTATGTGACATTTATATAAATAAAAAATATTATAGATAATCATCAAAACTAGATAAAATCTCTCTAACATATTTAAGGCTCCGGTGACAGCGGCTCGCAATTTCGAAGTGCGATTGGCTATTATTTCATTTTATTTCATTTCGGGGAGGTTGTTTGAAAAAATAACTCTAAAGAAACACGCATAAATACTGTTCGAACACAAATAATACAATAATATAAGGGAAACATGCCCGAATCAGAAATCATTTTGGTATTAGTATGTTTGGTCTTACGTTTACCTAATACCAAAACGATTTCTGATTCGGGCATGTTTCCCTTATATTATTGTATTATTTGTGTTTGAACAGTATTTATGCGTGTTTCTTTAGAGTTATTTTTTCAAACAACCTCCCCGAAATGAAATAAAATGAAATAATAGCCAATTGCACTTCGAAATTGCGAGCCGCTGTCACCGGACCCTTAACATAATCAATTAGGCTTACCTACATAGTGATGTCACTATTAGGTATATTTATTTTAATGAATGCTTGGTCGGTTGCGCTCGGCACAGTGTTGTTCTGCACACGCGCTCGTAGTACTCGGCTCGCGTGCACACCAACTCGTAGCGCACGGCCACTTGCTTTCAAGCACTTTATAAGTCATCAATTACTCCGTCTCAACATCAGTTCTACGTCGATACCGCGTTTACTAACAAGTGTTTTGTAATAATCATGGCATCTGTCAACGGAGTAACCAGCGACATTAAGTCGTCGGCCTTGGAGCTGATTGGCAACACACCAATAGTCGCTCTTGACCGCCTTCACCCCGGACCTGGCCGAATTCTAGCCAAGTGTGAGTTTATGAATCCTGGTGCTTCGATCAAATGCCGCTCGTCGCTCAGAATGATCGAGAGGGCTCTGGAGTCCGGTGAGCTGCAGCCGGGCGAGCACGTCGTCGAAGTCACCTCCGGGAACCAAGGATGCGGACTCGCCGTCGTGTGCGCTGTACTGGGCCATCCTCTAACCCTCGCCATGTCCAAAGGCAACAGTGCACAGCGAGCGATACACATGGAAGCCCTCGGCGCGACATGTCTCAGAGTACCCCAAGTCGACGGTGTATACGGAAATGTCACCCTCGCTGACGTCAAAGCTGTTGAAGAAGAAGGGCTCAAGCTTGTAGCAAAGACTGGAGCTTTCTACGTGAATCAATTCAACAATGAAGGAAATTCCCTATCGCATTATGAGACCACTGGACCTGAAATCTGGAAGCAAACCGGCCATCGCGTCGATGCCTTTGTAGCTACCGTTGGCACGGCGGGCACTTTCACCGGTACATCGAGGTATTTGAAGGAAGTCAACCCCAAGGTAAAATCATACGTTGTTGAGCCGGCAGGCGCGGAGCCTATCAAAGGAGACCCAATCACGAAACCTCTTCATTTACTCCAAGGTTCTGGGTATGGATGTATTCCAAATTTGTTTAAGTTCGATTACATGGATGGAACTGTGCCTGTGACTGACGCAGAGGCAGTTGACTACATGAAACAGATTGGGTCTAAGGAAGGATTGTACGTTGGGTACACGAGTGGAGCTAATGTTGCAGCCGCAGTGAAACTATTGAAGTCAGGTCTTATTCCCGAAGACTCGTGGGTCGTCACAACCTTAAACGATTCAGGTCTAAAGTATACTCCAGTCCCAGCTGAATTTCAATAAGTAGTTTTTATTCAAATTAATAAGATATTTAATTCCTTTAGCAAAAACAAAGATGCTGTTTTAAATATGTGATAAAACTTTAATAGTTCTAGTTAATGCTAAGAATGCTGACACTTTGTTTCTTTACATAAATGTTGACAATAATTTTATTATTAGGGTTCTTATCGTAGGTTATTTTTAAGTTCGTATGTAACTAAATCATTTTGTAAGATAAATCTAAATTATTATATTATTTATTGTTGTGTTATTTTTACGCAGATCTTTCTTTGACGTAATTATCGGTATGAATGATGAATGCTGTATGATAAGAAATATTTGTATGTGAAACAACTGGATGTTCTATTATAGGGTGCTTTGTCAAATAATTAAATAAATAAATTTCAACTAATAATAACAGTTTTTTGTATTTGATACGGAACACTATAAAATTAAGGGCGGATTCTCGGAGTAACGCTATTCCTACATATACGACATACTAGTATTTTTGGTAGAGAGACTTAGGCCGCTTGTGCTAAAGATCACTTTGTGATATCACACGGTTTGGGGCAAGGAATCCTATGTTTGTAGAAACTACACAAATTCTTACTTATGTGTGTATTTTCTTTGCGTGACAAGCGGTTTTTATCAGGTACTTAATAATGCTTTTAAATGATTTTAATCAAATCCAGCCTCAGTGAGTTGCTCTGCTTTAATCATATAGTTTCGCATAAGACCACTTAGTTTTTTTATACAACTAACTAATGAAACATGCTAATGGCCCACCTGATGTTACCTGGTTTTTCATGTAAGGCATGGTTGTAGAAAGTATTTCACCAGCCAAACCCTTCACATAGAGCTCTACCGCACTATTAGGTACTTTGATTCAATACTCTTTTGCCTTGCTTTTGCTATATTTTGAGCACTGCTTTTTAAGAAATCCAAGTTCACTATAATATTTAATAATATACCTACTATGTACGCTAATACACATAATAAACAAGGTTACAACGCCACAAGCGATAAACCAATATTACCTAATGTAGAAAACACTATTATTTATTCTGTGGTAGAGTCGAATGTCAGTCGTCAATACTCAATGTCCTCAAGGCATGTAATGTAAAGGTTGCCTGATAGAACTCTCTTGTATGATTTTGGTATGGTCATTAGCGTCGGCTTATCCCCAGTCAGGTCAAGCCAAGATGATAAATTGGTTGGCAGAATTAGGGTTAAATAAGTAAAATAAGTTTTGATGTGGTGTATTTTTTTAATGTTGTATTATAGGACAGTATCGTCGCCCTGCGACAAAGCCCTTTAAATAATAAAAAAAAGAGAGCTCTATAACAGAGGTACCTATGGGTAACTAACTATATAAATTTCCTTATACTCAACATTCAACCAAAGAATATGAGAATGCTCAACGGACATAATTTTAAAGCACAACCATTACTAAAGTAGGTATGTATTTGCAATATGCATACATAATTATCGTAATATGCGCTATAAGTAATTTATAGACAGCAGTGGTGTTTGTTTGTAGTAGAGCTCTTTGTTTTGCTCGTGTTGGGAAAAATACCACCATGACTGACTACTTGTTTCTGCCTCTAAGCAACGTTGCTGTATTTCGGTTTGAAGGGGCTAGCGGCAATGCAGCTACGCAACTTTACAATACAATACAATATTAATTAAATTATAATTAACATTATTATATTACTTGATTACAGATACAGATTCTTTATTGTTAAAAACAGTTTACAAGTCATGGTTAAATTTTAGGTAGGTATGTACATTGCCATATTACATTACCATTAAAACAAACATTACACATTAAAAATTCAACATTATTGTACATTATTACAACATATGTTATCAGCTGCATATGAATTCGCTGACCGAATAATATGCTTTTTCTAATAAAAGCTTTTTTTAACTTATTTGTAATTTTGTATGTACCTATGTATTTCTTTTCTTGTTGTGTATGTCAAATAAATGTATTTTCTTTCTTCTTTCTTTCTTTCTTTATTTTTGAAGATGCCGTCGAATGTTGCATTTTGTATCTCTTCCGGCAGATTGTTAAATATTGAGGCTTACATACACACTTACATATATAGATTTTTTACACATGGTTTAGTTCAAGTACATACATAGCTGTTATGTGTAGGTGAACACACACACATGAACCCTGCATAGGGTAAAGCAACATGGAGGTAGGCCGAGGTTTTAAATTAAGTTAAATGGGTAGTTAAATCTCGTTAACTATAAATAAATAATAAATAAATAATAAATAATACTGGACAATCCACACAGCACTATCTAGCCCCAAAGTAAGCTATTCAAAGCTTGTGTTATGGGTACTAGATAACTGATATATTTAATACATTATATACTTACATAGATAGATATTTTTTATTATACATAGAAAACACCCAGACCATCGGAACAAATTTCTGCATTTTTTTGTTAATTAGATAAGTTTAATCTTTCGTACCGGACTCTTTCGTAACTTTTAATATTTTACACCTCTTAGTTGTAGGACGCAGGGCAGGTGTATCATAGGATTTGTAGAGAACGTTCATACCTACCGTGTGTGACTAACGAGGTAATGGTTTGTTATAGGTGATGGTTACCGGTTAACATCAGGAGCTTGTCATATTCGGTTTCCGCCCGCAGGTGTCAACAGACATGGCTGTTTTTTCTCTGAAGCAGGTTGTGAACTATTATAATCAGCAAAAGACCACGATGTATGCCTGCTTCTTGGATTTGAGTCGCGCCTTTGACACACTCAAGCACGATCTATTGTGGAGGAAGCTTCGTGATTCGAGCGCGGGTGTTGCACCTGAGATTGTTGAGCTTCTTTCGTACTGGTATCATAACCAGACCAACAATGTCAGGTGGGGCTCGGAGCTGTCTGACAGCTATAGACTTTCCTGTGGTGTGAGGCAAGGAGGGCTCACTTCTCCCGATCTGTTTAACTTATACATTAACGACTTGATCGTGGAGCTGAGCCGCACCCCTGTCGGGCTCAGGTTGGATGACAGGTATGTCAACAACCTGAGCTATGCGGATGACATGGTGTTGCTCAGTCCCACGATCAAAGGTTTGAGAAAACTCACTGATATCTGCGTTAGATATGCGAATGAACACGATTTGGTATATAATGTTAAAAAAACGGAAATGGTGATATTCAGATCGGGAAAGGGACCTGATATCGTACCAAAAGTATATCTTTATGAACAGCCTATTAGAGTTATGGAGAGTTTTAAGTACCTTGGCCACATCGTGACGTCAAGTCTGCAAGATGACGCGGATGTGGAACGTCAACGAAGGGCGTTATGTATCGTGGGCAATATGGTCGCCCGGAGATTCCACAGATCATCCCCTGACGTGAAAATGACACTTTTTAGGTCTTTCTGCCAGACATTCTACACGTGTCAGCTCTGGACCAACTACACCAAAAAGACGCACGATAGAATACGGGTAGCCTACAATAACACCTTTAGGCAACTGATGGGCCTGAAGCGCTTCTGCAGCGCTTCAGAAATGTTTGCAGATGCCCGTATCGATACATTTAATGCAATTCAGCGTAAGCGTATAGCGTCTTTTATGTCCAGAGTTGACTCGTGTAGCAACTCTATCATCAGAAGTCTGGCGGAAAGACTTATAAGGACTAGCATGTACAAGCGATGGGTGGCTATTGCCACATAGCACCACTGCCTATGGGTGTACCTAGGTAAAGTAGTTTTTTTTTTTTCTCTCTGTCTTTAATTTAAAATTTATGTATTCTATGTACTACACCTGTTCGTTTTTTTTTTTTTTGGTTAACTATGGACCCTTGTCTGAAATAAAGATTATTATTATTATTATTATTATTATATTATTATGCTTCTAACATAATCAAAAAGTAACATCTTAAAAAAACTTTCTTTAGATAGTCATAGTCAATACTGGTAATTGTCAATCAATTGTACGTAAGTGTTGAAATCTATTACCAATGATGATGGTAAGGCCGATGACCAATACTAGTTTTCTTTTCAGTGCCAGCATCTTATCTGAACCGCGGCCCGCTTATGCTAATGTCTGCCTGCCTAAATGCTTGTTTTTTTTTCCTATAGATCTCCGTCAGTTCATCAATATCTACACCATGATTTTCAAGAGTCTTTTAACCAAAAATACAGAAAAAAGTTAGATCTATGTTTGCAGCTGACTGCGATTTGGCTTGTTAGGGGGCGTTCCTGCACCTTTTTACGACCGAATGTTGTTTGGCATTTTTAGTAAATGGTACCAATTTGTATAGTTTTAATTCGAAATGGCTTTAGGCAAGGATTGTTAATAAAAAATGTAAAATTGGCCTGTTTTTTGCTAATTATTAACGCCTGTTGAGTTCGCAAGGACGTTTGATCCTTTCTTAGAAGCAAAGGTGTGCAAAAGGTTAAATTAAATGGCTAGGAAATAGAGATTTAGAACCATAAAGGTTTGAGACGCAACATGTATTATACACAAAACACATGTAAGAAGTTTTTTTATACAACTAGCTGATGGAACAAGCAGATGACCCATCTGATGTTAAGTGGTAACCATCACCTTTAACAAAGCATTGCCTCATACTTAAGTCACGCCTGTAATTGTACCGGCGACCACACTTCACACCGAAACACAGTAACGCTTCTTGGAGGCAGAAAAAAGCGCGGTGGCATTCCTTCCTTCACAAAGAGCTCTAGGCTACTACTCTTATCCTACCATTACTATAACTCTACTCCTACCTAATAATAAAAAGGTGAAAGTTTGTAAGTATGGATTGATGGATGGATGGATGGATGTTTGTTACTCTTTCACGCCGGAACGGCTGAACGGATCTGGATGAAACTTGGCAGAGAGATACATTATAGTCTGGAATAACACATAGGCCACTTTTTATCCCGATACCGGGATTTAAATCTGCGCAGGTGAAACCGCGGGGCGCAACTAGTAATATGTATATATAGGTACAATATACGATCATAATAAGGTCGTGGGTTCAGAACCAGTCTTACACCAAAAACCTCGTGAGGAAACCGGCATGTTGAAATACCTAACAAGTTCTATAACATGTGTCAAGTGTTCGAAAGGAGCCTCTAGAGGCAAAGTTAAAATCCTTTCACCACACTGTTTTGAAAAGAAACTAGTGACACGATAAGAAGATGAACGGTGAAGGAAAACGTCGTCGTGAGAAAACTGGCATGTCTTAGAACACAAAAGTTGTAAAATATGTGTCAAGTTCTCCAAAAAAAACCTTTTACCATACTGATTCGTAAAGATGATCGTGATTTAATATGAAGAAGTTTTCTGCTTCCCGTAGTAATAGTAACCTTATCTTGTTTTGGGCATTGAACAAATAACAGCACGTCGTCGTCGGGCAAGATGGTGTTGTGTGCAATTTCTGCCGATATTTATTTTATTTATTTGTACGTCATCTGCCCAAGCCCCAACTAATGGAAAAAGGTGTAAGGAAGATCTGCTATAGCTTTGAAATTAGTGAACCGATTCTAATGCAACTGTTTTACCAACGCAAAGTCATGTTGTCAAATCAAATCAAATCAAATAATGTTTATTTGCAACTATTAACACAAACTATTAACAAAAGTAGTAAAACAAAGGCAGTTGCAAAATGGTCCCAACTCAGCATAATTATGTAAGCTATAGAAACTTACGCTGGTCTTCCGTTGGGGCCATTGAGGATCGAGTAAGTAAGAAAATGAGATACCTAAGTGGATGTGATGACTAAACAATTAGATTAACTTACAAGTTGTCTTTGTGATTAAAATATTCCACTCCTTATGTTTTTGCACGGTTTTTTGTATGACTTTTTATCTGGCACTGAGGTAACCTACCTAGTAAAATTGTGCCGACGACGTAAGGGTTAAATATTGTTTTTTTTCTATCATTCATACATAAAAATAAAATCATCCAAATAATGCTTCGGCAAACTGTATGGAAAAATATTATTCAAGACATGAGTGAAAAGTTGATTTTGTGCTTATCTTAGCATGTTCTACCAGTGTGCGTCCATATTGCGAGCCTAGGGCGGATGTGTACCTATATAGGGTTTCTGAGATCCCACTCTAACAGGCTGTTACTGTGATGCTCCATCTCAGACAATGCAGCACTTGCTAGTGCGGCCCTCGTGCCCAAACACTACCACCTATTTTGCCAAAATTATATAGGAAAGTATCGACACGATAAGAAGAAGAAGGGCGGAGTCTTAGACTGCATCTTGACTTTCCATCAGGTGAGATGAAAAAAAAATATCCATTTACATGTATCTACAGGTACGGAAATATTTTTATCTGACGGAGAGGAGTTACTCAAGGATGATGAAGCAGCGACTTAGTGTAGATTCCAAACTAGTATACCTACCCAAGCCTTCAACTACATAAATACCAAGAAAACCTGCCCTGTAAAATGTAAAAATACTAGTCATAGACCAAGAAAACCCGCCCTGTAAAAGTACAA
This sequence comes from Plemyria rubiginata, assembly GCA_963576535.1. Classification (NCBI taxonomy): domain Eukaryota; kingdom Metazoa; phylum Arthropoda; class Insecta; order Lepidoptera; family Geometridae; genus Plemyria; species Plemyria rubiginata. The sequence goes on along the minus strand of OY754917.1, from coordinate 8,004,831 downwards.
GTCTAAGTTTGACACCTATGTCGTATAAAATCAAATATAAACAGGTACTCCCGCATAATAACAGTTACAAAGCTATTAACGTGACATGGTTCCAAGTGGAGTGCGTCTTGCACCTGCCGCGATCTAATATCCCCGGAATGGCTTTTCTAACACGATTCTAATAGGAAACGTGCCGCTGACCACCTGCCCTCTCCGCCAATCACAGAATACTTTGATTAAATACCGATATGTAGGTATGAGGCCGTATTTATGAACACGGTCTTCATAATGTAGATGATAGGTAGCTAACTCTACAATTAGGTAGGTACTGCACTAAATTTAAGGATTTATGTATACAGGTACATATTAATGTAGTATAGGAAGAACTGACTTATATTTTAATTGTAACAAAACTGTGTCTGGATGTCTACTGTGCCGAGGGATCAAAGTAGTAAAGCCGTTTCCATTTAACTTGTTATAAATTATAAGTCTTGATGTTATAAGTTATAATAAGCTTTCATAAATTTCGTACATTATCATGTCCCACATCGATCATAAATAGCAACTTGAAATAAGTACTTACCTACCTAAAACCTAGAAAAGAAAAAACCCTTTAAAGTCCTTTTTCTCAGCTAGAAACATAAATTAACGAAATACCTCCTGGTATAATAGCCAAGCAAACCGAACTAATCCTAGCGTTAGCGGAAGTCATGATGCAAAAACTTAGAAATGAGTATGTTCCGCTCGCAATAAACCTTAGCAGGTGGCTCATTAGACGTAGAAATCTGCACCACCTGCCTTGCACGCAGGAAAATGTCAATTTTCTAGCATTAGCCCATAAAGCCGTTCTTTATAGCATAGTAAATCCGAGTTGTCTGTTACTAAAACCACTAGCAAACTTTGCAAAATCATGTTAACACAATTTTCAATATGACGCTAAGGCCTTCAATGCACTTATCTTAACCAATATTCTGACGCTAAGGTTTCAATTTTGTTTTCAAGGTGTCTCGCTATTGTACTCTTTTATATTAATTTTTCTGTAGTTATTATGCATTTCTTTTATTTTTTTTGCTCTTCGTTTTACGTAAACACTGATAAAAAGATCATTTATTTTTATTTGGTATCACGTGGAATTGATATCCTTGTCGTTAGTTGCTGGCCAAATAACTTTATGCGCTTAGTCAGTCAGTCAGTGCAGCTTTTGGAACTCCCTCCCGGTTTCTTATTTAAGTTTTTACTAGCGACCCGCCCCGCCTTCGCTAGGGTATACAATGTTTCTCTTCTACACGTGTATTATACATATAAAACTTTGTCTTGAATCACTCTATCTATATAAAAAAACCGCATCGAAATCTGTTGCGTAGTTTTAAAGATTTAAGCATACTAGGGACAGATAGCGGGAAGCGCCTTTGTTTTATACTATGCACGATGTTTTCTTTCTAAATTCAGAAATGTCAGTTTTCCGACTAAAGTAGGTAAGTGTAGGGCACGATAAAACCGGCACTCATCATCTGGCCACCTGTGCACACCGCGGGGTTCCCATAGCACCTCTCCGTCAATATTGACCAAGATTAAATCGATTCCACGGATGAGCACTATCTCACGTCTGCACTCAACCTGCTCGATGGGACTATCTGGGATTTTCGTGACTCTACCGCCCTATTTTATTTAAAACTTTAATAAGTTTACTAATGTTTACATTCGCGCTTTAGCGTTTGATTGCAATCTCACTTGATGGTAAATGTTTACAATAAAATATTGATAATTTGTCATGAAAGAAAATTCTTCTTTGAAATTGTGTTAATAAGCTTAACTTTGTAGACGCTGGCTGTGTAGATCTATTGATCGCTGATCCTCTAATACGGTGTACTGTGTATTTAAAGGAAGGAATAACAAAGAGAGATTCTTAACTTCAGGCAAAGGTAACATAATTACTAATGAACTTTGGTGGATGTGATCGAACGGGTACTAGCTGGTTTCCTCACGATGTTTTCCTATCGATAGGGAAATGTTGAGTTGGAAAGAGATGCTTATCGAGCCTGACTGTTTTTCTAAAACCCATTGGTGCACGACTGGATTCGAAGCTACGACGAAGGTCACTGCCACTAGACTGCACCCAAAACATTCATACTAGATTTGGTTCAATTGGTTTAAAATTTAAATAGTCATGCTGTATTATAACTTTCCGTTCACTGTTTGTTCAGGCTGTTTGGATAGAAGATAAAGATACTTATTTGCACCACCACTTAGATATTAGCGATATTTACGGAATTCATTATTTATTGTTTGCCGGAGCCTGGTTAAACCTTGTGGAGCCAATACGAGCACGATCACAAACATTTGAAGAGACGGAGGTCTGAGCAAATAGTTTTAATAGCTATTTGTATACCTAATATATACTTTGATGATGGGCATCTGACCAATATATATAGGTTTAGTTTGGACTAGCGTAGCGTGGCATGGGTGGGTATGTTAAGAAAAGAATATGTCATATTTTAATGGGAATGCTAAGTATGAATATGGATAGATCTAGAAGTAGAGTTATGCCAAATAAAAGATGGATGGATTGTGCGAAAGATCACAATGAGTAAGTAATTAACAATTGATATGCTGAGATGACGGGTAATTGAGGATCACACGAAGCGGAATAATGATGAGTTAATTAAACTAGGTACATATGATTTACATCGCAAGACTTTCATTGATCGATTTGTCTAACCCAGGGGTTCCCAATTTTATTTGACCATGGAACCCCAAAAATAAGTGCTTAGCCGCAAGTTTGTAGCCTGTTCTTTTGCGTTTGCATGGTCGCGTGTGATTGGCACCTAGATTCACCTAACTTGAAGACGTTTCAAACTGATCCTTGTGATCCAATTCAAATTCAAAATATGTTTATTCAATAAAATCACAAGGACCATCTTGAAACGTGTTAAAACTAGGTGACTCTAGTGCCAGTGCCAATTGTTCAAATACCTTTTGAATTAAATCATAATATTTCCGGTGGTATAGTAACATGATAAAAACTATATGAATTCAGGCGTACCTAATATTAATCAATTACGATTATTTTTAAGCTGTTTGTTAAATATAAGCAATCAAAGCAACTGATAATGAGGCAAGGCGATAAAATATTATAAAGTAGGTATTTTTATTCGCCACGTGGACTTTTGCATAGCAAAACAGTTTTGATTGAATCAATTTTAAACATCCGCGTCAAGAACCAAACCTTTTATAAACTACGATTACCTTGGTCATTTGACATTGAAGTAATTCCTGTCGTGTAACTACTTCTTTAGAAAAGTGTGGTGAAAGGATTTTAAATGCACCTCAAACTCCTCGAAGAGGTTCCAGTCGAGGACTTAGCACATGTTTTAGAATTTTATTTTTAGATAGATTTAGAATAGACCTAAAACAAAGGAAAGCACATACAAAGATATAACAGATTAAGGTACAATAAAAAGTAAAAAAAAAGTAAAAATATGTTTATTTTTGTCATCACAAAAAGGTAACATAAACAATAAAGACGGTAGGCGGCTTTATCGCTAAGACTGATCTCTTCCAGACAACCAGTGACAGATTTACCAGCCAGCAGGCTGAGTAGGCTGGAGCCTAGGGCGGCAGGTTTTAGGGGCGGTAAATTGTTTTTATTTTATCTTGTTTTTGGGAACTGGGGTACTGGGTCAATTTGAGACTCAGGCTGACCCAATAATTCTTATTCCATTTTGGATTTAGCTTGTAAAAGTTAATTACCATTTCCAACGATAGGTATGCTACATAACATGATAACATTCATTGAGTCAGAATAATAGATCCTTGTTTACTAAGGCCAAGATGGAGAAAACAATTTTTATGCTAAGCTGTTTTTAATAAAGATGAATGATCATTTGTGACCCAGGCCCCGTGCAAACGAAACATATCAGTTATTTGATATGCATTGAAAATTTATCATGTTTTTATATATTTTTTTGCGGCTAACTTAGTTGAATTGCCTTTTTGTTTAAGGCAATTTAATTAAATTAGCCTCATAAAAAATATCGATTTTCAATTTACATAAAATAACAAAAAACTGAGATAAGTAGAGTAATGATTTTCATTGTAACTTCTTGTGTAAAGATTAATAAATAAATGAAATACAATGAACAGGTAAATTTTATATGGATCATGACGATTCTGCTTTAGATGTTGTCACTTCAAAACATTAAAAAAAGAATAAATACTTTAAAAACTCAGTACATTTTACTATGGGAATTCAATCTATATTATTGTACATATTCAATTACATTTAATTATATTAAATTTTGAGTTCTAACATTTCAAAGTAATCCCTGTGTGAATGAGGACCGTTTTTATTTTGATTTTGAGTAGCCATTAACTTCTAATGCTGACTGTACAGCGTCGCTACACTACACCTAATGCTGTTCTAACGCCAGCTGGCACCTGCTGGCATTCTTTTAATCTTGTTTCATGCCTTATACGCACTCGTCTAGGGTTACGCCATTACACTCTAAAGAGCTAAGAAGTTATAGAGGCGACTGTGACATAGTATTTTTCAGCCTGCTTCGTCTTACCCACAGTTATAAGGCCATTTTTAGAGTAGTAGAACTCTTTGTGAAGGGCTCGGCCGGGGAAGTACTACCACCACGCCTTTATCTGACGCCAAGCAGCGTTACTACTTTTTTCGAATTGAAGATTGGTCACACACCAATTGTTGATAAATGAATCTAGGTCGTCCCGCCACTAGTTTATGGATTTGTAAAAAACAGTAACCATGTAGAATATATTTCGTAACTGAGCTGTTAAAAAGTTATCGCGAAGACACTGCGTCAATTTCACCTATAAACTTAAAAGAACGTGAACACCACTATTCTATCTACTCATTTCTTTTCTCACTTTTCACCTACATTCAGAAGTAAGTTAATTTAAGACGTTTCAAAGTGATCCTTGTGTCCCAGAGTGGACTGGCTTAGGGTGATGATGATGAAAACACTTCCGTATTTAGGAAGTTCTAGATATTTGGTAGGTCTACATGCGGTCATAGTCCTGTGGTTAATAGACGTGATTTGAGCTCTAGCGTGCAGTTGTGTGGCATATACCTGGAGCTATAGAGGCAGGTGGACTAACCATTGGACGCAAAAAACGACACTAAGAGCCTTACTACAAAAAAATAGGCAAACGATAAACTATGCTTAGACTATTGCCATCTCTTACCATTGCGTAATGGCTAACAGTGATAGCGCTAATTTTAGACATTGTTTAAAGTTAGGCAGTTTAGACACCGTTTTGTAGGTATATACAAAAACATAAGTTTTAGAATAAAACCATATCAAGGAAGGTCATTTGGATTCAAATTCCACTCAGGTAGGTTAACTTTCAGGCATTTTTTTGGAATTTCAATTTGAACTCAAATCCCAATGTCGAAACTTGCATCATCAATAGTGAAAAAATGAGGGTAGTTAACATGGCCCAGATCTAGGACAGCAGGCTAAAGCTATATGAATCTAGGCCCCCAGTTCCAAGCGAGTACCTTAGCATAAGATGCCCCAAGTTTATGGACGCAGGGCTGTGCATTGTAGGGCACGTTCCTATCGTAACTTAGGTACGAGGCATGCTTTGATGAACGTGATGCTTATTCCTTCAGCAAATGGAATTTAAAAAAACTTGATATATGACGTTATTGCCTATTTATTGTGTCGTCGTCCCGAAATGCAATGGTTCTATCAAATAGAGTAGGCTCTACTGTATTGCTAGAACACGCTAACAGAGATAGCTCGTCCTGTCACCTGCCCCCGCATTCCTCCCGTGATTGCGCGGGCGCACCTGTGAGGATGTGCTTGTTTGTGTTAGATTTATCGCAGGAAAAGGATTGTAAGGAACATAAAGTTTGAATATAAGTATAATATTGTGAGTTATGTTAAACCATCAATGATTCCTTGCAATTTCACATTAAATATATTTTATTTATTTTGTCGCAGAACTGAGCAAAGATCTCGAATACATTTGCGCGTCTCCCAATAAGTGCGCCACTGAAAACCAGCGCTGCATAAAGCAAATATTGAGTGGCCTTTTCAAAATAATTATAACAGCTTTATTGTAAATTTATATTTTTAGGAGACAATTTTTTTTATTCTATTTCATTCTTTTATAAAAACATTTTCACAGGCGTGATATATAACCATATTTTTTTGAATGAAACTGAATATCTTTTAGGACATCCAAGATTATTTTAAATATACTAAAGTATCTTTAAGTATAATACCCATTAAAAGCTTTATTCGTAGCTTCGAAAGAAAATCTTTACGCCTGGGAGCGTTATTATAGCAATTTGAAGCGGTGGAAATCCATGCAAAATACTTATTTTACATTTAAAACCTTGAACATGAAGCTGCTTTTTAGCCGCCCGGTAGGTATGTTTGCTTATAACATTACGAATATTTGTGGTAAATTTGTGAAAACCAATAGGAAAAACGAAGCGTTTTAGAAATGTTTGACAAAAGCTTAGATTATTTGGTTGGATTATTTGCCAACCTAACTATCGTAGTAGGATACGTACCTTACGAGTACCTAGACCACCATATGTAAGGTTGGCTCGGTATTCAATTCACAGAGCAAATATCACTTGGTTAATGTATCAATTCTTTCAGGCTCTTTACTTAATTTGAATAGCCAACAGACTTTACTTGGTTTTACTTACTCGTAGGTAACTACACCTTGGTATTATCAACTGGTTTCTTAAGTGGTAGCGAATGTAGCTATAATCTACGGTTGCATTTATAATCTGCTTTGTGGCGTATTCATAATGCGTTTTGCGTATTTATAATGTGTAGTGGTGCGTTGGTGAGCAATGCGACACCGCATCCTGGCGCCGTCGTAGCGCCGCGATCTGAATTTAATTGCAGCTTAATGAGTTGTGGAATTATAAAGAGCTGTTCGCATAAGTTTTTTATGATCACATAAGTCAGTCTTCAGCAAAGTTCGGCTTGATGTTCAGTAAAATCATCATTGTCATAAGGTTCATTAATGGCCCGCCTAAAATTGTTAGTGACATATCAAAAAACTACAACCGCAAATACAAACCCAATAAGAAGCAATCATCTCATTATTATAAAGCAGACACCGACAAGCTACCTAGAAATGAGTGTAAATAAAATATAACTGCACTACTTGCTACATAAAAAATACAAAGAACATACACACTGATATAAAATTTAAACGAAAAAACCAACTATAGGTATAAATACAAAACAAGAAGCAATAAAAATGTATATACTAACACTACCCAGAAACAACTACCTATGGAAAGAAAAAAAAACCTATGAAGGAGCACAACTGTTTACGAAGCCACAAAAAGTCAGTCAGTATGACGTTAGATTACACTCATTCAAAAAAAAAAAATTAAAGGAACATGTTAAAAAAAAAACATTGCCATAACATATTGCATACTATCAGGCCTACCTACTCATATCAATAGTTCAATATTTCAATAGTTCAATAGTTAATAGTTTTATGTATATCACTGTTACATAACTGGACTCAAACCAGTACACTGTGTACAAACATTCTGTAATACTGTATATTCTCTGTAAGTGAACTTTGTTCTTTGAGAAATAAATATCTTAAACCACAAAATCACAAGCATCTCTTTGAACTACTAGGTGCTGCCAGTTTCACGCGACCAAAGCAAGAACAGGCAACAAACTTACGGCTTGGTTCTTACTTATCGCTCTTCATTATGAGCCTTGTTACAATGTAATATAATACAATATTGGACTAGAGTGTGCCACTCGAATTAAGTGAGGCGTATTAGCGTAGACATAACAGAAAATACAAAAAACATAAAACACGGTGGACTGTCTGCCGTGTTTGATATTTATTTTCTGTTATGCCAGTAGGCCACAGACAGTAGAATACAGTAATGAGTACAGTGTAACTCACTGCACTCTACTCGGGCAGCAGCGAGCAACCTTGCCTTGATACAGTGAGTCTACCGAAAAACATCAATGATTACACTGGCTAGCAACTTGTAGTTAAAAATAGAATGAAACCTAGACAGTTTTGCTTGTTTTTATAGGTATTCAAACGTGTTTACTACAGTCGTTAGCTACCGACTTTAGTTTAGATATGTATAAACTTGTCATTTTGATTTATTTTTTGACATGTTTTCAAATGTCTTTACTACAGTCGCTAGATGAAAAACTCACAGTACCCTGGTTGTTCAGCGTTTTAGTAAAGTTCATGTCCACATTTCATCGGAATTAACTCTAAATTACTAGCCCCTCTATATAGATCCATAGTGCTGACACTTAGGTAAATCTTAGAAGCTGGTGAAGTGATCTAACTCATTTGAATTCTTATCGGTATCATGTCCAGTTTCCAAGCCCCTTGCAAACAGATGTAATTATATCTCAGACTGGATGTGGAAATTGCTTAATTATTTCAATTTCGAATTAAAAGATCTTTCATTTGAAATTTTAGTTCATGAATAATCTTATAGAAAGAAGATTGAATGGTCTAGGCAAATAAACAAGAAGATTTATTAAAAAATAAAAAAAAACCCAAGTGCCCGAACTAAAAGTATGTAGGTAGGTATATAAGATAATGTTTTAAATTTGGTACTTTTTAATATTGAAATACTTTCTTCAGTCTTGACGAATGATAAAAATGTAATGATCGCAGACAGTCGGAGGCTCGTGTACCTATGTCCTAGCAGTTTACTGACGCCTGTGGTTGTATAACTCATTTTGATCACTTTGGGGTTACCAGCAATCACATTTTTTTATTACAAAACTCTTAATATCTTCGAAACGGCTTCATCGATTTTGATGCGGTTTTTTCTCAACGATTTGTATGACCATAAAGAAGGTTTTATGATATATTATATTTTAGTATCACTCATGGCCTAGTTCACTAAAGTGACTTAACGAATTTTGCGTTCTGGTTTTGTCTTTGAGGGTTTACTTTAAATCAAAAACTAATACATCATTTGAAAACACTTATTCACTCTCTTGATTTTGATACCCATATTGCTATGATAGCGAAAATATTTTTTTTAATGTCAGAGAATATCGCTCCTGCTTTCCTTCCCACGTGACTTTTGGGTTTTTTTTTATTCTAAGGACACTTGGGAAGTTGCGACGAATCTTTTGATACCAGAATCATCAAAATCCATCCAGCCGTTTGGTTGCTACGTGGTAATAAAGGAAATATCGAAGGACGGATACATAAATACATACATGGATAGATACACGCCAAACATAGAACCCTCGGCACTCGGGCAAAAAAGACATTTTCCAAAGCATGATGGTTATTGTCATCATCATCTACCTGAAAATAGAAGAATCATTTTGGCCACAACAATGCCTCTGAAATGTTAACTTGTGACTTGTAACTGTCCAAGTTAATTTTGACATTATAACTAGGTAAGTATTCCAATTTATTAAAGTGTTATTGAGGAGTGTTAGGTATCCTTTCATAATATTGTTTGATTGTTTTTGAATCCACTTGTAAATCTTAAGGGTCCGGTGACAGCGGCTCGCAATTTCGTGGTGCGATTGGCTATTATTTCATTTTATTTCATTTCGGGGAGGTTGTTAGAAAGAATAACTCTAAAGAAACACGCATAAATACTGTTCGAACACAAATAATACAATAATATAAGGGAAATGTGCTTGAGTCAGAAATCATTTTGGTATTAGGTAAACGTAAGACCAAACATACTAATACCAAAATTATTTCTGATTCGGGCATGTTTCCCTTATATTATTGTATTATTTGTGTTTCTTCAGAGTTATTCTTTCAAACAACCTCCTCGAAATGAAATAAAATGAAATAATAGCCAATCGCACCTCGAAATTGCGAGCCGCTGTCACCGGAGCCTTAATTCTTATCTTTTAAGTTATATTTTCTATTTTGGAGATTTGTTTCTTCTTCGAGCTGGTGATTACGGCAATTCTCTCCATTTCCACACAGTGGACTTGTAAAGGATGATGATTATACAGGGGTGACATGGTTAAAGTTACTATGGTTATGTATATTGCCATGTCAGTAAGATGCCGTGTGTGTCACAAAACTCACATTTACAAAGAAATACAAAAGTAGACCGTCAACTAATGTATAGCGGTAGTCGGTATATACATATATGTATATATATAGTATAGCGCAATAACCAGACTCTTATATCTTATTGACCTCATCACAGTCTAATGTATGTACATTTAAGAACTAATGGATACTTACGCTGCTACTAAGAAAAAGTAATAACATAAGTAGGTAAATATTTCCACATTCGTTATAAATAAGTTTATCGACCACTTCTACGAACACCAATGTCAAAGGGCGAGGCCGCTGCGTAAGCGCATACCATTTACACCTGCTGTTAACTGTTATCAGGTTAGTAACCAGTAATAACGGTTAATCAACAGCTCATTTGTTTGATGGCGATAATCCCATAATTACACGTTAAATAGACATCGTTAAGATCATCACTTTTTAATGTGTAATTTTAACGGAAATCATCTGTAGATTATGGAGGTTCATTGAGTTTTATTGAACAAAATAAACAGCTTTGCTTTTATCCCCAGTCACAGCACAATAAATATCCCGGAAATATGTAATATATACCTACAGATTATATGCGGATTATATCGATTTCGATTCGATATTATATTATGTGTGCCGTAAAATACCCTGTTTAATTCCATCCGTAACGCTGTCTGAAGTTGGGTAATATTTTAGATTATTGTTAAATAAACAATATGCATAAATAGCCTGTCACCTTCCTCTTGGCCACCTGCGACAATTATTCGTGATGTTTTCTGTATAATTTACAGAGCATTGTAAAATTAAATGTCGTTTAATACGGCACGGTGACACATTGTTTATATGATGTTTTTCATGTGATATAACTGAATGTGAACTTAAGTGATGTGTTATAACTGAAACCAAAAATAAATAAACAAAATTATTCTCTTATACGATAGGTATTTATTAGGCCATGATTCTAAATTGCATCAACGCTCTGTCGATACGAAGCTAAGCTGGCGTGGCGTGGTACCTAAGTACCTAGCTGTAATTACCGATATCCAAGTAGGCTAACTTTAATTCGCGTAACGTGGTAGCGCCTAGATACAATCTCAGATCAACGGCCCAACTTCGCCAAGCAACCACTTGGACAACATTTATCAAATCATAAACACAGACTCGACAACATTGAAACGACGGTTACGCTAGTGAAGGATAATTTAGTGAAGGTAAGAAATATTTTAATGGCCCAAAGCCTGGCACGCAATGACACCTATGGGCTTAGCACTAGTGTGGACAATGACTAAAAAACCACAGTGTGAAAGATTTTTAGTGAGTTCAGTGCAATATCAGTCAGAATTTATGGATCAGCCACTGTGTCACGATGAGATCACGTAAATGACCTGAAAATGTCTAAGACTTCTTATCTCTTCCATCTTGAAGATACCAAAAAATCTAAAGGTATGTCCGATCCTGCGGGTACAACGCTTATTTACCTATTTCCTTTCTTTGCAGCAAATACGTAGGTAAAGTAGCTGATAGATGGCGCTACTAGCAACACAACAGTGAAAAAAACTTACGTTCCACTCTCACACTATAGTTTCTTTGACAATATTCATTCTTCTACTAGGTTCAATTTTCATTTATTATCTTCATAATCCGTGGAGTATTATTCTGAGAGATCCACATAAAACGTTTAAAAATAATTGAGGTTAGCAACGCACTCGCCATAAAATGTAATGTTCGAACTGGTGCTATGCCCCACGTATGTGTAGTAGTTATGAGTGTCGCATCATTTGTCGAAGTCCAATAAAAGTGTCATACCTAACAGTTTGCTGCGCTCGCTCCTTCGCTGCTCATGCATGTTCGAAGACATAGGTCTTACATTCTTCATGAAGTTATAAAAATTCGTGTTATGCCTCTACCGGTTGCGTTTTATGGTTTGCTCAGCTGGGTATGAATTAATTTTAATGATGATTTTATGTTGGTTCATCTTACATGCTGTGACAGGCCACTGGAATTAGGCACCTCTTCCATCACAAGTATACGATGGTATAATGCATTTCTATGAATCCAGAGATGTCAGGATAATCTCGATTGTAATTTGAACGATGGCACACTGTAGCCAAAGATCGAGAATTGTAGAAAAATGGGAGTGATCCAGTTTTTTGAGTTTTACCCACTGCTAAAAAAGGTGCCTCAACATGTATTGTATTTTGTAACTTGATATTTTATAAAGAATTAGAACATTAGTTAGATAATTTTAACAAAATTGTAGCAGTCTAAGGTATTTTTGACCCCAAAGCGTTCTCTATGGAATTTAGGCTCCAAAAAAACATTACTGCTTTGCTGCTACCTACGGTTTCTTATTCGAAAGTTAGCAACAGATTCGGACACCGAAGTATTTTTCAGATCCTATCGCAAATATTCGACGTTGATATATTGCGGGTTTTTCCGCGGTGACTCCGAGAACAAAGCCGGAATTCGCGACTAGAGCCTTTGGCTACGACTGGTAGCTATAGCTTTAAAGTTCCGTGTTCATTGCTTATCTCATAGTCAGTATTGGATATTGATCGTTTAGCCATGGATTAGTGGACAGTTAGTGTGCGTGCTGCTATCACAGATTATAAGATTGAGCCCGAAGTTTACGAACTGGCCGACCGCCGATGGAATGCCGCTGGCCTGCATTAATTCCATTCTGATTTACAGCTACCGGTCCTTTTATAGTTGTCGCCTATTAGAATAGCACAATGTCAATAGAGGCAGTACTTATTTAATTTTTATGTCCGAAACTTGTTGCGCCTCCACTGTCAACAAAAAATTTGTGAGATTATAAGCTCGACGAAAGGGGATCTAGTCGATGAAAACATTTTTTTGATATTATATAAAATATGCCATAGCAACAAACGAGAACTTTAGCTGTTTATTTACTTACGGTAAGAAATATATAGGTAATTCGTTGACGTATTTATTTGCTAATTCAATAATAATGTTTTTGGAGTTGATTTAATTAGCTCAATGCCAGTTTTATATGCTGTTAATTAACATTTGACTTGTCGATCGTAAATTTATCTATAATCCTGTTTAATATTTTTGTTTACTTCAAATAATCTTATTATAATCATCTATCAGGTAGTTATTTGCATCTTTATAATATGATCTTAGGCACTCTTCCATTCTTCCATTTCAATTTTTGTCGACCTCTGTGGCGCAGCGGCTGAGAGTCTGCCTGTGACGCAAGAGGTTGCGGGTTCGATTTCCGCCTCTGAACAAATTTGTATACGATCTGCAGAAATTTGTCCCGTTGGTCTGGGTGTTTTCTATGTATAATTAAAAATATATATCTATGTATTAAATATATCAGTTGTCTAGTCTGAATGATGATGAGTCTAGTACCCATAACACAAGCTTTGAGTAGCTTTTACTTTGGGGCTAGATGGTGATGTGCGAATTGTCCAGCATTATTTATTTATTTAAGTTAAGAACTTGACTCTTTCATTTCAATTCCGTTGCGGACGTTGCGGATAATACTAAAACAAACTTTTTTTTAATAAAGGACAGCACAGCGAGCCTTCCCGAAAGGAGCCTCTTTGAGGCCAGCTATAACTCTTTCAACAAACTATTTTGAAAGAACAACCCTACAAGAATTACCACCTGTTTCTGAAAGCTTGATCAACCTAATCGGCTGTCAAGTCACTTGGTGTTTTCTTCAAATGAGATCGAGATCAAGGGACAGCCGATTAGCTTTGATCGAGCTTTAAGAAATCAGCGGGAAGTGTGATAGATGAGAACCCTATCAATATCAATGAACCCCACATTTTTTATTATCATTGATAATCATCTGAATCAATAGGTCACAGCACTAATACCTCTTCGAGATCGAAGCTTTCCTCCTATAAAAATTTGAAAATAGCCTAATCGCTGGTTTCTGAAATCTCGATCAAAGCTGTCAAGTCACTTGCTATCTCTATCTAATTTGACGTATAAGCTGAAATAGCAAGTGACTTGACAGCCGGTTAGTAATGATAGGGATTTCAGAAACTGGCGGTAAATCTACTTTATGCTGTACCTATACCTCATTTTAAGTGAGCTGCATCTGTTCTTGTGAGAATAACTCTTGAAACCGAAAGAGCTGTCACACACCGAAAAGTAGTAGAGCTGTTTGTAAAGAGCTCGACCGAGGAAGTACTACCACCACGCCTTTTTCTGCCGCCAAGCAGCAACGCTGTGTTTCGGTTTGAAGAGTGTGGTCGCCGGTTTAATTACAGGCACATGAGGCCTAACATCTGTATGCCTCAAGTTGATGGACGCAAGGCAGTGCATCGTAGGGCGCGTTCCCATCGTGGCGACTTACGAGGCAAGGCTTTGTTATAGGTGATGGTTACTACCACTTAACATCAGGTGGGCCATCTGCTTGTTCCATCAGCTGGTTGTATAAAAAAAAGCCTATACCACTTCGAAATCGAAGCATTCCTAAAGAAAGTTGAAAATCTGGAAAAGAACAAGAACCATTCTCCATAACGCAAATGCATTGACTTGTCGGTCAAGCAAGACGCAAGCAAATTAATAAATGAATACTTTAACCCGAGAGCGGTAGCCGTGGCGACGACCAGGCGGGCGCACACCTGCGCGGGCGCATCTCGCGCCCTACAATCTATAACATACCATATGCTTTAGACTCTAAGGTCTTCATTCCTGTACAGTGTACTAGTTCTCTCATTACGAATCACGGATGTAACAAACAAACTACATAAAACATTGTACCTACTATAGCGAACTTGGGTTTTACGGTCTATGGATGACTATAAAGAAAGATTCCTTAGCTTGAGAGTTATGGATGTTTAAAAGCTGCCGTAATAACAGTAAAACGAAAAAAAATATGTCTTCAAAATAAATAACGGTGGAGAAAACCAATATACGGTATCCGGACCCGGAGCAAATAAATAAATATAAACAAAGCCTTGAGAATTCCGAATGTGTCAAATAACGATATTAATTAAATTCAGCATACATAACCGTCTCGTCTATTAAATCGCAATCAGATAACATAATATTCAGGTGACTTGTAAATGCCAAGCCAATGAAAACAGATTTTAGTTCATAACCAACATCTAGATGGCGCTGTAAACATTTAAGGGTCATATAAAAATTATTATCCCTATTAAACCCCAGCTGTACCATAAATAATATTAATGAGCGCAAAAACTGATTCAAGATTGTAACTTCTATTTATCGAGTCTATAAGCAAAATTAAAACTTTTCAACAAAAAAAATAATTGACGAAAACAAGTGAGAATCCTGAATCGCGCTTACGATATTTTTCCTCGCGCTATGCGTGATACAGAAATATTTATATATCAATGGGTTTCCTACCAGTTCGACTTCGGGGTCACCAACGAGTCCATGTGACTCCTTTATCCCGTGGAAAGTCCCCGGAGATGAGGCGGAAAGCGCCGCATCGTGATGATGTCAGGCCGGGAGAGCGCTATAGGGGAGGTTACCTGACTAGCGCTGTCCCGTAGCGTTGCTCAGAGCACAGCTAATGTCGAAAGACTTCCTTGTCTAACCAAATGGGGCTTACTCGGTCAGGAAACCTTCTTTTGATTTTTTTAGATATCATCCCATCCAATCAGCCGACATTTCATCCACAGCTGGGTATATAGGGCTACTTCTTAACACTAACTAACTCTTCTTTGTTGACATCAAGACTGTTTTACTTTAACTCGTTTTTTTGTTTTCTATCATAATAAAATAATGTGCATACAAGTTTTACAGCAAAAAAACACACTGTAAATACAGAAGTAAGGAAAAAATGAATTTAAAATTGCCCCCAGAGAGATTTGAACTCTCGACCCCTGGTTTACAAGACCAGTGCTCTAACCCCTGAGCTATGGAGGCTATGTTCGGCCGAGCGAAATTAACCAACAAATACAACGAGTCTGTAAAAACATTGACGTCACATCAAAAATAGTTTTTTAGTAGACTGTATTCGAAAATACTGAATTTAACGTGCAAACTTATAATGATAACCGGCTTTTTGGAAGGTTCCTAAATTAAAGGTTTATTTTTTAATATTTACTCGGTAACGTATACTTAAATAATAGTTTTATTTATGAAGAGGTGCTACGAAAATTGAGTGTCAAAAATATTTGGTTCTAGTAAGTGGTACGGTGGCGCTAGTCAGTTGGTGATAACTGTATGTATTCAAAAAAATACGTAGTCGGTAGTTCTTTACGTTGCCAACAGATGGCACTAGACGGTATGCGGAATAAATTAGATATACAGCAAAAGCATCGAGTTGGATTCTAACACGATGAGCAAAAGGTTTATGGCATACGAGTAGGTATATAGTTACTTTTCAAATTACACACATACAAAATATAGTTTATCCAAATGAAGGCCGAGTGGAACTAAATCTGGGAGCTGGTCTCCTTCAGTTCCACGTGTCAATAACTAGACGAACAGATGGTCACAGAGATATGCCAAATGTGGCACTAGATGTAGAACACGCCAATTTTAGACCACCGCTTTGCATACCAGTGCCTTACAAGGATGCCTTTGCTCCTGTTAGGTAGAAGCACCTATTATTTTTGCCGAAACAGGCGATGAATGGTAATAGTACCTACATGTCAAACATCTATTAATTCGCTCGGTAAAGATAAAGATGCCAACACACTAGCTTTAGTTGTATTAAATGACAAAATAAATCCAAAATAAAATAGCCCTAATCCGCCAAACAGACTATCTCTCAAGAAAAAGCCGAGTTCAAATGCACTGGAAAATACACTCATAAATAATATAAAAAAGTTAGCAGGTAACAAACATTATAAAATACGGTCGAATTGAGAACCTCCTCCTTTTTTTGGGAGTCGGTTAAAATACGCGATTTCATTTACTTCTATGACATTATTTTTTTAGTTTTTTCATTTAAAGCCATACTACAAACCGACCTTGATGATATTTCTAGACTATTTCACAACTTCTAGAGAACAATCTGAAATTAATTTATCCTTTGAAATAAAATACTTTTTTTCATATCGATGATGACGAAACTATGCGTGATCTTAATAATTATATTATTATGTTATCCTGTTTTTTTGAAGACAGTTAAAATTAATCAAAAGTTTTATTTATCTCAATACCGTGATAATTTAACGCAATCCATTAGTTTTCACCAAACCGGAACGTATACAAAGATATTGTGTATAGATAATTGAATAAAAAGTCAGCTTTCTCTCGGCTCGGTACGGTACAGTAATAAGTTCGATAAAGCACCGAGAGCTCCATTCACTCAGTGGTCTGGTTCGGAAATTGGGTATCATTACAACGCCCGTTTATGGACTCGGTCACCACGTCCACTGCACTTCGAAGGATGAAACAAAAAAGAGACCTGTCATAAATATCACTATACATAAATATCACTATCACTACATAGTATAAAACAAAGTCGCTTTCTCTGTCCCTATGTCCCCATGTCCCTTTGTACGCTTAAATCTTTACAACTACGTAACAGATTTGGATGCAGTTTTTTTAATAGATAGAGTGATTCAAGAGGAAGGTTTATATGTATAATAATGCATGATATGTGCACCCGTGCGAAGCAGAGGCGCGCGGGCGGGTCGCTAGTACATAATACATATTACATATGGGGTATATTTGGCTCCAAGTTATACTGTTGGATCCAATACATGAATGTGTAGATAGATTTTGGACAGTTATTGGAAATATAGATTGGCTCAATATTGGCCATTCCAAACTAGAGCCAAGCTTGGACGCAAAGTTGAACCGAATGTGTGGCTCCGGTATTACAGGCTGTTACCACAGATTAATTATAATTTATGTACTTATTAGCTTAATATTATATTTAAGAAAGCTTTAGTACACCACCGTATAATCTAATTTTAGTTTTATCCTTTCCATTCAATGGTTGTCTGAAAGAGAGCGATAGTATCGCTAACGCCGGTAGGTACCTTTTGTAATGTGTCTGCATGTTAATTATACGCCGGACGTTTCACACCACAGGGCCTTCCTACAATTACTATTTATTGATCCCGTTTTTGCGCCAAAATTTAGAAAAAAACCATATGTCTTCTGACGGAGAACTCAAGTAGCTGGGTGTAGAAAACCTTGTAACATATCTGTTAGTTGTTCAGTCTGAGGAATAATACCGCAAGCACCCGCAAGCAATAATTTACTAGCTCCAGTAATGTACTCTCGATTTTTTAGCTTATTTACGGTCATTCGCTTAATTGGATCTCGGAGCCGGTCGACCAGTTGTAACTGTATAAATTATTTCACTTTGAGCTTCATGTATTATGTTATCTACCTTAACATCCAGTGCGATGTTTGTGAAGTAGCAATTACAATACTATTTGTGTATTACATAAAACATTATAAAAACTCAATTCTAGTAGGTGCATATTGAAAAAAGGAGGAAAAAAACTCTTATTGATGATATCTGATAATTTTAAAAATTAAATAAGCCAACACCAGAAAACCATTTTAAGAATCACGATGCGAATTCTGCGTCTTCGCCAGCAGCAGATGGTCTGAAGAACTAGTTTTGTTTGACAAACTTTTCCAAGAAGTCACTGGATAGCCTTATCGGCATACACCGCCGTCATGTCATCTTTCGCAATATGAAATCACAAGAGCATTCGATACCTCGGTAAGGTGATCCGGCGTCAGGCGGTAACCGAGCTCCGGCCGTCGTGTGGCCAGCACACTTCGCTCTGCCGAACTGACTGACGGACATCGCAAGACTTCACAGCACTCCATTTCGAAATATGTATACCCATTTTCGACAAGCTTAAAAAAAAATGACCCTGGATTCAACCTTCAAATTTTTCAAATGTATGCATTTTTGGCAACTGGAGAAAGCTTTAAAAATATGTATCTCTTGGAAATACCTTCAAAGAAAATTACCCTTCCGGAAAAACCTTCAAAGAAAATGTCCACATAGATATCGATTTTATAATCCTCAGATCGGATTCTTGTCTAGTACAAAAGATCTAAAGCGATTCCTAGCCGTTCCGTATTTATCTGGGAATTACCAAGAGCAGATTTTTTTAATTCTGGCAACTTTAATACATTTATTAATCGCATTCGTGATATCTGTAACTGCGAGGTTCAAGTAGCGTGCCCGGGGCAAACCTCTGGCCATATTAATTGCTGGTCAAAACAATCTATCTTTTCTGTCCGTTACTGAGCACGCAAATAACTGACAACAATAATTCAAGTGTAACGAAAGCAGTATCGGATCGGACCATATTCTATTTTTCCACTTTGTTTTATTCAGAAGACAATTTACGATACCAAGTACTTGACTTGTACTAGATAGAGCTAGGTTTATTTTTGTAAAGTTTATTAGGGTAACATTAAAAAATTATTAATTGTGGAAAGCAATCCATGAATTGTTGTTCCTGGACAATAAAATAATTGGTCTTGTATTTATGTAGGAAATAAATACGTAGTTGTAATGTATTAACGTACCTAATATAAACTTAACTCATGCGGGGGCGCTAGAATAGATGAATATACTGATTACCTACAGAATGCCACATTGAAAAATCACGGGGATCCTGCAAGTGTTGGTGTGAGAATAACTCATCTTTTTACTGAATTAAATTGCCCTACACTGCTAATCATGCTGTTTGATAAGACAAATCTGCAGTAAAATTGACAGTTTTTAGAAGGTTTTATAATGTTAGGCATGAATTAATTTTGTGTACGAGATGAGAGGTTTAAGTATGTTTTCACGGCTATAAGTACTTATGAGTTTTCGTAATATCATTGAGGTATATTACGAAAACTCATAAGTACTTATAGCCGTGAAAACATACTTAAACCTCTCATCTCGTACACAAAATTAATTCATGCCTAACATTATAAAACCTTCTAAAAACTGTCAATTTTACTGCAGATTGAATGTATTGAAATAGCACTGGAAACCTATATTTGGTTTGATAAAGATGACAAGCAGAAATAAACCGGAAATTAAAATTAACATTGATAAAGTAGTGCGAGCGGGGACTCAATTATACAAAGTACTTCCTGATTAACTAGGACATTTCCTGTCTCGCTCAAAGCCACATTAACAACCATAGAACTCATCCCAAAGAACGGACAAACTGATTATAAAATGATTTTTAGACATAATTTTTTTAATTTAGATGCTAAGTAACTACAACTTTGTAGGTACTTAGTAGATTCGGAAAATCGCTGAAATTCTTCTTCTTGTTGTTTTACAGTTCTATCGAAACAGTGTGGTGATAGGATTTTAAGTGCGCCTCAAAATGCCACATGTAATGTATCAGAGCTTTTTATGTTTTACGACATGCCGGTTTCCTCACGATGCGATGTTTTCCTTCACCGTTTGAGTACTGAAAAATTCGAAAATGTATGTGCATAGCATTATATGTAAGCACATACATTTTGTATTTGTGCATTTTCGAACAGAAAAGCTTATTGGTGCACGACCTGTTTTAAACCCACGACCTTAGGATCGGGAGGCAGCGCCAATCCTGTTATACTACCAATGATCTCGCTGAAAGTTAGATCCCATGGGATCTATAAAAGAGACTTATAATAATATATTACTTACAATAAAATAAGAACCAGTATTTGTATGGTTTCTAGGTATATATCAGAATTATTTAATGTCTGGTTTAAAGAGATCGTAAAATAACGATCAACCTCAAAATGAGACTTCGCAGATTACCCCGACTCAAAGGCATCAAACAGAACCGTTATTGTTATACGATGTGCATTGTTACTGTGAATTACTGCATTCGACTGTACTATTTGATCACCCATTGCATAAAATACGTTTAGTGTTTCTTCCAACACTATAGGAATCAGCTATTATTATATAGATTTAGGCTGCATAAGTCAGTTGGTATAATGAAGTCTAACTTTTACCAAAACCAAACTTGCAAAAGATTGTATACAGGTTTGAAAGGTGTTGTTGCGGATGAAATTACAGCACATGGCTTAACAACTGTATACCTCAAATTGGTGGATTACGATTGTGTGGTGTATTGATGTGTGGTATTGTAGTGGTGGATTGATCAAGCTAATGCTTCTATAACATCTGATCTGTCTATCGTTTCTTGAGATACAGCCTGATGGTGACATAGGAAAAACGGAGCCTTAGTCATAGGGTTCCCATTTTACCCATTGGGCCCCTTTTATCCTTTTGGTACGAAACCCCTTAAAAAAGAATATCAACTGTGATAATAATTAGGCCTTTAAATTTTTTTGACAAAAAGCAAGGGAAAAAGGATAATTTTATGTTCGATGGCTTGACATAGAAAAAAATCAATTCAATTTTTAAGATAGATGAGAATTACACATTTGTAAAGGCGACTTTTATACCTAGGTAGTTAAAAATAGATGAAGCTAGGACAATATTTCGATGGTTACTACACACAGTGCAACATCAGTCGCCCGTGGCCACCGTAGAACAAACCAAAATTGGAATACATTTCACGGTACATCGCGGCTTCCGCAGTCATTCACAATTTCACACGGACACCCTCGATTTCGTCGTGGGACTGTTTTTATGGTAATTTCCGAATTAAATCCCGGTTCATTGATTTGAAATCAAGGTGACCTGGAAACTAGGAAATATTATTGCTAGTTACTACCAAATAAAAATTGTATGTAGTGAGCATACAAATACAAACCTTGCGTTATTGCGGTATTTTGTCTTCATCGTCTATGAAGAGAGGAAAGCGTATTTTTTATCGGTTGTGTGTTTGGAGTGAGTATAATATTATTTTCTTTTGTTTTGGAGCTGGAAGTCAAGTGTATCAAACTCAAAAGTAGCGAAAGATACACTTACAAGAGACAGTTTCCATCTGTATTTAAATTTTACAGGACAGTGTTGTTTATGTAAAGAGAAGGTTTATTGACATGTCTGTCTCGACCAAGGCCTTCTTGGACGAAACATGTAGTCCCATTAACGGCACTTTTAAATGAAGGAACTGGTTTGCGATTGTCATCCTGCGAAGGCGTGAGAATGGCGACTCTCGGCGTATTCTCATGGTCTCGTGACGTCATACCCGCACCTGCATGAGTGAGGCTGCGGCAAAAGGACAATGTCGTTAAAGTGGTTATCCAATTGCGGTTGCAAGTTCGTACAAGTTCGTGGCCCAAGGTTGCAGTTGAACGTAGGCGTTTATCTCGGTAAAAACTGTCGTTGAACCTGTAATTGAAGCAAAAACTTTGAGATCGGTACGTGTCAGATTTACCAAGATAGCGTAAGTAATTACTTTGACATCCACCAGGTTAAGGAAACCTAAAATCCTACTGTAGTGCCAAGTAAGCACAATTATAAGTTGCTATTCAACCTCGGCTTATCTCGACAAAACTGCTCGTAGACATTTTAGCTTAGGTACGAGTAAGAGAGTTTGTAAGAGCAAAAACATTAGGAGACCCGTCAAGTTTTCCGCAAGCTATCTATAAATTCTCTTTTACATCCCCACCAGCCTTGAAGAAACCCCTGCCATGTGCCTTTGGAAAGCCACGATTGATTTTATATTGATTATAATAAACGGCACAGGAAACAACAATACCATTATAATTGGACCACACCACACTCAATAACAATCTTGCAATGCTTGCAGGCTGTTATCGACATTCAGCTGCAAATACTGTTCTGAAAGCCAGTGCTATTTCTCAAGCTTTGAAGCTTCTATACGTACTGGAAGCCAATGTGCTGAATGTACCTGTATAGTTGCTGTAAATTATCTTTGAATCCAGGCTTAGGATTAGGATACTCCTCTACCACGAGTGAGTCACAAAAAACGGGACAGAAAACAGCGATACGTAAGTTGGAACACTGCTGCCAAGAGTATACTAGATTTTGACTTGTATTCAAATTCCTTGATTCAGTCAGTTCAGCTGTCAAATGCAGTCCTTGACAATTGTCAAGGACTGCTTGCAACCTGGACTTTTTGCATTACGAGAATAATTATTCTCGTAATGCAAAAAGTCCAGGTTGCAAGTCAACCACATTATAAAGTTTAACTCGTATTTCAGCACTGTGGAAGCTCCACAAAGTACTCCATGAACAATGGCGTTCATTAACGCCACTCGCACAGATAATAAATTAAGGTATATCGATCGGATCTTTAGTAAAAATACTTTAGATTTTGTTTACAGAGCACGTAAGGATAATAAATGGCGAATCAGATTACTACCATGAAGTGCGCGATTAAGACTGTCGAGGGAACTGGCTCATAATCGAGTTGCAATAATATTGACTGCAGTACTAAGTGCTTAGTTTCCAATGAAGTGGTGGTCGTTTTATGAAGGTCGCGATATAACTGAGATGTTGATGATGATGTCAAAAACTAGTTGGTAATTAATTTGAAATATTACACGGGTATTTATCGCGTTTTACCTTTAATTTCCTTGAATATTTTCCGTGATTTCCTGAGTCTGCCCGCGACCACGGCTATTGCGACATAGCCGAAGCGTCGGGAAATTATTAAAGGTAAAACGCGATAAATACCTACCCGTTTAATATTTCAAAGTATAGTTGGTAGTCAGAGGTATTGAATAGAATGGAAATCAGTGTAATGACGAGCAGCAGATGGCTCGCCAGATGCGAGACGATAATCTCTGGTCATTAAACCTACAATATCTACATTGAACTCGGAATAAGTCACTGCCTACGCAATGCGTTACTCATCCTGAGACAGAAGGCTTACTGGGATTGTAATGAAAAGTGGGTGTAGTAATCTTCTTTTTTCCTCCTTTAGCTCGCACTATTTATCTGTAAGATCACTTTTAGGTGACATACATACAGACAGAGTAACTATTATATTAAGAGGTTCAGAAAGATGATGATGATGAAAGATGATCTAGAGAGCTCACTGGAATTGCATAAAAAATAGATTAGATATTTTTTTGCTTAAAGTTGATGGACGCAGGATAGTGCATCGTTGGTCATGTTCGTATCCCGAGTGAATTGCAAGGCAAAGCTTTGGTAACATATCAAGGTGCTTGAAAAAATATGAATAAAAAAAGTCGTTCAATATACACCGAAACTATTTTTTATGCACAATTCGCCATTCGTTTTTACTTGATAATATGGCTTTCAGAATCTATGATTCATTCTGATTGATGTATTGTAAAGACATCAATGTTTTCATTAGGGGCTTGGGCTAAGTGTTGTTTTAATTTCGTAAACGACTTGCCAAACATTGATTGGAATGATTATTTCGATCACGGCTCAAGTATTAATTATATTACATTCCGACCTGTTCTGGCGTGGGAATCTCGGGCAGGTGTAGGATCTGTACCAGCTCCTGACAACCAGAGCTTTGACTCTCCAAAAAGCCTTCAATGCATAATAAACTTTACCGAGCTGACATTCGACTCAATATAGCTAGGTATCCAATGTTTACGTATTTTGAGTCAACTTTGGTGCCAGCTAGTGCTAGCTAAGAGCTAGAGGCTTTGCTGGATAGATGTTTTATAATCCTCTTCATTTTATAGCGGCACTATAAGACATTTGGTAACATTCATGTCAACGAAAAGAGACTGCAACTATACAATCGGCTTTTTAACTAGTGGAGCCCTCAGCGGCTAAAATGCTAGCTGCTGCATTAGCAGTCGTTACTTGCCGAACTAATTAAATGTTGTTGATTAGGATATTGATAATAACAATCACGTCACGTCAAATTGTTTTTATTTATTTGACACACTATTGGTTGTGGGCTATCAAAAATCAAAATCAAAATGGTCTTTATTCAGTACAATCACAGGGATCACTTTGAAACGTCTTTGAAACTAGGTGAATCTACCGCCAGTTCGTCGTGAGTCGTGACCAATCCCTAGTGTAATAAAGGTACTGGGTGGGTACTATTGAGAACTTTTGGGTGTTTCGGCACTTACAAATATGATTGTTTTAGTGCAGTTAGAGTGAAACATCAGTTCGTCAGTACTGGCGTTTGCTCTGTGGCTATACGTGTCCTGTATCCGTCGATTGATCGCCGAAATGCTCGTACAACATAAAAATATGCACATAATTATGTGGTAAGAACACGTCTGATGAGGTAAGTGAGGCACATCATGTTTTGTTTTCGGAAGCCTTCAATTTATGAGCAATTTTTTGCAAAATGATACAGAACGAAATAATTACACTTATTAGGGAATACACGTTGCATTTAGACATCAACTGAAATTGCTGTAGGACTTTTATTTTAGAGATAAAAAGTTTAAAAAGGGTCTTGTAAATTACTCTTTCGAGATCTCAAATCAGAACTGTTAGGTTAAAAGCTGTACGTACAGTCTTAAAAATATTTCACTGGCATAGTGCGCGTCACGCAAAAAGAAAGCCGGAAGGAGGGGAAGGGGGTGTGATGGCGCGAGTATTTTGTATGCGCAAACTCATCCCTCAACTGTTATCCAGCGTTCTTTTTGGTTGACGTGAATTAAATTGAAATAATTTGCGCTCCAGAATGCACCGTATTTTTGCTCTATATACGCGGTAAGTACATCTCTTTCATCTCTAGGCCGCCTTATCCCTTCGTTTCCTATAAATATATTTATCTTTTCAATTATCAATAAATTAAAGCTTTTATTTCAATTATTTTACATCTTGCAGACTAGGATATGAAAAAAATTATAGTTATATTTTACAAATTCTAGTCATAACAAAAGCCATAAACAAAAGCTATTCACACAAACATCTCGAACATTCTAATCCTATAACGAATAAACCGACTAGTAAAGATCTTGTTATATCACATTGGCCATATCCTCTACAGGTACTAAAACATTGCGAATGAATAAAAAAGCTTATTCATTGGACGTGTGGGAACACAGAACAGGTGCGAGCTAACCAGTACCAACTAATGCTGAATCTGTGGTTGTATCGATACTAACTTTTATGTAAGCTGGGAATAGTGTCACATAAACTGCTAGATTAACTGTGGCTCGCCTCAGGAAATCACTACCAGCTCCTGTGTGCACTAATTCACTAAGGCTTCAACCACCTGTGGAAATTGCTTGGGTTATTCAGGATTTGTAGAGGAAATGAGTGCGTCGACCGTACGCAGGTGTGAGATGGTTCATAGACCTTACATAGTCCTACTAATATTATAAATGCGAAAGTTTGTAAGTATGGATCCAGAAAGGCTGAACGGATCTTGGTGAAAATTGGCACAGATATAAGAGTCTGGAATAACACATAGGCTACTTTTTATCCCGTGAGAATACCGGGATTAAAAACTACGCGTGTGAAACCGCGGGGCGCTACTAGTTTAGAAATAAACAAGATTTCATATTGTGTATGAAAGCCGCGTTGTATTGTACGCGCGCGTTTGAATTTCGTCGTCGTTAATCTAAAATCTAATCACAAATCTTCGTGTAAAAGTAAAGAGCAAATTCCGACCTAATTATTCAGTTAAAACATCATGGGAAATCATAGTTTTCTCATGATTGTCTTTTAAAAATAACAAAAGTAATCGTGGGAAACATGCGCAGGTGCGCGAGGTAAATTATAAAACGAAGATGTTTCTTGATGAAATTATTGTTATGGCGTCACGCAGGTTTTATGATATCGTAGAAAAGCCATAGCATTGAGAACAAAGAGCTTCACTAGAAGGTTGACTAGTGGTATCTTAATAACTATATTGCACCATCTCTAAATCTGCGCTTTAAACCACTTTTTATTAATTTTTTCGTATGTCAATGTACAATCGTTCTATAAAATATAATTATTACATAATTCATTCGAATTTTTGTTAATCATATTTCTGAACGATTGAGGTGCTGTGAGGTTGTTAAACAGGTACAGCAGCCAAAAGGTTGTTGCTCGTTTAGCGCCACCCAGGGGATACGTGTAGGGAGTAAGTGCCAGTTCCTACGGACGTGAGCAACGATCATCCCCATCATCATCATCATCCCTCTGTTGTAAGATAGTTATCAAAATCTAACACATGCAAGTTTTGAAAAGACTACTCCTAAAATCTCTAATATCACTTCCTGATAAAAATATTTAAAATAAGTTCAAAATCCTCGCTTCATATTCAATGCGTGGATTTAACAAAAGTACTAGGTATGATGTCTCCTAAACACCGGAACTTATTGCTAAACTGAGAAAGTGTCACTAATCATAATTATCACAGAAATACGGTTTCCTCTGTTCCGTGATAATTATCAACACACGTCTGTATCATTGTCAATCAAATTATCAAGATACAAATAATTTGACTATACGACTTACCTACCTATAATTTTGGAAATTCAGGCACTGCTTTGTACATTGATCGATGGGAACATCCGAGAATTACTAAATTTTTCATTATTGTCCAGCTCAAATGTGTAACTTTTATTTTTACAGCCTAATGAAGCCTCAAAACAAGATACATAAAAACCGGAACGAACAGGTAAAACCTGGATGTGACAAAAATACCGCAAGGATGCAATGACTCACCGTGGGAAGCTGCGCAGGTGACGAGGCGCTTGCGCACATTATACAATCTTGCAATAGCCTATCCTGATACTCGGGTGACCATACTTTTACTATTTCTTTTATTCTTATCTTGTCACTAGTTTCATTCGAAACAGTGTGTTGAAAGGATTTTAAGTGCCCCCACAATAGGTTCCTTTATATTTACTAAATAATCATCATTATATCGGCCTTGAGTTGATGGTCGCAGGGCATTGTAAGGCACGTTCCTGTCGTGCGTGACCTTGGCTTTTATCGTGGCTTTTATTAAAAAGCCTGCATGAAGAAATACATTAGAGCATACGGACACCGATGTTGGAACTTCTTTGATAATTTTTTGAGAAAAATGGATTTTGCTTTTTAGATGATCTTAGATTGAGGCATTGAGAGCACCGGTGGTCTAGTGGGAGTGACCCCGCCTTCCGATCGTAAGGTCGCAGGTTCGAATCCGGTCGTGCACCAATGGATTTTTCTATCGAAAAATTTATGTGCGCAATGCCAGTGCTCTTAAACGGTGAAGGAAAACATCGTGAGGAAACCAGTTAGTATTCTAACAGCGGCGATGGGCTTGCAACCTGTCACGTGTGGAATACTAACTACTGCAAAATGTGGGTATGTGCCAAATGTAATGTTTGGACGTACCTCTGAAGACCCCCCTTAGACATCCTCAAAGAATCTTGAATTAGTACCTACTTGGTACTGGGAGATCTGAAGGGATATCTACCGTGCCTGGGGATCAAAGTCGTGAAGCTGTTTCAGTTTCAGTTTTCAGATTGAGGTACAAAAATGTAACACTTAGAAGTATTTTTTTTTAAAGATTTATGGTCACAGACTTGGTGTCATGAGTTTTTAATGTGATTTTTCTTGTTATATCACATTTTAGAACCTGCTAATGTATATCTGCGGGTGCACGCTTGTTATTTAATAGCATTACATTACATGGCTTGTAATGTAACGTAATGTAATTCAATTATCTCGGTGTTCTCATCAAACTTGCTACAGTTGTTTCTAGTTTTTTTTATGATTCGTTTACTTGAAGTATTGCGGAGTGTTTGCTAGCGTTTGAAGTGATTGCTGTTGTTTTTATTTGAGCCATTTATGTGTTTCAGAAAGCGCAGACCTTACCACCGCGATCACGTCCTGTGCTCTAATGAAAAACTACGGATAAAAAACATTTTCCAAAAATGAATCCTATCTAGATCGATTTATCGTCCCTAAAACCCTCTGCATACTTAATTTCAAAATTGTTGGAGCCGTTTCCGATATTCAGATTATAAACAAATAAATAAATAGGACGACCTTAGTGGCGCAGCAGGCGAGAGTCCGCCTGCGACGCAAGAGGTTGCGGGTTCGATTCCCGCCTCGGAACAAGTTTGTGTACGATCTACAGAAATTTGTTCCGTTGGTCTAGGTGTTTTCTATGTATAATAAAAAAATCTATCTATGAAAGTATATAATGTATTAAATATATCAGTTGTCTAGTACCCATAACACAAGTAGCTTACTTTGGGGCTAGATAGTGCTGTGTGAATTGTCCAGCATTATTTATTATTATTAGATATATACATACAAGAACTGCTGATTTACAGGTAGATAGACAGATAGTAAAACATAATACAGATAAATCTTGTTTTTTCTTTCATAAATTGCATTCACACAATACAGAACAGCTTCAAGAGACGTTTATTTTTATTACCTTACCTATATCAGATCCTATATGAAGCATGATCGATCATATGGATCGCAAATTACAGTTGCCAGTTAGTAGCTACATGACATAGGAACACGATTTGCTCAGCCGAGATGAACTCAGAACCTGAAAAACAGGATAGCAGACCGCCCACGTCGCGAGCGATACATCTAACTATTAATACGTGGGACTTGAAACAAACTTTAACAAACGATTTTCACGGCGCATGCGCCTGCGTTCATGCTTCATTTTCATATACATACCACCACTGTTTCGTTTACTGAAAATACATTTATATTGTCAGATGTTTGATCTAATTACACCAGAGTTCATCAACACACCGCACTACGACGCACTGCCCTGCGTCCATCAACTTGAGGCATACAGATGTTAATCCTCATGGTATGCCTGTAATTACACCGGCGGCAACCGTACTCTTCAAAGCTAAACAAAAACATTGCTTGGCGGCAGAAAAAGGCGTAGTGGTAGTACTTTCTCCGACGCGCAAATTACAATGATCTCTACTACTCCTAAAGGACTTCCTAATAGGTGTTATGTAAATATGGCTTTGGTTTATTTCATCTTCTTCGTGGGTCTTAAATCGGTATTCCATAAAATTTGGTAATATAATTAGCCGTTTGGCTCCCACGGTTTTACGATTCCTATAAAAAGCTCACTGTTGCGGTTTACCCATTTTCCTGTGATTCAAGTTGATAACCGTTCGTTAAAAATAAAAGATACCTCCAATAATTCATAGACAACAGGGCTATTACACGGTAGAGCAGCGAGACCAATCGAGCGAGTTTGAAATTGGAAGTAAGGACCATGTCCACCAAAGGATCTTTACTTTGCTGTAACAACCCGAGTATTGCCACAGTGTTCTGCTAAGTGTGAGCATCTGTTTTCTCCTTCTTTTTGTAGAAGAACCAAGGAGCCGTGATAGCTAGCACAATCAAAAATTTAAAGCGTCAATGGGCCTAGGTCATGTCATACCTATATTTCGAAGAACTGACAACTTTGGGAAATAAAAGTTCTCGAATGGCGACCGCGAACAGGAAAATATGATGATGATCTGTTTTCTATTGTAATGATAGGTCAAGATTGCGTGGATCGTGTTTGTAAATCATCTATTTGACGACACTTTATTGGCCACGGGCCTTTAGACTACAGCTACGACTGGTGTCGCGGATATCCTCCAAACAACGTCCTGCAAGGTCGTGGGAATACAATAATAAATTATTTTTAATGGGTTAATTTATCGATGACTGCACCGGTTCAATACTTTCGATACGATGTTTTCCGGTTGTATACTTAGAATTAAGTTATCCATGTTGATTATAACTATGAATACTCTACTTTCATTTTTTGACTTAGCCGTGACAATTGACAATTTAGAAATAGCTTCACTTTGATGTCCAAGAACCTACCAAAATCAGTATTACATCCTCTCAGATAGGTACTATTGAGAGAGACCAATTACCTACCAACTCGAGGTTTTTTAACGAGGTATGTGTTATTCAAAATATTACAATGGGCATATATTTTATTTAAATATTTATAAATTCTGATAATCAGCTCCAAAAATCGAGCTTTAGGCTATAGCCCATTATAGCTTATACCTAAATGTATTGCATACAGTGTTGCTGTATACATTTTATTTCTCTACCATATGTAGGTACCTATACCGATAAAACAATAGCAACGCAGGTGTACAATAGTGTACATATCACACGGCGGTTCCGCGCCGTAGCCTCCCGGGAGCATCGGAATGGAACTCCAAGGAACCATCAGCAGGGCACAATCAGTGTGCTCGCCCCGTGAAGACCACAGAATAAGGGCACATTACTCTGCTTGCAAGGTTCACCCACCCGTGCTGTATGGTTTTTGTAATGCTTGGTCTTCGTGAGGGAAAGGAAAATGTTATACTTAACGAATAGATGTGTTTTTATCAAGAATGGCCAGTGACCGCAGTTCCTATGATCATTATAAAGTTTTTGAGGCATCATGCAAGAGCTTTATAATATTTACGTTCGTTTGTTTTTGTGTCGTAAAGTGTCGTTTAAAAAACCAAGCCGCAAATATCTTGCTTCTGCTCTTGTGGTTGCGTAGAACTGGCGCGATGGCGCCTTCGCTTATAAAAGGCGCTTTTGATTTATTCTTGTAATGGATTGTATCCCCTTAGTACCACTGTACTTTCCAACGTAACATGTTTATCTCACACATACCAACATTTCCGAAGATAAAATCATTTAAAGCTATATCTAGTTTCAGATGATTCTACCTTCGGAAATGAAACAGAAAAAAAAGAAACAGCCTCACGACTTTGATCCCCAGGATAGTAGATATCCCTTCAGATCTCTCAGCACCAAGTACTAACTCAAGATTCTTTGAGGATGTCTAAGGGGGGTTAGCCAGAGGTACGCCCAAACATTACATTTGGCACATACCCACATTTTGCAGTAGTTGTTAGAATACTAACTGATTTCCTCACGATGTTGTCCTTCACCGTTTAAATGTTAATTAATTATGAAAAATCTCAAACAATCAAGTTGAAAATAATGTGCGAGCGGGAAGTTATTAGACGGTTGTCTGTGTCTTAATAAATCTATCCCACTTACGATCACGACAACGTTCATTCACGACTTCCTGCGAGGTGGAGGGTGGCCAGCGCTTACGCCGAAGTTCCTTTGTCTTCAATTACAGCGATCTTGCTGTGATTATCCTTTTGTTTCCTTCTTTAGGGTGTCCACGCACCGTGATTCCTTGGCGCACCTCTTATTCATAATTTCTTCGTCTCACTCTGATGCCTTTTGGTGAATGGCCGTCGAGAGTTGGAAATGTGAATCACAGGATTCATGGTGTCTAAGCACAGTATTTAAACGTATCTAACTGATTTTCTCCAACGGTCAATTTCGTTGTTATTGTCAGTCTACTGTGACATCTGTTTGTCTTGTCATTATGTGAAACTTAGAGTGGTTTTTAGCATCTGTAAGCAACTTTATCCGTCAAATAAAAATATCCATTCTCTCTCTGTTACTTTGAGATGGTAAAACCTGACATTAGTATTTATATATATTTCCTGATATTTCTTTAGAAGAGGATCTTTCTTTCAAAAAATAAGAAATATAGGTAATACCTTGACTAGTGCCTTCTGGCAAAGCCCTCAAAACATTTTTCATTGATATTTCTCTATGCGTAAACACAAGACTCTGGCAACTCTCCTCTAAATAGGTCCTAATGATTATCATTACTAACCAACGCTACAAAGTATTTACGTGTCTACCCCCATTTATACCTAACTTATTTCATAATTTCAACATTTTCAACAACAATGTATTACTACCACAGAATACAGCGGACCGGATACTATACTAGAGCCTAAAATGCTCCCAATATTAAATACCTATTTTCGTTTTGAATTTCGAAACAAATAGTTTAGTTATCTCGTTGGCTGTCAACGTGGCCGCTTACGTGACATTTATATCGGCCAATCATCGAGCAATTTCAGTAAATGACGTCCAATTACACGAGGGCGTCTCGACCGCGCCAATTAGGTGTTTGCGCGCGCACCTGGCTCACGATACTCACGATGTGTATGGTCACGCGCAAATTTCGATCATAAATCCTTTCTCAATACTTATGTGCGATATTACTTCAATTTGATCAATTGGCCACGATGCAACGTGAAGCAAGCTGTGCGCTTGCAAAACTCTTAAACAAAGAACCTGAACCATTACACTATAAAATTGAATGAGATCTCTACTCTATGAAGCCTAATACTTATATAAGAGCGGTGTGTGTTACTGCATGCGTGTTTATTTTGTGCATTGACAGCTATTGGCGCTGCATCACTTCTGAATCGCTACATCGCTGCTTAAAGGCAGCAGTGCATTTGTGGATGAGTCGAGTCGTGCGATGGTCCCGGAAGAGGCGATTACACCGCTAATGAGGAAACAGTTACCGACGGCCGTGTATCCTGTGATGCACTGTATTGTTGATAGTACTTTGTGCTGTATGACCTACTGTTGTTTTTGTCATCTACACGTAGGTAGGAAGGAGAGTTTTGTATTTTTCGGTTTGGCTCTGATTATTCTAGTACTTTTTCTTACTACAGTACAGTTTACCTACCTAGTATAGATTTTTTTTTTTTATAAGAGTACCGGTGGTTTAGTGGAAGTGACCCCGCCTTACGATCGTAAGGTCGCAGGTTCGAATCCGGTCGTGCACCAATGGATTTTTCTATCGAAAAATTTATGTGCGCAATGCCAGTGCTCTCAAACGGTGAAGGAAAACATCGTGAGGAAACCAGTTAGTGTTCTAGCAGCGGCGATAGGCTTGCAACCTGTCACGTATGGAATACTAACTACTGCAAAATGTGGGTATGTGCCAAATGTAATGTTTGGACGTACCTCTGACTACCCCCCTTAGACCATCCTCAAAGAATCTTGAGTAAGTACTTGGTACTGAGAGATCTGAAGGGATATCTACCGTGCCTGGGGATCAAAGTCGTGAAGCTGTTTCAGTTTTTCAGTTTTTTATAATCCAAATTATGATAATTCTTTTTTGCTAATAACCCCACTCACTATTAAACCCTAACATGACCAGTGTGCCACCAGTATTGAAGTTCCAGAATCAAACTTATTTTACTTTGTTAAAGCTATATTCGAAACAGGCAAGCAGGATTTTTATACCTGCATATTTTTTTCAGTTGTGATTATTATTATCGTAATGTGAGGAACGTAAACACACACTATTTTACCTGAGAAACATTATGTTACATACAATACATTTAATCTTCGCATATTTTAATCCAACGGTCTTCCATGGTCTGCCGGTTGACTACTGACCCATCGCGATGGGAACTTCTTAACCTTAATCAAAGGACACCTGTTGAGGGTTGCTTCTTGGGGAATCCTAATCATGGGAATAATAAAAAAAACGGGGACCTGTTAGAAGAATACATTTTCTGCTAGAAATGATATCGTAAACTTTACGGCGTAAAGGATATTAGCCCTACCTAAAGTCATGTAAATCAATGTAATTCAAGCATGCTCCTTGCAATGAGTTGACATGGAATTAAGCAGCATATATTTTGAATGAAATGGAAGTTTAAAAGTAGCGCCTGTGTCGGAGCAATAGGTTAGTGTTGTATGGACATGTCATGAGGAGGGAACAAATAAAGAACAAGATGTCATTGTGTTAAGTATGGATGTGGTTTTAGGAGTTGCAGGCCAATGAAAAGATGGATGACATGAATAAGAATCAGTAGGAATAGAGGAGAGTGTTGTGCCGACCCTACTTAGCGTGGAATAAGGAAAGGAAGGAAGAAGGAAGGGGATAATCGTGACATCTTGCTCATGGAACAATCAGATAGCCCACCTGATGTTAAGTGGTAACACGCTTGATAAGAACGCCCTACGATGCACTGTTCTGTGTCCATCAACTAAAGTCATCAGGCTCATGTGCCTGTGATTTCACCAACTCGCTCTTGGTTGAAATTACCGCAACAGCAATGCTGCTTGGCGGCAAAAACGGCATGGTATTAGTACTTCCCCAGACAAGCCACAAACAAAAAGCTCTACTACTCTAAGAATTTTCTGGAGCTGTTGACATTTGACAGCACCAGTTTAGTTGCATAGTCCGTGCCTACCATCATCAAAATCTTATACTCGACATCACAGCGCTGAATGGGCCTCTATTTTCTGTTTGCATCATTTGTCTGCGCATCTTTTGTCCAGGATTTTCTTTCGACTTTTGACGTAGACTCACAACCACGTCTCACAACAATACAAAATAGTTAAAAAATTACAACGAATAGTTACAATTATTTACAAAATGTACAAAATATACAAAATACATATGAAACAGTTGAGCTATCTGCAGACCGTTGCAAACGATCTATAGATAGCTCAACTGATCCAAATCAGTGCCAGTTGGAAGCGTACCCAAGACAAAATAGTTTAATTCTGAAGGATATTCAGTTTATCGCAGTGGTTCAGTTACCTACATTTACAGAAGCGCTAGATTATCTTTTTTTTTAGTTTTTATAAAAAAGATTAATGTGATGAATAAACACAAAAGGTACATTCAATGGTATTCAAATATTTAAAAAGCGGAAATTCGAACAGAGATCTGTAATGATAAAAGTTTTTAAACGGAATTTATACTGTTAATAGACTTGTCAAAAACGAGATAAAAGTTCCACTGAAGGGCTGGATCAGGAAATGCGAAAATAACAATTGCATAAAACGTTGCTGAATTAAATAAGAATTAGGTCAACGGTTTTTCATTTATTTAACTCTAGATGAAAAAAACACTCAGCAGATTTATATATTTGACAATAACAGAATCCCTCTCAGTAACAATAGCAAAATATGTCACAAAAGAGTCAACAGCCACTATAACATTAGGGACGTACTCACTACTGATAACGAGATGACCAATCTGTCCAGTTCCGCACCAAAGTAAACAACCCTTTGTGCGTTAATCCCGCCAAAACTGCGCGCCAAATGCCAAACATTCTGTCAATGAGTACCCTGACAATGGCTCATTCAAACCGGCACCTGTAAGAGGGTTCCCCACACGTGGCTGGGGCCGTATGTAGAGTTGTTACGTTTGCTCTCACCTGGTGTAAATCTCGCCCCTACTGAGGGGTAGGTTTGTTTTATCCACACATGTCAAGCGGCTGCTACCGACAGATGCTAAAATACGTTAGTGCTGACATCGATTTTATTGTAATGATGATGAATAGAGTACCTAGCCAAATCTTAATTCAATTTGCTGAGAAACCTATCTTTACTGTTACTTCATTATTTATTTTACGGATTATTTAGTCATTAGCAAGAAGATTTGATGATCTCTAAATAATCTATAGTATTAAGAGCCCGGTGACAGCAGCTCGCAATTTCAAAACGCGATTGGCTATTATTTCATTTGGTTTGTATGTATGTTTGGCCTTACGTTTACCTAATACCAAAATGATTTCTGATTCAAGCATATTTCCCTTATATTATTGTATAATTTGTATTCGAATAGTATTTATGTGTGTCACTGGATAGTTCTTTTTTCAAATAATTTCCCTGAAATGAAATAATAGCCAATCGCATTTTGAGATTGCGAGCTGCTGTCACCGGGCTCTTAAGCTTAGTTTTAATTAAATATTACTACATAATTATATGTATCTTTTTCACATAAAAATATATTTGTTTAGCTTGTCTACGTAACTGAGTTTTATAGTTAATTACCTAATCGTAGGATAAACTATTTTACATTTTTGGAAACTGGATTACCAAGAAACACATACTCACAGATAATTGGTAAGATCACTAATACCATAATTATAACAGTACAATACATGTTGAATTAGGCTTATTCTGGTTTCTTCTTGAAGGCTCAAATCGTTCTTCTTGGAAACATATGGATGACGATAGGTACATTGTTGGCCAGCAATACCTAGACTCCTGCAGAATTAAGCTAATCTGAGTGCCAGCCAACTAGGCTCGTACCACCATCTCTGGAAGCATTCTTATTTCAATATTACTTTTATGTAAATGTCTTACCTACATAGAGTCGGTTGTATGATCAAAAAGTAAAGTAATATTGAATTAAGAGATATGGGCCCTGTATGTCACTTTGTCGTTTGAGCTTTACATGTCCATTCTTGAATTTGTATTTCGATGACATTTTTTTTTGAGTTTATTGTAAAACTTTCTTTTTTGGGTCTGGGATACAAATTAATAATTTATGAAATTTTAATGACTTCTAAAACAAACTTAA
Organism: Plemyria rubiginata; assembly: GCA_963576535.1. NCBI lineage: Eukaryota > Metazoa > Arthropoda > Insecta > Lepidoptera > Geometridae > Plemyria > Plemyria rubiginata. The sequence goes on along the minus strand of OY754917.1, from coordinate 7,967,902 downwards.
GATAGTTAGCTAGAAGTCAAGTTCTATTTTTTCCATTGTTAGATAGCTAGTTCTAACTGACAGATGACAGAATGGTCTGCTGCCATGCGCCACCCCATTACAAAACGGGCACCTTTCGTTAAAACATTTTCATTATTACCAACACCGTTTGACCTCCAGGTGTACGCCATGACATCTGCGTGTGCGCAATCTCCGTTATGACAAGCTTGTATTGTTGTTTAGCACAATGGGACAATAATGTCAAATACAATGACTAAACGCATTATGCTATCGAAAACCGCATCGAATACCTAACTGTCATTCAAATGATCAACCATTTGTCATAGCCTTTTGGATCATAGACGAATCATGTCTGGGTGGGCATTTCGTACCTATCATTTCTGTTATTAAAATCTAAAATGTGTTTTTTCTTCTAATCTAGTCTCTTTCAAAAAGGTATACATGCTTAAATCAACAGCTAGTAAATATGAACACCCAAAACACAGTAAAATCTGAAGTAGTAGGTATACTACTTCTATTATACCATACAAAGTTGATAATAACCGTTTTAACCAACATAATAAATTGGTCAATGATCTTCGTCGTCATATTCGATTATATTACGCTAAATATACAATTGCGATTTACTATTTCACAACAGTTTTACAAAGGTAATGTGAGCCATGAAATGAACCTCCCTAAAACTGTTTTGAGTCATGCGACCTACTTCGTAGAGGTACATATTGAATAATTTAATAAAAAGGCATAACAATATCAAATAACTTACTTTTTATTAAACGTCAAAACAAATTTTTCACTTCACTTCACTTCCCCGTAGTATAATCTGTCTCTCTATGTACTTGATGCAGTATGTCTTCAGTTGCCTGAGGATGTAGAGTGCTCCTGTGAATAGCAGTAGAAACATCACAGCTAGTACGATGATATCAGCCAGCGTAAGTTCATCTATCACTTCGGTGTGTGCGTGACCTGACATGATGTCTGATGATTTAACTTGTGTGGTTTCCAATTCAGGTGCAAGTATCGATCCGCGAATGTTTTGAGGTTTGATAGAATCTACTGCAATGATACCCATTGCGTGGCAGTATCGTCTGTAATTGACGTCGTCAACTGTTCTTACATTTCTAAGTACTAACGTAAGTTTTGAAACGTGTCGATTCAAGTATAGATTTGGCACCTGATGATTTTGCAATAAATAAGCAGGTCATGCGTACTTCTGTAATTTAGTAGTACCTACTATATAAAAGTAAAAAGTTAGTAAGTTAAATTGTATAAAACAGAAACAGTTTTGGGGCTTTGATCCGTCAGATCTCTTAGTACCGAGAACCAACTTAAGATTTTTTGAGGTAGTCAGAGGTACGTCCAATTATTACATTCGGCACATACCGATATTTTGCATTAGTTACATAAGTATTCAGTACGTGGCACACACAGTATTTTGCAGTAGTGTAGTACCTAAGTATTCAGTACAAAGTCCATCCACGCTGGTATGAATACCTAAAATATTAACTTTATGAGCATTGGCAGTGCATATTTTTTAGAAGCGAGATATTGATTTGAATTTCGAACCCACGATAACCCACGGTCAGACAAGAAAAGAAAAGAAAAGAAAAATCAGAAGGCGGGGTCGCTCCCACTACTACCACTGATGTTGCCGCTATCCACTCCACTATTGAACACTGCAGGCTGATCGCGTAAATTATGTTGCATTCAAAATCCGTTGCCTATGTCAATTTTGGCAGTTTTGTGATCGAAAAACTGCCAAAATTGACATAGGCAACCGGATTTTGAAAGCAACAAAAGTTACGTGATCAGCCTGCAGGATCTGAATAGGTAATTAACATAAAGCTATGAACTTTACTTGGCCAAAGTATCAAATGCTTAGTATTTCCCCATCGTGCGGTCGGGGTCAAGTAGCGCGGCGCCGGCGCACTGCGAACTCGACTCTTGCTTATGCAGAAATGTGAAACACGAGCCAGCATTGAATGTCTGCATATTTTACTCAGGCATTGCATGAATAAAGTTATACTACTTATCTATACTTTTTATGGTACGGTTGGAATGAGGACATATAATAGACATAATCTTAGTATGGGTGGAAAATATTGTAGGTACATGGAAGAGTACGGAGCTTATTGCTTCTTTGTAAATAAAGCAATGTTATGCATTTTTATTTGGCAATTATTTGTAAAAAATATATAAGGTTTTCCTTGGTTACCGATTGCGTTTGATCATTGGTAAGTACTACTACTACTGAAGAACATTAAGACTACAAAGTGAATGAGTAAGAAAGGAAAGAAATTAAGAAAAGAGTGAGCGCCGAGATGACGAATGGTAGTGGAGAATGGAAGAAAACCTTTTGTGAGGAGATGAGGATGACTCTGGGTAAATACAAGTAAAATCACCAACATAGTAAAATTGTAATAGTTAAAGAAGCGGTAATATAAAATTTATTTATTCTGACTTATTTCCCCATACCGTCTTCAGTATTTATAAAAGTACTTAGTTATTTACTTGTCAACAAGAACAGTTGTTGTCCATCTTGTTGACGTCAACAGTTCTATCTCTAGCTGATTAACAATTGCTCATACGTTTTCAGTTTCCAGGAAAAGCGACAAAGTAGCTGTGTTTATTACGCAAACAAAAATCAATGGAAGGCGTTGCTTCCTATTCGGCCAGCTGCAAAGAGCCGAGTGCTCACTGGCGTGCGAATGGCGTGACATTTTGCTAAGCTAGATGCAGATCACGAATTATTTTAGCAGGAACAGTGAAATCATGAGTCAATACTGTGATCAGTATAAGGTCAGGAAAGGGTAAACAAATAGCTCGTACGAAACAAAACATCCCATTGCATTTTCATTGATGAGTTTAACCAAACTAGTTCCTGTATCCTAATCAGTATTCTTTTATCTGTGATCCTAATCCGCACCTTTGGCGCTAAAAACATACCTAGTATTACAAAATAAATTAGCAATGAGTATAATAAATAATGAATAATCTTCTTGATACTGGTCTGAGAGTCTGGCCTGAGAAAATCAAAATCAAAACGGTCTTTATTCTGTACAATCACAGGGATCAGTTTGAATCTTCTTATACCTACTAGGTGAATCTTCCGAAAAACCAATCTTTGGAAATGTTTTGTATCCGCCTTCCCTCGTCTACTATACAGAGGCCCTATGCATAAGCGCATGTATATACAAACACAAAGTTCGTGGTTGGACTGTGCAGTGCATACCTAAGTCTAGCTATGAACTAGTCGCTCCATTGATGGGCACAGCTGCGGCACGACCCGCGATAACCCGCGAGGCGCCAGTGTCTGCGACTGATATGCTCCCCATTCATCTTGCGACTAGCGATAGGGCTACCTCAAAGGTAATAACTGGCATGCATAATAAGCTTCTACTTCCTCAGAATTCTAGGTAAGTAGCTACTGCAAAATTGTTGACATATTATCATACGGCTTATAGATTATAATTTTTTTTCTTATTTTTACCCAACCTAAAACAAATTATGGTTACTTTGTCGATATCACTTAATATCACAACCACTGAATAAATAAATATGTATTACGGTTGAGGTACTTTAGAAAATATCTCATCAACGTGAACACGTCTATAAGTTTACTAAATGTAAACATTAGATAGAACGGTATTGGCAAGGGAAAGCTGTCTCCATCGTTGATTTATTTGGAGTGGACTTGTTGCTTAGGCTTGATCTTGCCATTACATTGAGCCTACATTTTGACTTGAGCTTACCGTCTCGCTTGTGTCGGTCAATTTTACTCAGGTGTGACACAGGTCATTGCGGTCAAGAAAGAGTGTTAAAAAAACAGAACGAGATTGTGAAAACAACATGATAGCCCTAAAGTAAAACAGCTGTTTGTAAGTACGATTAGTCTTAATTGTACACAGCATCACGCGTTTCGATGCGACGCTTATGCAAGACTTTATTAGAGATTGTGTTACTTAGGCCGAGAGCTGGTGACTCGAAGAATAGTCGCTTAAATAAATATAATAAAAAAATAATGCTGGACAATCCACACAGCACCATCTAGCCCCAAAGTAAGTCACTCAAAGTTTGTGCTATGAGTACTAGATAACTGATATATTTAAAACATTAACAACTAACATTGATATATATTTTTTATCATACATAAAAAACACCCTGGGCAACGGAAAAAAATTCTGCAGATCGTACACAAATTTGTTCCGAGGCGGGAATCGAACCCGGAACTTCTGCGTCGCAGGCGGACTCTCGCCCGCTGCGCCACTAGCTCGTGAAGATGATGAGAAGTTCACATGAACGTAGAAACTCCTTGACTAAAGTAACACCGTTGTTAAAGCATTGGCTCCCTATTCCTCATCCACACTCTATGCACATGTACCTAATCATTGTGGGACGTTCGTTTAATTGCATGAGATAAATTGGTGTTTATAGTGCATCTTGGAGGGTCGTCATAACAATCATAACATTAAATAAATAAATAAATAATGCTGGACAATCCACACAGCACTATCTAGCCCCAAAGTAAGCTATTCAAAGCTTGTGTTATGGGTACTAGATAACTGATATATTTAATACATTATATACTTACATAGATAGATATTTTTTATTATACATAGAAAACACCCAGACCATCGGAACAAATTTCTGCAGATCGTACACAAATTTGTTCCAAGGCGGGAATCGAACTCGCAACCTCTTGCGTCGCAGGCTCTCGCCCGCTGCGCCACAGAGGTCGTCAAACAAACAAACAAACGAGTTGTACCTAATTCGTTTCGAATCACATCATCTTTACATTCGCAAATCATGTTTATGCTATGAACATCAGTTACAAGTTCTGATACTTCGATATGTTGCAATGTGTTTTGGTGTAAGTACATAAAGGTGAGTATTTTTTTGATTTTTTGATTCAAAAATTGAGGTAAGTACCTAGTGTTGAAACAAAGTCGCACTCTCGGGTGTGGCAGTGAACCAGTACTGGGTGATAAAAAAGGATTTTTATCCTGTATTTTATATGATTATGGCATTGCCGCTAATCAAGGGTCAGCAAGCTTATTATTGCTAGTATAATCAAGTTTCAAAAACCAAATTGAATCGGTTATAGAATTCCGCAACCCAACACCACCTTGATACGTGGAACCCAACAAAGGCTTTTGTTCGGCCCCGGCCATTTTCGCAAAGTATTTTTCTCTTATTGCATTCCTCTACTGACCCAACAGTCTCCGGGGACCTAAACAGGTTTTCAATTCAAAACTAAAGGTACATTTTAATCTCGAACAAGCAAAGTGCTTTGAAGAAACAGTAAAAACTAACATAAACGTACAAATAAGTGCTTTAGGGTCCATTTATTCAGGTAATTAGTGGTTTTGTAGCTCATAAAATTACTTAAACAGTTAAAGTCTAGATAAGCTGGGAATTAATTCAAGTCTTGCATGCAAATAGCTGATTGCTTTGCTTTGTTACCTACTACCATCATCAATACCTTTTGCATTTCCCAGAGTTTTATCAGTCTCATTGAGATGAACTCCGTCCGGTTATGAATGACGATCATTTTCGGATGATATGTTAAGATGTTGGTCTTTTTTTATTACACCGGCGACCACACTCTTCAAACCAAAACACAGCGATGCTGCTTGGCAGCAGAAAAAAGCGTGGTGTTAGTAGGTACTTCTCCGGAAGAGCCCTTCACAGTGATCTCTACTCACGGATGAAGGACTCTGAAACTGAAACAGCTTCACGACTTTGATCCCCAGGTACGGTAGATATCCCTTCAGATCTCCCAGTACCAAGTAGGTACTAATTCAAGATTAAGGAAGGACTCTACTACTCTTAAAACGGTCTCTTATGCGGTCTAACTCTCATCAGCCTACGTAGCCTTGACAGCCTACGTAGCTCAGTTGGTAGTAGCTCTGCCTTCTGCGCCGTAGGTCGTGGGTTCGATTCCCACAGTGAACAAACATTTGTGTGATGAACATAAATGTTTGTTCTCTGTCTGGGTGTTATATAATATTATAAGTATGTATTTACAAAAAAAAAAAAAGTATTATAAGTAGTATATCAGCTATCTGGTTCCCATATTACAAGCAGAAGCTTAGTTTGGGGCTAGATAGTGCTGTGTGGAAAGTCCACCAATATTTATTATTTATTATTTTATTATCATAGTTGAGGTTTCCACCACCCACATGTGAGAGTGGTCTAATTCTAGTAAGTAACTACTCGTACATTGTTAGGAGCGGGTCAAGTTCCCGGCTGAGTGACGCCAAAACAAATGTACAGCTGCGCAACTATGTAGGTATTTACGGAAGCCCTCCTCATAAGACTCCTCACATAAGCAAGCTAGCTAAAACGGCGGTATGCGTAACTTTGCTGATGACTTCAATCAAAGCTGATGATGATAAAAATTGAGTTATAATTGCCTCTTATCGGGAATTCATTAGATCGAGAAGGCTCAAATCGAAATGATATGAGCCTTCGCTATTTTATTAGTTTTTTAAAGTTTGTTCTGTTCGTCCGCAAAGCTGCATGATTAAAGCTTAGGTATTGCCTTGGCGCTGACTCATTTCGAGTCGTGGATACCTGAGAAATATATTTTTTATGGTAAGCCCACATATTGACTTAATTGCTGTGATATTTTACAACAGCGAATATCAAAATATAGACCGTATCACGATGGAATAAAATAAAAGTCAACAAAGCAAGTGTTTAATTTTTCAATAGCATCAGGCGTAATAATTTATGTATACGTACTACATAGTGTAAACCCGTACAATTACCTTTACAACCACCACTACCTTTACTTGTGCAAGATCGAAATACTAATCATAACAGTAACCAACCGCACTCTTATTTAGGCACATGAGGTTTAACATCTTTGTATAGGTGATGGTAACCTCTTAACATCAGGTGGGCCATCTGCTTGTTCCATCAGCTAGTTGTATAAAAAAAATCTACTGGTGACTGAGGAATAAGGCCCTTCTATTCTTTTGTTTTCGAAAATCTTAAGCCATTTACGTATGCTGTTCTATTCATTTTTAGTACCAAAAATAAAACAAAGAACATGCATGTAGTTATTAGGTCAAGTGGGTACGTGACGCAGGCACGGCGCCATCAAACGAATTGTTTACTGGAATCCATGCACGTGTAATGTGTATGTACCGGACGATATAATTGCGTGACCAGTTAAGTGATATGGACTCATCCAGTTGACACACTCTTGATTGATTAAAAAGACTAACAGGCGTTTTCTGAAAGCTCGATCAAAGTTAATCGGCTGTCAAGTCACCTGCTATTTCAGCTTTTACTTCAAATTGGATGGAGATAGCAAGTGACTTGATAGTTGATTAGTGTTGATCGCGCTTTCGGAAATCTATGTATAAGCACAGATAAGAGAATACTGTATAGGTAGGTATTATATTTCTAGAATTCGATGGTTCCGGACTTCCGGCCGACTTTGCTGTGGGCTGACTTGAATAAAAAGTGGCGAAGAAGTGTGCTTATTATTGACATTATGACCATATCTCGGAAAAAGGCCTCGTCGTACATTTCGTCAGAAAATCATGCCAGTGTCAAAAAGAACTGAATTTGCGACTTTAAAACAAAACAAAGAAAAAATAGTTTAAAACGTCTTTAGTGTATAATTAAGTAAGCAAACATGCGTACCATACCACCCACGATATAAAAAGGGTATATTGTAATTATCTGTCAAAAAACAAAAAATTACACGTTTGGTATTCGTACGACGCCCTTGTAGTGTCAAGTTAAATCTTCAATATTAATTTAAACTGTTTGTGGTTTTTAATTGCAAAGAAGCTAGTTTTTGTTTTATGAACAAACTAAAATTAAAGTACACAAATCTGAAAGCCCAATGTATTAAAAACAAGAACACACCAATAAAATCAAACTTCCATTCCATCCTAATTGCTCAGAAGCAATAAAATCACCATTTTATTCCAACTTCATTAATTTACAAACGCAAATGGACTTTTTGTCTATTCGTTTTTGTGAACATTCTTGCGTAAGAGCAGAGCTCGTTCAAGCCGGCCTTGCAAGGCCGATAATGGATGGATGTTATTATCTACATTGGTGACTGTATGACGGTTCTACTACTGATAGACCTAGGATACCATTCAAAACAGACAATCAGGCAGATTTGATAGCGTAGTTGGATGCAGCTTTGCCTTGTAGGCCGTGGATTCGATCACAAACAAAGTGTTCCTACAAATAACTTGTTTTACCCACTAGTTTTGAACTGGAGAAGTTTTTTGATGGTTGTCAGCCTCACTAAAAGTATCCAACAACAATTTCAACTGTCTAACTATCACGGTTTATGAGATACCACCTGGTGACAGACGGACAGACAGGCAGACGGACGGACGGACAGCGCAGTGGTCTTCGTAATAGGGTCCCGTAATGTCCCGTTTTACCCTTTGACTACCAAAAAAGAAAAAAAAGGCATTGCTGCTACTGCGAGTGGTATTATCAAAATCAAAACAGTCTTTATTCAGTACAATCACAGGGATCACTTTAAACGTCATATACGTCACGATACTATGTGAATCTACCGCCAGTTCGTCGCGATTAAATTCTATGTAAACTAGAATTTTATTGGGTGTACTTGTCTCTCCCACTCGACGACCTCCGTGGTGCAACGGGTGAGTAACAGACAGCGAATAGTTCGTTCAACGCAGGCTGTGTGACCATATGGCCTGCGCCTGCGCTATACTCCGATATAGACAAATCAGCGCTGAACCTATTAATAGAAGAAAGATTCGTTTGATCGCTTGTTTTCGTATACGTATTTCAACCCAATGTCAAGTGATTTTTATCGTATAATACTTTTTTGTCAAGTCACGTCATTTGTTTTGAAGAAAATGGTGTCGGTTTTCTTCAAAAACATTCGAAACATTTCCGGTTAAATCGCGATATCACATGATACACTTTCATTCCAAATGGTAAGCATTTAGAATGAAAGTGCGTAGAATGAAACTTTGCGCTAAGACTTCGAGTAATGTTGATTAAAATACCACCGAAATTACACAACCCAAAATAACACTAGAAAAACAAGTAAATTGAAAATGCTATGTTGCTTCGCCAAATGACAGAAAACGAATCCGGTTCGTTATTTACTCTTCAATTCAATGGGGTAAGCCAACTTCGCCAATGTCACGTTGCAAGTTAGGCCTTAGCACGAGTGAGTTAATTAGAACCGGTGAATCTATATAATGTTCCACCAATAAGCAATACTATTCGGTTATTTTACTGTACCTGTACTGTAACAATAGGACAAAATACATTATATATACACATAATGGGTTGTACCTAAGTTCAAATGAAGCAGTGCACGTGATTTTTCCTTTCAAAAAAATATGACAGTGACATTGCGCACTCAGACGGCGAAAAACAACCCACTATCCCCAAAAGAAACATTAATTTATATTTACACAACACTTTACTATTGCTATTTTTATTACTGACCATTACAAGTTAATGCATAATTTTACAAGAAGATTCTTTAGTAAAAAGTTCAATATTTTGCTGGTTTACATTGTTATTTGTTACCTATAAATACATTAAAAAATTACTCAGACGGTTGGTTGTTGTTGGCTCAAGTTGGTTATGGATAAGAAAAGAGCAAAATAAATATTATTATATCATAAATGAATAACATTTTAAAATAAAGCAAACCGAAATAGGTACAAAACAAAATACAGAAATACGAAACTAATGTTTAAAAATAAGAGGTATGGTAGCTACAATGATCGGTTTTATAGCTTAAAGTGCCCATGGCAACGATTCGCATATTTTATCAAATGGTATACTCTAAACAACTCTTAAATTCTGATCGACCTTGCCAAGTAACTGTTTTGCCGTGAATTTGGAATAACCCAACATAATTATGTAAATTTTAGACGTTTTATTAATCCCTCGCACAGCTGTGTATGCTCGTCAAACAATAATAAAGCTACTCTTTAATTATTTAGGTTGTAAATTATGCTCATGTTTCAAAATAATCCATTTTGACAGAGATAAAAAAAACTCGTTACGTCTACTTTCAAAATGTAGCTGATATTTTACCATACTTCTGATATAATCGTATAATTAGTTACGTACTTTTATAGCAGTAGTATATAGCAAGTGTTTACCATAAATACGGGGCTTGGCTTTCGTGTTCAGTCAGAACTCTTTCAGTAGGTCTAAAATGAGTTTTTCTGTGCGTTCGCTAGTAGGTACAATTGTATTAAAAAGCGCATAAAACTAGTCTGAAGTGAAATTTTACCTGACGAAACTACTACACAGGTTTACTCACAGCATGTTTACAAAAAGGGGATAATCATCCACTTTTTCAAGCACAACACAACATGCGCTAAGACTGTGGCTGGTTCGCAACTAACAGTCATAGACCCAATTAATCAACGTGATAACACCTAATAAGTGTTTAACAGTCATTTATTTGAGAATGCCAAGGTAACAAAAAACCTCAAAAGCTACGTTTTTTTGTGCACGCGGATACGAAAACAAATTCTCAGGTGTGATGACCTCGGAGCGGCGCGGGGGCGTCATGATCAGGGTTGTCACTTTTGATCAGAAAAAACCTGCTGTACTGATCAAAATTATGTTACTCGAGAGTTTTCAGGACGTCCGATAGAGGCGTAATGAATAAACCTAAAAACTACTATGTAACGAATAAACTCAAAAACTAAGTCCGATTTCATATTCTTTCAGCATTAGAATGCTATACCTATTAGGCGAAGTACCCTTATGATGATCCAAAAATGTGGAAAAAAAAATATTCGAAGCTAGGGTAGGCCGCTAGAATCTTGCATCTTTTATAATTAACATATGATAAAATTTACATTATTATATAATCCATTAGAATAACTTTTCACAATATCACAAAATCAATATAGCAACCATGACCAAAGGATCAATATAAATTAACGTCACTACGATCGACATTAGAGTTGGAATTCAACTCTATGAATAATGCAAACTAAAACCATCCTAATGGGGTCACATTTTTCCTTCAGTGTGGCCTTGCACCTGACAGATGGCGCTATCTCGGTCGACTTGATCACGTCATCCCGGAACTGTGTAGTATATAACATAATAATGTACTTAATGGACATGCAATTATATATATATAAAAAGTATATAAGTAGTATATCAGCTATCTGGTTCCCATATCACAAGCATAAGCTTAGTTTGGGGCTAGATAGTGCTGTGTGGAAAGTCCACCAATATTTATTATTATTTATTATTTAATTATGTTTTTACTAAATGGTGTTCATACTCAGCAAATAATTCCTTGATGACAAAAATGTGAATGTAAAGCATACATAAAATAGTTCTAATAACTCCCTCAAGAAACCCATTATCTGCTTGGGATCATGCAGTCCTAAAGATACAGGCCACAAGGCGGGGTTCTTTCTCCACTACTTTTCTCAATTTTTATTAATACACTTGTCTTAGGACTCCGTTTCTCTTTTTTTCATTTATACGCTGACGATGTGCAACTCTATCTTTCTTTTCCTCCAGACAACATTTCAGAAGCTGTGAATCTTCTTACTGAGGACCTCCGTACTGTTTCCTCCTGGTCACAGAGATTTGGCCTCCAAATCAACGCCAGTAAGACCAAAGTGATGATCGTAGGTAGCAGGGCCTTTCTTTCGAGAATAGACCGAACTTCTCTCCCCTTAGTTATTTACAATGACGTACCCTTGGCCTATTGCTCGGATGTTAAGAACCTGGGCCTCGTCATCACTGAGACTTTAAACTGGGATAAACACATCGCGGAGGTCAGCAGAAAGATCTTTGGCTCAATGCATGCCATGAAGCGTATGCAAAACTTTCTCCCTTTCTTAGCCAAAATTACGCTTGTTAACTCTATCCTTCTCCCTATTATTGATTAAGCCGATACCTGTTACTGCGATGCTACTGAGGAGCAGCTTAATAAACTTGAACGTTTGCTTAATGTCTGCATCAGGTATGTCTTTGGGCTGCGCAAGTACGACCACATTTCGTATTACCGCTCTCGATTAAAGTGGCTCAAAATCTGTTTTCGGTGTGATACACATGTCCTCTGTCTTCTATATAACACCCTTCACAATCCCATGTCTCCTAATTATCTTAAAGATCGTTTTCTTCCTCTCTCCCGCACTGATCGCTCCTCTCGCTCCTCTAAAAACCTACTCCTTATGACTCCTGTCCATAATACGTCCTTTTACACAGACTTCTTCACCGTCAGTGCGATACGCCTCTGGAACTCCCTTCCAGTGGAAATACGCGAAGCTGCATCTCTGCATATTTTCAAAGGGAAATTATATCACCATTTTATGTCTAAACAGACAGCTCTACAAAATTGAGCATTTAATAGAATATGTATTATATATGTTTTTAGTTATAGGTATGTATTTTTTAATTTTTTATGTAGATATACGTATAAGTATGTATGTTTTGTAAGTTGGTAAATATTTAGTATTATTTTATGTTACGTTACACCTTTTGTTTTTAAAAGTTGTTCCCTTCTATTGTCCAAAGAGCTCTACCACCCACTCCACATAAAGGTTAACTGGAAGAAAATGCTAATTAGCATTAAGTTCGCCTAATCTACTTCATTTATGTGCAATAAATAATTTTCTTATCTTATCTTATACAGTTTTGGTCAAAAAGTGTCAACAGACGCTTCCGTGGGTGCCTTCGAGACACCGCGGCACTAAGGCTGCGGGTAATCAGTGATAGTTAATTATATTATGATATGGGTCCTGTATCACAGAAGAAATAATAGTAGTACCTAGTATTTATATTTTCCCAACTGTTTTGCCTGAATTAGACGGTTAATTATTATATAATTATATAGCAATGATTTGAATTTGAAAAAAAAAGCAAAGTTTTTTTTTAAACCGATCGATGCAGACTCAGTATTCAGTATTCAGTATATTTATTGCATTATTATGTATGTATGTATGTAGATTTTACATTGTCAGGACTTGGCCTGTGTACACTTAATTTGGATGTAGGTAGTACTAGGTTATGCTCGTACCTACTATTGAAACGTCGTGGTTGGTCGCTTTGTTTTATGAAGTATTGAGGATTCTTTCTCACAAATTTACATAGTTCTAAAATGTGTATTGATGTTAAAAAGTTAAGATTCTCTCTCGACTCGACTCGATCGATGCTCGATCGAGATCGATGCAAACTGCCATCATTGTGCTTGTGGCACTGTGGCAGTCTTTCGGAAATCTAAATAAGATAGTTTAAATAAAAATAATAATTAAAAAACTTTAAAAAGTGGACAATCCACTTGTTTGTAAACCAATCTTAAAAACGTATAGAGGCAATAACATGGTTTGTTTTTGCAAAAAACACAATTAATTGTATTCTTATCCAACATAAACCCATTAAAAGGATCATAAACTTTATTAATTTATTTATTAAAATAGTAAGGAAATCCCCAAAACTACGAAAGGCAATTAGTGATGTCACTGAGACCAATAATAGTTGAATTCGCGCGATAAGAATGTTAAAACCTGACATAATATCATCGCGATGAATATATTTTAATTAATTTTAGAAAGTGTATTATTTATACGATCGTCCTAATAGGTAATACTTTTAATAATCTGATTGAATCCTCTTAGATTTTAAATGTTAAAATAGAATACCAACTTCATGGTATATATTGTGATATTTATTTAAATGGTGTATTATGTATCACTTGCAATAAAAAGTGGTATGTTTCTAGTGAAAGGAACCTGCCATATTTCCGACACTTTTATTATCTCACACCCAATGAACCCTTGTTAGTTTTTGGGCATTTTCAAGTGGTCCTGTCACAATTTGGAAGTGTCAACAATTTGTTTGACATGTGTCGGGATTAGCTCGTAAACTGGAAATTTAATGGCATAATTTATTGAATTTTAAACGGCAAACAGTTGGTGGAAACGCACTCCAAAATTATTAGAACCGACGTAAACGAGTTTTACACAACTGGTGATTTTAGTAATCGACTAACCAATTAAGTATGAGACGTTTTATTATTTAAACAATTCTGTAGTTTTTTCGTTTGGAACTAGATATATTTTAATATTGTAGCAGTAGGATATATAATGTTGACAAACATTTATGATTATGATATTATGCAGGTATGTGAAATGTTGCATCTTTTTTAATCAGAATATGTTCATGGACTTTCGTTCGTTGTTGACCACTTCATGGATGCGCTACGCGACAGTGCTCGCTTTTATGTCCTTTTATTGAATCTGAAAGCGTGTGTTTAGTAGTTTTAGATGTTTAGATGTTTGGTAGTTTTACGTACTATGGATATTTAAAATTCATAGAAATTTAAACATTGACCGCCTTGTTACCATTTTATTGCCTACGAGTTAATCCAAATCACTCTAAAACCAAACCACATCGCGAAACTAATTCACAACAAAGAGTTAAACAACTTTGGTTCACTGCTCAAGGGCGTCACTCAAATTTAATGACCATTAAAAGACATTAAAAACGAGCATATGCTTTAACGAACTAGTATGTAAATTGGGAGTTCTGAGAGCGGGCAAGACTGCCATAAAGTTTTTTAATAATCCTTTAAACAATCCTTTCGTGTCCTAGTACTCAGAGGAAACCTTGTAATTAGAACTCGGTTGTAAAATAACCATCAAACTTTGAGAGGACTGTATCGTTATATCGTATCATACCCTAAACTCTTATTCTTGAGACAGTAAAGTGCAGAATTGAGTGAAAATATCAAGTGTTGAGGTAAAATGTATAGTAGTAAGAAGTCAGCTCCATAAATTATGTTCAATATGACAGGGTGCGCTGTTGCAAGTTTTTACGGTCGGAAACATCGCTGTGATTAACTTAGTCATACTTATGGGTCAGGTAATTATTGTTACAGTTATGATTACAAGAAACCTTTTGAATTTTAAAGCAGTTTTATTTATTTTGAAAGTCGTAAGTTATGTAACTTTCTTCAAAAGTAATGAGTCCCAAAGTTTGAAGCAAAGTTTGTAAGTGTGTTTTTTTAGCTTACGTCGACCCCACATTTTTTAAGAGCAACGATATAGGTAACCTCACCAAAGATTAAAGCAACTATTCAATGCAAATTTCATATTACTTTAAGAGAATTGCAAAGACAATTTTGACGATGAATTTATCATTGCGTATTTCATACAACCTACTTGTAATAACTTGTATTTGTCATCATATTTCGCGGAACTTTCAATAAACAAGGTACGCGCGCCCAAGCCGTCCAATATCGAACATTATACACCGCATAGCTTTGATACAGGTACAGTAAACAGTAGTCATATCAGTACAGGCACACTGATGTGATGTGGCGCCATTCAATGAATAAAACTCTACCATCATCCTCTACACTACAGTCCTGAAAAAATTACTGTAACAGCTTCACGACTTTGATCCATAGGCAGGGTAGATGTCCTCTCAGATCGCTCTTTGGTGCCGAGTACTAACTCCAGATTCTTTGAGGATGTCTGAGGGGGATAGTCAGAGGTACGTCCAAACATTACATTTGGCACATACCCTATTTTGCAGTAGTTGGTATTCCATACGTGGCAGGCAAGCCCATCGCCGCTGTTAGAAAACATACTGTCTACTATATAGTTCTTTATCAGTACAAAACTATAATCTCTACAGTACCTTCCACAAAATTGTACAGAATTGGATTTGTGGGAATTGGAACTTAAAAATGATACACTTACTTTTGTTCCCTAACTCAAGTAAATGTCAATTCTAAAAAATGTAATAGTAAGTGAAAATAATGCAACACTTTTTTTTCATCGATTGAGCGCTAAGCTAATTAGTAAAAAACAAAATATGTCTTTAAAAATGTACGAGACAAAATGAAAACTGCATTTAATTTTGCAACGAGTGTAAGTAATGAGAATTCATCGATTTGGCCCCAGGACTTACACAGGCACACCGCGGCAGTCGTATTGCTTGTATTGTAGTGAGGTAGTCGAGATTGACATTTCAATAACAATAAATTCGATCAGTGGTCTGCGTGGACCGCAGCTGGCGAACACGTGCGATGGTCACGCCAAGACCTCACGACACACCATCACGAATCACGACTTCTTTGCGTCATCTTGTTGGTAAAAATTATTGTATAATTTCCGACTGCAAGCAATAGGTACATGACTAACCGTGTAGGTAGCTTTTAGTCTTTAGTCTTTTTATGATACAAAATTGGATCAATCCTACTAATATTATAAACGTGAAAGTTTGGAAGTATGGATGGATGGATGGATATTTGTTACTCAATAACTCCAGAACGGCTGAACGGATCTTGATGAAATTTGGCATAGAGACAGATTATAGTATTTGATAGAACATAGGCTACTTTTTATCCCGTGGGAATACCTGGATTTAAATTACGCGGATGAAACCGCGGGGCGCTACTTGTTAAATCTTAACAAAAAAAATCTATCCTATGCAGATTTGAAAATAATTTAAAATTATGGGAAAAAAAACAAAAAATTTGGTCAATCTGTATCCATTTTTCGGTTTTGGTTAGTTTTTATTATTTTTGTTTATTTAAACTTTGGAACCGTAACCCTAAACAATATTTCTAAGAATCACAGTCAAAAATAATGTTTTTTTTCCTGATTTTTCTCATTATGTTAACAATCAATCCTGTCGTCCCGTTTAGGCTTGACGTTGAGTTATGGGACACCCTGTATAAGTCAATAACAATTAAAATACTAGGTAGAATGACGTGGACTCAGGTCAGAGGTTGAGTTTACAAAATTATTCCGTCCAGATGTTCATTTAAAACAGTAGGTAACACTACTTTCAATAATCATACATTTGAATTTCAGGGTCTGGTATGAATAAGTGGCTGCGACAAGAACAACACAAGGGAGCATATTTTTGAAAATATTATGCTGATATTTCTGACGCTACCGAGAAAGAACAGCTACAACACAAGATTCAAATAGATTTTTTATGAGCCAGAATTGAAATCAGATTACCAAAAGCGATACAACATGTTTCATGTTTTCCGATCTAGTTGTGCCACATTGTCTGCCTAGCTTTTCATCGCAGGATCAAACGTCATATAAAGCAGACTACCTCGTCATTTCGTGTGCAAAAGCATGCACATGTTTACCGTTGCCTGACACTCCTCAGCAGGCTGACAGCGGGAACAGTAACCAGGCGGGTCTATAAATACTCTGCTGGTCATGACAGCATGACACGAGACACAATGCAGAGATGATTTTTCTGTAACAGCCAAGCAAGGACATCATTTAGGACACCCTACACAGCTCAGTTGGTACTATCTCTGCCTACTGCGCCGCAGGCCGTGGGTTCGATTCCAAAGTGATTAAAAAAAATTCCAAAGAGCATTTGTGTGGTGAGCAAAGATGGTATCTGGGTGTTAATAAGTATGTAAAACTGAAAAAAAAAACAGCTTCACGACTTTGATCCCCAGGCATGGTAGATATACCTTCAGATCTCTCAAGTACCAAGTACTATATAACTCAAGATTCTTTGAGGATGTCTAAGGGGGGTAGTCAGAGGTACGTCCAAACATTACATTTGGCACATACCCACATTTTGCAGTAGTTAGTATTCCATACGTGACAGGTTGCAAGCCCATCGCCGCTGCTAGAATCTATAACTGGTTTCCTCACGATGTTTTCCTTCACCGTTTGAGAGCACTGGCATTGCGCACATAAATTTTTCGATAGAAAAATCCATTGGTGCACGACCGGATTCGAACCTGCGACCTTACGATCGGAAGGCAGGGTCACTTCCACTAGACCACCGGTGCTCTAATAAGTATGTATTTACAAAAAAATGTGGGTATTAAAAGTATTATATCAGCTATCTGGTTTCGCTTTGGCTTAGTTTGGGGCTATTAGATAATATTGTGTGGAAAGTTAATTTTTTTATGATTTATCCATTAAAAGGCTACGTATGTATTGTGCCTAGTGTCTTCATCACAAGGGTCTTCATAAGAATGACAGTCCTTGAGTTCTATTTTGAAAACACACACAATAACAATTCTGATGATGTATTCTTTATACTTAGTTATGTTAGTGTGGATAATAATATAACATGAAAATGAAACATAAAACTGCAAACAAATCTGTAAAGTAAAACACGCGGAATGGCTTTGAAGAAATAAAAGCAGCTATCGAAAGGTGCGCCCTTGTCTTTTTTACTACGATCCAGAATCTAGATCAGAAAGATAACTTATGTGAAACTTTAAAATAGATCTACGACACTAAAACAAAATTAGAATATTCTAATGTCTACCACTTGTTTGTGACAGTTTCCGTTTGTATTCAAATATCGACATCTAATTTTGTAACACGCTCTACTTTACGTTTTCTTTTAGCTAGCTTTTCTTGTGTGTGATGAGAAGGTTCATGAACAGTAAAAAAATCATATAATCCAAAGACTTATGATACCAAAAATATCATAAGTCTATATCATAACTAAGTATTAAGTAATTTTAAATCAATAAAGATTATTTTTACAAACCCCTAATTAATAAATGTGTGTGCTTTGAATACTGACTGATAAAATATCACTTTTAAAGATTTCGCCGTCCCTATCGATAAATCATAGGTATCTCATTAAAGTTGTGATAAAGGATTTGAAACTTTTATAATACAAACTCTTTTGTAATCGCTTGTGATAGTAAACTGACGTATATTTAGAACAGAGGTAGGTACTATTACCTCCACAAACAGATCCAGTTCAGCGCTAGGATAGGACGCTCAGCTATTTCTGCCAAGTAACATCTGCCTTGTCGGCGACCACAAAGAGATGGCTATCTTCACCATTCAGCACCATTGTCCTATTGTGTGCTTTATTCGCGATGCGTGCGCAATCTACACTTGGACACAGATTCAATAATAATTCGGACGACGTGACAGAGATATTGAGATTATGATGACGTAATCAGCGTCAGTAGAACAAGACTATGTAATATGTAATTAATAAAAGACTACGAAATAAAAAGGGCCTTACCACAAAAAAATAGGCAAACGTTAAACACTGCCTAAACTTTTGACATCTCTTGCCATTGCGTAATGGCAAACAGAGACAGCGCTAAATTGGGACAGTGTTTAAAGTTAGACACCGTTTTGTAGTACAACCTATATAAATAGGTAAATATATTGGAAAAGCAGTGCTTTTGTTCTCTTCGCCCTGAACAACATCGTCATTTCATTCAAACTCCTGGGGTTTTACTATGACCAATCCAATCGCGTTTGCGTTTAGATCACGTTTTTGGGCAAAGTATCTTAAGAGATACTTTGCCCAAAAACGTATCGTTATATCGTATTTACGAGCATAAGTTCAGTTATATTTTCTTTGACCGTTCAGGAGCATTTTTCTCTATGACATAGAAGATTCCTTGCCCTAAACCGTGTGATTGTTATTTATGACAACTTATTGTCATAAATAATAATGCCCAAAATCACGTTGTGACATCACACGGTTTAGGGCAAGGAATCTTCTATGTCATAGAGAAAAATGCTCCTGAACGGTCAAGGAAAATATAACTGAACTTATGCTCGTAAATACGATATAATATTTAATTATACCTCTATTTCAAAACATCATCTCCTTTTTGGAATAGTAGACCACATCTACCGCCTGTGTATTTTGCAATTCTATACCATGAACTTTGTTTGCTGGTGGTGAATAAATAAAGTAGGTTTTATATTATCAGAAGATGACGTCATTCAGCTAAAGAATTATCTTTAATGGTCATAATAAGTTTTCATATTCAAGAAATTATTAAAATCAAAGCTCATTTTAGTTTGCGAATGAACCAGATGGCTCGTCTGCTTAGCACGTGGATGTTCCACGACTGAATGCCGCCCTTGTCCTCGCACATGATGCACACATGCCAGGTCTGACGCTGGAGACAGACGGAAGCGAGTGTAAGCACTACTAAGACTAGCCTCACTTCTAAGATAGTAACGGTCTTTGCGCTGTCCCCGAGTGTCTGATAATCCTGCCACTGGCTTATATGAATCAAAATCCACAAAATTTGTAAAATTATCATCGCGGCTATACAGGGTTACAGGAAAAATCGTGCTAGATCCGCTAAGGGCGTGGAGTACCCATCATTTCTGACTTATTTCACTATGAAACACCCCACCGACGCGTTTGTATGTAGAGATGTATGTATTTGTCAGTTCGAAAGTATTTTTTCATGACAAGCTTCTGCACAAGACTTGACGCATGACCAGAATACAACAACCAAATAAACATCCACACAGACTTTCGCAAGCTGCATATTTTAGTGAAATTCGGAACGCTCAAAGTCAAAGTCAAAGTCAAAATATGTTTATTCAGTAAAATCACAAGGACCATCTTGAACCGTCTTAAAACTAGGTGACTCTAGTGCCAGTTCCACGCGACCAACACCGAGAAGAACAGGCAACAAACTCGGCTTGGTATCTATCGCTCTTTTATATGATCCTCGTTACAATGTAATAAAATACCTACACTATTGAAGCTATATAATACAAAGTAATCTAACAGAAATGGAAAAGTAAACAGATTCATAAATTGATAGTATAGTCAAACAACAATGGAGAAAAAAATAAAAAATCTTTTTTTAAATAACATAATAGTAAAGACATTGCAGATATGTTAGCCGTCGATGGGCAGAGCGACCGGGACATCAGGCCACGCACTTTTATCATTAATATAACTATCTATAGTATAGTAAGCTTTCCTTATCAGATAATTCTTAATGTACACTTTAAATTTTTTAATAGGAAGCCCAGTGACACTTTCTGGAAGTTTATTATAGAAGCGTATACCGTTCCCCATGAACGAGCCATTTACCTTTTGTAATCGAAATTTCGGAATGCATAATTTATTTTTATTTCTAGTGTTAACGTTATGTGCGTCACTCTTTTTCTTAAAGCTACCTATGTGTTTATGAGTGTACAATAAATTTTCAAAAATATACTGTGAAGTTACTGTGAGAATATTAATTTCCTTAAAACGCTCCCTCAATGAGTCACGTGGTTTCATTTTATAAATGGCACGTATCGCCCGTTTTTGAAGTACAAATATACTTTGTATATCAGCAGCTCTACCCCATAGCAAGATACCATAGGACATTACACTGTGGAAGTAACTAAAATATACCAGCCTAGCTGTAGCCTCATCTGTAAGCCATCTTATAGTGCGAACTGCGTATGCAGCCGAACTTAGTCTACCAGCAAGTGATTTTATGTGAGGACCCCACTGCAATTTTGCATCAATAGTAAGTCCTAAAAAAATTGTAGAATTGACAGGGGTAAGTGACTCTCCATTTAATTTGATACTGGTTGGTCGCTGAACCACATTTGGCAAAGTAAATTTTATGCATTTAGTTTTCCCAGCATTGAGCAAAAGATTATTTACAGTAAACCAGTTAAGTACTTGCGACAGAGATGCATTAACGTCATCGAAGTTAGCCTTCAATCTGTCGATTTTAAAAATTAAAGAGGTATCGTCAGCGAATAGAACAATTTCACACAAATTTTTAACAAAAAGTGGAAGGTCATTTACATAAACTAAAAATAAGAAGGGACCCAGTATAGAACCCTGTGGCACCCCTATATCAATGACCGATCCGGAAGACCTCTCACCGCCAACATCAACTTTTTGGACTCTATTGGTTAGGTAGGACTGTATAAGATCAATTGCCCGATTTTGGATGCCATAGTGTTTAAGTTTAGATAATAAGGTGGCATGACTTACACAGTCAAAAGCTTTGGACAGATCGCAGAATACCCCAATCGCATCTTGTGAGTGTTCCCAAGCATCATATATGTGCTTTAGGAGCGACGAGCCGGCATCAGTCGTTGAACGACCTTTAGTGAATCCAAACTGATGACTATGAAGTATGCCGTTGACATTAAAATGTGATGTTAACTGATTAAGAACAACTTTTTCAAAAATTTTACTCAACGTAGGCAGTACCGATATAGGCCTGTAGTTAGCAGGATCTTGTTCATTTCCGGACTTGTACAGGGGAATGAGTTTACTGTGCTTCATTAAATCTGGGAAAACACCCTCATCAACACATCTATTAAAAATGTATGCTAAACAAGGTGCAATATCAGTTATGATAGCGCCTAATACTTTGGTTGACATTCCCCATAGATCTTCAGTATTTTTAATATTTAAAGATTTAAAAGTTTTCACAATATTATCAGGATTAACATATTTAAAACTGAAGATATTTTTACATTTTTGAACGCTTGACTCTAATAGCGTTGTCGCTT
The DNA here is from genome assembly GCA_963576535.1 of Plemyria rubiginata. Taxonomy (NCBI): domain Eukaryota; kingdom Metazoa; phylum Arthropoda; class Insecta; order Lepidoptera; family Geometridae; genus Plemyria; species Plemyria rubiginata. The sequence goes on along the minus strand of OY754917.1, from coordinate 7,945,625 downwards.
CAGCAGCTGAGGAATGTAAGGATGAAGTGACAACTTTTGGTATGCTGGAGAAAAAACTATCAAACGCGTTGGCGACTTCAATATTTTTAGTTAAAACATTATTGTTTATTTTTAATTTAATCTGTCTATTGCCGATCTTTGATTTTCCTGTTTCGTCGCTGCTAAAAGAGAATGTTAGATAAAGACCTGGATGCAAAAAGACCCAAAACCGAAAAAGTTGTGTCCGGAGGAGGAAGCAGTGGGTTAGTATGAGCTCTTTATCTAAAGCGGCTGCTTATGATGATAAAGTAAATCATCATCATCGAGCAGCTGTTAATAATGTGACAGACTCCTTGTTGCTGCAAAAAGCTGAATGTCACAAATTCTTTGTAGTACCTAGTTGGCTCTCAGGCGGTCTCAGTCACATTGGTTGTGTTAGTAAGTGACAACCAATATCCAATGTGTCATCAGGACATTGGTGGTCACTTACTAACACACTAATAAGGATGAAAATGGCGGCCAGTCTCATATGCAAACTGGACACGCAAACAAGCGTCCGCCGGATGTCTAATGTATAAATTATTCTTTTAGCAATATTATGTACCCAACATTCGCGAATTAATATTAAAATCATACATTCTGTTATAACTTTGTCATCATCTGGACGGAAATCTTTAGGCAGACATGTGGAATATTAAATTAACTTTCCAAGGAATGTAAACTGTTCAAGTAGGTAACAGAAGATCCGAGGTGATGTCTAACGTGGACTTTTATCTCCGTAACACTGCCGTGAGCTTTATTCTTATAATAGTTGCGCCCCGCGGTTTCACCCGCGCAGATTTAAATCCCGATATTCCCACGGAATAAAAAGTAGCCTATATGCTATTCCAGACTATAATCTATCTCTCTGCCAAGTTTTATCCAGATCCATTCAGCCGTTTCGGCTTGAAAGAGTAACAATCCATCCATCCATCCATACTTACAAACTTTCGCGTTTATAATATTACTTGTTGCGTCCCGCGCTTTCACCCGCGCAGATTTAAATCCCAATATTTCCACGGAATAAAAGTAGTTTAGGTGCTATTCCAGATAGTATAAAACAAAGTTGCTTTCTCTGTCCCTATATCTCTATGTTCCTATGTATGCTTAAATCTTTAAAACTACGCAACGGATTTTGATGGGTTTTTTTTGTAGATAGAGTGATTCAAGAGGAAGGTTTATATGTATAATACGTGCATGATGTAGTAGAAAAACAATGTGCACCCGTGCGAAGCAGAGGCGCGCGGGCGGGTCGCTAGTTGTGTATATTCCAGGACACCCTGTTTGCGACTATAAATAATCCAATCATATTTTTTAGTTCACCTAAATACGTGTCGTCTGTCGTGTCTACTGACAGACGCGACGACACGTGACGGCACCGACACATTCCGCGGGAAGTCGGGAAATGATACATAATGAGAAAAATAACATCAGGAAAATAATTAATTGCGTAGTTTTAAAGATTTAAGCATACTTAGGGATATACGGACAGATAAAGCGACTTTGTTTGTTTTTGTGTGTTACTATGTAGTGATAGTGATGGTAAAATATGTTTAGATTTCAGATTTATTTTTTGGTTAAAATAATAAAAGAGAGCTTTACCTCCGGGCATTTTATAGACTTTTAAATTCATTAGGTACTAGTAAAATTTTAATCCAATGTTATTCTATTAGCAGAAAGATAAAAATATTTTATCAAAATTAAAAATGATTTAATATGACACACCTTGTATAACACAGACAACTAGGTATATTTCTCATAATTATCAGATGATTTATTCGGAAAGTTCTGGCACAAATATCAGTTTTCTGCTTGAGACAGACAACATAATTTTAGATCAAATTTTAATCACTTACTCGAAGGTATGTTATAGGTGAAAAGGCTTGCAGTACCTACCTAGCTTAAATCTAAATTATATTGATGATAATATTAATTTTGTCTGTGTAGGTAGTTGATCAAAACTTATCAGCAAAAAGGTTTATTAAAACCAGTAATGACTATAGTGACTCAAAACTACATCAAAAGCATTTATGGATCATAAGGATATTTCGTGTGAGCAAAAATATAAATAGTAATATTTCTCAATTGTTGCCCACATTTCTATCATAGTTATATAAAAAACAGGTAGTTACAATTGAAATTTTTACGGATCCATATTGACAAAAGATGCCCTCAGTAAACTTTGCCTGCGTAATGAATGACAAAAAGCGCGTTCAATACAGTTTTATTTGTAAGCATTCAAACATTCATCTTCTTAGGTATCATTAGCCACTAAATATTCCCGGAGAAGCAAACTTTGAACGCACCGACGACATCTGCAAGACAGATTCATACCACGATTGCCTAAAATCGTGCACTGCACATGGACGTGAGAACTGAAACATGGTTTCTGAAGAAAGCAAGAAGTTTTATATTTTTACAAGCCTCTGGTGCAGAAAACATGTGCCTGGTGAGGCCTGATGGTAATCTTCAATTGTTTTACAAATGACCCATTGTAAAATTTAACTTGCCATCTGCTTTCCTAGTTAGGAAAATAATATTGGATTGAGGAAGGAAGGATTTGTTTGTTTTGCACGTGCATGATCATGGACGTCAATAAGTATTTTGTTTCTGTTTTGAATTTCACGATGATTGAAATGATAAAACTTTCATTATCAGTATCTCCTTAGCTCCTTACCGTTTCATTTCAGTCTTTCTATTTGACAAGTAGAGGCGGAAATATTTTGCACGTCAGATAAAAGTTCGATCTGTTTCTGTAGGAACTTCCGTTCATTGTTCCATATCACAAGATTTTTGGAAAAAATAAACAAAATATGAGGATAAATGATCATGCAAGCGTTATCCTGAGATTATGTAAATATTCAATAGCAGCGGTAGGTGATATGATTGCTAAAATAAATAGGTACTTATTTAATGTTTTACTCTTTTAGTTTTGTTTTTATTTTATCAACCCGAATCTTGATTTTCTTTTGTAAACAAACTATATTTTTTGTAACTTTAGTACTATTCAAACATTGCAAAATTAATCAGTTCCTATAGATACCAGTATAGTTTGCTTAGAGAGATGTTCGTTCTCGGAAGATTTTTGTCAATTTCCAAGATTGTTTGTTTCTTTTTGCATTGTGTTTTATACCTGGACGCGATGAATGCGTAATCTGTCTCGAACCACGTGCGTGCAGCTGTGCCCATACACGTGTGATCTTAGTGTGAGGCCACACGGCCAGAAATTCTACCACGAAAATTCGGTGGCAGCGATGGTGCCATGGTGGTGGAGTGGTGGCAGTGGTGGTTTCATACAAAATTACGCCACTCACAACATTTTTAGTATGAAACAAATTCTGCGACCGAATTTCTGCCCATGTGGCCTCTTACCTAATCTTATCAATGAAATATCTACCACTCATGCATATGTTTTAGTTGCATTTCTGTTCAAAAATATATGTGAAAAATGTCGTGAGAAAACCGTCATTTTATATAGAACTTCTAAACATGTGTCGAGTGCTCGAAAGGAGACTCGGGTCGCAATTAAATAATTTTGCCTTGTTCTACCGCCAAGCAGCGTTGCTGTGTTTCGGTTTGAAGAGTTCGCCGGTGTAATTATTACTATGCCTCAAGTTGATGGACGCAGGGCAGTGCATCGTAGGGCGTGTTTCTATCGTGCGTGAGTTACGAGGCATTGTTTTGTTATAGGTGATGGTTACCACTTAACATCAGGTGGGCCATCTGCTAGTTTCATCAGCTGGTTTTATATTTTTTTTATTAATAATTAATAAATTGGCCTTTTTCTTGTGTGTTGGCCAATAAATGGTTTTTCTTCTTTCTGGTCGTGTGACGTACCTACATAACTCTTTTTTTTAAGTTCTAGTTTTCCGATTGGGAGACTTAAAAAAAGAGTTATGTACCAATACCAATAGGTCGGTTGGGAGACTTTAACAAAACTCAGATAGCTAGACAGCTTCATAAAAGAGACATGGTCAATAATATTGAAATTACTCGGATCAAAGGTGATGAGGAAAAACTTCAGGTACACATGCACTAAATAGTTCAAGAATTGATAAAATCGTTACCTATCTCTATTACTCACGCATTCATTTTGCGCCGTAAAGATAAGTGCTGATTACATTGATTATCATAAGTTTAATTTGTGACGCGAATACCTACAATTAAATCTAAGTACAAACACCTGCATGCACTTACAATTTATAGGTCACGCTAACTAAGTTCTTTGACTTTGCTACTTTACTAATTGGGTAGGTATGCATGCAACGTAGGCAAAATAATGCGTGTGATAATGGTGTGTCAGATATTTCATATACGGATCTAAAATGTTTGAGCTACCTTAGCATTGTAAAATTTGTGGTTAGTGGTTGTAAGTGTAACCAGCATAATATGATAGTTATCATCACGATCAGTCTAAAGAAGTGCTCTGCTGGACATAGCCCCCCTATACGATAGGAATGTTCCAGTTCTTTCTTCCCTTCCCAGTTCTCTCTCTTCTTCTATCCCAGTTAGTTCTGACTCTATATTGCCAGGTCTATATACGCCTACCTAAATTGATATGGCAGAAAAAATGTAGACATTACCTGGGTTAAGATGTTACATCGAGTATAAAAGGCCATGTGTGGTTGCAAGGCAGGGGACTCTAAAAAGTAGCAATAACGCTTCAAACGGGTATGTAGGTATATTGCAACTTATCAGATATACTTTTTTATAGTTTTGTACACTTTATAATATATTTCCACATTACAACACAACAACACATTACAATACAACATTACATCTAATAGTTCGTTTGTTTTACCCTTTAAATATATTGTTATCAGTGAACAGGCAGCAGTCCCATATTATGCTCTATATCCGTTCAGCTGATAAGGCTAGCGCCAATGTGCCGCGCAGATTTGCAACACTATTCACTAATCTTTGAGCTTCCTCACTGCACACGTGCATGGGAACCTGCGACCCATATGTTTTACGAACATTTACAACTAGCTTTCTAAAGAAAGGTGATCAACAAATGTTGGCCGAGCTTCCGTCAAACGGCAGTAAAACGCTTTGTTCACATTATCGTCATGAAAACAAATATGACATCTGGTGTTGCCAGTCATCATCCGAACAGCTGTCCGCGTCATTGGCCAAATTAAAAGATCTCGAGAGAAAACTAAAATAAAATAAGAATTTTATGAACTATAGAGCGTTAGAAAAGACCATCCCGTTAGACAACCGCCAATTTAAGCGGTAGCGTCCATTATCATCATAATTAGTCTTCATAATTATCATCAGAAGTCTAGTGGACTTCTTCCAGCCGATTATGATGATAATAGACGCCTCTAGATATAGGCCACTTCTATACATTTACAGGCCATTTACAGGTACATTTACATTTTAAACGCAGCCGTGCGTGATACAAAAACTTTAAATATTAAAAAAAATAAGCTGTTAGTTATATGATGTGTGCTGTTTTATTTACACTTAGATGGACGCTTGTCTAGTGACTGGTCGAAAATAACAGCTATTTGACAAAACAAATGAGTGAACGGACGGACGGCGGAGCCTGTGGCCGGACACCTGGCGCTCACGACAAATCACGCGGTGACGAATGTCTGCGTATGCCACTCGCTTATTATGCTACTTAAGACGAAGACAAGAGCTAATGTGACTCTCGCTCGCTCGCACGTTTTGACTTGTTGAAAAATATAAAATCACTAAACCCATTTTCGAAAAATCGCAAACAACCATTTTGTGTGCAATCACATTGCGCACAGTTTAGTAAAAAAATCACTTTGATCGATACAAGTTTTCCTACTTAAAAGTTTGCTTTTCTAGTTTTCGTACTCAAGCAAACTTTTGAGTAGGAAAACTTGCATCAATCAAAATGAAATTTTTACCAAACTATGCGCAATGTGATTGCACACAAAATAATGTTTTCGATTTTTCAAAATTGGAATTTGTGATTTTATATCTTTCAAAATGTCGAATCGTGCGAGCGAGAGAAATATTAGGTGTTGTCACCGCCTTAACACCGTGACACCGACATTCGTTCTTTGTCTAGTTGCGCACTCATTAACAGTCGGTGCTTTAAATCAATAACGGTGGTCTAACTCAACAGTTACCAGCAAAACAGATAAAGGTGTTTCCACACTCGCATAGCAACTGCGCATGGCTCAAGCCTTTTTGTGCAATGACGCGCTACTCATTGACGCTCCTACATTCATAAATATTTGCATCATAATAATATGTTTGATATTATCATGATCATAATATTATCATGACGTGATGAGTGTCAATAACGTGGCACGCCTTTACCCGATTGTCACCACAAAAACATGACATCATTGCATCAGCGTCATTTCTTGCAGTACCTATAGAGCCAGAGTTGTTTTAAAATACAATGGTTCCAAAAAAATAATATACGATTTATGTACATATTAAAACTTGTTCATTTGTTTCTGTTTAACAAGAAAATACTGTGAAATTGACAGTGATAAGGTGCTATACCTATTCATATCAAGATGTTGCGTATAAGGTACCTTATCTTATCTGCAGTAATGGGCACATGTGTGAATTGTATTTCGTCGCATCATTCTTCAGATACAGTTAACATAGGTAGTGCCTTTAGCCTACACGAGGAATTTCGCACGTTTAGAGAATCGATTTTCAATCGAATTCATTTTTTTTTTTTTTACTACCCGCCCGTCTGTCCGACCCGATGACGGGGCGACAGCCGCCGGCGGCCATCATTCCTTTCTTGTGCGAGGCAGCGTTCGCACGTGCCTTACCAATAAAAAGTGTAAAATACTTAATTTACGTTAATTTTCGTCGTTATGACGAAACGCAAGGACGAATAAAAAATCAAGCGGTACTAACGCAAGATTCGACGAATGGAACAGGAGCAGCGGAAATTCAGACGAATTAATTAGTCGTCTTCGTCGGAGGACTCCGATAATGATTCAGGTTAGTAAAGTGTTTATTCCGTTGTATCCGCACCGTAACTAAGTCTCGATATTACGCCTGGAGGTTGACCGTGTGTCATCACGAAGGTATTGCCTGGAGGTTAACCGTGGGTTAACACGATGGTATTTTGCATTCGTACAATACGAATACGCATCAAAATTCGAGCACAAAATCGCCTGGAGGTGGATCGTGTATCCTCACGAAGGCAATTTATGATTTTGTACCAAATCAAATTACATTTTGATTTTAGTTACTAGGCAAAAATAAAATAAGTACCTACTTATCACCACGTGTGATAATTTTTATTTTGTTTTTGCTAGCGTGTTCAGGTTATTATCGTGTCTATTCCGTTGTATCCACTGTAACCAAGTCTCGATTATTACGCCTGGAGGTTGACCGTGTGTCATCACGATGGTAGTTTTTTGCCTGGAGGTTAACCGTGGGTTAACACAATGGTATTTTGTATTCGTACAAAAACGATTACGTATCACAACTCGAGAATAAAATCGCCTGGAGGTGGATCGAGTATCCTCACAAAGGCAATCTATGATTTTATACCAAACCAATTTACATTTGATTTTAACTAAAATCTAGGCAAAATAAAATACTTTATCACCGCGTGCGATAAATTTAATTTTATTTGCTAGCGCGGTTTTATTTTCTGAAGTACCCTCAATCAGTAACAATAGTTTGCGAAATTGCTTTGACAAAATGAAAACTGCGACAACGCTGATCCAGAGTCCTTGGGTGCAGCCGCTGTCGAACAAATCTGTTAGAAATATCGAGGAAGGCAAAGATGATTGCAACCAAGCTCCGGTTCGACCGGCTCCAGTGCCGGACCTGGGCCTCGATATTCTCATCGCTTTGGGTGAGACCGGAGAAGAAGTGCCGATGTTCGGCCCAAAAATTCACCTCTGCTATGGTTACCCATTCTTTGAAAAGGAATGACCAAGGAGGCGAAAGAGAAACTCGTTAAAGAGTATCCTTTGCCAAAAAATTGGCCACTGTTACAAGCGCCATAAACTCAATCTCGAGTTGTCTGCTTCTGTATCTGAGGGTGCCCGGACCCAGAACAAAAGAGTAGAAGCCGTGCAGCAGCAATTGGGACAGGGAATATCTGCCCTCAATAAAGGCTTGGAACTCCTTCTGGATGACGGCGACGGCAAAGACAGACTACAAGCTATCAAATCTCAGTGACAGCAGCAGTAGACTCCTGTGCGATCTGCACTCTATGGAGACGGAGGCCAGAAATAACATTATTTCCCCTGGATTGTGTAAATCCTTCTTGAACATAATGCATGACGTCGACCGAGATGAATTTGTTTTTTGGAAGCATAAGCTATCAAAAAGGAAACGCCACAAAAGTAATCGAGAAGCATAGATTACAAATAAAGAAACCGGCTCCAACCCCTAAGACGCCTTCTACGTCATACCAACCGACGACAAACCGTTCAGGACTCCCTGGGAAACTGGACGGGCCCTTCTCGCTTCTCGTCGAACAGGGGGGGGGGGGGCGGTAAGGGTCAGAGGAAGAATGGTCCAACGGGCCGGAGACCTCCGGCCGGCATGCTGCTCAGCTGAATCAGCCGAAGTCATCGGCGCAGAACAGGCAGCGCGCACCATTTCAATCACAATAGAGGTTACATGAAGGCAGAATCCATTACTTTTATAATTGCTGGCTAAAAATTACAAAAAATACTTAAATATAAAAATGGATTTCAAACGGGTATTCTATACCGTTCTGTAAGAATGTAAGACAGCTCTCGACACCCGCAACTCGGTTTCAAGTAGCGAGCTGCCTGATTATGTTTCAATGCATTGACAAATTTTTAAATCCATTGTGCTATTTCTCCATGTCATAGTTCTAATAATTATTTTATATCCAGCTTATTTTTTAGCCCCAAAGCCCAACGGGCCTATAATATTTATTTTAAATCTAAAGGTTGTTAATAAATTTATTTCGACCTCTCATATAATTTTCAAAATAGAGGACCACAGGACTGTGGCCAGACTCATACATAGAGCTGGTTTTATGGCAAATAAAGATCTTAGAGGTTTTTTTGTTAGATCCTATAAAAAAAAAAAAAAAAAAATGTTTTGAATTCAGTGCCCTACCTATGGTATGTCGTGGCTCTCTGGGTCTTCACAGAATTAATGAAAGATGTCATTAACTATCTTAAGTCAACAGGGCTATAAGCATTCTTCAGTAATATATATTTATGATATCTTAAGTACCTACTGGGGACATTTACGATGAATGCCAAAAAAAAAAAAAAAAAAAAAAAAACATTGTTTAGGTTTTGTCATAAATTTTGAGAAAGGTAACCTCGAACCTAAACAGGTTAGTCGATTGCTAGGTTTCCTATTTAATACTGTCGATATGTCACTAGGCTTGCCAGATGAAAAACGACAGGGGCATCATAAAGTTTACTAAGAAGATTTCACAAATTCCAAGATGCTCCATTAGGGAGTTATCACAACTAATTGGGATACTTACTGCAGCATGCCCCGCAGCTAGATAAGATTGGTTTGGTTGTACACCAAAACCCTGGAACGTCAAAAATATTAAGCCCTTCCAAAAGTATAACGATTTTGAAGCCAAAATAAGGCTAACACCTAAAATCTTAGCCGACCTAAAATGGCGGTAACAGAACATAATAGTGACTTACAATATAGGTTACGATCAGACAAAATATTTGATTTATAAATATTTACTGACGCGTCCAGAACAGACTGGGGCGCTTTTGCGAAGGGAAACGAGCGGGTGGTGGATGAAGAGAGGATGAACCTATCCCATCACATTGATAAACTTGAACTATTAGCTGTATTCCTTGGTCTTAGAAGTTTTGCTAACACGTATTATATTACTGCTCTATATTGCTTCGAGTAGACAACACAACTGTGGACAATTTTACGGTTAATTGGAACTCCGAACTTCCGATACTCAAATGATTGCGCAAAATTATTTATAACAAAGCAACTGATATTCTAGTCTTCCCATATTGGCCATGTCAAGCATAGCTCCCGTTGCAAAAAAAAAATATATATATATATATATATATAATTGTTAAGTAATAATTGTTAAATATGTCTGATATTATCTTCTTCGAACATAAAGTGTAACATTTTGCGCTCTCGTTTAGTACCAAACAATACTCGGTTACATACAAATTGTGGTGGCAGTATTGTCTCGATAATAGTATAAGTACCTTCGAAGCCCCATTACCATCCGTAATAGCCTTCATAGTTGATCATTTCTATGAGCAACATATGGGGCTAATAATATTCATCGTTCTGCCCTAACATTACTCCTTAAGAGTAGTATTAGATGAACGAATAAAACGTATATTAAAGGGTATTTACAGACGAAAAACATCGCGCCCCAAATATACTGAGACCAGTTTTTGAGTCCCATCTCAAAAACTGGTTCTAGATTCCTATTTCGAATGGTACCCAAATTGTAGGTAAATTGACCTTTGAGAATAACATAACTAACCAGTAACGTCTGCACCATTAATGGGGCAAATCAATGGTGCAAACGTTACCGTGAAAATTTAAATGTTTTGTTTAGCTTTGTGTACGTCACATCGCGTCCAGACGTTATCTCTTATAAAAACCAAAAACATCTACAGGTCTCCATTTGCAATAAAGATATTTATAAGTGACATCATTATAAAACCTTAGGCGCCAAATTGAGAGCAGCCAGTATTATTCTTACCTTTCTTTGTGAACAATTCAAGCATATGCCCAGCAAAGACTCGAGGACTATCTTTTAGTAACATTAGCTTTTCGGCCTAAAGGAATAGATAACCTCCTATTATCTCACAAAAAACCTCATACGAGAGCATCGGCTCAATCAATAAATAGGTAGGTAGATCAAGCAGACTCTGGCAGAGAGCGGCGTCCACGTAACAGTGTTCAGTCCACGTCTCCACCTCGGAGGTGGCTGCGGCGGCCTCGGCCGGAGTCTGCATCTAAACTATAAGAAAGACCGCGGGCTGGTCCGCCTCTTCGATAACGTTTGCGAAATTCTATAACCGCCCAGTGGAATGGACGGACTCTTGCTGATGGAATCTTTGCTCGTTATGTCTGTGAGATTGTTTAAATTTGTAGATAAATAATAATTGTCAACTAATTAGGTACCTAGTTTAGACATTTGTCTGTTTTGTTTAATATAAGATTGGATTTGACTCAATCTTACAATGTTTATCATTATAAGAAGTACCTATATAATATTATTAGTTTTTGTTCTAATAAAATAAAATGTTTTCTACGAGATTCATTAAAATGATTCTTTTGGCAAGCCCATTTTGCTCATGATGCAGAAAGTCTCTAAACATCTACCTATGTTAACTGTATCTGAAGAATGATGCGACGAAATACAATATGAGATCAAACGAACTTCTTGAAGTGAAGTTCGATCATTATTGTATGAGTCGCATCATTCGAAGATACAGGGTTCCCACCCACCCAAAACCCCACGTAGAAAACAGAAGTCTCTGAACATGAATGATGGCCGCCGGCGGCTGTCGCCCCGTCATCGGGTCGGACAGACGGGCGGGTAGTAAAAAAAAAAAAATGAATTCGATTGAAAATCGATTCTCTAAACGTGCGAAATTCCTCGTGTAGGCTAAAGGCACTACCTATGTTAACTGTATCTTCGAATGATGCGACTCATACAATAATGATCGAACTTCACTTCAAGAAGTTCGTTTGATCTCATAGAGTCTTTTCGCAGTAAGGTGGCACAAGTGTGCAAAGACCTTATCGCAATGATCTAGTTCCTATTATCTATTACTAGTTGCACCCCGCGGTTTCAGCCGCGCAGATTTAAATCCCAGTATTCGCACGGGATAAAACGTACGCCTATGTGCTATTCCAGACTATAATCTATTTCTCTGCCAAGTTTCATCCAGATCCGTTCAGCTGTTCCTGCGTGAGAGAGTAACAAACATCCATCCATCCATACATACTTTCGCGTTTATAATAGTAGTAGAATGTATATTATTTTCTATATTCCAATTGTGTTGATTTGTACTAGAGGTCTTTCTGTAATTTATGTAGTCATCTACTGATTTAGCACCTGCGAGTTCGTTACACAAATTCTGTTTATTTTTGGACAAAAGTATATATATATATGTACATATAAAGTCCTATAGCCAATCAAAACCGGAAATATACTCAAAAAAAGTAAATTTATGAAAAGTTACAAACTTGTAACTTTCTTATACTTAATGAATGAAATAAAAATCTCATATCAAAGGGTAAGAATGAGTAAAAATAAGACGCATATTAATGATGGTCACATGAATAGACTGTATAAAGTGACCTCTCTAATCAAAGGTACCTAGTTTACAAAGTATTACACTAATCCGGTTTTGAGACGATATAGAATTAAATTATGCAAGTGGGTGAATCAACTTTTAAGGCACTCCTTTGAGGACATTTTGAACAACAAAAAATAAAAAATAAATTATCGAATAATTATGAAACTATGTTAACATTTGCTCAAGTTTATCTATTTTTAGGTTTTGCAGCGGGGCACGACATTTAAGCTAATTTAAACGAGTTTTTTTAGAAAAACTGAGGAGTGTGCCTAATAAATATCCATTGCGTTACTTCTTTGTAAATGCCAAAACATTAAATTAAACGAAAAAATTAGAAAAATGATCATTTAAATCATTTATTCATACTATAATTCAGTCTTTCTAACTTGTTCATTATGTTTTTTATAGCTAACCTATGAAATAGAGACAATTCTAGGTCCACTGCGTTACTTTGAAAAATTTTTCAATGCTTAACTTTAGGATAAATCACAACATAGCACAATCAGACATACATTTCTTATTTCTACAATAGACATGAGTCTTGGAGACTTCCATCTAAACTTTTTTTATAAACAAATTTAATGACTATGATAGTTATCTTCAAAAGACATAATAAAAGTTGAGGGACATTCGAGTAACGCCAGATAAAAATAGTAACGCCTGAGAATTTTGAATCATCAAAGCTTCCATAATCAGGAACAATGTTGCCGACCAGTATCTTAAATATATCAGTATTTCAACAACAATAGCTTTAATTACTTTGTTGGTGTCACTGCTCGAACAACCCAACAGTGATCAGACCAGCATTCTCTTTTACAAAGGTTTTGAATAGATTTTTCATCAAATCCAGCATTGATCTTTTTCGTTTCTTTACTCCTGCTTTTGTCAGCGTTTCTTTGTTGCCTAGCACGTGATACATAATATCTTAGATAAAAATCTTTTATTTTCTTCTTCAAAATAGTGTTTTTATTTGTACAGTCCTTTCTTTTAACAATTTTGTCAATACCTAATGTCTCCTTAACTATCTTTTTTTCATTCGTGAATCCTGTAAGTATTTACTTCTACAGTTGAGAAAATCTTATTTGTTACCTCTCGTTCTTTCCTAGACTTTTATAGGTTTCCTTTATAGCACCGCTCAGAACTTTGTAATTTTGATTTAGTGGGGTAGCTAGTGCTCGTGGTTCTGTATCTGTTCTTTGTCGGTCTCTTGATCGCGGTGGTAAGGTTCTTAATCGTGGTGGTTGGCCGCTTAATATTGGTTTGTGGGTGGGTTCGTGGGTCAAGAGATCCAACACCAAAATCCAAACCAACGTTAGGTTTCTTGATCGCAGTGGTGGGTATCTCAATTGCAGTGACGTATCCATAAACCGTCAGAAAATTTGGAAGAATTTAATGAAACTCCACCAGAGTTTCATTAAATTCTTCCAAATTTTCTAATCTGGTGTCGGTTCTAGGCGTATCATTCTAGGTGCCTGTTGTGACTATCTCTCAACAGTCTCTTTAAAAAAAATATAATGTCCCAAAAGTTATTCTCCGAGCGGGACTTAAACCTGCGACCTTCCCCTTGATACGGATCTACGCTACTAACTGCGCCATCGGAGTCCGATCACACTCAACGAATAGCCTGTTTTAGTTCTTTAGAGTGTCGTTTTCGTAGCTTCCATATCACGTTCGCGTTATGTTTTTCTTTAGATCTATTGCAAATCTTTTAGTTTTATGGTATAGAGCTCAGTGTTTTTTCTTCGTTTCTTCATCGTTTCTTTTCTATATTACTTAGTTTTGAGTCTTTTTTAAAAGCACTTTGGTTTTTCTGCTGCACGAAGTGGCATTTTTAATGTTGCACAAACCATGAAAAAAATTAACTATACCTATTGATATCTTAGAAACCTAAGTAAGACGCAGAATATCATCCACACAATCCATTAATGCCAACTTGCAATGTCTATTTTCCTTACATTCTCTGGCGTTATCAGTAACTCTAGAGAAAATTTATCCAGCGTTATCCGTAACGATGGGGAAAATTTCTATAAAAAAAATCATAAATAATTCCACAGCTTAAAATCACCAAATATTTTGTCATGACCTTGAAATCAGACATCATAAGCATCATACTGACCTAATAAAATTCAAATCTCTTAAAAACTTACCAAGATTCCCGCCGCAACGCTGTAGAGCGACAATAAACCCACGCGCACCCGCTGAGATCTTTCTGCAGGCTGAGGGCCGGGTAAATCGAGGTAGGGTTTGTCGGATCATACCAACAAAATATTAGACAATAATCGCCTTAGATGACACCAATCTAGGCACCATCTCTTGACAACGGTCATTAATTTTTATCGGTAACTCTGTAGAGCTGCTGTTTTGAACAAAGCTTAGGACAAAAGTTTAGATGCATGAATAATATATAATTTATGTAAAACTTTTATGAATGTTAACATTAAACGTAAGCTTATCCTTTTCTAAATTATAATATTCGGTGAAAATGTTGTGCTTTCATACATTTTTTTTGAGAAACGTCTTATATTGTTTCGTCACCTAGGCCTGGGGACACATGTTTTTTGTATGGATATTGCTTATTCTCTACTGAGTTACCATAATAAAACCGATTTTTTTTCCATAAACTGTAAAAAAATAAAACTAGCATATTAGCAAAGGATCTAAGTTTACGTTAACATCAAAATAACCGCATTTTAAAAAGAAATACAGATTTTATTGCTATTTGCATGACATGGACACAAAAGGAGTGCCTTAAAAGTTGATTCACCCAAGTAATAAAATCCCATTCTGTGTCACAAAGCGGCTTCGAGCACGCAATTTCTCAAAACATTGTCGCGTCATTTTTCATTGCATCAATCAGGCCGCTTGTGTGGACAGGACTTTATCCTTCAGGGGTGGCATAAGGATGACACTCTTTCCCTTTTTCGTTAATATTGTTCAGGGGACCAGAGAAGCTGAGATTGATGTAAAAGTGTTCAGTCAGTTACAAAATTAACAAAATCACTACATAGTATAGAACAAAGTCAATTTCTCTGTTTCTACATCCTTATGTCCCTATGTATGCTTAAATCTTTAAAACTACGCAACGGATTTTGTTGCAGTTATTTAATAGATAGAGTGATTCAAGAGGAAGGGTTATAATATGTATAATACATGCATGATATAGCAGAAAAACAATGTGCACCCGTGCGAAGCAGGGGCGCGCGGACGGGTCGCTAGTATATTATATTATACTAGTTGCATCCCGCGGTTTCGCCCGCGCAGATTTCAATCCCGGTATTCCCACGGGATTAAAAGTAGCCTATGTGCTATTTCAGACTATGATCTATCTCTCTGCCAAGTTTCATCCAGATCAGTTCAGCCATTCCGGCGTGAAAGAGTAACAAACATCCATCTATCCATCCATCCATACCTACGAACTTTCGGGTTTATAATATTAGTAGGATAGGATTTTTCTTTAATTTATGTTATTTCAACGATACCTAGCTTGCTACTCTTAAATTATATTTTTTTGTAGCTCTTGGGCAGCCTCAGTAGGTAGAATACACGTACAATGAAAAAAAAAATACGCCAACACTGATACTGATTGTGAAAAATTTCATAACCATCACATCTACCACCACATCTACCAGCATTTCCATATTTTTTTTATAAAACTGTGACAGTGACATCCTTGATAACACTTGTAGGGTTGTCTCATCTACTGTTAAATAGAGTGTGAGCCAATGAATATTTTTATTGACGAGTCTGACGAGTTTGCGTTGGATTTCAGAATCAAACTCCGTCGTATCACTTACTTACCTATTCTGCAAATTTATAACATTGAACTCTATCACATCATGATACAGTTCGATATAAAAAGAGTTGTCAGAAGGTAATGTCAGGGGTCAAATAAACTTAGGCTTAAATTCACCAGGCATAAGGTTTCAAATACATTATTATAATACCAGTGTAACTCAAGACGACAGTCATCAACGTGGCATAGTAGAAGATTGCGGACGAAAAGTGTCTTTCTTGCGTTTCTTATGCAAATATTAACATAATCTTGCCGTCATTAATCAGGTGAAATGCCAGGGGACTTTGAATGTGTCCAGATGGACTTCATTGTGAGACGCGCTACATTTGAGACAGATATCAATCAAGCACCTTTATGAACATCATGTTTATTCTGGGGCAGATTGTGAGTAAGGGCTTTTTGAGTAATGGGCATTGCAAGATTGATATCAGCGTGAAATAAAATAATTTATTAAATGCCAGTTAGGGGCTAGAACACACATAAAGTTGGAAATTATGTTGTGACAGAGAGATTAGGAGGTCAGAAGTATCGAATGCAAGACGCACAGATCCGGTCTCACAGTACCCAATCATCATCATCATCATCATCATCAGCAGCATGAATAAGTTTACTGCTGGAAACAGGCCTCTTTAATATTTGGAAGGGTTCAAGCAACATCACAGTTAAATGCATGCCAATTGGCATAGAATTTGTTACACATTTATACTGTATAGGCTAAAATTCATAGCAGATTATAGCTTAGTAGCCTTAGAATTTGAAAATAATTGTCTGCAAAGACAGTAGGTAATCTCAACGGCCAATGTAATGATTGGACATTACTAGAACCCCCTTAGATTATACTCGTGGCTACTGAGTACCAAGAAATCTGAGGGGATAAAAGTTGGGAGGCTATTTCATTTAAATATTTTTACTATGTAAGTTATCTCACTCTTATCAGTATTTGTTGTCGTAAAAGCCCCAATATGCTACATTGTTTCCGTTATCACTTTAATTATAAAAATACCAGCTGTGACCCAAACTTTGAACATAACTCTTATCTTGCTATCGTGTTTTGTAACTATAGCACTTAAAACAACAATTTGTGCCTACTTGTGGAAACCAATCACAATATTTAAACAACAGTTGTATTTATAAAAACTAAAAACCACCAAATGGTCGCATGTGCTTTGCAGATTTTACTAAAAGTCGTGAGAGCTCCTTAACTTTTGTTGAGCGTCGTACAAACGTGCTGAACAAAAAACGCTCTTCAGTAATTATTATTTGGTTTAGAGTTTACTTTAGGTACCATATCGGTATGGTTGCTATACAATTTACCCACCTGTTGTAAGTACCCACCTAGATATATAGTAAAAAAGTTGAAATAAGATAGCTATCTGCAATGCAAGTACCGTTCTTATCGATCGCTTTTTGACATTTAGAATCATCAAAATTCGTTAAAAATGGTCAACAATTTTTGACGATTCTGCTGGTGCTTGAAACGAGTCTCATTGAGGCGCACTTCTACAGCCTTCACAGCTCAGTTGGTAGTAACTCTGCCTTCTGAGCTGTAAGCCGGGGTTTGGACCCCACCGAGAACAAACATCTATGTTCATCACACAATATTTGTTCTCTGTGGGGTAAATCTATATAGTATAAAAGCAGTAATGAAGTTCTAATCCTAAGTCTTACTAGCACATGCCGTAGCTATAAACTAGTGAAACACGTGTTCCTATATTAATTGCCGATAGTAAAGTTAAATTGGAAACAATAAAACTGAGTCCAACACCTTTACGATACAGTTGTAGCGAGCTGGGCGGGCCGCCCTCGCCTCCCTCGCCGCCCGCCCAGCCGCTCGGCAAATATGCGGCGATACGCGTGTCAATGCGTCGTGGACATTTAAACCATTTTCAAACAAAAGTTGTATGAAACTATATCTCTATATTATTTACTAGCGACCCGCCCGCGCGCCCCTGCTTCGCACGGGTGCATATATCATGCATGTATTACACATATAAACCTTCCTCGTGAATCACTCTATCTATTAAAAAAACCGCATCAAAATCTGTTGCGTAGTTTTAAAGATTTAAGCATACATATGGACATGGGGACATAGGGACAGAGAAAGCGACTTTGTAAGTACTTTGTATGTAATATCGAGCTTGAAACCAGGTAGGTAAAATTTCTGAATACTGGTGGTCATTGGCATATCCCAAAACTAATCAAGTTAAAATACGAAGGCTATCACATTAAATATATACTTACCAAACTACTAAACTTATGTTTTTAATATAACATAGTTACCAAACATATGTGATTTATTTATTTTATAATGCAAAGCAAACTTTAGATACTTTCAACAGTTTTTTTTTCACACAGTACTTATCTAGCCCCTAACTAAGCACAGCTTGTAATATGGAAACCAGATCGTTGATATATATATTACATACTTTTTTTAATATATATGTACACATACATATGTATACATGTTATATATAACATTAAAAGTCCTGCTTCAAATACTTTGGAATACAAATAAAAAAAATCCTGTTCATTTTTTGACGCTGTATCTATGCAGCGGACATACAACATTTACCTATTCCATGAATAGAAAACTTTTGCCCATCAATAAAAAACTGCTACTGATAATCAAATGAGTTACCCGACACATCAAGACTATAATTATTCCAAAACAGATGTATGTATCATAATCGTCGACGTACCTCAACAAAGACCCTTGTTGTATCCACATGGAGCTCGTCCAAAGCTGCAATGCATGTGCCAAACATCTGAAACCGTTCCCTTTCAAATGTGGCTCCGAGCTAAAACAGATTTGGAGGGAGGAAGTGGCACATTGATAATTATAAACAACAGTTTTATACGACTTTTAAAAGATTTTTCTGCCGCAAAGTATTGAAATTACAGGCACATGAGGCTTCATATTTTTGACGTCTAAAGTAAGTAGACGCAAGTACCATTGCTACCGTGCGTGACCAAAGCGAGGCAATGATTTGATATAGATGCAATAGATAAAGATGTTGTAGATCACGGACAAGAAGAATAAAAAAATATGTTTGTTTTGATGTGTTCTGATTTGAAAGTGCCGTGCTATTGTAATTAGGCCAATAATATTAATTTTTATATTAAGTATTTCTTCTGTGTTCTTATGACACAGTGGGTGCAGTGCGAGCTCCTATGTCATGTTTTCTGAGGCATGTTAACACTTTATAGCGTGATACAATCTAAATATATATAACTCAAAGGTGACTGACTGACTGACTGACTGACATAGTGATCTATCAATGCACAGCCCAAACCACTGGACGGATCGGGCTGAAATTTTGCATGCAGGTAGATGATATGACGTAGGCATCCGCTAAGAAAGGAGTTTGATCAATTCCACCCCCAAGGGGATGCAATAGGGGATAAAAGTTTGTATGAGATTTTCAAGGGAAACGAGCGCGAGCAAAGCCGCGGGATCAGCTAGTTTTATTATAATTATGCAGATCGTTTAAAATCAGGTGCGCCAATCTACATCCTATAAGAGCATTGATATTATATAAATTCATTTTTAGTCAAATTTCTAAAATAAATTTAAAATGCATTTTAGTATTCAACTGCGGGGCCACTTTTCCCATATTATTATATCCTTGAGTATGATATTGCCATTTTGGCTATTAAAGTCTGAATTTGCATCTGTCTGGCCTTTATTAATATAGAAAGCTGGAACATCACTTGTTAAACATTTATATTCAATCAGTCGTCAGTCGCAAACAGTTGCAAAAATTTTTTTATATTTACAATTGCAATAAAAATGCTTGATGTTCCGTTTATGCTTAGGAGATCTTCGTGAGAAACTTCTTCCTCGTGTTATCAGTAATCCGCAGTTATCTATGATACGCCCATCGCTGGCACTGCTTTGAGCCGAGCTCGTAATAAAAAGTGTTAGTTTATTAGGGCGTTTGCATACCGGCGGGCAGCTGTGTCCGCAGCTGCGATTCGCGGTGTGAAAAGTGCCGTACCGCGATTCACATACGGACATCTGTACCGAGATTTTGTAGGGGAACTGTACTGACACCTTGTCTAAAACAGCCCTTACTTGCTTTTCTGAAAATGTCACAGTGGCGGGCATAAAAGTAGCTTCAACGGCCTTGAAAGGCCTTTTATGGAAAGTATATTTTCTTCATACGATCATCGTTTTATAACGCGCTTATTATAATTTTAATCATTATTTTAAACGGTTGTCTGGAAGAGATCGCAACATGAGATAAGACCGCCGATTGAAGGACAATAATTAGTATTCCTACCTATATGTACTTTATGATGTACTGTCGATGTTGTCCTCAATGAAGTTATTATTATTTATTATTAAATACCCAACTCAATATTACTCCATTGCCAAACTAAACCAATGCATCTATTACGTAAGACTTCTATTGCGGCATAAACTATTTTTAGACCATTTAAATTGTTAAAGCCAATTAACACTACACATAAATTTCATACCCAATTACGGCGAGTAAAAATAATGAATTAATTCGACTAGTGTCAAGAAACTTTTTTTTTTTTTTCAAATAGTTCGCCATTTCAACATAGGTAGACGTCTTAACAATGTAACGCAAAAGACTGTTAACAAAAGAAAGAACTTCACGACCCCAAACATGCTTTATTAGGAGATGAAAAGAGTACACAAATATTCCAATATTGCCGTCAAGTCGATCACAATGCCTCGTATCGCATCATCTGCAATTAGGGTCACGAATAATTGACGCCAAAGGTTTGGGGCGTTTCTTTCACCATAAAAACCGACATTCATAAAACCCTCATAAGTGAATCAAGATATCGTGCCCCGATGCACCTGGCTTTCACCCCGGGCTTGGCCTATTTTATTATCAAGGTACTTGAAAAATTCAATAATACTTTCCACGGCTCATTGGTTTCATGAATAGGGCTTTAGTCTGCTGGTCGTGTTGTGCAATTTCGTCGTGCAATTTTTATATTGTTTCCTCAAGTTTGTTAGGCTGATAAAGATCTTCGTAATCTGATATTTCACTCAAAACAACGGGCTTTCGGTAAATGTTTTGTTCTGTCCCTAAGAAACTTCCCCGCGCTTAGTTTGTCTTAAATAAAAATGGTATTTTACATGATCGTAACACCAAAAAGCAAAGGTTCATTAAAATCCCTTACAAATATGCAGAACCGAATGAGTTTCACACCACATCCTGAGGTCCATGTCATGGGATGAAGATTACACAGATGCAGAGATCCAAAAGAAGTAATCTATACCTGTAATAACCCGAAACAGCTAAGGAATATTATTGTAAGCATTTTCTTTCAGTGCACTCAGTGCACACGCAATAATTTGACTAAAATTTACTTTAAAATTTATATCACTACCACTCTTTTGAGTTGTGCTATATATATAAGGTCAGCGAATAATTTCTTAGACAGTCGTCAAATACTCGTTTGAATCAAGAGGAATGCCAAAGATGTTTCTATTGATAGACAAAATAACAATTTTCAATTCGTTCCCATTAATCAAGTACTTACATATGCGCTGCATTCGCTCTGCTGCCAATCTCCTCCATATCATAATCCAATATCCATTCATCAGAATAGAATGAGCAACGCGAATCCAGCTAATGGTCCTATAGTTCCTTTATCGGCAAGTTAAGTGCCTGCACAATAGAGGCGGCTCCCACGCGTGTCACAACACCCCCATAACATTCATTCAACCGCTTCAAGCAGACCTTGCTTCCCTCCCAATCTCGGTACAAATCCGGAATATTACGGGAGTTAAATTGTATACGGATGGTTTAAGTTAGAGTGGTTGTTCATTCGTGGGATGACGTCACAAAGCACAGCGTGATCCTCTGATCTCCAACATTCACAACAGTAACGATTGTGGGAAAATCGGCACAGTTTTTGTTATAAATCTGTGGGAGTTTCGTTTTGACGTTACAGTAGGGCTTTGTTTTTCCACTTTTTCTCGTGTCCACTGTAATGTTGTGAGCATATTTCATTTCAGTTGCATTTTTCACGTGAGTGAGTAAGTAATCCTATGTTTGCGTCATATGTCATATACACGTTTCTTTTATTTAATAAAGCATGAAAATTACATCATTTGTTGATTAATGGATTCGTATAAATTCCATCCTTATACAAATAATCGTCTCATTTGAAGACTGTGTTGACAATATTGAGTTTTGGTCATAAATGTTTCTGCGAGTGCAGTAACTAAAACGACTTAATAAAGTCAGAAACGTCATACATAAGGCCAAGATTTATAGCATCTCTCAATGTTATCTTTTAATAAATATGAAAGTAACATAAAACCTAATGTAATTCACCCTAGCCTGTGCCATGTACGCAGTCACGTGACCGGCACGCGACCCCCTCCCACACTTTCCCCACCCCCGCGCCTTCATTACTCCGATTGCTTGGTATTTGTTCACGGAACACGCACGTGGACGGACGTGTGCATTATTAAATGCCTTTTACGCTTATTGCGAATTAAAAATCCCCCGCCTTAATGGTTGTCATGTTATTAATCCACGAATATAGGGTTGATAGGCTTCGGTTGCCGGATTAATTTTAACCATTAATACAGAAATGAACAGTCAAAACGCCACGGTTATTTGACTGGATTCGATAGTTTTTTTTCTGCTCTCTGATTAATCAGATAAAAGAGAAAAATAATAACAAAAATAAAATTAAAATTGGTGCAAATCTAGATTCGATAGTTTTTTTCTGCTCTCTGAATAATCAGATAAAAGAGAAAAATAATAACAAAAATAAAATAAAAATTCGTGGAAATCTATATGTTCCACGTTTAAATATTTAATAAGTTTCTGGATCACGCCTCTCTTGAAGATTCCATTATTTCTGTAAATCGTTATTCAATCAGCAGAGCGTTCACCTCTCATTAAGGTACTGACCCACGACCTCTGCCCAAAAGGCTCTCACGGTGGCTCTCACGGTGGTTCTCACAGGAACGCAGGCGAGTCCAGTCAGCATGAGAAATTGATGAATTTTACAGACACAATATTTATCTCAAGAGCCACTAATTAGATAATTTTGAACGAATCATAATTATCAATTCTTTCATTTTCAAACGGCCATGGAAAAAAAAGTGAGGGACTTGCAACCAGAAATACCTTTAACCTGGATACTATAACGAAACACTACCTAATAAGAAACAGGACAGGCAGGCTTTGAAAGAGGAAGTCCGTAAAAATTTCACCTGGTCCTGGATTCACCTAGTTTTAAGATGTTTCAAAGTGATCCTTACGATTCAGCAGAATTGGTTCAACTGAATAAATACCTTTTTTGCTTTCAGTGCCTCGGTGACCTTAACTTCTTAAGGATATTAAGTACATACCTACCGCAAAAGATTCGCGAAATTTCTTAAGTAATTTTTAATTATACACTACGTCGTCATTAGTTATAACTTTATTTTTTTGGCGACCTCTGTGGCGCAGCGGGCGAGAGCCTGCCTGCGACGCAAGAGGTTGCGGGTTCGATTCCCGCCGTGGAACAAATTTGTGTACGATCTGCAGAAATTTGTTCCGATGGTCTGGGTGTTTTCTATGTATAATAAAAAATATCTATCTATGTAAGTATATAATGTATTAAGTGTATCAGTTATCTAGTACCCATAACACAAGCTTTGAATAGCTTACTTTGGGGCTAGATAGTGCTGTGTGGATTGTCCAGCATTATTTATTTATTTTATTTTATATTTATTGCATTATGATCTACTTTTGGTACTGACTGTCCAGATTCAAACCAAATTATACAGTTGAACCAAAGTTTGCTTACCACATGTTCTCACGTATGATGCATGCTTTTGTAATTTTCATATTACTTTTTATCCAAAGGAGATTGTCCACTTTGCTGGAACTTGACATGCAGGCAAACAATATTGGGCGCTCCGTCTCATTAATAGTATAAGGCAAGGGCCTTATGAATAAGGGCCTCTTATAAGACCGATAATTCTCTTGCTCTCTCTTTTAGTTGGCATGAAAGTGACTTTGATAATAATACTCTATAGAGCCGCTATAAAAATAAAGGGATCATGAATAAGAGGCCCTTATTCATAAAGGTCGCTGAGCGCGCCAATAGCTTATCAGACCGATAAGTCGGTTGCTCTCATTGACCGAGCGAGCGAAGCGAGCGAAGCGTCTCAGTTTCCACATTGGCCAAAAATGCGTTTGTCCGGATGTCTGTCTGTCTGTCTGTCTGTTCTCCTCTACAGGTGGCATTTTTCAACCGATCTGGACGAAACTTGGTACGCAGGTTAAATGACTTATTAGAATTTTTTTGTCGTCGGGGATTTTTGATTGGAGGGGTACTTCCCCCAAAAAAAGGGCAAAAAGGGGGCTATTTGATATGCTGGATATATCCACCAAATGAGATCTGATTTCGATTATTCTTTTTTTATTTGAAAGGTAGTAACTATAAGTTGGTCTCATAAAAGTTTGGCGAAGATCTGATAAGGATCTTCAGCATGATGAACAGGATAGCTCATCAAACAATCGATGGTTTTCAATCAAATTTGAGAGAAACACAAAGGACCTCATTCTACACAAGATGATGCAAAAAAAATCAAAAAGCACTTGCACATTACATTTCTCAAATAGCTCACTTTGAGTATGCTCGCGAGGTCTACAGCTCCCAGAGCCACTAGTGTAGTTGGCATGAAAGTGACAAGAATATTCTATAGAGCTGCTTTAAGATGGCAGGAATTATGCGTATAAGAGGGTAAGAAATTTTGTTGCGTTTTGTTCATTAAAGTCTTGACCGCGTTTTCATCTTATTGAAATTCTAGAAAGGTCACTCATTAGACATTTCCATTAGAACTTAAATGGAAAGCAGCCAATTGCTTTTATATCGCCGCTGATTATCTCATTGACTTACAAGGATGCCCCGTTACTATTTAAGCAGTCGGCTGGTTTCTTATGGTAATATGCAGCTGACTGTACTTACCTCACCTGTTTACCATACCTACATGTGATTGATTACTTAGAGCTTGTCTAAGTATAGCGGAAACACGACTCGATTATTCATATCGATTAGCGTGCTTTTGTGTCGATAGGGTTGGTATGAGCGATTTTTCAAAGAGACTTATCATACTTTTACTAAATTCTACTAAATTTATGTAAGAATTGTGTATTACTAACTGGAAGCCCTGAATAATTAAATAAATGACTATTGGAATATCCACCGTACCTGATTTATAAAAGGATAAAAAGTCGTGAAGTTCTTTTTTCATCTACGATAGCAGCGCACACAACACATGTTTATAACAAAAACACTATCAGGTATATCAGATATACAGGGTGTCCCAGAACTCGACGTCAAACCGAAACGGGGCGACAGGATTGATTGTAAACATCATGAGAAAATGAGAAAAAAAATCTATCCCATGCAGTTTGAAAATTATGGGCATTTAAAAACCTAAAAACTTGGTCAATCTGGAACCGTTTTTTGGTTATTGTGGTTAATTTTTATTATTTTTGTTAATTTAAACTTTGGAACCGTAACCCTAAATAAAATTTCTATGAATCACAGTCAAAAATAATTTTTCTTTTCTTGATTTTTTTTATATTTTTTTTTTCTGATTTTTCTCATGATGTTTACAATCAATCCTGTCACCCCGTTTCGGCTTGAAGTTGAGTTCTGGGACACACTGTATATGTATAAATACGTTTACTTTGATAGATTCCGCAAACTCAGTCGCATCCCGCTGCGCGCGTATGCGTCGGCAGTCGTAATCACCCCGACCTGTGACCTGCTCCCACGCCGGCTGGTTTACACGAGCCTCGCTGCTTCCCATCGGAACTAAGAGCCTTATTCTACGGAATTTCATAAACTTTGTCTGTCTAAAAAGCGACATCCTTTTAATATAACAGGAGGATTTTTTTTCAATTTGATGTATTCTATTTTTATTTTTGTTGCGTGACATATTGTGTAAAAGAATAAAAAATACTTATTTTGTCTCTAAATATCTAAAACCACCATTACGATTTGTTTGACGACAAAAAAGACCACCACTCAGCATTTGCTGTATGAGCTCAAGACCATAAAGCGCCGGTTTTCAGTGGCGCCATAATGAAAAGCTTGAGCACAGAAGAAATAGAGTCAATATCGACAAAACCTTAAGTAACATGAAGATACTTATTTGTTAAATGAACAGCACTTCGAAAAAACAAAAGTGGTTCTCTATCATCAGAATGGAAAACTGACGGTCAACCCTTTATAGAAGGCTTCTCGTACTAAGATTGTGTTTAAACTTCCAAGACCTTGAATGCAAACAAGCTGTGAGCAGTACCTAATTGATGTGACCTCATGTGCAGCGCATCACCAAACAAAGGAACAAAAAACTGTTGTACAAAATTGAAATATTTTGACAGCTTACAGCAGATATATACGTCATAATGGCATACAAGCCATGTAACCTACAAATTAATAATATAAGGTATAATCGCAATGTTAATTAAGGATAGGTATAAGAAAATTTGTATATTCGACTAATGGGTTTCGATGAAGCGATAGTTCAAGTGCGTGCAGCGCATTCAGTCCACAAATAGCGAAGTCGATATTAGACGGACACGTGCCGCCACGCGCCGGAAAAGCGCGTAATGAGCTCAAACCCTGGAATACCTAGGAGATAGTATGGCCGCGTCCTAGAATAACTAGCAGTCAGTACGCCCGCACCTGCATGGCACGAATTAAGGGATTTCTCGCGCCCTCCCGTGGGAGCGGAGGGAAACTCATAACCCACGGATGGATTGTTTGCTTTGTCAATACGGAGTGACGGCTAGCCAATATAGCGAGTTCATGGCTTCAGGCTGGCAAGGATATTGAGTTACTGATTGTATTGAACGAGTACAATGCGAAGCCCAGATATTGCTTGTCCTCTTTGCGAATTTATCTCACGGAAATTTGTATGCGGTCTCCGCTGCTCTTATTAAAAAACAGAAGAGATGTTTAATAAAGGTTTAATCTAAACAGGATGCGCTAAAAAAGGTATAAAATTACATGGCATCTATGCGATATTTTAAAATCAGATAACTCTTGCAAAAAACATAAAACTATGTCATATTGTTATCGTCATCAATTTGTACTTTTATTTTAAACAAGGAGTTTATGCTATAGTTTAGGGGTACGCTTAACCGCATTCACACAAAGGTCTGTATCAGTGCAGTATTAGCGATTAAGCGGGGGCTCACGCGATGGTAGCGCCACGCGCGCAACACTCCCACGGCACGCGTACTCTGCCATTACCTATTCACCCTTCCTACCACCTAATGAGAACATTGAGAACTAGCTCAAACAATGCTGTGGAAAGCCACGCACGCAGCTGAATGTATTGACAGTGTGTTCGTAAAGAATTACATAAACGAACTAAAAAAATAACAAAAACCATACCTCACTCAAATCAGTTTCAAGTCGGGCTTTGTAGTCACGACAGTTTTCAGGTTCAGCTCATCGCTTTTTCGTACAGAACCCGGGCATCTGGATCGTGTAGGATCTCAGTAAAGGTCATAATAAACGGGCTAGTTTTGTGGCAATTTATTGCTGCGGATCTCAGTTAAAGGTCCTAATAAACGGGTTAGTTTGTTTAATTTATTGCTGCAATTTTATATGTCCTGCTTGTATTTGCGTAATCAAGATAGATATACGCAGTTGCAGTTTGAAATTGACGCAATTTCTATCCCGTTTAAGGCGAAGGTTGTTTTGGGAAGCGCTTAAGGAATGTATAAAACAATGTAATATTTATTATTCCTAAACATACACTTTTTACACATTATCTTACTACAAATATATTACAACAAGTTTGAATTACGCTTTGTGTTTTTAATACGCTGTTAGCCTTAATTGATCAGGTAAAACCCTCTTCCAAGTTTCTCTCTCTGGTTCTTGCTATTCCAGCAACTTTTACAATGACGACTGGTGTCACACAGGAAACAGACCCAAAAACAATTGTCATTTTATTTGTTGTTACTAATTTCACACTTCAATACTGAAGTAACGTCATATAATAACGACATTTATTACACCTGCAGCATGACTATAACTAAGCATATTGTTTGCATTGCCACAAAAACCCAGACTATTGTTATCTCAAAATTATGAAGGTTATATTCCGCTTATATGCCGCTTATTTTTACTTGTCTCGATTTTTTGCTGACTATTTTTTGGGGTTCCGTGCTAAGTTTAATGTAACGTTTATTAGTATTAATAATGATTTATAATAATTTAAAATAATCTCTAATAATAATTATTTCTCATTATTAATAATGAGAAATAATTAAGAGAATGCTTAAAATAATTTTGTATAACAGCCGGTTTCTGAAAGCTCGAATAAAACTAATCGGTTGTCAAGTCACATGCTATTCCAGTTCAGCAGATTTAAAGTTTTTCTCTAAAATAGATAGAGATAGTTAGCATAATGTTTTCCACATTAATTTATGAATTTCTTTTTGACACAGAAACCTCGCGGGAACCCTCTGTTGATTTGCATTCGAACTAGCCACTTTTTTTCACTGTCGCCTATAATAAAAGTACCTGTCTTCCTAAGACAATATTCTGTCAATTACACAGCAAGGTGCTTTCGATGCAAGATGAAGGAAGCTGGACAAAGGACCGAACGTGAGGGCACAATACTTACACCGGTAAAACAAAATTGCAGTCGTAAATTTAATTTCGCAGGTAGCCGTGAAGACACGTTTTGACGGACATGGCCCCTTACATTTCTCACTAAATAAATCAGCCTATAGTTTGGTGATATCATGCAAGATTTACAAAGAAAAATAAATTGATTAATTATCAGCTTATGTAGCAAATTTAAAAACATAATATTTTTATGATTGTGCCCTGAATATTGCAAGTATAACATCCCCCAAACACTAAACTGTTTCAAAATTTAAGTTGAATTTGAGTTATAAGAACGTATATTTTAAAAATTGGCTCGAAATCTGTATTTGCATGCCACCGTATTTTCACTGTATGCCACCGACAAATGCATTATTGGATTGGTTACTGTAAAAGTTAAAATGGAATCAAAGACGAAGAATTGCCGTTAAATGTGAAATTATCTTGGCTTACTTAACCCCGGTTACTGAGAGCTCAACACTAATCGGCTGTCAAGTCACTTGCAATTTCAGGTTTTTCTTCAAATTAAATAAAGAGATTAGTGTTGATCGCGCTTTCAGAAACCGGGGTTGAGTTGAAAATCAGTATGTGTAATTAAAACAAAAATACGGACTTTTTAATATATAATTTGACGCATCGTAAATGTGCACGTGTGACCGTCGAACAATAGCATAAAGTTACATCGAAATTCGGTATTTTACAGTAACATCCCATTATACAAGATCAAGCAGCGGCCCAAATAACTCAAAATGAAGCAATTCACTACCTGAGTTCTTTCCTCCCGCCTCCAAGGTGACTCCACTTTTTGCGGCACTCGTTTTTTATGGGCACCGTGTTATTATCACGATTCGGACTTGTGTGGTCGGACTTTTATTAGGAAACTATATTGCAATTAGGTATAGCAGACCTTATAAGTAAATAATAAAGAGCCTTATCTCAATTTTCGCAATTATTTAAGTGGCCTACCCACCTAAATAGTTGCGAAAACTGAGATAATCATCATCCTATTCTTAAGCAGGTCCTTGAAGCTTTAGCATTTCGATATGTAAAAAAAGTTATTGACCATTTTGATTTTGAAATTGAACCATCTTTCTAAAGGAAATATTTTTTTAAATAAGGTGCCAAATCTGGATGCTAAATCTAGACGGGTTCCAATTCATTCGATGTATTTCTATCGGACATGAAGAAAACTCTATAGGGTCACTCTATACTCTTAACATAATTCACACATATGTAGACACAGGTGATGTTGGTAAACCATATCAGAACCACAATTAGCACTCGCCTCAATTATTAATTATGGATTATTCATTAGTAATATAACACCCGAAACCTCCCACAAAACCTAATAAGTTTTATTCCAATATTCCAAAACCCTTTCCAAACAATCGGGCTGGTAAAGAAACCGATAGGTCTATTGAATGCTTATAAAATACCGCATTCATAGAAACCTCTGTTGTCATTTAAAACTGTTTATAATAAAGTTTTTTTCGTGAGCACAGCCTCCGTGAGAGCGCGACAAGTGGATGCCTTCACGTCGGCCCATTGTTCACCCCCGACTTCTCCCACTTCCCCCACTTCCCCTGCACTTGTTAGAATCGACTGTGATTGTGAAAGAGCTTGAGTCGTTTAATTATAGAGCTTTAGGATTGATAGAGATTGACTCATATTTTGTGACAAGGCTTTCCAATCCCAATTTCTCAAAACTTTGACGTCATAAATGTGATCGATATTTCGATACTATACATAAATTAAAAGAACAGGACAAGTTGGTTATCATATGTAGTTAATAGTAATTATTTCTTATTTTCGTATAACAAGCTATCATAGAAATATATGGATTTAATTAATTTTAAGTATTTTTTTAGTCTTGGACAAAAGTAGGTGTCATATTAGTAGTATTTAGCTAATTTTCATCTGAAATTTCTACATTTACCTAACTAATTTTACCCATCCTCTCACCAAAATGTTCCGTGATGCTCTTATCAAGAAAAAAATTGTGTCCTTTAATATAAACATAAATAGGTGAAATATCAACATATTAAATTATAATAGATCACAATATTTTTAACTAAGATAACTCTGTCCAAATTGCTACATGGAATGTAGATAAACAAGTGCCCTATCAAATTATCAACAAACAAAATTTACGGACCCAGAAATAAACAAGAATACTGAGGACAAAGTGCATGTCACGAGCGCAACGGCCTTATTCAGGGCCGCCCAGCGCAGGCAGACGCGGCGCCCACAGCGCCCGCCATGGGAAAAATCAGGCTTCGGCGCCCCCGCCCCGCGCGCCCATTGGCCGCGCAATCCCGCCCCGCGTCCCACCAATGCCCATAAATAACGGCGCGGCGCGCGCATCTCCTCATTCCTCGCTCGTGACCCGCGCTACACGCACGCGTGTACTCTCAGTTCAACCCAGTGTTCGTGTTAAGTGTCACTTACAATGAAAGCGATAACAGCAGTGTGCGCGACCGGCGCTTCGGTCCCGGCGATCGCCAACGGACGCATTCAGAGACATCGAGATGGCGAGAACGCGGAGATCCAGATGTATCTGTCGAAGCTCCAGGATCTCGTACCGTTTATGCCGAAAAACAGGAAGATCTCAAAGTTGGAGGTGATCCAGCATGTGATCGACTACATCTGTGACCTGCAGTCGGCGTTGGAGAACCACCCCGCCATGGAGCAGTTCGACGCGGAAGGCGCGCTGGCTGCGGTGGCTCCCTGCGTGGCGCCGCAGCCGCGACCGTCGCGTCGCCCGCTTGGACCCCGCTCCACGCCCAACACCATCCTCCACCAACAGACCTCAAGTCAAGAACATAGAAGTCAAATGGTGAGTTCCACAACCATACTCTATTCACTGATACTCGATGTCGACAAAACAAAATGTTTTCCTTCTATTGTTTTTAACTAGGTACATTGTTTAAATCCCCAAAAAGTTTTCCTTTAATGAGAAATAGGGACCAATCGTTGCCAACAGAACAACTGCATGATTAATATAAAGTTGAATGAGAAATTCAAGTAATGTTGATTATTTCCATATTATTAACCTTCTCTAAACTGCATTAAGTATATTCCTAATTTCAAACCGATGAATCTAATTGCATAACAAACGTCCAAAGGAACAACAATCTAAAATAGAAAGATAGAGTTGCATAAAAAGTAAATGAAATCGGTGTTTTTGCGCCGCGCACCTGCGTCGGTTTCGCAAGCGCTAAGGTAAAAGCGGGGATGCTGAGTTTCACAACACGTGGCGTGGCGACATACGCATACTTTGATTTACAAATCTACACATTTCCTTTAGAAAAACTGTCAGGTATATATGTATAGACCGTTAGATAAGTAACTCCTTCCCCAAAACTTAATTAAGTTAGCTTGTTTCGTCTTCTTTCCCATAACACTCATCACTAGCTAGTAGGTAGGTAAGTATATAACTACTTATTACGGTAAACAAGCAGCAGCTAAACCACAGCTCACGCATGCGTGACTGCTGCTTTGAATTTCAGCCTTGAAGCGCGGCCACCTGCGCCGGCGCCGCGTAAATGTACTGACACACAATCTGAATATTCAACGCATAGGTATTTAATGTAACTCGTTAAGCATTCCGACTGACACGACACCTGATTGCCGTTTTGTAAATTCCGCATAGGGCCAGAACAAAATCAAGGCCCATCAGAGAATTCAGAAGAAATTTCTGAAGGCTTTGTTGATATGTTGGACAGTCGACACTCGGCAGGTGCATCGCGTAGGATTTATGCGTATGCCTGCGATTACGAGCCCCAGGCGCAATGCGCGCTCGTTAATACTTGGTCGCGCCACGTAAATTTTAATCACTGCCAGTTGTTGGAACCGAGGGAAACGTTCAAAACAACCGTGATTTAGGAGACACAAGCTGCCAGTGTTAAATTCACAACAGCGGCGCAAAACGTGATATGCAGACTTTGATAGATTTAATTAATATGCACCACCCGTCTCCAACAGTCCACTAAAATATAAAACCCACGCAAACCCGTTTCCAACTTCAAATTAACCTCTAGACTAACTCAAGTTTT
This sequence comes from Plemyria rubiginata, assembly GCA_963576535.1. NCBI lineage: Eukaryota > Metazoa > Arthropoda > Insecta > Lepidoptera > Geometridae > Plemyria > Plemyria rubiginata. Next base: position 7,912,845 of record OY754917.1, on the reverse strand, counting down.
TCAATTCTCCTAAAAACAACGTTGTCAATATTTGTATCATTAAGAAACAACAAACCAACTGTTAATTAGCCTCGGGCGCCGGCGATATAGCGATAGCTGCCGATATTTACTAATATGCCGCCTACTACCATACCGGAATGTCGACCAATCAGGCTACATTCCTGAATACAAATGCGGAATACGTTCGCGCAAGGACATTGGTCGCGGATCTCTTGATCTGTTGAAATTTGGCCGAACTTTTAATGAGTAGAAAAACTATGGTCTCGGTAATCGTGCGGGAATCTGTGATGTTACGTGCGCGTCGTGAGCATTTCTCGAGAGTATCTCGTGGGCCATCGCCGCACCACAAACCTCCCGTCACGAGCATAAGCCACGGCTGCTATCACGACAGTAATTGTTGCCTGCAGCTGTTCGCCCGAAGGTGATTGTGGGGCCGTGAGATCGATCAGGGATTCTGCTCGGTTACTTTGGAAAATGTTCGCTTGTTGTGAAAACAGATTTCTCTACAAACATGTTGAACTTTTTACACACGTGAATGACTACTCCTTGTTTGACTTTTCACTCCAACCGTAATAAGCTGTTAAGTATCATAATGAGTATTGTTAGGCGTGTAATCCATTGCGGCGGCACCCCTACATTTATGCTCTACAAAGGGCTCCACCCCAATCATAATCATATCTTGTATTATTGATAGTTGATCAACAAAATGACTTAGTATTTGTTTAAATTTTGATAGAGAAAGTCACACATCTTTCAATTGTTGTTTAGTTACGGCACGTTGTGTGAGTTCGGTTAATTAAATGCCCGCATGTTTCTTTTGTGAATCAATTGAACGACCCTCAGAAATCAATTGTTCCATGTGGTGCAAGCGATATCTCTGCGCTAGATCGGTACTGGTTATTGGATCCTGTTAGTCGCCGTCGACTTAGCGCCTACGCGTCGTCCATCCGACAGGCGACACTAACGAGCCGCCAGGTGTCCGCCTGCGCCCACGCTGCGCCGCCTCGCTCCTCTGAATATCTTTGTCTCCGCGCACCTCGCGCATAAATCGCACACGTGAAAGTTTTACGATCACCTTAACGCTTCCCCGAAGTAATAAACCTCAAGGCGAGCCGCGACCTGGCTGACAATGCAGCATCATCGCGAAACGGCAAACCTCAGCACACGTGCAGCAATTTTGCCAATAGCTCAGATGGGTCGAATACCATCGACGACGGATCGATCGAGGGCATTGTGCGGGTAACGGTTGCTCACAGCTGCGCATGAACACACGTGACGGCGCCGGTGGCCGGATAGCTAAATAAATGCGATGAACAGAACGTACTATTCATTATCCGACCGACAATGCTCCTCTCATAAAGGGATTTCACGTGCGCTCCGCGAAGTCCCGATCCGTTCGGGACATGTGTGCTCTCCCTTTGGTATGTGTCCGTAAATAGGGTGTGACCACGTGCGGCCGTTCAGCTGTGTCGCGGATGCGCGGACGGGAAGCAGTAATCCAACACTTGCTGATGCTCGGAACATGAGCATGAGCGGCTGCTGAAACTCTAGCAAATTCCAACACCCTAGTTTGAACAGTAGATAGACCAAACAGAAGCCAAGTTGTTCAAGGAATACAAATTGCCATGATATATTAGGTAAAAAAATAACAGGTCCATTGTTTTGGCTAATGAATTAAAACAGTGTTGAAACAGAGCGCATATGTGGTGACAGATGGCCGGACGCGGGATGTGCATGTGCCACCCGATATAATGATTTTGTCGCAATCACTAATACGAGTAGCGCTAGTGAACAAATGGAAGTCGACATAATTTTATCCAATTATAAAAAAGGTTCAATCGGGAACATGCTCGTACTGATTATATCGGCATTTATCAGCACCGCTGAGTAAATAGGTGCGTCAAATATGTAGACATGTGCGCGCGCATCTGTGCAACGATTGGTAGCCAACCCTCGCTGATTAAATGAACTTACCCTCTTTAGCAAAACAAACCGCCTATAAAGGCAAACCGTGCAATTTCTTATTTGTCTTTCCTTTTGTTACAGACTCAAGAAAAGCAGTACCAGCCCGACAGGCCGTCATGCTAAAGTGCTTAGAATAGAAAAGACTTTAATTTACGGTAAATAATATACCTCGGATTGCGGTGGCGTCTGCAGCCGCTTCGGGAGGCTAGACCTGGAGATCGGGGCAGGCGCAGAGGCTCCAGCACAGTTCCAGTGATCATCATGCGATGAAATCCTAAAACGATCTCGTTACGATCAATTAAACTAATATTATTTGTTTTGTGGCATTACACAGACTTGCATTACAATGCAATCGGCCGTTGTAAAGCGGCCTGTTTTGTTATTTTGTGTAAAAAGCTTTATTAGTTAGTTTAGTTCGATGAGTGTAAATTCATGTTTGTAAATAATGTATGTTGAGTGGTTTGTGGAACACCTTTTCTGGTAAACAAGAGTAAAATACGTTCTTAAAATTCAATATCTATCGATATCAATAATGTCGATACACAAAGCGTATATACAAAATATTATAGTACTGTAAAATTCTATACTATTTTTAATGCACTTTCTAAATCAGTCTTTAGATTTTTAGTTCTATTCTTATAACGATGCTTCCATTTATGTCAAAGAAGTAAACCAATTCAAAGTTGGTTTACATTATTTAAATCTATTTTAGTTAAGTTCAAATTCTTGAGTGTGATTTTGCATGGCGATTTAGTTGCTACTAGAAATTGATTATATTATTTTGAAAGTGTTAAACGTGGATTATTTGAAAAAAATAATTTATTATTCGCGTTTCGCACGTATCTGTAAATAATGTATTTAACCGAAAAATATAAGAAAAAATGATTATCAGTTTAGACCTTTTATGATTTTATTTTGAGTATAAGGTGAAGATGCTTTAACTATCTTAAATTACTATTAATTTTAGTGTATTATAATTTGAATAGACTGTTATAGTTTTAGTTATTTAGTGATGCGTTGCTAAAGATCAGAAAGATAATGTTGTTAGTACATAGTATAGATGGAATGGTGTATGTGCCTACAGAATATACTAAACTTACAGTATAATATTACATACCTTGGGCCCGACCAGGCCGAAGGCAGCTAAACTACATCGTAGTCACAAAACATCAGCAATTAAAATGCATTTCACAATAACCAGTAATTTACTTATTATTTAGTTTTAAACTATGCACTGATTTTTTGACTAATAATGTACCGGTACAAACAAACAGAGAATAAAAAAGATTATAAATTATTATTACACATTTTTATTTATAGTAGGTTTACCCACCTTTTTTTATATTATACCCCGTTATAATGATTTAGCAGATAAATATTATGCTAGGTACAAGGTATTTATAAACAACGTAGTTTATAAATTCCCGATACTACCTTAAATTGAGTAGTAATCATTATGATATTGCAGAAAATAGATAATAGAGAACCCTATTATATCAAAACATAGCCCAATTTTATCAACGCTATATAAAATCTTACTGAAAATATATAGAGGAGGCATGTTTCCTGCAAAATATTTAGTTAAGCTGCTGTTTATTATATAAACCACTGATAGTGTACCTACACTGGTTTCCTCTGGTAATTTTTTTCCTGAATCAGAGCACTACTACAATATAAATCATGACGTATCAAAGTCAACAAAATTCACAAAAAAACAACCTTTAGGGTATGTTTGAAAATAGCAAATACCTACATATACATAGGTACCTTGAGATCGTGCAATTACATCACGATCAATTATCGTAACTACAATATTTGGTCAGCTGCGTACTTATTTCCACATTCAAGGCACTCTGAATAACTAACCATTTAACTTTGGGTATAGAATTCAAAATCGCTTGTCAGTTATTTTAAACCTCCATCAATCGATTATACACCTTCTCACCTTGAGTTGAGGTGCCAAACACAAACTATGAAATTCATAATTCCTAAGCTTTCGGCAAACAAGTCCAAAATTATTATAAGCAAATAGTAGCGCTGAGAAAATTAACAGTTCAAGAGATTATAAATCAAAAAGTAATGAGCGCGACCCTGCCAGGATTCGAACCTGGAATCTTCTGATCCGTAGTCAGACGCGTTATCCATTGCGCCACAGGGCCTGTGATGACAGTGTCGAAATAGGCCAGATAGCTCTCCAAAGCTCCCTGTCTGTTCGATCGTCTGACAAAAATAATGCACTATTTGTACAAGCGAAACTCGACCTTTAACCAAAGCTACAAGTTTCGTTTTACCGAAAGTTTTAAATTGCTTGAAATCATGAAGCCGGTTCCCAAGTTATAGTGGGACCATGAGAAATGGGGTACATTGTTATATCTATAGATGGCAATTACAACTAGGTCATACATTGGATGAGAAAAGTACATGGGACGAGAAGAGCCGAGGACCGGGCTCAGTGGCCTGTCTTCGGAATGACCTTCGTCCAGCAGTGAACATAGGTTGATGAGTTAAGGCAATTGCTGGGATACTGAGATCTTTCACGACTATACAAAACCCAGGCTCGCAATACAGAAAACCAATACTTAAATAAAAACACTACTCTGAAAGAAGTTGCGAAGGCCAATCTAACTAAGTCATAACATATTGTGTTATGGTTTAGTTAGATTTAGTATTGTTAAAAATAGGAATAAGATAAACTCTTTTGGTACTACTATCATTTCTTCGGTTAGGTATAAAAAAAATCAAGACAGATTATGTAACTTCAAATAAATAAAAAATAAATATTGTGTAGACCATGCACAAAGGTCCTTCAGCATTGAAGCGAGAATGGAACTCGTCGGAGAAACATGCAGACCAAGGAATATAGTATTCAAATTCCTTGATACAGACTAACCCCAGTTTCTGAAAGCGCGATCAACAGTAATCGGCTGTCAAGTAACTTGCTATTTCAGCTTTCACTTCAAATTGGATAGAGATAGCAAGAGACTTGACAGCAGATTAGTGTTGAATCAGTCGCTCTCGTCAGAAACCGGGGTTAGGGTACTGCAGGTCACAACCCTCAGAAGTAAGGCTGGAGGCCACTTGTCGCTAAAACAGTAATGTGAAAATATTCCAAGTTGCAGTTATTACCCGAGCGATAACAGTCGACGGTATGAGCACAGGTGGATTTACACTCGTTATCAGTGAAGTGGCTTAGTGGTCACAATACATATTATCGCAAGCGTCATCTTTGCAGCCTTGAATTATTGCAAGTTTCCAGAAGAAAGAGCCTTCATGGGCAGTATAAAAACATACAGAACATACAATATTCGTCATTATTAGTTATTGTTGTCTCATCTCATGCAAGAGCATCTTATTCAGCCAATAGTCTTCGGATCACCAAGGGGGCCACGATCTCAGAATATACGAGTAAAAGAGCTCTTTTTGAAAGGCATGCCCAAGGAAGCCATGCTTGGATATATCTGCAGCCAAGCAGCGTTACTGTTTCGGATTGTAGGGTGTGGGTGCTGGTGAAATTAAAAGCACAATATGTTATACTTGTATGCCTCAAGTTGATGGACTGGCCTATTTATATCTAGTGTGATATACGTGATAATGGTTTGCTATAGGTGATGGTTACCACTTTACATCAGGTTGGCTCTCAGCTTAATCTTTCACGAAGGCTCTATTACTCTCAGATTCCGATCAGAAGCATGTCAGAAGACTAGTGACTGTAGGGTGCTGACGGTAAAGTTCATTAGGTGTTAATGCATGCATGTGTATGAAGCCTGACCCATATCCGTGGCAAATAGCGTTACACGCCGTGTTTACTGCTTTTACTGTGCATATACCGTAGGTAACTGAGCAGGTATTTTCTGTTCCATTTTGTGACACTTAATAGGTACTGGTTTTTTCTAGAGCCTTGTAAGATCCTAGCCAGCCTCTCGATATTGAGGACTCCTTCCAATTTTATGGACGATATTGGTGCCAATTCTGTTGTTTAATTTTTCCTAATTTAACCTAATTTGACAGCACTAAAAATATTGACATCCCTTTTTAAAAGACCGAAACAACAAAGACGGCCATAATTTTAGAGCTGTCAGATTAGGGTAGTTTAGGATATTGCAACAACAGAATCGACACCACTGTTTGTTTGTAGAAGTTGGTGGAGTGATTGATGCACCGGTATTTCCAGATGCTGCAATATTTGGTCAGACCAGACCAGGCACTCTTGCACTTTTACAGAGTAATAGAGTTTTAAAAGAGCCCCTAGTACTTGTTTATTTCTATTGTTTATTGGATTGTACTACGATTAAGCTAGTATTCTTTTAGTACCTTACTATCGATAGGCTTGAAGGATATGAAGCAGGGATTCTTAGCCAGCTAATGCAAAAAGTTGTCATGTTCTAATGTATACTTGGATATCCATATAAAGAAAGCTGGAGGGTGTCTACTGTACTTTGGATTACATTTCCATGTGCCTGTTTAATTATCCAGGCAAGCTACGTCACCAGTAACGCCGCTATGTTATCAGTGCACACGTACTTAATTTTGTTTAAGCCGTACTGCCAAAGATAGGTCTATAGATAGTAATTGATAATGTTTTTCCTGCTTCGTATCACAATACGAAACTAACGGATTGAACTGTTTGTCCGTAAAGGCCCTCATATACGCATGAGCTGTAAGCCCTAAAGGTAAAATTTTTGGAAGACAAGTAAAAGCAAGCAAGCTATCTTATGTAACTAGTTTACTTTTGATAGAGCTAGCTGCTTTATATAATATGGTGGCTTTGAAAATAACTCAAGAGTCCACAAGTGAATAACAGACTGGTTCTTTCAGCATCCTTGCACCCTTCGTAAGCAGCCTTGCCTTTATTAAATTCCTGCTATGTCGGTCTCGTAAAATTAGTTTAGATCCACATAGTTGTTTTCGTTGTTTATGTTTCTGCTTGTTTAAAAAAAATACAAAATTTATTCAGTTCTCTGCTTCCCATAGTACCTACCAGCTTTGCTTTGCTTGGGACTAGATTGGGTTGTGTAAAAATTCCTCTGTTAAAATATTAATTTATTTATCAAAGGGTTTTGAGTTTGTTCTTTGTGCTTAGGATCGGCTATGTCTGGGAATCTAAGTCGTGAAGCCGTTTATGATGTAGTGTTTCACGTTGACGATGTTTTCCATCACCGTTCGAGCGACTACTGGAACTGCACCTTCATGGACAAAGTCACGACCACAAATTGTATTGTCAGAGGGCCACTGTCGTAATATAAGTGTGCACCAATCTTTCCGGAAACATTAAAATAACTCCATAATTTGTAAATGGTGTTATCTGATCAGGTTATGATAGTATTAAAAGATAGATAAAGATTCTGTTTTTGTCGATACGGAGTAGACAGGTGGGTTGGGCAGGTGTTTGCACTCGTTAGTGTAGGTGTACCGAGTGAGCTGATAACAGCTGATAATGGAATTATCAAGAAAACAAGTCATAAGGACCTCTCGGGGAAATAGGCCGAAGAACTAACGGTTATTGAAAATTTGCTAGATAAGTACCTCTATTTGTTTCAATGAGTAAAAACTGAAAATGAACGACTTCTTATAAATCCCAGGCACTTAAGATATTATCCCTTTAAATCTCTTGATTTAAATTTCCGCCAAGACCTGCCTATACCTATAATATGAACTATATTTTTTCTATATTTATGTTACTTGTTCCTAAACCAAAACTTTGTTTCCTTCGTAGGTAATATCCTAGTAATTGAAGATGAAAACGTGTTTTTCCAAACACACATAATCGTGAAATAAAGATTTTATCCTCAGGGCATTTGAGTCATTTATCTCCATGCAATGAAAACTAGAATTGACATTCTGACTATAATATTCCTGATTCCGCCAGTGGGTTACACAGGTACAAAGATTGTTTTCACAATCTCACCTTGGTCGTAACCACAAAACGTAAAAGATTACGACAGCATACGCAACCAGGCAACACGGTTATGCCAACCATAACACGTCGCAGTCTCCACGCACACAACTCATGCGCAATCACAAACAATACCTACTTCGTAAAATATAGAAATCACAGTAAAATTGAGAATAGGCACATAATGTATGTAAGTATTTACTGCTTCGCTGGCCTTGCTAAGCTAGCCTAGTGTGTCAAAACATTATCCTGTAATTTTTATAGGTATTTGCTAATAAAATGACATTGGAACCGCTTGTTAAAGTAACATATTCTACGCTCCATATATTACACCTGTCCGTTATTTCCGTCCATCCAGTCCATAGACTATCTTGGAAGTGTCAAGTGAAATAGGTAAAATACGTTTGTCAAGTCATATTCAAGTTGGTCGTCATTTGTTTTGAATTTTATACAAAAGTAATGATGGTGGCGGTGTTTATCTACGAAACATTTTTGTTCAAATCTCCTGATTTGAACAAGACATTACATCCATTCCAATCCAAGTGCTCACATATTATTGTGCTAGACTTCAAACAATTAAATACTACCTACCAAAATAACAGCTAATAAAACTCCGAATAACATTAGAAAAAAAATATAATGAAAAAGCGATCTTGCTTCCCAAAATGTCAGAATTTGAATCTCCGAAGTACAAAGTCATTCATTAGTTAATTGACTCAGGCGTGACTTTTCGGAAGTCCATTGTTAAATATAAATTACCTTGAACAAAGCAATATGTAGTACTAATCCGCTGATCTAAACTTAATTAGACTTCGACACGTGTTTCGCCTCTCTACGAAGCATCTTCAGCAAATTGACTCGCTGTGCACTGAACGTGTTGCCTCGTCGAGCGTCACCAGCACAGTTTATTCCAGCTTAAGGAGATTAGATCAGCGGATTAGTACTACATATTGCTTTGTTCAAGTTAATTTATATTTAAAGTCATTCATTGCCGAATCAGCCCGAATCATTTTTAACCGACGTTTATCATCCGAGAGTTTGTAAAATTCAATTCAAGAATGGATTGCCAACAACGATAAGCTATTTTTAGGTGTAACTTCCCTGAGAATTATTATTTGTTAGTACCTGTAGGTAGCTTCGTTTGCTTCCACGCCATGGATTCGTCAAAATGAATTACCTTATTTATCTAGCCTTGAATTACCTGCCATTTGTTTACTTCGTGACTACGGTACTGTTGACCAGAAAACTAGATGAGTTTAAGACATAGATTTTAAGTATTAGAGCTCTTTGTGAAGGGATCGTCCAATTACTACCACCATGCCTATTTCTGCCGCCAAGCAGCCTGGTTTAGGGAGTGGTTGCCGGTAAAATTGCAGACATCTCTGTGTGCTTCAAGTTGCTACAAGATGCATACAGGGCATCATCGTAGGGCACGTTCTTATCGTGCGAGACTTTCGAGACAAAACTTTGTTAGAAGCTCCTTTCCTTCATCCGTGGTTAGAAGTGATGGATACATGGAGCAGGGTGGTTCTGTGATCTGCTTAAAATTCCATCATCAAAAGTTGTCATTCTTTTACAAAGTTCATAAAATAGAGTATTGAATAACTGAAATTGTTAGTCCTATTTCGTCGGTGACTGTACGAGGTAAATACACTTTGCCAATGTACACACGATAAGTAGTGATACTGTACACTATCTTAATGTACAGGTGTTTGTACTCAACGTACCGAATGCACTTGAAGTTAGGTACTTTTCCAAAAAGAGCAATAAAAAAAACTGGTAAAGATTACCAATATTGTAAAACATGTAACACTTGCCTCTGTCTAACGGTTACCGCATGTCTGTGGTGGTCCTGGCATAAAATAAATATTACAGCTAACCAAACCAACTGTGCATTCAAACCCTTATATCACCCGGCGAATGATATAGAAGTAGAGGTAGGCCAAAGAAAAGATGGATGGACTGTGTGAAAGATGACATGAGTATAAAAGGAGTGACTGCTGAAATGACGGCTGATATAGGAGAGTGGAGATCAAAATCCTGTTGTGCCGTCTCCACATGAAGTGGGACATAAGGACAGGAAAATGATGATGATATCACCCAGCAAATAGTTACTTAAATAATAACTTTTGAGACATTATAATGTCAATTATTTGCCAAACATGTTAAGAAGGCACAAGTTTAATGATCAAACGCCCCAACTCCAATATTCACAAGATATTTCATGAACAACATAAGCAGACGACCCACATTTCTATAACAGTATTGTTTGAGCTGCACAAAATGTCTGAACCGTGAGTGAAACACTCCGAGGGCACGTCAGCCTCGTTAACCTTTCACGATAGCTCGCAGTGTCGATATTTTATTCATGATACAATAATTGAAAACAGTTGAACTCTACCTAGAAACATTCAATGCAGGGAACAATGTATTACAATTTTTCTTATCGTGTTTATAAGCTACAACAACACTGATGTGATCTATGATCACCAGGTTTAGTCCAATGAACCAGGAAAGTGCAAGTGCAAGTCTTACTAAGTTTTTTCAGATTACTAGTGCTACCACATATTAATGAGGTAAGTGGTATCCGTCACCTATAAAAAATCATTGTCTCGTAAGCCACACACGATAGAAACGTGTCGTACGATACACTGCCATGTATCTATCAACTTGAGGCATACAGATGTCAAGCTTCATGTGTCTGTAATTTCATCGGCAACCACTCTCCAACGACGTAAGGAGAAACGCAGTAACGCTGCTTAGCGGAAGAAAAGGAATGGTGTAGTTCTTTCCCGGACAAGCCACACATTATAACTTCTTCGCACCGCTTGTAGCGAGGCGAGTAGCACAACACGCGTCCGTGTTCAGTGGTTGGCTGATAACACCAACATACCGTGGTAGGAGGTGCTACTCACCTCTCTACAAGCCTGATGGGAACGGACCTCGTTGAACGGGGTATAGCTCTACTACTTTTATTGCAGTGGGAGCAGTAGAATCGCATTTAAACTTTTATACACCGGCGTGGCGTCAGTGAGTGAAACTGACGAGCAAAGGCTTTAAATATTCAGAGGGTGTAAAGGGCAAACGGCGCATATTTCCCCTGGGTGGTCTTTGTTTACCCTCTAGCATGCTTTATATTCATATTGTACCGACTCATAACTGAGTTCGTGTTGAATAAATGTCTTTATTTTTACGTACCTAATACGATTGATTTTCCCAATTCTACCAGGATTAAACATTAATGACATTCAATCATATTTTCGTACACAATGTATTTACAAATCTACTCACATTTTTTGTGTTGGGTTCACATACTCTAGTGACAGCAACGTGAGCGACGTGATGACGTCTACGAGACTGCAATTATCTGGCGTTACTATGGAATCGCCCATAATAATGACGTTTGTGCTTCCTTTCACAAAAAAACCACTACCTACAAGATGACGTCGTTTTTAATTTACAGAAAAGTTAATACTATGAGTTAGAAAGTAAGTAAGTACTGCTCAATCCATACCTTGTCACTTGAACATTTAGCACAACACCCACTGCTACAAAATAAATAAGACATATCGTATTATAAAGCGTGTACCGCATAAATCAATTTGAACAACAACAGAGGCAATTTGCCTCGACTAATACAGGGTGTAGTAAAATCGCTCCTGAAAATTTTAAAGGCTGACAGCCGTGAATCAACGCACGCACGCACATCTTTGAAGATATAAAAGAGCTGAAGACAGGAAAAACTGCAAACAACAAAATCAATAAAATAATTATTAAAATAATTGCAACGGTTCAGAAAATCATTTACTACCATTTCGATCAAAACGAGTTTTCATGCTTTCAAATATCATTTAGATTTTTTAATTTAAACACTTTTTAAAGGGTGTAACATTTAATGAAGTTCTATATTATGAATCATTTTAATTACAATATTCAAAAATTATATTGATTTTACTTATATTTTACTTATATTGGTGATTCCAATCGAGAACCACTGTCTGTAAGTTCAGTTTGCGCCTTTGGAAATAGTCTTTTTAGTTTTTACACTTTGTAATACTGAGGCTGACCGAAAGCGCGATGGGTCGATGACATCGTAAGGGGTCGCTGGAAACACCTGGCTGGACCCGAGACGCAAGGGACAAAGGAGGCTGGCAGTAAATGAAGGAGGCCTATACCCAGCAGTGCGTGACACCGGGCTGAGATGATGATGATGATGAATACACAGTATATGCACCTATTCAGTATACAAGGTATAGAGCGACGGTGATGTATCGCACGGCGCTGCAATCGTCTCCGTTCTAAATATAAAACGCTTAGTTCACACTTCGCTATTGTTTTGCTGTCACCGCGATGCAGCTGTATGCAAAGTAATTTAGTGCCTGTACTACGAAAACGAGAAGAATGCTAGGTATTAATGTGGCTCCTTCACATTATTCTCTTGCTTCTATTTATAAGAGTGGTTAAACTATAGCTACCCTTGTACCTGAGTTGAGGGTTGGGGATAAGGGGCATGCATGTGGGGGTAGATGGCAAGTCTTTCCCTATAGTTATTTTTTCTAGGAAATGAATAAAAATTCAGGCAGCGGAGTTAGTTAGGACGTAGCTACGTCATCAAAACTTTTCTTCGTTCTTAACCTTGAAGATGTCTTGAAAATGTAGCAAATCAAAATGGCAAATCTTTTATTTAGGACTCTATTGCGTATTTTATCATACTTCCTACTCTCGTAAGTCGATAGTAGGGGTCGCTATTCAATTAATTGGTAAAGTACAGATTCATTGGTATTCGCGCCATAGAACAGACTGCTGCATGCGTGTCAATGACGAGGTACCTCAATATATTCATCATTTACAGCATTTACAGCAAACCCATACTGTATGGGCCATACAGTCCTAGATTCAGGGGCCATGCACTTTATCGTCTGCTTGTTCCATCAAATAGGTGTATAAAAAATAAGCTTTCTGCGCTGCAGACCGGGATTATATCCCTAATCGTATTACAAATATTAAAAGTTTGTTCTCAGTAAAATGTTATATTTTTATCCGGCTTAAAATAAGGAAGAGGTTCTCAATTCGACTGTTTTTTTTTATGTTTCTTACGTCACAACTTTCACTGAGTTAACCGACTTTGATGTTTTTTTTTAATCAAAAGCTGGTGCTGGTCATGTGGTCCCAATTTGAGTCATCGACGAGTCGTTTTTGCGTTATAGTAGTATGAGTGAAGTTTGCGTTATAGTAGTAAGAGTAAGTATAGTGTATTTTCCAGTACATTGAAGTCCCTTTTTTTGAAAGAGTTATTATAGCCCGTTTGCCTATCTTTTACATAAAAAAAAATACTCACTTAATATCATTAATTGGACGACAAAAGACTGGTCACTACAGCTATGGTGTAGCGCTCAGAGACTGACTAAGGACCTTACTGTTTAAAAGTCGCTTAAAAATATAGTAGGTAACGACTCATAAAAGAACTGTGTAGTCAATACCTATATTGTGTAAATGATCCAGTTCCATGACAGAGAAGCCATTGTTGCCACTATTTTTGCTCCACACTCATATTAGAACGTCACATAAACTTTAAGGACTTTACATGCTTACAACGCCAGGCTTGTATTGGGTACTGTGCCTACCTGTAACCAGAACCTAAAGTCAGTTTTGTTGTAGTATTTTGTTTTTATAACCTCAGAATTGAGATTTATGGCATAAAGTCATCTTAGTAAATATCAGCATCCCAAATTTATGCCGAATTATTCTCTAGGCTCAAGATTACGTAAAGAAATAGCAACTTCTTTTTTCAAATCATTATAGCTCAAGGAGAATCTTCAAATAAACTTCAAACTTACAAGTATGTAATACAGAAAAACATTTAAACATTCCACGTAAAAAAATCATCTAACTACCTCTTTTGCTGACCGTACCTTTAGTTTTTTTCCTTATCCAAAACTTAGGTAGCCTTTGAGCTACGCTTTTATACTTCCGTGGTGCTTTACCTAAGCCACACTATATCGAGAGTCCTTCATCCGTGGTCGAGACCATTATCTTAAACCCTACGTCACGAGATAACAAATCTACCATTCTGTGCCTCAATATATCTTTATAAAGAAACGTCAGCCCCGATTTATTTTCATGCCCATTTACATTTAGACATCATCAACATAATTCATGCATTGAACGGAACCCGCATAATATTTCACAGGTGCATGAATTCATTTCAGTGGCATTTTCATAAGATATGCAATGGCCAAATAAACCTCCATTGTATTAAAATATTTTCGATCTCGTGTCCAATCATAATAATTTTAGTGTGTAAATATTTATGGTAATAGAAAATCACAATTGTTTGAGGATAAATAACTAAAAGAAAGGACTTTTGCGAAAACAATTGGGTTTTGACAAAATGAGTTTGGAATGTTGAATGCGTATGAGCAATAATATTACCTTCAGCTCTTTGCTATTTCTAAGCCTATTGTTTTTTTACAGTGATAGAACTACCTTATTGATGGTCCACCTGATGTTAACTCTGATTGTTATTAAAGTTTGTTTTATTAAAAAAAAAGGGTTTAGTAATTTTGATTTGATATAACTTTTGCGTTCGAAGGATAAACGGGGTAGTGAAAATAAATTTTCTCAAGAATTGGGACTAAACTACATTGATTATGATTTTGTATAAAAATATTTGGTATAAAATCCAATGTATAGCCGACTTTACTAGTCATAATATTCTTCTAACCGGTTTGTATGCGACCTTACATTAAAATTCATTGGTTGTTGTATCAAGTAGAACCGAAAACCCATAAAACCGGATAAATCCTTAGTGTTCCGCGTACAGCCATCAAAACCGATGGCCACATGTGATTAATCGCAGCACGCGCTTATCTCATAATCATAAAAGCGCACTTGTGCCGCAAACGGGATTTCTCGCTCCGTTTGTTTTGTTTTAGTGCCGCACTTACAGCTGAGTAAATAGACGGTACCTACCTACATACACTCGCAACCTCTAGCTTCCTCTTCCTCTGAATAGCCGGTACATACACTCGCAACCTCTAGCTTCCTCATCCGCCATGCATGAGACGTCGGACTGCATCATTGGATTGTATTGTTTGCAATAGCAAATAATACAATTCAAGCAAGCAAGAAAGCAAGCAGCAGTTGCAAGCAAGCAGCAGTGTGTTAATAAACACACTGCTTTATTATAGGCGATGGTTACCACTTAACATCAGGTAGGCCATCTGCATGTTCCTTAAGCTAGTTGTATAAAAAAACACAAGAGTTTTCAATGACGGATCGTACGGTAACCATATTCAAAGGCAACGGTCAATTGTAATTGTAAATACATTTTTTGGTATTCAATAACAAGAAGTATTTTAGGTCTCTATAAGTAATTTAAGATACTGCGGCGAGGGAACAAACTTGCCATGTTCTATTAGACTATAATAGCGTTCTAGTAATAGCGTAAAAGCACAGAAGAAATAATAGTTAGAGGTACCTATGTAAAATGTGAAAAGGCTTCTTCGCTTAACCTAATAAATATAACCTAAGCAGTGTAAGTACCTACGCGTTTATAGGTACTTTCAAAATCTAACATCGTTAATAATATTCGAATGATAGAAAAGAGAACTTGCGGAGAAGAAAACTTGCGGTGCCGACCTTCAGACAGGAAGATGATGATGATAATAGTTTGGTGTCAAATATGTTACTTTGTAATATCGAAAGTCTATTGAGCTAATTTCGAACATCGTTCCATGGGCAGCCGTGGCCGAGCGGTTAAGGCGTCTGACTAGAAATCAGATTCCCTCTGGGAGCGTAGGTTCGAATCCTACCGGCTGCGAAATTTTTGGAGCATATTTTATAGATTTTTTCTATAAATATTAATATTGGTTCTCTTTGTATTTTTTCCAATGAGAGCGTTCTAATATTACTTTTTGATTTAGTTTTCCTTCGTCATTATCAAAGTTACTTTTTTACCCCAGTGCCGCGAGGGTTATGTGTTTGGCGTGTATCTATCCATGTATATATTATTATGTATCCTTCCTTCGATATTTCCTTTATTACCACGTAGCAACCAAACGGCTGGATGGATTTTGATGATTCTAGTATCAAAAGATTTGTCGCAACTTCCCAAGTGTCCTTAGAATAAAAAAAACCAAAAAGTCACGTGGGAAGGAAAGGCGGAGCGATATTCTCTCACATTAAAAAAAAACTTTTCGCAATCAAAGCAATATGGGTGTCAAAATCAAGTGAATGATAGAGTGTTTTCAAATAATGCGAAAGCAAGGATTGTGGAAGCAAGGTTTTTGATTTAAAGTAAACACTCAAAGACAAAACCAGAACGCAAAATTCGTTAAGTCACTTTAGCGAACTAGGCCACGAGTTATACTAAAATATATCATAAAACCTTCTCTAAGGTCATACAAGTCGTTTAAAAAAAACCGCATCAAAATCGATGAAGCCGTTTCGAAGATATTAAGAGCTTTGTAATAAAAAATGAGATTGCTGGTAACCCCAAAGTGATCAAAATGAGTTATACAACCACAGGCGTCAGTAAACTGCTAGGACATAGGTACACGAGCCTCCGACTATTTGCGATCATTACATTTTTATCATTCGTCAAGACTGAAGAAAGGATTTCAAAATTAAAAATACCAAATTTAATACATTCTTATTTACCTACCTACATAGGTACTTTTAGTTCAAGCACTCGGGTTTTTTTATTTTTTAATAAATCTTCTTGTTTATCTAATATTTAAAAACGAGAACGAGTACTCGTTTGCTAATTAGCAGAATCTTCAATCAGAGAGAACCCGAACTTCGTCCACAACACGTTTAAAGCTAAGATAAATCCATTTTACTTTGCTCTCATTTCGTAGCACAGGCGAACTCCGACTAGTTTATTCTTGTATTTTTTCACGCAATTCAATTAAACATTATAATGAGTCATTATTCAAGGGCCGACGAGACAAGAGCTACATCGATCAGGCGATGTCCTTACAGGGTCTCATTAAGGGCGCGCATGCACGTGCGCATCGCATTTTACAATCGCTGAATGTTGTACAAACAGGGTTGCCAACCTGCGATGCAAAATTATAATTAACATGCGGATCGTTTGATCATTTCTCAGTAGAAAAAAGCAGCATGAAGTACCTTTCAAAAGGAATTGAATGGAAATAAACGACGTCCTAGAACTACGCTCTATGTATCGTAGGCTTGCTTTGAGTACTACAGCTGAGCTGAAAAAGAAACTTTATGAAAATTATCAAATTTTTTAAAAAATCTTTAATAGAAGTTTTACTGAAAACCAATCGCCTGGGCTCTTGAGTACTAAAGCTGAGCTGTTATAGAAATTATATAAAAACTAGATGCACCCCGCGGTTTCACCCGCGCAGATTTAAATCCCGGTATTCCCACGGGATAAGAAGTAGCCTATGTGTTATTCCAGACTATAATGTATCTCTCTGCCAAGTTTCATTCAGATCCGTTCAGCTGTTTCGGCGTGAAACAGTAACAAACATCCATCCATCCATACTTACAAACTTTCAAGTTTATAATATTAGTAGGATTATTGTAGGATTATCAGAAAAATATTAAGAAATTCTATAGTAAAAGTTTTGCTGAAAACCAATCGCCTGGGCTCTACAGCTTTTTACATTTCTGTGATGTAAACTGACATTGCTACTTATGATCCTGCACGTGTGATGCCGACGGCATACATTTTATCGCCAAACCGTGTAATAATCATGTCACGGCAAAATAAAGCAGTTTCGGAAGAAATTGCTCCGTTGAAGCTCGTTAAGTAATTCGATTAAATTACTTTCTTTATGTCGCGAAAATGGTTTTACTTAGTTCTTTTATATCTTTCACCTTAATACTGACTACCTAAAAAATATATCTTGTTATTTTAGAAACTTATAACGATTTTGATACTTGATCCTGGCTGTATTGCAAAAAAAATACATGTACAAGGTATTGATCTGTCGTAAGATGACGTTCATTACGGAACGCACGTGTACAGCCGAGGGGATCGAGCTTGCCATCAGGGTTGTAACATTATATTTTTATGTATATTTCTTTCATATAAATAAAGTACTCACTCGCCATAATGATGGCAAAAGTTTTACTACACTGACCTAATTTTTTAAAGCAATACAAGACGAATAACATAAATTAAGGGTCCGGTGACTGCGGCTCGCAATTTCGAGGTGCGATTGGCTATTATTTCATTTTATTTCATTTTGGGGAGGTTGTTTGAAATAATAACTCTAAAGAAACACGCATAAATACTGTTCGAACACAAATAATACAATAATATAAGGGAAATGTGCTTGAGTCAGAAATCATTTTGGTATTAGGTAAACGTAAGACCAAACATACTAATACCAAAATGATTTCTGATTCGGGCATGTTTCCCTTATATTATTGTATTATTTGTGTTCGAACAGTATTTATGCGTGTTTCTTTAGAGTTATTTTTTCAAACAATCTCCCCGAAATGAAATAAAATGAAATAATAGCCAATCGCACTTCGAAATTGCGAGCCGCTGTCACCGGAGCCTTAAGATAAATGTGATGAGCTTAGACACACTTTTCTTACCGTCTCCATGAACCTTTTTTTGTTGTGTCATTTACTCAGTTATTAGCGTTTATGCATAATGCATTATGACTACATGAACCAATTTTATTTACTTAATTTAAATAAAGAATATCAAACTTCAATTAATTAATGAAAATTGGTGGACATTTCACACATCAACTATATCTTATATAGTACTTAACTATGGGAACCGAATAAGCTGTTAATAATACATAACGCCGGTTTCTGAAAGCGCGATCAACACTAATCGGCTGTCAAGTAACTTGCTATCTCTATCTAATTTGAAGTAAAAGTTGAAATAGCAAGTTACTTGACAGCCGATTAGTGTTGATCGCGCTTTCAGAAACCGGGGGTTAGAATACTTTTTTTGACAATACCATAAGTCCGTACCATAAGTTTTTGTAAATACCTGAGAGAACAAACATCTATATTCATTACATAACTGTTTGTTCTCGGTGGGGATCGAACCCACGGCATACAGCTCAGAAGGCAGAGCTACTACCAACTTACTAAATGTTAAGAGCAGTATTTTTTAAATAACAGCGGATTTGCAATCGACATCCAAATTAATCATCAAATAAGAGGAGCTCCTTTGAGGAGGACTCAAAATCTTTTTACCACACTGATTCGAACGAACCTGTGAGTCACAGGTGATTACTTCACTTGTTGTGTCACAGGCTATGACACAACAAGTGAAGTAATCATCAAAATACAGCAAATAACTGAAATCTCCTGGTAAGGTTAAAAGAAAAAGTGATGGTATCGATCTGTCGTAAGATCGCGCTCATTAGACACGTGTTCAGCCGAGGGCATCGCGCCCTGCCCTGCCCTGGGTTGCGACACCGTCCAAACACTTTATTTTACTTACAAACATACCGATATCAATAAAATGTTCACAGAGAAAATCACAACAAATAATGTAAGTAGAATATGAAAAATGCCAAAGATTTTATAATGTCCCAAAAGTTGTTCTCCGAACGGGATTTAAACCCGCGACATTCCCCTTGATACGGGGCTGCGCTACTAACTGCCTGTCGAGTGTGATTAGAGCTCCGGTGGTGCAGTTGGTAGCACAGCCCCGTATCAAGGGGAAGGTCGCGGGTTCAAATCCCGCTCGGAGAATAACTTTTGGGACATTATAAAATCTTTGTAATTTCCTTAAGTCTAGTAAGCACTATAAATCTAATATTTTTTTTTTACTGCAGACTCATTCAACGTTGATTTACATCATTCAATAGATCTCAGAGTATAGCTACCGTGCTTTCAAATTAAAACGTCAACATGTTTTTTTACATTTATGCTCTTTTTTTTCTAAAAGTACCATGCTGATGGAATAAGGAGATAGCCCACCGCTGTCACCTAATAACAAAACATTGCCTCGTACGTTACGCACGTTACCATGCGTCCATCGATTTGAGG
Organism: Plemyria rubiginata; assembly: GCA_963576535.1. Lineage (NCBI taxonomy): Eukaryota > Metazoa > Arthropoda > Insecta > Lepidoptera > Geometridae > Plemyria > Plemyria rubiginata. The sequence goes on along the minus strand of OY754917.1, from coordinate 7,892,987 downwards.
CCTAAAAACATCAACCAAACCACACTCTTCAAACCGAAAACCAAAAAAACATAAGTGTTGCTTGGCGGAAAAAGGGCATGTAATTTATACCAAATCAAAAGTCTTTCCACTGTGTAAACATGACTATAATGATTTAATTAATGAGTCAGTAAGTGATATGAATAAGGCGACATACGCAAATAGAGTTAGATAGTGTCGAGGAAACAAGTTCCTTGACGTCGTTACCTATAACGGTAAATAAGCTAATTATAGAACAAATACTGTTAGTATATACATTTGATTATTGATTCATTTGTATACTGTTGAAAACCTATGTTATGTGAGCTAAGAATATCAGCTTATAAGAAAATAGTGAAATCAGGCACATGAGGCCTTATACTAGGGGTGATCCAAAAGTAATGATAATCAGTTATTTCTACTGCACACAAAAATACAAAAAAAATATCAGTCACTTGCTCAATTACCAACTAGTTCAGGAAAAAAAAATCATATAAATAGGCCACGATTCCCGGGAGCTACATTCATTTGAATACGGACTGTCAAGGAGTGAACGCTGTTCCATCAAGACAACGCACCGGTTCACAAAGCTGCAATTGCCATGGCTGCCATTCAGGAAGCGGGCTTTGAGCTGGTGGATCACCCCCCCTATTCACCAGATCTAGCCCCCAGTGACTTTTATCTCTTTCCACGACTCAAGGAACATCTCCGAGGCAAGAAATTTGACGATGATAGCGACGTGATGGCCGCGGTTGAGGACTTTTTTGAGAGTCAAGATAAATATTTTTTTTCTAAGGGAATTTTAGGTTTAGAAAAGAGATGGACTAAATGTATAGACTTGCTAGGAGACTATGTTGAGAAATAAATTTATTTTTTTATTTTATTCATTGTGTTTGTTATTGATTATCATTACTTTTGGATCACCCCTCGTAACATCGGTATACCTCAAGTTGATGGACGCAGGGCAGTGCATCGTAAGGGCACTTGCGAGGCAATGCTTTGTTATAGGTGATGAATACCACTTAACATGCTGCTTGCAATTGGCCCATGGTGAGCCTCTGCTTGTTTCAGCATTAGTATAAAAAAACAACATAAATATAATTCGCACTAAAAGTTACCTAAATGTCCAATTGTCAACTCTAAGATGATCTGAAAAATGCATTCATTTCAAACTAATGGACTAAATGTCCATTCGTAAATCTTCCGCGCCATATTGCACTACATTGCCATATTGCATAGTGCTCAAGTCTATTACGAAATGCAAATCGGATTTGTCCAAAAAACAACTCTGTCCTTAGATAAAAACACAATTTGCGCTGCAAATGAAACAGTAAACCGCATTAGCTCCGGCCAACTGGCAGTTGCCACCCCTGCTCGGGACTTTCGCCATGGGATTACGAGTCCGTACCAGGGATTTAAGGTTTCATTACTTTGCTGGACTCCCTTGCCTTTTCCCCTACCTTGTATAGTCGAAATCTTTTCACACTAGGAAAGTTTGAAGATAAGAACGCACGTTGCACTGAGACTTTTTGAAAGGTCAGTTTATGGTTCTGTAACTTTTTTTGAAAGGATTCATTGAATAACGAGCTACCGGTTTTTCCAATTAATGAAAATCTAAAAGATCTTAAAGAAAATTTACAGGTAAACCGGAAAACCTCATTAAGTGCTGTGATGTGATTTTATCTTGAGTTGGTACTTTAGTACAAAGACATCTGAGGAGATATCCAAAGTCGTGCTAGGATGAAAGTCTTGAAGTTGTTATCTCAAAATATTGATAAATACTGTTTTCTGAAAATGTAGTAGAGGCAACCCCCCTACAGGAGAAAAGCCATATAGTCAAAGACGACTCTTTGGAGGGAGCGTATCCGACCAAGACCTCTAATGTACAAATATTGCGGACGAAATGAATATATCCGACCCCTGTCACAGTGGATATAACAGTTACTACGAAACCCCTGCTTACGTATCATAGATATTATAACAGTTTCTATAAAAATTACGTAGATTGAGTAACAGTTACTAAGGGTGCCTGGGGTGAGGCAACTGCACGTTTTGATTAAGTCGCCCGGAGATATGAATTTATTGACGTGATGATTTGACTAGACACTAAGCACTGATGATGGATCGAAGTTTTTATTGACCATCAATTATGTATCAGGGTTGATTGTGCGTCTTGCTCTCCATATTATTCGAAAATACAGGATCATGGAGGTTCACGGTTTGATGGAGGTAACCAACATTTTAATCGTAATGATATAATTCAAAACATAAAAGGCAGGTCGATTACTAACGACAGAATACAGGCACCTATCGAGACTTTTATCTCGATTGCATTTGATAGACTCCTTGTCCAATATACCGTAGACTGATTACTAAAGAAGTCGCTCCCCATCCCCCAAGGAAAAGGGTAAGTAAGGAACATGTTGCTCGTAATGATTCCTAAAATAATGTTTGTCCGCGAATGTAGCCAGTTGGTTCCATTCCGCCCGCATCCAAGTCCCAAGTGTCCTGATAATACTCCATATGGCGTAACACCGTGCCTAAACAACCAGCTAAAAAAGACCCCTGATAACACGTCCATCCCTTTTATTATAACCAGCATTTTAGATCAGAGGGAAGCCGAGAAGGTCAGGGTGAACTGGATTAATATTCATGAAACTGTAGGGCGGGAGAACTGATGCAACGACATATGCAAGCATTAGGGATAGTTGCCATTCGGACATTAGTTCAGTGTCTTAATTTGAGCAACTGGCCTAAACTTTATAGATATCTGCATAATAAAACGTTAAAATTATAAAAATGTGTGTTCGTAATTGCTTCGTCTGACCTGCATAAAATTGTTCAATAAGCGCAAGATAAATCAAAAATAAAAAGATATTATATGTATCATATTTAGAACTTTTTCTTCAATATCGTGGTTTTTAGCAACGTCAAAAAATATAATATTTACCTGAATCACCATCACAAGGATCACTTTTTCAAACGTCTTAAAGCTAGGTGAACCAAGCCAAAAGAAGAAGAAACAAGCTTACGGCCTATATGTTATGTAAGTACTACCAAACCAACGTCTTGGGAAACGTACGATCACGACAGACGGTTTCTGAAATAAAAAGCTGTTTCTGAAAGGCCAGAACATGCTTTGCTTGCTTTGCATGCGTTGCTGTGTTTCGGTTTGAAGAGTGTGGTCGCCGGTGTAATTACAGGCACATGAGGCTTAAGGGCTCGGCGACAGCGGCTCGCAGTTTCGATTTATTGTTATATTATTGTGTAATTTGTATTCGAACAGTATTTATGCGTGTCACTAAATAGTTATTCTTTCAAACAACCTCCCCGAAAGGAAATAAAATGAAATAATAGCCAATCGCACCTCGAAACTGCGAGCCGCTGTCGCCGGGCCCTTAACATCTGTACGCTTCAAGTTCATGGACGCCGGGCAGTGCATCGTAGGGCACGTTCCTGTCATGCGTGACTTACGAGGCAATGCTTTGCTATAGGTTATGGTTACCACTTAAAATCAGGTGAGCCATCTGCTTGTTCCATCAGCTAGTTGTATAAAAAAAACAATGCGTGATGCAACTGATAGTGATCTGACTTATTTGTTTCTACTCCAAGGAAAAAGTAACATACAAAGTTGAAGATCGCAGCTATAGCAAACCGGTTGTGGATGCGCTTATGCAATAATTACACAATCATATTCCGATAGCGGCGACTTCTCGTGTGTCTCAGGTTCTAAGAATGCCGTCGCTCTGGCGCCAGTCAGGTGACACCTCTGACGGCGTGATATTCATGGCATTCTGCTCATTTATAGCAATTCTTGTTTGTTTATTTATAAGGCTGTATAAACATACTCGTGCAGGTAGGTACAACCAAACTGCAGCTGCAGTCCATAGGACCAAAAATCCTTAAGTTTTTATATGTAGGTATTGGTGGACATTCCACACGGGACTATCAAGCCCCAAACGATTGCTTGCGTGCTATTTATGGGAACCGGATAGCTGAATACAGCGCCTACAGCGCAAAGCAGCGCTAGGTAATACCAACTGAGATGTAAGGGCTGTCCGTGTAGGCAAGCAATTGTTATTTGTATCTCCTACTTGCCGATAGAACAAGCACATATCCCACCGGATACTATGTGGTATCCATCGCCTTAAACAAAGCATTTCTTTGCACCTCACGTTCCTGTAATTATTATATCCGAAGATTCGTTCTCAAATTCAACAATGTTATCTTACCAACAAAATACGAGGTAATTTTGATTTTAAATACACAGTACACTTATTGGTTCCATTCATGGTATGAATGAACGTGCACTCTTTGTAGAATTGCGTCAGACTTGTCTTCTGAATACAGCTAGAGTGTTCTGTTTACATTTCCCACGCAGCCCACGCAGTTAGCACCTCTGCAACGGAAACTTCGGAACCACAATGGATTATTACTCATTTATATGGACTTGATAATAAAAGTGAAACATATTGAAAAATCGTGGAAAACGTTCTCATTTTGGTTCCATAGCGTCGCTTACACCTTCAGAAATCATAGCTTAAAGATTTTAAAAATAACAAAAACCAAAGTACTATAACATTTGGTGTTTTTTCTAAAAATATATGTGGTTCATTTTTTTTAGAATTATGTGTTTATTTTTATTATATTTAAACCATTATTCATATTAGAACAAGGTTTCTGTTCTCGTCAACGCGTCATCGTCTGTGCTGCGGCACGAGAGTAGGTAGGTGTACCATTTCCCTCATAAAAATGTGGGTTTATTACATTTTATATAGAATTCACTACAACGATAAAAATAAAAATAATAGAGCTGTTTTTAGTGACATCGTGAACTAAAGTGCACTCACTGAGTTAACATTTTTTTTTATGTTGAAAAGACTGTATTTCTGCGGTCTTTTCAATAATAAAGACTAACGAAACCAAATACTTACATCTTATTGAATAAAGTATTAAGTATTTTTTGAGTTAGGATTTCAAGTTAAGGCTCCGGTGACAGTGGCTCGCAATTTCGAAGTGCGATTGGCTATTATTTCATTTTATTTCATTTCGGGGAGGTTGTTTGAAAAAATAACTCTAGAGAAACACGCATAAATACTGTTCGAACACAAATAATACAATAATATAAGGGAAACATGCCCGAATCAGAAATCATTTTGGTATTAGTATGTTTGGTCTTACGTTTACCTAATACCAAAATGATTTCTGACTCAAGCACATTTCCCTTATATTATTGTATTATTTGTGTTCGAACAGTATTTATGCGTGTTTCTTTAGAGTTATTATTTCAAACAACCTCCCCAAAATGAAATAAAATGAAATAATAGCCAATCGCACCTCGAAATTGCGAGCAGCTGTCACCGGACTCTTAACTCAATCAATATAACGTCAGTAGGAAATTGATTTATCGTGACATTAGGTAATTGCAGTTATGAAGTAGATAGAGCACTCAGATCCTAAGGTCGTGGATACAAAATTAGTCGGGCACCATTGAGTTTTTCTGTTGTAGGTATGTGCTGCACACTGCGAAAAAAAAAGAAACACTGTGACCCACCCAACTACCCAAATACTCTCAAACGGTGAAGGAAAACATTGTAAGGAATCCTAAAAAATTCTAAAAAATGTGTCAAATGCTCTTCTTTACAGCGAACGTAAAATCCTTTGACCACAATGTTTTGAACGAACCAATGACTTGACAAGAAGAGAAGTTACGAAATATAACAACACGTCACATCCATCAGTGCTTGCCATCCAACCTACGAAACTGATCAGCCAGTGTTGAAAACAGTGGTTTTTCCGCAGACATTTATTTGAAGAGAAGACCGTCCATCATCCTAGTCATCGCTTCCGTTCACATAAACAAGATTCATAAAGCTAGCTGCTGACGTCTATATTTTACTCAGCACTTATCCATCGGAATACGAATAACTCACAAAAACAATAATGTGCAAACAATTTATGTAGTTCGTAAAAATAACAAATCGTAGAAAGTACTCACTTACTGTAACCCTAAATTGGAAGATTAGATTTATTTTATTCTCATGTTTCTCGTGATTTTGTTTGTTGTAAATCGACATAAGAAATATTTTTTGTGTATTTTGAACGCTTTGTAAAGTAACACAGCTCTGATAAACATTCATGAAATGAACTCTTGATAAACTCATTTCTGACACTTCGAACTCATCAAAAATAATAGCGATGCAAAAACAAGGTGAGAGCGATAAAAGTCACAAGTTTGGCCGTGATGACGATTTAACTGCGACGTTCCTTATCTCTACGACTGAAGTGTCAAAATAATGAAACACTTTTCTGTATTTATTACAAAAAATATATACAACTACTATTAGTAGGTACATCCTACATAGGTAGGTACGCGTTTTTTATATCTTACGGGGTAATATTTCTGATTATGAAAATTATAAACCTGTCAAAATATTTTGTAGTAAATAAATGGACAGTATGGTTTTGTCCACGTATATATTTTATTACTAATATTAGTAACACTAAGGAGCCTCATTTTAACCACATGGTATCTTTATTTCATAAGGAGATAAGACCTTTCGAGACATAATGAAGGGCTGAGGAAGGGATATAGATGGTTGTTGAGATTTTGAGGAAACCTTTACCCGAGGAATGAGAAATTATAATTGAAAAAAAAAGTACTATTAAAATAACTTCAAAAAAGAAAAACGATATGGAACTTCAGCACAATCAAAGAATTCACTGTATCGGTCCCGACAACGCATCGTTATCAACTCAATAGCTATTTCAGTGAGCTTTATCATTTCGGGGTCAAGAGCGCGACTTCCTCTAGATAACACATCGATAACAACCCCAAAAGCATGACGGGTGACGGGCACAGCATCCCTTCACAATATTTATTGCTTATCACAAAAACACGAAAATCGCTTAAAAAAATTAAGCGAGCCCTCTCCGCTATCTGCATTGGAAAGTATGTTTACTGACATGATAAGATACTTATTCAATATTCACGCATCGGTCTCGTCGTGCTCAAAAAAATCAAGATAACTTTTTGTGTGCTCGTGAAGTTTTAAATATTTTCCTTTGCTTTTAGTTCGTTGGCGTTTGTTCGCTCGGCAAACATCCTGTCCACGCTTAAATATTGGTCCATCGTCATATGTCAGTATGTCAATTGATGCTTGCGGACATGGGTTGAGAACTCTCTTCTATTAATAATTTAAACGCTTGTTTTACATACAATATTTCATAGAGATACCATCTACTAAGAAATACCATTATGATACCTACGACTTTAACGGCACGGTAGGTATATCATCTCAGATCTCCCCTCAACAATACTTTGTTTCTATTCTGGATCTGTAGTAGGTATTCTCTTATCTGGTGCTATTCTAAAACCATCATCATCATCATCTACGGCCTGAATCACAGAAATCAGATTTCTAGATGTCCCTTATTTTGCACCATCTGCTTCAATATATCCTCCATAGACGTTCTAAATCTACTTATCTAAAATAACAATAGTTACCGAACAAAAGCTGGGTAGGCTAGCTCTTTTAAAACAGCTATAACTTATCAGTTAGCATTGCAACTCCTCCTCAAGTGCCGTTCAACTCAAGTGCTGAGAGCGAGTCATTCGATTAACATTCGAATACAATCCGTGACGAGTCGTAATCGAATGATGAGTTTCTCTCGCAAACCGCTGAACGATTCGATTCGGTACGATGTTCAAGTGCTTACTACATCTGTGGTATACCTATTGCTGTTAGTAAATCGTAAAAGTTAAAAACGATTAAAATGGTTTCAATATGAAAGTATTTTGCTGATGGTTAGTGGTTTTGCCAGATCAAAAACAAATCAGTTTTTGACATTAATTTAACCAATATTTAGAACATGGCGAAGTGCCATTCTTTATTTTACACTTTTTTGACAGTGATGATAACAGCAATTTTAAATAAATAAAAATCTCTATGTAACATCATTCAATTACAAAGAAACAAATCATAATTTCCACCATCATTTTAGCTTTCATCGCTCGAGAGACCGTGTCGACATTACATAGCAGTCGTGATTAGCTCCGCCCGCCCAACTCACGATGCAAATGCAACATTGAGGGTCTGATAAACCATTGAATTTAGACCTTTTTTCAACCAAATCTTGCAAAAACCAAAAGCGCTTCATGGGGTCTTGCAAAGGTGGTTGAATTAAATACCTTAGGGAATAAAATGTCGGTAGTAGTAGTAGATAGCACAGTGATTTCTTTTGTTTACTGCTTCGAGCTGAGTCATATCTGGCTGACTCATACAAGCCAGAGTTTAAAAAGACCGCTGCTGGAAAATTATCTCTGCATTATCTCCTACTATAGATAAAATGGTTGATGTTCAGATTAAAACAACTTCCAAATGGATCAAAAATAGTCAAGCGGTCTTGACTATTTTTTTTGCTTCAGCAGTAGGATGCTTCAACAGACAGTATTATTAAAAGTTGCTTATGCATTTACAAAAGTACGGTGTAAACATTCCTCCTATAATGTCCTTTTTAAATGGCACGTGCTGGACACGGTCGCACTATCGGTCGCGTGTCGCGTCGCGTGTGAAGGCGCCTTTAGAACGCTGCATTTATCATTCATCATGTTTTAGATTAGTTTAACGTGGTTTAACGATATAGATATACGAGAATGCTTTTAAAATTATATCGACAAAGATACTAGTGTCGATTCTGTTGTTGCATTATCCTAAACTAACTTAATCTGACAGGTATAGAAATTTATAGCCGTCCTTGTTGTTTCGGTTTTTTAGAAAGGGACGGCAATATTTTTAGTGCTGTCAAATTAGATGTTTAAATATTATTAGGATGGAGAAGAGCTCCATCCAAAAATTGTCGGGAAATGATCGCTTCTTAGCAATAAAGGATAATGTTCATTTATATCACCGAAATTGTTATTTTTTGCAAGTTTGAAAAAACTACTTAGGTAGGAATCGAACCCAGGACAAAATTCAGAGCCACTGCCGACTAAACTGTAAGGCCTGTATGTTGTATTTCCTATCTATTCTATCTATCTATGGATATTTTATGACTTCAGCGGAAACCAGCACGCGCTTCCGGGCCAGCACGTGAATGCATTTCCGGTGGAAACGAAATGGTTGGGGGGTATACATGATTCGGTGGGAAATTTTTATTGATTTTTACAAAACTTTTTTGTTTGCTTACATTTTAGTGAATTATAACTGACTTGAAGTGTTTGATAACATGAAATTGATCAAAAAATTTACGACCCGAACGACGATATGTCATCGATGCATGTTTATGAATAGGTATATTCATAATTATTATGTTGTTTACTCTACTCTACTTCTTCGTGTTTTAAATAGCTGAATAAATAATAGAAAAACAGTGAAAACCTGTGTTTGATACCATTTATTATTGTAAACTTTTAGAAAAACTTCGATGTTAATGTAGCTGAGCCAAAGTCAACCTATGCAAGCAATGATCAGGGCGGAGTCGGTGTCCCAAGGGAAGCATAGAAGAATAGAAAGGATAGGGTTGTAGAAAAGTCATGGATTGTATTATTAAACTATCTTGCGGAACTTTTTACACTTTCAGGTCACGTTGGTAACTAACGAGAGTATCTAAAAGTTCCAAAAAAAAATTACTGGAGGAGTTTAAAGGAAAAGCCCCATGCTTTCCCTTCAGAGAAATTAGGTAAGCTCAGAATCTAAGAAATGTAAAAGTAATGTTAACTTAGAAAATAAAATAAAATCAGACTATGACAAGACGCTGATTTATTGCATGGCGAAATGTAGCTGACAAATTCAGTGATTGCCACTAACGGTTCACTGATCGTCTTCCCACTTTGCTTGAGGGATGAAAAAGCACAAATTCTATATAGGTACCTATTCAAAATGACAATTGACTCATTTATTGAATATCTCCACACGCCAAATTTTTTATTTATTTGAACCAAGGAATTTGAATGTGAACAAACTGCTATATATTTGTTCACTCTGCTCGCAAAAACAAGCATTTTACTCCGAGTTTTTCCCCATCATGAAACCTTTAGCAAAATCATTTTATTTTATCCGCGAACGATCAAAGTATGGGTTATGAGGGGTTCCTTCGCATTATTGCCGCAAGAAATGCTTACACGGTTTTCCACTCCAGGTCGTGCCGGACTAAATTATGAGAGACGTGATCGCAATTCATAGATTCTTAACTACGCACGACGACAAAATTGCGCTGATAAAAATTCTAAGTGAGAAAAGTCATTACTTGACTAGGCTATTTTTGATGCATTATTCTGAATGAAGTTTAGGTTTAGGTTACAATTCTGTTGATTCGTTCACGTCACCACAGGCGTTGCTGTACTTCTGACTGTTGCCTATATTAAATCCAAAGTTAGTTATAGGTACATATTTAGTTCTACTAATGAATTTAGTCACTAGTAAACGAGTAGGTAAGTATCTAAGCTTGAGAGCTTTATAATATGCAATATACAACGGCATAACATTAACTACACGTGCCTATATTAACAGCATATCAAGAACACCAATCAGTACAACACCTAACACCTACGCAACAGCACAATCGATAGCTTGATTCAATTAGGCAAATTAATCCAATTGCCCCAAATTGCCAGCCAGTAGGTACCTAAATCATACGGGCGCGCCCGTACAAGTCCGCCAGCTGTCTCAACCAATCTATTAAAAAGGTTTCCCGTAGTTCGTTAGGTAAGTATGGTTTTGTTTGAAAACCCTCCCTAGCATTGATCAAGTAATGAATAGACAGGCCCTATAATATAATATACCCACCCTTAACTTGAATATCTGAACATGCACTATGGACTTTATCGTTCTCTCTATTGTTCTTGTAATATTATCTAGTTCATTCTAAAGTCTGGAAAAGCAATTTTTTTTTTAATTCTACACTGTTATAGGTACTCATATTTTTGTGTTTTTTATTTAATTTTCATGTGATTATCATCATGACCACGAACGTGTATTGTGCATTTATGCTGAGACTGGACCCTATTTGGCACACACTACCTACTAATTTGCTCCAAACTTCAATTAATTTATCACTGTTGTTTTCTAGCTCTCTTTATATTGTTATGGCTGTATTCTCTGTGTATTGGGTGTCTAATAAACGATTCCATTCTAATTCTATTCATCGCCTTCTTCTTGCCCTTATCCCAATAGCTGAAGTCGACACAACGTATATTTATCTTTATTCATATCTACTATTCCCGATATCAGTACCCACTCTTTTCTTAGACATAATTATCTTATTCATAATCCATCCATCTTTTCTGGGGCCTCTGTCTTACCTAACACTCTTTTTGATTCACATGATATTTTAGTCGCATAACATACCCCGACACTAATTAATTTAGGTGTATCATGAGCTACGCTGTTTTCATGTCACAGCTGACGAGTGACCGGTCTATATTTAATCAATCTATGGCCCCATAGTAGGTAGGGAGGGATGCCAGTAAAGAACTGGCAGCTTAGCACGTGCGCTCCTTGTTGCAGTCGCTAGTCGGTGACGCAGACGACTTTCTTTGGTTTCTCTTTGTGGCTTATCTATTTTCACGTTATTTGTACATCTGTGCATGCTTGTTTTATGAGAACTTGTTTTCTTTCCTTGCATGAGTAGTGATTACATTCGTCGATGGTGAAAATAGTTTATAGTCATTGTAACTATACTTGCAAACTTATAATGAATGATGAATGAATATTATTTATTGCATACCTTAAAAACAAATAAAATAGGACAAATTATAACAAATATAGAAAATCAAATGTACAATTGGGTGGTCTAGTAAGTACTGTATATACATATATACTGTAGTCTAATATAGTACTATTATGTAAGTCACTTATAAACTTATCTAGTGTTTCTAATAAATTCAAAATATTTTATCACCTAAAACTGTATTATAAAGTTTTCATAATCATCTTCACCTGCGGCATCACTCATTCCTGGGTACCTATGCCTCTATTCTCTTTTGCCAGCCTCCTTGGTCGGCGCCTTGACCCAAATTTTATTTGCGACTTTTTAAACCCAACGTTCTTTTCTTCCATATAGGTACTGGCTTCACATACAGGATCATTATTTTACAAAAGCCATAAAAGTATAAGCTGCACTATTTGCCTATGAAACAACTTGGGAACAAGGGTAGGATAGGAGCGAGGGGTCGTGATTAAGTTACGTGACATGCGCCCGCCAATTTGTATCAGAGGACCCTCTGCGCTCACGACACCCATCAGTAAAATTGCATTACACCTCGTAATTAAATAGTCTTTGCTTTTATACGAAAACATGGCGTGTTGTTTACCAGAGCACTTTGGAAAATTGCCGTTATACTAACGACTCGGAAACATATTGGATATTAATTTCAGAATTCTAGTTCTAAATGCATCGCAGTATTAAAACAATTGAATATTTTGAGTTTTTAATTATCATACCTTTCATGGACAGAGATAAATGGAATACTTATAAAAAAACTTGGATTCAATTGATTAAATACTCTATGGTTCTCTTTGAAGCCATTTCACCAATATCGATATAGTTTTTTTTTTATAATGCGAAACATAATTTTAAACCCATCAATGTTTATAATGTTCTTTCAAACAGCAATGGCAACTATTCATCAACATAGTTAAAAGCATCTCTCATCGCGGTCAGCTAATAAATACACTCTGGAATGTAAACAATAACACTGGAAACTTTTTAACACGTCATACAGTGTATTCTCTTACCATTACATACGCGTACATCGAGGAGGCGAATAATTCGGCCCTGTTGTGAAAATATACACGCACGTGCGTGCACAAGTGTGGTGCAAGCATTGAGAGACTATTATTAAAACACGAATTAAAAGAACAACGAAGCCTTTGCATAAGGCAGTGTCATCTCAAATTATAGTTATTGTCACATGATACAAAAAACAATTAGTCACATCAAAACGCGTCGTTTAAAAACTTCGATGCCATTTATATAGGTGATCGTTTTTTCAGGTAGGTACTGTGAGACCGGGAGGACCTGCCATTTCAAGCAACTGATCTTGTATTGGACTCCTGCATTCACATTTAGACTCTTATGTGGTATCTAAGCCTGAAGGTGGTTCTGGCTAAATTCGTAGCGAGTCAGACTCCCAAAAGCGCAGAAGAAATTTATTGGTAGCTTCGCAGGCTTAGAGTGTCCTGGGTTATTCAGGATTTCTTGTAACTGAGAAGGTGAAGGATCGCGGGTAGTCGGTGGATGGAAAGGGCTCAGAATCGTTCTTCCTGGAAGCGGATAGGAGAGGCCTATGTCCAGCAGAGGACTTCTGTGGGCTGTTGATGATGATGATGATGAGAAGGTGCACCCTCGCATTCTAGAACTACTTGGGCAGCTAATTCTTCTTCAAATAACTGATCACACACAGTCTAGTGACTCAATGATTGCTAGACTTGCACCAAACGCTTATACAAACAGGCAGGGCGGGCGGCGCCGACGCCGCGCCGCTCGAGATTATGATCACGCGTGGATCGTGATTAATGCCAGCTAGTGCCTATGCGCAAGCGCATGCCAGTACCTATTCTAAGTAAGTCACTTGTGTAACCACGTTGGATGGTTTTAAAACTAGCGAAAGCATTTTGCTGGTAGCTACCGGCGACAGAAGAAAGTGACGGCAACCTAAAGGAAAACGACATTCAATTTTTGCATGGAGATTTTCAAGAATGAAATCCCTACAAATGTCATGTATTAAAAATTAGCCAAATACACTGACAACGGTTTTCGATGTGAAAGCAAAAAAGCCGGCTTGGAAAAAAGGGAAAGTATTTGTTTCGATTTGCAGCTAGCCTCAGAATAGAAATATGGCTATGCTTTCGAATACTTCGGTTGGGTGGCAAGAAAGCTTGCACTCAAGTACGATAGAATACTTTGCTCGAAGTGACTGAAGTGAAGTCTCAAGCGATGGAGTGAATAAGCCACGCATTCGTCAAGTGACGGCGGGATGAGTGATGAGAGCCTTGAAATTATACTCAAGGTGGAGCTTGATATCGAAATTTTTGAGTTGGCTTTAAGAAAAATAAGAAAGTGCTCCCTAGCAAGCCTTCAGTCTACGAGCAGTTTCAGTTGCCTTTTAGCTAATAATTTTCAAAAAAGTTACCTTTGCTCAGAATCCGAAACTAAGAAAATAAACGGAATTTCTATACACTTGGAATATTTTAAATAAGTCAAGAAAACTTTCCCTAAATTCATAAACCATTATTCATTTCAAAACCAAAAAGACTACTCAAATCATATTGAAACTGAAACGTAGCCATGTTCAACAGCATCTAATTTCATCGATCGGTGCCTTATTTATAAACATCGCCAATTAATCCGATGTAACAATGCAATGCAATTTCCTTGAGTAATATCGAACAGCGGTTCCTTGACAGGCACTCTCAATTACATCCACGCATGTACGAGTTTGTGCTGATTTATATTTGATAACGATGAGCTTAAGAGTGTTCAGGACATGAGGTTTAGTTTTCGCTTGGTACTACATGAGGTGTGGTGTGATTGATAACGTGTACTGTGCAGTATTGATCGTGTCTTGCTTTCTTCGGTGCAGCCGCCTTATCTGCTTACAAAGGTCCAAATATTCAATTTCTGTAATTAGATAAATACTAATGGCCTGACATATAAGCAAAAAGATGAACAATGAATAAACTACCTAATTCCATTTCTTAGCTCTTCTCTATTAAAAACGGTGTAAAAGTTTAGGGACTTCTGCTGATAGTGGTTTTAGCATTCGTTGTATCTCTAATATCTACTATAGATTCTTGGTTTAACTGTGATAATTTAAAATAAAAACTTGACTGCATATCAAATAAAACAAAAAACTGGAGAAGTTATGACATTAATAATCTAAGAACTAGACGTAGTATTTATATTCCTTGGTGTTGGCGCTGCTACTGAGCAGTGGCAAGACCACAGAGCTTTAAAGTCCATGCGTGTCGCCCTGTGTGTGGGGGGGCGCGCGCGGGGGCGATGTGGCCCGATCGTTGTTCTGTGGGCAAGACGAAGACTTTGAATCGCTTGTCGCTATCACTCTGACACATCCAGCTATCACAAGTGGAGCGCAGCTGTCGCGACGGGCAGACAACAGTTGTCGACGGCGTTTGTCTTGAGCTGCGCACACGCACCACAGCCAGATTAATCATTACAAATTGTTTTCTTTGGACACAACATGATCGAATTGATTATTAGTAGTTGTCATGCACCACATTTCTTGTTTTTATTTAATCGCAATTTTTTGCTACATTAGCGATTAAAAAAAAACAAGAAATGTGTTATATTTATTTCTATAATAAAGTACTTATAATAATATAATAGCGTCCTATACAAACTATAGTACTTATACACTGAAATTTATATCAACTTAATTAAATAAGAGCAATAAATTTACAGTAAATAAATTATACATGTCGCAAGAACTTTGCAAACTAAAATATTGGTCTCTTCGTGGTATTTCGTGAAAAATCACCATTTGCACCTGGTTAGAAAATCATGGCGAAAATAGCTGAGAGATAAATAATGAATACAGCAAAAGCGATGAGCAGAGCACGCGTAGGTATAAGGATTCAACTTAGCAAGTGTTTATTCCGCAAATAGTTTGACTGGCGCCACTTATGCGTCAAACAAAATACATCACATCGCGCCCTTTACTATTATATTCTTTTTCTTATCGTGTCACTTGTTTCTTGCAAAACTTACCATAATATACTGACTCTAAACATCAGCATGCATAGCCATGTTTTACATGCTCGCATACATTCCCATCAAATTGCTGGTGAATGCTGAGAAGTGTGATCCTGCATGTGAAAGTTTTTCTCTGCCTCAGCACTTATCTTTTCTATTTATTTACCTATACTCTAAGAGTAGCAGAGCTCTTTGTGAAGGGCTCGTCTGGGCAAGTACTACCTACCACAACGCCTTTTTCTGCCGCCAAGCAGCAACGCTGTGTTTCGGTTTGAAGAGTGTGGTCGCCGGTGTAATTGCAGGCACATGAGGCTTAACATCAGTATGCCTCAAGTTGATGGACGCAGGGCAGTGCGTCGTAGGGCACGTTCCTATCGTGCGTGACTTACGAGGCAATGCTTTGTTATAAGTGATGGTTACCACATAACATCAGGTGGGCCATCAGCTTGTTCCATCAGCTGGTCGTATAAAAAAACTCTTTGCTTCTAACAAGACTCATAAACATGTTCATTAATAATTTTTCAAATAATTTCGGCACATATCCTAAAAAAGAGCGCTTTAATTAACACCTCATGATATCACCTTTGAAGTTTGATCTCCTGATGAAAAATAAGTTTTAGCGGTAACAAAAATAACTATGTTAATCATATCAGACACTTCACAAAGAACATATGACATCTGAAAAATAGCAACCGCAATATAAAATTATTTATGCCTGCAGTTAAATCAGGAGAGTAGCGAAGCTTGTAAAATTAAGCTAGGTGATAAAACCTAAAACGATTGTAATGTACACTGATGGATGCTGTTGCGAGGAATGGATAAAACAGTGCAATAACGCCGATAGTTGTGAGCACCGCCCTGTGCCCCCGGCCATCATTCATCATCGCGCAAAACGCTCTGTTTCCATGAAAATTGCTCATGATTTACATGTTGCTTCACAGCGACGAGATGTATTGAAATGATTATTGTAACCACAGGGTACCATTTTTATGCTCGCACAGATTTACCGCATCGTATCGTGTAATCTTGTTTATGATGTATGTGTGGTCGTAAAATGTCCAGGTGTGGCTGAATACTGCATATAATGGCGAGCATATTTTCTTGAGTCCGTGCGATAAGTTTTCCTCGCGTGGGCGCTGCTGCAACGCCGGCGGCGGCGGATGCACTATCCTTGCTGCATTAGCCGACAAATGATGTGATTTTTAAATGAAAAGTGTCCCAGATGAGAGTCGTATCTTGTGACGTGCACGAAAATAATTTGACGCAGCCGTTCGTCGGGCGACATACGGCGACACGTGGCTACGATATATTACACGCGAGCCGCGTACTAAAAATATTGTGTTGGCAAATTAATGGGCATTCTTGACGTTAGGTGGTGGGATGAAAGGAAGTGCCTTTTATATGTGAAACGTTGGTTTTGTACGAAAGCATGGCAGCCGGGCACACCTGTCCGCGCGCATTGGGCGCAGGACTAGCCAGCGCCAGCGCAGAGCCCGCGACGCGCTGCATAGCACTCAATCTCTCCCAGGGCTGCTACTACTTGCCAGATAAAAGAAAATGATTCTAAAAATGTATACCAAAAACGACATTTCAGTGTAAATGCTATTTTTTCTCTTTTTTATGCCAATAAGACGACCTTCTTGATGGAAAGCGATCACCGTAGTCCATGGACGCACCTGCAATACCAGACACTGGTGATACCTTTCTATAATTATTCAATAATAAAAAAGGCTTTTTTCTTTGCCCTAGTGCTTAAAACCGTTTTACCTGCTGCCGCCAGCCGCCAGCCCTGGTAAAGCGGATGTGACAAAGAAGACGTCTGTTGCGCGTCAGCTTCATAATAATTGACCAGATTAATATCCACAGGGGTGTTCATATTTCGCCGTCCGGCCGGCTGTCACTATAGTTGGAACCAACAGCCGCTAACTAAAGGTTTGTCCCTCTGGTACTAAGTAAATACCAGTAGATAAATTATGATGATGTAACTAATGAGTTTTTTGGTCAAAAATGCGTATGTGCACAGTGCAAATACCCTAATCGATGAAGAAAAACATCGTAAGGAAACCGGCATGTCGTAGAACGTCATGAGCTCTATGTCAAATGCTTTAGAGAAGTCTCTTTGAGGCGCACACTTAATAGTACATTGTTCACCGAGAGGAGAAAGTGACCGATTACCGTCGAGGGTGTCGTTTGAAGCCCGAGCCGTAGGCGAGGGCTTTAAAACACCCGAGATCGGGAATCGCACTTTCTCTCGAGTGATACATAGTGCTTTATACTACACCTACGAGGAAATTAACAAACTAAAACTGAATCCTCAAACACCACACAAATTGAAAATGGCGCCAATGGCGTCTGCAATTTTCACATGTTCTTTTTTCAAATTGTTTATCCTGCCGCCGCAGGGTCGCACTGCCAGCCAGCCCGACACCATCCAACACACACTTTGTGTTGTGTTTTGAAAGACTACTGAAAAGACCATATATTTAAGAAGAAGTTACCTCAGTTGACCTCAATGGCGCAGCGGGTGAGAAGCCTGCGACGCAGAGGTTGCGGGTTCGATTCCCGCCCCGGAACAAATTTGTGTACGATCTGCAGATATTTGTTCCGTGGTCTGGGTGTTTTCTATGTATAATAAAAAAAATATCTATGTTAGTATATAATGTACATATTAAATATATCAGTTACTCGTATCTACTACCCACTAGTGGCTCTGGGAGCTGTAGACCTCGCGAGCATACTAAAAGTGAGCTATTTGAGGAATGTAATGTGCAAGTGCATTTTTCGTTTTGTGATTTTTTTGATCTTTTTGATTTATTTTGCATCATCTTGTGTAGAATGAGGTCCTTTGTGTTTCTCTCAAATTTGATTGAAAACCATCGATTGTTGAGCTATCCTGTTCATCATGCTGAAGATCCTTATCAGATCTTCGCCAAACTTTTATGAGGCCAACTTATAGTTACTACCTTTCAAATAAAAAAAGAATAATCGAAATCAGATCTCATTTGGTGGAGATATCTAGTATATCAAATAGCCCCCTTTTTGCCCTTTTTTTGGGGAAAGTACCCCTCCAATCAAAAATCCCCGACGACAAAAAAATTCGAATAAGTCATATAACCTGAGTACCAAGTTTCGTCCAGATCGGTTGAAAAATGCGACCTGTAGAGGAGAACAGACAGACATCCGGACAAACGCATTTTTGGCCAATGTGGAAAGTGAGACGCTTCCCTCGCTTCGCTCGCTCGGTCAATAACACAAGTTTTGAGAAGCTTACTTTGGGGCTAGATAGTGCTGTGTGGATTGTCCAGCATTATTATTATTAGCTATATAATCAAGAGTTACATACCGAGGCAAATTGCCCTCGATGCGAAGCCAGGAAATATTTATATAGGATATATTTCCACTGTAACATACCGATAAGGACTATTGTAAATTGTAATAGATATTTATTTATTTATTTAAAACTTTCACACAAAACAATATAGTGCTAGGAGGACTTAATGCTAATAGCATTTTCTACAAGTCATCCTGGGCGTGCAAAAAGATGGTGTGGCGTGTTACTAAGTATTTATGAAACTGTTTGTTTAAACATTTAATAGAAGTTATATATATATCATACTTGTTTAAAAATATTTAATTTTCAAGACGGTAAAACTCTTCCAGCGTTCTGCAAAAAAGCAAAGAATATCCTGAGGAAGGGCGGGCGGTATAAATACAGTAGCGGCACGTGCGTCGGCGCAGCTGGGACCCACGTGCCGCGAAGTTAAAATAGATCATTGTCTTGCCACGCCCACCACCAGATAAAACACCACATCAAACGCGAAAGCTGAAGAATATAAAGTAATTAATATCCAAGTACCCGCTGAAGTTTCACTCTGACCTGCTCATTAAATCATCCTGAAGAAGTATCTGATGGCTATAGGATTTTAAATCCTCATACATTTCCAGTATTTCCCAGTAATTCCTTATATATTTCCAGGAATAACAATACTGTACAGTAGGTACCTACCCATACCGTTTCCTTCCACTGACTTCCCGCGCGCAAACTTTACAATGTCATCATCGACCATCGGGGAGATCCACATAATACAATACAACAAAACTATGACAACCTTAATGTACATTACATGAATAATTTTATTGGTTTTGTGCGATTTATATTTTATATTATTTTATAGTATTTATGCGGCATATACCCACCAGAAAATATATTAAGCCAAAGATCGCCGATTCAAATTAAATGAGTTAACATATCAAGGAGTTAAAATTAAACAGTCATAAAAATAGATTTTTTTTATGTAAGAATAAGATAAGACGTTTGACTGCCAACTCACCTGATGGAAAGTGAAGATGCAGTCTAAGATGGAGCACGCTTAGCTATAATCCACTTATTCACTCTTGTCTTAAAATTTCCAAGTTATGCAATGGGCATGTTACCGGCGGGACTGCAGTGGCTTCGAATCTCACAAGTGTATTTTGTAATAAGTCTTCTTATATCTTTAAAAAAATCTTAGAACAACTTTTATATCAAAGTGATATATCGGATTCAGTGGTGCAGTATCATTTTTTTCAAACCAAAACTCGCATATATCTGTACACAATAATTAATCAAAAGCCAACGCTATAAAGCCCATTTTACACTAAAACAAATCTGAAATGGCACAGACGCAGATGAAACACCAGATAAAACACCACATCAAACGCTATATCGATACTAAAATCGCAGTTTGTTTGTTGGCGCTTCAACATCTGCCTCAAAATCACGGTTACGGTTGTTACTTTCATCTTTTTGTCTCAATATTTTGTCTTGGGTGTTGCGGGATGGTAAATGTAGGTACCTACTGTTTTAGTGTTACTACCAATAGGTTTACCTACTGTTTCTAAACTAATAATGGATACAGCAGAATTAATGACTGTCCTGAAACAGACAGCTTACCAAACAAATAAAAAATTACTGTAAAATCTAGCATTCTGCACTCTAAAGTGATGTCCCCTCGCTAAAAAACCGTAACAAAAAGACAATCGAGCTTACTTCCGGTGGGAATGCTTCCGCTTATGATACCTATGTGCATTAGAATAGCCGCATAGTAAAAGTTATTTTCGTATTATAGCACATTTAGGACTATTATATTTTCACTCGCTCTACCGTGACTTCCTATATTATGTTTGAGTTTTATATGTCAGTGAAAATTGCTTTGCGTAACTCGAAAAATGCAATACGATCAAGGGCATCACATAAGATTAGAGTGACACAATTGCTGCAGGGTTGCATTTTAGAATCAGTATCCACGTGGGCGCGTGTGTTTAATAAGTTTATATTAAAACACGTCCGATTAACAAAATCTAAAAATCTGTTGACTACCGAGAAGTAGACAAGACAGCTGGTTTAATGAGTGCATTGTGACATTTAATGCGTGTTGTTCATCGCATCGGTGATCGAACGTCGCCTGCGCAGTCAAAAATACGACACACGTGCAACGCGTGTTGATTTACTTGAACGCATTTTCTTTATTTTCAGATGGTTTCTTTTTTTTCGCTTTTGGCACTGCGTTGTGTACTTCAAAAACATGCATTAACATGCTTTAGATAATGCTTCGGTTCATTTTAAATGACGAAACCCAATTCATTTCAGTTTAAAAGTATTTTCAAACTCTCCTGATTTTAATTAACTCGTTGATTAGACTTTATGTAACACTTTCGTAATGTTCGCGATAAGTTGTTTTCAAGAACCTTTTGACCAGCAGTTGACTTCTTCAAGCTGATGATGATGAGTACTATTAGCCAACACCCCAACTTATTCCTTGAGAGCATAGACTTTCCCGAAACTCTATGCTCTCAGGAATTACTTTGCAATAGCAAATGTCGTATATTTATTCACCCCAATATTGATCGTTTTCAATTAAGGCTTCATTAAAAGCTGCATGCGTCGCATTCAAAGTAAGCACATTTTTAGCGTGCTTCAGTTCCCCTCTCATCCCCTAGCGGCCTCCTATCCCCCCGTGCCACCCCCTCGATCGATACTCCGCCATCTTGAATTTTCCGACCAATGCTCGTGAATATGAAAAGCCGTTGCTATGGCAACGCGTCGTCATGATTAGGGGAAAGTGTGGGGAAGGCTTTACGTTACCTAGCTATTGTCTGACTCGAAGAGGGTAAATTGCTGAAATATAGGCGTATACCAAGTGTAACACGAATTGAATGTCATTTATTATAGTAATAGGTACCTATGCCGATAAACTTTAGTTTATACCTTATTTTTAGTAGGAAAGCTACAAAGAAATCATTCACTTCGATAACTAGACAAGAATATAAAAAAACAACATCCCACTTATAACAAGTACCAACTAAGCCTCTCTTAATAAAAGATAATAGAAACATTCCATTATTGTTCACACAGCCGTGCTTTATGACTGTTTGCCGACTCTCCAAAAACCCTTTATAATTTTGCAAAACTCTTCAAAACAACTTCCTCTTCTTTGTCCGAAACCGCATCAACAATACCTCGCTCAAAAGAAGAGTCTGTGATTGTTTGTGAGTAAAGGTATCTACACCTGCGACCTACCTGTAGGTACATAGGTACGGCGAAGTCTACACGGACTTTCGACTACAGTTTCCTGCGTTTGTTCCTAAACAATAGGCCATAAGGCTACGGACGCAACGGAGTGTTGACAGCCAGCGCTCTCTATTCAAAACGCTTTACTGTGTCTACATTGCACGTTTTAAACATTATGCATTCAAATTGTTGGTCGCATTGAACGGTTGCAATCGCACAAGTAACGCGCACGTTGAAGAATGGTATTAGTGAACACAAAGTGGGCAGTACCAAGATTGTGTGAGCAACTGATTCATTCATAAAAGAACATTTCAAACGAAACTAATCCTCCAGTCTTAACAGACACAGACTATATAATACTTCAAGACTTTTCTGAACTTTTCTTTACTCTGTGCATACATAGTATAGTATAGCTGTGCATAGAAAAGTGGATAGGAGGTATAGTTGGTACCCAAATATGGTCACACTTCATAATTTGGAGTAGCACAAAAGTAATATGATACCTCCATTCAACAGAACTGAGAACTTACCTACCTCTGGATAAATTACCTATATGATTGTGAAGTATCGGTGATCATCACTGAAAAATATTTTAATAAAATTAGGATAAAGTTTCAGTATTTATCGTACCTACCTATACTCATGTCAATTTACCTATCTCTTCAATAGTTGTTATATAGTTCACTTATTGGTTTCAGGTAGATTTAATAAACTACCTGAAACCAATAAGTGATAATGATAGTAATAAAATAATGTAATAGTGCTTTGAGAAAATATCCACGAATATCATTATTATTCCGAGCTATTTTATTTTATCCGGTAATTATACTGAGTTTTATGCAAATGAACCTGCAGATAAAGAAGAAAACGTGAAGTACCTACCTTATCAAGTGAATCTGTGCAGTAGCCGGGTGGCAATGATCTTACCTTCACCATAAAGGAAGTATGCAACTTGAAGCAAGTTAAGCCTTGCACAGAAGATATATTATTTCGTATAAGCCCCAGCATTGAAGAGACACGTGCAATTCTATAGGTACATCAACTAACAAAGATCACTGAAGGAGAACAAAATGCATTGTGTGGATGCAAAGTTTACAGCAAAAGCTTGTCTGAGTTCTTGATCATCATCAGGTCTTGCAGAAGTGTACCACTGCCACTGAATACCCAAAAGTCAACGTATTAAAATCACAAGGGATCACTTTGCATTGGCTCTAGTTAGCAATTTCCTACCAGCACAAGGTGAATATGATTTGAATAGATAAAATAAATAAATAATGCTGGACAAACCACACAGCAGCATCTAGCCCCAAAGTAAGCTACTCAAAGCTTGTGTTATGGGTATACTAGATGACTGATATATTTAATACATTATATACTTACATAGATAGATATTTTTTATTATACATAAACACCCAGACCAACGGAACAAATTTCTGCAGATCGTACACAAATTTGTTCCGAGGCGGGAGTCGAACCCGCAACCTCTTGCGTCGCAGGCGGACTCTCGCCCGCTGCGCCACTGAGGTTGTCAAAGATAGAGATATAAGAAGTCCAACGCGCGGAGGTAGGTAATGTTGTTGGGAGTAATGATGAAGTGGTCTGATTAGAAAAGACATTAGAAAAGCTCATTAGGAGGTACCGTGACGCGGCGCCACATGTGGTGATGACCATAGAAACAGTAACAGGTAGATTTTACTATAGCGGAACTGGATTGCGGATCTATTGATGAACTATAATAATAATAATAAACAATCCAACATCACCAGCGCCTGTCCCAGCCTCACGCAAACTGACTATACACACAGACACAACACAAGCACCGTCGAGAGGGCACCCTACATTTATTGTCTTGTAAGACGGCATTACTTAGACGAAGTGTGTTCTGTATGACGCCAATAATATATAATCACATCCCTTTATCAATAAGAACCATTGGTGATTTAAATATATTTAAAAATACCCTTAATAAGTTGTTGGTCGACCGAGCATATTATAAGGTGGATGACTTTTTAAATGATAAATTTACCACATGACATTTATTTTTATTTTATATTCATTTTTTAAATCTAACATACCTACCTAGTTTGACATTTCGAGTTTATATACCTACCCTTTTGTTATTGATTCGTTTGTGTTAGTTATTTTGATTTAGTTATTTTTGATTGTTATTTACATTTAATCCTATTCTGCATGAGTTTAATTTTGTTTGTATTTTATGTAAATGTTCATATGCTTTTAGGCTGAACTAGTGTGACCTTACCAACCTCAACACCAAAATTATGTACCTAGTCTCATGAACAATAAATATCTTTATCTTTATCTTTATCTTTAAGTAGTACACATCATTCATCAAAAACACAAATTAATAAACGGTAAACTTGCACCATACTACCAGTACTCCCCAAAACCTGTGCTGGAGAATGGCAGCCATAGAATGTACTTCGATACAGTTATTATAACAGACAAAACGATTCATAATAATAGGCCAGATATAATAAGAGTAGATAAAATAAATAAAATAGCTTACATTATAGATATTGCCTTTTATTATTATATTTATTATTACATCCCAAATAAGACATTAGAGAAGCTATTGATAAGATATTGTGATCATAAGGCATTGGATCGTCTGGATGTAGGTACCTAATGAAATTTCCTTCGTTAGTAGACATGATCGAAGCATTTACAAAGCATTCGTATCTGAGCAGGATCTTCATCAATCACCACTAACCACCGGCGCCAGTGCTTCAAACAATGCTCCGTTGAACCTTTCAAAGTTATTCAAGCAAAAACTGCATTGCAAATTGCAAGGCGGTACTCCGCCACTCGGCTAAACGATGAAATTCGATCCGTAGTATTGGTAAAGGCAATTAAATTGCCGCAATTTAATAGTTAAATGGACGGACACGTCTTTTTATACAACCTATATGGACCTATATATATACAACAAATATGGAACAAGTATTATGGCCTGGCCCACCTGATGTTAAGTGGTAATCATCACCTATAACAAAGCGTTGCCTCGTAAATCACGCACGATAGGAACGCACGATAGCAATGCACTGCCCTGCGTCCATCAACTTGAGGCATACAGATGTTAAGCCTCATGTGTACTGTTACACCGGCGACCACACTCTTCAAACCGAAACAGCGTTGCTGCTTGGCGGCGGAAAAGGGCGTTGTGAGTGGTAGTATTTCCCCGGATGAGCCCTTCACAAAGAGCTCTACTCTCATAAAACTCTCTACTACTCTACTCACGCGGCAAACGATTTGTAGTGCGCATGAAGCAAATAGTTCGAGAAATGAAAGTTTTCTCTGGTCGTGGTCGTAAGTTTAAACTAAAATACCTTCAATAAATGATCATACTCACTCTGGTTTATCTTTAGTCGAACGAAAGTAATATACCTAACATGTCAAGAAACTACACTCGAAAAACATATTTCACTGTATTTTTCTAATTTTAACTAGAAAAGCTTTGAACAATTTTTTTAGGAATTAAGTACCTATAAAGACTTCTTCTTCTTTTTGTCGTGTCACTAGTTTCTTTCGAACAATGTGGTGAAAGGATTTTAAGTGCGCCTCAAAGAGGCTACTTTCGAGCACTAAAAAATAAAGAATAAAGGCAAGTTATTTTAGATTGCGTCTAAGAAATGACATAAACAAGCTTGTGCCATTAGAAGTAAAATACATCCATCCGAAGAAAATAAATCCGTTTGCAATGTCCTCGCCAAACCCGATCCACGCTCATTAAAGGCCTAAATCAATTCAGATTTTTTGCTTCTAACTCCGGAAGGAAAGTTGACGTTGCCATAAATGAAAGGAGCTCCTTATTATAAGAAATTACTGGCTTCCAACAGCCTCAGGACCATATTCGGATTGAAAATGCACATTTTTATGCACAGTTATAAAAGGAATAAGAATCTGGTATGGGTGCAGGTGAGCTCCAACTCAAAGGCTTTTAGGGATTCTTAATGAGGAACTTGTGAGTTTTAATAAAAGGGAACGATGCTGCCGCATTTCCTTTCCCTGAATGCTTATGACTGACAAATTAAGTTAAAAGTTGGCATATAACGGTTT
Source organism: Plemyria rubiginata (assembly GCA_963576535.1). Lineage (NCBI taxonomy): Eukaryota > Metazoa > Arthropoda > Insecta > Lepidoptera > Geometridae > Plemyria > Plemyria rubiginata. The sequence goes on along the minus strand of OY754917.1, from coordinate 7,866,649 downwards.
TTTATGATCTTATCCCTATGGCAACCGTTGTATGTAATATCGCAAGAATCACTTGGAAACGTTAATTGAATCCAGGCGTCAGTTCCACTCAGAGCCTAAAACAGGCTTTAAACTAACTAAACTTTATATGTGCGAATGTCCAATGGCCGATTCTTTGTCTACAAGAAGGTTCATCGATGACGTCACGTACGAGTAATTGCGCACCGTTGCCGGTTCAGTAGCAGGGTCTGTCTGACTAATAGTCGCAGAATGTGGCCGGCAGGTTGATAAGCCGGCGCCAGCCGCGCCGCGCCCTCCGGCAGATAACCTCCGTATAATGCCTGACCTTCCATCCATGGTTTCCACAACACAAACCTCTAGAAATGCACAACCAACCAACCTAAGACACTTTAATTTGAAAATTTCAGAGAGTTAAATTCATGGTTAGGTACACGCCACGGTGTTTCTATGCGAATTCGTAGCAATAGATTCAAACCAAAAAAGGCTGGCAGCTTCTGTGGTAAGAGTTAGATTGGATACGAAGTGCTGCTCTCTTGACCGCGAGTAATGATTTTTGGAGCAGTTATTAGCGATTTGGTTCCGTTCATTGTTCCACTGGTACATTTACTCGCCCTTTCAACCAATGACCAATGACTCATATAAAAAGCTATTGGCGTTTTCTAAACAAGTGAAATATTTCATTTGGACAAAAACAAGCGAAGACCTTGCGTAGCGTAGTCAAATGAAAACAAAGGAAAAAAGAAACATTTAGATGACGCAAAAAACCTAAAAATTAAGTGAAAGATTGAGATCACCTGTACCTGTCTACTCAATAAAAACACAAAATGTCAATAATGTTAAGTGTTTCGACAACCATCAGTCCTCAAAGTCCAAACCGTGTCTTTTAAAACAAAAAATCTAATGTTAATCGGCTTAACCTAATTTAAATTCTAAAATACCTCAAAAATTATAATGACTTTCGATGATTCAACAGAATTTTAATTCACGTGACTTCTTATCTTTCGAGGTTCCGCACACGTCATATTTCGGTTAAAACTAAAATATGTTGATAAAATTGTATGCTGGAACAAGCACCTTATTACACCATACAATATAATCTAGTGCATCTACGGGTTTTTTGTAATGAACTATTTGCTCTATAATAGGTACTTAGGTACCCTATGAAAAATACAGAATAGATTATTATCATTCTTCAAATACCTACTTAAATAGTCAATAAATGTATGCATATAACATATTTTATAAAATAATTGAATATTACATAATTATGGGTATTTATAAAATGAAAAAATTAAATACACACATTACGTACATTGAACAGAGAAATTAACTAAGTAAATTAAAATAAAACAATATAAAAAAGAAACAGGTAACAAAAATAAACAAAATAAGTTAAATGCGTGCCTGAATTAGCCTTTAGTGGTCGCTGGCAGACTCATGCAACATAGCCGAAACGTCGTCGTCGGGAAAATAATAAAGATACAACGCGATAAATAAGTACCCGTGTAATATTTCAATGATGTGTTAGATCGCGAAAGTTAAAAATACTATATATTATTACATAATTTATAAACCACAAAATTCAAACCGGACCCCAAAACAAACCTATTAACAAACCTGGGAAAATTGACGTTTAAAACAGGACAAGAAAAAAACAGAAACGTTTCTTCAATACAAAAATGCACCTGAGAATGAAGGCGGGCCACTTGACTAATATTCCGATTATTACAAATCACCGTGACGCGACTTCTCGAGTTCATTTCTCAACCAATGCTGGCCTATTGCCTGCTGATCTTAACATTGTAAAGAAACCCGTCAGTGGTTATTGTGAAACGCGGAACGGTCTGTCCGTGGTGTGGGACCACGTGTGTAAATCTCAGGTAGTGGTTAATAATTCGTTTAGTCCAGAGAGTTGCGCCCACGTTTTTTCGTCGGCGGCCCACACAGGTGCACTGCATCCTAATTTACTATTCCTGATGACGGACGGGCGACACTATTTTGCTCTTTGTGACGAGACGTTTGATAACTGGAAAAATACCGATTTGTTGAACCACTTGTCTATGTTGTGTCTGAGTTGAAGGATAGTTTTACAGGTAAAGTGACTCATGTTGAGGTTCAAAGTGTTCAAACTAACTTTGTTTTCTAAAGTTGTCTAATCTTCGTCTTCGTCTAATCTTCGAAGATTATCACGATCGTGATGAGCTTCTTTATTCGAATGAGAATTAGAATTCTTCGTGATCCTTATGATTGTACTGAATAATGACCGTTTTAATTTTGATTCAATGTAATTTGTTAGAAAGTCCACAGAAATAAAAAAAATTATCAGAAGTGTATTTAATAAATAAATTATTTATTCTCCAGCGTAAAACTCTCTTGTCTCAATAAATTACTTAGGACCAAACTGAGTTGCCTTTTAGTTTCTTTGCTTGGAGAACAGTTTCAGTTGGTTAATCAATAATAGGTACGTACAGTTACATCAGTAACATTAAAGATTTGGTATGTGTTACGTTACAAAGCCACCTGCTTCCTCTAATAAAACCTAAGTAATCTCACTCGCAATAGCTACAGTACGTGACAGTGACGCATGCACAACACTCACCTTACAAGAAAATCGAAAATTAACATTTTAGAATCATATGTTTTATTTTGTTGTTATTCTGACTTCCATACGTTTGGCATAGCATACCTATAGGTAGGTACCAAGCCTACATAATATGGAATACGGTGACGACGTGTTTTGGTTTTGATTAGTAGATGACAGGGATAACCTTACATAACGTTGTTTTTAAGTTTGTTCTAACAATTTTCAGATCAAAGCTGTCTTAAAAATATTTTCTACGGCCCTACTACTTTTTTTTGCACTCTTAAACTTGCATTAGGTACCGACATTTGAAGGCTCAGGCTAATTTAGACGAAAAGCTCCAATCGTTTCTGCTTTAAAATCAGAAATTATATAATTGCTCTATTTTCATAAGTAAATACATTTGACAGCCTTCACAGCTCAGTTGGTAGTAGCTCTGCCTTCTGCGCCGTAGGCCGTGGGTTCGATCCCCACCGAGAACAAACATTTGTGTGATGAATGTTTGCTTTTTTCTCTGTCTGGGTGTTTATATAATATATGTATATCACAAGCTTTGGCTTAGTTTGGGGCAAGACAGTGCTGTGTGGAATGTCCACCAATATTTATAACCCATGTCATTATATTTGGTCATGGGCATAGTAAAATGTCGCATACTGTGCTACGTATAATCGGACCTAACTCAATCAATTTAATTGAGAAATAGAAAAATGGCGATAAACTTAACCACCGCTCCCAATTATACGTCGATTTTAGAAGTCAGTTAATTGATTAAGTTGTAAATAACACATGGAGTCCATCAACCAGAATCATGTATATAGGTAGAGTAGGTAAATTACGTTAAATTGATAGATAAAATAACTTTCTATATTTTAATTGAAGTAAATTGGTAATTTCCTGTCAATTTAGGGTCTAGACACAAGCTTGTTTTGAGTTTTTTTATTTATTGAAAAGTCAACATATATCAACATAATCAGCCTGAAGAAGTCGCTGGACATATTCAATTGCATTTGAAATTTTGATTATTGCAGATGAAAGTAGCCTCCGTCTCCAGAATGCTAGCTAAAGTACCTATGTAAGTTTAGTAGGTACTTACCTAAGTAATTGAAACACTTGAGTACGAAAAACCAAAAACTACCTTTGCTCGGAGAATAACTTTTGGGACATTATAAAATCTTTACGATAGACACCGATCAGCCGTGCAAGTACGGTTCTTGTCGATCGCCTATTTGTCGATCGGCTAAAGTCGATGAACCAATCGAATCGCATCGTTCCACCATTTTACACGAATTTGACGATTCTAAATGTCAAATTAGGCGATCGATAAGAACCGTACTTGCACTGCAGTTATTCAAGCAAGTTGGCACAGATCCTGAACACATACTCGTAATTAACTAATAAACATAAGGCTCATTACCACTATCTCGTCGGCAGACGGTGAAATCAGAGTCAAATGATGAACGATGCTTGTATGTCAGTAACATGATCAAATCTAAACAAATGAGTACCTGAGACATGAAATGCTAATCCTTCCACGTAACCAGCGGAAATGTTTATTGGTGAGGCCGGGAATGTCGGGTGGGCGATAAACCATGGAGGCGCCATTTTGAATTCGTATTGTCGCCAAAGCATTGTCGATGGGAGGTCACATCCGGCGCCGGCCATTTGCATCGGACGAGACAAGAATCGATTATAATAAATTCGATGTTAGATTTTGATTATAAAATTAATAGATTAAAGATATCTAGCTAGAGTATGCGTGGGGCATTTAAATTAGCCTCGCGTATTGATAATGATAACCTTTTTATGTTAGAGGTTGGAGAGGTAACGGTAAATGCAGAGAAAAAGACGTTGAGTTAAAATGTGCCAAAAGATTGTTTTTTTATACAACTAGCTGATGGAACAAGCAGATAACCCACCTGATGTAATGTGGTAACCATCACCTTATAAAAACATTGCCTCGTAAGTCTCGCACGATAAGGACGTGCCCTACGATGCACTGCCCTGCGTCCATCAACTTGAGGCATACAGAGCCTCGTGTGCTACAGACACCGGCAACCACACTCTTCAAACCGTACCACAGCAACGCTGTTTGGCGGCAGAAAAAGGTGTGAAGGTAGTAGATACTTCAGGTGTTTGGGTTGGTGGCAGCAATGTTCTAGCATTACCGATGATGATGATGTGGATGCAGGGGAGCAAAACTCGATTAGCAGCCCCGTTTTCGATCTGGCGTCGCTTGTTACTGAGCAGTGCAGTACTGTACCTATACATGATCAAAGTAGAGATCATCCACTCTAAAAATGCACGCCCCTCTACCTGCCTTCACCCTCACAAGCAAATGAGGTGTATACACGCAATACATGACACCTGATAATTTTATTTGTTATTCAGTTTCCTGCCGAACATGAAAGTGACACTTTCATGTCTGGCGGGAAACTGAATGACAAATGAAATTGCTTGGTGGCATGTATTGCATCTATACACCTCATTTGCTTGTGAGGGTGATGGCAGTAGAGGGGCGTGCATTTTTAGAGTGGATGATCTCTACCTACCTACCTACCTAACCACAATATGAGTAGGTAGAGCTACCGGCAGGTACGAAAATAAGCGTCATTTGTGAATAGGCTTGAGAACGTAGCAGAATGTAGGTTACCTTTGTAGGACGACTTGTACCTACTAGGTATAGGTTCCAACTAGCCCCTCTCTGTGTAGCCAACAATCCTGCCTATAGCTACAGTGCGGTCGGCGGATCTAGGCAATGGTAAAGTAAGCCTAGCCGTGGGACCGCAAATATGGTTTGTGACGTAGGTCGTAAATTGTCTGCTGCTTAGCCAAACGTAACTTCACGTTTGATGTAGATCCGCCGGCTGCACCGTACAACTTCTGTAACTAACGTTGCTATTCATTGTGGTGATATACTTGAGTAACTTTATCTTCATTCATTACAAAGTTACTGTGAAAAAAATGTCCGTGGCAACCATTGAGATAGGATTTTAACTCAATGGTGGCCACGCGAAAGTCAATGCTCTACTCTATCTCTCTCTCTCTGGCCCGTCAGAGAAAAAGCCGAGACTGTCGGTCAAATTACAATTTGCATTTGATTCATAAAAATGATTGGCAAAACGAATCAAACAAGTGCAGAATTAACGACAGGTGGTCACGCACGTGCCGCCTTGAACAAAACGCAATGAATGTCAAATGTCTTCTGAAACCCCTCTCAACACTATCCCTTCACCACCACTAAGAAATAATCAGTAAAATCGACTCTATAACCTCAAACTGAAACAATATAATTGAACGCCCCTGCGTGCACTTAGCTCCTTTCAAACCCAGAAGACACGAAGATACTTTCTGATTCCATATCATTAAGATATTTATTGCACGATGGTGGTATTGCATATCCCATTTAATTTTAGCAACTATCTCGAAGTTCATAGATGTCAGATTGGTCTGTACTGAGCCCATCTCGAAGCAAGAGGGTTAATTCGCCACCCTCTATGACTGCCTGACTTTTCATTATCGAGATGTTTTATTAAAGGGGACCTGTTATTCGTCTGCGAGGGGAGATTTAGGGTTGTCTGTGGTGAACACATTGGTTTCTTGTAGGTAATAAACGTTTCTACTGCTTTGAGAGCTTTAATTTTTTTGTTACCTTTTTCTAAAAAGTCTAGTTTGTTACCCTATTGTTGACTTTTGATGAACTGCAATGACGGTACTTAGTTGAGATTCTGCCGTCCCACTCAAAGACCATCCACGTTATCAACTAAACTGGTCTATTAGCCAGGTTTGCGTCGGGCGACATGTGACGTCAAATATATACCTTATTGATACACTATAGTTTTTTTAATATTTGTATTATTTTTATGGTCCTTTTTACAATTTGCAACCCTATACAGGATCGGGCTCGCTCATAATATTATGTTACCATTCAGGGTGCGTGCGGGTAAAATGTTTGCAGTGGGATTGGGGCTCCACGTGCCATTGCATTCTTCTACTTCTTCGCAAATTTGTGCTGACTATTGACTGACAATCTACACACAGCGTTATCTAGCCCCAAACTAGCAGTGGGTTCCACAATAACCATAATTTTATAATATGAAAAAAGAGTATTGAGCTCTTTGTGAAGGGCTCGTCCGGGCAAGTATTACCGGGGAAGTACTACCACCATGCCTTTTTCTGCCGCCAAGCAGCCACCGTTGCTGTTCGTTTGAAGAGTGTGTGGTTGCCGGTATAATTACAGGCACACTATGCCTCAAGATGATGGATGCAGGGCAGTGCATCGTAAGGACGTTCCCACCGTGCGTGAGCCATCAGCTTGTGCCACCAGCCAGTTGCATAAAAAAATCTATAAAAGACAGAGAATTAAATTTCATCACAAAAATGTTTGTTCCCGGTGGGGCTCGAACCCGCACGGCCTAGAATTCAACAACTGAGCTGTGAGGGCTGTCGGTGTCAGTGACCATGTTATGTCTACCGTGCGTAGGTATGTTTTGCAACGCAATCGGACGCCTGACACATCGCCGTACCGTCATTCTACTCGTATCAACACTAGCCTTTCAATAAACACCGTTGATATAACGATAATTTCCTCGAAACTGTGTTTGTATAACTGTGGACAGACAAAGACAATGCCACGCGCCGCGTACAAACACTGACTCAATGCCGGGACGTTGAGTTGTGGAATAGTTTCGCACATCGCATTATAGAAATCTTCGAATTATTTTGTATGGGTGACCGCATTTATATCAGTACATACCCAAGCCTTTTTGTATGGACGGAGACACGTGATGACGTGAGTTGCCATGTCAGCTTATCCGATATAGGCGTTTAAAGAATCACCATACAAAAGGGCCGAAAACGATAAACAAATCTCAAACTTGGGGAAATGAGCATCGGTCCAGGGCCCCCGGCTCTATAGCAGCAGTAGCAGTCGCTATGCTGTGGAGGGAAGCCATGGCAGCCTATAAAAGGCAGGCTGGTGTCCTGCCTGGCATTACCCAGACGCGACGGATCAATACCGATAAGTCGATAACATTTTGTTAGACAATTTTTTTTATACAACCAGCTGATGGGATGGAACAAACAAGCAGTGGCCCACCTGATGTTAAATGGTAACCATCACCTTTAACAAATTTTATTTTTGCTGTCTTTGTAATGCCATTGACAACAACTTAAGGCGTTGACAACACCTAATATTTCTCTCGCTCGCACGATTCGAAATTTTTAAAATCAATCAATTTTTCATTAATCATTCAATTTTTAAAACCGCAAACAACCATTTTATGTGCAATCACATTGCGCACAGTTTAGTAAAAAAATTATTCTAATAGATACAAGTTTACCTTCTCAAAAGTAAGCTTTACTAGTTTTAATACATAAGCAATCTTTTGAGTAGGAAAACTTGCATCGATCAAAATGAAATTTATACCAAACTGTGTGCAATTTGATTATACACAAAATGGTTGTTTGCGATTTTTCAAAACTGGGATTTGTTATTTTATATCTTTCAAAATGTCGAATCGTGCGAGCGAGAGGAATATTAGGTGTTGTCAACGCCTTAACCGTCTAAGAATTCACATAATTACATTCAGTGGTATTTTCGTCGTCGCCTCGTCTGCAGAAAGCACAATCAAAAAAAAAATTAAACTGTTTCCGTGGACCCCGTAATGAATGAATACCTGCTTGTACCTTTATGTCATTCGTTAAAAGTAGCTTATCGTGTCCGTAACGAAATCAGCACCATAACTCTTAGGAAACCAGATACAGATACCTACAGCCGCCGCCAGTTACTGTTGTCCACCGAATATTAATGGTGACCACGTGCTTTACATAACACCACATAATCTTACAACCCACACTCCGGGCCTAAAGCTAGGCTGTGGCTTATTAGCAAAGGTTGGAGAAGGTAGAATGATTTTACGTACTTGCCTTGCATCAAGGTTTCTTAGCATGGATATGGCTCTTTTTCCTGAAAATTCCGATATTTACCGGATTGACCCCCGGTTTCTGAAAGCGCGATCAACACTAATCGGCTCTCAAGTCACTTGATTGACAGCCGATTAGTGTTGGTTGATCACGCTTTCAGAAACCGGGGGTTAGTGAAAATTTAGTAACAACTTTGTATATTCGAAATTTAAGGTGAAGACAAGAGCTAATGTGACTCTCGCTAAAAAGACAAGTTTGCTTTTCTAGTTTTCGTACTTAAGCAAACTTTTGAGAAAACTTGCATCGATCAAAATGTAATTTTTACTAAACTGTGTGCAATGTGTTTGCACACAAATAAATGGTTGTTTGCGATTTTTCTAAAATAGGAATTGTGATTTTTTATCCTTCAACAAGTCAAAACGTGCGAGCGAGAGTCACATTAGCTCTTTGTCTTATGTTGCCTTCACCTCAAAAAGTGCAAGCGTGAACTAAGTACCTACCTACTTTTCAATTACTTTATTTGTATTATTATCTCCTGTCGCTGTAGACCTAGTTGATAGACCAAATCTTAAGATTTGTATTAGTGTAAACTTAATTAACAGCGTCAATTTAATTAGTTATTCAATTTAAGCTTGTACATAAAATTAAACTTATAAATAAAACAATTGTCTAATCCAAAATTTAAAAAATAAACTCCTGCATAAAATCGCAGGAACAAAAACCAAACCGGTAGTTTGTCCAAAAAAAAAACCTACCTACCTACTATGTAAGTAGGTAGGTGTACCTACCTACCTAAAAATTAATTTAAAACGTATCCATAGGTATGTACCAGTAGGTATTCATGCGGTCAGTTTACGAGTGCACCATTATCTCGGAGACTGTATAAAAAGGCGAATATTTTTCCATTTATGTGCACACGTGCAGTCAGATCGTGACCCGTCCTACTCACCTCCGCTCCGCGCCCGTACCACTACAACAAGTGGTTAGAGAAGAAGCGAATCGCTGAAACGGTACATCTACTAGGTAGGTAGGTAGGTATGGTAGGTAGGTATATACCTACACGCATAAAAAAAACTAAACAGTACATAAAATAATAGTATATCAACCCTGAATTTTTATCCGATGAAATCCTGCTAGTTACCTACCTACCTATAAAGGTACTACCGAAAGTTTGTAAGTATGGATGGATGGATGGATAGATGTTTGATAAGTACTCTTTCACGCCGGAACGGCTGAACGGATCTGGATGAAACGTGGCAGAGAGGTAGATAAGGTAGATTATACCTAGTCTGGTAGCACATGCCTATGTGCTATTTACTACTTTTATCCCGTGGGAATACCGGGATTTAAATCTGCGCGGGTGAAACCGCGAGGCGCAACTAGTCTAGAATATTTTTGTGAGTAGGTAGGCTACCATACCAACCTACCATAATCAAGTAGCGAGCAAGCAGATTTACTACTTTTATCCCGTGGGAATACCGGGATTTAAATCTGCGCGGGTGAAACCGCGGGGCGCAACTAGTCTAGAATATTTTTGTGAGTAGGTAGGTTACCATACCAACCTACCATAATCAAGTAGCGAGCGAGCAGCGGCTTCTCAAAGCTCGACTTGAATTCTCAGGTGCGCTTGGTTTGGTCAGTCGCTGCGCTTCGATACCTAGGTAGGTAGGTACTTTGTAGAAAAAAAGAAGCGCTACATTGCTTTGTAGCGCTTCTTTTTTCTACAAAGCCACACTGAACAATAAAAATTATCGTTTCAGAATATTTACCATTTACCTATAACAAAATAAAATGCTATGTACCCACCTACCTACATAGGTACCTACTCTTAGAAGACATTTTCGAAATAAAAATAAATCCAGCCAGATTTCCTTTCACTTGTCAAAAACAAAAACAAATTTATATGATTTTTATGTAGCGAAAGCTATCTAATGGTGTATGCAATACCTATCTCCTATGCCATCTATTTTTTAAATACAGACATTACATATAACATAACGCGAATGCCCGCGAGAACGAAACCAAACTTGTTAGGTTCTTTATGTTGGTAACAGGTGGCGCTTTACTTATTCTCTGATACCATCTATTTGTATTGCTCGAAAAATAGAAATCTTGCTATCTACTCGACACTAGATGGCGCAAAACTGTCTGGCGTCAATATAGTTTTAATAATGGCAACCCTATTTATATAAAACGACGCCATTGCTTAAAAATCTTTCATTTGATTGGTCGATCGTTAACCATCGCAATGCCGCGCGTGCGCTCCACCATTTTGCCGTCGCAGCGTAGCAGTGGTTGTACTTGTGAAAGTGAATATTTTTCAATCGAGCCGCATTGCGGCAATCATTGCTATATTACTAAAGGTAAGGATTTCCTAAGTTTCTAGCGTATAAAACAAATGTGTTTCAGTGTATATTTGCACCTGGTATCTCCACTGTAGATCAAAATATCTATCGTGGTCGTTTAGTTGGTGCAAGAATAAAAAACTCTCCCATTCGAAAGCACAAGATAACTCTCTGTTTTCGATAGTTACGAGCATTACAATACAATTGTATTTAAATGCCTGTCTCTATTCTATCTGATGTTTGAAAAAGTTTGGCATTTCAACGTGTTTTATTGTTTCAGGTATAGGTTAGAGGCGGAATCATGTATCTCTACAATTTAACGTTGCAAGGCTCATCTGCCATTACACATGCGGTGCATGGTAACTTTTCCGGCACAAAACAGCAGGAGATTATAATATCCCGTGGTAAAACTTTGGAACTTCTGCGGCCGGATCCCAACACCGGCAAAGTACATACTCTGATGAAAGTAGAAATATTCGGTGTCATTCGCTCTATGATGTCATTTCGTCTCACCGGCGGAACTAAAGGTGAATGCATTTCAGTAAATACCATGCAGGGTCGTTGACCTAACCTAACCTATTTTCGTTTGTTGAGTTGCATCGTCTTGCTCCATTCTCCTTAGTGCAAAAGCAGAATGGGATAACTAGATGCATAAATTAAAATCTATTGCGTCGCTCTTTACAGTGGCTATGACTGTTGAGATGTACCGCAATTGAATAAATTATTATTAGTATGATCTTTGGTACTTCCTAGGTATTAGTTCTGTACTAATCTAAGTTGCATTTTCAGATTACTTGGTCATTGGGTCAGATTCCGGTCGTATTGTGATTTTGGAGTACATTCCTGCAAAAAATATTTTGGAAAAAGTTCATCAGGAAACCTTTGGAAAATCAGGATGCCGCAGAATTGTGCCTGGGCAGTATTTGGCAATTGATCCCAAGGGCAGAGCTGTAATGATTGGTGGTGTTGAAAAACAGAAATTAGTATACATCCTCAACAGAGATGCTGAAGCCAGGTTGACGATTTCATCTCCACTTGAAGCCCATAAGTCTAACACACTGGTGTACCACATGGTTGGTGTTGATGTTGGCTTTGAAAACCCTATGTTTGCTTGTTTGGAGATAGACTATGAAGAGGCAGATACTGATCCTACTGGTAAGCATTCAATGTTAAATTATTTATAACCTACAAAAGTGATACAAAGTTATAAAATAACAAATATGGTTCTGGAGCTATTTGGCTTTGGTTTTTGAAGAATTTAAAATGGTGGGTGTTAGACGCCATTTTGTTCAGTTGCCATGTGGTAGTTTTTGCGGGCATATTTTTTTTTTTTTTTTTTTTTATACAACTAGCTGATGGAACAAGCAGATGGTCCACCTGATGTTAAGTGGTAACCATCACCTATAAACAAAACATTGCCCCGTAGGTCACGCACAATAGGAACGTGCCCTACGATGCACTGCCCTGCGTCCATCAACTTGAGGCATACAGATGTTAAGCCTCATGTGCCTGTAATTACACCAGCGACCACACTCTTCAAACCGAAACACAGCGTTGCTGCTTGGCGGCAGAAAAAGGCGTGGTGGTAGTACTTCCCCGGACGAGCCCTTCACAAAGAGCTCTACTACTCTTACTCTTATTGTGTATGTTTGTCCATGTCCTTTGAATAACTGCAAAACATTTAATGATAAATACTTAGGACCGTGTTTCTGGTTGACATTGATTCAAAAACCCCTCTCCATGAATTAAAACATAAATATAACTTTTTAAATATGCAATACAAGAAATTGCTGATATTTTTTGTTGTTCTAGGTGAAGCAGCCCAAAAGACTCAACAGACTTTAACATTTTATGAATTGGATTTGGGCTTGAACCATGTAGTCCGAAAGTATTCGGAACCTTTAGAAGAACATGCAAACTTTTTAATAACAGTCCCTGGAGGCAATGATGGACCATCAGGGGTGCTTATTTGCTCTGAAAATTACTTAACTTACAAGAATTTAGGTGACCAGCATGACATCAGATGCCCCATTCCTCGTCGGCGCAATGACTTGGATGACCCTGAGAGAGGCATGATATTTGTTTGCTCAGCAACACACAAAACAAAGTCAATGTTTTTCTTCTTAGCACAAACTGAGCAAGGAGATATTTTCAAAATCACAATTGAAACCGATGAAGAAGTGGTTACAGAAATAAAGCTGAAATACTTTGATACAGTTCCAGTTGCTACATCAATGTGTGTCCTCAAGACAGGTTTCCTGTTTGTTGCATCTGAATTTGGCAACCAGTAAGTAATGTAAAAATTATAGTGTTGTTCACAAGCATGTTTGAGCTTGTGAATTTGCAATCATTCAGATTCACTTGTATTTTTTTTACATGCAAGAGAATCAATCTCTGAACCAAGGTCCTTTCTCTACAAAATCGAGTAAGAGCACACTGATATGAGATGCACAAATTCATTTAAAAAAATTATATCTATTATAATTATTGTTTGTTGCATTGTAATAAAACATTATTTTTGCTTACAGTTTCCTGTACCAAATTGCCCATTTGGGTGATGAGGATGATGAACCAGAATTCAGTTCAGCAATGCCATTGGAAGAAGGAGACACATTCTTCTTTGCACCTAGGCCACTAAGAAACTTGGTTCTTGTAGATGAGCTGGATTCTCTCTCACCAATATTAGGTAATTATTATAGAACATCATGTTGTCCATATTCAATAACATACTTGTTAGATGAAACTGTTAACAAGACTATGAATTTGGATAGAGTAAAATATGTATTGCCTAGGTGAGGTTATTGTTTTTACTTTTGCACTGGACCTCAATCCGGCACAACACAACTTTTTTTTTAAATATTTGTTTGCAAATTATATTCAGCTGTACACAATACTGTACTTGGTACTGCAATATAAAACACTATTTGCGCCCCGCGGTTTCACCGGCGGATTTAAATCCCGGTATTCCCACGGGATAAAAAGTAGCCTATATGCTATTCCAGACTATAATCTATCTCTCTGCCAAGTTTCATCCAGATCCGTTCAGCCGTTCCGGCGTGAAAGAGTAACAAACATCCATCCATACTTACAAACTTTCGCGTTTATAATATTAGTAGGATAATAATAAATAATATTTTAGCTTGTCATGTGGCTGACTTGGCTGGGGAAGACACTCCCCAAGTTTACTTGGCATGTGGCAGAGGACCCAGATCTTCCATCAGAGCACTGCGCCATGGATTGGAAGTTGCTGAGATGGCTGTGTCAGAGCTCCCTGGTTCTCCTAATGCTGTATGGACTGTAAAGCGTCATAAAGATGGTAAGTCACATTGAAGATTTATTAAAAGTAGAACTAGAACCAAAAATGAAAATGAGCTAAGGCAGGAAATAATGAATTACTTCAGAGCATTATGATTATAAACTTTTGGTCCGTGTTACTGATATACTGTGACGTTACAACAAACCACTTATGAATGCTCTTCCTTATCAACAAGTTCTAATAAAACCCTGGTTGTTTGTCATACATAAACACCAGTGGTTTTTCTTTTCAGAAACTGCTATCGGCTGATGAACAATAGAGATGGTTTCTACAAAGTCACTCAGGTAGGCATAGACAGCTCTAAATTCTACAGAAGAAGCTGCCAGCAAATAGTGATATTCTAGCAACTGAGCTTGATAACTAGTTTTTAGCTTTGAAATTTTCTTTTGGTTGCAGAGGAATTTGACTCTTACATCATAGTGTCATTCGTTAATGCCACTCTTGTACTCTCTATTGGAGAGACTGTTGAAGAAGTAACTGACTCTGGTTTCCTGGGAACCACTCCTACATTGAGTTGCCATGCCCTTGGCAATGATGCTTTGGTGCAAGTATATCCTGATGGAATCCGACATATTCGTGCTGATAAGCGTGTTAATGAATGGAAAGCACCTGGCAAGAAATCGATCGTCAAGTGTGCAGTAAATCAACGTCAAGTTGTGATAGCGCTCACCGGCGGCGAATTAGTCTATTTTGAAATGGACCCTGTAAGTTTATTTCATTATTATCTCTCAATGACCGACGTGTTTGCGACGGCCGTGCTTTCGGGCATGGCTTTAGCGAGGGTGGTGCGTAGCTGCCTCTATGCAGTGATAGGCCCACAACGTCGAATAGCATGCTTCCCTCCCGCTTGCGGTAGAGGGCGGCACTCGGCATATTCCATAGCCATGCTGGAGTCTGTCAGACTGTGAAGGCGGCCAAACCATGTCGTGGACAAATCTTTTTCTATATTTCTAATTAATTCCCATTATTTAATATATTGCCTCTAACTTGAGATTTTGCTTTTTCAGACTGGTCAACTAAATGAGTACACTGAAAGAAAAAAGCTATCTTCTGATGTGTCTTGCATGGCGTTAGGATCTGTGGCGACTGGCGAACAGCGCGCGTGGTTCTTAGCTGTTGGCCTCAATGACAATACTGTCAGAGTTATCTCACTAGATCCATCTGTAAGTATTATTTCAAATCAAGCATGTAGACATGGTTAAATTATTCTTAGACACTTTCAAGCTAAATGATGAGACAAGGACACCACTGAATCTTTTTGATTACACAACCCTAAAATGCGTTATTCTGTTTTTTCTGATAATTTACTTTTATATCATTTTTATTTTTATACTAAGATCAAAATAATAAATAGATTTTTGTTTCAGGATTGTTTATCACCACGGTCTATGCAAGCTTTGCCGGCCGGCGCCGAATCCTTGTGTATTGTGGAGCAGCCCTTTGAATCTGGAGCCAAATCTGCTCTTCATCTAAACATTGGCTTGAGCAATGGGGTGCTGCTAAGAACTACACTTGACTCCGTTAGCGGCGACTTGGCTGACACTAGAACAAGGTTAGTTATAAATAAATACTATTGTCCTTGTTTTGTAGGTATAATTTACCAATGATGTAAACTATTTCGCTCCGTGTTTCATCTGATTCACATTGACGAGACAAACCAGATTCTGAGAAATGCACAGAATAACAAACAAATAACCTCATACTTTGCAGAAATAAAAATAATCTTGTTTTAGGTACCTGGGTTCAAGACCAGTAAAACTGTTCAAAGTGCGGGTGCAAGGATCAGAAGCTGTGTTGGCAGTTTCTTCCAGGACTTGGCTTGGATATCATTACCAAAATCGATTCCATCTCACACCATTGTCTTATGAGTGTTTGGAATATGCTGCTGGGTTCAGCTCTGGTAAGTTTTATTTTTAAACATTAATGTCGTGTACAACGAAATTGTCCTGAAAATCGAAAACAATAATGGTTCAGCAAAATTATCATTTTGATCCACAAATTCTAAATTTGCGACGTGTTTGCGATGGCCGTGCTTTCGGGCATGGCTTTAGCGAGGGTGGTGTGTAGCTGCCTCTATGCAGTGATAGGCCCACAACGTCGAATAGCATGTTTCCCTCCCGCTTGCGGTAGAGGGCGGCACTCGGCATATTCCATAGCCATGCTGGAGTCTGTCAGACTGTGAGGGCGGCCAAACCATGTCGTGGACAAACTAACAAACAGAACACTGCTAATAAACCTTGCAGAAATACCCCAGTTTACAAATTTAACTTTCATTCTTGTTACAACAGAACAATGTGCTGAAGGTATTGTGGCGATTTCTTCCAACACACTGAGGATTTTGGCATTGGAAAAACTCGGTGCAGTATTTAACCAAACCTATGTACCACTAGAATACACGCCACGAAAATTCATCATCAACTCTGACAACAACCATATCATCATTCTAGAAACTGATCACAATTCCTATACAGAGGACATGAAAAGTCAGAGAAGGTAATTAAAAATTTTCTTTTACGATTTAAATTAGCAAATTAAGGATGTAGTTCTAATGATGACCAATTTACACCTTAACTGAATAACATGTAGATACCCCTGCAGTACTGATTTTTCCACATAAATATTTTATATACTTATTAGTTGGTAAACATTCTAATTCAATTGTTATTTTTCTAGAATTCAAATGGCACAAGAAATGAGAGAAGCGGCAGCTGGCGGCGGACCCGAGGAACAACAACTAGCCAATGAAATGGCTGATGCATTCCTGTCTGATATTCTCCCTGAGAATATCTTCTCCTCACCTAAAGCTGGAGCAGGTATGTCTCAATGCTCTAATTATTAGAGTCTAGTAAAAAGTAAAGCCACATTCCCTGGGCAAGAGTGGGAAATGTATCAAGCATCCTGTCTCTAATCGATTGTGGCGATATCAAATCTCAACGTTAATCCCAGATGACCTAAATATAGATCATTTGATTCTAGTTAGGGAGACATTTTCTTAGTTAATATTTATACACTTCAAGAAATTTGTTTTCAACAGTCGCTATAAAGTTAAATTATCCTTGCAGGTATGTGGGCATCACAAATTCGTGTTGTGGATATGGGAATAGGAGGAGGACAGCCCAATACTTTGTTCAAATTACCACTGGAACAGAATGAGGCTGCAGTGTCTGTGTGCATCATCCGATGGGCCGCACAGGGCGAGCAGGCGCAGCCGCATCTTGTAGTCGGCATTGCTAAAGACATGATACTCTCGCCGCGATCGTGCACCGAAGGCAGCTTACATGTCTACAAGATCTACACTACAGGGAAATTAGAGCTCGTCCATAAAACTCCAGTAGATGAATATCCCGGCGCATTGGCATCCTTTAATGGCAAACTCTTGGTTGGCGTCGGCAGAATGCTTCGATTATACGATGTAGGGCGGCGAAAGCTACTCCGCAAATGTGAGAACAGACACATTCCTAATCTTATCGCCGATATCAAAACAATTGGTCAAAGAATATTTGTATCTGATGTGCAAGAATCGGTATTATGTGTTAAGTACAAAAAGCGAGAGAACCAGTTGATCATATTCGCAGATGACACAAATCCTAGGTGGATCACAAACAGCTGCATTCTTGACTATGATACAGTGGCCATGGCTGATAAATTTGGAAACATTGCAGTGATGAGACTGCCTCAATCTGTCAGTGATGATGTAGATGAAGATCCTACTGGAAACAAAGCTCTCTGGGACAGAGGTAATTTCTTTATTTCATAAACATTCCAATAGAAGAGCAATGTTTTATTATATATACAATAGCAAGGTTTTTTGGCTTGAAAGTTCATGATGATAACTCAATAAATCACACATGCTAGACTAATGAAAATTAATGATTCTACTATCTTATCTGATGCCTTCTTACACAAAGGCCATTGAGCGTACTAAATTATGTCTCATAATGTCTTTTTCTTTTATAGGATTGCTAAATGGCGCATCACAAAAGGGGGATATATCAGTAAACTTCCATGTTGGTGAGACTGTGACTTCACTGCAGAGAGCCACATTAATTCCTGGTGGCTCTGAAGCACTCCTGTACGCCACTGTTAGTGGTTCCCTTGGCGTACTGCTGCCGTTCACATCGAGAGAAGACCATGATTTCTTCCAGCATTTGGAAATGCACATGAGAAGCGAGAACCCCCCGCTTTGTGGACGGGATCATCTTTCTTTTAGAAGTTACTACTACCCAGTGAAGGTAAATAATAAAAATGTTTGTTGGTTGTTGGGTCATTCCAACAGTCAGTCAGCAGGTGTTTTCGTTCAGAAGACTCATGTGTTACACTGTTGGTAGAGCACAGTCTCTGATCGACGGCGTGTGTGCACGCCGTTATGGTTGCACTTCGCTGTTGCCGGTTTCTGGGTTCCTGAGAGTCGAGAGCACTACTGTTAGTGCACTTGTAGTATTTGGAACTGCCATTTTCTTTTATCATAATTTTGATCTTTGAATTGTTGTCCTCATTTTCCTATACTTAATCTGCTTTGTTCCATCTTATTAAGAACATGCTAAAACATACTTTTTCATTGTTTCAGAATGTTATAGACGGCGACCTTTGTGAGCAATACAACTCACTTGAACCCTCAAAACAAAAATCTATAGCGTTAGATCTCGAGAGAACCCCTGCTGAAGTCTCCAAAAAACTCGAAGATATTAGAACTAGATATGCATTCTAAGTTATTGTGATTGATTTAATTTATAAGTAATAAATAAGTAACTGTGGTAAATGTCTTCTTTGCACTACATATTATTATAGGTATTTTGAATAGAGAGGTATGTAGCATAATTATGTACAGCTAAATTAATTCTGGGTAACACTGTTCAAATAATAAAAAGCCATGTTTTTCAGGGTCCACCAACATTGTTCAGAATATCAACATTTGCTGGTGAAATAGTATTTGTGTGCAGCGACTGCTACTCAACTAAAATGAGGTTGGTTGGCATTACTTTCATTTTTAGTAGAGTATTTTGTTAAACTATAGCAATCCTTGTACATAATTGAGGGTTAGGGATGGGAGGGTTGCAAGTAGGGGTAGATGGCAAGTCCCTCCATTGAGTCCTTTTGTCTAGGAAAAAAAATAACAATAAGTGGTATTATCGATTTATATTATTATTTTTCCAGACTTACTGGAGTTCATCAGTTGTTGGTGACCTACTTGCTAAATATTATTCAGTGATGAAAACCACTTCGCTCCTTATTTTATCTGATTAAAATGACGATACTAACCAGATTCTGAGAATTACCATGAATGGAAATAACACATTTAATTTTGTTCTGATGGTATATTATATCAGGATCTACTTTTGTTGCAGGTGTCCTAAGGATCAGTAAACCTTAGTCTGTATGATGGGTGTTGGAAATGAGTTCCGAATTCAGGATTTTTCATGATGGGGTCAGTAAATTCAAACAGAGAGCGGCAACGATTTCAGGTTTGTCTACAATCACATTTTAGATTTTTTTCTACAGAGGACCCCTGTATAGTTAGTGATAAAATGAGCGGTCTTATCACTAGAAAGTCACCAACCACCTGGAATGGCATAGCACCGCGACTTGCATCAAGTCCAGTTGTCAAGTCAATCAATTTGATATTCAAAATACATAATACTTAAATTGGTAGGTAGGTATGTACAATATTCTAATGATGAAAACCACTTCGCTCCATAATTTATCTGACATAAATGACGACACTAACCAGATTCTGAACAGTTCTTTCCAAGAAAAACTTTTTCAAGTAGGAATACCTACCCAATCAAAAAGATAACTTTATTCATTTTTTTCGTTTTAGGTACATTTTGCACCAGGATCATCAACCACAAGGATTCGAACAATACTAGTACCTACTTCATTTTATTAAGAGTATAATATGCAATATGTATAGACCTATTAAAGTAGTATGTATTTGTGACTTAAGTTTTTGGATTAAACAATAATATATGAAATCGTTGTTTGAATGTAAGCGTCATCACACTCGCATGCACATGTTTCATATCATTATTACCCAGATCAGATACATCTGATCTGGGTACGTTACAACGTAGGTAGGTATAAAATGTTGGCGGGATCCACTCGTCGATTCGATACCATATGGCCGAAAACATAATTATGTAGCATCGCCAAATCAGTGGTTCCGCCCGCCGTTGTGTAGAATTTCTAGGTGGCTAAGGAAGGTAACCTACCATAGCAGATGGTGAATGCAAACGCGACCCTATCTCGCTACACCTTTCGCGGAGGATGCCTGTAACTCGCAGGGGGGGGTTTTAGTGGGTTCGAATCCACGGAACAGATAAAACTATTTATGTTTCTGTGTTCGAGCCCCACTTACCCCCTTTCGCCACCCCCATGGCGGAAGGGAATTGCGAAGGCATATTTTCTCCCTTTAAAAAAACAGAAAAAACAGGTACCTACCATACCAAATATAAATATGATTGTTATTCAGAAGTCCAAATAATCTAATGTTACGACTTGCCTCTGACAACCGCTTACTTATTTTTTAGAGCGTTGGGGGTCCACAGAACACTACAATTCTTCTGTTTTCGGGTATCTACTACTCGTATCCAAGCGTTTGTCCAGCTAGCGATGCTGCACCCCTTGGGCCCAAGAGTATATTATAACGCTACGCCTTGGGCCTACAACAAAGAAGTTAGGTATTTCATCAATCTCTGTTTCGTGGACAGCCAAGGTGGCTTGTTATCAGAGCTCGTCGGGAATTCGGGATGAGCCCATCACAAAGAGCTCTCTTTTTTGCGTATTCTTAGGTATGTAGAGGGTTCCCTCTACTTTTTAAAAATAATATAGACGACCTCGGTGGCGTAGCGGGCGAGAGTCCGTCTGTGACGCAAGAGGTTGCGGGTTCGATACCCGCCTCGGAACAAATTTGTGTACGATCTGCGGAAATTTGTTCCGTTGGTCTGGGTGTTTTATATGTATAAAAAATATCTATCTATGTAAGTATATAATGTATAAAATATATCAGTTATTAGTACCTACACCCATAACAAGCTTTGAGTAGCATACTTTGGGGCTAGATGGTGCTGTGTGGATTGTCCAGCATTATTTATTTACTAGTGGCTCTGGGAGCTGTAGACCTCGCGAGCATACTAAAAGTGAGCTATTTGAGGAATGTAATGTGCAAGTGCATTTTCCGTTTTGTGATTTTTTTGATCTTTTTGTTTTTTTTTGCATCATCTTGTGTAGAATGAGGTCCTTTGTGTTTCTCTCAAATTTGATTGAAAACCATCGATTGTTTGATGATCTATCCTGTTCATCATGCTGAAGATCCTTATCAGATCTTCGCCAAACTTTTATGAGACCAACATATAGTTACTACCTTTCAAATAAAAAAAGAATAATCGAAATCGGATCTCATTTGGTGGAGATATCCAGTATATCAAATAGCCCCCTTTTTGCCCTTTTTTTGGGGGAAGTACCCCTCCAATCAAAAATCCCCGACGACAAAAAAAATCTAATAAGTCATATAACCTGTGTACCAAGTTTCGTCCAGATCGGTTGAAAAATGTGACCTGTAGAGGAGAACATACAGACAGACAGACATCCGGACAAACGCATTTTTGGCCAATGTGGAAACTGAGACGCTTCGCTTGCTCGGTCAATTAAATCTAACTAGCGACCCGCCCGCGCGCCCCTGCTTCGCACGGGTGCACATATCATGCATGTATTATACATATAAACCTTCCTCTTGAATCACTATATCTATTAAAAAAACCCCATCAAAATCCGTTGCGTAGTTGTAAGATTTAAGCATACATATGGATATAGGGACAGAGAAAGAGACTGTTTTATACTATGTAGGGCAGAAAAGTCTGAAATTCTAAATGTTATAATAATAATAGGTATTTAGTGCTAGGCAGGTAAATTTTCGTGGCACCTCGTGGGTTCGTGGCCTAAATGCAAATACTTATAGAAAAAGGCTCTAACTTCTTGCGGGCACGTGAATCAACGTTTCCATGGCTACTGGCTACAGTATCGACCGGCGGCTTTTCCGAGGCTTTTCTCTGAAATTCCCATTCGCGTGACGTCCGCTGAACAATAGAGTGCTGAAAAGTCTAGACAACGCTTGACCGGCGCGGCGCGGAAACTCCACCGCTCGAGTTCTTACGCCGCATACTACCTACGCTACGTTACTAGCCTAGCGTGAACGGTTGACGTGGAAGTAACTACCTAGATGTAAATTGTTAGTTTTGAAAAAAGATATTAGTTCTTGAATAGCATGGTGTAGTGGTTTAGCGTGTCCAGCAACCGCCTGGCATGGCAATGGACAATGAGTGCGCGCGAGAAGCGAACCGAGACGCGCGCCCGCCCGCGACGAGATCTACAACGCGCGTGCGTCCGTCCGTTTTAAAAAGCACTCCGGAGCACTCATTAGCCGGTGCACCGTAACTGCGCTGCGGTTGGAAGATACAGAAACGCAACGTGTGTGCAATACGGGGCATTAGAAAGTGTAATGTATTGTGGATGCGATGCTGTCAGTGAGCAAGCCGGCGTCGTTGGTTCAACAGAAGAAGCAGCAGTGGGCGCGGGAACGAGGTGCGTACACGCAGTTTGCCGCCTACCTACATAATACGATTTTTCCTATTCACTGAGGTGTTGCGTCCATCCTGTGTGCTCATTTATTTGGTTGCTCAATACCTAGTTATCTAGCAACGAGTTAAATGTTTGTTTCAAGTGCTGTGATCTTTGTTTTTATTTGGCAATTTGGACATTGATTAAAGTAATTTTTAGGTAAGTACTTAGGTACACAGGCATCTAACATCTAACCTATCATCACCTTTAACAATTGAAGATTCGCCTGAGGTCTTATAAATTATTTAATTTTACTAATGTAGGTACCTAATCAGGATGAGCCTGACTTAGTTTTGTACCTATTGATTGACTGTTCATGTGTTCAATAACAACATGCTAAGCATAGTGGACGTAGGTACCTGCATAACCTACGTATACCTACCATCGTTCTACATTATTATAGTTTCCGTAAGAAAAACTGTTTCACCATCATCAATCTAACATCAGGTCCACATGATATTAGATTTTATCTTACCTATTAATGAGTTAAATTTCATTTTTATAAACGAGATGGTACTCGTACCTAGTGTACCTACCTACCACTTCATATTTAGGTAATTATGTGCAAGCGATGTGCTAATCTGTTAGGGTTTATTCCCAGAGGTCTACCTACTTCAAATGCATACTTTGATTCCCACAACGGGTCCACGACATTTTAGTTTTAAATTATTAATCCGGTTGGGGCCCAACAGGATTAATAATTATACATTTTAAATTTAATCATATTTCCTGTCCCAACTTGGGACAGGAAATAGGTATGATTAAATTAAAAATGTCGTGGACCTCTGGGAATTAGCCATTATTTTTATCAATGTTGCGTGGTAGGTATTTAGGTGGGGTGGTCGATGAAGAATCGGATTCTATATCAAGGTTGTTACAGAGACAGCGCTAATTTTAGACACTGTTTAAAGTTAGACACCGTTTTGTAGTAAGGCCCATAATGCCTATTTTTAACCGACGAAAACAAAAACGGAGGAGGTTATCAATTCGACGCGTATATTTTTTTTTATGTATGACCGCGCATAACTTTTTACAGAGTAGACCGATTTTGATAATTCTTTTTTTATTGGAAAGGGTATACCCCCAAAAAGGTCCCATATAATAATAATAAACGAAAATCCAACTCTAAGGGTAGGAAAACCGGGATTGATTGTCGATTCGACGCTTATAATTTTTTTATTTTATTATGTATGACCGCGCATAACTTTTTACAGAGTAAACCGATTTTGATAATTATTTTTTAATAGATAGAGTATACCTCTAAATTTGTTTCATAAATAGATTATCAAATTCAGATTACTCTGTAAAAAGTTACGCGTGGTCAAACGTTATCAGTCAATCAGTGAGTGAACAATCAATCATCTCAATTTTGCTATCCCTAGGGAAACCAAACCTAGGTTTGGTTTCAAATTTTTAGAGGACCATCTTCGGGGTATTTCTTTTCCAATCGACGTAACCATTAAGTAGATTATGGCAACAAAAAATTATAAAATAAAACTTTTAACAAAAAATAATCCATGGTAGCTAGCAGGCCGAGTTCTTTCAACCCTCGTGGGACTCTTTCTCATAAAAAGTGCAACATCACCCCGACCTGGCTGTAGTCACGCACGCCTCATCAAAACGTAGAAAAATTTTGTACGTCAGCGTAATTTTCGTAATCGAACAATCACGTTCAGTAGTGTACATCGGTTCATTCTGTTGATGATTACGGACGTAAGTAGGTAGGTACCTACATAAATCTAAGTATCTTCATTGAACCACTTAGAACCAAATACCTAGATAGTTATACAGTTAGGTACCTAACCATTACATTCATAGTAGCAAATCGAAGTCGATTTTTTTTAAATAAACAGTAACAGTACAGTAGTAACAGTAACAGTAGTAGGTAACAAAAAGAAATATCGCTTGAAAAACAATACTAGGTATGTACCTACCCACCTACCTCTACCTAATTAAGTAGTGCGACTTATAAATTTCAAATCGAAGTTCGTAGGTAAACTATGAACTTTCTAGTTAAATACTTATTTAGGTATCTACCTACCGACTTGCTATATTCAGAGAAAATTGGGCACTAAACAACGTAGGTATATTGTTGATCAATTTTTGTCACTGACTGTACAGTCTTGTACCTAGGTACTTACTGTCCGTGAAATTAAATGAGCAGTTATATAACTGTTAAAGTAGGTTGATAGCATTACTTACCTCCCGTACAAAAACAAAAAAAACAAGTAGGTAGGTACGTAATTACTTAATTTTACAGTTATAATACCTACTGCTATTTGCTCGTAAGCAACCGTCTCTTGGTAGGTACCTACCTTATCTACCTACTTAATAATTATTATTTATATGTATAAACATTCACTGCAAGTAGGCGAGCAGTCGGGCAAGAGAGCGTAACGATCCAGTAAAATGTGCCATTATAGCCTCCACCCACACAACTGTTTTCGATTGAGTAGTCAACTGCAGAATGTGGTCACCCTATAAAAGTCAGTTTCTCTACTACGACTTAGAGAAAAAATATAAGTATACTCCGACATTAGGTACTTCGACGGTCACTCGTTCCGAGAACCATAATATAACGAAGTAGGTACAGTCCATAAGTAGGTTAGTTATTATGTTTTTTATTGAGAACCATATCGTGACCCCCTATCTTAGGCGACAACATGCTAGGCTTTCAGCGCCCTCTAAGCAAGCGAATACCTATGTTGTATTTGGTACACGCGCAAAATAGGGTAGATACAGCTATGCCTTCCAACTTGCGACTGCCCTAAACATACGATTACACATTTATTTTCATACGATTACCTTCATCCTGTGTTACATTTTGATGTGCTATGACATAGCACATCAACACACATATACATAGCAGCTATGTAATGTACACCGACGCAATAGAGGTATAATTTCAGTAGTTATTATGGTACACTATGAAATAGGAAGTATTTTACTACCCAAACATGTTAATACGAAACTGCGCCATTACCTAAGGGGGTCGTCTCGTCGTGTTCTATTTTAGGCATTCACATAATTTATTTCAGCGACTCGTTTGCATAGTTACATACCTACCACGTTAGCTACCACCTTAGCAATAAATTCTAGAACATAATGTTTTTGCGTGCCTATCAGATAGGGGACGACTATAAACAACACACATTTTCAAGGAATCTACTGCTTTTCCGCCCGACGCGGCGACGACGACGGCGACGGCGGCATGAAAAGAATGAATAACGACTTTTCATGCATATACGTTAAAGATATCGACTAAACTAAAAAACCCTTTGCGGACAATAAAGGGGAGTTTTTCCTTTTCCGATGAGAATTGATATTTAATTCATCGACGACTTCAGTCATGGAAGGTCGGTCTAGTTGTTTTTTTAGGATTAATTAGATTGATCAACTAGGTACCTTATAATAATAATAATTATGTTTTTGTATTTTTGATTAGCCGTCATGTTTGTCTCAACTTTTTACCTAATTCCAGAGGAAATGTCACACCTTTACCTACCATGGGGCACCGGTGAACGGTGTACCAATCGCGCTCAAGTCAGAAATCAGTTTGCGAGCACTCTCGAACTACACAAGCAGTCTTCGTACGAGTACCAGGAGCAAGAACCAATACAGCGACAGCGGAGTCCGAGTTTACCACCCATCCATCACGGAGAGAAAGTCAAGGACGATAGAAGAACCAACATATTAAACCGCAACATCCCGAGTGCCAAGCGATTTGCGTTTTACGACGAAGACGGAGAGGGTGATACATCAGGGTACGGCAGTGAAACGATCAACCACATGAACAAGAATCACGGCATCCCGTTGCACGACAGCAACCGGAATCCTGTGGTCGCGTGGCAGCAAGAAGATGGCAAAGAGAACAGGTGATTAACTACTTAACTTTAATAAAACACCCGATTAATATTTGTATGACACAGTAGCTTAAAAAACCCAATTTAATGGTAGCTGCTGACTACGGTAGTACAATAATAAACTTTCACAGTATTTACAGCCACTCAGATAGCTAGGCACTCAAGCGAAACGCTACTAGATTTTTCTATTTAGAGTACTTAAGATTGATGTAATTTATACCTATCTTCTTTAGATATATTTAACAACACTAAGGAATTAATAGCGTGCGTGATAGCGTGTTCGATAATTATATATTCGTGTTTCGATGTAAATCAAATTTGTATGATAAATTCAACAACTCTTACGGACAGAAACAGGTCGAGTGGTCCTAATTCTGCTGAAGACCCGTGGTCAGCTCGAAGTCCTAGAACTGCTGAAGAAGGGCGTCCCCGGTGGGGAGACCGCGGTGTCGCGACTGGAAGACTATGGGAACCCACCGTTCCTACTGCTAGACTGCCACAAGTAAGGCCTTACATCATCACCTTAAATTATTTGATAAAACAAAGACTTAAGAATATCCGCTGTCGTACGTAACATCGTCGCAAGAAGGTAACTAACCTGGATTCTAAAGAGGATTGTTAATTTTTGACCATTTTTTTTACTCTTAAGTCAACTCATAATAAAATGTAATATTTCCAGATGCCAAACCAAAAAAAGGGCACCCCTTCATGGGTGGAACGTGGATTGAACATGATTGAAAACACAGCGGAAGTACTAGTCATAGACCAAAGAAGTTCAAGCAATAATAGTACTGGATTAGAGTGCGATAGATCGTCGTGCAATGGCAGTGATGAAGGAAGGTACGTAAACAACTACTTGGTCGTACCTACGCGAGTTAGCGTTATTCTCGATTTATAGTTTTAAAAATAACGAATGTTTTCAGAACGTTTTTGAGAGGCCAAAATGTCCCCTTAGAGCCAGAAATCAAAGCAGCAAGAGAAAACAAACGCATCAAAGCGTTAGAATTACAGTCAGCCATTTTGAACCAACTTGAAGATCGAGAAAAACGTCGCATTGAAGAAAGAGAACTTAAATTAAAAGAAGAACGATTAGAAGAGTTGAGAATTAAAAGGCAACAGGAAGAAGACCGACTGAAGCTCGAAGAGGAGAAACGCAAAAACGAGCAAAAGCAACTCCAGGAACAAAGAAAACTTGATGCTTTAAAGAAAGCCCTTGAAGATGCGGAAAGAACGGCGAGACAAGAGAAAGAAAACAGATACACGTGTCTAAAAAAACACTTGGATGCAGGGCACAAATCCACAAACTATGAATCTGGTATATTAACTGATAACAAAGTGAAAACCGAAGAAACGTATACTGAGTCATTACCAAACTATGAACGCGAATCTGTTAGTCCAACAAAAACTCACAGAACATACGACGTTCACTCAGCCAAAAGTCAAAAGAAAGACTGTGGTTCGCACCAAACCACTGAGTTTAACTCCCCTAGATCTGTGGGTCCTGGTAATCTGAATCTATATATTCATAGTGTACCCCCGCTTGCTCTTGCTGACAACCAGTTCAACATTGTGCCAATCGGTATAAACGGGAATGGCGACATTGTCAATAGCCCGCAAAACAACATACAATTAGCCGTACTAGTCCCTCAAACACTTACTAACAATTTGTATAGCGTCTCATTGAATTCTTTGAATAATATTAATGACTTGCCGGATACCAATAAGTTATTAACGCCAAAAAAATATCGCACAATTATGATGAAAGATGCAACTACACAGACTGATTCATATGTCTATACGAAATCTACATCGAATAAAATCATAGAAACTGATGAAATCGAGAGGGATATAGACAAGAATTACCCTAATATTGATGAAAACGCACCACAAGATAGTAGTCATAATACGTTAAAAAAAGATCGACGATTTCGATCAGAAGAAAGGTTTAAAAAAGACTTGGAAAGTCGCCCAAAGTGGGGTGTAAATAGGCCTATTGCTCAATACAAAAAACAAAGCGAAAAAGATCCTTTTTACAGCCAAAAGCGTAAGGTTCGCCCGAAATACAGGCCTCAACCACGTCAATACTTATCACAATCTAGTGATGACAGTCGCTCTCCGAGTCCACTTGGGAGATCGGAAAAGACAATTGAAAATGGACTGAACCTTCGCAATTCACTGAGTCAATCATACTGGCGAAACAAGAGATCTAGTCAAGATTTATCAAAGAATAACCATGGTTCTGAACCGATTTCCAGTGTGCAGGTAGAGTTCAACCACATCGGGCAAATAACCGCGAATGAACTTAGCGACAGCAAAAAGTCGCCTAAAAATATATCTAACAAAAGACAGACTCTATCGCAAAAATTTATAAACGATAAATATGGAAACAGGAAGCTATGGAATGACGATATTAATGAAAGGAATACAAAAGTTGGCATGTTCGATGTTGATAACAGAAAGAAATTTATTGACCAAATAAACACGGCCAAACGAGATTATTTGGATAAAAACAATGACCAAGAAAACTTTGTTTTAACAAATCAATACTAAGATAACATACCAAATATACAAACAAGGCACATTTTCCTAGTCGTGCAATAAGGTAGTAAAAAAATTAGGTTAACAAGATGGTTATCGATCCAGCTGTTTCTAAGAAAGCAGCCGGCGGTGTTGAATCGATAGGATTCACACAGTTGGATTACTCGTACAATAAGTAGTGCACGTGTGTTTAGTTGGATTAAAATGGATGAACTATTTGATAAAAAGAAGGATGAAGCACCTATGCTTGATTTGTCTAAAGAAATCATTAATACAGCGGAGGAGTATCGAGCTGTGTTAGATAAAGTGCCAGACTTCAAAACTCGACCAGAAAAGGTAATAAATATTTTTTTCTCAAATGAGACTGTACGTACTGACTGAACCCTATCAACATATTAATTTGATATCATGGAAATAGGTGAAAGCAGAAGACATCAAAATCCCAGACAAGGCAGGTCAGAAAACAAAGACTCCTCGGAAAGAAGTGCGGGCGTATGAAAAGTTAGGGACGCAAGGATACGAAGAGAAGCATTTTACGTTCATGGATCCGATACCAGTCGAAATGCAAGGGCTTAAGTTTGAGGATTTCTGCGCAGTGCCTATTGAGTGGCGGATGCTTACTTCTCTCAGGCCTAAGTCTAAACTAGACGAAGAATACTTTAACAGGTACTCACTAGGTAGGTACTATAGGAACTGGCACTAAAGTCACCTAGTTTTAAGACGGTTCAAGATGGTCCTTGTGATTTTATTGAATAAACATATTTTGACTTTGACTATATCTTCGACCATGAAGTTGCACATCCATTTTCGATTACTTTAAATAGGTAGGTGCATTTAATTTATTCCAGGCTGATAGAACTTGGCAAATCTGAGCTGAGGACAAAAGCACGGGACAAGAGGGAATTTGCAAAAAATCCTATGATCAGAAAATCCAAAAACAAAGCAGGCGTTACCGAAACTAGGATAGTGTCTTGCGACGAATGTGGTGAAGAATACTGCAACGGTAAGTTAATCATTTTTAAGCTCAAGCTCGTACTTTCTTCAGATTTCTGGAAATATTTAATTCTAATTGGTGGTGGGGGAATATGATCTACACGGACGTCCCGCAAAAGAAAGATTTTTTTTATTGTGCATTTCTGGAAATACCGTTAGGTATAGGTTCTTGATAACTTCAACATAATTATAAATAAATAAATAAATATTGGTGGACTTTTCCAAACAGCACTATCTAGCCCCAAACTAAGCTTATGCTTGTAATATGGGAACCAGATAGCTGATATACTACTTATAATACTTTTTTTTTGTAAATACATACTTATAATATTATATAACACCCAGACAGTGAACAAACATTTATGTTCATCACACAAATGTTTGTTCACGGTGGGAATCGAACCCACGACCTACGGCGCAGAAGGCAGAGCTACTACCAACTGAGCTACGTAGGCTGTCATAGGCTGACTGACATAGGCTGAGTTATAACGAACTCAAGCGAAGGAGAGACGAGCTAGGAAACAAGAGGGCTATGCTGGGAATTTAAACTATCTGTCTATCTAAACAACCTGTTGACACCAACTGCTGGGTATAGGTCTTCCCTCTATTACGCCAGTCTTTAATTTTAACTACGTGATTAAATTCAAAACTGAGAAATCTGCAAAAAAACCAGTCTCCGACATGGCCCTCAAAATCAACAATAATTCCTAGTACACGAAATCAGCAAATGAAATTAATTCAAAACCTCACCTGAGACGTGTTTATACTGCTGCTGAGCTTTGCTAACAGAAAAACCTTGCCTAGTAGGTACCTAGACCTACTTGGCGCAGTAGTTCTGTGTAACCTGCTACATAAATAATAATAGTATGTATAATAATAATGTTTATTCAGAACAGAACAAGTGCACAAGTTACAAAATAACGATGAGACTGCAATAGTTAAAAACTGTGGTGCAGTCTTAAGCTAATGTATAGATCTAATGAGCTGATATTTAGTAGGTAACGAAATAAATTATCACGTTTTAGTAATACGCGGCAAAAATAATAAGGCTTACTTATACCATTCGGTTTTCACTCGATGCGGTCGGTTGGCCAAGATCTGATATTTTATGCTTTTTGTTAATGTTTCAAGTTTTCACTTTTTATGTAAAAAGACATTATTTTCCTGTAAGCATAGTGTTTCATTGTTATTATTTTAAGTTGTTTTTTTACCAGTTGCTGTGATGCTCTTGGGGTTTATTCACACCTGGACTGGTTCTTGTTCCAGGTAAAATGTGCGTCATTACAAACTATGACATGTTCACGCGTCTCAAAGTCGAGGTGGAGGCCAAGAAAGTTCAGGTAGCGCCCGCCCAAGCGGGTAAAATGCGTAAGATGAAACGCCGTGCTAAACGGAAGCCTAGAAGCAAGAGTGCTGCACCACCAACAAGGAAATCCACTTCCAAATCCGGGGCAAAGAGTGATTCTGAACTTTAACTTTTTTAGATGAATAATTTACTAGTATTTTCGGTGGTAAAGGAAAAAAACTCCCAACGAGTCACACTGTGACCGGATCTGCGGCCCGATTCAGCTAATGTCTGGCTATTGAAAAGGCTGTTAGTTTGACATTTGATTCCCATAGGGTACAACAAGGATGGGAATCAAATGTCAAACTGAAAGCCATCTCGATAGCCAGACATTAGCGTAATCTGGCCGCTGGTGTGACTCGTTGGGAACCATTGAGTTAACCGCCGTATTTTTAATTGAGTATGCCAACATCATTATAAATTTAACACAGCTACCTTACCTAAATAAAAAACATGGGTACGCTTTTAAATGAGTGAGTGCAGTCATGTTATCAAGAGTAAAATGATGATCGGACGTTTCAGAAGTCCTTTATGAATGAATATTAGCTATTTATTGTGTAACAACAACAAACTGTGATTGAGCACTCAAAACTTATTTCAAAGCTGTGTAGAGTTAATAAAAATCTATGATTTAGAGCCTGAGCTAAAACATTTTGAAATTCTGATAAATGTAAAGTAAAAGTAAAAGTAAAAAGCCATTTATTCTACAAAAAAACAAAATTTAAAACATTTTCCATATTCATGCATAAATACAATCAGATTAGTTTAACATACAGGTACGATACAATTAAATTATTTATTATTATTTGATTTCATTTAGTATATTTTATTATTTATTCTATTTATTTATGCACATCATTTATTTATTATAAAATTATTGCTACATTTCTGTTCTATTTACATGTCTGTGGTTATTTTGTAGTCGCCATTTTGGCGTAGGCCTCCCCCATTTCTCTCCATAATTCCCTTTGTCTCGCTTGTCTCATCCAGTCTGGACCACCTTTCTGTCTAAAGATGTCCTCCCACCGCTTTTTGGGGCGTCCTCTGTTCCTTTTTTGGTTGAGTGGTATCCATTCTACAACTTTTTTGGCCCATCTAGTGTTATCCATCCTGCAGATATGTCCTGCCCAGTTCCACTTCAGTATTCTGATTCTAGAGATAATATCACATAAATTCGTTCTTTTTCTTATCGTTTAAATAAATAAATGTATCAACTCATAAAAGTAGACTTATAAATGGCTGGTTTATAGCATTTCGAAACTATTAACGAAATACCTAATGCGTAAATTTATAACGCATTTTATGTCAATACTCGTAGCTGTGCATCATTAATAATTATGACTGATTTTATTTATTTATTGATAGTGTAGTGTTAGTAACTTTGTACAATGTTGTTATTTCTCATCAAGCCTAGCCTATTATAATTAAGATGTAGCATTTACGTACTACTTTTTTGAATCTCAGTCCTTTTTATGAACTTTTGGTACTACATATTACAAATAAATATTTGCATTTGATTAATTAATTCTTAACTGTTGTTTCATTTCTCACTATATTTTAGGTACTAAAGATTAGTGTTATGATTTGAAAATGAAAAACTATATCAATATCACTCTTTATTGATTTAAAAAAATATTTATATTACACATTCATTACATACATTATTATTATTTATAATAACAACAACATTATCAAGACAATATCTCAATGTATTGGCAACAACCAGCGCCTTTGCAGGCCTTAACAACTTCAGTGCCGACCCCGCAAATACGCGGGACGCGGGTTAAGCGCGGGGTGCCAGCTCCGCATATTAGCGGAGTAGAGCCGCTCAGTTTGTATGCTTTAGTACTCGCCCGGCACCGCGCTTGGTAACACGTTTATAAGTCGGCACTACGCTCAAATGTTTCAAAATTTTTGTGCAAGTGTTGGTTTTTGAAAATTGAGTTTTATTTTGATGATATTAGCGTTCAACTATGAGTAATCAACCGGGGCCCTCACGGCCTAAACTAACGAAATTGGCGCCAGTTTATGACATTACTGATAGAGATATTGAAGAGCAGCTTTTGGAAAACGACTCTGATGATGACTTCCAGTTTGAGGATATGTCATCAGATGATGATGAAGAGGAAATCGAGCGGCAGGCTATTAGGCAAAAAAAAAGCTGTTGATTGTTGATTAATAGATCTGTTAGAAGCATTAGATATTTTTTTGAAGATTTGTTTTGTTTGAAGCTGTAGAAGAAGCTTTATTGTTCAACTGTTTTTGTTATTTCAAACTTTATTTCAATTTTTACTCTATTTTTCTAAGCTAATTATGTGTAAAACTCTAGTGATTCTTCTCGGGAGTATTAGAATTTAAGAAAAGTACTATATCTCGTGTCCATATTACATAAATATACGATTATTCATAAAATAAACCACTCCGCTAATTTGCGGGCCCGGCACAGGGATTGAAATTTTCAACCCCAGTGCCGGGCCCGCATATATGCGGGAATTTTTATTTTGTTTTTTTCATAGTAAAGCATAATAATAATAGTCAAACATTTATTGTTATATGCTTTAGGTATGTGCCCAATGCATATTATGAAAAAAAAACATATCGGATTTCCTCAAGCCACCCTCATAATCAGGCCGGCAGCGAAGTTGTTAAACCCTTCACTAATACACTACTTATGAATATGAAGCCAAAAATATCTTTTTAATCTATTAAACCTATCGATGATATACGAATTTTATTCATCTCTGATACTTCACTAGATGACATTCTTATAAAGTCGAGGACCTAAGTACAGATGTGTAAAACTAAACGAGGGAACATAAACAACTGGAAAATGGAAACAATATCCTAAGATACACATACTTATAGAAGTAATAACAATGTAAATAAGGTGCAAGCGATCAGAGTAGAGAAGGTCGGAGATACAAGTTTACCGCACACAGATATATTGCAGTAAATGTACTTGGAATAACAGATAATGTATCACAACTCACAGGGAAAATATCAGGTATCCATGTTGGATAATAAATAGTTTAAAATAAGAGAGAGAATAGAATGTTATTATTATGTTTGCGTTGTAAGACCGCAATGAAACTCATCGATAAAGTAATACATTGCTGTCAAGTCAAACTCTCTTCTGTAACACAGGTTCAGGAAATATAAAAAGCATGTCAAAGGCTCACAGCAAAGTCGATGTCATTTTTATAAAATGTGTATATTCACAATATTGGCTGATGATGCTCTCATTCTTACCCTATTAAAAATAATTTATTACATATACTATAAAGACTTTAGAATTTTCGAAACGTTTACAATATTATTGTTTTATCTCTACAACACATGGGATTATTCTTAAATCTAGATTACAAACAGGAATCTGCAATAAAATTATGCACTGATAAATTTAGTAGCAATTTTAAACTGTGCTAGGTAGGAAGTGAAACGCCTACTTTATTTTTATTATCGCTTCTAAGAGGAACCTTAAATTATAAATTGTTAACTAAAGAATAAGTCAAATGGAAATTTTAATAAGCACTTTCGGACGGAAAATAAATTATTGATAGATTTTCCTATAGGTTAATAAAACAAATTGAGCACATAAATAAATATCAGGATGTCTCAAAAAAATTGGTCCAATCTGCAGTCCCATCTCATCATTAGGTACATATTTTTATATAATTTTTAAGGCCTTTTTGTTTCATGATTTTGTCATGGATATCACAACATTATCAACCAGATATAGTGGCATAAAATACGATAATGTTTTATAACTTATTTATAATTTAGTTAGCGACATAAATTCGTACAATTGTAAAAATAATAATAGCAGATTCAAAGAGGAAGAAATGCATACTTATGGAATGAAGGACACTTATTACTACACAAGCACCGGAAGATTTGACAGATTTTATGTAATATTTAAATTTTGACTGTATTAATATTTACAACTAATAATGGGATTTTTTATAATTCGTGTTCTACTTCTTACTCGCATATTCAACATAGTAGTAAAAGAACGAGTTTTTACAAAATACGTCCTATTTTTTTTATAATATTAATATAATAAAATTTCAACGCATGTATTGCAGATTCCCCAAAATGTATGTACCGTTTTTTTAAATAGTATACCTATTATAATAAAATTTCAACGCATGTATTGCAGATTCCCCAAAATACACATTTAAAATAGGTAGGTAATCCAAACTAAAAGAAATGACTCGTAAAAAAATATTATGCATTGAAAACAATAATTAAATTATTATGAAAAACAAGTCAACGAGTTTTAATGTACAATAAAATATGAAACTAAAAACATGGACGTAAGTTAAATGAATGTGTAAGAAAGTAAGGTAATAAAACTTAAATAACAATTATCGCGCCCTGTAAAGTACGGCCGCTTTTTTATTTATTTATTTCGTAGTTCGTAAATGGGTCGTGATTTTACGAGGCGTGAAATTGGCATTGAGCTAGCGACTGGGCGGGGCCCGGCGGTACCCTGTTTATACGACTCACAATTCACTGGTCTTTGCGAGCTTTCTTTTTGCTGGTTTTCTTGGCGACCTTAGCATCAGTCCAGGTGTCTGAAAGTTACATTTTATTTTCAATTACAATTATTGTAGGCAGCATTTAATTTGAAGATCTTTCGCGACCTGGATAATATAAATTAGCTATCCGGTTCCCATATCATAAGCTTTGGCTAGATAGTGCTGTGTGGTCCAGCCAGACAGACAAAGTCCAGCAATATTCATTATTTATCACATTACAACAAAGCATGTTCATCGTTAAACACCCCTTCAAACCAAAACACGGCAGTTGCATAAGGAACCCTAAAAAGAAGTACTACTAAATCCTAACTAAAGCCTGTGATTTTCAATGAACATAACAAAAAAACCGAGATATTTTACGTTTGCGCCGGACCTGGGTCACAAATGACCATTCTTCTTTCGGGTCCTCCCGCAACGTCTCAACCCTCCTCAACCAACGAAGACAAGGGCTAATAAATAATGTACGTTCGCGTGTTTCGACATCTTGAAATCTCTAAACGCATTTTCGAATAATCGTAATTTGCCATTTTGTGTGCACACAGTCTACGAATAAATAATAAGTCAGTACAGTAAAAAATATATTAAACGATACTTTTCCAAATCATAAGTTTGAATTATGTAAAAACTAGATTACTGTTAGTTTAAAGCCTGAACTTTACAAAACTTGTGTTGAGCAATAAATTACCGTTTTTTTTTTCAATATTGGTACAGGTGTTTCAGTCCGAATGTGTAAATTGTGTATCTAGACATACCTACTGAGATAGATAGAAGGTGTAAAAAGCTTGTGGTTAGTGAAAATACTCACCGCCCAGCTCGTCAAAGGCAGGAGCATTGGTGGTTTCCTCTTGCTTGTCAGAATCGGAGTCCTTCTCGACGGAATCAGCTTTAGGCAGGATCTTGGCGGTCTAGAATTACAGAAGTTTTGATAATTTTTTTATCAATGCAAGCAAATGGCCCACCTGATGTTAAGTGGTAGGTATCATCTATAACAAAGCATAGCCTCGTAATTTATGCACAACAAGAATGTGCCCTACGATGCAATGCCCTGCGTCCATCAACTTGAGGCACACAAATGTTGAGCTTCATGTGCCTGTATTTACACAGCAACGCTGCATGGCGGCAGAAAAAGGCGTGGTGGTCCCCGGACGAGCCCTACACAACGAGCTCTACTAATCTTCTAATATGTAACTCTTTCAAGAAAAAACCAACTTCAATGCTCTGGAATATACACTCATACTACAACTCAAGAACTAGATTCCAACTCGTCGTAGTTT
The DNA here is from genome assembly GCA_963576535.1 of Plemyria rubiginata. NCBI lineage: Eukaryota > Metazoa > Arthropoda > Insecta > Lepidoptera > Geometridae > Plemyria > Plemyria rubiginata. The sequence goes on along the minus strand of OY754917.1, from coordinate 7,829,318 downwards.
TGACTCGAATTTAATTAGGACAACATAACAAGCACCAGCTTTCGATTAAAAAATAAATCATCAAATTCGGTCTACTTAGATGGTACAGCCTTATGTCAATGTCATGGTAATTCTGAAATCTCTTTGCCAATGGGTGATGATGATGTAGAAGGTGTTTTAATATGTTTAACAGTTTTTTTGAATTGTTTAAAACTTCAGGCGGCAAAATATAGTTGTACCAATTTTCTTCATAACTTTTCAATGGTTTCTAATCATAATTATAGAATTATGTGTATGTAATATACAACAGATTTTTTGACCGTATTCTTGACGCTAAATAGCTTTTCTACTTCTAATGTTAGTAGAAGGCAATAACCACAAATTTCTTTAAAATTACTTTACCAGAAGTAAGTAGATTCTTTTTGGTGGCTAAAACCGTGGAAAATCCGCTAGATCTAGTTACAAAGTGGCTAAAACGGCAGCACTGTCGCCGACAGCTATACGAAAACCGAGATACTGTACAGGGAAAAGAACATTGGCGTTCTGAGTTATGAATCGCGACGGCGGCGACGCGGCGCGGCACAGCAGCGTGTTCAGATGCATGTTTAAATGTTACATAAGCAGATCCGTTTTTTTTTTGGATAAGGACACTGTTGGTTTGATGGTAGTCATTTAGTGTTAACAAGATCAGCAATAATGCAAAAATCTGCTCCAAAGACACAAACCAAATATCGAGCATCAATTTTTAAAAAAATAAGAACCTTTTGTCTAACTAATTACCTCTTTCTTCTTGTTCTGTTTCTCCTTATTCTCCTGCTTCTTGGTACTCCTTAGATCCTTCACTTCAGTCAGCTCTTCAACTTCTGGAGACTCTTCAACATCAACCGCACCCCCTAGAGCAGCCTGCTCATTGCGCTCCCTCTGGTTACAAAATTAAAATAACTTTATTCCATATCCACTTTAAAATTACAGTGAAAAATAAACAGAATATTCCACAGGCCAGTCCTTCTGACTTTTAAACTAGACTCTAAATAAAATAAATATTAGTGAAGACAATGTCAAGTTGGTATAAAGCAGATGTTAATAACTGTAACAAATTATAATAATTAAACAAATTGATTCCTGATGGTCATGATTTATCATTTATTAACTTGGTAGTGTTGGAGGGATCGAGTTCAATGTCATCAGATTACACATCATTTATCACAACAATGTATTTTACTGCACAGTATTATAATATAGTAGAGCACCGGTGGTCTAGTGGGAGTGACCCCGCCTTCCGATCGTAAGGTCGCAGGTTCGAATCCGGTCGTGCACCAATGGATTTTTCTATCGAAAAATTTATGTGCGCAATGCCAGTGCTCTTAAACGGTGAAGGAAAACATCGTGAGGAAACCAGTTAGTATTCTAACAGCGGCGATGGGCTTGCAACCTGTCACGTATGGAATACTAACTACTGCAAAATGTGGGTATGTGCCAAATGTAATGTTTGGACGTACCTCTGACTACCCCCCTTAGACATCCTCAAAGAATCTTGAATTAGTACCTACTTGGTACTGGGAGATCTGAAGGGATATCTACCGTGCCTGGGGATCAAAGTCGTGTAGCTGATTCAGATTCATTCATTCAGTACTGCAGATTTGATTTGTTCCTTCGGGGTAACAGAGATAACTTAATTTTTCATTCGATTTTATAGTATTGACTACACAAGAAAATCAAAAGCATTTTGGGGTATTATAAAATCATAGTGATAGCTTAGATAATAAAAGTTTTGAGTGGCTGCTGAACAATGCAGAAAATACCATACCTCATTCAGAATACGTTGGAGCTCTTCCACCTGGGCTTGCAAGGCTTTAGCAGCATTCTCATCGACATCGGGTCCAACAGCACTAACAACCTTGATCACTTCCTCCACAGGCTCATCAGCCGGGTGAGCAGCTTCCACATCCTTCTCAACCTCCTTAGTCTTCTTTCCCTTTCTAGCCGGACTTTCCTTCTTAGCAGCACTTTCCTTCTTCTCTTCTGGAGACTTTACCTTCTTCTTGTCACTCTTTTTAGGCACCTCTTGCCAGAGCCCATCATCAAAATCAGCAGGCTTTTCAGCTTCAACAGCCTTCCCTTTCTTTCCTTTGACCACTGGAACATCCTTCTTGGCCGCTTTTGGCTCAACCAGTCTCTCTTTTGGCTTAGGTTTATCTGCTTCTTTTAGTTTCTCCTCCTTTTTCTCCTTGGTGGGAGATTTTTTAGAGGATTCAGACTTATTCTTCACATCATCAACAGCACGGTTGGGAGAAGACTTCTGCAATAACAACAATCATGTAACAATCAAGTGAATGTGATTACAAAAGAAGAGATAAAAACAAAAGTATTCTTGTTGCAGATGTTATGGACTTACGCTCACACTATGACACAAAGTTTTCTAGAGAAAAGTTTATCTTGAGCATAGGCTATCAATCTCCCGGTTAAATGTACCTAGCATATGCTTACAGGTTAAAAATAAAATGAGCTCGCTGACAAAGGCGGGAGAAGGTAACAAGACAATGGTCGTGTAGGTACTCACTTTGTCCTTCTTTTGCCTTTTCTTACTGGACGATTTCTTGTCGTCAAGCACCAGCGGTAGCTTGTCGAATTGCGGAGGTTCTGCTGATTGGAACCCGAACACGAAAACTAGCGCAGCACATACTACAACAACAGTGACTGCGGCAGCAGTGAACACAAACTGAGTGCTAGACACCTGGTTCAATATTTCCATCATGATGATCAATCCGAAATCGTCCGAAATTTATAGTTCACATAAAGTTATCGATAACGAATGATAAATGCTGAACAATTAATTCCCGAATGATAAAAGCAGACACGGAGACATGATGACGCGGCTGTGACGTGCCAAATTTTGCGATTTCTAGCGATCTGTGTTGCCAATTAAAGCCAATTTCAAGAATGCCAGAATTCAAGCGAGGAGCGCATCACAGACGAATATACTTTCTCTATGGGCCAAGATACCGCAAGGAATTTGAATACTAGTACAATTCCTTGAGCTACCGTAATATGTATGTTAAATGTATTAAGAAAATATTCTAACTGTACTGTACGTAGTACAAAATATGTATATATTTTAGACGACATGTGTACATAATTGTGTACTAATAAATATATGATTAGTATTTCGTAGTCTGTGCTGCACTAAAAAGGTATTAATAGGCATAATGGCATAGTTCTGGACGCCTGGTGTAGCTTCAAATGTTTGTTCAAACTCGATTGATGTGTGTGCCACACACCGTGCGGGGCACGGGCCACGCCGCCATGGCACGAATACTTATTAGTCTCATGTGTCCCTAATTATTCACGAGACAGACTAGCTAGTATCCGTGGCCGTGGTATTCGTGGCCGGAGTATTTATTGTTCTGTGCCGTGGCCCGTGCAACACAGCAATCAAACATAGAACAAACATTTGAAGCTATAACATGCAAAATAAATTTATCCTACCCTACCTATGCTCATTTCAAAACATAACAAATACAATTTAGCATTCATAAATGCGCCCCGCGGTTTCACCCGCGTAGATTTAAATATCGGTATTTCCACGGGATAAAAAGTAGCCCATGTGCTATTCCAGACATAGATAATCTATCTCTCTGCCAAGTTTCATCCAGATCCGTTCCGGTGTGAAAGAGTAACAACGAACATACATCCATCCATACTCACAAACTTTCGCATTTTCATTAGAATAGGATATTCGATGCAAACAAAGTCTTTGATTCGATGTGGTTAACAATTTTTTTTTTCGGTACTTACCGATTCATCTTGGATGAAGTTTAGCATTCATAAATGACAAGGACATACAGCGAGTGAAAGTTACCCGTGAACGGGTAACTTTGTGACACACGATACCTTAGAGCATTTATAACGGGAGATGCCAAGCGCTACTTTTAGTACTAAAATCTTTCTGCCGGTTTTCGCGGGAGGCGGGGTAGAACGGTACAGAACACATTTACATAATCACGCATACTAATGCAGAAAAATTAAGCGTCCCTATAAACGCACACGCAAGTAAAAGCTGTACACCAACACAAAAACAATAACACAATTAAAGAATGACTGTTGTTACACTTTTGTTTAGTTACACACTAACACAAAAAAGTAGTGATGGGTTGTAAGAAGACCGACAAAATGAATGATTTCATATGAATGAAACAGGGTGGTTCAAAATCATATACTTTTCCTTTTTTTAGCCAAGATTAACAAACGTGTACCTGTCTAGCCTAGTAGGTATTACTAAGTAAATAGAGTGCTGGCACCGACTCCAAAAATATCAGTAATTGTATAATATCATAATAATAAAATTATAAGATTTGTTGAAAAAATGGATACCTATTTGTAAGTAGATTGAAATATAAATCCATAATGCAATTATTTTTAACTTTTTAGTGTATTTTTCATAACAAATTGGATAGCAGTTTTGGAGTCGGTTTTTTTTTGTAAAAAATACACATACAGCTACACTGTTGTTGAGTAACTTTAAGCTATATTCTATTTTCCCAAGTAGTAAGTAATCTTTCAAGTAAGTAGTCTTTCATGAATGCATTTTTAGATAAACATTTTGTTTCTTTATTGGTATGATGTGTCCAGCAGTGGACTTACATAGGCTGATGATGATGATTGGTATGACGGGGTGAAAAAAATGAAGCAGTAGAAGAATAGCGGCTGTTAACAAATGCTCATAGCCCATGTCCCTCTCCAGCTAACATACTACAGCTATACAAAAATCACGTTTATACGATTCTGCGTTCAAAAAGTACAAAGAAAATAGCAATAAACCAACGACACAGCACAACTAAAATTTTAAGGGAGCTCCATGAAGCGACGTATTGAAGGCAGAATGACAGAGACAGTTTTTGTAGAGTCCAATACTTAACATCCTTTTTTTAAATCGGTTAAATATGGGTACAAAAAACACATCGCATTTTATTCTAATTTTACGTTCGGTTAAACTATAGCTACCCTGGTACCTGAGTTGACGGTTGGGGATAGGGGGAAAGCATGTGGGGGTAGATGGCAAGTCTTTCCCTATAGTGCTTTTTTCTAGAAAATGAAAAAAAAATTCCAAAAAATTTCCTTCAAATTTCTTCACTTAACAAAAATAAAATAAATAACCCTAACCTAATGAGAATTCCTTCCCTTGAGTCTTTTTGTCATAGAGATGAAATATTAATACCAATTTTTTTCATATAAAAAAAAAACCCTAACCTAACTAGTAACTTACCTGAAAAATTAAATTATTTTTTTCATTTCCTAGAAAAAAGGACTCAAGGGGAAGACTTGCCATCTACCCCCACTTGCATCCCCCCTATCCCCAACCCAGGTACAAGGATTGCTATAGCCAACCCTTACGTTCATTGCATCATTCATTCAATCGATTTCGCTCAACTAGTCCCCACACTACGCCTTCTACCAAGGAATATAAATTCACCGACACCTCCTACCAAGACGTTGGCGTCGTATTAAAACTGTCGTAACTGGTATTCCATTAAATATAAATTAAACGTAATTACAAAAACAATTGACTAAAATATCACTTACTTGTGATAGGAAATACCGTGTTCCCTAAAGTTTGATGTCTCTGATCTCCTTTTACACCGAAATACCGCACAATTCACAATTTTTACTGAGCACTACTTCGCGACACGAAACGACAACTAATGGCCGCGCGGTGATGAGTGAAGTAGTTTTATATAACGTGCATGGCCAAGTCGCGCCTTATGGCCGGCAGAGGGGTACGCCTTGCGTTAACATCTCCAGTTATAAATGCTCTAAGCACGATACCTAACACACGGGTAGTGCTTGCTCAGCGTTGCCAACTCTGCCGTTTTAGTGCTAGATCTAGCGCAATTTTAATAAGTCTAATCTGATAGTAAGGGGGTCACTCCGCAGTTTATGTACGTTCGGCTGGCAACTAAACCCGTGTAGCAAATCAGTAGGCTGGCAGGCACGGCTAGCTGAGATCGCATGTGCTACTTGGCGCTACTGAGACGTACTGTACCATCGCCAACGTGTTAACGCGTACTAGCAAGCGTATGCCACAAATGAGATTTCTCGACTTTTTTCCTACAACTTAAAAAAAGAAAGATTTTTCAGTGATTTATCACGCCGCTCTTGGTGGTCCTTCTCATGGAGCATTTCCTTCCTTATCCTATCTAGCTAGTAGCTAGTCTGTGGCCATCCATAGGTGTCAGTGAGTGAAGATAGAAAAAAGTATGTAGACGACGATGTTGTTTGTGTGTCCTTGCCAGCCAGCTTGTTTGTTTTCTTTGTGTCATTGCAGTTTGCGTATCTAATTATAATTGATTCACAGCTTCGATAAAGCGAAGTTATTCTGCTGTCAGATTCTTTCTGAGCAATTTCAGCCGCGAGCAAGCGAGAGGGCCTTGGTTCCCGGGGTTCTCGTAAAGACTTCTCTGTCTGTGTAGCATTCTCCAAGGAATTTGCTTGCGATTAAAAATCATCAAAATTGGAGCATCGAGTAAAGTTATGAGGTATAACTAAAAAAACAGACGAATTGAGAATCTTCTTTTTTAAAGTCGAACAAAAAAAATACATTATAGTCATGGTACAAAGGCGAGCTTAACCCCAGATAGAGATTTCTTCCAGCAAACCTTAGAGGATAGTGAGAGCTGATTATAGTGGTGGGAAGGTGTACAGCATAAAAGAAAAACATTGAAATAATAGAAGATAAATTCTAATAAATTAGATATAGTACCCATATGCAAAAAGAATATAATATAATATATATTTAGACATATAGATAAATATATAAACTTCAATACCTACTATAATACATACATACTAAATCACGCCTATTTCCCATAGGGGTAGGCAGAGACCACGGATTTCCACTTGCTACGATCCTGACATACCTCTTTCGAATCATTCACTCTCATAACATTCTTCATACATGCTCGTCGGTTTAGGGTACTCTTGACCTGGCCTTTCTCTAGAACATCTGCTATCTGATCTAGATAGGTCCGCCGAGGTCTTCCCCTCCCAACAGTCCCATTCACACTCGCCTGATGCACCTTTTTCGTCAATCTTCTTTCATCCATCCTCTCTACATGCCCAAACCATCTTAGCATACCTTTTTCTACCCTCATCACTACGTCTTCTTGCACTCCACATTTCTCTCTGATCACACTATTCCTCATTCTATCACTCAAATTCACACCACACATACTACGTAACGCTCTCATTTCTACTGCATTCACTCTACTCTGATGTTTTTTCTGCCATACCCAACTTTCACTACCATACATTAAAGAGTCCGGTGACCCCAGCTCGCAATTTCAATTTGAGACGAGTCCAAAAATCGATCTGTGTATAGCTATCTCTGTTTAGCTGGTGCAGGCGCGTGTGGGGCAGGAACGAGGTACTACGTATACACGCACACACTCAAGCACCGCTACGGTTGTACTATTTTTCCTACGAAAGGTAGGTAGGTACCATAAACCTCTGCCATTGATAACAATTCGAAAGCGGTAGGTTAGGTACCTACTCACTCACCATGGTAACTATTTCTTTGGGCATGTCATGTGTGTAGTATGTTTATACTGCTTACCTTTTGCGTTTCATAGGTAGGTAGGTGCTTACATTTAGAAAAGTGCACTGTGCAAGTTTGGTACCTACTCCTACCTACCTACCTATTTTTAAAAAATATAAAAGTGAATACCTACCTATAGTTTGCTTTTTTTTCTTCAAGTTAGGTATTTGACAAGGCCTACGCACTTATACCTATCTCAAGAAACCTATCAATCTATCAGGAAATAGGTACTTACCCATGTAGGTAGATATCTAACCTACCTCTAGTCCAGCCAAATTCGGTGGGACATTTTTGTAAACTAGCCGAATTTGGCTGAACCTAGGTAGGTTCATCATAATTCGTCAAATTATGATCTGCTTCTAAAATAGAATTATATAAAATACGAGTAGGTATGTACCTAGTGTTCCTACCTACCTATTATTATGAAATTATGATATGACTAGCTGCGCCCCGCGCTTTCACCCGCGCGTATTGTGTTACCAAAATAGCGCAAAAAATATGTACTTTCGATAAAAATATGCGTCGCACTCATCGCTAATGGCGCATCCACACATGCCGCCGGCTTTACCGCCGGCTTTCAGACCGCCCTGCCGCCGGCTTTACCGGCGGCCAGCAGATACGGTTGCAATTTTCGCAGTAGTGTTGTGACTTATAAAATAAAAGTAAAAAATAAAATTACTGCACTATCATCCCAGTTAAATTCTGTCATTTCGTTATTTATATGAAACTAGCTGGTACCCGCGACTTCGTCTGCGTACTTTTAATCTCTTCATCTCTTTTTTTCGCAATAAAAGGTACCCTATGTTCTTTCTCAGGGTCTAAAGATTGTCTGTGCCAAATTTCATCAAAATCGGTTGAGAGGTTTAAGCGGGAAAGCGTAACAGACAGACAGACAGACAGAGTTACTTTCGCATTTATAATATTAGTTGGGATGATGTTATATATGAATACGACAACAATACCACTCCGTATCGAAGCCGCAAGCAAGCAAGCAAACTGCCACCGGCAACGAAAGAAAGCCGCGCGTGCCGCCGGGCATGTGTGGATGCGCCATAAGGTAACCTTAGATCGACTGAGTGGTGGGGATCAAAGTTATGGATCGCGACAGTGTACTCGGGTTTTTCCGATTTAGAGCCGGTGCGTGACGGACGTGTGCAACCACGGAAATATGTTTTCTCTGTTCCGTGTGTGCCACGCTCCGTAAAATTAAATGCGTAGTTATGATACTTTTAATTACTTACTGCTGAACTGATTATTTAGTTCAGTAAGTTATTTTACTAATAGAAAACTACATTATCCCTGAGTAGGTATTCAGTTACCTACAAATTTGAAGTTGTACCGTACCTACCCACCTTGGCGGAGGCGGCGGCGCGCGGCCCGCTAAGGCCCCCCCCCCGGCGCCCCACGCTTCGCCAGCCACCGCGCCTTTGACGCCGCTCGCGCATTCCACCCGAGATAAAACCCTAAATTAGTATATTTTTTATATATTTGTGATATAAGATAAGGAAACAAAAGATCGATTTAAAATTAGGTAGTGGTAAGTATAAACAACCGAATCAATTTACTATTGAGGTAAGCCTTGTGGGGTAACCATATCGGTAAAACACTACGACATATACTTACCTATAATGGTAGATAAAAAAAATATAGTGTGAGATATTACGGCTTGTTCGTCATCTCGCGGGTTATTACCTTTTTTTTGGTCATCAACTCGCGGGCCCATAAAAGTACAGTCATTATAAAAAATGTATTGAAACCAAAGTAAGTACCAACTATACTTCGTTGGTCTGGCTGTTTATGTATAATAAAAAATATCTATCTATGTAAGTATATAATGTATTAAATACCTATACCAGTCACCTAGTACCCAAAACACAAGCTTTGAGTAGATTAGATTTGTGTGGATTGTCCAGCATTATTTATTTATTTATATTTATATAGACCTTTAAAAAAATAAACATTGATATGTAGCTAGACTGCATCTACTTATTATTATATAATTTCGATTGAAAAGTACGGAATGAGGCAAGGTTACTAACCCCCGGTTTCTGAAAGCCCGATCAACACTAATCGGCTATCAAGTCACTTGCTATCTCTATCTAATTTGAAGAGTTCTTCTCCGTCACCTGTGGAGTGAAGCAAGGTTGCGTGCTTGCGCCAACTTTATTTGTTTTGTATTTCTCTGTCGTGTTCAGAAAGTTACCGACCTACCATTTATTTATAATAATTCGTACCGTCAATCACACTAATAGTTATTATAAATACAACAGTTGCGATGGACTTCATTATGAAAGAAAAAAAAACTTATTTATTTATCAAAAAAAGGAAAATGATATTTGCAGGAAAATGATATAATTTGCATTTCAATCAATCTCTACCTTTCCGAGACACCCTGTAGGTAATAGTAAGCATCAGAACCACTGGACCATGTTCGATTTTTTATGTTTGGAAGCTATCAATATTTATTACCTTTTTTGTACTATTTAGTACCTCAATTTCCTCAATCGAGAAAACATGAAAAGAAAGTTGCCAGCCATTCTGAAAACTAAATGAAACATTTCGTAAGTAGGTAGGTATAGTGCGCGTCACACAAAAAGAACACTGAAAAACAGTGGAGGGGATGTGTTTGCGCATAGGTACAAAATACTCGCGAAATCACACCCTCTCCCCACCTACTCCTCCTTCCAGCGTTCTTTTTGCACTATACATACCTATGTACGTATCTACCTACTTCACTTACCTAGGTATATAAGTAGGTATAGTGCGCTTCAGCCAAAAAGAACGCTGGAAAACAGTGGAGGAACACACTGTGATTGCGCATACAAAAATCACGAGCCATCACACCTAATCCTACAAATAAACAGGTCGTAGTACGAGTAGGTACCTAAGTACCTATGTATTGTTTCCAAACAAACAACGAGCAGGGTCAAGAATAGTGAACAAACAAATACGCACGCACGCACGCACAGCCACAGCACAGTAACTTGTCAGACACTTATTTAGAAAATAACAAATAACAATAGCCTCTCCTTTCTCATACCATAGTAGGTAAGGTACCTACTATAGGTACTACGTAACGTATATCTACCTATTAGTACCTACTTTCCCGGACGAGCCATTCACAAAGAAGTTCTTTGAAGAACTTGAAAGAGAACTCTAGTAGTTGAGTTCTTTGAAAGAACTCAACTACTAGAGTTCTCTTTTACTAGGTACTCTGTTACAACCTTAGTTAGTTAGTAAAAATTACTCATTAGGTACCTACTGCACACACAACACAACGCACAATAAATAAACTGACGAATAAAAAATGACCCAATTTACTCAATTTGAAAAAAAAATCTTATATGTATCTACCTAGCTACTAGCTAGCCTGCATAATACAGAGCGAGGGTGACGTATCATTCCATCTTACTTGCCCGTGAACTGCCGCCGCGGCGCGGCTCGGACGCGACGGGACTCGGGACCTGACCGACCGACATCTCCTCCCTCCTCCTCGCTCATCGCATCGCCCCGCGCCCGGCCTTGTTCAACAAGGTTTGCGCGTACCAGGGCGACGCGATGCTTGCCTCGAAGTATCAATCGACACGTACCGAGTCGTGCGAGTACTACCGGTACCTTGTTCGACCCAATAGTCGAATTAGGTACGCGTAATCGCATGGAAATACCTGGTATTTATACTTGGTCGAGTAAATACGCTTCATCCCTACTCCGAACGAGCCCTACGGAGGTATCTAGGTAGGTACCTACCTACTTCTCTACTTCACTTACCTAGGAACATAAGTAGGTATAGTGCGCGTCAGCCAAAAAGAACGCTGAAAACAGTGGAGGAGATATGTTTGCACATAGGTACGAGATACTCGATTATTTATTATTTATTATTATTATATTCTGCAATAGAATAGGTACCTACCTATAAAAGAATAAAATACGAGTAAGTACATACCTACCCTACTTGCCTATTATTGTGAAGTTATGAAATTGACGACCTCTGTGGCGCAGCGGGCGAGAGTCCGCCTGCGACGCGAGAGGTTGCGGGTTCGATTTCCGCCTCAGAACAAATTTGTGTAACAAATTTGTTAGTCTGGCTGGGTGTTTTCCATGTAAGTAGGTATAATAAAAAGTATTTATCTATGTAAGTATAATTATAATGTATTAAATTGAATACCTATAATTGTATCAGTTATCTAGGTTGTACCCTTATCACCAGCTTTGAGTAACTTACTTTGGGGCTAGATGGTGCTGTGTGGATTGTTCAGCATTATCCTATTATCCTACAAATATTATAAACGCGAAGTACCTAGGTATGGACCTTCCTCTCCTTCTGGCGTTTTTTTTGCGTGTACGCACTATACATAATCTAGGCACCTACCTACTTTCCTACTAATATCCTACTATATGCTAATCCCGTGGGAATACCGGTATATAAAACTACGTGGGTGAAACCGCGGGGCGCTACTAGTCCTACTAATATTATAAGCGTGAAAGTTTGTAAGTATGGATGGATGGATAGGTAGATGGATGGATGGATGTTTGTTACTCTTTCACGCCGGAACGGTTGAACGGATCTTGGTGAAAATAGGCACAGAGATATAATATATCTAGTCTGGAATAACACATAGGCTACTTTTTATCCCGTGGGAATATCGGGATTCAAACCTACGCGGGTGAAACCGCGGGGTGCTACTGGTTTATTACAATAATGGATGTTTTTTTGTTATACGTAGAAAACACCCAGACCAACGGAACTAATTTCTGCAGATCGTACACAAATTTGATCCGGAGCGGGAATCGAACCCGCAACCTCTTGCGTCGCAGGCGAACTCTCGCCCACTGCACCACAGAGGTTGTCTTATTTTTCCTCCCCCTTCTTCCAGCGTTCTTTTTGCGTGACGTGCACTATACATGTAGGTACCTATCTACCTAACCCACGGATTTTCTCTATTCCGTGACCTAACCTACCTAGGTAGTAGGTAGGTACTTCCCTTATTCACATACCTATACAAACAACATGTTAGATAGATAGGTACCTACGTATGTGTTTACTCTAAATATGAAAACAACTAGGTAAGTAAATTATGTAATAAAGTAGGTACCTAAGTTAGGTAGGTATAATGAGATCCCCCATACGTTCCGAGTTCATAACAAGAACCAAACGAACTGAAAAATATCGAAGTCCGTAAACAAAGCTACAAATAAACAGGTCGTAGTACCTATGTAGGTATCAATTGTTTCCAACAACCAAAGCGGGAAATCTCAATCCAAGCCAGCGGCACAGTCAATATATTACTGAACAAACAAATACGCACGCACGCACAACACAGTAGATAGGTAGCTTGTCAGGACACTGATTTAGAAAATAACACATAACAATAGCCTCTCATACCACAGTACCTAGGTGTAGGTACCCCTACGATGACCTCCGAATGAGCCCCGCCGCGCTCCAGACCCTGAGCAACGCGGCGGCGGCGTGGAGGCGGCGCGGCGGTGGCGCGGCAGGGCGGGCGGCGCATAAATAGACACGTTTCATTCAGACGCTTCAGTCTGTGTGTGCGTGCGAACTTGTCATGTCCGAGCGATCACACACACAACCATAGTTTCCCGTCAACGTACGCCTCCTCGTGCACGGTGCGATAGCACTAATAGAAGTTTGAAATTGGCGTGATTTTGGTTGTATTCCTTAATACCAAAAATGATGACTGAAAACTTTTCGTATTCTTCACATAGTATTTTTTTTCTGTAACTAGACAATGTAAGCTATGTTCCTTTAGAATCAATATGTCAGATATTGTTGTTTTTGATTCGAAATAAGTAGGAAGAAAACTTGTAAATTTTAGCATAAAACAGTGCAAAATGCGATTGGCTTTTATTTCATTTCAGGGAAATTATTTGAAAAAATAACTATGTAGTGACACGCATAAATACTATTCGAATACAAATAATACAATAATATAAGGGAAATATGCTTGAATCAGAAATCATTTTGGTATTAGGTTTGTATGGGAAATGGCCCTCCGCTGGGGCCTTAATGTCGGCACTAACACTCCCCTATGTACAGCCAGTCATGCCTTTTTAGACAGTTTCCGGCTGCTCATAAACGTGTGTAGCGTCCCATTCACTCTATTTCCAGCAGTCACTCTCCTTTCAATATCACTATCATGCTTCCCATCTCTCGTAAACAAAGTCCCCAAGTATACAAATTCATTCACTTGTTCCACTCTTTCTCCACCAATCAAAATATTACATTCTGTCAGACATTCATCTCTTTCAAATACCATAATTTTCGTCTTACTAACATTTACTTTCATTCCTTTTCTCTCAAAAGCTCCAAGCATAATTGTTACCATCTCGTAACCCATCCGCCGATGACGCAAGTATAACCTGGTCATCAGCATAGAGAAGACATTTGACGAGTAACTCATTCATTCTTAACCCACATTCACTATCTTTCAAATCTTGCAAACAACTATCCATGAATAGATTAAACAACGATGGAGACGCTACACATCCTTGTCTAACACCCTTTTCGATGCTAAACCATACTACTACATACCACTATAATAACTAGTCATAAATAGATAGAAACATAAATAGACATACAAAATTAAATAATACATACATACTAATAATTATTAATTTATATAAAACAAGAAATTCCGCGTTATTAAAGCACAGCTACCGCTTTTTCGATTGGCTCATCTGGTAATACTGGTGTCTCCCGCTTGCAACATTTTTTAAGGTTATAATAATAAATTAGTGTTAGTTCTTCCTGTTGAGATTGGGCATCCGTTTTCTTCAATTTTAATATAAATAGTAATGGCAGGAAAAAACAAGAGAAAACGTAATAATAAGAAGAACGCTTTAAAAAAAGCTAACTTGCCTGAACAGCAAGAACTTGTGGAAGACGTAGGAGGGGAAAATGAAGGTCTAGAAGATGAGCAGAGACCCGCTAAGAGAATAAATGAAGACGATTCCGATACCGAAGACACCCCTAGAAAAAAGAAGAAAAAAAAGCAGCCTGCCCCAGGAGACGTGACAGAAAATAAAGGAAAGAAGTCTATCCGCCAAATTAAAAAAGAAAAGCATGCCTTGCGCCTCGCAGAAACGGAGGCTGCGTCTAAAGATGCACTTAAATCTCAGTGTATAAACTACCTGTCTCAGTGGAAACATGACAAACCAAACTGGAAGTTTATGAAAATAAAACAAATGTGGCTATTTAAGAACAAATTCTCTTCAAACTTAGTGCCAGACTCTTCATGGAAAACACTTTTAGATTACTTTGAATCTGCTCAAGGCAATATAAAGAATCTTTTGTTAGATGATGCCAATAAAGTCATAAAGCAAATGGATGAGTGGACTGAGTCACAGAAAGATATGAATCAAGAAAACACAGAAGAGGAAAGTGATGATAAAAAACCTGAACTTACAAAACCAGATGATGTAGCGTACAAAAGAGCCAGGGACCTAATACAATGTTTACATTGAAATAAATTGTTTTATTTGCAGTTTTATTAACTAGACAATGGTAACAATAATAAATAATAATTTATTTAATTTAGTACATTCAAGCCTTCACTTCAGCTTTAGACTCATCAGAAGTGAATTGTTCAATCCATTTGCGAAGTTTGTCAGTGTCCTGCAGACCAACTAGGCGATGCTGCACTTTTCCACCTTTTATAGCAACTAAAACCGGTACACTTTGTACATCATAGTCTAGGGCCAAGTCAGTTTGCTCATCAATGTCAACCTTTGCTAGGACAACTTTACCCTTACTCTCAGATATTATAGACTCAAGGCGAGGAGTAAGGAGTCTGCAGGGATTACACCAGCTGAAATAATTTATTTATCATTATATAAACAACACCCAGACACAGAGCAAACATCTATGTTCATCACACAAATTATGTTTGTTTACGGTGGACATTTCAAAATGTATTCAGATTTTGGTGCATCACAAAAAAACTATTTTTAAAATCACAGGAATGGAATACAAGTCAAACAGAATATGCATAACCATCCTAAAGGCCCATTTACATGATGCCATTTTCTTGTACGTACGAGAGCAATATGAATGCAATAAATGAAGCGCAATAATGACCTTCAAGAATTGCAAGCCAATGCCAATTGCAAGCGAAATTCAAAAAAATTGAATGCAATTATTAAATGCAAAACTTGACAAGAAATAAAATTGCTGTCTTTTGTTTACACCAATACGATTATGTTTAGGAGATTATTACGTTCAAGTCTTGCTTTGTCTAGTTTACACCAATACGATTATGTTTAGGAGATTATTACATTCAAGTCTTGCTTTGTCTAAACACAGACTTGTATGTGCGTGTACAATTTATTGGTGTGTTCCTTCAAGTATTGCTCGTATTTGCGTTGGCGAATTTTTCATTCAAGTGTTGAACGTTTTAGATTTTTTTTTTCATTCATATTTTAGAATTGGGTTCTGCTGATTTAATAAAGTTTATTGAGATTTATCGGATACCTACTCACTGAAAGAAAAAAATTTTAATCACAAGAATTGTGATGCACGTAATGCTGCACTAGCAGCATTAGGAAAGGAAATCGGAGTTTAAAGGTTTCGGACATATGGAAATACCAAACAAATATAAAAAAATTTAGCATCTAATTGAATACCAAAATTGCATAACAAATTATTGTACTGGTCAGAGTACAGCCAAGGGTGTGCAGTACTAGGAAAAAGACTGCCAAAATTTCGATAAAAAAAGACCAATAATTGCCTATTATAGCAAGAATGTGACATGTTGTACAGACGATGCAAGACAATTATTGCTATTTATATATTATTGAATGCAACAGGCAAAAAACTTGCATCGTGTAAATGGGCCTTAGTACCTGCTTGATATTGATACCAAAGGCCGTAAAAGGATTACCTCTAAGACGCAATTACTTACGTAGCGAAAAAGTCTACCACAACTGGAACTTTGCTGTTGATTACTTTGTCTTTGAAATCATCCATACTTTGAATTTTTACAATGTCGCCGTTCACAGATGTTGAAGAGAAGTTCCTAGTGGATGCAATATTTTTTCTTATGTAAATGTTCTTTACGAACAGATTAGCGAAACTTTTTGCAATCATTTTAGCGAGCGAATAAAAAATATTGATTGAGGAGAGAAGTAGAAAAAAATATTTTCACAACCAACCAACACAAACACAGTCACACAAGCAAGGAAAGGAAAATGTTCTATCCAATCAAATTCCTTGGTTCTATCCAAGGAATTTGAATACAAGTACATATCCTTGGTTCTATCTATCAGTCAAGTCAAGCTGTCAAGTCTACGTCTCTTTTTTTAGCCGTAAAAAAAAGAGACGGAGGCCTCCGTACCAAGGAATTTGAATGCAAGTCTGTAGTCCTTGCTCCGTACCAAGAAAGGATAGGTACTACCAAGGTGCATTCAAATTCCTTGGCTATGGGTATGTTACATACCCAAGGAATACCCTGGACGCGACGTAGTACATACGGTATGTTTCGTAGATTCCTTGTCCCAAACCATGTGAAGTAACGTTGTGATCATGGACTTTATTCCTTAAACACACGGCTTTTCTACCTCATGTACGTGACTGCCTAAAAATTTTCATTGGCAACACTGAGAGAAGAAGTCGAAGTAGATGTTCACCCTGACGCAACAAGGAACGTCAAAAATTTTGTATGGACTTAGCATGGCAAATAATGGCGATTAATCATTCGTTCCATTCAATCAGTGTTCTCTCGTTCTTTCACAACTCACTCTTTTCTTCGTCTGCCTTGTTTACTTGTAGCTTCCACTCGTATTTTGATTATTTTTGATCATAAAATTTAAAATTTTCCCTACTAAATGCACAAATTCATGAGTACCGGGTTATATTATTATATAAATATATATAATTTTTTTTTGCAGGTAATCCATGCTAAAGATGAAAAGATTAGTACCTACTTCCGATATTAGTGTGCCCTCAGTCACATACCTAATGTTAGTTGTAGTAGTAAGTAAGTTGATTTTTATATTTTACCCTCATATTAGGTACCCACTTATTCAGAAAAAAAGGCGATGCTAAAGATGGCAATAACTGGGAGTCTCAAATAGCAAACTAAGTTTGTACTGTTAAAATCATAATAACCTTTTCAAGAATATGGTCTTTTAAACTTATGATATAGGTACAATGCTTCTTAAAAAAACTACTGGAAATTAATAAAAAAATATTTGTTACAGAATATGTCAAGCACACCGTTGTCCGTCCTGCTAATACTTAACATTATAATAAATGAAAAAACAAATTCATAAAATGAATAGGTTACAAAAAATATATATAATAATGCAAAAAGCTTTTTATTTCATATCAGATCCATATTTAAGTCCAACCTAGGACTTCAGCCTAGGTTGTACTTAAACGTGGATTCTGTCAATAAATGGATTACAAAAAACCTTTCGATCTCACATATTTTTTCGATATCGATATAAAAGCGAGTGCCGTCGCGCAGCACTATTTAGGCTGATAGGTTGGTAAAACAGTTGTTGTTTGACGTCCATATTCGTTGTGTTGGTGTTGAAGTGCCATGTAAATGGATCCCATTGGCTCTCATTGGCTCTTTACTACTTTACTTTACTAAGTTAAGTCCTGCCTCTTCTCGTAGTTTTACATTCTCTTTGTAGATGTTGTTTGTTGGTTGGTTTGGTTGCGTGCGTGTATGTAATTTTGTCCTGTGTGTATTCTAAATAAATGTATGTTTTTTACATTAATTAGACACTATGTATTCCAGTGACGATTACAACGAGGTAATGCATTCCTATTACCCAAATATCACCTTAAACATGAGTGTTTATATAGATAACCTAAACATGGATACAATAGTTCTATTTGATTCTATGCGATTTTTCCTTACAGGGCTATGAGTCAAGTGGAGCATATGAGCCACATACAGGAGATCCTCAGTATGATTTGGAATATGACAGGTCGTCTTATTACAAAATGCCAGAAAAGGTAAATGTCGATAATAAAGTTTATGTGGTACTTAGCACAATCTTCTGCTAGGTTTTAAGTTCCCATAAATGAGGTTGGTTAGAGCAATCCTTGTATCTGTGTTGAGGTTTGGGAGTAGGGGGTCGCAAGGGAAGGATTTGTCATTTTTCCCTTGAGTCCTGTTTTCTAGAAGATGAAATATTAAAACCACTTTTTCAACTAAATTACTAGATAAATAAGGGTTTTTTGTATTTCAAAAAAAAGTTAAGAAAATTGAAGTTTTTCATATAGAAAAACTAGTGACACGCCCGCGCGCCCCTGCTTTGCACAGGTGCATTGTTTTTCTGCTATATCATGCATGTATTAACATATAAACCTTCCTCTTGAATCACTCTTTCTATTAAAAAAAAACCGCATCAAAATCCTTCGTGTAGTTTTAAAGATTTAATAGGGACGGAGAAAGCAACTGTTTTATACTATGTAGTGAAGAACTCAAGGGAAGGACTTGCCATCTACCCCCACTTGTATCCTCCCATCCCCCACCTTCAACCCATGCTCAACAAGGATTGCTGTAGTTTAACCCTTAAAAAACTTAAATTCAATCTTAATAAAAGATAAAAAAACTAAAGATAGAAAAACTAGTGACACGCCCGCGCGCCCCTGCTTTGCACAGGTGCATTGTTTTTCTGCTATATCATGCATGTATTAACATATAAACCTTCCTCTTGAATCACTCTTTCTATTAAAAAAAAACCGCATCAAAATCCTTCATGTAGTTTTAAAGATTTAATAGGGACGGAGAAAGCAACTGTTTTATACTATGTAGTGAAGAACTCAAGGGAAGGACTTGCCATCTACCCCCACTTGTATCCTCCCATCCCCCACCTTCAACCCATGCTCAACAAGGATTGCTGTAGTTTAACCCTTAAAAAACTTAAATTCAATCTTAATAAATACCTACTTTTTTTCAGGTTAAAAAGTTCTTTGTGTACTTTAGGAACATGATCAATGAAGGCATGACTTACGAAATCGCCAATTTGTATGAGAATACTTTTCCGAAATTTACTGAACAATACTTTGACAATACCCCTTGGCCTCATGAAGATGAAGTTGCGCCCCTTGTTGATAATGACACTGTAAGTATAATATTCTTAGACTGCCCTCACAGCTTAGTTGGTAGTAGCTCTACCCCCTGCCCTGTAGACTAAGTTTAATCTCTACATGGAACACTTGTGTGATCGTCTTCTTCTTATCGTGTCACTAGTTTCATTCGAAACAGTGTGGTGAAAGGATTTTAAGAGCTCAAGAGGCTCCTTTCGAGCACTTGTGTGATAAACTGTAGGTATGTTCTCTGTCTGGGTGTAATAAGTATGCATTAACTGAAAAAATAATACATCAAGTTTTATGAGCTTTCCAGCAGGTACCCGTAATACACAAATTCATACACAAAAAAAATAACTGCCAAATAGTATTGCAATATCCCCACCTCATAGGCTAATGATGACACAGTAAAGATGACTTGAGCTGACTTGAGCTGGGCCCAACAGCATGCTTCCTGAAATTTATAGTGGAGGCCTATGTCCATCAGTGTACCCATGTAGTCTCACAATGATGATTACCTGCAGATTACACAACACCAACATTTAATTTATTCATTAATTTACTTAAAAATTGTCCATTCACAGGTCTTCATGATTTTATACAAGGAGCTGTACTATCGTGATATTTATGCCCGAGTACCTGGGGGTCCCAAGCCAGAGCAAAGATTCCATTCATTTTACAACTACTGTGATTTGTTCAACTACATCCTGTCGGCAGAGACCCCGGTTTCTCTCGAGCTTCCTGACCAGTGGCTCTGGGAGCTGGTAGATGAGTTTGTGTACCAGTTCCAGTCATTTGCTCAGTATAGGTAAACATTGCAGTTTATACAATATTTTTTCCGACTTTGTTCAGGGCACATCCTGTTAAATAGTTTTAAGTTCTTGTGAAACCTGTGGGGTGAATGACATAACAACAAGTTAAAGTAAATATTGGCGGACTTTCCACACAACAAATTAATCCAAACAAAGCCAAATATGAAAATTACAATATGTATTATGATCTGAGTGCACACAAATTAACCTGCTTTAAATATTTTTTATTAATAATTTCAGGTCACGCACATCAAAGCTGAGCCCGGCAGAGATTGAAGCTCTCAACACTGAGAACAAGGCATGGAATGTACTCTGCATCCTAAATGTCCTTCACTCGCTAGTGGACAAGTCCAATATTAAGCGACAACTTGAGGTAACCATTAACATTGTAGATCATTATGTTAGTTACTCTCTATTCTGAAAAGATTGCTCAATGCGCCAAACCTCCAGATCCTGCATAACCTTGTGAGTACTTATGTCACATATTATCTAGTAATGTACACTTCTTCAGTAACAGAGTGGTTCACAACTTGAATGCACTATCAGAAGAAATTATTTACTGCTCCTACTGTCAATGCTTTCAAAAACAATCTCAACAACTAGCTCTGAACAAACCAATCTGTACTCAAAGAAATTGATCATACAATTATGACAATTCCAAACCCAAGATTAGACACAAGCGATAGAGGCTCGTCTATTAATAAATAAAGCGGAGACTAAAATCGAGAGTCTCGAACACCATCGTAAAGCTGCTTGCTCATCTATAGGCTTTATCTTCTTTAGGCTACATTTTGGTGAATGTGCACAGGAACTACATGACCATCTCCATTCCACTACAGGACAAGTAGACGCACGGCTTAATACCAGTCATTCCTGGTTAGCATACCACCAATTCGCACGAAGCGCGTCGCTTTCTACCTTCATTATGCGAACCGCTAAGGAGTGGAACTCGTAAAAAAAACCTTTTGTACAGGTGTATGCTAGCGGTGGCGATCCAGATTCCGTGGCGGGTGAGTTCGGGCGGCACTCACTATACAAGATGCTGGGGTACTTCTCCCTTGTGGGCCTGCTGCGTCTGCACTCACTGTTGGGCGACTACTACCAGGCCATCAAGGTACATTAGTCATGTTTATACCCTTTTTTTTTGGTTTTAAACTAACCAAAACTGACAGCTCTAAAATTATAGCCGTCCTTGTTGTTTCGGTATTTTAGAATGGGATGGCAATATTTTTAGTGCTGTCAAATTAGGTTAAGTTAGGAAAATTAAACAACAGAATTGGTACCAGCATAAGCAAGACAGGTACTAATGCGTGTCACATATTTCAGGTTCTGGAAAACATAGAGTTGCACAAAAAGTCGCAATACTCGCACGTGCCAGCGTGCCAAATCTCAACGTCGTACTACGTCGGCTTCGCCTATATGATGATGCGTCGCTATGCGGACGCCATTCGCACTCTCTCGTCTGCTCTCCTGTACATGCAGCGGACTAAGCAACTCTTCTCGACCCGTTCCTACCAGAACGATCAGATCAACAAGCAGACTGACCAGATGTACCATTTACTGGCTATATGCTTGGTGCTGCATCCGCAGTGTGTTGATGAATCCATACAACAGGTAACTAGCTGACACGAAAGGAAGTTCAGGGGCTCTTCACGACGCGTTTGCAGTAGTTTGCACCCGATTAAGAGAATTGCAAACAAATTAGTACTCATATCCATTTTTGATCAAAATCTTTGAAAATGTTTAAAAGAAGCAGACAGAAATAGATCACATATCAAATTTATATATTTTATTATTTTTGCAGTTGTAATTAGGTGGAAATTTATAAGTACATATTCTATAAAATTGTAATTGTTAATTGCAGGTGCTCCGTGAGAAGAACTACCATGAGAAGATGTTCAAGATGCAGTACGGAGATCTGGGCGAGTTCGAGAGCTGCTTCACATTCGCGTGTCCCAAATTCCTGTCCGCTTGTCCGCCGCCCATCGAGCCCGGCTCCAACTACGGACGCGACGCGGTCAAGCACCAGACGCAAGTGTTCATGGACGAGGTAACGTTATTACAAACAAACACATGCCATAAAACAACAAGAGTTATAAAAGTTATAAAACGGACCAAAATGGTCATGTCTACCATTTTGGTCCATTTTATAACTTTTTCCGTCTCCATCCGGTCTCCCATATACAGTTCCGGGAAGAAAGATTCTGCGCCCTCTCCATCTACCGATTTCCCACGATCCTCACGGCGTCGATGGTCCATCGGGTACGAGGCGCCTACTAGTCCTCGTCTTTAGGCGAGATTTTCGAGATTTTGATTAGATTTTGACAACCTCAGTGGCGCAGCGGGCGAGAGTCCGCCTGCGACGCAAGAGGTTGCGGGTTCGATTCCCGCCTCGGAACAAATTTGTGTACGATCTGCAGAAATTTGTTCCGTTGGTTTGGGTGTTTATGTATAATAAAAAATATATATCTATGTAAGTATATAATGTATTAAATATATCAGTCATCTAGTCCCCATAACACAAGCTTTGAGTAGCTTACTTTGGGGCTAGATGATGCTGTGTGGATTGTCCAGCATTATTATTATTATTTATTATTTTTGTTATATTTAAAGCTTAATCCCATTAATGTGAAAGTTATGGATGTTTGTTACTCAATCACGCCAGAACGGCTAAACTGATCTGAGTGTTATTTGGCACCGAGAGATTATAGTCTGGAATAGCATATAGGCTATTTTTTATCCCTTGGGATTTAAAACTACGCAAGAGAAAAGGCGTGGTCTACCTATATAAACAATGAATGAATAATTTAAATTTTCGCTCTCATTCTTTCCTGTATGATAATAATTTCGGAAGCCAATAGTGCACGACTTTATTGACACGATTGTACGGAACGATAATGTTTACCCCAATAATACCCACCCAAATCACCCAATAATCCGTGCCCTCTACTTTTTTAACTGGATTACTAGTTAGGTTAGCTTTTTTTAAAGGTACCAAATTGGCTTCCATTATCATGTCGTACAATAACCGGACTCCAAATTTCAATGTAATCCTACTACTACTATAAACGCGCAAGGTTTGTAAGTATGGATGGATGTATGAATGTTTGTTACCCTTCACGCCGGAACGATCTAGAAGAAACTTGGCCGAGACATATTGTCCAGCATTATTTATTTATTTATTTATTATAGTCTGGAATAGCACATAGGCTATTTTTATCCAGTGGGAATACCGGGATTTAAATCTGCGCGGGCGAAACCGCGGGGCGCAACTAGTATTTAATAATGTCATAATTCCCCAGGTCCGGCAACAGAAGATGCTACCGACCATCCGTTCGTACTTGAAGCTGTACACGACTCTCCCGCTCGCCAAGCTGGCCGCGTTCATGTCGGCGGCGCGCGGCGGCGACCGCGACGCGGCGCGCGAGCACGCGGCGCTCGCCATCCATCTGCTGTGCTTCAAGCACAAGATGAAGAACGTCGTCTGGTCCAAGGGGCCCAGCGGACTGGACGGCAAGTTCCAGAGCGGATCTGAGGTACGACATACACCATTTCACAGCTATGGTGCGCGTCTTCACACCCCGTCCTGCCGACGTTCTTTAAAGGAGGGGGCGGCGCGCGAGTATTTTGTATGCGCAAACACATCCCTTCCACTGTTTTCCATCGTTCTTTTCGGTTGACGCCACCTATACCAACCGCGAATTCTCTACAAAAAAATCAAATTAAAATCTAAAAGTTTTTTAATGAGTACAGTAGCTAGTTTCGAATATTTATGTATTTCCAGCAATCGTTAGTTAGGTATTCCAGCTTTATGAACTACCCATTGCCACTTCATCTTGATAATTCTGCGAAGTGCGAAATATGTCGGACGATGTGATACGAAATGGAAAAGAATTTACCAAAAATAATATCCTTCAGGGCAACTCAACTAAAACACCCCTAGCGTTGCTGTTGTCTATAGGTGCCGGTGACGAATTAACATCAGGCGGGCCTCTTAGATAAAAATCTAGCTGATTCCGATCTATTTTTTTATAAAACTAGCTGATGGAACAAGCAGGTGACCCACCTGATGTTAAGTGGTAAGCATCACCTATAACAAAGCATTTCTTCGTAAGTCACGCACGATAGGAACGTGCGCTACGATGCACTTCCTTGCGTCCATTAAATAGAGGTATACAGATGTTAAGCCTCATGTGCCTGTAATTACACCGGCGACCACACTCTTCAAACCGAAACACAGCAACGCTGCGGCGGCAGAAAAAGGCGTGGTGGTAGTACTTCCCCGGACGAGCTCTTCACCAAGAGCTCTACTATTAATCTAAATAGTGTATGGTGAAAGTGTATTTAAATGCGTATCATATTTTTCCAGCTGGACTTCTACATCGACAACGATATGATCCACATTGCCGACACGAAGGTAGCTCACCGCTACGGAGACTTCTTCATCCGCAAACTTCTCAAGTTCGAGGAGCTCAACCGCAAACTGCATCTTATCAAGATCTAAAACCATTCAATGTAATCTAAAGGTGACCAAACAGATTCGCATCTATTATTTCCATTGGAATAAATATTAACCGTTTGGCTATTTTTGCGTTAGTTCATTGGTGTGGTCATAAAATAAAACATATACATACAAGTATTTCATTTATTCTTATACAGTTGGCACATATTTGATGTGCTTCCTACTCCTTTTGTAGAACTTTTTGGGCTCTTTTATTTCGAACTTTTGCCTTTGAACAGTTTCTGGGTATGTATTCTTGAATTGAGCCCATGGGTGTTCAGGTTTTAATGCCTCTTCAGCATTTATATCCTTTAGCCAATCTGTGTAGGATTTTGAGAATATTCTGTAGGTTTTCAAAAAGATGTCACCCTTATCCCTCTTTTTCTGAAACAATAGAATTAATTATTAATATATACGGACTTTACACGCAGTACCATCTAGCCTCATAAATGAAATACAATAAATATTTTGCGTTGGTAGCGACTGGAGAGAAGGGAGAGAGGAAGGCCTTTGCCTGGCAGTGGGACATTACATGCACCTAATAATAATATTTCAGGCCCTCTGCCAGGCAAAGCTTCCCTTCATTCCAGTTTTTAAGGCTACTGTGGACCGATCATTGTCGGCATCTATTTTGTCTCGTTTTTAGGCATTATCAATCTGTATGTAATCCAAAACGCGGCAGATATGGCCTTGCTCAATCAATCCCACTTCAATTTGCCCGCTTGCATGCCAACATCCGCGACTTGTGTTATGGAGCGAGCGCAGTATACTGCGCACGCGTTTACACTCGTTCGGACGCGTCTCGCGAGTGGCGACACTCGCGCCTCGCACGAGTGTAAATGGCCTATGATATGGAATAACTTGGATCAGAGGCTGACAAATCTCAAACAACTTCAATCGTAGGTACCTAACTAAATCACGGAATGTGGATTTCCTTCAAAAAAATATTTTATGAAATCCTACTAATATTATATATTAGAAAGTTTGTATGTATGGATGGATGGATGGATGGTTGTTTGTTACTCTACTATAACTCCAGAACGTCTGAACGGATCTTAGTGAAAATTGACACAGAGATATATCTGTCTGGAATAACACATAGGCTACTTTTTACACACTGAACTGAACTACGAAGTTACACACTGCTGCGATAATAACGCGCGTTTGGATGAAAGATAATAAGGCGTGCGATATATAACCGCTCGATAATAATGCGCCTGTTGGGGAGAGTTTCATATCTTCAAAAATATTAGATTACGAAGTTGTTTGATAGAAGCCAGACAGGGGGAATATAGTTAATATTTACCGATTTAACTATTTTTGAACATTTTTCCTTAAAAGCCTCCAAATGTTTTAACAAGATGGAGTTGACTTGAATATTTTCTTCTTTTATGACTTTCATCATGTACAAAACATATCCAAAATTGCAGGATATTGTCCCTTGTTTCAGCAATGTTCCCAGAATTTCTATGTTCACCCTGGAAAAAATAATAAAGTCCAGTGTGGTACCAATCCCATAAAGTGAAATGTAGGCAAAACAGAATTATTGGACATAGCTGGGGAGTTTTAGGGTGAAGGTAGGAGGGTTTAAAAGAGTAGTAGAGCTCTTTGTAAAGGGCTCGTCTGGGGAAGTACTACTACCACGCCTTTTTCTGCCGTTAAGCATTGCTGTGTTTCGGTTTGAAGTGTGTGGTTGCCGGTATAATTACAGGCACATTGAGGCTTAAAATCTGTATGCCTCAAGTTGATGGACGCAGGGTGGGGCATCGTAGGCCACGTTCTTATCGTGCGTGACTTACGCACTTAGGCAATGCTTTTTTATAGGTGATGGTTACCACTTAACATCAGGTGCTAGTTCCATCAGCTAGTTGTATAAAAAAAAGGTGGGTACTTCAAATAACGGAATGCAAAGAAACTTTTGCTCCGAAATATGTTTGGAGAGAGAAGACCTTCTTACTTGATTTGTTCCTCCTTCATTTCACACAGCAGTACTTCAGCATTTTCTCTAGTCTTGCATGCCATGGCTAAAACCCCATAAGTCATGATGTCGGTCTTCAATCTGAGCTTCTTTTTTAACGGGAATTTCTTTTTTCGCCAGTTACTTTCATTTTCTATGATTTCTTTGACTTTCTGAAAAAAAAATGGATTACCTACACTTTCTGGAGAATAATTTCTAGAATGGCGACTAACTTTAAACGACGTGCATAGTGATTGTATGGCGAGCGTTAATTATCTTAGGATGATATCTTTAGTTGAAATATTATATGTAGTATCTTCGTTGCCTGTGATGCACATAAGACTGTAGTGACTGTAGACGCAATAGACTACAGTGCACAAAATCACTATGTAGTATCATTTAAGAGCTAAGCTCTTGTCGGTGTCATAAATACGACCTACTTATCATAAAATGTTACTAAGGTTATAATAATTTTGAACTTACAAATGCGGAATCATAGTCTGATCTTAAACACCGTTTCTTTATAAGCATATTATAAAAATCAATATCTGCTTTTAAGTCCAGAGACTTCATAGTCTCTAGCAGTTTCATTTCAGCCCCTTCTGTATCTTCTAGAAGTGGCAACATTTGGGTAAAAGTCTTTATGTCTGGTGTTACCCCATACACCTTCATTTCTTTCAGAAAGTCTTCCTGGCCACCAATTACAGCAAACTTCTCCTGAACTGTTGCAACTTCTTGTAATGACAGTACTTGTTGTAATTGCAACTCTTTTGAAAGCAAGTTGGGAACTGTTCTTACTTCTTGTGGTTTATTAAGTTTTACAAGTTGCATTGATATGTTATTGTTGATAACAGCTGGTTTGTTACATTCTGTATTTGAGACTGGTGAGTTAGAGTTGTGGCTGACAGGATTATCTAAGGCAAATTCATTGAGGTCAGATTCATTTGGAATTGCATTATCATTTTTCTTTGGATTCAGTTCAGATAAGATTTGAAATTCATCTACAATTTCTGTGGTCTTTGTTATCTTTTCTAACAAGTTTTGATTCATTTGATACTGGCTCTGTGTTGCTAATGCCTGTTTTAATTGCATAATTTTCAATGGTTTTGTTTTACTTTCTATTGCAATTTGGTTTTGAATAACATTCATCAGCTCTTCAATATCTGATTTAGATCCCATATTGCATTCCTTAACACATTTCAGCATGAGATTGAAAGAATAAATGTTTGGCTTTTCCCTCATTTTTAGCATTTTTCTCCATACTATCAATGCATGCCTTAATCCATTCTCCTTATCTGAAATACAAGCTTGTAGGAGATGATTGAAAGTGTGAACTCTAATTTTAATGTTCTTTTCCACCATTTCATCCACTATTTGAAAAGCTGTTGCTAAATCCCCACATCTACCAAATGCTTTGATCATTGCATTGAAGTTTGTCAAGTTTGGTTCCACTCCCTTTTCAATCATTAGTTTCCGTAAATTGCTGGCTCTTTTCAGCCCGTCTAAGACAAAAGGACTGGTACTGCAAGCATGGAATAAGCAAGTATAGGTATCTCCTGTTGGTTTTAAAGCGCGTTTCTTCATATCATTATACAAACTAAATGCTTTCTTAGTGTACCCTACATCAGCACATGCTCCGATAAGAATATTGTAAATGTAGTTCTCAGGTTTGACCCTGTCTTCTTTTATCATTCGTACTTCCAAGACATTGAGGGCCTCTTTAAACCTCTTATGTTCCAAGTATTGCTTGATAATATCGGCGTACTGCTTCGTAGTTAGCTGTTGGTAGGGTAAAGGGTAGTTTTTAGTAAGCATCTCTTCTTTTTTATCACCTTCATCTTCTAAGACTACTTTGTCGGTGTTCAATCTCCGGGATAATGTACCGAAAGTATCAGGATCCTCGAAAAATACGAGATTTTCCTCTGTTCTGTATTCTTTAGGTTTGAGAACTTTTTCGGTTCCTACACCAGTAACAGATGTTGAGAACAAATTGTAGCGTAGCACATTTGCACTTTTAATAGTTCGCAATACTTTCATGCAACGTAAAGCCATAGTTACTTTCCATTTGCATTGCAAACTAAACTGAAATTGAAAAAGAAAAGGAAAGAAAGCTGTATCGGAAAGTCAAGGCGGAACGTAAACAAATAAATCTTCTTCACTTCTTCCACAGAACACATATATCCACATTATCCTTACGGAGGGAGACTTCTTCGTTCGCCCCCAAGAGTATATCAAAGAGAATGTAAAATGAGTATACAGAGTGGCCCAAATATCGTGGATCAAACGAACCAGGGTGATAGGGGACGTGATTTCCAACAAAAAATCTTTCTACAGCATGGTCATAACGTAATTGGATAAAAAGTGATGATAATTTTTGTTTTTTTCAAATAAACTACCGATTTATTTACAATTTCATTAATACAGAAAAAAGTTGATAATATGCGTAATAACGATGCGTAAGTCATCAACTTTTACCAACTTTTTTCTGTATTAATGAAATTGTAAATAAATCGGTAGTTTATTTGAAAAAAACAAAAATGATCATCACTTTTTATCCAATTAAGTTATGACCATGCTGTAGAAAGATTTTTTGTTGGAAATCACGTCCCCTGTCACCCTGGTTCGTTTGATCCACGATATTTGGACCACCCTGTATAACGCTACGCGTTCGCCCAGGTTCGCCCCATAGTTATTGTATACTCTTTGCCATATAAGAGATATCCGTGGTCGTCATTTCGACAGATAATTTAAACCAGTGTCAAAAAAAAATACTTCTTCTAACAAGTTGTCTTGGATGTTAGTATGACTTTCGAGCTTTCGCCAGACCCTTATATTTGTAAAAGAAGTCCGTCAAAGATTAGATAATGTCAATGTCAAAAGTTTAATTTGAATTATTAACCTCAAAAGCACGGCGACGTGTTTTGAATGTTTATCTTTATCTTGTGAATTCAAAGCAGTTAACAATCAATATGTCTAACGAAAACGAAGATCAAATGGAAGCTAGTTCCTCTGAAAGCGAAGATGAAGAAATGGAAGGAGATGAAGAATGCAACGCTGACGATGAGACTCCCATGACTTACCTTCCTGGTCAACCCCTGAAAGAAGACGAGCATTTGGTCTGTGATCAGTCGGCCTACGTGATGCTGCATCAAGCACAAACCGGTGCCCCATGTCTCAGTTTTGATATCATAGCAGATAATCTTGGTAATGATAGACAGGAGTTTCCAATGACTGCCTACTTAGTCGCCGGTACCCAAGCTTCTAGTGCTCAATTGAATAAGTAAGTTATTGTGATTAAGCATATCCGCGTACATTCTCATAAACTAAAGATAAATATTGTTATTTCCATATTATGTTAGTAGGTTACCTACCTTTGTGTTACCACTGATTGAAAACAACTTTCAATATTTTCAGTGTTTTAGTCATAAAAATGACCAACCTACACCCTACATCTAAAGAGGAAGAGGAATCAGAAGATGAAGATGATGAAGAAGATGAGGAAGATGAGGAGAAGAAGCCTCAGATGACATTTGCATTCATGAAACATCAGGGCTGTGTCAATAGGATAAGGGTATGTCTTAAAATTTTATTTATTAAGGAAGATCAAATTACTGAATACAAAAATCTTACATTATGTATGCAACACTAGCTAGCTTTATATATTAGACCCCCCTCCACAGACTTTTTAAGAACTAGTGCAGGGGTAAACTAATCTTGTAGTGATGTTCTCATAATGTGCCACCTGCATAATTGTTTATGTTTCTTGAAGCACCAGCTTTCCAAAAAACAATTTCTTTATACATATAGGTAAATTCAAATTTAAATTATTGTTACGCTTATCAAATGTCATTACGTATAAAATTCATAAAATATAGCAACCTTTGTATAAAATTCCAGACAACCAACTTCAAAAATTCAGTGCTGGCAGCGAGTTGGTCAGAACTAGGGAGAGTAGACATTTGGAATATAACACAGCAGTTGCAGGCTGTTGATGATCCTGCATTACTGGAGAGATATAACTTAGAACAAGTCACCAACCCTGCGAAACCAATATACTCCTTTAATGGACATCAGCAAGAAGGATTTGGGTTGGATTGGTGCCCCACAGAATTGGGAGTAAGTGTCCTGTGCTCTGATGATAGCTAAAATATTTTGTAGTAAGAAATGTCGGACAGCAGCCTCATGGTCGGCCGAGAATGGGCTGGCGGGATGACCTAGATGCCTTTAAAGGTAGATGGGAGGAGGCTCAGGATAGGGAGAACTAGAAGCTCTTGCGGGAGTATGAAATAGGCTGAGGAAAAAAAGCAGTTTCTTTGTCAAACTCTGACACTATAAAGTACCTAACAAAATCATTGTTTTTAGGTATTAGCTACTGGAGATTGCAGAAGGGACATTCACATATGGAAGCCAAACCAAGCTGGAACTTGGGATGTAGATCAGAGGCCTCTAGTAGGCCACACTAGTTCTGTTGAAGACATACAATGGTCACCGAATGAACGGTAGGCATTTTTAAGATGTTGTGATGAGAGCATTGAATTCAGGTCATTGCATGTGCTTATTTTTGATAAACCGGTGTTTTAGAAAGGGTTTATGTTGGTGAAACATATATTATGTTGTTGATTGTGCATAATTATTTAATACTGTGTCAAAATTTGTTTGTTTTAGCAATGTGCTAGCATCATGTTCTGTTGATAAAACAATAAGGATATGGGATACAAGAGCTGCACCACAAAAAGCTTGCATGCTGACAGCTGAGAATGCACATGAGAGTGACATCAACGTTATATCCTGGAATGGAAAGGAACCTTTCATTGCAAGCGGTAAATTTTGATTCTTTAAAACATGCAAACTTACATAAGAGATGATGCATGCAAGAGGGCTTAGTCTGTCATGCCAGGAGCAATGGACATAGCTATGAATAAAAATATCTTGAATTTGAACCACTCTTGTTGATAATGTTCTTGCTGTTTATCTAATTTTTAAGAAAAACTGACAGTGAAACATTGTTGAAAAATCTATACAATTCCAGGTGGCGATGACGGTTTTCTACACATATGGGATCTCAGGCAGTTCACGGGCGGCTCGCCTGTCGGTACTTTCAAACACCACACGGCCCCCGTGACGTCAGTTCAGTGGCATTACAGCGAGCCCAGTGTGGTGGCGTCAGCAGGGGAGGATAACCAAGTAGCGCTCTGGGACCTAGCCGTCGAGAGAGACGATGATGAAGTTGTTGAGGAAGAATTAAAGGTAAGGTTTCAGTTTACTCACACAAAAGGTATCACATAATTTACGCGATAAATAAACGCGAAAATTTGTAAGTATGGATGGATGGATAGATGTTTATTACTCTTTCACGTCGGAGCGGCTGAACGAATCTGGATGAAACTTGGCAGAGAGATCATACGCTACCTTTTCCCGTGGGAATACCGGGATTTAAATCTGCGCGGGTGAAACTGCGGCACGCAACTAGTACTGTAATATTTATGGAGATTAGTAGTTTTACTCTTTTAAGTTTTAGCTAATCAGTTGCAAATAGTCACTAATAAGAGAATATTATACTAGAAGAAGAAAGAAAGGCCTTCTCTAGCTAACATAATTGGTGATTTTGACTAGTCAAGTTGAGCAAAAGATACTGTAAAAAATTATAATGATGGGATGCATGTTTGTTATTTCAATTGTGATTTTTTTCCTACAGAACCTTCCGCCTCAACTACTCTTCATCCACCAAGGACAGTCAGATATCAAAGAACTTCATTGGCACAAACAGATACCAGGAGTAATTGTTACAACTGCACACACGGGCTTTAACATTTTCAAAACTATTAGTGTATGAAATAAAACCAAGAAGAAAATTTCATAGTTTTATTTTGAAACATGATTTTATAAATAGTGGCTTTCAAAACATTTTAAAATTTTTTAAAAAGTCTGTTAGGTGTCTCTGGTGTGAACCATGGCTAGATTGACGAGGTGTCGTATGGTAGGTCTTCCATGCGGGCAATTCTGAAAATAGAATAAAGCATTATATCAAAAGCTCTTGCTTCCTAGTCTCTCAATAATCACTACATAGTATAAAACAAAGTCGCTTTATCTGTCCCTATATCCTTATGTCCCTATGCATGCTTAAATCTTTAAAACGCAACGGATTTTGATGCGGTTTTTTTTAATAGATAGAGTGATTCAAGAGGAAGGTTTATACATGCATGATATGCGCACCCGTGCGAAGCAGCGGCGCGCGGGCGGGTCGCTAGTATAACATAATTAGTATCAAATCGTAAAAATACTAATTCGCGTCGCTTATGTGATAGGTGTATTACCTGCACTAGCACAGTACCTATAATGTAGTTCTCGCTCGCACATTGCAACATTTTTGAAGATATAGAAAATTAAGTTACGAATAATTGTTACCTAGGTGTATCTCTGTGATACAACTTATGACAGAGATACACCTAGGTAACAATTCATTGTACATCATAAATCGACGCGTAACATAATAAAGTACCTACAATGGAAAATGGATGTTACTCTTTCACGCCGGAACGGTTGAACGGATCTGGATGAAACTTGGCAGAGATAGATTATAGTCCAGAATAGCACAAATTCTACTTTTTATCCCGTGGGAATACGGGGATTTAAATCTGCGCGGGTGAAACCGCGGGGCGAAACTAGTGGACGAATAAACCAAACTGCTACAATTCGTCTTGTTTGGCGTTTTAATAAAGCCGGCGCTATACCACTATAAACTAGATACAGTTTGAAATGTTTGATTGCTGTGCCACACGAAACTTTGTTACGTGTGGCACATCACACATATCCGGCGGGGGTAACAAGAAAACAAATCTTACCCATGGTTTATCAATTTCAGCCATATGTTCCACCAGAATCTTCATGTCAGCTTTGCCTAAAGCAGTGCCGATCATGACGGATTTTCGACAAGCTCTTGAGGCAAACATCGCTCTGACGCGACTGGGCCTGCAGTATTCTGATGGTGATTCCTGAAAGGTTTTACCCATTAACATAATACGATTCCAGACAGCCCTCCCGTTGCTGTTTTTGGATTTGGAGTTTTAAAGCTTAGGTCACAACAAAAGAACAGCTTCATGTGCCATTTCTCAGGGTAATTTTTTTTTGGCGTGGTTGGTACAATGAATATGGTACAAAAGTAGGTACCTAAATGTAAGTAATGAAATGAGTAAACCCAAGATTCAAGTCGTTACATGACTTATTCACAGAAAATAGGAGATTCCTTGCCCCAAACCGTGAAACGTCAAAACTTGATGTTGGGCTTTATTCTTTATTTATGACATAGGATATACTTTGCCCTGACCGTATGACATCGGTTGCCTCTGCAAATGGTCATAGTGCATAAGGCTCCAGGCTCATAAGCGACTGGCCTCAATGTTAAGGGGCATCAAAAGTCGCGCCGGTATCTCACTCGCACGATTGAACATTTTTGAAGATATCAAATCACTGAATGTAGGTAATTAGTAAAAATCCAAATCGGCGCGCCATATGCTGCCCTGCCCCTTATCCTGCTGCCTCAAGGCTCCATTTTGGGTCCTATCCTATTTATAATTTACACAGCTGATATTACTCGCTGTATTAAGCACTGTAGATATCATATGTACGCAGATGATGTCCAGCTCTACATTTCCTTCAAACCAGAAGACGCAGTTTCGGCGATCCAAAACTTTAATGAAGATCTTACTAGAACGCAGATTCAACGCAACGCATCTCTAATTTAGTTTTGGGTAGCAACATTTTTAGGTACTCACTCGTAACATAAACAAGAGTTCTTCAATATCTTCTTTGCCGAACACCCAGTTTTTAGACATGGGCAAAGTAAGCAGTTTCACACGTTTGGTTGGTAAAGCTTCTTCATTTATTTTAAAGGTGAATCCATTTTTTTTAAAGACATCCAGGTTGTCCATTAGTATTTGCTCGTTAACACCTGTTAGCTCAAGCTGTTGTGGACTGAAAATGAAAAGGTATTTAATGTAGGTAAGTTTTATTAATTAAACAGGTAGTTGAATGATTTTGTGTTAGTTAGTCACTTACATTACTAATTTTTGGCTAGTAAGCTCAGTAGTCCTCTGAAGAGTCTCAAAATTATAAATTTCGTCAGTAGCATGTTGATCTATGATGAAAAGGTCATCATCCAACTTTGTTATAATAAATCCTAAATTAAACTGTCCTATTACGTTCATTTTTTTGAAAGAATTCTTAGAAATTTCTTTGCTTAGTTCCTCTTCACACTTTTTATTGAAAACTGGATTTATCTGACTCTTAAATTTTACTTTTATTGGTTCTTTTTTTGAATTACTTTTTTTGTAGATGTCTGTTAGAGCTATCACATGTTCTAAGGATGTTTTGAGTGTAACTGTTTTTCTGTTTTGCTTCCCTAAGTTCTCCTTATCTGTAACAATTTTTGCTTTTTTGGCTGGTATCAGATCAGTAGAAATATTTGCTTTTCGATCATTGCTTTTGGCTCTGCAAATATTTGTATGCGACTTTTCAGCGAGGACTTCAGAAATATCTCTTATTTGAGTGGTGGGTAGGTTGTCTGTAGATTCTAAATATACTATTTCTCTGTTTTCGTTTAAACATGGTTTTGTGATTTCAGGTTTTTTACTTTCATGATTCAAATAATTATCGGTATCCGATTCTATGCCTATATGCTTACTATTTGGATATTCTTCAGATTCGTCGCCTGTTTCTTCGAATTGGAGCTTGGATTTATATACAATATACTCGTCTTCTTCTTGATTTTGAACATTTGTTTTTTCAGTCTTTGAAGTAACAAAATCAAGCATTGTTGTTGACTTTCTTTTGAGTGCATGTTTTATTTCCTCGTTCGTGTTTTTTGACTCTGGATTCGATTTAGATTTGCCGAACTGCTTTAGAAAAGAGTTAAAAATTCTTGGTTGATCTAATTCTGGTTTTACAGTTTTATTGAACTCTTGACTATGAAGTGTCTGATCAACTTTCAATGTCCTCGGTATACTTTCGAATAATTTGAACAATGAGTTCTTGAGCACATCCAAAATAATCTTCTCTTTGATCATGAATATTTTCCGTTTATCCGGCGTAACATTTACATCAACTGATGTTCTTTCTATGTTCACATTTAAGAATACAAAGGGGTATTGGTTCGGATTGTGCTGTCTGTATACTTCATTAATGAGTTTTATAACTTTGGTGGGTTCACAAGGTCTGCTATTGACAAAGAAGAATTGTCTGTCAGTGCTGGAGCGTCCACTACCATGGGCACAAGATGAAATGAAACCTGTGAATTCAACTGGAGTTGCAAAGTTAATGTGTCCGTGCGACTTTTGTGAGAGCGTCATTGCATTATCAGCTTCATTTGAATCTTCAGATAAATCTATTTCAACATCCTCGATATCTACAGTGTCATTTATTTCTTCAACATTTCCAGACAGACCTTTGAATATGTTTTCTTTTATATTTGTGACATTCTCTGGTTTTATTTCTAAGATGCTTTGCAACTGTTTTATTCCAAATACACATGAGATGTTGTCTTTGTATGATGTGGACCCCTGAGTTGCTACAACTATTGATTTTTGATTTGAGCTTGTTTGATTGCTGCATTTTATTCTGAAAAAGAATTAAAATGT
This sequence comes from Plemyria rubiginata, assembly GCA_963576535.1. NCBI lineage: Eukaryota > Metazoa > Arthropoda > Insecta > Lepidoptera > Geometridae > Plemyria > Plemyria rubiginata. Next base: position 7,792,782 of record OY754917.1, on the reverse strand, counting down.
CATTTTATAGGTAAAACTAGCTGAGCCCGCGGCTTTGCTCACGCTCGTTTACTTTGAAAATCTCATACAAACTTTCATCCCCTATTTTATCCCCTTGGGGGTAGAATTGATCAAAATCCTTTCTTAGCGGATGCCTATGTCATAACATCTACCTGCATGCCAAATTTCAGCCCGATCCGTCCAGCGGATTGGCGTTGATAGATCCACTATGTCAGTCAGTCAGTCACCTTTGAGTTATTTACAAGGTGAGGACCTATCGACGACATTAAAAAAAACCACGTACTCGGAGTCGTATTTTCTGATTTTAGAGCTAGCTTTTACATCAAAAGCTTGAAGATTTATCGAGTAATTGATACTTTCCAAAAAATAATTTTTAAACGACCTGTACATAAAATCGCAAGAGAAGAGGTCATTTGTAGGGTCACGAAATCATATGACTTATCAATGAAATTAAAACGCAAGGGAAAGATAATACGTGCTTACGTGTATTAGAAAGAGAATTAATACAAGTCAGCGCGTGTGGCGACAAAAGAAGACGACACGCCACCCCCCGCTAATAAGAGGAGTGTGACAGAGACAGCTAGCGTTAGCACTCGTTCTGCTCACCAAATAGACAGCGGTTCACTCATCAAGGCATTACTTATTTATTATTCTAATCTAGTTAGTCATCATTTTGCACTGCGACCTTTGACATACTTTGCAAAGCGCGCGTTAATTTAAGCTGTCTTGTCTAGTCTAGCTAACTATTTACCACGAAAAAGACGCTTTCTGTTTTGTGTTAGTGTGATGAGTGTACCTATTACCTATTTTTCCTTATTATCTTGTTAACCAAAAAAAAAACAGTACTTATCCGCGAAAAAGACGCTATTTCGTTTTGATTATTTGGTGTATTTTAGTTATTTGAATTATTTAAGTACCTACTGCGAAACTTGTGTGGTAAGGTGGCAACATGTTACACCCCGTGGTTATTCGGCGACCGAGTACCTACGCCGACATGCTCCTCATTTACGGAGAATGCAACCAAAATGCAGCTCTATCAATAAGGAGGGACCTATCGGGAAAGGTATGGCCAAACAGGACAATATCCTACAAACCCCCGAACAATAATAGCGCGGACACACAGAGAACTTAAAAATTTCAAGTGCACGTGTATGTACCTAACTAGATATTTTGTTATTATCTACCTATCTCATCGCTGCCTTTGACGACGGCCGCACGTGCCGAAAAGCGAGCGGTCAGGATATCAAAGAAAGCCGATCTACGCGCTGCCTGCCATCATGCATGACCATGACCATGAGCGCGAAGTTGCCGCTACGCAATAGGGTCGCATTTCACGTAATAAATGAACTTATTTATGAATGAACGGTACTATGTTTAGATAAACATAGTACCTACTTTATACAGGTGGTTTCATCGGTTTGCTCTTTATTTGATATTTAGTTTGTTTTTTTTTTATATTGGACGAGTTATCTTCGTTAAAAATAATATTGTTGGAATATTTGATGAACCTGATATCGTTGAGGCTAACTGCCTCGTACTTAAACCGGAGCCCGACACTTGTATAATCGGAGTTTATCGTCCTCCTGGTCAGCACAATACTAGTGGCTTCTTGGATTCTCTAGACTCACTTCTAAAAAAAATGTCATGTTACAGAAATCTTATTCTTTGTGGCGATATAAATATTGACATTTCCCCAAACAGCTCAGATAAGCGTGCAAACGAATACCTCAATATTCTGGCAAGCCATGGTGTACTTCCGGGTCATACCTCACCAACGCATGGCAAAACTTGTCTAGATCATATCATGGTACGAACTAAAATGGAGGCTACGATATATATATTTGAATCCTCAATTACCGACCATGAGAGCACAGCCATAATCTTCAATAAAAAAAATCAGCCAAGCCCCTTGAACAAACCCTTTCGGCGAATTAACTATGACTCCTTAGATATTTCTATCCAAAACACCAACTTCCAACCTATCCTAGATTGCAATGATGCTGATTTAGCTACAGACATTCTCGTTAGCTCTCTATCAACGGCTATTGAACAGAACTCACATTCTACTAAATCTCCTAACAGAAAGCGTATTAGTAAGCCATGGATAACTAAAGGGTTATTAAAATGCATGAGAAATCGTGACAACTTATATAAAAAACTCAAAAAAGATAGCGCAAATGAAGTACTTAAATTATCCTACAAGCGGTACAAAAACTTTTGTAATTTACTTTTGAAAAAAGCAAAGAGACAACACGACAGACAAGAGATTGAAAATGCAGGAAACAATCGTAAGCAACTATGGGATGTTATTAAAAAAATCAGCGGTACTAACAAATCTAAAGATCATGCGGAATGTCTTATCTCACCTGAAAACCCTAATGATAGCATTAATAATGTTAATAGTTTCTTCGCGAATATTGGGCGAAATCTAGCTGAACAAATAAACCCTTGTGACCCACATGACAGCTTTTTGGAATTTGATCTAGTGCACCACCCACCTAATAACTCTCTTGTTATGCTCCCTACCGACAGAGAAGAAATTGCACAACTAATCAATGCCCTGAGAGATAACTGTGCAGTAGGGGCCGACCAAATCTCAGGGAAAATATTAAAGAGATATTTGCACACCCTCTGCCCCTATATTACACATATCTGCAATCTTTCTCTGTCAACAGGAATATTCCCTCGAGCATTCAAACTTGCTATGATAAAACCCATTCATAAAGGAGGCGATAGGGACTCGATCAATAATTATAGGCCGATTTCCATCTTGCCTACCCTCTCTAAAATCCTAGAGCGTCTGATGAACTCACGTCTTATACACTACTTAGAGACCAATCATCTGCTTTCACCTGCTCAATTTGGTTTCCGAATGGGCAAGTCAACCAATGAGGCAGTGCACGAGCTCGTAGATTCTATTATAACCAGCTTGGATCAAAAACGTAAATGTCTCACAATCTTTCTTGACTTAGCTAAAGCATTTGACACCGTCTCGATCCCTCACCTTCTATTGAAGTTGGAGCGAGTCGGTGTCAGAGGGCTTCCGCTAAAGCTGATTCAAAGCTATTTAAGGGGTAGAAAGCAGCGAGTCAAAATTGACCAGAAACAAAGCAATGAACTTACTGTCACCTATGGAGTCCCACAAGGCAGTATTCTTGGCCCAACGCTCTTTCTGGTCTATATCAATGACTTGTGCAATCTCAAACTTTGTGGTGGTAAGACATTTACTTTTGCAGATGATACTGCCCTCTTTTTCAGTGGCAATAGCTGGGAGGAGACCTTTATTGATGCCCAGCTTGGCTTCGATAGGGTTAGCAAATGGCTGGTAGGTAATGTTTTGACGCTTAATATCTCAAAAACCAAGTACATAGCTTTTGGACTAAAAATTAACTTACTTCCGCCACCAAACCTTACAATATCAGCGCACTCCTGCATCAATAGGTTATCCTTGTGCTCCTGCCCTCTGCTACAAAAGACAAGCAATATAAAATACCTTGGTGTTATTTTGGATCAAACCCTTTGTTTTAAACAACATACCGAAACACTCGTATGCAGACTACGCAAACTGATATATATCTTCAAAACGCTTAAAAACGTAGCAAATCGCAGTGTCATCAAAATGGTCTACAACGCACTTTGCCGTTCGCTTATAGATTATTGCATTATCTCCTGGGGTGGGGCGGCAAAAACCCACATGATCGAAGTAGAAAGAGCTCAACGAGCAATACTTAAAGTCGGTTTTGGTCTTCCTTTTCGTTACCCTACAACAGCATTATATGAGATTTGGGATGTATTAACGGTTCGACAAACTTTTATCCTGCAAACCATTCTTAAAACTCACTCCCAGTTGAAATACGACCCGAACGTAAAGAGTGAGAAACGTAGAAAAGGGAAAGTTTGTCCAACTCAAACTCTTCGCACCCAAACCTCAAATAACTTTTTCTGTTTCCTAGGTCCCTACCTATATAACAAATTAAATAGTTCCATAAACATCTACTCCTTACTCAGATCAAAATGCAAAACAACAGTTGCAAAACATCTTAGGTCACATAATTACGACCAAACCGAAAAATTGCTGCACTATTCTCAATAACAGAACTCCCCATTTATCTTTTCAGTACTTACTTTTCCTAAACCCCTTGTAGTCCCTTATCTATTTATTTATTCTTGCAAAATAGTTTGCTTATCAACTAATAATACTCGCTTGTTATTAAATAAAACACCCACACTTCATGTACTTAGGTACATAAATTATACACTCACAGGCATGCTTACAAACACACACTCATACACCACACATCCCACACACACTCACACTCTTACCCACTTTCACACTTACTCATATTATCAAGAAACTGATCTGTTATTATCTAGGTTATATCTGTTAAATTGTAAGTTCTCTTTCTCGCTTGTCTTATTTGAATACTATCATTGTCTATTATCTTAGTCTACGACACTAGAGTATACCGTGTTCAGTTATAACATCCGCGGAGTGGGGCCCTGGTGACCTGTAACACAGGTTTTATTAAACCTAACACAGGCACCAGTCTCTCGCAATGTAGGTTTATATCTTGTTTGTACTACTTAATTAATACCTAGACTTAGTTTGTGAAGAGACCTATTGTGGAGAGAGAATAAATACATTTTTCATTTCATTTCATTTCATTTCATTTCATTTAAATAAAACCTTTTTTATAACAATTCTAGCAGTTAGGTTACGTCCACCAATTTAATGTCGTCAATAGGTCCCCACCCTGTATATTTAGATTAAAGATTAATAGGATAATATTAGCGGTAACAACAACTGCGAGTCAAATTGAAAACCTTCTTTTTTTGACGCCAGGTAAAAACAAATAAAAAATGAAACAGTTAGGTTTTTAAGGGCCCGCCGACAGCGGCTCGCAGTTTGACCAAAATGATTTCTGATTCGGGCATGTTTCCCTTATATTATTGTGTTATTTGTGTTCGAACAGTATTTATGCGTGTCACTGGATAGTTATTCTTTCAAACAACCTCCCCGAAATGAAATAATAGCCAATCGCACCTCGAAACTGCGAGCCGCTGTCGCCGGGCCCTTAAGTAAGTAGGTACCTACAAAGTATCGACGTGTGGTCGATCTAGAAAAATGTTTTCTATAAGTTTTCCACCTTTTACATAAATTTAATGTAGGCATAAAAATGAAGATATTATACAAGAAAATCACTGCGATATTATGCAAGGGTGGATTGTCAGACCTCACGTCGGTACTTACAAACCGTGCGACTGTGTGCGCTGATACGTCATCGTGATGGTACTACTTGCAAAAAAAGTTTAATTCTTTTTATTTTAAGGCTCTCTAATGAGTTCTTTTTTAATAAATTTATGAATAATAAACAAATGAGAAGCGAACCAGCGAAGTCGGTAGTTAGGTCGTACGGGTTGTACTTATCCAATGATTTCTGAATTCCCTGTTGGTTTTGAACTTACTTGACATTTAATGAAATCAAACAGTATGCATACAGCAGCTGGGTCATTTTATTAAACTCTCTTTTAGCATTTTTGTGGAATTCCTTTTGTCTTACTGGTAATGAGTAGAAGAGATTTGTCAAACTAACTGTGGTTCCGAATTGCCGGGAACATGGTGTCTTCTTAGTTATATTTCCTTTTTGACCATATTCGATTTTGTAAGCTATAATATAAAAAAATCGTTAATTCATTATGTTTCTATATAGACAGACAACAGAACCAATTCATCATCAACCTATGTTTGTCCACTGCTGGACGTAGGTCTCTCCCAAGACGCGCCACTGAGCCCGGTTTTCGGCTCTTGTCATCCAATGCTTGCCAGCTACATTTCGCAGATCGTCGCCCCACCTCGCTGGAGGACGTCCTACACTACGCTTACCTAAACGCGGTCTCCACTCAAGTATTTGTTTGCTCCAACGATTGTCGGATCTACGGCAAACATGGCCAGCCCACACACACAGAACCAATTAATCTTTTTGAATTAATATGCAGTGTTTAATGGTTTCACTTGACAAGTTTTCAATCAATAGTAGGTACCTACCCTACCTAGCAGAGAGAGGTGAAGGGCTCGTCCTGGGAAGTACTACTAGCACCGCTTTTTCTGCCGCCAAGCAGCGTTGTTTTGTTCAGTTTTGAAGTGCTTACCTGTGTTATTAATTACAGGTAGGTAGGTAGGTACATGACGCATAATATTATGTATGCCTCAAGTCGATGGACACTGGGCAGTACAACGTAGGGCGCATGTTCCTATCGTGCATGACTTACGAGGTAATGCATTGTTATAGGTGATGGTTACCACTTACCATTCAGAGGGCCATCTACTTGTTCCATCAGCCAGTTGTATTAAAAAACATCAATTTCAAGAGATTAGTTAGAATTTGGTTCAACTGAATTCGGATGAGACTGACTACCCTTACATTATAAATGGCGTACCCATGGCGCGGACAAACCGCGGGTGGCTTCTTATTCCAATGAAATTTCATACAAAATGCATGGAAATAAAGTACAATTTCGTAGTACGTCGTTGCTCGGACGTCTGACGTGCTAACCTAAATTGTGCTTTATTTCCATCCATTTTGTATGAAATTTGAATGAAATAGGAAGTGGCTAATAGGAACTAGTCCGCGCAATACGCCAGTTAAGTAGATGAGGTCCGCGCCTAAGGGTATGTCTACTATGCATTACAGAGAGCATATTATTTAAAAGAAGTAGCGCCCTGCGGTTTCACCTGCGTATGTTTAAATCCCGGTATTCCCATGGGATAAAAAATAGCCTATTTGTTATTCCAGACCATAATCTATCTCTCTGCCAAGTTTCATTCAGATCCGTTCAGCCGTTCCGGTGTGAAAGAGTAAAAAACCACCAACCACCAAAATCCATCCATAATTACAAACTTTCACATTTATAATATTAGTAGGATATTACCATATTCAGAGCTCTTATGCCTCGTGGTGATGACGAGGTTGGCTAGTGCACAAAGTGAGCTTAATGCTTCTCCTCTGAATCCAAAGCTTGAGACACCCAACAAGTCCGAATAGTCACTCAATTTTGATGTGTGATATTTTAGTGCTGGAATAAAAGAGAGATTTTAAATGGATGCTCTTGCAACAATGTTTTAAGTATCATTACATAAAATATAGTACACATTGGTAACGAAAATTATTATAGGTAGTGAGTGGTGTTGATTCTGTTGCATTATCCGAAACTAAACTAATCGGACAGCTCTAAAATTGTAGCCATCCTTGTTGTTTCGGTTTTTTTTAGAAAGGATGACAATATTTTTATTGCTATTTAAGTAAGGAAAATTAAACATCAGAATAAGCACCATTATCTTAGTGATAAACCAAAATCTGTTAAACTAACTCAATGCATCAAAGTTGTCTTCTGTGACCCCAGAGCCATTGTCAGAAACTTCTATCAAATCAATGCCATGGTTCTTGAACCTTATTTCAATATTGGTAGCTCCTGCATCAAGTGAGTTCTCAACCAGTTCTTTCACTGCAATTCCAAGGCTAAGTACCACCTGTAAAATAAAAATGTAACTGACTGTGAAAGCTTAAGCATACCTGGAATAAAAATAACACTAGTTTAGGCTCAGACCAAATAAAAAAGTACTTTTTTAACTATTTGGTCTGAGATTCCATGGGAGTCATTTTCAAAATATGAATTCAGATTACCCCTCGACCCATACCCATGTTAAGTTTGGGGAAGAAGTTAATCAACGGTTTGTAAAAATGTTTATAAAACTAGCAAATGATTTTACCTGACCAGAACATATTTTGTGCACTGTGTCCTCATTGATAGGTTTTATACTTTTATGATTACTGTGGTCCTTTTCCATTTGCGTGATATTATTTCGCCAATGCCCAATGCCGAGATAAATAGAATCAAAAATGAAAATGTAAATAAACAACAAACTCAAATGAGTCCGGTTAATGTACGACATGATAATGCACAGCACGATAACGTACAGCACGATAATTGGAAGCCACTTAGGTACCTTATTGGATTCGTATTATTGTGGTGTACATTATCTGGGTGTGTATTAACTGGCTGTGCATTATTGACACGTGTAAATAATGCGCAGCCAGTTAATGTACAGCATGATATTGTACAGCACGATAATGCACAGCATGATAATTGGAAGCCAGTTAGGTACCTTCGAAACTATGCCTCGTTTTCATGTGCGAGTTGTAAGCAAGTGCGACTGTCTTTGCTTGCTTTTGTTTGCTTTGATATAATTTACGAAGAAGTATGTATTTTCTTCTATCACTTGCAAATTAAAACATGTCTGAATTTAACTAAACATTGCTTTGTTTATCGGTTAGTTGGTTTATAAGTAGTGGTAATAAAGTGCTCTAGAATTTCTGTTTCTGAAGAGATTAAAAGCAGAAATACGAGAGGTGTAACCCTTCGGGAAAATTATTTTTGTTGTCCTCTATAAATTATGGAATGTAGCAGAAGTGTATTCATCATCGAACGAAATACTTCGCTGTACGATGTAAATAATTCTAGACGACATGAATGTAAATTATCTGCAATGGAAGTGAAAATTTGGGAATATTTTAGAAGTCAAACGCCTTCACTTCACGCTCACTGAGTAGGTACTTATTAGGATAAACTTTGAAGTTCCTATGAGCCTAGTAGTAATATCCCTACAGAAAACCAGGATAGAGGATAACAATTTTGTGAACACGGTTTATTCTGTGGCTACAGAGGAGCTAAGAAAACATTGTTTCTTTTTCAGAGTCATTACACCAAAGACTTTGTACTTATAAGTACAAGTTATAAGTACAAAGTCTTTGCATTACACACACAACAACATTAGACACACACAAGAAGATTGATCCTTTAATGGTGAAGCCAGCAACCAATTCACTTGATGGACTAGAACCTCATGCAGCATCATCAACCTCATCCACCTCTTTTGCACTATGCCTGATAGAGGACATAACTTGTTAAGGTTGGGTCGACTTATAGCAACCAGTTGTTGTGTGTTGCGTAGTGCCATACAGGGCACAAGGTTATCCTGCAGAGAAGCATAAAGCCATGCCGATTGCTTAAAGAACCTTGTTGCTCCCCATTTTAGCGGTGGTAAAGTGGCAGAGCAGGTTTTTTTAATAAACTATTGGATTACAAAACAAGTGACAAGCTTAATATTAACTACATTGTTCAATAACCAAGAATCGGTGTGGGGTTTATGCAGTCGATTGAAAACAAAAGTTTTGGACTTCATCAGAGCTGAAGACTTGCCGGTCCCGTTCTTAAACCGCTGGATTATGATTTATGTTCAGTTTTAGACAGTATGACTTGTTCCACCATGATAATTTGGAGTCCATAAAACAATGCATACAATTGGCAGCGAAGAATTTTTCCATGGAAAGAGTGCATGCTTCTATTGATAACTGGCCTCAACGTTTAGAGGACTGTATTGCAGTGAAAGAAGACAAATTCAAATAAGCTTTTTATATTTTAAATTGTTTTATATTTAAATATTAAACTAACACACTGTAAATATAATAAATGTTATTTGCATATATAAAACAACATAGACAATTTTTTTTCTTTATTTTGGTATTTATGGCAAGACTAGGTATTTACCTACCAAGGTACCTATTGGTAAATTAACAGCAATTACAGGAATTATTCAATAGCTGAGCAGGTAATTATTATACAAATACCTGTGTAATCATAAAATAGGCCATTAAAAGATTTTTATAATAAAATTTTGCTTGAAATTTATAAGGATTGCACTTGAGAAATTTACTGGTAAGTAGTATAATATTATTACCTAGTTTAATGGGATAAGGGCTTATTGAGGATACATACAAGGTCATTGAAAGGTACAAAAAAATTTGATGATAAATATTACCATGTTTTTATTTTCAATTTTGTACCACCTACTTACCTACCTAAATAATTTTAATAGATTTATTGTTTGAATTTAATAAGCACCAGCCTTCACTTTTTGAAAAATAAACGATTTTTGCTAGTAATTCGCCCCGAACTGAGATTTCGTGACACGACGCTAACGCTCCGAAAATATAAGTGGTAGTTACAGGCAAGTCCAAATATAGTGTTTGGACTTGTCTCTGGATGCCACCCAAAGACCTTGTACCTGCCACCTACTAACTAAGAATGGACATTTTGTTCTTATTGATTGAGTGAGCGAAGCGAACGAAAAATTTTCACTAAGATCCACAAAGAGAATGTAAAACTACGAGAAGAGGCGGGACTTAGTAAAGAGCCAATGAGAGCCAATGGGATCCTTTTACATGGCACTTCAATACCAACACAACGAATATGTACGTCAAACAACAACAGTTTTACCAACCTATCAGCCTAAATAGTGCTGCGCGATGGCCCTCGCTTTCATATCGATATCGATAAAATATGCGAGATCGAAAATGAGGTTATTTTCGTATTCAAAATTTTGATCGAGTCCACGTCTAAGTCCAACCTAGGTTTTTAAGTCCTAGGTTGAACTTAAATATGGATCTGATATGAAACAAAAATCTTTTTTCATTATTACATTTAATTTTTAGCCGACAAACCTGTACATAAAACAAAAAATAAAATAAACATTGTACATAATATTCCTTTTTTTCATATAATACGATGTTTAGTTTAGCAGGATGGACACTCAGCAGCAGCAGTAGGCTTGACATATTCTGTAACATAGTATTAATTTATTAATTTCCAGTAGCTCTTTAAAGAAAGCAAAAGATCCACTATACACATTATAACTACAAGAATGGCTCACCCACTTTCGTGGCACAAAATTTTACCTATAGCATATGTATAAAAGACTAGGCAATTCACGTCATATTCTAGAAAAGGTTATAAATTAAAATAACAGTATCAAAAAATATACCTACGCTTTTTGGGACTCCCAGTTGTCATCTTTAGCATATTATGTAGTTTTCACTCAGGTATATTCTGTAACAAAATTTCTTTTTTTTTATTTTCTTTTTAACTAAGTATAATAGATAGAGACACAAGAATTTTATTCTGAGTTGTGTTTGAATTTTATCTTTCTAAAAAACACATAAAACGAGGTCAAAGTCAAAGTCAAAATATGTTTATTCAATAAAATCACAAGGACCATCTTGAACCGTCTTAAAACTAGGTGACTCTAGTGCCAGTTCCACGCGACCAACACCGAGAAGAACAGGCAACAAACTCGGCTTGGTATCTATCGCTCTTTTATATGATCCTCGTTACAATGTAATAAAATACCTACACTATTGAAGCTATATAATACAAAGTAATCTAACAGAAAAGGAAAAGTAAACAGATTCATAAAAGAACACACGCTTCAAACCAATAATACTAATACATAAGTAAGAAGTGTAGTAAGTCAAACAACAATGAAAAAAAAAAATCTTTTTTTAAATAACATAATAGTAAAGACATTGCAGATATTATGTTAGCCGTCGATGGGCAGAGCGACCGGGACATCAGGCCACGCACTTTTATCATTAATATAACTATCTATAGTATAGTAAGCTTTCCTTATCAGATAATTCTTAATGTACACTTTAAATTTTTTTATAGGAAGCCCAGTGACATTTTCTGGAAGTTTATTATAGAAGCGTATACCGTTCCCCATGAACGAGCCATTTACCTTTTGTAATCGAAATTTCGGAATGCATAATTTATTTTTATTTCTAGTGTTAACGTTATGTGCGTCACTCTTTTTCTTAAAGCTACCTATGTGTTTATGAGTGTACAATAAATTTTCAAAAATATACTGTGAAGTTACTGTGAGAATATTAATTTCCTTAAAACGCTCCCTCAATGAGTCACGTTGTTTCATTTTATAAATGGCACGTATCGCCCGTTTTTGAAGTACAAATATACTTTGTATATCAGCAGCTCTACCCCATAGCAAGATACCATAGGACATTACACTGTGGAAGTAACTAAAATATACCAGCCTAGCTGTAGCCTCATCTGTAGGATCACCTCATCTGAGGATGTCCGCATCTACGGCAAAATCTCACACTGTGTTCGACACACACTTATCGATAATTACACTTCATCACTAGTACATACACAATAAAATTACATAACTTTGATTAAAAATCAATCTAAAGAGGTTCATGTTGTTTGTTCGTAGCTTGTACTCACTAAAATATCTAATTCAATGCTTACCGAGCCTCATCCAAAGGAAACTTTGCCATAAACTTCCTTTTTTGTAGATTTCTTCGGCTCGATCGATCTCCACATATTTCACACGTAATGAATTAGTTTTTCGGGGGCATTGTCGTTAAATATTACGTTCACTGAACATGTTCAAACACTTTCACTTATAAGGGCGAAATTAATAATAAATCCGCTGGAAATCTGCAAGAACAAACAAAATATGAGTAGAAACCAAAGTAGAAACGACAAGTAAACGAGACAGGGAGCCAGTAATGTACAACCACGTATTGCACAACCTTGGAAAACACAGCCCGGAATTGATGTAAAATTTGGTTGCCTATTCCATGACTGTGTAATCCGCGGGTGTACATTCCAATGACCAAAGAGCTAAGTATCATATTCTAAAACGTTGATCGAAACATGTTAATCGAAAATTAAGCACCTAGATAGAAGATGGGCCCGACTGCTTTTATACAAGGTGGGGACCTATTGACGACATTAAAAAAAACCACGTACTCGCAGTCGTATTTTCAGATTATAGAGCTAGTTTTTACATCAAAAGCTTGATGATTTATCGAGTAATCGATACATTTCCACTTAATGATTTTTAAACAACCTGTACGTAAAATTGCAAGAGAAGAGGTCAAATTCTAGGAGTCACGAAATCATATGACTTATCAATGAAATTAAAACGCGAGGGAAAGATAATACGTGTTTATGCGTATTAGAAAGAGAATTGATACAAGTCAGAAACAAGACACAGCACCCCCCGCTAATAATAGGCGAGTGTGACAAAGACAGCTAGCGTTAGCACTGTTCTGCTCACCAAATAGACAGGGCGCGGTGCGGCGCCGGCGCGGCGGTGCGCGGGCGCGGGTGGTTCTCTCATCAAGATCTAGCTAGCTAGTTAGTCATCGTTTTGCACTGCGACCTTTGACATACTTTGCATAAACTTTGCAAAGCGCACGTTAATTTAAACTGTCTAGCTACGAAAAAGACGCTTTCTGTTTTGTGTTAGTGTGATGAGTGTACCTATTATTTTTCTTGATAACCCCATTGACTTATCCCCGAAAATAGCGCTACCTATTTCGTTTTAATTTATTATTTATTTAGTTATTTGAATTATTTAAGTAGGTAGTACCTTCTGCAAAACAGGCGCTTGTTTAGTGAGGTGTTTGTGTGGTGCAATGCCTAACCGTGCTTATTCGGCGACCGAGTACCTACGCCGACATGCTCTTCATTTACGGAGACTGCAACCAAAATGCAGCTCTAGCAATGAGGACCTATCGGAAAAGGTACGGCGAAACAAAACAATGCCCTACAAACCCCCGAACAATAATAGGAGCTCTTCAGCGCGGACACATAGAGAACTTAAAAAATTAAAGTGTACGTGTATGTAGGTACCTAGTTACCAAACTAGATAATATTTTCTTATTACCTACCTATTGCATCGCTGCCGCTGCCTTTGAGGACGCGACGGCCGCCCGTGCCAAAAAGTGAGCGGTCAGATATCAAAGAAAGCCGATCTAAAGGTAGGTACATACGCGCTGCCTGCCATGAGCGCGTGAAGTTGCCGCTTCGCAATAAGGTCGAATTTCACGTAATAAATGAACTTATTTATGAATGAACGGTGCTATGTTTAAGTAAACATAGTACCTACTTTATACAGGTGGTTTCATCGATTTGCTCTTTATTTGATATTTAGTTTGATAGAAAATTTAATTTTTTTATTATTGGACGAATTAAAATAAAACCTTTTTTATAACAATTCTAGCAGTTAGTACTATACGTCCACCAATTTAATGTCGTCAATAGGTCCCCACCCTGTATAATATTGAAGCACCTTCAGTAATTCCATGAGCAACGGTATAGCCATACCATACGGTGTGTAGGTATTAAATATTTACAAGAAGCCTGGACATACATACACATAGGCCACTTTTTATCCCGTGGGAATACCGGGATTTTAATCTGCGCGGGTGAAACCGCGGGGCGCAACTAGTTTGATGTTGATGAACTAGTTTGAAAAATACAAATGTGACGTGAAATGAGACGAACGATGGGATAGTACAGTTTTTACCACTAGTCCAGCTAAACAAAGCATAGGCTTTTGACCAATCAGAACAATGGATTTCTTTAACAATACTATTACTGAGTTGTATGACATTCATGCGCCGCTGCATCCAGTTCGTTTGAAGCGAGCTCTCGCTCCCTGGTTGTCGGATGAGATTAGACAGTGCATGGCAAGAAGAGACCACTTATATCGAAAGAACAGAAAGGAGCCAAGTGCGGAGAGCCTTTCACTCTATAAAAAAGCTCGAAATAAGTGCAACCAAATGATACGCAACGCCAAAAAACGGTACATCTTTGGAAAGATTTCTACAGGTACACAAAAATAACATGTGGAAACTGGCGTACCTTCCCTGCACACATTAGGTAGGATAGCACGACCATGGATTTCATGTTGGACGTGAAATCCTGGCAGCGTTTTCCTGCCCGTACATTCCTCGCTGTGATTTCTGGGGCTGCGTTTTACATGGTTGTACATTAACCGGACCCAACGAGACAGACGAAGAAGAGAGTGAGTTGTGAAAGAACGAGAGAACTGATTGAATGGAACGATCATTCGTTCCATTCAATCAGTGTCAATCAAGCAATTCAAGCAACAATCTTGTCAAATCAGTCAATCAGCCATTATTTGCCATGCGACCTCCATACAAAATTTTTGACGTTCCTTGTTGCGTCAGGGTGAAGATCCATTCAGCCCTTCTGGATAGAGCAACAAACATCCATCCATACTTACAAACTTTCGCATTTATAATACAGTAGGATGTTTTTCCGTCGTTAACTTGAGAACCGTTTAACCCGATCTGCATGAAATTTGGTATATCGATAGCTTGTACCTACTGGAGAAATTTAGGAAAACTGAAAACTGAAACAGCATTACGACTGATCCCCAGGCACGGTAGATAATATCCCTTCAGATCTCTCAGTACCAAGTACTAACTCAAGATCCCTTGAGGATGTCTAAGTAGGTAGTTAGAGGTACGTCCAAACATTACATTTGGCACATACCTACACTTTGCAGTACCTAGTTAGTATTCCATACGTGACAGGTTGTAAGCCCATCTCGCCGCTGTTAGAATACTAACTGGTTCCCTCACGATGTTTTCCTTCACCGTTTAAGAGCACTGGCATTGCGCACATAAATTTTACGATAGAAAAATTCATTGGTGCACGACCGGATTCGAACCTGCGACCTTACGATCGGATGGCGGGGTCACTCCCACTAGACCACCACCGGTGCTCAAGAAATTTAGGGGTTATTAAAATATGCGGTTTTTAAAGGGGCAAATAACTTACACAAAAAATAAAGTTACATGTTGTAGTAAAAGTATTCAAGGGCTCGGTTTGGACATTCGAAAAACATTTTTAATTTTTTTCTAGGATGCCCACTTTTTGAGATCTTACTACAGTAAAACGGGGTGGATTGAATTCAAGGGGTGAATGGATGGATGTTTGTTACCTACCCTTTCACGCAAGAACGGCTGAACGGATCTGGATGAAACTTGCCAGAGTGATAGATTATAGTCTGGAATAGCACATATGTTACTTTTATCCCGTGGGAATACCGGATTTTAAAACTACGCGGGTGAAACCGTGGGGCGCAGCTAGTAGTTACATATAGAAAATAGATGGAGCCACGGTCGCATAAGTACCGTAGTAACTCTTGGACATGTTACCAAGAGTTATTCGTCGAGTGTGATTAGTACTCCGGTGGCGCAGTTGGTAGCGCAGCCCCGTATCAAGGGGAAGGTGGCGGGTTCAAATCCCGCTCGGAGAATAACTTTTGGTACATTATAAAAATCTTTGTGATTTTCCTAGGTGTAGTAAACACTATAAATCTAATAAAAATAAATTGTTACCATAGGTATGGTCTGCAGTGTGCTATTTATTAAAAATAATGGCTGCACTATTTAATATACACCTACCTATATATACCTATTTTAGTTAGATTCGGATGGGGAACTCCTAGAGTTTGTCATAAAAATACTTTTAATCCAGTCAGAGTATCTACTGAAAATACTTCTGAGAGAAACAAAATTTGCTACCCATGCTTTTTATGAATAATGTATAAAACACTACATGCCTTCATAAAGTGCACACATTACTCAAGTTTGTAGTGTTCTTCCAGAACCTGAAGGTCATTTTATCTCCAATAACTGCATTATAATTGTATATTTAGTAGTTTGAGTTACCTAATAAATTAAATGTAATTGTGTTCAAATGTCTGTTCATAGGTCAGCATTGATGATGCCGCAGAAGAACAAAAAGATCCAGGAGCAGATCAAGACCTTTTCAGAGGAAGGATGACTAGGAAAACTAGTTAAGACTATCTGAATAAGATATTATTTTGAACAAATGTAGTTAGGTTGAGTTTTTACAAATGAGTTTGTACTTAGTACTGTAAAAACTACTTGTATTTAAAAAATAACCTTTATTTTCTATAAGTAATAAAAACTCATTGTACATACAAAGTCAGTGTATTTATTTAACAAAATCACAAGTATCACTTTGAAACGTCATAAAGCTAGGTGACTCTAGGTGCCAGTTTCGACCAAAGCTCTAGGCCTAGCTGTTGTCTGGGCGTTAGCGTTGGTCGTGTGACGCGACGCCTTCTAGGTGAGCGGCGGCCACAGCGGCATCACTGGCAAACGCCGGCGAGCTGCTGCCAGCATAGCACCCGGGGGTGAGGGCGTGGACCATAGAGCAGCGCAGCACAACTCATTAGGAGTGTTTTCTGGAAAAAGAATAAATGATATTAATACAATGATCTCCCGAGGAGTCACTATTGAGAAGGAGGCGGTGCTCCATCCACAGCCCATCTGCCCGCCTCCCCATCTCTGATGAGGTGGGCTTGGGCAATGGAGAGATCACTGTTACTAAAATACAAGTATTATATTGCGTAGATATCTAGGGTTAGGCTCGCCTTTGTACACTACTATTATGTATTTTTTGTGTAAATCACTTTGTGTACAATAAAGATTAAAGGATAATCTTTATCTCAGAATAGCTAGGGACATAACCTAAAACCTTAGCATTATAAGGTGTATTTATTTATTGAAAAAAGGAACGCCAACAGACAGCGTTATCTAGGGTTAATTTTTTAAACACTATTATTGTAGTTGACTGATACTCGAGCCGAACTCAACTATTTTAGGTACCTACTACATGACACACTCAACACAGTAAAACACTCAACTACAAGGTTGTTTAAGTGGTCACATAAGTATTCGTAAAAAGCAAAACAAAACCAAATTAAACCTGCTTATATCTCTATGAAATAAGCACCTTCAACATCTGCAACTTGTTCGCGATTTCGTTCACATTCACAACAACAAACAACAATAACAAAGAAAATGTAAAACAACAATAAAATGCGAAAACAACTTCTTCACCAAAGATAATGTAAAACAAACAGGTAAAACTACAAGAAGAGGCGGGACTTAGTAAAGAGCCAATGGGATCCTTTTACATGGCACTTCAAAACCAACACAACGAATATGTACGTCAAACAACAACAGTTTTACCAACCTATCAGCCTTATAGTGCTGCGCGATGGCACTCGCTTTTATATCGATATCGATAAAATATGCGAGATCGAAATCGAGGTTTTTTTGTCACTTATTGTCTGTCTTGCTCGTCAATTCTATAGTATTCTTCTTCTAAGTTTCCAAGGAAAGAACGAAACAGTGTTGCCAATGAAGGTTTTTAGGCGGCCTTGTACGATAGGGGATGCGTCAGCATCCTAGTAGTCTGTGGATAGAGGTCTGAAAGTGTTTACCAGTTTTCAAATTAGATTCTTTAGCACACTGTATGCAGTAAAGTCTAAAATGCTATATCTCGGTACATATTACATTTTATAATTAGCATCAGGAGTAGTAGAGCTCTTTGTGAAGGGCTCGTCCGGGGAAGTACTACCACCACGCCTTTTTCTGCCGCCAAGCAGCAACGCTGTGTTTCGGTTTGAAGAGTGTGGTCGCCGGTGTAATTACAGGCACATGAGGCTTAACATCCGTATGCCTCAAGTTGATGGACGCAGGGCAGTGCATCGTAGGGCACGTTCCTATTGTGCGTGACCTACGGGGCAATGTTTTGTTTATAGGTAATGGTTACCACTTAACATCAGGTGGGCCATCTGCTTGTTCCATCAGCTAGCTATATATAAAAAAAAAAAAAACAATTCTTCTAACAAAAAGAGTATTCGCGACTTTTTGATGATTAAACTCATTTCATAATCTATAAGTTGACACATTAACATGTTACAATGTCATTTGCCTACCTATCAAAAATATACTAGGCAAAAATTAATTATCAACCCTGAGGTGATAAACATTTTCAGACCGCGAGTGTACATGAGGTAAGTGCCGTTCCTCTCGACTCGTGAACAATATTTGAATGAGGGACGTAGAATCTGCTACGGCCACGGGGGTACGGCCGTAGTTCGCGAATTTCATGATTCTTTGACCTGAAAACCGTAGAACACGGCAATTGCCGTAGCATTGGCAACACTGTTTCCAATTCAATTTCTTGTTACAAATCTGCCAACAAATACGGAAGAAATGACAGTTAATAAGCAAAATGACATTGAATTTGACATAAATTCTCACAAGCTCTCAAATGCACTTGTATTCAAATTCCTTGGTGCTGTCAGTGGTGGACAGTTGGCCGGTTTTAAACAAATGTGGCTAAATCTAATGGAAATTAGTAGCAAAATCAAAGTAGAGATGGCTCTGCTTGATATATTACGTCAAATTCAATAGACATTCCATGCCTGGCAGCATAGATTTACGTCAGAAAAAATGAAAAAATAAAAAAGTTGACGGACCGCCACTTGGATGAAGTATAACATGGATTGGTCATGAAATAATAATACCAAGAGTAGGAGAGACGCGATAATACGAAATATACCTACGAGTAAGGGAATTTACTTACCTTACTCCGTATACGTTTTTTGAAAAGTTTGGCACCAAATCTGTCTAAACTTGGTGCCAAGCAAATTGCTGGTTCATTTGATTTTACGTGTTTAAAAGCCAAATTTCAATGAAAATAATGTGTGCCTATGGTCCCAGTTAAGAGTCCGGTGACAGCGGCTCGCAATTTCGAGGTGCGATTGGCTATTATTTCATTTTATTTCATTTCGGGGAGGTTGTTTGAAAGAATAACTCTAAAGAAACACGCATAAATACTGTTCGAACACAAATAATACAATAATATAAGGGAAATGTGCTTGAGTCAGAAATCATTTTGGTATTAGGTAAACGTAGACCAAACATACTAATATCAAAATGATTTCTGATTCGGGCATGTTTGCCTTATATTATTGTATTATTGGTGTTCGAACAGTATTTATGCGTGTTTCTTTAGAATTATTCTTTCAAAAAACCTCCCCGAAATGAAATAAAATGAAATAATAGCCAATCGCACCTCGAAATTGCGAGCCGCTGTCACCGGAGCCTTAACGCAGAGCTATGTTCAAATGTGGTCCATTGTAGTATTTAGCGTGTGCTATGAATAGAGCACGGAAAACTGAAAATATACGCTTCCATCGGTCAGAAGCAATTTTGAATAAATGAATGAATGAAAATGCTTTATTGTACACCTTACAAAATAACAAAAAAATTCAACAAAGGAATAACAACTAAAGATATGCACAATGGGCGGTCTTATCGCTACCAAGCGATCTCTTCCAGACAACCTTTGGATGGAGAGGAGCCTATAAAAAAGAAGGTTTTATGTTCTATTTGTCAATAAAACTTTAGAAACTAATTTCTAAAGTTTTATTAACAAATAGAACAAATAATAGCAAAGTGTTCACAATTAATCATGTAACGATTTTGTTGGCTTTCTATCGCATAATCAAATAGATTTATATCATTTAATTATTTCTAAAATTAAGTAAAGGTTACTAAAAACCACACAAATTGACATGGTTTGTCAAAATGTCAAACTAGATACAGTCTTAAAAAACAATAATCTGCTTAATTTGGCTGGGTTATACGATTTTTCAGGCTGCCAACTAAAAATAAATCTCCACCAAAAACGTTGGAAAACGAATCACTACGGTGGACTCGAGTCGGATATGATAATTTATGTTCGAACATTATACAATAGAATGAACTAGGAAAAAATAAATGGTCGGCTTACATAACCTCATAACTTATTATTATTTAATTTAAAGAAATATGTGTAAGACGTGTAAATGACGTAAGTAGGTACAAAATGATTGTAAAGGTACCTTGTAGGTACAAATGTTTTCATTTTCTTTTTCATTATGTTTTTAGCTTTGCTTTGCATATGCAAATATTTGTGTATGCCCTCTTATTCACATTCCCTGTCATTTTATAGCGGCTCAATAGAGTATTCTTGTCACTGTTACTATTATTCTTTTATACAACTAGCTGATGGAACAGGCTGATGGCCCACCTGATGTTAAGTGATAACCATCACCTATAACAAAGCCTTGCCTTGTAAGGCACGCACGACAGGAACGTGCTCTACAATGCACTGCCCTGAGTCTATCAACTTAAGGCAAACCGATGTTAAGCCTCATGTGCCTGTAATTACACCGGTGACCACATTCTTCAAATTGAAACACAGCGATGCTGCTTGGCAGCAGAAAAAGGTGTGGTGGTGGTAGTAATTCCTCAGACGAGCCCTTCACAAAGAGCTCTACAACTCTTATCATGCCAACGAAAAGATACATCAACAGACTTATCGGTCTAATAAGCTATTGGCACGCTCAAAGACTATTATGAATAAGGGCCTTTTAATTTAAGTTTCCTCACAATTTTCGCATTAGATAGAAATTGATGATTATTTTATGTCCGAGACCGCCTTCGCGCGTGTCGTACGATTGAATACATACCTACGTAATAATAATTAGGTACATGTTTGTTTTACAGACTTCCCAAACATGCAACTACTGTGGGCTGGTCTTTAAAGCTACGTATCACCAAGCTCCAGATTAGCAACCTCATGAAGGAAGGAGTTAGGTATAGCTTTTTTTAATTTGATGCAAAGCTGAAATAACAAGTGACATCTGATTACGTTTTATCGGGCGTTCTGAAAGCGGCTGTTAGCAAAGTTTATGATATCCTTAGGATATTGTTGTGTGCTCATTTACCCTATAACATCCCCAGGTTGTAGAAAAATGCATTACAACACGTGCATACAAAACCAAAAAGCCCAAATTGTTTGAAAGGTCTTCTTTGGTTTGCTCGTTCGATCAGCTACAGGAAAATATCAGGGTTAAAAACCTACATGTCATGCATGTGAAGGGCTTTATTGCCATTTTTCAGAACATTTCTTAAAATATATTAAAACGGCGTAATTTAGAGGATAGATTAAACTATTGCACTGCCGACACTAGCTAAAATTTGTAACATAAATGAAAAAAAAAACTGGAGCCGAGGCAACATCATAACTTTCGTTTGGGTAATAAATTGTATGATGGTGGCAACCCATAAATTGTATGTACTTGGTATGTACTTATTGTCTGTCTTGCTCGGGTATACGCGCCCGTCAATTCTATAGTATTCTTCTTCTAAGTATGTACTTGTTGTCCGTCTTGCTCGGGTATAATGTAATTTCTATGTATTCTTGTTCTATGTTTGAAACATTGTGAAGGTGACAGCTGTATCGGCTTGTACGTTCAAATTCCTTGCCAGTATGACTTTGCTAAAAGGCCAAAAATTCAGTCAGAACCTCATTATAAGGGTTACGTGTCGTATATTTCGCAAAATCCAAAATTTCGCATTTATTGGCTTAAATAAACGAAAACTATTAAAAAACTCTAAATACGAGTTTTTTAATAGTTTTCGTTTATTATTAGTATATACAGGGTGTCCCAAAAGGTTACGTAGCTGGGAAGGGGGGTGATAGGGGTGGTCACAAGGGTCACCAGAAAGATAAAAAAATAAATCCCCTCTGGGTATTTAAAAAAATAAATGGCATTTAAAAAAAAACAAAATTTTACACTTTGTGGGGGCTATTTTGCTAACTGTACCTACAAATATTGCTGTATTAAAAAAAAATGCTGTTATGTAATCGTCAATAACCCTTTATCAAAAGTTCTTGCCCAGTCAAGGACTTAGTAATTACGATTTTACTCAACTTCCTCCATGTGTACTGAAAAAAAAAGTACAGAGGGGATTTATTTATTTATTTTTCTAGTGACCCTTATAACCACCCCTATCACCCCCCTTCCCAGCTACGTAACCTTTTGGGACAAATCATTAAAATAGCAAAATAATTATTACAGAAAACTTAGTTAAAAGCTAATAGCGTGGTTGTCTATATATTTTCTTCCTTTCTTATATTGTATTTATAAGCCTTCGGTCACTTTATTTATTTTATACTACACCTGCTTGGAAAGTACCTTGATACTTTATCAAACTTACGGTAGAAAGTACGTCATTGCATATCGAACAAATATGCGGGGAGAAAACGCATCTGAGCGGGAGAGAAAAGTCTATGAAAATCCATTTCTTACGTGGTTTTTCGTAACCTAAATATCAAAAGGGTTGTTTCCCACCGTGAACAAACATTTGTGTGATGAACATAAATGTTTGTTCTCTGTCTGGGTGTTATATAATATTATAAGTATGTATTTACAAAAAAAAAGTATTATAAGTAGTATATCAGCTATCTGGTTCCCATATTACAAGCATAAGCTTAGTTTGGGGCTATAGATAGTGCTGTGTAAAGTCCACCAATATTTAAAAAAAAAAAAAAAAAAAAAAAAAAAAAAAAAAAAAAAAAGCCAAAAAGTTTTTACAGTGAGTTTTTATCTCCAAGTTCGCAAAATGACACTGGCCACTAGCTGTGTGCTGGATGGTGTCGGGCTGGCAGTGCGACCCTGCGGCGGCAGGATAAACAATTTGAAAAAAGAACATGTTCCATTTTCAATTTGTGTGTTATTTGAGGATTCAGTTTTAATTTTTTATTTTCCTCGTAGGTGTAGTATAAAGCACTATGTATCACTCGAGAGAAAGTGCGATTCCCGATCTCGGATGTTTTAAAGCCCTCGCCTACGGCTCGGGCTTCAAACGACACCCTCGACGGTAATCGGTCACTTTCTCCTCTCGGTGAACAATTTACTATTCTTTCATTCTTATATTTTATTTATAAGCCTTCGGTCATTTCTACATTGTAGATACTAAAATATCTTTCAGCATCTATCTACACAGTTGACAGGGCTATAAAGACTGTACTGCCCAATTCAAATTCCTTGGTACTGCCCACTGAATCCACTGTGCTGTATTTTAGACATTCAAACGACGCGACAGTTACTTTGCGTGCCCATTGGAAGCGCACCCCCGAGAGTACTGCGTACTAAAATGTCAGCAATAATCATAATGGCGGCATATTTCAAATGTAAACATACATTGCAAGAAATATAATAATATCATTTTAGTTCATAGTTCTTTCATTGCCACTCTGCCCACTCTCAACGCCAAAATGACGATTGTCAAATAGCATCACCATCACTGCCACTGGCAGTGGTATAATTGTACTTGTATTCAAATTCCTTGGGTATAATAGCAATTAGTGGTATCAAGGAATTTGAGTGGTATAGCCGCATTTGCGAACCTCAGCAACATTTTCCTGTTGCTGAGGTTCGCAAATGCGTATGTTTTTGATGCCAGTAAAATCTGCATGACGTTTCCTTGCTGAACACACATTAACGCACATTAACGAGTTGTCTATATATTTCGTATTTATCGCATAAATTACGTGAATTTCGCATTCATCGCTTCATACTTAAACAAACTGCTTGATTGAATGCTTGGCAAAAAGACAAGATCTAGCGTCAGAAAAAATTAAAACCAAACTGTTTGATTGAACTGGTACAGTGCAAACGAGGCTCGAGTGTAGTAGGTAGGTAGGTACCTAATTGGCTTCCAATTATCATGTTGTACATTATTGCCACGTGCCAATAATGTACGGCCAATAATGCACACCCCGATAATGTACACCCCGATAATCCGTGACCAGTGGTCACGGATTATTGGGGTGTACATTATTGTGGTGTGCATTATTGGCCGTGCATTATCGTGTCGTGCATTATTGGCTCCCACTCAAATTGGGTGCAGTTGTTGTATACTCTTTGGCAATGGGTGCACAGACCCAAAGAGAATGTACAGACCAGACAGCGTGGCCAAAGAGTATAATATACCTAACCCCGGTGCCAGATATGTATGAACTTTTAGAGGAACTGGTGGGTATAGCACAAATCACATACACAGATAGATCCAGTTCAATCTAAGTTTATTATCATAAGAAACGAGTTAGCACAACGATACACCTGTTACATTCATCGAACACAGCACTACCGTTATTGAGCGGGCGACGTTATCTCAGGACATAGTACAGTCTCTAATCAGAGCCGGGAAGAATGGTGGAGTTTAGAAGAACAGCTATTTTGTATCAAAAACCTCTCAGCCATTTCCTACTCGTATTCTGACGTGAAAAAAACCGTCTCTGGCCTAGCTGTCAAAACGGCCCGTCCTCTCCTCTCATTGGCTCATCGCCTGACAGTGGCGCGTGTTTCGTTCAGAAACCTAACGCCACATCACCCCCCTACGCAGTCGAGAGAACCAGGTGAAGAAAAAAAAATAAAAGAATTTAAAGAAACTAAACTAATAAGACCATGGAATTAAATATCAAAAGGTTTAGCGAAATGAACTTTTCGACCAGACCGTGTGGTGTACTCTGATGGTGCCTTTGGACTAGTTGATGTTGTTGCAGGCGCCGATGGGGCACATGGAGGTGCCGGAACGGGACTTGTGACCGTCTTTATTGGAGGTAACGTATTGAACTGTTCGATGTGCGCTGGTTTAATGCGATCTAGACTTACTTCTACGTTCTTTCCCCTGATGTTGAGGGTTATGGTCTTCTCTTTTCGATTGATAATCTCGTAGGGACCGGTATATGGCGGTTGCAAAGGTCTGCGCACCGTGTCATCTCGTAAAAAAACATGAGTTGCCATTGGTAAGTCTCGGAATATGAATGTTTTTTGTTGGGTATGGCGCGAAGCTGCGGAAGGTCGTAGCTTTGCTAATTTGTTACGCAGTTGAGCTACGAAGTCCGACATGTCCTCTGGACGTTCAGTTGAAGGCGAAGCGGCCAAAAGTTCTCCTGGTAGTCGTAGTGGTTCACCGTATAGTAATTCCGCTGAAGAGGTTTTTAAATCCTCTTTGAGGGCTGTCCGTATGCCTAGCAATACGAGAGGCAATGCCCTGGCCCATGTGTCGTTGTGGCACATGAGGGCGGCTTTTAGTTGGCGGTGGAGTCTTTCCACCATGCCGTTTGCGCAAGGATGGTAGCTAGTGGTTCTTATTCTGGTTGTAGCACAGTGTTGAAGGAGTCTTTGGAATAAGTCGGATTCAAACTGGCGTCCCTGGTCCGTAGTAATTATTTCGGGAACTCCAAAGCGAGAAATCCATCCGTTGGTGAACGTTTCAGCCACTTCTTCTGCAGTTATGCCACCCATTGGCCAAACCTCGGCCCATCTAGTAAACCTATCTACTGCAGTAAGGCAATATTGAAAACCCTTGCTCATTGGCAGTGGGCCGATGATGTCGATGTGGACGTGTTTGAGACGGCCGCTAGGGTTATTGAAGTGTCCCAATGGGGCGTTGGTATGTCTGGTTACTTTGCTGCGTTGGCAAGGTATACACGTTTGCGCCCAAAGTCGGCAGTCTTTTTTAATGCCCGGCCAGACGAAACGCTCAGTTATAAGTTGAATGGTGGCCCTCGTTCCGGGATGACTTAGATTATGGAGTTGGTTGAAGGTCTGGCGTCGGTATGGTGGCGTTACATAAGGGCGGGGCTTTCCAGTAGATACGTCACATATAAGTGTTATGTCCGTGCCCGGTACGACGACTCTTTCTAGGCGTAGCGATGATTTCTCCAAACTAGTTTTATCTGACGAGGTCTGAAGAAGGCTGCGGAGCTCGTTATCTAGTCTTTGGGACTGTGATAAGCCAGTGTAGTCTGACTCTATTGAGATAGCTTCTATGCGAGACATGGTATCTGCCACAACGTTGCTCTCGCCCTTTATGTGAATGATATCAGTTGTATATTGTGATATAAATGATAACTGGTTTAGTTGAATCGGGGCAAGTTTTTCGCGGCGCTGTTTAAAAGCAAATACCAAAGGTTTGTGGTCAGTATATACAGTTGTACGCTGCCCCTCCAGGATGTGACGGAAGTGTTGAACGCTTTCATATACCGCGAGCAGTTCCCGATGATAAGCTGGCCACTGGATCTGTTGAGCGTTCAGTTTTTTACTAAAAAACGCGATGGGTTGCCACTCATTGTTGACCCGCTGCTGAAGGCAAGCGCCGATCTGGGCGCTTGAGGCGTCCGTAAAAAGGCCTAAAGGTACATTGCAAATGGGATGTGCAAGTAATGTAGCGTTCGCGAGGCTATCCTTTAAGGAATGAAATATTCTCTCAAGCTCTGGGGTCCAGGGGACTGGTATAGCCCCTTTTCCCTTAATGGTTGTTATTGCATCGATCAAAGGAGCTTGAAGTTCGGCTGTATGTGGCAGAAATCGACGGTAATAATTAATCATTCCGAGAAATCGACGAAGACCACTAACGGTTTTCGGAAGGGTATACTCCCGGAGAGCCTTGACTCGTTCCGTGGGAGGATGAGTACCTTCTGCGTTTATGCAATATCCCAAGAATGTCACTTCCTTTTTTCCCAACTTGCATTTCGAGGGATTTATCACAACACCGTAATCTTGTAACCGTTGAAATAAGATGCGCAGGTGCTCGGCGTGATCTGTGATATTTTGCGAGTACACTAAAATGTCATCGATATACGCGAAGCAGAAATCCAGTCCCTGAACGACTTCATCAATAAATCTTTGAAACGTTTGCCCTGCGTTTCTCAGCCCAAATGTCATGAAAGGAAATTCAAATAACCCAAACGGTGTTATAATGGCTGTTTTGCACACATCGTCTTCGTTGACTGGTATTTGTTGATAAGCTTTTACTAAATCAAGTGTGCTGAAAACTGTTGAACCCGCGAGGTTGTGACTAAAATCTCCTATATGCCGAACGGGGTACCGGTCAGGAATTGTCCTTTCATTAAGAGCGCGATAGTCGCCACATGGACGCCAGGTGCTGTCCCGCTTTTGGGCCAGGTGTAAAGGAGATGACCACGGGCTTTTTGAAGGTCTTGCTGTACCGCACAGGACCATGTCATGAAACTCTTTCTTAGCTATAATTAGTTTTTCCGGACCAAGGCGTCGGGGGCGACATGATACAGGTTGTCCTTCAGTCGTTTTTATGTGATGAACGGTATTGTGTTTAACGGTTCTAGGAAGTCCCGGTGGTCGCGTGATGCTCGGGAAATCCTTAAGGATGCCATCAAAAGGTGAGCTATTTGTTATTCCTATTGCTTTGACGCTGGCTTGATCAATGGATGCGATGGTGACGAGGGTCGAAAGACCGGTTTTTCCGTCAATCAATCTCTTATTTCTACAATCAGGCAGAAGGTGATAATAGGCAAGAAAATCTGAGCCAATGATGGCAGTTTCGACGTCAGCAATAATAAAACGCCAAGTGAAGTCACGGCGTAAGCCTAGGTTGAGCGACAGTGTTGTGCCACCGTATGTTCTGATAATGCTACCATTAGCCGCGTTAAGACTGTAATTATCTGATCTAAGTCTGCTATTAATAAGACGGCGAGGATAACAACAGACATCTGATCCTGTGTCTATAAGAAATTTACATTTAGAATTAACGTCCGTTATAAACAATCGGCGACTAGAGGGAGGGCAATCAGCTGTCGCCGCTGCTACTGACCGCCTTGGGAGTTTTCCGCATGTCCATCCCAGTTGCATGGCTTGTTACATTTTTCAGCTTTGTTCTTGTAAACTCGATGATACCAACATAACTGAGATTCAAATTGCCCGCGTGAGTCACGTGACTTGGATCTGGACCTGGACCTATTTTGACTGCTTGATCTGTTGAAGTCCCTGCCCCTTCCTGTTAGGGCCGCAACTTGCCTTGTGAGTTCTTCTATGCAAGTAGTAAGGCTTTGCATTTCAGTTGAAGTTTGAGTTGGGGCAGAGGCAGCATAAACAGCTGGATTTACTGGTACTGGAGTAACTTCTAAAATTTTGTCAGCAAGATCAGCGAGTTTATCCAGTGGCAGGTCTGCTTGTGCAGTTATAATTGCTTGAATGTGACATGGTAGACGACGCAACCACAGTTGTCGCAGGATACTCTGGTCTTGCATGATGGTTCCTGCCAGAGACCGGAGGTGGCGGAGGAACTGAGATGGTCTTCGATCACCAATCTCTTCGTCAGAAAGCAGCTTACGAATTCGCTGCTCTTCTGTTGATGACAATCGTTGTATGAGTTCCATCTTAACTTTGTCATATTTATTTGTTTTTGGAGGTTGAGTTATTATATCTTCAATTTCTGCCGCATGTTTAGTATCTAACTGTGATATTACATAATTGTACTTCGTTGAGTCAGCCGATATTCCTGAAATCTCAAATTGCGCTTCAATTTGAGCAAACCACACAGCTGGTCGGTCAGCCCAGAAGGGGGGTAACTTTACGGACACTTTAGAAACACTATGTGAAATAAGAGTGGAGTCGGAAGCGGTTGAGCTGGCTTGTTTGCTAGTTTTAGTAGATGCAAGCTGTTCCTGAAGGGCAGCATTTTGCTCCTTCAAGGCACGAAGCTGGACTGCAAACTCCTCCATACTTGATTTGTAGACTAACAATTGATTCCCAAATGTGAGAAATTAAAATATTAGCTCTAATTTATAATGAAGTACCTAATGTTAAACAATTCTATATAAACAAATCTGTTATATGAAATTAAATTATACCTATTGAGAATTGAATTTCACAATCAGTCTGAACAAATAAACAAAATGTATTTAGAACAAAAAACTATGGTCACCCTATTTCACAATGTAGCATAAACCAATAATGTTTTAGTAGGTTGATGTAATTATACCATTTGCTTGGTTAAATGTACACATAACAGACCCCTGAGTTGGTAAAGGTTAAAACCGTACAATATAGTATTTGAGTACTATCTCTTCCTATTTGTAGATATAATGATAATATACACTATATTATAATTCAAAGTTGGTACAGGTAACGAAAGCAAGGTACCTCAATTTTGACCGATTAGATTGTTATCTATTCAATTTTCATACTAAAAACTAAATTTTGCAATACTGAAAATTATAAAAGAACAATTGAGTAATTATGTAGGTATGTTTGTAATTATTATTATTGCTAGGAAATGTCTTTTATCTTTGAGTAGATTTCTCAACAAGATGAAATGGAACGCACTGACCGTTGATGCTGTTGGAGCGCTGTGCTGAAGGAACACTGAAGTAGCCTCGTTGTGGAAGGTAGATAGTACTGATCACAGGGTCTATCTCCAAACTTGATGTTCTCATTCCCAAATACTGTGGTGAGTTTCACTTGTAGTGTTGCGTGGAACTAGCCAAATCGTCTTGATGAGTAGGACTGCCGTTGAGAGAAGAATGTAGCCTTTGTTGGTGTAGAAGCAACTTGGAAGAACTATTTGCTCGGCGACGAAGGTGTGAATGGTGTGATGTCGTAAATCTGTTAGCAAGTTCTTAGGTATTTTGTGCACTCGTAACTTCCTCACTGCGCGTTCTACAGGGTCACCAATTTAGAGGAACTGGTGGGTATAGCACAAATCACATACACAGATAGATCCAGTTCAATCTAAGTTTATTATCATAAGAAACGAGTTAGCACAACGATACACCTGTTACATTCATCGAACACAGCACTACCGTTATTGAGCGGGCGACGTTATCTCAGGACATAGTACAGTCTCTAATCAGAGCCGGGAAGAATGGTGGAGTTTAGAAGAACAGCTATTTTGTATCAAAAACCTCTCAGCCATTTCCTACTCGTATTCTGACGTGAAAAAAACCGTCTCTGGCCTAGCTGTCAAAACGGCCCGTCCTCTCCTCTCATTGGCTCATCGCCTGACAGTGGCGCGTGTTTCGTTCAGAAACCTAACGCCACAAACTTGAGTGATTACTGCATTGAGGTAATAAAAGCAGATTACTGAGCCGCACGCTTAGTGAGGTACGAGAAAAACTCTTCATTGTCTCGTGCCTCACTAAGCGTGTGGCTCAGTGATCTTTTAAGTTCATACATATTTGGCACCGGGGTAACGGACGCTTGGAAAACACCGCCTACAAGTTTACTGTAACAAGGTAAAAGTTTCGTCCGTTTTCGCCGTGTCAACCGCCCCCGGCGCGCCCGGTATTGTATGTTCTAGAGATGTGGACGAGGTATACTCGAGGTTACTCGAGTTGGGCGTGGGTTTGAGTTATTCAACTCAAGTTGTATTCCTAATCCTACTCGAGTTTGGTACCCTCACTGACCTCAATGGTAACCAACTTAGAGCATTTATAACTGGAGATGTTAACGCAAGGCGTACCCCTCTGCCGGCCATAAGACGCGACTTGGCCATGCACGTTATATAAAACTACTTCACTCATCACCGCGCGGCCATTAGTTGTCGTTTCGTGTCGCGAAGTAGTGCTCAGTAAAAATGGTGAATTGTGCGGTATTTCGGTGTAAAAGGAGATCAGAGACATCAAACTTTAGGGAACACGGTATTTCCTATCACAAGTAAGTGATATTTTAGTCAATTGTTTTTGTAATTACGTTTAATTTATATTTAATGGAATACCAGTTACGACAGTTTTAATACGACGCCAACGTCTTGGTAGGAGGTGTCGGTGAATTTATATTCCTTGGTAGAAGGCGTAGTGTAGTAGGACTAGTTGAGCGAAATCGATTGAATGAATGATGGAATGAACGTAAAATTAGAATAAAATGCGATGTGTTTTTTGTACCCATATTTAACCGATTTAAAAAAAGGATGTTCACTATTGGACTCTACAAAAACTGTCTCTGTCATTCTGCCTTCAATACGTCGCTTCATGGAGCTCCCTTAAAATTTTAGTTGTGCTGTGTCGTTGGTTTATTGCTATTTTCTTTGTACTTTTTGAACGCAGAATCTTATAAACGTGATTTTTGTATAGCTGTAGTATGTTAGCTGGAGAGGGACATGGGCTATGAGCATTTGTTAACAGCCGCTATTCTTCTACTGCTCTTCATTTTTTTCACCCCGTCATACCAATCATCATCATCAGCCTATGTAAGTCCACTGCTGAACACATCATACCAATAAAGAAACAAAATATTTATCTAAAAATGCATTCATGAAAGACTACTTACTTGAAAGATTACTTACAACTTGCGAAAATAGAAGGAATATAGCTTAAAGTTACTCAACAACAGTGTAGCTTTCTATTTGTAAAATAATTTTTAAAATCGTTTCAGTAGTTTCAGAAATTACGCTCTACAAACTCTTAATAAAATATTTTTTACAAAAAAAAACCGTCTCCAAAACTGCTATCCAGTTTGTTATGAAAAATACACTAAAAAGTTAAAAATAATTGCATTATGGATTTATATTTCAATCTACTTACAAATAGGTATCCATTTTTTCAACAAATCTTATAATTTTATTATTATGACATTATACAATTACTGATATTTTTGGAGTCGGTGCCAGCACTCTATTTACTTAGTAATACCTACTAGGCTAGACAGGTACACGTTTGTTAATCTTGGCTAAAAAAAGGAAAAGTATATGATTTTGAACCACCCTGTTTCATTCATATGAAATCATTCGTTTTGTCGGTCTTTTTACAACCCATCACTACTTTTTTGTGTTACAGCCTTACTTATAAACGCAATTTAAAAGTTAAACCACGCTTAAACCGTTACTTAAGGATTTTCTTACTTATAAACACATAATAGGGCTAAACAGCCTCTAAAATCAGTGTTTAGAGAGCTGTCAAATTAAACAACCTCGACCCCAGGTTTAGCGAGCCTAAGTAGCTGATTTTTAATCTGCGGTCCAAGAAGAAGAAGATATATACCGTGTTTGTGTGCCATGATTATCTTGTTTACCAACTGAGAATATTTTTTTCCTAAAAAAGGAGGACTTGAACGATGTACCTACGCGTTTTTCGCGACAAGGTCGGGGATACTGTCTTCGGCCTAAACTTAATCCAGCAGTGGAGGCCCAGAGAGTTCAGAGAAAGGTGGGATACGCTTGTTGAACTCTCTGAAGAGGACTTCAGAGGGAGGTACCAATTCTCAAAAGAAAATATGCTGAGGATCATTGAAATTCTTCGCCATGACTTGACCGAAGACAGCCGTGGAGGAGACATACCGGTTGAAATACAAGTCATGGCGGTTATAAGATACTGGGGCGACATAAGATACAACAAGACCGCGCAGATCAGATATTCATGGCATCAGCCAGCAAGCAATAACACGCCTGTGCGTTAGAGTGGCCATCGCACCGGCATCACAATGCTCCATGATTACATCAACAGTGTGGGAGAAAACAGAAGCTGCAGAGTGATTTCGGTCTTTTAGCGGATTTCCGTAAATCATCATCACCTATCAACGTAGTGTGTGGAGTGGAGGTGCTGTGTTTGTTAGACTTTGTTAAATGAAATGAAATTCAATAAATACACAAGTTGTTTTCAGGAATGTCCTTCAACTTTTCAATTCAGCTTCCTTACAATAAAGATAGGTAGGTAGATGCGTTAGCATACCTACTAGTTAGTGGTAGGTAGAAAGGTGGTACTAGGTATTTGCGGAATTTGAAACAAGTTCAGCTAACCGTTTCTAAATTCTTTGGACAAACCCTAAGAAGAATTAAACAAGTATCCAAATTCTTTGGGCAAACCCATGATAAATCCTACTAATACACCACTAAATAGAGTGGATCAATTTAAATACCTCGGGCATTTAGTTACTTCTGACCTGAAGGATGATGTGGATATAGAGAGAGAACGGAGGGCCTTGTCTGTTAGAGGGAATATGATAGCCCGCAGGTTTGCTCGTTGCTCCACTGATGTCAAAATTACACTTTTCCGAGCTTACTGTACCAGTTTCTACACGAGCAGCCTGTGGGCTGACTATGCTCAAAAACAATACAATGCCCTTCGCGTTCAATGTAATAACGCGTTCAGAGTTTTGGTGGGGCTGCCTCGCTTCTGCAGCGCGTCTGGGATGTTTGCCGACGCGCGAGTGGACTGCTTCCACAGCAGTATGCGCAAGCGCTGCACGTTTCTGCTGCGCCGGGTGCGCGCCAGCTCCAACACCATCCTGAGCGTGTTCGCCAGTAGGTTTGACTGTCATTATATGAACCATTGCTGTATGGTTCATGTAATGACAAACAAAAATAAACTCAGGTAAGGGGTTTTCAATATTCTTTTTGTGATAATATATAATAATTTGTAGGTATTGAATATATGACATTATAAGACTAACATTAGTTTTTAAGTTTTTATTTGTGTGTGTACTAACAAATTGGACTTGGATGGTCTGAGAATAAATGATTTGAATTTGAATAGGTATTGGAAACGCGAAAGTTTGTACTTTCGCGCCGGAATGGCTGAACATCCGTTCAGAGTTGAGGCGTGAAAGTACAAACTTTCGCAGAGTATGGATGAAACTCGTCAGAGGGATAAATTATAGTCTGGAATAGCACATAGGCTAGTTTTTATTCCGTGGGAATACCGGGATTTAAATCTGCGCGGGTGAAACTGCGGGGCGCAACTACTGTCGTGAATTGTAGTAACGTCACCAAGGAATATAGATAAGACACTTGTATTCAAATTCCTTGGATAAGACACCTGTACTTGTATTCAAATTCCTTGAACGTCACCGTCGTGTCAACTTTACTTTTCTTTGGTGCAAAATGTGGCCAGTATCAGAAAAATGATGCAAAACCTTAGAGCATTTATAACGGGAGATGCCAAGCGCTACTTTTAGTACTAAAATCTTTCTGCCGGTTTTCGCGGGAGGCGGGGTAGTACGGTACAGAACACATTTACATAATCACGCATACTAATGCAGAAAAATTAAGCGTCCCTATAAACGCACACGCAAGTAAAAGCTGTACACCAACACAAAAACAATAACACAAGTAAAGAATGACTGTTGTTACACTTTTGTTTAGTTACACACTAACACAAAAAAGTAGTGATGGGTTGTAAAAAGACCGACAAAATGAATGATTTCATATGAATGAAACAGGGTGGTTCAAAATCATATACTTTTCCTTTTTTTAGCCAAGATTAACAAACGTGTACCTGTCTAGCCTAGTAGGTATTACTAAGTAAATAGAGTGCTGGCACCGACTCCAAAAATATCAGTAATTGTATAATGTCATAATAATAAAATTATAAGATTTGTTAAAAAAATGGATACCTATTTGTAAGTAGATTGAAATATAAATCCATAATGCAATTATTTTTAACTTTTTAGTGTATTTTTCATAACAAATTGGATAGCAGTTTTGGAGTCGGTTTTTTTTTTTTAAATATTTTATTAAGAGTTTGTAGAGCGTAATCTCTGAAACTACTGAAACTATTTTAAAAATTATTTTACAAATAGAAAGCTACACTGTTGTTGAGTAACTTTAAGCTATATTCTATTTTCGCAAGTAGTAAGTAATCTTTCAAGTAAGTAGTCTTTCATGAATGCATTTTTAGATAAACATTTTGTTTCTTTATTGGTATGATGTGTCCAGCAGTGGACTTACATAGGCTGATGATGATGATTGGTATGACGGGGTGAAAAAAATGAAGAGCAGTAGAAGAATAGCGGCTGTTAACAAATGCTCATAGCCCATGTCCCTCTCCAGCTAACATACTACAGCTATACAAAAATCACGTTTATACGATTCTGCGTTCAAAAAATACAAAGAAAATAGCAATAAACCAACGACACAGCACAACAAAAATTTTAAGGGAGCTCCATGAAGCGACGTATTGAAGGCAGAATGACAGAGTCAGTTTTTGTAGAGTCCAATACTGAACATCCTTTTTTTAAATCGGTTAAATATGGGTATAAAAAACATCGCATTTTATTCTAATTTTACGTTCATTCCATCATTCATTCAATCGATTTCGCTCAACTAGTCCCCACACTACGCCTTCTACCAAGGAATATAAATTCACCGACACCTCCTACCAAGACGTTGGCGTCATATTAAAACTGTCGAAACTGGTATTCCATTAAATATAAATTAAACGTAATTACAAAAACAATTGACTAAAATATCACTTACTTGTGATAGGAAATACCGTGTTCCCTAAAGTTTGATGTCTCTGATCTCCTTTTACACCGAAATACCGCACAATTCATCATTTTTACTGAGCACTACTTCGCGACACGAAACGACAACTAATGGCCGCGCAGTGATGAGTGAAGTAGTTTTATATAACGTGCATGGCCAAGTCGCGCCTTATGGCCGGCAGAGGGGTACGCCTTGCGTTAACATCTCCAGTTATAAATGCTCTAAGTGCAAAACTGATCATTTCCATAGACAAGGAGAGCTCAACCAATACTTTGCTAATCGTTGCTTAAATATTTTTTATAAGTAAGAAATATTAAAGTAGTACTAAAGGCGCTAAACACCTCTTAACTAAACAATGCTAAAACTCCTATTTAAGCAGTTTTTATAAGTAAGGCTGTTAGTGTGTAACTAAACAAAAGTGTAACAACAGTCATTCTTTAATTGTGTTATTGTTTTTGTGTTGGTGTACAGCTTTTACTTGCGTGTGCGTTTATAGGGACGCTTAATTTTTCTGCATTAGTATGCGTGATTATGTAAATGTGTTCTGTACCGTACTACCCCGCCTCCCGCGAAAACCGGCAGAAAGATTTTAGCACTAAAAGTAGCGCTTGGCATCTCCCGTTATAAATGCTCTAAGGTAACCATCTCTGTTTTTTTTGTTTGTCAAGTGAATAGTATAATGTCAAGGAATATAGCTTGTATTCAAATTCCTTGGTTAATGTCAAGCAAGGAATTTGTATTCAAATTCCTTGATGTCAAGTCCATAGTCAAGCCGGGCGGCGGTAGCTATACTCTTTGGTCTGTCAATATGTACATTAAGCTGACTTGAAACTGACAATGTCAAGTTATTAATATATCATCCAACTCTGACTCAGTGATGCCAGATAGGGAAGATTCCCTACAAATTTGGGAATTCTTCTGATCTCTGGGTGATACGGTCCAATTTTCCCACAGAGCTTTAAAGTCCATGCGTGTCGCCCTGTAACTAGAGGCGAATTCTTTCTTTATTCGATACAAAACAGGTGTCACCATTTACTAAAACTAACACACTTTCGGCACGCACACTACATGTTCCATTTACACATCACTTTGCTATCGAGTCATACGAAGCAGCGTCGTGGGAGTGCAATGACCATAGGAGCGACTACTGTGAGAGAGTAAGATGCAAAAAACCAATCACAGAGCTTCCTTCCCGAGCGTCTCAATACAACAAATGTGTTAATGCGCATTCAAAATGACGAAATTTTTTTTATTAAAATTTACGAAATTTTACTACTTACCGATGGTATTTCACGCCGGTAACACTGGAACTATTGTTTTAATAATTTTTAACTTGACACCAAGACATATTTTTAGTTTATCATGCTGTAAAACCGAGTAAAACGACCGAAAACTCTCTCTCGCTCGGACTATGTTCGACAACAGACTGACAAGCGCTGTCGTAGGTTGGCCTGTTTACTGGTCCAAACGAGAACCACGTATTATTCTTCACTTCGCTTCTATGGGCGCGCGCGGGGGCGATGTGGCCCGATCGTTGTTCTGTGAATTTTCCCGATTGATTACCCACCTACGCTGTTGATGTCTGGCTATCGAGTGAGATGGCTTTCAGTTTGATATTTACATTTGTGTAAATTAGTTACTTAACTGTGTACGTACCTGATGTTATTTTAGTATTTAGTAAAGAATTTGACGTTTGATTCCCATCCTACGATGAAATATAACTAGATATTTAGAAGCCGCTCAAAAATGGCACCGTAAAGATAAAGCTTAAATCACGTGGTAAGCCTTTTAGGTTCTAAGTTGCTCGACACCTCGCTAGCCGTGTGACGTCCTGCGATGCCTAAGTGCGTGGTGAAAATGTGTAAGAATAATACTCTAATAGTGCAAAAAAAATGGAGTGTCATACTTTCAGTAAATATTACTTTTTTGTCCAGTTCTGTGTATTGGCATCGTAATCGTATTTAAAAAAAATGGTTATGATAAACCCACAAACCAAGTACGCATCTATAATGAACAAAATACACTTGGTGACTATTTTATATTATCCTAGAGCGGTTTAGACATGACAAGCATTGAGGCGGGTACACTTTTGAGGATTGATTTTCATAGCGATTGGGTATCTATATTTTATCTCAGTTCCCATCCATGGCTTTCACTTAAAGCGATCCTTCCGATAGCCAGACATTAGCTTATCGGGCCGCAGTGGCAGCGTTATGTATATAACGTATTTGTAGCTGGCTACTCCCCAAGAGTATTCTTGGGGAGTAGCCAGCTACAAATGATTATGTTTTTTGAAGATGAAGAAGGGAAATTTAGATAGCCACCTGCTTTATCTGTCGGTCGTCGCTCGCCTTGTTTGTTTGTTGGTTTGTTGCAGCGTTGCCAGAATGTTACTTATGTAACATTTTATGTTAGTTTTTACACGACTCAATATGTTATTTTTAAGTTACTTTTAGGTCAAGGTAAATTTTCTTTAAAAATATTTTCCAGCAAACATAAAATATCGTGAATCGGAACGCATCCAAGAATGTTTTTTTGTTCGTCATGTTGGCCCACTTGATTTTGTAGATTGACTGATGCGACGTCCGCGCGAAAATCTGTCACATCGTCGTACCGCATAATATTCACTCACTCGCGTGTATTTCTCAATCTCCCATCCCGCTTACTCGCGAGCCACCTTTTTCTTTCATTGGTGGCGAAGTGAGTTGCTTGCAGTATTGAAAGACATAGTTTTTTCGTTGTTGTTGTTTCATTTTCCACATAACTTAACCTTAATAAAAGGTTAGGTAATGTTACTTTTCTCGTAAAAATGTTTCTTTTTGACCTGTCTCATTTCACTATCTGCCACTGGCAGCACTGGTTTGTTGACTTGTTGTTTTGTTGTCTTCTTGTCGGGTTGTCTGTCGGTCGTCTCGTCGGTTGCATTCGGTTGATTTCCATTTTCCTTTGCTGTGCGAACTTCAATTGTATTTATTGCGTTGCTATTTCACCTCTTGTGTTGTAAGTGATCCTACATGATCCCCTGTGATAGGGAAGACGTTTAAAATGTCGTTAAACACAGCTCACGCAGACCACGGAGTGCTAATACATCAAGGAGAAACGTGAGTCATCCTTTTGCGACTGCTGATTGTTCTAGTCTTTAGAAGTGTCTGCGTAGGTACCTAGGTTTGGAAAAAAGAATATTATGTACTTTGTAATCATTATTTTGGAAGTTAGTGCTCCTGGTTACACCATCTTTACAATTTTACATTACATTGTAACAAGTATCATACAAAAGGGCGTTAGGAATCAAGCCGTGATTTTCTTGCCTGTTCTTCTCGCCTTTGGCCGCGTAGAAATGTCATCTAGCTTCAAGAATTTTCAAAGGGATCCTTGTCATCTTATTGAACATATACTCTAATAAAGACTAGATTAATATGTAAATTAAAATAAAATAGGTGTATTCCTCAAACACAAATAAATAAATAATCAGGGGTTGGCTAATCATCAGATCTGCAGTTATAAAATGAAGAATGAAAAAAGGGCCTTACATTAATTAAACTTCACATTCTTGTAAGAAAGTAAATAAGGATGTAGTTTTATTTTTCCAGGGGCTTACTTACTTTACTCATTTTATCAAAGTGATTTTTTTACTTTTTAGCATTCTTCTATTCTCTGACAATGTGACAGTTGAGTTTTACGGAAATGATACACCTGAGTTCAAAGGCTCGAAAGTTGGTCGAATGTATCTCACTTCACATCGCATGATCTTCAACTCAAAGAGCAACTCGGATCCAATGAGGTCATTCAGTTTCCCATTCATTGCTCTTCAGGATGTAAGTATAGGAACTAACCTTACTGTAGTGTTTACCTAAATATGCCCTAAGATGTCCTAATTTGTGAAAATAATAATAATAATAGTTTTTTGTTTTTTTATTTTGAATGGACTGAAATACCCTACATCATTTAGCAATAATGTTTTTATATTCCAGGTCAATGTTGAGCAGCCAATGTTTTCAGCAAACTTCATAAAAGGCAAAGTGCGAGCGCAGGCTAATGGAAACTTCATGGGTGAAGTGAAGTTTAAGCTCACATTCAAGTCTGGTGGTGCTATTCAGTTTGGACAAGCAATGCTACATGCGGCTCGTCTTGGTATGTTCCTTTCTGTTCTGTGTCCTTTTCTCAGTTCAATTTGTTTATTCAATAACAATTTGTAAGAGAATCATGAACTAACTGAATCTCTTTTGTAAGAGGAAAAATAAGTTTGTAATGATCTTTACTTAGGAAATCTCAGACTGTATCCTAAAGCTAAGCAAAGCCTTATGAAAGAAGTTAGACTGGTAATGGTTACAAACATAGCTAAATCAACCCTATATGTATAATAGACCAGCTTAATGCAGTTGAGATACAGCTATGGGGGATTCATTACAATCTTCTTGGAAACAAATTTATTAGGTAAAGGCCCCTATTCCAATGAAAACTAAGCAAATGAAAGCCACATTATTCATTCTGATATCAAATGTTATCTGTATGTGGTTTGTTATCTGTTTTCATAATGTTTTATCACATATCTTACTTGTACAAAATAAATATGAATTCTCAACTTCATCACCACATGATAACTAGCATTTGCACACGTCTTCGCTTTCAAAGTACTTTATGTTTTTTTTTATTAAACAAACTATTGCATACTATAACTACTGCAAAATGTGGGTATGTGCCAAATGTAATTTTTGGACGTACCTCTGACTACCCCCCTTAGACATCCTCAAAGAATCTTGAATTAGTACCTACTTGGTACTGGGAGATCTGAAGGGATATCTACCGTACTTGGGGATCAAAGTCGTGAAGCTGTTTCTGTTTCTGTTTACTTAATCAGACACCTCTAAAATTATAGCCAACCTTGTCGTTTTGGTCTTATAGTAAGGAACTGCAATATTTTTAGTGCTGTAAAATTAGGAAAACTAATTGACAGAAATGACACCATTTTTTTATCTATGTATCATGGTTATGGAGGTAATTTTCAAACAACCAAACTCACCATTCATGGTAAATATCATTTATTTGTACTTAGTACTATAGGTACTATAGGTGAATATCCTGTTTTTGTATATAAAGTATATTTATTTATTTAGAAAAATTCATAACAATATTTAATTATGTAGCAATAAGGAAACCACTAAGGTTTATAAATGAAAAATGAAATAGTTATTTGTTATACAAGAGTGCAAAGTTGCTTTTTAACCGCGTGTTCAATTTTGATGACCGAGCAAGCGAAGGATTCTAAAATTTAATCACGAGCGCAGCGAGTGATTCAAAATTAGAATCCTGAGCGTTAGCGAGGGAATCAAAAGAGCACGAGGTGAAAAATCTTTGCACTCGAGTGCAACACGTAACTTTTCATTCCACCTCAGCGAGGAAATGACTAAATACAAAAAAAAAGTTTACAATCACATGTTGGCGTCAAACAAACTTCCTCGTCGCTAGAATCACTCATTTTAGTTTTTTCACTTGTTTTCAAGTTTCTAGTTTTTAATATAAGGTTTAACAATGACGTGCAAAAATGCCGCGTAAAGAACCGCGTAGTACAAAGCAAATTGAAAAACAGAACACAAAGAAGGTTCCGAGTCTGAGTTTTTAACAAATTAAAAAAAAGTTGTATGATATATTCGGCACCATAGAGGTAGCAGTAAATAGGTTTAATGTTTTTTTTTATTCACAAACTTAGTGCACACGATGTTCTAAATTCAATTTACTTTATCCTCTAGAGAATAAAAACGGCTTTTGCACTCAGATATTGAAGAGCAAAAATACTCTTGCCGAGATGGTGGGATGAAAATTATATTTATGGATTGATTGCAGCTTCGCGGCACATGCACTCAGGGGATTCCCCGCCCCCGTACACGCCCCCGACGGGACCGTGGTACGCGGCGCATCCGCCGGCGTACGCGCCGCCGCCGCAGGGCTACTATGGATGGGTGCCGCCATACTCCGTAAGATATACACAGATCGTACTAATATTAACGGGAAAGTTTGTAAGTATGCATGGATGTATGGATGTTTGTTACTCTTTCAGGCCGGAAC
Source organism: Plemyria rubiginata (assembly GCA_963576535.1). Classification (NCBI taxonomy): domain Eukaryota; kingdom Metazoa; phylum Arthropoda; class Insecta; order Lepidoptera; family Geometridae; genus Plemyria; species Plemyria rubiginata. The sequence goes on along the minus strand of OY754917.1, from coordinate 7,751,296 downwards.
GCCTGAATGGATCTGGATCAAACTTGGCAGAGAGATAGATTATAGTCTGGAATAGCACTTAGGCTACTTCTTATCCCGTGGGAATACCGGGATTTAAATCTGCGCGGGTGAAACCGCGGGGCGCAACTAGTTATTGATATGTTTAAATAACAATTTTGTAGGAGTTCCCCGACCACCCTCCACCGAACTCCGTGTTTGTGACGCCGAACCCGCCTCCGTACCCCGGAGTCGCTGGAGCCACCTACCCGGCTGGAGGGCAGTTCTCCGGCGCCGCCAGTCCCGCAGGTACCGGGTACCCGGGGGCGTCGGCGCCGACCGCGCCGGGGGGATTCGCGGGGGGAATGCCACCCGGCTATCCGGCCGCTATGCCGCCGCCCGGATATCCGGGTGGTTTCGGCCCGCCGGGAGCCACGGCCGGCATGTCATCTAATGGTGAGAAAAATTCTAAATTCAAAAAAAAATATCTGTTACCAATATTGTTCTTATTGCGCCCTTTTTTTCTGTGACACAATTTAATCGTTTTTTGATTTGATTTCGTAATCAGTGTTTGGATGGATATTAATTTTCATTAAATTCAGAGACATAAACTTGGCCGGAGGCTCTTCAGTGAGTGGGCTTTAATTGTAGTTTTATTAGCATGCTGTAAATGGATTTCCAGTATGTAGAGTAGAGCATACAGTAATATAATAGTAAAATAATTAGATTCTTGATACTGTACATAATTATTTATAGGTATGATCACTTATAATGGTATTTCATCATTGATATGGACTCAGTTGTCTTGTGTCTGTTATCTATGGTAAAGCACATAATTTGAAATAGATAAATTGTCGCCGTTGTTTAGATGTACTGTTGCAGTAGCTAATTAACATTTTCAGATGCCAAAGCGGCGGAGGCAGCCCAAAGTGCGTACTACGACCCTAACAGGCCACAGACCGCTTACGTACCACCACCATACGTAAGTTAGAGTTAGGCCCCGCAGGCTGATCGCGTAACTTTTGTTACATTCAAAATCCGGTTGCATATGTCAATTTTGGCAGATTTGCGATGGCAAAACTGCCAAAATTGACATATGCAACCGAATTTTGAATGCAACAAAAGTTACGTGATCAAGGGGCCGTATTCATGATAAACATTTGTTGCTAAACAGTCAACACACGTCAACATTTGTTGCTCGGGCGAGAGCTTATCAACATTGAATTTGCTGCATTTACCAACTCTGCAACACGCGGTGTTGCCAGCAACATGTTGACTGCAACTCCGCAACAGGTTGATTCAACTTTGTTGCTAAACAAATGTTTACCATGAATCTCAGGCTTTATATAGTAGAAGTAGAGTACCCTCCTAGTTCAATTGTCACAGCAATTTATAGAAATAGTTTGGTGCCATGCCAATGTAAATTAGTCTTATTTGAACCTATTGTCAGTATAACGTTCGTGGAAGATTTTATTTGTAATCAGAACGTTGATACAGTATGGTAGGACGAACGAGAAACCAAGACGTAAGCTTCTTACCTGTTCTTCTAGAAGACAGAGGTCTTCTCTGGCTTATTGATTGGCTTAATTGCGTAAAACTGGTATAGATCGTGTCACGTAAAAAGCACAGCGCTCTTTGATGACTTGAGTATTTTGTATGCGCAAACACATCCCCTCCACTGTTTTCCGGCGTTCTTTTTAATTGACGGGGCCTCTTTTACTTTGACTTGGAGGCGCTACTTTAATGGGTCATCAGAATCGACATTTGCGCAAAGAAGAAATATTTTGTGTTGATAAATAAAATAAAAAAAGAGGAAGAAGGACTAAGCTACGTTAAAATGTTATTATTTTGGAGTTAAAAATTGGTTTGTGTTATTCCAGGATCAACCGCCAACATACCAGGAGTCTACTACATCCAAGAAAGAAAATTAATGCACTGTCCTCATTTTCACATGACGCCACCATTTCATGCAACTGAAGCTGACCAAAAGTAATCTTTTAATACTGTTCCGTCGTCCACATTCCTTTTTATATTTTAAGCAAGGTGTAAAAAGACAGCTCTCGGAAACTGAAAATATACAGTGTTCATATGATTCATGTTAGTTAAAAAAATCTCTTTACTGCGTTTATTTAATGGTCAATTCAATACATTTATATAAACTGGGCCCTTGTACTGGAAATAGTATTGACAGGAGTAGTCTTTGCTTGAAATTCAATTTATTGAAATGTTAGTATACAAATTTCCACGCTCTGCCGCCAAGCAGCGTTGCTGTTTCGGTTTGAAGTGTGGTTGCCGGTGTAATTACATACAAGCATATGAGGCTAAACATCTGTATGCCTCAAGTTGATGGACGCAGGGTAGTGCATCGTGGGGCACATTCCCATCGTGCGTGACATACGAGGCAATGCTTTGTTGATGGTAACCCGGTGTAACTACTTCACATCAGGTGGGCCATCTGCTTGTTTCATCAGCTAGTAATAAAAATGTTTTGTGGTCTTTTTACACCCTGTATTTTTTTTACGTAACTTAAAAATTCATAAATTAGTTTGGCGTTAGCTTTTTAAATAGGCTTGCAGTTGTTTTTCTGTGATTTGAATTTTTGTATGATATATCCCAGCTAATGTTAGGTATTTCAAAGTCACTATTTACTGATATATGGTTATTACGTCTAGCACGAGTATGTACCTACTTGCGCAAATACTACAAAAATAGATTTATAAAACGTTTGGTTTCATAATATTAATTACTTGCAACTATCCTACTTTACGTAGCTTCACACAGCTTTAAATTATTCTCCTACCTGAATAATTTTCCGGAAATCAAGCAAAAACCGGATAATGGTATTTAGCACATACCCTATGTACTGCAATTTAGCCCGATGTATCGGCTAATCTAAGTTTGTAGTCTTTGTAGTGATAAAGATGTATCATAATTATAAAAATATTAACAATTATTTATCAATGTTGAATTTGTATGTTAATCTGTGAAATATTCAACAGATGCTTTGTAAAATACGATGTGCTATTTTCTTAGACCACTGTTGCATTTTCGCTGAATAAAAAGCTTACTGTTTCGAAGAATGTTGTATGATTTCTAAAATATGATTAGCTTATCTATTTGCTTTTACAACTAGTATGTGTGTAGGATGATTAAACACAACAGCCAAAGAGTAGGTACGTGCCCTTAGGGGGCGTCCAGTAAATATACGTGAGGTGGGAAGTGGTCAACCAGACCCGTATCCGATCTCACGTGAAGGAGAGGGGAGTTCTCAGAAAATATCACGTAATTTATATTTGCCGTGAGTGCACACAGTGTAAAATGCGAGAAAACTGGGTATTTTTTTTACTAAAAAATTTTGAATATTTATAATTTTAAGCAATTAGTTAAGCACACATCTATGAAACAGCTTGAAAATAAATAATTATGAAAAAATGTCACGTGACATTGGGGGTGAGGGAGGGGTTCGAGCAAAATCTCACGTCATGTCAAGGGGGTTTGATAATTCACGTATTCAGCAAGTAAGTTAAGTGATAGATGTTTGTTCGCTTTTTGGGTGTCTTAGGCCTACATAATATTTGTAAACTTAGCAAAAAAGTGAGTTTGCTAGATAGTGCTGTGTGGAATGTCTACGAATCGACAAGAATATTGAACGTAATGTCCTATGTGGTGTCATGTTGCGTTGGACCTGTTTACAATCCTCTGTCAATAAATAAAAATAAAGGTTGATAGAAGATTACACTATGTCAATGTTGAAAAAAGAAGATCAAAAATGTAAAATCCGTGTGTCAAAACAATAACTTACAAAAAATACAAAATTATGCAAAATTATATAGAAATGATAGTGTAACCAATTACAACGCTTCTTTCCATGAATATTATGGGTAAGTGCACGTTGATGTTTAATTTTGATGAATTGTAGTAGACACCTATTTTGACAGCTTTGTACAAAGAAGCCTGCTGTAGAATTTATATTTTGTTTCAAAGAAGCCAGCCTCGTGTTCAAATCGATTGCCACTCATTCAGCAATGTAAAATTATCAACTAATTTTATACAAAAGTTCAATGGCGAGTGGAAACTCCGTGTTACGTTCAAACTCCTAAACTTGCCTATTCAAATCAAACGCGAAATATAGTGTCTGTTATACCTAGGTCGGTTTAAACGCGTGATTGGCATTGAACTTTTGTACAAAGTTGTGGGTGCATAATAATGAGGCGGCGAACATAGTCAGATAAGCCATGCGTGAAAAAATCTATTTTCAAATCTCGTTTCAAGGATTACCTGCCTGTGTTTACTTTGCCTTTTGTTCACCACCTCCTCAAGAACTTACTCTAAAAGCATCTTTTTTTTTCAACTTTAGTGTAAAAATTGAAGCTGGCGGCGGATGTGGGTAAACCACCCGAAGTAACTCTAACATGAACAAGTATTGTGAGTATCACTCATGTATGACACATACGGATACGGTTTAGATTTCCCTGAATTTATTCGGTTTAATCGTACGCGCGGGTTAATTTTACGTTATTAGTGTTTTTTCGGAGGTAAAGTGTAAGTAACATGGCTCAGTTTATTTGGTTGCTTAGAATGAGTGGCAGATACTTGTAGTCGCTGGCTTCTTGTACATTCTCAAAGTATTATTTTGTGGTAAATTGTTTTATAATTTTCAGAGTAAGTAAACACCCCAACAATGGCTCCGTCTATGCACCCACCGTGCGTCCCGTCGGCGTCATGCACCCCCGTACGGTGCCACCCGACGCCACCCCCATGCAAAGACCCAGAGCGATGTCTGAGAAAAACAATTTCGAAGGGAATCAAACCATGCCGAAGTGCGGTCTCGATCATGTCAACGAGATCAAGGTCCCAATGCGCCAGCTGCGGTAAATTCAAAGGGTCCAAATACCCAAGAGACGTTACTGCTGTAGAAAAGTTCCTCAAGCGAAAATCCAAAGAGATCAGAATGAGAAAGAAAGATAGGCTCTCTGGAAGCCATAGCTACTTGAAGTATACTAGGAGGAAGGGCACTCCACGAAAATCCACGGACTGTTGTGCCGGACACGGACATAGAGGCCGACTGAAGAAGAAGAAATGCTGTGAAATACTATGATTCGTGCCACGTCTGATCTAACGAACAGTTCCCAGTCCAATCATAATATATTACCAATTTGAATCAGTACCTAAATATTTCGAGTACTCTATCATCTTCTGAATTAGGTACTTACCTACCTACTTATTTATTTCCTTTTTCGGTTGTTACCACACCTACCCACTCACTATTACTATGTTGTACACACCTACTATTTTTATTATCACGTGCTGTGCGATAAAAAACAAATAACGGGAAGGATATCCGCGTTTTCACGTGAATCACGGCTGGCTTCGTCGTCTAATTATTACAAATTATCAATAAAAACTATTTTTTTAGCAAAATCGTTATGATTCCTGCCATTGATTCCTACCGCTATATGTCTGGAGGATACGCGGAGGCATTCCACCGGACCTCCATGGCCGAGTCCAGAGCGGTGTCACAAACGAAGCCGAGCGAGTCAAGCCGTGCCCCAGTGCCGTGTCCATCATAGAAACACTTTCTAAAACATGTTCCGGCTGCAAAAAGTTCGCTCAAAGAACCAACAGCGCTCGAAGCAGTGCTGCCGTTGAGAGATTTCTGATGGAGAAACGGAAACAAGAGAGGCTCAAAGAAATAGACACAACTACTGGCACTCGATACTACGAGCGTTACCTAGGTATATGAGGAAGGGCAGAGATAGAAGTGAAACTACGAGTGTGAGTCAAGGCAAAGGTCGCAGAGGAAAGACTCGAGAAGAAAAAGATTTGTACCATTTTGTAGTAGGTACCTACTAAAAACAAACACGGCATTGAAGAAGTAGGTACCTAAGTGATGCACGTGTGGATTTCTACTCTTCAAAGTTATCTACATAGAATAAATAAACATTTACTAATGTCCAAAAATGTATCGCATTTAATTACTACCTACCTACCCTGCCATACCTACTGTCATTCAATTATTATTGATAGGTAGGTACGTTGAAATTAATATTCAATACCTATATTCAATAATACTTAGGATTTAGGTACTACAATTCGCGCCTTAGCTAAGTAGGTACCTACCTACCTACACATTTATTATTTCTAACTGATTGTTTATGGGTATATTACAGGTCTATAGGGCATATAGGTAGAGTGGGGTACCTCTACGTTATCAGTCGACTTACATTTTACCTGTTTTCCAGCTGTATACTCCAGTAAGAGTTTGAAACCCTGTGTTTCGGCACCAACATGCAGTGCCCATAAACACAGACCACGCCCAGCACCTTGCCCGCAACCAGATAAGTGTTACAAAAAATGCATCAAGCAAAAGAGCAAGTGTCCCAGCGCAATGGGCATAGTCACCCGAGCAGGCTCCCCATGTGAGTGCGCCCGGGTACAATCTCAAGATTCAAGGAGATCGCACAATCGCACTAGTAAAACTCACAGAAAACTCATCCGTAAAGCTTACAAACGACGCTCTCAAGAATCCCGTTGGCGGAAACATGGAAAGTGCTGCGTTATTTTGTAACAAATAACGCAACGATTCTTATTTTGATTAAATAAACAATTTAACCACTACCTACATAACGCCTTTTGTTTGAAATCAAGGAGGCTCGAGTGCTTGCCAGCCGGCCTCATGTTCATGTTCAGGTAATTGATTGAGTGAGCGAAGCGAACGAAAATCTTACAGTTAACTTGGGCGATTTTGCATTTTATATATCCGGCCAAAACTTTAAAATCGTTGATCCGTTTTGCATGAAATTTAGTAAGTCGATAGCTTGTTCTTGAGAAATTGACACTCACTCAGCAAATGACAACTGTATTAACCAAGGAATTTGAATATTAATATCCATGTAATTCTCGATAGACTATCACAGATAACATTTCTACAAGTAAGCACTTCGTCTCGTCCGCTCCGACTGGCCGGATATTATGTTCTGTGGACTGGCCGTAGTTTTACATTCTCTTTGCGACTGGCGGTCTCCGCTCGAATCCCCACTGCCAACCTTCTCAGTCCACTGGTGCGCTTCTTCCTACCCGCAAAAAACTGCCACATTCGCGCTTCGTCAGTGTGGCCATTGCTAGCCTTTTAAAAATATACCATTTCCGTTCTTTACAAATAAATTAGGTAAACCTTACACTCGACCATCCTGACAACGTGTATGCCCTCATATACGCACCCGGTCGGTGGAACCTTACACTCGGCAAAGAGGATTTCTTTAAATAACCAGTCTACATGAAAGATCGCAAAATCATCTCCAATCTTAAGGGTCCGGTGACTGCGGCTCGCAATTTCGAGGTGCGATTGGCTATTATTTCATTTTATTTCATTTTGGAGAGGTTGTTTGAAATAATAACTCTAAAGAAACACGCATAAATACTGTTCGAACACAAATAATACAATAATATAAGGGAAATGTGCTTGAGTCAGAAATCATTTTGGTATTAGGTAAACGTAAGACTAAACATACTAATACCAAAATGATTTCTGATTCGGGCATGTTTCCCTTATATTATTGTATTATTTGTGTTCGAACAGTATTTATGCGTGTTTCTTTAGAGTTATTTTTTCAAACAATCTCCCCGAAATGAAATAAAATGAAATAATAGCCAATCGCACTTCGAAATTGCGTTTTTATATTGAATATGCATTTTTTACATATTTGTTCCTCCTAAATCTGTGGACAAATAACATTGCTAAACTTGACAATGGAAAAGTTCGCTTACACGTACATGCAAAAAAAAAGTATTGTCCACTCGAGTTATGTAGATTTGAATACAAGTTATTCAAATTCCCCACACAGATAAAGAATACTATACTAGTACAGGGGTATCTGTACCATACATTGAAACGGTCCCGTTCTAGTGTGCATGTCTCCAGCTTCCTCATATTGAAAATGTAATTTCTATAAATGCCAATATTTAAAGCATAATTAGTGCACTCATAGATTTGAATCATAATTTAGCTGCCAAATAAACAACGATGCTATAAGCTTATAATAGTGTGTAAGCTGGAGTAACATGTCTCCAGCTGCCTCAGTCAGTGTGGGCAAACGGCTAATGATAGAGATATATAGTAAACGCAAGGATTTAGTACCTATTTAGTGCACCTGGTACCAAAAATTTCAGGTCTGTAGCTAGGAAACTCTTCGAGTTATAAGACTTCATTAACGTGTAAGCTGGAGTAACGGTACGTGAAAAAGCATATGCTCGTTCTCTGGAATTGCTGGAGCTAGCAGGTTGCTTTAAGTCTCCAGATTTAGTACCAAACGAATTAGCGAGGTACCAAATATTTGAAGTGTCTCTGTTCAAAACTCTATGAGTTACAAGCTTTTCCAGCTTTTTTTGTTTGTCCAGCTTGCACATGTTGGATCTCAGCAACCACAATAGGTACAGACTCGGTTGATGTCTCTGAACCGAGCTATGAATTAGTGCACTCGGTACCAAAAATTTGGAATCTCTAGGACAAGCAGTTCTGTTGTAATCAGCAAAATAACATTTTACCGCTAAAAATTCAAAGCATTTCGACGCGACCACAAAAATGATGATGCAGGGAGCGAGAAGCATGTCCGTCCGTCCGTATTTTGACAGTTTGACAGCCAATCTAATCTTGCTAGTGTCATGTCAAGTGAATCGTCATCAGACCTAAGTCAAGTCATTCAAATTTGAGAGGTTTTCGATTTGCAAAAACGAATCCTTCCTACCTATATAAACCAGTATTATGGTAGGTAGCAGTTAAATAAATAATTAGGTAAATTTAGATTTACGTAGGTACCTAATCATTTATTAGTTTTACTACTTAACTTCTCCTATGGGTACTGTGGTAGGTGTTAAAGAACTGGCGCTTTGAGTAGGTACCTATGTAGATACAGATACAACTCCGTTATTTTAACACTGCCAAAAAGGTAAAAAGAGGGGCTACCTACCAGTAAAAACGCACCTCTTGTATCTATGTATGTTTCTTCCGCATCGATTTGGACATCCGCATCGCACCAATAATGCGGATGTGACAAAAACAAAAAATAAAATAGACGCAACCAGTGACTGGCGCGTAGTATCACCTTCAGAGCGGCAACGCATCATTTTTGTGGTCGCGTCGAAATGCTTTGAATTTTTAGCGGTAAAATGTTATTTTGCTGATTACAACAGAACTGCTTGTCCTAGAGATTCCAAATTTTTGGTACCGAGTGCACTAATTCATAGCTCGGTTCAGAGACATCAACCGAGTCTGTACCTATTGTGGTTGCTGAGATCCAACATGTGCAAGCTGGACAAACAAAAAAAGCTGGAAAAGCTTGTAACTCATAGAGTTTTGAACAGAGACACTTCAAATATTTGGTACCTCGCTAATTCGTTTGGTACTAAATCTGGAGACTTAAAGCAACCTGCTAGCTCCAGCAATTCCAGAGAACGAGCATATGCTTTTTCACGTACCGTTACTCCAGCTTACACGTTAATGAAGTCTTATAACTCGAAGAGTTTCCTAGCTACAGACCTGAAATTTTTGGTACCAGGTGCACTAAATAGGTACTAAATCCTTGCGTTTACTATATATCTCTATCATTAGCCGTTTGCCCACACTGACTGAGGCAGCTGGAGACATGTTACTCCAGCTTACACACTATTATAAGCTTATAGCATCGTTGTTTATTTGGCAGCTAAATTATGATTCAAATCTATGAGTGCACTAATTATGCTTTAAATATTTACATTTATAGAAATTACATTTTCAATATGAGGAAGCTGGAGACATGCACACCCCGTTCTAAGTCGGGCTATTCTTCGGGCTATTTTGTTTTGCCCGCAAATCAAAGCAAAATAGCCCGCACAGCCACTAGATGTCGCTAAGTTGCGTTGCGAGCAAGAGGCCGGCATCTCGTAAAATGCACTTGCAACCAACTTATGTATTATTTTTATTATGTAGATAGGACATTGGTAATTAAAATATGAAATATTACATACATTATTGAATTGCCTGAACGAAACGCAAAAAAATAGTTTACAGCAAGTAGCGCCATCCATCAATACACAAAACAAACTTTTGGAAGCAAACAACAACGTAGTACAAATTAAAGCCACCAAAAAGTGAGATTAATATTGAAAATAAAACATTTTCAAAAACATAAAGAATTTGATAAAAGCATAATTCCTCATCCTCCCGTGCTTATGGGAGATTTTTTCATAGTATAACTCAGGCTATTCATGACCATAATTCTTCTTAATTGGACTAAAACAAAAACCTATATTTCAATCGAAACTTGTATCGCCATCTATTGAAGTCTATTTGGAACTAAAAAACTGTTCCTAGAGATGGGTGCCCATGGTAGTAACTCGGGTTGACACATCACTAGTATTGAGTTGAGGTCAGTGAAGTGACTGCACTGACCTCAATAAAAATGACTACGGTGAGTCCGGTTATTGTATTGAAACTATTTTGACATTTTATTCTCCAGTTTATTATTATGACATTAGTATTTATATTTTAGTTATGTTAAGGGCCCGGCGACAGCGGCTCGCAGTTTCGAGGTGCGATTGGCTATTCTTTCAAACAACCTCCCCGAAATGAAATAAAATGAAATAATAGCCAATCGCACCTCGAAACTGCGAGCCGCTGTCGCCGGGCCCTTAAGTAGGTACCTATAATTTGTAGTTTTTTATTTGTTTTTGAATTCTATGTTCGTTATTTAATTGATGTAATTGGTGTGCAACCGTTTTGATTAAATGTTTAAATAAATAAATAAGTTGTATGACTATCCAGCTAAAAATGAAGTGGACACGGATTATTGAGGGTGTGCAAGCTGTACATCATCATACCGTACAATAACATGTCGTGCATTAATGGTTCCCACTGAAGTGAGTGAAGTTGTCTACAAAACGAAAGGGATGCAAGGAATTTGTTGGAAATTTGGATACTTTGGTTTTGTAAACCAAAACCAAAGTACAAAGTCTTTGACCAAAACGAAAGGAAGAAAAGTTGCAAAGAGTATACAATAACTAATGTTGGTTTCACCCTGACGCATCAGGGAACAACAAACATTTTGTATGGAGTTTGCATGGCAAATAATGGCGGATATTCATTTGTTCCATTTAAACAGTGCTCTCTCGCCGCTCTCATTCTTTCACAACTCAATCTCTTCTTCGTCTGCCTTGTTTACTTGTTGTTTCCACTCGTATTTTGTTTGTTTTTGTAAATTTCTAGCTGATTTGTCAATAATTCAATATTTTCGTCCATAAAATTAATGTGAAAGTGATCGATATTGTTCAGTGAACGAAATATTTTACGGCGATACCACTGAAAAACGTACGAAATTGTGGGGACAGTGTCAGCCTTATTATAAACAAATCAAACCTGGGTTTAAACCTAGCTCAAGTCACGTTTTCTTATTATAAACAACTTAAACCTGGTTTATCTCATAAATTTAGGATCATCTCAGGTTTATCATTTTCGTATTACAAAAGACACTTTAGTCGAAGACTACATAGTACCTGAGATAGTCCATGATTCATCATCACAGAACATAATCATTCAACAAATATCCACAGACTATAACAAATTATGGCAATCAATCGTTCATTCATTTTGGAATCACCAACTTATCTGAGCCGGTCTGAAGTTAGCCGCTTGTGCATAAATGGCCAATAGTGAATCGAGAATTCTCTAAACAGCTAACTTCAGACCGGCTTAGATAAGTTGGTATAACTGTACTCTCTTGTCGCAGGCTAAAGTCATATGCGCATACTACCTCGTCTTTCGTTTTAACGAATCAATTTTTAGTTTCTCTTCTTGACTCAGATCTCCGCCTTTTTGTTTTAAATCTCGTTATCAACTTGATATTGACAAATTCGTGGCAACCCATGCGTTTTGACATTTCAAATTTAGATCGGAGTCTAGAGTTTGAAATGTATGTTGGATAATGCAGTGCTACAAGTTGTTTCATTGAATAAACTTATGTGGGAGACCAAATAAAATTTGGCAAAATGAGATTTTTATTAGTTAGACCATACTTAAACTAGGGGTCGTTCGGGTTTATCTTTAAACCGTGGTTTAGGGGATAAACTCCGTTTTATAATAACGTCTGGTCTAAGTCTTTGATTTTTCTATAGAGCAGGGACCAACTTCGGTATCAAAGTTAGACCACGGACCAGTTAGTCCTGGCTTAAGCCTAGTCTAACTCACATTTTTATAATAAGACGGTGTGAGTCGTAAAATTTTAGAAAAAGGGAAGTCTAGGACAAATTTTCTTTGGATGAGGCTCGGTAAGCATTGAATTAAATATTTTATTGAATACAAGCAATGAACAAACAACAGGAATCTCTTTGAAAAGATTTGTTTTTGACGTACATATTCGTTCTGTTGGTGTTAAAGTGCCATGTAAATTGATTTCATTGGTTATGATAAGTAGGTACTAAGTCCCGCTTCTTTTCGTAGTTTTTTTACATTACATTCTCTTTGGTTGGTTTGGCAGGCTGCTGTGCTGTGCGTTTTATTGCTTTTATTTTAATTTATGAATGAAATTGTGCGAAATCGTTAACGAACGTAGGATCGACCGAGAGATTGAATATGGACTGAATAGAATTATGTTAGTAGAACAAGTTATTTTCTAGAAGATAATAAACTTTGTGCTGGCGCTTGGCCCGGGGTTATTGACGTTTTATGAAGCAAAGCTACCTACCTCTAGGATTGGTTTCAAGCTGTTTGTGTACTACCAATTGCGGAAGTGTGTGATGTAGAAATTGTAGACAGTAGCAGACCCTGGATTCTGTGAAAAAGTAGTGGAAAAGTGATATTTTGCACAACTGGTAAAAAGTGTTACGAATTGATACTGATGTGGCAAACCGGATTACTCCAACCTGGAGAAAACGTGACTCCGTTGTAAGGTCAGTACATCAGCTATCGCAAAAAGTTACGGATTGATCGCATTTATGGCACATTCATGAATATCCATGATCAGTACCTACCTACCCATGTTACATTTTCTTTACGAATCCAGTACATAATGTTTTTAATTAGACCTATAATACCTATTAATAGTTATTATAAAAAATACGTGAACCTGCATGTACGCGTATTTATTTTTACTTCATAAAATGTGCACCTAAACCTATTACTGATTACCTATACTGACAACCTCAGTGGCGCAGCGGGCGAGAGTCCGCCTGCGACGCAGAGGTTGCGGGTTCGATTCCCGCCTCGGAACAAATTTGTGTACGATCTGCAGAAATTTGTTCATTGGTCTGGGTGTTTTCTATGTATAATAAAAAATATCTATCTATGTAATTATATAATGTATTAAATATATCAGTTATCTAGTACCCATAACACAAGCTTTAGTAGCTTACTTTGGGGCTAGATAGTGCTGTGTGGATTGTCCAGCATTATTTATTTATTTATTTAGATATTACAACACTTACAGAAACCAGCCAGCCTGTGACTTTGAGATGCAAAAGGATTACAGTAATGTTTATTTAATAAGTTACAGTGGCTTTGGGTATGTCATAAAGAACATAGTGTTTACATTACAGTAGCAATTGTATAATTATAGTTATCCCAGTAGATGGACAGACGGAAAGAACACAACTTGTTTGTTTGGAAGCAAATTGAGTGCAGGCTGGACAAGATCTTAATCTGGAAATATATATGGGGAGGTCTGATAACATGGCATATTTGTTCTTCTTAAATCCTATAGAATTGTAAGCCAAATTACTTACACCTAAAAATAATCTTTGCATGTGGTCTTTGTGTGGCAAGGATAGAATAGGTACCTACTCATGACAACTGTAAGTCACATGCTCTCTAATCTCATCTAATGTACCCAGTATGGATTTTTTTAAGTAATAGGTACTTACTTAATATCAAAATAAATGACATCTGGTAATTAAACTAAGTCCCGACAGTGTCCCTGGGCAGAAGTACTAAGAAGGTCAACCCCAGATAAAAAGAGGACAGGCAGGGAGAGTAAAGTTAATATCTAAATATAATACTTACCTATAATAAATAAATAAATAATAAATATTGGTGGACTTTCCACATAGCACTATCTAGCCCCAAACTAAGCTTATGCTTGTGATATGGGAACCAGATAGCTGATATACTACTTATATACTTTTTTTTGTAAATACATACTTATAATATTATATAACACCCAGACAGAGAACAAACATCTGTGTTCATCACACAAACGTTTGTTCACGATGGGAATCGAACCCACGACCTACGGCGCAGAAGGCAGAGCTACTACCAATGGAGCTACGTAGGCTGTCCTATGTATAAACCTTTTTGTAAAGCATGTCTTGTTTTGTTCCTAATTTTCTTGGTTTCCAGTAATTTTATTTACCAGTTTCAGCATATTCCTACATTAAATAGATACCATAGAGATACATACACACTTAATAATGCAATAAATATTCTGAATACTAAATACCTAAACCATGTTATGTTAAACTCTTGGATACCTCTTATGAAAAGTCGTGACTGATGATCAGTCCTTTCTCATAAACCTAGTTTTTAAGTAAACTTAAGTAAAGGCTAAGCGCAGGATGACCAACGGATCTGGCAACATGTGCCACCTAAAAATCGTGAGGAGGCTTTCCAAAATGGCTTCAAGGAAGGCAAACCTACTCCTAAGAAAGCTGTTGCCTCTTCATAGATTTGTTGCGTACCTACATGTTTCAAACTAGTCTGATCAGAAAGAAATTGTTTGATACCAACATATTGTGGTTTCAAGTGGCTTTCACCAGTTGTAGGTATTTACCTTGTCTTTCATTCATGGTTTTCATCCACCAATCAAAGAATTTTGATGGCAATACCATAGTTTGTGGTTTATGGGGGTGAACTAGGTATGTCCTGTAGTGGATTTTTTCAGACTCAGTAATAAAATAATAATATTGCTGGACTTTCCACATAACACTCTCTAGCCCCAAACTAGAAAATGCTTGTGCATTAAGCCCACCTTTTGTACTTTAACTTTGTGTTTTGTGCAATAAACGATAAATAAATAAATAAGTCTAAGTTTGTTCTCGGTGGGAATCGAACCCAAGGCCTATGGCGCAAAAGACAGCGCTACTATCAGCTGCAAAGGCTGTAAAAGAAAATAAGATTCGTTTTCAAACAAAATGAATGAATTCATTCACATTCTATATTTTCGTATTTTTTAGGGCAAACATTTCAAATGGAATAGGTAACTACCTAACGTTTGGTACACTATGAGCATTTTGCTCATTATCTAAGTATACATAAGTATATATTTACGTAAAAAAATTTCAATGCTTCGGAGTACCTACTTCCAAGTAAGAAATCTTCAAGTTTCAAGACAAGATATCTGAGAGGCAGCCATTATCATAGCTAGGTAGGTAATTTAGTTTAATCTCGAACAGAGAAACTTCTAACCCGCTAGGTAAATATGATCCAGATAGGGTGTACGGTGATCATATTTATCAAGGACTGTGACGTGTTTGAGTGGTGGGGGGCGACATAGGCACAGAATCGAGTACCGGACCACCCTCCAACAACGACCCTTCAACGACTGCGGCCAATAGTGAGCACGATATCGAGCTTTGACGAGACACTTGATTTTTTGCTGCAGGAACTAATTCTAGTGGTCTTCAACTTTTCAAGTCGAGTCCAAATACCTACTTAACCTACCAGCTTGCATCGTACCAAACTACCAATGTCGAATATTAAAGAATGCTGACCATGTCAATCTCGCTAGATGACGAGGTTCCTACGTTTTACCATTAGACGCTTCTAATTGTAAAAAGTAGGAACCTCGTCAGTCTAGTGTTAGTGGGGTTCTTCAAAAAAGGCGTGTTAAAATAATTAAAGGGTCAGCAACGCGAGTGTGACACCTCTGGTGTTACAAACGTCCATAGGCTACGGTAACTGCTTCCCATCAGGTTGGCCGTATGCTTGTCTGCTACATTGGTAGTATAAAAAAAAGTGTTAGGTAGGTACTGGTCGCAATGCTCTAGCCTAGAATATAAGAAGGTACCTAGTAGTAGGTATGTATATAGTATAGGGTAGTAGGGTATTTATTACTTTTGTATTCTACTGCGTGATACCTAATTCTGTTCAATAATCATAGTGGAATAGCAAGTGGAAAGCTACCGCCATTCGTATAGGTACTTTAGGTAATAAGTCTGTTAAATTAACGAAGGTAGTGACCTCTTTCGCTGTTGTGTCGTCAAGTTTGAAATATTTAAATTATAATTTCAGCAGGTTGGTTATGGTACAGGTTTGTTACTAATTAGGTGCTACGAAATGAGTCCAGAAAAGCGTAATGTACCTACCTACTACCTATTCACGACGTTCACGTCTCTTAGTTTCTTCCTGATCTATTAAACGCTGAAATGCCAGATTTACTTTCACTCTAATAGGTATTATTAGGACACAGATTCTTGAATTGTACCTATTAAAAAACAAACATGCCTACATTAAACGGCTTTTTAAAATAATCCAATTAGATTGCAAATGAGGCCAATTCTGTCTAGACTGAAGCTTTAATTTGGCACATTGTCATGAATTTATTAAAAAAAATGCTTGTTCCTATGAATAAAACTGTAGAGTGGGTTGCAAGAACTTGACCTGACTTTCTACCAATTGCCGTTCGATTCATTACCTACTTATTTGGATAAAACTAAAGGATTCGCAATCTAGGACTGACCTTGGTTTGGCTATGTAGAGCAGGTGAGGTGTGGTCGTACACTGTTTATTTATAGTAACTTCTGGTGCATCTGTGGATCCGAGTGCAGTACTAACTGTTGGACCATCTGTGGTGCTGTACAGTATTCTGTGGTAACTCAAGTAGCTTGTTCCAGATGGAAGAACGTGCGAGGCGAGCGGTCGGCCCGCCGCCGGCGTCGGGTGACACGCGCCGGTCACTTGGCCCAACCAATCAGCTCGCGTTTGTCCGGTAAGTTTATTTACAATACACGCAAGAACGGTCGTACTAATTGTAGTGTTCGCTTGGTATCTATATTAGTAGATACAATACTCTGTCTCATCTGCACAAGCGGTTGTTAGCCTCCTGTCAGTGTCAAGCTCGCTCCTCGCCTGTCAATGTCCAGTCAATGTCAGAGAGATACTGGTTGGCGGGAAGAGTATGTACCTACGGCATCTGAGGGTCACGGAGTGTGGATTATGGTAGGGAGAAGACAGTGGAAGACCTGGACAGGAGACCGGCTTGGTGTATTGTGTGAGCCAGGGTTCTTAGAAAAATACAGGATTTTACAGTGGCGACGAGGATAAAGGTCAGTTCGTTCCATATTTTTACAAAAGAAATGAAAGGAACCTACATAGGGCTTCTCGCTTTGTTTGTAAACTATGGTTTTGACCGTGGCTGGCGTGAACCGTACTCAATTCGACGACCTGTGACAAGGAGCAATAACACTGGTATATACCTAAGAGTATCACGTGTATAGGTACACAGTTAATAAGAGTTTTGCCCTTGTAATAGAGTTTCGTTTTTATACTCTGGTTCTGTTATGGTTGACTTCAGAGGTCAATGACCTTAACAAAAGATACCCCTCTATAAACCCCCTACAGGATGCAATCATAAAATTGGAGGCTTATATACATACATTTTTCTTCAAAAAATTTCAAGTTTTTTTTATCGGAATTTCGGCAGTCTTTTTCCTAGTACTGCACACCCTTTGCTGTACTCTGACCGATGGATCCCTAACATAAATATAGCCAAATATTAGTTGTGTTATTGTACTAAATTAGTTGCACTGTCAAGTGTTTATGAAGGTTTGATTACCCAACTTAGGTACACTATTTTGCTGTGATCGTGTGATTCAGTCATTGTGAGATTGTGTGGTACTGATAATATTAGGCATTTTGAGATTTAGTTGTAATTAACGGAGGGGCAGCTGCAGGTATAGTGTTGTGGTGACTGCCTAGGTACCTATCTACTCATGAGGTCCCATTTAAATGGACAACTGGATGTATAAGGATTTTTAGTTTTGCATTATACCTACCTACCTGATATAATTTCAGTTTCAGTACCTACTAAGTATTAGATGAGTACTTAGCTAAGTCTAGCACGCATGAGAATGGTTAGTTACCTAATCTGTAACAAATAAAACTTACCAAATAATCTACTAGATAGGTATACATGTATAACAAAAACAAAATTTAATAATTTAACTGTATTAATGATACTAATCATCTTCTATGTACATTCTACCGCTATAGTCAAATAAAAAAAAAAAAAAATAGAAAGAAAAAGAGACAGTAACCAGCTAAGAAGTTAGTTAGCAACAAGCCAAAGTTTTATTATGCATAGCAATGTATTGTTATTGTGTTTAATCTTTGTCAATAAATGATTCTGATTCTGTTAGGTATGTACATACCTAATAATTAAAAAAAAAAAAAATAGTTAATCAGTGCATTGAGATATGTACTAACAGCAAATAGATGAATCAGAGACAATTTTGTTTGTATGTTACACTAAATGTAAACCCGGTACCTACAATTAAATCCAATAGTAAAAAGTTAGCAAAGAATACTTGAACTTTTAAATGGATAATAACATCTTTAAATTATATGTTTACATAGATCAATAAATAATTGGTTGATAATAATTACTTGGTCTTGGTCATATTACTGGGTGAGCAGTTAACAGTCATGGATCACTCACCCACTGCTATGAATGGGTTCTAGGTTCAAGTAGCATTCAACGGGTTGAATAATAATACCTTTACCTTTTACCTACCTTTTGGCTGCTGTACCTGTTTAATAACCTCACAGCACCTCAATCGTTCAGAAGAAGAATATGATTTTAAAAAAATCCGAATATGTCCCAACGCCCAATGGATACAGGAATTATGTAATAATTATATTTTATAGAACGATTGTACATTGCCATACGAATAAATAAATAATAATAATAATTGGTTGGTCAAGGGTTTACTATTAAATTGGTTGCGGAAGGCTGACCATTAAAATGGTTGCTGAAAGCTGACCATTAAATTGGTTGTGGAAGGCTGACCATTAAATTGGTTGCGGAAGGCTGACCATTAGATTGGTTGCAGATGGCTGACCATTAGATTGGTTGTGGAAGGCTGACCATTAGATTGGTTGCGGAAGGCTGACCATTAGATTGGTTGCGGAAGGCTTACCATTAAATTGGTTGCACAGCATTGTGATTAAGGCTTACCATTAAATTGGTTGCACACGATTGAGATAAAGGCTTACCATTAAATTGGTTGCACACCGTTGTGATTGAGGCTTACCATTAAATTGGTTGCACACAATCGAGATGAAGGCTTACCATTAAATTGGTTGCACACTGTTGAAATCAAGGCTTACCATTAAATTGGGTGTACACTTGTGATCAAGGTTGCCATTAAATTGGTTGGTTATTATTATTTATTTATTTAAAGGGCTTTGTCGCTGGGCGAGTTGGTTATGTAGGAACTTTAGAATGATGGATCAAATACCTTCACTGGATAAATTTGATGTAGCTGGAGAGTGAGATGGGTAAAAATGGAAAAGATCCTTACTATGAAAAAGAAGTTTACTATAAAGTTGCTGCCATAAAATCGACAAAACAAAAAAAACAGCAAGAGTACCCTTACCCTTAAGAGGAACAGGAGTACAATACCTACAATAAAATATATTAAGAAAGAGATTATTTCCATCAAATAGGTCAAGGAGAATGGAAACTTTGAAAATTTTATGACTAAACTATGATACCAAGCTTTGAAATGCAAGTTTGACAAACTAGATGAACATTGAATCAAATACTTAATAGAAACATATACTTCAACTTGACTACTGAAAAAGATTTTAACCATGGGTAATGAACTAATGAAGCAACACTAAGTAAGTAATACTAAGTTTTAGATAAGAAACTATGAAAATAATAGAACATGAGGTAAATTCTATGACAGCAAGGAAAAATATTGATGATAGATGACGGATGTGAAAGATGCGGCTGCCTAGGGCATAGCTCCACAGCCACGAGCTGCCCTTCAACAGTAGAAAATGTAGGGGATGTGGTAAAATTGGACACTGTCTGCTGTAAAAAGCATGAGCAACAACTCAAACGGAAGATGGAAGTCAGGCAAGATAATAAATATAAGAGCTACAAAAGACAGGTAGAAGATGAGGAATTCCACTATGTTTTGAATGTCATTTCAGGTACAAGTTTTGAGTGTAACATAGAGAGTCCCGGAGTCAAATTCAAAATGTTAATAGCCTGATGCAAGTAAAATTTAAAATCTATTCAAGCATGGGAATAAGGAAAATACAAAAGAGCGATAGATACCAAGCAGAGTTTATTGCCCGTTCTTCTCGGTGTTGGTCGCGCGGAACTGGCACTAGAGTCTCCTGGTTTTAAGACGTTTCAAGATGGTTCTTGTGTTTTTATTGAATAAACATATTTTGACTGTGACTTTGAACCAAGCAGTGTTCTAAAACCTTCAGGTTCTTGAGGCAATCAAGAAAACTTTTATGGCACAACTAGTTGCGCCCGTGGTTTCACCCGCGTGGTTTTGGGTCCCGGTGTTCCCACGAGATGAAGGGTGGCCTGTGTGCTGTTGTCTGCCTGTGTGCCGGATTTCATCCAAATCTGGTCTGCTGTGATTTAGTAACAGACAACCAACCATCCATCCGAACTTTCACACTCATGATATCAGAGGGATAATGATAGCAAACCTATAGGTATAAGAATACCTACTACCTATGTCATGTTGTAATGGATGGATAGATCCAGAGATGTTAATGTCTAGGTATCTTAGCTGTGCTTAGATTCAGCAAAATGTTAAGGAGTATTGAAACTTAAAATCAATGACAACCAGAAAAAAAAACAGAAGCCTTTTTCTAAACTGAAGAACGTCCCAGTAGAAATCCCGACAAACGACGAAGTCAAACCAGTCTTGCACCCTCACATAAAACTACCAACAAATCGAAGAAGAAATAAACAAGAAGAGCTGAAAGTGCTTTTAGAAATCTAACATTAATGCACTTCCTGCAGGAACCATCAGCGTGGGTTTCGCCATAGTGCCAGATGTTTAACAAACTACAAAGTAAAATGGGCGGTCTTGTCGCTAAATATCGATCTCAGCCAAACAACCATTGGAGGAAGTGGAATCATGAAATTTAGAAGGGGTGCTTGTGTGTGGGTTTAAAAAATATAATTTCTAAATGAAAAATAGATGTTTCGCTACTTAAGGTTCTAACAAAATATAAGGAATTAGAAACAAATATTTAAAAAATATCATATCCACATATGTAGCGCGTCAATATAGCAATACTCGGTAAGTACTTGCACTGAAGGAGTAAAACCATGGGCTGTGTTCATAGAGAGTATCTCTGAATTTGGATTACCAAAAGCTATAGAAGCAAGGCTTTTTGGTCTCGTCATTATTACGATAAGTTTTCAAAAAAGACGCGAAGTTTCGTTAAAAGGCCTAATTGAGCCTAGATTCCTATTGATGAATGTTATTATGATGCAATCTAACTTTGTGTTTTGCAAATTATTGGGAACGTAAAACCGTATGTTTGCTTTGAAGTTTATCGTGCGACCTAGGTGACAGAGATGTACCTACCTTGAAAGAAAATAGATGGAAGGATGCTATTTTGATGCATCGTTTTATGGTTTTGGAAAGCATTAACTACTTTATTTATTGTTACTTAGCAAGAAATAATAACAGATAAGTAGCAGAAGGAAAAGGGGAAGGAATGCGGGGACCGGAAAGAAGAGCCGCAGATTCAGATTTAGTGGAATGATATAAGTTTTATATGTTAAGGATGGAAAGGGCAAATGAGCTATCTTTAAATATTAATCACGTTGTTGAAAATGCTGTCGCCGGGAATATAGCGGTAAGGAACCCGGAAAATGGGCTGAAGATTGAGAACGATTATTCACTTCAAAGTTGGTCAATGGACCTCGGTAACACATGGAGGAGACATGAGACGATATCCCCGTATATTATATTATGTGCAGGAGTAATTTAAAGTAGATGAAATTGTAAGTTTCTTTGTGGGCCATTAAGAGTATTATTCAGGTCAATTCATTGAATGAAAAATATTTAATAAGAAAGGGGTTGTAGTGTTCGCTTGGTATCTATATTAGTAGATACAATACTCTGTCTCATCTGCACAAGCGGTTGTTAGCCTCCTGTCAGTGTCAAGCTCGCTCCTCGCCTGTCAATGTCCAGTCAATGTCAGAGAGATACTGGTTGGCGGGAAGAGTATGTACCTACGGCATCTGAGGGTCACGGAGTGTGGATTATGGTAGGGAGAAGACAGTGGAAGACCTGGACAGGAGACCGGCTTGGTGTATTGTGTGAGCCAGGGTTCTTAGAAAAATACAGGATTTTACACTAATATTTATGTTAGGAAGCCCACGAGCAGACAGATTTCCCTTTTTACGCTCATAAACCTTAGGCGCAGCATACACGATGCTCTTGATTAAAATTTAGAGGAATTGATAATCCACGATTAAATTTACTCGATTTATATTATTTTGTATATCGTTGTAAAGCCAGAAATAAGAAGGTAATCGATCATAGCATATCAAAGCGAACATCACATATGATTATTACCTATTCCGCAAAATTATATTTTATTCCTACCCTGAAACATCAGACTTCCGTCAGATTCCAGAGCTACCTTCAATCTTTTCCTATGGATTATTTCAAGCTCAAGGTGAATAGGTGTATATAGGTAGTATAGGTGTATATAGGAAGGTATATAGGTAGTTTAGGCAAGCAAGTTTTGAATAGCATGTACTCAATTACCTATTTACTTTGTAGCCGGTAATATAGTTATGAGGTGAAATGGTCCGTAAACGACGTGATAGTTACATCAACATCCAATTGACACCTCCGCTTGCACATTTCGCATAGTTGCATAAATTATGCAAACTCCCAACTCTCTTTCCAGAGAGATTCTACGGCACCTTATATTGGCTTCAGTACCGCTTTTACTTAACTTTCAGTCTTGATTTATTTTCTTCTTTTGTATTTTTTCCCTGACTATTTATTCGGCTTGAGCTATAGTTAGGGTAAATCAGCGATAATATGTACTTGGTAAGTTCTCCGCTTTTGATGGGTTCTTAACAAAATAATATACCTACTCAACCACTAATAAGCATTTCCTTCCAGTTTACCTATTTACTTTTATTGAGTTACCAACATACTGAGAAAATTCTCGATTCATTTAGGCAAAACTAGCGCATCTATCGGCAGGCCACTCGGTCAGCATCGGTGTGGTTGGGTAACCATCGGCGTCCACGCAATAGTATGTATCTCCCACATTCTGGTTCGGATCGTAATTCCCGAGGGCCGAACATGTCTCTGTCACCATCATCCCCTTTTCCGGGAAGTACATCATAGTATCGCGGGCACAGTCTGAAAATTATAAATCAGGTTTTAACTTTTAATTACAGAATGTGAGGTAGCAAAATTGTGGTCTAGTAAATGGGAATGCCTGATGCATTTCATTAGGTAAATCGAGCATTGTCATCACAATATTAAATTACATGAAGCTATCACAACCAGAGATGGGCGCTTACCCGGTAAAAACCCGAACTTTGGGTTTTTACCCATTTATACCCATTTTTACCTACCCATTTTGAATTAATACCGGGTAAAAATTCAAAACATCTTTTTTTGGTCATTTATGATTTTATTTGTTAGTATTTATTCTGATTTAATCTCTTGATTCAATCTTAATATTCTGATAAAAAATTATCATTCTAGCTTATTTTTATTCTGATACTTTGGATTCACACAAAGATAATAAAATATGAAAGATATGTTTTATAAGTTACTATTCAAATCAAATCAAATCAAAACGTTTATTTGCAACTAATTATACAAAATATATAACAATAGGTTGAAGATAATCACTAAACTAATAAACTAAAACACAAGCAATAAATATAAATAAGACAGTTGCAAACTGGTCCCAACTCAGCATATGCAAGTTGCAATGACTTGCGCTGGTCTTCCGTTGGGACCGTTGAGGATCAAGTAAATAAAATAAGACAAGTGGACGTGACTTCTGATTACATACTAATTACATAAAAATACAAATTTCAACTGAAAAACTGAAACAGCTTCACGACTTTGATCCCCAGGCACGGTAGATATCCCTTCAGATCTCCCAGTACCAAGTAGGTACTAATTCAAGATTCTTTGAGGATGTCTAAGGGGGGTAGTCAGAGGTACGTCCAAACATTACATTTGGCACATACCCACATTTTGCAGTAGTTAGTACAAATTACATAAAAATAAAGATACAGAATTTGGACAATTTACACTACATGCCAACATAACTATAGGTATATCTAACAAACAAGCTCTTGCTTCAGTAAAAAACTAATTTCATTAGGTTTAGATATTCGATAACAAAAATGTAAAATTAAGAAAAATCGTCAAAATCATTAAATGGTAAAGGGAATTATAATTAAAAGTGTTGTTATCATTTATCTATCATCAGATCATCATAGCTATTCATGTAGTCATATAGCACTGGTATCCAGTCTAAGAAATTCTTGCTCTTTTTGCCAGTTTAACAGATATTTTTTTAACTTTAACCTAAAACATAGAATACTTTGTAGGTTCCTAATTGGGGGTGGTATATTGTTCCAACATTTCGATGCAGCCTATCGAAAACTGCCTCTAACGCTACCGTTCTATGTCGCTGTGATGGAAGCTGCACCGAACATTGTCTCCGTTCGCAAGATCTAAAACTTGACAGTTCGTTTAGCTTACAGTAGAAATATGCAGGTGCTTTATGCTTTAGAACACCAAAAAGTAGACATACTAAATGAATTTTGCGTCTGTGTCTCATCTTGAGTAAAGAGTGCTCATTCAGGAAGGGAGTAACATGTCCTCTCCATGGGATATTGAAACAATATCGAGCACAAGCGTTTTGAACTCGTTGTATCAATCGCTGTGTCTTATCTAATAGTCGAGGACCAAAGACCACATCCGTGTAATTTAATTTGGAAAGAACAAGCGACTCTACCAATTGTATACGTAACTCTTCTGATAAGTACGGCCTCATTCTATATAAAACTTTTAACTTATAACAACAGGTATTAACTAGGTGAGATATATGATCTTCAAAGCGCAGATCGGAATCTACTTCCAAGCCTAGGTTGCGTGCTTTATAGACTCTTTCGATGAGTTCATCCTTAAGCATCACATTTACAATAGGTCCGATACTTGCCAGTTTATGTGGACTACCAAAGATCAAATATTTAGTTTTGCTGGGGTTAAGGAGTAGATTGTTATTTTCAGACCAAGAACAATGTTAGAAAGGTCGGCATTAAGTTTACCAACTGCTGTGTTAATATCGAAAGGATAGCATGAAATGTAGACCTAAATCATCAGCGTTAATGTGAAATTTACAATATTGAATATGAGTCTGTATATCCGCTGAGTACAAAATAAAAAGAATAGGACCCAGAATGGATCCTTGTGGTACTCCTCTTTTTACAAGCACGAATAGTTTGAGGTTCCATATTCTGGGGAAAGCTGAAGAACTGAAGAAATTTGTATGGGAATCGTACCCCCTTAATATATTATTATGTTAGGTTTTAGTCAGTTTGATCATGTTGTGCAAAATTTTGGTTGATTTTATGGTATGTCTTTTTGAAAATTTTACTGCGATTAGTATTATGTATGAGTATTTAACAGAAAGGATTATTAGTGTGCTATTTATAACCCAATATATGTTTTCAAAATCATTATTCGTTGGTTTTATTTGTCAAAGCATATTTAATTAAGGTTTAATTAGATCGTGTTACCTCTAAAATACATAGCCACTACTTTTTTTTAAGTAATTAGGTATTTTAGGATTATAAAAATGCAGGTCGTATTTTATACCCGGTATTAATAAAATATACCCGGTATAAATGGGTATTTTTTAATTTTTACCTATTTTACCCTTCCCTTTCTTTTTTTACCCTTCCAATTTTTACCCACCCGCCCATCTCTAATCACAACGTGTGAGAACTTTGTCATAATGAGAAATTAACGTATGAGACTGTAATGAAATACCATCAAGGTTTCCATTTCAAGGCTCCGTTAACAATAAAAGAGCCGTTTCAATCATTACGAACTCGGACTTATCGCCGAGGGTGTAATGTTATGGTTCACGGTCAATTACTTTTTAATTTATACCTCTCGGATATCGATATCGAAAATAATGTAGACTGAACGAGACATTGATCTTTCAATAATTGTGTTGATACTGCCATTGTCCGGACTTCATAATCAACGTATAATAACGCCTCATTTTAGCGTGCGAATCAGAACAATCCCACGTAACCTAAAATGGTTAAATGCCCGAGGAAACGCCTGCGCAATAGCCTATCAAAGAGGCCAGCAAATCTCTATAAACTGACCGCGCCTGACATACAAATCAATGTTGATTGCTAACAATTATCGCAAGTAGGACCATTTGTCGCTGAAAAAGGATTAATCGTGCAAAATTCTTTAGTAAATATGGATTTACATATATGCATTTCGCCTATAAGAGGGTCAAGAGCCATGGTCCGTGTCTCCGCATTCCACCAAAACGGAGATATGGGCGGAACCGTATATCGGGAACAGGGTCACGGCCGCGGACCGGTCAGGGCACAATGCGAATATGCCATGCTAACGGTATGGTATGCCGATGCCTTCCCGCCTATCTTGTTTTACACTCAGTGCTACATTCAAAAGCGTATCTAATGCGCTGAAGGAACTTGAACTTACTGCAATTCATTCCCGCCATTTCGCTGGACATAGACTGCCAGGAACCCAGAATTTTACCGTCTCGTCCGGTACAATACGCACTGAAAATTTGTTAATTCATTATATTTAATCAAGCCATTTGTAGAAGCAATTTAATAATTGATTGGAGATCTTACATGCCGTTTGTTATTTGGTACGGTCCATAACTTCCATCATAATCGCAGAACGTTGTAGGGTTTCCGAGAAAACTGGTGCCATGTTCTGTCTGCTCCTTATTAATTTCAGCTGCGGCGTGAACTAAACTTTCACACCTCCTCAAGTATTGCTCTCCGAGAAATAATGCGCTATCTAACAAGAAAAGATAACAGTGCATAAAACGAAGCTATCAGCGCTAGTAAAATGAAGTGGTTAATGGTAGATAGAACGATCGATATAGGAAAGAAACTCGTTTAGGGGTCTCTGTCCTCTCATTACGTCATCCGCCCGATGGACGTAGTACGAGCAAAGTATCAATGCACATTGCACCTGCATATTTATGTTACTGCCTCCAACTATGAGTTCAACTAGGTTACCTAACTAGGTCACTTGTTTGTCAGTGAAAGGTTATACCTAGTCAAACAGTTCAGCAAAATTATTTCTATTCGGTTCTTTTGTTCTTGTTTCATATAACTACCGTTACGTGTCCGAAGATTTAATACTGGTCTGGTACAGAGCCCCTGAATAAAATGTTACCTCACCGCGTGAGGTGGAAATATCTTTAATCGAGTTGTACATAAAGTCATGATATTAAATCAACTTACAGCAAGGCAGATGTTCCATATCTACTTCATTTACAAGAGTTACTGTAGGCTGTCCTGTTTTGGGTTCGGTACACCAACATAGCCCGTCGTCACATTGGAGGTTCTCGTAATCTCCTGAAGGCGTGCAGTGTAGCGTCGAGAGTTTCCCAGCTGCTTCTATCTCAGCTCTCCTTCGGCTGCATGCTAAAACGTCCAATCGACATGTTTAGTGGTGCACCACTGAGTTGGCAATGCGCGGAGTCCTTGTTTAGGGACCGAAAAAGTACCCTATACAGGGTTACAGGAAAAATCGTGCTAGATCCGTTAAGGACGTGGAGTACCCATCATTTCTGACTTATTTCACAAACAATTGCCATAATATTTTTTTTAGATATCCCTTAGAGAAAAATAAACTTTCTAGTATTTTTTCTTATTTCTTAACTTTCACTTGTCTACTACGGTCTATTCAATTAACTTATGCACTATTTTAATGATTGACATCCTAAAGCATCTTATTACACATGTAAAAATGCAATAATAATAATAATTAAGGTGCACAAAATTTTCAATAAAAAAATTAAAAGTCGAATTGCTTGAAAAGGGTTATGTTTAGGGTAGGGTGTTTCATAGTGAAATAAGTCAGAAATGATGGGTACTCCACGCCCTTAACGGATCTAGCACGATTTTTCCTGTAACCCTGTATAACCGAAAACAAACTCTCACTTCAGCAGGCTGATCGCGTATTTTGGCAGTTTTGCGATCGCAACCGGATTTTGAATGCAACAAAAGTTACGTGATCAACCTGCGGATGTATTTCAGACAAAGAATGACCATAAAGCATATAAAATTCGTAGTCTTTCCTTTTTAGTTCAGTAAACTTTAGCATGGTTGCCAATACTGTCATTTTGACGGAAATGTTTACGCTATGAATGGATAAAAACTTCGATGTTTTGACTAAATTATTGTTGTCTAACTAATGGAATTGATTACTCCAGCTTCCTTCTAAGATAATGCTTAGTTTTGTGTTCTTGTTGTAGTTTCTAAGCAACATCTTTACATGTTTAAAACAATGGCCCGGTATCAAAACAATTTTGACTTAAAAAAACTTTAATATACTAAAATTGTTAGACAAGACCCGAAATCCCTGTGAAAATGCATAACTCACCGGTAACGTTATTATTGTTTTTACTTTTTAGTTTATTAGGTTCATACAAGACACGTTAATCTGAAGGTTTGTATGCATTTCGAAAATGTGCTTACCGCAAGTCATGGCGCTAGCTTCATTTCTCCACATTTGTCCAAATATCCTTTTCCCATGCTCGTCGGAACAGAAACACCTGAATAGACGTAAGTAAAATCATGAAACATCAAGGTAGTGTGAATAGAAAATAAGTCGATATTCTGAAGACGTTCTCTCTATCCCCAACCCCCAACTCAGGTACCAGGGTAGCTATAGTTTAACCGAATTTTCAATAAATCTTTATCCAGAAATATTTATTAATGGAGAAGTAACAAAAACAATCAAAGAAGTATCTGTAATATCACGAGAAAATGCTTTGACCTAGATTTATAATTTTAATGCATTTTTTAAGCAGTAGTCGGTTTTGTGTATGCTTAGAGTGGTCCTAACTCCGACTATAGTATGTACTAGGACTAGGATCTTGTCATAAAAGATGGCATGTACCTAAATACTGTTTTCATTCTGCAACTTGACCTGAGTCACCCCTTGTACTTGTACATTGCTTGTAACGTTAATCGTCAAATTAACTATTTGAGCACCTAAGCTAGTATTGAATTAGTGTAGTTTTATAGTTTACCTTCCTGTGAATATATCGCCTTTACACTGCACCGGTGCGTATCGTCCATCAGGCAAGCAAGTGGCTGGAGCCTTACAGCCTGGCTCTGCTATAATACCTAGGACATTTAAAATTAAAAACTAAAATATTCAGTCAAACTATACCACACTATACATTATGAAACCAATTAGTCTAATTAATCATACCAAATTCTTGGGGATAACCGTAGATAGTAAACTTCAATGGGGAAATCACATCAGGGAATTAGCCGGTAAACGTAGCTCTGCAGCATTTGCTATCCGTAAAATTAGGGAATTGACTGACATAAAAACAGCAAGAATAGTCTATTATAGTTACTTTCATTCGTTGATGTCCTATGGAATCCTTCTATGGGACAATGCTGCTGATGCAAGTAGCATATTCATTTTGCAAAAACGAGCAATCAGAGGCATTTACGGACTTGGACCGAGAGTTAGCCTCAGGGAACTATTTAAGGAAATTCAAATTATGACTTCACATTATATTTTAGCAAATTTAATGCATGCCAGGAAACACCTGAATAATTACTCTAAAAATAGCGATAATCACAGGTATGACACTAGAAATAAAAAAAAACTGACATTACCAAATACAAGACTATCGAAAATAAATAAATCATTTTTAGTAAACTGTGTCAGATTTTACAACGTCTTGCCAGACAGCATCACTAGTTTAAACGAAAAGGCATTTAAAAATATTATAAAAAAACACTTAGTAAACCGGGCATATTATGACATTAACCAATTTCTTGCCGACCGCAAATCGTGGAATGACATAGAATTATGAATTAGTATTTTAGGTATTTTTAATTTAAATTTAGTCAAGTATTAGTATAGTTTTTTTTTAATCTTTATTATTGTTAATTTATTTTGAATAATTATTTTATACACTGTTATGTACCTACTTATATAAAATTTGACATTCTTAAGAGCAATGTATAACATGCCTGAAAGAAAAATAAATGAACTGAACTGAACTGGAATTATATAATATTTCCATGTTGCTATTCCCTATGTAGGGTAGGGCTCATGTGATACACCTTGCTAAACCATGTATGAAAGCAATAAATGTAATCTCTTGTCGTGTCACTAGTTTATTTCGAAACAATGTGCTGATGCTGAAAGGAGTTGAGTTGTGTGCGCCTCAAAGAGGCTCCTTTCGAGTGCTTCAATAAATGTACTGAATAATTTAATATTGCAATCTCGGCTGATTGATACCTGTCTCTTGCGTCGATCGATATAAGTTTTCGAAGAAGTCAATAAAGGTTTAGTTTACAAAGTACTAGTTTATGCGTCTGCCGTGTTGACTACAATAAAATATCCAACTGGTTTTTTATATACATAATTTTAATTTATAATAAGATATATACCATGATTTGTGAGTTTGGTTGTTTCAAGATATTTCGGCACAGTTGTATGCGCCATGATCACGGATCATCATGATCATGATGCGGCGCATGCAGCTGTGCCCAAATATCGCGAAACAATCAAACTTACAAATCATGGTAAATATCCCGTTAAAAATTAAAATTGTGTTCATAACCATGATAGCTTCAACAATCACACATAATTATAATACTTGCTGACAGAATATGTTATGTTACTTTCCAAGCTGATGATGAATTCTCTCGATTTTAAAAGAAATAAATAACTTAATGAACAAAACATGCTTGCATAACTTTATTTGATTCACCGACACACTTTTGTTTTCGAAATGCAAATCCGGTTCTCCTGATACCGGAAGTCTTAACGAAAGTGTCTGCGACTGTCTATCATTAATTTGGAGTAAAAGAAGAAGGAATTAAAACATGTTATTTAAAATACAATGCCAGTCTGGTTCACTATAAGATTTTGCTATTACTCCAACGTGGTGAAGCTTTCGTATCGTTAATAGCGTTATTCTTGGTTTCTATAATTGCACAACCGATTTAATGATTTTTCATTAGCATTTTGTTAGAAGTACGGTAACAAAATGAAATGAAAGTAACATTGAATATAAACATTAAGTATAAGGTACTAGTTGCGCCTCGCAGTTTCACCCGCGCAGATTTAAATCCCGGTATTCCCACGAGAAAAAAGTAGCCTATGTGCTATTCCAGACTAATCTATCTCTCTGCCAAGTTTCATCCAGATCCATTCAGCCGTTCCGGCGTGAAAGAGTAACAAACATCCATCCATCCATCCATACTTACAAACTTTCGCGTTTATAATATTAGTAGGATTTGTACGTTGGTAATATTATTTACCAGCGGCTATGGGACTGCAGACTGTATTTCTCTTTATTAAACAAATTCATTAAATACCTAGTTATAACATTTTAATAATATTGCATAGTAGTTCGTTCGATTAATAAATTGTTAATAATCCTAAAAGTGCATAAATGTGTAACCGGAAATTTTCTCTGTAATGGGTCCTTTCCCGGAGACTGCGGCCGGCGATCGCGTTAAAGCTAACTTCCGACGGTCAGTCCGAGTGTAATTCGATATTGGCATTCGAAATGTACTAAACCTTTTAGTTTAATCTTATTGAGATAGTAATATTACAAGAAGGTCATGCCCTAAATTGAATTACCTGACGCCGGTTGACATCCTGGACAGCATCCGAATATCCCACCATTAGGCACCATAGTCTCTCCCGCTTCACAATCTGCATCAGTCACATCAGCGAAACACACTTGTGCTAGATCATTGCATTGAGTCATTGCCTCATTGACTAACAAGCTTACCACTATCACAAGTATCACAACAACGCAATGTGAATAAACCATAATCTATGTTTGGCTTTTGCTATAACAAAAACTATTAGAACTCTTCGATCTGCTTTCACCTTGAGTCGATGAAGCTCAAACAATAAGTAATTAGGTTCCGTGTCTAATCGTTATCTTCAAAACATTATCAGTGGAATCTAATCTCAATAATTAACACGTCATTCCATAGGAGTGTTTGTAGTCGATAACTTAATAATTTATTTTTAAAATTATAATTGACAAATTTATGCTAGTCGTCCATCAAAATATCCCTTTTTATGAACAAAATAAATATGCTAAGCAATATCATCTTATAGCTATTTCGATGTCTTAAAGAATACTATCTAATACGTTATCAACGCTATCGCTATCTCAAGCTAAATTATACGAGGAACAATCATGGCAGGACTGGCGGGTGGCGTCACGAGTCGCGCGCCAAAGCCCGAGCACTAAATACCTGTGTCTTTCGTACGCATTTCGCGTCGCGCTTATCACTATTTTATCAGTTTCGTACCACGGCGTCCTATTTGGTTTTTAAATGGCCTTCTTTGACTTACTGTGATACTTTTTCTTCCAGATTGGATTAAAACGGGCGTTTCCGGCTAGTATGGAGGATTATAAAAAAAGACATTCGTGTACTAAAGTTTCGAAAATTGCAAATATATTCCAAGGAATGCCGTCGAGAGAAGAAGAAGAGATGCGTGGTGCGGACGTGACTGTTGTCCGAACGGAGAGCCATCTGGCTCGGTTCAATAATGCGCGGGCACTTTTTGAAAAATTGGGCGAAGAAAATAAGGGTTTCCGTATTGAAAAGTCCCCATCAGCTGCAGCTAGCTTTGCCGGCACTCGGGGAATGCCACCAGTGGCTCCTTCGAGGTCGCGTTCCAGTTCTGCGGGCTCAGTGAGTCCTCCCAGGCGCATCGTTACTCCTACACCGATGCCTGTGCGCTCTGTCAACGGCGATCGCCTCGCTAACGGCGCCGGACAGCCGCCGCCCAAACCGGCGAAACCCAGTGTCTTGCCGAAACCGGAAAAACCAGATAGACGATTCAATAAAGAGCTTATAGAAAAGCAGAGAAATTGGACTGCACACTTTAACAAGTCTCGCCAGGCTCGTAATGACAATGAGACTAGAGTGGATTCTCATAAATATCCTAGTGCTTACCAAGATAGAAAATCACCGGAACTTGTTGAAAGATATGCCGTACCATCTCGAGTATATTCTCCGCCGCTTTCGCCATGTGCTGGCGATTCTCAAGCTGAACGACCGAGCACTCTTCCTACTCCTTTAGTAAGTCGAGGTATGCCTAGTGCAAAATCTCCTAGTCCCATTAAATCTACTGGTTCTGTGACTCCATCACTTAGAACCAAAAGCTCACCAGTATCGAGGTCTGAACCAGTTGTTTTGCCTTCTGCAAGAAAAAATGTTAGTCCACCTAAAACAATCGATACACATTCAGAAGAGTTGGATTCGTATGAAATACTTCGTAAACATCGATCATCTGTTTCTCCAATGAGCGAAAAGGAATCATATGACGAAAATGAATCATATGAGGAAATTGATAATGTTGTGCCTAAGCCAAATGACCGTTTACAGTCTCCTATCAATGTTTCATCAAAACCCATCGAAAGAATATCCCCGGTCCCTCAGTCGTCACCGTCTTCAAATTCTACGATATTAGAAACCGTTCCTGCGCCTAGAATTTCAATGACACCATCCCCTTCTACAAGATCACCGAGATCGCCGATAGTAACTCCATCTAATGAAGAAAACGATGAACCACTTCACGAGCGGCAACGAGAACAATCAATGTCTCCTTTGCCGGAGGATACTCCGAGCGCAACGGAAAACGTTTCCGACGATAAAGTTGAAATTGCAGAGATAGCTACAATAGAAGAACTGAAATCGTTACCAGCTCATGACGAAATCGAAAACTATATCGTTGAGGAGGAAGAACCGGTAGTTAGGCATAATCACCAGTATGAGAATGTATCAAATGTGGAAGTGTCAGTGGTTACTAGTTTGGATGACGATGCGTATGAGCAAGTTGTGTTCAGTGATGAATGGGATGATAAAGCGAAACGGCGTTCATCCACGCCCGAGTGTCCAGCTGTCGCGGCAAAGGTGGAGGAAATGCCGCGGTCGCCGCTCGCGTCACCGCTGGCGTCTCCAGTCCACCGCAACCTCTCCTCGTCGTCGCCCCCGTCGCATCATGCTTCACCCTCGCCTGGTATGTACCAATTTCTTATATAAACAGTTTCTCACAAATCGGCACACTTCAAACAGTACACATATTAACGATATTATTTATTTTTACTGAGACCTACTTGCCTTATCTGTTATGTTTTATCTCTGCGTTATCTGGCTAAGAAACGGTGTATTGACGTGCATTAAAAACACACTTCTTAGAAAGGAGCGCCTTGGTGAACTCGTTAATTATAAAATGTTCACCGACTAAAAACAAACTGCAGCGATTCGTTTAGCTTAAAAAACTCTGAGATAAAATTATGGTTTTCCACCGTGGGAAGCGTATTATCCTAGGTAGCAATCGGTAGAGTGGGCGTCGATTGACGTACGTTTGGCGGTCTCGTGCGCTGTGGGTTCAATGTAATATTGAGGAAGTCAAGGTATTTGAGTCGTTGCGAGAGATGCGAGTCGATCCCGATTTAGATGGTCCGGCGCCGCCGCCTCCGCCGCCGCCGTCGCGACGCAGTAACCCGAGCGACGTCGTCCTGCGCGCTTCCATCGCTCATTTATTTCGTATTACATGCAGTTTATCTGTCGCACGACTGCACTCTCTACCGAGACATAACTACTGTTTTCTATCCACACCTACCAAAAGATTTGCATATTGAAACACGTGCGTGTGATGTGTTCGCAATTCACATAAATGTTTGGTGCGGTATGTTAGCGAAATCATCTCGCAATTCCATCGGACAATTGTGTTATAATATGAATGATTCTTCATGTTCCTTTATCTGCTCATTGTTTTGTTATCAAATCTTTGATATGTAATTATACATTTGGGATGAAAGTTTTATGTGACTTTGTCAAGCTGCTAACAGTTTTGTAAGTTTGCAAGCTTTTATCATTTTTGCCTTTTGTTGTCTCTTTCTGGCAGAAGAATGTCGCTTCCGTCTGGCT
Organism: Plemyria rubiginata; assembly: GCA_963576535.1. Taxonomy (NCBI): domain Eukaryota; kingdom Metazoa; phylum Arthropoda; class Insecta; order Lepidoptera; family Geometridae; genus Plemyria; species Plemyria rubiginata. The sequence continues at coordinate 7,716,080 of OY754917.1, read as the reverse complement.
CGCTAAATATTACATTCATTGAGCTACGTCTCCGACCCTCCCATTCGGACTGAATTGACTGGATAAACTATTTAAATCAATTTGCCCTACACATGCAAGGAATTCTGTATGATAACTAGGTACTTTTAATCTCAAAGTCCCTTTAGGGAGCCGACTTGTCACTAAAGGTTTGTTTTCTATTTCTGGTTGGACGTAAAAATTCTTCTGAATATTTACGTTGCCAACTTGCTTATCTGCGGCGGTGTTTGTTTATAAACGCACCGGCATTGGTGTCCAACGACGCCAGGCTCGTAAACTTTTTCTGTATACAAGCGATGTTTTCGTCTTTTGCGACGAGATAAACGCATTCTTCGACCGAGTTTCGTTACAACAGCAGCTGTGATTCAGTAGTGTTTTTTAAATAAGTGAAAATACAGCGTTTGCAATTCAACGTTTGCGTGAGCGTGCAAGGAGCTGGCTCGAGGAGTGATCGAAGATGGTTCGGTGATGAATCGAGGGGCGTGCGCGTCCGCCGTCGTCGCCGTATGCGTTCGCTCGACATGCGCCTCTGCGGCTGTTGCCTCGGTTAGTCTGCTTTGTTCAACTAAAATAATCCTATACAGCTGGTGAAATCAATTTAACAATGACTGCTTCCTTTTGCAATCTCCAGATAAAATTATAATAGAAAATAACGTTCTGTCAAGAGCTGGTGGAAGAAATCCTAATATTACTTGCACGAGCTTTGTCAATTCATGTATGACTTAATGCTAGTTCTCAAAATTTAGCGCACACATAATCTTTATAATTATTATATTATACAACCAACTAGGTAACAAAACTTATTTATGATACAATCATGCTTTACCTACTGTCTTATAGAATAAAAAATAGCATCGTATTTTACATTTCTTTCTTAACAGCTTGCATCATGAACTCATGATCCATGAATTTATGAAATATATATATATATATATATATATTTATGAAAGAGATTATAACTCGTGGCTCGTTTTTTAGTTGGCTTAAGTAGAAGTCCTAATAACTCGAACACATCTCTCATACATCGTCACTTATTTTGTTCGTGAAAAATAGACTAATATAGAAGAATAGTCACTACACATCGTAGTACTTATTTGGGAAAATAAGACAAAACCACGAATAGCGATGTGCAGTGCCACCATTACGTTTTTATACCAAGTAACATAGCAGGTACATAAGTGTAGCCTGCATCCACGAATGAATGAGTGCTGTTTCGCACAAACAAAGCAGGCGAGTTCAAAACAGACGTAGACCGTAGATCGCTCTTGGCATCATGAGCCCATTCATGCACCCTCATATCTCCACATGCACATGTCGAGTACAGTAGCATTGATGTGGTAGCGTGTGACTGAATTCTAATTCCACTGCCGTAAATGTCTCAAATGTGTTGATATATTGTCCTTTATCGAGTTTTATTGCTGGCGTGGGGAGATCCAATAATAATAATAATAATAATAATAATAATAATGCTGGACAATCCACACAGCACTATCTAGCCCCAAAGTAAGCTATTCAAAGCTTGTGTTATGGGTACTAGATAACTGATATATTTAATACATTATATACTTAGATAGATATTTTTATTATACATAGAAAACACCCAGACCATCGGAACAAATTTCTGCAGATCGTACACAAATTTGTTCCAAGGCGGGAATCGAACCTGCAACCTCTTGCGTCGCAGGCAGGCTCTCGCCCGCTGCGCCACAGAGGTCGTCAAGAGGTGGCCAATGTCCAACTCGCTTACGGCGCTACATTATTTAACCCGCCTGCTACCAATTTAGGAATGTCGTCTGACGATGTAACTTGTTTTAGACTATATATCAATCTTTCCATGTTAATTTCAATTGCATATTAATTGTAAAGGTCAAAACTGTTAAAATAATGGCACGTTTATGACTCACTGTTATAAAATGCGCTACATGACATCTAATAATTAGTAGTGAAGCTTAGAGACTGCAAAAAACTGTATAGTAACTTTTCTGCAGTAATTATTAATCAAACACAATAGGTTCATGACATTTAAAAAAAACATAAATGCTTGTAAATTAGGTACTTTGCGAGTGTGACAGCTGATTCAAGAATTTGACAACATGAATCAAGAAAATGGAATTCCAAATATTCCAAAACGATTTTTTTATGAAACGGTTTTCACAGGAATGTATTGTGTATTGCAGAGTAAAACACAGCCATGCCACAAAAGCCTGGTATCATCATATCAATTCATGAATTCTGTGTTCGTTTAATTAGTAAAGTTGCTTCTCCGTCTTGTTTCCGCGCAGATTGCGTGACCGCTCCAAACAACCAACGGTTAATTGCGAATTCATGCTTTTACATAGATTAATATTATTATAGCGCTTCTATGCTTCGTTAACTGTCCTCCATACGTTTAGATGTGTGAATGATTTCGTCGTGTTTTTGTGATTCTCTAAACAAGTTTAAGCTAAGACGATACTATAAATCTTGCGTTTGTTTACATATTGTATCGTCAATGTTTTTTCTCCAAGCAAAATCAAAACAAAACTGCGCCGAAAATTTATTACTGTTCTTGTCTAAATATCCAGACGGCAGTTTCAAAATTATCGAGGTTATTCAAGGGCGTGAAATACAAAAATACCGCCCGTTTACTTACCGGATCTAATCTTCAGTTTCACTTCATTTGTTGTAGGGAGAGCGTTGTAAATGATAGGTATATTTTAGTCTACTTTGTTATTTATTTTTGTATGCTCGCCATCTTTCAACTTCCTAAGAAAATCTTGAGCGTAAAAATAAAAATAGTATACTTACGACCGGTTTCTGAAAGCTCGATCAAACAAAACCAATCGGCTGTCAAGTTACATACTATCTCTATCTCATTTTAAGTAAAAGCTGGAATAGCAAGTGACGTGACAGCCGATTATTTTTGATGGGGCTTCCAGAAACCGTCCGTTATTTCTTTAATTCGTTGTTTTTAACATTACGCATGCTATATGAAGATTTCATATTTTATTCTGTGTACTGGATACCAATTCTAGTAGTGCACTTCATTCACTTGAAAATTATAACGTCTTAAAATTTGCTGTAGATAAACCAATCTACGGTGATATCTGATTACGTAGGTAGTTACGGTGTATACACGGCTTAGAAATCTTCCGCTAAATAAGCAATAATAAGCTTAGTACATAAGCTCATAATACACTAACGAAGAAGTAACCTTTACTTTGTGTGGCTTTGCTTACTTTTGAAATTCATTATGTAGGTCTAAGGTACACTGAGAAAAATGTAAAGCTGAAAGTGCCGTCATTACGATCGATTTCGTAGGTTTGAAGGCTAAAAACCGACCAACAGTAATAACCAACATAAACGCCTTCTAGGCAGAAGACGTTATACGATTTACAGGGTAAGTAAATTTAAAAAGAAGGTATACCATGAATAAACTTCTCCAAACTACGATTTATTCTTAGTATTGAACATATTAGCCGTAACATATCTACGATAAATTCGGTAAATCAGTTAAAGATCGAGGTACTGACGGCGGCATTCAACTTCTGGTAAGGCGAAAAATAAGCAAGGTAGCTCAGCAAACACGCAAATCTTTCCAAGGGCAATATTCGACGCATCTCAAGTCAGCAACGCCTTCTTGTAAGGCGTTTTATACCGTATTATATATAATAATAATACCTAACGTTCAACAATATGGCATATTGTACGTACCAGCCGTACAAGAGCAGTGCTTAGTGGATAGGTAGCTACTGTAGCCCTTAGCCAGTGGCTACTAGCCACTAGCCAAGGAATATAATAATACTCTGACGAGAGCCACTAGCTATGCTACCTATTGGGTAGATAGACAACAGCCAACTTGGCTAGTCTAGCTAGCTACCTTGGCTGAGCCAAGGTAGCTAGCTAGACTAGCTAGCGCACTAGCTTTGCTATTAGCGATAGCGAGTGGTGGTGAATTAACCCAATGACATACTTACACATCTTTTCACATGTTTTATACATCTCATTGATTTTCGAAATATACAGTAAAGTGCGGCCTTATACATATTTCCCGTGCGTTTTCGTCAGCGCGATCTAGGATTGTACCTTTTTGGCTTTTAAACTTTTTATAAAAGCGGATAATGCCTTCTTTACGGCAACAAATGCCTTCTTTACGGCAACAAATGCCTTCTTTACGGCAACATACGCCGAAAATTTACCGCCGGAAGCGAATAGTGTTTTTATCCGTCAGCACTGCGTTATTAACAAGATAAGATTCAATTCCTAAAACGCTTTACCATAAAGTTGATTTGGTTGTTTTGCGACCAGCTAATAGACGGTATCGTTTTAACGTATTCACTTAGTTATGTCAAAACGAAGGTAATTGTACAAACTCGCCCTACGTAATTACATTATAACCGTGTAAGACTTTATTAACCTTACGCCAGAATTTCATTTTTCTCAGTGTAGTAACGTTCTGATCTTGTAACATTTTTCACCGTCAAAAGGGTGAAAAAACCACGCACGAACGCGTCATGGACAGTGAACGTGAAAAACGATTAATGGTAGTCTTAGATAAATTAGGTTTATCGTAATGCAAGGTGTAGTTCGAGAAATGAATTTTCGTACATCAACTTGAGGCATGCAGATGTTAAACCTCTTTGGTTGTACTACAAAACGGTGTCTAACTTTAAACAATGTCTAATATTAGCGCTGTCTTTGTTTGCCATTACGAAATGGCAAGAGATGTCAAAAGTTTAGGCAGTGTTTAACGTTTGCCTATTTTTTTGTAGTAAGGCCTGTGTCTATTTTTCCTGACAACCTTTCAAACCGAAACACAGCAACTGCTTGTCAGCAGAAACAGTCATGATAGGTGCTATATCTCCAGACGAGCTCACTAAGAGTATAATACAGTTAAAAATAATAGGTGGTAAAAATGCTAGGAGTACAACTAAATGCGGCTGTGTTTCTAGAGCACCCTGTGACAACATTAGACACAGAACACCAAAATCGATATTGTGTCGGCACAGTTAGTCGGTATTCATATTAGTTGCGTATCGATATATTTATGATAGTGTAGATCTATTTTGGCTCTGACAATAAACAATTAATCTTATCTGGACACATGACAGTGTAATTCATACGTTGCTGTCTACATGGGTTAAGATACAACTGGCAAATAATAACAATAAAAAAAAAACTCATCCCGAGCGTGCATATTCAAATTTTGGTCACAGTTTCATCTCGTTCGATACTTTTACAAAAAGCCACTGCTAGCCTTTATATTAGTAGTTTATCTCATCTATTGTGTTGACATTATTGGTGTCGATTCTGTTGTTACATTAGCCGTCCTTGTTGTTTCGGTCTTTTATAAGGGGATGGCAATGTTTTTAATGCTGTCAAATTAGGTTAAGTTAGGAAAATTAAACAACAGAATTGGCACCATTGTCTGTTCAGTTGGCGGGGGTCGCAAGTCTTCCGAGACGGAGGAGACGCCGCCGCGGCGCAGCGGGTCGCGTGCGTCCAGCGTATCAGACGAGGGCGGGTTCAACGAGCCTTCTCCCGAAGTGGTGGCGCGGCTCAAGCCGGCCGACTACAGGGAACCTCCATTGCCGCTCACGGATTCCAACCGGGATGCGGAGCGCGATCCGGACACCTTGTCCGTGCAGCAGCAGGTATGTTCACTTTTAATCAGTTAAGGCGTTGACAACACCTAATGTGGCTCTCGCTCGCACGATTCGACATTTTGTAAGATTAAAAAATAACTAAGCTTAATTTTGCAAATCGCAAACAACCATTTTGTGTGCAATCACATTACACACAGTTTGGTAAATATTTCATTATGATAGATGCAAGTTTTCCTACTCAAAAGTTTGCTTAGGTACGAAAACAAGAAAAGTACTAATACTTGAAAAATAAACTCGACATAAATATTAAATTGGAATAAATTCCATTACATTTGAAACCTGCGCGGGTGAAACCGCAGGCACCCAGCGGTTTCACCATACAACTAGTGAATAATAAGAGCACGCATCACTGATGGACAGGCATGGCCCTTGCAGGACTCCGGCGTGGTAGTGAGCGAGACTAGCCAGGGCTCCATAGAGGTGCTCGACAAATCGACCACCAGCCAATGGAGCGGGTCGGAGGAGGCGCCCGAGGGCCGCGCGGACGCCGAGCCGGACGCGCGCTGGGACGACAAGCAGCCGGACAGCATGACGCCGGACGAGGCCGAGATACTGCTCAGCTCCAGGTACGGCATAACGACATACTTATAACTTTTTATTAGTTTTACACTGTTTACTAAACTTAAGGAAATCAAAAAGATTTTATAATGTCCCAAAAGTTATTCTCCGAGCGGGATTTGAACCCGCGACCTTGCCCTTGATACGGGGCTACGCTAACAACTACGCCATCGGAGTCCAATCACACTCGACGAATAATTCATGGACATGTTACTACGGTGCGGCGGGTTCAAATCCCGTTCGAGGAATAACTTTTGGGACATTATAAAATCTTTGACATACTAATAGTATCCACTTGCATTAGCGCATCTGTGGAGCGCGTTGGAGAGTGTTATAAAATCGTACGGCCTACTTAAAATTTAAAATCACAACGGTCTGTATTTAATACAATCACAAGGATCACCTTGACACGTGTACTATCCCAAGTCTTATAGTTTAGTTTACAATATTTCGTTTTCCGTAACGAGAGAAATAAAACGACAAACAAATATAACGAGTAGAGCGAGTAGAAATAGAACAATTGCTTGCAAGTGAATGACACTTGGCTAGGCTCCCTGCTAATTTGTAAATAATCCATCTATATAACTATAAGAATCAAAGTCCTGACTGACTGACTGACATATAGACAACGCACAGCCTAAACCGCTGGTCGTAGAGACTTGAAATTTGCGGAGTACATAGTTCTTACAGCGTAGACGTGTATTAAGAAGGGATTTTTCAAAATTCAACCCCTAAGGGTGTAAAAAGGGTCGAAAACGTTTGTATGAAAAATCGTATTCTTTCAACCTAGGAACTTGAAACTTAGAGGACATATGCCCCAAAGTCAATAATTAAGTTTGTCATTTTTAGTTTTTAAGAACTACCCCCAATAAGGGTGCAAAGGGGTGTTGTAGTTTGTATGGGAGTTTTTTAACGAGTGGTTCAATTGATTTCAAACTTGAAGTATGTAAGTATGTTTAAAATAAATCTTTTATTGTCTCAAACGGTTTCACGAAGCAAAGATAATCCAGGGACACTAATTTGGTTTTGTCTGTACTGTAGAATCGTTTTCGCACAGTCAGCGCCAAAAGTAGGTGAACATTTGAAATTAATAACATTCAAATATTCCCTTAAACTTTAACCAAACCACTTTTGATCAAAGTTTTGATTTTCATTTGTAGATACGCGTTGAGCCATGTCTATCTGAACATCGCAGATGCGATCTCAGTGCAAGTAAAAGAGTATTGAACCGAAAATTGTTAATATACTTTTGTCGCTGACAGTAAAATGAGATCATTGATGGATATTGGTCTGTGGCAATCTCGGTAAAAACGTCCAGAAATTTTCGCGACCGTAATGTTTTTTATCGCTTTGTTAAATGCTGTTCGGCGCTCTGTCATAGAAATATGAAATGTGTGCCTAATATGATGTCATTCTTACAATGTTTTGATGAATTTTACTCTGTTATTTGTTCTCTGTGTGCGTTTGTTGGGCGGAGGCAGTAATTCGTCTACTGTATAGGCTAGTTCGGACCTTGCTAGTATTTTAAACTATTTAGTTTGCGAGCACATTGGATTTTTCTTCGCAAAAACATGTTACACAATAACCTACAGAGCCCACCAACTTATCTGAACCGGTCCGAAGTTAGCCGTTTGGGCATCTTCCATTCACTATTGGCCATTTATGCACAAACGGCAACCTCAGACCGGTTCAGATAAGTTAGTTGCGCTATACTCGCTACTGTGCTAAAAATGCAAGTATCAACCAACCTCTAAAAGTATGCATTCGTGGGGCCGGGCAGTTTAATTCAAAGAGATACTTCTCTTACCAACCAGTGGGTGATCAAGATGAAAGTAGCTTTCAATTTGTTCAAAATTGCCGCCAATTATCTGTTACTCTAGTACACTAGCATGACACTTAAAATATGTCGTGACAGATCGTGATAATCATAAAAATATTCTCTTTTATGTCATCACTATGCTGTAGAATGCTAAAATGTACCTATTTCATTGTTGTTACAAACTTTTGGTCCTTATTTTACGACAATTCTTTATTTTCTGTGGGTGCTGTAGATAGATATTAAATTATTTTGTGTCAGCATGATCAATCTCTATCTGCCTTTGTCTTACTACCTGAATACAATTCTCCCGCACATTCTTGTTCTTTTATTTCGAAACCACCAAAAGCTGTGACATGCTGGCATTGCCATTCAAAATAAAACTATGTACAATCAGTGTCTCGGACTCCTTAGAACTTCTGTAAATGTAGAGCTTCGTTTTGATTAAATGTTGTATTTTCATTTGCATGCTGCCTGTCCGCACAACGCTTCATTCTTGCCTGTGATCACATTTGCAGCATTCTGGAAAAGAAACTTAGGTAAGCTCAGCGCATCTGTACCGCTCTTTTATTTCTCACTTTTCTTAGATTGTGAATGTTTCTCTGTATCGCATTGTATAACTTTTAGCAAGAATCTTTCTCTCCCTAGATTAAACCGATGGACTTTACTTACTGACTTAGCGGCTGTTAAAGCTAACAGCTAACATAAGAAGTCGATGTAACCTATCTAATTTAAGCAGGACAGCCATAGAAGGTTAAAACGTGCGACTAGTGTATAACAAGCCGCGTCTACGGGATTATTGCCTGTAACTTTTTATTAGCTCGCTAATTTACATGCTGCCATCTTCAATAAATCAATATAGAAGTTGGTTTATGTGTCCAGGCAAGAAGCTTTGCTGTCGGACGAACAGGCGCAGGAGATAGTGGCGATGTTGTCGCCGCAGGCAATACCTCAAGATAACGGCGTCTCACTGAACGATAGCTACCAGTCCGTGCTCTCGTACGAGAGGTATGTATTATCATGTTTGTAATTTTTTTTTGTGGCGCAGGCGGTAGGATCTTGTCACGGTTGGGTTGGTTACATCTTCCAAGACTGCGTGTTTATAAGTACATCAGAAACCTCTGACTGAAACTTTTTCACAGTTTCATAATCTTATTAAACATGGTCAAATAAACAATAGAGAATCTTGCAGACGCTATTGGTAAAGGTTCGCAGTGGCGATGAGTTTGCACGTGCATTTATAAAATATTAACTATTACGAATTAAAAATGCTTCTAACTATCCCTTATACATCCTCAATCAGCAAGATCACAGCATCGTTGTTAATTTTATTATTGAATTGGGTTATCACTATTTATTTGTTTATTTATTTGTTTAAGGAAGACTAACAGCACACCATACATATAAATCAAGAATACTATATAAAACAAAAGGCTAATAATAAGTCTCCACATATAGATATAGAATAAAAACTTATTTGAGCACAGAAGAAACGGGTGCAAGCTGTATGTACACAAAAAAAAATATACAAATTTCAGAAAAGCTATATGATGTTATGTATGTTGATTAAGATGTCACTCTTAAATCTAAATATATATAACTCAAAGGTGACTGACTGACTGACTGACATAGTGATCTATCAACGCACAGCCCAAACCACTGGACGGATCGGGCTGAAATTTTGCATGCAGGTAGATGATATGACGTAGGCATCCGCTAAGAAAGGATTTTGATCGATTCCACCCCCAAGGGGATAAAATAGGGGATGAAAGTTTGTATAAATCTTCTATCTATCCTCTATCTAAATCTAAATCTAATTTTTCTAATTCTAATTAATTAATTTATATAACTCAAAGGTGACTGACTGACATAGTGATCTATCAACGCACAGCCCAAACCACTGGACGGATCAGGCTGAAATTTGGCATGTAGGTAGATGTTATGACGTAGGCATCCGCTAAGAAAGGATTTTGATCAATTCTACCCCCAAGCGGATGAAATAAGGGATGAAAGTTTGTATGAAATTTTGTCAATTTTTAACCGATCGGGCTGACTTTGCATGCATAAAACTACTATGACGTACGCATCCCCTAAGAAAGGATTTTGATAAATTCCACCCCTAAGGGGATAAAATAGGAATGAAAGTTTGTATAAATCCTCTTAGATTATCGACTGATTGAACTGAAATTAAAGATTGGAGCTACTATGATGAAGACGTCCGCTTCAATAGGATTTTGATAAATTCAACTCCCCAATTTTTTACACACGCTTAACAAAAGTAAAGCCGCAAAAACTATGCCTAATTAATAATAATACTTCTAAACGCGAGCGAAGCCGCGGGCAAAAGCTAGTGTAATGTATAATGCTTATAAAATATAACATTACTGGACATTCCTCACAGCACTATCTTGCCCCAAACTAAGCCAAAGCTTTTACAATGGGAACCAGATAGCTGATATTATAATACTTTTTTTTTTGTAAAAACATACTTATAATATTATATGACACCCTGACACTGAACAAATCATCTATGTTCATCACACAAATGTTTGTTCACGGTGGAAATCGAACCCACGGCCAGCACAGAAGGCAGACCAACTACCAACTGAGCTGTGAAGGCTGTTAAATTTTAAATCCTACTAATATTATAAATGCGAAAGTTTGTAAGTATGGATCATGGACCAATAATGAAATTTGGCACAGAGATATATTATAGTCTAGAATAACACATAGGCTACTTTTTATCCCGCGGGAATACCGGGATTTAAATCTGCGCGGGTGAAACCGCGGGGCGCAACTAGTGTAATATAATGGTCCGCATGGTATTCCAGTATGCAGTCAGTGGATGAGAGCTACGAGTTCGTATCGCTGGAGGCGGACAACGGTATGGCCGGCGGCGACCGCAAGCAGCCGGAGCCAGCGCCGGCGGCGCCGGAGCCCGAGCCCACGTCCGTGTTCGAGTTCTATCCGCCGCACTCGCTTCAAGTGCTCGCCGAGGAGAACGGGGTGCATTACTTTGAGGACGGACACTTCTATACAGAGGTAACACTTGCTGTCTACTGAGAGGGAGCTGTATCCCGCTAATGCTTATTACTTTTTTTTTGTAGCTGCATGCCCTTATGCTATTGTATACCTACTAGTACCTATCAAGTAGTACCTATTAATGAACTATTGTACCTACCTATTATTTCTACATAGATTGCAGCGCCCTACAGGGTACATGTACTAGCTTATTAGCTAACCATAGACCTAAGCTATAATATAACTGATGTATGTTGGCAATAAATAAATCTAAATCTGAATCTAATATAAAAGCATAACTTCACCCTATCACTAACCCGGTAACGCTGTCGGCAATCGTCATACGATAATACCAGTATGACGTCTAGATAGTCCATTCGAAAAAAAACACACCATCTCAATTTACACTTTGATTCAATAAAACAGCACGCATTATTTGCTGTACGACCATACCTATATGTGAAAGAAAGAAAGAAAAAGTTTTTATTTATGACGATAACACACACACAATTACAACAAGAGCGACACACTAATAATAATAAACAGTAAACAGCAGATATTTTTAAAGAAACTTAATACTAAACTTACAAGAAACAAATAAGGGGTGGGGGAGTGTGTCTCTCAGTACCGTACATACGTCTCAGTATGTACCTACTAGTTTTACTTCTTAATAAATTTGTAAAAAATCTAGTATTTTTGAAATACATAAGCTAGATGAGCACAGCCAGGCTAGTATCCCAAACCCATAGAACCAGTCAAAGAACTATAGGCAGGCTAGATCGCATCACCGCCATAGCCACAAACACTTGCATAGCCTTTTTATGAAGTACAAACTTTCGAATACGAATTCCATTGATAGAAAATTATTTATTGCACAAATAAACATTATGTACATAGGCAAGCTTAACGCTGGATAGCAGCAAACCTTTGGGAAAAGTGAATTTTTAACCGACTTCCAAAAAGAAGGAGGTTCTATGTTCGACAGCTATGTTTTTTTTAGTAGTGCTCATTAGATGAGGGCCTAAACAAAGCAAAATAAGAAACGAGAGTTCCTTAGAAGGTATAAAACACAAATTAATAATAAACTTTTAAACTAAAATGCAAAGGTCCTGCAAAGTATGAACTGCATTCTTATAAAACTATACTTGTAATTTTCATCACTGAAGTGGATCTTTTGAATCCATAATTAAAACAAACAAACTGAACCATTATCTGAACTGTGTTTTCAATAATTTCGAATATGCAAAAAACCGAAATACAAATTGTTTTCAGGTGGCTGGCCTACCGCCTGTAGAAGAAGAAGAAGACGATGATTATTACCCACCAGTGTTTGTCAAGAAGAATTCCAAAGTTAAATTCAGGTAATCTTCTTAATAATAATTCTTATCTAAAGAAACAGCCTTGATTTTTGGCATCTTTGAATTTTTTGTAATGGAATCCATCAGTGGTAATAAGCGAAGAGAGGGGAAGACTAGGGGCCAATGGCATGTGTAACAGGTTTGATCTAAGTGTATATATAATAATAATTTTATTTAAAAACCTTTTAGAGGTGTTTTAGCCTGGATAAGTCGTAGTGATAAGAGTGTTATACACAACTAAACGGTGTTTAGTTTTAAGTGTTAGTTGTAATATTATGGTAAATAAAGAACTTTAAAAAAAAAACAAAAAAAAACCATCTAAGTGTAAACGGGGTATTATAAAAAAGAAGCTTATAATTTTTGTTTGTGTGTATGTCCAGTTCGGGTCCAATGCGAGTGTTCTCGACGCATTCCGTGCGCGAGTACGACCGCCGCAACGAGGACGTTGACCCCGTGGCCGCGTCCGCAGAGTACGAGCTGGAGAAACGAGTGGAGAAGATGCACGTGTTTCCTGTAGACCTCGTTAAAGGCGCTGACGGCCTGGGCCTCTCTATTATTGGTTAGTTTTTATCAAAATCACTTGGTTGTATCTTTATAGACATCTCTTGAATATCAAAGCCACATGAAAAATAATCTCATGCGCACCTTAGCCTTAGAGTTATAGACAGGATCAGCGGCTCGATTACGCTAATGTCTGGATATCGAGATGGCTTTCAGTTTGACATTTGGTTCCCCTAATGTAATATAGCAAGATAGGGACGGATGGTAATCAAATGTCCAACTGAAGGCCATCTCGATAGCTAGACATTAGCGTAATCGGGCCTCTAGCGCTGTTTGTAGAGCGCGCCCGCGAAAAGAAATTCTATGAATGTTACATTAGTTTATCGTGAGCGTTTACTTGGCCCGCATGGACTCTTTCCGTGAGACTGCGTGAAGATATTTACCAGCTATGTAGTTTTCAGGAAATTTTCCAGAATTGGTTCTATTGTACAGCCGTAAAATAGTTACAAATAAAACTTGTAAAAGAAATGACTCACGAACTGTTTTTAGGTATGGGCGTGGGTGCCGACGCAGGGCTAGAAAAGCTAGGCATATTCGTGAAAACTATAACCGAAAGTGGCGCGGCGGCTAGGGATGGCCGTATACAAGTCAACGATCAAATCATCGAGGTCGATAGCAAGAGCTTGGTGAGTTTTGTTGCATTAAGGGTCCGGTGACAGCGGCTCGCAATTTCGAGGTGCGATTGGCTATTATTCCATTTTATTTCATTTCGGGGAGGTTGTTTAAAATAATAACTCTAAAGAAACACGCATAAATACTGTTCGAACACAAATAATACAATAATATAAGGGAAACATGCCCGAGTCAGAAATCATTTTGGTATTAGGTAAACGTAAGACCAAACATACTAATACCAAAATGATTTCTGACTCGGGCATGTTTCCCTTATATTATTGTATTATTTGTGTTCGAACAGTATTTATGCGTGTTTCTTTAGAGTTATTTTTTCAAACAACCTCCCCGAAATGAAATAAAATGTAATAATAGCCAATCACACTTCGAAATTGCGAGCCGCTGTCACCGGAGCCTTAAGACAGTTTCAAGTGATGTTAGTGAAGTGAAGTGATTTGATTCCCGCAGCTGTGTACACAATCTTCAAAATTATCGTTTAGACCGTTTTGTGGTAGAGCTCCTAGACTGAAATACCGTACCGTAAATCACGGTAAAGGCTTGAACCTTTACCGTGATTTACGGATACAGGATGTGGTGGGCAATAATTTGTGATGTGGGTGATTTTATTCCGAAATATTTTTTGTTATGCCTTACAACATGAAAATCTGGCACAATGAGCTTTATTAAAGTAAAAAAAAAATACATTAGTTTGATACCCTTTTTGTGAGACTGTTGAGCAAATCAAAATGTTGAAAAATGTTTATTGGTATTAATAAAATAACTGGACATTTCACACAACGATCTCTAGTCCTAAACTAAGTGAAACGTTACTATACATAGACCATACTAGAAGACGTAGCCTTGAGACATTTTCATTTTGTTGATTTCTAGTTCAAAGTATATAAATTTACTTCTAGGTTGGTGTGACACAAGCATACGCAGCGTCTGTACTACGCAACACGTCGGGTCCGGTCAAATTCCTTATCGGACGCGAAAAGGATCCTGAGAATAGCGAAGTGGCGCATCTCATTCGACAGTCTCTGGCTGCTGATAAGGATAGAGAAGAAAGGTAATCACTTCAACTTTACAAGTGACTTCATTGGTCATTGATCTTCATTATTTTAACACATTATTTACATATTGGTACTATAATTTTGAATATTGACAGCGAGTTTGTGTATAGAATACAGATGATTTATTCATAACATACTTACAAAATCATGCTGAATCATTCATTATTGACCGAGCGAGCGAAGCGTCTCAGTTTCCACACTGGCCAAAAATGCGTTTGTCCGAATGTCTGTCTGTCTGTCTGTCTGTTCTCCTCTACAGGTCGCATTTTTCAACCGATCTGGACGAAACTTGGTACACAGGTTATATGACTTATTATAATTTTTTTGTCGTCGGGGATTTTTGATTGGAGGGGTACTTCCCCCAAAAAAAGGGCAAAAAGGGGGCTATTTGATATACTGGATATCTCCACCAAAAAAGATCCGATTTCGATTATTCTTTTTTTATTTGAAAGGTAGTAACTATAAGTTGGTCTCATAAAAGTTTGGCGAAGATCTGATAAGGATCTTCAGCATGATGAACAGGATAGCTCATCAAACAATCGATGGTTTTCAATCAAATTTGAGAGAAACACAAAGGACATCATTCTACACAAGATGATGCAAAAAAAATCAAAAAGATCAAAAAAATCACAAAACGGAAAATGCACTTGCACATTACATTCCTCAAATAGCTCACTTTTAGTATGCTCGCGAGGTCTACAGTAGTACACTAGTGTATAAGTAAATGAATTCCTGGGGTCCGTTTTTCTGAATACCTATAATTTGGATGTTTTCAAGAAAAGTGAGACGTTTTAGTATCATGACGCCTTAGTATCACGGAGCTTAGACTTAATTCTGAATCAAATTAAACCTACCACTGTTTTAAATTAAATAAATAAATAAATAATGCTGGACAATCCACACAGCACCATCTAGTCCCAAAGTAAGCTATTCAAAGCTTGTGTTATGGGTACTAGATGACTGATATATTTAATACATTATAAACTTACATAGATAGATATTTTTTTATTAAACATAGAAAACACCCAGACCAACGGAACAAATTTCTGCAGATTGTACACAAATTTGTTCCGAGGCGGGAATCGAACCTGCAACCTCTTGCGTCGCAGGCGGACTCTCGCCCGCTGCGCCACTGAGGTCGTCAATTTATTTAATTAACAGCGCGCTATGCACTCCTTTAGTTAAATAACACGCAAATATAGCAAATTGCGGTAGCTATTAAATTATTTATTTATGGTTGAAACTTTATTTCGTTTGATTTTTAGGGCAAAACGTGAACATCAGCGTAGACAACAAGCGGACGAAGAGGAGAGTCAAACCGCGACAAGCGACGAGCGAACCTCCGTGGTCTCTCAGGCCCGGCATCGGGATATCACCGAACTACGATCCTTTTTGAATGAGGCAAGTGGGCTAGTGCAAAGATAAAACTATGACAAGGTTCAACCCTCTTGTTACATAACGTAGTCCAAAAGTCGGTACCAGGTTTGGACCATCCCACAGGAACTAAACTATATTTTACTTCGGGGAAAAAGTATTCGTAATAAGGAATATCAATATCGAAAACTGATCACCTGGATGACTAGAAAAAATAGATTATATAGTTAAAACAAAGCATTAGCGTGTTTAGTAATATCAGACAATAGATCAGGTAACAAACGTTTCTACCGAAAAACAACAAATAAGTATTGATATAATCTTACAATTATTTGTTTTCGCAGTTGGTGGGAATGGAGACAGGCGGCGGCAGCAGCGATGAAATAAGCACTCGTGTTCACGAATGGTGTTCGCAGAAAGCTCCCGACGAACACTTGCGCAGAGCGCTCACTGCCGCTACCGATACCGCTCACCGCGCTCAACGGAAATATGATAAGGTAACCCTATTACAAGATCTACAAACAGTGTGTGTTTCCAGCAGTGATGACTTGTGAAATTAAGACATGATTGCTGACTATTTGCGTTATTCGCAAGCTTAAAGTCACATAACAAGGTTTGGAAAGAGCTATTCCAACTGGGATGAATTCCACTGAATACAACGTTCCACGTAATATGAGTAGAAATTATTATTATTAGAGCCAAGGTCATCGAGAGATCCCGTAGAACTGAAGTTGAAGTGATAATAGTTTTATAGCTCGAAGAACCACAAACCAGAAACCAAAGCCATTTTCCATGCCATATTGGAAATGTTTTTGTTACTACTCCTACTAGGTAAACGCTTCCATTTCTGCCAATTTTAGGCGTTGGAATTTATACAACCATCTCAAGCGATTTTTTTTTATTTTCTGTATATTTTGATTTGTTATTGTTTTATTATGTACAGGCTCGCCGCGCGCTTCGGGAATGGCGTCGCACGCGCGGCCTGGTCCGCGCTCGCGAGGAGTGGTGGAGCGCCACGTTACGCGACGCGCACAGAGAATACGCAACCGCACTGTCTGCACTCCACGACAGAGTCGCAAGACTAGAGGTGCTGTTACTGGTCAGTACGCATCATGCTTTATCGCAGTGCCTCCTCATTGTGACGTTGAGGATGCAACATGGACTATTCAGACCAGGTTCCTGTAAGCTAATGCCACGCATTCTCTTATATTCTGATACTAAGACAAAGGACCGCTTTTTATCTTCATGCTTTTAAAACTGCAGATTTTCCTCTGAAGTTAATCTCAACAATCAATAGTGCGATCGTTTATTATGTTATTCGCAATGTATGTGATTGATTGACTATTATTATTAAGCTATTTTGCTTAAAAATCGAAAATTGCGAATAGGTCAGTCGATCTTGAAGGAAAACGTGTATCTACATTTATATTGGCTGATGAACCAATCCATTACCAAGAGCTCTAGTTGAAAATCCTAACACTACAACACTAGGAGGTTGAAGAGAAAGTCACATCCTGGACAACCTTAAATAAAATCTAGAAGGGGAAAAAACAGCTGAGTCTGGACCCTAATTGCCATTCGTTCATCCGCCTATAGTTCACCAACTGATTGCGGATTCTAACACGAAAAAAATAAAATTGGCTGAAGATTTTTTAAATATTTTGAAAACTTTTTTACTAGCTTAGTATCTTTATTTGTTTACTGTTTTCCCATTAACTTTTTATATCGTCATAGATTATGATCAACAGATGCCACTTTTTATTTGTTTCAGTCTTCTCTGCACGTTTCTTCTTAGGCCGACACAATTTTTTCAGTCTAAGTTTTATATTATTTGATAATGTATTTACAAATAAAAAAGTATTTTATTAGCTACCCGGTCGCACAGTAAATTCGGCTACACATCAGACTACACACCTAATACAATTCAGAGAATCGTATGAAAGGGACGGCGCTATGACGGCGTCAAACGTTTAGTCTAATGCGTATCCGAGTGTACAAGCTTTGTTTAGCTTGGAGCTATATAGCGCTGTGTGAATATTTAAAATGTACTTACATACTACTTATTATATTCATCAAATTGGTATGTAGTGATATCAATGTTTTAATTGAATCTACAGGAGACTCAAAAGAAGGCCGGCCTACCTGTAATGTTGCCTCATGAGCCGTCAGCGCGGCGTGAGACACCTCCTTTGCCGCGACGGCCGGACCCAGACCCGTTACTTATCAATGGTACATAATATTACTGCTTCTTGATTGAGGAATGAAGATTAAGTGGCAGTTTGGTAAATTTGGCTGTAATTTTTCCCTAGTATAACTTTCTAATGTAGAAGAACAAGATCGATAGGTTGTGCTTAAGAATTTACTGATAAATGTGAAGTTTAATCGGACAAGAGGTTAAGTAATGTATGAGTTACATAAATATATAAATTGAGCTGAAATTTGATAACCTTACCAAGTTAGTAGGGGTAATCAGTGTCAGTCAGGTAATCAGTTCTAGGGTTTATTCCGTCCAAATTATGCAAAAAACGGTAGGAACTACGCTATAAGATATAGGTGTGGATCGGGTGGAACTGAGGGCAAGACTAAAATACCCACTGGTTCAGTCCTAGGTAAGCCGGCCTAGCTAAGCTGGTCTAATTTGGCTAATCATTTAGATGTATCACTATTACTACATATTTGTGCTTGTAAAGCTAAGTAGATTCTAGTGATGAATTAACAAAAAGAGTCGTGACTTAAATGGCAATACCCACTGGGTGTGTTTTACAGATCCTTGGAGCTCGGACAGCGATCTCTCCGACTTGTCGCCCGTAGAAGACGAATACGCCAAAGTGGACAAAACGCGACGCGAGCCGCCCGACATCGGCGACGTCACTGCAACAACAGCCAATGACGTCACGCCCGTCACCACTAACGTGACGACAGTGACGGTGACGTCACAACCGCCGTCTGTTGTCAGCACCGCACAGGCGATCGTTCAGAAGCCGATTCCGACACCGGAATCACAAATTCTTCTGAATGTTGTTGCTACTATACCTCCGACTACACTCACAGATACTAAGTAAGATTTTATTTTATGAGAAACTAGTTGCGCCACGGGGTTTCACCCGCGCAGATTTCACCGGTCTTCCCACGGGATAAAAAGTAGCGTATGTGTTATTGCAGACTATGATCTATCTCACTACGGTTACCACTTAATATCAGGTGGGCCATCTGCTTGGTCCATCAGCTAGCTGTATAAAAAAAAACTAAAAATAAATATGTGGTTAAAGATATTTATTTCTCAAAGAACAAAGTTCACTTACAGAGAATATACAGTATTACAGAATGTTTGTACACAGTGTACTGGTTTGAGTCCAGTTATGTAACAGTGATATACATAAAAAATAACTATTTAAAATATGAGTAGGTATATAGGTATATAGGTATATAGTATGCAATGGCAATGTTTTTTTTTAAACATGTTCCTTTAAATTTTTTTATTTTATTTTTTTGAATTTTATTTTTTTGAATGAGTGTAACTTAACTTCATACTGACTGACTTTTTTGGCTTCTTATCAAATCAAATCAAATCAAATCAAATATTTTTATTTGGGACACAAACTTATGGTTACACAATGCAATACAAAACAAGTAAACAGTAGTTTGTAATAGTAACATCGTTGTTATTAACAGATCGTATCGATCTTATACAGTTGTGCTCCTTATAAATATCCTGAATGCATCTCATTCTAATTCATGGTGGGGGAATAATATCTGTACTGAAATCCCGAAATGGGATGTATTGTGCATTATCCCCCTGTTTACCTCACTCTAATCCGACTACTTAAATACCCAGAACGCGTGTTTGTTCCAGGTCAACGCCACAATCGACGGCGTCCCTAGTGACCGCCGGCTGCGTGGCAGTGGCCGGCGCGTCTCGCGAGCTCGACGCGGCCGTGCCTCGCAGCACGTTGCTGGACACGTCAGCGCACCGCGCGCGCACCGACCTGGCGCGCCATCGCCATCACTCAGCGCAGTCCACGCAGTCGCCGCACTCGCTCAGCAACGCCAGCTCGGTGAGTGACGTCATAATGAACGTCGCACGGTCGTCTCGCTTTCTGGCGCAGCCGGTGGGATGGACGCAGTTTCGGGCTTTGTGCTCTTATTGCTCGAATTAGCTCTCAGACGCTTCTGGGGGTCTTTTGAGTGGTTCATTTCAGAGGCTTTAGATATCCTCTACTGTGGATGGCTGGTTCTCCTCCACAATTGATTTTCTCTGTCGTTTTTACTCCGCACGAGTAAGTTGTGGAACGACCTGCCTTTTGCGGTTTTCCTTCGAACGGAGCGCATCGCAGGTTCAGGCATCAGGTTATTCGTATGCACGTGTGTCACCTTTGCCCTAAAAAATGTTTTAAGGTTCGCTTTCTGTAACGCGAAATTATCAAATTGGCATTAGCTTGAAACATGACAAAGGGACGCTAAACGTGAAGATCTTGTTTAAAACCCCTGATGATAGAACTAAGAGATGACCCCACTTGAAGTTTCGCAGTTACCTCTGCCTCTGAAAAAATGCATTACCTACCTCACACCTTACAGATTACACATAAACATCTCACAGTGATATGACATTGTAATCTGTTGACAGTACGACGGCCTTGACGACTCTTACAACGACTCTGCCGACGAATCACTCAGCGAATCCACATCCGGAGCACCTACCCACGGCACTGTAAGTCACTCTTTCACTACACAAATACTTATACTACAACTACTGAATTAACAATATAAGAATTAGACTCACTCATGAAAATGTTCTGTTTGGAATACGACTATGGCTTCTTCTTGTCACAAACATTTGTGTGATGAACGTAGTAGATGTTAGTTCTCTATCTGGGTGTTATTACGTGTTTTACACTAACTGCGCCCCGCGGTGTTACCCGCGATTAAAATGTATGTACTTTTTTTATGTCCTCTTCTGACCCCCACCCCGAAACTCTCCCCCAACCCCTCCCCCCTCCCCAGAACACTACCAGGGGTCCAGGCCCTCTCCCAACATTTTCTAAAAATGATCCTAGCTAGATCAAAAAAATAAACAGGGATTGCTCTTTTAAACTGAGACATGAGGATGCACTGGGAATGTTGAAAAATAACGGTTCGGATAAATCAATTAATCCTGGCAGGTAGACCAATGCACATAATATTAAACTGAACTCATCATTTAATGTAATTTATTTTACTTAAGGAAGTAGGTAAGGTTTGAAAGCAATTGAAATTGTCATTGTTTTAAAGGTATTAGATTTATTTGTCGTGTAGTTTCTTTCGAAATCGCGCGCATCTCGAAGAGGCTCATTTCGAGCTTCAACTGCAAAATGATTAAACCCCTTAGACATCCTCAAAGAATCTTTGCTTGCTATAAGATAAGATGAGTAGAAAGTGAGCTAAGCATGCTCCAACTTAGGCTGGATCCGTACTTTGTGTGTGGCCGCAACGTGTGATGGCCGCCAAACCTTTAGATATCAAAAATAATATTAAAAACTACAGCCGACATCGTTCAAAGCGAAACACAGCAACGTTGCTTGGCGGCAGAAATAATGGTAGTTCTTCCTCAAAAATACCCTACTGCATCATGAGGCATCAAAGCAGTAATCTAGCGATCAAGAATAATTAAAAAACTAATTTTCAGCAGCGTGACACAAGACAAAGTTGTGGCAGCTCTGTCGGCAGCGTTACTGACGATGCAGTCTACTCTCGCGACCATAGACTTCACCAGCTATCAGGTAAATACACACTTCTAAAACAGCTCTATCTCATTCAATCATATGACAGAAGAATGAGACAGATTCTCACATAAATAACCATTGGCGTATGTTGTAACAGTTCTATACAAGTTACAATGTTTGCCACGCTTTTGTGTTTAACGTCACCAGTTTTAACCACGTTTGCATGCTTTGGCATTTGCCATCATTGGTTGAAGATCGTGTGATGTCTTCCCCTTAGTGATTTCGTATTTGTAGGTAATTGATTTTAAGGCTTCGTCCAAAGTTACATCTCGCTTGTGCAATATGTTGTCTGATCTGATGAAATATAAAGGCAGACACGGATGTATACTGGCTATACGGAAATGCCATATTTTTCCAACAAACGAAGTTGTGGACATCGACTAAGACAAGATATCGACTAAGATACGACAAACCACGTTTGGCAAACAAAAAACAACGATCAAGTGAGCCATGTGTTAAAACAGTATAGCGTGGTGAAGTAAAGTATTCACCATACAGCTAGATAGATGTTTTGTCAATTAGATCAGACAAACTGGTGACCTCGACTAACAAACTAAAAAAAAAACAAACAAGTCTATAGAGAACCTTGTGTTCAAACAGTACAGCGCGGTTGAGTTAAAATATTCACTAGATAAAAGTAACGTCAATTAGATTAGACAAATTGGTGACCCCGATTGACAAACTAGTTGACATAAACGGTACGCTAGGTCCACCGGCCTCGCTCGCGGAGCAGCTGAAACAAGTGCTGGCTGAGAGAGAGAGACGCCTAGCCATCGGTCCCATTCCCGATCCAGTGCAACTCACCAACGAACTGGTGGACGAGATCCGACAGGCTGTCAGCGAGGCCAACGCTAGAGGTTTGTATAGCCTTGCCCGAGGAGTTATCTTACTTTACATTTGCACTTAACTTTGACAGCTTATTAATCGAGCTTTACTCAGTAAAATCACAAGTATCTCGTTCGATACGAAGTTATGACAAGAAGTTTGATACCTTAACCTTTACCGCAACTTTGATTTCATGTTCTGTAAAGATTTGTTCGTAGTGTATTTTTTTTAAGTTTTTTCTAAGGTAAATTGTTTTTCTGTTACCAAAGAGGTTCCTAGTATGAGATTGGTTATTAGGTACCTATAACTATAAATAATTATACAGATGTCCCAAAAGTAATGTTAAGCGGAGGTCCTGAGATAGTGCACCATTTGGGATACCCTAATCACCAATATGTATGTTTCGCGATCTTTCATAGTTTTTGAGTAATATTTTTTTTTTCTGTGGTTTTGAGAAAGCCAAAGTTTACTTCATAGTTGAGGAGTTGTCAAAATTTAGTGCAAACAGGCATCAATCTTTGGACTTTTTCGTCTGTAAAGTTTTATAATTTACGTCTTGTACAGTGAATAAGTATAGGTTGAACTATTTCTAAGACTTCGGAAAGGTTCAAGGGACACATAGGCATAGGGCACCTGGCATGCCGTTAATTATGCACACAACTAACACCTACACTGTACGACTCTTCGTTATACTGGCTATAACATAAACAAAAGTTTTTATCAACACATATATACTGGGCCCATATCAAGGGAAAAGTTGCGGGTAAAATTCCCGTTCGGATAATAACTTTTGAGACATTTATAAAAATCTTTGTTAACAAAAGTTATAAATGCTTAGGTACCTACTTTCTTGGATTACACACATAACTCCAAACAAAGGTTTGGAGTAATGTGTGCCATAGTTTTTTTTTAATAAATAAATAAATATTGTAATTATAATAGTCACATTGTTCTAACTGTCAATGCATGTATTTTATGTTTCGAAAAGTTTAATTTAGTGAAATTTAATTATTTCATAGTTTTCTTACTGTGGTGGTGCTTTGGGCATTTTTGTTAAATCTGCATTGGTGTTGGGTGATTCAATATTTAATTTATTTCTGTCGTTCTAATGCCATGAACCAATTTGTTTTTATCTGCTTACTTTTAGCTTATTATGTTTGCCATCAATTGTATTACTTTATAGTGGTACAAAATAATACAAATTCGACTTGGATTGATGGCTAGTGCCAGTAGTCAAAGTTTGACACAAATATCTGTGTGTGTGTCTCCAGCTTCCTCATATTGAAAATGTAATTTCTATAAATGCCAATATTTAAAGCATAATTAGTGCACTCATAGATTTGAATCATAATTTAGCTGCCAAATAAACAACGATGCTATAAGCTTATAATAGTGTGTAAGCTGGAGTAACATGTCTCCAGCTGCCTCAGTCAGTGTGGGCAAACGGCTAATGATAGAGATATATAGTAAACGCAAGGATTTAGTACCAAACGAATTAGCGAGGTACCAAAAATTTCAGGTCTGTAGCTCGGAAACTCTTCGAGTTATAAGACTTGATCAACGTGTAAGCTGGAGTAACGATACGTGAAAAAGCATATGCTCGTTCTCTGGAATGGCTGGAGCTAGCAGGTTGCTTTAAGTCTCCAGATTTAGTACCAAACGAATTAGCGAGGTACCAAATATTTGAAGTGTTTCTGTTCAAAACTCTATGAGTTACAAGCTTTTCCAGCTTTTTTTGTTTGTCCAACTTGCACATGTTGGATCTCAGCAACCACAATAGGTACAGACTCGGTTGATGTCTCTGAACCGAGCTATGAATTAGTGCACTCGGTACCAAAAATTTGGAATCTCTAGGACAAGCAGTTCTGTTGTAATCAGCAAAATAACATCCAAGGAATTTGAATACAGACAGATATATTCAAATTCCTTGATTGCATCAGTAGGTACGAGTGTGACGCATTCGCTGTAGTGACAGAGATAGAGCTACTATCAACTGAAGGCTGGTCGAAATGGAACTATCTGGTATTCTGTAACTCATCATAATATTAGTTATTTTGCTGATTACAACAGAACTGCTTGTCCTAGAGATTCCAAATTTTTGGTACCGAGTGCACTAATTCATAGCTCGGTTCAGAGACATCAACCGAGTCTGTACCTATTGTGGTTGCTGAGATCCAACATGTGCAAGTTGGACAAACAAAAAAAGCTGGAAAAGCTTGTAACTCATAGAGTTTTGAACAGAAACACTTCAAATATTTGGTACCTCGCTAATTCGTTTGGTACTAAATCTGGAGACTTAAAGCAACCTGCTAGCTCCAGCCATTCCAGAGAACGAGCATATGCTTTTTCACGTATCGTTACTCCAGCTTACACGTTGATCAAGTCTTATAACTCGAAGAGTTTCCGAGCTACAGACCTGAAATTTTTGGTACCTCGCTAATTCGTTTGGTACTAAATCCTTGCGTTTACTATATATCTCTATCATTAGCCGTTTGCCCACACTGACTGAGGCAGCTGGAGACATGTTACTCCAGCTTACACACTATTATAAGCTTATAGCATCGTTGTTTATTTGGCAGCTAAATTATGATTCAAATCTATGAGTGCACTAATTATGCTTTAAATATTGGCATTTATAGAAATTACATTTTCAATATGAGGAAGCTGGAGACACACACACCAAATATCTGAAATTGCCTGCTGTCTGGTTAATTACTTGAATGTAAGTACATATTCTGTAATCAGCGCGTCTATTCTGAGTTATGACAACTTTTTCGCATTTCGTATTGGAAAATTTGGTCTGTTTCATCTTGTTTTCATCGGGTTTTGTATTTGTATGAAGATGCGGTAAGCGCCCCCATCCGGATGTGAATACATTAGTTCTTAGCTAGTCGGATTAGGGCGCTTCTCGCATCCTGATACAAAACCCGTTGGAAAACGAATTTCCAAATCGAATTAAGTTTTCAATTTTTTTTTTAGTTTAACGTCAGGCAGTTTTGTATGGAGACTCCTGAGTCTTCAGCACGCCTGGTAGATGTGCTCATCGAGTCTCCTTACAAAAATGGCCTGACTATACGGAAAACGAATCTCTTTCAAGAAAAAAACTGACTTCAAATGCACTGGAAAATATACTCATAATAGGTAACTCAAAACCTACTCCTCGGATCTGACTCAAATGGCACCACATGACAAGCACCAGCTTTCGATAAAAAAAAGAATCATCAAAATCGGTCCACCCAGTAAAAAACATGGTCGAATTGAGAACCTTCCTTTTTGAAGTCGGTTAAAAACAAGACTCAGACGGCGGCCGTAACCAGACTTCATTTCAGATATAAGTGTCAATCCCCCGACATTTAATTGTTGATTGTATAACAATGCGTTTGTAGTGAAGAAAGCTCCGGCTTGCGTAGTCGGCGGAGAGGTGCCTTGGCAGCCGCTGTCCAGCGCCGTCTCCGAGACTAGCCTGACGCCGCCGCCCGGCCCGCTCTCTGTCACACACTGGACTAAGCAGCAGGTGAATCATTACTTTACAAAAAACACATAGATATAGGTCACGTCACGTAAAAATAACGCTGCTGGAAGGAGGGGGAGTGGGTGTGATGACGCAAGTGTTTCTAACGTTGCGCAAACACATCCCCTCCACTGTTTTTGCAGCTGTTTAAATGACGCCACACAAGCTATAGAACTCATTAGGTTCTATACAACATCCTTCACAGCTCAGTTGGTGTCTTCTGCGCCGTAGGCCGTGGGTTCGATTCCCACCATGAACAAACATTTGTGTGATGAACATAGATGTTTGTTCTGTGTCTGGGTGTTATATAAATAAATAAATAATGCTGGACAATCCACACAGCACTATCTAGCCCCAAAGTAAGCTATTCAAAGCTTGTGTTATGGGTACTAGATAACTGATATATTTAATACATTATATACTTACATAGATAGATATTTTTTATTATACATAGAAAACACCCAGACCATCGGAACAAATTTCTGCAGATCGTACACAAATTTGTTCCACGGCGGGAATCGAACCCGCAACCTCTTGCGTCGCAGGCAGGCTCGCCCGCTGCGCCACAGAGGTCGTCAAATATATATATTTAATATATAATATATTTATTATAATCAAATATATAATAAATATATTATAAGTATGTATAAAAAAAAGTATTATATCAGCTATCTGGTTTCCATAGTACAAGCTTTGGCTTAGTTTGGGGCTAGATAGTGCTGTGTGGAATGTCCAGCAATATGCATAAAATATGCTTATTTCATTACAATATTTTCCTACACCTTCCTTCAAAGTTTCAGAGTACATGGCATTGTGCACATAAATTTTTGACCTGAAAAAAAGACCGCTTTATTTTCATAAACAATGGGGTCTCATATAGCTATGCAAGGCGCACTGGACTGACAGATTTGCATTCGCAGGTTTGGCAATGGGTGTCCGGTCTCGGCGAGGGCCTGGAGCGACACGCGGGCGCGTTCGCGGCGCGCGGCGTCGACGGCGCGCTGCTGCTCGCTCTCTCCTCGTCCGACCTGAAGCTGCTCGGCCTCGGGGGCGACGACCGGCGCCGCATGAAGCGACGCCTCAAGGAACTCCGCTCCGCGCACGAGAAGCACCTCAAAGCTCTCAAGAAGGCAGAGAAAAAAGCCAAAAAGAAATAGAACTAATCTACATTCATGCCATCACCAAAGAAAGGGACAGTTCACATGAGACCACCTAAACTTCTTTAAATTATTTTGTTCTTTCCTTATTTCTCTTTCGGATTTATGTGAACTGCCTTTACAATATTATTTTACGGCAGCTAGATGTAAAGATGTGTACTCAATTCTTGTGATTTCTCGCTGACGTCGCTAATCTTTCTCATAAGCTTATTCTTGCCTTTTCTCGTCGGGGCTTTGAATCGATAGTATTGAGTAGTACATTCTGACATTAGACTCTTTGGTATTTATTAAAAGTAATGTGATTGGGCCTCACGGCTTTGATGCCAAGCAGTTTATGAGCTGTCTGATGACGGAGTGCCATCTGACCACTAACCTCCATAACATAGTTTGTTGGATGGAGGTTGGTGCATCTGATCCATAGCTTAAACTTTAGTAACTTTAGTGCGCTTCAGACGAGGAAACGAATATTAATCGAAAATTAGACATAAGTGTATGTGGAAAAGGACATAGAGCTAGTTTAAATTGCGGTTTTTTTTTTCTTTCCGAAAAGTTCATATAAAAAGTAATTCTGAAATGACATCAATTCTGAAATGACATCTAATCTGATTTACTACTAACTTAGATTCTACAAATTATGTCATCTTCACTCTCAGAGAAGCTTTTTGTTTACTAATGTAGTATCTATGCTGATACGACCCAACATTCGCACAAATGTTTAGAGGTAGACAGAGAAAGCAAAACACTTCCATGTACTGTCTCACCTCTCGCCTGACTCATTCTTGTTCGTGCGCGCACGGCGTTCGCACAGGTGTGTCATTGTTTTTACTTCGATCGAGCGATGGCGAAAAAATTCCGAAACAAAGACGTGAAAGAACCAAAGAAGATAGATGGATGGGAGGAAAATTATTGGAAGAAGTTTCGTGCAACTATTGACCTCTTTTCTTTTATATTATCCGTTGTATTCTTCGGATATCCTTGATGCATTCATCGAGCTGTGCACTATTTGCAACTACCATGCATGTACCGGCCTTTTACTTTTATAGTTTTTTACATATCCGCTGTATTCTTCGGATATCTCGATGCATTCATCGAGCGGTGCACTATTTGCAACTAACATGCAACTACCGACCTTTTTACTTTTATAGTTTTTTTTTTACATATCCGTTGTATTTTTCGGATAATCCTCGATGCATTCATCGAGCGGTGGCGTGCACTATAATACATATTTTGTACCTAGTGGGTACCTAGTGTTTCGTGCATTCAACGATAACACATATTTTTATCTTTACTTATGCACCTACCCACATATACTATGTGCCTATCAGCCTCTTGAATTCTTGGGATGTATCAAATTAATGGTTATTTCGTTGTATTCTTCAAATAACCGAATTTTGTGAGAAACATGTTCTGTACTATTAAAAATATATTTGGCTAGCAGCAGCGCCCGTTCGGTTTAACCCTTCTACTGCAGCTATACATTTTATCTTTATTTTGTTTAACGGACCATTTCGATGCATTAGTTGACTGTTCATTTCCTACGGATATCGAAGAAAGGTCTCAAGGAATACCACTGGTATATATTATACCTATGATATTGTTGCTATTTCCAGCGCTGGATGGTATATTATATACTGGAGCTGATCTAAAGTACAGCTCTCGACGGTCTTGCGATATTAGAAGTTTATATTTGCCGAATAATGGCCATTATTGGCTTCAAGCTGGTAAAAGCCTAAGCCAGCAGAAGCTTCAAAAGCTCACGTTGTGAAGGATGGTGATAATTTTCAAGCCAATTTGGCCTGTATATTCTACTAGAACTGCTTTCCTTCAAAAAGAAACGAATGTTAAATTTAAGAAATAATCTGAATCCTAAAATGTTATCACTTGCTAAGAGTCTACTCTAAACCTGGAAATTGGCACTATGCTGGTCGATACCTGCAGATTTTTTAATAGATAAGCAAATACAAAACAAGGCCAGCTTGGCAAAGTTGTACCGAGCCCGAGGCAATGTCATAATATGTATTGAAAATAATTTTGATATTCCGGATGTGATCCGCACGCTAAGTGATGCGGCTAGGATAGTAGCTGATTTTGATGACGTATTAATGGACACTTGATAATCCCTGATTATGCCACTTGTCGATATATCTTTGTTAAAACCATTCAAAGATAGAAAGAAAAAAAAAAAAAAAAAAGTACTAAGTAATACAGCTGATTCAAGCAGCTGTTTCTCCTTATAGAAATTTATATGTGAGACGCTCATCATCTTGCGGTGCGAGGAACCAGTGTGGACGGCGCCGACATCCAGCACGTTCAACCGCGCTGATGCCGGTAGGCAGAGTCGGACGGCGTCATAGTAATACCTGACGAACCTTCGGCGTACCTGCCACAGATAGCGGTGCACTCCGAGCCGCCTGTGCGGCGCCACCTGGGCAGCTAGCTACGCGTAGGTACCTACCTACCTACCGATACACTATCTTAGACTCGCCTCGCCGCCACTGCAAGTACACGCAAGTCGTCTGAAGTTCTTTTGAACGAATGATCGCACCTACCACTAAGTGCTTTGTTTTATGATACTTTTTATGAATAGCGGCATATGTATTCCGAATTTGCAATTGCAGCGATACAAAAAGGAGTAAAGTATTTTTATAATACCTATACTCAGACTATTGGAAGGTGTAATCCAATTGCAGAACAATCTAAAAAAAAAAAAAAAAAAAACTGGTGTCAATTTATTTTATACCTATTTTAAAACAATTTTAAAAGTACGTATATTAAACGGAACATTTTAAGATGAGAGGCACATAAATGCTTCTAAACTCGTACTCAAGGATCCCGTATGTCTAATTCAATAAATAAAATAAAAGAAAAAAGGTATATTTTCAAGGACTTATAACGGGTAAAGGCGAAATATTTTCGTAAGCGCAATGTGCCGTTAACATTAAAATTTGTGAACTTTCTACAAAACACTTTCTAGCGCCAAACTGGGAACCAGATATTGGAAAATTAATTGCTTATTAATTAATTGAACAATAGTGCTTAATAAAAGCTACTTGCTAGTTTTTAAGCATCCTAATTTGATACTGAGATTATAATACCTAATGATTATACACCTACTTAACTCGAAAAGTCTTGAAATTATTCTAATGAGCTTAAAAATAATTCAGATAAGAGCATTTCCGTGATTGGTATTTAGAATATTTAACTATGGCATGTCCAGCTATATAGCTAGTGGTTTACGAAATCCTTCTAAAGGGTTACGTTAGCCCTACTTAAAAATAACGTTAGCTATGAAACATTTCCGTAACTGTTATCCTGCGTGATGATCTGATTTGGAGACACAAAAACATTTCCTTTCTGCTACAGCAGTTCTATTCCCAACATGATCTGGTATGATTGTGAAGTTTTTTTTTTTTTTTTGTTACTGATGCTTCAAACACTAATAACAATTGGGGGTGTTTTCTGTGGCTCTGAACGAGTTGGGGGATGTGGGTCCACCACGGAGCAATCCAATTATAATAATTTACCTACCTGGAACTGGTGCAAATTATTTTTGGGAAAAAAGGAGTTGCAGAAGATAAAAGAGATTGTGATATCCTACGCGTAAACAATAGTTACGTACAATTACTAGGTATAATATCTTGCTACTGCTCAGTATCCACGTCTTACCTAAAGCAGTAATTAACACGATTTGGAAATGGAGTGAGTCACACGTGTCGACAATTTTGTGTTCAAGTCGTATTCTTTTTTCTGAAAATATATAAGCAGACGCATAATCTAGGACGCTTCATATTGATAAGGAGTACGAATTAGATTTTTATGAGTTAAAACATTTTCAAATAAATCAATATTTGGTTTACCAATACGTACCAATACATACCAATACGTATCTACGAGACATTTAAAAAAAAAAAAAAAAGCTTGTTTTGATGTTTTCAAAATTAAATTAATTTCCATGCGTTCCTAGCGTTTGACATAACAATAATAATAAAAATAAAAAGTTTCTTATCAGTCAACTGGTATTGTTTGTACCAGTTGGTATAGGTTGGTATAAGTTCTGAACGTCTCAACCGTTCCCTTGGTATATGTATTGAAGAGATATTGGTTCTCTCTCCGAGTAAATATCTTCTTCTTTCTCCTTGCATATCAATAACCCGTTTCATCAAAAAATCTCCCTGGTAATGTGTCTCATCAAAAAGGCTTTCCACAGCCAATCTGTCCTGGAATTAGCATTTGGTGTTTCCAACTATTTCTGTTTTTTCACAGGATGCTAGATCACAATACAATGTGTTATGCTTTGGTGGAAGTTTTGTGTGGGTATCTACAAAATAATAATGTTTCTCTTGAATGAAAAAAAAGATCACCTTTATTACAGTTTCTTACAACTTGTTTCAAGTATTATCATCTCTAGTATATTTTTTGAATAATCATACATATTTCTTTGATATCATTAAAAAATAAAAATACGTTTAGCTATGAAAGTAAAAGATAACTTTCCTTCAAAAACATTTTTTTTACAAAGATAACATTCCCTTGTTATTTTATTCTTGAAATCCGAGTATAGTACGGTTTATATTAGATTTTGTACTTTTAGAAAAACTACAGATTGGTTCACTCAATTTCGAATTTTATCGAAAATTTGTCATGCTGTTCGTGCTATCAACCAGCCGTAGAAAACAAACATTTTGTTTGATTCAGATTCAGATAATATCAAATCTTTCGATCAAGCTTCCGGGGTTGACTGACAGAATGTAACCTTCTTTAATCAGCAACATCCATAATTAGGAAGATGATAATTGACGTCTTGTTCTGACCGAACAATCCATTGAACACTGGATTCAACAAACGCTTGCTGATAGTGGCATCGATATTTCTGCTGGTAACTCACAGCCTCTACTTTAGCCACTTCTCGGGCTAGATTCAGTTTCGACGTCATTTCATGAGTTGGTTTTTTTAGGCCGATTTTTTGTGTCAACATAATATTATTTGAGTTTGAGAGACCACCTTTTAACTTTTACGATTATGGTTCTGGTGATCAAAATTTTTTCGCATTCAAGTTTTAATTTTGAGTATTTTGTTTCGTGTTTTTTTTTTTTAAAGTTCTATTTATTTAATTTTGCGTTATTTAATAATGCTTTAGTCTTATGTAATTATTCGTTAATGATTTAAATAAGCACCTACTCAAGCAAGCTTTTACGATTATTTTTTTGCAAAGTTATTAAACCTATTGCTTCATTTATTTCATCAATAATTTTTTCTTTCTCTACCCATAGATAATCAAAGAATATCTTGGTGCATCATTGATCTTGTTCTCTAAACATCTACATTAGTAAACAAAAAGCTTCTCTGAGAGTGAAGATGACATAATTGAATGATCAAGCGAGCTTACCTGAAGCGAAGCTCGATCTTAATTATGTCATCTTCACCGAAGAGAAGCAAGGTCCCTCCCTTCCCTAGAAAAGTTCCCCTGAAGATCAATGTTGCTGTAACACTACTCTGAAGATAATGAGTCAGGCGAGAGGTGAGACAGTACATGGAAGTGTTTTGCTTTCTCTGTCTACCTCTAAACATTTGTGCGAATGTTGGGTCGTATCAGCATAGATACTACATTAGTAAACAAAAAGCTTCTCTTCGGTGAAGATGACATAATTAAGATCGAGCTTCGCTTCAGGTAAGCTCGCTTGATCATTCAAAACTAATCGCAATTTATGAATGAAATCCTGTCATATGAGGTGAAACAATCATCGACTCATAAAAATAAAAATATTTATTTCGTGTGGGGAAAATTATCTTTGTCATTCCTACATTTGTATTAATTGTGTCAGTTTTTCTTGAAGTTCGATGTAAATTAATGGACTGTGGGAAATAACACTGGCTCAATCTAGTCATAAGAATGAATTAGATGTTCGAAAGTCATGCATTACTTGAACATTTTCTCTAGACATTTTCAAATATTTAAGGTAGAGAGGTAAAAGAGGTAAGTTAAGACTCGTGTAACTCAACTATAAACCTATAAATTACTAACTAAATAATGTAACACGATCATTTATTTAGTGTTTGTATTAAACGCAATGCAAATAGTGTTTTGGTATACTTTGGCATTTATATAGTAATGGAATGTATTGCACAAAAGTACTTAGTGGTGATTGAATTTACTCTTGCGTCGCCATACTTTAGTAAATTTTAAATTAAAATGTATGAAGTAACATTCATCAAGCATGATCTCATTTCATGTAAGAACACCAGGATATCTATCTCGCTCTTGCACCAGTATTTATTTGCTAAACTTACGGTCAGCTGAAAAAAACGAGTGTGGAATGGAATACCTATTAACGATTTAAAAACATTCCAGTAAACTACTTCTAAAATAATTATTTCTGTGTGAAATTTTTATGCTTTATAGTTTTCTTAGGCGACATTATTGTAGGTACCTACCTAATGAACCTACATACGATTATCTAAGTGTTATTCTGTGTATGTTTGGTTGCGTAGACAGTATGTACTGTGTATATTAGTCTCTGGGAGACTGCCCATAGTCTCAAGGCTAGTACGAGTCTGAATCTGAAATCATTGTGTGGCAGAATGTGCATTAGTACCTACATTTAGGATAATAAACTATTTCAAGTAAGATTTAACAACTTATTCTAAGTAGAGTCCGAGAACGATTGCCAAAATTAATCAGTACTTTTATTTGTTGTTATTTTTTGTTTATTTTACATACTTTTTCCATAAATTATATACCTATTTATTTTGGGACCAAATTAATTTATTACGAACCATGTTTTTTTATGTATTTGGTGTGTGTTCAGATTTGTTATTTATGATTTAATAAACAAACCAAAGTCTACATAATATTGTTTTTTACTGTGTGAGTATTATGTACATTATGATGATGGTAAAATATAATCCGCAATTATGATTTGTTGAGTTTTATTATTGTACCTACCCTACTCTACCCGAATCATACTGAAGGTTACCAAATTCAACCCTTTACTTATTTGATCTCAATAAGTTTATATTGCATAAACATGGCACGTACATATCACATGCACCCTGCATAGGTAGGGTATAGCAACTTTGAGGCAGACAATAGTACATTGTTCACCGAGAGGAGAAAGTGACCGATTACCGTCGAGGGTGTCGTTTGAAACACCCGAGATCGGGAATCGCACTTTCTCTCGAGTGATACATAGTGTTTTATACTACACCTACGAGGAAAATAAAAAACTAAAACTGAATCCTCAAACAACACACAAATTGAAAATGGTGCCAATGGCGTCTGCAATTTTCACATGTTCTTTTTTCAAATTGTTTATCCTGCCGCCGCAGGGTCGCACTGCCAGCCCGACACCATCCAACACACAGCTAGTGGCCAGTGTCATTTTGCGAACTTAGAGAGAGATAAAAACTCACTGTAAAAACTTTTTGATATTTAGGTTACCGGCGCATAGTCTTACCCAAAATTAAAAAAGAAAAACCACGTAAGAAATGGATTTTCATACACTTTTCTCTCCCGCTCAGATGCGTTTTCTCCCCGCATATTTGTTCGATATGCAATGACGTACTTTCTACCGTAAATTTGATAAAGTATCAAGGTACTTTCCAAGCAGGTGTAGTATAAAGGTTTTTATGTATGTTTTTAATTAATATTAATGAATTAGGTTTGTTAATGTCATAGGTGTAGTATTATAGTAATAGCTCAGATTAAATTAAATAAAGACTACATAATTGAAGATTGTCAATACTTTTACCTGACCATTAAACCTAACTGATGCTAACAAAGCAAATATGTACACATAAAAAAAAATTAATAGAGGATCTATTAAAAACACATTTAATAAAATTATTCTTAATTTTTTTAGGTTTGGTTTTAGGTAAGATTTTTAGGTTTTCTATTTCTTTTTTTCTTGAACGTTTTTGTTGGTTGTGGAGCTGACTTCTTTTCATCTTTATCTCCATTGGCTGTCTGACTGGTGGAGTCAAATACACCAGGCTTCCTTTTTTGTCGTTTTGGTTTTGTTTGTGGAGCTGACTTTTCATCTTCATCTCCATTGTTAGTAGAGACAAATATCCTTGCCTTCCTTTTCTGTCGTTTAGGTTTGTTTTGTGGAGATGACTTCTTTTCATCTTCATCTCCATAGCTAATGGATACAAATGCACCTGGCTTCCTTTTCTGTCGTTTTGGTGGTGGTGTTACTTTCTCTTCATCCGAGTCTGACTTTTCACTATCAGGATTTTCTTTAGTTTCTTCTAGTTTTTCAGTGACTTCATCAGTATTTTCTTCTTTCTTCACTAAGTGATTCTGCCTATTTAATGTAACACAAGTAACTCTGCAACTCACATTACAAGAACATAATTTGCTCAACTTAGAATCATCTACATTCCAGACTTTTATCTCCCCGGAACTTGAAGCAGAGTACAGCAACTCATTTTCAAAATGTAAACTTTTAACCCTCTGTTCATGAGCATGGTATGTCAAAGCTTCTGTGTCAGTTACAGTCAAAGTAATGATATTGCCATTCTCTAATCCAACATACAACCTTTCATCATCAATCCATTGTACTGATGTAGGTTTTGAGTTGCATGTAATTCTTTTTTCAACCCCAGCTTTGCTTATTGTCCATACATCTACTGTTTGTAGTGAGACTAGAGAAAACCTATCACCTCCTGGAGA
Organism: Plemyria rubiginata; assembly: GCA_963576535.1. Taxonomy (NCBI): domain Eukaryota; kingdom Metazoa; phylum Arthropoda; class Insecta; order Lepidoptera; family Geometridae; genus Plemyria; species Plemyria rubiginata. Next base: position 7,680,121 of record OY754917.1, on the reverse strand, counting down.
AAATCTGATTTCTGTAGGCAGGAGTACACCTTTACTGGCCAGATTAATGGTGAAAGCTCGGCGACCTTTGATAAGATTCCATGTTCGAAGTGTTTTGTCTCCTCCAATACTAAGAGCAATTTTGTCAGATGGATGTACTGCTATAGCAGTGACAGGGTGACCTAAAAAATATATATATATTTTGATTAATTTAGTTAGTGTATGTGTAGGCCCTAAGTTTCCTGCTTATTCTACTAGGCTTTGGTCATGAGCAACTGGTGTTAGACCTAGTTTTTAAGATGTTTCAAATTTATCCTTGAGATTGAACTGAAAAAGTATGATTTGAATTGATGTCTCAAAATTACCTTGATGTGCTTTCTTCCAAATTTTCTCAACTTGCCAGTTGCCGGTTCTGGTGACAATGATGGAACCATCATCACTACCCGTCAACAGATGCGTGCCGCCGTTTGTAAAAGCAACTGTATTTACAGTGCCGTCGTGGTTCATCAAAACTGTGTGTTCTTTGCGACTCTTCATGTCTACTACGACGACTTTGTCATCCGTACCGCCAGAGGCCAGAAACTTTCCGGATATGGACATGCATCGCACAGAAGCTGTATGAGATTGTGTGGCGAAAGTTTGTTTTAGCGTTTTGATCTGGAATAGAAAACATATAAAATAAAGAAATAATAAATTAAAACCAGTTTCAATTTCGGTACATAGCAGATTCTGGTACCTACTTACCGAATCTTCAGAACGGAGAGAATACCCAAGTACAAAACCTTCGTAAGTCCCTACTACTAGTTCATCCATGTTAATACGTTGAATTCAAACAAATGATGAACTTTATACGCAATCGTGAACAATGGCAGCAAACATTATTTTGCATATACTATTCCACCAAACCAATGTTTTTAACCTGAAATCTTGAAAAATCAAATCAAGTCAAGCGTGGTCAAGTCTTTCTTTCTTTCTTTTATGGCTCCTGTCATAGACAATCTTGCCAATGTCAAGTGATTCAGAGATTATACTCTTTGTAGTTATGTTTCTAGTCACGTCAGTCCAAAGTCAAGTCAGTCAATTGTTTTGAAGAGAATGGTGGCGGTTTCTTCAAAACATTTGAAACATTTTCGGTCAAATCACGATCACATAATACACTTTCATTTCAAATGCTTACACTTTGTGCTAAGACCACAAGTAATGTTGGTTAAAATACCACCAAAATTACACAACACGACTCAAAAAAACACTAAAAAAACAATTAAAATGAAAATGCTATGTTGCTTCGATAGATGACAGAAAACGAATCCCCCATGGTCAAGTCGTGAACTCGTGTGAGACTGACATGACATATGATGTTAATATGTCTGATATGACATACGTCATACACCAGTGGCGTCAACTGTCGCCGTCAACTTCAATCAAGTAGTCAAATTATAAAAATGTCACAGTCCTAGCCACAAACCAACACTGACAGATTTCTTGCTTGCTGCGGCAGGCAGACAGACAGACAAGACAAGACAGACCTTTGGACAGACAGCCACCAGCCAGCCAGCCAGTGCAAGTAAATTGTAAAAAATCTTGGATCTTTATTTATTTTGTGCAAAATATCGAATGGATTTCATTATTAATTTATTATTAAGTTAGATTATTTTTTATACTCCGCTAGAGCAGGAATATTTATCATTCTGGTAAGTGTAACCACGTTTACATTTACTTTTTCGATGCTTTGTATCGATCTCCAAGACTAGCATTATTTTGTTTTAGGATTCCCAAAAGAGGACTTACTTAGACATCTACAAGATGGATTTGGCCGAGACGATGAAGAATGTGCTCGCGAAGAGTACTGGTAGTTCAAGCGGTGCAGCCGCGTCTTCTAGTGCGACAACCCCTCACCCGTCGGATGGCTTTGTCACCGAGAAATTGTACATGCTTCTGCAGCTTTACTTGCAAAACAAGGGCTGGAGTCCGAGCATAGAGCTCTTGCAGTGCTTCAGTGACCTCAAGGATTCGTCTATGTTACCCAGTGCCCAGTATTTACAGTAAGTTTAATGTAAACCATATGTCATGCCTAATCATACCATACCTTAAGGTTATTTTATCCACAACAAAAATGAAACATATACAAGACTTATTTAAAATTGCTTGTTACTACTAAATTCTGATAAGGATCTTATTAGAATATAAATAGTGAAACCAACTTATAAACTAAACCTTGTTTATTTCAGAGTGATGGCTTCTAGAGTAGGATTAGACACACAAGGTAGACTGATATTAAGGGACAATGGTAAAATAATACTGCCTTATGAACACTTTGCGAATGCTGTTATGCTGAAACATATGAATGGACCCCATGGCTTGCATCTCGGAGTTGAAGCTACTGTCAGAGCTGTAAGTGCATAATGTTTTTTTAATAAACTAGTTTCAATGCCAATCTTGTGACTGCATTACTGAAGAAATAAATACATAACAGTTTATTAATTTTTATTATATTAGTGCCATAGAAGGCACTGGAATCAGGAACATAGTAAACTCCACAATGAAAAATAGAGAGCACTGGGATGGACACATTAGCAATTTTTTAAATGTTAATATGAATAATTGAAAGAGTACATATTCAAAATATGTTCACATTATCTTGTTTACTACTACAAAATCTCCATTAAAGTGTTGCATTAGAGAATGTGAGTAGCCATGACTGTTTGACATAATTATATTGTCTCTTTATTAAATGTAATGTATCTTGTTATGCAGGTAGTGGAATCCTACACAATAGGAAGGGAACAATTTGGAATGGAGAAAGAGTTTATTTTGGAAGTAATACAAAACTGCCCAAACCCAGCCTGTCGTTATTATAAAAGCCAGCTGGAGATGACTCAGAAATCTATGCATCATTTATCACAACAGCCTACATACATACCTGGTAAATTATGATTACCTTTTCTCTGTCTGAAATTTGCAATCTCCTAAACAGTAATGCAGAACTTAAAATGAACCATGCATTCTATTGTTTTGGTCAAAATCCACCTTGACATAAATTATAAATATTTTCCGACATTTCACACAACACTATTTTGTCCTAAACTTGTGCAAAGCTACTATGGGATAACTGATAGTATATTGAAAATCATCGTGACAGCAAATTGGTGAGATCTTTGGTGAGGATCAAACCTACAACTTAAAGTATAAGATTCTGTGTGACTACTTGTTTGACTGCCTTTTGTTATAAAATAGTCCTGCAGGAGTACTGTATAATGTCTGGTTTGCAGACGCTGGCGCGTCGAATCTCTCAGACAGTCAGGCTGTGGAGAGGCTTCTGCGAGGAGCTGCATTGTCGCAAGACTACCAACTGCCTCTAGCGCCACATCTCGCCGCACTCAGTGAGTTGCTAAATGATATCAATAATAGCCGTTTTAAATGGACATGATGTCAAATGTTTATTTGGATGCGTCTCTGATTGTCCCCAACATCCTAAAAGATTTGGGGCCTTACTACAAAAAAATAGGCAAACGTTAAACACTGCCTAAACTTTTGACATCTCTTGCCATTGCGTAATGGCAAACAGAGACAGCGCCAATTTTAGACACTGTTTAAAGTTAGACACCGTTTTGTAGTAAGGCTTTTGATGTTTGCATTGTTTAGTTCCAATTTGAAGGGTTTGGGTGCAACATGGGATTTGTTGTCAGTGGGGGGTGCTCACTCTAGTAATGTAATGTATTTTCACAAAAAGCATTACAATACTTCAACATCAGATGGGCTGTCTCCTTTACATTACCATTTCTCACTATGAATAGATCTTATTTCTTTATTGTTTCAAAAAACGAATCCTCATTCAGCTACCCTCACCAACGAGAAACCCGATCGCCGGCGCGAAGACAAGCTCTCTCAGCACCAGCAGATGCTGCTGCAGCATCAGACGCGCTCCCTCAGCCATCAGTCGCTGGACAAGTACAGCCATTCCACGCGCTCGTCCGCCTCCTCGCAGTCCGGCCTGGACGCCAAGGCGAAGCATCATTACAGCGATGATCATAAGATCACGGATTTCCTGAGGTAAATGTAATAGGCTTAAATCAGACTGGGCCTAAGTACCTACTAGTGGCTCTGGGAGCTGTAGACCTCGCGAGCATACTAAAAGTGAGCTATTTGAGGAATGTAATGTGCAAGTGCATTTTCTGTTTTGTGATTTTTTGATCTTTTTGATTTTTTTTGCATCATCTTGTGTAGAATGAGGTCCTTTGTGTTTCTCTCAAATTTGATTGAAAACCATCGATTGTTTGATGAGCTATCCTGTTCATCATGCTGAAGATCCTTATCAGATCTTCGGCAAACTTTTATGAGACCAACTTATAGTTACTAGTAGTAACCTTTCAAATAAAAAAAGAATAATCGAAATCGGATCTCATTTGGTGGATATATCCAGTATATCAAATAGCCCCCTTTTTGCCCTTTTTTTGGGGGAAGTACCCCTCCAATCAAAAATCCCCGACGACAAAAAAATTCTTATAAGTCATATAACCTGTGTACCAAGTTTCGTCCAGATCGGTTGAAAAATGCGACCTGTAGAGGAGAACAGACAGACAGACAGACATCCGGACAAACGCATTTTTGGCCAATGTGGAAACTGAGACGCTTCGCTCGCTTCGCTCGCTCGGTCAATTATTAGTAGCAGGTATTAGTAACAAACAAGTGTCATACAAAAGAACTGCTTGGACGCGTGGCAATATTTAAGGCGTTTCTCTTTTTTTGGTTTCTCTTATAATTTTCAACTGTAATTTTTTCGGATTAAAAGTACCTAGTCTATGTATATCTCTATCACGTTTAGAACGAAGTACTTAGCCGCTGTAAGTAGTTACTTTTCCTCCCTAGGGAGGAAAAGTACGTACTTACATTGAAAATGAGCGAAATGCTATTTTGCTGCCTGTTTTTAGGGCGCAAACTAAGTCTTCGAATTTATGTGATAAAAATATTATTATACAGCATATACATTTGACTCCCCAGGGCGAACCTAGAAAGCCTAGAGTCGCTGTCATCCGGCGCGGCGCACTCGGAGCGGGCCGCCGCCAGCGGCAGCGGCGGCGGCGGCGGCATCGGCGGCGGCCAGGAGCGAGTGGTGCGCGCCTTCGCCGAGCTCGCGCGCAACCTGCAGCGCATGCGGCCGTGCGTGCGCCCCGCCATGTGCAAGCCCTATGGCAAGCAGAGCGAGCAGCTGCAGAAAAGTAAGCTTGCCTTTTTAATCATCATCATCATCATTATAATTATCATCATCATCATTATAATTATCATCATCATCATTATAATTATCATCATCATCATTATAATTATCATCATCATCATTATAATTATCATCATCATCATCACTAACATCAACTTATTGCATCGGCAGCAACCTATAATCCACTTTTGGACTTAGGTCTCTCCGATGACGAGCCACTGAGCCCGGTCCCGGCTACGTAACCAGTTATACTTTTTTTAATACTACCTACTTACTATAATGCTAATTTACTGTAAAAATATCCACCAATATCATATTGATCATGGTTTCAGTTCTGCTCGACACTATCCAGTTAGTGCAGTCGCTGCGCAGTTATTTGCCGCCGCCCCATATTCAAGTCACTTCTTGGAAGAACGACGATAAGATACGGTAAGACTTAAGAGGCTGACACGTTAAAGTAATTCTCGCTCGCACATTTCAAAATTTAAATGATACAAAACAACAACTTTTTTTAAATAACCCAGCAAGAAAAAACACTCATACTACTATAACTCAAAAACTAATCGACTGATCTTACTCATATTTAAAAAAGATCACACGGGATAGACCAGCTTTCAAATAAAAAAAGAATTATCAAAATCGGTTTACCCAGTTCTTAAATACCTAACAAAAAAAAACAGTCAAATTGAGAACCTCTTTTTTGAAGTCAGCAAAACTATAATTTTGATCGATGTTTCGATTTCACACGATTACACAGTTTTTCTACTGAAAATGGTGCATTGGAACGATAACGAGAACGATTTGTAAACAAACTTTAGATTTATTCTCTCAAAATTTTAAAATTAGCGAGCGAGAAGTGCATACGTATTCTCGGCAGCATTTAGCTACTTTTTATCCATAACTCGATTATTTTTTATACAATTGATATTGATTATCGTATCATAACTTTTCGATTTTCATTACAGTTCCAACACCATGGACGATTTGGAGTCTCGCAAAATCGTGAGCGGTAACTAACTTGTTGGACAACGATGAAGTTCGTTCGCGTTACTTGTTCTTTCTTAGTCACCTTGCGTTAATATGGTGGCCCAGAATGTAATCTGTGACCGACGGTGAATGAACCAGTGTGGTGACAGGACTAAATTCTTCATGTAAAGCCATACAAAAGGTATCAGAGTAATTTTATAGGATTGTAATGCCTATGCACGGTTAAAATCCCTTAGATCACGGTACATAAGGTCTATGACGATATAGAGGTAGGCAGAGACACGTCTTATATGAAATTTAGCACATGCCCTCGTAATTATTATCACCACACGGGTTTCCGACTGTTGTAATCTTTGTACCACGATGGCGGTACATTATGAAGTTTTATGTATATACCATTTGTACTTTTACTATGATTCTATTGGTTAGTTTATATTGTGTATTGTCATCAAACCCAGTAGAAATTTGTCTCGCAAAGATAAATCACACAAATGCCTAAAATGGTAGGAGTACGGTAGATATCGGTCCTGAGGGCTCATAAAAAGCATAAAGACCGATAGTCAAGTGTCAATCCAAATATTGTAGGTCTCTGCATTTTTTGCAATATTCCATACACTGAGAGCTAAAATATATATATGACAGTGTTTGATGACAAAAAAAAGTATGAATGATTTGAATGGTTCCTTATAAATTTTAAATCTATACTTTCGGATCTGACACATGTTTTAGAAATATTTCTTGCCATTCTTTTGGTTGACTGCTTCTGTCTCGATTTATATACTTTTTATACATTTTTGTATACACTATTATTATTTATTATTCTAAGATGTGACTGCATTTTGATGTGGGGCATTGTTGGGTCATGTGGTGGGATCATTGTCCGCATTGTTCTTATAAATTAGTGTTAATGAGTAATGGGCACTGTATCTTGCCATTTTTCTTAGATCCAGCGCTGTCTAGTGCTGGACCAAACTTAACCTAGACAGACAGTCTAGAATCTAGATTGTCTGTCTGCACTAAAAACTGCACTGTATCCAAAAAATAGACTTATTTTTTGGATAGATCTGTGACTAAACAAGTTAACGTTGCGTGTGCTCTAATTATGATAGTTTAAGCACAAAATAGTTTTATTTTCATGCATTTAGCATTGTTTTGAGTTTTTTATTGCTTTGTTGATGTTCGCAAATTTACCGATTTATTATATTGTAATTATTGCTTTTGATGTTACATTTCCGTACGGTATTTTATAGTTCGTCCCAGTTTATAATAAGTTTTATTTTTTTATCAGTTTATTCTCGTAAGTGCATTATTTACACTGTGATAGAGGTGTAATAGGTGTAGGTCTGATTAATCTCGTTTATATGAATGGTATTTCATCTGAGGTCGCTGTACAGTCAAAAAAAATACTTGTAATAATCGAAAAGTCACTCACTGACTGACTCACATCACAAAATCTCCAAAACTACAAGGCCTAGAGGTCTGAAATTGGCACAAGTAGGTAGGTACATTGTGAGAGGTGTAGGCGCTCACTAAGAAACGAATTTTGAAATATAAGTTGTATCGAATATAGTTTAAGTTCGGTACAAACTTAAATATCTATTTTCAACCTTCTTTTGTATTGCATATTTTTAAACCACAATTCACAAAACCTCTCAAAGTACCTTCATGTAAATATATTCGCGATGAAGATGTGCGATTTCCACTAGTATATCGAAATTTTTACTAGCTTAATCGTAAGTAATTGAAATTAATTTGAGTGAAATTTGTATTTTGTTTTTCAAGTTTGACTGTACGGTACCTTTGTAAGATTCACGAAGGATAAGTAAATAACAATTTTTCCACTTCTCTATTTCTTGAAGTAGATGAAAGACAATGTAAATTAGTGCAGTACCCGGCTGTTAAATTTACAGGATGACGTGACGTTTTGTAAAAGTACAATAACAATCCCCTATTACGAGTACGTGTACGAGTATGATATAATGTTTTGGCCAAAAGACTTCCTGCAAAGAATATTTGTATGATTCGCCGCTTGTTTCTTATGTGTAATCGGTTGGTTGAATGGCTAGTCCATTTTCGATGGAATTTCAGTCATGTATAGAGGATGGAATTTCAGTGATGTTCAGAGAATGCTGATTTTTAGAGGGTCCCTTAATGTAAAGTAAAAAAGTATAAAAATTAAAGTACCTAAAAGTTTATTTTGGAACTAGGGTACAAGATAAAACTAAAAATAGTGTAAACGATACTGACTGCAAAAGTATAAAACTGTGTCGCAGTAACGCCCCCCCCCTCATGGCAAATAATTTTCAAATTTAAAAATAAATCATATGTAGGTATTGGTTTCATTTATCAGGAAAGGTCCTTTTGCTATTAACAATTCGAAAAATTCAATTTCTTCCTTTTTTGGCCTAGTGATTATTTCAAGTACTGAGTTTTTTTTTAATATTTTAGTTTTACTGTGTAATATTTACTGGCTGGGTACTGCAAATGCGTATGTAATGTGAGGTGAAGTTCGCCATGTCTTGTCTGTAGGAATGATATAGTATCTTAATGAAGACTGCAATTTTTCACATCTTAGCTAATGTCTGTGGATTTGTAAGAATAGGTTTGGGAAGTGTGTACTGCATACTTAGAATGAGTAACGAAATATTGTTTAAGGCGATGTCAACAACTAATGTCTCGCTCGCACATTTCCACGTTTTGAAAGATTTACAACCACTGAACTTGTTTATGAAGGTTCTCATTTCGACTATTTTTTTATATAGCGCAGCAGAATAAGCTAATGATTTTATGTAAGTTTTGTATCGTGTTTTCTTTAAGTTTAAGTGGGTAATCTGCTCCAAAAATAAATTTCTAAGTATATAGTACACAGAAAACGAAATGTTAGGAGTAAGGTAAACAACATGAGTCTTTACTTCCAAATGCATCACAACGTGTGAAATAATGATTACTTACATAAGTTTATTAGTGCAATAAATGAGGCAAAGCCTTCTTTGAAAATTTGTATCCTAAGTAGTAGGTCTAAATATATTATGTATTCGCATATTTAGCATCACATCTTAGTTATATTTTATTTGAAGTAAGTTTCGTTGTGTTATCGTGTCTCGTGGTTTGGTGGTTATCATAGTAAGCGTCTTTTGTCGGCTCAACGAATCGCAACGTGAAATCTAAGTGCTGTTTAAATACCATATTATGTAATTAGTGAATAAAGGACGGATTTAAAGCGAGGGCCATAGAATCTTGCCACTTGCACTCTTCTCTTCTCTTAATTAGTCGAAATAATTAACATGAATAAACGCCACCGTGAATGCTTTAGATTGCCGAAGCGTTTTATCAAGAACACAGTCAACGTTATGCAAAGTTAGACGACACTTTTGGATAGTCAACCATTGCGTTTAGGACGCCTAGAAAGGACGTTTAACTATGATTGAAAAATATTTATTTAATATTTTGTAAGTCGCGTTTGACTGTTTTGAATGTAATGTTAAGCAGCTCTGACATTATTGTTTAGTTATTAAGCTTGATATTTTTGTTTAAAACTTGGGTGTGATGGTTTTCCATGTAATTATTGATCACTTCATTGCATAATCCAAATATAACGAGGCTATTATGTTTGATGACAACTTGCAATACACCTTAGTGTAATATTAAGCTGATATAACTGTCGACTATTTACTCATAAGTATTAACATTTTCCATAAGAATCTCTCTGTATTAGAATATTAAGCTTTCTAGTCAAAAATTGATTTCATCTCACATAATTATGCGAATTGGTCCCGATACGCGTAGATACTACTTTCTGCCTGACCATAATTTTATTTATAGCAACCCTTTTGGTAATTGATCTCAAAATTATGCTTAAAACATTATGTTAATAGTTTAAAGGCAAAACAAATTGGTGGGGTAAAATCCTTTTTTTCATAAACTTGTTGGTTTTATGTAATTTTATAACTTTTATATATTCATAACATGTTCACATTACTTAGTTTAGTGATCTTCTAACGCACCAATAATAATACATAATAATAGACGACGTAATTTAATGACTTGCTTCGGAAACTCTTTTGAATCGGAATCATAAAATAAATCATAATGGCATCTGGATTCTGTGATAATCAAAATCTAATTTTGGTGTTTTGCAATATTTATATAAAGAAGTCTCTCTTTATGTTACTAAAATATACGTTTCTGATGTTGGCAAAGCGCGAATACTATAAGCTAAAATATTAAAAACAACCCAAGAGTACAAGTCTCTCAATAAACTTCTTACATTCTCGCTTTGCCATCTTGTAAGTTATTGTTTGTCGGTATATTTTAATAAAAACTGTAAATTAGTACCTAATGAAAAACAGTGCTTAGAATAAATGATAAAATATACTTCGTCGTTTTATTTAGTAACATTCTGTAAGTAGAGAACCTACCCTAAAAAATTAAGACAAGGCTGAAATTTAATATTCATAGATAAATAGCAAATACTTAAACTAAAAAAAATACACACCACATAATAATTACACTTAACAGAACAGCGAAAAACATCTGAGTGATATCACAGATAAAAGAATACTATACGTGATATACAATGGACGGTTTTATCGCTAAGAGCGATCTCTTCCAGACAATATCATACCTACCTATTAGTTTTTTTTTTTGAATGCCCAAATAATATGTTTACTATCTGCTTAACAGATTTTGGTAAATGAGGTAGTGTCGTTGGATCGTGAATGTCGATCTGAACAACACTAGATGAATCACAGTTTCATCTAGTGGATCCAGCGCTAGTGAATGTATGAACTCACTGCGGATTCCTTCGTCACTTGGATGAATGACATCAAGATGTTGAGCACAGTTTACTTCAACTTCCCGCGAGGCGAATTGTTTTGATTTTTAACCGTCTCCAAAAGAGGAGGTTATCAATACGACTGTTTTTTAAAAGTTTGTTACCTCATAACTTTTTACTGAGTGGACCGAATTTGATGATTCTTTTTTTTATCGCAAACTGGTTCATGTCATGTGGTCCCATTTAAATTGATGAGAAAGATGTGACGAGTAGTTTTTTAATTATAGTAAGAGTGTATTTTCAAGTGTATCCAAAGTCGGTTATTTCTTAAGAGTTATTGTTTTGTCTTGAAAATTGTTGGACTAAATAGCGGGTAGTTTTTCGAGTTTTCACGTCTCCTCTAGGATCACATAATCAAATCTTCCTAAGGATAGATCACAATAAAAACACTCTTTAGAGTAAAACATTTATTAAAAACGTCTAGGTATGTGGGTGAATCAACTTTTAAGACACTCCTTTGACAACATTATGAACAACTAACAATAAAAAATAAATCATCGAAATATTATGAAAATATACTGTAAAATATATCTATTTTTAGGTTTTGCAGTGGGGCACGACATCTAAGCTAATATTAACGAGTTTTTTTAGAAAAAGTGACGAGGGTACCTCATAAATATCCATTGCAACGCTGTAGAGCGACAATAAACCTACGCGCACCAGCTGAGAACTTAATTTAGGCTGGGGGGGCGGTAAAGCTAGGTAGAGATTTTTTGATCATACCAACTAAATATTAGACAATAATCGCCTTAGATGACACCAAGGTAGGCGTCATCTCTTGATAACGGTCATGAATTTTTATCGGTAACTCTGTAGAATTGATGTTTTGATCAAAGTTTGGGACAAAAGTTTGGATGCACGAAAAATATAAAATATTTGTCAAACTTTTATAAATGTTAACTTTAAACGTAAGTTTATCTTTTTCTGAATCATAATATTGGGTAAAAAGGCTGTGCATTCATACCTTTTTTTTAAGATACGTCCTAAATTGTATCGTCATCTAGGCCTGGGGACACATGTTTTTTGTATGGATAGTGCTTATGTTCTGCTGAGTTACCATAATAAAGTCAAAAATTTTCCTATTAACTATAAAATACTATGAAACTAGCATGTTAGGAAAGGATCTAAGTTTACGTTAACATCAAAACAAACATATTTTATAAGGAAATTAGGATTTTTATGCTCTTTGCATGACAGGGACACAAAAGGAGTGCCTTAAAAGTTGATTCACCCATGTATCACAAACATCTAGGTCAATAAAATTGATGAATAAAAATGCTAATTCGGAACTAAATAAAATCACAATAAAGTTTAATAAATGCCATGCAATAAGTACCAACTAACAATACTTTATAATTTAACGTTTTTAACGCAGTGTTTTTGGCACCAAACACGTGAAAAATCTACTCAGTTAAAAATACCAGATTTAATGTAAACAGCCATTACCGAAACGAAACAACGAACACATAGCTAAAAAATATACCAAGACAGCAACATCCCATTTTCTCAAACGTTTAACGCATAGGGTATTGGGGGCTTTGTTACAATATTCAAGTGGTGCTCGGCAGAATACTTGGCAAGAATTAGTGATAGAAGCTGGATGCTAAAGAGTCAAAACCGAAAAGTGTAGCATTTGAAGGCATTGGCCTTCAAACGCTACAAGCCTTGGGTGGAGGGAGGGAGGAAATTTAATTTACCAACTAATAATTATTGAATCCCACTGATTTTATTATACTTGACGACCCCGTCTGGCAATGGCTTTTATACACTGAAGATATTACAAAATTGATTATGAACATTATTTTTAGTAGTATCTAAGTAATATAATTTATTATTGAGTAAATGGCATGGTACAAAACATGCGTTGTATAATCATATATCTATTTTATAGTGCATATAAATATTACGTTTAATCTTATCACATATAAGTAACTATAAATACCACGACACAAACAGTTACAGTAAAAATTTAAAATATGTACCCTTTTATCATTTTATAATATCATTTTGTGCGCGATTTGTCGTATCAAGTATTTTACTTGCATACTTTAAAGGTTTACACAATTTTATAATAATTTAGATTTCTTTTTCAAACATCTTTGTTAATGAGCATAAAATTGAAAATAGGTATACGGTGAGCCACGCTACTAGTTGATAACTAATAATTATATATTTTGGAAATGTATACACAAACATCGAAAAGCGAGGTAGATATTGAAGGAGCATACAATAAAATTTATTCACACGGCCATCTATTCTAAGTACAAACATTTAAATAGTGAGAAACTCATGGGAATGTAGAAGTATCTGGCTTGTAAACGAGCGTAGACAAGAAATACGCTTACCAAAAGGGCCCGTTCTCTATCAAGACAAACAGGAAAGACCGTGAGGACGAAGCCCCAAGCGAAACATCAGAGCGCCTGGAAATGCCGGTGCATCAGACATTCCATTAAGTATAAGTACAGTGGCTTGATGGGACTCCAAATGGAGTTATTGTGGAGCCGATCCCACAAAATAGAAAGAAAGGCGGTTCGAAGGGTGTGAGCGAGAGTTTAAAATCTGGTGTGCCTCAAAATGATGAGTGCAGGGCCGTACCGTAGGGTTAGTTCAAAGTCAAAATATGTTTATTTATTAAAATCACAAGGATGGTCCTTGAGTTCTTTTGCTCAGTTAGTTCCGGCGTGAACAGATACACTGAATCGCCTAGCCAGAATACGGTTTGTTAGAGCCCACAAGATCAGCTTGAATAAAACTTCCTCTGTCAAGAACTGGATGAAGAAAATGTTCAACAGTCAAATTGTAGGCAGATTATTACAAGCCACGGCAGCCCTGCGCTCTTGTAATCCACTTAAGCCAGTTTTGTAGTGTTTAGATTTATCCTCTTATTCATAATCCCTGCCATTTGATAGCGACTCAATAGAGTATTCTTGTCATTGTCACTTTCATGCCAACGAAAAGAGACTGCAACAGACTTATCGGTCTGGTAAGCTATTGGCGCGCATCTTAAACCATTATGAATAAGGGCCTTAGTCTAGCAATGTTCTATTGAAAGTATCTGGAGTGTCTTATTTAATGGAATTTCAACTAACTCGAAAATTTAACTAATAGTGAAAATGTCAGTCCTCTCAGAGTTGGTTCTTTTGTTGAGTTAGTTTCGGCGTGAACACATAAACAGAGTCATCGAGCCAGTAGTAAGCTTGCGAGAAGTCTCCCTCGCAAAGGTACGGCGCTCGAGTCCACGAGACCAGCTCGTATCCTGCCTCCTCTGTCATGAACTGGACGAAGGCTGATGCTTGCTCCTCGAAGCCGAAGCCTTGAATCGGAAGGCGCTCCTCTGGTTTGTGATCGGGGGTTACTGTAACACAAAAACTTGTATTTTTTTATGTAACCTTTTGTGTCAGTTTTTTGAAGAATTGCACTGTTCCATCGCTATTCTCATTGCAATGCGTGCATTGTAGGCTCTTGGAGTACTTTTTGGAGGGTGTGTGAAATGATAGATTTTCAATATGAAGAAATGGTTATTGTTCTACTTTAGCGACGTGTGTGTGACGTTAACATCCAGACAGAGAACAAACATCATGTTCATCACACAAATGTTTGTTTTCGGGTGGGGTGGGGCACGGCCTACGGCGCAGAAGGCAGAGCTACTACCAACTGAGCTCTATAGGCTATCCCCACTTAGCTATACCTACCTTCCTAATGGCTAATCATACTGAATTTTGCAGTCACATTACTAAGCTGACTTAGCCGCGGTTTCTTCATGCTGTTTTTCAAACCTTTGACCTTAGGACTTGAGCATGTGTTTGACATTCACCATCGATGCTCTCATAGGTAAAAATTTCACAATTTAGTTTTTGTATTCATCCATTAATAGAGTAGTCAGTATCCATTAATCATCATCATCATCAGCCTACAGAAGTCACCATTCGAGAACCTTTATTCCCCAGCCTTTATTCCTTTAATCTTCTTCTTCTATCTATATATATAAAAGGCAAAAGTGATTGACTGATGACAACGCACAGGCCAAACCCTTAGGACCAGAAACTTGAATTTTCGCACACGTATTCCTCTCATGACGTAAGCGTTAGTGGGTATAAAGGAAGGACTTTTCTAAATTCAACCCCCAAAGGGGTGAAATAGAGGATAAAAGTTTGTATGAATGTTTTAAGGTAGGCCGCGGTTTCAGCTAGTCCATTACTAAACCTTCATAGTCACTAGCTAGAAAGACATTTGTTTCAGCAGGTTTCCTTACCTTCGACGTAAGGTTTGTAAGGCAGCACGAGTGCTAGCATCAGAACGCCTCCCGGGCCAATCGCGCCGCGAGCCTCTTCCAGCATGGTCTTCGGCTTGCTGCAGCGGTCGAGCAGATTCAGCATGCACACGCATTGGAACTGCTGACCGTGCCACCAGGTGTCGATATCTAGAAGCCTTAATCCACCGAAAAAGTATTGGAAATATTTAACCAATTAAAGTGAAGGTTAGTAACTTGCAAAACATAGTCCGTTTTATGATATTCTTGTGTTTTTGGGGACTTAAGCAAAACGCAGAGAAATGAGAATCCTTATGGCTGATCAACAACAGTCTGAAAAAGTCCACATTTAGACAGTCCACAGTAAAAGTCGACAAGTAGACCTGTTTTATATTTTTATGAGGACAAACGGTATTGTGCAATGCCCGTGAGAGCTATTTATTTGGGTTTTAAATAAAGGTTAAATTTATTGAATTTAACTTGCAAACTTCTCTATTAAATCAAAGACAGTAACCTGTTAAGGTTCCTTTGCTAAACATCAGGTGGGCCATCTGCTTGTTCCATCAGCTAGTTGTATAAAAAAAAAAAATTAAGATATTATTACACTTACGCATAGCCCTTCTTGGACAACGCATTTCTCATGCTGCCCGATATCTCTGTAGCATACATGGCAGAGTACAGTCTAGAGAATCTCCTGCTGACTTCGCCGTCCCCAGCGCCCACGTCGACCAACGCGCCGGAGCCATCGCGCGCTGGCCGCGGCGCAGAGTTCAGCAACTGTCGTGTTTGGTTCTCGGAGAGGACGAACATAGACCCACGGCCGAGCCATCTGAAATGAAGAAAACGAATTGCTAGTCACAGCACACGCCTGTTTCGTAATCCTTGTCATTTTATAGAAGCTCTATAAGGCTGGTGAAGCCGTCGACCAATATGAAACCACCAACAAGCTAATAAAATAACAAAATAGTAGCAGACCACGATTTAACTAGAAAGTCTGAACTATTATCGCTTGTTATAACATCTCAATTAGAGGGAACAATTTCAAAACGTGCAACGTGCAGTTGTTTATTGCCTTCCAGCGCTATTTCAATGCACCCATTAATCTTATCCAAGTTAATTGTCGAAACAACTAAGTTGGCTCGTTGTTGCAACCTTCTAATTTAAACGTAAACTTCCTTGAAAGCGATTTGCGGTGCAGTCGCGACGTACCTGAGCAACAATAGCGCAATTATCCACTACTGTTGTTGGTCGTATGGTGGTGGTTGTTCCTATGGAGGATTGCGTCGGGCTGCAATTACCGAGGATAAAGTACAAAGCGGGCTGTGGGCTGCGGGCAGTGCGGCGTCTAGCGGCTCGGCAAATTGTGCGCCGGAGGGAGCCGCCCGCGCCCGCGCCTCGACGTCTTCATCGCGCCCCGGGGAGCGGCGAAAGTGGATAATGAGAACTAAATCCAGCTCTCATTAGCTGAGGCCGAGCGTCGCACCGATCGATACGAATTCGTCTTCGGCGGGTAAAGGGATAATCGGCGCGAGGGCCAAGCTCTGTTATTAGCCGTAGTACCATATATCACGCGCGGCATTATCCGCGGCCCCCGGCGTCCGCGCCGCAATTACTGCAGCGAACGGTGCAGTTCGGTACAATACCCTATCTAGCCAGGCTCAGTTCAAAATGCTCAATTACGAAAAGGTAATAGGAAATTTTTCAGCGCTTCCTTTTCGGGTCATCGAATGGCGCGTTGGTTTGTTTTGTTATGAGAATGATTGTGTGTGACACACGTGTCGTTATCGAGTGCGCACATAGAGCGGGTGTCTGGGCGACGTTCGCAGCTCGTTTCGGAGCGGTCCGGATTGATTGCTTTATTGTCCCGTCGTTCGCGGCGGCGGCGGTGCGGTGGTGGCGAGCTGGCGACGCGCGATACATGTTACATGAACCAGTCGCGCGGCCGCAACTAATGAGCACCGACACCGCGTAATTGTCACCCAGAGCAGTGTAAACTCGCCATTCCAACACCTCGAGACGAGCTACGATTGAGTCAACACGCAAAAACATCTCGAGAATATGACGTCAGTCGCTATCGGAATGCTGCGAGACTCGTAGTATGATTGATTTATTAGGACCATAACGAGAATGAGTTGCGTTCGGAGAGCTTCTTTAGTTACCCTCGTAAAAAGTCACAAAAGGAATCTGTTAAAGCGTTCCGGTTTCCTTAAGGGTATTCGATGGCACATAACGAGAGCTGTGCCGACGGAGTAATAGGAAGGTAACGGAAACCTCAACATAGAGCGCTGTCTGGTCGCGTCGAAAATTGTGAGGCTAGGGGTGATGTTAAATCGAGTAGAGCAGTAGGTGGATAGGCGGGTGCGGTGTATCTATTTCAATAGAATGCGGTGGCTTGCAACAAGGAATCCGATGCGGTTATCGACGGCGGAGGTGAGAGATGTGTCGCCGGCCGGGCGTCGGGCGCCGAGGGGGTCGGCAGGGCTCGTATCGCGATTGCATCGGAGAGCAAACAAGCGGGCGGGGTGTCTCGGTGGCTCCCGCCGCTCAAATCATATTACCCCCGGCCTCACACTCGCTCCGGCTCCACACGTCATTTGAGTCTGCGTCGCTATGACGACGGCCCGGGCCGTGCATGATATTAGTCCGCGTGCGGATCATCTCCGGCCGTTTAAACTTAACGCGCCGCCTCGCGCGGGAAATTAAAACCGGCTCCGGACCGGAACGCGCGATCTATACCCTCGCTCGCGTCGTCCGCACGCTGCCGACGCCGCCGCCGCGCCGCCCGCCTCTCATACCTCCACCCGTCCCACAGCGACACAAAATGACTCTACGCGCATGCAGAATATAATACATAATGAATACAACATTATAGATGAATTAAAATCATATTTTTGTAATAAGGTACATATATACCTACCAACTCACAAGGTTTAATGAACTCCATCATGATACTCAATAGTTTTGTACATAGGTATGTGACAAATTGATGTAAATAACATGTGCAAGCTAAATAAAAATATAGGTACGGAATAACTTGGGCACAAATCTATAATAATTATGAACTTGTCAATAAAATTTATAGCATCAGCCGAAACCCCATTAGAATGGTTAGGTACGTCATTCCGTATTCATGCCGAGGAGCTTCTAAACGTTATTTACTGCGTATAAACACACTACAGATATGTACACATTAAACACGGTGGCACAGATAGGAAGAGCTCCACCCCATGTATGTAGATACATACACATTTGCTTTACTCAAAGACATTGTCGCTTTCAGGCACCTCATTAGAGAGCGTCCCATGTGAGCCTACCCACACTCCCTTCCCATTCCACCGCTACACCCCACACACACATGCACGGAGCATGGAGACGAGAGCAATTCTTTCTCTGCGCTCGCAAACTTGGATGGATAATTACACTTAGATAAGAACTCGTTGCTCCTTATGTGTTATACGATTTTCATACGTTTAGTTATAGAAAAAGACGTTTGAAAGTTAAAGAGAGACGAGCGTGGAAACAAATGGGCTCCGAGATGTCTCTGGGGATCGGAGAGCGAATAATGTCTTTCAATAATAGTTAATCCGTATGATTAGGCAGTGATAGCTCGACGATTGTGGCTTGCGGTCCAGACAGGGCCCGTTACAGGGGTAGTATCTTATTATCGTCGAAATCGGGAAAGACGTTATCTATTATTAAAGTGAAATAAAAATCAAGTTGTATGGAGCACAATCGATTGTCGCGGTGTCATAACCCCGAACAGCACTCAAGCTGCAATAAACTATAAAAAAGTGGATGGTAAAATGTATAAACAATGAGAGCACGGCTAAAACGTTTTAGTGTTAAGAGTGGGCCCATAAACTGTTGACACGCACCCGTAAAATATTAACGATTCCTTCAAGAAAAATGACGACTATCAATGTAGGTACCGATTTTCGGTCGCGCGAGGACGCGCTACAAATAATGGCTGTGCCGAATTTATACACGGACCCGAATTGCCCCGATTGAATATTTTACCAGGCCACGAATGCGTCCGGCGATATTTTTCTATTTCGCCACCCATTTTTACTATCAATTGCTTAGTTTCCCCTTTAATATTATTCAAGCGACGACTGCCTGTTGTGTCTAGCTCGCTTTAACACGCTATATAATTCAACATCAAGGCAATTGCTTACTGTTATTTGATAGTCGTCTATTTCTTGTTATTTTATTGAATTCTGATAGAATTTAGGGTGCTAGCAGTACCTATATACCATTGCTTTACTGTAATCTAAGACAAAATAATGTTGGATGGATTTGGCAACAGTGTTTTACTTTTTAAAGGTGTTAAGCTTACGGGAAGATGCACATCAGATAACGAAGTGCAAATTATTGTTGGCGTTTCGGAAACACAATAACCTCTAAAGGTGGTAAAGGCGTGGGTTCAATTCGAATCCCAGCCAAGGTTTTAAATAACTTCTCGGAGGCGAATGGTTTATTGCTTATTGAGTAGCGCTGACGAGACGCGCCTCCGACGATAAAACATGCGCAGAGTGGAATCTCACTCAATATCACAATATACACGGAGACATTGAAATTATCGCTCGGTGGGAGGCGCGCCTCGGACGAGGTGGACTAAAGTAAAATAAGAAAAAGGGTTTGTTTGAAACAATGAGCATTTTCGCGATGTCTGTGCGTGCGGACGCGTGGTGTCGCGCGGTGCGGCGGCGGCGCGGGCGCAGGAGCGGACGCGAGCGCGGTACGCGCCAGGCGCGCGCTATTGGACGCTGCGCGGTGGGCGGGGCGAGCGACAAACTGCGCGCACGCAAATAGCGCACCCGCACACAAATTAAAACAATAAAATGAAAGTAGTAAAACAAAGTAAGCACCGAAGAGTATCCACTATCGAAAGGCTTAATGGCCGAGCGGAGGCGGCGGCGTCATCTCGATTTATTGGCCGAGGAGCTTCGTCCCGCTGTGGACTGATCGACTGACCAAATTAACCGTACGGCCTCTACTCGGAACTCGTTGTTATCTGGTAGAGAAGTATTCACAATAGATTAAGAAAATAGGCTCCTTACCATTATTTTTCAGAAACACAAACAGATATAGTAACAGTTAAGGACTTACTCCTGAATCGTGAGTGGAAAACTAAAAGTTTAACTCGAACATGTGTTTCAGTACAAACTAAGTCTCAGAGTGCGCAGCTCTACATTGCAGAGAGAAAATTTTCAAAGTTTGAACTAGCATATTATATCATGTTTGAAGCATACACTCGGTTGCAACGCGTAACATAGTTCTTTTGGGGATTCTATTGGGATCTGTCTGTCTCACGAGTTCGGAGGCTTCTCGAAGGCTTGCAATGAGGGAAATACGACGCCGTGGTACGGGTAACGAATGTCTTCTCATTTACTAATGTGTCACATGCAGGCGGCGTTGTTTCACTGGCGGCCGAGGGGGGAGCGCCTTCGACTGGAAGAGGGGGAGGGTTGGGAGACTAGAGATGACCAATCGTAGAGCAACCACCCGCCTTGGACGTTGCAACGTTAATTATTACGGTGCACGAAGCCATGTCCGTATGGATCAGATATCTCAATAAACATGTGCCCGCCTACTAAGCCATGCTCAAGATCTGCTGAAAATATAACTCTAAATAAATCTAAATATGACGATTACACATTTTATTATAAGGTCCCTTACCTACATTGAAATTAAAAAGTCGCTAAATTAAGGCATAGGTACCACTCACCATGTGTAATGATGACAGTTAACATTTTAGTATCAGGCTCATGAAACAACATAGATGGCAACATGGACGTGTCTTGATATCATCTTAAATTATATTTAATAAGGAAAATCTTAAGAAAGTTCCTCATAAAGTAGACCGCTCCATGGTCCGTGGTACCGCGACGAGAATGGAAACAAGCATTAAGTTGTGGATGCGTGATTGTGAAAAGGAGCGTGATTAGAGCAGTGGCAGCTAGCGGAGGCTTCATTAGGAGCCGCGGGCTGGCGCGGCCTCGGGGGAGCTCATCTCAGGAGGCTGCATGCAGCTGCGCGCGCAAACAAATTAAAACGTAAGACGCGCCCTAATCAATAGCCGACTTCGCCGCGAAGCCGAATTAACTCGGCCGAATGAAAAAATGAGCAAAATTATATTCGCGCTTCACCTCAACCCCCTACCCGGCGCGCCCGGAGGAAATTGCTTTTCTTTCAGTGGGCGCACACACTCCCCGCGCCTCGCCGCGCGCGACGACGTGAGCGCGAGAGGGTTAGCGCCGACACACACAATATTATAATTTACGTTTCCTCGTATATCGAGGTGTAAGTAGGTACTTTACCTGGGCGTTTCACGCCCGCTCAGCCCTCGGCTCACGCTAAATCTGAGCTTTATACGTTCACTTGACGCGACGAGAGCGATATTAGTTTCGAGTCGACTCCTACCCTGCTACAATATTTATTAACGCTCCACTAGCTTTATATATGGCAGGTACAGTTACACTTTTTCATTTCCGTCTTTAAAAGCACCTTGAGTACCAACAGGTAATGCGGATCGGGAACAGAATAACCCCAACTATGTACTTACTTTCACAAACACGGTCATAACTTCAATGTTTGCCGAGGAGCGTTTTGATCGTAACGTGTGGTGGGTTGGGTAGGAGCTCGCGGAGTCGTGTGAACGTAATTCTGAAAATCTCATTACATGTAACACGATGAAATGTGATAGGTAATGAAAACACGCTTGCCTGATACCTCAGGCGTTAGTTCTCTATTTCAAGACGGCGTCAGTAAATTTTCCTCTAGATAATTAGAGAATTCAAACTATTCTATAGCACTACCATATATGTATGACTAAGGGTGATTTGGTGACTAATTAAGAGCATTCGAGCTGAAAGCTTACATAAGGGTCCGGCAGTTAGGTACTGAAAGAATCGCAGTTTCATTAACGGATATCGCGAGCTCTAATCTGGGCGCCAGCCGCCCGCCCAATTAACGCGTGGGCGATGAGATGGCCGGGCGGGCGGGCTCGCCGGCCAATGGCGGCCGCGCAGGGATTAATTAAGTAACTTCCCGTCTGCACCCCTCTCCCCTGCACCCCCCGTGCACCTCACACCCGCAGCGGAGTCTGCGGACACGCCCGGAAAACTAACCACCTAATGAGGGGAGATGACCTCACGTGCTTGTGTGCTTTGTCTATTCAACGTATGTGCAAACTACGTTCATTTGTGTGCAAGCGCTGGCCTTTCGTGTGTCCGTTATGTAAGCGACGCGACGTACTCGCATTATCTACACGACGCCGTAGCTTAGCTCTCGTGTAACTATGTTGCGAGGAAATAGAAAATTGTTGTTCAAATTCAACGTCCTCTAACAAGGGAAGAGCTTGGATCTCGCCGTACATCGGCGTGCTCAGGATTAGTGGGATGATCCTATTACGTTTCATAGCAACTTGTCTTGTTAGAGTGCGGTCGTTACTTTAAATTTGGAAAGGCATCAATTACAGGCTGCTCAGGTATTCATACAGCATGGGCACGAACCGATATCACGTGGTGGTAGTATTTCCTAAACAACGTTCATTAATGCGAGTTGCGTACAAACTTTATGTCTGGTACGTACGGCGAACATTAAAAACGGTGTCTTCTCACGGTACGTGAGAGAAGACAACTCAATTAAACAACGAGGCCGTACGTCGGAAGCTCAAGACAGATCGCGTGTTTGTACTCATACTCTGTACCTACCATATATCAGCACCCTAATCTTTGTCTCATAATAATACAGTGCCATAACTAGAAATTTTTGACGAAGTACCTACAGTTTATTTATTTATTTATTTACGCCCTAAGTATATAATATAATAATTCCAGTGAGGAATACACAATTCTTACAAAATAAACAAACAATGATGGTACATTTCCAGTGCTTACTCCTTAAAGAAGAACTGTGAACTTGAAGAACTGTGGTTAAAAACACATAATAGTCATGGTATTTTTGGTTTGTTTCGGTTACTACCATTTCCTAGAAACATTAAAAAAACACGTAGCTAAGTTTGTATACATTTAAATATGTAGCAGACTTCATAAATAAGTTAACAGCAATGAAATTTTTATGGGCTATATTCTTTATCTTATTTTGAATTTCATCATTTCGTCTGCATTGCCGGATTTAAGTGTTAATCCGACTTGTATACATATTTATTTTTTAGGTTTGCTTAACATAATTTGTATTATAGAATAAGATTACAATGCTTATGCTTGGAGTAGGCTTAGGACTAAAGAATGCTGATAATTCTATCTCAAGATTCCTACTAAGAACAAAATTCTCTAGGAACTGTAAATATCTACTCAGATTTTATTGTCTGTCTAAAGAGGGTAGTCAGAGGTATATTTTAGCAGTAGATAGTGCTCCATGCGCGACAGGTTGCAAGCCCATCGCTGCTGATAGAATTCTAACTGGTCCTTTACCTTTCAAAAGCAAAGGCACATAAAATTTTTGATCATAATAATTCACTGGTGCACGATCGGATTCGAACCCACGACCAGACTATAAGAAGGCATGGTCACTCCTACACGAACACACGCTAGTGCCAGTGCAGTATTTAAAAGATCTCATAAAATATACAAAAACTTGGTAATATGTTTGCATTTTGCGATGTGAAAAAATCATATTTGAATTAATCTTACCTTTCCTATACTTAATTATAAATTTATTCCTATAATTATTTAGAAGATCTCGATATTTTGATTTATATAAGTAAGGTCATTTACAGGGTGGCTTTCAGGATTAGTAATATTTCCGCATAAAGGAGGATGTTGTGTAGTGGTCCATAATCGAAGGCACGGGGTTGTGGGGGTGCCAAAATAACTAATAGTTTTCGCGGGGGCGTGTTAGCATTTTTCTTCTGCCGGTGACGGCTGGGGAGGGGAAGGGGGAATAACTCTGCTTGAGGAATAGCTACGCGAATCATTTATACTCCATCGACTTAGTTAATAATGGTGCAGAGTATAATTAAAGTTGTTTATCGTTCTCGTTTTTCGGAAGCTCCCAATTTCCGAAAAGCGACAATGTTTTGATGACCTCATTCGATCTATCTTGGCGGAATATTTTGCTTTTGCTTATGATTATGCTGTGGACTTGCCCTATAATAGTATAGGCTGATACGATGGTATATACCATTCTATCAGCCTAGTTGGCTTTATAGGCATTTACACTGAAAAGCCAGAGCGAAGTCAATACCAAAAGCTTGACCAAACTGATGGTTTCTCGTTGTTCATCAGTTCTGAGAACATGATATAGTTCGAACCCATGTCCCTCGGCAACCGAGAGAACAGGTCGTTTTGATAATACAGATAAACTTGCCAGTGTCACTACTACTAACTACTGCAAAATGTGGGTATGTGCCAAATGTAATGTTTGGACGTACCTCTGACTACCCCCTTAGACATCCTCAAAGAATCTTGAATTAGTACCTACTTGGTACTGGGAGATCTGAAGGGATATCTACCGTACCTGGGGATCAAAGTCGTGAAGCTGTTTCAGTTTTCAGTTTCAGTTTTGCCAGTGTCAAGTGATTTGTATTAAATACTTTATAGTCAAGTCAGCCGTCATTTGTGCCGAAGAAAATGGTGGCGGTTTTCTTCAAAAAATTCGAAACATTTTCGGTCAAATCCGAATATCAATCACATATACTTAGGTACATATACTTTCATTCTAAATTGTGGTATTTTTTTTGGCTTCGATCTTTCATTTGTATAGTTCCTCTAGCTTAGGAAAATGCATTAATACTACAGTCAAAAGAACTGTCAAAGTGCGAATACCTACCCACATAAAGTGAGGCCAATCCCCAGCAGTGTGTAAAAGCGGGCGGTATACTCGTAGATCTTGATGATATTAATGTTTCGAAAGAGCGATGGTATTATTTATCAGTTACCATATCGTAGGCTAACTGATAATCGAAATATATTCAAACGACAACAAAATGCCTGTTTAGTTCACACGTAAAACGATAAAAAACTGCTCAAAATTTCACATCAACATCAAGCGAACATGACTTTATAGCGCCGATAAACTCTTTCAAGCAGATATTCGAGATCGTGGATAAAAACATCACGTTTATGGAAAATAGTGACGCATTTAAGGCTGTAGCGAGGTGCGTAGTGCGTAAGAGGGCCATTTACTACGCGGGGTTGGCGGAGCGAACTAAAACTCAATTCTTTCTGCTAGGGATGTGTATACAGTACAAATTCCACTGCGAACGTTCGAATCCACGTTTGAAACAACTTGGATTCCGATAAATTTATTTAATGGTCTTCGCAGCAACGAATGCATGAGCAAATAAATTAGAAAATATCGACCAAGTGAAGCACTTTAAGATATATGCTTTAGCGTTGCTACACAGAGTTCAAGATCATTACTTCTGTTAATAATTAGCATTTAAAAAAAAATATTTAATCTACGTTTTCAGTCGTAGTCTCTTTCAGATTTCTTTCACGAATATCTCTGGTTTCGACCTGCATGACGGATTCGGTTCCGATATCCCCATCCACCCACATCCCTAGTTCCCACCTACATCTGTTTTACGTTCCAATGGATTGCTGCATGCAAATAGACCCACGTTATTGTTCATTTGATGGGATGGAAGGAGCGTTTTTAGAACTTTATTTCCCAACTTTACAACTATGTTGGAAGGAAATCTTTTGTGTCCTATCGCATAATTTCGTATATTAAAGATAAGTTCTAGCGAAGATATTGGCATTCATCACTCGCTCAGTTAGCCTTAAGGATTACTCTTAAATCTTGTATTACTCTTAAATGTGTAGATACTCGTAATAAGTAACTTTAGGTTTGATTATTATTTTTGAGAGACCGAGCAAGAATTTAGTAAAGGCTTGATTTGATTTTCAGTATAGACAATATAATTTATCACCCACGATTTTGTTTGACCTATTACTGATGTATCACTGAAATCTAACAGCGTCTTTGTATCATTTAGATTTTTGACCTATTCAGTTCGTTCAACCTTATGCGACTCAAAAAAACATCCAGGGCAACACTAACAAATGATTTCCGTAGTTTACATAACCGAAATAGATCCCATCGAATCGTTTACATTAGCGCGAGTCATCCTGAAACGTCGTGATAGACAAGGGAGTGTCCGCGCCACTCCTTCACTGTGATTAATTGCACGCCCCTAGCCGGGAAAATCACAACCCTTTCGCTGTCTTAATTACCACGCCTCGCTTCAGCGACGGTACGCCATTGGCTAGGAAATGTGCCGCTCTGTCGCCCCGCGTTTTAATTGGTCGCTTGTAATTAACGCTCTGTAATCACCAACGGCTCGTCGCGAGGGGACGGTGCTCCTAATTTGAATTTTTAATTAGCGACGACGGCGAACGTCGGTGGCGTCGGATTGGTCGATTCCTATGGCTTTTACATAGACAATGACTATTGCCTTTGGGTGTTTTCTTTCACCACGCCTTCCATTTACTCAGACTTTTTTTTACTAATTTACTAAGAAAAATTTGTATTAAAAAAATAAATTGTCATGAGGTAAAGATTTGCATTTAAATCGGCACTCGTGAAATACGTACCTATAAAGTATTGCCACTCGTACGTTGGCTAATCCTATAAAGAATATGCACGAGAGCATTTCCCGCATTCCCTGCTGCATGACTACTTTACTTACCTTCTAGTAGGTTGGTATATCTGCGCCGAGAGCACGAGCGCTCGGTGCATGCCGAATTAGCTCATTACTGGAGCCAGCGCCTTCGTCGAGTTTCCCGAGATTTATCCCTCCACTCTCCGTATTCCAAATTTGAATAAGACCATTAGCCGCCGAGTATTCAACGTTCGGAATTCGGATTGGACAATTACGCTTAATTCAAATTTAGAATTCTATTTTATTCAAATCCATACTACCCACCAAACGGTGCTAGTTTAAGGACTCAATCAAGATTATTAGACTCGAAATCGCAGTCTGAGATAAAATTGATCATGCCAGTAGATAAAGTAATTCAAGATAGATTTACATTTACATCACAGGAATCACATAGGTAGTCAATTTAAATGTGGTGAAGTTACGGCCTAAAACTCCAGGCAATACTTCGTTAGGAGGTGATAGAGTACCTACCATTGAAAAGGTGCAAGTGCAAGCAATCTGAGATTGATGGGCACAGAAAGATTCATCATTCAAATTAAATCCGAAGGTAGAAGTGCGGAAACCCCAGACAAAATAACAGTTAGTACGTAAGTTGAACTGAGAAAAGAGCAATCCTTCGATTAGATAGGTGATAGAGTATCTCTAAAGAGGTGTTTATGCGCGGGCGCGGGAGCCGAGAGACGTTGAGTGACGCGACCAACCACGCTTCCCCTTAATAAGGTAAATGAGATGCGGAGAGTGCACTGCGGGCTGGGAACACGGACCATGAACCTCCTCGTGCGAACGGGAAGATTTTCTACACGATTTGCAGCACTACGATGCGATCAGGCCCTACAAGATTTGAAATATTATATTATGCCATGTTTCTTCGAACGATACATTTTAAATAAAAATGATTAAAAAGGAACTTAAAGTTCTGGGTTATCGTTTTTTTAATATATTTGATATACCTACCTATCAAGACAAATCACACTTGCGTACTAAATAAAAATTATTTTATAAATGTTTACTTTTTGGTCAACCTTGAAGAGCCTTACAGTATGAAAGGACATACCTAAGAATGTGGGTGTCACATGTTTTTCAATGGAACCATTACGCCATCTACCCATGTAATACACAGTCAAGCGTTAGCCCAATCTCATCGGCTCTACAAGTCGCATGCAAAGTCGACGTGTTGGTAGAAACTTGTAAATTAGCAACCTCGCCCGCTGAGCATGGAGTTGGGCTAACAAACGCCTTGTTACCGAAGGGATTTATCCTAAACGAGCGGGCACTTTAGCGCGAAATTTTTATAGTCAAATTTTAAAGTGCTAGAACCCATAAACTCAAAAATGGCTGAAATCTGGTTAAAAATAACACTAGTTAAAAATGTAGTCAGAAATAAAATTAATTTTATGGTGTCTGGTATTCTGGATGTTCGAGGAGTTAAAGCAGAGTGTATTGACTTTTTGGATAAACAAAATGCTAAAATTTGGACTGTATACAAGGCCAAGGAATCTGCTAAATGAATTATACTTACCTGCTTATAGTAATATAAATAATTGCGTCTCTATTTGAGACTATATATTCACTCTGTGATGGTATAGAACCCACACAATTAATTTAAAGCATAAGAATTATTTGAAAAGTGTGGAGGCTAGGTGGTTATTGTTCCACCAGTTACACGCGGCAAACCTTGGAGCAACCGAGACTACTTGGTTCCTACTGTTTTTTTATATATAATTTTATAATTAACCTTAGTTTCTAAGTATTGAGAATCAACATGTACCGGAAAAAATTCTTAACGGATCGAAGGGTTTGCGTAAACCCAGTTAAGAGAACAACACTTTATACAACATCTTTATCATTAGAATGCAATGATGCGCGACAAGTTATTCGAAAGCTCGTCAGCTTCTATTTTCATTTGAGAAAAAGTGTGTATTTTTTCCCCAATTAAAACCGTTCGGAGGTTCCTATTAGTTTTTACCAAAGCGCGCTTTTTGCCCAGGGCACGGGTCAACCGGACTGAGACAATACGCGGGCGACGGAGACGGCTCCGATAGTGCAAGCTCCCGATACACAAATTTACCTACTGGGACTTATGAGAAACTGTGACGAGTTTTATGTGCAAACGAAGAAAACACCATTTGAGTTTGAAGAACGTTCAAAAGCATTACGAAGAAGATTTCATTTATTTATTGGAATATGGAAGCAGTGAAATATTACTAGATACAAAGTACAATAGTATGACAAAATAATAATATTACCTACTTGATTTTTATATTACTTGCTGATGGAACAACAATCATTTGGCCTGCCTGGTGTTGAGTGGTGAAAGGAAGAAATAAATACATTTATTTGTCGCACGATCAAACGTGGAACATAAGTGGATCTTAACAAAGCAATGCCTCGCAAGTAACGCTCTTCATAAACGTGCCCTACGATGCATTGCGTTGCATACATCAACTCGAGATATATGCAGGGCAACAAGGCATAAAAATGTGTCCGTAATTTCACCGTTACCCTGAATTGTGCTTCTGTTTGAAAATAGAAATACATCATCACTGCTTGGCGGCAGAAATAGTGCAGGTAATTCCCCAGACGGGCCACAAAGATCTCTACTACTCTCTATTTAGTGGCTTTTTATGTCTGGTAGCTTGTATTGGACGTACGTCGTGCCTTTCGGTTTGTTCCGCGTGCCGGCTAACCATTCAGCGCTAATCGCTTCATTCAGCGGCCACCGAGCGCTTTTTCCCCTGTGGCCGATCGGTCATGCATTCCGGACGCTCGTGGACACTGCACTACTGTTATGTCAAACGATATCGGTTCGATGTGGCGAATTAACGCGTGCTGATTGTCTGCAAACGTTTAGTTACATCGGTATTTCTGCATTCGTCTAGCTTAGCTCACACGACACCAACAGTAAGACTACTTAGACTAAAGCAGAAGTAAAACACGGTATTTCTGTAGTTTTCGTCTAGCTTGGCATAAAAGACACTAACAGTTAGGTTAGTCAGGACAGGATATAATTTGTGATGGTTTCTTACTGGCTTGCGTAGAGTTAATAACGCTGGAGTCCGTGGACGAATAAAATATCTTTAACTCTCTGTATTTATAAAAAAAAATTTAGTCACTGAAATTTATAAAGGTATATTCTGTCTTTACTTCAGACATGTCAAAAGCAACGTATTTTTATGAGCATTTTACTGAAAAGCCTCCGAGATCAGAGTCCATGGATAATAATCAATATAATTGTAAAGTTAAACGCGTTGATGTCTTTTGTGGAAAATTGGAAATTAATTGTTATAATAATCTTGTTTTAATAAATTGTTGTTACAACACATTATGATAAAATTTAAGATCAAGTATAACATGCATAATCTATAGGCAATATAGGCAATTGCAACAATTGCAAGCTTTAATCTCTACACTGCGTAGACAAGACGCTGTAATCTTCAATCTAAAATGTCTTGTCGATTAGTTGAACTTAGGCGCCAAATGCCCGCAACCTAGCCTTGAACAACAGACAAGAAACGCATGATTCTTATTACCAAATAGGAGTAGGAGAGCTCTAAATGAATGGCTTGTCCGGGTACGTACTACCACCATGCCTTCAAGCTGCTGAGAAGCAGCGCTGCTGTGTTTCAGTTTGAAGAGTGTGGTTTCCGGTGGAATAACAGGCACACGAGACTACATCTGTATGCCTCAAGCTGATGGACGCAGGGGAGTGCATCGTAAGGCATGTTCCTATCGAGCGTACCACAACATCAGGTGGACCATTTGCTTGTCCCATCAGCAAGTTGTAAGAAAAGCTCCAGTGTGGTGGAAATCTAACTTAATAATACTTTATATAATTTTATTAAATTTTACGTTTTTGAATGTGTACATTGCCGTCATAAGGAAACTTACTGGCTTATCAAAATGGCTTATTTTGAAACGTATACAACGTAAGAAAATGTCAATAAGCCCAGCTGTTTGGCCGTTGGTCTTTAGCGGTGCGGAATTTCACGGATCGTTGACACAGGGCGCGTGAGCCCGCTGCCGTGTTGCGTTCGCGCAGTTATCAAATACTCATAAATTGAGCAGATTGTGACAATGCATATGTTTTGCGAGGTTTTTCAGAAACACGGAACCCACATGCAAATTATCAAAATGCATCACAAATCTTTACAGAGTTAACAATCTCATACTAAAAATGAAATAGCCACCGGTGCAATAGAATCAGATACGACGAAATGCGCAGGAACAAAACTACCTACGCAGTACAAATCGCAAGTTTTTCACTTTTTCTTCTGCTTTTTTTGGTGTAGATATTTCGGCTGTCACATTTGACATATCTAGTGTCACTTCATGAAAACCAACATAGCTCGGAAGCTATGATATATTGGGATATCAAGTGGATGTTTGTGAAGGCCTATGTTCAGCAGTGGGCTTCTTCAAACTGATGATGATGATGATGTAACGTTAATGACCTAAAATGGGTATTTTTAGCAGTTTGAGAATCCCCATTTTAGGGATTATTATAGTTTATAGTTAGTGATGACTTTCTCTGTAGCAGTCAAGTAAGTCTGAGATTGTTTATGCGTAAAAATAAAATATTTGCTAGAATTGACGCTAACTGTACCTACCTTATACCGCTTTACTACAAAAAACATAATTTTATTATTAATCGAAAGAGTGTCGGAAAAGTGTATCGGTTACGTTTTCACCGCAGTACAACAATGCTACGTCCCCGTCCCAACAAGAACAGATGTTTTGTTGAAATCTGTGCCGTTCTCCTGCTGTTTGTTTACCATTAGTGGAGACTTTACGATCGTTTCTTGTGCGGGATTAAAAAATCTGAAGCAGCGACTAGTCGCTGCTACAAGGTACTAAGAGATGTGAGGGGCAGTAGGCAATGAACTTGAATTGGAGGAATGGCAGGCATGTATCATAATATCCCACTAATAATATAAATGTGTATTTTCCAGAAAGAAAGAAAAAAAAAATAATTTATTTGACATAACGAAAAAAAAAGAAAAGATATACCGAACGGGCAGGTATACATAATTAAAGACTTAAACAGTCAAACAGACAAAACGAAAGAAGAAACCTACCAAATAAAACATAATTGTATGCCAAAAAGGCCCAGACTCAGCTTTTGCTGCCTAACAAAGTAATTTAGGATGTTTGTTACTCAATCACGCCAGAACGGCTGAATGGATCTGGATGAAATTTGACAGAGATAGATTCTAGTCCTAGAATAGCACAAAGGCTTTTTATCCCGTGGGAATACCGGGGTTTAAAACTACGCGAGTGAAACCGCAGGGTTGTGTTTCGATAACAGTGTAGTTGAACTTTTTATGTAAATTAACCTTCAAATTGCAAATATTACAAAGACTTATCACAGTTGATATTTATTGAGAGCATTTGTTATACTAGTAGCGCCCTGCGGTTTCACCCGCGTAGTTTGAATCCCGTTATTCCCACGGGATAAAAAGTAGCCTATGTGTTATTCCAGACTATAATATATCTCTGTACCAATTTTCACCAAGATCCGTTCAGCCGTTCTGGAGTTATAGAGTAACAAACATCCATCCATCCATCCATCTATCCATCCATCCATCTATCCATCCATCCATCCATACTAACAAACTTTCGCATTTATAATATTAGTAGGATTAGGCGAGTAGCATTATTACAATACCTAAAAGTCGTACGCTTGTTTAGCGAACGGCATTCCTGTAGCCGCTAAGCTACCGTGAAATAAGAATCGCCCAACAATGCCTCGCCGCTGTTGCGACACGCATGCATCTTAAATATATTATTTACCTATCAGGTAAATTTATAAAATTGTCATCAAAAGCTACACGCAGACAATCTACTGATATAGTACATTACATAGTAGTAGTAGTTATTATTATTATTTATTATAGTTTATGAAAAGAACAATCTGTTTACAATAATGGTAAGTAAACAGTTTTTTTATCTATAAGTTGTTGTGTGAAATAAGGTATGTATTTGTCTCTCTTCGTCTAAAGATTTCTTCTAATCGTTTGCTAGAGATGATTATTTTATCTGATATATTATTTGATTTTAGATTGATTGAACTATTTGTAAATAAAATAATTCAGAAGTTGCAAGAAATACTTGCTGATGGTACAAGCATATGGCCCACCTGATGTTAAGTGGTAACCATCACCTATAATAAAGCATTACCTCGAAGTCATGCACGATATAAACGTGCCCTACGATATACTGCTCTGCGTTCTTCAACTTGTGGCACACAGATTTTAAGCCTCATGCGGCTGTAATTTCACCAAGTCAAATAAATTATGAAATTAATTCTCAGATCATGAGCAGCGTAAGCAATTTGCGATCTTTAACATAACACGAAAGAATTTACCGGAGGTCCGATCTCTGGGCTGACGGGGTCATGCATCGGACGGACAGTGACATGGCCCGCGGCCGCTCGGCGTGATTCCAAGCTGTGCACGCACGGCAGCAGCCTCACTTGTGTAACCCAAGCCGTGAGCATGCGCACCGCACAACTCCAACGCGCCCGCGCCATAACATAATTAAAAATGATTTAAGGCATTCGCTCCGGCTGCTTTGTTTCGCGCATTATGTTTCACTTGTTCGCGGGCACCACCATTTTTAACGCGCCCACTCTTAATTCTGTCACAGTTTTTTTATAACCTTTTGTACTTATTAATTCCCTTTCGGCTCCGGTAGCGCTACGCTTCTCGGAAAGCGATTTTGACGTGACATTTCTTTGGGTCGCAGCCGTGTCCCTGCGTTAATGAAGCGTCGGATTTCGGCGCCGCCAATTTAATAAAGGATTTCTGAATAGGACTAATCAGACGAAGGTCAGGTCAGATTCCTTTCAAAGATTATAATTAGCAATTCTTGTGGGGGTACGTCATCCGCTTTTGGTGGAAAAAATACGATTATTTGTGTAGTCGAATATCTGGCCGTGTTGTATTGGTCAAGCTTGTTCACAAATTCGTAGCTGTCATGTGTCAGTGGCCAGAAATACTTCGCTTATGGGGTAATAAAACGGTGGCAATGCTGGCGAACAATGGCAATTCGCCTCACGTTGGCAAGGAGTCATACAGTTACCAGTAAAACGTATTAAAAATGATTAACTCCGGCCCGTTGACGTGTTGTGTTCGGTTATCGAATTTCGGTACATACTTGGTAATTGTGCTCTCATATTCATGGATACTTCCAAAATACGCAGTTGTACGTATACACTGTTAAAGGTCAGAAAGGATGGACCCGTTAGTTTGCGGTTTTATTTTTAAGGATCTAGAATTATGAATGTGTTGAATGGTGATCAAATCTGATACGACAAAGCAAAAGCGATCTTCAAAATCATTACACAATGCGACTTTCCCAGTATGTTAATCTGACAAAGAGCAACAACTGCTCTGTCATTTTCATTATTGAAGAAAATGACGATTGAAGGTTTCAATTAGATAAAGTTTCAATTACCACCTAACTTTATAAAACCTCGTGAGAGCCAGATATAACTAGTACCTACATGTTTCCAATCTGGTTTAGCTAATATCGTGTATTTGTATGGAGTTTGTGGTCGACGACGTCATTGGCGGGCGGTGTCGATCCATCATGCCGACAATCTATCAAGCTATCTTGAGGACACGCGTGTCTTACATTAGGTACGAGTACATGTAGAAATCGATACCTATTACATACAACAGTCATGTATATAAGACTTGGATACAGCGAACTTCAAGTTAGAATATTTATCATATTATTTGGAAGAAAACATCTCTTGGAACCATGGCTACCATGGAACGTTTTTTTATGTAACATGCTTACTTTTAATTTGCAAATTGTATTGTATTATTTTAAATATACCCACTGACAGTACGTCACAATTAAAGTAAGTAACCTATCAAATCGAAGGAAGGATCAAAATCCACAACACAGGTTTTCTAACCTAGCGTGGCTTTTGATTATACCTACAAAATGTTACCCAGAATTTACCTATGTATTATGTATACATCGTAAAAAATTATAGGCCTTATAACTACTAAGTTTGTAACAGATGTTTGGTATTCAATAAATTTCATTTCATTTCATTTCATGGCTTGGTTGGTTTAGTGGTACGTTTTTTGGAATTTAATTGATTAAATACTGTTTGAACTTTATTTAAACCCTAATGTGAACGAACTGTGTAAAACCGTCTGAACCGTGTATCAGGTATAGGGTGTGAAGATTTGAGGCATTGAACTTGTTTAGGCTTTGGGATAATTTGTCAGCAATTTATAATAGGAAGGGCGATATCCATTTGAAATTCTTTATTGACAGAGGTATAAATTTACTTTGTGAGTGTGAAACGAGGAAAAATCGGATCGTTCGCGCAAGTCATCAAAACCAGAGTTCAGTAACACAGAGAATTAAAATTAATCACTGATAGTCACCGTTATGTTGTTTTATTTTGTTCTTGCGAATGAGGCTCAGATGCCCTATCTTGGTCCATCTCTGTTAATTAGTTTTTTGTCGGCAGCGGCTGGGCGGGTCGACCGACGCCATCAAATTACGATGAGTCGGCCTTTCGGCTACCGGCGCCGCGGCATAATAATTATACACTCGTTACTACTGTGCTGCGCTGGACCATCTAAGCGTTGGAAGCTGGAGACGTGACGAATGCGTTCCTATGAAATCGAAGAAATTGTTTTGAAAGTGGATTAATAAATATTTGATTGGAGATTTAAAAGAATTCTGTTTTTCGTAATCGTCAGCTTTTAGTCGCTCGAAAATGATTCAGATAAGCGGTGTTTTTCACATAATATTCAGACATTGAGACTATACCAGGAAAAAGAAAACAGAAACAGCTTCACGATATCCGGCACGGTAGATATCCCTTCAGATCTCGTAGTAAAAAGTACTGGGATATTGTATATTTCAAAATAATTAGGTATTTTTGTGTTCATATTGACTTTATGTCGATGTTGGCTCTTCATAGGATGTCAGAACACTACATGGTTTAAAATGTTTAAATACTACCTTATGGAGCTATTGGTGGTATTTTCTATGCGGCTAAACATCCATAACTAAACAGACATAGAGGCACGCGTGTCTCGAATCGAGTGTCGACAATAAATTCCATCGATAAAATCAGCGGCGTCCACTCTGCGCCCGGTAATTTCTTAACGACAGCGTAACCCGGTGGCGACGCGTGCGCATACGCATTTTATTTCTCTCCATCAAGAGCCCGACTCCGAAAATAATCGTTCTACACTCAGCAAAGATGGTAATCAAGACTATTAAAGACCATCTTAATGTGACTTCGGAACGAGAATTAGAAAGGAATGACGTTACGATTGCGAGTGAGACAGGCAATAAAGGTTGTTTCAGTTTAGGGCATGGTTGGTGCAACTTCATCTGTGTTCTCCGTATACCCTTCTCGTTTGGTTGTTTTGTACGTGAAGCGGACAGTGCGTCGCTTTGTGTATTAATTGAATATATAGACGTGCTACCGGCCACATTGTAGCCGCTATTCACACTGGCCGAATGAGCTTCTAACTAATTACCGCAACACACTCGGCCGTTAGGGCTGTTAAGTTTCCACGAATTTATATCAATAAATCTTTTCTGATTCTTTTCGAATTCAACGATTGATTTATTCTTATAGAAAAGATCCCTTAGTATATGATGTTAGTGTATGAATGAAGTCGTTAATAGAACTATTAAGCTCTTGGATAGTTTCACAAATAAAGCAGTAAATACGCGGATTTAACACGTGTAACTGGTGTAGAGAACTTGTGTTGTTTCAAATGCATTGAATGTAAAACATTAAACCATATAGATTATGCAGCAGTGACTCCTATTATGTGTATCATACTAAATCTTGTGTAGCGCGTCACGTTCACAACCTCTAAGCATTTAACTTTTTGAGAACATTCTTTTATTGTAATAAAAGAATGTTTCTGTGTAATGTTTCTGTGTACAGAAGTCCTCAAAATCTACCGCCAGCCCTAAGTTGACGTGCCTGCCAGTAAGTACGTGAAACTATGTTGCATTATCTTTAATTAAAACTCGGAGGGGCTCTAGATTAGTTAGAGCGGTAACAAAAAGGGTTAGATGGGATCAGGCGAAACACCTCGTGATTCGTCACGAATCACAGATTTATTTTTATTTGAAAAAGAATCCTTTGTCAGAGCTCACCGAATTTGCTATACAATAAAAGCAGGCTAATTAAGAAATGTTTTAACTACCCTTTTAAGTTTAGAGGTTTTGTCTCGTTACGAATCTAAATTTAAGGTTTTCTACATTTATTGCTTGCCGCCACTGTAGCTGTTTTAAGTTACGAAAACTTTAAAATTCTTACTGGAGCCATAGATAAACAGAAATTGTTAACTATTTGCAGACATCAACTAGAGTTGATAGACAAAAAAAATATTGTTAGAAAATAAATAAATTGACGATTAAAAAGTGCCATATCGACACAGTGAAGGTATTCCAGAGAACGTCCTAGAGCTAGTCAAAGCCACTTCCTGTCATTACATTTGGGTCATGCCCACGCATTGCTATTATAATGTTTATAAAAAGACATCTAGAAGAAAAGGAACATCATAGTACTACGCCCTGTTGTAGTAAAGAGACGTAATTGCAGAGCTAGCCATAGTTTTTACAAGGCATAATAAAGTTGTGAGCACATTAGAGCGACGATCGGCTACCAGTGTCGGTGGTCGTGTCTTGTCGCCTGCTTAGCGCAACGATAATGTCTGCCATTACGCCTCATTCTCGACATTCCACAATTGCTCTCACCAATGGCTTGCACTTGCACTTGACGATTGGACAAGGAAAAGATACAGCTGGATCGATCTTTAGATTATAGTTTTAACGCTTAAATTCCCATTTTTACTTAGTGTTAGCATCACAAAACAAATGAAATCATTAGGAAAACTAACAAACTAGTTACAACTGTAGTTTACACTTTTGGAGTTCTGCATGAGTTTTCTCGTAATCACTGATCTTGTTCTCATGACGCACCAATATTTCGCTTGGTGCACTATGTGGAATACTAAAACTACTTCTTCATATGGTACCAGTATGCAGTAGCTTCCAGTGAGAGTTATAATTTTAAAGATCAAGGCAGGCATTAGCCAATGCTAAGCACAGTTCATTGAAAGAGATGTGCGATCTCGCGACGTAATAATAAATATTCGCAATGAGGGCGGATAATTGCGGTACCTCAGCCTAATGTGCGGTGTCGCGGAATGTGGCACTCTCCATGTTAACGAG
Organism: Plemyria rubiginata; assembly: GCA_963576535.1. NCBI lineage: Eukaryota > Metazoa > Arthropoda > Insecta > Lepidoptera > Geometridae > Plemyria > Plemyria rubiginata. The sequence goes on along the minus strand of OY754917.1, from coordinate 7,641,993 downwards.
CCCATTGCTGTCCATCACACATCTTTACCATACAATATAGGTACTCATACACCATACGACACCCGGCCGCAACGTCCGTCGCATTTTTACACCAACTTACACCTATTTGCGGTAATGCTCATCCCATTTTATTACTAAATTTACGATCGCCAAGATTTATTCTGCCGCTACTTAGTTAATAATGATGCGTCCATCTAACGTGCTACGAAAGCAATTTAGCGAAATGAATACTGGATTTCTTTCTGGTACATCAACACGAGACGTACGCTTTCATTACGCGAAGAAATAAATCAAAATAATACCAAGGTAAAAGATAGCGAATGGAAAATCATCCCTCTCCTCCCCGCGACCGCCCGCGTGATTTATGCCTGTAATTTTCCGAGCGGTTACGTAAGTAACTCGCGATTTTTTCTCTGTGCTCACACGTATCTAATTAGATAATTTCAGGAATTTCCCCGCTCGACAGGCGAAACGCAGGGTGGAATAAATTTATCACTCATATTCTTCTCTTCACTAATCTGAATATAACAGAGTTTTTTAGGGTAATTCATAGAAGCTTGTAAAAGGTTACTTTTAAAGGTAGAATACAAAGAAGTAAATACGTCGTTTACGACTTTAGGGAAACAATAAATAATTTAATAAGTTTGCTTGTACCAAACGATTTAAGTATTTTACTAAATAAGAGGATTAATAAAGAATACAAAGCATGAATTAATACCTTGGCGCGGACCGGTCGCCTGCAATGCTTGGCTTGTTCGGTATTAATTTCTGTCACAGATTTAATTGCTCACCTCTGGCTTAAGGTTTTTAATAAATTCGAGGACAGACAAGGTAATGCGATGCGACCAAAAAATACCCGGACGGGCGCGGCGGACCAAAAAAAGGACGGATTTTAATTTATAAAAGACAGGACAAACGATTAATAATTTATTTGTATCCTCCGTTTCTTGGTCGAGAGCGTTAAAAACAACCGTTAAAACCGGCGACTTTGTATAGCTCGCGCTTAGTCCGAAATGCCAATTGCGGGTAGACACAAGTATACAGCCAGTCGGAATGTCGCTTTAAAAAACCCCGCAAATAAATAAATCGCGTCGCACACACCGGCTGTGCAAAAAAACCTCTACCATATTCGATTCTTTAATGTGATTTAAAAAAAATAGAAGAAAGCAGAGGCTGGCTTCGATTGAAAATGAATGAGGGCGAGCGCGATAGTGGAAATTAGCATTGAGGTAGGATTCAGGAGCGGCTTTTGTGCGATCATATCGAGGTGTATTCTTTGCGCTTTTTACGGCGGCGGCGGCGCGCACGGCGCGTCTTTCAGTCCTATTACGATCCTGTCGCCTTTTTGTTGCAGATAATTACTGTCGCCCTCCGCAATCACTTCAGGACACATTTCGACCGCTTGGAAAGCTTCCAAACTGCTAGAAAAACTGTCCATTGTTTCTGAGTTTGGCTGTAATGATATTATTATTCGTTGAACTTTACTCAACTCGTTCACTGCAGGCTGCACGTTTACATAACCCGCGTAATCCGCCGCACTAACAAGGATACTACATCATTTACTGACAAGTCCGGGATATATATAGGGAAAGCACTCGAACGGTATACAAACGGACCAATATTCACAAACCATTAGAGGCAGATTAGATCGCATCAGGTGACGCCGGAGCGGTCAGTGCGATCCATAAATTAGCGATTACGCATAATATACAACAATAATGGCAACAATGGGATTGAATGCAGATGAGCGGGGACTGCGCTGCTGCAGCCACCGATCGGACATTTGTATGCGATATCTAAGCGCACAATTGGATGCCGGCGCGACTCTTCGCGCTAATGGTACACTATCGAACGATCGCGCTCGCCGAGCTTGAAAAGTGGAGACCGCCAAGCAATAGGGACCACCGCTGTTTAGTGGCCACAATAAATAAATAAACATTCCGACTGGCCGAACAGTACACGTCGATTACAGGGTTCAATATAAAATCAGTCTCAATAGCCAAAGGTCTGCCAAATCAAACGCATAGGTTATATTGTTCAATAAATATAAAAATTTCAATCAAATTTTAAAAGCCATTATTAGTGTGATGTATGCATCATATTCGTGGCAGCACTAGTGCTTTTTAAGCCACGCTAAAACAATAAAATAAAAACTGTTATGTATGATTAAAAAACGTTTAAACAAAGCTAAAGCATATTTTTCCAGCATTAATAATCAATACAAAAAAACCATTCATATTTCAAAAAATAATGCAAACCCTCTACTTTGTATTACAAAATTCTTCGAAGCATTAAATGATAATTAATTTAAGTACATACTGACACACGATAAAGTTAAAGTACCACCTTAAAATGCAAATCTCTCCCTAAACGTTTAGCAATATACATTAGCGTGATTGTTATTGTGGACGTTAATTACTACGGCTTTTAGCAGCACAAGACTCACCAATATAAAAACGGATATTTCAAGCAACCACTTTTTGATATACCATGGATGATTTCAGCAAGTTGTGTTGTGGTGAACTTTAACTCTAAAATTGCACGGTCATAATTCGAGAAAACCGCATGTAATTATAATTTGAACACCTGTTGAGTTATTCAAGTGTCTGTGATTATTTCTTAAATTGTTTTTTTCTTCTTTAGCTGCCTTTAAATATATTTAAATTGTAATTATGTTATCTACTTTCATTGTTTCGGTAGGTACACATCATAGTTTGCTCACTACTCGACATGGTGCAGCTACTTGTGTCAACCATAAGTCAGCGGTTTCGATCGTGGTGACGTTTGATCGAGTTTTGTTCCCACAGAACAATTGATTTGGGCGAAGTTATTGTTCGGTGCCAATGAGGCCTGTCGAGCTCGTATTGATAGTTGAAAATTAGGAATACCTGATAATGCCTATTGTTCTCAGCAACAAGTTTTTCGTAGTGATTCTAGAAACTGCTCTAAATCAATATATATTCCTATAAGTTAACGAATTACACTTGTAAATAGGATATACCGACATAAATCAAAAGTCTCCAATTGAAACCTATTGAAAACGAATTCATTTGAACCGGAAAAGCGAACATTCAGTGTCTATTGAGTCATTTATAACTATAAGCAATGATTAATATCCCGGATATTTAGCATGGGGGAGCTCAACCATAATAGTTAAAACAAAAAGTATAGAACTACTTGATGAGGAAACATGTTTGCAGGCGCACTCTTATTTGTAATAAGACCTGATTCGATGCTCAATTAAGTAATTTTTAGATGTTTTGATTTAAATTTGCTTGAAGATCGTGAAGACCCAGACACAAAAGCACGACGCTTACATTTTTTGTTGTAAAAACATGTTTATCGTGTAAGAATTTTATTTTGAATGCTTTCAAATAAACAAAACAGAAATTACATGAAGTAAATAAGTACTTCAAATTTCAAAACATCGCTCTATCTAATAGATGAGTATTTGTAAACATATTGAGATTTAGAAACGAATACTATAAAGATGCATATGGAAGAAGCTTGGATGATAAACGAAGCAAAAGAGAGTTAAGAAGTTCAGGAATTAAGAGACGGAAGGAGGAAGAGAGAGGGTTACTAAAAATTTTCCAATAGAAAAAATACACGACATTAAATCTCAAGCATTTCGAAGTAGTACTAAGGAGAAGAGACATAACCAAAAGTATATACGTTGAATTTAAACTATAGTGTTGCTTTGATAAAGTCCCTTAGCAGGCGACAACACACAATAAAAATGTATACGTTACGGCAATGTTGGAGCATTTCTTTAAATAATAATGCTGGACAATCCACACAGCACTATCTAGCCCCAAAGTAAGCTATTCAAAGCTTGTGTTATGGGTACTAGATGACTGATATATTTAATACGTTATATAATTACATAGATAGATATTTTTTATTATACATAGAAAACACCCAGACCAATGAACAAATTTCTGCAGATCGTACACAAATTTGTTCCGAGGCGGGAATCGAACCCGCAACCTCTGCGTCGCAGGCGGACTCTCGCCCGCTGCGCCACTGAGGTCGTCAAGTCAATTTCTTGCAATTGCATTTAGACTTAAGTTAAAACAACCCTACTTATATTAGCACTCAATACTTCAACTATGGCGGCGCAGGAGTTCTAAGGCATGGTACTACGGTAGCAAGTGATAAATAAAGCGTAATTGAGAGACGGAAACAGCCAATGAGTAAATCTCGTCCGTCAATTTATTTAAATTATTTATTAGTGCTTCGCTATAGACACCCGGCCGTGATCGCTTTCAGTGCGCGTTCACAGACTCCGGACGTGGATAGTGCCGCGTCGATAATTGGGATATCGATATCGATGACGAGATGTCCGTTATTTTCTATCAACACATTTCCAGTGAAATGTAAAATAATGCGAACAATGACGAGGCGTTTCGTTTATGTACTGATTGATATCCATAGTGATTAAACTCTAGAAAATAGAATACGATTCTTTCTTTTTCCAGAAACATTAGATAAAAAAAGTTTACCGTGGTGTTTAAAATAAATTATTTATGATTGGAATAAAACGCGAATGTTAGGGACTTATGAGCTTATTTAATTAAAGAGCAAAGAAAACATCGATAACTTAAAGCCATCGCCGGTCGGACGCTACTATCGAATTAGTTAATTTGTGCAGATACGCCACAATGGATGAGGAAATAATGTATGTGCTCGTATACTCACAGCTACCGGGAGATTGTAATTGGTGTAATTGGATGAATCTGGACGCTTAATAATGGTCCATTGTCGTTTACAAATGCCAACTCATCATTTGTTAAATATATGATTCACTACTTTTAAATTAACAAGTTCCTCGCCAAAATTGACAAGATCAGGCATTTCTGGTCTGCTCTCTTGTGTAATGGAATTGTAAATAAAAAAATATAAAAAAAACATTCTTTTTTTTCGTTACATAAGTCAGCGAATAATTATTATTTTTGGCCACCATTAACCTAAACCAACTGAAAATCAAAGAAAATGAGCTATAAGACGATAATCTAGCAATGAAAATAAAACAACCCCATTTCGCGATGTTGGTTTGCAACGCAGAGATATTTCAGCTCGCATGAAACCATGAAACGATTGTTTACAAACTGCAAGTGCCTCTAAATCTAGATAAATGTTTTGCGTTTAGGTTCAGATTTGAAGTGAATGCTTACGACCGAGTTGAAAGTCAGACTCGACTGCGACAGTAAAATTTGAGAATGCAGTTATCGACACGTTTGAGCGTGTGATGACGAGTAACACTTTTACGATACTGTAAGTCACTTTCGTGGTGGCAAACATGAATAATACAATGATAGAAGTGATTCTTTGCAATGCAAAATTATAGAGGTACAGGCACAGGATTTTCTAGGAAAATAGGGTAAAATTATATTACACATTATATAAAGTAAAATTATATAACACATTATATAATATGCAGTATGATTACACGCAGTATAAGAGTATTCGATTCCCTCACTCAATCATATTTATAAATACCAAAGAGAGAACAAACATACATAGATGTTTGTTCTCTCTTTGGTATCGAGTTCTCGGTGGGGATCGAGCTCACAGCCTTCAGCACAGAAGGCAGAGCTACTACTAACTGAGCTGTCTAAAGAAGGCTGTCAAAAACAAAAACAACGACTTACCCGTTAATATCGGTGATGGACCAAAAGTACTTGAGCACAGTTTTAGCCAGGATGTACCAGATCTGCGTCCACACCCACTGGGACTTGTCCACGGAGGCGGCCAGGAACTCTTGCGTCTCCTCGTCCGGGTGCAGCTGGACGAACTTCTGGCTCAGCTCTGGACTGAGACGCTCTGGGTTTACCTTGTACCACTGAAACAACAGTTCTGACTCAGTATTTTAGATCTTATATTCAAAACAACTTTTAAAAAACCAAAAAGGCTTTAAAGTTCTTTTACTGTGAACTTTTTAGGCGATCAAGAAAGTAGACACGCAGTCACGCTCTATCATCATCATCTTCCTGCCCTTACACGGCACAATAGGTTTTCTTTTTCCACTTTCCTCTACCATTCGTAATCTCGGTGCTCACTTCCTTCTTACTCATGTCATCTTTTATACAGTTCAGTCGCCACGCTCTATCTCAAACTTGAAAACAAATTTATCCTTAAGGGTCCTTAAACCTAACTGCAGTAAAATAGGATAAATCTTACGAAGGACTATTTTACATAGAACAGAAAATGCATCTCTAATGAAAACGATAATCAACGTCAGTAGCGTTACACATTAGTAATGACATGATGAAAGAAGCATCGCGATTCACGATTGCTATTCATGCATCACATAAATTGCAGCTTAACAACTTGCTCCAGGTTCCTAATGAAACTATACAAAAAGGTGTAATCGGGTGCAAATAAGTTTGTAATAAAATGAGCTCATAGCTCGTCACCCGTTGTGTGTTTAAGTTGGCCGCCGCGGCCCTACAAAGGGCGATCCAGCCGCTGTTAATTTCACGCTGCCTCGAATTAACATTTCTTTACGCCACAGAATAATGACGAATTAAAAAAACTTCTCGCTTCTACATGTACGTAATGACGGCGGGACTCGAACTCATCAGCCCAAGTTAATTAATACCAGATCTGTCTTTATATTAAAATCAAACCTCACAAAAAGTTGAGCGAAGAGTGAGCCCGTTTGATGTGGAGAGGGTTCATGCATCATGCAAATCGCATGGGTATGCTAAATGATGAGCCCCCTTTGGAATATCTTATGCAGTGTATATTAGAGACATTTGTTTGACGAATTCTAGCTTGATCCATTTTCATTAAATGCTTATACTAGCTAACATTTTAAATGCAAACAAAGACACGGCAACCGTAATGTGTTGTTTGAGTTGCACCGTGCTTAAGCTCCTCAATAAAATTGTCGGCTTTAGATCAGGAACGCTGACGTATTCACCAACGTACCAATTCTTCGTTTCTTTGCGCTATGGTCATGAAATAGCGAGCGAACACTCAAATAGTTTTATCTGAGGAACCCTGTATTACCCAAAACCGGTAGTTGAAACAATCGTCACGGCATCGGCATATTGAATGGCTGGCAGTCAGGTAACTCGTATTGAATTTTATAGTTCGGTAGTCCTCTATAAATTATAGCTTTATGACTATAAAACTTTTGAAGTTCGTCTCATTTATTCCTTTCTTGACACAAAAATACTGAGATTTAATGAATTGACGGCATTCCAAACAGTATTTTGTATGTAATGAATGACATACCTGATAATTTTATAGTCAAACATGATTGTCATCAGAGATTTTTTATGATTTTGTGGCTAGGTGGAGCAGTGTGATAAGTCCTAATAAATATTTTATATTTATATAAAATATTTAAATAATAAAGCAAAACTATAGTAGTAATACAAGTCTACAAGTCTTGTACAGACTGCATAGAACTACGATTTGAGACTAAGAAGAATACGACAGTTCATGATTAGTCGTATCTAGATCTATTGTGATGAACCGCAAAAATAAGTATTGTAAAAACCAAAAGAAATAAATATTTAGTACTGAATACTGATACCGAATCACGTTAGTGATTATGCGCCGTCTTTACATTTAAAATAGCCTGCACTACGGCGGGATCCGACGGGGCAAATTCTCCAGACGGAATACAAATCGTGGAAAATTTTGAATTCTGGAGTCATCGATATATTCTGAAGTTTAAACATTGTTTGTTGCACAATAATGTAGCTTCTTCAAACTTCTCTTTTACGAGTATGATTCAAAATCAAACATAATAACAAGGCTATTCTTCCTTCATCTTCTAAGTGTCTCTTCATTGCTACTCATTATTTTAAATTTCTTCTTATTTATCTTTATCCAAAGGTAAGCCCAAAAATATATTCCAACATTTATCTACGTGTAAGTCCGCTTTATTTTACTTCTACACAATTTAATTGTTGGAATTAACAGTAAGCTAACCATGCAGGATACTTTAGAGGGAGAAGATGCCTGTTATTTCGCCGTTTTTCTTGCCAACTGTGAAATATATCGTGGCCTAGAAAAAATAAAGAAAAAGAAGCATTAACTGGCACACCGATAGGTTTCCATGTTGTTATTGTAGCATCATGTAGACTAGGACCTAGTTTATTTATGAGAGTCATGTTTAGAATTCATTTTCAGCTCGTGTAAGTTAGATTTGCATGAATAACAATTTCCTTATTTTTAAAATCTACCTGCTAGGGTAAGACAAATCGGGTTGATATATTCCATCCGCGACATATCGCGGCCAAGTCAATTTCTTATTTTGTTTTACGGTCTATGCATGTGGGTTAGTGATTTTCATGAAGCGCGTCATTTGGCAAGAAATGGGCTTAATTTGAATACTGTTCGTACAGATTCGGCCAGTCATAGCCTTTTCAATGCATTCATTATCCTCTGTTGACTCGTTAGCGCTCAGGTCAGCGAAGGTGCGGCCATGGAACGAATGCAAGGATGCAAGTCTTTTATCCTTAGGTCGTTCGCCTGCAGCTAATGAATCAAAGTGCTTAGTGCGACCATATTGTCAATACGCAGCGAATTATGAACGTCCAACCATCTCCGTACACAACAAGCCAGATTAATTCATGTTTAAAGTGGGACATAAATGTTTCCCTTCAGTTACAGCCATTTTGACGGTTGACGTTTGTTTTTAGACCGATCTTTGGAGGCATTCGACGTTATTCTGAATTGTGTATCGATTTCTCGTAGCAATTTAGATGCTGATCCGTGTTTGATAGATATAAAACTTGAGACCACTTGAGACCAAATACGAGGTGTACAGGTATCGTACGTAAGGTCATCAAGTAACATAAGATGTTCACGTCAAAGGAGCATTATGTGGAGTACAGGAGAAGCTATAAAACATTGTATGTTCGCAGTGGCGCATAGGATCCCAGTGGATTTCTAGTAAGCGGCTCCGAAGCTTGTTTGCCGGGCGCTCCATTAAAATGGGATCAGTCTGGATGCAGATCGCTTGGACGTACCCACTTCACCGGGACTTGCAAGACTCTGCTCGGGAAAATGGATGAGAGTATATTGATTTTATTATGTACTTTGGGCCATATTCGTATATTTTAGCAAAGTTTACATATAAAGGATTATGCTTTCCCGAATCGTCCTTCATGCACTTCCAAATGGAAAAGTTTCATGCAGGAACACAATGTGTTGCATAAATAATTGTTTTATGGCCCGGAGCGAACATGCAAGATGCCAGATAGTCTCAATTAAAAGCCCGTGCTTGACTTATTGCAGTAAAACAATTGCTTTCGATTAACGTTCGACAAAGCTATTAAACAATAAAGCATTCAATTGATATGCACTAACACCGAATAGGAATACACAAATTTATATCCTGGAGCTGGTTCGGCTATTCTGTTAGCTATGAAAATATCTCAAGCAAGAATCCAAGCGTCTAAAATACTAAAGAAGTAGTATTCTGCTAAAATACTTACGCTTAATTTATTTTATTATACAGGGTGTCGCAGAAATAGTGTCAAGCGAAAGCCCAGAGATAGAACAACCCTAGGGGTACCCGAATCACCCCCATGTATTTATTCCGCGATTTTTCGAGTTATGATTTTTTTCAAATTTTTGAAAATTTTCGACTTGAACAAATAATAAATTCTGTTGTTATATAACAACTTAAAAAATAAAAAAAAAATTAAATTGGATTACCCTAAGGGATGTTCTATCTCTGGACTTTCGCTTGACATAATATTTTTGGACACCCTGTATACTAATTTATTATAAATTTAACAAGATCTCATATTATAATCAGAAAGTAAATTTAACATTAAAGTGTTCGCCTCATGAAAATTTGTCGAATGTGTATCACATTCGAGTTTACAAACAGCTAAATTAAACACGAGAAAGTTTCATGGTTACCATAGGCAATAAATTGAGACACGTAATAGAATAGGCAAATCTTTGGTCCACAATATCACGTGCCTGCCCGAGGGCCACTGTTGCGTAATTGTTTTAAACTCGTCTTTTAATTGTTCTATCGAGGGTCGCGATTTATGGCCCGACGTGATCTCCACCCGTAATACTGTTCAAATTCATTTGCCCATTTCCGCATCGGTGGACCATGGGAATGCAACGTCCACGAATTTAATCAAACATCATTTCGCTCGAGCAATTTGCACTCCGATAAAATTATTATCCTCCTCTGTTATATCTATTGTAATTATTTTCAGTCTGGTTTCCGTATACAGAAAGTACCGAAGTACTGCGTCTCTGGCGTGAGTTTGAATTTATGTCGGGTTGATTTTCGTCAGTTTAAGTTTTTGCGGTCCACAAATAATCTGAAGAATATTCGAGATGCGCACGCATTGCATGAGACAACGTCATCCAACGCGTGGCCACGTGTTCAAAAGATTTACGAGTATATTTAAACTGGTTTTACATGAAGCACCAACTGGATCGATTTGATCGTAAAATCAGCCGTTACGTCTCGAGACAATATGGTCGCTGGTAACCATTACCACCCAAGCAGTGCTGTTAAATTAACTTAGGGTTAAGTATGGGTCGCGTCAGGTAAGTTGAGATTCCACATTTCATTCGATCGTTTTATTTTTGATCCGGTCCTTTTACACGAAGAAATGAAGTTGTTTATGATCTGTTTTTAGAATATAAGTTTTATTTTAATTTGGCTGAGGTGTTGGAATGGAAGTGATTCGCTGGTAAAGAGAGCAATTAACTGGGCGCACGCCACGTCGAGCGATTGTTCAGACGCGAAAGGCGATCGCAGCGCCCATTGTCCGTTGAAATTAACAGCGGGTACAAAAAACGAATGGCCCAAACTCAGAGCAGGCAGCAGTCGTATTGTTGAATCAATATCTAATTCTTTATTACAAAATTTGAACACATTCTCTAGATAGTGATAATAAGAGCATATACGGGTAGTATACATTATTATTGTGTCATTACATTATTATGTAATGTATCTGTTTACATTATTATTGTTGAGCTCTATCCTGTTCTAACTTCCACGTAAAAAACATCTATTTAAAAACGACCTTGACTGGGGCCTAGAAAAGTCCAGAGGCCCAAAGATTTCTTATTCATTGATTTTATGATTTCGTATACAACTCATGTTTACTTACCTACTGTGGTCACTTAGCAAGAGCCTGAATTATGCATGGCCGTAGTTTGGTATTATAAATAACTCTCATGTAGGTAACACTCTTGTCGAAGGTGGTTGATTAAACATTTTGATACTGCTATATTATTTTTAATGTCTTGGAAGCTTGGTCCTGAATAACCAGTTCGTCTAACACCGAGTATCAATTTTGGTAGAACTGTCAAAAGCCAATCGAGGTAGCCGTTGATTAAATTGATTGTAAAAGAAGTGAAGGGGGTGCGAGGCTCCGTCCACCGGTATTTTTATAGCCTGTACACGTCCAAGAACGCGAGGGCGACACATTCCCGTCGATGCGACGTTTTTGCAGAGCCAACTTTCATTAGACACCGCGCGCCGCAGGGACCAAGCCGTTTCCTTTTAATAAATGAGTTATGCGTTTATATCCAAGATGGCTGCCAGCAACACCGCAAGAGTGTCAAGAATGTAATGTAACGATGTCTCTGGACATTTTTGAGCATTGATATTTTATTGTTCAGTCAGTATTTAATTGCCTGTCTTATTTGTTAGTTCAATTACTTTTCCATTTATTGGGTTTATTGTTTCACACCTCTAAGTCATCAGCTGAACATTAAAGCTGTTGGTATGACCGCGTTTTGTATTCAAACGTACCTACCTACTTAAATCGTCATGTCATACTTTTGAAACTTGATCGATGTCTGAATGATCCCAAACTGTCCAAGCGAGCCCGCTATTCCCTTACGTGGACAAGCAGATACTAAGCTGTCACCGTAGAATTCATCAAAAATGTGCTCAGGTATTTCCACATTCGGAAGGCACGTACGATCTTTTTGTTGGCTGTAAATGTCTTCAAACTCCGCAAGGATCGCAGTTGTCAGCTTTCGGTGTATTTATTTACTCATTCATACTTTTCTTGTAAGTCTGAGCTTCTGTTTATGATATTATTGCCAAATTTTTTTTAACGTCTGTAACGGAGAAATACGATTCAATTAACAATATCTTCTGGTTTCCTCCAAGCATTACGAATTCTCGTATAAACACTTATCAACCGGCAGACGGTTGAAAGAGTGGTTTATTTTTAATCGGGATTTATATTCGGAGCCTCTTAGGAAATAAAATAATCACGGCGGCTTCGATTTGCATACAATGGTAAAATAATTTTACGCGCGTTTCGCAGCGCTTAATTTTACTTTTTATTTCGCCTTCCGCGCCCTATCTACGAATCGAGCGACCTGCGCGACTGTTTCAGTGTTAAAATTTTGCATGAACCTTCCACAACTTTAAAAAGTTTTACTTTCAAATAAAATTCGTCTAGTTGGAAAGATTTTTTTTAATTATTTATTGAACTATTGACTTATACTTAAACCTGGATCTCTGTCACTTATGACTTGAAAATAAAAACATAAAACTTAATATTATGGAGTATATAGACGATTTTAATTTCTTTAGTGAAAACAAGCACCCCGCTATCAAAATAGGATCCGACTGGCCATAAAAGCGCATCAGGCGGCGGCGAGCTACGCCTCGCAGACAGCGTGGCGAGGCCGGTCGGCACAACAGTCGTCATGGCGCCGCCACCGCCGCCTACAAATACACGCATAGCTTCTATTAGTCGAATCAGCCACATGCCGTGATTAAACAATCCCGCAGGCTATCAACAAAAGTGGAAATATCTATCAAAACCGAATTTACATTCAAAGCAAACAACGCTAGTCATAAATTTACCACAAAAGTGCGAGCGTCGGCCGACTAGCAACAAAAGGGCATGACTTTTCCCGCAAAAAAGATGATCCTTAATCTGATTAAATCTCCATCGTGGCGGACGTCGGACCGTGAAAGATTAATGAATATTTGTGCGAGGATTCCCGGAGCTGGGCTGGCACGTAGTGCTGTCATAATCATATTAGCCGCGACCGGAGGCCGGCTAGGCACGCACGCACGCACCACGCTACGCACTGCCAGGCTCTACCTACGTACTGCCGCATGCCGGTGTCATCCATTTGGTCCAAACTTTACTTGAACATATATTTTTTTCACAAGATAATGCCACCATAATTATAACACGTACTCACGGTGAATATTGCATTATTATTAGGTATTATTAAAACGCATGTTTAAATAAAGGGTGGACCAAATCGAGATGTGACACACGTCAGTATGTAGAGCCGCTTGAGACGCCGTCCTACTCGATGGACCGTCGCGTCGGCATCCTGAAGATAACGGGGAGAGCTCAGAATCCTTATTCCTCGAAAAGAACAGGGGAGGCCTAGTCTAGCAGTGGATTTTTTTAGGCTTATGATGATGAATGTAATATTAAGCGGGGTGGCAGAAAATCAAAATGACTACAAGAAATACGACGGCAACGTGAAAAGTAGCAATGTATAGGTTTATTTTAGTTAGAAAAGGATACTTCTGAGGAATTCGCGCAATGCAGTTATGTAGGACCTGGCAGACGATATGAAGTGCGATAATGCGTTTTCTTTATGAATTTTACATGGAATTGTATTATGTGGACTGTTTCTGCTTGGGTGTTGACTTGATAGGGCACATTATTTCATCCTCGGCTCGCTTAAAGATGTTAAATATTGATCAAAGATACTGTTTTCTAGAGAAGCCAATTTATAAATACCGAAGAAACCCAAACAAAGTGAGACAAAATAAATAAAAATGCAGTCTAAAATCAGTTTCAATGTCTATTACGACACCCTTTTCAAAAAACCTTGCTTTCTCGTAAGTAGCCATTGAAATTATAGCATATCGAATGTGCTCAATAAACACACTCGTAAAAGAATCAATTGTTAAGAACCGAAAGAAATTAAACGTGAGAATGTATTGTTTCATATAAGCGTGGACAAAACCGAATTCACTGTTTGGATTCAGAGCTGGTTAGCTCTCAGCTCGTTTTCGACCTGCTTTCGTGAACATTAATCCCATTAAATAAAAGTATTATTTATGGCGTTCATACCTCCTATTGAAAAGCATATTTTGAGATCACAAGGGCTTTTGTAGTCATTACTTTTGTTTTAAAACGTGAGGCTAAAAAGACCTAAACATTGTGCACAATAAAATAAATAACTCGACAGCTAGCTCGCTTTAGTTATTTCTGCAATTGTTGTGTTCCTTCCTGCGTGTTTACAGTCATTATTAAGATTGTGTTGAATGTTCACCTTTTACATTTCGAGTAATTTATTGATCTTTTGACACTTATCATCAAGCAACAGCTATTATGACCTACCCAAAGTACCAAATTTGTACAAAATGAACGCAGATGCACACAGTTCTTCATGAATTTAAACAAACAATGTAGCATGGATGGTTTTAATGGATTATTGATCACCATTTCTCCACATATTTGGTCGTTGCTGGGCCGTTAGTGTGAAAGCAGTTGGGTCGCGTTGGTAATTAATTATTCGGTATGGCTCGCGGCAGTAATAAAGGCGTGCTCATCAATGATTCACCGGCACAAACAAAGCGCGCGTGTACCGCGGGCATTATCCACCATAAGACATCATAAACGGAACACCATCATCTGGGCTTATAAAAAATTCATGCTCATCTCACATTTCGGCGCCCCTCTTAATTTCGCGTGAGCCTCTTCTTCGTTCGTGTAAAAACTTCGGGTGTCTTTTTATGACTTTTACTGCGGTATAATTGGGGTGGGGCGAACGTTCGCGTCCCCGAGGTGACATAAATACACCCCCCTCCCCCCTTCAACTACCCTAACTTAATCTCATGTAAGGCTATATGGCACGGAAGTAGTTCGCATTAAAACGTCTTGGTAGCAGACGGCAGGTGAAATTATCCCAAGAAGCATCTGTTCTGCTACAATAATCTACCTATCTATCCTATCACTTTTGAAGAAAATAAAGAACATACTCTGTTACTTCTCTTTTGCTGTACTGTGTAACTCTCTAGTTTCTGTATAGGTATTTATGTATGGAGTCTAATTGTGGTGCAAAATAATCGCAGAGCACTTTGACAAGGTGCCCCAGGTGAGTGCGTCGAAAATGGCTTTTGTGTGTTACTTCGTTCGCAATGTATGTTGCAAAGTTCGCGGGCTGTGACTTTTTGAACGTATTTGTAGCAGGGTATGAAACACTACGTTTAAATAAATAAATAATGCTGGACAATCCACACAGCATCATCTAGCCCCAAAGTAAGCTACTCAAAGCTTGTGTTTTGTGTTATGTTTTATCACTCGTTATTAATGACAATGTGAGGACTGTTTGTATAGTTTCCGATCACTATAAATATAGTTACAAATGCTGCGGTTAAATGCACAGTAATTATGCCAGCAAACGTAATACGTTGGCTAGTCGATGAAAATACCTAACAAAATCATAGTCTCCGTGTCTCGTCAGCAAATGCGATTTCAATTTTGTAGAGGCAGCGGCGATGCGCGAGGTGGTGGGACGACAACACGGGCGCGGCTGGAGTCGTATGCATGTATGTATTTATTTGCAAATTCCGAATAGCTTTCAATATGTAGACGCGGTGACTCCCGCCTGTCGATCCACTCCAATATCGCACTCTTTGTGAAAAGTCAAAGCGACGCCATTATTCGACGCGACGATTGACTCACGGGAGCTACGTTTCCTCAGGACGCCACATGATAGATGAGCTCAAAAAACATATCCGTAATTGAGATTTCTATTACAGAAATTGCAAGCGATCACTTCTTTCCATGTTTGTTTACATAATGTGAGTGACGACGACGGTGCGATATCTAGTTTCAGAAGTGTTCGCGGACGTCAATTTGTATATTGTCATTATAAGAGTTGGCGAGGCGAGTTTGGGCTCGTTCATCCATCATGGTGTGACGTGCAACCGGTCCGATATCGCGCCTAATACGTATTGATTTCCCACTTAGCATTTTTCTTGGGAATCGCGGCGCTCCACCCTTCCGCGGAGGCCTAACGAGCTGTTTGTCCTCCACTCGCGGCAACTGGGGTAGCTGTCGCTTCACACCTAACTGACCCACACTTGAACTGTATAAATTACTTCTTTGATTAGCAAATAAATAATCGTACAGTTACATGATTTACAACAGTTGCTGTTATATATATAAAAGCAACGAATTCTAATAAAGCCGGAATAATTTATATTTATTTTTTATAGGAGCCTATGGCTACGCACGGTCACAGATAAGAGAATACATCTAGACACAGTCTGATGATTTTAAAACAGGCCCTAGCACACAGCCAGAAAGGATCACGAAACATAAAAAGCTAAAATCTATCTATTTTTTGTTGTTAAATCAGCATTTAAACAACAAGAAACAGTATTGAAATTAGATGAGCGGTTTCGGAAATACGCTATACAAACGACAGTGAGATATCCGGAAGGAAAGATTGATACAATAAAGCAACGCACTGCCGCCGTGTCATGCAAGTTATGTTGGTAGGACTAAGGAAGGAATTACTACCATCATGTCCCGTCATCGCCGCCTTACCAGCGACTGCAACCTATGGCCGTACTCCTAAGGTCAGGTTAAAACCATGCATTCTTGTAATCGTTTGTCTGAGTAAGTAAGTAGCTTAGGTAGATTTGACTAAATACTGAAGGAAAAGATTCGTCATCAAGGTCCCCGGTGGGGAGCAAGTGGAAGGAGGCGAGAGAACAATGGTTTCGGTTCTCACACGTGTGGAGGATTATTTGCATTCGGAAATAAAGAGAGGAATGATAAAAGAAAGGCGCGAGCGAGGTCCCACCGCCTCAGGGTAGGGTGTGGGAAATGGGAAGGGGGTGTGGGTGGTGGAGGAACCGCGCAGGGGGTGGGAGCTCGTTACGCGAACAATGGAGAAATAATGTACAGATTGCAGTGAGCGATGCGCCCAGCGCGACTCAGGTGTCTTAGCTCTCTGTGTGGACATCACGCCTCCGGCATCCACTATGTATTGATGCTTCGAGTACATCATAACAAAGCATGACAAATGTGTAGGGAGGCAGACAGAATCGCATGCTATAAACACATACTAAAAGCTTTATAGCTTTCTGATTAGAAAGAGACTGTAGACAACGAATTTAATATTGTTCGTAGTTAAATTGACATAAAAGAAAGCGTTGCCCCTCAAACTAATTTAGAACTCCATAACCACTCATCAGTTGAGTTCTCACAGTGGGCATAATGCATAAACTGAGTTTTAATAGGCGTAAGAGGCGAGGCCGCGCCGGCCTGTTTAATGTAGGACGTGTTCAACTGTTCATAGGAAGCGCAAGCAATCACAACAATCACCCCATCCTCGCGTGACACCAAAAACGTCCTCGTTCATACAAGTATAAATTAATCCATTTAGAGCGGGCGACCGGCACCGACCGCGGCCGATTAACGGAAGCTACTACTTAACTAATTTATCCTCGGGTGGTTTTAACAGAATGGATAGCAGTGATTACGGACGATGGCGACGATCGTGTGACGGTCGCAGCGTACGCAGCCGCAATCAACTGTCATTTGCAAATTGTTGAACGCTTATTGTGCGAGTACGGGTGGCCGACAACAGAGGCGATCCTCGTCGTGTTTAAACATTCTGGGACGTCCTAGGTATCTTTGAATCTTCATGATATTGACCTCGGCGATCAAAGTGCATTTGTAAGCGATGGGCGCGTTGTACAACGAAGATAAATGAGTTTCAGATTTGTAGAGGTTTCAAGGTTAGGAAAGGATTTGAAGACTCACAAAATTACTTTCGTAGTTTTCTTTGAGTTGCAAGAACGGAACGATGGCAATAATGCGTTCGAGCACCGTCCGCATAAGCAGCTTACTCCGTAGTCAAATGTTTGTAATCCAGGCAGCTCGCGACATTTTAATAACATTGATCAAATAGAACAAAAGTATGTGGACCCAGCACTCGACAGAGATGAAAGTTAAAAGGGTCGTGTGGGGTGAGGCGGGGAGCGGGTTGAATGTCTTATTCCCTCCACAATTCAGAGGTATTTCGTGTTCTTCATACGCAAATATATCCTCGTTACCGAGGCACACGTAAGGCCCCGATTGCGTGCGCTATGAAATACCCCGAGCCGAGTGACTGGGTGACTGTAGATTGCTGGAATAGTCCCTTGCAGGAAAATTGGATCTAGCAATCAAAGCGAACCCGACAAATGCTTGGTCGTTATCATGCCACCTCTGATTTGGTGCCGAGCAATACCTACTCCAGCCTCTGTTTAGCCAACCAATATCGATTTCTTAAATAAAATATGATTGGTATGAATGAGTTATTGCAAGGTAAAAAATATGATACTTACCATATTCAATAGCAGAAATACCTAGGAAGATGCTTACTTTTTACATAGTGTGAGGAGGTATGGTATGGTTAGCATTTGGCTGGCCCACTGCTCAATAAGTAACTGTAAAACATCTTAGTCATTTTATTATTATTAAACACTTAATCATCTTATTCAGTCAGATGAACTTTTGACCAAATACATTTTTTTTTACTTATTTAAGCAAAGGATGATGTGTGATGGTTTGTATTAAGTAAGATCTTGTAGATTCAGAAGTATATTTTTGCTACAAACTATTGCTTAAAACATTATCTTTTCATGAAAAAGTCCTTTACTTTTGATAACTTCCAAAGCATTGAATAATATACCTATCTATAGGTACATAGGTACCCATCAAAGTGCACATTTAAATTGCTGATAGCTTTATTGTTCGGTAATTATGTGTGTTTGTCTTTGAACTCTAAATCTACACTAATATTATAAAAAGGAAATCTTAAATAATATCAGTGCACACAAAAGTACCTACTCTAATTAAAAATCATATAATTATACTAGCGACCCGCCCGCGCGCCCCCGCTTCGCACGGGAGCACATATCATGCATGTATTATACATATAAACCTTCCTCTTGAATCACTCTATCGATTAAAAAAAACCGCATCAAAATCCGTTGCGTAGTTTTAAAGCTAATATTCCATATAAAAATTATGATATATATATAAATATCTGATAACTTTTATTTTACACCCTCATAACTTTTTTCTCAATTCATTATTACACAAATGTTTGTTCTTGAGTGCAGAAGGCAGAGCTTTCAACTGTGCCAGTTAATTCTTACTAGGTATAAAGCCTCTTGATATAATCCTAACCCCACGCTAGGATTCTTTGTGTTATGAGTATCAGTAACTTTGCGGACCAAGCTCACAGCACCCTGATTTGGAACAATTACTTGCAGACATAAATAAATTGTAACCAAGACATTTTTAGACTTAAAAAATAAATAAAGATTTTTCCAAAAAGATTTTTCCAATAGACATTTTCTCCAGCACTATCTAGCTCCTGCATAGCTTATGCTTATAATAAAACATTAAATAACTTTGTTGCTTATTTTTAATTTATGCTTAGTGCTTAAACAACCTATTGTTATTTTTTTTGTGAAAAAATCTCTCATTACACAAATCTTTATTCAAAGTGAAATCGAACATACATTTTGAAGCTCAAAAGGCCAAACTGAGCTGTATGAGGGCACTTTATTGAATGCCAGATTCATCTAAATTACTTTGACTTTGATTTTACTTTTAATAAAGTGGACAAGAGACAATGAAGTGGGTAATGAGATACTTCGGCAAAATGCTAATATTAAGTCTCATTTATAACTAGTAGTTCGCCCCGAACTGAGATCTCGTGATGCGATCCGAAAGCTCCGAAAATTTAAGTACATAGATGGTAGTAATCAGAAAGATCAAAATCCTTTGGTGACATCGAAAGAGTGCAGTATTTGTTTCTTCCTTTGTTCAACAGCTGTATTTAATTTGTCCGTTATACCAAACACAATGCTTGGACTTGCGTCTGACCACTGACCGCTATAACCACTTTTTTTTTGTGTAACTGTAACCGCTGACTGCAACTTTGTATGGTAAAGAAGTTTTAACTCAATTGGCCGATTTATTGAAGAGTTCCATTGAACAGACCTTGGCTCCATCATCAGACCAGGTCGCTGTCAACATTTTATGAGAACTGAGAACTTTTTTAATTTATTTCAATAATTTTTTTTATTAAAAAGCAAGGGAACTGGCCGACCAGTAGAAAAACCTTGATACCAACGAAACTCTTAGAAATGGGAGCTCTTAGTTCGTTGGTTATCTTAATTTAACTTTTTTGTTGTAACTCTAAAAGCAGGCATCTTAGAAAAAAAATAAAAACGGTTTTGGAATGTCCAAACCAAGCCCATTCATATGACATGTAACTTTATTTTTTTGTGTAACTTTTTTAATTTTTGCCCCCTTAAAAAACCCCATATTTTAATAACCCCTTATCCGATTTTACTCATATACTTACCAGTAAATTTCTCAAGTACAAGCTATCCACTTACCAAATTTCATGCAGATCGGATAAGCGGTTCTCAAGTTATCGTCGGACAAACATACATACATACATACATAAAATGCCAAATCACCCAAGTTGATTGTAAGATCTTCGTTCGCTTCGCTCACTCGATCAAATATCCATGATATATTTTTTTATATTGAAGATACTTTATACTACAACTCCCATTATAGGCTGAATAAAATGTAATGTTACATACATAGGTATATCAAGTAGCAGTCAGGTTGATTGATAAAATAGTTTATCTATTACCAAAGCATTAATTTGAGATAAACATATATTATTAGTAAGGTACATACCTCATTTTTGTCAAATTCCTGAAGATATCTATCATTACTTTGTTTTTCATACAATGCCCTGGCCATCGCACTTCTTGGACGGTAGAAGGAGTTGGATCCACTTGCCATGTCTATAGTACCACTGCTGTCATCAGCGAGTTGTGGCTTGGAATACTTGATGTTTATTTCATTTTCTTGTTTTCGGCATACCAGACTTTCCTTTGCATAGTAGGATAACAAGTCAGTTTGTTTACACAGGTTTTTCTTAGATATTACTTGGCTTATTAGAAGCGATACACATATAGCCCGTAAAGTAGACAGCATTTAGCATAATTAACATTGTTTTAGCCGTAAACATTAGTATTTCACAGGATCTACTGGGAATCACTGTATTTAACCCCACCGCGCCCCTGTATGTTGAAACTCGTTTAACCTAACTCATAGGTGAGGATACGTATTCAAATAAAATTATATACCTAAGGTAGCAATAATTCAAGGCCTACAATCAGTAAAAATTACTAAAAACTGATACTTGCTTTCCAATACTTTGTTTTGATTTTCATGGCGAAATTCACAATTGTCATTGTCAAAATAGGTTATGTTATTTCCGACAGATGGCGTGTGTCTTTTTTTTTTATTCGCTCCTTGGAGCAGGCTATAGCTTAAAACCATACTACCTAGTCTAATGTTAATTTTTTTTACTTGTTTGTTTAGTGTACGCAAAGACCTTGTACCTATAACTAGACTGTGCGCCAAGGCGCAAGAACCGGTCCGCGTGAGAGGGCTCCTGGTGGGAGTGTGTGCTTTTCTAATGAGGTGACCATGAATAACCAAACAGAACACGGGACAAATTGCTTGTACGATTGCGTATCCTAACATATTGATGACCTGACTATTTACGCTACCATATTTATATAAGTAAAAAAAATTACCAAAAGATCTCTTGTGTATATTTTTTTGGAATCAACATCACTTTCCCTACACGTGGGTTAAGGGTCGGAAATACTTTTTTCTTTCCTTTATAATAGGTAAGTATCATCATTCTGACCTACCGTTATTTTGGCAAAAACCTAACAACATTCGCTCCTTACAGACGTAGTTAAAAAAAACTAGGTTTGTCAAATGTGAGATATCACCATAATAGCATATTTTTTATTATTAAACCAGTAAAATAGAGGAGGTCAAAATATAAACCTGATGCAATATTCTGGAATTAATTTTTATTGAATTTGTTTTATACATTGCTGGACAATACTGTTTTACGCAATTTTTGTTTTAATGTAGCCTTATCTACTACATACTTGAGGGTTAGACTTCCCTTAGCTTCTAAGTCTTAAATTTAAGAATTTTTCAACCAACACACTTTCAGGCGTTGTTGTAACACTTTCAAATCTCGACGTAATTTCTTTTTACGTGGCGTGTCAGTAGTTGCAGCGGATTCTGTTTGTGTACAAACACTTTCCGTAATGGTAATCTCCTTTATGGCACTTTCTTGCCGTTTTGCCTTTTTTGGTGCTGGTCCTATAGGTACAGATATTGCGTAGAACATGCACTGTTTTTTTGTAGGGCATGACCTGTGAAGATATTTGAATATAATGGGACACGGTAGGTAGGTAGACAAGAGTAGACTGGAGCAGAGTAGTGCAGATGAGAGGTTCTATTTATTTATTTAAACGTATGCCAGAATATAAATAATAGGCGAAACAAAATTTAAACAAGTACTGATCTTTACTAGTACACCTACTTAACTTTAAATTAAATATTACCTTAAAAATTCAAACAAACCAAAACTAAAAATTCAATTTACCACGTCGGCTCAGTAAAACTATGTGAAAAAGGCATCGCAAAATTTGAATTTTCAAGGTTATTGTTAATGCGCGGACACACTCGGATGATTTATTCTTACCTTAGGAAATATTGACGGGACAGCATCAGGTTTCAGCATTTTACTAGTATATCCAGGAATAAAGTCGTCACATTTAAAATGCGCACTGCAAACAACAGACGACTGAGTTTTTTCCAGGTACTTTATTTTCCAACTTCAATTTCTAGTTTTCGTTCTTTGGAAATCTACAATACAAGAATTAGTTATTAACAGCAAACGTCATCGTCTCAAACTCAAAGAACGCGTTAAGAACCACTTTTTTTCACCGAAATCTCCAATTTATGACAGTCGAGACGTATCAACCTACCTACTACTAGGTACGAGATTGTAAAAAAATCTTTGATCAACAAAACTCATGGTTACCCTTGAACATAATTGTTGTTTTTACTTACCCATGGAAAGAAAAGCGGCTACCGGGATAAGACTCATTTTTGCACCCTTTCACACAACAAGAATTCACCATTTTTCATTAAAATTAACAGGTTTTATGAAAATTTACACTATCACAAATCGAAGCACGAGAATCATCCAAACAACCACATGAGCAAACCGCCATCTGCATTTGGTATTACCAGCCCTAAACATTTAATTACTACTCTTACATACTCAGTGTTATTGGATAATTTATGAAATACAACGAATTGATGATTATTTATACCTACTTTATGAACTAGAAATATTTAATAAAGTTTCAAAGATTATAAACGTTCGTTTTGGTAATTCATAAAAAAGCAAAACGTATGTACTTTATTGTACCATTTCTACCAAACCGGTAGGTTAGTTGAGCTGGCAAGACGTCAGACAAGGACACACTCCCAGCAGGAGCCCTCTCACGAGGACCGTTTTTAGCTTGCTACCGCTTTTAAGGAAATAGCTACCCTATACATAAGAGAATAAATCTCATTTTAGCTAATCAAAATTTTTTTGTGCACAGTCTAGTTATAGGTACAAGGTCTTTGAGTGTACGTCTTGCAAAATTTTTTTTTAAAGTAATCATATCAGTTACAGATACACATCTGAATGAAAATATACCAATAGCTGGTACACATCTGAATGTTTTTTTAACATATTATACTTATTATTTTAGGTTACTTATTATTATAGGTACAACGTAAGTAGGTCACTAATTACATGTTTACATTTCATGATGGCGTGTTTTCTTTTCACACTGGTTGTTTACAACGACAGTAATGCATACCATTGTTTAAGCCAAGGAATTTGAGTACAAGTACAATGCTTCTAATTTACGAATAATACAAGTTGTTGACATATATTTTAAAAGAGCTCACGTACATACAATAAACTATATCTACAATAAACAGCTCTATATAACAAAGGTCTCATAATTGTTATTAACAACTTCCAAATTCGTAGCTAGCAAAGCAACGTCTCCGTAAACGAAATGTAGACATCCGCATTGGGTAAAGTAACTGATATAGATAGGGTGGAGTGGAAATAATAGGTAGACTAATTAGGTGTAAGGTAGGTACTTCGAGACTAGTTTGTAGCATAAAGAATAAATAATGCATATTAAGATGATATCTACCTACTTATGGAAAAATGCGACTCACCTTAAATTTTTTCGTTTTTTCCAGATCTCTTGCCAATAATTCCCGCAAGACCGATTTCACCATATCGCTCTGATTTGTATGCTTGCCTTTCTGTGTTTTTTTTAAGTTGGCAGAGAGGTACCAACCTCTAGGTAGGTATCTCGTGTGTAGCGAGACTGTGTTTATTATTTTAATTTCAATTTATGTACCTGAGAAGTATGCAATTAATGTTTTCACGGTTCGGCCTTGGCCGTGACCGACCGTTCACTGAATTTCACTGTCAAACCGCTGCGCTTGACCACTTCTAGAACGTTGACAAAGGCTGTACCCCGTTAGATGAAATTTTAGATAGGTAGGTAGCTACTTACTTAGTTAGAGATTGGACAAAACGAAGAGAGGTAATAGGTAGGTATTATTACTTACTTAGGTAGGTACCTATTATGTAACTTACAAGATTCTTTGAGGATACACAGCAAACTTTATAAAGAGTACCTACCTGCATAAGTACTTAAGACAGTAGGTACCTACTTCATATGTGACAGGCTGCGAACCCATCGTCGCTGCTAGAATAATGTAGGTATTACCTATGTAGGTACCTACTTGTTTTATCACGATATTTTCCTTGGTCGATTTGTCTTATCGATTGCTTTGTATTGATCGATTTGCATTTGTCTTAGTTTTTTAAATAAGACTACGACATGTCATTTTGTAGTGACGCCAACAACGGTTAAGTTTTTGTTTAAAAAATTGGCGGGAAAAAGTGAAAAAACAAAAATTTATTTTAAAGAAATAAAGGCTGGCGTCGTAATGTTCAATATAGAACTAGGTATCGCTGTATTGTCAAAAAAAATATTAGCAATAAATATCCATATTTTTAAATAAAAATACATAAGTATCGATATTTCGACATTATCGATATTTTATCAACAGTCCTCTACAAGTTTAAATCCGATGCTGATAATCTAAGGATGTTGCCCAAATTGTAGTATTCTGAGATACCTATTTAATAAAGAAAATTAAAAATACTTTTTCTGAGTCAGAAATTCTGACACACTGGCGGCCGCAATCAGAGGGCCTATCACGAGTTGCTGGCACTGGGCTCCACTCACTCAAGTTAGTGAGTAATTTAATAAGTACCTACCTACTTATGTTTAAACATCAAGCATCACAGTAGATTTGCCATATCAAGTCTCCAAGACAAAAGTTGCGAAAATACACGGATATAAACCGCTGTTTATAACTTCTACACAATACAATGCCGATTAGAGAGCAAATAGCGTTTTAATAATATTAATATTTTTATTTCAGGATAAATGAACCCTATAAATTACAATATATATGAGCAAACTAAATAAAATAACATACGCCATAACAATTTATACCTTGAGATGTGAATAGATTAATTAAAGAATAGTAAAATTGCAGGTAGGCTACATAATTTTCAAACACACTTAAATTACCCTATAGGTGTGTTTGAAAATTATTAGTCCCGAAAGTAGCTCAGAATGGTTCTTTTTGAATGTGGCTGACACATAGTTGTGTCTCATATTTTTAGCTTAGGTAGAGTTAGGTACCTATTAAACCTCTAGATATAGGTACCTACCTAGTTACCACCTACCTTCATAAACATTATCTAGCAAATAATCGATGCAACAACTTCATGATTAAAAAAGTTATTCGTCGAGTGTGATTAGAACTCCGGTGGCGCAGGTGTTAGCGCAGCCCCGTATCAAGGGGAAGGTCGCGGGTTCAAATCCCGCTCGGAGAATAACTTTTGGGACATTATAAAATCTTTGTAACTTCATGATTGTCCATGTTTGTAGGCAAAACTAACGGCACATCATGTCAAATTAATTAAAGTACTTACCCCATCTCTAATTTCAGGAATTACTGTTTTCTTCAAAGGCCATTTCGGAGGCATTTTGTGAGTACTAACTACCTTTACTGGAAGCGAATGACTCGAATGCCTTGAAGTGAGCGATAATACGTGTTTGCTAGTGTGAATAATCTCTATAAGCGGCAGGAGTCGTTATCTAACTAACAAAGCGATAATGATTTAGGATTTTTAGCGATAGCGATAACTCGGCGAGAAGTCTACCGACTATATGCTGCAGTTTCAATTAATTAATTGGTGAGATTCAATAAAAGTTCCTAAGTAGGTAGGTAAAAATAGATAGATAACGACTTTGATCCCTAATGGCTCTGTAGGTAGATTAGATATCCCCTCAGACTCACTTAAAAAAAGATTTTTTGAGGATGTGTAAGGGGGTAGGGAGAGGTACCTACGAATGTTAAATATCTAGATTTATTTGACACTTACCTCTAGGCCACCTAGTCATATCTTGCAGTAGGTAGTTCGTATTCTAATACAATACAACCATTCAGGTTGGAAAACAATCGCCGCTGTTAAAATACCATACTAATTGATGTCCTCACGATGTTTTCCTTCACCGATTGAGGGCACTGGCATGGCGAACATAATTTTTTCAAAAAGAAAAATCAATCAATTTTCTCGTTAGCATCACTACCTACGTTTTATACGTGATGTCGCATTGCTCGCTCACGTTGCCGCGTTGTCGCTGCTGCATATTTTTAGGTAATAGACCAGCCAACTTCAGCTTCATCTTTTCCGCCAGCTGTTAGATGCTGATGCTGCTCTTTGAACAATGTTCTGAACAAAAAAATATTTCAATAAAAGTTGCCATGTAATTGGTCGGAACAATTTTTTTACAACTTCAAAGGGCAAATTTCAATGAACTGAATCAAGTAAAAAAACAAGTGCATGTACTTAGGTACCTACATTTATTTTCTGTGTCGGATCAATATGGGTTCTCAATCGCGCGGATTGCCCGAAGCCATCGCTGCACCGACTTGCGCAGGCGCATGCGGGACATTTAAAATAATTACAAGCCATCGGAGAAACGTAACAGCCCGTATTTTGAGACCATTACTTATTTTATAATTCCAAAAAATAATTTTAAAAGCGCATACTTAGTGCCATTGGTGCAATGTCGGCAAAAAGTGCGACTATTAAGAGCCATGTAGGTAATTTTATTGGATTAATATGATTAAGGTGCATAAAATCACAAATTCTGAGGTTATTAATGAATTTTGGTAAAAATTACGACAGCGGAATGTAATAATCGTTAAGTATATTTTATCGTAAACCATATATTACTGTTATAAAGCACTTGCCCGGCACCTCGCCTGAAACTTTTCGTAAATATAAGATCAGCTGACCGTAGGTTTTTGGTAGATTTTGCATAAACCTATTATTAAAATCGTGTGACGTTTGGGTACCGATTTTGAATAATAAATCAACATGCTGAGTTCAATATAACACGAGACGTCTTAAAACAAAGCCCAAGCGGTCAGTTTAATTTAAATCCGTTCTCGTAGTTTTTGCACCCCCAACCGCATTCTCACAGCCGAGGCTTGATGCACTTCACTTCTGATTGGATCATTACCGAGTTCATCATACCTTCTGCGATCCTCCGGCCACGACAGAGACAAAAGTATGAAATTACCACAGCATAGATAGAGACAAGCGAGGTCCAGCCGAGCACATCGCTCAGGAATTATATCATGATTATTGGAACTTTATTGCACTTCGTAACTAACAATTGACATTAGGAAATGTAATTTCATATTGATTCCGTAATGTAATCCGACTTTTATTTTTACCAATGCGGCAAATCTTTCTATGATTTGCGGGTAACCATCTCAAGGCTTGGTTGTTTTCTTGCGGCTTCACGTTCAGAGAAAATGTCATTAAAAGCTCGATAGGGGATTAAGTCGTTTTAAATTTTCACGTAGATCGACAGGAAATCGGTTTAGCCGTAACAAAGGGTGGGAAGAGACCGAGAAATTATCTTTTCGTCGGAATAAAAACCGCTAAAGTTGCAATTATAGCGTTACCGATGGAGCATTGAGTTATCAAAATGTAATAATTTTTCACACCGGCCGGAAGGTGTCCGGGCACGTCCAGCCGCAATCACTCGCCTCTGATTTCGGTGTACTGGCACGGATTAAATAATAATGGTATTGGTAACACTCGACAATATCACGTTTCTAATAATCCGCTGGGCATCTGCCGGTTGCCTTGCGCAACCGCATTATTGCCCATAATGGACGTCTTTCTTCACATTTAAAAGTCCAAGCGATGAGTTCATTATTGATTATGGAGACTTGCTTTTATACAAAACTTAGAAAAAATCCTGTAGGTCCTACTCATGAATTGACTAACTTCATCATCATCATCTCAGCCCGGTGTCACCCACTGCTGGGTATAGGCCTCCTTCATTTTCTGCCAGCCTCCTCTGTTCTTTGCGTCTCGGGTCCAGGTGTTTCCAGCGACCCTTACGATGTCGTCGACCCATCGCGCTTTCGGTCGGCCTAGATTTCGTCGGCCTGATTTCGGCCACCATTCGGTCAAGGCTTTACTCCATCGGCCATCACCACGTCTGGCAAGGTGTCCTGCCCAACTCCACTTGAGGTTTATCGCCCTGTCACCGACGTCGAAGATTTTCGTACGACGCCGGATCTCAGTGTTGCGTACTCGGTCTAGAAGTGTTATGCCGAGCATGGCTCGCTCCATGGCCCTTTGTGCAACTCGTACTCGGTGCACAGTTTCCTTAGTGAGCGTCCATGTCTCGGCACCGTAAGTCATAGTTGGCAGGACACATTGATTATAGAGACGGGTTTTCAGGCACTGTGGAATTTTCCTTGACCGAAAAACATCCTCTAGTTTGCCGAATGCTGCCCATCCAAGCTGGATTCTCCTGGATATTTCTTTATTCGTATGCTCCTTACCAAAAGATAAAACATGACCCAAGTACACGTAATGATCAACCGTCTCTAGCTCCACGTGCCCAACCTTAATTGTTGGAGTCGTGGCGCTAGATACACTTGTCAGTACTTTGGTCTTGGACATGTTCATCCTTAAGCCTACTTCCAAGGACGCAACGTTAAGTTCTTTGAGCATTTGTTGCAAGTCTTCCAGGGTGTCAGCAAACAGAACCAGATCATCTGCAAACCTAAGATGCGACAGATAGACACCATTGATGTTGATTCCACTCTGATCCCACTTAAGTGTTTTTACAACGTCTTCAAGAACGGCTGTAAAAAGTTTGGGGGAAATGGTGTCTCCCTGACGCACCCCCCTTTTAATAGGGATAGGGTTGGTTAGATCATGCATTTTGACCTGCATTGTTGCTGCGTCGTATAGCTCCCGAAGTACGTTCACATATTGAGCGTCGATATTGCAGCGATGCAGAGAGTTAAACACGGCCCAGTGTTCGACACTGTCGAATGCTTTCTCATAATCGACGAAAGCTAAACACAAGGGCCGGTTGTATTCGGAACTCTTCTCCATCAGCTGTTTCACAGTGTGAATGTGGTCGATTGTGGAGAAACCGCTCCGGAAGCCGGCTTGTTCGACGGGCTGGCATTCGTCTAATATACGGGTTAGACGGTTACAAAGGATTTTGGCAAATAGTTTGTAAACTTGGGAGAGCAGAGATATAGGGCGATAGTTGTTTAAATTGGAGTAGTCTCCCTTTTTATGTAAAATAGTGACTATTGCATTTTTCCAGATAAGTGGAGATTTGGCACCTAAGAGGACCTCATTGAAGAGTCGTACAAGTACTTTTATCACGGGTGGTCCACCTGCACGCAGCACCTCTACCGTAATACCATCTTCACCAGGCGATTTGTCATTTTTCATTTGCGAAAGCGCTCTTTCTACTTCAGAAGAGATTATATTTGGTACAATTTCTGAAGTTTGATGTTCCGTTGGTGGTGCTCTCATGTCGTGTGCTGGGGATTCCGTTTCGAGCGATTTTGTGGCGTAAAGGTCCTCATAATATTGTTCTGCAATTTTTAGAATTTCATTTCGGTCTGTAGTTATAATGCCACCTCTGTTTTTAAGTTTCAAAATTTGACCTGAACTTTTATTAATTTTACGTCGAAATATTTTCGGGCCTTTGTATTGTTCTATGGTGTTTAAAATTACTTGTGTATTATATTTACGGAGATCTTTTTTAACTAATTTGCTAATATTTTTATTACATTTTTCTATTGCTCTTTGATCGGCTATGGTGTTATGCGGCATGCCTCGTCTTTGTTCAATAAGAGCTAGGGTTTCAGTTGTTAGTTTACCCGATTTCTTTCGCACTCCAGTAAGATGTTTACGAGTGGTTTCATTTACGGTTTTGCACAACGTCTCGTTTAGTTGATCAACATCCAAGTTTATTTCTTCAAGTACTTGGAATTGGTTGGACAATTCTGTTATGAACTCTTTCCGTAAGAAAGCTATTTCGGGTTTTTCATACCTACGATGG
This sequence comes from Plemyria rubiginata, assembly GCA_963576535.1. Taxonomy (NCBI): domain Eukaryota; kingdom Metazoa; phylum Arthropoda; class Insecta; order Lepidoptera; family Geometridae; genus Plemyria; species Plemyria rubiginata. The sequence goes on along the minus strand of OY754917.1, from coordinate 7,611,503 downwards.
GATTTTATAATCATTTTCGTTCTTTCCTTTCTTAAATTAAACCTGTAAGTCGCTCTTACTAAACGATGGTCGCTTCCGGTTTTAAAGCGAGCGAGGACTGAGACATCTGTGATTACATGTTTATGTGAGCTGAGTATGTAATCTACCTCGTTTTTGGTGGTTCCATCAGGGCTTGCCCAAGTCCACTTTCTCGAAGTTCGCTTTTGGAAAAATGAATTCATAGCATACATGTTCTTCTTTTCGAGAAAGTCGACCAGAGCTTGCCCTCGCTTGTTGCGCAAACCGCAGCCGAATTTGCCGACAGAATTCTCATTTATGAGTCGTTGGCCTACCCTTGCGTTGAAATCTCCCGTTATAGTGGAGAATTGACAGGGTGTATCAGCAAGGGCCTTTTCAATATCTTCATACAGTGTCTCTACTTCTTCATCTGGGCTGTTAGATGTAGGGGCGTAAACTTGGACGACCTTTAGAGAGTAGCGATTGTTCATTTTTATATTAATGAAACAGACGCGGGTGGAGATGCTCTTAATGTTTTCAACCATTGAGGCTATTGCCTTGTTTACAAGGAAGCCTACACCCCCGTATGTACTGTCTTCATGACCTCTGTAGAAGAAAAGGTGGCCAGATGATAATCGTGACAGATCTTCACCTTTACGGCGGACCTCTGAGAGGCCGATTAGATCCCACTTAATGGACTCAGTTTCAATCAAGAATTCGGAAAATCGTTCGTCCGTTCTCAGCGTCCTGGCGTTGTAACACGCCAGGGTCAGGGTCGTTGTGTTTTGGCAGCTGGGAGACTTCCAGCGATTCTTAGCACCCTCTGCCCCACCGGAACCGTGACCGCTGCCAGAGTCAGGAATAGTGGGGCTGCTGGGGACTGAGGGCCTAGGCTTTTTGGCATTCATCATGAAGGGGGTTTGGCCATAAAACGCCACGCTGGCCAGTGCGTCTTGGCGAGTTGTCGTCAGAGCCTCGTTCGTTGATCAGCAGGGTGTACCACGAGCAGGTGAGGTTGACTTGGGCGGCTAGGTGTTATGCCACCCCTTAGACCCCTTAGATTGACTAACTTGATTTGACGAAATAAAACATGCTCACGTTTTCAACCTGCTTACCTGCTACCTACTGTGTCTTCAATCAGAGCTTGAATTTTGTCACTCAAGTTTGACTTTTACTGATATATTTTTTTCATTCAGCTTTTTGATCTGTAGCACAAAAACGGTATAATTGTGAAGGTAGCATCGATAGAAATAACCCAGTATTTTTTTTACTGTGATCTAGATTAGATTGATTCAGGGTACGAAATCCCACATAGGCAGGCACCTAATTGAGCAATAAGCAATCAGCAATAATCAGTGGATCGGTCGATTGTTCTTGTGCACCGTAACATTGGTTGCATAGAACATTACCATCGAGATGGAAATGAATTAAACATAATTCGAATAATCGAGGCACGGCCAATACAATAAAACAAAGGGAAAAAGTACGTCTGCGGCCGGCCGTACCGGTAGAACGAAGGATTTCAATTTGATACGTGATGAGGCGAGTTTTCATTTACGTAGAGATTCGATGAGCCAGTAATGACTCGACTCGGTAATCTAAATGGCTTCTAGTTTGTCTTTTTAGCTGTGTAATGCGATACATTTGATTCTAAATGATAGAGCTGAGTTATACAGGATGAAAAAAGGCTCTCCAAAAAACTGAAGGTGGATGGTGTTGCGCTAGTTTTTTTTATTATAAAGACAAATGGCTTTAGGTCTTAACATTTGAATTATAACATGCTTAACCAAAATAAATAAATAAATAATGCTGGACAATCCACACAGCACTATCTAGCCCCAAAGTAAGCTATTCAAAGCTTGTGTTATGGGTACTAGATAACTGATATATTTAATACATTATATACTTACATAGATAGATATTTTTTATTATACATAGAAAACACCCAGACCATCGGAACAAATTTCTGCAGATCGTACACAAATTTGTCCAAGGCGGGAATCGAACCCGCAACCTCTTGCGTCGCAGGCAGGCTCTCGCCCGCTGCGCCACAGAGGTCATCAAAAATTGTTATAATTTTTTTTTGTGGCCTCAGGTATTCAATACCTTAAAGTTATAATTCGGTTAGATCCATTAAATTATAATCTCAATAAAATATGACGGAGAATTATCAAATTATTATTATTATAAGGTTGGTACCGACTAGACTAGATGCTGACTTCGTAGACCCTCTACGGCTTTAGTCATAGGTATTTACGAGTTTTGTTATAAAGTACACTTATATATGCTTACGTGCTTATTGTCAAAAGTAATTTTAAGTATACTAACATAAATTTATTAACAGAATTTTTCACAACTGCCGATTTTCAGACAAAAGTCGTAGAGGGTCTACGACTTTTGGTAATCGTAACAAAATCGGTAAATAAAGTACGTTACGTACTTTAATTATACGAAACCTTAGCCAAAATGTAACGTTGGTGAAACCAATCAAAATACCTGCTGTTCTACTCAAGCTCTGATACAAAGCTTGATTCGCGCTGAAAGTGACAGAACCGGTTGATTTACGCCAGGGTTTAAGACGCAGACAACAAACATCAAAAATTTCTCAAAATTTTGATAGTAAATAGTTCTTCCTACGTTTGATTCAGTAGGAAAACTAGTAAAACATTTGACAAGAACCTGTCAAAATTATATTTCTGACGAACCTTAGCAATGGTTCTGAAACACTGTGGTTTGTGATTTTACAAAACTACCTACCTTCATTAATTATAAATCTTGAAACATTTTGAAATGTGCGAGCGAGACTCTCTTAAGAGTCCGCCTCTTAATCTGCGGTTCGATGAACAATCACGGACAAAGCCGCGGTAGAATCCAACTTGGACCGTGCACTCCGTCTAGTGCCAAATGCAGTGTCGGTCGAAACATTCAGTTGTCAGTCATGTTTGTAAGTATAGATGGATGGATGGATGAATGGATGGATGCATGTTTGTTACTCTTTCACGCCGGAACGGCTGAATGGATCCGGATGAAACTTGGCAGAGAGATTGATTATAGTCTGGAATAACACATAGGCTACTTTTTATCCCGTGGGAATACCGGGTGATGGCATGTTTCGCATTTTACCGTATTTACCTGTAATACATATTTTAGTTCCTAAATAATAAATATATGTCGCCACAGGAAAGATTAGCACGCGCTATCGTTGCGCTTTGAGCAATGAGTCATATCAGCAATCGTAGGTATAAATGTTTTCCGATCACCGGGATTTAAATTTGCGCCGGTGAAACCGCGGGGCGCAACTAGTAGTTATAAAGTATGCTGTTCATAATCATTATCATCATAATTTCACTACAAGACATAGGCTTTCCTTAGGTGTATATTTCGAGGAAGAACGATTCTGCGCGACTTATTGCAATGTCGACTATTTCGACGACGATATTATATGGGTACGTACCGTACCAAATTTTTTATATATAATTAATGTGTGGTTGTCTTGTGATCTTCGTGTATAAATACAGATTTGCTGCCATGTTTTGATGCTGAACAGGCATCAGGTTCAGGCAATTGGTTCCGTTGTGACACTTTCAGTTATGAAATTCAGTGTGCGAAGATGCAAAAAATTTGTATATTTGTATAGCAAAAAAAAAAAGCAGGAGACGAAAAGACCGACCTCATCTACTCACCCCGATGCGTAAGGCATATTCCCTCATAAAAAAGACCTAAAGCAGTTCCAAGCGGCTAAATAACGAAGATAAAAATATGTACATGTTAACGAATGCAAGCTGTCTGTTCGTACATTATCTGAGGCTCAGTTACGTGAACAAATTGCTGCGCATACTTCACGCGTGTCATCGAATCGCTGGCACCACTGGCACTTCAAATAATTACCTCGCCCACTTATAATTACTTGTTGGAGTTTAAATGCAAATGTTGTCGCCGCAAGTATCTTCAAGCTGTAATGTATGCGAATTGAGAACAGATGAGGAATGAGATTTGCACCGTCCGCGATGTTATAGTTAACCGTTGGTATCCATGATTTAACAAAGAGACCAACCTACCTTTTTGTACAAGCAATCTTGTGATCGTAGTCTCCTCTCAAGCCTAGTTTTGTTTTTCGAATTCTCTTTGACAATAGGAGATTCCAAGGAGATTCCTTGCCCCAAACCGTGAAACGTCAAAACTTGATGTTGTGCTTTATTCTTTATGACATAGGAGATACTTTGCCCTGATCGTATGACACCGGCTGCCTTGTCTTAGCTGTGATCGCGGTGCAAATGGTCATAGTGAATAAGACGGCCGCATTTGATGAAGACTCACTCGCTTTGTATGAGCATCTCTATCGCGCGTGCTGAGGACTCACGAAAACTGCCTGAAGGTTCAGAAAAAACAAGCGAATAACATGACAACGACGCATAATTTTTATAAACAAATTAGCTGATGGAACAAGCAAATTACAACAAAGAATTAAATCGTAAGTCACGCACGATAGAAAGTGCCCTACGTCGCACTGCTCTGTGTCCATTTTGAGGCATAGTAGGTACAGATGTTAAGCCTCATGTGCCTTAATTTCACCGTCAACCATACCCTGATGGACATTATTTTATTAACAGGTTTTCTACTGTACCTATATTCATACAACACATAAAAAAACTGACTTTTCGACCGTAGGTATGTAAGTAAATTAAAAAATCTTGAAAAGAATTTTAAATAAAAAGTTAACAGATTATTGGCATACATTTTTTAAATTTTGGACATAATTAGGTAGGTAAATTAATTTTTCCTTATTAAATAGGCATTAATTTTCACTTTTGTAATTGAATTTCATATATAGTAGGTATGTAAACTTACCTACTCTTCGTTCCTATAGGTACTAGTGGCGGAAGGAAACTCTAAATTACGTATTTCAAAGTGTACCATATGTTTGGCTGCCTCTCTATCATTTCCATTTACTTCGTTCATATCAATTTTTATGCAAATTCGTTTTTATTTCTTCCGTGCTGTGAACTAACATTTGTTCCCTTTATTAGTTCACCTAGTTCCAATCAAAATTTCGGCAATGACAGATGGATTGGAAAAGTATAAAAAATCTGGAAAACTTACTACATAAATAGTGTCTTAAAACTTTTGATACTTTTCATATTCAGATTGGAAAAGTCTATACGAGTCTATATCTTTTTATATCTGATCGAGGAGTAGTGTTTCTTTTAACAAATTATATGTTCTATAGTTACATCTTGTTCCATTTATCTTGATTACAAATTTCTAATACATCTGGGTTACAAATTAATAATAAAGAAAACAAATCAATAAACCCTTTAAATGAATCAAGAAAATCATGAAAATCCAACTTCGATATTACGCGTCACTGTACATATCAAATCAGAAAATTAGAAGCTTTTTATAACAGCTCAAGTATCAAATAGCTTTTACCTATGCCTTTTAGCAAAACAAGTTTTTTGAGTCGCACGTCAGTTAAAATACAGACACTCAGACAACAAAAAAAGTGAAAATAAATTACAAATTAGCTTTTCGTGAGACCAAAATTACCACGCGGTTTACTCACTGGAAAATTCAAAATTCGAATATCGAATGTTAGCTATAGAACTATATTTTTAAAACAATATTTCTCACTGGTTGATAATTACAAAGAACGCTCACGTTCAAAGCAAACAAAACAAAGCCAGATTCGATTAGAACCATATTTTTTCCATAAAAGAACAAACAAACAAACAATATCTTCTCATTTTGCGCGGAAAAACTCCGCACAAGGAAGCGTCGACAACAAAAGCTAACAAATCCTGTTTGTCCTGCGGGGAGCGTCCGTGATTTAATACAAATTATTATTAGACGACATAAATAACGTGGTACAGGGGCAGAAGCTCCTTAATAAGTAATAAAGGGGTCATCTTTCTCTCGAGAAGCCTTGGAATTAACTCGGACATATGGTGGTGGAACGACGTGAGCTTACGACAGGCCGGTTAAATTGATAGAAGTGTTTTTTGGCTTAGCAATACTAACTACGGTTGCAGTTAGTAAGACAATCTCTTGATAAGTATTCTATCTCAAGCAGACAAGATTTGTGTGACAAGATGTATATACACTATCATAATTATTCTACTACTGAGGCCCTAGTCCGGGTTTTTTCATAGACACGTGTGTGTCACGCACTTTACATGGAAGTACAATAACTCTCTAGCCGACACTTGCAGAGCTTCGTGTTTCTATATGTTAACACCATGCACGCCTGTAATATGCCATAGAGAGGACGGCCCTAACAAAAGGCTACTGTGAGTCTTGGGCGTTGAATGACTCTTTGCACAGGCAGGCGGCTGAACGGCTCTTTGCAGGCGTTGAAGTCATGAAAAAGTTCTTGCCTCGCTATGGTAACGTTTTTGATTTGCCTGTCTAAACTTAGATTCGTTATTTTTAATTAATTATGTAATTATTGGTAATTTTATTTATTGGTAATTTATTTGCTGATGGCACCAGCGATGTTGATCAGATGGTCCACCTGATGTTAAGTAGTAACCATCACATAAAACTAAGTATTGAAGCATATTGTGACAAAAGTTACACACACGATAGTAACGTGCCCTACAAGCACTGCAATATGTGCCTGTTACTTCAGGCGTGGTAGTAGTACTATCCCAGACTGTCCCTTCACAAAGAGCTCTTCAATTTTACTCATATAATCTGATATCATAATTTGATCTATCAACAGAACATAGTTATTGTTTTGTACTTCATACCTCGCTTTATTAGTGAGGTGCGTGCGTAGAATATCTACGGCCAGTTACTGGACTAGGGTGCGGTCAGTTAGCGATATCATTATTTATACGATCCAATTAACCCGTTTATGTGATGTGCTTAGAAATCTACTGATTTGGGTCGTTTATAGATCACATATTTTATAATAAATGAATAGAAATGGAAAGAAATATTGGTACACTCTCCACACATAAAAACCTTGTAATAAGGGAACCAGATGTAGACTTTAAAACTTTTTTGAAAATCAATATAAAATCCAATACAAAACCAAACAGTGAGCAAATACCGAGATGTGCTACACAATTTTGTTTGTTCTTAATTTATTTTGTTAATTAATTAATTTTGTTTGAGCTTCTATGTTCTTCTGACTGAGCCGTAAGGGTTAAAAAACTGAAACAGCTTTACGACTTTGATCCCCAGGCACGGTAGATATCCCTTCAGATCTCCCAGTACCAAGTAAGTACTAATTCAAGATTCTTTGAGGATGTCTAAGGGGGGTAGTCAGAGGTACGTCCAAACATTACATTTGGCACATACCCACATTTTGCAGTGGTTAGTATAAAATAAAATAAAATAAATAATAGTAATAATTAGAGAAAGGTTTCAATAACAACCGTTACTTTTGTATGCAATGCCTTTGGAAAACATAATACGGGATTATGAACTCAACAACAACAAACATTAAATAATAGCCCCAATTTGTAGACCTTTAGCTTTTCTGAGAATCGGAAACTATTCATAAAATGAACCGTTACAAGATTTCAGAATACCTGCTTAATAGGCTAATAATAATACGAAGTACTTGGGTATAAGTTAAGTACTTAATACGTTTGCTAAAGCTATCAGTGCATAACAAATCAAGTCCGCAACGTAAACCTCCAAACAGCAATATGAAATTCGACTTGTGTTGCCATCAAATAATTTTGATAGCTCAAAGCTGAAAGGGGTTGACCGCAAAAAGCTGTACTAAGGCTCGGTACAAACAGGTTTTACGTACTAATCGGCAGAGTGCCGGCCGCTCTAAATATTGCTTTTACACGTCTATCGTACCATAAATAACGACTCTATGAAAATATAAATGTTTTTTTTCTCTATCGTTTTCCGACATTCGTATTTTTTCATAGAGTCAAAAGCTTGAACAGACCACTTTCGCATTATGGAATTGCCAAAACTCCATTTGGTTTCGGTGTATAAATGCCCTAAAGACAAATCATGCTATGCAATTTAACCCCTTATGCCGTACATGTAAGAGAGTTTTTGAGGTTGAGTTTATTTCAGTTAGATCTTTTTAAGGTCAAAGGTCAGCAGTGAGCGTAGAAATGAGATATTTTGGCAGTATTACGCAAATTGGATAGCTTTCAACACTCAACGGAGTAGGTTCCGAACTTTCGCGAGGAAAATTGAATTAAAAATATCATAAGACGTAAATATGTATGGGCATCGTAATGACGTTGAGGGCGCGCAGACGCTTCATATTCAGAAGTTATTCTATTTGCATATGTAGCATCTCAAACCTAAATAAGTTTTGTGAATTTGTTGTTTTTGCAAGATGATACTAGGATAGATTTGGTACTATATAGGACTCTCTTTAAACTCTCTAGAAACTCTTTTCGGCTCTTTTGCTTGACATGCGAACGTAACAATAGAATAGAATATTTTTTTTTTATTTTTTTTTTATTTCAGACACAATGATTTATAACACTTTACTGTATGTATTCTCTTATCTGTGCCTCATACCTAACAAGTTTTTTTTCACTTGACTACTGACTATTCCTAATATTATTTTAGCGTGATTTACTACCAAATTACTAAAAATGTCCTAAATATAAAACGCGTCCCACCTTCAAGTCACCTAATTCTTATTAGGTACTTTTAAGAACGTTGTTTATCCCGCCAGCATTATCTTCTAAGGGCGGATGATGATCCAATTTAGGAGATTAATTATAATTATACGACCTCATTTCCATAGCTAATGCTACGGCTCACCTTCTGCTTTAGGAGTAGCTATAAGAATGCAAACGCTGCTTCGTATCTCGATGACCTCATTTGAGAATTTTGCTAGCAAGAATTTTTTTTTTACTCATATTTTTATTAAGCTTTTAGTAATTGACTAAAAGTATAAGAATAAGTTTTATTTCTTTTGAGTATGAATATTTTTTTGTATACAACTCGCTGGTGTATCAAACAGATATCTCACCAGATATGGATGTGATAACCGTCACTTACGAATATGCCCTACGATGTACTGACCTGCGTCCATCAACTTGATGTATAGATTTGACCAGCACCCACACACTTTAAACTGATTACTTGACTGATTATTATTATTATAATTAGGATCGTGTCCCAATTGCAGAAGGGAACTCTTAATATTATATGATTGTATTTATACCCGTTTCTTTTCTTCGGGTAGCAATAACAATATATATATAAGGTACTTAGTAAGGTTGTTTATCTCAGCAGCGGAGGTATGGAGGTATTATCTTTGTATACCAACAGTAAACGCAAGAGCTGGTCTACATAATTATTATAGGCACATCAGCGGGTATAATTTCTAAGCCTGGGAGCAGACTCGCTACGGGGTCGATAAAAAAACTGAAATTATCTCCAAAAAGCGCCATCAGTAATTTTTGATAATTGCGTAACCGGTCTCAAATTAACCCAACTACTTCAGCGTGGGACGTAGACACACATACATAATAATTGTTTCTTATTAAAATCGACGTTAATCTTTTTTCGGAGCAGATTCCAGAAAAGGCTCACCATCGTATTATGTTTAAGAATCGACAGCTATAATTTCTGTTCAATCAAGATTTAATTGTTTTAATGAGTCTACATGCGTGAATGGCCGGCCCAATTATTGTTTATTTTTAATCGCCTCAAGTGGTTTTTATGTTCGCAACCAGGCACGCACGGAGGCCGGCGGCGATCATTTTCATTATTTTAATAATGTAAACTTCCAATAATAATTTACAGTGATTTGGGGTTAAACACGTTAAGAGATATTTATAAATTCCTCGACGGGTCCGGGTCTACGACGGCTGTAATTTGACCCTGGTCTGATCATCTTGTTTTTGTTTTCATTCAAAATTTGAATCAAAACCAAACCGTCTTTATTCAGTTCAATCACAAGGTTTAGTTTAAACCTTCCTATAAACTAGATAAATCTAGGCGCCAGTTCCCCGCCACCAAAACCTTTATAGACAGACAAGAAACTTACGTCTTAGCTCTTAGTTTTTTATAAACCTTTTTACAATCATGGTAACTACTAATTAAATTTAAAATTAAGTCTAAAACTTTTACATTTATAATATTAAGGCGTTGACAACGCCTAATGTACCTCTCGCTCGCACGATTCGACATTTTTAAAGATGTAAAATCAAAAAGGACAATTTTGAAAAATCGCAAACAACCATTTTGTGTGCAATCACATTGCACACAGTTTGGAAAAAAATCTATTCAATCGATGCATGTTTTCATACTCAAAAGTTTGCTTAAGTACAAAAACTAGAAAAGCAAACTTCTAAGTCGGTAAACTTGTATCGATCAAAATGAGAATTTTACTAAAATGTGCGTAATGTGATTGCAAACAAAATGGTTTCTTGCGATTTTTCGAAAATGAGCTTGGTGATTTTATACGATTTAATAAGTCAAAACGTGCTAATGAGAGTCACATTGACTGCCTACGTAGCTCAGTTGGTAGTAGCTCTGCCTTCTGCGCCGTAGGTCGTGGGTTCGATTCCCACCGTGAACAAACGTTTGTGTGATGAACACAGATGTTTGTTCTCTGTCTGGGTGTTATATAATATTATAAGTATGTATTTACAAAAAAAAAGTATATAAGTAGTATATCAGCTATCTGGTTCCCATATCACAAGCATAAGCTTAGTTTGGGGCAAGATAGTGCTGTGTGGAAAGTCCACCAATATTTATATTTACTTATTTATTTTATTAGCTCTTTTCTTCACCTTAATGAGATTGATACGGCTTTTTACCCGATGGGTCGAAGATATTGTAAAGATCGCAGGAAGTTGATGGATGGACAGCAGTGACTTCTCCGGGATGATGTAGAGATACCTCTATGACAAATCAAAGACAATCAAAACTAATTTCTGTTGAAATCAAAGTTCCGAAGTGTTTAGCGCTTGGATCGTGTAATAAGTTAATTGACGGTTCGCGAGTGATTGATCTATGAATTGCAAGGGGTATGCGCCGGAGCGACGTGGTGGTGCGCCTCGGGCGACGTACTGTCTCACCTGCAGTGGGATAGGGCTGTCGCGAACATTGCACTCTACGTGAACAGAGTCTATACTTTTAGTTGAGCGTACTGGCAAGGCCGTCTTAGGCTGACAAATCAACATCGAGCTATGCTGCGCTGTACTGCGCTGTGCTATGTTTGGCCAACTCGCTCGTCTAATATTCTAAGGAGGATACAAACAAACCATGCTGTGCTGCACTGTGTGAGGCTACGCTCTGTTTAAAAACGCAGCAGTCTCGGGCGAGGCGCGCTACCCGCCGTGCTGAGCCGCGGTGTGCCGAGCTGTGCTAGGTTTTTCAAACATGGAGCACGCTGCGTGCCTCTCCATCGCCCTTTTAATACTGAGCTAAGCAAAGCGCAGCACAGCTTAATGTTGATTGTTAAAAAAACGTAGCTTAAGAAACACAGCACAGCACAGCGCAGTACAGCGCAGCATAGCTCGATGTTGATTTGTCACCCTTAAACTATGCTGGGTGTCTTGGGCACACAAGAATTTGGCAATTTGGAAAGTAAAATAAGATAGCGAAATAAACTAACATTCTTCTGTTGATCTTCTATTTATTACAGGTAATCAAATAAACAATTGCATGTCATTTCTGTAAGATTGGGCGTTCATAGCACAGGATAGAGAAAAGTGGAGGGGGGGTAGGGAGGCCTTTGCCCTCGTACAGTGGGACGATACAGGCTGAAAATAAATCATATGTCATATAAGATACCTAGCTCTTACTTAGTATGCTGCTGGTTTTTGGTAAGGATTAAGATGACCAGTGCTTCACTGGTGGTCAAGTTGTAGTATTTCACAACACGAAAAAACTAGTGACACGAAAAGAAGAAGAATGTTTAGTCATCCCCGGTAAAACGAAACACGAAAGAACTAAAAATAAAACTAAACTATGACTAGACCTCAGAATAAGAAGGTATAGTACAAATATCAACAGACAGAGAGCAATACCAAATTTATCTAATTTTTTAGCAAAATTGGTGCGCAAAGGCAATTGCCCTGAAACGGTACATGAAAACTTCATGAGAAAATAAACACGACAACGCTCGAAACGCACCCTTTCTATCTCAAGATTCAAGAGTCCAGCCGAAAGAGTTGCTGAGCCAATAGACACTGAGTCACAAGGAGTTTTTAAGTTTATGCTGCATTTTAAATCTCTTGGAAAAAACAACAAGAGGCAGCCCTACGCTAGCAGCATAACAAAGCAAAAATTGCTCAGATAATGAAGCATAATGCAAAGCGTGATATAAACTTCACATTTGCCGCAGGCTGGATTAACTTGTTACTTAGAGTACGGGAGAGCCGTAGCGTGGAATACTCTACTCTCATCAACACCCTTCAGAGAGATTAAAAGCTTGGTGTTGACAGCCTGCAGCAATTTACAAAAGCGTTTTTCTTGTACCGTTCGTATCCTGTGGATTATAGCTTCCAAAACATTTTTTGGAAGCTATAATCAATATAAATTAAATTAAACTAGCTAACCCCCGGTATTCCCACGGGATAAAAAGTAGCCTATGTGCTATTCCAGACTATAATCTATCTCGCTGCCAAGTTTCATCCAGATCCGTTTTGCCGTTCCGGCGTGAAAGAGTAAAAAACATCCATCCATCCATTCTAACTTACAAACCGCGTTTATAATATTAGTAGGATAGTAGGATTTTTATGAGTACCTACCAATAAGCGAGATTAATTGCAATATCAAATCATGCTTATTGGTAGGTTGGTACTCACAATAATATGAGGTTTAATCTCAGTTTAATTTCAAAATATTGATGTGAAGTGAAGTGGACTAATTATTTATTCCACGCAAGAATCTTTCCCAAACTATTGACATCACAAAAAATCGTCCCAAAACGATAAAACAAAGTAAACATACAATTTCAAATAAAACCAAACAGCGCTCAAGAGAAAATTGGCCATTTTACTAAAAGCAGACACACGTCAATTTAATAGTGACGCAGTCGAAACGTTAAGAACTGGCGCCATTAGAAGAGTTAATCTCGATGACGGAACACATTACTGGTTGAAATAATGAGAGGAGCGTGAACGTCGACGGACAACTTACCAGGTCCTGAAAGCGTTAAGGTAGGAAGGACTGTAGATTTGTGTAGACACCATTGAAGTGTGATATGCTTCAATCCGGCAATTACTGGTAGCAATCACCTACGTCAGCATCATTTGCATTCCGAATAATTATCTGGTTACTTGTATAACAACAAGCACATTGAGTTCCTTATTTAATAGATTCCTTTAAATTGGTCTCACTGAACTAAGAGCTATTGGCACTTATTTTTAACGATTATGTCAAAACAAAAATACAGCAGTTTGGTTTGGTTATCACATACCTAGTTTATATGGAGATCACTGATCTGTGTGAACGTATGATAAGAATAACTTTTTCAAACAACCATTTATATAGCGCTATTGAGGTATTTGTGTGGCTGTGTTATGTATGTTAAATCTATGCAGAAATGGCAACAAGGCAATGTGTCATTCACCTGATGCAAAATACGGAAACGTTCTCAAGCAAGAAGGACCGTAATGGTAGGTACATTATATTTGCTCCCTCCGGCTATGATTAGTGATTTTGTGAAGGGATCGCTGAAAATTACTTTGCATCGGCTATAAATACGGTTCACTGACACCTCAATTTCAAAATCCAAAAGGTCTATAAACTTAGACGTGATCGCAATGATAGAAAATTAGCAACATCCTGGTACAGCCAGGGTGAGGTATGGATCGCCCCTGGCGGCGAGCGAACAATACTGCACACGCCGCGACAACCGCGGTATAGCCGTCGGCGCATCCGACAAAGAAAAACATACGAACCCAAACAAACCAGACAGAGACAAAATAACTGCAATCGCGAGATTCTGATTTACTTCGTATAATTATCGAATAATCTGCTTTGCATCTCTTGTTCGTTATAAACATTACGATAATTTGTTTCCATTACATCGGGTCTAAGCGGTGACCGTTCGCTAGTACAGCGATTGATAATAATCGCTGGCGAAGTATAATGGCGTACACCCACGGGTAATTATTGTTGTGCAGTCGTGAGTTCGTGAGCCGGTAGAATGGCGGAATGCATCTCCTTCGGGGGTTGCCCGCTGTAAACCAACACGGCCAGCCGCGTAAATAACTGATCGCTTTCCGCGCGCTAATGATAGTGCACCGCATCCACTCGCGTCCTCTTTAGCCGATCCCGATAAAATAATTACCGGTATTTATAAGTGCTTGCGCTTAATCGCACCTCAATACTAGTCATTAACCCCGACGTGTCTGCACAAAAGTTCCTGGTGAAATCTGTGGGAACGTGTTCGCCGATAATTAAAGTAGCTTACAATGTTTTCGTTTTCTGAGAAATGATATAAAACTGTCTCTAAACTATGGAGTTACGATGAAGTCATACCTTTGTTCTGACGTCTTACGCCTCAGGGATGCGTCGCGTCGTCGCAAATGTTCGCGTAAAACTTGTGGTTGCATTGACGTTTGGTCACGGGGCATCGTGAAGCGGAGTCTCCGGCGACGTTAATGGCTCTGCTGGCCGTCGGCTCCGTTATCCCTCGTAGCTAATGATTGGCCGGCATTAAGTCCCGGCTGTTCCATGCGATTATTGGATCTAACAGATAATTTTATATCGCATTGTCCTGGAGCGTAAAATTTTCTGTTGTTATTACGGTGGATAGCGCGCGGACCTCGGCCGGGCGCGCGGTATCGCCGCATCGCAGCGAAGGGTTAGCCCGGACAAATCACGAGCGCTTAGCAATCAATTTGTACAATAAGTAATCTCTTGTGAGCAACGCTTTTTTACTAAATAAATTATCTACTTGAATCATTACAAATACCCTGAAGACTTCGCTAGTTGGTTTCGCCTACCAAAAGTTTGGTCGTACGAATAATTAAATAAATAAAAAATGCTGGACAATCCACACAGCGTCATCTAGACCCAAAGTAAGCTACGTTATGGGTACTAGATGACTGATATATTTAATACATTATATACTTACATAGATAGATATTTTTTATTATACATTAACACTCAGACCAACGGAACAAATTTCTGCAGATCATACACAAATTTGTTCCGAGGCGGGAATCGAACCCGCAACCTCTTGCGTCGCAGGCGGACTCTCGCCCGCTGCGCCACTGAGGTCGTCAGCGTTGAAGTACGAGTATGTGGTCTAAATTAGAATGCTGCTTTCTTCCAGTACCTAGGGATACCTACCTTACCCCCAAAGACCTAGGATCAAAGGCAAATTACGAATACCGCGTCAAAGTTCACACGAGCGCCATTCTTCCTCAACTTGTAATGAGCGCCTCTAAATCAAACAATAGCATTAAAGTGTCAATATCGCCTCGATAACACCTCGCCATTTTCTTTTGCAGGAATTATGGTTATAAATCTGTATAAAAGCACTTTACACCTTGCGATTGGGCACAAAATGTCTTAAGCTGATAACTTCCTGCAATCTCAGCACCTGATTATCTTAAAGCAAAAGTATTGGAACTCACTTAGGTTTATCATGAGCACAGAATATAAAAAAAATGTTTAATGGTCTTTAGGGTGAATGACTTTATCTTAGGTAGATACCTATATAAGCTCAATGCTTTGATTTTTGTGACCACAATGAAGGATATGTTTATAAGGAAAATTACAATAAATAGGTACCTACAATTATTTACAAAACACATGTAGCATTTGAAGAAAATAAATATAATAGGTATCTACCTACCTACCTGAACAACCTTTGTCATTACCTTAAATCAAAATATTAAACGGAAAACGTAGCTCTGACTTGACTTGGTACTGATTTGACGGACTGACTTTTATTTTCATAAATCTTGGGGATGTAAAGATACATTGACATTTGGCAACGTTAACCGCAAATGACTGTCTGTTATGCAGTTAACTTCTATGGAGCTAACTATGTTTCACACCCTTTTAATATATTCGACCTTTCCTCATAACCTATTGAAGTAAAGTTATTAGACAAAATATTGGGTCGTAAAGCTATCTTTTAGCCACCATGTACGGTGTGTTCATAAAATAGGCTTGAAACAGCAAATGAAAACATTGTAAGAAAGCTCACGTTTTTTCTCCAAATAAAATAATTAATGGCATAATAAGTTACTTAGTTTTTTATTGAATTGAATTTGGTCCACGGGGAATGAGCCCAGAAACGTAGTTATTTACGCTATATAATGTTCCACGTGGGATACGGAACATTGTAAAGATCGGAGGAAGTCATATGGAGAAAGCTTGAAACTACAAATTTTTTTTAATCCCAAAAATTATTATCCAACTTTTTAATCCAAGAAATCATGAAATTTTTAAAAATCAATATAAAACAAATAGAATGTGACACTACAGCTTTACAATAATTTTCATGCTTTTGAATGTGTGCCTAACTAGAAAACACACGCCTTAGAAACGTTTTACAAAATAATGAACATTACTGGAAATAAATGATAAGGACCTAGTATATTATTATGATGCAAAATATTATGTACATCATACGCAAACGCCAAAATAGCCCGTTCGTTCATACGCCGTGTAACAAGATTATCATTCTCCACATCTCATTCACAATTCGAAGGTCAACAGTATCCTCAAGTTACGGTCACCCCTGGTCGGCTGTGCATTTGTATTGTACAAATTGCACACCCCATGTTTATCTCAGGCAACCCCTTGCACGTATTTATCTTCAACCCTTCGACGGCGTTACGTTGACTTTGTACCGTTTTGTTCGATGTTCAATATGTTTGCGCTGGCCGAGTTTCTTGTCTTATGAGATTTTTGCTGTTGTTTTAAAGCTTCTGATTTCATGGAAGCGCCAATCGTATTCTTCTTTTTAGAATGGCTTGCAACCATCGACACGATTCGACAACCTGTATAGCTCAGTTACTATGTAAAAATAGATGTTTACATAGTAACTGATAACATAGGCTAACTGATAACATTTTTGTGTGATGAACGTAGATATTCATCACACAAAAAGGTTTGTTCTCAGTGGGGATCGAATCCACGGCCTACGGCACAGAGGGCAGAGCTACTACCAACTGAGCTGTGACTGCTGTCAAAGTAATTTGAATATTAGTGGAATCGAAAGCCAGTTTTGAATTTACTGAAAATATTGTTTCAGTATCCTTATAAAACCTTCAAACTTAACTTCCAAGTGAATATACTTAAGCTGCTCTTATTGAATATTATGACGGTAGTTGTTTTGTGAAGAACCTGGCCAGAGGGAGCTGAAATAAATAAAGAACTGACTAGATAGTGGTCTGACCTGCTAGTAGCCTGCTAGCCAATTACGTTACTTTGTTACAATCAGTTTCATTATGTTTATATTTGAAATCAGTACGTATAAAATTATCTGCGATTATCAATATAAAGTTTATCAATTTTAAGGGACCTCTTTGTGAAGGTCTCGTCATGGACATTCATTTTTTTTATACAACTAGCTGATGGAACAAGCAGATGGCCCACCTGATGTTAAGTTGTAACCATCATCTATAAAAAAGCATTGCCTCGTAAGTCACGCACGATAGGAACGTGCCCTACGATGCACTGCCCTGCGTCCATCAAGTTGAGGCATACCGATGTTAAGTCTCATGTACCTGTAATTACACAGGCGACCACACTCTCTGAACCGAAACACAGCAACGCTTGGCGGCAGAAAAAAGGCGTGGTGGTAGTACTTTCCTGGACGAGCCCTTCACAAAGAAAGAAAGAAAAGAAAGAAAGAAACATTTATTTGACACACAACACACAGAGAACACAGAAAAAAAACATAACAGATATATAGACACAAAGAGCTGTACTACTACTCTTCTTGAATTCGTGTATCATGGACTTATTATTTATTCGTAAGCAGTATCATTTATGTTTCGGTAGCAGTATTTCACATCGTGTATTAAGCAGGTATAGGTATGCAAGCGACAGTAGCCAGAAGCTAATCCTCATTCAGGATGCCAGGAATAAACAGCAGCTCTCATTAATCACCTGAGCGCTCGGAAACTTTCTCCATTGAAGCGAGACTCCACCTGACTTGGATATTTTCTTTTAACTTTTAAGCTTTGTTCGGAACTTTTGATGGACTTTGAGTTTTAAGTAAGTTGAATAGTAATATATCTTGTGCCTTAGCTTCTTTATTGTATTATCAAGTGTAACGTGGAAGCTTAATGCGCTTTTAAGTAGGTTCTGGTGTTGATAATCGACTCTACGATTACGTCGCTATTTTATTAAATAATCATATTATTATTATTATCGCAACATAAGTTTATCATTGCCAGTCCCCAAACATTTGATTTAATTTTAAGAAATTACAAGTTACCCCCACCAAATAAATTGGATATGAAAACTCACTTACAAACCGAGAACATAAAAAAACCATTTTAAAACAAAAGATTTGCTACTCAAAACTTAATTTCGTGTTAAAGTGTATGGCGGCTAATATTGTGATGATTGAACGAAAACTGTTCTTTACCAAAGTGTTACTAATTTTAATTCTATCTGTACCTATTCATAATTAATTTGACGTGTTTATGTGGGACCCTATTGTTTGTATTTCCAAATTAAGCCAAATGAACCTTATTGAACTTGAGTCTTTCTTGATATTTCAAAAATAGAATATAATTATATTAATAAAGTGAACTCATTTATTATTGATCGAACTTCACAGAAGTTCATTTGATCACATATTATATCGGCGTCTATATATCGCAAGGTGACAGTAGACTGGACAATTTACTCGCGTTTGCGCGCACCCTAAAGCTTAACAAAGTATGAACCTAATTCCATTAGGTTAGCACCATTACAATCTTACTCAGAATTAGTTCCACCTTATTGCCGACTCGAGAATTTTTATCACAGCTCAAGCAATCAGAGCGCCAATAATTTCACTCATAATGACTTCTTGGTCGTAAAATTTGAGCATTGCGCCAAAATGGTGGCACATTAAAATTCTCTCCCCATCGTTATAAGCGGAGTTATCGGCGGGTACGTCGATCGGAACAATCGACATTTCCATCTCAATCGCCCCCCTCTCCCTCCTTAAGACCGTTAGTTTTCTTTTTTAAATCGCGCGTTAAGGATTTGGCGTGAATGCGTAAGGGTTGAGACACGCGCCCGCCTCCTCATATGTCTCTGGAAGATACAGACGGATTCACGATATTTCCCTCATTAGGGGTAGGATTTAGCCTTGGCTTTTTGTTATTGTTGTTGTTATTTTGCTTTCCATGAAATCCGTCCAGATAGGACATCTTTGTACAGTGCTGAAACCTGCAATACGTCCTATTAAAGCTAATTAATTTATTTGTCAATTCCAGTAATTCACCCGTAAACCGTTTTCAGTGTTTTCAGTAGTTCTCACCTTATTGGGTTATGAAAAGGTTTTTTTAATAATGTTCGCAATTTCTAACCAGGTCCAAAACAGTTTGTATTTACGGTTGGTAATGGTGGGGATGGACTTACAACCTGCCACCTAGGAATGTTATATACCAACTACTGCAAAATGTGTATGTGTATATAATGTTTGGACGTATCTCTGACTTTACCCTTAGACACCCTCAAAGAATCTTGAGTTCATTTTAAAATATCTAAAGGGATATCTACCGTGCCTGGATATCATCGTCGTGAAGCTGCTTCAGATTAGTTTTCTATTTTTTAAAGCAATTCAGCAATACTTGCATACAATCTTACTCTAGAAATTTTAATATTTGAGTGTTTTCTTTAAGATTAGATATCAGCAACATTGTAATTACCAGTTTAGTAAAAAAAACTTGCAATAGCTTGAAGCTGGTGGAAAACCAACAAAATAATAGGCAGACAACAACTATCACACTAACTTCACACTTCGAAAATTAGGTAGGTACCCATTGCAACAGTGTCTCATATGTAAAATAATGCGGCCGATATATCCTTACCCCCGAGGGGGTG
The DNA here is from genome assembly GCA_963576535.1 of Plemyria rubiginata. Lineage (NCBI taxonomy): Eukaryota > Metazoa > Arthropoda > Insecta > Lepidoptera > Geometridae > Plemyria > Plemyria rubiginata. The sequence goes on along the minus strand of OY754917.1, from coordinate 7,591,538 downwards.
AACGGGGTGTGTGGAGACAGAGGCACCCCCGAGCGACTTATTCCGATATAATCAATAACTTAGTGAGATCCCCTTTGCATCCGGCCATGTGACAGTTTCTGAAGGGTTGTTTTTTACATTTTTGTTCAAACACTGCTTGATTAGAGAGCGTGCCTTGCTGCTGCTTCTTTTGATGTTGATGTCGTTTCACGAATGGCTAGTTTTGGTTCATTTTTCCAGGCCAGCTGTTCGGTACTAAGTGTTTGTACTGATTCCGCGTTTGTACTTTTTGTGATTTTATGTAAATGTTTGCGGAGTGGCGCTACTCTGCAAGTTATTGCGCGTCTGTGGATATTACAGCTCATTGGTTTTACATTTCAATATGTACCGACTACCGTCTGATTGCTTTTTGATACCGTCAGCCGTGAGTTTTCATAGGTAGACTTATGTAGATACTAGTTGCGCCCCGCGGTTTCACCCGCGCAGGTTTAAATCCCGGTATTCCCACGGGATAAAAAGTAGCCTATGTGTTTATTCCAGACTATAATGTATCTCTCTGCCAAGTTTCATTCGGATCCGTTCAGTCGTTTCGGCGTGAAAGAGTGACAAACATCCATCCATCCATCCATACTTACTAACTTTCACGTTTATAATATTAGTAGGATTTTTTTAGGTTTTAACCAAAATGAGTTGAACTTTGTGAGAGCGGTAAAATAAGGAGGAGGTTCGGTACACTGCTAGGACATACACGATTGCTCTAGTGTTCGTTATTATTAAATTGTATCATTCGTCAAGACTTTAGTCAGTTGTTTACAACTGGAGTTCACTATGAAGAAAAAATTAAAACATATCTTGTTTCCATCCCTTTAGTTTGGTCAGTCGGGTTTTTTTTAATAATGATTGTAATGCTTACGTTTTTGCTATTAATTAAGGTACCAGTAGGGTACGGCTGCTATAAGAAAGAAGTCTGAAGAAGAATCAGCTGCCCACGTAGTCCTAGAATGCGAGGGGGTAGCAACTCAACGGAATGAATCTCAGGAAGCCCCATCAAGCTATACCTCCAACCTAGCGAAACTGCACCTGGAAGCTTATGTGTCTTTGGTTTAGCGTAGTTAGGCTACTAACCACTTTAGCCAGATCAGCATCCACGTAAGTGGATCGGCTTTAGTTAAAATGCGGATACACGGACCCAATGCATGTAACGGCTCCTATAATACTTGCTGCGTTTACACTCAGCTCATGTCCGTTGCCTTTCGCGCATTTCTTGCCCATGTCCCTGCGCATTTGAGCTAAGTGAAACGCTATTTAGTCAAAGTGATAAAGTTAGCCCGAAAATTTTAATTTCAACTCATATAGTTTATATTTTATAGGCTTTTCTAATTTATGGTTCATACGACTCTCGCCCGCTGCGCCACTGAGATCGTCAATGAAAACTTCTTACTTATTTTTAATAAAATTTTACTATTTTTGATTACTCAAAAACGTTAAATTAGAAGCTTAGTAGTTACTAGTATTCTCTTATATGTGGTGTGCATAAGTACATTCACATTTTTTTATAAATAATACTAAAAAGATACATATTATGTATCTAATAAAGTTATGTAAAAATATTTTGTTACGGGAATTGCACCCGTACATTTGTTTTGGGAATCTTTAGTATGTAAAAGCCCCTTAATATCCAGGATAGGTTAAAAAATGAAACTCCAGTATCTGATAAACTAACTTTGAGTTTATTTTTACCATTTACACTTGACAATGTATTCGTAATCTGTCGTGGCTACGGATGGCGTGTGTCGTAGGCGCGTAGCACGCGCGTAGAGTGTGTGCTACGCCCACGTCATGGGCAAACTAATTACTACTAAAATCGTCTACGGAAATTGACAATATTTGATAGCATTTAGGTACAATAAAAATCTGTTTCAGATGGAATAATATCACTATGCATGCATAAGTTTGTGTTCACAAAAGTTTACTGTACCTAAAGTAGAAATGAAAATTAACAATCTGTATCATCATAAGGTGCCATTAATTAAAAGTGAATTTAGGATTTTTTCATGGTTACAATAACACTTCGTTACAGATTAAAATAGTAGGAACGGTATATTTCACTAGGAAAATTTAAAAATAATTTAATAGTATTACAAATACAGTATAGGAACTATGATAGACACGATCTACCTTTACGATCATAAACTAAATATTCGCAACCAACACCTTGTATGAAACTACGAACGGTTTTATAACAAAATAGTTTACAAAAGGGTATACAATGAGACTCAGAAATTCAATAAAATTAAACAAATAACATGGCCGTGGCGGCATCTCTAGCAGCGGACACAACAGACTAGTCCGAATAAATCTTAAATATTAAAATTTGTATTCGGAAAGTATAATGAATCTCTAGATGCGATAATATTGAAATATACATAGGAACCATGATTCATCCCGCGGTTGTCGTCCGCGGAGACACAACTTGCACTACCGGCATGTCTTCTCTAACTCAAACGTACTTATCCGATTATCAACCAATACAAATAAACATCTCCTACGGACGCCACGCGGTGGAGTGTGAACACAACATCGCAACTAAATCAATAGTTTCACGTTCATCTCGACATTAAATACTAATCAAACAAAATTGTGTTGTTAACGCGCGCCTTCGCGTCCTAACATAGTTTGGGATTTGCATCTCTCTCGTACGTAACTATAAAAAATTTAGAATATAAAATTCTTAGAATATAAAATACTAAAAATTCAATTAATACTCATAATATATCTTTTTGCTTGGTTTATCAATTTCAATAACTTAAATAAATTTCCGCATGCGATTGATATGATTTCTATTTCAAATATAATATTTTGAAGCCAGACGGTGTCGTATAGTTATGAAATAGAGACCCCAGACACCTCAGAGACTTGTAAAGCGATACGAGAGAGACGCAACGCCACAAACATCGGCATTGCACACATTTCATAGATATAACAAGGACCGGCAACCGGTGGAATAAAACATTGCACTTTAGAAAAAACAAAACTCAATTTTGTAGTAGGTTTCACTCGATAAATGTTGTAGTACACTCCTCTAGATAAAATGTATATATGTAAAATACTTTAATAACGTTATCTGTGCCGAAAATATTAGAGACTCCAGTTACACGGTAAGGCTATAGGCATACACGAGCCCGCATGCTTCGCCGCACAACCGCGCGAGGCGCGTGGCGTTGCGTCGGAGGCGCGACCAGCGCGTATGACTACACCTTATGTCCGAACTCACTTATGCAACTACTAATAATAATTATTACAATACTAATAAAAATTCAAGAATCACACTTAGTTCCAAAATAAACTCACTTGTTTGCGAGGTAGGCTGTGCGCAAGCGCGCAGCCCGAGTTTTGAGTTCGTTCGTTTTGGAAAGTTTGCTACGTTAATAATAATTATAATTAACTGTTACCAATAAGCCTACGCGGTGATCGTCGCGTCTCCACGGGCGGCTGCGAGTGGCCAGAGTACCGGAGGTAGCTCGCGGCTCGCGGGCGGGATACCTGAGTTCTGCAGCGCGATGCGGCGCCGGCGCCCGGCAGCGGCGGCCGCGGCGGCCGCGGTACACGAGTACCGAACTATGCGCTTATCTTTCGTTGAAAGACGACGCTGCCTGCGTACCTACATGAACTCAAGTCTAGCTCCTACGTGGGTGTATCGAGAATCTTACGAGTGGCCTCCGACGAGAAGCCGATATCGAACAATGACACCGTTCTTGATCGAATGGGACCCGCGAGAGAGGACGACCGCTCTACTGCTAATATACGTACTAACTTCGCTTCATGTTTAAAAAAAATCATATATACGTATATCACTATATATATTATCTTCATACATTTACGATGCATCAGGAACTTCTTACGAGAACGTATCTATGCCTAAAATTAGAACGATTATATGTATGTATTACATAGCTTTAAACAATAATTAAATCGTAATTATCAATATCGATAATATTATATGCCATAAAGATAGGAACTTGCTTTCCTGGGAGTTGATGGTAAGGAATAAAGAGGCGCCGGTGCGACCGCTCGCGTGCTCCACAACGATAAACGTATTATAATAAAACCTGTCTAACGTATGATATGAAGTGCGGGCACGCTGCGCGGTCGCAGCGACGCGCGCCGAGGCCGCCTCCCAGTGCGCGGGCGCGGCGCGGCGCGGGCGCCGACCTAGGAACACGCGGCCGCTGCGGCGAGCCGCTGCTGGGCCCGCCGTCGCATGCCGACTCACATTACAAAACAGGACAACGACGGTCGGCTCCCGATTAACCTATTCTTAAACAACTACAAGCTTTAAATATATAACTAGGAAAGTGCCATTGCGGCGACATTCATCAACGAAAAGAAGCGTTAAGAGCTAATAGTGAACTGCTGCGTTGTCGGACAACGGAGAGAGCGAGGGGCTCCAAAAGATAGTAACTATACATTTCGTAGAGTAGGATTAGTGGCCGGCGCTGGCCAGAGGGAGCTCGCCTGGCTGCTGGAAGCGGGGCCCGGGCGCGCAGAAGTTGGCATTTGGGTCTTTCGGCGAGCTGGTCTCCTGCGCTGCGCGGGCTGCCAGCAGCGTGATCTGATTCACGACGTCCTCCATCTCGTGCGTGAGCGGCTCGGGCTGCGCGTGCGGGAGCGTATGCGAGCCGTTCCGGAGGTGGCCATCGGTCTCCACGTGACGTCGGAACTCGACAACCGTGCGGAAGCGCTCTCCGGGACAGGTGCGGCATTCGAGCGCAGGTTGCACGACTCGGATCACGCCGCGCGATGCTTCACGACCCGCATAGCAGGAGCGGGCTTGATGAACTTGCAGCGGCGTGGGCGATGGGAATGCTACCTTGCAGTGTTTACACACATAGCAAAGATCGAAGTCAAGCTCGCGCGCTCCCACTGGTGGCTCTACCGCTGGCGGAGGAAGTCGCAGAGTTGACGCGCCCGGGTCTGCAGCGATGTGTCGGATCTGCTCCAGAGTCGTCGCTGGCAACTGGAGAACGCTAGCTCCGTTTCCCGTCTCCACTATTAAACCCTGGGGCTGCGGCTGGAGTGGGCTGGGGCTGGGTCCTGTAACAAAATAGAAAATCTGAATCAATTATCTATTCATAACGGTAGATATAAAGGGGGACTAAATAAGTAAATACTAGAAAAAATCCAAATTTGATGTGTCTTGGAAATTTCAGAGATTGGCAGCGCATTACATAATTCCTCTCAGACGAAAAGTTCGATAAATTTAGATACAGTTGTAATAAATTGCAGAGACGGAGCGTCAAATATCGGGTGTTGTGGACTCGAACAACACTCGAGTGTGTTGTAAAAGGGTTAATCCACTTACGGGACTGAGGGTCAGCCGCAGCCGTGAACTGACCTTTCGACAACAGTTTTCACATTCAAATATCAAGCATCAAGGCATTGAAAGACAATAAAAAAGTGTGGTTTATTAACATCGCTTTATTTATGGATGTATTCAGCTGAAATCTCAGCAATCTCGATGTGAACGGGTCCCAAATTGGGCATTCCATTGTTCGCAATAGGTTAGCACCAGGTAACCGCTGTTTACCTGACCGCGAGCCGATTGTACATGCGTGATGCGTTTCTAACGAGCTGAGCCCGCATCGGTAATTGATTCGGACGCTATATTCACAGATGCATAATACATAGCTCGAGTCGTTTTAAATCTGCGAGCGAGTATGGTCACATTGGTTTGTGGACTCGTGAATAATGATCTTGATTGACAGAGAGTTGTAGATCTTCCTTTCATTTTAACAAACAAATGGACGTTCTTTGAATATTTGGTATGAAATTTATTTGTTGACCAGAGTTTTGATATTACCAGTCCTATCAAGGGCTACTCGAAAATTTAATTTAGATACAGGTATTAAGTATCAGCTTAATTCGTTTTGTAAGTACTTCCTTGATGTACTAAGATGTATCACTCTTTAGAGTTTATATTTATTGGCTAAACCAGTACAATCAATTTTGTACCCTAAAAACTTCTTGTGATTTGTGTGTTCTTGTACTACATAATTTAAAAGTTTTTTAGGTTCTATTAAAGTATATTCTGAAATTCCCAGCCTCTCAATTCAATAATTATTTCTAAAATAACAAGCTTCCAATCTATCATTTAAAATCCTAGTTAATTTATTCACTCGTCCAGGGTTATCGTGCGAAACAGAACGTACCTATTTCAATGCAACAATCGAACCTGATTGGCCGATCGTGTGCACTGTAATGAGGACCTAGGCCTTCGGTGATTACTCATACCTACCTACCATGTTCCTGTAGAACAGCTCAAGTTTTCTTTACTATGCCAAAATATGAAAAGTAAAATGGATGATGAATGGAATGGATGGTAATGGTGGATGGATGGCCTCTTCAATGCATTTTTGTAGCAATCGACCTGTTTATCATCCTCTAAATAGCGTAAGATATATATAGATGTGTAATAATTTTTTCCATCATTAAGGTTTTTATTTTCACTTCTAAAAGCACAGTATGGTTCTCGCCACACTATCCTTTAGCGTGTTTAAAGTATCTCATTTGTATATCCAATATTTACTACATTATATTCAAATATTTCTGTCTATTACTAAGACGGTGTCACAAAGCCACTTTACTCCGTGGCCCTGACGTTAATTCGCTACCCTTTCTGCCAATTAGTATCAGAATAGCCACACTATTGTACTGCAAATAAGAGCACACATCGCACCCAACTATTGAAAACTTCCGTCTCCTTTTGAATTTTATTTCATAAAGAATAGAATTGCGTTTGGCGTGGGTGGTTTAAGCGTGGGTTGTCCATTTCTTCCGATGTCCAGGTTTAAGTCAAAGGGCTTCTTAATCCGGACTTGTAGGTCGTTACGCGTTATTATAACGCGGCTTGAGTCGGCTATTTCTGCGCTCATTTACATCTCATTAAGGATGCTATTATTGAGGCCAAGCTGCACTAGGTAGCACTTGAGCTCTGGGATGGCGATGTTTGCTTTCTTGATTCTAGAGATAATTCGAATTTGGTTTGAGCAAGCAAAGCGAGCGAATATTTCCCAAACAACTAGAACGAAACGGCATTGTATATTTTTCAGAGTTCAAAGGCTACGAAGGGTATATGTTATTATTATGTTATCTGGCCTATACCCAGCAGTCGGTGAAGTCGGGCTTTGGATGATGATAATTATGATGAAAGGAAGGAAAGAAAGAAGTGAAGGTATTAGCTACTGACTAAAGACACCTCAAGACCTAAGTTCGAGGCAAACCATTAGTGTAGAATTTGATTCTTAATGAAAAATATATTCATTAAAACAAATAAATGGAATCTAAAGCTAATTTATTGATTCAGATAATATTATATTTTAAGAGTCACGAAGTCTCGTTAAGTTTTCATTGTCGTCCTTTGTCTAATATTATCTCCTAATAGAGACATGTCCGTACTGTCCGTCATTGCTAATCGAAGTGATTGAAATTAATTGGACACATGACATAATCATTTTCTATAAAATGATTTAACAGACAATGAATAACTTGAAATTATTGAACAGGCAATTATTTATTGTATAATATAGGCGCATGTCGTCTTTGAAGGAACAAGGTCACAATCACTCAATTATATTTTTCCTATTAGGTATAAACACGACAAAATGTAATGTGATAGTTTGTACAGGACCAAACCTTATTCTACAATAGAGTATAAGATCTAGAAGTTTTAATTATTATCCACACGAAGTTTATTTCTTTCAATTTTGTAAACCTTATCAAAATGTCTTAAATCCTACTATCCCACTAATATTATAAATGTGAAAGTTTGTAAGTATGGATGGATGGATGGATGGATGTTTGTTACTCTATAACTCCAGAACGGCTGAACGGATCTTGGTGAAAATTGGTACAGAGATATATTATAGTCTGGAATAACACCTAGGCTACTTTTTATCCCGTGGGAATACCGGGATTTAAAACTACGCGGGTGAAACCGCGGGACGCTACTAGTGTAACATACATAGATTGAAATAATATTTTTTGACGTTTAGAAAATGTATCCAAAAATAATTGCCCAAAAAAAAATACTCTGAAAGCTACATGATTCTTTTCTTATTATTCAAATTATTATAAAAAAATTAATGACGTCCTTAAAATAAAAGTTTTTTTATGTACACAAGTACTTACTTACCTACCCAACAATATATAGCAATTGTTAGAATAAAAAAAACTACAAAAATATTTTCTAAAATCGATTCTACCATTTTCCTTGCTCAGATACCTCAGCTGGGCGGTTGTCATGTCAATGCATTGGGACAGTTCGGGACGTGTATTAGCTACATCAATTACCGGCTAGCCCGTACTGAGACGTTCCTTCGATGGGACGATACTACGTCCGCTGTTTGATGGATGGTAATTAAAGTAGATCGCTGGGAACTGACCCTACGGTAGAACTATAGAATGTGTACTAAGAACGCTAGAAATTATCGGTGTTTTGGTTCTACTGGTATTTATTGAGTTACTCACAAAAAACTAAATATTAAAAACCTATACCTATATTAATAAAAACTTTTTACTTATTATTTGCAGTCTCATTAGCACTTAGAATAAGCACTTATATTTTCCGTGGAGGTCTCGGCAAATAATGTAACCCCCCAATCACCTTCCGCGGGAGTCGTAAGTGGTGAGCGAGGGAACCCACCAAGGTATTAGCAACAGGAGGTCTACTCTTTTTGAACCAAAAACTAAAATTCTATCGAAAGTTCGCGTAATTCCTACTCCGGTTAAGAATAAGAGTAGGTTCATTACCGAACCTTCGTATAGAATTCGTTCGTTTGCGAAAATTCGTTTCGGAGAAAGAGAGTAGACGCCCAGAAACGTTATCACAGCGGTTACCAATCTGCCTGTTTTCTTGGAAATGTAGAGGCCTAGGTCGAGCAGTGGACTTCTAGCTGATGATAATGATGATTCAAGTTCAGGGCCCTTACCTTACTCTTGAAGCATTCCTATTTCAGTATTACATTACTTTTTGATCATAAAACACACTATGCAGTTGACTTATGACATTGACCTATAAGTAATATTGAAATAAGAATGCTTCAAGAGACTGTGGTACGGGCCCTGAAATAACTAAACGCTTAACGTATTAGCAACTAGCAAGGATGACTTCTGAATCTGCTTCCACATTCTATCACCGAATCAATCTGTTTCCATAAAACGGAACATTATCGCAGTATTCTGGAAGCGTAGCGACAAGGCGGGACAGCCGTCCGTCGGCGTCGGTGGCCTATCAACGTCGCAGCCACCAATTAGACTAACGGTATGCTGAACTTGGACCGAGTTGGTTCAAAATGTGGATTCTGCGAGGATTTCATTTGCTATCACATGCAACAAAAATACCAATTATTAATTGCGAATATACCGCCTGTTTGTATCGTGATTAAGATTAAATTTGACACAAATATAGTTTCATTTTGAAGACGGACACACGTTATTTTGATGAATATTGTATATTATTAATTTTTGACCACTGATCTGTACAATACAATAGAGATCAGTGCTATTAACCCTCTACATTATCACAACCATTTAAAACAAAATGACTACTGAGTAACTTTTTCTAGTTTTGTTTCAATAAGTTAGTACTTAAAAGTTTTTGACCTATTTCCCTAATAGATGAATTCTAAATGTAGATGTATTTTAGACTACATACCTACATAAAAGATTTTTAAAACAAAAACTATACCCGAGTTTATAACATTTCATAGAATTTATTCGAAAGACTAAAGAATTTGTGATGTACCGTGCACAAGCATAACCCGGTTTACGGTAAGTTGATAGGTACAAGAAACCTTAAGGTGTCAGTCGTTTTCTGTCGTCACCGTAACTTGCAATTGTAAGTAGCTGAATCGGCTTTGTTCATTTACTTACCGCAGTAATCGAATTAGTGTCTCGTGTTTTTGCACGTATTGTAGTCAATAGGCAAAGGGTTATGGTGTATGACCAATATCAAATTCTTTGCCAAAAACGTGCGACGTAATTAAATACTTTGAACTTTAATTGACACTAAGAAGACTTAACCCTGATTTCTAAAAGCGCGATCAAGACTAATCGGCTGTCAAGTCACATGCTATTTCAGCTTTTACTTCAAATTAGATAGAGATAGCAAGTGACTTGACAGCCGATTAGTGTTGATCACGCTTTCAGAAACTGGGGGTAAATTTCAATTACGCGGTTTAATTGTTATAGAATCGAACAAAATTAGAATAACTACTAAATAACATTCCGTCATAGAAATGGGTTCGCGACTGAATTCCTGTATGTAAGAAGGTAGTCTGAGGCACATCCTTCCAAACATCGTTTGGGCAATGATGGGACTGGAATAATCAATATTACGACAGTATTTAGCTACGAGATTGTGCTCTTGTAAAAATGTGTCATGTGTGTACCTAGAATGTTTGGATATGCTTCCCCTTTGAAATTTTCATATAATCTTGGATGCCGTGCCTGTATGGGGCTTGTCGTGAAATTAAAATGAAAACATGCCTTATCTACAGCAGAACGACCAAAATCACCTTAAAATTTTATGCAGTTTATTTCCCAGCATCTTATACTCCAAACTATCAGTTTCGCAGTAGTAAAGTTATATAAAGCAGATCAATCTCATTTTATATTTTCACTTTACGCTCTCGCAGAACCATCTCGGAATAGATCGCTCTTTCATGGGGACAATTGAAAAACATTATTTTAGTGAACAAACAATGTGTCTCGCAATCTAAACCGATAATCTGTGGGGCGACGATGGGACACCATCATCAATCAGACTGCCATTGTTGAGCGCTTAAAAACTTTGTCAATAAAAAGAGCTTGGAGACATACTGATTTTATTTCAGTACGTATGTTTTACTCCAAATTCTTATAACCATGAAGGGATGAATAAAAAATTTCAAATAAAACGCATATTTTTTAAATGAAGCTGCAGATATCTCCCAGAAAACACGATTTTCTAAAAGCGATTGTAACGGCCATTAATCCATAATTCCATCGACTTTTATATCCATCATATTAACGCCCGAGTGGCCTGAAACTTCCATTATCCGCCCTCCCCGAGGAAATCTCACCGCATTCAAATATTTAATTACTCGAGCTCTCGATCGTTTATAAATTCGAGCAGGAGTGGTATCATAAAACGCACTAATGCTTTATAATTAAAATATTCTCAACAAACCGTGCTGTAATGGCACCTCCGGCGACGGTCTCCTCCTTCGGAAAAAACGCATAAAAAATTACATTCACCCCAGAGGACTCACCCCTTGTGTCGGGAAAATCGATTAAAAAGAGGAGTCGCGGGGTAGAAGGCAGCGGGGGACGGGGAGTTTAATATGTACGAAAAAATGCACGACGCTACGGGAGAGAGGGAGACCCAAGGAGTGGGTCTTGAGTTGCCTCCAATTTTTATAATTACGTTCATACGTGAGTGCCGTGGCCCGTTCCTAAGCGTACCTCAGCTGCCGCGCCGCGCCGCTTCGCTCTTACGAAACTCGATTACTTATTTAGAATAGTTTTCCTCACTGAGCTCTCACCCCAGATTGCTTTTTTTAATTATTAAATGAAATGTGAACGGAATTTAAAATTTCCTTTTGCATTTCCATTTTTACATCAAAGACATTTTCGAAAACGTGGTTTTTGTTATTAGCTATTCCATTTCAGAAACAAAATCAATTTCTGCCAGTGAAACTCGAAAGTTTTCCACACAAAGCAATCAAGAAAAGAAGGAGGCAATAAGAACGGGATAACCGAGTGGAGGACGTTATCTCTGGGAGACGGTTTGCAAATGAGCGGGCGACGCACACACGCGCGCCACCACACACATGCGCTAATCTTGTGTCCACACACGGCGTCGTATGCGTGCGTATATTTTATAAATAGATATCGTTTTTTTATCCGGGTACAAGAATGGGGGTCGCCACCCGCGGGGGGACTCCCCTGCGGGGGACGTGTTGGATTTCAGATTGCTACGAACTGCAAAAATGAGGGATGAAAGAAATATAGCTTAAAACGCAGATATTTCCCGGCGTCTTAAGGCGAGGGGGGTTGGGTAGGGAGTGTGTGGAACAAAGTAGAATGGCGATATTGAACCAAAATGAAATGGTAAACGAACCGTGCGCGTCCGATCTAATGCGAATTTATAATTTGGACATAGCTTTTCTTTGAACCCGTGGGGTGAGTTGGGAAAGTAAATTTACAAGGAGTGCGGATGTGATTTATAAAGGGGCGAAGCGACTGACCGCTTGGAAAACATTTTTTAAATTTTCCATTAAAATGGTGGTCAATAAGAGCATAGTTTGGCACAGTGAGGAGTGTTTAGGCGTATCCTTATTGCAGGTTAACGCGAGTGTCCGCCGACCTAATTGTCGTCTCGCCATCTAATCGGGATATGCGCCGCGCGATAATTGCGACAGATTACTGCTAGTGCCGCAGATCCGACCTTTATCTACCTAGATCGACCGACTGTCTGCATTTTAAGAGTAGTAGAGCTCTTTGTGTGGGGCTCGTCCGAAGAAGTACGACCACCACGCCATTTTCAGCCGCAAGCAGTGATACTTGCTTGGTTTGAAGAGTGTGGTTGCCATTATAATTATACAGGCAAATAAGGCTTACTATCAGTATGCCTCAAGTTTATGGACGCAGGGCAGTGCATCGTAGAGCACAATTTTAAAGTGCGTGAGTTACGAGGTTAGTAATGCTTTGTTATAGGTGATGGTTATCAGTTAACAATATCAGGTGGGCCATCTGCTTGTACCATCAGCCAGTAATATAAAAAAATGCTTAAAATTACTTAAATAAAAAATTATTCATTCAGTATTAATTACAACCGAATGGTGGCCAAGAACCGGGTTCAGAGGCGTGGGACGTCCTGCAGTGAGATGGGTGGACGACTATACAAAAATCGTCGGAAATGGGTTATACTGGCACAGGATCCTGGTAGATGGACAAACTAAGGGAGGCCTTTATCCAGCAGTGGGTGAACTCTGGCTGTGGATGATGATGATGATTAACTACGACGTGGAGTATAGGTATGTTATGCCTCTGAGAAATAACAAATGTCGGTCTCGTTAAATGCTCATTGCTTTTATTACCAGCTAAGTGCGACAATTGTTACTGCTAATTCGCTAATGAGTACGTAGGTGTAGCGCGGGCGAAACGTTTAATGCTAACTGCCGCATTAGTCTTAACTAGAACTAAAGACATTATCATATGCCTAGGTACCTGTATTAGCAGCAGTACGGTGTTGCACAAATAAGCTGCGGCATATTCATCCAATAAGATTTGCTACCAGGTCCTAACTAGCCCAAAGCTAGTGAATTTGAATAAGTCCAAAAGTTACATGATACGACGGCATTATTACATCACACATTGAGATAGCGCAAGCTAAGCGGGAAAGTGAAAATTGCGTACGTGAACTGGAAGGAAAAATATTAAAAATTAATCAAGAGAGTCAGGGGAGGCACATGTGTCGACAAAAAACCGTCTCCCTCACACGGGCACGTGCGAAGAGCCGTTTCGGAACAGTTCCGCCGGCGAGTTAAAAGTTCTTTCGGACAAACAGAGGATTTGTCACAATTACGGCTGGGCGGTGCGTCCCTACTTGATTAAAACCTAAATCACGTGACGTGTTTACAGCCGCGCCGGAGGTGTTTTCAATTTGCCGACTTCTGGACTCGCCATTGGCGTTCCGGACACGTCCACGCACCTATCTGGGGGCGGACCGGAGTTTTGAATTTGTTGCGAATTAAATTATTGACGATCTAATCGGGCGAGCCGATCTTTCAGAGTCACCCACCCGCTGGGCGACGCGAAGCGACGGTCGAACACGTCTCTTAATTATTTTTAAATGTCGCGCCCGAAATCCAAAGTCAATGACGCCTCCGTGTTTCGCCACGGTAACGTTCCGGCTATAAAAGCTACGTGAAAAGAGAAGATTAACATTTGAATTAATCGGGAGATTAAACACAATGAAAGAAAATCTCATTACGGGGCCGTATAATAGCGGCGAGTAACCGGCCGAAGAAACGCGGTGTAAAAAAGAAAAGGCGCGCGAGAAGAAAATTAAAAGCTCGAACTAAATTAAAAATGTTGGAAAAATGTAATCGACGCCACACGATTAGGGGGAATGCAAACAGGACGAAGGAATTGGGGCGCGGGAGGGAGGAACTGGGCGCAGGGCTTGCAAAATTCTCAATTAAAGAGCGGCTGCGGAAAGTCTCGTTGTAATTAGATTCTTTCATCTTCTTAAGTCAGCATCCTCCGCGGTGACACTCAGCCTGTTTAATTTGTAATCGAGACTTGTTAGCCTCCGAGTTTCCAAGTTCCATTAATTTATTTTCCCTGAGTTCTCCTCGCATTGATTGATATCCAATTAGACGTAGCGGACTGCCGTGATTAACGTTTCGATTTCTTTGCTTTTCCATTAACTACAATTTCTCCTTGGATTTGATTGCAAAGTTGAATTAAGCTGAATAGAAAACATTTTCACTGGATATTTTGCTACGGAAAATTGCCTGCATTTACTATGTAATAACTACCATGTGCAGTTTAGTCCGAGCTACCGTTTTGTACTAATGTTCAATTTGTTAACTCAATTAGCTTGCGTTTTTCAATATTATACTTTATCGTATAACGAAACTAATCTACTTCAAAGTTGCTGGTAGAATTGATTTATAAATACGAGTATGTACAATACCCTAATTGTATGCTGTGTGTTCTTGAGGCCAATAAAATACTGTCTATGTCTCTATGTATGTATACATAGTTTTGGTCCTACTACGCGTTTCCAAGTATACCTACATGAAATGTGCATTCTAATTATCCAATCAAAAACTGTCGTTATTCAGTAGGTAGGTACTTAGTAATTAGTGTGGAGGTCGCTCCCGTCACGCGACAGAGCCGGAACCCGCGCCGGAGACGTTCATTGTTTAATGCGACCGGTTGTAGGTCAGCCAATTGCTACGCAGCTTCTAGGACAAGACTAGGTTAGGACGACACATAAATGAGAGGCAGAGACATAAATGAGTTGCCAGGGTTTATCCAAGCAATGATTGTATCAACAAACAATTTCGAAGCGAATTGGGAGACTCAAATCGGAATCCACTCCCAAAATTGATTGTTGTGATTTCATGAAAAAAAGTCTGATACTTTTGATTTAAAAAACTTTGTAATTAAGTTTTTTAAAGTACAGCAGTGTATTATATTCGCTGTTATATTTTGAGAAACGACTACTACTTAATACAACAGAAACATGTCTAATAATAGCATAATTCGTTAGCTTCTTACCGACGACCTCAGTGGCGCAGCGGGCGAGAGTCCGCCTGCGACGCAGAGGTTGCGGGTTCGATTCCCGCCTCGGAACAAATTTGTGTACGATCTGCAGAAATTTGTTCATTGGTCTGGGTGTTTTCTATGTATAATAAAAAATATCTATCTATGTAATTATATAATGTATTAAATATATCAGTTATCTAGTACCCATAACACAAGCTTTAGTAGCTTACTTTGGGGCTAGATAGTGCTGTGTGGATTGTCCAGCATAATTTAATTTAATTTAATTTAATTTAATTCTACAAGGAAAATTTAAGCAATATCTAATAACCTCATAATTAGTAGGTATCTTCTATTACAACGGAAACTTAAGCAAGAAAGAAATATAATTAAGAACTAATTCCATTTAGGCAGGCCAAGAAATCACCTCTGAAATCACCCGCAATTAACACGAAAACCTCGTCAAAGCAACACGAACCCTCTTCCAAACAAACAACAGCTTAAAATTAATTCTCGGTGTCCGGCGAGCCGTAATTAAACATCTCGCCTTGTAATTACGGCTTTACGGACTTTACGTTGTCGGAAGTTGTCGAGGATCGTCGGAACTTGTCGGAAAATCGGGCTAAAGTGGTCAGGTCAATTAATGCCGCCCTCGTCGTTGCGATTAAGCAATTAACACAGATGGGCGGGCGGACACTCTCATTAAACAGTTTGAGCAACTTGGGTTCCGAGGTTTAAAGTTTTCCGAACTCATCCCCCTTGTTTGATGCTTGAGGGAGACGTTTGTGGAGTTTTTAATTTATTAAGATTTTAAGTACGTTGAGTTAAGACACCGTCGTAAGAAGGTAAGTAGGTACTAGGGCGGATTTAAAAGCTAGTGGGAAGTATAATATTTTTTATTAAAACCTAATATAAATTGGTTACGTATATATTAGAAAATTGATGTAGATTACAATGGTTTAAAGTAAGTATGTTGTTTAAAACACAGCAGAAGGAGGTTTTAGGGCGATTTTGAAGGTAAGAGAAAATTTCTGAAAACATTTAATATTGGCTAAAAAGCAACACTGATTCTAATTAATGCACTTTTGCCACAATAAACGAGGAAGTGAAGAATCTATGCAAGTAAAAAGTTTCCATAAAATAATGCTATCCAAAAATACCTACCAGTATATTAACAAACCTACAAAGACGTTGCAACCAAAATTCTTAGTTCAATTTCTACTGTTTGAAATATAAACAAAAAGATACATTGCCTATTTAAAAACGCAATTCGTCTCAAAAGATAAAGAGATAAAGAACAATAAACCATTCACTCAGTCTATTACTCATTTAACCCATTAATAAACATTGTTAATCTGTAAAGCCATTATTAACCATCTTGTTAACACCCTGACATGACCTTTAGAGCCTTTATAAAGCCTTTAAACAAACCTCAGCTAATGAATGGCCCCAAGGGTGGTTATTAATTAAGTCGGTGTCTTCTTACAAAGTACCAACCCTTTCTTAAAAAGTAGGGATGGGAAATAATAATAATAATAATAAATTATGCTGGACAACCCACACAGCACCATCTAGCCCCAAAGTAAGCTACTCAAAGCTTGTGTTATGGGTACTAGATGACTGATATATTTAATACATTATATACTTACATAGATATCTATTTTTTTTATTATATATAGAACAACCAGACCAACGGAACAAATTTCTGCAGATCGTACACAAATTTGTTCCGAGGCGGGAATCGAACCCGCAACCTCTTGCGTCGCAGGCAGACCCTCGCCCGCTGCGCCATACCACAAATAGACTTTAAGAGTGTAAGTTATCCGGCATAGGTATGCATCAAGAAAAAGCTAGTGACATGAGGAGGAACACGCAAAAGAACAAACAATCGATAACATACACAAATCGTCATAATTACACCCCTAAAGTTAACATAAAGCCTCGACTGTAACTTAATAAAGATGGTTAAACTCCGCAAACAGGCAGTGAAAGGGTTAATTTGCATGGCGGTATTTGCAAGGTTAACCGATGGCTCGTTAGGGTGGAGCAATTAATAAGGGAAGGGTTGGAAAACTGCTGGGAAAGTTAGAGTAGGTCAGGTTTCATTTTCACTTTAAGTTTCCGCTGTGAAAAGTGAATTGAGGGTTGAAGGGTAAAATTCTGAATACGAAACAAAATTGAATGTTTGTTGTTGAATAAGTGAATCTGTTTTTAAATAGAGAATAGTCTCAAAAGATTGAAGTGACTCCTATTGTACCTGCAGCGTTTCTGGTCATGTCTGCACCTACCCGCGCACTAAAATTGTAGTAACCTGACGAGAAAACATATTTTTATATTCTTGTGTTCTATTCTAAGAGACTACATTATTTTATTCTAGTTGCTGTTGGACAGGCAGATGGCTCAGCTGATGTGAAGTGGTAACCATCACCTATATCAAAGCATTTACCTATAAGTCATGTGCGATAGAAACGTGCCCTACGATGTACTCCCGTGCTTCCGCCATTTTGAGTCATGCAGAAGTTAAGCCTTATGTGCCTGTAAATTCACCAGCAACCATACTTGTCAAACCAAAACACAGCAGCGCTGCTTGGCAGCAGAAAAAGGCACGGTGTACCGGACGAGCCCTTCGCTTCAAAGCATTACTACTTATAGAGAAATAAGAACTTAACCATTACTACAACAATAATAATAATCAATAATCATTTATTTGGTAAGCATCGTCTTGGTAAGGTGATAAGACATAGATAACATAAAACATTTAATAAAAATTAAATTATTCTAAAAAAGTTCCATCATTATTATAACGTCCAACATGCATTTAGATTAGGTTGTTTTGGAAGTTTTATTATACGGCAGTGTGGTAGCCCAGCGACAAAGCCCTTTAAATAAAAAAAATAATATTGACATAAGATAAAGTATGAAAAATGCGTTCATAAAAAAGTCTGCATGTGACAAAGAATGTGTCAGTGGTTATAAAGCAGACATTTCAATACGGTTGCAAATAGCCCTATCGTGATTGGAAAGGAATACGTGGTGAATATTTAAGCAACTGTTTGACATACCGAACCGTATATAATTATATCGGAACTCCAAAAGAAAAAACTAGAAAAAATTAAACAAAACGCCGAAGACAAATGAAGAATGTTTCGGAAACACGAAGGGGGCGTAGCCATACATTAGTTATTCACTAATTTGTTGTTTCAAACGGGCAAATTACAGCTTTACAATTATATTAGTATTAATGAGTTCGGCCCACTGTTTCTTTTACACTTTTTTCGGTATAAATTTAAATTTGATATGATTTACTGACCAATTTAATGGATAAGACGTTTTAGAATACAATTTCAGAATATCATTTCAACTTGAACATCTAGACACCAATTCTTTAATTTATTTTTATATTAATATCTTTCTTTTTAAAGAAGTAGATTTTTTTGCTTGAATTTTAGAATGATGTATCCCATTCGGACATTCTTATTTACTTGCCAAGTGACGGTTTTCACATGGATGTATAATATGGCTAAGCTATGACGATTCAATGTTAAGACAAATAAGTGTGTGTAAATGACAGCAAATAAGAGTCAAAGAACCTACCACATTTTTACTAAATAAAAATTCTTAGATGTTTGCTTTCCGTGTGAACTTTTAGGGTAAAATAATTAAGGGCAATTAGGCAATACAACGTTAGAAAACAAAAAGAACATATTCTTAAATTGACGTTCATTAAATAATTATGCTTCACACCTATTATACTTTGTACTACCGGCAATTATTAACGCATAACTCGAATTTAATTAAAACAACAGACGTCATGGACTATTAACCGACAATTACAAGAAGTCTGTAAGACTGTAGCTTATAATGTAAAAGCCAGGTCACTCTACCGACGTAGATACAATCTATAAAGCAACAAACAACACGCTAACATATTGATGTAGTTCTCGTACGCCGTAGGTAAGTTTAGGTAATTCTGTTTTTGAGCTGAACCAGCATTGCATAATGTCGTAAAATAAGATGGCCACCATGATTTCCAAAAGAAAAAAAGTTAGACTTTGAGAATCAGTGATGTTCTGTGCACATTGCATTGTCTATCTAAATATACAGAAAAATACAGTACGTAAACTGTCCTATATAATTTGTGCTATCAAACTTTACGTCTTCAGCAATCCAAATCATCGAATCAGTTCGCGTTCAGTTATCAAGCAAAGATTGCGTCTCACCAACGTCAACCATTTCATCATTATCAGTTGTCTTATAAATAAGACCGGAAAGCTTAGAAACGGAATGAGATGATAATGCACCCGAAAAATTCATACCAAGCCAGCTGCTTGATTTTGGAGCTGTGTCAATGTAAGGTGTTGAAAGAAAGTGATGACTGCCATTAAAACTATCATGAGAGATACATCGTGTAATTGTAGAGTTTTTGTTGTTATTTCACGCGCCGTTTAGCACTGATGTTTACATTGAGCATGCGCTTTTTAACGCCTATTAAAAGTATGAATAATTCAGTGTTTCAACACCTCTAGTCAGAAAAAAACAAGCTTTATAGCACTTAGGCGTTAAACACGCGAAGAATCAGACAAAAAGTTCAGTCTGCTACATGGAAAAAACAAAAACAGTTTCACGACTTTGATCCCCAGGCACGGTAGATATCTCCTGATATCTGAATGTTTATTTAGATTTTATTGCATTCCTATTTTGTAAAATTATTGTCTAGTGCTTTTACATTAAATAGGTAGATTTGTATGTCAACAAACGTTTTCTACATTCATCTTTTGCTTCACACGTCCATACAAGCTTAGAGTGAGTTTATAATCTTCCTACAATTTGCGGTTTTCTTTCCAATACAGTTTCAAATTGAATCAAGTATTCGATAAGTGCAATAATTTGGTCTGCGAATGATCGCGGGCAGCGAGCGTGCGGCGTGCATTGTAGGGATGGGAAAAGGAGAATAATGCAAATGTCCAATACTAAAACAAACTTAGAATATGTGAACTCTATCTATAATCTATTATAGGTCAGTGCAGCGGATGCTAAGCCTTAGTATTGATGCTACGCTTGACAGACCTAAGAGACCGAAGAGAGAGAGAAAAAATAAACGGAGGAATGAAAAAAACTGTACAGGCCAAAAAATAGAATCAAGCAGTAAGATGATTTAAATGGAACTAGACGTACCTACAAAGAGTGCCCGAAGGTAAATGGTCCAAAACGTTAAGAAAATTGTATGTTATCGAAAAAAAAGCAGTCCAGGCTGAAGGCAATAGATGAAGCGAGGAGATCACCAAAGAAGCAGGCAAAATATTGAGCAGAATAGCTAAGTTACTTGACGGTTTTCTGCATCTTAAAGCTGCGATTTTTATTGTTTTGCCGTAAGTCATTTGAACTAAATACCATATCATGAGTATTCAAATGATTAAAAAATATGATTAATTACCTGAGTATTTTTGAGTTTTACTGGTAAAATAAGTTAAAACATTTTATTTTCCGGTCTAGTTGAATCCGTACTACTGCGGCGAGGCAGCTCTTTGCGTAGTGTATCGCCGATCAATGCAATTTTGATTGATTGCATTGCTTACTGTAGTGTAACCAATCTTATTGAAAACTCGTATTGTAAAGGGCATAGCTGCGTGCGACACACGGCTTGTCAAACGGTTTAAAATGAAAAAAAAAACGGGGGACAACCCTTAGGCCATTAACGTCTGCGACATTTTTTATGGGGAGAGAATTTTAGTGGTTTAGGCAGAAAAATGTAATATTGTGTTTATATAACTGGGACATGCAGATTAATATTTTTTTAAATGAGTAAATTTAACTATTCCCATAGGTAAGCTATAACTATTAGAAATTACATGGGGTCATTTTAAATTTCATTTGTATTTACAAAAACTTTACTAAAGAATCGTTTCTACAGTTGATCTAAAGATGTATTGGATACTAGCAAACGTAAATACAGTGTTTTTTTGTTTGAATTGAATAGATGTGATGCGAACGACAGCCCCGCGATTTAACAACATGTCATTCTCAAACATCGATGTTTTCAATTTAAATCGATGAAGGGCCTTTCATGCTCAGAGAGCATAAGGGCAAAAGGGGCTAAAGTTCAAATGGGATTAATTAGGGCGGATTTTTCACTTCAGAAATATTCAGTGAGAAATACTCCGAGACCTAACAAGGAGTATTTTTTAAATCACAAAGGAATGTAAACATCGTCAGAGGAAACAACAATTAGAATAGCCGATATCGAAGCCTGGGGCTCCCTAGCCACCCCGCGCCACCCCATTATTTTATCTAATCAAAAAGTTTTAAAAGGAAAAATTATACCGGCCTTTATGATGAGTCAACTTTCTTTAGGAGGGTGGATATATTCTTAATAACGATACCGTAGAAAGCCATCTCACCGTGTAATACTTTTCGCGGATTCCTTGAATTGGACTGTATCTCCTATTAAGTAATTTGAAAAAAATATTTAATTTTGTTGGAATATCTCGCCTCAATATAGATATTTATCTCGTTAATAATTCTCTCTCTCTTTATTGGCAGGGGACATCAAATATTGAATTAGTAATTCGATATTTATTTGACTTGATTACAAATAACCATCACACTATCGTTGGTCAAGCGGAGAAACAATAAATACTCGTACCTGTCAATCACTAAGTTGATCAAAATTAAATATCAATGATGTCATATAAAATGAAAAAATCAAGATTTTCACCGATTCATAAACAAAGAAATTAAAGATGACACTTGCTACTAAAATAAGTTTGATTGTTTTTAGACCTTTTAGCAATAAAGTTATATATAAAAAAAACACCTCAAATCTTATAGAATTTGGACACGTAAAACCAAATTGAAAATATAAATTTTACTGCCACCATAAAGCGTACTATCAAAGGCGTCAGATGAGACCAAAAATTCTACATTAATTAAGGAAAAAGTGCCCCGAAAAAACCGAGGGTGCGCTGATTCCCCAAGCGTTTTCTTTGCTCAACATTTTCTAAAACACAATTCATGAAACAAGAAGAAATAAGTCTTATTGCGAGGTGTCAAGTTGATTTTTTGATTGCATGGTTTCGGATAATATTTATCTGAGGCAGCATTATTATTGCACACCTTGTATGCGTAAATCAGTGCCTGAGGCAAGCATTTTTCAGACAAAGATGCAATTATATGCAAAGGGTGAGGGAAGTTTCGAACCGCACCATAATGAGGTACTTTAGAATTTCTTAGGGGCTTTTTTAAACTTTCTTCTTGCATGTTTTACTGAAAGCATTTTCACTTTACAACATTGAATATAATCATCTAGCGAATACATCAAGTAGTGGCTTAAAACCAAACTTAGGTTTGTCTGACTACAACTTTTTTTTAATAATTTGTCATGATATTATAACACGTACACTTTCAATTTGAATTTCCAAACCCCTTTTTAAGTTGATTGAAGTTTTTAAACAACTTACCCCCAGTTTCTGATAACGCGATCAACACTAATCGGCTGTCAAGTCACTTTTGCTATCTCTATCTAATTTGAAGTACCTAAAAGCTGAAATAGCAAGTGACTTGACAGCCGATTAGTGTTGATCGAGCTTTCTGAAACCGGGGGTTAATCTAAAAATCTCTATAATATAAAAGTTGCTATAATATACATCTAACTTACAATCTATATCTAAAGCAAAGTACTATATATGATTTATATATAACAATGTTTTATAGAAAAGAAAAGAAAGAAAGAAAAGTATTTTCTTTCTTTCTTTTCTTTTCTATAAAACATTACATTCATTTATTCAACTATACAGACACATTACATAATGATAGATATACAGAAATGTTGTTACAATTTTACTTAAAAGATACTACAATTAAACTTAAATACAAAAAAAATAAAAACTGGAGAAGTGAAATATTATTGGAAAGAAAGATTGAAACATATTTATTTATTTATTATTAAATATAAACTAATGGATTTAGGGAATAGTGGTCTGGACTTTGTCTGCTGTTAAAAAGCCAAGACTCAGCTTTTTTGCCTAGCACAAAGCTCCTTCTTGCTCTTCTATAAAGAAGTGTGTGTTAATAGTAACTAAGTAATTCTAAAATAACTGCTTTATAAAGTTACGTTATAGAATATTTTTACGAGGCGTGGAATACTACCTACTTGATTTTTTGTTTTACATTTGATTTTTTTGATACGGTGCGAGCCACTACATTGTTTCAAAATCACGTGTTCAACGTGACAATCCCGGTAAATTCTAAAATTTAAATAACTCAAGTATTGTTTTATTCATGTTTGCGAATTTAAATAAATCAAAAGTAGTTATTTCGTTTGCACGAGTACAGTTGTGAGATATTGAATTTAAATAGTACCGTCAGTTTTTCTATTTTGTTTTTCGAAATATCGGATAGCTACGTCATCATAGTATGTTCTAGAACATTGCTAAAGTACGTCTTATAATTTCCATCCAACGCTGTATTTTTGATTTCCAACATTTTTCATTTATTATCATAATCATTAATATTAAAGACGCTAGACCAAGGACAACTTAGTGCGTCATTCGTTCAGCTTCCTATTTTACAATTCAGCTTGTGAGTATAATTTCACATTGTAGTGATATAATTGATAGAAATAGATAAAACATCTATTATTAGAAATCGAAGGCAGGATTTTGCAAAATGTTATATTTACGACCTCAGAGGCGCAGCGGGCGAGAGTCCGCCTGCGACGCAAGAGGTTGCGGGTTCGATTCCCGCCTCGGAACAAATTTGTGTACGATCTGCAGAAATTTGATCCGTTGGTCTGGGTGTGAATGTATAATAAAAAATATCTATCTATGTAAGTATATAATGTATTAAATATATCAGTCATCTAGTACCCATAACACAAGCTTTGAGTAGCTTACTTTGGGGCTAGATGATGCTGTGTGGATTGTCTAGCATTATTTATTATTTATTTATTTATTTGAACGTATCTCTGAATACCCCATTGGACATCCTCAAATAATCAAGTTGGTACTTGGTAATAAGAGATCATCTTTTCCTGGGGATCAAAATTGTGAAGTTGTTTCTGTGAATAAAAACATGTCTGTTTAACCTTAGCACGGCGTACTATTTGTCTTGTCGTGTAAAATTAGCTATTCAACAAGTTCATTACAGATGAATTTAATGAAACGAAGGCTCACTGAACTCAAGTGGCATTCAATGTCCAAGAACACCCGAGGCCTTGGCATTCGGCAGACATTTTTACCGCCGATTCCATCTATTTATGAATGCGAAAGTTTCGTTGTAATTATGGCGTAGCAGGATCATTTCGGATACAATAATAGAAGATATCATAATTAGAATAAATTTAAGTATAGAAACAGATTGATAAACAATGTTATCCACAAGAGTTAAAAACTGTGTAACTAAAGAAATAAATAATGCTGGACAATCCACACAGCACCATCTAGCCCCAAAGTAAGCTACTCAAAGCTTGTGTTATGGGTACTAGATGACTGATATATTTAATACATTATATACTTACATAGATAGATATTTTTTATTATACATAACACCCAGACCAGCGGAACAAATTTCTGCAGATCGTACACAAATTTGTTCCGAGGCGGGAATCAAACCCGCAACCTCTTGCGTCGCAGGCGGACTCTCGCTCGCTGCGCCACTGAGGTCGTCTCACTAAGATTCAGCATATTTCCTTTCATACTTTTTATTTGATTAACGCACGAGAACATAGCCTCAGGTCGAACCTACGAGTGGCTAATATTTGGTACGTGTTAAAACATTACATTTTGAAGGGGCTTTGTCTAATATATACAAGCAATAAGAACCAACCACACTAGTTTTCGTTTTAAGAAATTGCAAAGAAACACTATATTTTCATATGTTTATTGCAGTCTAAATCCGTAAAGAGCGTACCGCCCCATGTTGCGCTTTACGTCCACAAAACACATTTCCGTAATCACCTTATAAAGGGATTACTATAAATAAAAAGGAAAAAAGGAAATTAACCGCATTACGGAAAATCCCGTCCCCTTGCAATATGTGGGCTCCCACTGATAAAACATTGGGAGCTTTTTGCGTAAATGAAACAATGTGGTGTTTTTATGTTCATATGATTGTTATCTTTATTGCGAAACGCGTAGGCATATTATTTTGCTTCAAAATGAGCTGTAAATGAGAGTCCCGACTATTTTAAAGGAACGCAGTACTTTTGATATTACTTTTCCTCTACGATATCTTCGTCACTAAAAAACAATTTTAGTGATGAATAGAATAGAATATAACATTGAATTGACAACATATTTATAATGTTATTTTTATTTTGGTGTTTATTTATCTTTGTTCATTAATTGTTAAGTCTATTTATCCCGATTCTATTTTAAATTTGTGACGTTTTATATTTCATGATCTATGACATCATTTATGTTTTAAATTGTATAAATGAAATGGATGTATGGAATAAGGAAGAACATTATTTAAAAACCTTATTAATATTAATATGTACCAACCTATATTCGCAATAAAGTTATTATGATTATAATAAAAAAGCGTACTAATAAAGTACCACTCATACGTATAGTTAAACTTCTTGACTACTTTAGCAAACACATTGCATACGGAAATGACTTTCACTCTCCGATAGCTTTTTTTTTAATTTCACAAAGAGTAGCACTCATCATAATTTATATACAGAATTAAGAACGAAGACTTAAGGGGAAAACACCGGAAAATACATAAGAAACAGGCATGCAACCCCCGTGTAGGTTTATGCCCTATCAGGGTGGCATGAGTAGGGGATAAAAAACAAAATGAGAAGTTATGTTTTCGGTAATAAAGGACGGACGAGAGAAATCGTTTAAGACGACGCCAAATGAGATGGAACGAATATATTTGATTATTTTTATGGCACGAAATTGCGATACGGTCTGGCCTCGGACTTAATGTCTATTTGTTTTACTTGAATTTAATATTACGTTTATCGTTCGCGGTTTATAGGCGTCGGTTTACCGTTTGAGGCGAAAAAGAACCAATAATTTTGTATTGTTCACTCTTCATGGTATTCCTTCTTTTATAAATTAGCCGGAGCAAATTTTGCCATATATATTTTTTTAGGTTACTTTTTTTAATTGTCACATCTCACAGCTTAATTGGTAGTAGCTTCGCCGGATTCGTTTTCTGTCATCTATCGAAGCAACATAGCATTTTCATTTTAATTGTTTTTCTAGTGTTATTTTGAGTTGTGTTGTGTAATTTTGGTGGTATTTTATAACAAACATTACTTGTGGTCTTAGCACAAAGTGTAAGCATTTGAAATGAAAGTGTATTATGTGATATCGTGATTTAACCGAAAATTTTTCAAATGTTTTGAAGAAACCGCCACCATTTTCTTCAAAACAATTGACTGACTCGACTTTCGACTGACGTGACTAGAAACTTAACAAAGATCATTATTATCTCTGAATCACTTGACACTGGCAAGGTTGTCTATAGACAGGAGCCATAAAAAAAACGAAGAAGAAGAAGTAGCTTCGCCGTTTATTCCCACCTGTTCTGTTGAGTAGTTCTGTTGACAGAACTATTGTGGGTTTGATCCCCACCAAGAATATTTGATAATGATGCTTGTTTTCAGTGACAGTGTCTGGGTGTTAGGTGTAGGTAGGTATACCTAGTGGTATTATGAGTAGACATTTCAAAAAAAGTATACAAGCTTTTTTTAAATACGTCGTCGTGAACTAAAGATGCCATAAAAATACATACCTATTACATCGTCATTAATATCTGTTATATGTACAACACAATTTTTTGTATCCGCTGACTATACTGTTGCCGCCTGTATAGATATTTAGCAAACTCTTTTATTTATCTAAAACATTTTTGCAACAATTATATTTACAAGTAATCGTAATTGTGCCAACTATATTAATGAAGCTCTATAGAAACGTTATCGATTTATGATCACAACAATTGGGAGACAGTCGTTATTTTTATGGCTTCTAAAAAAAAGGGGATATGAATCAATACTCGGGACAAAGCGTAATTTATAAGACTGCTGGGCCAGTTTAATTTTAACTGAGAAAAAACTCGACTTTATACTCATAGCTTTAGTAATGTTTTCAAGAGGATTGTTACATCACTTTATAGAATAAAACAAAGTCGCTTTCTCTGTCCCTATATCCCCATGTCCCTATACATATCCCTATGTTCCTACGTATGCTTAAACCTTTAAAACTACGCAACGGATTTTGATGCGGTTTTTTTAATAGATAGAGTGATTCAAGAGAAAGGTTTATATGTATAATACATGCATGATAATTATGTACACCCGTGCGAAGCAGGGGCGTGCGGGCGGATCGCTAGAAGAGTAGGTACAAATTACAAAACAACGATGACACTGCAAGAGTCTTATGTACCAGGGTTTTTTAATATGAAAGAGGTTCTCAATTGACATCTCTCCAAAATTTTTTTTCCAGAGTGTAATTTTAAGAGTTTGTACATAAACGTTCAAAAAATCGTTAGTCTGAGGATCCCTAAAACCGACCGTAAGCTGCGTTAATTTTGTGAAAGATTCGATACGGTAGGGTGTCGGGCTACTTGTTTTCTTTTATGAGTTTTTAGATGAGAGGCAGTTTGGGTAAAATGGAATATAACGAAACTTATGATGGCAAGAATACTTGACCCGCTTTTAGGGAGATCACATAATATTGGAAATCTGAATTTTCATTCTTAATTTTTGAATGTTGGAACTGTATATCTTCAACATCGTTATCCTTTCTTACTAGACAACATAAAACTTTCTAATATGGTTTATCAATCTTTCTAACAAGAATCCCAGTGAGAAAAAATTATAGATCCTCCGTTCATTCAAATGCTCAGATAAATTTGCAAATAATTTAAAACACCCACACACTCGTGTGACCCTCTACGTCACAATGAAAGGAGGGCAGGCAGCGTGATATAATGCACTTTTTTATTGCTTACTCCTTATACCCACAGAAAAAACACACACGCGTACATTTTAACTATTAGTGCTTTTTTCTGTATGGGTTAGGAAAGGGCTCTGGGGTTAAGCTCGGTCGCTTGATAAAAAATTTACGCCGATTCGAGTTCGCGATGCTCGTTTCAACAACGAGGGTCACCGGAGTAGGTACCTACTGGCACTATTGTTGCGTTTCACTCTCACTCAAGCGACGACAAACTTCGCTTTTTTTCATAACTTATTTTGATCTTGATCCTACGGAAAGGGCCGGCCATTAATAACCATGGAATATAAATATCGCCGTCGCTTTCATTTCACGGGGATCGGAAACAAAGAGGCTCTTTGATTTTATTATTCTAATTTAATTTGGCTCGGGCCGTCGTCGTCTGCGCTTTATCGCCAGGTAGCCTTCTGTTTCTAAGAAAAAAATATTTATATCTCTTTCTATTAGAAATCCCATTGTTCGCGCGAGGGCACGTCAGCACGCGACAAAAGGAACATTAATTATAATATCCGATTAAAAAAAGCGCCATTTAGCTACGCGAGAAACGTTCTTTGTTTGAGATGATTGAATTTGGTATTACCAACATTAGCTACCATCCTGGCTCCCCGGGGAAGCGTAGATGAATTATTAAAGTAGGCACCTTATTTGCGTAGGCGCGGGCGGCTGCTACTTTTTTCTCCTTTCACTTCGAGCTGATTCAGTAATGCTAAAGCGGTAAAGATATCAGATTACGCCTCAGAGTGTTGCCCGTTCAGACACGGACAAAAACTATGGGCACCAAGAGACTGCCGAAATATGAGGATCCAATTCCATAAACCACATCAGTGGCGGGAATCATACGAGTTATGTCTGTACGTGCTCGCACATACTAATTAGATATTACGTACGACTAATCGTATAACTCGCACGAGTGTTGTTTTACTCGAAAGGGGAAATAAATCACGGGTAGCACCGTGACAAAAAAGTAACAAAAAAAAGAAACAATGTCAGTGCGCGGAACAAAAGAAATTATAACGCGATCCATGCCGAAAAAAAACGTTATGATAATAAAAATGGTTTAATAAAAAAGCTGTAATAATAACAGCAGAGAACAATACTGCATTTACGCAGTAAGTTACAGTTTCTCAAAGAGCGGTGGCCGTACTAAAGCGGTCACATATTAAACTGATTTGTGTTTGTCGCCAGGTTGGAATTGCGCTTTCTATTTTAATCTATCACAACCGCTATTAAAATCTACGGTTTCTGTAGAACACTAGCTTATTGAACTAAAATGTATTTAGCAAAGCGCAATAGATAAACTTTTTTGACATTTCGCTTGAGTCGCTGCAGCAGCTGTCGCGATTTTTCGGATTAATTTTGCTCAGATGAAGTACTGCATTATTATAATGCATTTGATTTCGTCCATCCGTTTTCATTATAAATGCTATTCTGATTCATAATTAAAAACTAGGGGTCTATAGAAAACATCAAAAAGCAGTTCTTACACGAATACCTACCTAAACATATTATTATAGTAATGGGGCGCATAGACACATTTTTATAATGACTCCGCCACAGATGTACTATTAATCTCTCGATGCGTAGTTATTAAATCTTGGAGAGTTGGACGACATCGTGTTATTAATGGAAGTGTATCACGGGAGCCATTAGATACATAATTAACATCGATCTTCGAGTGAAAAGAAAAAAACGGAAAAGCGTCACTCTCGGCGACGAATAAAAACGTCATTAAAGATTGATAGCTACGGCGAAGTATCATTAATATTATTCAATTAATAAAACGTAATTTCTCGTCTCACCCCGCGGAGGAAAAAGCAATTAGTGGCTAGATTGCGATCCGTCAAAACAACTGCGTCGAGTGTCGGAGAAAAAAACGCGGAGCATTCATTAAAGTTGAATTCGCGAGGGGTGAATACGTAAGGACTTTTTTGCATAAGACGGTGGCGCCCTCGTTTTTTTTAAGTTTTTTCTGTATTGAATATAAACTATGTAGGCGCACCGTAAGCGGTTTTCGTCACACTTGCTGGGTGTTGACGAAGTTTTTTTTTAATTGTGCCAGTAATGAGTGTTGTTATGGTTTTATGGTGGAGTAATGAGTGGAGTCCCGCGGTGACATTTGCATGTCGCGGGGAGATTTTTTTCGCGAGTTTGTTGATGAAGTTTTTCAAACGTTTTTTTCTCAGACTATTTTTATGGCATGACTTTATTTGAAGTTTGTGGCTAAACATTTCAGTGGCACGTTGTTTATGGTTGAGGGGTGTTTTATAGTTATTATTTGAATGTTTATTTTACTCGTATTATGCGGATTTCGCACGATATTTAGATTTAGTTTCGTAATTTTATATACTTTGAAGAAACTTTAACCGAAATACAATGCTACTTACTTTTACAATAGTCCTATCCTTTTTTGACCGAGCGAGCGAAGCGAGCGAAGCGTCTCAGTTTCCACATTGGCCAAAAATGCGTTTGTCCGGATGTCTGTCTGTCTGTCTGTCTGTTCTCCTCTACAGGTCGCATTTTTCAACCGATCTGGACGAAACTTGGTACACAGGTTATATGACTTATTAGAATTTTTTTGTCGTCGGGGATTTTTCATTGGAGGGGTACTTCCCCCAATAAAAGGGCAAATAGGGGGCTATTTGATATACTGGATATCTCCACCAAATGAGATCCGATTTCGATTATTCTTTTTTTATTTGAAAGGTAGTAACTATAAGTTGGTCTCATAAAAGTTTGGCGAAGATCTGATAAGGATCTTCAGCATGATAAACAGGATAGCTCATCAAACAATCGATGGTTTTCAATCAAATTTGAGATGATGCAAAAAAATCAAAAAGATCAAAAAAATCACAAAACGGAAAATGCACTTGCACATTAAATGCCTCAAATAGCTCACTTTTAGTATGCTCGCGAGGTCTACAGCTCCCAGAGCCACTAGTGTATTTATTGGACACAACGCCAGATTTTTAGCTTGCATTACAAAATTCCTCACCCTATAATAATAAACGACTAATATTATTTAAAATTATCCGACTAGTGGTAGTTGATAGGTAAATGAGACTAGAATAATGGGTTCGATAAAGACAGCCCCAAGTCGTTTCGGCTGCCGATAATAAAGGCCCGACTGACGTGCGGCGACCCCGATTTGGTATTAGCAATCATTAAATTGGAAATAACGCTATATTGCCGATACACTGGTTTCTTTTATAAATATCTCTCACGTGATCCCCGTGCCGAGTCGTGTCACGAACCTCACTGAAAACGATGGAAATATTCAAATCGCCATATAAAAAAGACAAGTTAGGTAGCATTTAAAAAGCTTGTTTGTTTAGCGACGAATCGCTTTTAGTCATGGTAGGGTGCACGGCGCATCCGGCAGGGCTGTAGACAGGATTAGGGGGTGTAGGGAACTTCCCCCCTCAATATAGGTACCATCATATTGTACCTAAATAAGGAGAGAGTGAAAACTATGATAAAAAAATGCAAGCGGAGTCATTTATACCTACTAACAAAATCTTTTACCCCGAAAATAAATCCTAGCTGCGCTCCTACATCCGAGGCGAATACGTGTCAAACTTATATTGCAGTTGGACGATCTTTATTTCTCGTGTCATAGGGTTTATATTTACGGCTGTCACCGGCGAATAAAAATTGTGAAACATTGCAGTTGGGATGAGGAATGGGTTTGAAATATGAAGTCTTCAGGAAATGGGTGGAGTAAGTGGTTTGAAAAGGTTTTGTGGGCTTAGAGAATGCTTGCATGGAATTATGAACTAATAGGAGTCTTGATAGAACATTCTTGTTGGATTTTGGAGCTGCTGGATTTTGTATTATTTTAAAACACATACAAGTTATAAATTTAAAACATATACATTTAGTTATACATTTAAAACACATACATTTAGCTATAAATGTACGTGTTTTAAAATAATACAAAATACCTACTTAACCTTTAGATTCCACATTGCGACTTTTTAACACAATTATCTTTTTAGAATAATAGTAATTGGGTTGTTTCTATATTTTAAAAGTTTCTCTACATTTATTTAATTATCAGTTATTATTTTATTTGATAAACTGCGTAAATTACGGCAACTCTAAAATAGAAAACCCATAAACCCCACGTATTATGTTGTACATAAATAGTTTTGTTTCATAAATATTATAAATTTCAATAACGAGGTATAAGAGTTGGCTGCCGTTAAGGGTCCGGTGACAGCAGCTCGAAATTTCGAGGTGCGATTGGCTATTATTTCATTTTATTTCATTTCGGGGAGGTTGTTTGAAAGAATAACTCTAAAGAAACACGCATAAATACTGTTCGAACACAAATAATACAATAATATAAGGGAAATGTGCTTGAGTCAGAAATCATTTTGGTATTAGGTAAACGTAAGACCAAACATGCTAATACCAAAATGATTTCTGATTCGGGCATTTTTCCCTTATATTATTGTATTATTTGTGTTCGAACAATATTTATGCGTGTTTCTTTAGAGTTATTCTTTCAAACAACCTCTCCGAAATGAAATAAAATGAAATAATAGCCAATCGCACCTCGAAATTGCGAGCCGCTGTCACCGGAGCCTTAAGGTCAAAGAATTTGACACAGTTTCAATTTATTATATTAACGCGTAATTCAATAAATAACAAATAGCACACACTGGGCCATGAATATTCATATAAATCATGATTACTACTCAACAATTACCATTTATCGGATACCAATTTATTTGCTTATTTATTGCAATCTGTAACGCATGTTAATATTTTTTAGTTAGTGCTCCGTACCGCTACAAATTTTTTGTTTCATTTTTTAAAGATCTTTAGCGCGTTAGAGAGAGATGCCAGATTCGGCCAGGGGTGAGTTGTAACGCAAGTGATTTTGACAGAATTGATACTATTGATAGGATTTTTAATGGTTTAAAAAAACGACGACAATAACGCGGAGTTGCTTCGACAGAATTATTTATGACCGATCGTAAATTGTAGTTTAAATTAAATCACCACTAAGTTCCAGTCTCATTTCCCGCGCCAATACCCGTTTTAATATTTTCAATAATTACAATAAATCAATTTCCTTAATGTGCTTAATGTGATTTACGCCTATAAAATTTAATTTTTAGCAAAGTAACATTTTCGTAGACAAGAGAAAGTTAAGATGCAAAGACTAAAAAAAATATGTGCGCAAATACAATACAATCTGAACCAAGAACTCGCTCTCGGCTGAGGTGTCAAAGACAATGATAATTGTTCCACGTGAAATATAGTGTTGCCACCGACAAAAGAAGCAAGGAGAAAAAAAATAAATTTTTCAATGTAACACTCGGGCCATTCACTACAGGTGGGGCGATGTGGGGTGGGCAAGGACAATGGAAGGTATCAATGGACGCAGGCATTTTTTTACACGAAAAAAAAATTAGATACCTATAGAAAATTTTGCCATTAATTATTTTAAAACGATGGCAAGACTGGGCGTGCGTGACGCTGCAAGAACAGGGTTAACCGAATTATTTCAAGGTTTAATGTGAAAACAAGAGCTAATGTAATTCTCGCTCGCACGACATGTGTTTCGAAAAATCGCAAACAACCATTTTGTGTGCAATCACATTGCGTACAGTTAAGAAAAAAAAACATTTTATTGATACAAGATAGCTTTACTAGTTTTAGTACTTAAGCAAACTTTTTGGGCAAACAAAATTGGGATTAGTGATTTAATATCACTCAAAATGTAGAATCGTGCGAGCGAGAGGTAAATTAGGTGTTGTCAACGCCTTAAGCTCCTTAGTTTAAATTGCTCTTAGCGCTATATGCGAGTAGATTAGGTACGTGCGAAATGTAATGTTTAGACGTGGTACCTTTGATTATCCCTATCAGATATCCTCAAAAGAATCTGGTGTTTGCAATTGGTACAAATAGATCTGAGGGGATATCTGCTGTGCCTGGGGATCAACGTCTTGAAACTGTTTCAGTTTACAGTTTCAGAACTAACAACAAAAAAACTAAAGGTAGGTACCGTTCGGGCGTTGGGCTAGCTAAACGTGATGCTAACTGTTTGGCTTATTGACAGACAAATATCTTACTACTATTATAAATGCGAAAGTTTGTAAGTATGGATGGAT
Organism: Plemyria rubiginata; assembly: GCA_963576535.1. Lineage (NCBI taxonomy): Eukaryota > Metazoa > Arthropoda > Insecta > Lepidoptera > Geometridae > Plemyria > Plemyria rubiginata. The sequence continues at coordinate 7,557,148 of OY754917.1, read as the reverse complement.
GGATGGATGTTTGTTACTCTTTCACGCCGGAACGGCTGAACGGATCTAGATGAATATGGCAGAGAGATATATTATAGTCTGGAATAACACATAGGCTACTTTTTACCCCACGGGATAAAAAGCACCGGGATTTAAATCTGTGCGGGCGAAACCGCGGGGCGCAACTACTATCTACATAATTCATTTAAGAAACGACCGACTTCAAATGCACTGGAAAATACACTCATACTACTAGAACTACTCGTCAGATCAGACTCAAATTAAAATCTGCTTCACCAAAATCGGTCAACCTAGTAAACGATTGCAAGATACACCCAGTAAAGTGATAATAAACGAAAAAAACTGTCTGAATTGAGAAACTCCTCCTTTTTTGAAATCGGTTAGTAAATATATTGCGGTCTAAATCCGCCGACCATATAAGTACCAAAGACACCAAATAATTAGATTCTTTTTCATATTAATCTGAGTGTTGGGCAACCAAAGGGACGGATGAAAGAAGAGTGCATGCAGCAGAAATGCGAATGTTGAGATGGATGTGCGGAGTGACAAGGATGGATAAAATAAAGAATGAATATATTAGAGGAAGTTTGAAAGTTGCGCCTGTGACGGATAAGTTGAGGAGTAATAGGTTAGCATGGTATGGGCATGTCATGAGGAGGGAAGAAAGTCATATTACGAGAAGAATGTTAGACATGGATGTGATTGGTTTTAGAAAGAGAGGTAGGCCAAAGAAAAGATGGATGGACTGTGTGAAGGATGATATGAGTAAGAAAGAAGTGAGCACCGAGATGACGAATGATAGAGGAGAGTGGAGGAGTAGAACATGTTGTGCCGACCCCACTTAGCGTGGGATGAGGGCAGGAAGATGATGATGATGATTATTTACCACAACAAAACAAAGTCGGTGCTTTGTCTGAAATTATATATTTCAGAAATGTAGTTTCAATTTAAATGTAAGCATTGCAAACCCAAATTATATGGAGAAGATACTAAAATCAGCTTCTATTTACGAAGGGTTCCATCCAAACCATTTGTTAAAATCGGCAGCTGTTTCTGCTCCGCGCATCCACGTGTAAACTCGATACCTATGACAATAGCTGATCTTGATGAGTGGGATAAATTAACAGAAAAAATTGCAAAAGTAAACTAAAAGCTTTTTTTGTGGTGCTATTTATTTACTGCAAGAGTGTCTCCTTTTACAAAGGTAAATGCGAAATTTAGAGCTTTAGGAAATTTATATTATTTTGCCAGTTTTGGAAACTATCTACCTAAATAAAGCTTTGGTTTTTAATTAGTTTTTTTACAAGTACTTGATTATGGAAAAAAAAAGATGTCCCACCTGATGTTAAGTAATAACCCTGACGTATCTATTACACACCCTTCAAACCGAAACACAGTTGTCGGCAGAAATAGGAATGGTGGTAGTTCTTCCCCGAACGTTGTTGTAAGCTGCACGACTTTGATCTCCAGGCACGGTAGATATCCCTTCAGATCTCTCAGTACCAAGTACTATAATTCAAGATTCTTTGAGGATGTCTAAGAGGGGTAGTCAGAGGTACGTCCAAACATTACATTTGGCACATACCCACATTTTGCAGTAGTTAGTATTCCATACGTGACAGGTTGCAAGCCCATCGCCGCTGTTAGAATACTAACTGGTTTCCTCACGATGTTTTCCTTCACCGTTTAAGAGCACTGGCATTGCGCACATAAATTTTTCGATAGAAAAATCCATTGGTGCACGACCGGATTCGAACCTGCGACCTTACGATCGGAAGGCGGGGTCACTCCCACTAGACCACCAGTGCTTCCCCGAACGAGCCCTTCACAAAGAACTCCACTACTCTAAGTTCGGGAAATCCATAAAAATATCTTGTAAAATAGTTCGTCCAAGTCATAAATCATAAAAAAACGCTCAGGTTAGGTTAAAACAAAGAATTAATATGGCTCGTGCCTTTAAAAGTATGTCTTGAATTGTCTCAACCACTCAAGATTTACAACACCAACTATTCTTGATACCGCTGCAGGTAGTTAGGTCACAGAAAGTACAATGCTGTTTTGTTTTCCACTTTATAAAAAAAACCTGAACAAAATCCTGGAAAACAAAAGCTTTACGTCACGGCTTTAAAATAAAAGGTGCCGTTTGTTAAGGGATTATGTCCCTTGAGACCCGGGACTAGAACCGCAATTGTATTTAGACAATGCGTATAACTTCAGGTAGCACTATCAATACCAACATTATTTATAGTCCGTTGTCTAGATATGAACTCTACACATTCAAGCATAAAGACTATTTCACTTACAAGAAGAACATGGTTGATTTGATACGCTATTTTAGCGAGGTTCCGCGAATGTACCGATGTTTTGTCGCTTAAATCTCGAAAAGTATTGTGTTTGACGAAAGTTTGCTTTTGCAACGGCTAATCCTAATGCAAGGGTAAAATGAAATTGAGTGAACGTAAAGTTGTTTCAGGAATCAACTTAGTTTTAATTACAAACGGGCTTGACAATAAGTGAAATAAGTTTATCAGACAAAATATAATTCAGATATATTTTTTACTTGATGATATCTTATATCTAGCTATGTTATATCAATTCTAAGTTTCATCAAAATCGGTCCAGTCGTTAGGGCGTAATTTAGTCACAAACGTCGGAACAATTAGTCAATAGTCAGCAACGTTTATTAAGAGACTTCTATAAATTAAATCAAAACTAACATGAACATGTTAAAACAGGGCGTATTAATTTTACATTATCTGTTGACCAAAGACAAAAATAAGTTATAGAACGCACAGGATGTTAAGTAAAGATGAGTTAAACAAAAATTCCAAAATCAATACCCTGTGATGACCAATTCCGCGAAGGTATTTGTAGAAGATAACGCTTGTTCAGAAGATGTTAGTTTTACATATCGTGGTGCAAACAAGCAATAGCCATATAATTTATAACCGAATATTGATCCTATCTGGTCCAGAGAAAAATGGAAACAAACTATTGACGTGACTTCGGCAAACCGAGATAAAATAAATATTTTAGGGTGGGCTCGCCCTAAACAAACACATACAGGATTTGCTGACCGTCGATATAGTTTCATTTTTAATACGCCGAAATTTCATCACGACCTCTTTCACTAAAAAACCTACCCTATTTCATATGCAATAGCGATGAGTTTCAAATAAACGTTTCGTAGTCACTTAATCTATTTCGTTTTGAAAAGGATAAAATATAACGCTATCTTACGCGGTGTTTGTATATGATTTTTTTGGCGTCTTGGAATTCTTGACCGCTTTCTTTTTAGGGAAGCGTTAATTTAATAGTTGTTTATTATTTGGATAGTGGTTTTTTTACTAATCCAATATTATAACTCAAACGCAATCTGTCGTTAAAGATTCATCCTACTAATATTATCAACGTGAAAGTTTGTAAGTATGGATGGATGGATGGATGTTTGTTACTCTTTAACGCCGAAACGGCTAAACAGATCTGAATGAAACTTGGCAGAGAGTTAGATTATAGTCTGGAATAACACATAGGCTACTTTTTATCCCGTGGGAATACCGGGATTTAAAACTGCGCGGGTGAAACGGCGGAGCGCCACTAGTGGTGATATAAAAGCCAAAGGCACCTAGATTCATCTAGTTTTAAGATGTTTTAAAGTGATCATTTAAGATAATCGAAAATTAAGTATTAAAAAAGACAACAAAAAAGGCAAAATCTAAATTAGCATTTGACCTTTGTGGAATTTTTACATATATCATTGGTATCTATCGTTTAAACTGAGAAAACTGAAACAGCCTCACAACTTTGATCCCCAGACACGGATCTCTTAGTACCAAATACTAACATCAGATTCTTTGAGGACGACTAAGGGCCCTTTGAGGACTCTTAGACGTCCTCAAAGAATCTGGTCAGAGGTACGTCCAAACATTACATTTGACACATACCCACATTGCATTAGTTATCCATACGTGACAGGTTGCAAGCCCATCGCCGCTGTTAGGGTAAATAATTGGTTTATATAAAATGAAATAAAATATTTTTTTGTTCATTTTCCTGTGAAATTAATGTTTAGGTAGGTAGGCTCGTTCGCGCCCGGGGCGGCGCATTATCGTACGACTTATCAAAATCCCGCAATATTTCTTCATTAACGACTCGCCAAGACGTAGAGCTTATAGCCTTCGTCATACCATCTGTTTAGCTTCGAAGAACATCATATGATCATAAATTTATCAAATTTAGCTGTCTCATCTAAATCCTATCACTACTACCTTACACTAATTTTGTGTTTTATAAAATAGTTAGATAAATTTAAAATAGACAATCGTTATTTATATGACAGTCATTGATTTATTATTTATAGTCATCTTGTTGTCATGTTTATTTCCGATTAATCTTTATAAATTACGTATTCCGAGAATCAAAAATATCTATCATTTACTTTCCGTAAACCGAAACAAAGATAGGAATTATCAACTATGAAATTATACAGAAGGCCTACGTCGATTTATCAAATAATATGACAGCATTGAAGGAACATAATTTTTACGAAAATTGTAAAGCGTATTGTGTTTCATAATTATTAATGAAGCGAAACTTTCTTTCGTAACAAAATATACCCGATCTATGTTTCGGATCGTCATTTACCCGAGTCTTTGTGCGACATTCTTTTGCGCCCAGGTGTTCATATAATTACATTGGATGGCGTATAAAAGGGACAGGTAAACACAGAACCATATGCGGTAGAAAGAGAAACAGCATAACTTCTAGCGTTGATTGATAACTGTGACAAAAACGAAGCAGATGAAAAATAATAATTATTAGATCTTTTGTTAAAGGTGCACGAGTTTATAGGGGTGACGAGATTTACTCGTTGTTGTTAATGTTAAATTTTATTATGAACGAAAATTAGTTAAAGACATTCCACATTATGAGATGTTTGAAAATGGGTTTGGGTTATGAAAATAATACTGACGTCACAGAACCTAACATTTCAGGAAATTTTATGAGTACAGAAGTAAAAATTAAGTAGAAGTAAAAATTAGAAAGAGTTTACTGAAACAGAAAGTAAAAATATTGTTTTTATTTTTGCTTAGTTTTATTTTGTTAGCATACTTCTAGATTCAGTACTAATTATATCAATGTGCATGCATATACGAACTTTGCGAAATTCTGGAAATGGGCAACCCTATGAAAATGCATGAATATGCCGGCTGTGCAAGCTAGACAATGAGCAGCAAAGCGCTCGCAGGTAGATTATGGCAACCACGTTAATTTGCGACCACTAAACTCATTCCCACATGGCTTCACCTTATTTTATTAAGCTTAAGGTTTATAATTGCGTCATTTACGTAAAGGTGTATGACAAATACATGTTGGCACAGGTGTACTTACATTTTTTTCATCTTTCATTAGCTAAGTTCGCGCTTCGGATCACGATTGAGGGTTGCACGGACGTGTCTTATTGTTTCGTCTACATGAGAAGTTTTGTCAATAAAAGCTGGGTGGCTCAACTTTTTTTATTTCGGTACACATTTCGAGTCCAACATATTGGATTTATTATTCGGAATATTGATGACTTTCATCTTAGAAATGAATTGTTAGGGCAAAGTATTTGTGTCTCGAAATATAAAGATTTCTTGTTTTTTTGTAAGCAGGGTTTTGTAGTCATTCCTTGACGCTAGTGACTAAAAAAACATTTTAGTTACTCAAAAGTTTCTTTATAACCAACGAAGTTTTAAAGCACTCACAATCAGGGCTACAATATTGCGGCTAACATAAGACTAATATACGAGTAAGCACTATTTTTTTACCGTTTCACTGTTATTAAACGGACCACACTTCCCAGAAAACAAAATCTCTGTATAAATAAGATAATCTAGTCCGATAAATTATCATTTGAGTTATAAGGGTTTATTTCGACATAATTTATTGGAAATGCTCTGTCCTTCTTAGCTTAATTGGTCCATTTTTAATTAGTCACTAAAATTCTTAATACTGCGAATATGCCGGCTGCTTTGTCGGCATCTATAAAGCACCCAATGAATAGTTACGGTTTGTTTAACAAATTATTGTTAATTATAGTTTTTGTTGTGGATTTTTGTTCTTTTGTTAAGCATTCAAGATTACTGGAGATAATTTAAAGGAAGCACATTCGCTTGGAAACTCCGTACAAGTATAGCACATTACTATTTCTTATCGATCTTATTACTATCGTGATAAGAATCAGATTAGTATGACGTTTGTGTTATGATGGAATGCCCGTCAGTACGCTTAAGTAACGATCTAAAGAATTTATGTAACATCAAACTTAGTCACGGTTATTATTTGCTAGCTTAATTACCAATCCATTCAACTATATCTGAATGTTTGATCTTAAGGCGTCCCAGAAAATGTACTATATCCTGAAAGGAGTTTTGTACTGAAAATAGGGAATAACGTATGGTAAATTCTTATCACCATTGAGAATATATATAATGAGTTTGATTTCAGGTATATAGACATACATATATATTGGTGTCGATTCTGTTGTTGCATTTTCCTAAACTAACTTAATCTGATAGTTCGAAAATTATAGCCATCCTTGTCATTTTGGTCCTTTAGAAAGAGACGGCAATATTTTTAGTGGTGTCAAATTAAGTTAAATTAAGAAAACTAAATAACAGAATTGACATCACTATATCGATATTGATTTTAACGTGACTTTGCAAATCATTAAAAAATAATGAAAATATATAAGACAAAGTTTAGTAATATTGCTCCAATCTGATAAAGATGACAGCACAAAAAAATTGTGACTTTTGTTCCTCCTACACCTTTCATTGAACTTAGAGAACTGGATTGGTGGAAATCGAAATAGATATTTGTTTTTTATCAAACCATCCCACACTAATCTATCTATTTCTAAAGGTAATGTCTAAGTTATGCTAAGTGAGGTGCTATTTATAACAACATAACATACAATCTTTTTATTTTGCATTTGTTATCTATTCATTATAATATCTGCCTCTCATCATTTAATCATTATTTTTTTTTTTTTACAATTATTTTGTGTTTGGCTTCTTTGGGTTAGTAAAGTAATCATTCTTTCTTTCTTCTTTCTCAGTAACTCCTACTCTTTCAGTACCCTCTTATTCATAATCCCTGCCATTTTATAGCAGCTCAATAGAATATTCTTGTTACTGTCTCTTTCATGCCAACGAAAAGAGACAGCAACAGACTTATCGGTCTGATAACCATTGGCGCGCTCAAAGACCACTAAGAATAAGGGCCATAGTATTCTGAGACACCCTGTACAATATAAATCAATTTAATCTAATTAAAAGCAATACATGTTTTTTGTTGGACAACGAAACAAGACGAGGTATTAGGAGATGGATCGTGGAGATAGGAGCAACAGCGGGTCACCGATCATATCTAGAAACGTCAAACCGTCCATCCGATGTCGAGAAATTATTCTAATTTAATTTACTGATGACCTTTCTCGGGGAAAAAGACGAAGGTATCTCATGCAAGTTTCATTGTATTGTTTAGGGAGCGCGTTAAGGGGCGACTCGTCGATAAATGAAGCGACGCTCTTGAATACGTGAGTGTTGTTGCGGGCGGTGCAATCTATTCTATGGATTTTAAAGATTTTTGTTACAAGTTGCAAACGAAAACTTGATTATAACAAATCATAAATCAAGTATATGAAAAAATATGCGAAACTGAAACAGCTTCAAGACTTTGATCCCCAGGTACGGTAGATATCCCTTCAGATCTTCCAGTACCAAGTAGGTACTAATTCAAGATTCTTTGAGGATGTCTAAGGGGGGGTAGTCAGAGGTACGTCTAAACATTACATTTGGCACATACCCACATTTTGCAGTAGTTAGTATTCCATACGTGACAGGTTGCAAGCCCATCGCCGCTGTTAGAATACTAACTGGTTTCCTCACGATGTTTTACTTCACCGTTTAAGAGCACTGGCATTGCGCACTTAAATTTTTCGATAGAAATATCCATTGGTGCACGGCCGGATTCGAACCTGCGACCTTACGATTGGAAGGCGGGGTCACTCCCACTAGACCACCGGTGCTTGTAATATAAGTATGCGAAAGTTTACAGTAAATATGTATATTGTGATGACTCATAGAACTGAGACGTTGTCGCTAAATATTTGGCTTCATACACGAAGTTTAGTAGTCAGGACAGCACTATGGAGAGGTATACATGGTTAAATTCGAAACGAGGATGTGGTAGAAGAACCAGCTTTTTTTTATACAACTAGCTGATGGAACAAGCAGGTGGCCCACCTGAATTTATGTGGTAGCCATCACCTATAACAAGCATTGCCTCGTATGTCACGCACGATAGAAACGCGTCCTACGATGCATTGCCCAGCGTCCAACAACTTGAGGCAGATTGACAGATGTTATGTATGCCTCTTGTGCTTGTAATTACACCAGCAACCACACTCTTCAAACCGAAACACCACAACGCTGCTTGTGGTGACAGAAGAAGGCGCGCTATGCTCATGGAATTGACAACTCGGGGAATAAAGGTGATCTTGACCCGAAAAATAAGCAAGGCAGCCCCTACATTTTTATGATCGCGGGAAGAATGATACCTTGAGAGGGCTCACGATATGTGTGATTCTTAAAAATATAAAGGGGATTCTTGTGTCCATATAGTATATTCAAGCTTAAAATGATGATAATGATGTGACTGAAGGATATCTGAGATTCAGTTGGACAATAAATGGATTTTAATCTCTCACCATCATTGTCACGAGCACGTCCCAAAAAACAAAAGAAAATCTATTGTTCCTGTATACCTGATCTGACCAGGTGAACCGCCATTCAACTGTTCAGATCACTCGTCATTAAAACTCTAGAAGATTTAACGTTAGGTAGCCACTAAGCTACCATGAACACGGTTCTCAAACAGCATTAAAAGCGTGTGTTACTCATGTCACATTTTCATTTGTACAGACAGGATAAGGTAGCTTAGAAGAATGTAAGATGGTAGGATGCTGCGTCTCGCCACGCAGTCTACAGCGGAGGTTTACGAGCGGACGCCAGCCACTTTTGCCACAGAACAATATAACAGTTCCATCATTTACAAGTTTCACTTTAACCACTACACAAAAACACATTCTTAGACTTACGACTATTGTTCGTCAAATCAAAGTCAATAATGGAATCAAGGAAGTCTTCAAGAATATTGTCGTGATAATTTACAGCGGTGCTAGTGATATTGAATCTTTAATATGCGTATGATAGCTCAATTTTGTTTGTCCTACTAGACCACCTTCATCGGCAGGGCCAGCATAATATGGCACTAAACATTTCTATCAAAACACGAGGAGTACCGAGTCAATTGCCAATACCAATACACATGTTTCAAATTGATAGTGGTATAGAAGTGACACAGGCTTGGTTTTATTGGCTACCTCGCATCGAAGCCTCCGCAGCCTCCCATTCACTCCAAGAAATACACTTTTTTATTGCTCTGTCACTTGGGTAATTTATTGACAATGAACACACGTGCATTTCTATTAATATTTTATGTAGGGTTTTATGCGTCCGCTCGTCCCTTGAGTCGGACAGTTTGTTTATGACAATCTAGACGTTTAATTGGTGGGTGTAATATTTTTATATCAAATTGAAATAGTAATTCCTACAGTATTTATGAGTACTCGTAAAGTAAGGCAACAGGTACTTGGTAGCAACTTACACGAGAAATAAGAATGTAGAAATTGAATAGCAAATCTTTCTGGGGTGCCAACGAAGACCTTTATTAAAGCTATGCGGTTTGTCAATCTGTCTGTCATAGGATTGTATCTACCTTTCTATCTATTCAATTCTTTTCTACACAGCCCAGAGGATTAGAAATACGTTTTGTATCACAACTATTGCAATAATTTTGGTTTGTGCCCAACTATAAATAGACACGTATGTGTGACTGCCCCCCTTTTGTAGCAATGTTGTCGCGGGTTTGTATCGATATACAGTCGCGATGCGGTTGCTAGCTGTTTGCACTCGCCCACAGCACGATTCTCAGTCGCGATGCAAACGCAATTTAGTGACGGCCCTCCGTTCTCCTCCCGATGTTTCCCGACGGTCGCGCGTTTGCATCGATACAGTCGCGATGCTGTAGCGCGTTAGTAGCGATGCTATCAAAGCAAGCATCGCTACAAAAAGTCGCTGTTAGCTAACGCCCCCTCTAAAATTCTTTAACGTACGTAGTTTAATATACGTACTTTTAGTACGTAACGTACGTACTCGGTACAAATAGACCTGAGGGGACATCAACAGTGCTTGGATTCAAGTCATAATAATGTTTCAGTTTTTTCTGAATCACAATGGTATGATGTCTGTCTGTGTATGGTAGTGTATCGCAATAAAAGTCATTTAATATGCGAAAGGGAAAACTGAAGACTTCATAATACGACCTCTGTGCGCTGGCCGGGCCTGCGTTTCAGTGTAAATGTAAGAGCGTCGGAGCTCTCACTGGCAGTCCATAAAGCATCCTCACTTGCACGTAAAAGTCGTGCGGTTTTTCAACGTCGCACTTCTTTTGTTATTGTATCCGAAATAATGACGATTCTGGGGGCAATGGTGGCTTTCCATAATCCTATAGAACTGGTGAAAGTTTAACATTGAATAACAATGTGAGTTATAACTAGATTATTTATAATTACAGTAAAGTAATGGTTCCTAAAAACACCATAGACATAGTTTCTTTTTTTATCCCTCTCTCCAATCCAAGTAGAGGTTAAAACATTAAACATGCTTTTATTATTATTTTATGTACCTAACACAGTATTATGTGTTACAGTGATGCAAATAAGTAGGCACTAAAATTATTATATACACAAATAATAGATATTACTGGCAAGCATTCATGGGTATTCTTAACACTTTCATAAAATTTATAAGCCAGTAGCTGTATTCCTAAGATTCTAAAATAAAATTGTATAGCCTTTGCTTCAGGCTTTATTCGTTCTAATATAATTATAATAATGCTGGAAAATCCACACAGAACCATCTAGCCCCAAAGTAAGCTACTAAAGCTTGTATTATGGGTACTAGTTATCTGATATATTTAATACTTTATATACTTTCATGGATACATATTTTTTATCATACATAGAAAACACCCAGATCAACGGAACAAATTTCTGCAGATCGTACACAAATTTGTTCCGGAGCGGGAATCGAACACGCAACCTCTTGCGTCGCAGGCGGACCCTCGCCCGCTGCGCCACAGAGGTCGTCAATATAAAAACTAAAAGAAGTGGAAATGGACACAGTTTCTCACAAATACTTGAACACAAAGTCTCCATATAATTAACAGTTATGCCCGTTATGGGCAGTAAATCAGTTCGCGCTTTCAGAACAATGAGCGCTAGGTTCGGCACCTAATGCGCTGATTGAGCCGAGCCATGAGCTGTGGCTTGGGACTTGCGCACACTGACTACTGTTCATCTATACACCACTATTTTGTTACTACCAGAAAAAAATTAAGGACTGTTTTAGCAGAGGCTACTAATGATAGTAGCGCCGTCAGAATTTTTAAATATCTTCGTACCACCAAGCCGAGGTTGCACGAATGTTACAAAAAATTGTTCCCAAAATTCTTCAAAAGTAAAACTGTACGCATCGCGAATGAGGTTGATCTGAGAAGTATCTTCTAGTACAGTGCCCATAAAATGGTTAAAAACAAAAAAAAAACATAACGAATAAAAAAATATGCTTTTATCATTAGTAGCTTCAGCTGAAATTGTCTTTAATTTTTTTCTGGTAGTTACAAAGTAGGGGTGTATAAAAAAAAATTCGTGGACATTCCACACAGCACTATCTCGCCCCAAACTAAGCCAATTAAAGCTTGTGATATGGGAACCAGATAGCTGATATACTACTTATGTAACACCCGGACTGATAATAAACAGTTCATCACACAAATGTTTGTTCTCGGTGGGAATCGAACCCACGGCCTACGGCTCAGAAGGCAGAGCTACCACCAACTGAGCCGTGAAGGCCGTGAAGACTGAATATATCTATTGAGCAGTGACGGTAGCTACTTATTTTTAAATGGTAACCAACAATTTGGGTAAGTATCTGGCTCATCGTATCAATGCCATTCAGCGGGCAAGTGCTAGAAATAAGCCCTGTTTCGCAAGCGTCGAAAGTTTTATTCAACAGTGTGTACAAGACCTTAATTTGTGGTTGTGGTTATGAATGTTATAGGATATTGCCCCTGAGGAGGATGACAATGATTGACACTGAGAAATAGTTCCAAGACGCATCTTAAAGTACTTACAGAACAGCAAATTGTGATTGGATTCTAGACATGGGCTCAAACTTACTAACTAACTGCTAAAAACTACTTACTTTACAATTACGGGCTAACGAAGTTCCTTTATGGAGTTACTTACCTGAAAAAAAAAACAAACATTTATGTGCAAAGTGTGTAAGATAAATGAAAATTGATGAACTTGTCATGTTGTGTGATGTATGAATGATGGACGTATACCGTTGCTGTCTACAAAAAAATAGCCCTATTTTTTCTCGGTGGAAATGCTATGTGACCTACCACTCAACATCAGGTGGATCATCTCTCTGTTCTGTCATTTGACTTCTAGAAGAAATTTTTGAAATCGTTAAGATATTCTAGATTTATTATGGTATGATTATTATTATTTATAATTTACAATAACAGGCATCAAGTGCTCAGGCGTTCAAAAATATTGTTTTGAGAACAATTAAAATTCCCAACAATTACATCCCGATTAAGTCACCGACAGAAAGACAATTGAAATGGCTGAGAGTCCCAGCGTTCTTATCGACACATCCCGAGGATCCGAGACATAGCGGCTTTTTTACGAAATTCTCCGAACCAGTTTTCTCACCACTAATTGTACTTAATTTTTGCTTCGTGCCTGCTTAAATACGGCTTGGATCAAAAATTGCGAGCTGAAATGTAAAATACGCGTTTGATGGTTTTGGCTCAAAGAAATCGACAAGCAGATGGGGCGATTATAGTATGGTATAACGACGATCGTGGCCATTTTAGTCCTATCAGTATTTAGATGCAATGGATGAAGCTATAAAGCTTTTTACAGATACATATAACCTCTTTCGTTAAACCTTTTTCTGTAGTTTCAAAACATCACAGCAAGATCCATCAATAGACTGGCTTTAACCAGGGCGGGGTTTAGACCTTGAGATTGATCGCTCAGAGCAGAGGTGAAGATAGGCGATTGAGAGCTAATTGTGGGTGTGAGGGCCGACCTGCGAATAGCATCTTCTGCAGATTGCCCATAATCACCGTAGCTTCTACTTCAAAACTTCAATATCAACGCAAATTCAGAAACCAGACCAACAGAAAAAGAGATGGTGCTCATTCAATATATCGTTTAAACCGAATACAAACACAAACCATTCTTCTGCACTTTGGCTCGTAAGGGCTAATTTAAAAATAGTCAGTTTGACTAATTGTTTTTTTAAGTACCTTGTAAACCTATTAGAAATTAAGGGTTTTAATCACGAGCTTTCTTCAACATCCTTATTAAGAAGAAACATGTCAATACAAAATTGCAGCAGACAGCGCAGCTAGCGAAACTCACTGGAACATTTCATTCATTACAGAAAGCATGGGAACCTAGTAACGAGCTAAACCTATTAAACAAGGCGAGGCGAAGAGAAACATCTCACGATCCTGACTTCGGCTCATTACAAATTATGGCCGCATTCCTCTATCAGACTCCATTAAAGTACTATAGCTAGGAAATGAGCGCAAATCGAGCAGACAGCACTCAATTAATATGATATAATTTAAGCAAAAACTAGACCAGAATAATGATGAACTGCATATAAAAAGTCACTTTACGGGGAGGGATAATGATGGGTTGACGCAAAATGTTAGCAAAGTATGAAGCTATTAGACTAGCTTCTTATTTTCGATGAATTAGTCACACGAATGTGCATTCTAGTAATATAACACCCTCTAGTAGAACATTTTAAAATTAAATTATCCAATCCAAGAACTTATCAAACTCTACTTGTCTAGCGGTTTCCAGTTTTGAATTTCGTATACGATTTTGAACATTCCACATGATAATAAATATAGTAAGGAGATGTTCATAAAGATGGTACGAAGGCGAAAAACAATATTTTACTGGTAGCTCGTTCTACTAATTTAAAACCAAGATAATAAAAGTTTTTGTCCCTGTCAGCAATACCTCATGCTTCAAAGAAAGTGAAAGCGTCTTTTGTGCAGCTTAAAAAAGGAATAGTCACATGAGCCACTTCTGTTAATTGTAAGTTAAAGTTTGGGAAAACCCTTTTTAACCAAGCTACGTGTCTGGGATCGAACAAAACTTTTCGGGTACCCATGCATTTTGAAGAGTTTTCTATATGTGCGGTATAATTATCCAAAGTTTTTATTCTAAGACTGGTGAACTTAATATATATTTTTAGTCTTGTTTTTTTATGTCTTTCCAAGTCTTATTATTAGATTATCCAATAGCCTGACTTCCGCTGGGAAAAAAAGGTTCTGGAATGGTGACTAAGAACTGGAAGACAAAGTGTGGGACGCCCTCCTACCCGATGGACCGACGATGTTATGAAGCCGGTGGATGAAGAAGGCACAGGCTGAAGATGATAATGATGATGACAGCCTTAACGATATTATGAATATCGAGAACCAAACCCGCACCTTTATTCTAACGTTGTTGAAATATATCATAGCACAGCTTTCATGACAAACATTAAAGTATTACATAGTAAAACTTTGCGCCATTCTGAGTTGAATGTTTGCTTCATCAATAAGATGAAATAAATGCGCTCCATTACATCTTAAAAGTAAATGAATCGATACAAGTTGATACGAAATGAAATAAGCATGTCACGAAGGTTCATTCCCCATAGTACACAGCTGACACGACGTGGCACCTCAAAACAACCTTTGTACTCTCGTTAGCTCCGGAACGACCACCCGATAAGAATAGAATAATGACCCCTAACATGCGTTCTCGAATCTGAACCGGTAACTTTAACTTTACTGCTGTTGCCTTGTCAAAAGTTTTATCAGTTTACTTGTTTAGACAGGTGTATGATAGGGATCCGCAACCAATTTATATGATTTGCGCAAATTCAGTAACTCTTGCAAAGAATGCGTATTGTTTTTACGATAACAGTGGTCTGACACACAAAAAGAAGTTTCTGAAAAACCTTGCTCAAAGATCTAATTAGATGCTATTTCTTACTCTTGCTTCGAGTAAACCAAACGAGCTACCATCGAGCTCAGAATTCGGTTCGTAAATAAATGGTAGATCATAGGAATTCTACAAGCGCGCGCCGATTAAACTCCTTGGTGAAAATAAAAGAGATTGTTTATGAAGCTCGAGAAGACGACATGACAATAGATGACGGTGATGGACCGAGACTTCTATGGCTCATTTCTAGGAGCGACCGAAACTAGTATTTAATACCAAAGATTTAAAGTTCATTAATTTTCAGACGTGACCGAAACATGTGACTTTAAGATGATTAGGAAAAGTGGGGGCGTGATGTGCGAGAGAGAGCTGCAACAGTGAGTAAAAGAGAGAGGTATAGCATCGAGGGTCACAGGCGTGATGTCAGGTCAGCCACTTTTGCACCTCGCTGTAACAACGCGTCTCAAATTATTATGGACGTTTGATAAGTGTTTGAAGATTGCACCGTCTTGGTACTTTATGATGCTAATTAAGTGTTTACGTTACTAGGCGTGTTGATTGTTGACACGGCACCGGGGATCCTCTCACGACTTCTTTTATTTGAGGAAACGTCACTCACACTCGAGTCTTTGCTTTCACTGGGCAAACTCATAAGTACTCAAACAACAAGGTAGGGTACATTGAACAACATTTGGCTATCGAAAGATGTTATGACGTCGACTAAAGTAATCTCCCATCAAATTTCATCTGAGTCTGATAAGATATCAACACTAATGCCCGGGAAACTCTAAAATAGCCGCAATAAAACAGTATTAGCATAATAACGATTTTAGCAATAAACCCGTTTATTACTTCGGCCAATAAAGTTCCTGAATTTAAAATAACTGAAGATTAAGGGTAGAGGTCTTCAGCTGAATCTACGCTTCTCTTAATGCTTCTTAATGTATATTTTACGATTGTTACATAAGACATGCGCCGTTTTACACCGGTTTAAGCGATCTCTATCTGGTGTTATTAAATCCTCTGATGTTCAGGAACATCAAATTATGAATGTGGAATAAATCAACGGCTGGTCGTAAAATGCTTTATGTTTTTGCTCTGTTCGCTCGATTCGATTGCTCTCACAGATTGCTCCAGATGTGGGATTGCCAATTCAAAATGTGGCTGTGTCGGCATTCAAATTAGATATTTTATAGTTAAAAATATTATTTCGATCGCATGAAATTTTGTAATAGGAGTCGCGTATAGATCATTTTTTTTTTAATCTGTGGTCTTACTACTTTACGACTGGAATAAACAAACGCTTTCCAATATTATCATCATCAGAATTTGGGCTGATTCGCACCTCTGTGAGTATAAATACGCCACTATTTTACATCGCTTTTACGAATTCTTTTTTTTACGAATGAGTGAAACACTCGGTATTCACTCATTCCTAGCACACCAACAATGTCGTTCGACCAAAGAGTGGTCTTTACTCCTAGGTCTTCGAACATCCTATAGTCACAATTATATCGACACTTTCGTCCATCTCCTGTCATCCTTGTTTGCCTTGTATATTTTCGGATTTGTGTTCCTTAAAAAACTAGAATTCCGTACGAACTAAAAAACAAAAATAATAGTTATAATGTGAGGGACATTATTTTGGTTCTTTTATGTTCAAATTACATTACAGCCTACCCCAACTATCAATATATTGACCACTATTAATTCCATTTTCCAAATTCTTTCCTAAATAGATAACGCATCAATACCGCACCATTGACGGAGTATCAAACGCATTACCTCTTAATGAAACATTATGAATAGCACATATTAATGTTAGGGTGCAGTGTCGATATGATAAATGTTTCAGGAATGACTGGCTTCTAGAGTAACAATAAGCAAGCTGCATAACAACACTTGGTATTAGGGGAGATTGGGGTTACTAACGTTGACATGAGTATGAACTACGACCCTGGTGTTTTACAAAATGCTTACGCTTGGCTCATGATCGCTAAGACCTCTTTTTGCTCTTTGTGTTGTGATTTTCAAAGTCACTTTAATATAAGGTTTATATGACTTGGGTTCCTGATTGAAGGCTCTTTGCAACGCGGTATATGATCAATCACAATTACGAAAGATTTTCGTAATCCATTATTGAAGGAACGAATTAATGTCATCACTCTGCAGCTCTATGGCATTTTTGATGATTTTGCTGTCTTTAAATAGATTGCAAGTTTATAATGAGGTACATTTCTCTGTTTACATGGTTACGCTGGCAACTTTTTTAAGCACTTCACATTATTCATACAAGCTGAGATACAGATCATGATATCTTACGCATGGCTATACTCCAAACAATTTTAATAAACATAATGAAGAACGATTTGAAATTCATAAGATTGATTAACCGTCCCGCATTACCATACCGGACTCCGTTTCTTAAAACACACAAACAATTGAATGATAAAAAAAACACGATCGAAACCTGAACGAACACAATGACAACTGCATGCTGAATCAATCACAAAAAATGGAATCCGGACAAAAACAACAATTAAAGACTCGACGGCCAACCAAAGAAATATTTAGAATACGTTGCCGAAGAGCCTCTACTTTATTTTTTACTATTCAAAAACGAACTCTACACGTGTCTCGAGATGTCGTCTTTATTGGTTTAGTCCAATTAATGGCCTAATGTTGTTCCCGGAACGATCCCGAGATAATAAATTACTAATTTTCATTTATTTTGGTTGGTGTTTTCAATTTTTATGATTTCAAGTCACGCTCACCTGCTCGTGTGACTGTTCTAACTTTTATTTATTGGTGCTTAAAATATGTCCAACTTAAATAAATTGACTATAATCTTGACTTTTTATAGATAAACATTTTACCATTCTTGTTAATCAGTGTTCTCTGTCAACAATCGTTAACATGGCAAATTGGCAGTGGTAAAGACCAATTAGCGACCACAGATTTATGAAAAAGTGTCCGTAAAGGATTCAATAGCCCGATGTTATCAACTCCTTTAATTTGCAAATAGTCGATCGATGCAGTTCGCTGAGTGATTGAGACAGAGCGTCGAGACACATTGACGTTACTCCGCATTCTATGTAAAATATGAAAGCCTCGCTCCCAGTCGCCGAAGCTGGACAAATGACTGCTCAGATGGATGTGGCAGTTAAGCTTGGCCGAGCCAATAAAGTTGGTAAGCTCTAGATGGCATGATTGGTAGAGATTTGCTTTCCGAATAAAATGAATGGATTCTTAGGAATTTGAAATATGGATTGCATGTGTGGATTTAAATTTTGATTCTTCCTTTAGTTGACGTGAGCAGGATGAAGTAAAAGTTAGTACTTATAAGTATTCAAAGAAGATTATTTTGTAACCAACGGCGTTTTAGGTACCAAGAGAGTTGATGTCAACCATCCGCTTAAAACTATCAGTGGTAAGTTGATTTCAATGTTTTGGCAATCCTATTCATTCTCCGTAAAAGTAAATAATCTAGGTCTAGGCGCAATACATTATACAAAAACAAGTTTTAAAAAGAGGTAAAAAGTGGTTTATTCTCTTTCACAATGGTAAAACATTAGAAATGCCAAACATTGTGAAAGACTTGTGCCTGATGTAGGTTCGTCAGGACTTTTATTATAGGTCACCATGAGCCTCATTCACTCACTCCTATGCATCATGTCTTCTGAAGAAGTACTTTGTAGCAATGGACAAAGTACGAGTATACTGATATTGAATAGAATAGTTTATTAGACACGTGCACAAGAACATGCACAAAGAACACAGAAATGACAACATAAAGAAAGCCTAACAGAAGAACATACCTAAACAGAAAACAATAGTGAAAAATTAGCTTGGAGCAAATTAGTCCCTGTGTAGTGTGGGCCAAAAAGGTCCAGTCTCAGCATAAATGATGCTCTACAAATACATAGCAAAAAATTATGCCACATCCTAAAAATCATCGCGCTATTCCTTAACACATCCTCACCACACGGCACCGGTCACTCTGGCCGACCGCGGACCAAGATTGAATTATGGTTGTACTACAACTGATTAATGCGACATCAACAGTTGAAGTACTATTGTTCTTGAATCTGCATCGACGGCGATCAGATCGGAATGTATGTTTGTTGCCATATTCGTGTTGTGGTCTCGCTGCTTAGGAAGCCTTTGAAAGTATATTATGGGTTTTAGTAGTTTTAGAGCTTTCAGAATGTACTCGCAGATAATCGAAAAAGTGTGTTGAGGTTTTTTACGACATTTCGTTTTGACATACAATAAGGACAATTGCAACGTCTTTCTTGTCTTTTACCTCCAAGGAAAACAAAATAACTTTAGTACAAACGTTTGGTATAAACATAGTATGATGTTATGTATAATCTGTAATAACAAAACGTTATTATCTACCTACTAAATAAGAAGTGACGAATCAATAAAACATAAGCGAAATTCACTGTACACTTTTCCTTAAACAAACGAAAATAAATGAAAATTCAAAGGCCAAAATATAAAACGATAAGAGGATTAGGTGGAACGGAGATGACATTGGAAATTAAGGTTGTTTTCTTTGTAATTTTCCCCCTATCTTACCCTAGGGGGGTTTACGTTAAAAATGTATGTTTTCGCAACCCCCGGTCAGGGAGGCCTCGCTTCGATAATTTTCAGGATGTGTCCACACACGGCTGAGAGGAGGAGGCAAACTACTTGTTTATATTTAAAAGTTGAGATTGCTCACGCGTTACTTTATCAATCTAGTGAAATTATACTAACATAAATGTGAAAGTTTGGATGTTTTCTTACTCAAATAACGCCAGAGTGGTTAAACGGATCAGGATGAAATTTGGCACTGATGTAGATAATAGTCTAGAATAGCAAATAGGCTACTTTTTATCAAGTGGGAATACCGGGATTTAAAACTATCTGGGTGAAACTGTGGGGCGCAGCTTGTAAATAATTATCAACTAAACGCAGTGGACATTGAGTCTTGTGTAGATTTATTTATTTTATCTTGTTTTTTCAATAATAGTAATAAGTAACTAATATAATTTATTTATTTTCTATCTCATGTTGTACAAGCACCCACCTCAAACTTCAATTTCTCACAATCCTTCAAGGTTTGCTGGAAGAGAACTCTTTTTAGGGTTAAGCTCGCCTTTGTACATGTTTTTTTATTTAAGTTTACCGCATGTTCTTATTGTGTGCAATAAAGAATAAAGAAAGGACATTCATTCAGGTTTTTTAGTATACTTAGGAGTAATTTTTAAGTTAGTCTTGGCTTAGCTAAGACTGTAATTAAATACTTACATAGAACTACCTGTGTGAAAAAACTTCTTTGCTTTGTTTTTGCTTAAAACGAATCTACAGCTACCTTACAATGAGCATTCAAGGTCGACCATAACACATTGATCAAATTTTTTATCGACACATCGAGCAATAAATAACTAAATCAAAATTCTGAACTAAACCAACAATGATGGCCGCTGCTATCGTCACATTCCGTTTGGCCATAATTAAAGCGATTCGCGAGTAAAAAAGTGAGCAAGCGGTACGCGCGATTTCGAACTCGAATCGCGTTTTTTCGCGTCAAAAACAAGAGGGGCTTGGGCCCAGCAATAAATTAAGGCGAGCGGCGAAAGCCGACATCTTCTCAATACCTGAAGGCGCTAAATAAAAACATTAAAGGCTAAAATAATTTACGGGAAAAGCGATTCAGCGGCGACAAGTTCTTGGAGAGAATGGATGCGCTTTGGCATTTTGAGTTTTAAGGGATATGTTTTGGAATTTTCTTTATAATCGATCACTTTATAGCAAGGTAGGAAGCGAATTGTGACTGTTTATTGTCATTGTACATCAAAATAGGCATCATTCATAATAAATTGTCAGAACCCGTTGAAAACTTCAAGAAAAGAATCATAAGTTCAGAAAAAAATATGGTACATCATTTTTTGCATTGAAAAATTGACTAGTACTTTAACGATTGACGTTTCATTATGAAAACCCAATTCTCAAATTATACAAGAGAATAAAACACAATACCAACCAACACATGGAAAGTAATTCACATTGAAATGGAATTAGTATTAAAGTTTCGAGACAAACCGTTTGAGTGTTGTGTCCTCTGCTTTATTTAAATTGTACGTTGATCTCATATGTCTGGGCGCTAACTCGGATCGAGTGAATTTCAATTTATCTGTAAAGGTCGAAGACATGTACCGTGAGACATTATTGAACTAGAGTTCAATAATGTGGCCTTATCTACAAATTTTCTAAAAACATTTATGAAATATTTCATTATCCCGAAAACGATTAAATTACCCCGCAGGCAAACATGTTGAGAAGATTAAATATTCTTAAAGAAAATAAAAGTTATGCTGCTAGCTGATATACAATTTTCCAAGACTACAACTTTATACAAGATTTAAGTGAAATCTTCTCCTAAATTGTACCTCAAGTGGTGAAAACAGTTGGTCGAATAAAAGGCATTAGTAATCCGAAATGCAATTTCAATGCAGCGTTCCGTCCATATCTACATAGGGAGGTCCGAAGAGGGGGGGGGCAGTAGACTCTACATATCCATCTTGTTAGGTATGCGCCCGGATGCGCCAGCTTCAGCAAACACAATAAGAGCCTTCTTACCCCCTTTCCTCCCACGTTCTTATGGAAAACTTATTAGAGTACGGCCCGCAGGGAATCCTTTTTCCCTCGGTAAATATTTGAGAGAGAAATTAAAATTTGACAGCGTTCTTGGAGTTACGAAGGACGGACTATTCTGTACACTCGCACGTGATTTTTGGGGCGTAAAATGAAATTTAGATTGAATTTGGCCAGCCTGCACGACCAGCTTTTACGTGAAAAATTGTTTTAGAAGACTGTAAGGTTATCGTTGGCAATGTTTGAGAGTTAGGTTTCAATTTTGAAAGAAGATGCAACTTGTAACAAAACAGAAACCTCTACACACACAATGAAGAGGTACCGAATGATGTGGGTAAAAACTCAAACGATTTTCATGAAATTTAGAATGCAGGGGGTTTCGGGGGCGATAAATCGATCTAGCTTAGATTCAATTTTAGATCATGTGTTTTATCCATATTTTATGTTTGGTAAGCAATAATATATTAGTTATAATATGTATAGTTATATTTATACCAATTTGAAGTATACAGAACACACCAACGGACATTCAATTTCCACGAAACTTTTAATGTGTGCGCGTACAAAGCGAGCCAATTTCACTATGTAAGAGCCTTTGAAAGGCGTGAGCGGTGGCTTGCATACGAAATAAGGTTCATAGTACACTGGTAATGGAAACTTGCATGTGTGCCAACTCACTGAAGTATGCTAAAAGTGTACCTACTAGTTCTAAGATTGTATTTGCATACTTTTATATGCTACCACTTTTTTGAGAGAACTTTGAAAAATACAGTTTTAGTTTACAATGCTTACAATTTATAAAAAAATCCCCTTTGCGATTTTTAAAACGTTATATAGTAGTATGCAGTACAATATATGTTTATTATATTTAATGAAAAAATATTACCTGCCGAATTTTTGACTGCTTATTGAATTTAGTTCGGTCTTGATAAAATTGTAAGAGCACTAAAACTAAAACATTGATTTTGCTGCATTTTCTGTACCAACTTTGTATGCGGAAATGGAACCAATATCTTCCAAGCCTACCTCCTCTGGTCGTTAAAAACACAAGCTAACAGACAATAATTCACACGTAAAACCAATGTAGTGAAAAATGAGAGAGGTACCGGACGTGCCCCGCATTCATACCACCCCTATGTAACAAATGAGCGTTTGCCTCCACCTTAAAGCCTTAGCATTATGTATGTAGGGATGTAGTTTTGAGATATGGCTAATGGGGAAAATGGGGATGCGACAACATTGTGACTGAGAAATTAAGAATTTTTCCTGGCAGTTTTGTGTTTCGTCTTTTAAAAATGTAGTATTTTCACGTGGGAAATATATCTTGAAAATAATTAAAAGCGGTATGACACGCTGTTTGTTTGTTATTCAGTAACAAAACACTATTTATAATCTTCTTTTGCATTTAGTTTTTTATTTTACAATATTTTAGACCATCCACCCAGGTATTCAGGTGATATTCTGAAGGTGATAGAGAATTGATCACTATGGATTCATTGGCACATGAATAGATTGAGAAGTGCGGTAAAGAGAAGCCCATACCCAGCAGCAGTAGGTGACAAATTATGGTATTAAAATATTTAAATAAACACCTTACTTAGGGTCCTATCCTAGAGCTGCGGTTTCAAATTCAGTCATATCCATGGATTTTTGTAGGTACTACTAAAAACTATACTAGAAAAAAAAAATTATGTGAGCAATGCCAGCTCTCTATCGATGAAAGAAAGTATCGTATGGAAACCGAAACTAGTTAGAACTCTAGCATAATATGTATTTGGAAGAAACTCTGCCTTCCTTTTCGACATCAAAAAAAATCTACTAAGGTATTTAAGGGGATATCTACCGTGGCTGGACATCAAAGTCGTGAGGCTTTTTGTATTAAAAATAAAACAGATTTTGTGGGTTAAGTAGAAGTATAGGTATTGTGTGTGATTAAACCTTTCTTGCTCATTATTTTTTATTACAACCAAACCCTCTTTACACTGAACAAAGAAATGTAATCTAAAGGCACAACCTTTCATGTTACATAAGCAGACTTAAAGTAATTACGCCAGAGATTGTATATAAGGCATTAAGGGGTAATGTCTTGGCAGTAATTAATCGGGGTAGGGGTGGAGGCTGTGCGGCTGGGCGTGGTCGGCGCATGCGTCCTCGCTTTTAATTAAGGGTAGAACAAACGCTCATTCACGCCTTGCTTGATTAGGGTGTATATAGGAGATGGGATGGGTCATATGTAGTTTAGAACTCGGGAAAATGAGCCTTATTTGCGATAACTGGTTTTTCCAAATTTTTTCCGTCATTACATAGCTAAAAAAATTGCTTAATAGGTCATGCATCATAATTATGTGCCCTACGACGCCCTAACCTTAATTAATTAACCCAAGAGTGTCACTACAAATCCTACGTTTTATATCCTTCCGAGTAGATACTTTTTAAAAAACTTCTGTATGTTGAAATGTAAATATTGCATTATAATCACTGATCTCCGTACTCGTCTATTACAGATCAGTGATTATAACTCCGGTATCAAATGATACCGGAGTACTCCATGGAACGAGTCGTCATGCGGGTAATAAGATTTAAAACTATTGCAAGTAACAGGAACATTCAAATGAAATGAGCTTGAAATCGCAGATAAGCCTTTACGGGCGACAGGAGGAAGGGTAGGGAGGCTTCCGTCCATCTCCCGCGGGATTTGAACTCTATATCGGTGTGGTACGAATTCAACTCCTATGTGATATTGGAATATTTATTAGCCTATTTTCACATGTTTGATTTGCTGAATCAGAAGGATGAACATTATAAATTGGATGATCGTTTGTATATTTTTTCTTAAACTTTTATGAATTTATCACCTTTACAATTTTAACTGAAACAATCTAGAGGTCTGTATTTCTATTTTAAATTATTTATAATGAGGAAAGCGGAGGCGTATGTAAAAGAAATCTTATACAAAAAAAACACATTTGATTTATTCTTATACTTACTGAATGTAAACTTAAATTAAAAATACATTAGGTATAAGTTTCGTCAAAGTATTGTGCTCAAACTTGCAATCTTCACTCACCTCACTATTTACCACCGAAGAGAAATGTCTTTCGGCATATCTAAATGGTATGATTTAAATAAAAAATCGCGGCACGCGACGCTGTAGCCGTGTTCACGAAAATCGGGCATTTGGCAATCAAATCACGTAGGGTGGAAGGGTGCATATATTTTTGATTTGTTCCTGTATAGGCAATTTTTTTTGGTAATACATCATCTCTTTGTTGCATGATTTTGTAGTCTGGAGATGTAATTACGTATGAATGGAGCAATCTGACATGTTAACCATAATGAATATTCAAAATGCATATCTAAATGAGTTCAGTAAAAAATTCATCTAAAAAACGAAAAACCCGAATAATATATATTATAATACACCTGGTACTAATACAAGTCTATAGAAAACATGCATGTGATCTACCTGCTAAAATTCGATCGCACACTGTCATTCCCTTTCATTTTCTAAAAAGCCTTCTTCATTTATTCAGTAATTAAGTACGACAATGTATTGAGTACATCAATCGTGATGTCACCTTATTGTCTGTTTCACTGTTTTTTCTTTTTCTGTGCTGCGTGCTTTTGTTAGCTGAATGTTGTTTCTAACCGCGTACACTACAGTTTCTATAAATGATTTTCTTTATTTCTGGTTGATGTTTTGCTAGGCTTTGATAAAGTATCCAACTATGATGTTACGTTTCGTTGGTTACTACAGATCTGTGACTAAGCACTAGTATTTGTTCAATAAATTGCTGTATCGCTCTGAAATAATCAAACGACACACTTGAGCTACAGCGTCCACGGTCACCTAACTGGAGCATTGACCGATATTTACAAGAACCTCATTTATCTCTTGTCGCCCAAATTTTGTACGATCTCGACTCGATATCGTTAGGTATCAGTGTCGAATACGACATGTGATTTACTACTAAAGAAATATATATTATGTACAGAAATTACGTAGTACGTTATGGTAGAGCATCTAAATTTGTACCTGTAGCAAGCTCCGATTTTTGTGAGAACACGTGGTACTCGTGTAGAAGATTTTGGATCAAAAGCTTGAATGAGCGTAAAGGAATAGTTGCTTTTATTAGACAAAGTTTGAAAATGAAATAAAGTAGGCCAATATAGATTAATAGAAATTGGTGAAGCTTTGTTTTATTAGAAGTGGCGATCACCGTATTTAATTGTTGCTTGAAATAATTTACATAATACGAAAACTATAAAGTTTAATCCTAACAAAGATGCTCAGAAAGGTGACACTGTAGGAAAAATAAATACTTAACTGACAACTTCTTTCTCATTTCAGGCTTGTCTTTTTGACAGCCCTCACAAATCAGTTGGTAGTAGCTCTGTATTCTGCACTGGAAGCCATTGGGTTCGATCCCCACACAAAACAAACCTTCTTGTCTCGAACTTAAATGTTTGTTTTCTGTCTGGTTGTTATGTTATTACATATATTACTCATTTATCTCCAGGTATGAGATAATAATTTGCTATAAATATAAATAAATTTTAAACTACACAGGTTCATGCAAAAACGCAAGAAAAGATGCGTTGGCTATGTAATTACTTATTTATTTATGACTGAAAAATAAAGTAGCATTTTCATAATGTAAGAGAGAGTCATATAATTTTTTTACGATGTCGAGACACCTTCATCTTAGTTAACATAACACATTTTATAATACTCAGCATAGATATAGAAAGATTATTCTACTTTAAATATTATGTACCTATCTTTAATGGTTTTTGTAATTTGTGTTTAATACAATTTTTTTGGTTTGATAAATTATAAACCTACGTTATTCTTTTCTGAGAATTGTATTATTTTTTAAAGAAAACCTTACATTGACGATACTGAATATGATTTTGTATTGAGCTTGAAAACATTTATCATTAAGCATTCTTCAGAGAGCTAATATCACGTCATATTCGTTAGTATTATTTATAGTTCTGTTTGATACACGCTAACAAAATTTTGCTATCTGAATTTATCACTAGTGATGTCAATATACTGAATTCTACTATCCCGATTTATTTCAGTTGATGACATTTTATCATGTTGTGAGTGACTGGCGTCAAGGATTGGTACTATGGTAACGGATCATGCCCATTCCTTTTCAGTAATGCGATCAACGGAATTGCTCCATCATATTGCCGTAATGTACTTACGAATACGTAATGAATAAATTGGACTTCCACTTGAAACACTCCTCGATTCAACCAAGTATTTTATCATTCATGTTTACGTTTTTCATACAGAAATTAATTTCGTTCCCATTGGTATTATTTATGAGTTCGAATAAGCAATAAACGTATACCGATAACATGTATTTGCTTAAGGTCGTTAAGACCGTGGATTTATCTAAAGAGAACAAAAATGTCCCCAGTCAACCCTGCCTCGTAAAAGAGAGACTACTACGCAGACCGAAGCAACAAAAATACTTTATTTATATGCTAATGTAATTTATATGACGCTTAATGTCTCGTGGCTGGTAACGCACGATTCTGTTCCATTCTTTCAGTATACCTTGCGAACGAAATCCAGCTTTATTGTCATCTTTTTAAGGCAGTATTTAGAATGGTTTGATTCTCGTGTGTGTCGATGCGATTATGAATGCGCGGTAGGAGGCAGCGTCCCGTCTTCCGAGGGAGGTTCTTTGGGGGAATCAATAAAAATACGCGGAAAAGCGTTGATTATACAACGGGAATTCGGTAGGAAAACTGCTTTCAATAATGCCTGAAGTCAAGTGAAAAGGAACGTTTATTGGCTTAGAGGGACCGATATTGAAATTATGGAACTGTATCTGTACTCGTTTTATATCATATTGAAGAAGCAGGTGCTAGGACTTGTGCGCTATATCGAAATAGGAATATTGAATTACAATTCACCAAAAAATATTATCTTATGACTAAGTAAAAAAAAAAATATTTCATATTATGGGTCTCAATCCTCATAGCCTCACAACTTAGTCGGTAGTAGCTCTGCTTTCATGGGCATGGGGTTTAACACTTACCAAGGATAAGCATTTATGTGATGAACATAGGTAAGTTTTATATCTAGCTTTTATAATTTATGTCAAAATATCCCTATAGATATCAAGTTCTCTTTAATAGCTTTGCCTAGTTTCGCTAGATGGCGCTGTATTAAATGTCCACCAATATTTTATTGAATATCGACTCCTTTCAAACATTATCGTTTCGTGCCTTCAAATAGTAACAAACGTCCACAAAGCTTTGACCACCCACTCTACAAATCACCATTATTTACCATAATCAGATATAAAAATAACCAGCTAGTAATAAACTTTCTTTACCGAATGCATTATCCCCACGCAGATCATTTAACCATATTTGTATAGGCTGTATGATAAGGCGACGTAAGTTATTCAAATTAGACAAAAGCATCAAAGTAATAAGGCAGGAAACCAGTTAGTATTCTAGCAGCGGCGATGGGCTTGCAACCTGTCACGTATGGAATTACTAACTACTGCAAAATGTGGGTATGTGCCAAATGTAATGTTTAGACGTACCTCTGACTACCCCCCTTAGACATCCTCAAAGAATCTTGAGTAAGTACTTGGTGCTGAGAGATCTGAAGGGATATTTACCGTGCCGGGGGATCAAAGTCGTGATGCTGTTTCAGTTTAATAAGGCAGGTATGAAAAGAAAGATATTTGATGGTGAACTACGGTGAAATATCTAAGTTCTCAAACGGCAAAGGAAAACATCGTGAGGGTTGCCTCACGATGTTTTTCTTATCCTCGTTATTCGGCTTCTAGAGACAACCTGGTTGTATTTGTCTCTAGAAGCCGAATAGCGAGGATATACGTACGACGTGTTAAAAATGAAATTATAGCTACTAAATTATGGTAAGAAGCGACCAAGGGAACCATCACGGTATAAAGCAACATCGAAACTGGTCACCCAATCCACTTATCAAGCGTAGTGACTAAGACAAACCCTTCAACGGGGGAAACCAATACTGTTAACTGCTGGCATACCGTAGCGGCTTTATAAGACAACGCTAGGAGCTGTAAGTTTTTTGTTTGTTTTTCTAAGCTTTGGTCGCGAGGAACTGTCGTCGCTGGTACTTACCAGCTTAATATTACTCTAAGGAATAAACCGCAGCGACATAGTGTAGGTACCTAAAGAGCAGTGATGGACCTTCCATCTCTTGCACAGTATTTGCATAAAAATATCAGCGACGACGTCTGAAGCTGGACCCACACTCGAGAAAAAAATAAGTTGACAAGATGAATAATAATGTTTATGACCAAGAACCAAGACCAAGACCTATATATAAATTTCAATTACTGTATTGCTTGAAATACAAGCATATTTCAAGCAACACAGTAATTGAAATTTAAATATAGGCTCAAATCTATGCTATAATATTGTATGGAGGAAAGATATGATTGTTTGATTGTTAGCATTGAATAGGCTCCGAACCTACTGGACCGATTTCTACCCTATACCCGGGTGAAATAGGCTTTTTTAAACTTTCAAAAAAATTAAGGTACTAATTTTTTAATAATATAACCCAAGGTTTAAAAAAATAAACCCGTGACTAAATTAACTCATAAAGTTAAAATGAAAATTTTTTTAAGTGTAATAATGGTAACACAATAGGCTCTCACAGCGATAGCTTCCATTCTATAATGGTGCATACCACGGAACAGAGAAGTGCATACATACTGAGTATAAATAAGTAAATGGAAAATATTCACGAATTGAATGACTTGGCAGCTGTATACTGTCTCTCTTTGATAACGGAAAATTTGAAGTCAAATATTCATACGATAAGCTTGTTCATCCGGTTGGGATGAGGTTTGTTGGCTTTGGATATACGATCTGGCAGTACATAAAAAAAAGCATTTTGCAATGCCTAGGTTATGCCCATGGTTAATGCCTAGGCTAAAACTTTTACCCCCGGTTTCTGACAGCTCGATCAACACTAATCGGCTGTGAAGTCACTTGCGATTTCTTCAGCTTTTACTTTAAATTAGATAGAGATTGCAAGTGACCTGACAGCCGATTAGTGTTGATGGAGCTTTCAGAATCCGGAGGTTAGGTCTTTAAACTTTGATACTCTCTGAAACGCCTCTGCATTTTATTTTTGCTGTGTATTAGATTCGTGTATGGCTAAAACTTTTAAATATTTAAATTTTAATTACAAATAAATTAGGTGTACATACCTTTTTTCAATATAAGAAACGTTTAAAATAAATTACTGTAAGCCGCTAAGGAGGTTAATATACTTTGTGAAATCCTATAAACTTACCGACTTAAGTAAAAAAAAACCTTTTTTGTGTTTTATGTCAGTTCTTTCGTCCATCCAATTCACCTTTTCTGTATTTTTAAGCATTCCGTCTACTAAACCATGTCTATAAATTTATAAAAGAACCAGCGGCCCGATTACGCTAATGTCTGGTTATCGAGATGGCTTTCAGTTTGACATTTGATTCCCATCCATCCTATATAATTGCTATTACACTATGGGAATCAAATGTCAAACTGAAAACCTTCTCGATACCAAGACAGCGTAATCGGGCCGCTGGTTGCCTTATTACCTAAAAGTAAGCATATTTTGTTGATTGTTCTCAAAACTTTGAGAAGGCAAGACGGTCTAGATTTGGAAATTGTTAGAAGCACGTCCAGAATAACTGTCTTCTCGAACCTGAATTGGTTACGGTGATAAAAACGAATAATTATTTTATTTGCGTCTCAATTTTTTTTTATAAAAATTGTGTGCGCAATGCCAGTGCTCTTAAACGGTGGAGGAAAACATCGTGAGGGAACAAGTTAGTACAGCGATGATTGGCTTCCAACGTATGGAATACAAACTGCTGTAATACTGACTACCCCTCTTAGACGTCCTCATGTAACCAGAAGTTCGTACTTCGAATTTGATCTTTACTATCTGAAAGCTTAGATCAAATTCGTAAAGCTATTCAGTTATTTGACGACCTCAGTGGCGCAGCGGGTGAGAGTCCGCCTGCGACGCAAGAGGTTGCGGGTTCTTTTCCCGCCTCGGAACAAATTTGTGTACGATCTGCAGAAATTTGTTCCGTTGGTCTGGGTGTTTTGTATGTATAATAAAAAAAATATCTATCTATGTAAGTATATAATGTATTAAATATATCAGTCATCTAGTACCCATAACACAAGCTTTGAGTAGCTTACTTTGGGGCTAGATGGTGCTGTGTGGATTGTCCAGCATTATTTATTTATTTATTTATTATTTATTTATATCAGAACCATAGTGGACACTGCCCTTGGCCGTATTGTCTTTCGATCCATCAATAACGTGTTGAATTAATTACGTATTTACACTTAAAAATGGAAACTGTCTTTAGGCGTGGAGTTAAAAGTTCTAAAGAAACGTCCATCACCTATGGTATATTAGTAGTACCTACTGTACTGTTAGATACTGTTAGAGTCTACTTACTGTTTATGCAATGCAGACAAAATTAAATGTCAAATTAAGAAGCAAAAATAGGTTGTGCGGTAATAAATAGGTACTGTTTAATACGATGGTTCATTAGGAGGTAATTCATTATCATAGGTCAATGGAATGTAGGTATTATTCTTACTAGGTTTTTTCAAAATAACGAAGGGCTGAGAAGCAGATGTTTTGTATGATATAATGTACCTCCTCATTTATACCTATCACGTAGTGAAACTCCCAGATAGATTCTCTGTATCCCAGTTTGTACAACTTTAGTTTACTTTGATCACCTAATTCAAGAAAACTTATTTGTAAAAATCTTTTAAACTATGTAATGCAGTTTCATGAAAATAAAATAACTGTGACAAAACTTCTCTAAAATTAATCCTCAAGTTAAAAACCAGTTTATATTTTACTGTAAAGTATCAATTTACATAACCTAATATCGGCACTTCCTTCGCACTTTTTACGACCAAATCCCAAATATTACGAGGCCACAAAATAATAACCATATTTAATATCTTAACGCACAATACCTCCCAATACGATGTTGTTTCTGGGGGTCTACTCTGAATGTTGAATTTGGTAATGGACAACCAGTTACTTGCAAAAAATACGATCTATCCTAAAGTAAACTTATGCAGTAAGTTAATTTATATATTACTAGCTGAACCCGCGGCTTCGCTCGCGCTCTTTTACTTTGAAACAAACTTTGATATAAAGTTTTATCCCCTATAGGGTTGTATTTTTAAAAATGTTTAAATGTTTAATGTTTATTTCAGACAAAAAAGAGATACATATGAGTTGAGCCATACAGAGGTCTTATTCTAGGGATTTTAGCTTAAAATCCTTCCTTATAGTGGGTGCTTACGCTTAGCCTACGTCATAAGAGGAATACGTGTGCGAAATTTCAAGTTTGTAGCCCTAAGGGTTTGGCCTGTGCGTAGTCATCAGTCAATCACTTCTGTCTTTTATATATTGATTGATAGTAAACAACACTTGCCTCATTACATCACAAAATGTAATTAGATAAATTATGGTCATTTGATTACTTTTATTTTTGATACCGATGAGTACCACTTTTTGCAAAGTTCAATACAACTCTTGAGAGACTTTCCACACAGCACTATCTAGCCCCAAACTAAACCAAGGCTTGTAGCATGGGAACCATAATTATAGCTGATGATATACTACTTATATACTTTTTTTTGTAAATACATACTTATGATATTATATAACACCCAGACAGAGAACAAACATATATGTTCATCACACAAATGTTTGTTCTCAGTGGGAATCGAACCCACGGCCTACAGCGCAGAAGGCAGAGCAACTATACACTGAGCTGTGAAGGCTGTCTCATGTTTGTTTCAGGGTAGCTCCCATTTCATTCAAAATCTGCGTTTCCCTTAAAAAGGTTTAATATTTGCAGCACGGCGATTTTAAGCAGCTATAAATTTTTGTCATTAGGATAATAATAAGAGTTGGCGCGGGTACAGGATGTTATAATGTCTTTTGTTCGTCTCTCCGTCACTTGCATACCAATGATCTCAGAGTTAAAAACATACCTACATTTTACCCCGATTGCGAAACTAAGGCTTTTTCACCCACGCCACGTCAGGCACCTCAAAGCTTATAAATATCTGTTTGGTAACATTTATATAGGGGAGGAAGATGATTGTACTCAAACTTAAGTAAATTGATATTTGGTAGTACCCTCTATCCTATTTAGTGTAGTCTTTACAACACCGTTGTTTCATATTCTAGTGAAATCCTGTCCCGCCAAAGGTTGCCAAGTTAAGATCGCTCTTAGCGATAAGACCGCCCATTGTACTTCACTAAACTTTTGAACTTTATATTTGTTTTTAATGGGTTATTGTCCTTGTGGTGTGCAAAAAACAGTTTTCTGTTCTATTCTATTTAAAAAATAAAAGATCGCTATTACTGGTCTCAAAACTTAACGCTGTAAAAATATTTAGAGTAGAAAGCAAAGGTATGAGAATTATTTATCATAATTAAAACTATCACATATAGGCTTCGCGTCTTAATTGGTTCATAGATAAGTGCAACTCTACTTGGCACTGACATTTCTCGGTAGAGTGTACATAGTCCTTTATCCAGCACTTTATCAAGTCTTTTTCATTACGCCATAAAACAAGCTATTTAGCAGGCAGCTGCGGCACTTCAAATTTTTAAATGATATCGTTACTGTACATGTGCAAACAGGAATATTTATGATCTGTTAGTGTTTTGTTTTTACTGGTTATGAAAATAATCTTTGTTTGTTTGTATTTAACCAACAAAACTCTTTATACTGTTTATAAATCTTTCGAGCCACGCGTCAACCTGTCTCTGGATTTTCTTCAATGGATGAGAATATTCTGACAGTCTTCAGGTAATACCTGTGAAGACTGTCAGAATATTCTCAAGTAAGTATAGTAAGTAAGTATAGTATAGTAAGTAGTAGCTCTTCTTATTCATTGTAGCTGTGAGATCCCCATTGAGAACAAACATATTTTATGTACTGAATATAAATGCTTGATCTCTGTCTATGTGTTGGAATAAGTAATAAAAAAATGTATTTATCAGATATCTTGTGTCCATTCACTTTGCTTAGTTCGGGGATAAACTGTGCTGTGTGGAATGTCCTCAAATAAACATAGTAAACATTATAATAGTCAACAAAAGACTGTTACATACATTTTGATTAACGTACCTAAGTACAAACTTTCACGCATTACGCATGAAGGGAAGTCGTTTCACCATTAGGAGTCAACAAAAACCCTCCTGTCAGAAGCATACCCACCAGGCACTGGCACCGTGAAGAATCATAACGACTGAGAGAAAGCTTCGGCATCTGTTTGATAACTTATTTGATCACTTTATGATGGCGAAAACTACTAGGAAAGCTCGTATGCCACCCGATGCAAATCGCGTGGATTAAGACGTAACGGTGGGTTCATCATAGCGGTAGGGAAATCATGTAGCAACCGTGTTAAACGCGTTACTGGGGAAAGGTAAATGACTGTACCTGTCAATTGAGATGTAGCTTGTATATAGCTATATGTACCTTCCTAAAGAAAGGAATTTCAAATAGCGATGCTAATTATTACCTCTCACTTACACACTATTGATAACAATCGTTACTTCTGTCTTACACGTAAGACATTTAGAATCATTTCTTTATTGGCGTGGGTTTTAGGTACCTAATAATCGATAGAAACTCTATGGTGTATCTTGGATTAATTCAAATATCAACTATTAATTCAGGAGTACGTGAGCAACCTTTGCATAGCCTTCTAGTACGAATATGCTTTTTTTCTACCAAGCTACGTGGTTGTTAGGTTGTTAGCATCTATCAAGGAGTGTACTGAGAATTTTAATTGCCGATTTCAAGATTTTTTTTAGGTATTATCCTCATCTAAACAAATTGAAAAAAGAACACGTTTTTGAGTTCAAAGTTTTCACAAAAAGTTTATGTCTAACCCCCGGTTTCTGAAAGCGCGATCAACACTCTTCGGCGGTCAAGTCACTTACTATCTCTGTCTAATTTGAAGTAAAAGCTGAAATAGCAAGTGACTTGACAGCCGATTAGCTTTGATCGAGCTTTCAGAGAAGACAAATGTTAGACAAGGTAAAAGGACAAAGGTTTGTAAGACCAATGTTTTGATGTCGTATTTCCTTATCATTCCAAGAACTTCAGATTCCAATAATTAAACTAAAAGCCAGCGACTGAAGTTGCAACTTCATGAAGTCCTGTGCCAAATTCTTCGATTATCTATAGAACTTGGCATGGACCGACCTATGAATGTCTTATAGAGCTTTGATTCGAGTGAACGACCATATTCGTTCCATCACCCACGTCTTCATTTACTATCACCATAGC
Organism: Plemyria rubiginata; assembly: GCA_963576535.1. Lineage (NCBI taxonomy): Eukaryota > Metazoa > Arthropoda > Insecta > Lepidoptera > Geometridae > Plemyria > Plemyria rubiginata. The sequence goes on along the minus strand of OY754917.1, from coordinate 7,521,922 downwards.
ATATAAATGAAAGTCTATAAGGATAAAAGTGTCACATTACCGATAAGTAATGAATCGATAACCTAAGGTAAAGAACCCATTCAAGATCCCACATGACTCATTTAGGCGTAAAAATAGCATTATAAATTTTAACAGCAGTTGGATAACACACGTTTATAATAAGAATAAGTTGATTTGAATAAAGTATGTATTTGAATTGGCATGCTAGTGCGCGCGCGGCTTTTTGCATTGTTTTCGCTAAATGACTTCAAAGTTGTGTCGGCGTTGGTGTATGTGAAATAAAAATTGCCAGTTCCTAGAAAAATGTGGGACTAACAGGTGGACATTATCTAAATGCGTCTTTGGTAGATACCAATAGTCACAGGCGTATGCTCAAACTTTATTGAATAAATTTCTATAGATCCCGAATTATCAAAGTACTCGTGGTCTTTTTTTATACAAATACCTTCATTTGTTTCAAGTTCAACATTTCAAGTCAAACCTTATAAAATTGAGTTAGAATCAAACCTTAGAGAGAGAGTAAATAAAGCTATTTTCTTATTGTTATTAATAAATAATTGTATACGTACTTATACTATTTATGGCGTCATGGAATAGTTGGTAAGTACATGAAACAAAAAGAAAATTAGGATGATCAATCAGTCTACTGTATGCACTACACACAGACAATTCTAAACAAACATTCTTTGCAATCAAAGATTATAGTTAAAAAAGAGAAGAGTAGAGATAGGTAAAACAATGTTGCAGAAATACAATATTAGACTTGCGTTTACCTTAACCAGTAGCATTAATATTGGGTTACGAATGAAGAAAAATATGTTTAAGATCAACGAAACAAAACAAAATAAATAAATATAGGTGGACTTTCCACACAGCACTACCTAGCCCCGAACTAAGCCAAAGCTTGTGATATGGAAACCGTTGCAGATAGTTGATATACTAGTTATGTACAATTTTCTTAGTAATTACATACTTAAAACACCCATACACAGAGCAAACATCTATGTTCATCACAAATGTTTGTTCTTGGTGGGAATCGAACCTACAACCTACGGCACAGAAGGCAGAGCTACTATCAACTGAGCTGTGAAGGCTGTCAAAAAAAATGTTATTGCAAGATCTGAACCCACAAACAACCTACTTCAGCTGGCTCCACTATGCTACTACGTCTCTCCACGGCGTTAACTATAATTAAAATCCCACATAATTAGCCACTATTGTAAAGTAGGTGTTGCGACAAGGAATTTAATTGGCACGTTTATTGCAATTACACGCATCCATGGTTTGAGGGCGACAAGATTTCACTTCTGACCCAAGATAGCGATGTAATTGAAAATTAACTTCTCGCGGTAGGCCTCACTGTCGACTTTTTAAGGTGCTGACTATGTACGTGGCTCGAATGGGAATTTGTAGTAATCTTACAGATACTTTATCATAGAGCAATGTTGATAATTTACCTACACGAAACATACTTGGCTTCTGTTAGCAGACATTATCTTACTAATTATTGTGGTATTTTTCAGTTAAATTTCGCTTAAACTCATAAGTATCGAACTTCAAGATAAAAAAATAAAAATTTTGTTTTAAGAAAATTATGAAACTAAAACCGAAAAAAAATGCCAAGGAACAAATCCATGGTTTCATTTCATCTACCATAAGTTTCGTTTAAGCCATAGAGAGTAAGTTTTTTACGCTCTGGTCATTATAAGAGCTATTGGCACGTTTGGTAAAGTGTCCATGGCCATTGGCCGTCGAAAAATCAGTCTGCAAGTCACAATGCTACCGATTTTGTCATTAAGGAAACGTGACTTCAACCCAAACAATCCATGCCCAACCTCGTAGCATTCACAATATCACTTTTTATACTATTTTCCGTCATATTTGCTTTTTTCTATTCCTGTTTTTATGCGACAACGTGACACCTTCAAGATTTTTCATAAATAATAATTTTCGAACGTTCCACGGGCTATTATCATAAGTCCTTGTAATTTGTATGGATGAAGGTAGAGTTCGCAATAATGAAAAATGTATTAACACGTGACTCTAAATTGAAAAACATAGGCTAAATCTTCATGTTTTTATGTAGCATTCAGTTGTTTTTTCCAATATCTGCGCTCATGACATACAAGATTTTCATAAATGACCTTTTATCTTATATGTTATTGATAAAGCACATTTCCTTCTGATGTACTACCATAACAATTTCTTCTGTGAACTACAACCAAGTCGAACTAAACGTGTCGTTACTCGTACATATAGGCGGCCTTATCGCGAAAAGCGATCTCTTTACAAGCAATAGATATAATTCACGTACTGGGTTTTTTCTCCTTTCTTATCGAAATTTTTGCTGTTTGTTCAATAAAAATAATACATGTAAAACATTATTTTAACTTATTTGAAAATAGAAGAAAAATAGAAGAGATGAAGATTTTTAAGAGTAAGAGAGCTTTGTGAAGGGCTCGTCGCTCGGCCGGGGAAGTACTACCACCACGCCTTTTCTACCGTCAAGCAGCAACGCGTTTCGGTTTGAAGAGTGTGGTCGCCGGTGAAATTACAGGCACATGAGGCTTAACATCTGTATGCCTAAAGTTGATGGAAGGAGGGCAGTGCATCGTAGGGCACGTTCCTAGCGTGCGTGACTTATAGGCAATGCTTTGTTATAGGTGATGGTTACCACTTCGAATCAGGTGGGCCATCTGCTTGTTCCATCAGCTAGTGGTTTAATAAAAAAAGGTGCGAGTAAGATTTGCACCACAGTGTGCGTGTGAGGTACCATACTATAAAGAACTCCGATTTCGAAGTTTACACACTTTTTTGTAAATTGATTTACGAGTGTCACTGTATTTAACCTGTGTACATCCACTGCTGGGTGGCCCCACCCAGCAGTGGATGCCCTCTCTTTAAAACGCCATGATATCTGGTTTTTATAATACAATACATATCCGTATTTTGTAATACCCTGACGTAAGAAATAATATTCATCACATTAAAAAAAAACCTTGATGGTAAGTCTGTCAGTAAAAAGGTTAAGTCAGAGAAAAAGCGTCCAAATTGATGCTAACCCTAGTAATACAAACAGTCAAAGTCAAGAGAAAAAAGCCTGATCCGGTGCTATTTCCTCCACTAGCAATCACTTGTCCCGAGTGTCAAGTCGAGCATTAATTACTACGTCATGGAGCCCTATTAGAGCGCTCATTAACTGTATAATGGTTGGCAAACAATACTGTGATGGAGGAATCACGCGACGGTGACTTGCTACAGTGCGCGTCTTTTGTATGGCACTGTAGAACAAAAAGCGATCGTAGTGATTTTCCAGTAGAGCAGATCATTTATTTGTGTTTTTTTTATTAATAAAAAACTTATTCTCTTGTTTTCTTAAATCTATAGCGATTTCCTAATTTTAAAATTCTTAGATTTATAGGGATTACTAAAATTTATGAGTTAAAATCTTTCATGAAATTCGACACATACAGCTAGTTTTGGCCCCAAATTTTGAGAATCTTATCTGAAATTTCGTGACAAGGGAGTCAGCTAGTGGTTGTAAAAATTTCTTGTTTAATAAAGATGACACCGCGTCTCAAAACTTGAGACATTAGATAATCTAAAATCTCGTATATGATGAGTGCCATAATATAAATTAATATTAATGTTGGTGAATATTCCACACAGCAATATCTCGCCCCAAACTAAGCCAAAGCTTGTGATATGGGAACCAGATAGCTGATATACCTACTACTAATTATATGTTTTTTTGTAAATACATACCTTTGATATTACAAAACACCTGGACGAGAACAAACATCTATATTCATCACACAAATGTTTGCTTGGTGGGAATCGAACCCACGGCCTATGGCACAGAAGGCAGAGCTTTTTTTTTATTTTTATTTTAAACTAGCGACCCGACCGCGCGCCCTTGCTTCGCACGGGTGCACCACATATCATGCATGTATTATACATATAAACCTTCCTCTTGAATCACTATCTATTAAAAAAAAACCGTATCAAAATCCGTTGCGTAGTTTTAAAGATTTAAGCATACATAGGGACATAGGGATATAGGGTCAGATAAAGCGACTTTGTTTTATACTATGTAGTGATAGTGAAGGAAATTAAAGTTCTAATATTTAGCCACTACCAATTGAGCAGTGAAGGCTGTCAAAAAATTGTAGCGCAGTGCACTAGTTTTGTCCGCAGCTTATATTATCCGACTTCGAAAACGTGTAATTATTGAGAATAACCGCGAGGATACGTTTGGATGAGCAGCTTTGGCAAGAGACCCTACACTTGAATCTTGATGACGCGTGAGAGTTTGCCATATATTTGTGGTTAAAGAATTTTATTTCTCAAAAGAATTAACAATTTACGTAATGAGAAGTAGTAACTTTAAACTTACGTAAATGTTTTACAGCGAGCATACATAATAAACTATAAATAACTAAAACATATTAAATGACCATTATAAATCTAGTATTAATGTAAAATAATAGGAGGGATAAAAGGAGCGTTGTTTAGACTAAAAACAAAACTGTGTGGGTACTTCCTAAAAAAAATGTTGTCGTAATGTCGTAGTTCACCAATATTCTTGAATATTTATTAAGATAACTCTAAGAAAAAACAAATATGTCCAGACAATACACGGTTTCGAAAATAAGTAAATATTATATTTCCAAAAAAAGATCCCTAAATCTGTTAGAGACCTGAGGGGTTAATACGAAGCTAAATAACTCTGTGAAATGTACACCAATAATTATTTTATTATGAGTTAGCATAAATAAATAGCAAATAAATACCTTTAAGTGGTAGGTAATTACATTAATAGTCTTAGTTAGAAGGTACAAGTAGGTAATAACAATATATATGGCGGCATGAACTACCACACAAATAAGCAAAATGGTGTATTTTGAAAAATTCAAAAGCTTTTATTTATAACTTTGTTTGCTTACAGATTATTAACTTTAATATAGTGAAGATTTTTTATTCATGGAATTAACATAATGGCTTATCTAATTAACTACCACAATACTATACTGGTTGTACAATTTTTATTAGATTTATAGTGTTTACTACACTTAAGGAAATCACAAAGATTTTAAAATGTCCCAAAAGTTATTCTCCGAGCGAGATTTAAACTGCGGCAGTTGGTCAGCGCAGCCCCGTATCAAGGGGAAGGTCGCGGTTTCAAATCCCGCTCGGAGAATAAATAACTTTTGGGACATTTTAAAACCTTTGTGGTTGTACAATGTACAACTACGAGATTACATTTGCTTAAAAAAATATAATCAGTACTTTTTTAATGAGGAAAAAACATTTCGAGCCTTTTCATCTGTCTTACTGCAATGTTGGCATTGTCGTCGATATAGCTAGCGATTCGGACGTCATATAATCCTTCATCTTTGGGTTCGTGGTCACCACTCGAAAACTTTTATTTTGCAGCTAGTCGGTTCGAGGTAAATGGCCTGGCCTGTCCATTGCCATTTCAACTTGCTATTTCTGGGAGCTATGTCGACGAATTTGATTCATCTACCACGAGTCTGAGTGCTAATTATAAATGGGGATCAAAGCCATGGAGCTTGTTTGTTTTCTATAAAAGAGCTCTTTGTGAAGGGCTCGGCCGGGGACCACCACGCCTGCCGTTAAGCAGCGTTGCTGGTGTTTCGGTTCGAAGAGTGTTGTCGCCGATGGATAGCACATGAGGCTAAACATCGTTAGGCCTCAATTTGATGGACGCAAGACAGTGGATTGTAGGCCACGTTCCCAACGTGCATGACTTACGAGGCAATGCTTTTTGGTGATGGTTGCCATTCAACATCAGGTGAGCCATCTGCTTGTTTCATCACAGTTGCATCAAAAAGAGATTCTTTTTGCTAGTATTTCGGCATTTCGTTCAATAAACACTTCTCCGTCATAACCGTTCGGTAATGACGTGGTCGCAAATCGTGAGTCGCGGCTGCGATAATTAACCAGCTATTCTCGTGCTTATTGCACAGCTGATTCAGTGGAACTCGGTTACGGTATTCGTTACTGCAGTGGTTTTCTACCTTCTTTTGTACTTTTAACTTGGTATTTATAACATCACGCTATCAGTGTAATTATACGCGACACATGCTTGTTTTGGGCTGTAGGTAATGTTCGACAATATTCTTGAATAATCTACTTCATCATAAACATACTCTTAAAACACAGACTCAAACCTAGCAAAGTAATTCCATATTTTTATTCGCTAAAGTCCATATGACGACGTTCTTAAGTCACCTAAAATTCCACAATGTCTGCGAAGACCCTCATAGGAAGGTTACATAGGTAACCAGTTTGTTTTGCCCACCTTGACTTATGGTGCCCAAACATGGACCCAAGCAGGAGGCTATGTACAGGACAAGTGTGGCACAAAGAGCTACAGAGCATACCATGCTCGGCATCAAGCTTATAGACCGTATTCCTAACGTTGAGATTCGAAGACGAAATGTCATAGACGTTGGGAATCGTATAACGGAACTAAATGAAGCTTGTCAGGTCACCTGGCAAGGTAAGGTGATGACAGGTGGAGTAAGGTAACAGGTGGCTCACTGAATAGCGTCCAAGAACTGGGTGTAGAAGCGTCGGTTGTCCTGCAGCGAGATGGGAGGATGATATCACAAACATCGTGGGCAAGAGCTGGGGGAGACATACACGGAACCGTCAACAGTGGCTGGAGAGAAAGGGAGGCCTACCCAGCAATGGGTGAATCGGGCTGTGGATGATAATGATTCGCTTACGAATGATTACATTACTTTTGGGATGTCATAAAAATCTTTGTTCAAGTAAACAACGTAAGAAACAACTGCAAACTAGTATAATTATATAAAAATTAAATGTTCTTTTAAAACTGGTTGATCCCATTTCGCTTTGTCAATCGGCTGAGATGAGACGTGGATAGTGTCCAGTCACAATGACCGGATGGGTGGCATCATCTTTTCAAAATATTTTGCAACCTATTCATTCGAAGATTTGAATGAAATTCTCGTTTCTGTGTCCGCAACCAACGGATTTGGTTTGCTATAAAACGGCGGCCGTTAAAAGACTTCAAGAAAACGGAAACGAAAAGTATTATAAAGAACAAAGCTGCCTAACCACCATACCAGATTATGATTGTCATTGGATACCGTAGCCTTGGACGCTTTTAATGATAGTGTACACTGATTATAATAGTCATAAAATTTTATTAATAGCCTAGTTGGATGACTATGAGTACTAATATATCTTTATTTCAGACACGAGATCCATTACAAAAAATATAGAGATATATAAAGTAGTAGTAGCCTAGTTAGTAAAAGAAGAGATTTTTCCCGCAATATTAATACGGTTACAAAACCCTAAGAAACCAGGGTTTCACTTAAACAAAGAGATTAAGATACCCAACAAAAAAGTTAAGGTTCGTAAGTCACAAGAGAATCGTTACTGTTTTAATTGAAGCCAAATTTGAAATACATTTCAAGAGGTCATGAATAAAGAAACTAAGGGGACATTTTGATTTGATACACTTATTGTGTGTCCCGTTGGGTTGCTAAATAAAAAGTCAGTACAAAGGAACTGGTTCCTAGGACAAAGGACCCTCATAATGAGGCCAGCATATTGTGCGAAGTGCTCTTAAAATCAAGTTCGATAGTCCGGCCATATGTTTTTATAATGGGAACGAATATTACACTTGGGTGCCTGTTTCAGATTGAATTACCACCCTTATTCCTACTTTCTTTCATTCGATAAGATTTAATTCTTGATCACAAATTATGTGAATTCTTAAGAAAATTAATTGGACATCCTTTTGGGCTGAGAAGGGGTCTGAGTCGTATTTCAGCATCATACATGACGTGATATTGAAAAAGAATGCTTGCTCACAAGTAGGTCAAATTGTATTTCATTTGGTGGACCTTGACTAGGCGAGCTTTTAAATACGAGCTACCCGAAAATTCAGGAGTCGAAGTCTTAGTAAACGCATTCATGAAAAATGTAAAATGCATGTCTGTTCATGCAATTTTTGGTAATAAACTTTTTATATTGTAATTATGAAAATAAAGATCATTAACTAGAAATATAAATGCCATGTGTTGCAAACTACAAGTGTTACTACAAGTTACTCTATACTAGCATTAAATTTTGATCCTATTGTCCAATATCCCGTCCTATCACTACTAGACACTCGTTTCCTCATTGTATTAGTTATCGCTGTGAGATCTTCAATCAGTTAACAATGTGAGCCTTGCTTCAATCTGGACTATTTAGCGCGCGCAATAGGATTCAATTAGGATGGCGGATATGCGGGCCCCTTCCTAGTGGGTGAGTGAGCGGCTAAAATGTTATCGTGACTTTGGAGAGGGCTAAATCTTCAAGGATCTCCCGATTTGACCAAAACACTGTGTTGGCGGAATATTTATTTCTTCTTTTGTAGTGTTACTGTTGTTTTCGTAACAGTGTGGTGAAAGGATTTTGTGTGCTCTTCAAAGAGTCTCCTTTCGAACACTTGACTAAGATGATTTAGATTAGATGTTTTAACCTTTTTTTTGCTCTAAAACATGCCGGTTATGTCACGATGTTTGAAGGTTTTTCTTCACCATTTGCGAGCATTAACACCTTGAAGTGTTAATGTACACCATAGCAAAAAAAATACAATTTCAGAAAATATGGATTATTTTTCTAATAGCAAGTCTATTTTAAAGCATTCGAAAACATTTTCAGACAGTGTTACCCCCGGTTTCTGAAAGCTCGATCAACACTAATCGGTTGTCAAGTCAGTTGCTATTTCAGCTTATACTTCAAATTAGATAGAGATAGCACGTGACTTGACAGCCGATTAGTGTTGATCGCGCTTTCAGAAACCTGGGTTTAGTCTCTTGGTTATAAAATTCTAAAGTCTCCGATAGGAAAAGTTTCAGAATAGTTTAATATAGCCCTGTACGTGCCTAAACGTGGTTTGAAAAAAAAACTGTATTAGCTCCACCACTTTGATCCTTAGGCACGGTAGATATCCTCTCAGATCTCTCAGTACCAATTCAAGATTATTTAAGAAGTTCCAAGAGAAGTAGTGAGAGGTACGTAAAATATTAGGTATAGGTACATTTAGCACAAACCCACAGACGCGGGTTAACAACTAGTAAAATATATAATCACCGAAATATTGTGGTTGGCAAGTGGTTTCGATTTCAGTAATTCACCTTCCAAGAGCTAGTACAGATATGAAACACCAACATGCGATATCCATAATACAAGGTGCTTCAGAACATAATATCCTAAGAAGCGATCGTTCTATGCATACAGTGAAACGTAATTTACAAAAGAAAAATATTGCAATCTTAGTACTTATTTACTTTGTTAAAGATAGGCATTATAAAAAAAACAACTCACTAAAGTAATATCAAGCTAACTAGAAGGGGGATTTACCATCTCAGTTAAAGGGTAGGTAGTAGTAGATCTAAATTGTAAGGAGTACATCAAACGCTTCTTATAAATCAATTTTATTGCAAGGAAGAATTGGGAAAAAGTCATTGTCTATGGTGTGTAGCATAAACCCCTTTCAGCATAATAGGAACAAATTTCTGAAGCACCTAGTACCTATCCTGAAAATTTCCACTATGAATTTAGTGTACATAACAAATGCGCTGGAAACGTACCGTCATACATACATCATACAGTCAAATCTTTAAGGTAATTTGTGATGATTTTGTTGCTCATTTATTATGCAAAGAATATAAAGTGTACCACGCAATCGTAGGAATAAACCAGCAGCTGCAAACCATCTGAATATCCATGCATTGATGACGACACAATGTTCGAGAAGGTATCCATTACCTTGTATATGGAAATGCTACAGTGGAACAGGGAACAATAGCCCAAAGTACGAACTAAAACGTGTAGGTAGGTAAGTTCGTGAATTAGTGAAATCTCCATCGTGGCTTGGTGACTGCTCGATCCAATAATTGCTGTAGTAGTAAAAACATTGAACCTCTTTGTTTTTTTTATTTGTCATAACTGTTTTGTTCTTTTTTGATAACTGTCAATGTCCATATTCCTCCCTCAGGGTAGCAAGCAGTAACGGCTATCAGCCGTTCCTAAAATCCTCGAGATGGCTCAGCAACCGCTAGAGTGTGACAGATAGCTTAACGTGTCTGCCGAAGCACGGAAGTGACAGATGTGAAAGAACAAGTTGCCTTCAAGACAGCTTCGCTACAACTACTTTTAAGAGTACCTAATAGAGCTCTTTGTGAAGGGCTCGTCCGGGGAAGTACTTATCTACTACCACTACGACTTTTACTGCCGCCAAGCAGCATTGATGTGTATCGGTTTGAAGATTGTGGTTGGCGGTGAAATTAGAGGCTCATGTGCCTATATCTGTTTACTTACAGATGATTGATGCAGGGCAGTGCTTTTATGGCACATTCGCGCGTGACTTACAATGCTACGCTTTGTTATAGTAGTAGTAGTAGGGCTGCTTGTTCAATCAGCAAGCTTTATACAAAAAAATGGGTGACAGCTTCGCTGCAACTACTTACAGATTATTAAGTTTTAATTGAGGCCCGAAATAATGCGGAATAATATATTCGGACATACCCGGAATAATAAAGAATTATGATAATCCTGAAATTAGTAAACGATTCATACCTACGGTGATTAAAAACCATGAATAATTTATAATGCCTATCACTATGCACGTAACTTTGCGTTATCTATGAAATCACCATTTTCTGGGTTTTATTACACGATGGAGCATGATCATAATCCATTCAAATGAGTAGGTACGAACCTAGCTAAGGAAGGTTTTTGGTACAAATAACTAATTTTATTGGGATTTGGCTTTATGAGGACATAATTATGACCTATATGATCTGGTGATCCACAGCAATAAGCTGTGGGTTCGATCCTCACCGAGAACACACATTTGTGTCATAATATTAGAGATGTTTGGTATAGTGTAGTCTGAGTCAACTAAGTATTAAATATGCTTTTAGGTATAAATGGTTTTCCTTAGCGTCCCCATTATGACCCACCTTCCTATGGGGTTGTACTGACACTTTCAGATTTCATTTAGGTACCTACTACAGTGACGTCATTTTCCTTTAGAGTATTTCTTTTTTATTTCAAGAACTTTCACAGAAGGCTCGTCTAAAACCTAACCTTTAGATGGGTGTACCTACTTGTATCTTTTAAGGGGCTGAGAATCGCCAAAAAATATTGAAGATAATACCAACCAAAATATAATTACTACAGGATGGCATTTTTGATTAACATCGCTATTTTCAGTAATTTTTTTCAATATAAAAAAATTATCAAATAAGCGAACGAAAAGTTGTCTTAACTGAAGTCATGTTTTGAACAAAATTAACTTTGAGCATGGACTCGATAAAGCCAGAAACCTAGAAACTCGTGAGTAAAAAGGCAAGATTACCCTTTTCTTAAATTCACCTCATTTCGGAACGACAGTGCAGATCTTATTCTCCCCATTCTTTAAAGTAAACAAGCTTAGTTATTCAAAGTTTTTATGCTTTTTAGAATCGTCCCACAGCAGAATAACTAATGACAGTAAGCTTATTATAAATGCAGTATTCGTCACCGTCGCTCATTTGCAAATCCGTTGATTCCGCCACTTGATATAAAAAATGTTGATAAATATCTACGGCCAGCGCCTATTGTTCGAACGTGGTAGCTTATAATCGCTTACCTTCTTATTTTTCTTGAATAATGATACTTTATTGTGGATGGAGAGAGCTGGTAATCCAACAGTCAACTTTATTTTATATTAATAAATTCTTTAATAAATAATCATTAAATTGAAAGGAAGAAAAAAGTGTAAAAAAATCGGTGTTAGCAAAGCTATCTGAACTGAAAATTCCTTCACCAATGAGAGGAATTTGTTAGGTAAATAAAAAGAAAAAAAAACTACACTAGGTAGGTACTTGGTAATCATTCTAGTAATAGATGTACACGAAAACGATAGATACTGTTTTGGGAATTTTGGTGACACGGTGACTAATAAATAATCAGATTTTCCTGAAATAACCTTGTCAACTGCAAAGTTGGTATTTTGAAAGTCAAATCACGCTAACAGCTTCGAGTATCTCTACGAACAAAAGCTATTTTTGTATAATCATACTTAACTTGGAGCTAATATGCCAAAGCGAGCGCAGCTCCTTCAAGAAATGTTACGCAGTGATAGTACCTATGCAGAAATAAAGATGAACAGCAAACATTTCCTACACTGTAGCAGCTTTATTTGAATCGAGTTGCGCTTTGAATAGAAATTGCGAAGATTTTATACCTACCTTAGTTTATTATAGAAGATTGTTGCCGGTATGTTTACGCTGTAATGAAAATATCGGGGTGGCACGCGCATTGAGGAATGTGCCACTTGTTGGTACGACTGTATCAAGCTTGCTGCGACTATGTTGCTAGTGGGGAAACACCGACACGGAAAGTGTAGACTCGCGCTTTTAAAGTATTTTGGCTGAGTAAAATACCTATTGACGAAATACGTACCTACCGCTATTAGTAAATACCAGACTGGCATTTGGTGAAAAAACCTGGGACTTGTTACGTTACCGGTGTCCTCGTTGAGCCATCTCTGGATCGTTTGCAACGGTCTGCAGATAGCTCAACTTGAATTAATTGTAATTTCCTTTGTAATAGATGTTTTATTTATGTACCTACTTGCAGCGCCCCGAGGTTTGACGCACTTGGTTCTAAATCCCGGAGAAATTGTAGAAATTGTTTATGTGCTATTCCAGACTATGATCTATCTCTGTGCAAAATTTCATCTAGATCCGTTCAGCTGTTCTGGCGTTATTGAGTAACGTACACATCCAAACATTCACATTTATAATACCAGTTGCGCCCTGCACTTTCACTCGCGGAGTTTTAAATCCCGGTATTCCTACGGGATAAAAAATTGCCTATGTGTCATTCCAAACCATAATATATCTCTGTGCCAATTTTCACCAAGATCCGTTTAGCTGTTCTGGAGCTATAACTACAGAAACATCCATTCTTATAAGCTTTCGCATCACTATCACTACGTAGTACCTATAAAACAAAGTCGCTTTCTCTGTCCCTATATCCCCATGTCCCTATGTATGCTTAAATCTTTAAAACTACGCAACGGATTATGATGCGGTTTTTTTAATAGATAGAGTGATTCAAGAGGAAGGTTTATATGTATAATACATGCATGATATGCGCACCCATGCGAAGCAGGGGCGCGGGCGCCGGGCGGTTCGCTAGTTTATAGTATTAGTAGGATTGTAGCTAATCTAGCTGTATCAAAATCAGTAGTACCTACGTAAGTCAGTTTTTGTTTTTTATAGGTAGGTACTCGACATAAATGGAATAACTCTAGGGCGTCGTTGGTAGAGCTCAGATAATTACCGCAAATCTTCGTCTGGTCTTTGTTAGCGAAACAATTAAATAAGTAATCACGACTTGAATAGGTACTTAGGTAATAACACGTTTCTCTCCCGTTGTCTATAACCGCACGACCACAGAAATGATAAATAGCTAAGCAGTAGCCCAACTATTGGGAAGCTTTTAATATCCAGCTACCTAATGATGTTTCAGAACGTTTAGCGGAACCTGCTTTGTACGTACTACTTATTAAGAAACAGCATTATAAGAGTTTTTTTTTATTTATTCTAATGATTTGTTTCTTATTTTTGATAATCATGTATCTTGTTTTATTTTGCTCGTAGCTTAACTCAAAAATTATAACTTCCAAACTTAGTAACCTCATTTCTTTCAGAATTTTTACCCTCGCTCTGTAAAACAAAGCTATCTTTGTGTTTTTAAAATTGTTTTTCCCCTAATAATCCCTTTTGTAATCTTTTCTACAGGAAAAGATTACAGAGGTGTTTAAAACCAAATAAATATCTATCAATAGAATAGCACATTGGCTACTTTTCATCTCGTGGGAATACCGGGATTTAAAACTGCGCGGGTGTAACCGCGGGGCGCAACTAGTATATAATAGGTATATTAGTTTTTAATCTGAATGTCGGAAACGTCTCCAACGGTTTTGAAATTTAGAATGCCCCTGAAAACATCGATTTATCGTCCTCGAAACATACTTCAGTTTCGAGGGCGATAAATCAATCTTTTTATCTAAGATTCGTTTTTAGAAAATGATTTTTTTATCCGCGTGTCAACAAGATATTTACAAAACTGACTCTACATACTGCTTTTTCATCACCCGTGTTTCAGAGGTAAGGTTACTGAACTTCTAATTGGCAAGAACTGTCATTTGACACGCCGATGACCGCAGTCACGATCTTCGGATAGAAAATAATGTAGCTATTACTTTTTGTATTGATTTGGGGAGCAATTTAGATGGACATGATGTTAGAAAGTGCTGGTCAGTTTTAGAGGAGTGGACAGCTTTTTGTAGCAAACGTTATCGGAGGATAACGTTTGCTTTATTTTTATCACAACGATGCGTGGAGGCGCATCTTTGTAATAATAATAACTGTTGTGTTTTACTGTGTAGAAAGATGATGTAGTTACCTACATGATTCCCATCAATTATTTCGTAGAGCTAAATAAAAAGGTAGGTAAATGAATAAAGGGTAAAAACATCTCTTTTTGGTTTCTGACAATTGAGCGTAAAATTAGAGACACTGCGATAATTTCAAACAAAAACACCATGTAGTTCGACGAGCTGCTAACGGTTCTACTCAACTAACCGCGCGTCTAACAAATTCAATGCGAAATAATATGGCGGCGGGCTGTAAATTACCATATTTTTAGTAAAATTGACACTTTGCTTATTATCTACCGGTCGGGCACCGCAAGTCAACGCTCTCGAACCATCCGCATCTAATTGTGAGCGTAATAATGTTGTCATTAAGAACGGAGACGGCACGTCCGCCTAGGAAATGGAATCGAATCATTAGTAGTTTGATTACAAAAAAGGCTTAATAGAAATATAATAACGGCTGAGAAGAAATTGTAAAAAGATTGTAGAGCGATCCAATAATTGGCGGTTATTTGTCGATACGGTTTGGAGCGAGTAATGGGCTGGGACTCGACGTGACTCCAGCCTACCCCCTCCGGCCGCGGCCCTAACCACCGTCATTATTAGATTCAACGTTTAGTGAAATTTGCAGAGCAATATGATGGCAGCATTGCCAGAGAAAATACTCTATTTTTTTAAATAGTTTTTTTTTATTATAGTGAGTAGTAGTAGTTTAATATAGTAGGTAGGTATTCCCAAAAAGATCGTAGATAGATGTACAGAAAACTATCAGACATAGTTTGGTTTAATTACCGGAAACTAAGAAAAAAGTGATGACAACAAAGATAATATAGCGCTTTTACTGATGTGATGTAAAAATAAGACTAGGACTGTCTGGACTCACCTACGTCATGTCAATTTATTTATAACCAATGTAGGTAACTCCTGGTAAAAACAAAATTTCGGCTTTGTACAAAGGATTTACTTCATAGATTCAAGCGTGAAATCTTGTGTGAATATCTTCAATCGACAGCTGCAGATATCGGTTTGTCACCAAATTTGCGTAAAATGACCCATTCAAATTATATTCAATGATTTTCTGCAAAAGGTGTACGAGCGTGAAGCTACGTTTTAAAGGTAATACTTAGCTATACAATACTACTGTCTTCTTAATTTTTTGAATTTTTTGCAAGTTCGTTATAAGGGGCATTATTCTCTATGACATAGGAGATTCCTTACCGTGTAACGTCAAAACGTGATCTTGGGCTTCATTCTTTATGACATAATGTACTTATTTTTTCCAAACCGTGTGACGTCACAACGATGATCTAAACGTAATCGCGATTGAATTGGTCATAGTGAATAACGCCCCACGTCAGGAATAAAATTGAACGGTGGTACTATAACAAGGCTTTGAGTTTTTTCTTTTACGGCCACTGCAAGGTGGTGTTTTGATATGAACACATTGTGTTCACTTTTAAGGTGAAGACAAGACCTAATGTGACTCTCGCTCGCACGATTTGATTTGTTGAAGGATATAAAATCACAGAACCCGTTTTCGAAAAAACGCAAACAACCATTTTTTGTGCAATCACATTGCGCACAGTTTAGTAAAAAAATTATTTTGATCGATACAAGTTTTCTTACTTAAACGTTTACTTTTCTAGTTTTCGTATATAAGCAAACTTTTGAGTAGGAAAACTTGCAACGATCGAAATGTAATTTTTACCAAACTGTGTGCAACGTGATTGCACACAAAATGGTTGTTTGCGATTTTTCAAAATTATGCAAAAATATAATCTTTCAAAATGTCGAATCGTGCGAGAGAGAGGTAAATTAGGTCTTGTCAACGCCTTAAAGTAAATTTTTAAGTTAAAATAGTGAGTAGACGTGAATCCTTACCCTTGCCCCCGAATTAAAAACTTTTCATCAACCTACCTAATTATTAGGCCTGCCCAATGTTTTTCACTTATCGTGACCGATTCTTTTACATTTTTGTTATATGCACTGTATTTTTTTTTTTTGAATTGTTTCTACCTTTCTACTTGCCTTACTACCATCATCTTTAGTTTTGGTGTGAAAAAAAAGCATTTCGCCTCTACAGTTTGTAATATATAGCAGTGTGTGGGTAAGAATTTATGAGAAGACCAAGTGTTTTTTTATTGTTTATAATAAAATGTTTTTTTTGTTAGGTATAAACCATTTTTGTTTGAATTACCGCAGTTCGAGACACTTTAGTGATCTGCTGCTTACCTTCATGATATCGATTCCATGTAAAAAATCTATTGTCGCTTAACAAAAAGACTATTTTCTGGTAAGCACGTTCTATATATTGTGTAGTACAATCATATAATTAGCTGGTTCAGTAACGGGAACATTTTTTTGCTTACATTAGCCTTATTTCATTGTGCGTTTGTAATTTAATATTTTTTGTTATAAACCCTTGAGCAAGTGAGAGGAAGGCTGAAAAAAAATATCTTCGTTGGCTCAGCATAGAAAAGACAGCTTTTTTGAATCATTACATAAGGTGCGTAGGCGCATATTGTATTGCAGCGCATTCTTAGGCAGATGTGTGTATTTTTATCAGGCATTTAATGATTGCCTAGCCTAGTAAGTAGTCTCTGTTTGTATAATTATAAGCTCATTTAGTAATCTATAATATAGTGCTTATAAAATGTTGTACCACTTCTCCACAGATTTATATAATTTTAGGATTACAAGTAATGGATAGTCTAACGAAAATTTTATACACATATAACATAAGAAATGAATCTAATCATAAGATGGAGGCAGCTATTCTAAAATAGCCGTGTCGATGAAATGTCTTTGTGGATTTTTAGCTGATAGTTAACTGATAACATTTCGACAAATTATGCAATAAATGCTCTAACCCCCGGTTTCTAAAGCGCGATCAACACTAATCGGCTGTCAAGTCACTTGCTATCTTTATCTAATTTGAAGCTGAGATAGCAAGTGACTGAGAGCCGATTAGCGTTGATCATGCTTTCAGAAACCGGAGGTAAAGGTTGTGGGTTCAATCCTCACCGAGGACAAACATCTATATAATAAAATATATAGGTACAAAATCGGATCAGATGGTTTTAGTCATGCCTTTGTAATGAATTAGTATAAGTATCTAAAAAAATCAAGCACTAAATCATCTAAAGAATCAGTCTCCATAGATACCTAGGTATTACAAGATCTGCTTTGTTTGTGTATAAGAAATACTTTGTAAAAATGCTCATAGCTATTTTATATTTGTTTATTTACTCACCTAGTACCTACTTAAGGTCCGTTGAGGTGGTCCAGACGGGATAGTCACAGGCACGTCCAAGCACTATATACTTATGTCATTTTTCTATGAACTTACCTACCTATATACCTAGGTATGTCATTTTAAATTATCATCTCTCATCCTTATTATTAGTGTAGCCTAAGCACTTTACCTTTTATTTAGGTATATACCCTACCACTAACAATATCTGTAAAAAATATTCCTGCCACTGACATTTAAAGTCAAGAAAAAGAAACAGGCTACAGACTGATCGGCTATTCTGCTAGTTGAGCACTCAGCCTCCAATTTTTGTGTTTAATAGTTACCTACTAGTAATTTTGTAGAATATAGTATGAATAGGATCTTGGAATTTTGTATTTACAGTAATTTTGTAGGAACATAACGATTCGATCATGATTTCCAAGAGCTATTTATGATAATGAGCCTGTATTTTAATTCTATCAACAGTGTTGCCTGAAATAAATAAATAATTAAATATTATGTGGCATGCACATGGTGCAGTTGAAATACTAAGAAACTTATTTAAATACCGTTACGATCGTTTGCTTTAAAGTATGCTTTTGTTTTTAAATATGCACTAGCAATCTGTTACCTGCTTAATGCAAACATTAACTTACTAAGTTTAACAAAGGTACCTCCCACGAACAAACATTTTGCACTAAAAATATATTATTCTCCTGGAATTTCCATCACCTTATGTGAGGTAGACAAAAGATCCTTTGTTTTAACAGTCTCAGGTATAAAGTCTCAGAATTCAATTGTACCACTCTTCACGATACCCTTAACATCTTCAATTACCTACCCTTACTGCTCACCTGCCCTAAAGTAATAAGTTTTTTCTCCAACTTAGCTGAGTGGAAAAATATTTGCCTAAAATATATTTGCTACCAATATTGCATTTCACATTTACAAACAAAAGAAAGCAACTAAAAAAAGCTTAAAAGAAAAGGAACCAAGGAAACAAAAAACAAAATAAAAAAACATAATTCAATAATATAAATATTGCATTTATTTCAACGAATTCTGCAAATAAAATAACTGTAGATAATTATAATAATACTATTCAGTTTACAAGACTTTCAATCTTTCTTTTTAGACTAACAATAGTCTATAACCAAAGAATTCTTTCACTGGCTGGCACAGGACTTTGTTTCAAACAACTATCATAACGTCATCTGAATAACAGTAAATGCAGATCGCACTAATTATAATTAAATTATACAAATTAAAATAAAATTATTGGAAGTCGTATTGGAGGCAAAATCAATATCATCGTACACGCCAGGTGCAAAGGCGCAAACACATACGTCATTCTAAAATAATAAGAAAACAAAAATAATAAAAGTAAAACTAAAGAACAAAAATAAATACAAACATAACTAAAATCAAAATAATAAATAAAAAAAAGCGATATGCAAATAAACATGCTAAAACCCAAAGTGAAATCGTTGGGATACTGTGGTAGCACACAATTATTATTTCGGTCGAGTATATAATGCTAGTTTTTGCTAAGGCGAACGTGATATAACGATATTTGCATTTGAAAGATAAATAGAGGTAGTATCAAGACGATTAGAAGACGGTAGAGTTTCCACATAATAAACATGAGTTGAGTATAATGGCAACACCCGGGGCGCGTGCGCATATGTTCGCGTTTACGCACGGGGCGTACCACGCGCTACCTATATATAGCCTTACTCAAATTCAAATTTGAAGAAAATATTTGCATATCGCCTAACTCCCCAATTCCAAACCACTCTTATGTAAATTGTATAAAGAATAGCAAAAACTGCAGCCGTTCGGGACCCCACACGACAAAGACTTCTTTATTATGTAAAAATTCGACGAACTAATGTTATGAAGTTATGTCTGTATTTATATTTTTGTACTTTAGAACTCGTGCCGTCGAGACACTTGCAAAATACGAATAAACTAATTAGATACAGTTATATCACAAATTCTTATGATGCCTCTACGAAACAAACAATATATTTATTTAGATCTATCTATCTTTAAATACGAACTATGCGAATTCACATTACGAACAGCGCGGTCGTAGATAATTTTACAATGCGCTATTACTCTACAACTAGTTGTATACTTTTACATTTTTAACTATGTACAGTGGAGTTCAGAGAATAATTTACAAAATACTTGAATCCTAAAAGGCACCTTATTTAAATAGTTATATAGACTTCAGGCTTCGCTATGACTTTACAAGATAACTAAAACGATTAAATTCTCTAAAATATATAATTTGGTTTTCATTACAATCCTACAACAATCGACAAGTAACTAATACCTAATAGGAGTTTTAAATAATAATATGAACAACTAAGATAATAATATTATGCAACAGATTACTAACATACCTACGTGGTGTTGGTTTTTTAACGGGGCAGAAACAAACGGTGATGGTAGGCACAGAAAGAAACAATGGATGCAGCATTCCCGAGAAAGTCTTTTTGATTGGCGTCATTTAAATAATTGATTATTCATGTGGAGCGAAATGCATGTGCGCCTGATCGGTCCCATTAGATATGCGACGTCCTTCACGCGTCCTAACTCCTACCATTGTGGAGTTTCGTTTACATTTGAATAGCGGCGGGTTAGAGCGGCCGCCCATCGGCCCACCGGCGGCACGCCTCTTGAGGCTTTGATGACATCGTGTCTCGTGCCTCATTCCTGAGGAGAGCCGAGACGACACCTTTATCGAATCAAGTATCTAACCACTTTTCAATTGGAAACAAAACCAGCTTTCACAAATTACAAAACAGACTAAAATAACCCATTTGACACTAATTTCAAACCAATGCTTATTATTTGTAATTGAGTAATATTTTTTAATGTTTTGGGCACGCTGCCACGCTTTGAGCTATAAAGTACTTAGTAATTATTTGAATTACAAAATAATTTCTGAGATTGAATCGGTTGCGTACGTGATTCTATTACGTTTGCATCGGAATGGCTGTTTTAGTGCGCATTTTGTGGGAATATTTGGTTTAATTCTTTTCATCAGTGACAGTTAAAATACCAACACAGCATCGTAGACTTAGAGCTTTTTAGCTACATCTAAATATGAATTTACGACTCACTAGTAGGAAAATAGCAACGACCGTCACGGCACTAAATAAGCTTCCCTCGAATCGATATCATTAACTATAACATTGAGGAAGAGGTCATATCAAAACGATCGAGTGAAACTTGCCGCTGCGAGGTTCTACGTAGATCCAATTTTGCATAGAGCTCTAGAGCACTGGCAAAATGGAATCAGTTCAAGTGGTGCACTCACCATTGCCAGCGAGCTGCGGCCGGAGGAAGGCATTGTGGAGTTCCCCAGCGATGCCGCTCTCGAGCCGAGCCGCCATCTGCATGAGGGCGAGGGTGCTGTCATCAGCGCCGACACTACCGCCGCCTCCGCCTCCGGCCCCGCCACCGCTGCCGTTCTCGATCCGCGAGCGCACCGCGGCGATGTGCCCGCGAGTGAACACGTGGTCCTGCACCGAGTACTTGTGACTATACTTAAAGTCACAAACCCGACACTCCTCCGGTGGCGGCGCATCCGATACTTCCGACAAACCGGCTGCTAGCCGGGCTTTCTTCTCTTTGGCACGTGCGTTTTGAAACCAAACTTGCACCACGCGTTTCGGCAAACCAATCTCCCTACCCAAAGATTCACACTCGGCCATCGTAGGTGTTTTGTAGTCAGTAAAAAGAGATTTCATGATTTTCACTTGCACGGATGACATTTGGGTTCGATATCGTTTACCAGGCTGTCTCGGTGTTAATTGGCCAGGGCCTGGAGAAATCGGGTCGTCATCTTCCCAAAACTCCATTGTTTCTGAAGCAGTATCGGAACGCTCGTCTGCATCAGAGCCTGGTCTCGAGAGATCTACAGGCTTGCTTAGGTCTAGTGGAATTTCAGATTTTCCATGTTCTGGGCGTCTCTCAGATGAATCACTGTTGCTACCACCGTTTTGTTTTGTGGCGTGAGCTTGCAATTCGCTCACGTAGCGTTTCATCGACTCCTCACTGTACTGCTTGATAAACTTCTCCATGTCTGAGTGAAAAGGTGGAAAAATAGGGGGCAACATGGGAGCCCCCGCTTGCGAAAAATTTTGCTGCCTGTCACTTTGTTGGGAGCCGAAGCTTGGGGTTGACTCTGTGCTCAATTCTTCGTCAGGTAGTGCGTCTACGTTGATTTCTCCCCGCGCACACTGATCGGCATGTTTTGTTGTTAAATGGCTTTCGAGAGCGCTTTTAACTTTGAACAGAGCTGGACAAAATGGGCATCTTTTGTTGATGACTTGCGCATGTGCACGAAACTGCCCTTTCCTCTCACGTGCTCGTGTATTTTGAAACCAAACCTGTACCACTCTTTTTTTTAAACCCACTTCACGTGCAATGTTTTCAAGCATCTTTCGAGATGGATTTGATTCAATTTGGTACTTTTGGTAGAGGTAGTCCAGTTGTTCAGGAAGTATGGTTGTTCTGAGACGTTTATCTTTTGGCTGTTCTCCCGTATCGATCTCTTCAAATTCATCAAATTTTCGTTTGGCAACCTGTTGATTCAGGGCTGCAACTAATGGATGGCGAGCTTCATCGTTTCCCATAGCATTAAGTTGTTGCAACTGAGCATGTTGTTGCAAGATCCCAAAAGGGGAATCTGGTGGATAAGTTGGAAATAAGTTTGGATTCATAATGTGAACGAGTTGATGCTCTCGCCATAAATCAAATCGTGGGAAGACTAGGTTGCATTTATCACATTGGAAATTTCCATCTTTCTCCTCTCGTGGTTGATGAGATAAAGGTGTCACTGGTGTAAGAGGAGCAGGTGGTGGGGCCGGTGACACCGGGTAGTTTGGGGCAGCCGGAGTAGGGGTTCGCGGCGGCGCAGGGGAGACTGGCACATGGGGGCCATGGTGCTCTACAGTACTAGAATTTGAATCTTCACTGCTCAGAGTAGCAGCTACTTGTGCTGCTGCTGCCTGCGCTTGAGCAGATCTCTTAGCATCTTCTTCTTTGAAACAGTGCGTCTTCTGATGTCTTATCAGCTCGTAATATCGCTGAAATACTAGTTGGCACTTCTTGCATTGATAATTTAGGCCAGGCGTGCGTTGAAATCTATTCGCATCATCCGTGGCCCCTGCTGGTGGATCTGCAGCAGGCTGGTTCTCATAAACTTTTCTTGCTTTTTGGCGAGCGTTTTGAAACCACACAACGATAACTCTAGGGCTGAGACCTAATAGCTTCGATAGATATTCAAGATCGTCATCCTTGGGATAGGCGTTGTTTTCAAAAAACTCTTGCAGAACTTTTATTTGATAGTCTGTAAATCTAGTTCTGTTGGCGCGCTTGCCAGAAGACCCCGAGCTGTTGGATCCGTTCGAGTTGCCCCCGGAAAGTCCGAAATCGGCCGGCCCCCTGCCGGGGCTGAGGCTGCGATTTGGGGTCAAAGGTAGGACGTTCGGGGGCGCGGAGTTTGGGGACGTGAAATTAGGATTCATCTTTGGTGGTAACATCGACGGATGAGGCGGCTGCGGTATACTCGTAGCTGGAATTGAGTCTAGTTGTGATTGTATCAAAGAGTTTAGTGACATATGAGTCGGAGTTGATGGTCTTGATAAACTTTGGAGATGGAGATCTGAATGACTCAAGATAGGAGGAGCTGGACTTTGAGGCACCTGCGGAAATATAAAACTTTTGTCTTCTTGATGCCGATCATCGTACGATAGATATTTCTCTTCTATTGTTGGTTCGTCGCTGGGTTCTGATTTTACTTCCTGTTGATGGTGGATGTAAGTTTCTTCAGTTTTAGCTTTTTTTTCAGGTGGTGGTTTACCTTCATCGGAGCTGGCTGACGAGTCTAAAGGAGTCACCTTAGTTTCACCTGTCTTCTCGTACTCCTCGAGGTTGAGTGTCGTCGACGGTGGATTGTTGAAGTTATAAGGAGAATCTTTATTTCGTTGGCGCTCTTTGAACAGTGTGTTACGGAACCAATGTTTGATTACCTTAGTGGGAAGGCCAGATTGTTTAGCCATTTTCGCGATAGCCTCATCGCTTGGAGAGTTGTTGATGTCAAAATGGGCCCTTAAGATTTTGAGTTGATCGTCCGTAATGCGTGTGCGAGCTCTCTTTTGTCCAGCTGCATTAGCCTGTAAACAATACAGAAAATTTTACTAACCTGAAACTTTTATAAACAATAGACTAAGTAGTATAAAACGAGTTCTACAAGATGACAAAGAAGTTCAACGTAGTTTTAAAAGGGCTTATATATCTCCAACCATTGCTGGTCGATCAAGGCAGGTAAGTTTGAATAATAACAGATCGTTGGTAATAATAAAGGCTCGACCCTAGACGCTCAACAATAGAAGCTCTGTTGCTTTGTGCAAACAGATAGCTAACGTTCAATCGCCATGCTTATCTTTAGAAGCCTTGTAGATATCCTGCCCCGTGATCGAATTTACACACCAACTGACAAAAATAATCACTTCATTGCCTCGTGTTCAGTTAAGTAAACATTTACGTCTGACTCGAACTTAAATACATATACCTAGCTCGTAAGTATTTTTAAGCTGATAATGATATAAATTTTGAAAGGTGATACTTATAGATATTAATTTTATAGTGTACCTAATATGCAAATTGTAGAGGTTTAGAGACGTCCCGATTGAGGTGGTTACTAATGAAAATCCTACTACTATAATAAACGCGAAATGGATGGATGGATGGATGTGGATGAATGTTTGTTACTCTTTCTCGCCGGAACGGCTGAACGGATCTGGATGAAACTTGGCAGAGAGATGGATTTATAGTCTGGAATAACACATAGGCTACTTTTTATCCCGTGGGAATACCTACCGGGATTTAAGGCGTTGACAAAACCTAAGATTTTATAACTTTAAAAACCTAATATTCCTCTCGCTTGCACGATTCGACATTTTGAAAGATATAAAATTACTAAATTTAATTTTATATCTTTCAAAATGTCGAATCGTGCAAGCGAGAGGAATATTAGGTTTTTAAAGTTATAAAATCACTAATCCCATGCAATCACATTACACACAGTTTAGTAATAATTTGATTTTGATTGATGCAAGTTTTCCTACTCAAAAGTTTGATTATGTACGAAAACTAGAAAAACAAACTTTTAAGTAGGAAAACTTGTACCGATCAAAATGATGTTTTTACTAAACTGTGCGCATTTTATCGAAAATGTGTTTGGTGATTTTATATCCTTCAACAAGTCAAAACGTGCGAGCGAGAGTCACATTAGCTCTTGTCTTCACCTTAAATCTGCGCGGGTGAAACCGCGGGGCGCAACTTAGTTAAGAATATGGGAATAAAAAACATAACAAGCATACAATAATAACAGTAATATTATCTTCTGTTATGAATATTACTTTTTATTATTAATGCTGTTTTTTGACATGGTGTAAAAAACAGTTACCGAAATCGTATAGGTACTACTACGAGAACCTACGTAACGTTACCTACGTTACGTACCTACCCTAGGTATAAAACATACAGCTATTCTAACGTTATTTTTTACACTTAAATGCGCAAATAATTATATACCAACAAATGTTCGATAGTGATTCTATTATCGTAATAAGGCGAAGACAAGAGCTAATGTACCTCTCGCTCACACGATTTAAATAGTTAAATATACAAAATCACTAAGCTGATAACCTCATTTTCGAAAAATCGCAATCCACCATTTTGTGTGCAAATTAATCACAGCAAACTTTTGAGTAGGAAATCTTATATCGATTAATGTTATTTTTACTAAACTGTGTGCAATGTGATTGCATGGGATTAGTGATTTTATAACTTTAAAAATGTCGAAACGTGAAAGCGAGAGGTGAATTAGCTCTTGTATTCGCCTTAACTGCTGATAAGCTCATTTTCGAAAAATCGCAATCCACCATTTTGTGTGCAAATTAATCACAGCAAACTTTTGAGTAGGAAATCTTATATCGGTTAATGTTTTTTTTACTAAACTGTGTGCAATGTGATTGCAAGGGATTAGT
Organism: Plemyria rubiginata; assembly: GCA_963576535.1. Lineage (NCBI taxonomy): Eukaryota > Metazoa > Arthropoda > Insecta > Lepidoptera > Geometridae > Plemyria > Plemyria rubiginata. The sequence goes on along the minus strand of OY754917.1, from coordinate 7,496,127 downwards.
GATTTTTATAACTTTAAAAATGTCGAAACGTGCAAGCGAGAGGTGAATTAGCTCTTGTATTCGCCTTAACAAGAGTACATTGAATCGGAAGAGGCTATGACAGAACCAGACTACATACTACTAGAAAGTAATAGAGTTGCTTTTCACACCCTATTAATCAAATCAAAAAAATATTGCACAAAATGTAATCAATTCACTACTAACCTGTTGTTGTTGCTGTATAAGCTGTTGTTGTTTGAGCTGCTCATGGTTCCCGAAGGACATTCCATCGAAGGGAGGTGGGGGAAGCATCAGCGGTACCAAAGGTGGCTGAAGGTTCATCGCGGCCAAGGCGCCCACGTTCAGACCCAAGGGCAGCCCCAGCGAGAGCATTTGCGCCACCATTGGGTGGAGCTGGCCCAGCTGCTGTAGTTGTATCATGTTTAAGGCTGCCTGCATCTCTTGTACTTGGGCAGCCAGCAAGGCACCAGCCTGGGCTTCACCCTGAGCGTTCCCGTTCTCACTGTAGTTCGCTTCAGCACGCGGCGAAGGCGACCGGTCGCCTTGCGGTGCCGGCGAGGCAGCACGCGGAGAATTAGGCGCACCACTTTTCCTCTCATATTCCGACTTGAATTGCTCTGCGAATTGCTCGAGAAACTCAAGCGGCACTTTGTCTTTATGCACTTCCTCACAATGAGTTTTTAGAACAAAAACACTTGAAAACTCCTTGTTGCAATGTTGACACGTCGACTTGGTTTCAACATCCGGAGGTTTCTCTTCCGGAGGCGGAGGTGGCGGGCTTGGGATTCGCGCCATTTCACGTTCTTCTTGCATTTTCCTCCGTTGGTTCTCATTGTACTGCATGACGAGATCGAAGCCGAAGGTCTCTAAAAGTTGTTTATACATTTGTGAGTTTCGTTTGGGCGGTTGGCCCTTGGCGACCATCTCGTCCAGAGCGGCTGCTTCGGCCTCACCTAACGGCGATTGCGCCCGCGCATCCCCGAATGGACATGAGGTCGCACGATGTGCGTCGAGTAGCTCCCCGGTCGGGAATGACGCGTGGCAGCGTTCGCACGAGGCGTTACCTGAGCGCGGGGATCGCGGACTACCTGGACGTGCGGGGGGTGAAGAGCGGGGCCCCCCGCTGCTAGTTGACGAAGGGGATGTATTTTTCGGCGACAAAACGTCTTGTAAAATTTTAGAGGGGTCATGCCTGTCCGGTTGCTCTACTAAGGGCCTTGACAGGTCCACGTGTCCAGCCGCGGCGAGCTCTTGTAACTTACCCGCCCGCGTCTGATGGAGCACTGATCGCATGTGGATATCAAGCGTACTACCTTGTGTATAGGCTACTTTGCAGATGTTACATTTATAGCGTTTGCGATCGTCCTCTTCGCTAGAAGTACTTTTCGGAGTGAGAGTTAAATTTGAGGGCGCGGAGCCCGCTCCGGGCGAGACGGGAGGGTTGTTATTGTTTTGTTGTTCTTGCATCACTCGCTTTAATTTATGCAAGTGGCTCACGCTATTGTAATGAACGAGCAAGATATTTTTTTGCGTGAATGACTCTTTGCAAACGTCGCATTTGAAAGGTCTATTCGGGTCAAGATATTTCTCCATTGGGTATGTAAGTTTCTCACCTTTTCTGTGCAGGAGTGTTTTGTTATGTGCAGTCAAATATGATTGGCGTGTAAAAGCTACTTTGCATCGATGACATTTGTATTTTCTATTCGGATCATTGTAGGAGTCTTCTGCCATGGCTTGTGAATTGAGGTAATCTTCTAAGAACTGTTGATCTTTATAGATGATAGAATCATCAGAGTTTTCAGCATCATTGTGACCGGATTCGTCAGCCATAGTAGCGCTCGAATCTCTATCTTCGATGTCAGCTAAGTCATCATCTGGTGTTCTCAAAGCTTCTTTACGCAAAAGCTCAGCGGTCGTTACATCAAGAGCGGTACCTTGGTTAGCTTGCAACAAAGGATTTGATGCTAAGCTACGTTTGAATGTAGCTAATTCTTCTTCAGTTAGCTCAGAGTGTGATGTTTCTACATGTTTCTGAAGGGCTAGTACGGATCTGAAACTTCTTCCACAAAGCACACATTTAGTGGCATCTCTAATGACATGATATTGCGAGTGTAACTGCAATTTTTCTATTGTCTTGAAAGCAAGACTGCATTGATTGCAACGGTACTTGTACACGTGTTTCTCAGATACTGACATGTTCGTTATTGAGTTGCGGGCATGAGCTTCTCTGAAGTGGTTTTGTAGTGCATGTGCCGCATCGAAGTACCTGTTGCATCCTTTTTTCCAGCAAAAATAACCCGGTCCTTGTGGCGTCTGTTTTAGCTCCAAGTGGCCCGATTCATTTTGATGTTGGCATAGCTCATCGACATTACGATAAGTGCGGTTGCAGGTAGAACATCTTTCCATTTCACCATCTGCGCTCCCTTCTGATCTTGGTGAAGAATTTTCGCGTTCTTCATCTCCTTGTCGAGATTCACTCTGCGATTGAGTTCCTCCGTTGAGCCAGTGGCTTTGGTCTACTAGTAGTAAAAGTCTCTGAAGGCCTTCTGAGTTAACCGAATGTATTTGCATAACATGTCGTTCAAGAGAATTCCTTTCTTTAAAAGCGTCTTGGCAGAGTGGGCAAATGAAATGACGTGTGTTTTCACTATGTATCGTGTTCACGTGGGCGTGAAGGCGATTCTCACTGGTGCAACTAAAGTTGCAGTAAGGGCAAGCGTGAGGTCCAGGGGTTTCACGATCTTCCTCATTTTGCTGCACTTGTTGTTGTGATTGTCCCTGGGGCTGATGTTGCTGTTGCTGCTGATGCTGTTCCAAAAATCGCATCATCTTTTGTTCTTGCGTAAGTTCTGGTTTTTGGTCTAAAGGTTCCTTAGAATCTGTTGGCAAAACAAAATAAAACATTATTTAAGTCATAACCTAAATGTGGTTATGAAAATACACAAAAATCAGAAGTATAGCAAACGAACCTCCCGCTACGGAATCTGCAAACCAAATGGATACTGATCTGTATGCCGTAAATTCACAACGTCTACCTACGTCTACGTGAGATTTATCTACAAAAAAGATTATTTCTATAAATGAAACCCACTATTGTTCGGTGCCGAGCATTTGTTACTTTTCTGAATTGAAGTTAAAAATAAAATTCTTCTCTTTTATATTATTAGTAGGACTCGTTTTGTTTGCAACGTCCCGGCAAGACAAAGGTATCGTTCTATCCATCCCGTACGCACACATTCACAGATGTTTTAATGCTAACGTAACAAGTATATTGTAATTTCGCACACAAAGGAGATACAGGACGAGCAAACAATCATTGTTCATTATTACAAAAGGTTTCAAATATTTCGTTTCGCATTGGATCAAATGCCTTAGGAGAGTTGACGTACGTAAAGATAAGTGCAAGCGAGATGACAATACTGTGGATATGTGAGTGTGCAATTATTATTTGACCAAAGATAAGTCCACGGCAGCGTGTGAAAGACGCTGGGCCGCATTGTTTACGCTCAAATAAGGAAGGTGAAAGAAACGGCCGCGCCGAGGGGAACAATATAGATTCGTTATTATAACGTTACAATTTGTATTATGGTTTATTAGATGAACAACTGAAGGCTGGACCAGTTATAGTAGATACGCGAAGAGACCCAGGTCAAGAAAAAATTTAAGTTCAGAATGCAGATCCAATCCCATGAATGTGAGGTAAGGGTTTTCAACAAATTATGTTTTTTAATATAATGCTGATAAAAAAAAACTGTAAAAAGTAAGTATGCACTTAGTTTTTGCTAAATTGAGAGAGAATATTCAAAAGACGCTATCTAATAGGGGAACCAGATTTTGTGCTTAATTGTAAGTAGAAATTATCTCACAGTCCAGTGGCGTTGGAACGAGTCGGCCCCCTGTCTGGAACCCGTTCTATAGTTTTAACCAGCTAAAACCGTTACATCTAATGAAGGGGAGAGGGATAAAGTAAATCCGAGAACATAATAATAATCATAGCGCGACTGACCCTAATTTCTCAGCTTGGACTGACCAGTGATCGTAATTATTTATGATGTTAAATCGCCGACCCACAGTCTGGAAGGAGCATAGAACAATGCTCCAGGTAGAGGGACCTTGTCTGCATATATGCGATCTCTGACGCTTTTTGTCAATGAACAAAGGGCCTTTTCTAAGGAAACACCACATCGTTATAGCGTCGTAAAGTAAGTATTGTGCAGTTGAAGTTTTGTTTCGCGAGATTTAGGTCAGGATTTTTACAATGTGGCGTCAGGAATACAATGGGGGTCTGAATGTTTTAGTGTCTCCCGATAGTTCGTGTTGTGAGGTGTTCGATATTCGAGGTAAAATGTGGCATTGGCTTGTATGGTATGTGTGTATGCATTGAATACCCACTTAAGAGATCGTAAGTCTAAATTAAATATAGTCATTGAGATAATAATTATGCACCCAACTGTCTATTTCTGGATTGAGTCTGTTGTGTTGTTTATAAATTGACCATGAGACAAATAAGTACCTATCTAGTTAAAAAATTTCAAGCGATGATTACAAATATCAATCATGTTCCAATCAATTATGCACCGCAGGTGTCTCTGAGCAAGTTAAAAATAATTGTTGATAGGTATTAAGTTTGCTGAGTTGATTTCAGTAGGTAAGTAAATATTTAAGCGTGAAAACGTAAGCTGGGGTATTGCTGGTGTGACTCATTGAATATGAAACCGGTTTTCTGTCTGGTTTTGATTGTGTTAAAGATGGGCATTATACTAATGAAGCAACCGAGGGGTCAGACTCAGACAGAAAATTGTGATGGTCAAATATTTTGTAAGGAAATAAAACTCTGTATTTAGAGCGTGTGAATGTTTTACGCTGTCTTTTAAACGCGTTGATGAAATCGATGTGACTCTCGTGAATTACAATAGGCCATAAAGTAGTCGAAGAGGTGAAATTCATCGCTTAAAACGGTACCCTCAATAAGGTGAAAATAAGTAATAAGCATAAACATGAGGAGTACAATGGAGTATACCGGATTTCTTTCGCCTCCACATTTCTCCGGAGGTTTATCGTATTTCTTCGTGGTCATAAACATGCGTCGGGAGATGCGACCGGCGACATTGTACGATGATGTAGCAGCCTCATCACAAGGGGGCAATCATCCTTAATGCGCGACCGCCACATACGTAATGCGAGTCATTGTCCCGTGTGCGGTACTTATGGAAAATTCGCGTTCTCAATTCAAATCTTCTTTCCGTCTCCCTTGCTCGCGGGGCGGAGTCGCCTCCAACCAATGACGGCATCCGACTGTGGCGACACCGTGTAAGGCGTACGTTATTAAAGAAACCTGTTCTAATGTTGCGCTTTAAATTTAATTTTGTCCGTGTGTAATTATCTCATTATTGTGATTACGAATTTCCCGCTAAATGCTCATCGTTTAAAATGGAGATTGCTTCTTAGATTGAACATGGAGAGGACGCGGTGGACGATAATTAAGGCTTCGATGACAAGGACCGAACATGTGATTAACCCGCACGTCATAAAAAGTACACAAATTAACATGAAATAAATTGTTTATTGACACGGACCACAGCAAGAAGTTCACTTGGTAAAAACTCAAAGTAAAATTGATTAAGGAACGAATCGGTTTAAATTGGAAACCGATAGTGACGTTTCGAAATCACATTCATAAGTCGATTCAGTATTACTTTATCGATACGAACGCCGGTAATGGTTTCGGTTGAATTAATTTTAATGGAATTTTCACGCTTTATAGAAATATGTTACGAAATATCTTTAGCACGAGAGCAATAAATAATACATTTATATTGTTGCTTGCTTGCTATAACTTTGCGTAGCGTGACATCTAGCGGACAATTCGAAAAGTTTTACAATGCGCACGCGCCTCTTTGCGTTTTCTTTTCATATTTTTATTTACTTAACATTACAGAGAATATTTGAGTGTTTTCTTTATCATTATTACATAAACGTGCTATAGTAACAGAGCAAGCTTATCATCATTAAGTTGTTACTTAAACAACGCCTTGAGGAAGTTAATGCACAAACAATAGACATGACACGGTTGGAAAATTATCGGCCAACAAATAGGTTGTTTCCTTATTACAATTCTATTGAACATGAATAGACAAATGTTTTCTAGAAAATACCCAAAAAACAAATCTCAAAGTTAATTGGTGATAGGAGGTTCGTTATACTTCTGTTGCCTTGAAATATATAACACCACTTACCATTGTCTTGTTGGTCGAATGGACTGGTCAACTCTGATGGCTGAGGAATCACTTGGAAAAGCTCAGCAACATCTGGCGTCGGATCTTTTCCTTCTGATCGCCTCTGCAGTTGATGGATTTGCTCCATTTGCAAATGCTTTACTGATCTAACGTGCTGTAGAAGTGGAAGTCGGTGAGGAGCATTAAAGCCACATAGAGCACAGCGGTATATTCTTGGACGTTCTCTAGGCATTCTTGATGAGCAGTCTCGAAGATGTCTCAAAAGAAGTGCTGCTGCTTCGTGCCTGGCTCCAGCTGCGTGTAGTTGTAATTTATGCGCAGAGTTCGTATAATAGTCACATGCACAGCACCTCACTTGAACACCGCCAACACCAGCGCCCCCAGTTCCTACGCCCCCACAGAATTTCAATTTCCATTCATTTCTCGGACCTCCTTCTTTTACATGGTTGACATGCTGCAATCTCTGCAAATGCTTATCCGTCTTACAATGCAATTGAAAGTTTGCCTTCAAGTTGGTTTTGTAAGTGCAAAGTTTGCAAACGTAATGACCTGCAACTAGGGCTAGAATTTCTTGTTCCCTGATTTTTGTACGGTCTTGTGCTAAATGATGACCCAACGCTTCTAGAGAGTCCGTTGAGAAACAGTTGCAGATGCAGCAGTGGTAGGTCCTTTCCGGTTCAGGATCCGCTGGCTCTGGAGGCGGTTCCATTGCTTCAGGATTCAGACCAACGTCTAGATGAGCACCTAATTCTGGTGGTGATGGTCCAGGTCCTCCAGTCATTAATTGAATCATCAAGGCTTGGTTGTAAGCCATGTCGGCAAGTGCAGCCTCAGGGTTTTGTGGAGGACCTTCACTGCCGTGGAAGTGCAGCAAACTCTCTAGCTGCTGCTGGCTTTGCTGTCTATGATGGAATGCTGACATTGACAATGTTTGCATGTGTTTCACATTTTGTTGCAAGACAAGCATATTATGGGTATGCTTTTCAGAAGTCATGTGTATTCTAAGATTACGAGCCACATTCGTTTCATAGTTGCAAACGTCGCATCGAAAAGTAGGCTTCGGCTTTTGCCCTAGAGGTGAATGATGCGGTAGCGCCATCGGTGGTTTATGGTTGCCTGGAGGGGTGTGTTGAGGAGGTGGGGGTAAGCTTCCTTCACCTGGGTTGCCACCGTTTTGTAGTTCTTGCATATTATTTAGATGTTTGTCTGATTGCATATGAATACTCAGATTTCCTTTCGTCGTAGTTGAATAATTGCATACTTCACATCGATATGGTTTGTACCCACAAGTATAAGTTTCACCGCGTGCCAGCCGGGGGTGTGGTTGACCAGCAATGCAGTAAATACAACTCGTCTCAGCTTCAGGATGCTTCTCTTTCATGTGTATTTCTAAAGTTTCTTGATACTTGTAATGCCAGTTGCACTTAGGACATTTTAGCGTTTTGCAGGAATTTCTACTATGCATACCTGCTAAAGGGCCTCCTAGGCGTCCTGAATTCAAAATCAGTTCACACTTAGGACAGTCTGCACCAGACGGTCGTCCACCCAGGTGGTCGGGGCATACACCTATCGTTGTTCCTGAGAGAAAGGCAGGTGGAGCCGTTTGGAATGGTGGAGATGAGTTTGGACTACCCCGAGGTTGTACAGACGCATTTATCGTGTGAGGATGCGCCACAGAGATCAAAGAATGTTGGGGAATCAATGATTCTGCTATCGATCTAGGTGGTCTCCATTGATTTGGACTCGGTCTTCTATCATCACATGATCCATTGGGAAGTAAAGAATCATTCTCCTTATCGGGGGTCATCATCATATCCGGTCGTTTGTCCATCGTCGGGCTCGAAAGTTCCGACGTATTTGCTGGACTTCTGGACACTGAAACACGTGGTGCTCCAGCACCCACTGGTTCTAAAAACGACACTAATGGTTCTTTGTCCTTACCGACACACTGAATAATAGCGGAAGCGTTTTCTCTCGCCAAAGCATCCCTTTCGGTATCAAGCAACGATAAACTATGGTCCGATTGAGCATGGGCTACGAACGATTTAGCGTAACCAAAACTCAATTTGCAAATAAAACACATAAGGATTGGTTTCACTGGTACGCTAGGGCACTCCGTAACAGGTGATGGTGGTCTTGGAACATCTTTTCCTCCTCGAAAACTGAACACTCTGTAGCTGTGCATGACGGGCGCGTCAGGTCTGGCCCGTGCTCGCTCAACTGCCAGTCTTCCGTAAAGCGCGCCATACAAAGAAGGGTTTCTTGAAACGTAAAAGGCGCTGGCTATTTGAGGGTATTCAAGATGCCTCTCAAGAACATTGTTGTCTCGGCTATCAACTATGCACCCCGGCTCTATTTTGGGTAGGTCCGGTAAACTTGTCTCGCCCTCCGATCCTTCCGGGTCTTCGATGATGTACGCTGAGCCGTCGGGATTGTAGACGATCTTGCCATCAAAGCGTTCAACATCGGAGGAGAGGGGTGGCGAGTCTCGGCGGGAGGTGAGGTCCACAGCGTCCGGCGCGGCGGGAGGCGAGGTGGGTGCAGCGGCGGAGGACGGAGCCGGCGCGGGTGCGGCTGGAGCTGCGGGCGCGTTGCGCGGCTCCTCCTCGGGACTCATGTCGCCGTCGTCGTCGTCAGGCTCAGCTGTGGCTGAGCTCTGAGGGTCGTCGCGTTTGCGGCGCCGCTTGCGCTCCGGGGGCGGGCCGCTAGCGGTGCCGCCGGGCTGCAGCGGCGTGGGCATGGCGCCGGGCGTCAAAGGCCGGCATCACATGCTCTCCTGCAACAATATAATAACGCAAATTAAAACCTGATTCTGATTAATAGCAACCTCAATAGGTTGTTGAGTGAACACCGGTGAGAATGAAAATGACCGAAAAATGATTCAGTGCAATAAAAATTTAACATCAATACTTGTAACTCACATAAAATGGGTGCAAACGCTCCAAAATGTAATCAATCACCTATTTCTCACGGACCAGTTTCAACCCAGTTAGCTGAAGGTGACTATTGAATGGGATTGTGTCCGCCAACCGGAAGTGGGTAGGGCGACCGTTTGTGTCATCAACGTTGTTTTCCAAACTTAGATACCGTAGAATCCCCATATAGATTAAGTAATAGATTTGATGGCCAAATATTTGATTTAGTTCGGATTAAATACTTTTATAAACGAGTCTTCAACGTGCTTGAGATTATTAAAGTCCATTTCAACTGATAGCGAGAGTTCCCATAGGTGATAATATCTACCTACTTAACTGCGTATGTACCTACTTAAATTAAAATACATGGTAATCGTTATCAAGCTGACATTTGCGCAAACAACTGCGATCAATTTATCCGATTGACAGGCTGTCATTGCTGACACCATTACAATTAAGCAACCGACGGACTTGGATCTCGACAAACAAACATTTTGCCATCTTGAGTTAAGTTAATTTTCATTCGAGACTATGCTATATGCTGTCATGTTAGGGTTGGTTATCAACTAGCAAGCAAGATACGAGAAAAGATAAAATAAACAGCGGGTCTAGGATGAAAATTCGTTAAAACCGAGATTAAGCCGTCATCTACGTTATCTTCAACGTTATCCAAGTACTTGTCCTACAAATACCTAACGAGTACATACATACCTGCTCTAAAATAATATATTATTTAGTTTGACAGGCGAAGATAATCAACAAACTTGTCATGTGACAGATCGCAATTGATTGGGGTAAACTTTTTTTTTTTTTCTTCTTTTTATGGCTCCTGTCATAGACAATCTTGCCAATGTCAAGTGATTCAGAGATTATACTCTTTGTAGTTATGTTTCTAGTCACGTCAGTCCAAAGTAGAGTCAGTCAATTGTTTTGAAGAAAATGGTGGCGGTTTCTTCAAAACATTTGAAACATTTTCGGTCAAATCACGATATCACATAATACACTTTCATTCCAAATGCTTACACTTTGTGCTAAGACCACAAGTAATGTTGGTTAAAATACCACCAAAATTACACAACACAACTCAAAATAACACTAGAAAAACAATTAAAATGAAAATGCTATGTTGCTTCGTTAGATGACAGGAAACGAATCTCAGGGGTAAACTTTGAAAAAAAAAATGCGCTAGAAAATGTTAAGATAAGGTAACTAAATGAAAAATGAACTAAATCCCTTTTAAGTGGCTAAATATTGAAGTCATATCAATGTTCATATTTTACAAACGTGAACAAAATTATGGTACTTATCTGCTGTTCTCAGAAAACAATTAGAATGACACGAAACTGGCTGATTATTGTTTATGGAAGTCACTAATAACTAATGAGTAATAAATGATTAGGCCAGGAAGTTGAAAGATAGTGTGAAACCGCAAAATATAACACACCGGAATGTTTTTTTTTTGTATTGACAGCGGATATAATGTATTACTTGCCACACCTTTATATTTACTCTTTAAACTGAAATCGTTACATAGTTGTCATGATTGAACAAATAATATACAATATCGTTTCGAAGAAGAGAAGTTGCCTGACGATTGTCAGCGTCAGTGAGATTACCTGGCCTGGTTACTAATAGACAGAAAAAGTAATCCAAAATCCATCAAGAAAAAATAAAGTGAATCTTCTGATTAGTGAATCTTCTAATATATATGACATATATATATATATATATATATATGAAACTTGATGATGCCATTTGGAACCTTAGAAAACAAAAACTTTAATGACAAAAAGAAAACAAAAAAAAATAAACAGCGTCATGACTGATCCCCGCACTCAATATACAATAGTCCCTCTTAGTACCAAGTACCTACCTGATGAAAGATTCTGTGGGACGGTCTAAGAAGAGTTCAAGATGTGTATTATTTTTAATAAGAACCTAGCTAGTATGAGATCTAGTATAAATTCCAATGAGGAATATGACATTCAGAGCTTTATTTTTCTGATAAATCACACATTATCTACTGCTGTGAAATGCAAAACAGATAATTAGCAAGTATCAGGTGACAAAGTTAAAAAACTAAATTGCCATACCTAATTACAATGTTCTGTTTCAAGCAATAGTAATTTGTGGATCATTTCGCAGTGCTAATGTGTATGGAAATTATGCAAAGAGCCATAATTATAGTCGAGGTGAATGTTCTGTAATGTGAGTAATAATAATTAGCTTCTATTTATGAAGAAATAGATAAAATGTTCATAACGTATAGGCAACATGGTAAATGAAAAAACCCAGCAATAATTGACGCAATTATATTAAATACAAACGCTGCGCTGTGTCGCGAATGTCGCAATGCTTCGATGTTTATGTTTTGAGCAGTGTTGGAAAATCTAATGGAGTAATGTTTAATATGGGCACACGTGCTGATGTTCCCATAACACGATCAGTGCTGTCAATTTCCACCAATAATGCCCTGATGCTCGATGCAGAACTAATTTCCGATAAAGTAACGCACACATACAAACCGTATATGAACTCAGATCACACAAACACTCGTGTGAGCGTGAGAAATGTACAGCGGAAATAATAATGCATGTGTGCTCTGACACTGACGCAATTTGCGCGTACGCATTTTGCCACACTCACACATGGATACCGCCCGCATCGCCTACAATAGTTATCAAGCCGCATCATAATGAAGATGCGAGCTTTTCAATTCATTAATGAGACTCCCTCTGTTAGTTATATACAAATGAATGCCGTTCTTGTCAATGCCCAATTTATGGGCAACAACGGTGATCACCGGCTCTATCACACTCAACATAAAAGAAAGCTAATTCAAAGAAGTGAAATTGGAGAATGATAATGCGAGGTAAATAACTAGCAGATTGACTATAAATCCTATAATTAGCAAAGGCAAACACCATGAGAAGGCAATCAACGCACTCGTTACCGTATCCACAGAATGGTAGTTCGTGATCCATGTATCACTTTCCAATGAGAATTTACTAGTTGAGACGGTGACGTTTGCGGGACAATCCACTTATTGCTACCAGCAGTGTTGTATGAAAACCAAGGAGGGCACTTTATTGGAGATTCATTAGACAAGTGAAAATTATGAGCAGTAAACAATTCTACCGGAGCAAATGGAAATCACGACGTTTGCTACGAACGAGGAAATTAAAACGTCACTCGAAGCAATAAGAAATGGCGATGAGCGCGAACAGCAAACGTTGCAAAGCAAACATGGAGCATCGAAGTGCGAGGTGCACTATAACCAGAGGATCCTATAACTACGTTCATATTAATAATCGCAGGTTATTACCAGGGCCCTCATTAGCTGCCGCCGCTCGCCGGAGCGACCGCAGAACACTGCTAAATAATTACCCCGAGAGAGCTTTCTTCACGAAAACATCGTAAAAGGGCATTAAACAACATCTACTAAGTCGACGCAAGGAATTACAATAAATAAGGTATTAAGCCGGCGTTGTCAGGCACCGAACCGAAAATGTCGAAAAGCGATTAATGGAAATAAAATTGAGCGAAGTCGGAGAGCGATTTACTTAATACATTGATAATAAGTGGGGGGAATGTATGTAAAACGTTGTACGTAATGGAGGAGGCTCGTTAGACGTGGGAAAGTCTGAGCGAAGGTTGCTACTACATGGTAAAGATCGCGTTCGACATTGTCCACCGTTAGGGTTTAAGTTTAAACCTTCATTAATGGTAATGGTTTTGAACTCCGCCGATGGGAATGGCTCTTTTTGCTCGTGTCGGTTGAAATTGTAATGGTAGTGTTCGACACAAAGCAAAACGCAACATGATGGTCCAAGTAAAGGAAAATAAAGAATTCTTATAAGAAGTCCAGATAATAAAATAAGAATAAGACATTTCAATTTCTCATTCTAACAAGAATGATCGAATGTTGTAAGTAGTAAGGAAACATTATCTAAGAAGACAAATAGATATCGCAAACAAAAAGAAAGTTTCGTAACGCATCACCAGTAATTTGGTGATATGACTGTTAACACAGAATGTACGCTTACCTATTGTATTTGTAGGTATAATCAAGTAAAAGTCATTAATTAAAACGGCTCTCTAATTTCACACGTTAAAGTGACAACGCAAATTCGTAAGACTCCGTGTGTTAATAATTACAAAGCAGTATTTAGGTGTGAAACGTGAAACTTGTTTTCATTAACGAGCCTCGACTTTCTCATTAATTTGTCATTTTAATCAACTCCAAACAAAACGTTCACTGAGAGGAATGTACAAAGTAATCTTTGAATCAGATCATAATGCGGATGATTTTATGATTTATTTGCTTTCGAAGCTAATTGTGTTAGGTGCCCGCCGGCTCGCTTTGTGGGGAGAACCTTTGATCGCTTGCCTTTAAAGGCTTGAGTTTGTATGAGGTTTTTATTCGACACAAGCCGATGTCTAGTTATAGTATGAAGTGGATACTTAATAAGGCGTTATTATGGTAGGCAAAGCAATCATGTTAAGAATTCTGGTACGGAGAATTCGGTGGAAGTTTTCTAGAGGTCAAGTATCGCGTGAACGGCCTGCAGACTACACGGGTTCAGGTAACCTGGCAGGCGCCACGAGACCGACCTGGCTCTTAGGAACCGTCAATTTGCGCCTGTAATTATTGCGGACCCTTCGATACTTATATCTATTTTTTCCTCAGGCTTAATTGTTGCAACAGATGACTTTTTTGTCGAACCAACTCAAAGAGAGCGGAAAGGCATCAAACGCAGCGTCGAATTTGGAAATAATTATACATAAATAGTCCCTTGAGCGGCCGATTAAGACAATTTCCGAGGCAAATTGCCGCAGACGAGTATAATAGCACACGCGCTGCTCCGTCATAAATAAATCTGGATTATGTTTGGTACGAGATTAAGATTGATTTGATCTCGATGCCTTATGCTATTATTGCTCGCGCGATGTATGTAATGCGTTCGTGTTAATCATTTTTAATATCATTATTCGTTTTTGTGGTGCAAGTGATTTGTGAGATGTAATTGCTTCGGACAAATTGGCGGGCGTCATTAGGAGATAACGGGCGGGATCCATCGGGCCGTAATTAAAGATCGATACATGTGAAATAATTAATTAGCGGCTGGCGTCGGATCGGAGCTGCCTCAGGGCTCTTCACAAAAAACAATGACGTGCGGTTTCGGCTGCGCGCCGGCGCCGCTGCCGCAGCGGCGACATCCGCCGCTCTACGTCTATAATTTGTGAAACCTCAAAATATTCTTAATCTTAATTCAACGGGATGAGCGTGACGTCGCGTCGACTTAACATTCTCGAGAAATGTGTCATTAACGTTAATTTGTATGATTGGTTAAGTATTTTTTTATAATATCAGGGGTTACGATCAACAAAGAAACTTCGGTGAGTTCAGTAGACAAAAAGAAATAAAAATGGAGGTTAAACTTTACGACTGCCACAAAGTTTCTCAGAGCCAGGGTTAGCAACGTAGTCGATAATTACGAGCCAAAGAATCGTAATGTCGAAACAATTACCTAGGGAAAAGCTTTAAACTGCTGCCTGCCAAGGTAAAAGCGAAAAGCGATTCGAATGTATGACAAGCCAATGTAATAAATTGGACAATTGCAATTTTTTGACAGCCTTCATAGCTACGTTGGAAGAAGCGTAGTAGCTCTGCCTACTGCTCCGTAGGCCGTGGGTTCAATTTCCACCGAGAACAAATATTTGTATGATGAACATAGATGTTCGTTCTCTGTCTGGGTGCTATTAAGTATTATAAGTAGGTATGTATTTATAAAAAAGTATATTATGTATTGTATCAGCTATCTGGTTCCCATATTACAAGCTTTACCTTAGCTTGGGGCTAGATAAGGTTGTGTGGAGGTCCACCAATATTTATTTCATAATTATTTTTTTATTTCAAATGGGTTTTCTGGCATATCCAGTTGAATTAATTTTTATAACTGTCAAAGTCACATAAAATAATAAGTAAAAATAACTGAAACTGCCTCACAACTTTGATTCCCAGGCACGGTAGATATCCCTTAACATCTCCTAGTACCTACCAACCATCTCAAGATTTTTTGAGGATATTTAAAGGGGACAGTTTAAGGTACGTCCAAATACTACACGTGAGTTTGCCTTTCGCCACTGCTAGAATACAATATTAAAATATGAAAAGGTAAAAAAAAACATATAAGAATGTATTATTCATTCAATGAATGAATGCATTCAGTTATCTGGTTCCCATTATTGGGACTATAGTGCTTGACTATTGGGGTATATATTCAAGCTTTGCAGTTTGAGGTTAGATGCTGATGTGGAATGTTAACCATTTCTTTTATTTATTTATTTATTATTTTTATTGTTCAAAACGCTTTCTGCTTACAAGTTAGACCACATCCCGAGGAAGTTAAGGCACAGTAGTGTAGTCGCGTAATGTGTTGACTTCATAATGGACGATTCGAAATTTACCTGAGAAAAATGGTGAAAGGGAAGGGGGAAGTTTAACTCCACTGGCCACTATAAAATTAGCTTACTTTAACTATTATTTAATGCGCGGAGATGGGAACCGGGTGACATACAATTGTGGGAACTTTAAACGAAAATGTTGACAGACCAAATTTGAATGGATAATTACTGAGTTCACTGGTTGGCTGTGGCGCTGTCAACGGCTTTTATTTTACTTGATCGTTGCATCTTTACGAGCAGGTAATGAGATTGCTTGTTTTTTTGTATGGTTATAATTTGTAGTACGGATACTGATAGGATAAGACGTATGTTATCTAACCAATCTTTTTAATAATTTTAGCTTACGTTACCTAT
Source organism: Plemyria rubiginata (assembly GCA_963576535.1). Lineage (NCBI taxonomy): Eukaryota > Metazoa > Arthropoda > Insecta > Lepidoptera > Geometridae > Plemyria > Plemyria rubiginata. The sequence goes on along the minus strand of OY754917.1, from coordinate 7,480,154 downwards.
GTATACGTTAAATACATATTAAATAATTATAAATTGTATTTCATTAAAATTTACAATCTTACCTAAATATGTAATTTGTGCCAAAAAAAAACTATTTATTTTTATCTGTTTGTCCTGAAAAAGGGGTCTAAACTTGGTGCTTAATCACGACTGGTGTTTCTCTCTTGCTGTAATTTGCTTAATTGCTGCTGTTTTCCAATATCCCCAAAATCAATACACAATCAAATTTCTCACGATTCCCAATACATCATCGCCGAAGCAGTGTGAGAGCTCTAACTCTGTATCGCGATGCGTGTGCGCAATTAAAACGAAACCCACAATCAGCCGCCATGTTTGTACACGGGCGATGTTAATAGCCTTTAGTAATTACATACCAGTATCATGCCATCGTTGCTTCTCGGAAGGCTGATCAAATTAATAGAACCTATTTTTGGTATAATTTGTTCGAAACACATCGTCATCTCTTAGGTATATAATATAATAATAATGTGACATTCCTGAGTCGAGAATTTGATATGATCTCCCATGTCTTCCGCTCGGCAAACTACCAACTTCCCCGTCGTTATATCCGGGGAAAGAATATCTAAATTCAATTACAAGAAGGCTTCTCCGCGAGGTGTGCCGCTGCACCCGCGCCTCCTCCGAAAAGGGTGTATAACAACTCAATTTCTCCATATTATTAAGACGATGGGGTGAGGGTTAGGGTGGCACGGAACACAAAAAGAATGCTAATTTAAAATTCTTATTGCTATGTTTGTATGCGCGCGCGCTTTATGTATCATTCGCGTAACAAAAGGCGGAGGAGAGAGCCGCCCGAGCGCGTAATTTCAATCTAATATTCAATTTGAGAAGTATCGCGAGCTCCACCCGACATCTTTTATTTATTTTACTCCACTCCGAGCGTTTTCCTTGGTTTCACAGATCATAGGAACGGAAGATACCTACGTGTAGCTCCGGTTTGCTTTTGCATTCTGTCAGCACGTTTTCGGTGACAGCGCGCGTCGTTTTGTTTTGTTTCTTTTCTTTTATATCATACCTGCTATCTCACTCTTGTGAGGGGTTTCAACACTGATCTGTGTTATACGAGTTATTGATCTGTATTATAAGTTCAGTGGTTTTTAATCTTTTACTAATAAACTACAGCCTAATAAATACGCAAATTTCACGAAGGTTCGATTCGTCCCAAATGAGTTTCAATGCCTCAATCTAATGGCCGACGATAATTGCTTTATTCCCACGCGAAAGAAAATAAATTTCACCGGTCACAATGGGTGCTTTCCACAGACAATCTGCGTCTAAACGGAGGGCGATAGACGACTAATGCTTGAATCGTGATATATTAGCCAAGGAGCTAATGGTGACCTCTTACCACACCTATTGGAGCACAAAACATTATGGTTGCTGATTGCAAACTTTACTTTCTAAATAAATGTCGGAATACAAAGCATTGTCTAAATAAGATCGTACTTATATCAAAGATGACATTCGGTTTTAATTTCAATTTGTCACGATCACGAATTTGAATGATACTAAAATGGTTAAAGGATTTCTTAGTATTGGTAAGTCAAGGTGATATAAAATAGGTTTGTTGTAAGGTTACGTCTGCTTTTGTAAACTTTGATTCGATACGGGTGTAAAAGCTTCATTGATTGTTTGGAACTAATCGATGATATACCTATCCAACCGAATAAGACTAGCGAGACTACTCGCTGCCTATCTATTGTTATGTACACAACATTATTTTACAACATAGAAGAGCGTAGAGGAATTAGATAAAAATAAAAGTTTGTTTAAGCGTCTGATGGCAAAAATAACTGCGTACATTTTACAACAACAAAACAAAAACAAAATATTATTCAAAATTTACCAATATTATTTGTAAATATTTTTTCGTTTTTCGGTAGTCATTATTCGTTTACAGATTTGCTTTGAAATTCCCAGATTTCAGATTCCGATTTTCTTCAAAACAAATACAATGACATATTTAGAAATTGTTTGCCATGACAAAATGAAGTTATTTTAAATATTTACTGGATACCACCAAAGTGTGGCCAATAATACTTGAACGAAATTTCATTTTATTTGTAGGACGCGTGAAGACATTAAAATGGCGAATGTGGTGAAATGTAACCGCATGTGGGTTCTATCGTCGTACCAGCATAAGGTGCGATTGCATTACTGCGATAGTCTATACTAAGGATTGACCTGGATTGGAATACGTTATTTCATGCTATTTACATTAAATTTGTATGCCTTAGTTGAATGGTTGCCAAGTTCTCATTCGTAGTTGTCGAAATTGTGTTTTTTTAACACAGCCAGCTGTTGGAACAAGCAGATGGCCCACGTGATGTTAAGTGGTAAACATCACCTATAACAGAGCATTGCCTCGTTAGTCACGCATGATCGGAACGTGCCCTACGTACGATACACTGCCCTGCGTCTATCAACTTGAGGCATACTGATGTTAAGCCTCATGTGCCCGTAATTACCCCGGCGACCACACTCGTAAACCGAAACACAGCAATGCTGCTTGGCGGCAGAAAAAAGCGTGTTGGTAGTACTTCCCCGGACGAGCCCCTCACAAAGAGGTAGATCTCTTTGTGAGGGGCTCGTCCCCGTAGGTACTCTTAAAAAAGTGGCAGGAGTTAAAAAAGTGACAAACATGTACCTTTGTTGATTTTTTTTGTCATCAATATCAAATCAAATGCTACATAGTTATAGTTAGAGAATTGAAAAGCCAGCACCACCAGCAGAACGATTAATATAAAAATATGAGCCAGACAAAATGATTACTGTACCAAAGTGTAACCCAGTATTGAGTGTAATACTATAAGGTGACCACTGATAATAATACGAAGAAGCGAATACAATAAAACGTTTCACACAATTCCCATTAATACTAAGGCATTAGATCAGTACATAACCGGCTAGGTATTGTACGCAAGTCGGCCATCGAAGTTGCTAAATATGAGTTTTAAGTTGGTTAGTGTGCGCAGAAAGCGTGCGGTCCTTATAATTTGCAAGAAGTTACAAACGGCGCTGGCTCGTTCACCGTGACTTGACAACATGGCGGAATTATAGTAAATTTTATTTTCAACAAATTAAATCCTTTATCATCATTATCATTTCCGACCGTTTGCACCCACAGTGGAGTAAGACCTCTTTTATATCCCAGGATTATTAAATACCATAGTTACAAACCGTGTAAAAATAACGTTACGTTAGCTTCCAAGAAATAATGTGTTTTACTCAATAAATTCAGGGTTTTTTATTAATGGGAGCATTCGTTATTAATTAAAGCAAGATTATAAAAAAAGTTTAAGGTACAGAAGCATTAAATCATGCAGCACAATCCCAAGTCAAAAACAATAAATAAAAACATAAAATCAAGATAAAACCGATGTCGCATGATAAATGATCGGATTTAAATTTGGAAACCTAAAACTGGGTTCATGAGGACCTTATAACGAACGCGACGAGGCTCGTTTATAATTATAATTAATATTCTCACAGTATTAGAGTGGCCGGAGGGAAAAAAAGGAGATCCGACGCGAGAATTAATAACAAACAAATGGGCTACCTGAGGTGTTTTTTGTGCGCCCCCACAGGTAAGCTCGCGTGATGATGAAAGAACTCATGTGTGTCTGTCTTAAAATTTAAACAATATTGTTCGATTTTGACACGGTTGCACCTTTTTATGGGAACGGACCTTCATTCATAGGAAGCGGTCACGGTAGGCTCATAAAAACTCAATACTCCTTAGCTGCGAATTCAGCTACTGGACGACAGATGGCGATGTTCGCTGCATTACCTGGAAATAAAAAAAACAAGTTCAAACAAAGTTTCTACATAAACAAACACTAACTGGCCCATAAATGTTTTAATAACTAGAGTTAAATAAAACCTTTTCCTTCTCTTCGTTTCGTATTTCTTTGCCACGGTGACTGATTAAAAAAAGAATCAAAGCGCATTGGAAACAAGAAACCAACTCGAAACCCTGAACAAAAGAGTGGGACTCTAAACGTGATACCATAATGACAAACCAGAAATATGATTTCGATTAAACCGTGCGACAGAGATGACGTGATTGTTAGTTATAACGAAAAGAGAAGGAGAGAAAATTGTTAATAATAAAAATACTTTATTTGTATAGTGGGGTAAAACACCCCCGCTGCGGGCTGTTTGGTCGGAACGGCATCCATCATCATTATATTAACCGATTTAACACTTTTGAACAGGATCCCGAATGCCGGTGGTTCTATTCATACAGCGACACAATGTGCGAAGCTGCAGTATACGAATCAATGAGGATTATCATTTTGGTAGACCTTATTAGCTTGTATTAGGTATACGATGCAGAATCGAGCAGAGCGCATTACTTTAAAGCCTTTGCCACGTCGCGCAAAAGTAAATAAGGCCAGTAATAGCATGGTTACTCCTGTTATTTTATTTTCATCGCCTGATGTTCGATAGTCTGGTCAGTCAATGTGGCACCGGCTTTAGTCGAACTAGGCTCTGCCGCCCATGTTAGGCAGCCGTCTGACCTGGCCTATACAATTCCCCGTTTGGTCACGTCTACAGGCTTATTAATTACGGGATCCGTGGTAACTGGGTTATCGATAGATCGATCTCTAATTAAGGCGCCACCAAGTTAACATTGTCTAACTTGTATTTTTTGTGACGTATCGATACAAAGTAAACAAATAGATCGACTGCGTCCAGTCGTGAGCTATAAAAACACTGCGCTTCTTTTGATAGCCAGTCCCAAGTCGATTGAAACGTATAAGGCAAAGCTTCGGCATTATTTTATTGCATAAAATTGTGACAGTTTTGATGTCAATTATTTCTTAGTCTAACATTAATTGACGGGCAACATGTTTGTGTGATTATAAATATTTATCAGTTCTATGGACCGAAATGTCAAATGAACTATTCAGGAAATGCAATTAAACGAAATGATGCATGTCGATATTAAAATAGGAATTGATATGCAAAGTCGAGTGATTACGGACGCGGGCGGTGCCGGCCGGTCCCATGGCTCTGTTCACTACTTTTTGTTCGCTAATCAATAAGATTTGACCCTAATTCCAATTACTATTCAACTGTAACAATAATGCTAGCTACAATACTCTGGTGCTATTGTTTTGTTTATCAATGCCGAGGCCTTCGTTCAACGAGCTACTGATTTCATTTTGATTGGCAGATACTATTTATACCATCGACTTTAGCACGTACTTAACTTACCAAACATTTGCAATTAAGCTGTTTTAGTATATACCTACAAACAAAACAAAAGCACGCGAGGGGTACGGCGAAGGAGCAAGTGTGGTCTGAACCTAACCCGGTAATTACACGTATTGATTAAATCTTCGATAAGACTCATTCTGCTAATTACTCCCTAAAGCTAAACAAACCAGTCTGGTTTTGCCATCGACATAATTTAATAAGCATATTAACCCGGCCGATGCCATAGATAGTGCGAGGCTCGAGGCAGTTCTCGCTAATACCTTTACAATGTTGTTTATAAATATCACAGATGAAAATATTATAGTAAATACGTAGAGTACTCTGACTCTGGGGTCAAAGAGGAATGACCATGTAAACGTAATGAAAGCAGAAGACACAACTCGAATCACAACTGCTCACAACTCATTCACATTACAATCAATTTAAAACAGAGTACTGTGACATTGCGTCTGGGCAAGCCATCGCGTGTGGCGAGACCGAGCCATGGGTAATTCAATAAGATGGAAAAACATTCGCTCGTTGATACGACCAAGTTCAATATTGATCGCATCTAAACAAGATGCGTGCGGCCGTCTTGTAAAGAATGCATGTTTATGTAGATCAGTAATAAAGTTCGTGTCGCTGGAGTGGAGAGTCCATATCGTCTGACCTTGTGATGAATGAGTCCCATTAGCATCTCATAGGTTTAATTAGGGAACTGCATCCTCGGTCGCCCACGCCAGCGCGTGCCGTGTGTGGCCAATCAAGTTAGAGACACGCAGACAATGGGACCGAGAGAGCGAGCAACCCCACGACAAAACGTTTTCTCGCAATCTTCGATCACCGGATTAAGGGAGTCTCGTCTCGCACGTTTTATCTCCGATTGTCCGCACTTAGCGCGCACTTTAGGCCGAGTGCCCCTCGAGAGGAAATTGAAAGCGATCGCTTTCCCGACTATCTTATCTGTAGTGTTGCACTAATTAATCGATGTTCGTTACAGGTAAATAAAGGTCGTATTGTGGAGGTTGCGGTGATTTATCGGCGTGAATAGACAAGTGTCGCGGGCGGAGCGGGTCGGTACAATGGTGAGGAATGTCGTCGCGAGCCGGTCGTTCGGCGTTCGCTCGTGCGACCCGTGAATGCAGATTATTAATAACCCACTCCGGTTCGGCACGACTGCGATGCGATGCGACGCGACGGTCTCAACTGCCATCCTACTCCAAGCCTCAGGCGCTTCCACCTGTACAATATGACTGAACCATAATTTATTCACTATACCTTTTAATAATCGCGTTTTGCGGTTCACGTGTGCATGGAATACGACAATGCTGAATAATTGCAATTCCGAGATCAATCACTGTTTCTGAATCACGAATCGTGCTCATCAAGCTCTGCTGCGTCCCCTAGGATCGCTCCTGCGGCCGACAATGCATAACAATAGAATCGGCGGGGATTATAACAAATTCCCCAAATTGTGTGGGTTCATATTTTCACCGAACAATAAGACAAAATAGTAATAATGTCGCATGTGTGTGTACTGTATAGTTTACCGCATTTGGAACTAATTGGGAATATTCCATAAATATAGCGGCGGTTACCGAATGCACCATCTGCCCAAATCGACTCTAATTATTGGTAGAAAATTATTTTCAAATTGGTGATGTCGGAGAAATCATCAAATGGACATGACCGGTAAGTTTGGAGTTGTTTAGAAATAGTGACAATGGAAAGGGCAAAGTGCTTTAAAAGCGTGTTAAACAGAAAATGCATGAAATTGCCTTTCACGTTTTGTTGGCATCGGTGAAACTAAATGAGAGCATTTTTTGTTGCGATACGTAGCCCTACTGTACCTCGCTATACTGTCACGTAGAGCTTCGTAACTTCTCAATTAAATGGTATCACGACGAGAATTTTTAACAAGGAAACTGTTAGAAGCTTTGCAACAGCTAACAATAAACATTGTTAACATTCTTCTCATTGCTTTGGTGCTTATTTTCATGTGGTAAATACAGTATAGTGCAGCAACATGATTACAATTAGGTATTATAAAATTGCGCCGACGAAAATCAACAATTATTATTCCTTCAGCGAGTCATACAATAATTGTTCTGATACAAATAGTTTCGTTTTTTTAAGTACTGGTGCAGGTGCGATACCTTGTATTATTTTATAAATTTACGTTAGTTGAAAAGAATCCCAACGAATACGAAACACTTAAATTAGGCATAGTTTTCGTTCATTATATAATTTGTTCAAATTGGCATTTAGATGACACCATTTACGTGAAAAGATCTCAAAACTTCAATTTTGTTTCATTAACACATTCCAATGCTAATTGCTGGTGCGTTGCGACAGAAGTTTCGTGTAACACTTATTAGGCATCGAGTCTTTCACAAAATTTAATTATCGACATTACGTTGACACCGAAAACGCCACTTAAAATTAGACATCGATGCAACTGTTTGCAAAACTGTTCACCGTGCCACTAAAGCAGACTTGGCAGAACAGCTAGTTCAGTTACGCTACTAGATTAGTAACTAACCAGTAGTAACTAAACGCAGTGATGTTCAGTACATATGAGCTGAGCAATCTAATGCATGTGAAGTGGCACGCGAGACGGACAACCACAGATAAGTATGGATGAGAGAGAATCGTAGGCATTCTTTAGGTACTCTTCGTGCTGCTTTTGTTCGTATGGTCTGAAAAATTTGAGCAGCCTGGTTGTAGGTACTTACATGCGAGAGCGAGCGCTTAGAGACCAATAAATAAATGAGTAGTAGATCGATATAAACGACCGCAAATTTATGAAGTGATTACGTGCGTCCAATTTCTTACAATTCCGTTAACTTAAAATCCAAAAACTTGTTTATAAGTAAAGCTATAGGAGTTTTGTTTGTTATGAGTTCAAATCGACATGACTGTCTTCAATGAACTGTGTAAAAAAATATTTTTAAGTGTGGAAAGTCGCTAATTGTGCTACAAAATGTTGGTCTTAGATACTGAAGCAACAATACACAAGCTTTAAATGATTGATTTGATTTTACATTAATGGTTTGCTCGAACAAAACTTTACAATAATAGTGCATGGGGTCGCTAAATGGATGACATTATGTCCATGTGTAGAGACGTCAAATATGAAGGATGGTCTCCTACAGTTGTCCTGGATGAACACGTATTCAGATTTCAATGGTCGCGCGACTCGGCTTTTAAACATACACACACAGCGACTTTAGTATAATAAAAATTGTACCAACGATGGAATTTTTTAAAGTTTTGAGTAATAACGTTTTAAAAATATAATATGCACACATGAACACCAACTTCCAATCGTGATATTTAAACAAGATGATGAAACCGTTAAACTTAAAAAATAAATTAGCATGAACATTCAAAGACAAACAATAAAAGCCAATTTACAAGTTAGTGACGACGTAAAGACTATCAAATTATGGCTACAACTATTTGAAAATGTATCATCGTGATTGTTGCGTTAACACGCTCTGACCAATGGCATCGCTCTGAAAACTCGGACAAAACAAGTCGATGCTTTAACGCAACATTGAGCTGTATTTGAACGACTTAAGGATAAGTTTCCCAGTTCACTTACGAAACGCGACAGTCGTCTAATAAGTCAAATGGCTTTTATCAGGTGTCCGGTAAATGGAAAACTACTAATTAAAGTTGGTACTTCAGTCGAGACTTAAATGGAAGAGGTACGTTTGGTCGTAAGAAGTTAATTAATCTGCCTGTCGATGTAGCCCGTGGATCGTTCCCTGGAAGTCCGAAAGCGGTTTGTCCGATTGACTCTCTGTAGCAATAAATTCTCAAACTCGTGTTTGTGCTAAGAATTTGATGCGTTAACGATAGAGTCGATAGACGGATGATTAGCAGATCGCTTGTGGATATTGTTGTTACATAAGTCCGCACTAATGGTGCGAGGTGCTTGTAAAAGGTAATCTTACGCGCCGACATTTTAGCATACTTTTGCTACCAGGACTACAAACAAGATGTTGCACAATGGTAAATAAAATCTCTATCAGTCTAATTTGGTGTCGTTAAGAGGCCGTTGCACTAAGTTGTCGTAATAAAATTATGAAGGTAATTCCATTAGAAGCTGTCAGAGAAAGACAATGTGCTTTTAATGAACGACGGGACGAAGAAATTATTTACGCCACACACTGCGATGACACTACCATGGTAAAAGAAGACACAGAAATCTCGGTAATGATGTAAAGTGAATGGACTATGCGGTGATTACAGTGCCCGTAGATTCTTTGGAGCGTATCGTCACATAACTAATTGTCTAAATAATGATACTACAGAATTTAGACCATTGTGTTTTCTAATTTTCCACCGTCCATGTCAGTCCGAGACTGATCGCATTCCAAGCTTTATTTTATTATACACATCTAATGGAATATGTTATGATGACACAATGGATTGGATAGATCCAGTTCAGTAAATCTCCTATTGTAATAAAGAAGACGACATTTGGAAGACATTAAAATTCCCTATAGATCGTATAATTACAGATGACACATTTTAACATTAAGACACCCACGCGTTCTATGTTGTGGCTTTAAACTTGTATAATTTGTGTTAAAGCTGTAAAATATGGGAGTTTTGAGACCCTCGATTTCGGAGTTCCATGCATTTGATCGTTAATAAAATTATCAAAATCTAAACAGGTTATATGAGCATCGCTCGTGCGTCGGAGACTTCGTTTCGGTCCGACTTCAACTTATGAATGGAAATGGTTTTTGGTATTTTAAGTGTTTATAAAGGTCTTAAATAATTTATCGCTGCGTGATACTTCCGTCCGTCGAATTTATATGTTAAAATGGATGAGTGCTACCTCGAGCTTAAGCTACTGGGTTTTATTCGCTAAAGCCTTGGATTTCTCACTAGTTTCAACTCTCACGTCATGGTGGGTGACTTTTATTTTCAGGGTGAAATCCTGATATTGGAAGCCTCTTCTTAGGAAACTAAGGCATTAGAATGTCGATAGAGCGGTGAAGACAGTTTTTGCAGTGTTGTAGTATGTTTTGCTCTCGGTAGCGAACGGTTGCGTCAGCGGTCGTGATTCAGCCTCGCTCGTCAAAACCACTCAGGTACTAACCTAACCGGCATCAGAGCTGTAATTATTCTGAGCACACGTGGACATGGTTTATGGCCGTGCATGGCCTGGCTTATAAACGTACACCTTTTTGTTTAATAGGTTAACGACTTGTACTGTATCTTTATTGATCGACCAAATATGCAGGTGGCAAAACATTTTAAATAACATTAAGATTGCCATATTTTTCTGTATCGATTCAATTGAAAATCTTGCATGAACATAAATATATACCTTAAAATTTAAGCGTTTTATATACCCACATGATTTTTTTATTATATTATGCTATACTTGTAATTTTCACTTGGTCAACGAATGGACATGGTGGTAGGCTTATGGTAGGTAAGGTCGTCAGCCTTGTTTATGTTTTACGAAAAATATTCATTCAAATCTCTCCATCGAAGTCTATTTCTAAAAAATGAACCAAATAGGACGTCATGGTGAAACACAACTGGATTAATTAAAATTAAAATTATTTTAATAATATTTTGGTATAACTTTTTTGGGATCCTACCATTGTTTTGTATAAGTTAGGTAATTTGTACTAACTACAAGTACATCAAACACTTGTTATGTTTCGAAGTCAATTACAAGTGAAGACATTACATAATAGGCAAATGTTAGTGATGTCATCTCTATAATTATTTTGAGTTTGTTGCGTAACTTGTTAGTCTTTTGTGTGGTTTCTATCAATTTATGTTTTTGAACTCCTTCATTCAACAAACAGGATTTATCGAGAAAGTTTATGGACTTATGACTGTGTGCAATTAAGAAATCAGTGACTCATTTCCTTAAATTAATAATCAAGGCCAATATATCCGCTGATTGGGACATTATGATTATGACAGTTCACTCGATCATACATTGAGGCTTGCTATCCTCTGCATTTCATAAAGGGCAGATTCAAACTAACCCTGTTCTTATTTCATTGTCCATAAAGCCTTTTTTGAATTAACTGCGAACGAAACGACAACAATAACTTTAAAGCCTTTAGTATCGGATTGCAAAAATCGATGTTATTCGATTATTATGACAGCGAAGTGTTGTGACACGAAAACTTTGTCCGTAGATATATGGACAAGTTCGGACGTAAGACCGGTAGCAGTCACCAACGCTGGAGGTTATTCATACCTATTGGTATTACAAGATACGCGATCTAGCCTTGAAATTGACCATACGTTGACTTGTGAATGAATTGCCTTCCTAGATTGAATGGGAGCTATGACGATTTGAGCGAATCAAAAAACGTGACATAGATTGTTGACGTTGTTTACATACAAATTGCGTGTCCTTGGTGAAGGAAACTGAGGTCTAGCAAGCCTCCTTTGAGCTAAACAATCTAATTTGAATTGGAAAGTTAAGTTGAGACCATTCGCTACTGGCACAAAATTGCTATTATCAATCAAGATTAGGTTAAACTATGAGAGCGTGAAAAGATTCATAAAATGCAATAGAATTAGACGAATATGAAGTATGTATGTTTATAAAAAAACATTTTAAATATCTAGAATACGAGTAAGTTCTAGATAAATTATGAAAAAAAATGTGAGCAATCTCTAGACTCAAATCACAACAGTTTCGACAATTGACGCCACACCATGTCCGTAATTACCGGACGTGTAAAACCGGTAGTAAGGCACATCACTCACCGTTACTTGGCACATTCTGCCTTCACCTTAGTAGGTGCATTTATGTTAAAACCAGGTAGACGCCGACTATGACACAGATAAAAAAAATTGACTTTAAAGCGACCTTTGTCTAGTTTTTGGATTTGATATAGTTTTTTTTTGTTAATAACCAAGATGATGATGATTTCGAAGAGTTTTCAGAACACTTACACAACACGTTGGTTCTTACTGAGCAACTGACAAACAAAAATTATTAGTGTATATGCGAAAAAAAATTATTCGTCAATATTCGTCATACAGTCAGTGGCAGCCTGTTTTTTATGTGAATGCGTCCTTAAACGATGTGGTAACTCTTTCAATCAAATACTTTTTAATTAATTTTCTACGAAATTATGCTCCGGCTGTATTAATCAAAACTTGGTAATTATGATACGTCAGGCAGAAGTGAGAGGTATTCAAGTATATATGAATGAGATTGTCAATTTACTATTTTATTTATTACTAGAAAGTAAATGTGTAAAAAACAAAATGTCTATAAAAATGTGTGACTGTGCTTTGTGTCACATTGTCATGACAGACTTCTAGCGAAACCGTTAATTTGAACAAAATGTACAACTTTATTTAAAACGCACATTATTTGTATTAAATCTTAAATGCTGTAAATGGCCTCTAAAACTAATAAAATCTATTTATTATAACCTATATATATTTATTTTTATTAATTAATTTAAAAAAGTTTCAATTCTGTAAAAATACAACAGGAAAACTGTGAGGCTTTTCCTCATTACATTTTAAGTCTTACTTAGTTTTACTAAATATGTACTTAACTTGGAAAAAACTTCATAGCCTCTTTAATATCGGCACTTAATTTCAAGTCACGTTATTGTTATCTCTACAATGGTAATTCAGCTCAGCATGAACCCAGCTAAAATGAAAACAGTTGATATGCTCTGCTAAAAAATGTAAAGAAGTAAATATAGGATGACTTTCCACACGGCAGGTACTAAATAGCCCTAAACTAAGAAAGAGATAAATTATATAACCAGGTAGCTTATATAATACAGATAGATATACTTTTATTTGTAGCACATACTTATAATAGATAGGGCTGTTAGAGCCCTGCAAGGCTGACCCCCGGTTTCTGAAAGCGCGATCAACACTTATCAGCTGTCAAACCACTTGCTATCTCTATCTAATTTGATGTAAAAGCTGAAACAGCAAGTGACTTGACAGCCGATTAGTGTTGATCGAGCTTTCAGAAACCGGGGGTAAGATGCACCGCGAGATACATATCTATGTCGTCTCATTTTGCCACGGAAAATAGACTTATGTCTATTACTTTACGTGACGGTTAAGCATTAAAATTTGATATATAAAGAAAACTTTTCAAATTCAGTACTATCCTTTAGCGGATTTATTCATATATATATATATTTATATATAATCAGTAATTCAGTGTAATATTTTTTGTCACAATGTGGAGTGAGCCAGCTCGTGCCTTCATAATCTGTGGTTCGGATTAACCGACTGGTTATTTCCATACTAATTAATAAACATCAGGAACGCCTTGAACTTTTGATTACCCAAGAGCTGGACAATAGGATCTCTGTAACCATCTACTTGCGACCAACTAAGCACGGAGGCGCGTATCTAAGTAATTAATCGAAACTTATGATTGATTAAACACATTCAACCCAGCACGACTAACATTTAAATATTAAATCTATCTCATGACATAATACTTTAAAGTATTTTAATCTGAATTATTGCATTTTTATTTTGGAACAATATCTATACTCATGAATAAAACAATCGTAGTTTAGTCAGATGGAAAACATATTGGGAATTTATGTTAAACTTATTAGATATAACAATAGTTTAATTGTTGAAAGGTTGGACTGAACTTTAAATGTTCGATTGATGATAATATTAAAATATGTTAATTTATTAGTTTTATTTATGTAAACATTGAATCACATGCCAGAATTATTCTAACAATGCCAAAAAGAAATAAGTTATCAACAAAATTAGCAACAGCAGACATATCAGGAAGGATTTAGTTAAACTAGTAATAAGGAATCTTATACTATGTATGCTATTATATAAATTGAGTTGAAATGGTTGTCCAGTAGCCCCAACTATCTTTCGCTACAAGAGCTAGTACTTGTGTACCGACAAGTGTGAAGACGAGTGGCCAGCCCTTTCCGCGGTAGCACCCGTGAACCACGCGTTCGCGTTTCGACAAACAAACGCTAGTGATGCGTAACGCAAACTTGGGTGACGACTTGTCGATATTTACCTTGCGACTGCAAACAAAACTCGATATTTGCCCAACTCGCGAGGTAATGGTAGCTCGAGGTGTGCTTTTACTAACTACTTGTACATCCGTGGCTTCGCTCGTTTACCTCTGTTGTAATTCACACAAGACTCGCTACCGTAGGCAACTCGAAACTGAAGCTAAAAGTACAGGGTTCGTATATAATAATAATACAAAAAACAGGCCCGTTTACATACGCTATGGGTAATATACTCAGGATTATGCCTAAAATAAAATAATAAGGTTTTAAATGGGAAAAAAAAGAAACTAAAAGCCATAACTTCATTTTGAATTCCTTTATGTATGTTCCCGTCTCACTCTGAACGCTCGCAGCAGGGGGCGCCATCGTTCTCACCTCACGACGCGAGGTGGTAGCCGGTCTTTAATAAGTATCGATAAAATATGAATATTTATAAATGTTTTCAATGCTGATACCACACTGCCTACTCTAGAAAAGTATCTTATTATTCTCCTATTCGGTTACAAGTTAACTGTTCAACCATACCTCTTATTGATGGATTTGTAACAAGGTATCACGCAAGTTTTTATTTGTATAAAAGTTTAAGCCTTTTTATCAAAATAAAGATACGGTTAAGCGGCTATTGAGACAAGCATTAAACCTAAAACGGTTATAAATCTGAATTAAATTTGAACGTTAATTCACTCACAAACGTACCTATGTACCTATACTTTAAAATTGGAACTGGTTCCAAATTCAATTTGTAATTCGAATTACTTGGATTTAGATTAATTACCGACAAACTGTCTGAGAGACAGCAACAATTAATCCATACTAGGCATTTAGAGAGAGTTTCAAATTAATTACTTAGTTACTACATTTTTTATCAAAAAAAATAATTTAAGACAAAGGCATGATGATTAATATTCTTCGGGCAAGTTACTTAAAAAACGTTATCGTAAAGGCTATCATAGTGGGGTCTACAAACATTGAAACATCCTATTTTTTGAGTTGTAACAACCATGACTAGAGTCATGAAGTAAATTGTCATAATGACTACCGTCATGGACGAAACGATTAATGTGAAGCGTAGTTTAAATGATACGATCTGTCAAGTTTTTTAGTATTCCGTGAAACGAAACCATTGTTTTTAGACAATTATTACGCAACCCGTAAATGTGATCAAAACCTCATGAACGCATGATTATAGAATCGTTCAAGTAATGAGATTTAAAAAAGATCATTCCTTGAACTAAGTACCAATTTGTCATATATGTATTTTGTGCTAGGCGTGCTAGCGTGGAATGGACATGTCATGAAGTGGGAAGTGAGTCATCGAGACGTGTGTTAGATAAAGATGTTAATGGTCTTAGGCAGGTGAAAGAAATGAAGGCTAGATTGTGTGAATGGATGTGGATGGACTTAGAAGAAGAGGCAGGTCAAAGATATGAAGGATGGACTGTGTGAAAGATAACTTGAGTTAGTAAAAAATGAGGTTGAGATGACGATGTTAATGGAGAGTGTAAGAAGAAAACCTGTTGTGCTGACCCTACTTAGCGTAGGATAAAGCAGAAAGATAATGATGAATATTTTTTGAAAATAGAGTTCATTAATATTAGTAAAAAAAAAGTTGAGAAATCGTAAAACGAAATGTACCCAAAACTAAGACTTGACTTTTTTAAAAATAAATAGGGTAGTTCGTTTTTACAATTTACTTATATTAGGCGTTGAATAAACGACTTCGTTATAATCGCCAGTGGTACCTGCAGCTTAACGACCACAGTAAAATTGTGATTGTCGCTTCCAAAAAATAAACTTAATTGTGTTGGAGTGTTGATGATATAAACAGTAATTACCTATGGTCACAGAAAATGTTATTAAAATGCGATTAGCCCGACAAACCCAGCCAACCAAGGTGACAATTTCATTCTATGGCATTAGATGGTAACCTCTACCTGTCAATTTAGTTTTTTTTGTCATGTCACTAGTTTCTTTCGAAACAGTGCGGTGAAAGGATTTTAGGTGCGCGACAATAGGCTCCTTTCGATCACTTGACACAAGTTATGGAACTTGTTAGGTTCTATACAACATGCCGGTTTCCTCACGATATTTTACTTCACCGTTTGAAAGAACTGGCATTGTGTTGTGCACATACATTTTTGAATAGAAAAACTCATACACGATCGGTTTTGAACCCACGACCTTAGAAACGGAAGACGAGGGACCACCAGTGCACTTATTTAATCTCTTTTGCTCCAGAATTTACTGTAAAGTTGGATAACGCTGGACCGAAACAGCTTGAGGAATTTGATCCAAAGGCACGGTAGATATCCTCTCAGATATCGTAGCTTTAAAAAACACATTACCTGCGCGAAAAAAGCGTAACTTTAACGTTTGAAAAAGTTTAGCATCAAAAAGGCGTTATCGATATAATACCGGCATGTATCATAGTTATACCGTAAAGGTACTTTTATGTAACCACCTGTTCTCGACAAGAAGCATTTGAAGGCGGGATATTTCCTAAAATAATTATCATGAACATCTTTCGTTGCAGTGGTCGCCGCGGGGTGCTATTGTTTTAAGGATTTTTTTATTGCTTTTGGCAACCCTGAACAATGGACCGGGGAGGTAATTCTGCGTCGGATGCGTCTTTAGCTTGTGGCGATCGGAGGACAGTGCATATGCACCTTTATGTTTGTTTTTTATTATAATTAAAGAGCGCGATTTTCATAAAACCTGATTTTAAATGCAACGGAGAATCTCTGATTGTAACAAAATAATGGATGAAATATTATAAATGACTAGTTGCGCCCCGCGGTTTCACACGCGTACATTTGAATGCCGGTATTACCATGGGATAAAAACTAGCCTATGTGCTATTCAAGACTATAACCTATCTCTCTACCAAGTTTCATCTAGATCCGTTCAGCCGTTCCGGCGTGAAAGAGTAACAACATCCATCCATCCACATCATACTTAAAAACTTTCGCGTTTATATTTTATATATTAAGTAGGATAAGATTATACTTCATACGAGGAACCTTATAAATTTTTAACCATTTGGCCCGGTTATGTACCATAGGTATGCACCGGTAGTAGAAATATTTTGAATATGAATCTAATTCAATACTTTTTGACTTTATCTTTGCCAATAATTTCAGCATTGTTTATCTTAGCATTGAACACTGTGACAGGTTTAACGCATTCTTCATGAAAACATTATCACGGGTTTAAACAAATGACATGATTTTTTCGAACCAAAGAAGCAGATGTCCGCTAAGTGCAAACTGTAATTTTCCATAATTTTTATCATCGATGGCACATTTCGACACCTAAGTATTGCGCAGTAAAATTAATTTGAACGGAAAACCGTTTTACGATCATTAATTTAAAGTACAATAAAATGTAATCAGCATTAATTTGTCGCTTGTATAAAAAGTGAGCGGTTATAAACCGACCTACTTTTAAATTGCCTTATTTTATTGATAATTAAAACTAATACTGTAATTACAACTAATTGTAAATCAGCTGGATTAGCCGTGCGTTAGTACCTACGCGGCGTTTATACATCTTTATCATTGTTTATGATTTAATTACAGGTTAATGTTTGGACTCGTTAACTCGTATCGGCTTGTAAGGTGTAAAGTTTAATACATATTCGGTCGTAAAACGTAAAACATCTAACTTCTTCTGCTCTTACATTTCGATTTAATATTCGGATTCAAAAGTAACTTATTAATAATTATTGGACGCGCCTTCTATATCTTTGTGTATATGTGTTAGTACTTAAGTAGTTTCTAGTTTGTAAAGTAAAGTAAATATATTTTCTGTTAGCTAGCAATTGACCAACTATACTTAAAACTGCCTTTAGCTATAAATAACCTACTACTATTATAAACGCGAAAGTTTGTAAGTATGGATGGATGAATGGACGTTGACGCTGGAACGGCTGAACGGATCTGGATGAAACTTGGCAGAGAGATAGATTATAGTCTGGAATACGTAGGCTACTTTTTATCTCGTGGGAATACCGGAATTTAAATCAGCGCGGATGAAACCGCGGGGCGCAACTAGGTAGTATCTTATATTTTTTGAAAATATCATAATTGTTTTAGTCGTTTAATATTGAATTGAAGTAAAAATATTTTTACTGCGTTCTAGTAGTAGCGCAATTCTCAATATGACAGTAGTAAAACTCTCTATCTCTCTCTCTCGCTTTAATTTACACTCCCTCAGCATAAAATCACAGTGCATTATGAGAGGCACAAAGAACTGCGACTCTTAGTAACTTACTAATTAGTCATCATGACAGCCACTAAAGGGCTTCGTTGGAGTTTTGCTGCATCATACTCGTAGCTATTTCTGAACTGAATAAACGCACATTCATATAACGACCCTTACAAATGTCCACTACAATTGCAACGAACACAAAAAACTTAATTAAAGTGACACTTGGCATGCATAATGAAATGATTCACTCCCAATGGGAGATAGGATAAAGGAAATAGCACACTGGGTAGAGATATTCCAACGTGTTTGGGAGAGATTAATAGTTTTCACAAGGCTGACAGTACAGCAGAATTTTTTTTTAGGCTTTACCTACATTTGGCACAATATAATTTTTTTTTGCAAGAACTATTAGCAATCCATGAGTGAAAAGTTTTTTTTGAGTACTTTCTAATTCACATAATTTTTCTACAATAACAATTCAGGTTGCATGCATGAATGCAGTAAATTCATTAAACATTTTCCGCTAAGACACAAATAAAATTTGAAGAATAGAATATTTTTACAAATTATTAAAACGAAGAAGAAAACTTACCTCTTTTGTTCACTCTTCTATTCTGCTCTTTTTCTACTCTTTTGTCTACTCTTCTACTCTCAATGTTCTATTTTCTTAAGCAAAATGTCAATATTGCTAAAAAAATCTAAATATTGCTTTATAATAACATAGTTTTTATCCTAATGAGAAGTCGAAATATTTTTTTAGTCTTAAATAGGGTTTGAGAAGAAGTAAGTACTTTTTCCTTATCGAGACACTATAAAAGTCGTATGATGGTCGATAACAACTATCCTTAGATTGTAAACTCAACTCGAAGTTAGTCATTGGTTTTTACACACTTTTAATAAATCATGATGGTATCGTCAAAATATGTGACAAGTATTACTAGATTTAATGAATTTAATGACAAATCCACCCACGCATTTTATAAATATTGATCAAATTAATTGGCAAAATTCTAATTCTTCATTCTCAATAAATTGACGCCTTGTTTTTTTTACGAGCACTCTAATTAGTAAAGCGTTTTCTTAAAAATCAATGGATATAAACTTTTAACATTATTAACAGGTTTTAGTAACAAAAAGGTATATAAATTAAACTAATGTGTTCCTTTCCTTACAATCAAATTTGATGGAATATTACCATAATTTCTATAAAATGAAACGGTTCATTGTTTCGACAATCCTTTGTTTGTAAACACTGTAGTACCTAATATACAAGGCCATAGTAGCTGATTTTAGGGTTGTCAGAACGTGTGTTACTATGAAGAAAAAGTTTTCTTCTGCTGATCGATTTTGAATGAAAAAAGACTACAGATAGAGATTAAGCTACACAAAGCCAAAGAAAAATAGAGCTTACTAAAATGAAATTAAAACGAGCAATATGCAAAAAATTTAATGTAGGTAAGTACCAAGCCTGTGTGTTGCCGTGTGTACCATGAATAATATACACCTGAATAGATATACTCTGAATTGTAGATATAATATGTACTAGTTGCACCCGCGGTTTCACCCGCGCAGATTTAAAGCCCGGTATTCCCACGAGATAAAAAGCTCTGCCAAGTTAAATCCAGATGTGCTATTCCACTCTAAGCTATCTCTCTGCGAAGTTAAATTCAGATCCGTTCAGCCGTTCCGCCGTGAAAGAGTAACAAACATCCATACTTATAAACTTTCGCGTTTACAATATAATAAATATTATTAGATACCTGAAAAAAACACTCCTTTTGAGATACTACTGTTGTGCTAATGTTGTTGCATAGGGACAGCACTCAGTTATCAAAGACATAAATGTCTCATTATCTTGTCATTTACTACACAAGGGGTGTGTCACCATGACATACCTACTAGTACCTATCGGCAATAAAGTCGATAATTATTGACCGAACGCAATTTTTTTCTGTGTCTTTGAGCATTGGTATCAGATAAATAAACTAAGTAAATACAAATACCTACCGACAAAACAAATTATGAAAACATGGTATAGACTTAGTAGCTCTAGAGTATATTTCGTTGGTGACTCTGATGAGATTCTGTTGAGATGATGATGAGACTCTCTTCTAAGTATGAAAGTAAAATAAATAAATAAATAATGCTGGACAATCCACACAGCACTATCTAGCCCCAAAGTAAGCTACTTAAAGCTTGTGTTATGGGTACTAGATAACTGATATATTTAATACATTATATACTTACATAGATAGATATTTTTTATTATACATAGAAAACACCCAGACCATCGGAACAAATTTCTGTAGATCGTACACAAATTTGTTCCAAGGCAGGAATCGAACCCGCAACCTCTTGCGTCGCAGGCAGGCTCCCGCCCGCTGCGCCACAGAGGTCGTCAAAAATATATTCTAAATATCGAAAAAATAAATAAATGAATATGCAATGAGCTATTTATATTTACCTAGTGCTTACTACCTACCATTCAGGATACATGGCACCTAAGAACTAAGAAATTATCAATTATGGTGATCCATGGGTTTCTAAGGTATCAGGCATCCAATAGTAATTCTTATTTGAACTGTTTGAAGATCTAATTGAGAATAATCTTTGCAAGTCGTAAATTTTAAAACAAAACATACCAATGTTTTCGGGAAACATCAAAAAACATTACATATATTATACTGAACTTCAGTATCTCAACATACAATAAACTGAATTTTAAGCCCATCAATAACAGGCACTTTCGAAATAATATTTCGTAGTATTACAACTCCTATACATAAAAAAAGGTTTTCCTGTCTTATAGTATAGGCAATGACCTGTAAGTATCTATCGATTATTTAATAGCAAACAAAAGATAACGGTTTTCGAGTTATCGCTAATTATGTGTAGATAACATGGTATTAGTAATGCCGAAGGGTATCTTCCCAAAGTCACTTTAGAAGCTGATGATGAAATATAATGTTTATGACGAAACAATCCAACGCCATAACACGTTCAACAAAAGGCGTGCATTTTGACGATTGGTTGTTATTTTTCGCTTAATTTATGTTACTTGTTTGCTATTGCAACTAAGTCTATTCGGTCAATAGTTAGCAGTCATGATCATCTTCCTCTTCCTGCCTTTATCCCACTCTAAGTGGGATCTACACAACAGGATTTACTCCTCCACTCTTCCCTAACATTCGTTCTCTGTCCTCACTCCTCTCTTGAAATAGTTAAAAGTAATTTATAATTAAAAATCTGAGGCAGGATCTATCGTTCTGTCATCATAAAAAAATAACGCCGGTGTGCACGCCACTGTGGACGCACGTGAACGTGTTTGTTGTAGGTATAACAAACGCGTTCTTCCTGCGTCCCGCGCGCGATTCCTCGCTAGACAGCGAGCGCATTATTGGTCATAACCTAACCATTTTGATCTATGGACAAAAACGGTACGAGTTCGTTTCTGACTACCCTCCTTAGACATTCATAGATCGTGAGTACCACAAGAATAAAAAGATGGCGTCCGTGCCTGAGGATGCCGTGCACTTTAGGAGATAACTTCCTGAAACCATTTACTCAGCTGAAACTGTACTAGATATCTACATCGTAAAATGGAACCATTAATTACAGACTTGCTACTAATCGAAGTCGGAACTGTTATATTTACCTTATTTCTCCATATCTGTAGATAGGCGGCAATATAGTGGGGATTATGTCAAATAATGACCGTTATCTATAATGTTATTCAAATATTTTCATTACTTTAATGAAAAAATACAGCGTTTTGTGCTTCTACTTTCACTACATAAACTTTATAAATATACATATTTTAGATTAATAAATAATAAATAAATGCTGGACAATCTACGCAGCATCATCTAGCCCCAAAGTAAGCTACTCAAAGCTTGTGTTATGGGTACTAGATGACTGATATATTTAATACATTATATACTTACATAGATATATATTTTTATTATACAAACACCCAGACCAACGGAACAAATTTCTGCAGATCGTACACAAATTTGTTCCGAGGCCGGTATCGAACCCGCAACCTCTTGCGTCGCAGGCGGACTCTTGCCGGCTGCGCCACTGAGGTCGTCAGATTTTTTGATAATCAAAATTAAAAAATAAGTGTGGTTCCAATCCAATATCTTACATAGCCTATAAATGCAAACGCTCTCCATAATATTTTCCAATTTTCTTCGAATATACCTACTACAATGATTCCTGAAGAAGTTATAGGTACTAAAACATCTTGTGAAGTACGCAAGGTATAACAAGGCGTGTTAACGTACACCTTTTATAAATTAGGTAAACAAACATATTGTGACATACATGTACATGGTCTTAGAGTATACAGTAGCATATACAGACAATGTTGCTCAAGATCATTCTAATTTGCAAATGCCTAGTACATAATCCTAATGAACGACATTGTACCTAGTAGTAAAGTGACTTTGTCAGTAGAACAAGCGACAACTCGAAAGGCCTTATTCTGAACGCACGCTCACAAACGAGAACGGTACACGGTCTGCGTTCAGAATAGCGACTGTGGGCCGGCAAGTTCGACGGCTGGCCTTGGTAGAACCAGTCTGTCTCGTCCGAAACACCTCTGGCAATTATTCAATAAAACAAAAGCATCCACCACGCCGCTTTTACTCCACAACAGAAATGCGTTCCGAATTATAAATTGATCTTTGATTTTGTTGCAAATTAAGACACCAGTTTTCCAGCGTTCTTTTTGGTTGACGCCAACTATACCTGCTCTTCTATTAAATACGTTGCCAATAAATAATTTAACAAAAGTAAAAATATAGCACTCTTTATACAGAACATTTACGTTACGAGTTAGTTACTTAGAATCAGTTACATGAAGCAAATGTCTAATCTCAGACAGAACGTTACGATCGCCCTGCATTATTCACGCACGTGCGCGACAAAACGAGCCCTATTATCAACCACTAAAGAAATCCCCGGCACGGGCCGCTGAAAAATGTTCCAAGAAATTTGATATGACACCGTAGTTATACATCCCGACTTCGAAAGGCATTGTAAGCGCCACAGACGCGAGACCAACGAAATATTTCAAATGCAAATCGTGCTAACGCTATGAATGTAATAGTTTGTCGTGGCATGCGCACGCGCCTCGAACACCGGAAACAAATTATCATAACCATATAAGCACGTACAAAATCGACGAAAAACTTATTGATGTCGCTCAACTGATAAATTGCGCTAAGCGAGAAAATAAGACCGGAAAGTAGACACCGCAATCGTTTGAATACAACATCCGAAGTAGATAATAAAGTCTGTCTAAAAGAACGTTAGGAATTCCAATACGTTTTTATACGTTTCTCATTCAGGCATTCGTTTATTGTAACGGTTGTGACAACGTTTCTGTGATTTTTTATCATAATAATTTATTTGGTTCAATAATACACTTTAGTGAGGAACTGTCACCGTGTGTAAATTTCGAGCATTCGAAATTCGGAGATCGATTCTTGTGATGCCGCCATATTTGTTGACATTCGGTTTAAAATGCGAACGCGACCGATTTAGAGAGGAAATTATGGAACACCTTCTTGGTGAATTTGAAAAATGGACTAACGGGCATTGTGGAATGAATAAATATAGGTAAACAGTTCAGGTCATCTTAAATTGGAAACACGTGTAGTCGGAGTAACGGTTACATCAATAACGTTCTAAATTTAAAATGGTTAGCCAAGGTGAAAAAAATATTATCCCCTTATTTTTTACTATGAAAACAATCACAAAATGTCCACAATTTAGGATTTAACTCGATTTAGGAGCACATACAGAAAAATTAAATACAGAGAAATGCACTTTGAGAAAAGTTTCATCTATTCCGACTGACAGAATAATTTACTAAGAAAAGTTTTGTTAGGTTTGTTAATGTTACCTGCACCTAGCCTACTTACCATTTCTTGAGGTAGGTAATGTAGATCTATGGAGGTATGTACATAGATGAAGTACCTGTTTTAAGTAAGTGTTTACCTCTAAGGTATTTTTCTAGGTATGTAATATTATACCTACTCATTTTATGTTATGTTTGATCATATTATTTTTAATTTGCCTCGCCTACTCGATTTATGGTAAAATAAAATTAATGTTTATAATTAAATTTCTAAGGAAATTTTATTGAGCAATTTTAGAAATAATAACTTATTCAGTCATAACGAATTTACGATCAGTTAATAAAATTAATTTATTAACCTGAGTAATACATAATACCTATTTATTAGTATCGATACAAGCAAGAAGCTATCGACATGTATCGATATTTATACCCACTTAATAATCTAAGTAGGTTACAAACTACCACGCTTTTTTCTGCCGCCAAGCAGCAACGCTGTGTTTCGGTTTGAAGAGTCTGGTCGCTGGTGTAATTACAGGCACATGAGGCTTAACATCTGTACGCCTCAAGTTGATGGACGCAGGGCAGTGCATCGTAGGTCACGTTCCTATTGTGCGTGACCTACGGGGCAATGTTTTGTTTATAGGTGATGGTTACCACTTAACATCAGGTGGGCCATCTGCTTGTTCCATCAGCTAGTTGTAAAAAAAAACCTATGTAGGTACCTGGATATTATATTCTACTTCACAAAAAGGATTAATTGAAAAAAACAGTTACCTACTTATTCTTGGGCGTAATCGCTAGTGTTTCAATCCCAGTCTTTCAGATGTGTGAGCTTATCTTAGACCAGCATCGTCGTTGCATCTATTGTCGCGTCTAATAAGATGGAAGTAGGTGAAACATTTTGAACGCGGTCGCTGACTTGAACGCAATGAGGAAAACCGTTTATAACCTTTTTCAAATACGCTTTTATTTGGCTTTTATATCTTTAGTCGATTGGTCAAACTGAAACTTGGTTTTAATTTGAAATAAGTTTCGATACTTAAATATAAATTTTTATTTACGAAACCTACATAGGAATGACGGAAGATGGACAACGGCGATTACGGAATGGTGGCCCAGAGGCGCTCAGCGACCACGAGGCAGACCACCCGCCCGATGGTCGGACGATATAGTTGAAGTAGTTGGGCGGCAATGGCAAAGACTGGCACAGGACCGGAGAGAGTGGCGTTTTAAAGAGGAGGCCTATACCCAGCAGTGGGTGCATACAGGCTGAATAGATAGATAGATAGATTTGCGAAACCCTAACTTTTAAAAACTCTACCAACGCATTATTTTATTAAAATCGCAAGTATTAGGGTCCCAAATATTTATTAAAATTATTATAATAGGTAGGTAAGTAGTATCATAAGTATTGAAACTAATTACGAACATAAAGTGGGTAAATATTTTAAAAGACTGCAATGACGAAATGCAATATTTCAAGTGGCAACTGGCGTTAGTTCCTCTACCTCCCACTAGATGGCGCTACTTGTATGATTAGCCATGCGAGTTCTAATTGAAATGAAATGAAATTTTGAAATGAAATTTATGAAATGAAATGAAATTTATTTGGATTCGTAACAAACATCACAATATCTTATAAAATAGGGTTAAATTTTAAATGTAGTCACAACAGTGATTTTTAACAATTTTTTACTGAAAAAAGTATAAAATCTATTAGATAAGAACAATACTACCGTCCACATAAATAATTTTTTTGAAGAGGATTTTCTGGGTGGTCTGTTGTTATTTTAGGTAGGTAAGTATATTTTATCCGGTCCACTTGTAGTTTCTAGACTATTCGTTGCAATATAACTTTGTCAAAAAAACTAATTCTAACCACTGAAAATTATAATGAATTAGACAATTTATTTTTTTAGGAATATTGAGATCAAAAAACGGGATATATGCTTATCCCGATTTTCCGGGTTACATTGTTTTACTTTGATACAGTTTTGGCACAAACGTATCTTAATCGTAATTATAACCTATATCGTACGCATAGATAACATTTTGGAGCAACAATAGAAAAGTTTATAATGTCACTTAGTAGGTACTTTTCATTATTTTTGAGTTTTGTTTCGTTGCCAGGGCAAGAGGTAAGAGGTGGCTTTGAGTCCTGCGGCAAGAATTTGTTGCGGAATGTTGAATTTTTTTGGGCCAGCTTCTGATGCTCACGAAATCATTAAAATCATCATCATCACAAGCCTTATTATTCGACATGGGCCTTCCTCATTATGGATTAAGTTGCCGTGGCAAATTCGCGAGAGCAGATTGGTAACCTAGGCCACACTGATGCTTAGTTTTCAGTAGATGATGCTACGCTTCCTCTGGTTCGTTCCCCTACAACAATTACGCGGAGATGTAAACTCTCCATTAATGTGTACACATGACCTCTGGGTCAAAATCAAAATCAAAATGGTCTTTATTCTGTACAATCACAGAAATCACTTTAAAACGTTTATTACACTACTAGCGATCCGTCCGCGCGCCCCTGCTTCGCACGGGTGCACATATCATGCATGTATTATACATATAAACCTTCCTCTTGAATCACTCTATCTATTAAAAAAACCGCATCAAAATCAGTTGCGTAGTTTTAAAGATTTAAGCATACATAGGGACATGGGGATATAGGGACAGAGAGAGCGACTTTGTAGTGATGATGTGAATCTACGCCAGTTCGTCGCGACCTAAGCCTTGAAGAACTGGCAAAACCTAAGCTTGGTTTCTAGCGTACCTATTATAATTATTTATTACGAAATCTACCCGATATTTATTGGTATAATTTTGAATTTAAGATAGCTAAAGAACCTGTTTTCGTCTGTTACTTTTAAAAGTTATTGTGGTAAGATGTGGTAACTTACTTTCTTGCTACCAAAAGTACAAAAGACACAGAACAAAAGACAGGCGCTGATAAACCCAAGCGATAATCTGAATATCGGAAGCAGAATTTTCCTCAAAGACAATCCAGAAGATTGTAAGGAGAGATACCGCCTCGGCTTATTACCCCAATGTTTTCAACACATTAAAATTGCTAATGATCTTCTTGTACAAAATTTTAAAAATAACATTTGCTTTTTATAATATTTATTTACTGAAAACGTTAAAATTACGACACAATATATATTTATTTATATATATATTTATTTTTTATAATAAGGTCCCTATATTTTATATTTGCTAAGTTTCAACATCTAAAGTAGCTACTTACCTACGAGTATATTTATTAAGGATAACATAGAAGACACGAAAGATTTAAAATACAGTTCAAGCATCTAAAGTACCCAGATATAAGCTATACCTATTATGTAATAGAAGTAGGTAGATGAGTATTTTATTATACGTAAATTCTTCACTAGGATTTCTTCTGCTACTAACCCAACAAAGTAAGTAAAGGTGCGTTGGAGTAAATCCGGAATGGGGTACCGTTTCCAAATATCTATTGAATAATCTAATAAAGGCATCGACATTTTCAAGTTGACAAAGTTTATCTAGGTGTCATATTTATTAAATACCTTGTCAATGGCGCCAGTCTCAAAATCTGATTTGGATTTATTTTTGAATCTAGGTCCTAATCCTAAATGTAATCACTAAGCTAGATTCTAATCAACAGCAATCTACTTAGAATACCTACCTCGGCCTGCTTTATGATGACAAGGTGTGCTTTATGAGGACAAGTCTATGCAGTACCTACCTACCATCTGATATTTTTTTTCTTATTAGAATTCAATGGTAGTAGACATTATTAAATAAAATTGAGTCTGCAATACCTATGTTGAAAATGCGGAAAATGGGGGCGTAACTAGGTACTTAGGTATTTTCGAGATTTGAACATAACAGAGTAGATACAGTATTTTTGTGATTTCTTAGGTATTTTGAAAATATTTTCGACTGTTAGGAAATTGACCACACCTGCACCATCAGACAATCTAATAAAGAAAGAAATAGGTATTTATAAGATTATCGCCTAGACACATTAAATGCAAAAACAAAAGCCGAAGAATGGGCTCAGTGTGTACATCTTGTTAGAGACCTACGTCCGAGTGAACTAAGATATGTTAGTCAAAGTTAAAGTCAAAATATATTTATTCAATAAAATCACAAGGACCACCTTGAACCGTCTTAAAACTAGGTGACTCTATAGTGCCAGTTCCACGCGATCAACACCGAGAAGAACAGGCAACCAACTTGGCTTGGTATCTATCGCTCTTGGTATCTATCCTATCTTGGTTGATGATGTTGATTATGATGAGACGCATTAATTATTACAATGCCACAAGGTGCTATTACTTTCCATTCAGAAATAAGTGCATAATAATATTTAGAAGGTGGCTGATTAGCATAACGTCTTCGGTGGCGCTATTGTGTTGTGTCGCTATTCGCACCAACCTCATGCACCCACGCACTGTTCTAAAATCAATTATAGATTCTACGAGGCTTCAAATTAAAATTTGACAGATTGTGGTCTGGTTTAAAAGTTGCCAAGAATTTGTGAATTATAGGGTATAAAATCGAAAACTAGGTAGGTATCCTTTTTGTAATATCATCGACAGAGACGTCTATAGTTTTATCTTATTAATTTTGTTAAAAGTTAGTTAGACAACTAGCCTATCCAAAGTTGATTTAGTCTGAAATAAAGAATTAAGAAGTAGGTAGGTATATCTACTTTGGTACCTAAAACTAAGTAAGTACCCGACAATTTTTTAGTAGGTAAATAGGTACCTACCTAGGTCGGTAGTTGTTCCTACCTACGTATCGCTCTATCGTTTTCTATTAACCAACGTTCTGGAAGGTGGGTTGGTAGGTAAATAAATAAAAAAAATATAGCCCCAAACTAAGCCAAAGCTTGTGATATGGGAAATTCCTTAAAATCTTGTTCCGTCTCCTGGTAATGTAGGCAATAATAGATTACATACCAGCAGTGCAAGATAGATGCTTATCTACTATGATTAATGGATCTGGAATATCGATAGATTGACGGGGGAATTATTTGGAGGCAAGATGGCCGCCCCGTTGCGCGGGAATGCAAGCGCGCGCGCTGTTTATTCTGCAAAGTTTTGTATTTTGTATTTGGAACTAAGTAGACAAAAAGTGTGGTGATTGAAATTTAGTACCTACCTACCTACCTCCTCTATTTTTAGCGTTTCTTTTTGTTATTATTTATAGTTTAAGTAGGTTCATTGTAAGTGGGCAGGTAGGTAGGTATTTCGTGTTAACCTCACTAAAAAGAAATTAATTAAACTCACTGATTGGTTATTTTACTTTCGAAAATTTAGTGTTTTTATTGTTACCTAGGTAGGTAGGTATTACTTTCCGTACAGTAAAGGTTATGGCACTTAGGTAGTTAAGCCATGGAATTATAATTCCAATATTGTTGTTGACAATTATTTTATTATATTAACAAGTTCACTCAGGTTCGTAGGATAGGTAGGTGGTAGGTAAGGTACCTAGTTTAAGTCTATCCCTTGATAAGTAGGTACCTAATAGGGATTTAACTAACCCACAATATAGGTAGGTACCTAAATAGTCTATATATAGGTATATATCAATATAGGTAGGTAACTTAATACCTAAGTAAAGACGAGTCAGAAAATTAAAAATAATCAAAAACATAAATCATCATTATTTTATCGAGGTTAAATTTATTTTTGAACTTACGTTTTGTATCTAGCAATTACCTAGGTAGGTAAGTACCTACTTACCTACCTAGCCAATGAATGTCATTCGAATCATTCAAAGATGAATGTTTTAATCGTACCTACGTACCTAACTACGTACCTATAAGATCAAGCAAGACTTTTTCAGCTTGGATTGTTTGAAACAGAAATCGCAATTTTATCGAAGGGGATAGGTAGATAACATTTTGAGCAAGTTTTTTTTTGCGTTAGTTTATAAAATTTTCAAGATGAAAATTCAGCAATTAGGTACCTATTATTCTGATAACACTAACCGGACATAATAATATTATATTTTACATTTATTCATCCCAGAATTAGTACTTAAATATTCAATATAGAACATTATACAGGTGTTCGTTTAATCCGTAATTAGGTAGGTAGGTAACCCATGTAGTACCTAGGTATTTGGTATTTACTCACCAAAAGGACCTAACCTACCTAGTTTTTCTACTCGATAGGTCAATTCAGATTTCCAAATAGTAAATAAAATATATTATGTGTTAATTCAAAATAAAAAAACACATGAAAAATGATTCATGTAGGTATGTTGTAGCTTTTTAAACAGACGTCAACAATTGCGTACAACCTATTCCAACAAGATTTTAATAATATTATTTATAAAAAGCTTCAAAGTAGAATCAGCTCTCAGTGAGATTCAGTTTTGAAAATCTATTGTAAATATTAACCTGTGAGCATCGCCTGCAGTACGCAGCTAAACTCGTAATTGCGGCATAGCACGCAGTCACTTTTTAATCACTTGTCCAGTATCCAACTTAGTAAAACTCGAACAACACTTCAAAAAGTTCAGTCAAAACACTAGTAACTTTGTTATTGCACCAAAAACACGCACTGTAACCGTTAATGAGGAACTAAAGTTGTGTTGGTGTTGTCTTGTCGTTCGGATTGTTGTCGGCGCGGCGCGCGCGACGTGTCACAGTCAACGGTCGCTGGCACACTGCGCGGCCGGTCGCGGCGACCCCCCGCCCGTAGCGTACCCTCCCCGCGCCCCTCGAGAGGCGGAGCTGCCGAGCGAGCCGAGGCGATGCAAAGCCCTAATTACGCTCAACGGGCAAAGCGGGACGGCGATAGCAAGTGGGCGCGAGCTATTAGCGCGCGGAGAGCGGGACGATGCTCGTCTTAAGTATTTTGTATAAGTAATGAGAGGTGCGGGTGCGGGGGGCTGCATCTCCCGCCAATCTTTAATGTTGATTACGGCCGCTGCCGCCTATGTGCGCCCCTCATTAACGCTTGGCCACGCCTTGATTTAATTACACTCGCTTTAATTGTCATTACTCTCGGACTCGGACGCCAATAGTTTTTGCTTGGATTCTGCGTACCCGAGTCCGAATGGTCTTTGTTTGGTATGCAGTGAGATGATTGTCTCGTTACTTAATTTTAATTTGCCAAAAAAATAATTTTTATGTAGGGTTGGAAAACATTACCTAATGACAACAAAATGGAACTAGGTATTTAAGTCGCTTCAAGTATTGCTGCTTTTTGGTAAAATCCACCTTCCTTTAATAAATAATTCCAAAAACGATGTTCTATTTATAACCTACCTACCTACATGTCAAAATATCAGATAGGTATGTTAGTTCACCGACTCATAAGAAACTACAAAAAAAATTGGCAATTACCTACTAACCAACCATTTGGTATCTAATTATCTCTTAATAGGTACACATGTTCTTCTATTTAAAAAAGTGTTGTTATTAATTTAATTAGTTTAATTTAATTTATGTTTAATGTTGTTTGCTTATGTTTAATTTTTATTGATAATTTGAAATATTTTTTTTTGGAATCCACACTGACTTTTACCTATAGATAGGTAATAGATACAATTTCTGAGTCGTTTTGCTTAGAGCTTGCTAGAAATAAAGCCTATTTAAGACTTTTAAAAGATTCATTTTAAAAAGGGTGAATCTAACCTGAGCCTACCCTATACCTAGGTTAGGTACATACATATAGGTACCTCTTAATCGAGAAATACCTAGGTGTATAGTTCTGTACCTACCATTGTTATAAAACTTCTTCTCCATGATCGTGTCACTAACTCACTAGTTTCTTTCGAAAAAGTGTGGTGAAAGGATTTTAAGTGCGCCTCAAAGAAGTCCTTCTCTCTCTTTATAAAGCTGTAATTATAAAATTAAAATTGGCAGGTAGAGCTAGCGAAGGGCTCTACTAGAGTTTGTAGGTAGGAAAATACTCATGAGAAAAAAGGCTCTACTAAAGTTTTTAGGTACAGGGAACCAAACACTAAAATTAAAATACTCATAAGACAAAATGGTAGTAAAGTTAAAAAATGCTATTAAAGTTTTTAATTAGAGGGAACCAAACACTAAAATTCTCATGAAAAAAAGGCTCTACTAGAGTTTTTAGGTACAGCGGGAACCAAACACTAAAATTAAAATACATACTCATCGGAAAAAATGTTTTTTCGCTATAATTTACTCCCAAGCTGCCTCTATAAAATCTGAGATAAATTCTATATTATTTATCGAAACAAAAATGAAATTACTTTAGCCTTTGACATATTGTGACGGTAGCTTGGCTGGCAATAAATACATAAATGTTTCCCTCAAGTCTCAACATTGTGGTCTGCACGCCCACCCACGGCGCTTGCGCATGCAAAAAATACGTCGAAGCTACCTGTCCTACTGTTTGGATAGGTGTCTAGTTATTAATATGGAATTTTCGAGGGGAACTGTCAATTAGGTAAGTGCAAATAAATATAAAATAGTTTTAGCAGAAAATAAATTCAAGGAGCAAAACTTATAGGGCCTTACTACAAAAAAATAGGCAAACGTTAAACACTGCCTAAACTTTTGACATCTCTTGCCATTGCGTAATGGCAAACAGAGACAGCGCCAATTTTAGACACTGTTTAAATTTAGACACCGTTTTGTAGAACTGACTGACAGACTGTCTTCCAGTGCCTAGTGTATTTTCAAGACCAATTTTCATACCTTCCAACAAAAATACTCTATTTTTGATACGATAAATTAATACTCTATTTTTTATACAATAAATACATGGTGTAAGAAATAAACAGGTATTAGAATTTCTCATTATATTTAATTTTAAAAGGTCCTGTCAATTCTGATAAACCTTTAAAAAAATTATTTACTATCATTATTAATAATTATTCATTCAATTAATTAATAATTAATTAGGTTATTTTTTTTATACAAGAAGCTTATGGCCCACCTGATGTTAAGTGGTAACCATCACCTATAAACAAAACATTGCCCCGTAGGTCACGCACGTACGTTATAGCTTCTAGCAATGATTTTAGCTACCAAGATACAAAGTTATGACGTAGGTTGAGTGCGATAGTAAATACATATACCTAGGTAGGTATAGGTACCTCCACTTCCACTGCATGAAATATTATTTGCAATAAAATTATTGCTTTGACATTTGTTTTTGTTTTTATTTTCCAATATCTTATATTCATCCTATCCATCTACTTATAGGTTATCCAGGTGATAACACATTGATAATGTGACAACATTACGTACGTACCTACGTTATTTTTTTTTGTTTACATACTCGTAATTCTTTTGTTTGCATCTCTACCACCGTGTATAGCGCTGCTGTGTTTCAGTTGGAAGGGTGTGGTTTCCGGTGAAATTACAGGCGCATGAAGCTTTAGTAAGCCTCAAGTTGATGCATGCTGGGGCAGTGCAATAACAGGGCAAGTTTTCAAGTTGTGTGACTTGCAAGGTAATGCTCCATTATAGCTGATGGATACGACTTAACATCAGGTGGACTATCTGCTTGTATCAGCCAATAGTATTAAAAAGGTAGATAGAATGGTCTTTAGTAAAATAGGTACAGATACAGTATTAGTTAAGCTAGACGATAGGCGTCAGCCGGTTGTATTAACTAAATGTAGAATTGTTTACAAAAAAATGCAACCAAGAATAGAAAGACCAGTAAGCAGCTTATGTAGCTCCATAATTGATCTAAATTGTGTCTACAGCTGGGGTCGATAATTGCCATTCATTTTACCAAGAATAAAATAATTACTTTACAGTAACTTGGTATTTTACTTTATGAAAATTTCTTATAGATTAGTTATTATTGTATAGCAAGATTCGTCGCTACGCTGTATTTTTTTCTACTAATAATTCATAAATCAAGACTTATCTATAGTTGAACAGTAAAAATTTATATTATCTTTTGGTTACGATTATATCAGAAACCTTTTTGCAGTACGAACGAATTAAGAATTAAAGTATGTAGGTGGGTATCTATAAGTTTGTGTTTGGGGTGAAAGGATTGCAATTTTGCGCCCCTGCGAGGAGGCTCCTGTGTAAGTTGAATTATAGTTGAACTAGCGACCCGCCTGTATTATACATATAAATATATAAACCTTTCTCTTGAATCACTCTATCTATTATAAAAAACCGCATCAAAATCTGTTGCGTAGTTTTAATAATTTAAGCATAATTTTTTTTTATTGTTTGATAGCTAGACGTTTGACTACCATCTCACCTGATACATAGGTATATGGGGACATCGGGATATAGGGACAGAGAAAGCGACTTTGTTTTATACTATGTAGTGATGTAAATAAAATCAACCAAATTACCAGTCAAAAGAAAAAATATATAGTTGAAAGTAAATAAAATCAACCAAATTACCAAAGTCAAAAGAAAGAAAAGAAACAAATGTCATTTTGCAAATAATTCTACATAACCTAATCAACAAGTTGACAATTTATAGTCACATCAATAGGTAAAATAAGTACCTACCTTACCCTACTGACACACTGACCACCCTAACAATGAGAAAACGCTAATACACATTCATGACCACTGACTGCAATTTAACACACGGCCTATAAACGGGTCACTTTACCCCACTATTTTATATGAATGCTCAAATTGATCACTCTCTAATTTGAATTTTCAATAAGGTAGTGGATTTACAATTTATTTTCCAAATTGGTGATTTAAAATGCGCTCTGAAACAAATAAATTTATTTGATTAAATATTAGCTAGACTAGATTCTTTTGTGAGTAAAAACATACATGCCACTTATTATAGGTAATTTAAACCTGTTTGAATATAAGTAGCGTAAAGCAGGAACTTAAATTACAAAATAATTGATCCCAGTTTGGCCAACCGACAAAAACCAACGACATCTAAAAAGTTGAGGATACATTTTTTATAGAATTCGTGATTTAAAATTTCGCCCGTCGAACCGTTGACCCCAGCCTATTCAGTCACAAAAGCGGTGCGGGCAATGACCTGCCTGGCCAACCCCTGACCTTGGAGTATCGTAAACCGACTTACGTAACACTGTTTTCCTGCTAAACGCACATGTTTGGCTGTCTGAAGATGCTTTGGACAAGAATGGGTTAACTACAGAAATTTACAATAATAGTCTTAATCATCCGAACTTTAGAAATCGACCATATTATTAATTACCAACGTCTAATCCATTTTTTGATAAATACCTAACCTGTCATAAACTGTTCAAATTTTTTTATAAAAATTGTTGATTACATTGGAAGACTAAAATAATATATTGTTACAATTATTTAGACCTAGACCAACAAACCGACTGTAACAGGATCTTTGTAATAATTTTTGGTAAGTAAGTAGGTACCTAGGTATATTTTTTTTAACCTTCTTTCTGCACTCTTAGCAAACGTTAGCCTACATCTTCATAACTTATTCTTATTAATAGGTATATACCTTATACTTATTTCTTCTGTGATAGGTAGATACCTACCACAAAAGAAATAAATATTAGGTACATATGCTACTACTTTAACTTTTCTTAGTTCAAAACACAAACATTCTGAAAAATATAAAATGCGGCACGTACCGCCCCCTATGTGAAAATCATGAAACTATTTACGCTGGCAAAGAACCCTTTTCACTCAAGAAAAGTCGGCAAAACTCCCTCGCATGTGTGGGTGTAATAACGTATGTGCACCACCCTATTTTTCCGAACCTAAGTTCTATTAAGCCCAGCGCTTAGAGTGCTGCCATCTATTGACGGATAGACGAGGTATTTTTACTAAGAGTTTTTATGATGTCAATGTCGTGAAATAAAATTGTTATTATGACCTTGAATTCAGTGAATAGTAGTAGTGGAGTGGTTACCTGAATGTTTCACTTACGCGATGAAGCTGGTAGAGCTTACCTGGAAGAAGAAAAATACAAAATTAATAATGTGATTACGATTTTTTACTTATGTAACTACTTAGGATAATAGTAAAACTATGTATTATTATACAATTTCTTCACTATCCTGTTAGCTAGACTATAATAATATGGTATTTAGCATTCATCTACGTTTGAACTTTAAAAATGAATAAAAATCTCTACAAACATACCTACCCTGAAGAAATATTACCTAATTGCATATTCGAAATTTAAAATAATAAAAACTACGTTCGTAATTTAATTTGATCGATCGCCTTAAAAAAAAGGAGAACGTTCAAAATTCTAATGCTTTTTTTTACTGGAGATCAATGCGAGCCGTCTATAGCACGATGCCCGTACTTATCCATGTGGACTTATCACGGACCAAGCCCTAGATTATTATTTAGACTATTTTCTCTGCGAAGTAACTAATCGGGATTGTGACATCTATTTGAAAAAGCCCTAATAATGTATGCCAAAAACTACTCTACCCACCCTCTGATATTTGATATCGTTCGCTTGACATTTTCGCAGAATCGATAGCAACCCTTATTGGTAGCGAAATGATTGAACATCCTATCGCGATATTTTTCTAATGGCCGACCGTGTTTGAGACCCTTTTTCTTCGTAAGGATCCTTTTACACTAGTTTAATTCAAAACAAAGGAGCACCGAGGTTTTTCTGTCAATTTTTCCTATTCATTTAAAAAAAGAGCAGTATGTTTAAGCTGTTTAGAGTCTACGAGTCTATAGGTACCTACTACGAGATCTGAGGGAACATCTACCGTGGCTAGAGATGGGCGGGTAGGTAAAAATTGGAAGGGTAAAAAAAGAAAGGGAAGGGTAAAATAGGTAAAAATTAAAAAATACCCATTTATACCGGGTATATTTTATTAATACCGGGTATAAAATACGACCTGCATTTTTATAATCCTAAAAAACCTAATTACTTAAAAAAAGTAGTGTCTATGTATTTTAGAGGTAACACGATCTAATTAAACCTTAATTAAATATGCTTTGACAAATAAAACCAATGAATAATGATTTTGAAAACATATATTGGGTTATAAATAGCACACTAATAATCCTTTCTGTTAAATACTCATACATAATACTAATCGCAGTAAAATTTTCAAAAAGACATACCATAAAATCAACCAAAATTTTGCACAACATGATCAAACTGACTAAAACTTAATATATTAAGGGGGTACGATTCCCATACAAATTTCTTCAGTTCTTCAGCTTTCCCCAGAATATGGAACCTCAAACTATTCGTGCAAAGAGCTTGTAAAAAGAGGAGTACCACAAGGATCCATTTTGGGTCCTATTCTTTTTATTTTGTACTCAGCGGATATACAGACTCATATTCAATATTGTAAATTTCACATTTACGCTGATGATATACAGGTCTACATTTCATGCTATCCTTCCGATATTAACACAGCAGTTGGTAAACTTAATGCCAACCTTTCTAACATTGTTCTGAGGTCTGAAAATAACAATCTACTCCTTAACCCCAGCAAAACTAAATATTTGATCTTTGGTAGTCCACATAAACTGGCAAGTATCGGACCTATTGTAAATGTGATGCTTAAGGATGAACCCATCGAAAGAGTCTATAAAGCACGCAACCTAGGCTTGGAAGTAGATTCCGATCTGCGCTTTGAAGATCATATATCTCACCTAGTTAAGACCTGTTTTTATAAGTTAAAAGTTTTATATAGAATGAGGCCGTACTTATCAGAAGAGTTACGTATACAATTGGTAGAGTCGCTTGTTCTTTCCAAATTAAATTACACGGATGTGGTCTTTGGTCCTCGACTATTAGATAAGACACAGCGATTGATACAACGAGTTCAAAACGCTTGTGCTCGATATTGTTTCAATATCCCATGGAGAGGACATGTTACTCCCTTCCTGAATGAGCACTCTTTACTCAAGATGAGACACAGACGCAAAATTCATTTAGCATGTCTATTTTTTGGTGTTCTAAAGCATAAAGCACCTGCATATTTATACTGTAATCTAAACGAACTGTCAAGTTTTAGATCTTGCGAACGGAGACAATGTTCGGTGCAGCTTCCATCACAGCGACATAGAACGGTAGCGTTAGAGGCAGTTTTCGATACGCTGCATCGAAATGTTGGAACAATATACCACCCCCAATTAGGAACCTACAAAGTATTCAATGTTTTAGGTTAAAGTTAAAAAAATATCTGTTAAACTGGCAAAAAGAGCAAGAATTTCTTAGACTGGATACCAGTGCTATATGACTACATGAATAGCTATGATGATCTGATGATAGATAAATGATAACAACACTTTTAATTATAATTCCCTTTACCATTTAATGATTTTTGACGATTTTTCTTAATTTTACATTTTTGTTATCGAATATCTAAACCTAATGAAATTTGTTTTCTACTGAAGCAAGAGCTTGCTTGTTAGATATACCTATAGTTATGTTGGCATGTAGTGTAAATTGTCCAAATTCGGTATCTTTATTTTTATGTAATTTAAAATTTGTATTTTTATGTAATTAGTATGTAATCAGTAGTCACGTCCACTTGTCTTATTTTATTTACTTGATCCTCAACGGTCCCAACGGAAGACCAGCGCAAGTCATTGCAACTTGCAAATGCTGAGTTGGGACCAGTTTGCAACTGTCTTATTTATATTTATTGCTTGTGTTTTAGTTTATTAGTTTAGTGATTATCTTCAACCTATTGTTATACCTTTTGTATAATTAGTTGCAAATAAACGTTTTGATTTAATTTGATTTGAATAGTAACTTATAAAACATATCTTTCATATTTTATTATCTTTGTGTGAATCCAAAGTATCAGAATAAAAATAAGCTAGAATGATACTTTTTTATCAGATAATCAGAATATTAAGATTAGATCATTTAAATCAGAATAAATACTAACAAATAAAATCATAAATGACCAAAAAAAGATGTTTTGAATTTTTACCCGGTATTAATTCAAAATGGGTAGGTAAAAATGGGTATAAACGGGTAAAAACCCAAAGTTCGGGTTTTTACCGGGTAAGCGCCCATCTCTGACCGTGGCTTAAGATCAAACTTTTGATGCTATTTCTATTTCATTCATACAGTAGGGCCAATTTAATAGGCACGTCTTTTGACATGACATGTCAAATGTGGCCTATTAAATTGGCCCTGTCAGTTTCCGTCAGATGATGTCAAAGTAAGTAAATCTTAAAATTGTCTTCTTTTGCTCAATTGCTTCACTTTTTTCAGATAAACATACATATTTATTGAGAACAAAAGAAGGCTATTTTATCACTTGCCATGATTAATAAAACATTCAAAACATGATGTGATATGAGATGTCAAATTTGACCTAAGTATTACATTTGCCCCACTATAGAGATATGTGGCGACGTAAGTCCTTCGCTAGTGCGTAGGCGGCCTAAGACCCCTTTTCTTTTTACATGTCGCAAGCTAACGACAGTACGAAATCAATACCAACACCATCGATGCGAAAATCGTGAACAACACACACACACTCACAATACATACGCAAATCGGCTAACGTGTGTGCTCAAATAATATGCACGCTTTGATTGTGTGGAGCAAAGACGTTAGGGTGTCCATTTTTATTGCCGATATAAGATATTACTAGAATTTTTTGTAGTTTTTAATGAAAATGTGTTATTTTTATTAATCTTCTACAGAGATTTGCTGGACATAATTACATATTTCGGAAGAACGATTTTGAGCCTTTTCCGTCCACCGACTTTCTGTAATGTCCACAAAGTCGTTACATCGGGAGGGATGGCATTGTACTCTTCATCTTCCATTTCGTAGTCGCTATTCAAAAGTCTATATTCCCCAGCGTTTGTTGGTTCTATGAGAGTTTAATATATTATGTACATAAAAATTGAAGTCAAAACAAAAAGTAAAGTTGATTGATTAGTTTGTTTCAAATTTCAATGTCTGCACAAATCGGTTTTTTTAACAGGTCGCTTTATTATCGATAACACCACCCATTTTTTGATAGTAGGTATATTTTCTTTCCATCGTCTTGTGAAGTTTTTCAACATACAATTTCCTAATGCGACCTCGAAACTGAATTTTGGAAATTAAAACCTCTTTCTTAGTACTAAAAGTCGCCTCGTCAAGTCACTGTCAAAAGTTACAATTTTTTTTTTTTGCCTGTAATTAGATTATAACCTCACTCTTCAAACCGAACCACAGCAACGCTGCTTGGCGGCAGAATTTCGAAATATTAGGTAAAAATGCAAATTTTCCAACATAAAAGCGAGGTCACCCTAAAAATTGGTAAAAAGAAAACGCATTAACACATATAGATGAGTAGTCACACATGAAGGCGCCCTCACACAAGCACACGCCACCCCAAACCTTCCTTTAAACCTCCCACCACCCTTGGGAGTCTTTTGATAAGGAAATGCAGACATTTCAAGAAAAGCTAAGTATCGAATAAGCATTGAAGGGTGTGTTGGTGTTTAGGAAAGGATGTCTTAATACTATAGAATTATGGGTCGATTAATTTTAAACCTGCAGACGAAGTCTAAACTGACCCTTGAACTTATCTTTTTAAATTTTGCCTAAACTATTCTTCTTCTTGCGTTGTACTTGTTTGGGAATCTAAGACGTCTTTTAAATTTTAATAAATGTGTGTATGTGTGCGTGTGTGTGTTTACTATCAGGTTAAAATAAAATGTATGTAATTTAAAATGAAACATTTAATATTCTACTTGAAATATAAATGCCTGTGTTCCAAAGATAATATTTGTACCTTTTCATCAGCAAGCTCTAAGCAAAGTTTTCCCAAATCAATTAAAATATATTAAGGTTAATTGATTACCTACAACGCTACATACCTTTTTCCGGTTTCGAGATGTTAGTCATAGTGTCTGCATTGTGGACGCACTAATCGAATAATTATTCGGACAGACAGTGCTAAATAAAACTAAGGTGTTTACTAATAAAAAACGATTGTAATCAGCATAAAAATGTCAAAAATCTACCGATCTGTTCAACATTTCCATTTTTAATGTCGAATTAATAAAGATAAGTGTCCGATCAAGAATTCTATCGTACTCGCATAATTAACCTGTTCTAATCTACCGATTATCCTTTTTGAACAATATTGTTTTAGGCGACGGTAATTATTGAGCTTGACATGACGATCTCCCCCAGTCGTGAAGTGGTTTACATTCCACTGAAAAGCTCTAAAGCTCGGTGAGATTTGCTAATAATCAAGCTCCCCTACTAATTAAAAGCCAGTTTTAATTGCTTGAAAAGGCCACCTGTTGCGAGACATCTGCCTTTGTCACACTACTGCCGTCTCTTTCGGAGGCTGCGACCGGCCCGTATCCGGATATCCCAGTACCCGGACATAATTGTCAGAAAATTCAATTTCGGAACGAGGTAATTGGGGCCAAATGAAATTTTCAGTCACACCCGGCTCGCTTTGTTCAAGCGCTCCGGACCGTTCCGTAATTGTTTGATGAACTAATTTAATAATTTCTTTTCGAACGTTTGCATATCTGATTTGAAATTCGAATTAGTGTTTGAATATTCAAAAGTATTTGGAAATAACTAATCTATATCACCGTAAATGATAATGGCATTAACATTTGGATTGTAGAAAGTGACTTCGCATTCAACCTGAATATCGGTTAAGTTCGTGATTAGTATTCTAAGTTTAGCCCCGATTAAATTAACAAAAAAGCCTTTTTGTTAAATAAAACGTCGAATTAAAAAAGATTTAGCTTCAAATGGTGCAAGTAATCAATCACGGAATATCTCCCATGAATCTGAAGGCAATCTAAAGTCCACTTACGGTTATAATTCTAGAAAATTGCTCGATTCGAAGCCATAACGAAATTATCGAGTCATTATCAAATGGAACCCCTTTTCTTTAATTACCTGCACATAATTTTTGTTTGTTTGTATGTTCCGCCCAAGTCATTACTTTAATAATAGCGAACAGGTACAATTTTAGAAACAGCTACGAATGATTAGCGGCAATTTGGTTTACTTGTTAAATTATTAGTGAGTTTAGTGTTATTAAGATTGTTTTTTGTGTGATATAGATTATTGAATGAAAGCTTTGTTGTTGTCCGAAATTGTTTCTTGAGTGGAAAAAGCACCATTTTTTTAAACTTATTGTAAGGTTTAAATTAAGTCTATGAAAAATCTATCTCTGATAATTCTATGATATAAAACATATTTTTTATTTATGACAACCTTACGTGGTTGTTGGTGACTTGACATTAGAACTAATAATTTAACAAAAAAGTGGAAGATATTTGAAGCAAGCAAATCAGACGGTTTTTTTGTTTGGGTAAGTACCTACCTACATTAAAAACTAATAACAATCTAAATATATATAACTCAAAGGTGACTGACTGACTGACATAGTGATCTATCAACGCACAGCCCAAACCACTGGACGAATCGGGCTGAAATTTGGCATGCAGGTAGATGATATGACGTAGGCATACGCTAAGAAAGGATTTTGATCAATTCTATCCTTAAGGGGATAAAATAGGGGATGAAAGTTTGTATGAAACTTTGAATTCTTTGGCGCGAGCAAAGCCGCGGGTTCAGCTAGTTATAATATAAACTTTCAAACTGTAAGGAGTGACGTTATCATCACCACATTTTTTTCTATCCCATATTTTATTTACACTTAACATTTTTTGGAATATTTTAATTTAAAAATCAGATAAATAAAATAATAATGCAGATAAAATGATGATGATAAATAAAATAATATATGTACATTAAACCAGTTTGTGCATTTATAGTAATGACTCTGTTTAAAAGTAATTTAAGAAACTTAATATTTTAGCTCATCTTATTTATCTTTATCTAATTAATTTATTCGTCTGAGCTCATAATACAGTTCGATTGACTACAAAAATTAACGATGACCTAAGTTTTGTTTAAATCTGTGATCATAATGATATTGTAATGGGTTTTTCCCACCGTATATTTAAAATAATTTATTAAAACTATTAAAGAAATGAATTTGATTAGGCTCTACCAACATCAACAAATGTATGCAAATCATTATTTACCGAGAGGGTATACTTTCTGATGGGGATGGGGAAGTACCACCACCATGCCTACTTCTGCCTCCAAGCAGCGTTGCTGTCTTTCAGTTTGAAGGGTGTGGTCGCCAGTGAAATGAAAGATATTACAGGCACAAGAGGCATAAAATATTCTGTATGCCTCAAGTTGATAGACGCAGAAGATAATAAGGCACGTTGATATCGCGCGAGACTTGCGAGGCAATGCTTTGTGGCAGGTGATGGTTACCACTTAACATCAGGTAGACCATCTGCAAGTCGTATAAAAGCTATGGCAACATTTTTATAGAATCATCATCATCATCAGCCTGAGAAGTCCACTGCTGGACATAGGCCTTCCATTTCCTTCCTTACATTTCCCAGGAAGATTTCGAGCTCTCTCCATTCACCGACTCCCAGTGTTAAGGAAAACGTCGTCAATACATCGGGTGGGAGGGTGTATCATGTTTTCCTGTTCGTGGTCGCCACTCGAGAACCTTTATTCCCCAGTGGTTGTCAGCTCTTCGAGCTATATGGACTGCTCATTGCCATTTTAACTTTCTGCAAGCTACTTTGGTGTATGCCAGTTAATTTGGTTTGAGAATGTCGTTTTAATGCTCGCTGAGCTCATCATCAAAGGTGGGAGAGGTTCGTTAATAGTATTTTAGCATGACAATCTTCATCCGCTACATTATATCCCATAAAATGTGATATCTCTGTATAATTAAACATATTTTTACATAATCTAAATATAACACAGAAACACAATCAGTGTGATCATTTCTTAATGTAGATATTCTATTAATGAAGTTCGTTGATGGCAATTAAAATATTTATGATAATAACTTAGCAAGAGACCAGTATAACATGTTTCTTGTAGTAGCAATGACACCAGGCTTTACCTGGATTAGTTATACATAGAGTCATGCAAGTGATCTAATATCCAATCACGAGACACGTTGACTATTGACAGCCTACGTAGCTCAGTTGGTAGTAGCTCTGCCTTCTGCGCCGTAGGTCGTGGGTTCGATTCCCACCGTGAACAAACATTTGTGTGATGAACATAAATGTTTGTTCTCTGTCTGGGTGTTATATAATATTATAAGTATGTATTCACAAAAAAAAGTATTATAAGTAGTATATCAGCTGTCTGGTTCCCATATTACAAGCATCAGCTTAGTTTGGGGCTAGATAGTACTGTGTGGAAAGTCTAACAATATTTATTTATTATTTTATTTTATTTTATTTATCAATTCGAAATTGTTACCTTAGACCAGGGGTCAGC
This sequence comes from Plemyria rubiginata, assembly GCA_963576535.1. Classification (NCBI taxonomy): domain Eukaryota; kingdom Metazoa; phylum Arthropoda; class Insecta; order Lepidoptera; family Geometridae; genus Plemyria; species Plemyria rubiginata. The sequence continues at coordinate 7,435,569 of OY754917.1, read as the reverse complement.
AACCTGAGGCTCTTTAGTTCCATATGACTTTTTTTTATTAAAAACCTTTAAAAGCATTCTAAATCGATTACCGAGAATTGAGGCACTTTAAAAACTTTGGACTTTCGTAATTTGTAATTTTTGGCTCTTCCGAACAAAAAGTTTGCCGACCCCTGACCTATACCTATTTTGGATTAAAAGAAAAAGCAGAACATGTAATAAACAGCTCGTACATTCATAGAACTTAAGTGTTCGTGGAAGTCTAAAAGCGCGTATTAGACAGAGTTACCTCCAAATAATATCACTGTTATTACCCATATTTTGCAGTAGTAGGTATTCCATAACTTACAAGCCCATTGTTGCTGTTGGAAAACTTACTGGTTTCCTCACGAGGGACAGTGGACATTGGTTATTAATCAAGCGATAATGTTATATTTCACGGCAGGCTTTCTCTAGATGATTCTGTTTTGGGCCACAATGATCCCTGGCAGGATTTACTTGTTTGTTTGTAAACAAAAGTTTGTAAAGTGCTTGCAACGTACAGATAAACGTACAATTTCTGACGAAATATAGTAAATATTAACTAATTAATCCAAACAATATAAATGCTTAAGATATTTTTCCCGTCAACACGATAATCATTTTGATAAAAAGTTCGAATTCTGTATGCGAATTGGTTGATTATCTCATTAATTGCTACTAAATTTGCCGTAAGTATGAATTAAATATATAATTTTGTTTTCTGTCTTTCTATAAAACTCATAAGAACTAAAAAGTCTCATTTATCGAACAATGGGTCTAAAAACAATTATATATAAAAATCCATGAGTCAACGGACCATCATGGACGTTAAACTCATCGACTCAGGGTCATGGATCTTATACTCGTATGATGGATTATAATTGATTGGCTCATTGAGATCATAGGTTACAATGCCTGTCCAAGCTCTATGATGTCTATATATATTAAACAGAAAGATCCCTGAAGGACCATTTCAAAATAGCTCTAAGATCCATGCCATAGAAAGAACTAGTTTAGAGTTAAGCTATCAAACGTAACTCATATTACGAACAAAATATGATTTAACATTAACTCAAAGGATCCATAATGGTTTAGGAATCCAAAAATATTCTTTAATAACGCATTTTTAGAATAAATACGATTTCAAATGAACTCCATTAGACCCAAGATCCATGATGATTTATAAATCCAAGAATATTCATAAGATCCAAGGTGCCAACGAAAGAACTAACAGAACAAATCCGATGGTAAATGATAGGCTGATGCGAACGCGAGCCAATGAGGCTGTTGAACGCAATTACGTAGGAGACGCTTTCGCGCAAATGGACGCTGCAAGTTAGCATTACCGGACATACTGCTCCAGAAGTTGGCAGACGTGTTTTATTTATTTGTGTTCCACTACGGTGATATGACTACAAAACGTGTTGATGATAACAGTCTACGAATTTAAGATGGATTATATTAAGATTTATATTTTATATAAGTATGTAAAAAGTAGAATAACATTAAGTAGTAATATTAAAATACTTAGTAATTGTCAAAGGTAGCTGTAAAAAGGCTTTTTTATTTATTTATTTTACAATAGATGTTAAATTCGTAGATTGTTATCTTTTATAAGTCTTCTTCTTCTTCTAATTTAAGAGCAATGCTCTTGTCGGCGTAATTGATGCATTTCTCTCCAGGTGTTTCTTTTCAGGGCAACCTCCTTGACCTCCTTATAAGACATCTAAAAGTAGCGTACAAACCGAAGAGAAATTATTTCCGAGATTGATCAACTATTAGGAAGAACTATTAGAGACCTATATACCCACCAGTGGACTTACAAGCTGATGACGGTGGTGATGATGATGATCAATTGTGAGCATAGTTAGAATTATTATCGTTAAAGTTTATATATGAAACTGAAACAGCTTCACGACTTTGATCCCCAGGTACGGTAGATATCCATTCAGATCTCCCAGTACCAAGTAGGTACTAATTCAAGATTCTTTGAGGATGTCTAAGGGGGGTAGTCAGAGGTACGTCCAAACATTACATTTGGCACATACCCACATTTTGCAGTAGTTAGTATTCCATACGTGACAGGTTGCAAGCCCATCGCCGCTGTTAGAATACTAACTGGTTTCCTCACGATGTTTTCCTTCACCGTTTAAGAGCACTGGCATTGCCCACATAAATTTTTCGATAGAAAAATCCATTGGTGCACGACCGGATTCGAACCTGCGACCTTACGATCGGAAGGCGGGGTCACTCCCACTAGACCACCGGTGCTCTTATTAGTTTATATATTTATGAAACAATTTGTTGAAATACTTTATATAATAATTGTAATACTTTGAATGCACAATTGTACAGTAGGTATAGATTGCCTTTCGGTATATTTTTAAAAAATAGTTCGTGAAACGTCTAGTCCGTGTGTCACAACTCATAACCATCCATCGCACACATTATTGAAACGATTTTAGAGTTAATTCTCATAGTGCTAATGTCGTTTTCATTCTGCGTCGCACATCAGCAGCTAGTAAAAGCTTCCACCATCTAATGGTATGCTCGAATAATCATACGGAGGACGTCGCGAAATTACACGCATGAGCTATATTGCTACTTGTTTACTTTTTACACCATAGTTAATGGTAAGTGAGGAGGAAAATGGGCGTAATTGTTACATGCCTTGTAATGCCTCAGCCAACGATTTGAAAGTTGATGACAAATGTGGGATTGTGTTGCGAAGACCTAATGGCCGTGTGTCAGTAATGAGCGTGACGCAAAGAGTGTAATGCACTTTGATTAAATGCAACTTGATCACAATCCACCCACCTAGAACAGAACTTTTTACTCAATTAGCAATACAACAACATAGCATCAATCAATAGAAGTCCGCAATCCATGTTTGTCGCCACATAAAAAGACAGTGCGAACTTTTTTCACTCGCACGGATTTATACTCAGACATGTGAATCGTTAACAACGTGTTTTAAAATTCTCAACAGCTGCGTCGATAATCCCGAATCTAAGTCGATATCGATATTTATTATCGAGTCTCGTTATTCGACACAAATAAAATAAGTGTGTATTAGGATTCGCGTTGCGGAGCTGGGGCAGTTGGATCGGCTATTGTTTCTTTGGTGCTATCAATCACCTATAGTTTGAAGCCGGCAGTCGGGAGTCGGGACTCGGGACGGGACATCGGCGCGGGGAGGGCCCGAATAACGGTTATTGAAATGAGACGCGGCCCCCGCTTTTTTCCAAATTTAAATTTTGATAAGGCAAGACCCTGTTTTGTTCTCTAACTCTGTCTTCGTTTGGTGAGAGGGTGGCCGCTTTTTTGTTTCCACTTTCCGTCTGCATGTTTTTGTTTGGTGTTGGAGTTTAATTTATTCTGTAACGAGCCAATTTTTGGTCTAAATTGTAAGTGCTTAGAAAAAGTTATGAGGTCTGCTAAAAAGTCTGAAGGTTTTAAATTATTGATACTTAAATCTAACGGCTAATAAAACAGTACAACGATTCTATGAATTGATATAATTAATATTCCTGCAGCAATACAAATAAAACTGCTTTACAATTAAACGCTACTAATAAAAAGAAGTAGGTTCGTTGATACCCAAAGTGTTGATTTATTTTACACCAGTAAAAGCGCTTCGACACAATTTGGAAAATTCGGTTAGTCGCTTTTTGCCGAGCCAACCGGCCACGTCGCTCGAATACGTTATCCGAACCAGAATAAAATCGAATTAACATATCCTAAATCTCCACTCACAATTCTGAGTTTTTTGTTATGTAAAATTTTACTCTCCGTCCTTAAATTGCTATTCAGAAAGAACGGGCGACGCATTGACACCTACGTTTATACCCCGAACCTTTTTCCTCCCAAACTCCTATTATTTGATACGTCTCATCGATATTCATGGATCGCTGTTGTAAAAAGCAATAAAACACAATTTTTATATCTTGTGTTTAGACAGTGTCCGAGAGCTGATAACAAAACCTGTAGTCGATACGAAGGCAACGAAGGACCGGATATCGCTGACCATTCACAAAAAACCAACACACACACAGAAATGTTACTACACACACGCATGACCGGTCACCGAGGCCCATTCATGAGGATTAGTACTTTTACAACGGTCACAAAATAGCGGCGACTGATGCGTTCGGCTGACCAAAAATGTGTGGAGTTCAATGTAGCTGGCTTCAATGCCACAAAGGTAATATTGTTATACGTTTGAGATAGTGCTGGGCGAGCCTAATAAACAATTTGAGTTAATGCCGATAAAGATAAGCGTCATCAGTATATGTTTTCCGAATCAAACTTGTATCTTCTTGCGTGGTATCGGAACGAGTTTAGTCTTGTTTACTTGGATGTATTTAAGTACTTGATAAATGCATTATTTTGACCGGTGTTTTTAGCATAGTTTGTTCAGTAACATGTACCTACACCAAATATTGTAAACTACTGATGAACTTGAGATATTGTATCACAAAGATGACAGCATCTTTAGTTAGCACAAGTTTTTGCCATTATAAATTATGCAACACGATGTCCAATAAAAATTATTATTTGTTTTTTTTTACATTATAGAATTTTATGAAACGTATTTTAAATTTAAAATACTCATAGTTGCATAGTTGTATACAGGGTATAAAAGTGCAAAGTTTTCCTAAGAATTTAAGCTTGACCCTTTTGATCGCCTTTCAAAGTAAACTACCTGCACATTAAACCTATTTTGAGACACTTTTGTAGTAAACCGGTCGAAACAACTTGTGAGTATCACACCTCGTCGTCCGTAGTTCTTCATTAGCGCTCAGGAATGTGAATGAAATGGTGTTGTGAAAACTGAAACAGCTTCACGACTTTGATCCCCAGGCACGGTAGATATCCCTTCAGATCTCCCAGTACCAAGTAGGTACTAATTCAAGATTCTTTTGAGGATGTCTAAGGGGGGTAGTCAGAGGTACGTCCAAACATTACATTTGGCACATACCCACATTTTGCAGTAGTTAGTATTCCATACGTGACAGGTTGCAAGCCCATCGCCGCTGTTAGAATACTAACTGGTTTCCTCACGATGTTTTCCTTCACCGTTTAAGAGCACTGGCATTGCGCACATAAATTTTTCGATAGAAAAATCCATTGGTGCACGACCGGATTCGAACCTGCGACCTTACGATCGGAAGGCGGGGTCACTCCCACTAGACCACCGGTGCACCGGTGTTGTGAATTGAGATTAATTAGGGATGCAATACAAAAGTGACATTCCAACCGCACCCATCCATCCTCAAGACCGAATGAGTCATTCAAGTGTAATCTAGTATCTACCATAAAACGCTGCCTTTATAGTTCCTTTCTATTGCCAGACTGTTGACATCGACGGCGAGAACTAGTTTTTATATATTCACGTGTTAATTAATTCTTATGTGGGCGTTGTGCCACCATTATCGATAGAATTATGTGGTAGCCCTATACTTTATAGCGGCTATAAGTCTTGTCAGAAATATGATAAAGATATATGAAGCTCGTGTGGGCTTTTAGGTTTCCGTTTTAATTGATCCGTTTGGCTAACCTTGGTCACCAAAATCCTTTTAGATAATAATAGTTAAACTGCTAGGGAACTTATTTAATATTAAGTAAATATTTTACATTAATATTTTATGCAAAAATCATCGATAAACATAATTAATATCTATGATTATCTTGGACTACTCTAAACTTGGTATGGAGAGAGCTATGCTAGGAGTTTCACTACGAGATAGAATCAGAAATGAGGAAATCCGTAGGAGAACCAAGGTAGCCGACATAGCTCTCAGAATCAGCAAGTTGAAGTGGCAATGGGCAGGTCATATAGCTCGAAGAACTGACAACCGATGGGGGATAAAAGTTCTTGAATGGCGACCACGAACAGGAAGGCGAGGTGTGGGACGCCCTCCTACCAGATGGACTGACGACATTGTTAGGATCGCGGGTAGTCGGTGGATGGAAAGGGCTCGGAATCGTTCTTCCTGGAAGCGGATAGGGGAGGCCTATGTCCAGCAGTGGCCTTCTGTGGGCTGTTGATGATGATGATGATGACTCTAAACTTCGTTATAGAATTTTGAGGTGGTATTTTGTACAACAGAGATCTTAGGAGGTACCATGCCTGAGGATTAAAGCTATGAGCCTCTCTATTATTTTACTCTATGATCGTTCAAAATTATCCTATAAGTTTTCAAGAATGACATTTGAAATTCAATTTGGCAAACATTCGTATTACTTACTATTTGAGGTAGGTCAAATTGAACACCGCCTCCGATTATTGATATTATGAAAATGAAAATACACAAAATACTGCTACGATTACGGCGATGTCATGACAGTAATTTTTTTGACACCAATTTTTCTGACACTAATTCTAGCAGCACACGCTCACTGCATTTTATGCTTAATTTATTTTAAACAATAATATTAAATTAACCTACTCATAATACGAATTTGGATCAATGATCTCGTTTCAAAGATGACACAGGAAATGATGCAATGCCGCACCCACTGAACTATGTTATTCGACACCTAAATGGAAAATAAAGTCAGCGAGTACCCGTCATCTCTTAGCCTTTTTTGCTCCCAGTGTGGTGGGAGGAAAACCTTACTTTGGATTGGGTGATCGAGTGCCAAGACGCATGACCGGGGTAACCACAAGATTACATTAATAAACCCAAAAGGTTAATCTTTTTCGACAACTCGCATTTTTAAATTCCATTTATTTTACTTACTTACAAATTTAAGGATTTACGGATATGACGTCATACCAATTAATAACGATATCCTAATATATAATTTCGGTTCTTTAATTTTTTGGTGCCAGAATACTGGTACTTGTATTCTGGTACCAAAAAAAACCTTAATAACGGGTATGGTTAATCGTAAACGTTTCTGAATCTTTCCTTCCCTGATAGAACGACGTAAACATCGCGTGAAAATTTATATTATAGTAAACATTTAGGTCTCTTCAAGGCAAGAGTGAACAGGTGTCTTCTAGACCGTTCTGTTCCATCGTCGGCTACATCGTCGCTTACCACCAGGCGAGATAGTAGCCAAAGGACCATCTATCTATCTATAACTATAAGAATCAAAGTCCTGACTGACTGACTGACATATAGACAAAGCAGCCTAACCCGCTGGTCGTAGAGACTTGAAATTAGAGGAGTACATATTTCTTACAGCGTAGACGTGTGCTAAGAAGGGATTTTTCAAAATTCAACCCCTAAGGGTGTAAAAAGGGTTGAAAACGTTTGTATGAAAAATCGTATTCCTTCAACCTAGGAACTTGAAACTTAGAGGGCATATACCCCAAAGTTAATAATTAAGTTTGTCATTTCCAAAGGCAATAAGGGTGCAAAGGGGTGTTGTAGTTTGTATGGGAGTTTTTTAACGAGTGGTTCGATGGATTTCAAACTTGGAGTAAATATACTTCTAAATAAATAATTATGAATGACATTTTTAATTTTTGTAAACTACCCTTAATAAGGGTGCAAAGGGATGTCAAAGTTTGTAAGAGAATTTTTGTACGCGTAGTGCGATTGACATGAAACTAAAAGTAAAAGTAGATAAATAACAAAAAAATATACTAATTTAGGGTTTTATCTCGGGTGGGATGCGCGAGCGGCGTCAGAGACGCAGCGGTGGCTGGCGAAGCGCGGGACGTGGCCTTTAGCGGGCCGCCGCCGCCGCCGCCAAGCTGGGACCACTGCATCTACAAAATTTCGTATTTTTTGCGCTATTTTGGTGACACAATACGCTGTCAAAACGTACACTCTCTTAAAATTGTTCTTACTTAGATAGGTACTTTAACATACCTATAGTTGTCGCGGGTGAAACCGCGGGGCACAGCTAGTTAATTATAAAAAAAGTCGGTGGATCGAGAAGGCTCGAAATCTTTCTTTCGTGAAACGTAAAGGAGAGGCACTATGTTCAGCGGTGAATTTCTTCAGGATGATTACGATAATGATGACGATACCTGTTTGCTTAGCGTGGGTGAACGGTGGCATGAATGTAGTTATTTTAATGGGCTGTAAAGAAAAAGCCCATCCCAGACATTGTTACCTAGCAGTTAACTCTAAACGGATAGTGAATATGCCTTAGCCATCCGAAGCGTAAATACATCATAAAAGGTAAAATGCGAAGTTTACACTGTGATATATGGATGTGATTTGTTCTCTAGTCTGGGAGTCAGCGGTGTTTTGTTTGTAGATATGGTCGTGAAGGTATTTCTGGTGATTCCTGAAAGAACAGAGAATAGGTGGGATAGTAGACGCCACCAAAAACATATTACAATGTTTATACTATAAAATAAATAAAAACAACTAATTTATTATAGAATTTTATTAATACTGAAGTTGAAATGACACGAAATGACTGATGAAGGAGAGAGTCGATTGGATTGACATTAATAACAAATTTTTTATTCAGTGTGGAGTTAAAAAATAAACAAGTATTTATGGATATTCCACACAGCATCTAGCCCCAAACTAAGCGAAGCTTGTTACTATTGGAAACCATTAGATAGCTGATATACTTTTTTTAATTACTTTTGTTATTAAAACCATGATAGGAAACAAACATCGATGTTTAATACTCAACTGTTTGTTGCCAGTAGAGATCAAACCCACGACCTAGCACAGAAGGCAGAGCTACTACTATCTGAGCTGTGAGGGGTGTTTTGCTATGACGTAAAAAACAGAATACCGTCGCCCTGGCTACCTGTGATTTGTTCGGTTAGCCACTGGCTGTTTGCTCATTTGATTTGTAACTTCATTTGTAAAGGCATTTGGATTGAGTTGTCAGAATTGTTGGAGAAGAACAAATTATGGTAGGACTTGCGGGACGATGTTTGCACGCGTCGTTTACTAGCAGGTTATTAACATTATTAACAGGTTTGGCTGTTTCCTACCATGTTGCGTTTGTATACTCACTGGCTATTTTAAATAAAATTTTTAAGTTGAGATAGTTGTGAAAATAATTCCCGTTTTCAATGAAGTTTATAAAAACTTTTAGATGGGACAAAGGGACTATTTTTTTAGTTTGAGCTTGGCAGCTAGGTAGCCGATCTAGACAGAACTGGTAGAAAAGCTGTTTGTATTTTTTTGTAACCTTATCTATCTAACCCCCGGTTTCTAAAAGCTCGATTAACAATAATCTGCTGTCAAAGTCAAAAGTCAAAGTAAAAATATGTTTATTCAATAAAGTCACAAGGACCATCTTGAAATATTTTCAAACTAGGTGACTCTAGTGCCAGTTCCTCGCGACCAACAAGTCAAGTCAATTCCCTTGCTCTCTTTATCATATTTGAAGTAAAAGTTGAAATAGCAAGTGACTTGACAGCCGAATAGTGTTGATCGAGCTTTCAGAAACGTAGGTTATTCTAATAAATATCAAACAGAATACCGAGCCTGGGGATTAAAGCCGTGAAGCTGTTTCAGTTATTTTTCATACAGGACGGCCCAAATTTATTATATTTATTAAATTGAAGGGTCTCGAATACGCAAAATAATCTTGAGTTGGTACCTGTTACAAAGAGATCTCAGGGCATATCTACAGATAACCTGGGGATAGAAGTAGTGAAGCTGTTTTTTATTAATGAATTTTAAATCCTCAAGGCTCAATAAATACGCGTAATGAAGTGCAATCGCGTGATCCATTTAAACATGAGTGCAATAATTCGTAACCTGGGTTCTGAAGCTTCAAAGAACGGTTCATGAACAAAGGTACGTAGTGAAATTTTGAGTTACACTGTGTTATATGCACTGTGAAGATGCTTCGAATGCGGTGCGGAGCGAGTTAACACGCAATGTGACTCAAAATGTGAATACTACGAGTAACCTTCGCTTAGATTTGCGGAGTGAACCTCTGGCTTCATGCTCCGAGTTGTTTTAGAAATTATGACTGCTAGTAAACTAGGCCACCTCGGGATTCTATTGTGTTTAGTTTGTATGGGTAATCATCAGCTTATTATCAGATAATTTGTTCATACAGAAATTATGATATTAGTCTATAACGAATCAAATTTTGTAACTAAAGGTACACACATTTCTGATCGTCAACTCCTTGAAAGCGAAGATCAAGTTACTATTAGCCACTAGTTGTTAAGTGGTTACCTTTTGTTCAGTCCTGTCTATCCCAAGGCTGCCTAGGAGAGATCTATATTAACGATAAGGCCGCTCATTGTATTATTTCAATTTTTAGTTTTTAAGTTAAAATGTGTGTCTTCATTTTGTTGTGATAATCAATAAAGAGTTATCTATCTATCTACCTCTGCTTGCGATAATTGCGTTACACATACTTGTAGAAGACATCCATAACATCCATCTAACGACCTGCCCTACACTGCCTCCATCGCTCTGAGAAATGAATGTGGCTGATTGCACTGAGACATATCCTTGCTTGCACATTCACAATTTTATGCTTGATTTGGCTCAAAAGGGGCAATGTTTTGTTTATAGGTGATGGTTACCACTTAACATCAGGTGGACCATCTGCTTGTTCCATCAGCTAGTTGTATAAAAAAAAAAAAAAAGCTCAGTCTTCTCTGTATTTTTTTAAGTGTAAAATTCACTTGGATATCCGAGTTACCTTCACCATCAGATTACAATCAACAATTAAGCTTGTGCAATAATTTGTAACTTTGCTCGCATAAACCGGGTCCTCTCAGAGTCAGACTCAGACAGACTAATCCTGTGCCATATAAATTACAAGATCGTCCAACTCGACTGCATCAGACGAAATCTTGGACGGGGTTATTCTGTTAAAAAAATAATAATTTAATTTTCACTAGTACAAATTGTGTATTTTTTTTAATAAAAATATTGGTGGACTTTCCATACAGCACCTGTCTAGCTCCAAGCAACGCAGAGCTTGTTATATGGGAAATAGATTCTTTTTATTTATGTACTTACTTGTTATATTATTATATCTACAGTAACTGAGGCATTCTCAATGAATGCCATCTTTTTTTGGTAATTATAAATTATTGGTGTATGAATCCATACTTATAAAGTTGACTTAAAAAAAGTCTCAAGTCACAAGAATTTGAAAGGTATTCAACAAGAATTGAATTCTTTTTAGGTATTAAATTTAGGTATTATCATGTTTGGACGTACCTCTGACATTCTCAAAGAATCTTGAGTTAGTACTTGGTATTGAGAGATCTGAAGGGATATCTACCGTGACTGGGGATCAAAGTCGTGAAGCTGTTTCAGTTTTTTTATTATCAAGAAACACAAGGATAACTTTGAATCGTTTGAACCTATTATTAAAAAATAACGAAATTAATTGTAAACACTTTTTACATTAAAAACCAATGTAAGTTTCAAATTGTTGTTTTCCTTCATTGGGCACTCAGCAATTCAGCACGCCAACTAATAAGTCGCCATTCCGACACGTAAACAAAACGACGTTCCAGAATACCCCGCGAGATATGCGCTCGCGCACTACAAATTACAATCAACACCTCGAACATGTTCGCACGTGGAGACAGCCTATATCAATTTACAAACACCTTAAGGCAGCATGCATATAGACAGCAGATTATTTTTAATTATTGATTTTTGACAAAATTGAGCATTTATTAAAGTGAATTAAAAAATCACTAAGTTTACTTAAAAACGTCTTAAAGTTAGCTCTAAAAGATATCGCTACCTGCGATAAGCCCGCCGATTGTGGCTTGTATTGTGTTTGTCTTTATGTTCATATCCCTATAATGTTGTGTACCTCCTGACTACCGCTTTTAAAAATCATCAGGGAATCATAAAGTTATTACTGGGTACTAAGAGATTTGAGTAATCTACCTTGCCTGGTGACCCTATTTCAGTTTTTGTATGACTCTATACTATCTTCAACATTGTTCATATTTTTTTTATTATTTATCCCTTACATACTGTCCCCAATTAGTTTAATGATTTTGTTTAAATAGGATTTCTATGAACTAGCAGGTGACGCCCGTAAACAGGCACCAGTCATCGGTTTTCTATGCCATTGTGACATAACACCCTATGTGTTTATGTATATTGTACGAGTAATTTCTCTATTACCTGGCTCTTATCTGTGCGTCGGCGTAAAGTGGCAAGATAACTATTATTTTAGCCTTTTATTATATTTAAGTACGACCTGTTTGCAAAGGTGTATTGTGCGAAACCACTTAAGACATCTCTATGAAGAGAGTACAAGGTGTTAGGCTGAAAAAAAAGAAAACTTAATGGTAATACTTATCGAAGGATAAAAAACACTTATTGCCAATATGCCAAAGCTACTATTGCCGATGGGTAATAGTAGTATAGTAAATAGGTTTTTGAATGGCAAAAGCCATGGCGTAGACACCTTCCTTTTTTTTTTTTTTTATACAACTAGCTGATGGAACAAGCAGATGGCCCACCTGATGTTAAGTGGTAACCATCACCTATAAACAAAACATTGCCCCGTAGGTCACGCACAATAGGAACGTGCCCTACGATGCACTGCCCTGCGTCCATCAACTTGAGGCATACAGATGTTAAGCCTCATGTGCCTGTAATTACACCGGCGACCACACTCTTCAAACCGAAACACAGCGTTGCTGTTTGGCGGCAGAAAAAGGCGTGGTGGTAGTACTTCCCCGGACGAGCCCTTCACAAAGAGCTCTACCTGTTTGATGATCGCGAGAAGTAGGTGGACGGTGGTGGGGCAGGCCTATGTACAACAGTGGACCTTTACAGGCTGATCATAATGATGATGATGAATAAGTTATAAAAGGTTTCTTATATTATTTTTTTTGTTGATAGAACAAGCACATTGCCTACTTGTTGAGCGGTAACCACCACCTCGCGAATTAAGCATCGGAAGTCAAGCAGAAATGAGCTCTACGATGTACTGCCCAGTATCCATCAACTTGAGGCATACAGGGCCTTAGGTGCTTGATATTTCAAAAAGGAATAAATATTAAATTGAAATAGGTACCGATTCGAATGCATTGCGTCCTAGTGGTCCTTGTAAACCACACCAATCGTTCTCCATAATTGGCCTATAGATGGTTAACCGTTGCATATAAATTGAAACTCGATCCTGAGTATTTCTGTGACGGTACAGCAATTGTTAGACATTGTAGAAAGCCATTAGCTAAAACATTGTCCTCAGTGTATGAATCAGAGGTGTTTATTCTGCGGAGACAAGCTGTGTCGAAACATCCGTCAGGGGGAGTAGGGTTGCCACTTTTGTTTTCTTAAATTTGCGGTGAGCACAAACATTAGACACGGATCAAAGAAAATTCGCGCTTATGACGATAGTAAGAAGGGAACAATAACCCTAAAAAACTTTTTTTGAAAATCCTTTTTTTTAAGCCTGATTTTCTGATCTGATTAAGTGCCTTAAAGGTAATACCGTAAATTAGCAGGGTATGAACTTCTTTTACAAAATATGATATTTAGGATCAGTAGTTATGCTATAAAACCTTCCTTTACTTGGTTGGATATATAAATTAATTGTATAAATAAATTAATTGTTTAAACTGTCTTAAAACTAGTCACCTAGTTTTAAGACGGTTCAAGATGGTCCTTGTGATTTTATTGAATGAATATTTTGACTTTGATATTACTTGTAATAAATTATTTTTTCATTTTCTTCGACAGCCCTACATGATAAGTTGCGAGTGTGGCCCCAAGGCAAGCGATCTACAAGCAACGGGCGTGCCGTGGTCGACACGTGACATAGAACTATTTATATGTAACCTCTACATATTGTCTTCTATTTAGTGCAAAAACTCTTGTTTGGTTTGTTAATCAGTGTTTCGTTTTGTTGAACTCTGTAAAAAAATACCAAGATAAATTGTACTGTAAACAATCGATTGGATACACAGTATGGTTATAAAAGCAATAATTTTAATTTAATCTTACAAAATAAATGAATTTCTATTGTTAAACAAAGACAGCAATATATTACTATGCCTAGTTTACCATCTATGACTAACAATATCCATCATATAAAATTTTTTCCGTCTCTACTTTAGACTAAAAAAAAAAGATGTATCTTTAAATTTCAACTTGGCGGATAGTGTTTCTCAGATATCGTGAAATAAGAAATAGAATAGAATATTTAATTTTATTTATTTAATAAAAAAAAACATTGATGGACATTCCACATAGCACTAACTCGCCCCGAACTAAGCCAAAGCTTGTGATATGAGAACCAGATGGCTGATATACTACTTGTATACTTTTTTTTGTAAGTACATTCTTAGAATATTATATAACACCAAGACACAAAACCAACATATATGTTCATTACACAGATTGTTCACGGTGGGGATCGAACCCACGGTCTACGACACAGAAGGCAGAGCTACTACCAAAAGAGCTGTGAAGACTGTCAAATAAATATTTTATAAAAAAATAAGGCTAAACAGAGTCGCCTAACTACAACAAAGTAAATATGAATACAAACAGATTGTTTACAGGCCCTGTTTCATAACCCCATCCAAATAGTCTAGGCACTGATTTACAATCAGGATAGGACTGTCGATCTGTAGCGCTGCGCCCACGCATGTTCTATTCTAACTAGTACGTATTATTTATGGTAAGAAGCTTACCTGAAGATTATGGAGATCGAGCGTCAACAATGCAATATTTTTTAGGATTAATTGACACTATCCAAATAATATTTTGTAAAGAGATAGAAGATTGTAACATCTGTAATGTTATACAAAACAGGTATAAAACTCATCAGGTTTATGAACTGTTAGATATTTCGAGATTTACAACCCATCACCATTATCGATACCCTGGTTAAATCCACTACTACTACTACCCATACCTTTTTTTTATTTGTTTTCCTTCCACACAAGTCTATCTATGCCCTGAACTAAGCAGAGCTTCTTATATGGGAACCAGATCAAATCAAATCAAATCAAAACGGTCTTATTCAGTGCTGGTCATAGAGTGTGATGTTGAATAAACGCCAGGGCATACTGTTCCTTGTGTAACTGTTCTTTGAGGCTTTGCTTGCGTGGAACTGGTATCGATTCCGATTGGTAGAGTTTTAAGCCGTTTAAAAGTGATTCTTTTGATTCTACTTTACCTTTTGACTTGACTTTTTTTTTTGGAAGTTTACTTTATGCTGTAAACTTCCAAAACGTTGTCAATCCAGTCCACCAGATGTGCAAACCTTTGATTACTTTAGAATTACGAGGCTGTACTTGATTATAATTGCGTCGACGGCGATCTGATTTGCGTGACCAATCCTGCGCAGGTAATGACGTGGGCCTACCGCCTGTATGCGCCTGCGCATGGTCTAAAGAACTACGCGAGAGCGGATGCGATGTTACTTTAAATCATTGAACTTTCGGTGTGTGAGCGAAAAGTAAGGAAAAGAAAATCATGATTCACTTTATGTCGGCATTGGTATATCGAAATTAGTCGCGTATATTCGTCGTTTTTTCTGTAGTGACCCTATTTGCCTATAATTGTCGAATTTACACGAACAAGATGAATACATCGTATTTATCGTGTTCGTGCAAATTTGAAGTGCTACGTACCATCAGGCACACACACTCTGTTCGCGTTTATGTCCTTGCAGTAAGCATCATTTGACTTTGTGTTGAATTTAGGATATAAATTCGTGTGTAGGTACATAAAACATTAATGAACCTGAATTATTAATTTATTATTAGTAAATTATAAATAATACTGAAAAATAGTAAACAACCAAGTTTCAAAGAGTAAAATTACAAAAGTTCTTAAACAAATATTATTTCACCCAAGTAATACAATGAAAGTAAAATATTTTATGTCAGCGAGAATTTGCCTGCATGTCAGCTTTTGAAATCGCCACTCTCGCGCACTTTGCCCACACCTTTACCCGTGTAGCACGACCGCCTTACTTTCGCACTTAATCGAGAAATATGGCGCGTGCTCTTATGCCTTTATTTATTACGCCAGCCTTCCAGGGATTAAGAACATCGATTTATATTGTCCTCATTAGTACGTCTAAATTGATTAGTGTAAGCTTAAATGTATAAGAATTATTAATTCGGTGTTTTTGTTGCGAAAAGTGAAAGCGAAAATGTACTTCACGACTCGGACAAGATATGTTAAGATAGTGTTTTGCAAAATGTTCAAATATTAATACACTCACACTATACCACTCTTACATGTATGTAAAGTAAACTAAATGGTTATCTGTTGGGTTTTGTTGGGAGGACCTGTACCTATATTTACCTAAGTTTATAAAGCGTAACCCTTCTGACTTTACTGGAAAAACCTGTTTAAATTTTGATTTAGACTCAGCCGTTTATTATTTTGATTTACGCGACTGATGAAAAATATTACGTGCCCTACCGCAAAAACTGCCACAAAAATTTAGCACATTTCACATGTACAAGTTGATCAAAGGTTTAAAAGAAGTCATCATGTATTACCATCATCTCTAGAACTCGAAAGAAAGTTAAAATTCTTGCAATGTGAAAAATCTACGGAATCACCAAAAAACCCTCCGGTTACACAAGTAGGTACTTACAGCAAAACTGATTTAAAACTTCACCATCGAACCGCTAATTTTTATGCAATAAAACTCACCTTCAAATTGAATTCCCCCAAATTGTGTAACAAACAAACGCAGAAACAAAATAAAAATAATTGAAGCGGAACAAACTTCACTAATTACACGAATAAATCCCAACAATCCGGCCCGAACGAACCTTGCGAATTAAAAAGAAAAAAAAAGAAAAACCAACAGATGGACAAAAAACCACCGTTTCCTTGACAAGTTTTATTTACCGCAAACATTGTTACGGAAAAACGGACGGAATGAAAAAGTTTGCATTCATTAGAACCGTTAATTAATTCAAATGAAACCGCGACGAAATATTTGCATTTCTCGCTTCCTCCTCCCTCAGGAAAGTCTAAGTTACTCAAAACAAAAACAGTTCTTGTACTAAATGGAAATTAAGTATTTTAAAAACCGAGCGATGCTGGCTGGATATAATTAATCCTGTCTTGGATTTTAGGGTTCTTTACCTTGCTATTTTAGCGTGAAAACCCTTATCTGATACTCGGTTGAAATAACTAACTTTATTATTTTTAAATTACTCATAATAAACAATACATTACAGTTTTAGTAACTCAAATTTATTTGTGCCTGCCTCGGTGCGCAGTCTAAAATATTTTGTTGGCAACATTTTCTTTAATCAAGAACAAACTATCCTACTAATATTATAAACGCGAAGTTTGTAGGTATGGATGGATGGATGGATGTTTGTTAATCTTTCACGCCGAACGGCTAAACAGATCTGGATGAAACTTGGCAGAGAGATAGATTATAGTCTGGAATAGGACATAAGCTACTTTTTATCCCGTGGGAATACCGGGATTTAAATCTGCGCGGGTGAAACCGCGGGGCGCAGCCAGTAATACATAAAACCTACTCAATCAATACTTACAAGTCAAATACTTGATGTACCTAATAGTATAGTTTTTTCAGAAATTGGAGTTGACTTTTTGGGATCCCCTCGAATACAAGCCACACTCGCGCTTGTCCGTATAAATCCTTGTCTTGCCCTCCTGTTATCAGCAAGGGTCGGTTCGAGACTGCACTTTATAATGGTGTAATAATTAAGTCAAAGTCCCTTGTTCAGATAACTCCGCTAATTATTATTATTCATTTTGAGCGGTCGACATCGGATTTTATGGGGTGACAATTTGTAGCGACTTTGCAGTGTTTTTTGAATCAAGAGCACAAATTTGTAATCGGTTTGTAATACTCGAATTCGTATCAATTTTGATTCAATTATACTTGGCATTGACTGTTACTCATCCCTACTTCCCTACTAATATTATAAATGCGAAAGTAACTCTGTCTGTCTGTCTGTCTGTCTGTTACGCTTTCCCGCTTAAACCTCTCAACCGATTTTGATGAAATTTAGCACAGACAATCTTTAGACCCTGAGAAAGGACATAGGCTACCTTTTATTGCGATAAAAAGGGATGAAGAGGTTGAAAGTTTGTATGGGATTTCTTAATTTTAAAAGATAAAACCATGAAACTTTAATCAAATTAAAAGTACGCAGACTAAGTCGCGAGTACCAGCTAGTTTAAAATTAAAATAGTAATTATTACAATTTTAACTCCAACTTTGTTGTTTAGGTGTTGAGATCAAAATGAGTCCTGTAGATTAAAGATTTGGTTTATCCTATTTGTATTATTTGCCTATGTCTAGCAGTTCTTAACTAGGCTGATGGTTATAATTATCAGTATTTTATTTTATACTAGTTGCGCCCCGCGGTTTCACCCGCGCAAATTTAAATCCCGGTATTCTCACGTCTATGTGCTATTCCACACTATAATCTATCTCTCTGCCAAGTTTCATCAAGATCCGTTCAGCCGTTCCAGCGTGAATAAGTAACTAACATCCATCCATCCATACTTACAAACTTTCGTGTTTATAATAGTAAGTATGATACCTAGATCAAAACATATGAATCTGGTCACTTGTTAAATGGCCCAAAAGGCAGAGACTATTTGAATATTGATTTCTCATCATTACATTCTATGGAATTCTAAATTCTATTTACTGCATAATATCTTTGTGTACGATACATGACATCTAGTTTAGCATCTGCGCTGTAGATAAACAGAAATCAATGATCTCTCCTCAATTTTCAAGGAAACGCGGCCACTTCAAAGTTTATCAAAGACTTTTTACTATTATGTTTTAACACACACCTACAAACTAATATTTTAAGCATCGTCAACAATGTTAGCCGGTAAGCGGGACCAATATAAGGCTCGAGTTACACGAGTTTAGAAATTGTAACATTTCTGTTCTAACACTCTGCCTTTATCTGTCACATTATTGAAACTAGAACCGTAACTTTCAAATTCGGGTTTGATGTGTTAGTCGAAAGATAACACTTCGACGCGACGTGTTTCATATTTTCTGTCTTCTCTTTGACTTGTCAAATCTAGCAATTAAATAATGACGCTTTGAGGAGATTTTTACTGTACATTATAGAATTGATTTCAGTCATCAAGTTTTTCTAAAACTATGTATAGGACAATGTAGTTAAACCGTTAATTACCAACTTTTGAGTATTTTAATTTATAGCACAGGACAGAGAAAAGTGGAAGGGGGGCAGGGAGGCCTTTGCCCTGCAGAGGGACGACGCAGGCTGATAATAATAAAATAAATAATAATAATTGAGTATTATCTATTTGTTTTTATTTTTCTGTGTTGGCCAACAAAATAATTTCATTGTTACTTTAAAAAACTTAAAACTCGACATAATTTGACAGCCAGTTGACTAAAAAATGATCGTTTAGTGTGCCCCTAACGGTCTTTATTTGTCAATTAAATTAGGTACTACTACGCGCGCGCCTCAACTAAAGTGCCTCAAAATTGGTTTACCGCTCGTATAAGGAATTTCATGGCTATTGGTGGTTGTTTAGTTTCTTAATTAGAATCCCGAAAGGCGTTTTTAAATTTGGAATGTCGTGAGGATTAGGGCCTTTTCAGTATAAGTAATTTGACTTTTAATGCTGCTTTATGATGCTGCATTGTTTTATGGTTAGTAATTTCCCAGGTTTTAAGGAAGTTTGTACTTAATTGCAATGTTTTCCAGCAATTATTACAGAGTTAGTTTGCGAAATTTGACTTTCCTTGCCTTAGATATAACAGATAGTGTTTTTTGGTCTAAACTAAGATGTATAAAAAAATTCTATGTTTACGCAGACCAAGATTAAAACTAACGCATTTTTCAGAACGTACACCGTCGTGTCTTACACGTCTGTCGCTTGTTTACTCACAAGTACAATGGATAAAAAAAACACCAAACAAAATTATCTCAGCATAAACGCCATGTAGTCGACTCGATCTGATAATGCGTGCCATTAATTTGAACAAAGTTCTCGTCGACACTGCCATCGCCTTATAAAGGTGAGGCGACACAATTTATAAGTTCGATTACTTTAATCTCAGTTAACTTATGCGAGTACAATTTCAAAGCTGACAAAAGAAATGCACGCAATAAATCGCAAGTCGACTTATCTGGTACGTTATATTGTAGTTGGTCCATCGAGTAACTAATACCTACTATACTCACAGCACGTATATATCCGACTAAAAATGAACCTGTGATAGTTTAAAGAAATGAAATTCAAATAACTAAAGAATTATATTTTTTTTGTCTAAAATTCAATCGTAACTGAACCTCCATTCTTTATTTGTCTAAGCTATCGCTACCGCTGTCTGTCGTGCTCGCAAAAAAACTTATGAATTTTTTAGTAAATCGATTTTCTGACAGGGGACTAATCCCCACTCATTCTACTACGCTATTGCTTGTGTTTAAGTAATATCCTCTTGCGTCTTCGCTCAATTTCGAAGACAAAAATCGTGACAGGACATATCTACATTGTGTCTTGTAATTAATATAATGAAGTAGTGTGTTGTCACGCAAAGTTTTTGGTCGCGTGTGCACCGTCCGGCCGCTATTTCGGACTGTGAGTTATGCGCGGTTCTGGCATTCTGGTATCTTTTTGTTGTCTAGTGTATGGGCTGTATCGCCTTCTTTATGAGGTGACGTTGCGAGAATTCGGGTAACATTCGAGAACCATGTAAATTTGATTGTGATAATGTTTGGGTTCCGTTTGCATTTGTATTGGATGAAAATGATCTGTTTTTTGAATGCCGCAGAAAAACAATTGCTCGTAAGTTCCTTCGTCAATAGTTTTTTTGATAATAAAACACACTATCAACAATAGCTCTTGATCGTTTGGACATTTTGTAAATTATATTTGTATCAATTGTAATTTTCTTTGCATATAAATATTTCTTTTATGTAAAATACGTGTTCGATCATTAAAATTCATTACTATTATTCTATAACACAAAAAATGATAATTTTCAATTGATGCATATCAGAAGTCAGCACCCAAACAAAGCTAACAAATTCTGACAAATCATATCAAAAACGCCCTGCAATTATGACTTCACTTAATTAAAACGTAGACGCTCAAACTCCCGTTAATAAATGAGAAAGGAAGGGTTAAAATAAAAAATGGGATACCGCTTGTCCTATAAACATTTAACCCGTTTAGCAGTCGAGCAATAAAGATTAAAAAGTTTACTTTTTAACACTTTCGGTGTTAATGAGGGGGCGTTGGAAACAATTTGAAGGATTACCTTCTAAAAGCTTCCGTCAGGTTTTTAATTGAGACTTTTTTGTGGGCAGAAATGCTTTTAGCCCCTTTAGCGTCTTGCCTTTTGTTGGCGGTCGGTGATCTATTAATAAAGAAATGTTTTTTCGGGGTAAAGACGTTTTAGATTGCTGCTTTTGTAATTTGTCTTAATTTTATACAATCATGTTAATTAGCATAAGAAAAGTGTGCAGGATAGCATAGTTAATCAAGTTCGAATTGGTAATGAACGATCGCGAATGTGATCCTTACACATGGTACTTTTAAATCTCTTAGTGTGAATTTGGAGTTTGGAAATTATCAGCCGTCGTTCCGTCATCTCTTGACCTCACCTGTCTTCTATTAGGTGACATTCATGTCAACGAAAAGAGATGGCAACTGTAGGTAGACATGTAATTTTATTTACCAAGTGGTGTAGAAGGTAGTTTTTAAGAACCCATGTTACAAAACCCACCGTGTCATGAGATTCCAATCGTGAGCTTATTTCACTTTAGACCATAGAGTCAATTCCTAAAGCCCACCAAAAGCTAAAACAACACAACCAACATTTCAAAACGAATTAATTCAAAAGATGAACACGAAAAAAAAGGCATAACTCTAATCTCGAAGTAAGACATTACGAGAATACCAATGCATGCGCAAAAAATCGATCGCGGTGCCGTCTTAAATTCCTCACCCTTTCTGAGGGAGCTCCCCCAAAAAAGCGAAAGAATAGAAGAGGGAAAAAAAATCTAAATCGTCTCATATCTCCCCCTCCGCCCCCGGACACCTCCGTCAAGCGCCCTCCTTATTTCGTATGCGAGTTCCTCCGGCAATCATTATAAGGATATCGATTAGGGCCAAGCTTCTAACCTGCCCATATCTTTGCAGAACACTCGTGTGTTTTGGATTAT
This sequence comes from Plemyria rubiginata, assembly GCA_963576535.1. Taxonomy (NCBI): domain Eukaryota; kingdom Metazoa; phylum Arthropoda; class Insecta; order Lepidoptera; family Geometridae; genus Plemyria; species Plemyria rubiginata. The sequence continues at coordinate 7,413,494 of OY754917.1, read as the reverse complement.
CTTGAAATGCTGCGAATTTTAATTTTTTCAATCAAATTGCTTCATAAATACTGAACAATTGAACATTCCATAATTACTCATTTAATAAAGAGTTTAGATAATGTTTCCATAAAAACTAAATTACAGATAACCAATATCACGGAGGTTTATTTTCAAAAGTATTCATTTCAGCAAAACGTTGCCTCGTCAAAGCATCTCGTAGAACCAAAATAATGAGTAACATTACTATACAATTCAATTTCCAACCACAACATACTTCATTCAAATTCGGCAAACAAAGCCCAAAAAACAGACCTCCAAATTTGCAATCGAAAAAGACTGATAGCTAACTACCGGGGACGCTCCTCGCATAAGCAGATGCAAATTGTTACCGTTAAACTATTTCGGAAGGTAAACATAGGGACGGAGGGACCACGTGTGCCGAGATCCGGAGAACGAGATTAAAAATGCTAGATGGCAGACCGACGAAAACCAAGGCCCATGAAATTCAGTACACCATCTTCACGCTACATAAAAAAAACTCCAACATGTACCTGCGGCCGATTCGATTCTCATTGGTTGCAGCATTCTAAATTCAAAAAAATGTTGCTCATAGTGTGAGCATAGTAGGGTTTTGCTCATTGTTTTTACTTGGAGGTGAAAATATTTATATTACTACTGTAGTGCTTTCCAACGGTGACGGAAAACCTTGTGAAACCATTGCATTTGGTTTGCAAGCCTCTACTTATGCTCAGAATGCCTTGTTCAGATTTTAGGTGTATTCGTAGGCCAGTGCAATTAATGAATAAAATCAATGGATGCAGTTTATTTTAATTATTGGTTATCTCAACATCGAGTGTGCCATCTGCCTGTTCTATCAGAGTTTTATTCTAAAAAAAGTGTAAGTGTGACGTGAATAAACTTGCTCTTCTGTTCATTCGAGTTTTCTGTGCCCGGGTCGAGCATGAGCCAAGAAATATTGGAGTTTACGAAGTAACCCGCTTTGGGGGTATGTAAATAGGAAACTACAAAAGTAATGTTTGAGTTTCGTCGTGTGAGTGGACCTAAGATTATTGGCATGGGTCGCTGATCCAATTTATAATATGTGATTGATGAATTTGTAGAGATTGAATTCGTTTTGTATTTTCGGCAGGGTTTTTCGAAAACCACTAACCAATACAACCAACCAACTTCGAAAATGAAGCAAATTAAAAATTTTAAACTTTGAAATTATAATTCAATTATGATAGGGGAATAAGATCTGCATTGACACATTTTTCTGCAAAAATATTTTTATTCCTATATATATACCTATTATCTAGTTTTCCTTATGACAACCGTACCGTTCCGGATGCCATAATCTCAAAATTTATGTAAGACTTATTTTTACATACCTAAATGTACCTTAATTTTATTAGCGAATATAAACGATGATTCCTCTTTCATCATATTCCATCCTGTGTACTTGTAAACCTAACCTAACAATGAAATGGATTTCAAGAATCAATAGTTTTTCCATTTCGGACGTAAAATATAATAATATAGATAAAATCTACCTACTTTATTATATTTTACGTCCGAAATGGAAAACTATTGATTCTTGAAATCCATTATATTGTTAGGTTAGGTTTACATGTACACAGGATGGAATATGATGAAAGAGGAATCAACGTTCCGTCTAAAAAAAAATCTTACGAATGCTGAATAAATAAATGATCTGAAGAATGCGGAATTTGGCGGATGTGTCCTGAATCCTGATAATAAGTAAGGAGGAGATACAAATAAAATACAAACTATACTTTTCCTGATGTTTTTCCAGACAATCCACGGGTTTCTTACTTAATTCAAATACGGTTTTTAGTTTCTTAAGAGCTACCCGAGTTAATTGGATTTTTATCAGTGTATAGGATTTTCTTGACTGAAAGTCTTTAATTGCTTTTTGTAAAAAGATACGTCACTAAAAACGGTAACTAGAAGATTTATTTCACTTCAAGATGTACTTTTGTTTTTAAGTAAATGCACTTCTTCGCCACAGTTGTATTATTATTAAAATGTAATGCGAGCAGGTGACGTAAATGGAGAGAGCACAATAAAGTTAATATTTACTTTGCAGGTGAAAATAAACTGCTAAATACGTATAATAATCGTAAAAGTCTGATATATTAATGGATACATACACAATAAACTCAGTGCATATAATCCAATCCATTGCATTGGATGCGATATTTTATCCAATAAAATCGACTTTACGAAATTACTCCACTTTACACAAAAATATTACTCGTTTATGAAATCTCATACTATGAGATTTCATAGTAAAGCCGGGAAGAAAAAGAACGTTTTTCCATAGCAACGTTCTTTTAAAAATCAAGATATTTTATATGTTATAGTTATATCTGTGATTGCCTTATTCCGTTTGGGCGAATCTAATAAATCCGAACCGCTGAGCAGAGGATATTCAAAGCTGTTTCATTATTCCGCATTAGACAGCGGTCGGCCACGCAAATCTTAGCGTCCCTCTCATAGAACCCCCAATTTCCTTCATTACTTACCTCCCGTCCGAGACAATGGTAAGACGACAAGAAAAAATAATAATTTCAAGTGGAATAACGCTGAAAATCTTTTCATGGAAAGAAGAATTATTGTTGTTTTGCAAGCGAGCTCTCAGAGACAAAATGCACCATCCTTATTACGCCATTGTTCCGTGTTACGAGCTTTATTCATTTTTACTTGGCTCGACTTGAATGCTTATTAATTTAAGACTGTGATAAGCTTGGGTTCTTTTGAATAGACGAAGGAAATGTCTGCCTATTGTTGTGAATTATTTTACATACCATTAGCAGCAAAATTCGAAATTTCTCGATTATTTTCGCTTCATTATAAATTCCTTCAACCTGCTATTGAAGCCTTTCTGTTCAAAAATTAATACATGTAAGCTCTAAGGTGAATAAGTACGTATAATGAAACGTAAATATACATGACACGGAACGCTTTATGGTAATCAAAATATGCCGAAATATGCTGTTAAGGGGTAGAAAACTACCAGTGAACATGCGAGGAAGAACTGAGCTTTCACATTTTACAGGTAACCTCTAACTAAGCGGTTCAGAAACTTTCCTATCGTGTACGTCGCTCGAATTTTTTAAGACAACTATAAACATTCCAACGAGCCTTTTGTGCCACTATTTGAACAACGCCTCGCCTGCTTCGTGCCTCGTAATAATGTCATATTTATATCGTTCGAGTAACACAAATTATTTAAAATGTCACATAAACGAATTTGCGAGAATGTTCGAGTCGTACTCTTTAAACTGCGACGTTATTTGAAAGCGGTCGCATTTCCAAGACAAACTCGTCCCCCTGGGGGGTCGAGTCAAGAGTGATTACGAATTTTAATTATTTTTTTAAGCCGGTGGCGGTGAGGTGATGTTTCCCCAGTGCGGCCGAGGCTTATGCAAACAATCGACTCGCACTTGGAATTAATCCGACTCCCGTTTTTTTCCTTCGCGACAAGAAATTAACAAGCAAAGAAGTCATCAAGTCGGAAGATATTCGAGAATTTCTTTTAATTGCGGGTTTTCTTGTCCGGTTTTATAATTGGGTTCGTGTCGTACAAATTGCGCAAATTCAAATTACCGAGCTCAGATTCAAATACAAATTGACCTTTTGGAAATGTGTCGTTTTATGTGACATGAGCTATGAAATGTCATTACAGTGCAGTCTGCCTATTATCCAATTATATCTAACCTTTCAGCTTGGGCTGTTTCAGTGCAGTAATTACGCCACTTGGTGGGTTTAAACGTCGTGCATGACAGTGTAAGTGATTGTATGCGGTGAACTAAGGCTTCTAATGAATTATTTGTGGCTCGCGTGCACCAATCCCGGTCCCTAATTATCCAGCAGTATGAGCGGTTATGACGCTTTGATTTTCATATTATTTTGTTGCTCTGAAACTTTGTTAATAAGAGCTATTTGTTGCAAAGTAGCTACATACTCGTAGGTAATTTGTTAGCAACAGAGACTGAATGGAATTATGTAAATTATTTAATTAGCAAAACAGGGGCCAATTCTCCGAAACAAGACGAACCTACCTATACCTATAGTTACCTATATATTTTGTTGGGATAAAAAAGCAAATGAAAAGACTGATTGGGTCCTTATATAACTAATTTATATTACCAACCAAACTCATCAATACTCTTTCAGTCTATTCGAATTTTTCCACGAAGATCCGTCACTAATTGAAATTGAAATCTGATTTTCCTCCCCACCCACTGAACCGGCTCGCGGTGATTAAAAGTATTCAGAAAAAATACAAATAATCAAATTACAATATCGCTAACGACGAGGCCGTCTCCCCAGAATCCTTTTATATTTTAAGGGAATAAATTAAGGCATAGAAAGAAAAAAAGAGAGGCAAGGTACCGCAAGCAAGGACTAACGATTTTTTGTTGTTCACCTTTGGAATGATACGAAGTGTATTATGATTTGCTGCTAAAATGTTGGCATTCTCAGTTTACAGTAATTTGCCTACTCGTAAATAGTTGTGAAGCGATTGTGTTCTACTAGTGGTAGCCACCCCACATGCCGATCCAGGGTGCTGGTTTGTATCTTAGTATAGCACACTAAAAGTATCATGAACCTGGTGTACCGTGAGCATTTCGGTAGCGAACCAACTAACAGTTGATATACTTTTGCGCTTTTTTATATTCATACTCCAATTATACTTATATGTCTTGGCGTCCGATTGGCACTGATTTGTATCGCTAGATCGTTTGCAATGGTCTGCAGATACCTTAACTCTTTTATATGAATTTTATTAATTAATTGCCTATTAATTGTTATTCTCTTTGTAAATAAATATCGTTTATATTCAAACTTATCCCACAAATATACTCGTACTACCAACACCCTTCGTGCCCCTTGCGAAGCCTAAGTAATGAAGAAATTACCTTTGCATACAAGGAGGCACAAGTAGGTGAAGACGAATGAAAAATTGCCTTATTTTAAGGATGGATGACGCGAATTAAGAAAGCAATTACTCATCGGAAAGGCACAGGGGCGGAATGTGAATAAGAGACGGTAGAGTGCTATTTTTCATTGGGTCTCTTCGGACACGTGATTAGTAATTAAGATGTAAATGTAAGAGTACTGGAGCCCATATTTTAGCTTGGTAAAGATATACAAAAGAAAATAGGAACACTTATCAACAATGTACCGCTTTGACTTAATAATTAAACACTGTGTCCAATGTGAACCAATTTTATGACTGAAAACCAAACCTTATAAATGTGCTTCTGTAAGTGTATTTTTCTCTGCCTGCGTTGAATAAATGTATTTAATTAGACTCCACAACCTAACGGAATCTTTATACATGTCCGTCAACTACATGAAAAACTGGAAACTTCCCCGTAAAAAGCAGAAACTAGACAAACAGTTTCCGAATAGTTCACCAAGGTCACCAATGTGAGTTCGTATTTCTAGAGTAGCGTCTGGCGCCTCACGTTTTTCCGTATTAAGCCCACGAATTTTCTTCCAACTTTTTCCGCTAGGGGCCACTTATAACCCCCCTCTCTTCCACCCTTCTCCCTCTGGTCCATCGTGCTCGACCACTAATTGCGTCCGTTAATTAAGAAACGTCATGAGTGTTTACTCGCAGAGTCTAAGTGTGAAGTTCTGTCCTTGTAAAGCTGGGTACAGAAAAGCCACTATTCTGCAGAGAAATAAGAAAATTGACAATTAAATATAAAATATAAATAATGCTGGACAATCCACACAGCACTATCTAGCCCCAAAGTAAGCTATTCAAAGCTTGTGTTATGGGTACTAGATAACTGATATATTTAATACATTATATACTTACATAGATAGATATTTTTTATTTTACATAGAGAACACCCAGACCATCGGAACAAATTTCTGCAGATCGTACACAAATTTGTTCCAAGGCGGGAATCGAACCCGCAACCTCTTGCGTCGCAGGCAGGCTCTCGCCCGCTGCGCCACAGAGGTCGTCTACAACAATTGCTCAAAACCACCACAAAAATGGAGTTAGAGTAATTTTTAACATCTAAATATATATAACTCAAAGGTGACTGACTGACATAGTGATCTATCAACGCACAGCCCAAACCACTGGATGAATCGGGCTGAAATTTGGCATGCAGGTAGATGTTATGACGTAGGCATCCGCTAAGAAAGGATTTTGATCAATTCTTTCCCCAAGGGGATAAAATAGGGGATGAAAGTTTGTATGAAACTTTGAATTCCTTGGCGCGAGCAAAGCCGCGGGTTCAGCTAGTTATTTATAAAACGTTATTGTTTCTCTCCCTATAGTAAAGTGCATATTTTTTTCGTCTAAGCTGACTGAGTTAGTATTTTTGATAGAACACATGTGATGGGTATTTTTACTGTAAAATGAAATATTAAAAAAAAAATTTTTCATACAACTAGCTGATTGAGCAAGCAGATGGCCCACCTGATGTTAAGTGGTAACCATCACCGATAAACAAAACATTGCCCCGTAGGTCACGCACAATAGGAACGTGCCCTACGATGCACTGCCCTGCGTCCATCAACTTGAGGCATACAGATGTTAAACCTCATGTGCCTGTAATTACACCGGCGACCACTCTCTTCAAACCGAAACACAGCGTTGCTGCTTGGCGGCAGAAAAAGGCGTGGTGGTAGTACTTCCCCGGACGAGCCCTTCACAAAGAGCCCTACTACTCATAAATTTTAGTTATGTGTACGCATCTTTATTCTTAGCGTGAAATTACTTCCTTCGTTGAAACATTTTGAGAACTAAACTTGGTGGGATTAATTAGCTGATGGGCGGTGGATTAGCAGAGTCTAAGCTTTAACAAGATTATAAGTTTCCGTAACTTTTCAACTTTACTTACGTTAATTTTGTTTACCACATCTAGCTGGTAAACCTGGTAAGCGATGGCGATAGCTGGCTTTATTCTTGTAGAGTAGATTCTATTTATAAAACGTTTTTGTCTTGGTTTTGTTATTTTTTTCGGTTCGTTGAAATTATTCGCATCTCTCATGTAACGTTATCTTCAGATAACAAGTAAATTAATAATTTGAAAATGATTGGTGCTCGATTACAATCTGATTAGTACTTACTCTCTCTTCTGAGGTTTTGAGTAGGTAACTCCTACTTAGATATCTGAAGGCTCCAATCAACTATTCTTTAAACATAGATATATTATAAAAATAATAATATTGGTGGACATTCCACACAGCACTATCTAGTCTCAAACTAAGCCAAAGCTTATACTATGGCAACCAGGTAGATGATGATGAATACTTGTAATACTTTTTTTTGTAAATACATACATACGATATTATATAACTCCCAGACACAGAACAAACATCTATGTTCATATCACAAATATGTTTGTCCTCGGTGGGAATCGAACCCACGGCCTACGGTGCAGAAGGCAGAGTTACTACCAACTGAGCTGTGAAGGCTGTCGTATATTTTATAAAAAATAATAATACGTATATAAGTAATTACAAGATGAAAAAAATATACATGTATAAATAGTTGAGCTATCTGTAGACTGTTGTAAACTATCTAGAGATAGCTCAAATGATTCGGACCATTGATATTCAGAAGCGTGCGCAAGGAAATACAAAATTACCAACAAAATATCTTTGTACAAAACAACTTGTATCTATTAATTACTAAGCTCCACCATAATCTTATATATAGAAACAGAATAACCAAAGAAAACGAATCGAGGTGAGACTTGATGTCTTCGTAATTAACACGTTACCGGCTTAATTACAAAGGAGGGCAAGTGAAATGTGTCATCCGCGGTCGCCCTTATTAGACACCTCTAGCCGTGAATCGTGACCGCTTTGTACTTCGATGGAATTATTGAAGGACGGTGTTTTAGGGTGGTTCGATGAAAATAGTATGTTTTGTACTTTGTATTGAATATTGCCGTTTCTACTTTAAGACTTATTTAAAACAATGACGGTTTTATTTTAATTTGACGGTTACCGTTACGCTGGTCAAACTCGCTTCGTTTATCAGTTTGAATCGGGTGGTCTAATATGTATTACTATACTAAGTTGACCTATAAGAGTAGGTACCTATTGGTTTAAAATCGGCACATACCGAATTAATCATAAAATATGGGGAAAACTTCTGGATGTAAGTTACTACAGGTTAAATATAAAATGACAAAAAATAATATGAAGCTTATAATATGTTTCAACAATAGTGAAATACAATTCATACCAAGAAAAATAAGAAGAGGAGGTTTCCGTACGGCTGTATTTAAACAGTGTTTTGGCATAACTAAGATACTTCATCTCGAGTTACAAACGTGACCATACTCGCTTGGTTCCGTATGATTATGTTTTGTTATGACAAACGCGAATCGGCAACGCGGGTTCGGCGACCCCCCGAGTTTTAATGATAAAAAAAATCGTACAGAGGGGCGGCATAAGTGCCATCGAAGGAGGAAAAAACTACGAAGGAAAATATTTGGTGCGACAGGTTACCCCCTAGAGGTGCGGGGGCGAGGGATGAGGGGGTGCAGACCTTGATAAAAATTAAATCTTAACGACGGAAATTTAAAGATGACGCTCGAACGATCAAGAAGAGTGCACATCTGAGCCCTGGGGTGGGCTAATTGGGCCGAGTGTACAATAAGGAGGTTGGGACGCGCGCTGAATTTTGTGTTTTTTGATTGATTGGCACTGTTGAAGTGTTTTATTTTAAAATACCTACGAGAGTAAAGTGCAATTTCCTTGCGTATAAAAGAAATATGCAAAGCTTGATGCACTAATAAGTAAACGTCTATCCCGCGAGTATTCAAACGCATCTCAGTGTTGAGCACGTCTCAAGTCGTGGTTTCTTGACAGTTTTTAATGAAATTCCGTCAAAAACTCGTCACATGAGACGTGCCTAAATCTGATTTGCGTTTGAGTATTCGGGTGTTAATTAGATAATCAGTATACTTTACTTAATAATAACGATTGAATATTTTTTTTCCATCAATTTATTTTTATAATTACTTGTTTATAAACTAAGACACACATGATATAAACGGTAGCTTCGGCCTATCTTATTAACAGAATGTATAAACCAATCAAGTTTTGGCATTGTCATATATTTTATGCCACTAACCAGCAAACATTTTACGATAACATTATTGTAAACTGCATGAAGATTTGTACTACCAACTTCGGTGTTAAACGCCCAGTACTCGAGCAACAAACTATCAACTTTAATGTTTATTGAGTATTCTATGTTTTATTTTGAATTACATATTCATAGAAAATTATGGAACGTTCGACTTTGTGTAATAAATTGCTACTGCACTTTTGAGTACTTGTGGCGTCACAGTTGTTCATTTAGTTATTTGTGAACACGGTAACTTTACGATAGAATACAACGGTATAAAACGAAAAATGTAATTTATTTTGATGACTACTGTATTCGGCACAAAAGATCGTATTATTTGGGTCTGCCTTTCTTGTATCCAGCTTTATGGTAGGCACATTAACATATACATTTTTGACACGTTAAATACCGGTACTTATAAGTATGCATTTATATCAGTTGCATTGTGCTTCAGAAGATCTTGAGTAAATAATGTATACTTGTTAAGTACCACATTATATTAAATTACTATGACGCACAATTCTTGTACATTTAGTTATTTCTATAGAACCTGAATCTCGGAAACGGTTCCAACGTTAGTATGCAGGGGGTTTCGATAGCGACAAATCAATCTAGCTATGATTCATTTTTTTTAAATGATTTTGAAACCGATTTTTTTTGTAAGCAACCACCCAGATATTAAAATATCAAATTATCTCTATCGTGAGTATTTCATTTTTCATTCCGGATTTTAAGGTTTTCTTTTTTGTGGTTGCATCACAGAAAAATAGAAGTATAGGTAAAACTCGATTAAAAAAAACCTTGCATATTGCTGGATTATTAAATAAACTACATTTATAACAGCAAACACATTTTCACAACGAAGGCCCAAATAAAGCTTAAAAACATACAAAATACTATCTCAAATTCGTGCCCATTGAAATTCAAATCGGGATGCAAGATTTGCATCCGCCGGCTTCGATTATTGATTTTGCCGTCTTGAGGGCACTGCATTGCTTGTTTAAACTTTTTATTTCACTCTTCACTCGCGATTTTTGTTTCAACCACTCGCCCCAGGGAAGGCTCCCCTACGCACTCCCTCTTGCATAAAAAAGCTTCTAATCGATAATTTCTGTGGGGGTGCATTAGGCATAACGGTGCCGCGCACCGAATGTTTTCTCCTTTCAGATTTCCACCCTCAAGGCTATTTATGTTTTGGCCATCTTTTGAATTGGTAACGTACCTTTAATCTTGGTATTTATGCCCTCATACTTTTTACTTACCCATTGCCCCTCATTTCTGGCATCTCATTCACATTTAAAAGCCCATTACAATCACCTAAAGCCAGGAGTATTATTTGCGTAAAAATTAGATTTCAAAGCTTAAACCATGATAAAACTCATTCATAACCAGGAAACACCTTGTTAGTTTAATTAGTAATGTTGAAAATAAAATCGGTCTTTACTCAGTTACACGTACACCACAAGGATCACTTTGAAACGTCTTATACACTATAGGAGAATCTAGGTGTCAGGTCTTGCGACCAAAGCAAAGGGAGCGAACAGAAGGGCAAGAAAACATACGGCTTACCAGCATCTCTTTGGAAGATTTTTCTTACACATATAAAACAAATCTACCGTCATTGGGATAAATTTAAACTCCAAAAGCAATAATTTATCGATTGAAACGGGAACTAACAGTGCGATCTAATCAGCTAAGTCGCATGACATCAAGTAGCTAACTGCCAGTATCTGATGCATCTAGGGCTGTGGAACGGAGACGCTCTTCCGGTTTTAGCCGGAATATAGGCACTGGCTTTTTAGAACCTGGTTCTAAAAAGAACATACCTATCTACAAAGAATTAATACCTCAAAAAAAAATTAAGGAACTCTACTCTGTTTAAAAATTAAGATGTTTTACGTCACAGTGATAAGATTAAGACAAACCGTAAAAAGTAGTCCATTAGTATGATAATATTTTAAAACATTTCTAAGACAGTGGTAGATTTGGAAAAAAAAAAATAGTGAATCTGTTCAAACATATTATCACACAACATTTTTTCTAGATATAGTCCTAATAAAAGGTTTATTTTTAATTATTCTGATTGTTAGTCCTTTAGCAGTTGGTTTCGACCGTCTTTTTTCGCGCGAATTTAGGTATGTCATGCCACCTAACCCTAAACTAGCTAACTGCCAATATCTGATGCAACGGACACACTGTCTCATTGTTTTTGTTCTTTATGTTTTTTAGTGTGGAGGGACGCGGGATAATGTTTTTATGGCCGTGAGGGTCGCCTTAATCAGGATACGTTGTGATTAAACTGGCTCAATGTTTTTGCCGCGTTTTTACACCTAAATTGAGGGTGATTTTCTATTTGTTATGGTAGAATAGTTTTCAAAATTCATGACAGAATTTTTTTTAACCACTTAAACCCAGATTTTTCCACAAAGATACCCGCCCTCTGGAGGGGTACATAGATATTTCTATCCACAACTGTAAATTCGTTTTCCATAAACCTTTTAAAAGCACATTGTCATTTTACATCATTGCAGAAACAGTCAAAAAGTGGTCCCTGTCTAGATCACAGGGTTAGATGTCTGTGAAATTATTGAACCCATGCAGCTTACTCAAGTTCATATAACTTTACTTAGCAGTTACGAGACGAAAACATGCAAGTGTAGAAATTTGCCAAAAAGTATTGCTCAGTCCATGTGAGAAATCGTACACACACGGACTTAATGGCGAAAAGAGAGAAGGGAAGACAATGGCATCTCCAATAACCTCGTGCCATCTATCACCTACTCCGGCAGTTAGCTCTCTACATATAATTTAAAGCCATTAAAGACATCTGCAGACCCTAGCAATGAGCTTCGCTTACTTGGGATGCGTAGCGTCCCTCCGGTGCCCTTTTTTGTGTTTCTACGTGCGGGGGTGACTTTTTCGAGATAGGGGTGAACTTGTGGGGTGTTCATGTATACTGCGTCTCGTTTTATGAAAAACTCCTGACTTGAAATGTCGTTTGAGAGTCATTATCGTACGAATGTAGGCTGGAATTAGCATTTTATGTTACGTGTGCTAGGTACCTGTGTCTCGAGCGAGAAGCGCAGGGGTTAAGGCGAGTTGTACAAACTTCAAAGATTATCTATAATATTCCGAAAGTAATTATTACTGCTATTATCCGAGTGGGAATTGAACCCACTACTGTAGCCTTGATACAGGGCTGTGCTAATCATCTACGCCATCGGACTCTAATTAATCACACTCATCTATACATAGCATAGTTGTCAGAAATTGTATTCTCTAATATATTCAAATAATAATTATTATGTCTATATCATAATCCATTTCTATCTAAGTAATGTAGGTATCAAGAACCAAAGTTCCTAAACAGAAGACTACGTTTTATAAAAGTGAGTGTAGACTTCTAGTGCCTACATAGTTTATATTCAAAGTGATACTTTTGATTCAATATAATAAATAGCTCTTGACTTTTGAAAATGTACGCGACGTATTAAGAACATTTATATCATTCGTTCGGTTGAAATAAAAATGTACAGCTCTTTATAATCAAATAGTTGTAATTGGTTCCAAACTTTAATTAGGTGTAGGTACGTTTCTAACATGATTATCGTTAACTTTGCCGTATGCACGTGAATTCTATTGCACATAACTAATTCGATTTTAATTAACCTTTATATAGTCGTCATAAACGAAGTCATTAATTAGTACATATTATAAAACTATAATCAGTTAAATCAAGGCAAGACGTGAGAGACGGTTTCATCACAGCATCAGGTGAGATTTTTTTTAATTTTATTCTGTTCTTTCGCTGGTAGCGAAAGAACAGTATAAAATACTGTTATACTGTGTTGTAAAAAATACTGTTCTTTACAGATTTGTTATTTTTTTGTGAAATTTTATACTTACCTACTTAATCTTAATATTATAATCTCATAATTTTTGCAAGTTGGTGAACAACATTCCGATAAACATACTTTTAGATGTAGATAAGTAGTCATTTATTTTTGAGGCATGAAATACTATTGAAAAACTAAAATCGTGAATGCACTAGTTTTGCTGGCACTACACAGCTATAAACTTAGATCTAGGTTCTTCCTAGTATTCGTTTAAATTCTAATTCCAAACTACTTAAAATCGACAGAGCACGACATCACATTTCATTACGGGGAAATATCACAGAGAAATTGTAAAATAATGTCAATTACTGTACAAACGCAGCAACAGCGACTCAGCTAACGAGTGACATTAAGCGCTGTCATAGAATAAACAACAGTTATTACGTAATGCTTCACTGACAGTCTTTCACTGCCATCTGTGTTCGCTGAAGTGCAAATTCAAAGAATCGCTTATACAAGCCAGTGACTGGACCCAGTGTCGCAAATATCGGCATAGTTTGTACGCAATACAAGTAAATTTCATAATTATTTTACAGTGCTGGAGTGTAAGTGCTGGACTTGATACTAGTAAGCACTGGACTTGATACTAGTAAGCACTGGACTTGATACTAATGTATCCGAGGCCAGTTGACAGCGCTGTAAGATTTACTGTACTGGTCCAATGCTGGCATAGTGCAAACCGTTCTTAAGATTGTCCGTGTCGCTTCTTCTCGTTTTTGTATCGAGATAATATAAAGTCAATGCTTTTTGCCTACGTTTAATTTCAAAGTTTTACAAAACCTTCAACCATTTACATGGCTTACACAAATTAGCTTAGCCAACACAGATTGCTAGATTTTGTTTTTATTTTGACAATCACAGCTTTTATCCACTTAGTAGACTATCACTCCACGATAATTCCTTATAAACATCACATTTAATTACGGGGGAAAATCACAGAAGAAAAAAAACACACTCTAGAAGTAAGCTAGCTGTAAATTGCAGCTCAACTCCTATTACAGTAGCATGATTTATTTATTTTATTTTATTTTATTATTCTTAGGAAAACTTACTGCTATGCACATTGATAAGTATGTTAATTTGCCATATGTGCGAAGCACATATTACATTGAAGGCCAATTACAAGTTTCCACATTTAGCAACAAAGATTTTGTTGCTCAGCAAAAAGTTGATATTCAAACCTCCGGTTTCTGAAAGCACGATCAACACTAATCGGCAGTCAAGTCACTTGCCAATTTCTATCTATTTTGAATAAAAGCTGAAATAGCAAGTGACTTGAAAGTCGATTAGTTTTGATCGAGCTAAAGTGGAAACCGGGCGAAAGTGTCAATAAGCACTGACGAAAAACTCCGTCAGTTTTATGAAGATTTGCGTGCGTCTATGCTAAATTGAGCTTTATATCGTCACAACAAAACTTATTTTACATTGAAATCAGATTAGAAGTTGTACAGTGTCATTGTGATTGCGTAAACAGGCGATTTCGTCGCGAAGTGAGGCGGGTCGGGCCCGCTAAGTTTTCCGCTTCGCTTGTGGCGTATTCGCTTGTTAATATAATCATGCCCCGTCCTGATTGACAACTTTGTTTTTCTTTTATTATTTTTTTACCAAAAATCGAAATAGGTTATTTATCTAATTGCGTCCCGCGGCTTCACTCGCGCAGATTTGAATCCCGCTATTCCCACGGAATAAAAAGTAGCATGTGCTATAATCTATCTCTCTGCCAAGTTTCATCCAAATCCGTTCAGCCGTTCTGGCGTGAAAGAGTAACAAACATCCATCCATCCATCCATCCATATACTTACAAATTTTCGCGTTTATAATATTAGTAGGAATTAGGATACACAATGAAATAGGCTAATGAGTGTAAGTTTCAGAGCCGTAGCAATCCGATTTCTTTTAATTAAAAGGTCCTTACAGATGTCTTAAATGGATGGTTAGGAGCACATCCCAACATTAAAAACATTTTTTTGACATATCTAAATAACAAACGAAACTGAAGTGTTTCGTTTTTTATTTAGACTTTGACCGCCATCAGGCACGATAGATATTCCCTCGGATGTCTATATACCAAAATGTCATAACGATCTGCCTATGTTTTTCACATGAACACAAGTAGACAAAACAAAAGTCCCCAAACAGGAAGCTAAATTGACTTAACACGATCAACCATCAATGATTATAAAGGTGCGTGTAGACCGACGCGCCGGCGATCGGGCGTAGCATCCGCACTATTGTCACATAAAACAAATGATAACGGTGGACAGTTCAATGCACTATTGACACATACACGTAAATAGATGTTATTATAAAAAAACTGACACTGTTTCGTGATTTTAGTAGGAGAGCTCTTTGTGAAGAGTTCAACCGAGGAAGTACCTTTGAGTGTCTCACCTGAAACTCTTATTTTTCATCACTGCAGACGTTTTATGCGTTAAGACTTTCTTGTCCGAGGCTCAGAGCACCATATTATAAAAGCTTGTAACATCTAATATTAGATCTACCTACTATTAAGTCTTCATGTAACCTAAATCTGAACAATAAACTATTAATTAGTTATTTTTTTTATCCAACGTTGAAGACGAATAATCTATAATATGCAGGTACAATTATTTGAATGCAGGTGTATCTGATTGTATACTATGGTATTTTATAAGCTAGTTTTCTCACGCACTCAAAAAAATAGTGATTGCGTTGTTTTTTTACGTCTGTTGACGGAGTTTACATAATTCTTCTTTTAGTATTCTACCAAAATGCCAAACAATATAAAACTGTAACTCAAAATGAATCTATTCACTTACCAATGAAAGACAGACAAACTGCTCATTTTACGTCTATTGTACTGATTCAAACTCACCTTCTGTAACAAAAGATAAACCTTATTAAAAACAATCTCACAAAATCTGTATTTTCATATAAAATAGGTAAAAAGAGTCATTGTATTCAGTCGGATAAAAATAATAGAGTGAATATAAAAATATGTTTTGAACATTAGGGTCGTTTCTCGGATTCTCAAGATATTAAAAAAAAAACAGTCTTTAGTTGCTCATTTTATTCTTTTCAAATTACCATCGAAGGGATATTATAAAATATGTGTGACAATTATCGGTACACGACGTTAATAGTCTGCTTATAATGTTAAGATTGCAAAAAGTTCCCCTCCTTGAGGAAGATTTATTCGCAAATTACTTATTTTTTACTTCCTAAGCTCTTGGCAACGATACCTTGTAATATTTGCTTACGCGATTTCAGCTTCTGTTTACAGCAATCTAAAGTTGATTGTCGTATAAAGTGTTTCCGTTGAAATATAGATACTGAGCCGGTAACTGTATACGTACATTGGGCTCGTATACAAAAATGTATTTAAAACGTCACTGTAAATGATTTATTTGATACGCCATGTCGTAAATTTGTCCATTTGGGTTTAGGACCAAAAAAAGCAATAAATATTAGTTTGCGTACTTTCGTTTTCAAAAATAACGATAACAATATTTGTATTGGAACTGATACCTCACTACATTGTCTAAAAAAAGATACATTTGAATACCATATACCTCAGCTCGATACTTACTTACATACTTATAAGATGTTAAAATGTTAACAATCACGTATTTATTGTTTATTAGAAAAAACAATCTACTTATGTTAAATATTGTATAAAAATATACTACTTTTATAGTACCATGATTATAAAAAACCATGTGAACGCCAGTACTCAAATTGTGCGATGTTCAATTAAAATTTCAATCACACCCAGACATCTTACAAAGCCAAGAATCGATCAAAAGATGAGCAAAAAAATAATAGACATGGGAATATGCATGTTCCGCTCCAATACTGATAATTTATGCAAGACGATACTCTTAAAAAAGAAAGAACTACAAAGACACGTCAAAAATCACGATCCACTGACACCCAACACTTCAAGGGGAGAAACAAAAATATATCCGTCAACCCCAACCTGACATGTCATTGTATTTTGTCTGTCACTTTATTTTTTTTTCCTAAATCAAAGCTAAGGAACAAAAAGTTTCTAATTGTGGCAGTTTTTTGCGCTGAGATTATAAGGTCGATTATTTTTTCTTTGTAGTGAAATAGCTCGAACGAAAGCCGTTAAAGGTTCCTAATTGTTTGGTCCTTTTCTATGCTTATTTTATAAATTGCTTTATAAATTAGAAATGAACTGAATGTGTGATTTCTAAATATCTAGAGTACGTGTGGTGCTGGAAGATGTTGAAAAAATCATTTGTGCAATTATTAGTTCCTAAATCAGTAAAGAAAAACATCGTATGGAAGCTAGATAATATTCTAGCAACATCGATGGGCTCGCAACCTCTCACTACACAATCCCGGCCGATTCATTTATTTAGAGCTACTTCAAAAAATATTATTATACAAAAGAACTAGGTACATAATCAATAAATTATTTACATTCAAATAAACATTTTTCATTTTTTTAATTTTATTCATTCATTTAGATTAT
Source organism: Plemyria rubiginata (assembly GCA_963576535.1). Taxonomy (NCBI): domain Eukaryota; kingdom Metazoa; phylum Arthropoda; class Insecta; order Lepidoptera; family Geometridae; genus Plemyria; species Plemyria rubiginata. Next base: position 7,395,991 of record OY754917.1, on the reverse strand, counting down.
TTGTTTAAAAAATATCACCTTAAATGTTAGCCATAATTTCGGTTAACATAGTCAATTTTGCCGTTCCAATTTTCGATGTAGCGTCCGAGCATTTTTTTGTTATTTCGTGAATAACGCTAGTAAACATGACTAGGCTTCCAGACTCAATCGTACTCGTCGTGGTTTATCCATGAAGACTTTGGATAGCCTCTTATATGTATTATAATTTTATACTAAACTTTGCACTAGTTTAGCTTCACCCATAGTACACACCTGTGAAACAGGAGGTGAAAACATCGAAGTATGTTATTAAACGAATCCGATCGATAGGAAGGGTTCTCAAAAAACTTATAATAATCGTACAAAAGAGATCCGGTCTTCGGAATTCTATTATTTATAGTTTCCGATCAGTATGTGTACGCCTTAATTATCGGCTATACTCACCCAAAGAGTAATCATAGCTAAACCTCGAGCGTTTTCGTTTGTATGAACTTTAATTTATTATTCTTGTTGACACAAATTGTTGTTTCTTCTGTCATGCATTTTATACTATTTGCTGATGAAACAAGTTCATGGCCTGATTGATGTTAAGTGGTAACCATGAAGGCTAATATAAGAACATTATTTTTTGCATATAAATAAAGTACATAGGCGAACATAATGCTACTTAGAATTTTCTTCCAGCTAACCTTTCTGTTAGGCAAAGCATTGCTTTCTGAATACAGAACAAACATTATTTGTTCATCACACAAATAGTTAGCTTGGTTGAGACGAGAGTTGAACCTGTAATCTATAGCGCAGGAAATAAAGCTAGGCCAGTTGAACAGCAAATAAAAACAAAACGCTCTAGTATTCATAAATAGCCAATTCTGTTGATGGACTTTTTTAAGCCTCGAGAATGGTCAAAGATGAGCCTTGTTAAGCCTTGTTCATACCTTATGTTATATAGCTTGCATTTTATTACTCAAAGAATGCACCCTTATTTTCTTCAAAAACTTTCACGGGTGACGATGGGACTTTCTCGGCCTGATTATTTTTAACCAATTTGTTTTTGTGGCTGCCTCATTATTTGACACCCTTTTATTCACACAAAGAAAGAAAGCTTTACTTTTAAAATAATTGGTATGTAGAGGTGTGATTACTTCGACTACAGTAAAAAAATAACTAAATTATTTTATTTTTCTAGTGAATGGATTTTTTTTCGTAATTTTTTGTTCTCCGTACAGAAACGCAAGCTTTATACCCACTGTTAATTTTTATCAGAAAACGAAGAGAAACCTTTTTTGGACATCTTCTACGGCATGACATTCTTGTTGTTCTCTATGTAGTACAAAGAACAACATTGAAAGAAAGCCAAGAAGAAGAATTGAATTGAAAGAAGTCAAGAATAAGTTACGTGGGCTAGATAAAAGAAAAGGTCGCTGTCATGTCGTAGAATTTAAGGGCGCCGCTTTGTAAAGTCTCAATTCGTAGAAAATGCATCAGACCCCCACCAAGAGCTCTTCAATTTAAGAAGAAGAGAAGTTGTATTTAGTAAAACAAAAAAAGTCGCATTTGGAAAGACTTGATTGGAGGAAACAGCATCAGAACGCCGATAAAACCTAAGCTAATAAAGTTAGGAAGAAAAGATAAATTGTATTTAGTAAAAAAGTTCTGCTCCAATAAACAAGGAAACGAAATCACTCCAAACATAACACACGTCAAATATTGACTGAGGCTTACCGTAAGGGTTACAAGGGCCGTAACGGATGGAACTAGGTGTCTACCTGGATCAGTTTAATAAGCCAAAAATTGTTTTGAAATGTGCCCGATGAGCGTGAACATTGCTAGGATTAAAACTGAATCGTCAACGTATTTCTGTGATAATTCAGTGGCTTTTAAACTTTTTTTAGATAGTTTTATAATTTCATTTATTTAATCGGATGTATACTCCACTTTTTGCGTGCTTTGAGTTTGTTGCTTACTTCTTATAACTGATACAGTTTTGCGACTTAGATCTTGAACGGTAGATATCTTAGATTTATATTAGATCATTAGCCTACAGAAGTCGACTGCTGAATATAGGCCTCCCTTATCCACTTCCAGGAAGATTCTGAGCCCTTTCCATCCACCGACTATCCGCGATCCGAATAATGAACTAATGAATTAGTACCAAGTAAAACCAATTACCTCCGGATTTTGTCTGTTGTTTTTCTGTTTATTTAAAAAATTGCATCTTACCGCTTTTAGAAATTTTATATTTTTGAAGATCCCTGAATATGTTATGAAAATTTGCAGAAAATTAGAATGAAAACATCGTGAAAGTTTGGCATAAGTATAATTTTGATACAAACATTTTTTAATTGTAATACTATAAAAAAATTGTTTTAATGTCAAAATGTTGAGAAACGCTGTCTAAAAACTACTGTTACTATTGATTGGTACCACAATGAGCTGCAAACTTTATGTAGAGGGCAGACGGCATTGTAAAGTGATATATTTTTCTACCCTTTGCTCGAATAAGCAAACAATAAACCGCTCTTAAATCCCTACAAACTTTAACGACAAGAAATAAAACTTAAAATAAATGTGGTGTTTGAAAAATTACAATTTGGTTGACTTCTTGGCAAATATCTTGAAATGTTATATATAGATATTAATGTGTTTGTTTTGTAGCGATATCTCATGAAAAATTGCGGATTTTTGTTTGTCTCAAGTTTAAAACTTTTATAACGTAAATAGTAAAATAATAAATAAGCAGACCACAGACGTTTTTTTGATAGTTTTTTTACTACTAGCTGATGGAAAATGCAGATGGTGCACCTTATGTTGAGTGGTAACCATCGCATACAACAACGCATTGCCTCGCAAGTCCACGATATGAACGTGCACTAAGATGCAGTGCCTTGAGTCATTTGAGGCATAAAGGTACTAGCCTCATGTCCCTATAATTTAAATGTCACCCACACCTTGTTCTGTCGTCTATTAATAAAACGCTAAAGTCGTCAAATTATTAATTTGGTAAATTTTTTGTTTCTGATTATTCCGTTTTAAAATTCATTCGTTTTATTGTTTTTATCTTACTCTTATGGAAATTAACGCACTAGATACCTTAAAGGCATTTCTGGGATAATCGTGGGTTTGAATCCCACTCGTTCTATGCCTTTTGGTTTTGTAAAGTCTTTGTGGTTTCATTTCTTGTATCTGTATAGGTATCTATTGTTATTAGTAACAGTAAACCTATTAGCTTCTCACGATATAGACATAGGCTGGGCTGACCAGTGAGATCATAGGTCTATTTAGAGTTTGTTAGATCACTTGCCTCATTGTGGCTTGATTGATTTTATGCCTCACTCAACAATATCGCACTAACAGTATTTTATAGCCTCGCTGACCCAACATATTGTGAAAAACTCTATATGACTGAATTATAAATGCTAAAGTTGGTGAGTATGTATTACGGTGGACGTGTAAAACCCAGTACTTTCGACTGGGTGCGGAGCAATTTTTATGATTCTTTTTGATCTTTCCCGTGTGGCCCCATTTAAGCATATGAGTAAAATCTGACAATTAGTTTTTAAAATAAAATTCTATGAGTATATATTCCAGTGTATTTGAAGTCGGCTTTTTCTTGAAAGAGTTATATGGGAACCCTTTTCGACTTTTATTTTAACAGCATATATTGATAACACTTATCATTCACCTCATCGTATCAAGATCTCAAAATGTTATGACAGTAAATCTGCGAACCCAACACCGTAAAATAACCATATCTGACATATTATATGGCCTATAAAAGCTAGCTACTGCCGCGGTGATGGGTAAAAGGGTGTCTAAACGCATATTAAAATCGCAAAAGATACAGAACTATTTGAGCGGAAACTGTAAAGATGTAGAGTTTCGAATACGTAGATGTGGTCGGAATATAAATTAATCAATCAGTTTTAGTAATCATGTAGTAATATTAATAATGCAATGCAGCTGTATAGGTAGGTATATTTTAAGGAAAATACTTGTGTGTATTCGTCGCCCATTGAATTATTACAATTTTAAGATTTTTAGTTGAAATGTTATCTCTATTTTGTTGTAATAATCAATAAAGAGTTATCTATCTATCTATCATCTTGGACTCAATATTTTTACTACCTAATTTTAATTTCTGAAATAAAACACGACCCTAAAACTTATTTTACTAAATAAGAAATCTTCTTTGCATCAAATCACAGGACAGTGCTATAGTCATATTGAAATAACAGACTAACAACGTAGAAAAATTACATCCTTTCTTTCGATACCGATCATTTTACACCGTGATAACTAGCCACAAAGCAAAAAAAAATGCTTCAAGATTACAAGTTTCAGGCACTTATAAATACCCTTCTCGGATCTTTTAGTACCAAGTACTCATTCTTAATTCCTTGACAAACAAAAAGATGTGTAAATATCTACTGATACGTTATTATAACAGAAGCATGCACTTCTAGTCATTCATCTACTTACTCGTGACACTCATAAGTACTAACTAACAAAGTATCTACGTCATAACTCTTTAATCCACCAGGTAGCACGTTTAAGCATGTGAAAATTGTGTGTTCGACATATAAAAAGCCATAAATAAGACATTACCAGATCGTACTCCATACTTTAATTGTGCCCTCATTGTGTTCATAGTTTTTGTGCTCAGATATTTATGAGTTTATAAAGCTTTCTTAAATGGTCTACTAGCTTGGTAGTTATTTATTAGGCCTGAGGAAGTCTTAATTTTTAAAATACGTTCTATTTATTGTTCATTCAACTGCATTGCAAAAGCAATTGGAAATAAACAATTTGTTTAGTTTCTATCTATCGCTTTGATTTAAAACCTTGTATCCATTTTGATATCGCTAAACGCGAAAGTTTGTAAGTATGGATGGATGGATGGATGGATGGATGGATGGATAGATGGATGGATGGATGGGTGGATGGATGTTTGTTACTCTTTCACGCCGGAACGGCTGAACGGATCTGGATGAAACTTGGCAGACAGATATATTATAGTCTGGAATAACACATAGGCTATTTTTTATCCCGTGGGATACTGGGATTTACATCTGCGCGGGTGAAACCGCGGGGCACAACTAGTAATTTATAAACTAACAGAAAGAACAAGTATGCATCACTAATGAACGAATAATCTTATCATAATAACAATACTTCCTAATTCATCAAAATAATGTCAAAAAATGACATGGATCGATTAACAAGCACTTCAGATAGCGCGACGATTATAAAAACACGTGTTTTTTTATCTACGTGTGTTATATCAGTGGAAAATATCACTATTCTAAGGGCCGAAGTGTCAAAACGGCAAAGTGGTCGCTAGATCGAGCCAGATAAGTTCACCCCACCTGTGACTGACCACGGCCCTTCAAGTGTGCGACGTAACTATTACTATACAGGGTGTAAAAAACCCTTTTTATTATAACTTTATAGACTTGTGCTGCCCATAATTTCAGTTTACAAGAATTCATTTCAGCGTTGTTCTTTATGTGTCTAGGTTTGTCTTGGTATTGGTTTTGGCTTTTTATTCTGAAAAGTTCCTAATAGTCTTTAAAGTAAAAAGTGACGTGTACCTAACCAAAATATCGAGACAAATTGCATTGATAAAAAAGGAAAGATGATAATAATAACCATTGATTTATGTTATAGAAAGACTGACAGGCAATCATACTAAACACATGAAGTTAATAAAATTATAAAATAAAAAAATAAAAAATAAATATTGGTGGACTTTCCATACAGCAATATCTAGCCCCAAACTAAGCTTATGCTTGTAATATGGGAACCAGATAGCTGATATACTACTTATAATACTTTTTTTTTGTAAATACATACTTATAATATTATATAACACCCAGACAGAGAACAAACATTTATGTTCATCACACAAATTTTTGTTCACGGTGGGAATCGAACCCACGACCTACGGCGCAGAAGGCAGAGCTACTACCAACTGAGCTACGTAGGCTGCATAATGATAGTTTCATTATGGGCCCTCATTTTGACAGACACATTTCCAGTATCAAACAAAACATAAAAAACCGGGGTACATATCAATAAAGTAAGACACAGGAAATTTAAATTTTTAACAAACAGTTTTGAACTCCAGTTAATTTCTCTGAAGTATTATTTCTATGCCCTGTATACGCTATATTTTGTAGTCACGCACACTAGTTTGCTTTTTTAGCTATAAACATCTGCCACGTTTTACAATATTCTGTTGATTGCCAAAGAAACTTGTAAGTTTATCAAAGACAAAATTGATACTAACAAACTTTTAGGACTTACGATGATAATTTACGAGCTAAAATGACCACTGTTCTAACAGTTAATGGTTGTAAAGCAGGCTGCAATATTATGAAACAATATACTCGTAAAACAAATTGTATTGAACGCCGGACGTAAGTTTTTGCCTGCTACCCTGAAGCTTTACATCATCATCACCCTGAAGAAGCCCCGTAGTGGACGTATGCCTCTCCTATACATTCCTAGGAAGAACGATTCTGAACACTCTACATCCGCCAACTTCCAGCAACCCTCACAGTGTCGTCGGTCCATCGGGTAGGAGGGCGTCCCACGCTTTGCTTTGGTCGTGGTCGCCATTTGGGAACTTTTATTTCGATTGTTAGTTCTTCGAGATATTATGTCCTGAACATTGTCATTTCAACTTAATCAGCGAGCTATACGTTGTTTACTTTGCTTTTGATTCGATACCTTTGTTGTTTACGTGGGGTAATTTGATTTCCTCACTTTTGATTCGATGACTGTGTGAAATTTAGCATAGCTCTATCCATAGCCCGTTCCTCATAGCTTTACTTTTTTTTTTCAATTGTTCATCTGTGCGATCAGCCTTGCGGCTTTAATCATATCCTTTGAGGGATTTCGTTGGCATGCTAGGATATACTCCAGTGAGTATATCCTAAGATGGTTCGTTTTGTGGTAGATATCGATAGATAGATATAGAGATAGCTTTACACTGATGACGTAATAATTGCAAAGTGTGACATGACACCAAGACATAGACAGGAAGTAAGGTTGAGTGTGTGCGCTCGATACTATCGATTGAGGCATGTGGCTGCTGATCGCACAAATCAAAGTTTACAATAAGCATTACATTACAGCGCATTTAGACTATGACGTCACAAACTTTTAACTTGTCAGTGATGTTCACATTTTTATGCAACTTGTATTACATTAAAAGCACCTTCAGACTTTGACGTCTATATTTTTTTTTACTATGCTGCAATACTAGAATCTTGCTGATGAAACAATCATATGGCCAACTTGACGTTGTGTGGTCGCCGTTTAACAAAGCAATGCCTCGCAAGTGACGCTATGTTGCCAATCCACTACTTCCATCAACTTGAGGGCTGTTTTGTATATTTAATTTCACCGGCACTAACAAATCTCAACCTGAAACACAGCCTGCTTGGTGGCAGGAATAGGCATAGTGTAGGTTTTTTCCCCGTCCTTCACAAAAATCTCACAAAAAACGAAAGTCAAAGTCAAAATGTATTAATTAATAAAATAACAAGGATCACTTTGAAACGTCTTTAAGCTAGGTGACTCTAGGTGCCGGTTCCATGCGACCAAAGCCAAAAGAACAGGCAAGAAACTTACGGCTTGGTTTCTATCGCTCTTTTGTATGATCCTATTTAGTTCTTTATTGCACTAAACAAATTACAACAGGAGAGCTTAATGCTAGACAGCATTTTATACCAGACAACCTTAACAGGTATAGAAATATGAGGTTGGCGTGCTTAAATAGTTACAAATATTTCTCAGCATTGGTAAATCATTGTTTTTTGAACCCTGACAAGCATATGAAATGCTACCTATAGCTGTCTAATGGGGAATAATGAACAATCAAACACATTTGATCGAGGTAATGAATGCGCGGGCCCGGCGACTACTGTCCGTCGCGTCCGGAGCGACGCGACCCGTGTCCGTCATCCGACGATTATTATTCTAAATTATCTTGTCTACATGCTTTCGAAAAGCTATCACTCACTTTGTACCTTGGATTTTTTAAATAAAAGTTTAAAATAAAACTCTCAAGAAAAAACGACTTCACACTGGAAGATGCACTCATACATATACAAAAACTCAAAAACTGCTCGTCAGATCTGAGTCGATTTGATTGATTTTCTTTTTTTTCGATCGATGATTTCGATTCAACCCCAGAAGATAAAAAAATTGTTTGATAAGTGCTATCACCAATCTAACTAATACTATAATGTGAAAGTTTTGATGCATGTATTTATGGATGTTTGTTACTCATTCACGCCGGAAGGGCTGAACGTAACTACATGAAATTTGGCGCAGAGATAGATTATAGTCTGGATTAGCACAAATGCTTACTTTTTATCCCGTTTAGTGATAGATTCGTTTTAATTTTTTATAGAGCAAAGGATCAACATGATTTTTCAACACCGCGGTGCACAGCTAGTATTCTATATGTACCTACTTGTAGTAAAAAAGTATGTATAAGGTTTATATGCATAGTTTAGGGGCTAGATGGCGTTGGTTGAAAAAATCTCAAATTTTTTAACCCTTTCAATTTTATTGCAGAGTGAGCGTCCTAGCTCATTTCAAACTGAGTCACCGACCTCAAATTACTTTTCTACTACACTTACACACACAATGTTTTCAAAGCACAGTACTTTTCCGTAGCGTGGCTGATTGCATTAAGCAATTACAGAGTATTTAATTACGAGACTAATTAGTGAAGCCAGTGCCGTGCAACATCGGTAGGGTTTCACATTTACACTTGCAACTGCACTTTTGTAACGTATTTGTGTTCATATGGATTATGCGACAGAATAGTGTAGCAGTTTACGGGTAAAAACAGAGACAACTACCCAAACACGGTAGATCTTTAGAGGCTTAGATATCAAATAAATAAATATTGGTGGACTTTTCACACATATACTCGTACCTACTACACTTACCCGCGGTTTCCGAAAGCGCGATCAACACTAATCGGCTGTCAAGTCACCAATATTTAATTTAATTTAATTTAAAATGTTCGGTAGGTCTGTTGCTATCTCTTTTTATTTCGATGAAAGTGACAGTAAATAAATAATATTATTAAATAATGCTGGACAATCCACACAGTCCTAAAGTAAGCTAGCTACTCAGAGCTTTTGTTATGGGTAACTGATTTATATAATACATTATATACTTACATAGGATATTTTTATACCATAAACACATAGAAAACCCAGACCAACGGAACAAATTTCTGCAGATCGTACACAAATTTGTTGCGAGGCGGGAATCGAACCCGCAACCTCTTGCGTCGCAGGCAGACTCTCGCCCGCTGCGCCACTGAGGTCGTCAATCAAATAAGACCTTTCAGCGATAAAACCGCCTTGTGCTACTTTATTTTATATTTTTAAGTAGTTTTTGTTAAATTTGGTGCGTACAATGAAGAATTTTTCATTCATTCTTAAATAAATATTAGTGGACTTTCCAAACATGTGAAGTGTAGTGAGGTTCCTTTCACCGCACTGTTCTGAAAAATACTAGTGTCACTAAAGAAGATAAAAAAAAAAGATTATTTGAGTGTCAATCAGAGGTACTGACGTACAAAGGATAAAAATCTTTAAAAAAACAACGAGACAACAAGTAATTTAAAACTTAAAGTAATCAAAAATCTAGAATCTGATAACCCTAATTTAGCATTCGTAGTAGCAGCTACCCTGCTTGCATTTAGCACGAAATTTCGTAGTATTTAATTAACCCCATGAAAAATTACTGCGAATTCAAACAAACTTTTCAACGCTATTGCCTAAAATTTGTGACAACTGCACGATATTTTCGCCCAAATTTGTAACGACTGCACGATATTGCCAAAATTATGACAGCTTCTAGACTATTTAGCAGGGCCGTTTGCGTCAAATAAATACGAAAGTGACACAGTGCTACTTAGTCTGCTTAGAATTTTTATACTACTATTACGTACCTCCACCATCCTATAATCTACTCCAACTAATATTATAAACGCGAAAGTTTGTAAGTATGGATGGCTGGATCTGGATGAAACTTGGCAGAGAGATAGATTATAGTCTGGAATACCACATACGCTAATTATCCCATGGGGATACCGGGATTTAAATCTGCACGGGTGAAACCGCGGGGTGCAACTGTCATAAAATAAATTATTATTGCTGGACTTTTCACACAGCACTATATAGCCCCAAACTAAACCAAAGCTCGCTATATGGGAACCAGATAGCTGATATAATACCGATTTAAACTTTTTTTTTATAAAAAAACTTATATATAATCAAACCCAGGCAGAGAACAAATATCTAAATATGTATGTTCATGGCAAAAAGCATCGCACATCGAAGAAGGAAATGGTGCACCTTCTATTAAAAGTGGTAAACATCACCTACAACAAAGCTGTGCCTCACAAGTCATGCTAAACCTACATGTTTCCTATAATGCACTGCCCTTCGCCCATCAACTTCAGCTATAAATAAATAAATAATGCTGGACAATCCACACAGCACTATCTAGCCCCAAAGTAAGCTATTCAAAGCTTGTGTTATGGGTACTAGATAACTGATATATTTAATACATTATATACTTACATAGATAGATATTTTTTTTTATACATAGAAAACACCCAGACCATCAGAACAAATTTCTGCAGATCGTACACAAATTTGTTCCACGGCGGGAATCGAACCCGCAACCTCTTGCGTCGCAGGCAGGCTCTCGCCCGCTGCGCCACAGAGGTCGCCGAAAGCTATGCATGTTAACCTCATGTGCGTGGAAATTTACTATTCAACCATAAGTTATCTACTTATTTTATTAAAAACGTATTTGCGACATGCGAATCTTGAACACTGTCAGAACAACTGCTTGTATACAATAAACCAAATAATGTTATTTAGTGAAATTCACGAAAAGAAATTTTGAATTAGCAATGATTTTGTGGTTATTACTTTACAGCAGATAAAAATGCAATATTTTTCACCCTTGCATATTCTAATTACCACCCAACAGCCATTTCATGCAGATCCTTCGAACTCTGCGCTTTTTGTACACGCCCAGTCCAGAACAAAATGGTCATCAAATCAAAAGCTCATCTTGAAATGACATAACTCGACACTCCCGGAGTGCAAAGTGACTGATTCTGATTAAAATCGTGATTAGTTTCTGACGATTAGCATATTAAGTGACAGACGCGGTTTAATGCATTCATTGTCAGGACTAAGACTGAAATACACAATTTGTTTTTTTAATTATGTAAGTCATATTTTTAATGTGCTGTTAATTTTATTAAAGCTTTCTGTCACTGTTAGAAAACTTGTAAGTTTTAAATAAATTTTGACTTGTTTTATTAAATAATGCAGTAAAAATAGTAATACCTTCATAATGCGAACCGCTAAGAAGTGGAACTCGTTACCGTCGTCTGTATTTCCTGACCATTATAATAATTATTTTATTTATTTATATAATTTTATTTGGAAAACAAACAGTATGTAAACTATGAATGTAACAACTTAAAGATATGAGTATCTTCAAGGCATTACAGAGAGTGAGAGAGTGTGAATAGGTGTCTTCTAGACAGTTCTGCTCCACCGTAGGCTACATCGTCGCTTACCATCAGGTGAGATTGTAGTCAAAGGACGGTCTATTCAGTTAAAAAAATTAGCTAGTGTAGGTATGTTTCACTTATGTTCAATGTAATACGATTACATTACTGCTATTGTGATAGAAAAGTGACAAAAAAAACTATATTAAGTACTACTATATTTCTGTAAGCCCATACAGGGATGCAATGAATATCTTTGAATGGTCACGTGACCATTGTCATTCAAAGTATTTCTAATCTTCTATGTATTCAGTACGGTATGCAAATGACCTTTATGGCTGTACGTTTATACAGAAGATACACCTAATTTTATGCACTATGCTGTCGGCACAAGCTACCACCTTTGAAAAAGGAGAAGAATTACTCTAAGATCGCTTTAGAAAAATTGCATACTCGTATCGTGCCCACAATTTTTTTGAGGTGTGTTTTGTAGTAGGTATGCAAAATTATGCACCTTTTGCTATGTATGATAATTTTATCTAGCACGAGTCGCCGAATTCAACAATGGATGGATGGACACGCGACTCTCTTACAAGTGGGAATGCAAATATACCTATCTGACAAGGGTCTAAAAAATAATATACCCTATAGTATTATGCAGAGCGTGCCATATTAAATTAATCTTAACACGGGCTAAAATAAATTTAAATATAAATATGACCCATTTCAACATTTTACCTTTTTTGTATCATTAAATCGATGGGTTTAATTTAAGGTTGAGAATATTTAAATAGAAATTACTTAAGTTAACTTTTTGCTGCTGCTGCTTTAATCTATATATTTCTAAAGTACATCACAGTTCATTATCTTAAGTTGTCATCATAAGACTGATAAAAATGTTGTCTTCATCGTGTGTGATGCGCTTATAATATGTAGATAATTATTTACGAAAACGCCATAAACAAATACAAGTTATTTTTATCTAGTTAGCAACTACGTATCTCATGTACAAGTAAGAACAATAGCTACTCAGAAATATGCTTCGCGAGCGTCTACAGGAAACAGTGACGCGTGTGCTGTGTTTTCACAACGAGAGCCACAACAATTAGGTTTTCACTCCTCACTCTGAGGAGGGTATACTTTTGTAGCAGACATATGCCGTACAATGAGTTCTTTGTCTACAAAATGATGGTAAACTTTGTTACGGTACTACTTCGCCATGCAAATGAACCGCTTTGATACAGAAACTATTATTTAAAATCGCAAATTTCCATTATAGACGCAAATTATGAGTCCCGTAACGGATCGATCGAGTGATTCTAAACAGTGACATTTAAATATTTTTTCAATCAATAACTGATATGCAAATGTGCAAGCTACAATGCGGCGACCGTTATCGCAACAATTTAAAATTTCATCAAAGGTGCGCAAGAAATAATAATTGATTGAGCACTATTGTTGCGAATGATACCAAATGGGGCCCGAGCTTCTAGAGGTCGGGAGATTCCGAAAATTAACCAATGATAGGTCTAAATTTAATTTTACGATCCGATACCTGCCCTGATCTGACAAAGGTTCTAATCAAATTATGCAGCCGATGCCACTATTGTCGTCTACATGCATAAATTTAAGGCACTGTATTGTAGATACATCGAAGGGTAGTGAGAGGTAGCTTACAATAGTCAAGATGCATCTGATAGTTATTGAACTAAGTCTCGTGTGGGAAGAAGGGTTATGGTTGATACTTATCAAATGATTGTTACGAATTACTGCATCTGAAGATTACCTTCGACTGGCTTGTTCTTGTAATTGTATACAAATATCTTGATATCTGAATACATCTGTATAATTATACTCTCAAGCACGGAAGATCCATCCTTTTAGGATATCACGGTACTCAATATCCTTTAGTCAGAGGCATACTAAGACATTTACTCCACACACGCCTAGTTTTTGTTCTGGCTTGGTGTTTCAGGTTGTAAACGTATCGTTCATATCTATTCTGATAAGTCGCATCATTAAAAGTAAGTAGAGTGAGTTTGCTGAAGGCTTCCTGACCTTGGAACCCAATATTCTCTTGTTAGCACAAGTAACACTACCGTCAAAGCAAACCTTGTCAATCAAAGGTTTGCAGCAAATCTCACCCTCAGCGGAAACAACGGGAATATCGCATTACAAAAAGTTCGTTATGAAAATAAACCGTTACTATTACCAAAGGGTATGACAACGCGCAAGAGGGCGATCCAATTTTAGTGAAATTCTTATAGCTGTAATGATATGGAGCACGGGCGTTGCATACTTTAGCGAGAGAAAAGAAATTTCGGAGACGTTGCGAACATTGATATGTAGATGAGATGGCACAGGTAGGGAAGGGTGTTATTGAAATTAGAGATACATATGAAATTCGAGAATGGCGAGGTATTGCCGATCGATGGAAGGGTACGTATTCCAGACAGGTGTGACGTAAGTGCAACTGTCGAATATCTTTGGAAAAAATAACGTCTTTCCAATTGTATTGGGTTGATGATGAAATATTTCGCTCGACTTCGATGATTTTAGCGGTAAAACAAAAATAAATTGGAGAATAACTTCTCTTAGCAATTGTAGATGAAAATTTGTAGGCAAAACCATTATTACTCCTCATATTGTAGTATGAAGTATTACTTCGACATCATTATAATCTACCATCTATCTATATAAAGCAAAAGGAACTTTGAATATAGAACCCCGATTAAATTGAATAGTAAATATCATAGACCAATATAAGTTTGAATATCACCATAAATGTCCTTCTATCAAAATATTTAAATCCATCTCCAAAGTGGCATCAACATAAGAAAGACGCAATGATAACAAATCATTAGTTGCTTTGCATATGAAGAGTCCACGCGCGTATTACCATATTCCCCAAATTTATCTATGCTTACTTCCCTCGCTAAGGCACGAGACACCAATCCGTATAGCCAGTAGGTAGACACTAAGGTGAAATTTGCATAAAGTCCAGCACGAGCTAATATTTTTGCATAAAAAGATAACACTTCTTCGAAAAGAGGTTTATGCATGTACGTGGTGTTAGAGCAAAAAGGGCAGTTATTGATTCGACTCTTTTACTTATGTTAATGATGCAAAAATCCAAAAATAGATGTATAACAGGAATGTAGATGTATTTTATGCTTACAAGTAACGTGCCGTGATAGGAAGTAGTAATTTGCAATTTCACAATGGCCTGATATGTCAACACATAACATGAGGACATGCAATTAAAATATATTTTACGACGGTTGCACTGTATCTGAAGCAGTTCCATATTTATGGGAAACAGCATGAAAATAAAGCCGTAAGCGATTTGTCAGCATTCCGTATCAGGCTAGGCTGAGTCGATAATAAAAATTTCCTGCGGTTTTTTCTCGTTTTTCGGGTATATTAGGCACGCGAAGGCTTAACTGCCGCCGAAAGCCCGATGCTACTTGTTTGCGGTTCCGTTACCAGACGGTAGTGAAATAACCCTCGAACTGTGACGAAGATTTCTTTCCATCCACACTTTCTGTTTGAAAATACCCTGTGCTATCAACTTGATAAGAAATATAACAATTTAGTTTAAATTTCATATGACATACCAACTTAGTAAAAAAAAAAACAAAAAATCTGAAATGTTTATTATGAACAAATTACAGAAGTAATCAGACACTTTCCTTAATTATGGCACTGAAGTTATATAAAACTAAAGTGTGTGTGTCTCCAGCTTCCTCATATTGAAAATGTAATTTCTATAAATGCCAATATTTAAAGCATAATTAGTGCACTCATAGATTTGAATCATAATTTAGCTGCCAAATAAACAACGATGCTATAAGCTTATAATAGTGTGTAAGCTGGAGTAACATGTCTCCAGCTGCCTCAGTCAGTGTGGGCAAACGGCTAATGATAGAGATATATAGTAAACGCAAGGATTTAGTACCAAACGAATTAGCGAGGTACCAAAAATTTCAGGTCTGTAGCTCGGAAACTCTTCGAGTTATAAGACTTGATCAACGTGTAAGCTGGAGTAACGATACGTGAAAAAGCATATGCTCGTTCTCTGGAATGGCTAGAGCTAGCAGGTTGCTTTAAGTCTCCAGATTTAGTACCAAACGAATTAGCGAGGTACCAAATATTTGAAGTGTTTCTGTTCAAAACTCTATGAGTTACAAGCTTTTCCAGCTTTTTTTGTTTGTCCAACTTGCACATGTTGGATCTCAGCAACCACAATAGGTACAGACTCGGTTGATGTCTCTGAACCGAGCTATGAATTAGTGCACTCGGTACCAAAAAATTGGAATCTCTAGGACAAGCAGTTCTGTTGTAATCAGCAAAATAACATCCAAGGAATTTGAATACAGACAGATATATTCAAATTCCTTGATTGCATCAGTAGGTACGAGTGTGACGCATTCGCTGTAGTGACAGAGATAGAGCTACTATCAACTGAAGGCTGGTCGAAATGGAACTATCTGGTATTCTGTAACTCATCACAATATTAGTTATTTTGCTGATTACAACAGAACTGCTTGTCCTAGAGATTCCAAATTTTTGGTACCGAGTGCACTAATTCATAGCTCGGTTCAGAGACATCAACCGAGTCTGTACCTATTGTGGTTGCTGAGATCCAACATGTGCAAGTTGGACAAACAAAAAAAGCTGGAAAAGCTTGTAACTCATAGAGTTTTGAACAGAAACACTTCAAATATTTGGTACCTCGCTAATTCGTTTGGTACTAAATCTGGAGACTTAAAGCAACCTGCTAGCTCTAGCCATTCCAGAGAACGAGCATATGCTTTTTCACGTATCGTTACTCCAGCTTACACGTTGATCAAGTCTTATAACTCGAAGAGTTTCCGAGCTACAGACCTGAAATTTTTGGTACCTCGCTAATTCGTTTGGTACTAAATCCTTGCGTTTACTATATATCTCTATCATTAGCCGTTTGCCCACACTGACTGAGGCAGCTGGAGACATGTTACTCCAGCTTACACACTATTATAAGCTTATAGCATCGTTGTTTATTTGGCAGCTAAATTATGATTCAAATCTATGAGTGCACTAATTATGCTTTAAATATTGGCATTTATAGAAATTACATTTTCAATATGAGGAAGCTGGAGACACACACACAAAACTAAAGGGATATAAATGTTAGACAGGATTAAGTGAGGGCTAGGATTCCAACCATTTATTCTTATCGAGAGAAATAAATAATAAATAATGCTGGACAATCCACACAGCACTATCTAGCCCCAAAGTAAGCTATTCAAAGCTTGTGTTATGGGTACTAGATAACTGATATATTTAATACATTATATACTTACATAGATAGATATTTTTTATTATACATAGAAAACACCCAGACCATCGGAATAAATTTCTGCAGATCGTACACAAATTTGTTCCAAGGCGGGAATCGAACCCGCAACCTCTTGCGTCGCAGGCAGGCTCTCGCCCGCTGCGCCACAGAGGTCGTCAAAAAAAATTATAAAATATTCGTTAGTTTTTATTGTTACCCGACTGTAAGTTACTTTCGAAAACCGCAGAACCCTCATCGCGAGCACATTAATAACTCTTGACGATTTTTTCATTATTTCCTATGACAGAGTAAAATAAATTGCAAAAAACTATATTAATTGCTGAAAACTCAGTTTTGGATGATATGATTCAATGTTAAGGCAATCGTTTTACTCGCAGAACTTGTTTGTTGCATTTGAAATTATTTTTTATAAAAGTTATTATTATTTATTTCGTTTGCGATTACGGAATGGTGGCCCAGAGACGCTCAGCGACCACGAGGCAGACCACCCGCCCGATGGTCGGACGATATAGTTGAAGTAGTTGGGCGACAATGGCAAAGACTGGCACAGGAGCGGAGAGAGTGGCGTTTTAAAGAGGAGGCCTATACCCAGCAGTGGGTGCATACAGGCTGAATGGATAGATAGATAGATAGATAGAAAAGTCATTTATTTTAGTGAAAAATAAACCTATTTAAGAAATATGTTTACATGAACTTGTTCAGTATCAAGGGTTTCAATTAGATGATATACCAAGTTAATAATACAAATATAGGGTGTAAGAAGACCACTCTTAAGAACAGAAGGTGTATGCTACCTCAAAATACGTAGATTATGAAAAAAAGCTGACACAGCTTCACGACTGTAATCCCCAGGCACGGTAGATATCTCCTCGGATATCTTAGTACGAAGTTCAAACATTATATCGAATCAAAATTACTATCTATTATCTACAAATTGCGTTATTTCCGATATGATTGCTGTTTGATATTTGAGTGAATTCTGTGATAGTTTGTAGCTCTATAAATGACCTTTTTAACATACGTTACAAATTACAATTCACAAAATTGTTTAGGATTATCTTATAGGGGTAGTCAAAAGTACGTCCAAGAATATTCTGTAGGTTTATTAATTTTATCACCTCTAAATTTACTTTTCTCTCTCGTTCAAGGTTTGCTGGAAGAGAACTCTTTTTAAGGTTAAGCTCGCCTTTGTAAATGCTCTATATTTAACTTACAATTTTTTACTGTGTACAATAAAGAATATAGAATTTATAATATTTTGGTAAACACCCACATTTTGCAGTTGTTAGTAAAGTGGTTTATTTGCACCCTGTACATACCTAACGCAAAAACTTTTGGCCCCATACAAAGTTGACTAGTATGGTTAATAAGGACATTTCTCGCGTTTTTCTTAGAAACGATCCTGAAGTCTTGCACAGGTGCAAGACCTAAGTACTAAGTATGTATACTTTTTTTGCGAATTCATTTAATGAAGCAAGAATGTAGATCCAAAACGAATTCTAAAAACTATTCTGTCTTTAACAAGGCCTACTCTGCATAATGTTCGAAATTTCTAATTGATGTTTTGAATTACACTACGTGGCATGCAGGGCAGCACCAAATCAACTGCGTAGCGCTGCCTATCACGTTGCCACGCAGTGTACCTCAAAATGTCATTACCTTCGTTCATCGTTTTAATCTCGTGTCAATTCTCGTACGTAAACTTAGAAAAGTCTAGTAAGAAACCAGTTAGCAAGTAGCCAGTGTTCGCAAACGGTCAGGGCGGAATATTCCAATGTTTATAGCATATCCAACTAGGCCGTCGACTACTCAAGCTAGAATTAATCAAATCAACCAACCCCTACCAACCACTTTCCGATATAATTAAGGCGTGCATGTATGCGTGCCGGACAATACGTGCCGACCTTCTATGTGTGCGATAATGAACGATTATAAGAGACCTAGTTTACTTAACTACGGCTCTATCTTGTTTTCGAATCAATCAATTCGGAGCTCTGTAGGACAAAGGATAAGGTTGGTTATAGGGTTTTGGTGTTGGTTAATAATGCGTTATGCGTCGATAGTGTGAGTGTGTGTTGTTTTCTTGGTGTGTGTTGATGAGTCACATTTTTTTTTGTTTCGTGGGTAAGGCGCTGGGGTGCCGCGTGGGGTGGCGTCGTACCCCTTGCTTGCAACCCCATCTTATTAATCAGTGAAGTACAAGCCGTCTCTTCACATGTCTGTTTGGATAAACCGAAGCGTTACTCCTTATTAGATATTCAACGCGATGCTTAATTGGCCATGACAAGTAAACGCTTCTAAATCATATTTTTTCATATTAAACTTATAAGCTATTATAACCTTTAATAATGACTCATCATGTAAAAATCAGATACTGCAATCGATCTACGAATAAATACTGCGACAATGTTTTTGATCTACTTCAAAAATTAGTAACTCGTCAAAAAATTTAGTTAAACTTTGTCTATCTTTGTCTTTTTTGCCAAGCAGAATCACAGGCTATGAAGTAATCAGTTTTAGGACATAATTTTCTTAGATATATTGTAGCTTTATGATAGACTAGTTGCGCCCCGCGGTTTTACCCGCGCAGATTTAAATCCCGGTATTCTAACGGGATAAAAAGTAGCCTATTTGCTATTCTATACTATAATCTAATTCTCTGCCAAGTTTCATCCAGATCCGTTCAGCCGTTCCGGCGCGAAAGAGTAACAAACATCCATCCAATTAAGGACTATAATTTTAAGATTATGTAAGCTTATTATTATTATTTATTTATTTCAGATTTACATCCATGGGCTTAGTGTACGAACTGTTGGCGAACCTAAAATATAAATTAATAAAATAAATTAAACGTCGTGGCCCAAACTAGACGAAACGCCTGTGTCTTGGGTCACAGGAGTTGGTATTCATTGCTATTACCAATTAGTGTGTCAAAATGAAATTGTTTCACCCAATACTTATCCATTTTCTAATTAATTCCCCACCTGAAACCGATCAAACTTCAGGCTAAGTTATAATTACAGGTGAAATACCTTCCTAGACATACCATTATTGTGTCAAACGAGGTGTCCACGACAGTTAGCCCCTATTATTAAACTGTACGGCTAAACTAACGAACGCAGAGCTATAGAAAAGAGCACAAAGCTCGCATAGATAACAATCCGTACCCCTGTCTTAGCCCCATTCTCCCCCTCATTAATATTATCGACCCATTCACTAATTATATTGCGAATGCATAGTTTCTAGTGTGAGCGGTACGCACACATGTGTACGCGAATGTAATGGGCAGTGATGGGCATTAAATTATAATAGAAAATAATCGATCGTAGTCATCGAATATCGTTATTCGTTTGTTGGATAAAAACGGTTGCGTGCTGTTCGGCTGTTGTGATTGCTAAATGCTAATCGGCGTTTGGAGTTCGGGAATTAGAACCACACTGGATTGAGCTTTGATGTCTCTTTTAACTTTAGCTTTTTGACCAGAAGTCGAACGAATCAAATGTAGTATACTGTAAGAGTTTGAAAACTAAGAGATTTATTAAAGCGTTATCATTCATATCTCATAGTTAAGGTAATTAAGAAAGAAATAACATACTTACACATATACTTAGTTTTTTTGTATGTTTGACACAAAAAATCACATTAAATCCAGTTAAAATTTAAACAAGATTTACTGAAATTAATAATAAAATAATAATCGGTTACTGAATAGCTCAAAGTTCAACCATCGCCTTCTTCAAGAGTTGTAGAAACTATTTTAAGGATTTTCGATGAGCTACAGCAATGACGTCACAGCGTAGCAATAAGAAATTCTCGTAGTGTGCAACAGTTCGCGTTGCGTGCGGCGCATGTGTGAGTGTTTGGGCAAGGTCAGGGCTGCGTTATCAGATCAATGGACAGATTCGCATCCAGCAAATCGATATCGAATTTAAAAAGATAGTCATTATAATAAAAAAAATGTATGCATTTACATAAAAAAAGTATTTTACGTATTATATCAGCTGTCTTGGTTCCCATAGTACAAGCTTTGGCTTAGTTTGGGGCTTAGAGAGTGCTGTATGTAATGTCCTTAAAAATGTTACTGTTTATTTCCAGAAGCTTCTAGAAGCAAAAACAATTTCTACGTTGAGAAATAATTTATGTGACAAAAATTTGGTACATAGCCATCCAAAGAGATAAAGTTGCCAGCCTTTAGGGCACATTGCCTGCGTTCGGTGTTATGATCTCCGTTTTTTTGTAAATAATGTTAATTGTTTTAACATTGTATGTGTGTTTGTAAATAATGTTAAAACAAAACTGATTCGTTTTTATCGTATAAAGCTTATCAATTAGTTGTATATATCATTTTGACTATTTATATTATTTTATTATGAGCCTCCTATTTCCCATTGGCAAAGGCCTCCCTCGGCCTTTGCCCAGCAATGGCCATTCTCTTCACTCTGTGCGATCCTGTGCTGAGGTCTTCCATTCCGGCTGGTATCTATCGAGCTCATCTCGCCATCTAGTTCTTGGTCTGCCGCAAAGTCTTGGCTTTAGCGGGCACTCCTGATGTTTATATTGACCAGAGATCGTTGTGCATGCGGATTGCATGCGAGGCTGGTCCACGTCCATTTTTTCCTATACCTATTTAATTTTAGTAAGCAAAAAAAATTATTTACATGTATTGACTAGTTAAAAGAACTAACGTCCGATTATTTAAACACATTTGATTTGATAACGCGATGTATAAAATCAAAATTATTTAGGTTTTTCAAACAAAACATAAAAACAACAATGTTTAGTTTTTAGATTAATTAACACGAACATTGATTCGAGCTTCACAAAAAACCGACCCGACCGTATGAACTTGTGTAATTAATCACTTGATTAATCAGTGTGACGAATAAAAACAGTGTAATGACCCGCTTCCTTAAATCGATCGACGTGACGTCATCAGCATTTGAATGCAGAGTCACTGTGGTGAGACCCCAAACTGTCGATGAAATTAAATATCGAGGCTGCAATGTCCTCCACAGCTTTTGATTTGTGCCGATAGTGTTATGAGTTATCACACTACAATTTTTTTGTGCTTACACTCAGAGACTGGTGTTTTAAGAACTACTAAAATAATACTAACACAAAAAGCTCTTTTGTCAATGTTTTTCAGTCACCTTGATTTATTATTAATTCATTTCTTTTAGAAATACCAACATTTAAACATAATTTCCAAGTATTTTTTAGGTTATCGCGGTCCTCGTGTATGGTTACAGAGTATTTGAGAAAAAAAGTGCAAACAAAATATTTATGGCCTTTAAATATATTAACTGTCATAACATTCACATCCAATTTTAACAATGCAAAATTAGTAAACTATGAATACTTGCTTACCCATCCCATATTAAAAGAAGTCTTATTAAAATCTAACATCATATAAGACTAACCTCGACCATTCGTTACTCTTCGTATGATTATTATTTTACTAATGATATTGATTTTAATAAATGAACGTAGTGCTTCATACTTGGATGATGCTCAAAGTATCCAAAATCGTACACCATCTTTCAATCGATAAAAAGTAACACGCGTGCCAAACACTAAAGATAGGGTGGCAACGCGTCAGATTCTCGTGGGGCAGAAAAAAGTGAAAAGCAATCAGTGTGGCATAATTAGTGAGTTGTAAGTATGGGGCGGGTTGCCATGGCAACGGCGTCTGTCGATACCCTGCTTACCCGCCGCGTTAATTTCCAACAGAATTAATCGAATCAAGCAATCAATCGATACCGAAGAATTGAAATGGACGGCGCTTTTGTAGGTGTTGCGGGCGTTTAGTGTTTTTAGTGGCTAGTTGAGTTTTACGTTGTGTTTTTTTCAATTTTCTTTCGTTTAGTACCAGACTGGCACAGTGTGGCACCTACAACTCTACCACCTATATATTATGTATTGAGTAGGTACTTATGTACCTACATGGCTATTAGTAAATATGTAGGTTTAGGTCCAATAGATTATCTAAACTTTATTCCGTAACTACACCGCCGTCAATTTCTGATTAGTTCTTATCCTTCCAAGGTTGCCTGGAAGAGATCGCTCTCAGCGATAAGGTCGCCCATTGTTTTACCTTAAATGTATGCTTTTACTCTGTACTATGTTTCTGTGTGGTGAACAATAAAGAGTTATCTATCTATCTATCTATCTATGTTCACTAACTTGATTTTTTTAGTTTTTGTTGCTTTTACAAGCCGATGGAACCAGCAGATAGCCAACCTGATGTTAAGTGCTAACCATCAGCACATATAACAAAGCATTATCTCGTAAGTCACGCAAGATAGGAACGTGCCCTACGATGTACTGTCCTGCATCTATCATCTTGAGGAATTCAGATGTTAACCCTCATGTGTCTGTAGGTACTTACACTGGCAACTGTAACACAGAAACGCTGCTTGGTAGCAGAAAAAGACCTGGTGGTACTTCCGTGGACGAGGATTTTATTATTTTATCTGCATATTTAGGTATATTTGGTGAAGATTTAATTTGGTTATTTAGATTATTTTATTTATTTTAGTCAAGGTAGATTTTATTATGGCCAAATAGCCGTTTCCAAATTTTTATGTTTTTTTATAGCATCTCGAAATTCCACTTACTTAAAATTAAACTGTTGCTGTAATTATTAAATTAATTATTAAAATTTCATATTTTAACATTTAATTATTCCTTCCAATAAAACAAAATTTTCATAAATCATTCATTTTCACTACATAGGTAATCATTCACTCCATAATCATTCATTCTATTTTAAGGTAAAAGTCATAGGACTGGCAGTTCTTTTGATAACCAGCAACAACTATCAGATTTGGGACAAGCCAACTTTGCCATCCAAGATCCCTTAAGTTAGGTAATTACATTTACTTGTACTAGATAACTACCCACCCCAAAATGTATTTTTAAGTCCTCATTTACCCCGCCTAGATAAATAAAATAAATACATTTGATGAGTTAGTAAAAAGTAAAGTGAAATCAAAATGACATCGTGGTAAATTAATTAGTACATAATTAAAAAAAATTATAACTTTCACATTTATTTCCAATGAAATAACAGTTTATCGGTTTAATAAGTTTAAAATACTTACAATATGCGGCCATGTTTTTACAAAAAAAAAAAATCGAAACAGCATTCATTGTTGCGTCTAACCAAAATTAAGGAGGCCATCATTTTAACCAGCTTTTGTATTCAAAATTCGATAATTTATTGCCGAAATAATATAATTACGGTCGACTGACGGGACGGATTGGTTCACCGGAAACACCAAATTACCGGAGAAATTAAACGGAAACATTTGGCCGCCGCTGGCAAGATGGCGCGCCTTCGATTCGTGTCTGTTCCATTTATGAATTATAATTATTGTCGCCTTCTAGTACATATTTGTTTGTCAATAATAATGATGTCCGTAATTTCCGTAATTACAGATTTATGAAAGCTTAGCGATGAATAAATAGTTTGTAATTGTTGGTTCGAACCTTTTAGCATAATTCTAAAGTGTTGAACATGAAAATAGTGCAATTATTAAGGAGACACTATCGGGAAGATAAAAAGTTTATGTTATCAGTTGAGCAAGTAAAAAAAACCGGTTTCATAAAGAATGCGATTTACCTTAGAAATACATTCTTCTTCGAAATAATGTTTGAGACTATCATAGTATGTAGGTAGTGTTATTTAGACTGATGTTGATACGATACCTCTATTTTTTTGAGAATAGTACCTAATCCAATGATTGTGTTTTTTATAGCTAAGCTATGTTAAAAATAATTTTAGTGATACCAATATTTTTTCTTACGGCAAAAAAACGAATATCTGGCATCATTATAGTAATTACCTATCAGCAAGTGGTGCAACGTGATCGCATAAAAAACTTTTTTAACCCTACATCCTAACCATAAGCTTTGCATTTATGGGTTAACTAGTAGCACCCCGCGGTTTCACCCGCGCAGATTCAAATCCCGGTATTCCCACGGGATAAAAAGTAGCCTATGTGCTATTCCAGACTATAATTTATCTCTTTGCCTAGTTTCATCCTGATCCGTTTAGCCGTTCCAGCGTGAAAGAGTAACAAACATCCATCCGTACTCACAAACTTTTGCGTTTATAATATTAGTAGGATATGTAAGTACAATGAATTTAAAATTTCCTCTCATAATCAATAGAAAATTTCGAAAATATAAGTACCTAGAAACTGCCTTGTAGTGCCACCACAGTGGAATCTGCTTCATGCGAAGTCGGGCTTGATCTCACTAGTATAGCCACTAATACTAGCCAGGTAGGAACATTCTTACACGAATCCAACAAATGCCAATACTGTCTAATCAGTCTCGGGGAAATAGAATCCGACATCGCGTGAGTCCAATAGTCTGAGAGCAGAAACTCTAATTACAAGAAATTAACTCAATGTATAGCATAAACCAACAGTTCGTTCAACTTTATTGGGAGGATAAGTGCACTTGTGAAAAGTATAAAAAACGTTTTGAGTGATATTTCAAACTAGTAGCGCCCCGCGGTTTCACTCGCGTAGTTTTAAATTCCGGTATTCCCACGGGATAAAAAGTAGCCTATGTGTTATTCCAGACTATAACATATCTCTGTGCAAACTTTCACCAAGATCCATTCAGCCGTTCTGGAGTTATAGAGTAACAAACATCCATCCATCCATCCATACATGCAAACTTTCGTATTTATATAATACTAGCTGGTACCCGCAACTTCGTCTGCGTACTTTTAATCTCTTCATCTCTTTTTTTCGCAATAAAAGGTAGCCTATGTTCTTTCTCATGGTGTAAAGATTGTCTGTGCCAAATTTCATCAAAATCGGTTGAGAAGTTTAAGCGGGAAAGTGTAACTGACAGACAGACAGACAGACAGAGTTACTTTCGCATTTATAATATTAGTTGGGATTAGTAGGATAAACCTTCAAATCCAAAATCTATACCCATTACCTGATGGTCTGGGTGTTTTCTATGTATAATAAAAAATATCTATCTATGTAAGTATATAATGTATTAAATATATCAGTTATCTAGTACCCATAACACAAGCTTTGAATAGCTTACTTTGGGGCTAGATAGTGCTGTGTGGATTGTCCAGCATTATTTATTATTTATTTATTATTATTTATTACCTATCCCTCATGATAGGATCGTAAACCAATCAATAGTTTCTTCTTTTTAGGTTTCCGTATTTCCCTGTTGTTACATGTGAGCTATGTTATAATTACCTATAGGTATATATTTTAATATAATTTTTATATTTAGTTATGACTTAAATTTAGTTTGTTTATTTTTCTTTTGGTTTTCTACTTTGCTATGTAATTTTCTTAAATCTTTGCTTTGTTTCTTTATCTAAATATATGGATGCACTTGTGAAAAATACAAAAATTGTTTTGAGTAATATTTCAAATATTTGGATGATCAGTTATATACTTGTAATATTTTTTACACCAATTCGACAATCTGTTTAGACAAATGCTTATCTTTCAGTTAAGAAATTGTCGTTTTTTTGTAGATGCTAATCAAGTTCTTCAATTTATTTTATGAAACTATAAAGAGAGAGACAGAGAGAATATTCAACTTACCATTTCCAAAGTGGCGTGGGCACATGTTACCATAGCTAGATTTGGTATTGAATGTCTTTGTAAGTACGTTTACATACATGCGGTCACTTTTTTATCACTTCAGTCCGTAAACTTTAATATTATAAATAAACAGTCTGCAACAAATCGGAAATAAAATCAAAAACAATAAAAAAATACTTGAAATTAAAAACTAATGCAATAAGTTTGATCATAGAAAGGTATATAAGACGAGTAAATAAAACGAATATTCGATAAATATATTGGAAAAGATGTGTGACAGTCGACGAACAAGGCGCAGTGGTCGCGTTTATAAATCATATAAAAATAAATCATTCAGGTTCAAATGTGAAATACTTTCTCTAAACAAAGGGCATTGTGTATGCAAAAGTGCATTCCGATTCGAATGTTTTTCGTCGCCTACGTCCCTATGTTTTTTTATTTGAATAAATATTGGACTGCGCCCGATTTATCGATAACTTTTATATATGAACCGTCGTGTTGGATGATCACGATCGTTGTTTTAATATGAGTCCGCTGTGAAATATCGGCAATAAATGAAGTAGACCAAACAAAATGCGACTCTGGTAAAGTTACATAAGTTATATGAAGGAACATAAAGCCATAAACGAATTTAGAATTTTAATTCCTCTCGAATACCAAGGAAGTTTTTGATTTTGTTTTAACCAGCTGTAAAAGTTATTTTTAATCTCACTCTTCCTTCGTGTTCCTTACAAAATCAAGATTTATTCAACTTACTTGAGGGCTTATAAATCATTTGCAGAGGCTAATTAAAAATGCCCTTTTCGAAAGGCAAAACGCGCATCCTCTGAGTTGCTAACCTGTGAATATAATTTACGACGCCTCGTCGGTCATTCGCGCATAAACTTTCTAATTTGCAGTTCCAAACGAATGTTGCAAATAACATTGGCCACTAATAAAAACAACACCTCAGGAAAAAACCTATAAAAATATATTGCCAACTGTCCATGTTCAATTTTGTTTTGACCACACCCGAAAGACTGGCCGATAACCGACCCATAACGTCTGTCAAAGGAGCAATTAAAGGTGTTTGGTGCTGCCATAAACTCAGGATTAATTCCCTCTTTTTACAATTGGAAAAAAAGAAAATTTTGCACTCTGGCACGTATACTTGCGTGTCGGCGTTCATAATTCAAGTTTGTTCTTTTTATAAAATTAATGCTACCTTATTGGCACACATTAATTTGTACACGGGTTTTATCACTAAGCGCACAGAATTTTAGTTTTGATTTCTGGACGTGTTTCGGTTTTATGATTCTTTTACAACTGTACATAATAATTAATGTCTGATTTATGCACGACCTTTGGCGTTTTTGGAAACTCGAGCAATTGGATGGTTTTATAATCTGAATTGATCAACAAAAAACCAAAATTATCTACGAACTATGTTTTAATGTTTTTAAAACGTGTATAAAATGTGTGGATGATAAGCGTTATATTTGCTAAAGCTATTTCAACTATCTATTTACCTTCATTGTGCATTAATCGAGACTAAAATATTCACTGGTAACCCTTCGGAAGTACGATTATCCGTTTGAGGCCAGTAATTTATTTTTAAGGCTCATAAAGTCTCACTCTTTAAGCAGTAAAAGTAACATTTTAACGTACTAACACGGACCAAGATTACAGAGTTCGTTTACTAAAAGCTTTGCAATACTTTGCATACAGCAATCACTCGTCAAACATTGTCGTGTCACAGAGAATTACCGTCAGTTTGCATAGAACTGATAACTGAAAATGCACCCGATTTCCATAAATTAAGGTCCAAAACCGTGCACGCGAAAAAAAACAAACACACGTGAAAATTCGGAACAACTTTTGCATATCACACGCGAGTGTTTCACATAGCCTGCTAATTGAACGAAATAAAAAAGTAGAGGAAACGAGATGAGAAAAGTTACTTAAAGAATATACGAAAGTTAATTAGAAACGGAACGAAAAACAACCGTAACTGGTGGCGAAGTTGGTCGTTCTAGCGCGGCCAATGGTACAAGACACTCACACAGGGAGCGTTCACCACCACCGCGCTAGGCATTTGCATACCGCCCGCCCAAGCTCGCGCCGCCGCCCAGCCTGAGCGACAGGGACAGAGCATAATTTTACTACGTTTGACACTTCACTTATTCGAAATTTAAACTTTATCGAAATTCTTATCGGTCAATTTAAAAAGCTACAATTTCAAATTCAAGTTCCTGTTTCATATTTTCGTGAATATAGAGATTGCGTTTATACAAATTAGGGTGGAAAGCGTGGAGAAAAGGATGAAAGTAAATTTATCGCCGTCGTGTCGGATGCGACATGGTTTGATAAGTTGAGAGACAATGCGAACGAGAGCATGAATGGGTTAGGTGCCTTTTAATGAGTCGCGTGACTGATTGAGTGACGTGTTGTGGTCACTTGTGGTTCACTGGATAGTTCAGGTGATGCAATGGTATATGTTTTTTTATGTTTGACTTTGAACTAGACTATTTATTCTATTTAAATGTTATGGGTTAACAATCTTATATGTACCTATCTAAAAAACAATTATGAATGATGTTATGTTAATAATAAAAAACATATGTACGTACCTACTCGATTATAATCATTAAAATAAGAAACGATATAAATATTTAGGATATCTTTTGTACACCAAAAGATACCATAAAATTTCGTCATAACGATAACTTCAAGAAAGTATAGACAGCTGCACTAAGATGAATACAATTTATAACTTTCAATATGATATCACGTCATTACAAAAACCCTCACATAAAAACTCACTTACATGAAATTTGTTGATGAGTGTACTTATTTTATCGAGTAATATTAATTGTACTGCTGACAACATTTTGAAGGTTTTGAAGTCGTCTCTCTTATGCTGAAATGTACAGTGGGGTAGATGATCTACATAGAATTACACATATAGATGTATACACTGTAGTTTGTTGAACACCAATTAATATTTAGGTGCAATTATCTGAACAAAAAAACCTAACCTCTTTACTAAGGCGATTTCAGACACTATTGTATTGTGTTTCAATTATATTTGGGTTTAAGCAGACGTAGAGTTAAATAAATTAAAAAAAAACTAGAGTTTTCATTACATAGGTGCGTCTACGTGTTCCGTCTAATGAAAACACACAACAGACAAGAACATTGTAATTACGAGCAGTAAGAGATTTATTACACGAGAATAGAGACTAACACGTGACCGTGGCCAAATAAAAACAAACTATAAAACCAAAACGGTACGTAGAAAACTACACCCTATCCGACTAGTAATTAACATCAATTTCCCTAAAAGGGGAATCCGCTTACGACCTCGCTTTGCTCGCAGACCTATACTAATGCACACAGAATAAATCATATTAATACTTTGTACGTTCTCAATTGTCACTCTTGAAACAAATACAAAAAGAAGAGACACGAAGAAAACAAACCTCTTATGACTTTGATTCCTAAACAATGTCAAGGACAAAAGGTTTTATTCAATTGGATAATAATTCAATTTAAAAAGCATAGGTGAATCAAGGTGTCAGTCCCACGTTAACAAGCTCTGGCTTGTTAGAAAAGATAACAAACTTATGGCATAGATATTTCCTCTTATATCTTAGTACCCAAGTACCAGTTAAAGATTTTTTTCTATGAAGATGTCTAAGACGCAGGCCACATCTAAATAGCGTATGGCGCGGATAAGGCTCGGGCAGTTTCCTATTCCATTCAAATTCCAAACGAAATGCATGGAATTAAAGCACAATTTAGGCTAGCACGGTATGTCGTTGCTCGGACGTCGTCATTCGAACACGATTATTATCCGCGCCATACGCCATTTAGATGAGGCCCTCGCCCTAGGGGAGATTCGGAGATTTTTACTTCCAAATACCACATTTAGTGGTATTCTAAACGTCAGAGGTTGCAAGCGTCAGCACTGATTTCCTCTTACGCTGAGAAAGATATAAATTTTTTGAGTAAAAAATCCTGGATTTTTCTCACTAAAGATCAAACATTCAATCGGACACGCTATATTGAATCCTAAACATTCGAGATAAAACTCAATTTACGTTAATAACTGGCTTGGAGTGCCACTTGCCCTGATATGCATTCGCGTTACGATGTGTGTGAATACCGAGAAAGCGGAACATGTAGTAGTTAATTTTTGCGCAAAGCTGGTGCGAGCGAGAGGTGTGCTCATTTAAGAATAGTTAGCTGGTGTGAGAAAGGGAGGGATGATCTCTGGGTTAATTAATGAACGTGGAAGCCTGCGCTCTTTATTGCTTTCGTGGCTGGACGCTAAGACGTTTAAGGAGTTTTCCGCTGTGAAAATACCAGCTATGTATACGTACAGTACATCTAACATGTTTGCTTTAGCTCCGATTTTGTTATTATACATTATATTTATCCTACACTTAATTAGTTTTAATGAAAAAAATAGGATGTCATAAAACTTTTAACGGCAGGCATGTAATCGATTTATTTCATGCAAGGCTGGTTTCTGAAAGCGCGATTAAAACTGATCGGCTGCCAAGTATTTCGCTATTTTAGCTTTTAAGTCAAATTAAATAGAGACTTGACAGCCGATTAGTTTTGATCGAGCTTTAGGAAGCCAGCCGTAAGACTTTAAAGATTGCCTGAAAGAAATCGCTTTCAGCAAGAATGTCGCACGTTGTATTTTTTTCATTTACGTCTAGATTTATGATATAGAATAAAATGTTATCTATCTATTTATTTTACTTCTTCAAACGTCATAAACTAAAATACACAGAAAAACCACAAAAAAATCTAGTAAAATCAAAATATTTTACAATCACGTTTACGAAGTGCCTTACTTATTTTGGAAAAATCGCATTTGAGGTCAATTTTTTTTTTATTTTTTTTTTATACAACTAACTGATGGAACAAGCAGATGGCCTACCTGATGTTAAGTGGTAACCATCACCTATAAACAAAACATTGCCCCGTAGGTCACGCACAATAGGAACGTGCCCTACGATGCATTGCCCTGCGTCCATCAACTTGAGGCATACAGATGTCAAACGTCAAAAACTAAAAAAATGAAGTATAAGTGCCTAAATATAAA
Organism: Plemyria rubiginata; assembly: GCA_963576535.1. Lineage (NCBI taxonomy): Eukaryota > Metazoa > Arthropoda > Insecta > Lepidoptera > Geometridae > Plemyria > Plemyria rubiginata. The sequence goes on along the minus strand of OY754917.1, from coordinate 7,364,408 downwards.
AAAAGCCCCACAAGTAAATCCGCAGTGTTTCCATTAAGGCAACGCAGTTCCCATAACACCTGTTTAATTACGCAAAACACCCTAAACCGTTACAACGTGGACATTTCATTACTTCCCAGACGGCGACTGCGACACCCAAATAAAGAAAACTTGCAAGTAGGCGCCTTCTCTCCACGCTTAATTGTGTGTTCTCCAAAACTTCCCGGAGTGGATTAAAATATAAAGTACATGTGGGTCAAGCAAGAGTTCATTTACTAATTAAAATAATTTTCTTTGAAGAATGTTGGGTTTCTAAATTTATAAATAAGCACATCCATTCCACTACAAAACTACTATACCTATAAAAAATATGCAGTCTTCCACTTCTGAGCAAAGAGGCACAGAAATATCAAATACATACCCTATTCAAATGCATCAAAATAAAATTTCCAAATAATTAGTAAGTAGTAAAAATGACAATTGAAAAAGAAATATTCCAATTAATCAAATATTTTTATACTGTCCTTTAATAATACTGTTATTTTGTTTTAGGGAATCGTGCAATATAATCATTATTGTATACTAACATAAAAGTTTAATGGATGGTCAAGACCGCGTAGAGAAAACAATGATTTGTACAAACAAATAAACCTTACTTGACCCGTAAATGTGGCGAATGTTTTCTTAATTTCACCCCGCAGTGTGTGGTGGTTAAGAAATTAAGAAAATGCGCCAACGTCTGCCCGCGCCACTTAAGCGCCCCAGCTTAGAGTGTATTGTCTTCAAGATGGTTTCTGTCGTAATAAAAACTTGTAATTACGTTGATATGTGTAATAAGCTTTGTTTTGCATCATTTGTAAAATATTTTGTTTCTGATAATAGAACTGCCAAACTGGTTTGATGTATAAAAAAATTGGTAAAAACAGTCAAACAATTTTAGCTTACTACTGCTGCTTTCATAAAGTGTACCTATGCATCTGTGTAAAGGGTTACATAATTCATTTATTTAAAACCATAGAGACTTTTGTAGAACAGTTACGCCAAAACAAAATATTTACATAACTTAAGATGCGGCAGTAATAGAAGCTTTGCCAAAAAAAAAATTCTAGATAGGTTAAAAATCTTAAACATATTTTTATCACCTAACTCGTAATTATAATTTCACAATTATCAAATAGTATTTTATGTAATAACTAGCTGAACCCGCGGCTTTGCTCGCGCCAAGGAATTCAAAGTTTCATACTAACTTTCATCCCCTATTTTATCCCCTTGGGGGTAGAATTGATCAAAATCCTTTCTTAGCGGGTGCTTACGTCTTAACATCTACCTGCATGCCAAATTTCAGCCCGATCCGTCCAGTGGTTTGGGGTGTGCGTTGATAGATCACTATGTCAGTCAGTCACCTTTGAGTTATATATCAAAAAACATAAATATAATATATATTATATATAATAATAAACATACTGTCGGCGATTGTTGTAAATGGTTTAATACATAACATAAAAGATGCAATAACAACAACTGTGTACATTGTCGGATAATGGAGTAAATTTGTATTTGAATTCTAAATAAACTTCAAGTAACTCCCTAAAAATCCTAAGGGACAACCCTACAAGCAGGTCAATATTTAAACTAACCTCAAAAATCCTAATACAACTAAGAAATATTTGAAATCAACTTGTCCTGCATTTATTGTTCATATCTATATTAATGTGCATAGCGCAAGATAAACTCAAGAATCATATTTTAGTGGAATGCAATTATAGCGGGAGTGTCACGGTGTCTAGGGGTTGCACACATTGACACCCCGTACGCGCACATTCAAATGCAAGTGTGACAATAGGGTTGGCAGTTCAAAGATATCATAATTATGTAGTTTTGTAAATCTACAGGTTACAACGAAACAACTTGTTTTTTATGTAAAGGGAAAATAATAGAAATATATAGATAACGCATTTATAGGCATTGCTTCAGATAAAAATTTTTGAATCTTAATTTAGGAACAGAAATAAAAACTGCATATACTGAATACTGGTAACCATCACCTCTAACAAAGTATTCACTTGCAAACCACACACGATAAAAGAATGCCCTACGCATACGATGCACTGCCCTGCGTCCATCAACTTGAGGCATACATATGTTCAGCGCAATATGCGTCTAAGATCGCAAACTTTACTTTTTTTGTAAGTGGTAGCATACTATTTGGTTTCAATAAAAACATATTAGAGTACATTTCTTAATATGTTGATAAAAATAATCGTTTTCTAATAATCTCAAGTTTCACATACCTAGTTAAAAATACCTAAGATACCATTGTTTCTCTAAATAAGTGAATTGTATTCTTCTTAGAGAAAATAAATATCTTAAACCTGAAAAATATATCAAATATTTATCACGTTTTACGTATATTATTTATTTTACCGACGTTTCGGCTATGTTGCAATCCAGGCAGTCGGGAAAATAAATAATTAAGGTAAAACGTGATCAAATACCCTTGTAATATTTTAAATTATGTGTTAAAAATCGCGAAAGTTTCAAAAATACAAGTTTCATAGTTTACTAATAACACAGCTTTTAACGCGCCGAGCGAAAAATATAATTTGACAACCCTACTTAGACAGTTCCGTGTAACCGGACGTCACCCCAAGGATTAGACGCGTGGCTATGAGATTACCACATCGTCCGCAAATGAAGAATTACCGATTCCAATTAATAATTAAGTTAAAAGAATTCATCATGAAATTGTAAAATTAAAATTGTTTTTTTTATCACAAGATAGAAAAAACACTGTTTACCTAGCAAATTAAAATTTATAAAATACCTAATCAAAATTCCCATCAAATTTTGTTTTTTGCTATTTTAAAACAGTCCAATTTTTTTTATATTATAAACGATCCGACATCCTTCAATTTCTTTATCTTGTCTTTCAATTCCGAGAATAAGGGCAAATAGTCAATAACTAAAAATTTTAATTAAAATTTCTCACCCACTGTACATAGGTACACGGTAGTATAAAACTTACATATAGAAACAGCAGTCTCTAAAGTTAAGTAGGTCCCAATTTCTGTGAATTTTTCTCCAGAGGACAAGGTACCTACTTGTATTATCATAGAGATTGTTATTGTCCCTTACTGTGTCCAACTAAAACCTTTTAAAACGTTCTAATAGTGTTAATGAAATCAATAAATGTTGGTGGACATTCTGCACTATCTAGCACCAAAGAACAAAATAGATAAGAAATCACACAAATATTTTATCTCGGTGGGGATTGAAATTGGGCTCACAGTGCAGAAGGCAGAGCTATAATGTTAAATATTATTTTTATACAAAAATCAAAGCCAGACTATCCCCTTGTCAAGTCACTTACTATATCTATCTAACTTGAAGTAAAATCTGAAATAGCAAGTGACTTAACAGCCGATTAGCGTTGATCGGCCTTTCAGAAACCGGGCGTTAATGCTGAAAATTTTACATGTTATTTTTATAATAAAATAGGTACCTATACAGTTGTATGACACAGGTTAAGAGGTAAATTAGTCTATTTGATTAAATATCGTAATATAGGGGCATTTTATGGAACAGGTTTTAATAATGATATGTATTGTATATTATTGCTCATCTTTCATGGACCAGTTACTGTTATATAAAAGCAGTAACTGGGTCCATGAAAGATGAGTAATCGGTTCTGAAGGTTTCATGGTTGCCATAAAACACGCTTAAGAACTAAATAAATAGAGAAATGGTTGCTACAACATGACTTCATAAAAGCAATTTAGCCCCGGCTACCGTAAATAAACTGACAGCGCAATACTATAAAGTTTTCACAAGCAAACAACCACTCATAAACCGCATACAAACCATAAACTAACCGATTTACACATCAAATCATAATATTTACACCCACATTTTGTCCTGAAACATTAGGATTATTGTTCTACTTACTCATCCAAACGTAATCCAAAAACTGTAGACTTTTCGCTGCGAAATTCATTCGGCGAACTTACTCAAGTTCATAATTCTCGTAACATTCGAATTAATTACTTAAAAATATCTTTCTAAAAAGCCGGACAACTTTTGTTTACATTTCAGATGCAAAACGTCACATGTAAGTATCCGAGTTTTGACAGATCATAAACTAACACAAGCGCACGGACACATTTACATACGCGCATGGATGTACGCACAGGAGGTTTACGCGTGTGCGTTCGGAAACAAATGATTTAGTTAGTTTTGCGATACGTTTTCAGCTCGTCTTTCGTGTGTCCGTCACACAGTTTGCCTTAGTACTGACCACAGGTTAGGGCGCCGGGTATGCGGCAGTGTGCGTGTGTGGAAGTTTCTGCACGCGATCTTGGAGCTTACACGGCTATAGGGAGTGCGTGTGTAGGCGTGCGACTTCACTTGTGGAAGTATCAGGCTAGACTCATTGACTGCGGCCCTTATTGTATGAATGTGGAAAAATTATAGTGTCGAGTGTTCGCCTGAAACGGCTATGCGTATTGTTTATGGTCCTTAGAGCACTTAAGTCTCCCAATTTGCAGAGGACGTTAATGTCTTGCCGCTTTGTCTTGACTCACATTATTTCTTACAAAGTAGCGTAATTAAAATCGTCGGGTTTTGGCTGGACAATGTTGATATAAGTTTTGTGACGCCATGATATCACTTCTTTAGCAAGTCGTGGGCGTTATAATTAATTTCTGCGGTAATTATCTTTTTTTCTATTTTGTATTACTCTACTAAGTATAACCTCTGTAAGGTTTAAGTACCTTCCTTTTTTATATTTATTACAAAATGGTATTAACATCATAGGTAGTAATTAAACTTGGTGAGGTTAAAATCTGACAAAAAGGTATTGAATAGACACTTTTAGTAGACACAATGCACTTCATAAAACAATACTAAGAGGGAACATGAATCAACCAATAGTGAGAACAACATAAATACATATATCATTGGAGTCAAAACTTGGTGCATTCTTAAAGTTGAAATTGAACATTTATCACGACCGGTCATGCGCGAGTTGGTCCATTAGGAGATTTTTCTGAATCATAAATCTCACTTCGCCTCATCTGGCCTCATACTACGGTTATGAAGAAGGTAAACATTGCAAACTACTATTGCGCTTTATATTTCGTGTTGGAGGAGCTATACACCAAATAACAAAGTAGGTACCTTTCATTTGATATAAATAACCGAAACAGATATCAATCATCCGTTTAACTTAGTTTCATCTATGATGTAAGACTTAGATTCCTACTTAAATTCTAAGTCATACATAATTTGTAAAAAGGGGTCGTATAAAATATTGTATTTTTTCTTATTATTTCTATAAAACAATGATACTAAATATAATTTAAACCAAAACTTCATGGTAGGTACCTAATAAATAAAAATCTTCGTCAAAATTTCGGTAGTCAAAAACAATCAATAAAAATGAGTCTACACCATTCACCACTTCTACCAAACCAAAATTCACTTTACTGCTCTGCAAAAGAACTCAATTTGCTTTAGGAGTAGAATCAAGTAAGCAAGACTCTCAAGCCTATCATACATTTCACAGTAATTATAACTTGGATGCTTTAATTGCTGGTTGTGTTTTGTGCTAACGTCATTTACGTCATTGGTCCACGCCCCGCGTTCAAGTTTGAAGTACCGACGATTCTTTCAAATTTGAATAAAGAATCTTTTGTTTATGGCCATGTAAAGAGGTTTTAAATGTTTTGATTGAACTATTCAACGGAAGTAATTAAGTGATTTTATTGTTTGTTGATCTATTGATGCGTTTTTGCTTTTTTATTTCTGGCTGGTTAGATAAAAGTTGTTTTGTTATAAAACTGGTGTTGCATTTTAGTATCTAAGTTGTTTTATCGTATTGGTCTGAATTTAAGATAGCGGCCTCTTTCTTGTAGGCCTTACCTTTAGATAAAAATGTGTTTTGTAACCATTTGGTAACAAATAAGTACTCAGATATAATCATCATTTTATCTGAGTACCTATGTGTTAAGCACCTTTATAAAAGTGATAAAGGAAAATCACAGCCATATCCTTTCATAACCAACAGATGGCATCCGCAAGTATAAATTACCAGCAATCTGCTCACAAAATTAACAAACGCAATCTCGTTTTCATAATCACGCCCAGTTTGAGTTATTATAAGCAAGTTACACGTACAGTTAAATAGAATAGCCAACATATGGCCGGCCGAACGGAAGTGTGTATCGTCTGTCAGCCCTTTAATATTGTAATGAAATGCTCATTTTCTTTACTGACCACTCACAAAGAAGACAATGAGATGGGAACGTTTGACGTGCGCTCATCCGTAGGGGCCTTCGCGGATTTTGAATTTGGAATTTACTTTTTAACGCGTCCGTATTGAGTTCTTTTGTTCGTTCCTTTTTTGAAATACTTTAAATTTTTTACTAAAAATTAAATTAGTATCAACATTACCAACTACGTAAGAAAACGATCAGTTTTTGGGTGGATGTAAACGTTGAAAGGCATTTTTAAAGTGAAACCTCTTTCTTACTGAAAGACTGTTTTTTTACTACTAAATCTTTTTCAGACAAAGTAAAAATAAATATAAATAAGCCATCAGAGCCACCAGTGGCACCTATAAAATCATGTTTAGATTATAGATAATACATGATTCTTCATATGAATGGAAGTTTACTGCGTAACACGGACAATCACGACGCCTCGCTTTACAACGAGGGCGGTTAAAATGCTACGCGATAAAGTGGGTACCAAGCACACAGAACTGTAAGTCTGCTAGACAATTTGTCTAAAATTTACCAAACTGTTTTCTTAGACTTCAATGTATTCTTAGTTATGACTTGATCACATTACGATCAAACTTGACAGTAATTACAAACAGGCATAATAAATAAATAATGCTGGACAATCCACATAGCACTATCTAGCCCCAAAGTAAGCTATTCAAAGCTTGTGTTATGGGTACTAGATAAGTGATATATTTAATACATTATAACTTACATAGATAGATATTTTTTATTATACATAGACAACACCCAGACCTACGGAACTAATTTCTGCAGATTACCGGCGTCTGTTTTTCCGAAGGCCTATAATTTGGATGCTTTCAAGAGAAGAGTGAACAGGTATTTTCTAGGTAAACGTGCCACATCGTCGACCGCATCATCACTTAACATCAGGTGAGATTGCGGTCAAACGTTTTTACCTATAAGTTGTAAAAAAAAATATAAACTGTTCACATTCACATATTTTAAGTAAGTATTTATAAAAAAAAGGATTTATGTGCTTACGAGTATAATAACAGCTATCTTGTACCCATAATACTTACAAGTTTTGCTTTGTTTAGAACTTAGTGCTATGTGGAAAGTCCACCTGTACCTAATTTAAGATTAAAGTTTTGCCTCTGAGTAAGAGTATACTTTACACTAGTAAGTATGTTACAAATCGGTGTAACACTATCCCTTTTAAAATTGAAAGTGATGTAAGTGCTGTTTTAGTGCGCAATCGGCGGACAAAAGTCGTAAATCAAAGTTTTAGTGTCGAAATGTTGGGATGCGTCCGCCACTGGGGTGGCCGGTCTTAAATATTTTTTTTTCTCAAGCTATTTAAAAAAGTTAAAGAAAACAATATGACATTTGGTCAGTCGTTGGCAACATTTGCCTATTGTTCGAAGATGGACGGCGATAGTTATTGTGTTGCGGAATGCACACGATGACATTGTCGGCGTTCAACATTGTAATGATTAATTCGTTCTTAGCATGGACATTGGACAATGTCGAGATGTATTAACTTGCCCCCTTGCAAGATTCACACAATCATGTAAGAAAGTAATACAGATATTCAGATATTAAAAGCATAGATCAAAATAACTAGGATTGTAACAAAATTTTCGTCAAAGATTCAATCTAAATTTTACAAGTACCTTTATGCATTTTCCAATGATAGAAAACTTTAATAGGTACTTACTTGACTAAGTTTTTTTTGTTTCAGCTTTTACTTCAAATTAGATAGATATAGCAAGTGACTTGACAGCCGATTGGCATCGATCGAGCTTTCAAAAACCCGCGGTTAAAGTATTCAACGTTCAAGGACTAAAAGTAGTCACCATTTTAAGGTGAAGACAAGAGCTAATGTGTCTCTCGCTCGCACGTTTTGAATTATTGAAGGATATAAAATCACAAAACCCATTTTCGAAAAATCGCAAACAACTATTTTGTGTGCAATCACATTGCACACAGTTTAGTAAAAAAATAATTTTAATCGGTACAAGTTTTCCTACTTAAAAGTTTGCTTTTCTAGTTTTCGTGCATAAGCAAACTTTTGAGTAGGAAAACTTGCATCAATCAAAATCAAATTTTTACTTAACTGTGTGCAATGTGATTGCACACAAAATGGTTGTTGGTGATTTTTCAAAATTGTTTTTAGTAATTTTATATCTTTCAAAATGTCGAATCGTGTGAGTGAGAGGAATATTAGGTGTTGTCAACGCCTTAAGCAGAAAATACAAATGGCGGACAAGTTTATAAGCATAAACAGAACAACATCTACACTAAATTTCTGTAAAAAATTTTATTGCATCCACTTCAGGCAATGATTTATTGCCAACAGGACAAAATAATCGTGACCCAGGAAATTAAGCATTACTGTTGTATTCGGTTTACGATGGTCACAGAAGATTTTGCAGTTGACAAGGATGACAAGACAGACTATTTCTACATTATAATTTTCTTCTCTATTTTGGTTTTGCAGTCTTATGCGACTTCTCAATACCTATCGACACCTTTTTATTCTAATTCGTGGTGAGGGAATGAGATCTGTATGGACGTCCAGCAATGGGGTGTTTTTTTAACTTTAGACTTTTCTTTGGCTACGATCTCACCTGGTGGTAAGCGACGATGCGGCGGTCGAGACGAGTGAATAGGTGTCTTCTAGAGTCTAGAAGACACCTATTCACTCGTACCTTGAAGACACCCACCAACATACATTTAACTACACCTTTTTTATACGAACAATACTGTGAGATATGTTTTTTTTATTACATACATATAGGCAAAACGTTTGACCGCAATCTCACCTGATGTCAAGTGATGATGCGGTCTACGATGTAGCACGTTTACCTTAAAAAATACCTGTTCACTCACGGTCTGAGTACGTTCTCCATTTTCTTCAAATCCCCTCAATCCTTGGTCCACTGTTGAAGGAGGCCGTCATCTCGCCAGAGTATGCTCGGGCAGCCGCGACGATTTCTACTGTCCTACTACATGCCTATAATAATATACCCCAAAGCTGACAAGCTGTTTTCTTGTCATGGATGTAACCTCCAGCATCAGATATTACGTAACATACCTTTTCTATGCTTGGAAGGGTTTGCCATCTTCAAGTAGTCACCATCTTCAGGCAGGATTAGTGAAAGAAGTGATGCCTAATGCTTTGCATATTCCCTGGTGTTTTTTCTCTTCAAACACACTTCAATATCCATGAAACATAACTCTTATAATACCTAGTTCCATGCGCCCCGGTTCGGTTTGCTTGCTTCTTCCCCAAAATAAAAGTATCCTATGGGTATGTTATTCCAGGACCTGGGTTGGAGCTGGGTATATTTCCAATTTCATCCAAATCCGCGCGGTCGTACAGTGATGAAGAAACATACACACATACACACACCTCCTCACAAAAGTTCCCATATAAAAGGTATATTAGTAGTAAGATTCTAGACCAAGGAACGCTACATAATTATTGACCTTATGCAGGTAAAAGAACCAGTGACATCAAATAACACTTAATTATCCTGAATCTTGAAAATCACATCCCTGACTCAAAGCTACATCCCGAATTCACTGTTATTGAAAATTTATAGCAAAATGTACAGGAAATTCTAATTTTGATTTGGTTCCTTCTCGTAGGACTCAATCAGCAGTTCATAATAACAAAGTTGTCGTTACAAGTGATTAAATTACTGGCGGTCGTAAAACAATAGCGGCCGCAAACCAACTCTGATTCGAGGAACGCTCGAAATCAACTGGCACTGTAAGATACAAGACCAGTAAAGTAGCTTTGATACATTTTGCACTTTTACAACATTATTTTCAAAATGGCCTTTCAAAATTAATGTCAAATCCAAAAGGTCATTACTTATTAAAATCTTGATCATTTTGAATAGCTAGATAGGGTAAATCTAAGTGCGAATTTACCTCAACCAAGCTTAAAAAAAGGGGAACGAACTTACGGCTTGGTTACTACCATTATTTTGCACGATCCTAGTTACAAAATAATAAAACAATTAAACGATGGTGCGGTGCCAATCTTTCAAACTACGACCTGTTGAAACCAACATATATGTTATTGTATATTGGATCTCGATGTACAATGAGTAACACCTTGCTAGAATGCACTAATTTGGCAAATAAAAGTGATACGTTTCGCTCAAAACCTACTCAATGAAGGTCGTCCGTCGACCTACTGCCCATGTTACTGTGATGTCGATAGCTGTCGTGCAAGACGGGGTAATTGCCAAAATGAAACAATTTGCTGCTCGTTTTCCTATCAGTTTGAAAAAGGTGAAAGCAAAAAGTGTTTTTAACTGGAAACTAAGTCACTATGCCTAAAATAATAGCTCCACTATCAGGAAATTGAAGATCTTTCTTTCGAAGATTTCTGCGAAAATTTGAAGTAACTACTAAGCTACTTGTAAATTTAATCAAAACTAAGTACCTACCTAGATTAAACATATTTTACAAGATTATGTTGTGGCTATTGTTCAATCAAATTTTTTTTTAAGTAAGTATGGAAATAAAAAGGCTATTATTTATTATATTATTTGTTCAATCGCTTTTACATAACATTAAAAACAAAATAAGTTACCATGTGCTATTCTAATAAACTAATAACTCATGGCAGTATATAGAATGCTCTCTAGCATTAAGTTCGCCTACGTACGATACATTTTGTTCTGTGCAATAAAGAATTATCTATCGATCAGTATTGAAAAAAACACCGTTGCAGGTTAAAACAGTTACTCATTTCTATGTAGATAATAAATAGTACGTACCTATACATACTTTGTAAGGCATATGATCTTAAAACTTGCAAATTGATAGTCAACCCAGGGTGGCCTGTCTGAAATTGCACTAGTTTGTAAAAGCCCTATAAGGCGTGATACACATATTGCAAGCAAATGAATAATTATGTTTCAAGAGAGAAAAATTACCGAAGCTGAAGAGAGTAAGGATTGCATTCCTCATTATCTTCTTAACCAGTACTCTCAAACGGTGAGAAAAACATCATGCGGAAACCTGCTTTCGTAGAACCATAAAGTTATAAATGTTATGTCCAGTCCTCAAAAAGAGTACTTACACTCCTTATAATCCTTTCACCACACTGTTTCAAAAGAACTAGTGACACAATAATACGAAGATTTTGTTCTAGGCTTGTGATATTTTCTATTGTTTCTTCTATGTGAAAGAAAGAAGAAAGAAAGAAAAGACATTTATTTAAACATACCGCACACGAACTCCGTACGGAACATTATATACAGGGTTACAGGAAAAATCGTGCTAGATCCGTTAAGGACGTGGAGTACCCATCATTTCTGACTTATTTCACAAACAATTGCCATAATATTTTTTTTAGATATCCCTTAGAGAAAAATAAACTTTCTAGTATTTTTTCTTATTTCTTAACTTTCACTTGTCTACTACGGTCTATTCAATTAACTTATGCACTATTTTAATGATTGACATCCTAAAGCATCTTATTACACATGTAAAAATGCAATAATAATAATAATTAAGGTGCACAAAATTTTCAATAAAAAAATTAAAAGTCGAATTGCTTGAAAAGGGTTATGTTTAGGGTAGGGTGTTTCATAGTGAAATAAGTCAGAAATGATGGGTACTCCACGCCCTTAACGGATCTAGCACGATTTTTCCTGTAACCCTGTATAAAATAATAAAATAAATAAATAAATAATGCTGGACAATCCACACAGCACTATCTAGCCCCAAAGTAAGCTATTCAAAGCTTGTGTTATGGGTACTAGATAACTGATATATTTAATACATTATATACTTACATAGATAGATATTTTTTTATTATACATAGAAAACACCCAGACCATCGGAACAAATTTCTGCAGATCGTACACAAATTTGTTCCACGGCGGGAATCGAACCCGCAACCTCTTGCGTCGCAGGCAGGCTCTCGCCCGCTGCGCCACAGAGGTCGTCAATATAAAAGTCAATATAAAAGGGAAATATTCTAGACAGATAATGTGTAGTGTATGTTTAGCAAGTGTGTGTGTTCTTGTTTAGCAAGTTGTGTAACAGGCGTGTTTTTTTTAAACCGTCCCTTGACTACAATCTCACCTGGTGTTAAGCGACGATGGACCCGACGTTGTTGTTGTTGCACGTAGATTTTGTGAATGAGTCACTAGTTGCGCCCCGCGGTTTCACACGCGCAGATTTAAATCCCGGTATTCCCGAGGGATAAGAAGTAGCCTATGTGCTATTCCAGACTATAATCTATCTCTCTGCCAAGTTTGAAAGAAAGAAAGAAAGAAAATACATTTATTTGACATACACAACAAGAAAAGAAATACATAGGTACATACAAAATTACAGCTATAAACAGAGACAAAACGAAAGAAGAAACAGTACCAAAAACAAAAGAAAACATAACTGTACGCCAAAAAGGCCCTGACTCAGCAATTGCTGCTTAACAAAGTAGGTAGCCTACCTTGCCAAGCAGCGCTGGTTTTCAGTCAGAGCCTTGAGTAGGATGACGTCACTACAGAAGACTACAGAACAATTTAAATACATAGTTCAATCAAATACAAGTTTCATCTAGATCCGTTTAGCCGTTCCGACGTGAAAGAGTAACAAACATCCATCCATACTTACAAACTTTCGCGTTTATAATATTAGTAGGATAACAAAGGCCAGCTATTGTGAACCAGCCTTACGATTTAGGGTTAAGCCGAAGCGTCCATTAATTGTCATATTTACAGCTTTCCCGTAAGTAACAAGATATGAGGAATAGCGTTACCGCGGAAACTATTCCAGCCATTATTACTATTCTAGGAACCTTTGTGCGATGTGAAGAGTATTTTAAGATCCGATTTTAGTTACAGGGTCATGGTTATTTTGTTGTGACTACAAATAATTTGAAATTGATATCACTGTCACTACATAGCATAAAACAGAGGCGCTTCCTCCTTTTTTTTATTTATTTTATAGTGTTGACTACACCTAAGGCGTTTACAAAACCTAATGTACCTCTCGCTCGCACGATTCGACCTTTTTAAAGATATAAAATCACTGACCCCAATTTTGATAAATCGCAAACAACCATTTTGTGTGCAACCGCATTGCACACAGTTTGGTAAAAAAATCATTTTGATAGATTCATGTTTTCTTGCCTACAAGTTTGCTTTTCTAGCTTTCGTACATAGGAAAATAAAGGCTGACCGAAAGCGCGATGGGTCGACGACATCGTAAGGGTCGCTGGAAACACCTGGACCCGAGACGCAAAGGACAGAGGAGGCTGGCCGAAAATGAAAGAGGCCATCAGAACCCAGCAGCCATACTTACAAACTTTCGCGTTAATAATATTAGTAGGATACATAATAGTAATAGTGAAACACTGTGCTGCAAATGCTGCAATATTAAAATATAGGTACCCACACATGTGCAAAACTCAATCATTCCGCGTGATTGGCAACACATCAGCAAACCGCCAGAGCAGTTACACAGATATTAATTATGAAAACACGTTATGTATCACCGCAGATTTCCATACCAACTCTGCTGTAGCTGTGGTATGCGTCCGTACTGAGTTAATAGTAATCTGTGGTGCGACGACCGCAGGGAAAATGAATCGCGCGGACGGCCTTTTGTACCAAGCCATCATTAAAGCAATGTCTGTATATCTCACTTTCAATGAAACAGAAGAAAGAAACAGGGATATACAACAAGGTGAATGCAAAACAAGCTTTATCCAGAAAAAGCATCTGACGCCGTACTATGGACCGATGACAGGTGTCAATTCTGTTGTTTAATTTTCATAATTTAAGCCGTCCGTTTCTAAAAGACTGAAACAACAAGGGCGGCTATAATTTTAGTTTTGGGTTGAGGCAACAACAAAATCGACACCATTTTGGTGTTTGCGGATATGAGGTGGATAGAGCGACCTCAAAATAGCTTGTCCTTGATTATGTATAGGGGAGGTCTATGTCCAGTGGACTTTGTTACTTCAAGCCGATGATGATGATGATGAGGATGAATTAAATAAATACCAGACAATAAAAACAGAATATGAATACAGCTTAACAAAATTGATCATCAGGCGCGGTAGAGATCTTCTCAGAAATTGTAGACCAGTACCAAATCACTCTTTAGAAATTGTCTGAGAGGTTTGGTCAGAAATATGTCGAAGTATAACATTTTGCTCACACTTATTCATAGTTGTTACGTGACCGGTCGCAACCCAGGAAATCAGCATGTCGTTAAATCTAATTACCTCCTCCTCTCCTCTTCTGTGTGACGACCTCTGTGGTGCAGGTGAGAGTCCGCCTGCGATGCAAGAGGTTGCGGGTTCGATTCCCGCCTCGGAAAAAAATTGTGTACGATCCGCAGAAATTTGTAATTGTTCCGTCGGTCTGGGTGATTTCTATGTATGATAAAAAATATCTATCTATGTAGTATTAAATATATCAGTCATCTAGTACCCATAAGACAAGCTTTGAGTAGCTCACTTTGGGGCTAGATTGTGCTGTGTGGATTCTCCTGCATTATTTATTTATTTATTTTTATTTATCTATACAGTTCTAGAACATATTGTCTCAACCGCTCGAAATAGTTTATTTGAGATGCACTCAAAATCCTTTCATCATACTGTTTGACAAAAACTAGTGACGGGACAAGAAGACGTTCAGTCTGATTATAGCTCAACCACTTTATAACAGACAGTTTACTCTCAGCTCATATTAAAAGTGTGTACAAACATCGTGTAGCAAAAATATCCGAACATAATATTTGTGTGGTGAAGCCGTGTATCACTGTCACACCTCATCTCTGATTAACTTTATCGATTCTCGGCGAGCAACATCACCCATACAGAGAATCTTAAATCTGTAATCTCAACTTTTTGCATTCTCGCCTCGGTCTATAACGACACAATAAACGTATTTTATACGCGCTCACACTTAACGTTTATATCGCCTTATAAGTAGATCGAGAAATAATAAAACTAAAGAACGAACATCAAGAAAGCAATAACATCATTATCATAGCGAGTCCGCCATCTCTTTCCAATAGGTCTTGCGTTTACCCCTCCCTTGGCCCCGCCCACCGTGTATCTCCTCTGTCACCTGTATATCTCGAAACATTACACATATGCAAAACTTTCGCGTTTCCCGTTCGCATCTCTCGACACTCACACAGCCTCGCGGCACTGAAGAAATAATAGTCCTAACGCAAAAGTACCACTCCTAAGCCCAAACTGAAACTATGTTTGAAACTGTAGTTTCTACTCAAGTGATATTAAACCTTATTACAAGGGTCAAACTGCTCAATTTCATTCGTCATTTAGTTCCACGTTTCGCTGTGAGTCAGTCGGTTCTTTCAAAGTAATGACATGCCAAATTGAATCTGAATTGCAGCCCGATAAAGCAGATTGTACAGTGCAAGGCGTGATTGGAAGCGTCACGGTTGCAAACGGTGCACACCTTTGTGCATACAGCCTGCACTATGCATGTGTGCACGAATAAATCTACTAGATAAAAATTGTGCTATATCGTTCCGAGTATGTTGCCCAGACTTGCTACTTTTTTGTTCTGACAGTCTGTAGGCGTGCCTATAGTAAGTTTGCACCTCGGAGTGGTCGATATTTCAGTTGTGTCATCGGACGACATTCCTGATAAAATATAGAACATGTTCGCGCTTGTTTTTATAACGCACTCAGTATTGTAGTGGCTAGATAATTATGGCTCATTACTTGTGGTTCCCATTAGACTTGTACAACTGGTGTATGCCCGTAGCACTAGTTTGTGATGTTTTTTAACAAACCCTTTAATGTTTATTCTCTCTCTGATTACCCCCCTTAGACACAAAAAAATCTTGAGTTAATTTTAAGAGATTTAAGAGGGGATATCTACTGTGCCTGGGGATCGAAGTCATGCATAATGCAGATAATAAAATAAATAAGAGTAAAATAATCTAAATGGCCTTAGGTGCAGAGGCCTACTAAAAATATTTTTAATTAGACGACCAGGACTGTCAAAAGTTGGAGAGGCAGTGGATAAAACTGGGTTGTAGATGATGATGATGCTTAGACCCGACGCCATGGATTTTCAACTGTCAACAACCTGACAAAATAAACAATTTGTATTCAAAATCTGTCTCTCATAACTTGCGATTCATATTTTTAGTCCAAAGCGATTAACTCATGAACAATTTCAGTCACGGGTTCAACTGCAATAATTATTGTCATTGTATGAATACTGCACTGTGTGTGATAAAGATTTCGTCAGTAAATACTAGCTTGCAATAGAAATCAGGCTTTATGTGGTGGTACTATGATTCAAAATATCTGGAAAAAAAGAATAGCTATCAGATTTTTTTTGTGAATTGAGAATAACCCTACTCATGCTAGATATAAGTTTCAAAGTTGCTTGTTTGCTTTTCCAGAAAGTTGCTTTGTTTTTATAAGTGAAATAGTACTGACTCTTATTTATTTATTCTGTGACGTAATTACGATACTCTGATTCCACGTATTGTTCAAATATCACAGTTGTCCTGGTTTCAATAAAAATGTCGAGTTGTTAAAGTAAGTAAATCCTGCTCGATTTGTATTTTTAACTAAAATTCTGATAGTTTTTTTATGTTAGGACACAATTTGCTACTTGAGAAGTGAACAAACATTTGTGTGATGAACATAAATGTTTGTTCTCTGTCTGGGTCTTATATAATATTATAAGTATGTATTTACAAAAAAAAAAGTATTATAAGTAGTATATCAGCTATCTGGTTCCCATATTACAAGCATAAGCTTAGTTTGGGGCTAGATAGTGCTGTGTGAAAAGTTCACCAATATTTATTTATTTTATTTATTTATTACTTACAATAGAAGAAAAAAAAACATACACAAAGAATAACAATGTCTGTGGCCAGTCCCGTCCCGTTCAGAGTAGTGCGTAGGTACGTACTGTATGCCAAAAAGGCCCTAACTCAGCTTTTGCTGCTTAGCAAAGTTGGTACCTAGGTAGCCAACCTTGCCAAGCCGCGCTGGTTTTCAGTCAGAGCCTTGGATAGGGTGACGTCACTATAGAGAGAATAAAAGTTTTAATAAAGAAAAAACACAATAATAAAAGTACAGTCCGCCGGAATATAACAATCTGTGGTCAGTCAAAACAAAAACTTCTAGTACTCTCTAGCAAACAAGTCGAACAAACAACAAACAACCATTTTGTATGCAATTACATTGCACACAGTTATGTAAAAATTTGAATTTGATTGATGCAAGTTTTCCTACTCAAAAGTTTACTTATGTACGAAAACTAGAAAAGCAAACTTTTAAGTAGGTAAACATGTATCGATCAAAATGAAATTTTTACTGAACTGTTCGCAATGTGATTGCACACAAAATGGTTGTTTGCGATTTTTCGAAAATGGGTTTAGTGATTTTATATCCTCCAACAAGTCAAAACGTGCGAGCGAGAGTCACATTAGCTCTTGTCTTCACCTCAAAGGTATAGACAGGGAAGGCATGTTCGGCCGTAGCCTTCCTCAGGCTGATGATGATGAGATGTCAAAAGACCATAATTACAATGTTTAGATAAAATAAAAACTGTAGTGCACACAAGCGACGATTACATCCGCTTACCGTTCCTGCAATTAAACATTTTAATAACCGTGCTTTGTCGTGTTCGTTTTGTCTGCTGTTGTAATGCTCGATGTACATAGAGCAAACAACTGTCAGATTCGTATAATTAGTTGTCATTTCAAAGAAAAAATAACTTTTCCTCAAAATAATTGACTGACTCGACTTTGGACTGACGTGACTAGAAACGTAACTCCAAAGAGTATAATCTCTGAATCACTTGACAATGGTGCTAATTTTATTGTTTAATTTTCCTAACCTAACCTAATTTGACAGCACTAAAAATATTGCCACCCCTTTCTAAAAGGCCGAAACAACAAGGACGGCTATAATTTTAGAGCTGTCAGATTAGGTTAGTTTAGGATAATGCAACAACAGAATCGACACCACTGGCAAGATTGTCTATACATAGACAGGAGCCATAAATATAAGCCATTGGCATAAGCCATGTGCCAAATGTAATGTTTGGACGTACCTCTGACTTCCTAAAAAAAACTTGAGTAAGTACCTACTTGGTACTCTTCTTCTTATCGTGTTACTAGTTTCTTTTGAAACAGTGTGGTTAAAGGATTTTAAGTGCGCCTCAAGAGGCTCCTTTCGAGCACTTGTCACATGTTATAGAACTTGTTAGGTTTTACAACATGTCGGTTTCCTCACGATGTTTTCCTTCACCGTTTAAGAATACTGGCATGGCGCACATAAATTTAAAAGAGAGATCTGAAAGGATATATACCTTGCCTGGGGATCAAAGTCGTGAAGCTGTTTATTATAGAAAAGTAGCGGACAATTCATAAGACTTCTAATAATTCTCTGCTACAATAAAACAAGTAAAAAACATTGTGACTGGAACTTAACAGCAACAAATCAAGAGCCGTCAACATTTCACGCTTAGTTTAAATAAGGCACTGCACTAATTATCCGGCACAGCTCGTGGACAATTTATTTCACATTAGCCTTTAGACACAGTATACAAAGATGATAAGTAGCTCAGATATTATAATAAATAAATAAATAATGCTGGACAATCCAAACAGCACCATCTAGCCCCAAAGTAAGCTTCTCAAAGCTTGTGCTATGGGTACTTACCTATATATAACTGATATATTTAATACATTATAATATACTTACATAGATAGATATTTTTTAAATATGTTATTGTTATGATTGATTCTATGGTCTAACTAGAATTCTAATTAGAATCTAAGGAACGAGAGACAAAACAATTCGGATTATTATTAATCTTTGTCATTTTTTAAACTCTTTCGTATACCTACATCATAAAACTAATAGAAACATGAAACGTCGTATTTGTCTGATCTATTTTTTTATCATATAACCTACAAGTAGGTGTGATATGAAAACATATTATGTACCATTTGTTTTTCTCTATTTATTATTTTAATAGACTAAGTAAGCAGGTTTTTACCCGATAGGTGGTAATATAAAAATATAACAATTGTAACACCTCACAAAACACGTCCGCGGAAAACATGATTCACTTGACCTGACTTTGCACTGCGCTGTGTTAGGTTTCTTAAATATAAGTTGTTTTTTTTTTATTAGGAACTGACCTTTATCTTTGCATGTATCCATGATTCAGATTCAATCATGCACCTATATATTTCATCGCGCGCAATCCAGCACAACTAAAATGAACCGAAGATACTGTTTTTAAGTTATTGTGCTTGAGGCAAGACCTTCGGTTTTCGGTCGCCCACCTCGATACGATTATTTTAATTTCGCTAACCACACTTTAATTACCAACGCGGAGGTCGCCTCAATCTTTGTAATTATTAAAATTGTTGGTAATTATAAATGTTACTTATGAAGCGGTGACGGCGTCGCTTAGTATCCTGTTTGTTGGCTTTTGTGTTGTATTTTTGTTTTGTGACTCATAAAAAAATACCAGTAGACAAATAAATCGCTTTATAATTATAAAAATAATATTTCCAATGAACGTATAAACCATGAGAAAGCAGTAAATGTGTAGAGTACGCTTACCGAAAATCTGGCCCTGATCACAAGCCTAGTGAATATTATTAATCCCCCACATTACATAAGTCCCGGTCAAATTGTCATCGAACCCCAAGTAAGGCCGATTTACACGAGCCTTTTGACCGTCGATTCCCCACAATTGGCTTTGTCTAACCGGAGTTTCAATTCGTCCTCCATTGTGTCGCCGAGATGAGTGGACGTCGTTAGCGATATTTCTCGCCGGTGAGATAAGGGCTTTAGTACAAAAGGGATTCTTGTAATCGCGGTGTGCTCATTTCGGGACGGCTTAGGGTGCGTATTGAAATGAAAACTATTGAGTGATGAAAAACAAATATGTTTTTTATTCAAGATGCTGCTATAGTAAGATGTTAAATCATGCAAAATCATGCATTATGCATTAGTTGATACCCAGGCACGGTAGATATCCCTTCAGATATCATTATAGGCTAAAATAATACTAAAAATATCTGATTATTATCATCAGCCTATAATATATTTTACTAGTTGCGCCCCGCGGTTTCACCCGCGCTGATTTAGATCCCGGTATTCACACGGGATAAAAAGTAGCACATGGGCTATTCCAGACTATAATCTATCTCTCTGCCAAGTTTCATCCAGATCTGTTCAGCCGTTATGGCGTGAAAGAGCAACAAACATCTATGCATCCATCCATAAACAAACTTTCGCGTTTATAACAGCAGTAGGATGGAAGAGCGATTCTGAGCTCTCTCCGTTCATCGACTTCCGGTTATTCTCATTTCTTTTTGATAATATTTAATACAATATTATTTAATTACAGTATTTTAAGAAACATAATAATGTATTTTGAAAGTGATGTTCAACAAATGTTATTACTTTTACAACAGATCAAGAGATCAAAGCATCTCAAACAAGAACAACAACAAAGATAAATATCGCACTTTATGCGTGTCCGTTTGGGGACATCGTGTAATTCGATCTATTCGAATGGTAATTGTATCTAAATCGATAATATTAGTTCCTCGAGTACTTCTATCGAGTAGAAGAGGTGCATTCGATTGTGTGAAGATATTTATTAGGGCTGACACTTGTTTTTTTTGTTTCACTATTTATATATTTTGAAGGAATACCTATTGATTTGCATTACAATATGGAATTTGCATTAATTTCTAAGGAACCTTAGACTTATCCTCCGAAACCGTTATTTTCGATTATTTAAAACATTACCCATTTAAAATATTAAGAACCTACTTTTCATTAATTATGTTGAAATACACGAGCGAGAAGTTGTTTGCGGTCTGCGACTTGAGACTGTTGAGACGTTCTAGGTAGATAATTAGGTTGCGTCAACCAAAAAGAACGATGCAAAACAGTGGAGAGGTGTTCGCGCATACAAAGTACACGCGCCATCACACCCCCTCCCCCTTCTTCCGGCGTTATTTTTGCGTGACGCGCACTATACAGACGTCGTGTTTTTTGGTTCAAATAAATAAATAAATCTCCAGACTTTTTTACCCCTCCACAGATCTGAGAGGAGATATATCATGACTATGGGGATCAAAGTCTTCCGTGAAGTTGTTTCATTTTTTTTTAATTTTGTGAATAATTAATGAAACACGGTTATTTTGAAAAAACAAATTCAACCTAATTTTCTCCTGTAAAATTTACACTTTTACTGTTTATAGTGGTTTCGATACCAATTATGTTTACCAAACTGTGAGCGTAGGTATTTGTCTACAAGATTGTCTCAGATAAATGTATACTTGAAGCGAGTAATCAAGCAATATTCTTCTTAATCAACCCCACCCAGCCACGGGGGTCGGTACCAACAAAAGAATTGATTAAGTAACTATATAATACCAAGATATTACCCTGTATTATTCCACTATAATAAAGAGGGTATGGAGGGCTTGGTAACCGTGGTACTTAATGAGAGAAAACTCAATTAGAATTCATATTAATCGTGTAAGTCGAGGAAAGTTGGTTGATTGGAATCAGTATCGGGGTTTGGATCTATTGCGTAATAGATCATCAATAGAATTGAGAGTTGAGGTGGTTGAGAACAAATTGAACAGTACTTCTAAAATCTTTTGAAAGAAATAAAAAAAACTTTCTATAAATTAAATTCCTAGACAAATCAAGTAAAAATCGTTACAAGTAATGTGAAAAAAAAATTACTAAAGGTATTAGAAATATAAAAAAATTCTAAATTATTATTCTTCTGAAACAACTTTGTAATAGATAGATAACACTTTATTGTACACAAGAATACATCATAAATCTAGGCGTAACCTAATAAAATACAATGGGCAGCCTTATCGCTAAAAGCAATTTCTACCAGGCAACCTTAATGTAATCTATTTTATAACGTCTGAAACAATTTGCAATGTAATATACAAAGTTCTTTCAGATTAAATAGGTATTATTTAAATGGTTTTCTAACTATGGCTAATATATTTTTAATTATTAATTTTTTTATCATTAACTTATTTTTTAACGTAATGTTTTTGTGATAATATTGTTGATAGTCTAAAAAATATTTTATTTGCCAATACACAATAAATAATTATTAACCTATTTTTATAAAGTGCCTATCGGCTTTCCAAATTAGTGAGAGAACGCATCATTGGGCTCGTTCACTAATTAACTTTGTAAGTTCGCGCGAACTTGCGCTTCTGCTAAAGTTACGGCGTTATCTAAATGAGACCATCTTTCGTTATATAAGCTAACTTAATTAAGAACTAGCAGATGAGAGTGGGCGCCGGCGGGCGGTGGGATGCTGTGTGGTATGTGTATGTCTAGCTACAATTTTCAGCAAGACTATCATTGAATAAAAAAAATTACAGCTTTACGACTTTTATCCCCAGACACGGTAGACATTTGCTCACATCCTTTATTGTGAATAACTAACCAAGATTTTTTGAGGATCTTTGAAGTAAAACTATAGCATTTGGCCTGTCACAGTACACCGACTACTGTAAAATTAAAATGTGAGTACATTTTAATTTTACAGTAGTCGATATACTGTGACAGGTTGTAAGCCCAATTCGTTTGATAAATACATAATTATTTATACTTTAAATTAGCCAAAACCGACACCCATTAATAGAAAATTTCTATTACATATTTAATACAATACAACGGAATGCCTGTATTGTGTAAATATTCGGTGTAAGTTAAGTTTGTAAAAATAAAATTTGACTTTTAGATTTATACAAATTTAATTATAATTGGCACAAACACAATACAATTATTTTACACAAACAATACAATTATTTTAATTTGAACTGACACTTACATACAATGTCGCAACAAGGAGGCCGCTAAACTAAGTGCCGCTCTTGTATGTGTTCTAAGCTTGTGTTTGTCCGAGAATGTGTGTGTGAGTGTGCAATGGATTAGTGTTATAATAAAAGTTTTTGTAACAGATGTCAGATATTAAACACGGCTTCATATTAATAGCCAAGAGACGCGACCGAGGAAAATATATAAAAACTTGGCAAATTAGGTTTGCTGACAATAATTTGTTGTTGTGACTGTCTCGTTCGGGCTGATTTGTTTGGCCACTATTTATGGGAATTTGTTGTAATGATGTTATTTTTTGGTTACGCAAAATAATTGTTATTATGTTACATAAAAAACAACATGCATAATTATCTCTGCGAATCACTTACGTCTTCGAAAAAAATATACCTTTGTGTTTTCGTTTGTTTTATGAGTACCTACATCGTTTTAAATTAAATCTTAGCACCCTGAAAATTTAATCTAGAACTAAATACTATACGAGTTTGAAACCACTTTAAAAACTAAACCGCTGTCCCATAATTATGACTAGTTTCAAAATTAAATCGCTATCATTTATGACTAGCAAAACAAGTAAATCCGAAACATAGTAACTACTACTAAACACAATCTGCAACTCGGCGTAGCACCACGTAGCACTTGTAGCGTTCGTAGCATATTGTAAAGTGATAAAATAATCTTATTTAGCGGCGATAACACATCAAATATTGATTGTAAAAATTGTAAAAACTACAATAATTGTAACTAATTGTTTGCTGAACCCTTCTAAAGCTATTCTCCAAAATTTGGTGGTTAGGGATTTTCCTCATTACTCAGTGATTTTATATGTTTAAAAATATTGAAATTAGGGAGCGAAAATTTACTGACGACGATATATCAAAAAACATCTTCACCGCTAAGGTGATTTGCACCATCTAACGTTTATGTCAAATCTTCAAATCATAGCAAATACTCAAATTTAATGAACGATTTGATGTTAACGTTAGATAGTGCAATTGACCCTTATTCTTACTTTGCTATTAATTCGTAAAGATGTATTTTATAGAATACTAGCGAATCGCCCGCGCGCCCCTGCTTCGCACGGGTGCACATATCATGCATGTATTATACATATAAACCTTTCTCTTGAATCACTCTATCTATAAAAAAAAAACCGCATCAAAATCCGTTGCGTAGTTTTAAAGATTTAAGCATACATAGGGACATGGGGACATATGGATATAGGGACAGAGAAAGCGACGTTGTTGTGTACTATGTAGTGATAGTGATTATTTTGATAAATGCAATTAAAAACATGAACTATCTTCGTCGTAGTACGTGTGTGGATCTTACGTCAATAGAGCTCTTTGCAAACAGAACGAATTCCACCGATCTAACCAGATGACCCTTCTCTGGTCATAGTCACACGGAAAACCGACTGTCAGTTGTTTCGCTTGGACGGGATTTTAAAATCAAAACGTTCTTTATTCAATATAATCACAGGGATCATTTTAAAATCACTTGAAAACTGAATCTGAAAAGACTGAATCTGAAAAAAAGACAGAACTTTGAATCACTTGAAGGCACGAGACGAGACGGAATGAGGCAGGAAAGAAAAGAGCGGGAAAGAAGAGTTTAACACACACTCAGAAATGATGTCGGTTGTAACTATAGAGGAGCAAAGAGAGGCTTATACCCAGCAGTGGTCTAAGTCAGGCTGCGAATGATAATGATGAAGGGGGTCGATGATGATGATGATGATGATGGTAAAAACAGTTATAATAGCACTCACAGCTTATGGTAGTAGCTCTGCCTTCTGCGATGTAGACCGTGGATTCAATCTCCACTGAGAAAAAACATCTATGTTATTGAGTGTTTGTATTTAGAAATTATAAAACTATTTACTTTGGTATTATTTTCAGTCATCCGGAATCTTTATCTTTAGTTCTAGGCTAGATAGTGCAGTGTGTATGTTAATATACACTCATATAATTAAAACTGTTATTTCTCACTAGGCTTCTTATAGGTGATGGTTACCACTTAACATCAGGTCGGCCATCTGCTTGTTCCATGAGCTAATTGTATAAAAAAACTAGGTTTTAGGGTTCTAGGGGCTAAAAATACTAAGAAAATAGGTAGAAAAACCAGTTTTATATGTCATTGCGCTCTCTGACACGAGCTAATTACTTATGTAAACTGAATGCCCTTTTGTCGTCCGTGTGTAGATAGCGTTAACTGATTTGGCGGCAAATATAATTTAATATAATTTGTGCAGACAGAAATACGTTGATTTGACCATTAGTTGTGTACATAAGCACTGGTTTTAACTTGAGCAATGTTAATAATGTTTTGAAGGAAGCTTTGCTGTACTTTTTCAGTATCAAACACGGCAAGGATAATAAACCGTTTAAATATCACTAAAATAAAAGTTACTGAATATTTTTTGTTCTCGTGATCGTCAGAATCACTCCTCTACTCCGCACATACTAGTTATATGAAACCCTAGCTATTTTTGAAATTGTTGCACACAATACTAACTTTTTTACCTAAATTCATTATGACTGACATGAGAGACGTCATAATGAAAAGACAAACGCAAACGTAAAATGCCGAGCTTAATCCTAATCACAAGAGAGAGAGAGAGAGTTTTCACCACCGCTAGGATGTTTATTAAAGGAGGATTATTAAATTAAAACTACTGTCTTCGTAACTTTTCTTCAGCAATTTACAAGTTAATTGTGTTATTACAGCAAAAAAGAGGTAATCTACCTCCAGTGATTAGAAAGGACCTTCGCTTCTCACCGCAGTTGTCATTACAGAAAGACAGATGGCAAAAGGGGTAACACTTGCACACAATTACAACAAAACCTATAATTTGTTGACGAACATTGTTTTATTTTCACAAATTTAATCATACTGCCCGAATTGTGTATTGACCTAAGCTATACCGAGCATTATTATAAAAAAATACTTAACTATAGTAGAGTTGCCCGATAACGCACAGGTCGATTTGAAAGTGAGTTCATCCAAAAAAGGGTTCGTCAAACAGTGACGACACCAATCATTTAGTTGTAATACCGCGTTTACGGTCAAGGGCAAACCATGGGCAGGGACATGGGCAATGCGAGAATGTAAACAGGTCACTTCCATGTCCTCTCGCGTTGACGTTCGCATTGATTGAGCTCCTTGTCCGGGCTAATGTGAACTCACATTGCCAGTGACGGTGCCGCGGACATATGGCCGGCCACATTTCCGACCAAACGAGGCGGCGCGAATGTCTAAATGTAAACGTGGTATAAGATCAAACATCACAATCTGTTACTTTCTAATAATAATAATCATTTATTTCAGGCAACATAATAAAAAGATCTTAAAAATACAGATCCTATAGCATAAATACCTACCCTACAAACTAAAACTTTATATAAACTACTTGATGATGGGAACAAGCAGATGACAAAAAAAAAGCAGATGACCCACCTGATGTTACACAACAAAGAATAATTGCATCGTGGTCTTCACTTCAGAAGCACTGCTCTTCCTCCATATACTTGAGGCATACAAATGTTAAGCCTCATGTGCCTGTAATATCTAACCGGGTCCGTTTAAACCGAAACACAGCAACGCTGCTTGCCAGCAGAAATAAACATGGTGGTACTACTTCCCGGACGAGCTTTCACAAAGAGCTGTACTCTCTTTTATATCTATCTCTAATCTACGTGGGCTATCTTCAATTTTGCTCGCTTCCGATTCCGTGATGAGTGCTGATGAGCCTCAATCCTTTTTTCTTCGCTTTTTCAAACATAATTACAGCAAGACCACAACCGAACTACTCGAGGTGTAAAAACGCGCGGAGTAATGACATTTTAATTGTGTGAGTGATTACAGTCAAGTCTGTCGCGTAGTTTCATCCTGTTATTACGGATAATTGCATTACGCTTCGTTACGGAGGAAAAAAGGAAATAAGTTTAATTGACACTCGCTTTCTTTGTTCGCGCGAACATGTGTTTGATTCACACGAGTTCGTTTTGATTGGTCTATCTCAGTGTTTTTCAATCTGTGGGTTGCGACCCCCCTAGGACTCGTAACCCCCACCAAAGCCTTCCTCGGGGGTCGCCGGCAAAAGGCAAGGTTCTACACTACAGTAAAAACACAATTTGAGTGAGCAGAATGGGGTATAAATTTCAGTCTCTAAATGACCCAAAGGTCCAGAATTTTTCAACCCTTAAAGGGGTTTCGTATTCAAAAAGATTGACAAACACTGGTCTATCTGATTTATGAATAGATTTTTCGGGATTTTCACTGAAGTATTTCTACGCCTCTCTCTGTGTAGTACACGTCCACTTTAAGGTGAAGGAATTATTATTAATGCAGAGGTAACCAACAATAAATCCTACTAATATTATAAACGCGAAAGTTTGTAAGTATGGTTGGATGGGTGGATGTTTGTTACTCTTTCACGCCGGAACGGCTGAACGGATCTGGATAAAACTTGGCATAGAGATAGATAATAGTCTGGAATAGCACATAGGATACTTTTTATTTCGTGGGAATACCAAAAATAAAATCAGCGCGGGTGAAACCGCGGGGCGCATCTAGTTGGGTATAAATTCAGACACCACTCAGCTTTTTATGCACTACCAGTGACGCTGGAGTACAAGGGCAGCAACTGAAATGCACACAGAGTATGATGGCATACTCCAAAAATAAAAAAAACATGATGAGTACACAAATAAGGCGGGTCATATGTTTGTTTAAAGTTTATAAAAGTAATACCCCCAACAGAAAGATAGGTAGTCATCACATAACATAACTCATTTATGAGACAAAGTGTAAAGGAGAATTTACAGTAAATATAGTGATTCATGTTTAAAAATAAATTCAAAATAAAGACATCAAATTTAATTTTTTTAAATGAGTTTTGACTTTAGCTCTAAATACGCACGATTTATTACTATACCCGAAATACCGTCCCAGAAATGTACACGCAAACAATATTGTCACTAAGTTGTTTTAGCCAAAAATATTTTGATACAACACAGTCATCCCACACAGTAAGCGGTACACTTCGTGATTTCATTGTGAGCAAAAAAGAAACTTAATCATGAGAAACAATAATAAACGAGTTCTAAGAAATTAGACTGAGTAAGTACGGGAGCCACGCAACTTATTTGTTATTTTTGAATACCACAAACGAAACATACCATCGCAAAACTAGCTTTATCCACCAACACATAAGGTCAAAAATCTACTTCCCGATGCTGGTGATTTCACTACTGTAAAGGCTCTATGACTATCAATTATACTCATAGTGTGTGAGAGTGCATTGTGATCGAACAGTAGCTTTCATTTGGTCATTCGGATGATTGAAAATTAAACCACATATATAATTTGAGATAAATAGTGATGGCTGTTGAAATGATTATTGTAATCGATAAAAACTGATTGAAAGACTTCTATGTTGAGAGCGAATTTAAAACTAGAATGAGTAGGTGATACCTGAGTGTCGACAACCGATCGCTTGTTGTTGACTCACGAGGTGATTAGGTAATCACGATTAAGAATTAGGGAATAAATATCAATATGTTTGTCGCCTTCATTTCAGTGCACAGCAAGTCTATTTCCCTGAAGATGCTTCGCAGAAGCGAAACAGCTGTCAAATTTTTTTTTTTTTAATTTTTTGTGGTTTTGTTGTTGAGTCTAATAAACATTTAGTCCAAATTGAAGGTGTGCAGGAACTGTGTACACACACGAGTCTACATTTGGTTAACTTACGCTGGTTAGATTATCAGATTACTTATTGCAGACTACGTTTTGTTTCAGCTAATTTATATTTAACATTGCAGTTACCACTGATTATGACTATTGCAATACCACAGAGCACGTCCACTGAGGACGTGCCCTACGTGGTATTGCACGCTGCATCCATCACTAGGAGCTATGCGAGCGTTATTGCTATGCGGCTTACGAATAAATAATATTTATTCATAGTTAGCGGCACACGGTACGGCGGTAGAACTAGGTACATGAGGTACCTAGTTGTTAGTTACCCACTCCTTCGGAATGTGTTCATACTATCTCCTACTACTAATTTAAGTATACAGCCTACGTACTCAGTTGGTAGTAGCTATGCCTTCTGCGCCGTAGGTCGTGGGTTCGATTCCCACCGTGAACAAACATTTGTGTGGTGAACATAAATGTTTGTTCTCTGTCTGGGTGTTATATAATATTATAAGTATGTATTTACAAAAAAAAAGTATTATAAGTAGTATATCAGCTATCTGGTTCTCCCATATTACAAGCATACCTAAGCTTAGTTTGGGGCTAGATAGTGCTGTGTGGAAAGTCCACCAATATTTATTTATTTTATTTATTTATACAATTTGAAAGCACGTCACTAGCTCTCGACATTAACACGTCACTCGTAGATGCAGAGTCTGTGCCCCAGTTAATTGCTTTAATAACTTCCTGTGTCAAAATAACAAAAGAGCTACGCGGTATTAACAAAACGGGTAATGACGGTGGCGTGGTAGACTTCTGCTCAGTGTTCATACATGGAGTGTTTCTATACTTCATTCTGATAGACAAGCAAATGGTCAACATGATGTTAGATGGTAACCATCACAAAAAAAAGCATTGTCTTGCAAATCAAGCACTATAGGAACGTGCTCTACGATACACTGCCCTGCGTCCATTAACTTTAGATATACAGATGTTAAGCCTCATGTTTTTGTGTATTCACCAGTACCTACAACCTTCAAAGAAACACAGAAACGCTGCTTGGCGGCAGATATATGAAAAGTAGTGATTCTGCGGTTGAGCCCTTCAGAAAGAGCTTTGCTACTCTCGGTCATTCATAAAGCTCGCTTTAAGCATCCATTCACGTTGTGACGTGACTGTGTCACTTTGACGTGACATTGACATTGCTAAAAAAGTTTTCACTAAAGGTTTGTTTTGATGGCCTGGTCTTGGCATTCAGCCACTTCTATCAAATTAAGTTTTTTTTCGTCTTGCCATGCATTGATATTTGCAACACATTTCTTTTATTAGTATTGCATAACAACATTTACCTAATAGTCGGGCCAATCTAATTTGACATCTGTCACTTTCAGTCAGATTATGTCAAAGTTAGTCGTACAATTGTCTTCTTTTGCACAATTGCTTCACATACCTATTAATCAATGTAATAAGAACAAAAGAAGGCAATTTTACGGCTTGCTTTGACTGATAAACCATTATAGACATGGGTTGATTAGATGTCAAATGTGATCTATGAAATTGACCCTACTATAATTACTTAAAATTGACGTAAACATTCCAAAAACATTTTTCTCATACACTCTGATTTGAACCATTACAAAAGGAGAACGATATTAGAAAACTTTTGTCAAATAACATAAATAAGACCACTTGTAAGTGAAAATGAATGTAAGATAGTGTTGGATATCATCATAATGTGTACACTGCTCTGTGGCTACAATTAAATCGAAATGATTAGTGCTACTCCAGTCAAATTTCAATTTTAAATAATTGCGTTTCAAAATAAATACAAACGTTATTATTAAAACTATGTTTCTTAAATTTTAATTTATGTTTTGTTGTAATAATTAGATAGACACAACAGTGTTTCAGAAAAGTTCAGAAATATTATCGTTTAAAGATAATATTACTTATTAATAGACACAACCTAGTATTAGAATTATTATTATTTTTCATCATTATTTTTAGTCACATATACTTTTAATAATTTCTTGTGCTGAATATTTCATATATTCATGTTTTTTGTTTATGAAATCCTTGATTCTCATATTTTATGCATATTCAAACTGCGATGATCAATAAAAAGCAACAAATAGCTCAAATTATTGTTATAACAACTAATGACAGACGTTATTACAATGTTGCAACATTGCGTCTCGACGTCAGGTGCTTGTCGAAGTCCTTGCGTGGCCCAAGTATCAGTAGGTATACCCTAAGTTTGAGTTTAGTTTTTTGAATATAGTTTTTCGTAACGTCATGCCGTTTTTCTAAAGAGTTTCGATAAGCACCTATATCGGGCGTGCTGAGAACTACTACGAGTCTCCATACAAAAGCCTGGCGCATGGCGCGGCGGCTTTACGAGAAATTATAAAAAAACTGACTGTACAGGTACTGTAAAGTATTACACCTATAAAACTGGATGGAAATGTTAATAAAAAAAATATACTTCTTGTAGAATAAGCAAGCAGATAAAAGCCCAACTTTTTTTACTTACTTTTGCATTGGGTATCACTATTCTTTTGTATGATCTTTACTATAAATGTTTTGGATAAAATGCGTGGGCAGAGTAAAAAAGTTGGTTGGTTTACAAAAACCGAACTAGATGGCGTTCTATCTTCTTTTTGTCCGCTTTTAGATCGTGCCAAAATTGCATTTTTAATAAACGATTACGTTATCGTCGAAGAAGAGAAAGGCGTAAATCAATAAACGATTGCTTTACACCTCCATTACTTACACCTCCTTTTTTTATACACCTATTTTTACTTCTGTATTGGAACAAACCAGCTTGTGACTTGTCCCAAACATCTCAAGGAAGGCAAACGGCAATTCAGAAGGGTCCGACGTCACGGGACGATGAGTCGCTTGCCGCAATTATAATTACCGCATCCTTTTCAACATGCTACGCTGATTTGAGTACCATTTTGATGTTTGTATCAACGCAATGTAAGGCTAGCTTCTCGCTCTCTGAATTCAGTAGCGCGTATCTAAATTTACTTATAATGAATACCTATACGTTATTAGTGTGACACTGCTCATTATGTACATACAAAGATGCTACTTTTTTGAATACCATTTACGTAAACCCTTTTTGAGACTTGTTTTGAGAACCATTGGCGTACTGTCAATGGTCAGTACGCCAACACACAACACAACAGTTATCCAGTCGGATGACAACAGTTATCCCCTAGGGATTAACCCCTGGTTTCTAAAAGCCCCATCAAGGCTGTCAAGTCACTTGTTGTTTCAGCTTTTACTTCAAATTAGATAGAGATGAATGATGGGCTTCTTCGGGATGGGAGCTAACGGACTACCACAGAACGAACTCGAACGAGTTAATAGTAGGTAAATTCTAAAATGCGTACTATGGGGAACTCCTTAAAAACTTTATACAGAGCCATTATAAAGACACGTGTACCGTTCCTTTGTATTATTAGTTACCTTTGTTAATAAGTACATTAATTACCTCTGTCTAGCCCTGCATGTGTTCACACGTGTTTTACATCATAAATGGTCAGAAAACAACGGTTTCTATGAAAGTGTTGACAGTCATAATACTGTGTTTATCAAAAACAGTAGAAAATTGCTGTCAAAATTAGTTTATTATTTGTTCGAACCACTTGAAAAACATGGAATGCCCCAAATTTTCGCCAAATCTATCAATTGATACTTCAATTGTTTTTTTTACAACTTATAGGCAAAGCTTTTGACCGCAATCTCACCTGATGTTAATTATGTGATGATGCAGTCGACCATTATTGGTACGTAACTAACCGACAAGGAGTTCCATTCTTTGGCCGTACGCAGTAAGAAAGTTGAAGCAAGCGCTTAACCGTTAAATAAAAAAGGCCTAGAATAAAAAATTGAATAGTTAGAAAAGTATATTTTGCGTCAAAAAATATTTGAGTCTTCTTCATATCAATTCAAGATTAAAAATGCATATAAGTCAATATGTAAATCTCCAAGATGTCTAAATCCCTTTGGACATTTAGCACTACATCAAAAAAAATAGTCACCTCGTGCGCATGACGATTGTCAAAAGACGGTCACGACCTCTCAAAAAGGCAAGGAATTATAAAAGTACACGTAAGAATGGTCTTTTGATACTTTGAAGTTGGCGTTTAAGTACAACTGGGTAGGTACCTACTACGACATGAAATAAATATTTTGTTTTCTTTCGAATTGGTTTCAAGGATAAAAGACTCGTAGCTTACAAATTGGAGGTCAAGGTCCACTTTTGTCAACATTTGTTTACAGCCGAATGAAAACATGACAAAGGGTTTTCAGGAAAATTAGGACAACTGTCTATGAATTCTCATAACTTTTTACTGGGTGAACCGGTTTTGATTATTATTTTTTATTCAAAGCTGGTGCTTGTCATGTGGTTCCATTTAAATTTGAGTCAGATCTGACGAGTAGTTTTTGAGCTATAGTACCTATATGAGTGTATTTTCCAGTACATTTGAAGTCAGTTTTTCTTTCAAGAGATTAATTATGTACACATACCTTGTTTTGCAGTTTCAATAAGGATCAACCACACCTGCGCGACCAAAGCGACTGCAAATTGGGAGCGTCTGCCGCGCGGCGGACGGTACCCATACTTATCTATGGACCTACGCAACCAATCCGCGGACAAATTTTTTCACGTTTGACATATCAAATTTGACGCTCATGCATCGCGACTCCATCCGGCGTAATGCTGCGCGTCCACTGCATCCGCATCGCTGCGTACGGAGCGGACGGATTTGTTGCTTTATATAAATTTGTATGGTACAGCGTGCATTGGATCGGCATTTCAGCGCCAGAGACCGGTATTTCTGCTGATGACGTCATCCGCAGTGGACGCGCCATACGGATCTCGATCGCTTCGAGTACTGACGTGTTTGCGACGCTACTATTGGTGCACAGGCGAACTCGATTGCTTTGAAAATAACGATATGCCGATGCAAAATCCGGACGCACGCCATCGGCATTTTGTAAATACCGACGCTTCGTCCGCTCCGTACGCAGCGATGCGGATGCAGTGGACGCACCCCACCGGCATTTTGTAAACACCGACGCTCCGTCCGCTCCGTACGCAGCGATGCGGACGCAGTCGACGCGCGCCTTTACTGACCAAGGAATTTGAATACTTGTTACTGACGCTCGACGTTATTCTCTGACTTATGAGATTCCTTGCCCCAAACCGTGTAACGTCGAAACGTGATCTTGGGCTTTATTCATTATGACATAGGAGATACTTTGCCTTACCTGTGTGACGTCACAACGTGATCTAAACGTAAACGCGATTGGGTTGGTCATAGTAAATAACGCCCCAGGTGGTTGAAGCCACGAAAAAGAAGTAACGATTGCGAGCTAATGGTGCAGTTAGTGTTTGTATCACCAGAATTCATGCGCACATTACAGTTCCTAACTGTACAATGTTTATTATTTACTGTCCCAGCTTGACGAGCTGTCGAAGTTAAACCCACTCGTTTTTTATTCAGTCCAAGCGGAAAAATAATAGAAGAACAGAACAGAAAATAATTAGTTATGATGTGACTGTCGACATGAAAATGCATGTCAGCCAATTAAATACATACATTACAGCGATCCCTCTTTAAAGTAATTTTACATCTGTTGATTCAATGAAACTAGGAGTAAAGTACTTTTTAATAAGACACTTTGCATTGTTAGGTATGTATGTTTGTATGTTTTAGAAAACTAGCAAACTATTGTAACTAGCGACCCGCCCGCGCGCCCCTGCTTCGATCGGGTGCACATATCATGCATGTATTACACATATAAACCTTCCTCTTGTCTATTAAAAAAACCTCATCAAAATCCGTTGCTTAGTTTTAAAGATTTAAGCATACATAGGGACTATGTAGTTATTATGCTGAAGCTTTTTACCATTATTCCCCAAAAACAATATTTTTTATATTTTGAGTATGAATATTCAGTGATTTTATATAAATATAATGTAGATGTGCCAGAGAGGTACCTACTAGCGGTTGTCAGCTTCTTTAACATAGTAGCCGGCTTTTTAAAATGATTTTATTGTTGAATGTTTGTAAAAAAAAGGTAAAACAGTTTCGCGACTATCCCTAGGCATGGTAGATATCCCCTCGGATCTTTTAGTACCAAGTACTAATTCAATATTCTTTGGGGACGTCTAATGGGGATAGTCAGAGGTACGTCCAAACATTACATTTGGCACAAACCCACATTTTGCAGTTAGTATTCCAAACGTGACTGGTTGCAAGCCCATCGCCGCTGTAATGTGAGCGTTTTTAATGTTATGTTTTCTTCGAAACTACGACTTATGTATGAAATCTAATTAAAAAACTGGTATAGTGCAAGTGAAACCGAAGGATAAAACAACCTCACTCCTTCCTTGGTCCGTGGACTGTGAAATTACTGACTATAATTGTATACTACGGAACATTTATACGAATGCTATCTACTTAAGTTTCATTACAACTAACAGACTTTTAACGCCAATTATACCCTGCCATCTTACCACTGCTATTGCAACAGTCCAAGACATTCGAATGTGAACTTTAATACAATGGCAAGAAGGTTCATAGATTGATTAAACAATACTAATCTAGTGAATACTTAGAGAAAGGGGGAAGGTGCAGATATTTCTTGATAAATTATCATAGATTGTTTATGTTCTAAGATTACGTAATTCGTTTATAATCATGTTTACTTATGTCTTGAATATTATACCCTTAATTGGAATGATTAATAAAAGAAGGGTATTTTAGTGTTATTGAAGACCAAAGAGACACACATTCACGATTTTGATAACAAAGTAGATCACCCCCTAAGATCTCATACCCCCGGTTTCTGAAAGCTCGATCAACACTAATGGTCTGTCAAGTCACTTGCTTTTTCAGCTTTTACTTCAAATTAGATAGAGATAGGAAGTGACTTGACAGCTAATTAATGTTGGTCGAGTTTTCACAAAACCGGGGGCTAGTATAAGAATGAACATGGGATGTCAGAGGTTTGTAAAAATTACATTTGGCCAAACCTCATATTTATTACAATTAAATGGCTCGAATTCATATTCATTGGTTTCATAATAAACTATTTTTTTTTTATGTTTGCATAGGATATCTCAGTTTTAGTGTTATTCAAAAGCCTGCTAGTTAACTTTCAGTTTGTTAGCAAGCAATCAGTACCAACCACATGATAAATTAACGATAGTTACCACACAAAGGGAAGAAAAGGTTCTTTATTAATAACTGTATAAAAGAAACCACAATATATGTAAAAAAACACTGCATGGTGTAGGTAATTTTAACAAAAGTTCCTTATAAGGTATCATCATCATCATCGCAGCCCGGTATCACCCACTGCCGTATAATTCTGTAATAGGCCTCCTTCATTTTCTGCCAGCCTCCTTTGTCCTTTGCTTTATTAGGTATGAACAAATCTTACTACACGTAAGCAACCAATTTCAGAAAGAGAAACATAAATAGCTCTAAAAAGCATTGTCTTCTAAGTCACGCGTGAACGTGTCCTACGATGCACTACTCTGTGTCCATCAACTTGAGGCACAAATGTTAAGCCTCATGTGCATGTAGATAATTACACCGGCATCCACGCTCTTCAAGCTAAAACACAGCGTTGCTGCTTGGCGGCAGAAAAAGGCGTGGAGGTAGTGCTTTCCCCGGACGAGCCCTTCATAAAGAGCTCTACTACTCTTGCAATAATGCAACAGTAATCTTTTTGCTAAAGAAAATCAAAATACTTGAAATCTGATCCATTTTGGGTTTGCTGGTTCAACTAATTATTTATGGTTTTGTTGTTGTATATTTGTATAATTATTTATTTATTACTCTAGGGTAAAAACACTATGAATGCATAATTGAGGTTTTAAATCGACTACAAAATGGCTAATTGTAGTGTAAAGTGTGTATGTATTGTAAGTTATTTTAACGTAGATATAAATTATCTAGATGTGACTTGAAAACTTGTTTCTTTTATAAAAGAAGTTGGCATTGGCCAACTTTCTAAAGTCAAAGTCATTTTAGTATATGTTAAGGCACCTAAAGTAAAAACTATACTAAGATCGAAGCAGTTTTATTAATATAACTATCAAATAATAATAGTTCTCTTTATCCGGGAAATAGATAATTTTACAATGCAACAAAACAAAATTATTATCATCCATATACTAAAGTCTATCTAAATTTTAAACTAATGTCGATTTATAATAACAGAGTGGCTATTATAATACTCTAGATTTTATATTACCTTTTATAGCTTTTTTCTTTTAAATAGTAAAACAAAAATAAATTTCATAAAGTGTACCGTAAGTAACGAATTATAAATTATAACTTAATTGTGTTGGCTAATTCCTTTTCTGCTACAGTTTATAGGCCACCACAAGGCCTCTGCCGTGGTATTTTGTTAGAGAAATAAAACTTTCTGAATGCCTATGTCGTTGTATTTTACAAGAGATGTGGTAACTTTCTAAGAGCCACGAATAAATAAGTCGACTGAAAACACAATAAAATTTTCTTGTGTGAAAATGAACGCCAAACTCAAAGCCACATCCAGCATTTCGACAAGCTTCGTTGTTCGAGATTCTCAATTCCAATTGAGTTTATACCCTCGGGTAAATTGTGTGTGAGACCGCAGAGATACGGCTGTTACTTATAATATGTAATAACAGGTAAATAATTATGTGTCAATTTGTAATAATGAATACTACAATGCATACTTTACGTAAATTGCAAAAATGTAATTACTGGTGTTGTTGACGAGTGTATTTTGTATTGTTGTATCAGTTGTACTTTAGGTGCCACTTAGTATGTCAGACAAGTACCTACTGATGACATAATATATATAAAAAACCAGATAACTTACTCAATAAAATAAAAAAAAAACAGAGAATGCACATTTGATCTAATAGTGGTATAGTGACCCCGCCTTATGATCATAAGGTCATGGGTTCGAACCAGTCGTGAGACAATGATTTCTTTCTTAGAAAACAGCAAGGCAACTATAAACTATACCAAAAAATTCAAAAATGTGAGTAAGTACTCAGCAAACATAAGTACATAGGTATTAAATTATAAAATGTGAATATTAAGCACTACTCACATTGTTAAGCTGTGTATATGGCATACCTGGGTGTCAGGTCTGCTTTGTATGTGTGTGTGTGTGTGTGTGTGTGTGTAATAGTCAGAGGTATACCTCTGAATGTAAGTGCTAAATGTATTATCTAGACGTACTTCTAAATATCTCCCTCAAACATCCTTAGTTAAGATAACGTATAGAGAGATCTTCCGTGTCTGGGGATCAAAGACAATAAATAAATAAAATAAATAAATAAATAATGGTGAACAATCCACACAGCACCATCTAGCCTCAAAGTAAGCTACTCAAAGCTTGTGTTATGGGTACTAGATAACTGATATATTTAATACATTATACTTACATAGATAGATATTTTTTATTATACATAGAAAACACCCAGACCAACGGAACAAATTTTTGCAGATCGTACACAAATTGTTCCGAGGCGGGAATCGAACCCGCAACCTCTTGCGTCGCAGGCGGACTCTCGCCCGCTGCGCCACAGAGGTCGTCAAAGATAAATCTAAATATATATAACTCAAAGGTGACTGACTGACTGACATAGTGATCTATCAACGCACAGCCCAAACCACTGGACGGATCGGGCTGAAATTTGGCATGCAGGTAGATGTTATGACGTAGGCATCCGCTAAGAAAGGATTTTGATCAATTCTACCGTTAGGATATTATGTTCTGTGATTCTACCCCCAAGGGGATAAAATAGGGGATGAAAGTTTGTATGAGATTTTCAAAGTAAACGAGCGCGAGCAAAGCCGCGGGATCAGCTAGTTAATATATAAACCTCCAATGCATTATCTTATGAAAACAAGCAAACTTAACTCAAACTCGCGTAAATCGAATGAATAAACATTTATAATTTAAAGTACACAAAACAACATCATGTGAAAACTACATTCTAGGTGATAAACTATTGAAATTGATCGCATTATGTGAATACAAAAACAAAATTGTCTAGCCAAAGTTTCTTCAAGATAGCGGCTCCGTCATTTTACATTTTGATATTTAATACAGCATCAATCATGATATTTAATACAGCATCACCTTTTGATTTTATGAACAGAATCAATATTTGTATAATAAATTCCACGTCAAAATGCCGCAATTAATTTGTTACTCTTAATTTTATTGTTCGACGCAATGTCCAATATAACGCCAGCCGATTTTTCAAAACCCTGGCTTTAGAAAATGTAAGTGTTCAGTTGTAAATCTTTCCGAATTACGTACTTCCCATAATGTTTGTAAATAATGACGTGATTACATTTGAACGCAATATCTATATTCAGAGATCACTAAATTTCAGTACTAAAAAAAACTGAAACAGCTTCACGACTTTGATCCCCAGGCACGGTAGATATCCCTTCAGATCTCCCAGTACCAAGTAGGTACTAATTCAAGATTCTTTGAGGATGTCTAAGGGGGGTAGTCAGAGGTACGTCCAAACATTACATTACATTACATTACATTACACAGTACTAGAAATCTATAAAAACAATGTAGAGACTTGCAGAGTTAAACAATCGCTACAAATACGTTCGTTGTAATCTCCCTCGACCCCTGGACCCAGACAGGGTTTGTTTTCACAATTTCAAAACAAGTAACAGAAAATTGCATAAATTAGCTACCATCCATCGCTAGTTTTTTCTCCGTCCCCAATGTAACCAAAATAATAATAATAATAATATTATATAAAATAAAAATTTTGCTGGACTTTCCACACAGCACTATCTCGACCCAAACTAAGGCAAAGCTTGTGATATGTGAACCATAGCGGATAAAATACTTGTTTTTGTAAAGACATACAAAATATATATTTAATATAATAAATAAATAATAATAAATAATGCTGGACAATCGACACAGCACCATATAGCCCCAAAATAAGCTACTAGCTTGTGTTATGGGTACTAGATGACTGATATATTTAATAATATACTTAGATAGATATTTTTATTATACATAGAAAACATGGTCTGGGACCAACGGAACAAATTTCTGCAGATCGTACACAAATTTGTTCCGATAATTACATACAAACAGAGAAAAACATATAATATGTTCATCACACAAATATTTGTTCTCGGTAGGGATCGAACCCATGGCCTACGGCGCGCAGAAGGCAGAGCTACTACCAACTGAACTGTGAAAGCTCACTTCCCTTTTAAAAAGTAGCTAATATTTTGGAGTTTTAATAAATAAGAACAACAAGACTCCTCTCTAAATCTGAATTTTATAACGATATAATATTATCATCTTGCAAATTTCCGACATTTTAAATCTATAGATTTAATAACTTTACAAGAGTAGTAGAGCTCTTTGTGAAGAGCTCGTCCGGGGAAGTACTACCACCACGCCTTTTTCTGCCGCCAAGCAGCAACGCTGTGTTTCGGTTTGAAGAGTGTGGTCGCCGGTGTAATTACAGGCACATGAGGCTTAGCATCTGTATGCCTCAAGTTGATGGACGCAGGGCAGTGCATCGTAGGGCACGTTCCTATTGTGCGTGGCCTACGGGGCAATGTTTTGTTTATAGGTGATGGTTACCACTTAACATCAGGTGGGCCATCTGCTTGTTCCATCAGCTAGTTGTATAAAAAAAAACTCATAATTAAGTCGTAGTGATACAGCTTATTTCAGTTTATCTGAATCTCTCTGCCAGATATAATTATAATCACCCCAAACAACATTGTGTTATATTCAAGTACAAAGGCGTTAAGCAGACAACGCCTATCTTAATTCCGAATTTCTCACCTACTCGTCATATCTAGCTCTAAATCGCGGGGGAGGTGCCTAATGACCGCTAATGAGTGTTTTTTATTTCACCCGCTGTAAACAATTTCTTTTAAGCCTCTTTATACCTAGATAAACATCGAAACTCGCTTCGCACCTCGATCTGATAATCGAATTAATGCCACAGGCTGATACAACATCGTAGCTGCTTTACTACTGTCAATAAAAATACCACCTTCAATTTGGTAATTACTATTACTACTAGCCTATGGTGTCCCATTGTTGGGCAAAGGCCTCCCTCTTTTTCCGCCAGTCGCTTCTATCACGAGCCTTTATCCGCCAGTCCCTCTCATTAGGCGTCCCGCTCGTCTCACCATCTCATGCGCGGTTTGCCGCGACGCCGCCTCGCTGTGTCAGGGCACCATTCGGTAGTGGCCCACAGGTTGTCTGGCATCCGACAGACGTGACCGGCCCAGTCCCACTTCAGCCTAGCGGCCTTATGCTCCACGTCGGCAATTTTAGTTTTGGAGCGCAGAATGGTGTTTCGGACGCGATCTGTTCGTTGTATTCCTAGAATGCTGCGCTCCATTGCCCGTTGGCAAACCTTGAGACTGGATTTCTGAATATTTGTCAAAGACCAAGTCTGCGAGCCATATGTAAGAACGGGAGGGATGCCCATGCCCATGAGCTAGCGTTTGAGTTTCATAGGAAGGTTGCCCTTCAATAGTTCCTTCATCATAACACAAGCTTTGAATAGCTTACTTTGGGGCTAGATAGTGCTGTGTGGATTGTCCAGCATTATTTATTTATTTATTTATTTATCGACCAGTAGGTCCTCCAGGCGTTCAAATTGCATGCGTTAGTAATAGCAAAAAAAGTGTTACAATCCTACTAATATTATAAACGCGAAAGTTTGTAAGTATGGATGGATGGATGGATGGATGGATGGACGGATGGATGTGTGTTACTCTTTCACGCCGGAACGGCTGAACGGAAACTGCATGAAACTTGGCAGAGAGATGTATTATAGTCTGGAATAACACATTAGGCTACTTTTTATCCCGTGGGAATACCGGGTGTTGGCAGATATTTAGCATTTTACCGTATTTAACTGATACATTTTTAGTTCCTAAATAATAACTAGATGTCGCCACAGGAAAGATTAGCACGCGCTATCGTAGCGTTTTGAGCAATGACAATGAGTCATATCAGCAATCGTAGGTATAAATGTTTTCCGATCACCGGGATTTAAATCTGCGTGGGTGAAACCACGGGGTGCAACTAGTAGGTACATAAAATACGGGTGAGCAAATAGTAGCAAAATCTCTGATTTCACATTAACGTTAGATGGTACAAATCACCCTTAGTTAACAGCCCTTAGACTTCAGTTGGTAGTAGCTCTGGCTTCAGCGCTGCGTGAATTGGATTCGATACCTAATAATACCGCGATTTTCATATCAGCTATCTGGTTCTCATAAACAAAACTTTTCTTAGTTTGAGGTATAGTGGTGTGTCCTTATGTTTTTTTTTATTTGAAACTTGGCGTCGCTTTTTAAACAATAGGTGTGCACATAAAATAAGGTATTTAAGGAGCATTTTTCCGAGAACAGAGAACAAAGTTGAAAGTTGAAAATGTTTTCCCCTTACCCAAAGGTTAGCTGGTAGATAATGCTATCAAGCATTAAGCTCGCCAATGTAAATTGTATTTTTGTGCAATAAATAATTTTCTATCTATCTATAAAGTTGTATGTGCAAGCCCGTATAAGATTTTTGGACCAAAGTGATCGAACCGTTCTCATTTTCCTGTACCAATTCTCTCGTACCATTTCACGCAGTTTTATTGCTTTTTGTGTTGTTAATATGGGGTTTTATCTCGTAATTTTGGGTTATCACTGCATTCGATTGAAATGATCTGAATTTTTCGGGTACCTATACGTTGAAGAAAGTGATACGGAAGTGAAGCATACATTAAAAAAATAGAATTGGCGATGTCTTTTGGCTTTAGTTTTAAATTGTGAAATTTACGTTATTGTTGGTAATACACATAGAGTTAATTTCAAAATTTGCGTCCTATAGCTAGTTTTTATTTACGAAGCAATGCAAGTTTTTGCGAAGTTTGCGATTTAATATCATTTAAAATTATTAAAATAATGAATAACTTGGAGCCTAAGTTTGCAAAAATAGGTTTTATTCATGAAACGGAACCATACAAGCCGTAGAGATTTTAAAAACATGCTTTTATGCATTTCGTGTTGTAGATAAAACTTCATAACCCGTAGCATAAAATATAATTTTCCAACACAATTTAAATACGCTCGCACTTATAATAATGGCTTTGCAAGAACCTACCAGAACAAAATAAATTATCAGCCGCCACGATCAAGATACGCGATACCGGCCGAATAACGCATATTTACCAAAACTAAGTATAATGAAGTACACATTAATTTGAACTGTTTATCTTTTGTGTAAAACAACCTTCGGGTGTTGATGATGTATAATAACTGTAATTTTCATTTCTCGATTTCCGAGACGTGTTCGACGTCTAATACGTACGAAATTTTCCAGTTTCATGAATTTTTATGGACGCATAATTTGGCTCGCATAAATACTTCGTTCTTTTGTTTTGATAGTGCTGTAACAAAAGGAAATGAATCACGTATTCAAACTAATTTGATAGCTTTAAAGTTATTTCGTTAACTAAAAAATCAAAGGGGAATATCATCTAGGAGATCTGCACTCACTTCGTGGTGCTAACGCGGGCGCTAGTATAGAATCTCTCTATCTATACTTTAATTTAATAAGACATCTCTATCTATAGTTTAATTTAATAAGACATACGGCCAATCTCTGAAAGCTCGATCAAAACTAATCGGCTGCCAAGTCACTTGCTATCTCTATCTAATACGAAGAAAATCGTGAAATAGCAAGTGACTTGA
Organism: Plemyria rubiginata; assembly: GCA_963576535.1. Lineage (NCBI taxonomy): Eukaryota > Metazoa > Arthropoda > Insecta > Lepidoptera > Geometridae > Plemyria > Plemyria rubiginata. The sequence goes on along the minus strand of OY754917.1, from coordinate 7,320,783 downwards.
CAGCCGATTGGTATGATCGAGCATTCAAATACAGCAGCAGTTACTGTTATTAGCAGTTACTGTTGCGCAACATTTAATAAGCATTCGATTTCTGTTTTTCTAATAAATCACCCCAAGTACGAAAACTAAAGTCTAGTTTCATTACAATCTCTTGAAAGGTATTCACCATCGTAAAAATCTTCAAAGAGTTAATAATGTTGAATCTTAAAATAGTTATTCAAAGGTGCTTTCACACTGCTGGTTATAACTGAGCAATAACGAATGATTTTGACGTCACTACCGCAGTATCCTTTTTAGGTCAAGTGTTGCCCAAAATTGCGTTTGTATCAGTTTCATACCTAACTTAAAAAAAACAACGGAGTCAGTATACCTATATGTTTCAAAAGCCATTATTATATCCTGGCTATAACAATTATTGCAAAGTCCAGCTTACCTATTTAATAATCTTACCACTGGTTTCTGAAAGCTCGATCATAGCTAATTGGCTGTCAAATCACTTGCTATTTCAGTTTTTTTACTTTAAATTAGATGAAGATAGCGAGTATCTTAACAGCCGATTAGCTTTGATCGAGCTTTCAGAATCCAGCGGGTAGTATTGTCACTACCGCCTCAAAGTACACTCAAACTTGTGGTGATGTACAATGGTCCCAAGGTAAGGGGTACGTATGGGTATCCATGTTGTCTACTGTTTCTGTACGTGTATGTAGGTTTCACCATAGAATATAAATAAAGCATTACTTCATAGTGGAAACTTTATGTAAAGCGCTAACCTGTTGTAGTACCAACTAACGGCAAAATTTTGGTATGTGCCGAATCTAACATTTGGACTGAGACATTCGTTCTAAAAAATCTGAAAGGATATGGTGCCTATATAGGTATCAAAATGTATTTTAGATTTTGTTTTTTCTTAAATCTCTAATCTCGCTCTATTTTTTAGTGCTAATTTTTTCTTTTACATATATGAAGCTCGTGTAAAAGCGCTCTTAAACACTCCTATCGATTAAACCGAATCTGGGCCGTTACATAATTAGCCTGCGATCTCATTTGTATCTGTTACATGTAAAACATTTGCTCTATGTCAGTGCCGATTAATAAAAGAAATAACAGAATGCTTCCCGCATTTTGATAACGAGAACTAAAGCAATTAATTTAACGAAGAAAAACATTGGGTTTTCTTTGCTGCTGGTAGTGAAGGGTACCTACCTAGAGTAAATACCTATCTTATCTATTATATCATCAATAGTTTTTAAACTTTGACGTAGCAGTTTATGGATCAAAGTTATCTGAAATAAAACATACCTATTTTTTTTATGATACAATCAACGTTGAGGGAAAACATCGAGAAGAAACCAGTTAGTATTGTAAAAGCGGTGATGGGCTTGCAACCTGTCACATATGTAATATACAAACTAATATGAACTTATTTGCCTTACTGGATTTTTTTTATATTTTTTTGCGAGATTAGTATTTTTGATAATAAATAAAACGGCCAATTTTATTTCGTACCAAATGTTTGATTCTATATTGTTGTCATTTTCATTAAATAATGTTGTTAAGGTATAAACAAAAGATGGAAAACCTACCAAACAAAATCTTGCATATGCCAAATGTGTTATAATGTTAAATATTAAAAACAAAAGATAGAACACCAATGTACCAAACACATTTTACATTTAAATACCGGACGGATTTTAGCATCCATAGGATTAAAGTGTCTAGTAGGTAGTCATAGACAACAGTGCCAAACACGCAACACATTTTAGTACTCTCCAGAATAATGACAGATGAATAATCCGCCAAAAAACCGCGCGAACACTCGCCGTTCTAAATTTAAATTATTTACACAGCTATCGGGAGCAGGTAATTAATACAATCTTTGTTAGAGGGTAATTTGCCAGAGCTAATGCCAGCGTGTAATCTTCAAAGGGGATTTAGAAACACACGTTCTAATCTATTTTAGTCGTGTTCTGAAACAGAGAAATATTTACAATCTCTCTGGAACACTTCGGCGCATCCGACGGTCGTTACGCGAACGCATTGATACTTGCTGAATGGATCTACCGACGGTCCGATTCTATTCCTAATGTACCGATAGGAGCGAATAGTACAAACTCATTGGTTAGCGCGCGTAAATCAATAATGTACCTAAAAAGCATCAGGGCTAAGATTAAAAATGATGGAATTGGTTTTTTTCCCACAATTTATTAGAGCACAAACATTTCTTAGGACACAATCCGTCGTAAAAATAATATTCCTTTTGCAAATAGCACAAACACAGACTTTGTTGGTTTATGTGCTAATTTAAAAAGGACATTTCGAGTCTTTGCAGACCCATGTTAAAAAAAAATTGTTTCTTAATTACTTGAGTATTCTGTGTGTGTATGTTTTTTTATCTCACTGCTCGATGACTAAAATCTGATTGGGTAGTCCGTAGACATTCGTACTGACTCAGTCTGGATTGGATTGCGATGGGAAGTGATTGAGATGCCTCATTAATGTCCGACGCTCGCTTGCATTCCGCACATAGCTACGATGTTTTTAATGTGAGTGCAATACTTTTTCGTGTATTCTGTTGTAATCGATCAAACTCCATTGACCGATTTGTTTAAGAGGCAGTGTCATTTTTGTTTCTTAAGTCCATTCATTTTCATCGGATGTATTTTTACGTTTGTAGATAAGCCTACCAGTTCTTCACAGTCACGTATAAACCTAATCTTTCCTCTTAGCTAAATTCACCTAGTTTTAATACATATCAAAGTGATCCTAGTGATTTTATTAAATAAATACCTAACTTTGACTTTGCTTACTCCATCTTAGTAACATACAATGTTCTGAGTTTTGGTCTTTCAACAAAAATTTTACATTGCAAGTTGGTTAGTTATATTATTATTACTAGCTGGTACCCGCGACTTCGTCTGCGTACTTTTAATCTCTTCATCTCTTTTTTTCGCAATAAAAGGTAGCCTATGTTCTTTCTCAGGGTCTAAAGATTGTCTGTGCCAAATTTCATCAAAATCGGTTGAGAGGTTTAAGCGGGAAAGCGTAACAGACAGACAGACAGACAGACAGACAGACAGACAGACAGATAGACAGAGTTACTTTCGCATTTATAATATTAGTTGGGATAGTTGGGATTCTGGCAACGAAAGACACCTTTTTTATTCAACTAGCTGATGAAACATGTAGATGACCCACCTGATGTAAAGTGGTAGCCATCACCTATAACAAAGCATGCAGAAAAAGGCGTGTGGTAGTACTTCCCCGGACAAGCCCATCACTTAAAGCTCTTCTACTCTTGAAATTTAATATCCTTTAATATTTGCTACACAATAATTATATCGGAAATTGATTAAGAAAAGGTAACATAATAAGAAATACATTAATAGAAATTGAACGACGTATGCTATTCCAAATTCATCATCCATCGTCCATTTTATATTTTTTGGGCGTTTTACCAACACACGTCTTTATCGTTAGGATTAAGATTTGGAATCTATTTTTATTAATAAGCTCTCAAGGGTTTATTACCCAAATACCGTTTTTTAGTGTCTTGGCGTCGATTCTGGCGCTAATTTCATCGTCACACCTGGTAAGCTTTATGTGGCACCCGATCGTGTGATCTGTTTCTAGCTTGGTAGGCAGCTATTACATGTTTGTATAATATCCTTTCGGTTTTTTCAAAAACACAAAGGTTCACTGGAAGAGAATGCTCTCAAGCATATAAGTTTGCCTATGTGCGATATCTTTTGTTCCTTGTAATAAAGAATTTTACACCTGTCTATCTTTCCTCTCTTCTTTTTGATAAATCTTAATCACGCGACAATTATTCAAGACACGGACAATTCAGTATTGCTATTCCGTTATACAACAACAAAAAGAATTGACGGTAGAACTACGCGGAACTAGGCGTCAGTATTTAATTTGGCATCGTGTATTATATTCACCTATAACTAGCTACACCCGCGTGTATTTTGCGAGAAGAAATACTAAACTTGAGGGAAGCGAAGCTCAAAAGTACGCGCGGTCCACTAGGTGAAATTCTCCGCGAAATTGTTGCTTAGAATCGTCACCCTGGGCCGCAGCCTACAGATAAATTTGTGGTAGTGAGTGAGTGAGTAGTCCACTCACTCAGAGTGGTGTAGTGAGCCCAGTTGACTACTTACGTGTGGAAAATAAACAAACGCATGTGTCATTTTATACACTGACTATAAAGCGCAGTGCTGCTCATTTATGTAGGCCTCATCTTAAAGACTTATGATTGCTTCAGTAGACCATGGCATTAAAAGTGGTTTTGTCATTTGTCTGCAACCCACGTCGGTGGTAATTAAAAACAAAAATAAACGGAACAGAGTGCTTCAAATCGTAAAAAGTGTATCTATGTCGGTTATAAATGAGTACAGATGAACGAATAGCTATAAAAACGATTCAGAGTCACAGAAATAAATCTTACGAGCTCGAACGCATAGGTGCGAAAAATTTGAATGTTTATTTGTTCGAAAGAAGCCTGAAGAATGCCATTAAAATGATATCGATCTTAACGCCACATGTGATCGAATCTGGCTGTACAGGTACAGTTTTATGAAACTATAAAATTTACGGAATCTGCAATAAATTGTGATGATGTCATAAAGGTTACTGGTATGACTTTGCATACTAGAGATTGATTTACTTCTTTAAAATACGTCCTAGGCCCATTTTATGATGGCAACTGCTATCTAGATTGAAAACTGAAGCCATAGCTTTTATTTCATATATAAGGTACTGTAATTAAAAAACTACATTTCTCAAACCTAGGTAATTTTAATTTAGCATTTTTTTAGCAAAAACCAATTCAAAACATATAGTTTTTTCAAAACAGTTTTTTCAATTCTGTAATGCTTCGAAAATTAACCCACATATTATACTAGTGGCTCTGGGAGCTGTAGACCTCGCAAGCATACTAAAAGTGAGCTATTTGAGGAATGTAATGTGCAAGTGCATTTTCCGTTTTGTGATTTTTTTGATCTTTTTGATTTTTTTGCATCATCTTGTGTAGAATGAGGTCCTTTGTGTTTCTCTCAAATTTCATTGAAAACCATCGATTGTTTGATGAGCTATCCTGTTCATCATGCTGAAGATCCTTATCAGATCTTCGCCAAACTTTTATGAGACCAACTTATAGTTACTACCTTTCAAATAGAAAAAGAATAATCGAAATCGGATCTCATTTGGTGGAGATATCCAGTATATCAAATAGCCCCCTTTTTGCCCTTTTTTTGGGGGAAGTACCCCTCCAATCAAAAATCCCCGACGACAAAAAAATTCTAATAAGTCATATAGCCTGTGTACCAAGTTTCGTCCAGATCGGTTGAAAAATGCGACCTGTAGAGGAGAACAGACAGACAGACAGACAGACATCCGGACAAACGCATTTTTGGCCAATGTGGAAACAGAGACGCTTCGCTCGCTTCGCTCGCTCGGTCAATTACGTTAGACACCTACTTTACCATACGTTACATTTTGGAATGGCTTTTATTTCAAATTACAACTTGACACTGTCACTGTTTGTAATTTTGAACTAAAAGTAAGATAAAAACTGAAACAGCTTCACAACTTTCATTTTAAGGCACGGAAAACACGCCCTCAGATATTTGAGAGTTAGGTACCTATGTCAAAGTCAAAATATATTTATTCGATAAAATCTTAAAGATCACTTTGAAACGTCTTAAAACTAGGACTCTAGGTGCCAGTTCCACACAACCAAAGCCTAGAAGAACAGGCAACAAACTCCGCTTGGTTCCTACCGCTCTTTTGTATGATCTTCGTTACAGTGTAACATAATACCTACACTATTGAAGCTATAAAATACAATAAGTAATCTAGCAGAGAAAGGATAGGTACGTAAGAGTTATTTTTTTAAATAATAATTAAAGGACTTGACGGATTCTATGTAGTAAAGTAGTTAAGAAATTGTATACCTAGATAAGTTAAAAAAAATGCTGGACAATCCACACAGCACTATCTAGCCCCAAAGTAAGCTACTCAAAGCTTGTATGGGTAATATACATATAACTATTATATTTAATACATTATATGCTTGCACAGATAGATAGTTTTTATTATAAATAGAAAACACCATAGCACACACAGCTATGTTAGTAAAAAATTCTAGCAGACCATTTGCAATTTCAACAGGTAAATAAAAAAGTAATTAATGAGATCGGTAAGTCATTGTGAGGGTCGTTCTTATAACTATTTCCAAAGCGTTGCAATAAAAATTGGTCCAGATTCCAACATCGAAAATAAGACGTTTTTGGTCGTCTGCCAAGTTCATTATGAGCGTTCATGAAATTTCACATTTGAATTATTTTACTGTCTGACTTATGGCTATTACTTAGATATTTGGTAAACAGGAAAAATATAGCTATAGATCGATCACATTTAATGGAGAGCTAAAATAACGGATTTAAGTGGATCACGGCGTTTTGTTAAGAGATTGAAGCGATTTCAATATTTAACGTATTGTTTGAAATGTTGCAAGATTTAATGGAACGATAATCAATCGAGGCGATATTGCGGATTGCGTATATTTATTGATAAAACATCAGTTCCTTTAAATATCTTGATGTGTATTGGTCCATTAGCGAATTCTTTTTATAAAATCTGAAAAGAATATTTTATAAGTGTTTACAGTTTTGCGGGTAGACATTTTGAGAATCTATACCCTGCGTCTTAGTTTATAGTAACTGATGTTACGGCAAGGGATTCTATATTATTGTGATTATGTTTGGTTCTTCTTCCCTTCCCATCCTTGTAAATTCAACTGAATTTTACTTTCCCTTTATCAAAGTCTCAAATGCCCTGAAAAACTACCTCAATCCTAACTAATAAGGATCACATTGAATCAAAGAATCGAGGGAAACTACGAACATATCAATAAAATAAAGCCAATAGTTGCATAATTCCAGATTGCAGGCAAGCCAACAATAGCCCAGAGCATTATGAATCATCTCTGATCCATGCACCGCTTGGAGATTATCGAAGTAGAACACTAACGCATTATAATGCACGTGGATCTAATTTACGCCTGCAAATAACACTGACGTGCCCTAACTACCCCACTGACAAAGTAGCATGTGCAAAACGATAAGACATTTTGTGGATAATAAAGTAAGAGATGTGATGGTGAACGCGACTCGGATATTGATCTTGTGTCCCATTCGCGACTTTAATGCCACTTGTTTTAGTCGTGACGCATTAGGAGAGATCTTGCAACTTCTTTCTTTGCATAATCTTATTTTTAATCTTACACCATTATTCATTGTTTCATGTTGTTAGAAAAGTTCTTGAGGGTGCTGGACGTAATTACAACTGTATTTATGCCCACTTAATAGTACATTTTAGGTAAAGTTTAAAGTGCTGGCAATCGCCAAAAAATAGTAAAACAAACTTTTTGCCAAATAAACAAGTTTATTTCAATCATTATTATATATTTGAACTGTGTGCAATGGTTGCACACTACTTTGTTGATTGCGATATTTTACTAATAACTAGTAGCGTCCTGCGGTTTCACCCGCGTAGTGTTAAATCCCGGTATTCCCACGGGATAAAAAGTAGCCTATGTGTTTTTCCAGACTAATATTATATCTCTGTGCCAATTTTCACCATGATCCGTTCAGCCGTTCTGGAGTTTTAGAGTAACAAACATCCATCCATCCATCCATCAATACTTACAAACTTTCGCATTTATAATATTAGTAGGATTTAAATAAGTTCAGTGATTTTTCTCTTGTTGCTGGGACGCCGAGTTTAAATTCTACTTGTCTTAATGTTCTCAACTATGTATCTAGCCCCCGGTTTCTGAAAGCGTAATCAACAATAATCGGCTGTCAAGTCACTTGCTATCTCTATCTCATTTGAAGTAAAAGCTGAAATTGCAAGTGACTTGACAGCCGATTAGTGTTGATCAAGCTTTCAGAAACCGGGGATTAGTCTCCTAATAAGCCTGCGAAATCATCTGTTTTTCTTTTTACTCTATAAATCTTTATTATAACTAAAAAAGCGGCTACATAATTGTTATGTATATCACTAGTTGCGTTAATTGCAAAACAAGTCACATACATTAAATTATCTTTCCATATCCGCGTAACAAACATTGAAAACCAATGCGCTAACTAAAGCTCTTATTTATAGTCTGCCATCTGTCAGATCGTAACCGTTCCAATTTCAAATTCAAACAGTGTTCTAATTGGATTGTATTTTTGTTGGAGTGCTCCTAATAAGCTCGCGCGCACATTGTTACAAAAAGCTACAAACACATCCAAGTGTTTACTCTTGCGCAATTAGATCCAATGATGTATTGAGATGATCAAGTTTGATCATAGCGTGGAGAGAAAATCTAGTTCAATTAGCAATATTCCGCTTTTCGATGATTTTTTCTACGACTTGAGAACGTGGCTCAACCTGATTTTAGGTAGTAACCTAGATCAAAGCATATGTCATACATCATAAAACAAGTCACTCACGAAAGGAGCGTGCCCTAAGATGAACAATAAATCTCGTTTTCAGTTCTATCATGTAGTTTTAATATATTTCATCGTAGGGCACGTTCCTTTCGTACGTGTTTTTTAATACTACTAGCTGATGGAGCAAGCAGATGGCCCACCTGCTGTTAAGGGGTAGTCCGACTACTATTATAAACGCGAAAGTTTGTAAGTATGGATCGATGGATGGATGTTACTCTTTCACGCCGGAACAGCTGAACGGATCTGGATGAAACTTGGCAGAGAGTTAGATTATAGTCTGGAATAATACAGGCTACTCTTATCCCGTGGGAATACCGGGATTTAAAACTACGCGGGTGAAACTGCGGGGCGCAACTAGTCCCCTTAAACAAAGTAGTGCCTCGTAAGTCACACACGGTAAGAACGTGCCCTACGATGCACTAATCTGCGTCCATCAACTTGATGCATACAGATGTTAAGCCTCATGTGTCTGTAATTACACCGGCGACCACACTCTTCAAACCGAAACACAGCAACGCTGCTTGCCAGCAGAAAAAGGCGAGGTGGTAGTACTTCCATGGACAAGCCCTTCACATAGAGCTCTACTGCTCTTAAAACGTGACGTACGATGCAATTCTTCACTATACCTGAAGGATATCACTTAACATCAGATGGGCCATTGGCTAGTTTCATTGGCAAGTTGTATTAAAAAAACTTACTAGCAGGTACAGTGAAAGTGGATGACTTAGCTGGTTGCATAAAGTAACCAGGCCGAGTAACACCCACTGTGATGCAGTGGTGTGCGTCCGATTGAGTAGTATCATCTTCTGGATCTGGAACTGATTAGCGCGTGCGCACGTGTGCGTTAATACGCGTTCGTGAATAGATTCCTATGTGTTGTCGAGCATTAAGTACGCTTTACATTTTATTATTTAATGATTCATCTTAGGGTTAGAAATAGTCGGGAATCCGTTGAAAGGCCAGCAATAACAGGCTAACTGTGCATCTGCTTTAACTATGCTCTTGTTTTGTCTAGGTTTATTATATTGAGAGGAACTATAATTCTATTTAGATAAATAGAATACATTTCATCTATTCAAATATAAATTTGAAAATGTAGATAGCTTTTTAAAAAAAAAATTATAATATTTATAATAAATATAGAACCAAAAAATAAAAAATTGCATCATTTAGCGTTTCAACCACACATTTACTTTGTTGAAGTAGAAGTTTACCATCTTCATGGCAATATCCTTGGGCTTGTTTTATCACCACACTACGTGTTTTATACAAATTAAATAATTAATCTTATTCCTATCTTATTCCTATGAGCACCGGTGGTCTAGTGGGAGTGACCCCGCCTTCCGATCGTAAGGTCGCAGGTTCGAATCCGGTCGTGCACCAATGGATTTTTCTATCGAAAAATTTATGTGCGCAATACCAGTGCTCTTAAACGGTGAAGGAAAACATCGTGAGGAAACCAGTTAGTATTCTAACAGCGGCGATGGGCTTGCAACCTGTCACGTATGGAATACTAACTACTGCAAAATGTGGGTATGTGCCAAATGTAATGTTTGGACGTACCTCTGACTACCCCCCTTAGACATCCTCAAAGAATCTTGAATTTAGTACCTACTTGGTACTGGGAGATCTGAAGGGATATCTACCGTACTTGGGGATCAAAGTCGTGAAGCTGTTTTTTTTTTGTTTTTTTTTTCTTATTCCTATTGGCCACTGATCCGTTGGCTAAACTGACTGATATTTACGTTTACTAGAAAGTGACAGTGACATATATTCTATAAAGAGCCGCTATTGGCGGGGTATAAAAGAACATTATTATTATTATTTACCGTTATGGTCCAACTGCAGGGCAAAGGCCTCCCTTCCTTGTTTCCACTCTTCGCGATTTAACGCAGCTCACGTGGCAGTCAAGCTCGTCTCTCAATCTCATTCTGGGCCTTCCACGTCGCCGTCTTGCATTTTGTTGGATCCAACCAGTGGTCTATTTTGCTCACAATAATAAGAGGCATGAAAATAAGAAGATAAACAACAGAAATCTCACCTCATGTCTAACGTGCCTAGGGGATCAAAGTCGTGATACTGTTTCAGTTTTCACCTTTCTCTTTGCCTCAAAGGTTTGCTGGATGAAAACTTGACAAGGATTAAGCTCGTGTTTGTACATGTCTTTTGTATTCACAGTGGAAATTTTTCTATATACGATATGGAATTTGAGAAGTTCTTTTGAATATACGTTACGATAATGAACGCTTTGGTAGAAAGTATACTTAAGGCGTGTTGTTTGTAATTGCGATACTCATATTATTTTTCCGCTGTCGACTGAGAATTTTACTGCTGTTTTTATGCGACTATGTGACCGATGACAGAGTTAAAGTTGTTTATGATTATTTTGAGATTGAATTAAAATTATGTGGAATAAATTTGGTAATAAGACATGATAGTTATCTTCATAGCACTGTTACGTGGGCGAATAAATGTTTGTCACACGGTTGCGCTTGTTGTGTGAAATACCTATTCACATCAAAGAACATTTAAAAGTTATAGAAATAGATTACAAGCGATGAGTTTTATAATGTGATCTTATTGACCGAGCGAGCGAAGCGAGCGAAGCGTCTCAGTTTCCACATTGGCCAAAAATGCGTTTGTCCGGATGTCTGTCTGTCTGTTCTCCTCTACAGGTCGCATTTTTCAACCGATCTGGACGAAACTTGGTACACAGGTTATATGACTTATTATAATTTTTTTGTCGTCGGGGATTTTTGATTGGAGGGGTACTTCCCCCAAAAAAAGGGCAAAAAGGGGGCTATTTGATATACTGGATATCTCCACCAACTGAGATCCGATTTCGATTATTGTTTTTTTATTTGAAAGGTAGTTGACCGAGCGAGCGAAGCGTTTCAGTTTCCACATTGGCCAAAAATGCGTTTGTCCGGATGTCTGTCTGTCTGTCTGTCTGTTCTTCTCTACAGGTCGCATTTTTCAACCGATCTGGACGAAACTTGGTACATAGGTTATATGACTTATTAGAATTTTTTTGTCGTCGGGGATTTTTGATTGGAGTGGTACTTCCCCCAAAAAAAGGGCAAAAAGGGGGCTATTTGATATACTGGATATCTCCACCAAATGAGATCCGATTTCGATTATTCTTTTTTTTATTTGAAAGGTAGTAACTATAAGTTGGTCTCATAAAAGTTTGGCGAAGATCTGATAAGGATCTTCAGCATGATGAACAGGATAGCTCATCAAAAAATCGATGGTTTTCAATCAAATTTGAGAGAAACACAAAGGACCTCATTCTACACAAGATGATGCAAAAAAAATCAAAAAAATCACAAAACGGAAAATACACTTGCACATTACATTCCTCAAATAGCTCACTTTTAGTATGCTCGCGAGGTCTACAGCTCCCAGAGCCACTAGTTTACTTATTAGTCAATTCATCGTTAATAAAAATAATAAATAGGTAACTGTCGAAATCGGTTCATGGAAAAACGGAGACACATGAAAAAAGCTCCCGGACGCCAAATAGTCTTTGCATCGGAAACAAAACTATGCAATGTCATCACGCAAAATAAAACAATACAATTACGTATGCATGTTTTTATTTTAGTTTTTATATTCCTAAAGTAGTCAGCCTACGTAGCTCAGTTGGTAGTAGCTATGCCTTCTGAGCCGTAGGTCGTGGGTTCGATTCCCACCGTGAACAAACATTGATGTTTGATGAACATAAATGTTTGTTCTCTGTCTGGGTGTTATATAATATTATAAGTATGTATTTACAAAAAAAAAGTATTATAAGTAGTATATCAGCTATCTGGTTCCCATATTACAAGCATAAGCTTAGTTTGGGGCTAGATAGTGCTGTGTGGAAAGTCCACGAATATTTATTTATTTATTTATTTATTTAGTAGAGCAAAGGCCTCCTTTTTACTTCCGCACTTCAAGATGTTTGACCATACTAAGGCCTGTAAATTAAATGGCAATGGAGACCGTCCCGCCATCTTCTCCTGGCGTCTACCTTGACGTCGGCCTAGTGGGAAACAATAGGTTATTATTGTACAACCAAAGTCTTTGCCATTACAGATAAGAAAACATATTTAAGATCAGCCATTTGCTTAAACATAATCTGACCTACCAACCTCTGAAAGCCTCTGAATCATAAAAAACAGGATTCATCATCATCAAACAATTCAATTGATCTCATTGCCAGTAGAAGTGATAAAACTCACAAATATAACCTACATTTTTGTGAAAATTTTTAACACTCGTTATTAATGCTAATTTACACAATCACGATGCACTTTACATAACTCACCATACAATAGAATTACCATTTCGTAACACACGAAACTTCCTAAATCTGAAATTAACGTGTGCATAGAAACCAATTTCCTCAGACCCATTCCACTTTAACCATTGGAACAACTCACGCATTGCGAAGGCGAGATTGAGAGGTCTCGATTATTGGTTGGCTTATCACAGCCTAGCCTAAAGCATTCCCATTAATGTCGATCATTAAATATGAATTATAAATGAATGAAAGCGTAAGAAAGGCAATCACTGTCGTATATTATAAGATTAAAATAGATCTCTATGTAATTCTCCAGGTCATTGTCGTTGTGTGTGTGCAGAACCATCAAATTGTTGCTCAATTCAAAAAACTGCTTCATGACTTTGATCCTTAGGCTCGGTAGATATCCAGATAGCAGATTTGTACGAACAATGAAATGCAGGCCAAACGTGGTTGAAAGCCAATCGCCGCTGTTAATATACTTATTGGTTTCTTCACAATGCTTTCTTTCACGGTTTGAGAGCATTGGCTTGTCTTTGCGCAACTGAAGTTTGGAAAGGAAAATGCTCCAGTTTATTTGAAGTTTTTTATTTTGTATTTACCTACATAATTTTGAAGCCATCGACATTAGACTCTCTAGTAGCATTACTGTTACAAACCTTAGTGGTTTCCTTTTTCTACGTAATTAAATATTGTTATGAATTTTTTAAAAAGGTAAATATATAAAAAAAAATGTAGATTAGGCATGAGAATCTTCTAAAAATATATAGTAAATAAGGCATGAGAATCTTCTAAATACTCTACTTAAAACCGACACTGCAGTTACCAGACCGCCTGCCAAGCGTGGTGAAAATGGATTTCATTTGTTAATCTTTTCATATTTAATGTTTATTTACCGAACTCAAGTATTAAGTGCCAATGTCGACGACCTCTGTGGCGCAGCGGGCGAGAGCCTGCCTGCGGCGCAAGAGGTGGCGGGTTCGAATCCCGCCTTGGAACAAATTGGCGTACGATCTGCAGAAATTTGTTCCGATGGTCTGGGTGCTTTCTATGTATAATAAAAAAATATATCTATCTATGTAAGTATATAATGTATTAAATATATCAGTTATCTAGTACCCATAACACAATTAAGCTTTGAATAGCTTACTTTGGGGCTAGATAGTGCTGTGTGGATTGTCCAGCATTTTTTTTTTTTCAAATAATTTATTTATTTGGCACAAGAAGGTTACACAAAAAAATAGACTAAAAATTTACCGAACTCAAGTATAGTTCGTCAATATGTATCTTATGAACGGTGAAAATATAATGAAAATCCACAAAATGTTATTTGCTGTTATGCTATGACATAAATAATACCTAAACATTACTCATTCTCAGTCTCGAGTGCCAAACAACGGCTCGGGACATTGCAATGAACTGCGTAATTATGAAATAAGGTGAAAGGTACAAAATCAGGTCAAATCTGACAAAAAGTAAAAAAATAAATAAAAACACACATCTATCTCTCTATTTTCGTGGCCGACATTGGCACACATTTGAACAAGTTTAGAGTCTACACAAAAGTGAAATATGTTGTTTTCTCACGAAAGATTGATCACCTTCTGTTTAGATTCAAGTTTGTGTGACTTCTGTTATAATTGCGATAAAATACTGTGTATTGATTTATTTCGACGATATTTTTAGTCTCATGACATTTTTAAATGAAATGAAAAGGCAGAAGGGAAATTTTAGTCAAAGAGAAATACTCGTGATATCATTTAAATGAAAATAATCTTTAAAACAAATTCATGCCTACTTGTTGCGTATCTTTGGTTAATGCTTATTTATTTTCTCTTATATGCCTGCTCGTCGATATTAAATTTGCTCCTGAAAACTTAATTAAGACTCCTGCGCCTGATGTTAATGCTGATTCTTTTACATCTTTATTGATTTTTTTAGTACCTTTAGGTACCATACAAAACAATTTTTCTCCTTCGAAACCTCAAGAAACTGTCAATTTATGAGGTATATCGGGGTTTTAATTAATCCGTCACAGTCCAGCTAAAACTTTGTCACAACCAATCATTATCGGTCACCGTCCATTTGTCTCACATTAATGTAAGGTCTCTTAGACTCGGACATTATCAAATTCCGTCACACTTTGGGTAATTTTGACCCCTTAATGAGTCACAGTAACGCAATGAAAGCTTTTCATCAGAGGGAAATTTCACAGTAGAGCACATCCAGTAAGAACAAAATAAACAAAACAAAATGTCGCCGTACATTGACCCTCTTATTCATAAACCCTGCCATTTTATAGTGGCTCAATAGAGTATTCTTGTCACTGTCACTTTCATGCCAACGAAAAGAGACAGCAACGGACTTATCGGTTTGATAAGCTATTGGCGCGCTCAAAGACCATTATGAATAAGGGCCTTAGAAAATATCTCAAACAATTTTTATAATAGTTGCAAGCTTATCACCGCTAACAGAATACAACTGGTTTCATATCGATGTTATCCATGATTTGAGGGTTTATTAGCATTGCGTAAATACATTTTCAACAGAGAAAAATCTATTGGTGCACGGCTGGATTCGAAGCCACGACATAAACATCCGAGGCGGGTCTTCCCACTAGTCCACCGATGCTCTTTGCTGGTGGGCACGTAAAAGTCAGTCTTTGCATTGTGGTTGCCTATCACTGAAAGAGCACCTGATGTAATCCACGTATTGTTTTTTTTTATATACAACTCGCTGATGGAACAAGCAGATGGCCCACCTGTTGTAGATGTTATTGTAATTTTTTGATCTTTTGTTGGCAATCCTAAATAAATAAATAAATAAAAACAAAAATGAAAAGGCCTTGTACCATTACAGAGGCCTATAAGGCGGCCTAACATCTCCGTCATTAGCCAACTAATAGTGCATACGAACTTATTTCAACTCCAAGACCCTTACGATTACGAGTGGGTCATTATAGCTTCATCCGTTTATAAAAGTAATTACAATAGAAATTGGATTCGCTTTTGTGTTGAAACTATTATTTTAGTGACCTACTGGTATAATGTTATTAATCATTATTGCTACCAACGCGTTATTACTTCCTACTTCGTAATCACCAATTTTTTAGTGTTACACTCGAGTGCAATGAATCTAGGTAACCGGACCCCAAACAACCTCGCATTTAATAATAAATAAATAATAAATAATGCTAGACAATCCACACAGCACCATCTAGCCCCAAAGTAAGCTACTCAAAGCTTGTGTTATGGGTACTAGATGACTGATATATTTAATTCATTATATTCTTACATAGATATATATTTTTGTTTATACATAGAAAACACCCAGACCAACGGAACAAATTTCTGCAGATCGTACACAAATTTGTTCCAAGGCAGGAATGGAACCCGAAACCTCTTGCGTCGCAGACGGACTCTTGCCTGCTGCGTCACTGAGGTCGTAAATTTAAGAAAGGTAGAGAGAGATTGATTGGTATTGACAAATTGTCACCGAAATGCAAACATCGAAACTTATGGAATGCGATGCTTGTTATGAAATCAGCTTTATATAATAATAGTTATTTGTTTCATTTCATACCAAAAGTTCTATAAGGTATCTGGTGGTATAAATGCCAACGTGAGATAGCCGAAATTCGTGATCGAAGTGAGCGCGGACCCACTGTGACTCCTCATGATTTTGATTTTACGGCACTAGATTTCAAATTCATGCTGTGATAATTGTAAAAAACTTGACAATTTCCTACACGTAGTGAATGTATTCACAATCTAGGTCAAATGCCGTTAGCCAAAGTTCATAACGCAGAAATAGCCTTGTATCGCTCCCCCAGATAAAAGCATTATTCATTAACAGCAACACAAAACTTGTATTGTCTTCCACACGTCTCTCCGATAACTCTCCAGTGATAATTTATTAATTTCTCCATCCCTTTTGTTTGTTCATGATCAATGTTTGCCTCCCCTGAACCGTACGTGAGAATAAGTACTGAACAGAAGTGACATAAGGCGTAAGTATGTTTCAGCCTTGATCGCTTGGAATTGGCATAAATGTTTAAGGCTGGGTTTTAGAGTCACGCTGACTACACGCTGACCGTCGGCACTGACAGCCGTTCAATAACACAGTTTATTTCGTTTTGTGTCGTTTAAAAAAAATCGTATTTTTTTGGTGGATGTAAATATTGATAGTGACATTTTAACAAAAAAAAAATACATTTCCAGAACTGTCCCATCTATCCAACAACATCTTTTCAATGCCAAAATATTGTTCCCAATGATAAGACTTTTGTTTTCGTGATTACACTTTGTTAATCATACTTTCTTAATTAAAGGAAAAGTTGGGGCTAATTTTGTGATCGTCGATAAAAAGTTTGACGTTGCTTCGTGCTAATGAGTTTGTAATCTCGCTGTTCTGTTTCTTGATCGAGATTTTCATTATTTTTAATTAGCAGGTGCCTGGCTTTGTTTCAGTTTATTGACCGTTACTTTTAGAAAGTCATCGTTGTTTCTTTTTTACAGATTTCAAATTACAATTCATATTATTTTACCAAGCTGTTACTGTCACATAATTATAAGACAGCAAACGGTAATGAAAAAGTAATTTGGTAGCGAAATTTACACGATGAGACTAACATGCGAACATGTTTATAGAATTTATTTTATCTCTTACTTATTTGTTGTTTTTGTTAGATGACCTAAGAAGAGGCCTTCCTTATTCACGTACTCTACAAATTACTCTTCCAACTAGCCTCGATAGAAAATTGTTGTTGATTTTGCATTCGATATCCCAGAAACCCTTACAGTTCACGCATTTTTAATGCAAGCGGCTTTCACAACACAAACCAAATCGCACCTAGCCGAAGGGCTGTTCTCCTATCAATCTCACAGATGATAGTCTATCGTGGCCGGGAACTCGATGCATAATGCTCGACTCAGATAGCTGTCTCGGGCACGAAGCCTCGAAGCTTCGCAATTTATTGTTTCACGATCTCAACCTAGCTCATTATTAAAACGGTTTGATACGTTTGGAGGTGTTGCTGACGCCCGGGGCCCGACTGCGCCAATTACTCGCGGGAATCGCCGTTGTTTGACTTTAACAGCCCGCCTGACTTTTAGTGGCGCTTTGACTCCTAGATGTCTATGCTGCTCTGGTACTTTGTTGCCCCCACGTACATTTTCTAATGTAAATCTGATTCTCTGTTATCAGGAATATCGATTTATTACCGCTTTGACTTACGGCTGCACTTTGTTGCACTGATTTCAAAGAAAGGAGTGTCGTTAAAATTATTTCAGAAGAAAATAAAATTAAGTAATTTACATTAAGAATAAAAAAAACAGACTTTGACTACCGGGTGCGCAGGATCAGATCTCTTGGTACCTTGAAATTAACTCAGCATTTCAAAACTACAATCTTTAACCGAATTCCAGGAAGGTAGTCTCTATGCTAGTCAGGTTTGATTTTTACTCCATTGTCAGAGGTTTTAGTTTATTCGTCCATGTCAGAGATACGTCCAAATAATATATTTGAAACAAACACATATTTTGCAGTACAAACAAGTAATAGTACCTACTAGAAGAAAGTCTTTCACTTTCTGTCGTATTAGTATCAGTACATTTCCCTACACCAGGCTGAATGAAAGCCTGAAATCATATTTCAACCCTTTGTAACGCTGTTATTACTTCCTTTGTAAACATACCTTATTGTTTTTCAGTAAACAATAAAAGGGTCGCCAGGCCAATTCAAATTACAAGAACCCATTAGTAGAACAAAACGCCGATTAACCGTCGAACTAAAACAATTTTCTTCAACTTCAACAAACAAAATCGATTGGGCTTAATTGCCGTCTGATCAATAACTAATTGTGTTCACCACACGTACGACGATAAAGCATAATTACTGGCTGCCGGCCAAATGAATCGATCCACATCAAAACGCGAGGTTAATCCATCATTTAGATATTACGGCCCGATTGAAGCCCACCGTTTTTAATTTCCAAAATTACACCCGCAAGTTTGAAGGCGCCTAAACACGTCATAATTACCGTCTCGTAAATTGTCGTAAGTGGGGGCAAGGGAGTAAAAGGGGAGGAGGGAAACTATCGCCTACCTGTCGTGTTATTTCTATAATCACTTTCATTCTGAAACGCGACATTAATTAAAATTTAGTTTCAGACCATTAGTCGCCATCGCGTTCCTTCAAGTTTCATTTTTTCCCTGTAATTATGGAGTGCGGGTGCGACGCTAAATGCCCACGGTAATGATAAATAACACTGTATTGAAGGTAGACATGAATTTTGTATTCAAATTAGTCGAGGTGTGGATTTAAATGTTACTGCATTGCGCTTTATTAATAATAGACGCGTAGTTTTAATGCGGCATGAAATATATTTGCTATTTAACTGAATGTTTGATTAGAAAACGGACGACGCCACCGAGAACTGGTTTAGGTTTGGTTAGACTCGTGACTCGTGAGATTTTACCGGTAATAAGGTTGTGTATACACTGTACGCGTTATTAATTAACAGGTCGACAGCAAACAGAGAGCCGGCTACCGGCCTGCGCTGGGCACACAAAGATATTTGCTCGTCGAGACTCCGGAGCGGCGTGAAGAATCTCATTACCGTGATTCTGAGAATATTGAAAGTGAGAAATGAGCCTAAAAAAGGTAAAACTCGAGCAGTGTGGTACGGGAGCTGTGTTTGCTTACGTAGGTAGGTTTTGAAAGCAGTGTCTTGTCTTCTTTGGTATACTATTTTTATACTATAGGATGTTATTGTTATGCCAGTTCTTCTATGTTCTCGGTAAGGTTAATGAGACGTCAACGTCAAAGCCAAATTGAATTTATTTGTAGAATTATATTGCCAGGATGCCATGTGCGAACACACTTTTGTCTGCAAATTAAATGAGAAAATAGATGTAACATAGACGCAATCTAAATGGTTAATTTACATTCAAGTATTTAACTGTGGTCATCTGGAAGAGATGGCTTGTTAACGATAAGACGGGCGGTCTTATCGTTAACAAGTCATTGTACTCTAGTTGTTAATATTTGTTTCCTTTTGTTTCTTTGTAAGGTGTACAATAAAGTATTTTCATTGGTTCATTCATTGACTATCTTCATTACTTTTTCCGGCGCTTAGTTCTTTTACAAAAGTGGCTTGTGAGGGCAAGTCCATAATAATGTCGTAATAACTGGCCGATTCGCCGCAAGGAAGCATTCGTGGAGGCACTACATCAACTTTATACCACATTTATACCTTGCAGGTTGTACTCAAATTCGGACATGATTTTATGGTCTAACCACAGATTTATGTGAGAGCTTTTGTAACAGATCAGCATCGGTCTTGTCTTTGTTGAACTTTATTTTTGTTATATATGTATAGTTGTTTGAGATTGTCTTTACAGTGGGCTCAGTTATAGTTTATTTTTAACTCATCATGATCATTATCATCAACCTGAAGAAGTTCACTGCAGTACATAGGCATCTCCTATACATTTCTATTAAGAATGATGCGGAGCCTTCTACGACATGTGACATCCAGCGATCCAAACGATGTCGTCGGGCAGAAGAGTCTCCCACTATCTATGTAATTCATCAAATCAAAATTCGTATTAAAATCTCCCTCAGACCATCACGGTACTGAACACACTTCTGTGTATTCATCACAGAAGTGATAGATCTGAATGATTAGCCAAATTAGACCAGCTTGGTTTACCTCGGAGGACTGACCCCTAAACTAACTTTTATTAGGTAGGTATATTATAGAAAACCAAGAACACGTGGTTCTTTTACTAGGCTAACCGCTGGTTTCTGAATACTCTATCAAAGCTAATCAGCTGTCAATTCACTTGCTATTTCAGCTTTTAATTCAAATTAGATAGAGATAGCAAGTGACTTAACAGCCGATTAGCTTTGATCGAGTTTTCAGAAACCGGGGGTAAGAATAGAAGCAGTTTTTAATCTTTCCGGAAATCTGTAACTTAAGTTATATTGAACTGGTTGTAACTGATCATGCTTCACCTTTGACGGCATTTTCACTTTCCATCAGGTAAGACAAACGTCATGCTATCAAACAACAAAAAAATACATAACTGTCGAAAATAAGACCTCATCCTTTTGAAATCTCATCCTTTTGAAAGTATTTAATAAAATAATAAGAAAGACTATCCAAAGAATTTAGTTTTAAAGTTGAACGTTAGGTTCTGTATGTAAACAAAAATTAAACATTTAAAAACATACCTTAGTAAACCAGCCAGCGTTATAATATTGACTTCGTAAGCACTTGTCAAGTCAAGTTTACCTTCCACTCGAGTTACATGCCACTGTAGTTCAACACTCGATTTTACAAAACTATCGATTAGTAACTACACTGTTCGAATTTCGATCGCGATTTTCTTTTGGGCGGGCGGCAGAGGCGTGCGCAGACGCCGGTATCGGAACAGTATTAGCGGTAGTCACTGTCTGAGTAGTAAACTTAGTAGTTGTAAGCATCTTGTTGCATTCCAAAGGGCGTCCGTCCATTTTACAGCCAGATGACATGCATATCGATGGTATAATTATTGGGAGATGAACATTCTTGTTACCTTACTTTGATTTAGATAGATATACTTTAAAAAATGTGTTATGTTTTAATTTTTTTATCTACTAGTCAGGTCTATAAAGATAAATACCTTTAGATACCTGATCAGTAAGTAAAAAAAAAATTGATCAATATTTATCTTGATACTTGATAGAAGATGTATTAGATGTAGTGTACAACAAGTAAAGCTTGTTGTGTGTCTATTTAACTTGACTTACTCCAATTATTAAAAAAAAACTTTGAAAGGGTTAATATTAAATTGCAAATAAAACTCTTTGCATAAAATATACACGCAGAAGGTTATTTCTTTGATAAATAGTTATGCAATGGTATATTAATGCCAAAAAAATACTGGGAATATTGTTGAGTATTTTTTAACAAACGATTGGGCAAAGGTTTTGTGAATGAAAATACATCTCATTGAGTAGGTTCTTTAAAAATACAAATAATATTTTGTTCTCACTGACTTATTAAACTCAAGAATCAGTAAGGACGCCTATTCATACCACGTCGTATTATTAAAATCGCCTCTTCATCTCTCATTCGCAACTAATAATTTAAAGAACAGTAATTTAAAGAAATACACAGAAAACTATCTGAAATAATTGTAACTGATGACTCCATTCCTATTTTTTATCGGGACGTGGAAAGTTATAATGAGATAGAATTCTATTTCTGTAGCACTCAGGATAAGAATACACCGCAAAACCACAGCCTAATAGGAAAATGGCTGTGTCACTTTGGCAATACGTACGTATATTCTAAACATAAAACAGTTGATGGATGCAGGGAGTAAATTTTATTAATGTGAAGTTAGTACCTTTTTGATTTACTTTTTGTTACATTTGGATTTTTGAATGAGTGACGCCGCCATCTCATCAGCACCACTATTATTATGTTCTATGTGCTAGGGGCTCTGGTTGATACGGTAGCTTAGACTCCTAGCTTCTGATTTTAAGATTTTGGTGGTAATTATACCATCAAAATCTTGTCCCATAGATTTTTAAAAATAATAATTATATTATAATTGCGCATTAAAACGCTGTGCTCTTAGACTGTGGAAGAATGGTGCTTCATGGAATAATGGTGGCACATGGGATGTGCAAACTGCTTATATTCTCAGCTAGCATGGCCAATCGTATTTGACTCCGACCTTGGATGTTTAATCGAAAGTGTTGACACATCTTGATTTATGCATTTCATAAAATTCGACTTGAACGACGTAAAATCAAATATTAGTTTAGTATTTAATGGGAAACGTGGGCCTCTTTGTTTTATAGGACTGGAAATAAACCAGTTACTAATATTCCTGGATATTTGAGTGTAACCTATCACACTTCCACGAAAATTGAAGTGAATCATTCAATTTATTACCTGTTTTTCCTATTGGTATTTGATTTTTATTATTTCAAAATTTCTGAATTGATACCCGCTTATAATTATCCTACTACTATTATAAACGCGAAAGTTTTTAAGTATGGATGTATGGATGGATGTTACTCTTTCACGCCGGAATGGCTGAACGGATCTAGATAAACTTTGCAGAGAGATAGATTATAGTCTCGAATAGCACATAGGCTACTTTTTAATTAGGAATACCGGGATTTAAGTCTGCGCGGGTGAAACCACGAGGCGCAACTAGTCAACGATAAAAGTTGTATGTTTTGTAATCCTGCATGGTCTAAATTAATTATAATTTTCGTCAATACAGCCAACTCATGGCCACCTTGACTGTGTTTTGTTTTTTTACTCACTTGTGACACTGGCTGGATTGTGTATCAAAATAATATTTAAATGTTCATTTTATTTTTATGTTTTACTAACAATCAAAATTACATGATTAAAAATGTATGTCATCATTATCATCATCATCGGCCTAAATTAATCCACGGCTGGGCATAACTCTCACCATACATTTCCAGGAAAGATTCTGAGCCATCTCGCACCAAGTTCCCGCAATCCTCAGCGCCTGATATATAAACGTACCTCAACTTAGTTTTGTACCACAATAGATGATCCCACAATAACTTGATCCGATTTTTTTTGTAATATTTCGTCTTAGAATTAAGCATATCATTTATGATTACGCAACAAATCTTAAATAGGTCATGAGTTGGTACTTAGCTCGCTTTCATAGCTTCTTGATTGAGCTATCAAATATTTTTATCGGCCGGAATATTCTTTTTTTAGCATTCTATGTAGAACACAATTAGTTTTATTGCGACTATGTGGTTTTTTAGAGAAAACAGGTTAATCGTATTTATGAATTAGATCAAAGTTCGATCCATGTTATCTGTATGAAATTTGTATTAAGTAGGTACTTCATGTAGGTACATGTAGTAGCATTTTCTATTTGCCTCAATGCTAATGTTTATTCGAAAGATAGGAAGAAAGGCTTCAGAAAAATATTCTAAGAAACAGTCGTGCGCATTTTTAATTAAAAAATAATTGACATAAAAAATGTGTCAGTAGTTTTTTTTTGGTACATGAAATTTGGTGGATTTACTTGGATGAAAACAAAAAATAATGAAATGACAGTACCTAAAGTGCCAGCAATTATAAAAAATGCGTGTGGCTGTAATGACATTCTTCTGAAACCTTTCTGCCTGGAGGATGCTTGGTAAGACCAACTTAGCAAAACAAAACATTTCCCAATAGGGTAGATCTCGCCTTCACTTTCAATTACAAACTGGATTAATTAGGCCATTCGTTAATAAACTTCTCGATCTCATTAACCCAATAACCACGTGTCAGGGGTCGGTTTAATTACGCCAATCCCGTCTCGCCAAATCTGACTAATTGTACGAACACTAATTAGTGGCTTAGATGTATTTTTGGATATGTCTGAGATAGATTGATTTAGTAGACAGGGTCTCTAGTCAGAACCCATTCAAGGAAAAACTACTACTATTAGTACTGACTTGGGCTTTTCTGGATGTGATTTGACTTTAGTATGGTAACCAAATTAACCGATATGTTTTTGCTTGTTTAATTTTATAAATATAAAGCGAAGTATTTATAGTAACCCTGGACAACATCTTCGTTATCAACTGAGATAATATTTCCGTCTGAAATTTCTTTCGTAGGATAATTAAAATCATCATTAGCCTGGTGAAGTTTACTGCTGGAAATAGGTCTCCCGTACATTTCCATGAGGAGTAATTCTCATCACTTTGCATTCACTGCCTTCCCGCGATTCTCAAATTTCGTCAATCTTCATCAGATATTTCGTGGTGGCCATTCAAGAATATTTTTATTAATTAACGGTTATCGGTTCTTTGAGCTACGAGATATAATATGACCCATTGCCACTTCAACCTATCTACGAATAATTTAGGTTAGTTACTTAGGTTATTTTTCGGACTTTCTCATTTCTGATTCTTCTTCTTGGTCGTTGCATTCTTGACAGTGTGGTCGTGGTTGTCATATCGGGGCAGTGGCTCGCTTGACGATTCTTCGCCACTCTCGCACCGCTGCTCTCCTGGCGCATTCGTTGAGAGGCACATCAATGGCTGCCTTAATTTCTGATTCAATCTCCCAGACATTTATCAGGATAGTAACAAGGCTCTAGACTATACAGCGTTCATAATTCATTTAAAAATTAAAAGCTCATAAACAATGAGAAATGAAAGTCAATTTCTTTTATTGTATCCAAACAAACAACGCCAAGACAGCTGAATTGTGATTTAGTGTGGGTCAATTAGAGTTTTAATCACGACAATAATGTGCGATAGGACGCGTTAAGTACTGACAGCCGCGTTACGATTTTTCATAGACATAGAAAAATATAGACAGACAGTAATTATGCGCAAAATGTGGGTACATGTAAAAATAGCAGGACCTTGTAAAGGGCTCGCCCAGGGAAGTACTAGCAACATTGTTTTCTTCTGCAGCCAAGCAGCGTTGCTGTGTTTCGGTTTGAAGAGTGTGGTTACCGGTGACATTACAGATCCAAACGGCTTACCATCTGCACGCCTCAAGTTCATGGACACATACCATGTGTCGATCGTAGGGCAAGGGCGTGATTTACGAGGCAATGCTTTGTTATTGGTGGGGTTGGGGTAGGGTATGTTTACCACTTAACATCAGACGAGCCATCTCCTTGTGCCATCATCAAATTGTATTAAAAAAAGCACAATGCCATTTTCGATCGATTCTTAATCCACCACCAATTTCGAAATGCGGGCGTCGTCCATCTAATTGTTCTGAATTAATTGTTACATCCATTTAAAAACCACGAGGCATTGTGCTCCGTTGACAATGTTGCCTAATTCATCCATACAGATTGGAGCTCTCATTGCGACAATATGTTTAATTGGTCGATGCATTGACTATGAATCCGTTGATTAGATATGGTGGTACTTAATTCTGATTGTTGAAGGCATATTTAAAATAATCATCTTATATTTAAATATTTTACAGGTCTCTTGAAGAAAATGTTTTTTTATTATTTGGTTTACTAAAAAACTTAGGCATTAATTCATCCATTTCAACACAGGTTGACAATTTTATATTTAAGTGATTAAAATACCAATTTAGAGCCGTTAGTTATTGAAACACACTTCATTTTCTTCACAGTTGCGGCTTTAGAAAATATGTGAGCTCTTGGAACTGACCCAAATCCCCGCAAAATTAATGGAAAAGAATATTAATTTTAATTCAGACTCATAATCACCTACCTATGCTCAACTCATGAATCACGCTCATAAAAAAAGTATCCCATTCATCCTTTTCAGAATAATTATTTCCGCGACAAAGCCACCCTATTAAATTAAATGACAAGGCTTTTATCATAGTAGTAAATGTTTTTTTTTCTTTGGCATTGTTTGGATTAACCTGTAACACCTATTTCATCATTCTGCCTAGAATCTTCGAGGAAAATAATCAAAGAATGTAATTTTGCTAAATATTAACTTGTTGGATCACAAATAACTCATAAATATGATTTAGTGTTTGCCACGTCCTCAATCTGTGTCTGGTCGTAGAAATCGTTACATTTTTCGTACCTCGTTTGTTATAAAAATGTCAGGTTATGAATTTTTCGAAAACTATGATTTTGCTATTCATTAATGCGTTGAAAGGATAACTTCTATTGGATGTGTAAAATATGAATTAGAAGGTTGCTTATTTACTATAATTTTATGGTAAAAATAAAACCTATGTTATTTGAGCAATAAGTGAAAAACTTTATAACACTTTAATAGCATCAAACATAATCTAAACCAAGGTCAAACTCTGTCTTTTATTACTCTATATTGATTTGTAAGCATGAGTAGGTTAGGTACAGACTAAACAAAATTACTTATACCTACCCGAATTATACCTACACAGAAATAACTACCTAAAATATCTGCGTTCACATTATACTCAAATTATTGCAAAATATTCAAACAACTGCACAAATTGATCTCTAACTCTTGAAAACAGCTCATTATATCACGTTAATTATATTGGTTCTAATTTTAACGTTGGAACGTTCATCAGGGAGGATTTGAACACGTCTCAAAGTATTGTTATTGTGTGGGTGACCATTGCATATACACATGGCTAGTGTGAGTGTAAGTGTGAAAACGCGAAATAAAAGCAATTCTTTTTAATTAGCTCCGGGATTGAGCCGTGGGCTGAAATAGATGACCATAGAGTAAACTGGATACAGAACTGACTCGAAATAAACTTTATAATGAAGTAAATATCAGAAAGTAAAATTCAAATTCAAATGTTTTATATTATGACAATTATTATAGTCTACAGTGTTAGTAAAAATAAAATATAGGGGTTAGTGCTTCATAACTAAAGCAGATTTCGTCCTCTGGGAGAGCTTCCATGCCAGAAGACACGCATAATAGTTTGAAATACTATGCTTCTCTGTGCCTTCCTTCTCATCAACTTAAGAGTAGTAGAGCTCTTTGTGAACCACGCCTTTTTCTGCCGCCAAGTAGCAACGCTGTGTTTCGTTCTGAAGAATGTGGTCGCCGGTGTATTTACACAGGCACATGTTATGGACGTAGGGTAGTGCATCGTAGGGCATGTTTCTAACGTGCGTGACTTACGAGGCATTGTTCTGTTAATAGGTGATGGTTACCACTTAACATCAGGTGAGCCATCTGCTTGTTCCATCAACCAGTTGTATAAAACACTTTGTATTTTATCTTTTAGGTGACTTTAAAAAAGTTATTTCTATAATTACATTTTTAGAGTCAAAAACGAAATAAAGAACTATCACGAGTAGCACTTTTTTATATAGATGACCATTTCGACTATCTTTTCAATTTCAATATCTTTGTACATTACAAAGACTCAAGAACTAGGTGATTTACGCGAGGCGAATGTTTTCAAACGCATTGGAATAATTAACGTTCTATATATTTGATTGTTTTGATGTGAAAGGATTGATGGAGTCTCTGTGGAATGCTTCGTGCGTGTTTTGTTTCGAATTTCGAAT
Source organism: Plemyria rubiginata (assembly GCA_963576535.1). NCBI lineage: Eukaryota > Metazoa > Arthropoda > Insecta > Lepidoptera > Geometridae > Plemyria > Plemyria rubiginata. The sequence goes on along the minus strand of OY754917.1, from coordinate 7,292,971 downwards.
GCAACGAGTTTGAGCATTGTTAGAAAAATGCGACAGTAAATTATCTATTTTTAAAATGTATAATTATTACTGTATAACATTAGTAAAGTAAAGTAAAGTAAAGGTAGGTATATCAAAGTCAAATAGACCAGAGTACTTGAGTTCAGTGCCTATAATAAATAAGAACATAAAGTCGAGTTATGCACTTTTGTTTTTATTGCACCATTGTGATCTACGTGTTCTGTTACAATTTGAAAGTTAAGGTAATATGAGTGAAATATGTAAACGTTTTTTCTGATGACCTTTGCATATAACAGATACCATAAAAAGGATACCCTTTTTTGTTTCTTTTAGTTTTGTTTGTATTTTGTACTTTGAAACCGCCCTTTCTTGCATCCGCAAGTCCATCATAAGCCGTCATCCACTGCAATCGAAACAAAAAGTGTGGAGCGTAACTAATGAAATACCACGGTTTGATTAAGCAGGCGCTGTCATCGACGCTCCACTCACCACTGCCAAGATCATTAATTGCCCATTTCATCGCTGTAATGTTTCATTAATATTCAAACTATATTGGGAGTTGTTTGGTGTGGTGCAGGTCTTACGGCGAACGTGTGATGCTCTTTTGTTTTATGTAGTTGATAAGAGAAAACTCAGCTACAAAAGCTAGTCAAGATAAAACAAACAATTTTAAATTATGCTACCACTTATAAAGTATACTTAATTTATAATCCAGTATACATAATAGCTTACGACAGTAATTCCGTTATATCTTCTAAAAAACCACGAAATACTAATCTATAAAATTTGCATGATAATAGCTGAATCCTCACATTTTGATCGTTATAACTATTGCATGTTAAAATCTTCCTATAATTGACACTCCTTCGGAATAATCTTCTCGTATATTTTCTAAGCATAAGCGTTATTTATAACACTGTTTATAATCATGTTAACTTGTTTATGCGAATAGGTAACATTTACACTAAAATATAGTTTTTTTTTTAATCTTGCGATAAACAAATACGACTACAATGTGTATAAAGCTATATTACCTACTAGCTGGTACCCGCGACTTCGTCTGCGTACTTTTCGCAAAAAGGTAGTCTATGTCCTTTCTCAGGGTCTAAAGATTGCCTGTGCCAAATTTCATCAAAATCGGTTGAGGTTTAAGCGGGAAAGCGTAACAGACAGACAGACAGACAGACAGAGTTACTTTCGCATTTATAATATTAGTTAGGAAGGATCTTGACACTTCTGTTTATCTGTCTAGGTTGGTTAAAAAAATTGCTGGACATTCCACGCATAAAACCACTTAATAATAATAATGTATTTTTATTTTAGGCAATAAAAAACCCATAAATTACAAATTTACAAAATATAAAAGCAAATAAAATAATAAGAGAACAATAGTTAGGAACAATAGTTTGACGGCCTCAGTGGTGCAGCGGGCGAGAGTCCGCCTGCGACGCAAGAAGTTGCGGGTTCGATTCCTGCCTCGGAACAAATTTGTGTACGATCTGCAGAAATTTGTTCCGTTGGTCTGGGTGTTTTCTATGTATATAATAAAAAATATCTATCTATGTAAGTACATAATGTATTCAATATATCAGTTATCTAGTACCCATAACACAAGCTTCGAATTATAGCTGCGAGATATGTTTAGTAAACTAAAATTAAAAGTATCGATATAGAGAAAGATTATAAAATAAGATTTTACGGCTTAAAATATACACGAACATAGTTCGATATAATCTTCGAGCTAGCATTCGAAAACTAAGTAGAAAGTAATTAAGCCCATTAAAGTTTTAAAGCTAAAAGCATCCCAGATAAAGTCCGAACTGTGTAGGAAGATATCACTTCACACAGTTTTTTTTTTTAATGCTGGACAATCCACAGCGGCGATGGGCTTGCAACCTGTCACGTATGGAATACTAACTACTGCAAAATGTGGGTATGTGCCAAATGTAATGTTTGGACGTACCTCTGACTACCCCCCTTAGACATCCTCAAATAATCTTGAATTAGTACCTACTTGGTACTGGGAGATCTGAAGGGATATCTACCGTGCCTGGAGATCAAAGTCGTGAAGCTGTTTCAGTTTTTTTCAATCCACACAGCACTATCTAGCCCCAAAGTAAGCTATTCAAAGCTTGTGTTATGGGTACTAGATATCGTCAGTTTACCAACCTATTTTACTTATACGGGCCAATGAAACTTGTTCACCTAATACCACGATGCAAAGTACTATTCTATTTAACAAGTCGGTGCTATTTCAAAGTATCGATTCGATATTCATTCGATCTGACAGGCAAAGGGCTGAATTTTTCGAGTATCGGATTACTAATCGTTTACTAATAGCTTTAAAACATACGATCGTGTTTCTTCTCATGTGTGGTAATGTGGTAATTTGCATTAGGTTTCCATAATTTGAAGCTTTGAGTGACGTATTAATCTTACATACTTTATTCGGATTTTTATCGACTATTTATTTCTCGTTTTGTTGGCGTTATAGTGCTTTAATGTATTTTATTCAAAACTATGTGAGTGCTACGCAAAAATTTTGTTTCTGTCGTATTTGTCGAACAGGAGTAGCAAAATTTATGTCTAGTAGTGCGTCGTGTGCCCTTAAAAATGGTAGGACATTTGCCAATAAGATTACTGGGATGTTGCCTGGAAGGAAGACGATGCATACTCTTCACCAGATGGGACGTATCTAGATTCTTCTCCAATCAAGCCGCGGTAGGTTCGGTTTGGCTGTAGAGCGTCTGGACGTGATAAGATGAGACGAGATTCACATTCTGTGCGCGGGAAATACCTGAGGAATCGAATCGTACATTTATGAAAATGACAGTAGTTTGACAGAAGCTCATGCCAAACTAAATGTCATTTACACAAGGAATTTTAATACAAGTACAATTCCTTGTATTTACATAAAATATTTATCTTTTCATGTGTATTCCGCAAACAGAAGTGGAACTTGGTCATCCAGGTCATCAAAATGTATCAATGTAAGGAAGAAGTGTACCAGCGCAATATCGAATGTTTAGTAGGTTAGGTTCACACTAATTTGTTAGGTCAGGGTCAAAGTGAACGCGATGTCTATGACGTAGGTACCTATTTGCCCGCCAGCCACGACGACACACTCCGATACAGTTATGTGAACCCGGATTTACTTTCTATCATGTTATTTAAAGCGTATGTCTGAAGGAGGTGAAATCTTACGATGAACCTTCACATTACTTAAGATGTACAAAGACTAATTACCAATGCGTTTCGGCCATATTGGAATCCGATAAAATAACAATTAAGCCAAGTTTAATGGACGTTACAATGGCGTCTCGCGCTGCGCTCGCGCTGATAAATGGACCTCTCCTTGGGACGCTTACGGCGTGTGTTTGATTTATAACATTATATTTAAAAATAAAAAGCATTGTTTATTCAACTGTAATCGATCTAAAGATCGCTTGGAATGCTGCATCTCTCTAATTACGGATAGAAGAGGCCATTGTCTGAGGATTTGAATTGAGTTGATCTTTTTATATAGAACGCTTTGCATGGAGACTTTGACGGCTCACAGTATAATTTTAATTGATCATCAGTGCAGGATGCTAGTAGAGAATTTAGTTTTATTTTAATGTTTTTTTTAGATTCGTACTCCATAAGAAATGTGAATAATTATGTTTGCTAAGATTCGGTCGCGTGTCAAGTCAAAGGGTATTTACTTAATAAAATATCTTGGAGCACTTTGAAACGTCTTAAAGCTAGGTGACTCTAGGTGCCAGTTCCACGCGAACAAAGCCTAAAAGAAGAAACTTACGGCTTGACGGTTGAGCACAGGACCACCTGATATTATGTGACCATCAGAATATGAGATGCGATGCCCAGATATTTTTTTGGTCGTAACTGCTTCGCTTTGTCTAGCACCCGATATCACTTCAGTTTGGATCATCATCATCAGATATCAGTGCAGCTTGTATTTATTCATATTATTATTAAAAAAATCAATGTGGATATTTCATGATTTTAGCTATAAATTCGTAAACTCTCACAAAATGAACTATTGTGCTCAATATTGTTAATGCAAATTATTATTTAAATGATTCATAAATTATCATTAATTTTTTAGGGCAAGTCCATCGTCCAATGGTTACGAAATCCAAAGATACCGTTGATTGGCCATAATTTAGAAATAATAAAATTAGCGACAATTAAAATCGAGTTTTCTAAGTGGTAGCACCCATGTTGAACGACGACACCTACTGTTTTATTGATTTTAAGTTTAATCAACTTCTTATTTATCGTGGTCCCCTGTCGTGTATGAGCTCATTTTAGATTGGTAGGTAATTTTAAAATAATGACATTATAATAAGGAGAAAACAAACGATGATGTATTTTCTACAAACTGTAGATAAACATCTGTAGAGCACCTATTGGGTTAATAAACCAATAGTTAATTATATTTTTTCAATAAATGTAATATACATAAATGTAGTTTTTTTAATTTACATCTAGCCATGGGTATAAAATTTTTAGGGGAACTTGGCTCAGCAGTGAGATACAACCGCTTAATCATTCGAATGCATGCTTCTGGTATGAGGCTGATAGGATAGGCAGAGGACTTATAGTCAATCGCACACTCTTTTATGCAAGTCTATTTGCATAATTAGCACGACTGAGAAAGTTTAAAAAAGTCTCTGGAAAAATGCTCTAGCACTTATCAAGAGGGATACATCACGTCACAATCGATTTAGCCATTCCATTCAAACTTCGGAATGCACGGAAATAAAGATGACATTTGAGCACATCAAATGGAATGGCACGGAAGGAACGCATCAAGTCGCCAGATCCTATGTGGCTTGTGCCTAGACACAGTCTTTATCAAGAACTCATTTCTTTTTACAGTCTTAGTGGCCCACTGCCTCTTCAGTTTCTATAATTATCGTCTTTTGGGCTGTTTCATCAAATTCGATGACAACCACAGCTCTTTACGCATTAGTTTTTCGGGTATGCGTATTTTTGTACTTAGTAAAATAGTTATTTTATAAAAAGACGCTAAAGTCTGAGGATGAGGGCTCAGAATCATTCCTCCTGTAAATCTACAGGGCAGGCCTATGACCAGCAGTAAAGAACTTTAGGCTGGTGATAATGCCAATTTTATGAAGTAAGCAAGTGAAAATCGTTTAATAAGTCAAAACTCTAACATTAGGTCCGCTTCGTTTTAAGATAAGTTGGAATTAAATCCATGGCAATCCTGCGACAACTTTTAAAAGGGTACAAGCACAATTTTACGATGGACATTAATGCCACATAAAAAAGGATACCGTGGTGTTTTAATTTCTCTCCGCTCAAATGAGTCGGTGTTAATTTTAACTCGCCAGGGAATGTATGGCATACACTAATTCTTTGTCATTATAAGGTATTTTATTAGGGTTCAGCTGCAAGTTATTTTTTCGATAGGTTACCTGAGGCATGCAGATAACTAAAAGGTGTTCTTTGTAAGAAAAAATAAGAAAGTTTTATTTATTTTTTTATTCTAGTGTTATTTCCAAATAAATAAACTAATCAATATATAAGAATTAAAACTAATTTAAAAATTAACATGGTAATATATCGAGTTTGAAATTGCAATTAGGTATTATTATCAAAGTTTTAAAAATGATTACATCACTACGGAACCTATTCTCAGACAGGCCCTACTTACACTTTTCTAGTTTTATTTTCTTCTCCGCATAGCTCATGGCCGTAAATAATGTCCAGTTATGTTTGTTGGTTTAACTTTAATGTGTTTCATATAGATTAAATTCTAATTTATTTATATGGCAGCCATAGCAGTTGCTAGGATTATAGTTAATACAATTTTTTATTAGACGAGAACTGTTGAGGTCAAATTATCGAGGTTTTTTTTAATTGACCTGTTCTTAAGTGTCAAATAAGGCGCTGGGCACACAACGCATTATACATGCGTCCGGAGGTATAAACTATGGCAATCAGTGGATGGAGGGAGATACATAGCTTTGTTGCAATTATTAGTTTAAATCGGTTACTGCTGAAAGCTTGGTAAATACAACGGCTTTGGTAGTCCCAAAACTTACGATTGTTGATTGTCATTATTCATATAATGTTCAATGATGTTATATCTTTCAAAATGTTGATAATATATGTGCAAGCGGGAGGTACTTTGACCCTTAAAATCACGAATTGGCAACGTGTTTTGAGTATAATTTAAGTATTACTCTTTTCAATGGTGCGTTGTAAAATCTTATGCATAAAAGTAAAAGTAAATATTTTGATTATACTATGCTTTTTGTGTCAAATTTAAGTGCAATAACTATTTTTTTTATTCTACTAATTTGTATGCAAAATAAATCAAGAAACATTTTAGTTTTAGTCAACACTTTTATACATTTATTACGGCAAGTTCGATCATCGATAAGATTCTTGATACACGTAATACGTCTCTAATGACTGCATTCCCAATCCAAGATTAAACAATCTTGCGTGATATTTTAAATAGTTTTATATAAATCGTCTGTGGCATATACAAGAGCATTATCTAAATGTTTACGGATTAAATACCCCAATAAAGATAAGAACTAAAATTCAACTCTAATTAGTGACAAATTGGTCTCCAAAAGAAAATGTACGAGGATTACCTCGTGTAACTTCGCCATTGTAGTTTTGGAAAAGTAAGCTTTATTGTGAGGTATTTAGCTCTTAAACTTGACTAAGAAAATGGTTTTAGTAAAAGGTGACCTAGTGTTATTAGAATATTTTGACATGACAAATGGATAAAGTGTTTGCCTGTATAAGGTTCGTTTTAAATATGTGGAGACCCAGGAGTAAAACGTGTGTCATTGTGACATTCAGACAGGTTTCTTCGATCTTAAAGTATCTGAAGATTTGCATATTAATTACCTTTGAAACTAAATACTTTAAAGGTTTTAATTTAATGATATTGATTTTACTTTTAATGTGTTGGGTTAGTGTGAGAAAAGTCAAGAGCCCCATAAATATTCCTGTTTTAAAAATACTGAACAAGGATAATGTAAAAATAAAATGTTAGAGCAGAAAACATAAAATGTAAGTTTTTAAAATCGAAATAAAAACAAAACTTGTACAAAAAAATCTGATCACGCGCGCTTTATCAACGACAACAATTCTCGTACATTATTTGTATGATATTTTAGGCACAAAAGTGACATGTAAATATTGGTTTCATTGTGTAAACTTTCACCTTTAATGAGTACCAAGAGGTGTCAACCCTCGTGTCTCTCTGATAGCAGGTACCTTATTACGTGACTAGTGAACTTAATAATAATTAATAATATAATATTTCATTTGGAACATCGTTTACATTTTCAGACCATTCCCTCAAATTTAATGAATATGAATAAAATTTGAATTAAAAAAGATGGAGCCTTTGCACCACAAGGGGACGATACATAGGCTGAAATAATATTTAATGCAACTAGTAGTTCTTGGAAGATGACTTCGAAAATGACTCCTAGTCAATATGCATACACATATTATAAACTGAATCATAAGGATCACTTTGGATAATTTTCTAGGTCGTTCTCAATAATAGGAAATATTGTCGTTCTTACTTCGTAATTTATTTATTTTTATTTTTTATTATAAACGTACAAAATGAGGACGAGATTATATTATATAATGAGGCATTAAAATCTATACCAAAAATTATAGCACAACCTTTTTAAGTAAGTTGGTAAGTACTTACCTGTGTTTGTGGGTCAAAACATGTTTTCTTTTCTTTTCTTTTTTGTATTTTCTTCGTTTATACTGAATTTTTTTTATATTAAATGCAATAGCAACTGGTTGCCCGAGGCCAACCGCAACACGTAATACTCTCGACCCGGTCAAGTTGTACCCATATATTTACTTTATCTTGTTCAATACACTTAAATACAAATTAATACAACCGAAGGCCTGGACCTTAATGGCGGCCCAGACTGTTTATTTTACAACTCAGGATGGTACAGTCATCTGCATTGAAAGGGTTAAGTAAAAAAAAAAGAATTGTCGTTATTTGACTTGTATTTTATTCGTATTACTTACTTTATTATTACTTGTTTTTATTATTCTAAACTCAGATTTGTTTAGTATGTATTCGTCATTGAGTTTAATCTTAGAACAACTGTGATGTCACGAGTTTTCAGCGATAAATTTGACAAAGTAACTGATAGCCTCTTCTGACATTTATGTATTTTAAGTGTAACCATTTTAATGTATGTAACTGTACTTGGGTTTTATTTTTTATGCACCTTTTTTTGGACCCGAATCACAAACCTATACACGTTATGCTCTTAACTTCATTTGAAATCACTACAGGAAGTTTTGTGGAGGTACATCCCTAAAAATAGCATAAGGTTAATTATAGGCTTTTTCGTAGTGGTTTGAATTGAGTAGGTGTATCTTGTGTATCTGGGTAGGTGGCAATACCTACTCAGTCACACAAGATACACCTGATGAACTACTACCAGCACCAGTAATGAACTAGTTGCAAAATAAGAAGGACGTATCATTCCCAACCACAACACTATCTGACGATGTGGCGCAATCAATCTTCATTATTCTTTTCAAAACGGCTAATTTTCTTGCCTTGGATGTTCTTGTAAATTAATAAGATACGTTTGATCAAAAATTTCACGAATGGAAAGTAGTTTACGGCGACTGACGCGCCATTATTTCACTTCGTTTGAACGCCTCATCAAATCGTGCTACGAAGACACACACACTGTATACACATACTGTATTATGAGGCTTGTGTCTTCCTATAAACCTACCACAAAGTCCAGGAATCCCTACTAATTGATCATGAAATGACTAATGTCCATTCCTAGGCATCAAATACCATTATGTTAAAATAATAGTAGGACAGCGATGCTCACCAGTAATTATTTATTAGAGAATTATTCAAATCGTTACTTTATCACGTGTTAAATATTAAATTTTATTCATCAACCTCCATTCATACACGCTCCTTATAAATTAGTATTCTGCAGTGACTACACTGAACATTGCGATAGATTCCATACAAATTCATTAGAATTTCTATTTTCATTTTACAATATTGAAGCCTAAACCTATAGGTGCTTGAATGAGCTTACACTAAAGAAAAAATAAATTAGAAAGATTGCAAATAACTGTACTTTTTAATTAATATCTGTAAGTACCTTGAAAAATGTATTACATAGAACTTATATTGGGAAAATTTTGTAAATAATTTTATTCAAATAAATAACAAAACCTTAGAGACTGGAACATTAGGTGTAAATTTAATTAGTATGACTTTTCGATTCCTATATCGATTTTAGCTATCGATACTCATATGAGTAGTTAATCAAAAAATATTGTCAAAGCTCCGTACTGGCCGATAAAAATGTCGGGCCACACGCAACAGGTCATTAGACACCTCCCGAAGGAAAATAAATGAAAGAAAACGAGAAACCTCGACCGGCAACCTTATTATCGATGCGCGGGGTACAATTTACACTACTCTTTCACGATTCACCATAAGCATTGCTGGTTCAAAACGTTTCAATGGCCTCATCGCTTGCGTTGAGGCAGGAATGTATGCTCGATAAACCATTGAGTGTATTGAAATTATTTTATAGGAATGTAAGCCTCGGATCAATTAAATACTATAAGATAGACGCACTATAGGTCAGTGCAAAGGCAAAATCCAAGAAGTAAGGACTAGGACTTCACTTTATGAGGTAAAAATAAGTGAAGTTTCTCGTTTCTTCCTTATCCAATTTGCTAAACAGCATTTTAATTTGTCTTGTATCGTGTAAGCAGTCTCACAGCCCACACTGTTTAGTTGGTAGGTACCCCGGTCTTCTACGCTGTAGACCGTGGGTTTGATCCCAACCAATTTTGTAATGAACAAATATTACCTATTAGGTATGTGTTTTACTCTGTCGGGGTGTTATATTAATAGGATTATACTGTATGCATTTAGAATAAAAGCATACAGGTAAGTATTATAATATCTGGTTTCATGTTTACAGCTGTGTGGTAATACGAGTAAGTGTTGAATTTAAAAAAACTTATATTCTGGGAGGTAGGCCTTAAAAAGTTTAAAAGTATTCAGTTTTAGTATCAATAAACATAAATAACGTAAAATCATTAGATGAATGCCATCATATACAAATTCTGATAAAAAACACATTGATTCTTCAAACAACGACTTTAAGAGTTAATTTTAGGCTTTTATTGATGCGAATTTACAAATAAATCTGTATTTTTATCGAAAAGCACACACAAACCTACTTAATTTTATTTGGTTTTCATCACCATGTAAACAAATACATTACCGTTGTCCAAATTAATGTCCTACGGACTTTATTTTACGACCTCTTTCTCTATCAAACGAATTCTAAGAATACAAAGTATCAACCGCCAATTGGGACAAGACAATTAAAATTCTATTTAGTATGCTTGATGATGCGCACTTTTATCCGTTCACACGCTTTGGAAAACAGTAAAAATAGTTTTACTACAGTAAAGTTATAATTATAAAAAAAAACTAAATTTTTACGGACGAAGCTTTAAAAAGTAATAAGTGAGTGTATCTAGGTAAGCTGGATGGCTCAATCAATAAGTGGCTGTTTAAAAATGATTAGCTATCGTTGTGCGGCGGCCTTTAAAGAGGTACCCATGTTACCTTGTTTATAAAAAATCTTAACTTTATGTTGGAGAAAAACAAAGCTCGATGTCTGCTTATACAAAGAATAACAATCAAGAAACTGTCTCAACATTATGCAAATATTTTAAAAGCAATAAAAACTGTAACGATACTCCCTTGTCAAAGCTTACTTAATAGTTCTGTTTTAGTAGTTAACCCGCTAATTTACGATTCCCGTTCACAGCACGCAAGTATAAATCAAGATGAATTACAACAATGATCGGATTTGGCGTTCGATGTAATCTGTAATATTAGTTACAAAGTAGAGATGTCGCCACTGAGGTGAGAATTAGAATGACACGGTCATAACTTTGGAAAATATAAAGATACAATATCTTCTAACCCTCGGTTTTGCTCACATAACTTTTAGAAACAATCGTACACAGAATACTTTGTTGATCGTACTACTGATCCTACAGCTATTAATAGTTGTTTTGTAATATATTTTTTAAATACATGACAGGGCGATAAACCTCGAAACCTCTGGAGTTCGGCAGGATACCTTGCCAGACGTGGTGATAGCCGGTAGAGTAAAGCCTTGACCTGAACGTGAACCATCAGGCCGACGAAATCTACGCCAACCGAAAGCGCAAAGGGTCGGCGACATCGTAAAGGTTGCTGGAAACACCTGGACCCGAGAAGCAAAGGACAGAGGAGGCTGGCAGAAAATGAAGGAGGCCTATATCCAGCAAGTAGGTGATAGCGGGCTGAGATGACGAAATACTTTCAAATTCTGCTCAGGTTAGGTAGAAAAAATATTCAAAGTCATTGTTATGATGATATGATATTTAAAGATATTTTAAACTGATGATGTTTGCTTATCTTCCTACTATGTACAAACGCGTAGGTTTTTAAGTATGGATGGATGGATGGATGTTTGTTACTCTTTCACGCCGGAACGACTGAACGGATTTGATGATTCAGAAGCAGAGAGATTGATTGAATAGTCTGGAATAACACATAGGCTACTTTTTATTCCGGTATTCACCGGGATGTAAATCTGCGCGGGTGAAACGGTTAATTTTTTAAACTACTTTCGACAAATATCATAAATAATTGCGAAAAAACCTGTCTATTTTCAGACAAAAGATATTTATTATCGCAGCGTTTTAATCGAACGCTTAGATTTTATCGAGAAGATTAGAAAGTAGGAATGGTTAATGACAAAATTTGCATTTAAATGACATACCAATGCCTCCGGATTTAACTCAATTTGGATGAAAATGAAGCAAGTTACGAGCAATTAAAATTAGTCCATATTTATTGGTTTACGTGGGTAGCTCTTGTTAATGGTTCTTCTATTTTTATATTCTTATGTCACTACTTAACCTACTAACCAATAATAAATTAGTGAAAAGAAACCTTAAGATTAGGTAAAAATTAAAAATATTAATGTGTAAACTTTCTACCACTTGTATACTGATCTCGTATTGCTGTAGAATATATACAGTGTAGATGATTTTAACTTAAAACTTTAAGTGTTTTTTAAATATTTTTATGATGTAGATTGACAGATTCATGAAAATCTGTGTTTGGTTATCGATTCGCAATACACTCCGAACAAGTTAGTGAACAGTATCTCTCCTTCTCTTGCTTGACATAATGCAAGTCTAGTGTTTTGTAGTAACAGGATACTAGCAGTCTCATACCCACAAAACAGACTAAGGTGTCTGCCGGGTGTTTTGTTCGACTAAGACCAAAACTGGTAATAGGGGACACAGAAAGCATGATCCAACCCGCGCATGCCAAAGGCCTTACGTCACCAGTACGTGTTTTACCGCTAACAAACATAACATTAATATGGAAAGCTCGCTCTGCCAATGTGCCGGCCAACGCTGCCCCACGAAGATGGCCATTGTCTTTTCAAAACGTGACTTCAAATGTTAATTGGACCATTAAAAGCCGAATGCGGGTCATTCCGACCATTACGGCCGTAGCCCTTTTGAATATGTATATTAAAATTATTAGGCTCAATTTGTGCTAGGTTTCTAATGAGGTTATGCGCTTTCTTGTCACAGATGACGCCTGTGTGTTGAATGCGCAAGCGCACAGCCGGATGCGCGAAATGATTATTGTTGTAACTGTGAGCATCCGATATAGAATATCGTATTAGAGAATGTAGGAGCCGTGGGTTTTGCTCGGTTATGAATTATTCTAACTACAAAAAATATATAAATTGAACACTGGTGAGATCGTGGTACCTACTGTACAGCACTTAGTGATTGAAAAGTAGAGCACATGGTTTAGCTTAAGCTAACCACAACCACGTGTTCATGGATTTTAATTAAGTCACCCAACAATATATTTTCGATTATAAAAAAACGCGCATCACATACACTGTTTGATCAAAGTTTCTATGTTGACTTTCAAAGATGAGCTTCTGATTGAGCTTTCAGAAGTTTATTTTTATTTTTGATTTTTTCTATTATTTGAACATACAAGTCTTCTGTTATCAATTGCACTAGTTAGTCCTACTAACTCCTATGAGTACGTATCTCAAGCTTTTACATTTTGTCAATGATGCGTGTGAGGTTTATAATGTAATATTTGCTTTCTATCAAGAGGGCCGTAGGGACTCTCTTGATAGAAGAATGTAAAAGCTTGAGATACGTACTCATAAGAGTTAGTAGGACTAACTAGTGCAATTGATAACAGAAGACGTAGAAAACACGTAGAAATAGAACATTTCTAAAGACATCTTTATCAAGAACCCACAGCACCTAGGTGATATGAATGCGAATCCACAAAGAAAACAAGATTCCATCTGCCGCTAAGCAGTACGTGCGTACACGGGCAATTTGTCTACCAGCAACAGTTGTCAAAATCGCTACAGAGAAATTGCAATCGATGCGACGGGGAGATGAAGTTTTGCGCTATATACCTACTTATTTTATTGACACTAGATATAGCTCATGATCGAACTCATTTCTCATCTCTCAAATTTTTAATGCAAATAAGAATATTTTATAATCACTCTCAATTTTTTCTTGATTTTTGGAAATTCAAGTAAAATAAGTAACGTTTTTTTTATACAACCAGCTGATGGAACAAGCAGATGACCCACCTGATGTTAAGCGGTAACAGTCACCTATAAAAAATCATTGCCTCGTAAGTCACGCACGTTAGGAACGTAACGTAACTTTATAAAAACAAACTTTACCTATTTGTTTTGCAATGCAAAATCAATTCACATTCCTACTTAAAAGACACGAATTCGAAGTCGTCATACTTACATTTTGCAGAATTTCATGCAGAAAATACAAATACACCAAACTTGTATTTTCTTGAAGAAATAATAGTTTTTTGGAAGCTAAGATGGTGATGATAAAATTGCTCATTGTTGCCCAATTTTAATTTCTGGTTTATGAACGTCATCAACATTTGCAAGTTTTGGCTCATTATCTTCACAAGTTTCTATTCCATGAAAAGCTTTGTTGGTTTAATGCCAACGCTAAATATATTCTATCTGAATATGCAATTTGTGATGCATAAATATTTACAATTTTTGCTAGTAAATGTCTGTTTTCTGCTCAAAACAAAAAGCTAACGAGTCAAATCACGTGACTTGGGTCTCTTAGCTCTCATTGATGATATAACAAAAACTTTAAAACTTTGACCTCCAGGCAGATTGATGTCGTCAAAAACATAATATTTATGTAACAAAATGCATAAACAACTTTTAATTTTTTTAAATTACTTTTATAGTGATGAAGATCGCGGGTTCAAATCTCGCTCGTAGAATAACATTGTATTGTATAAAAAAACTTTATAAAATTCAGTTTGCAGCACTGCAATTTGAAAACATGGCTAGAGCTAAACCTGTAAGTGAAATAACCAAGCACATATATGAATATTATTAAAAAAATATGCAGTAATCATCATCATCATCCTCCGTCCGAAGAAGTCCACTGCTGGACATAGGCCTCCCTTAATGTATATAATTCCAGACCGGATCGGTAGGTACTTTGGTTTTTCTTTGAATTTCCTCATATCTGATTCAATCACATAATAAAAGAAGCAGAAGATTTCTAAATACTGAGATCATTTTAAAAAGTTGAAGGTTGTTGTATGTATATTTCCTTTGTCTTTTAAATCATCAAAGCTTGAAAGTTCAAGTGCCCTTAAGTACGAAGGTAGGTGCGATGTAATGACCCTTTTAAAAAAGCAAACATGTACCGACGCGTAATCAAAGTCACCTGAACAAATGACTAACTCCCTAAAAATCTCTTCCAAGTATACACTTGATGTCTCAAAAAACAATAAAATAAACGAAAACCATGGCTTGCATTCACAATTGTGCAGAATTCAGTAAAATGTTAAAAAACAATGCAATTTCTGTCATATAAATTGTGTTCAACGCCATCAGTCACAAAAGACGTAACATATTTTATAATTAAATAAAAGAGGCAATCTTGGAATAGTAATGATTAATTTTGTAGAAATTGTCGAAGGTAGAACGGTTATTATATGAAAGTTATATTCTCTCACATACAGAGTCGGTTAAAACCATTTCTTTAAATGCATTCATTCATGATTCACAAAACTGTTCCATACGCAGAAAGCATTAAGCAACTATTATTGAGAAAAATATTATTTAAAATTATTATTATAAACTTTTTTGTTTGATTGGTTCAATCAAAACATGTACTTCTGATAATGATAGGTAGGTATATTATTGGAAAAATAATTACATAAAATGATTTTATGATGCAAACTACACTCAGCGGCACAATTAACCGCCCACCTTGATTTTTTACGATTTTGGTTAAAAAAATAAATTGTGACAAAACTTTTGAATGTTATTTTATAACGTAGGTATTTTGAAGTAAAATGAAAGATAATATTATTTTTAATTATTAGGTTTATTTATAAAAAAGTCTGAAAAACACTTTGACCGTAAATTAACAAATGTGATGAAATGGCTTAAAAATAAAAAATTTGCTGAATAAATGAATTCTAATAGTGCGTATTTCCACCTCTAGCCCTCATGACTTCCATCAAACGGTTTGGCATGCTGTCGATGACATCTTTGATCTGTTGTTGTGGAATGTTCTGCCACTCCTCAATCACGGATTGTTTTAATTCATCTATGGTGGTTGGAGCTGGTATGCGGCTTTGAACACGTCTTTTTAAATTGTCCCATATGTGTTCAATAGGATTTAAATCTGGACTCCGGGATGGCCATGGTAATTTTCGAATGCCGACGGTATCCAGGTACGCGGTAACAACTCTAGCAACGTGGGGGCGAGCGTTGTCCTGCATTAATAAAAAATCTTCGCCAATAAATGGAGCAAATGGCATTACATGAGGTTCCAACACTTCTGTTACATACCTCTGAGCATTTATTCCACCTCTTTCGAAGATAACCAAGTCGGTGCGTGCTTCGTAAGTAATGCCGCCCCATATCACGATAGAGCCACCTTGGTAACCTACTGTTTCCGCAACAGTACATGGTGCAAACCTTTCATTCTTGCGTCTGTAGACACGCTGGCGACCGTCAGGACCGTGCAAGCATATTCTTGTCTCGTCAGTAAACATAACATTCTTCCATTGTTCCATATTCCATTCGGCGTGCTCTCGGGAAAAACGAAGTCTTTCTCTCCGCTGGCCTACGAGCAATTGTGGCACTCGAGATGGTCGAAAAGCTCCAAGGGCTTTCTCTCCTAGTCTTCTTCTCACTGTTCTTTCACTCACTTGAACATTGCGAACCTCACGAAGTTGGTTTCGTGCCTCAACAGCTGTAGTGAACCGATTTCTTAGAACATTGGTCACAAGAAATCGGTCGTCACGAGCGGAAGTGCATCTTTTTTGGCCCTGTCCTGGTCTTCGCTCATAAGAGCCAGTTTCCCGAAACCGTTTCACGGCATCCCTTAAGGTGGTACGTGCGACAACAAGCCTCCGCGCCACGTAACGCTGACTAAAGCCTTCGTCGATAAGAGCGACGGCTCTCGCCACTGAATTAGCATCAAATGGCATGTTTGTGATGTCCAAACACTAGCTTTAAGTTACGAAACCAAAACAAACTCAAATTGTTTACTTTTAATGCCACTGAAGCAATGTAAGCAGTATGGCATCGATAACGATAATGAGACGAAGTTCGATATTTATCCTATTCACAACTTATGCGTATAAAAAACAAAGTTAAGTGGGTAGTTTGTAATTTTTTCGTCACTACATTTCTTTCACACTTGACTTATTTATGCCTAATAACTTACAACTGCGATAACATCAAAATTTGCCACTTTAAAAGGGTGGGCGGTTAATTGTGCCGCTAAGTGTAGTTAACTAAACTAGTTTTTCCCGATGAACCGACAATCTTCTAAAGATCTAAAGAGAAATTGTGGATGAACAGAGCGAGTTATCTTTTTTCCTGAAAGTCTCTGTGTCATCCGTTCAGCTGTGGACTTCTTGAGGACTTTATAAGTAAACTGTTATCTTTTTTATGAGAATTAATGTCTTTGAACTTATAATGGTACTAAAAGAGCACCGGTGGTCTAGTGGGAGCGACCCCGCCTTCCGATCGTAAGGTTGCAGGTTCGAATCCGGTAGTGCACCAATGGATTTTTCTATCGAAAAATTTATGTGCGCAATGCCAGTGCTCTTAAACGGTGAAGGAAAACATCGCGAGGAAACCAGTTAGTATTCTAACAGCGGCGATGGGCTTGCAACCTGAGTACTGAACCTGAATACTAACTACTGCAAAATGCAATGTAATGTTTGGACGTATCTCTGACTACCCCCCTTAGACATCCTCAAAGAATCTTGAATTATAGTACCTACTTGGTACTGGGAGATCTGAAGGGATATCTACCCTACCTGGGGATGTCGTGAAGCTGTTTCTGTTTTTTCTGTAAACTAGTCTGCGATGGGAACAACGGATATTCATTTTGCCTTGCTGAATGTCTGCGTTCGGTTCGAAGGACCAGGGACACCGACGCGGTGCGAATGTCGAATGTGTGCGTCGAAATGATCAAGATTTCTCGGTCGCGATCTAGAAACAGGTGCTTGCATCGCCGTGTCGACGCGTGATTTATTTCACCAATTGATTTATTTATAGCAGTTATTTGGAATTTAATTAAAAGTGTCAGGCGTGTCGATGTCGGTGGACTTTATGTGAGTCAGTGTTGCAGACTATGAATGTGATATTTTGCACTGCAAGACTTTTTTAATGTCAAGGAGGTCTCAATGAAAGAAAAAGGATCACGACCGTAATTTCTTCTATAATTATTTTTCGACATCACTTATTTTAATTACCAATAAGTTATTTTCTACAATTTAAAACACGTTTTTATTCTTACAAGTCAGTTTAACTATATCAATTAATTTAATATACGGTGTCCAACAGAATTCATTTTTTTTCTGCATAATCAAACGTTCTCACCGAAAAACAATCCAACAAAGTTAGCGTAAAAAAGTAAATTTGTGTGGGATTGAAAAAAAAACAAGCTAGACAACCACTACACAATTTAGCAGCAGTTTAATAATTCCAGTCATGGAAAACTGGAACCAAGCACATGTTTAACAAACGATAAGCAGTGTCCCAGTGCCAAATATGTCCGCTAGAAACGATTCGCTGTCTATATAAGTAAGGGACTCAAGGCGGACTGATTATTTCAGCTCATCAATACCTCTGATGACTTTCATACATGATCAAATACCTCGATCAATACTGAACGAAACTACGAATGTACGAAAACTACTGATAATCAAAGCTTGTTATACTATAAAAAAAAATATTTTGAACCAAGATATAGTTTAAAATGATACATACCGTGCCTCGAGTTCAATTCATAATGCTGTTTTAGATATAACTTCAACTTTAAATATATAATATAGTAGTAGCACCCTTCGGTTTCAGCCGCGTAGTTTTAAATCCCGGTATTCCCACGGGATAAAAAGTAGCCTATGTGTTATTTCAGACTACATCTTTGCCAAGTTTCATCCAGATCCGTTCAGCCGTTCCGGCGTAAAGGGTAACAATTAAGCATCCGTCCATCCATCCATACTTACAAACTTTCGCGTTTATAATATAGTAGGATTAAACCAAGCGTACCAACAACTCTGATGATACATGATAAGCAGTGACAAGATGGCACAAGGGTGTCACGAATTCAGAGAGTGCAGTTTTTTGAATCTTAACTAGTTAACAATCAGGTTTCCCCCGCGGTATATCACAGTAAAGCGGTACTTTTATTCTGTCTAAGATACACATCTCGTACGTGAGTGTCTTCATAAGCACAGCAACGGGTACATCTATGAACGTCTTTATTACATTATACTTCGTCATTTGTAAGATTTTCTCATAATGATTGTCCCAAAAACGAGTGTTTGTGCCGGCAAAGCCTTTGTCTAATCGCTGTCATGACTTTGTATCACGTGTTCGCTTATTGTTGTTTTAATGGTCTGTTTCCGTTATGTATGACTTTTTGGAAATAATGTACAGGTTTTGTAGAAAGTGCGGAAAACATCAGAATTCATTTACAAGTGTTATACATTTGTTTTGGTTCACTTTTCTTCCGTATTAGGCAGCCCTTGTTAATAGCAGTCCATCGTAGAATATAATGAAATATTTATTTTTAATGAGGTGTGTTTATGTAAAAAATATATAACTAATTTAACATAGTGTGACATCAATCTCTCGTCCTTGTATCTGAATAAGGGCAGTTGACAAGTACGAAGTGGCACGTTCCTATTGTGCATATTTGCGAGGCAATGTTTGTGTGTATAATTGTTACCACTTAACATCAGGTGGGCCATCTGCTTGTGCCATCAGCAAATAGTTACAAAACCAAACAAATGCGGAAGAAATATAAATAAAAGAATAAATATTTTCCTATATAAAATGTGTGTCAAACATCTGACATTCATTGTGGTTGCGGTACGAAGTTCGCGAGGTCAACTAGTAAATAAACAAATATCTTATATAGAATTCACTCTTATTTAAAAACATGAACGTTCGTAGTAGATATCCAGCAGTGCAAGATTTGAAATTCAAGAGCCTTCTTTCCACACATTGGACCAATATAATCAGCCTTTGAATCACCTAGCAGCACAGCTTAATATGTTCCACTTACCCATACCTATTGATAGGCAATATTACTATGGTAATGCAGAAGGGACGTGACACTTCGAGGTATGCAATATTATTTGCATTCGTATATCGGACACCCACATCGCATAACACTTAGAAGCCGGATCAATGGGTAATTAAACTACCAATACACGGACTCAATATGAGCAGCGTATAAATACTTGTGCTAGAACAGAATTAATTTAAGAGACAAATTATAAAAAAACAATAAATGATTTTATAAGAACAATCTATGTTTGAAGTAGTATATATTATTATAGTAATAGTATAGTAGTAGTAGTATTAGTTGTATATAGTATTTTTTTCCTATAATGGGCGATCTTTAAAATATTATAATTATAGGTAGTGATTTCTGTGGGTAGTTTCTCACTTTTTACATAATTACAAAATAAACTTCCTCGGCTGGACAATTTGCCTTTTCCTTTCTTCAAAATGATGGATTTACCGTAATCGTCTTCACAATCGTAGCCTATTCTTGTCACCTGCCTACATCATTGTCCATCGCTATGTAGCCCAGCGGTTCTGCCAAAGCATACCGCGATAAAATTACTAATGAACAAGGTTAGGCTTCCAAGTACCGGTTGGCGATGCATAACATACACGCTATGAATTATTGATACAACAAAACTAACGAATCTGATAAAACATTTGTCTTACGCTTGTTTATAGTTGTGTTTAATCGTTGGCGATTTTAATGGCATCCTGCTTTTGGCTATTGTCCAAACTTTCGAGCTTGCCCTACGTGATGTGTTTGTTTGAAATCGATGAGAAATAAGTATTTCTAAAGTGTGGCAAATACTGTTTCAGTTAAGATTACAAGTATCTTCTACTCACAAAATAGTAGATCCTACTAATATTATAAACGTGAAAGTTTGTAAGTATGGATGGATGGATGGATGTTTGTTACTCTTTCACGCCGAAACGGCTGAACGGATCTGAATGAAACTTGGCAGAGACATACAATATAGTCTGGAATAACACATAGGTTACTTTTTATCCCGTGGGAATACCGGGATTTCAATCTGTGCGGGTGAAACCGCGGGGCGCTAGTAAATTGTATAAAATAGATATAGAAATACTTAGACTTAGGAAGAAAGTTGTATTAGATTTATTAGTATGTAAATGTATAAAATATTTAGGATACCTAATCGAAAGCACCCTAATCTATGCCCCATTCTATGGATAGGACGAAATACTAGGAAAATTATGTTCAAAATAGACTCTGACCCTTTCTTGTGTGACAAGTAAGGGTCAGAGTCAAGAGAGGGCAACACTCGACTATTTATTATAAAAAAAAACTATGTTCTAATTAACACAATTCTTCTTCTTCTTGTCGTTGTGTTTGTTGGTGAAAGGATGTTAAGTGCGAGACGAGAGTAGACTATAATCTATTTCTCTGCCAAGTTTCATCCGGATCCGTTCAGCCGTTCCGGCGTGAAAGAGTAACAAACATCCATCCAACCAATACTTACAAACTTTCGCGTTTATATTATAACAGTAATGGGATAGGATAACATTAACTTTGTTTATTTCTATTACATTGAAGTACCAACAGTTACTCATTATCTGTTTAAAATTTCAGCGTTCCTGCATAAATCACAACCCCACAATTCACAGGGCGTTCCTCAAACGTTCGACATTAGGATTTTCGCCATTCGAATATGAATTTTCCACACACAATAATGTTCATGTAACCCTTCTAAGGTACATTTAACTTAATTATAGGATTAGTACGGGCTGCATTTTAAGTGGTATTTTGGTAAAATAATAGTCAGATGGCACGCCTGATGCCGGGCTGATACTTGGAAAGCCTTGCTTATTATGAATTCGGGACGCAAACGGTGTGTGTTTGGCCGCGAAGAACAAACGAATGTATTAATTATGTACCGGATGGATTATGTTGAATTAACTGAGGTTATATAGATTTTAATTCGCGCGTGTGAAGGGTTAAATCTAAATTATTGTTTTATGGCCGGATATGCGTGTGTTGAAATTATTAAAAGTAATTCATAATTTGTACTCAATTTCATTTTGGAAGACATACCAACATTAAGTAAATACTCATAAATAAAGAGATTTGTTTACAAATTAACTTCTAATGTGGCTTTGCTTGGTTATAGAGTCAGTTTTAAAAGTAGTCATATCAGGAATTTCATAATAAATAGTACTATGTGACTCAATTTGTTGATAACTGCTTTGAATTTCGCAAGAGGTACGAATATAATAGGTAATAAAAAATAATAGTTTTTTTTTATATTCGTAGTCCACGAACGTGATATGTTTCTGAATAAACTTCAATCACTAAAGAATATTTTAAAATGAATGTATTTTTAGAATGAACATTTGAGATATCACGTTCTATGATATCACGTCATTTAATTTCGTTACTAGATATTCATACATAAGGATATATTGATTTAAATTTAATAAATTACATGTTATCTTGTATTTTTTTTAATTATAAATATGGTTCTTTATTTACAAAGAAAATTACAACTAATAGTTACAATTATTTAAAAAATGTACAAAATACATATGAAACAGTTGAGTTATCTGCAAACGATCTATAGATAGCTCAACTGATCCAAATCAGTGCCAGTATACTATCTTGTAATTTGTGTGTTAAAATTTCCAAATAGAGATATCAAGACCTCCCCTGTATTTTCGGTAATTTTTAAAAAGCAGAGCCTCAAAGACAGCCGCCGGTAATGTATGTGGGACAATCCTTCAAGATGTGGATTACCATTTAAACAACATCATCAAATGTGACTTCTGTTTTTCGAACAAAAAACCAGTAGCCGATGTTCATGTGCATACATATCGTCTATTACTTGCTTCTACCTAATTTTGATGCCAGTGTGCTTGGAGAAATATTAAATCGAGGGATTAGATGCATCATTTTAACCAACTTCAAATAAAGGAGGAGGCTCTCAATTTAACAGTTCGTGTTTTTTTGTTTATGTTTAATCGCGTAGCAATATTTAAATTGTAAATCGCGTAATAATTCGTAGTATTGAAATTATTTTAAAAACTAAACATATTAGTTTTTTTTGAAAAAAATCAGCAAAACTAAAAGTGTAGGTTTATTGTTACTTAAACTAAAAACCGTTTGTTTTATGGAGTCCGTAACGTACATCATTTTTTCAAAAAAGTTTTTTTGCGTTGTGCTTTTTGTATTGTTTTTAAATCTCTACCTTCGTGTTACCGTTTAAACAGTTTTCAACTTCGGAAACTGGTCATCAAGATGGTGGGAAAAACCATCAACTATTTTTTATTTGTCTATCAAACAGGAAAATGAGAAAACACGCACAAAACACATAAAACGGGTGTTTGCCAAATGTAATATTCGGCCATACCTCTTGACTCACTCCCCTTAGACATCCTTAAATTTTTTTTAACTAGGTTAAACTGAGTAATTTAATACGATGTCTACCATGCCTGGGAATCAAAGTAGTTAAGCTGTTTTAGTGACCTCAAAAATGAATAAGTCTTAGACCATTTACGAGGTCTTCATTACCAACCAAAGATTTCCTAGGTTACTTACACGATTTGGTACATGATGGTATCTAGTCACTTTAGAAAGGAGTCCACTATTAATATGCACTTACATGCAAACCACTTAGCTAAGCACAAAGCAATTTGTTTTTCCTCGTATTTACTTATTTTGTATGCGACTCATGTAAATAAAGAAATTTTGTGACCGCGTATTACAGAATGAGTCATTTTAAGCCGTTATTTTGACAGTAAAACATTCTAAAGCAACGGTTTGGGACACACTTTGCAAGTTAAATAAGTATTTATTTATTTTTTAAGTTAATTTGAACATAATCCTTATATGAGATATAAACTTCTAAATTAATGACGTATACAAACAAGGTATACAAAGATAAAGAACAATAAGAATTTCTGTTTTTTTTTTTATACTACTAGCTGATGGAACAAGCAGATGGTCCACCTGATGTTAAGTGGTAACCATCACCTACAAACAAAATATTGCCACGTAGGTCACGCACAATAGGAACGTGCCCTACGATGCACTGCCCTGCGTCCATCAACTTGTGGCATACAGATGTTAAGCCTCATGTGCCTGTAATTACACCGGCGACAACACTCTTCAAACCGAAACACAGCGTTGCTGCTTGGCGGCAGAAAAAGGCGTGGTGGTAGTACTTCCCCGGACGAGCCCTTCACAAAGAGCTCTACTACTCTTAAGTTGGTTGGTTGCATATCTACTGGTTTAGATATTATATTATACTTTTTGCATAAAACAAGCAAATGGTATGGCATATTATGTCCAGTGGTTATCATCACCAATGCCATGCCTCGCAAACCACGCGCGTTCGGAACATGCTCTACGATGCACTACCCTGTATCCATCAACTTAAGGCATACAGATGTTAAGCCTCATGAGCCTGTAATTTGAATTTTTGCCTTCAGAATTTTTTGAATTCTTACTACCACAATGTTATTGAGGTTTACTTCAATTATTTATCACGTGCACCCACATCCACCATCTTTAAACAAAAATACAGCAACGCTGCTTTAGAGTAGAAATGGATCTAAGGGGTAGTACTTGTCCGGACGAGCCCTCGACCTGTCCCCTCTGTTCTTGTGTGTCTGTATTACCTAGCACAACCCAGACAAAAGGCATTTATCACGTTGTAAAAATGTGCATTTTTTTATTGACGGACCACGAATAATGTGTATTTATTTGTTTAACAGCCTGTAAACGAAAATGAATATTTACTTTTTTTTTATTTCTATTAAAACTGTTATTAAAATGTCGCTAAAAAGACCCAAACACGAGGAACATACGATTTCCAAAGAAGTATAATTACACAAGTAATGAAATGCAGTGGGTGGGGTCGTTTAAAAGGCAGTAAACAAAATTATATCGACCCACGGCTGCAATTAGTTCGGCTAGAATTAAATCGGACGTTTTCTTAAGGGACTTACACACTAGAACTTTATGCTGGTAACCGTTGCTTCATTACTATATGAGCTTTTCGACCAATCCTACCAAAAGCTTCGATTAATAAGCTGCTGGACACCCTTCGGGCATCTTTTTTTTGCTAGTAGTAGAGCTCTTTGTGAAGGGCTCGTCCGGGGAAGTACTACCACCACGCCTTTTTCTGCCGCCAAGCAGCAACGTTGTGTTTCGGTTTGAAGAGTGTGGTCGCCGGTGTAATTACAGGCACATGAGGCTTAACATTAGTATGCCTCAAGTTGATGGACGCAGGGCAGTGCATCGTAGGGCACGTTCCTATTGTGCGTGACCTACGGGGCAATGTTTTGTTTATAGGTGATGGTTACCACTTAACATCAGGTGGGCCATCTGCTTGTTCCATCAGCTAGTTGTATAAAAAAAAAATATCTAAAACCCACAACAGTTATGCTATGATTCATTTATAACATTTTTCATAACATTTTTAAATAAGTAGCTAATTAGCTCTTTATCACATTCTTTGTTTGTATTGTCATAGTGAAAATTAATGTAATGCAATTATTGTAAGTATTTAAACAAACTTTTTCGATATTCCAATCCATTTTCAAGGAGGTGATTGAAAACAAAAACTGTACAAATTGCCACTGTCGTCAAGAGTCGTCAAAATGGTCCAAACAAATTGTTATAACCCTGTTGTAAACACCCTCTTACTGACTTAAAAACGTTGCACGCCAAGTAAATGTGAATAATTACGTATTTAATAACGCTTTTGTTCTCAGACGGTAGACGAGGAAATGCGAGTAATTCAATTGTGTTTAAGACTGTTTAATTCGAGTTGATGCAAGCGAGTTCCTTTCTTGGGCGCTTTTTGATCTATTTTACTAGGGTTCAATTTTTTTCCTGAGCACTGGTGGTATAGTGGGAGTGACCCTGCTTTCCGATCGTAAGGCCGCAGGTTCGAATCCGGTCGTGCACCAATGGATTCTTCTATCTAAAAATTTATGCGCGCAATGCCAGTGCTCTTAAACGGTGAAGGAAAACATCGTGAGGAAACCAGTTAGTATTCTAACAGCGGCGATGGGCTTACAACCTGTCACGTATGGAATAATATAATTTACTGTAAAATGTTTGGACGTACCTCTAACTACCCCCTAAGACATCCTCAAAGAATCTTGAGTTAGTACTTTGTACTGAGGGATCTGAAGGGGTATTATACCGTGCCTGGAGATCAAAGTCGTGAAGCTGTTTCAGTTTATTTTTTTTTTATACCGTGACTATAGAAAGTTAAGTTTTTTTGCGACTTGTATGAATATGTTGATAAGGGGAGTGACACAAGCGTTTGTAAACTTACTTACACTTACGGTCGGATTCTGTAAGCTCGATCAAACCAAATCAAGTCACTTGCTATCTCTTTATGCGATGTAATAGCTGAAATAGTGATTGAATTGATATCCGATAACGTTTGATAGAACGTTTCATATTTTCCTTGATATTTTATTTTTAAATATTTTATTTTGTGTTGCTAGATTTTACTTACGTCATACAAAATTAAATTAAAAATAAAATATGAAGTATCGCTTCTTTTAGTGCCGGCATCTCGTACGTGATCTTTTTTATCAAACTTATTATTCTAAAACAGAATTTAAGAACTTTCAGAGCAGGTAGCCGACTCCCACTTAACCTTTCGCCAAACTATTCGTAATCTTTTTGTAAATTGTTAAAGTGTGAACGTAGCGTGAATTTTAAACAATTTGTAGTTCATTATCTGCTTACGGTATCGTGATTTCCAACAAAAAAACCATTTAAATGGTTTGACTCATAGAAATTATTGTGACTCATTTGTAACATCCTTAAGGATTCGTGACTTGAGTGTATTATTAGACATGGCAAGCAAGTAATTATTCAAGTTAGTTTCACTCTAACTTTTTTTAAAATTTTTAGGAGGTTACTTATTTTGAATATTGTAGTAGCGGCGATGGGATTGCAACCTGTCACGTATGGAGTACAAACTACTGCGAAATGTGGGTATGTGCCAAATATAATTTAATATTATATTTAATGTTTTAATTTTATGAACCTACTACACTTAATCATTTATTCAAAAAAATAATAATAATAAAAAAAAATATTCAAAAAAAAATCGAACATTGTTTGCAAAGTTTCTGCACCATTACACGGCCAAATTGCTAATAGCGTAAATCAGCGTAGCTATTTGACAAGCTAATAGTAAAAAGTGGAAGAAATAAAACCAGCTATTAATTTTGTTTATAGCGGGGGTAGGTATCATGATGCTAAGGGTACAGTTAATCTGACTCAGGAAATTAAAGCTAGAATTACCATAATTGATACGGTTTCGGTGAATCGGTGCAGAAAACCGATCGACTCAGAGGGTTGTCGGAAATTAAAGATTTTAATGAACATTGCCTTGAATTTAATTCAAGCAATAAAAATGAATTAATTTTATTTTTAGTATAGTAGTAAATAAATTAAAATATTAACGACATTTTCGCATAGCGCTATCCAGCTCCAAACGTGATATTTGGTAGGTATCCATCATTAAGGAGTAGTAGAGCTCTTTGTGAAGGGCTCGTCCGGGGAAGTACCACCACGCCTTTTTCTGCCGCCAAGCAGCAACGCTGTGTTTCGGTTTGAATAGTGTGGTCGCTGGTGTAATCACAGGCAGATGAGGCCTAACATCTGTATGCCTCAAGTCGATGGACGCAGGGCAGTGCATCGTAGGGCACGTTCCTGTCGTGCGTGCCTTACGAGGCAAGGCATTGTTATAGGTGATCCATCTGTCATCAGCCGTAAATCGGCATCATAGGGCCATCTGCTTGCTTCATCAGCTAGTTGTGTTAAAAAAACAAGCATCTGCTGGCTCCGTCAGTTTTGCACCATCTACAACATACTCCAATGATTTATGATAAACTCAAAATGAAGATAATCATCTAAGATAAGAATCCTGATGAGAAAGGACTCTCACAGCACTTCACTTCATAGAAACAACATCCAAAGCACACATGATCAAACACAATAGCATACCTTCGATTCGATTAATGACATTTGAGTGTATTCATTGTAGTGATGTAGATACTTAGTAGCTGAGATATACGGATACGGATGAAATACCGACGAAAAATACCATTACGATGCTCAGAGTTGTATTTTCCTGTGGTTAGATGCGATTAATGGCAATTGAGTGAAGCTTTTGTAGTAAGAAAAAATAATCATAATTAACAATTTTATTGATAAAAGGATACGGAAAAAAAACTCTTGAAACTTAGAAAATATCTCCTAACGATGTTTTAAGCTTAATGTTGCTGTGCTAAAGTTCGATTTATTGTATTCATTGTATATTGATAAAGTTGAGAGACTAGGTAACGATTCGATACACGGATACAAAAAAAAAACCGCCCAAAACTTAAAAAAATATTACCTTACGATGTTTAGAACTTAATTTTGCTGTGTTGATAGACAGGCTTGGCTTGGCTGCTTTAAACACTAATAATAATAAAAAAGCATCAATGCTAAAACCAGCATTATCACAGTTGGATAAGAAGCTTTGACTGCTTGAATATCACTACATATTATATTGTGAAATAATACAATCATTATAATGTCAGATATCAGGTTAGCCATCTGCTTGATTCTTAATTATTTCTCATTTAAAATAATCTCACTTGTAAGTACTGACAGTTGACATTATGTAAGGGCTGAAATGTTTCAAAACAAAGACAAGTGTGATGTTGATTAGAGAATATTCATACGTCCCTTCGATTTAAACCATTCTCACATTCATCAAAATCACTACGTAAAGATTATCCGTATTTATGAATACGGAAGTCTAGCACATCCCTAGCGCACAGTGACACTCCTACACCTACTTAGTTGACATTATGTAAATACCGGGCCCACTTTACATTGTCGTACTCATTATGCCGAGGAAGATTCGTTAGGTGAAGAAACACATGTTGTTTTATCGTATCTCTAGAGGCATTGGAGAAAGAAAGTTCTGAATTATTCGTATATAAATAAAATATTTAATTATTTGATTGTAGTAATAATGTACAAATAGCTGCGCCCTCGGTTTCACCCGCGTAGTTTTAAATCACAGTATTCCCACGGAATAGTTTATGTGCTATTCTAGACCATAATCTATCTCTGTGCCAAATTTCATCCAGATCCGTTCAGCCGTTCTAACGCTATTGAGAAACAAACATCCACACTTTCACATTTATGATATTAGTGTTATAAATAGTGGACCAATGCCTAAACCTACATTTTTATCAATTTGTCTTACCATTATAATTTTTAAAATTAACCTGTAATAGTAGCACGTCTTGGGCTTCTCCCAAGACTTCTCCCAAGACGACCTACGTCGAACAGTGGACACAGGTTGATAATGATGGCCCTAACATCGTGTAAATAATAATATTAAATGCTTAAATTTCATTATATTGGTGAATATTGTATAATATAGAAAATAACTTTCCTCCTCCCGTACCGTACGTTAGATAAATCTTAGCAACACAATGAAATGATTACAATCCGTTACTATCTATAATGCTTCACAATAAAATAACTACGGCATGCGCTAGTGGGCGAACGAAAACAATGATGCTCCTTCGTGCTCTAATTTCTAAGGTATGGCACGCAGAGAGATAAATATCGAAAAGTAGAGCACTAAAATAACATTCCACATGTGAATATACTCATATCATAACACATATTTAAAGTATTACACGGGTATTTAATTTTGTCGTGTTTTACCTTTTTTATGATTTTCCAGTCTGCCCGCGAACACGGCTATTACAACATAGCCAAAACGCGTCGACGTTTTGGCTATGTCGTAATCCATAATTATAATCCGTCGTAATTTAATAATAAATATTCATAATTATAGCTAAGCATTATGATTTGATGACTTCGTCACCGTATTTGATGTACTAAATACATCAAATATATACATATATATTATAGTAATTAAGAACGCTGTAACCTTATTTATTTTGGGTCAAAATAAATAAGGTCACAGCGTTATCACTACATCACTATCACTTCATAGTATAAAACAAAGTGGCTTTTTATGTACCTATGTCCCAATGTCCCTTTGTATGCTTAAATCTTTAAAACTACGCAACGGATTATGATGCGGTTTTTTAAATAGATAGAGTGATTCAAGAGGAAGGTTTATATGTATAATACATGCATGATATGTGCACCCGTGCGAAGCAACTCTATAAAATAAAAAAAACAATCTCATTTTTTTTATACCCGTTATTGATGAAAGCAAATAGTCCACCTGATGTTCATTGGTGACTAACCATCACCGCCAAGCATTTACTTGCTAGTCAAGTTTGTAGAAACGTGGCCTACAATGCACTGCCCCGCGTTCATCAACTTGATGTTTTCCGATTAAGCCTCATGTGACTGTAATATCTAATAACAGCGGCTTCGTTTTGTTCGGCTCTGTAGATATTTACTACTCTAAAAACATACAAGATAAATATCTCCAGAATGATTTGATTAATTTCGGACAAGCCTTTGGACAAAGGGGCAAGTAGTTAAATTGCTGACGCGTGTCGATAGACATCTACTTAAATGTGTAAAGTTATTAATAATTTTGTTTTGTAGTAACGAAGTTTTAATGATTTTTGTTTTTTTTTATTGCAGATGGATGTTTTATGCATTAGTTTGACGCTGATAAAACACTATAATAAATATAAATAAATAAATAATGCTGGACAATAATATAATAATAGTATGTATTACTATTATCTCACTAAACTGTCAAGGCAATTTTTTTTATATTTTGTAAAAGGTAAGTAGGTATGTGGTTCTTCATAAAAGAGCGTCTAAAATTTTTGACAGGTCGGCAACGCGCTTGTGATTCCTCTGGTATTGGCAGGCGTTCATAGGCTCCGGCAACCGCTTCTCATCAGGCGGGCGTAAGCTTGTCTACTTTGTTGTAAAAAAAAAGATCGATAAATACATCAATGGTTTTAATTAAAATAATATAGGCAAACTAGTGACTGTTCAAAAATGTAAACAGAACGAATAAAACACATGACAAATGATACCAACACAACGGGCTAAGAACGATACAAAATTAGTAAATGAATTATGCTTAAATTTATAATTTTTAGAAGAAAATGTCGAAGAGTAAAACGATCGGATATGAATACAATGGATCTCGGATCACGGCATTGGTGTCCCGCTGCGCCCGCGCACACCACACAAATAAGATAAAAATTTTAAATCCTCATGTAAATTAAATTTTGTATTTGAATGCGGAGATTATAAATATTGTAAAGTGACAATACAAGATCATTTTGAAACTGATATGGAGCAGTGATGAAGATAAAAAAAAACTTTTTGCGGTGCGCTTACAATGAATTATGGGGAATTCAAAAGACGTAGGTGTAAAAAGCATTTATTTAAAAGTAAATTGATTTATAACTGTTTCACAAATGTAGTCTCAAAAGTGTTTATAATTAAATGATTACTTAGCCCCTGGTTTCTGAAGCACGATCAACACTAATCGGCTGTCAAGTCACTTGCTATTCCAGCTTTTACTTCAAATTAGATAGAGATAGCAAGTGACTTGACAGCCAATTAGTGTTGATCAAGCTTTCAGAAACCGGGGGTACGAATAAAACTTTCAAAAGAAGAAGACCTTTAGCTTAGTAGCAAATTTGTTTTGTATGTCTTTCACTACAATTTGACAATTTGAGCCTCTTCAAGGCAAGAGTGAACAGGTGTCTTCTAGACCGTTCTGCTCCATCATCGGGTACATCGTCGCTCACCATCAGGTGAGATTGTAGCCAAAGGACAAACTAATAAATATGAAAAAATACGTCACTATACAGGGTGTCCCAGACTCAACGTCAAGCCAAAACGGGGCGACAGGATTGATTGTAAACATCATGATAAAAATCAGAAAAAATCTATCCCATGCAGTTTGAAAATTATGGGCATTTAAAAACCAAAAAATTTGGTCAATCTGTAACCATTTTTCGGTTATTGTGGTTAATTTTTATTATTTTAGTTCATTTTAACTTTGGAGCCGTAACCCTAAATAATATTTCTAAGAATCACAGTCAAAATAATGTTTTTTTTTTAAAGTTTCTGATTTTTCTCATGATGTTTACAATCAATCCTGTCACCCCGTTTCGGCTTGACGTTGAGTTCTGGGACACCCTGTATATAAACGAGTACCCAAAAATAAGCGCTGAAGCACTTTTTTTTTTCAAGCAGATAGTTTGTCTAAGAAGAACGGTAGTTACCAATTAACTCGTCACAAATCAAACAGAAATCCAACACTGAATAAACAAACCAACAAAATGATTTACGATCCTATAAAATGTTATAATTTATTACAAAATGTAAACTGGCTAGGTTCCGATTGTAAATTATTATGTTATCCACGTTTATGAAAACTATTTTAATTAAAATATAATATTATAGCAAGCTGAGATTAACTTGAATTTAGGTACTTAGCCACATACTTTTATTTTGGTAAGGGGTGCAAATGAACTGTGCTAACTAAGTACCAAAACATCTGAGAGTATGCCTACCATGCCGGAAGATTGCAGCCGTGAGCCAATAGAATATCTCTTTAAAAAACAGATTTCGAATGCACTGGAAATATACTCATACTACTATAACTCAAAAACTACCTACTCGTCAGATCTGACGACGACGAGCTTTAGATAAAAAGAAATTATCAAAATCGGTCGTCCCAGTAAAAAGGTATTAGGTAAAAAACATAAAAAAGTCGAATTCAGTACCTCCTCCTTTTTTGAAATCGGTTAAAAAGGATGGTTTTCTAATAAATAAATACCTAGCCCCGAACTACGCAAGGTACGGATACGGTACGGTTGCGTGCGTGACTTTCGAGGCAATGCTTTGATAGAGGAGATGATTACCACTCAACATCAAGTAGGCTATCTGCTTTTTCCATCAACTAGTTCTTAAAAAAAACACATGCACAACTCGCTGTCACTTTTTGTCATTTTATGTAGAATAAAACCTGCATCCGATAACTGATATAATACTTAATAGGCTTTTTGTAAATAAATACCTATTCATAGTATTTTGTAAATGTTATTTTTATCAAGCCCTTGTATTTTCGATAGTTTAAAATTTTACATATCTGGAAAAACTACATCAACTAATCCATAACAACACGATAAAACGATAAAAAGATGAAGAAAACACTAACTTCACACAATTATTTTCATTATAAATCTGTGTTTGTAAACTAAGAATTATTATAAAAGCAATGTATTACAATATGACAACACGGTGGCCGGCCGACACCTCTGTTTCAACCATTATTTATTGTACTGAGCCTCTTTTATAAGTACCTTAGACCACCGTAGGTGGTGAGGTCGATACGAATGGCTCTGAAAACCGGTCTAGACATGGTAGCAGTATTATTGTTGTGCCACAAAATTTACTTACATTTCTT
Organism: Plemyria rubiginata; assembly: GCA_963576535.1. Taxonomy (NCBI): domain Eukaryota; kingdom Metazoa; phylum Arthropoda; class Insecta; order Lepidoptera; family Geometridae; genus Plemyria; species Plemyria rubiginata. Next base: position 7,259,772 of record OY754917.1, on the reverse strand, counting down.
GGTGAGTGAAATATACAGGCAACACCACTAAATTGCAAAACGCCAAATTGCAAAGGTAACTCATAACTGACAAAAATGTATATGAAAACCGTTCATTTTATAAAGTATTTTTGATTGTAAAATTTTGCACCATTTTTATTATTACATAACAATAAATACATTTCAACAACATCTTTATTTTCAACGGCTTTAGAAGAGTAGATAGGATCAATACCAAAGAGTTGTATGCGTTTAAAATATAAAATATGCGTATCAAATCATATGCGTCTACACTCAGCTCATGTCCGTGGCAACGCAAACGTCAACGCGAGCGACATGCGACAACTCGAATACGAGAATGTAAATATGCCACTCCATGTCCGTTTTGTTTAAGTTGCAAGATATAATAATCTAGTTCACTGGGTACCAAACGGAACCGACCCAAATGAATGAGTCGCCTCGCCTATGGCGTCCACTTATCGGGCGATTGTTTCCGATGTCATTACAACTCTCTCGACTTTCAACTACCTTCTAGATAAATAAATTAATAATTGATTGACAGAGACAATACTTCAGAAACCTTAGTGTCACGCTCAAGAATGTTGAGTCAAGGCAATGTGCTCATTGAATTAACTCAATGTTGATTTATCATTACCTTCTGTTGAACATGCTAATGGTCTCGGCAAAAACACCACGTCTATTTCTGGCGCCAAGCATCGTTTCTGTCTTCCAGCTTCAAAAGTTGTTGTTGTTGAAATTACAGGCACATGAGGCATAACACTGGATGCCTCAAATTGGACGTAAGGCAGTGCATCGTAAGAAACGTTCCTATCGTGACCAACGAAGTAATGATTTGAAAAAAATGTTGGTTACCACTTAACATAAGGTGGACTATTTGGTCGATTTTCGTAGATTTAAAAAAATCTGTCGGTGAAATTACACGCACATGAGGCATAACACTGGATGCCTCAAATTGGACGTAAGGCAGTGCATCGTAAGGCACGTTCCTATCGTGACCAACGAAGTAATGATTTGAATAAAAACGTTGGTTACCACTTAACATAAAGTGGACTATTTGATCGATTTACGTAGATTTCAAAAAATCTGTCAATTTCTATGTCTAAACTAAATGTAAAGTAAAGCTTACTATAATTGTCAAAGTCAAAGTCAAAATGTATTTAATAAAATCACAAGGACCATCTTGGAACGTCTTAAAAACTAGGTGGCTCTAGTGCCAGTTCCACGCGACCAACACCGAGAAGAACAGGCAAGGCAATTGCCTGGTAACATTAATTATCATCGGGTTCGGGACACTACACAGTACTATCTATCCTAGAACTAACCCAATTGCTATGGAAACTAAACAGCTGATAATAATACTTCTATATTTACATACAAATTAACATTAAATCAGATAACGAACATCAATGTCCAACATCATGTTTTCACGACCTCAGTGGCACAGCGGGCGAGAGTCCGCCTGCGACACAAGAGGTTGCGGGTTCAATTCCCGCCTCAGAACAAATTTGTGTACGATCTGCAGAAATTTGTTCCTTTGGTCTGGGTGTTTATGTATGATAAAAAATATCTATCTATGTAAGTATATAATGTATTAAATATATCAGTTATCTAGTACCCATAACACAAGCTATGAGTAGCTTACTTTGGGGCTAGATGGTGCTGTGTGGATTGTCCGACTTTATTTATTTATTTAGTTATTTATTCTACACACAAATGATGCTCTGTGAGGATCGAACCCACAGCGCAAAAGGAAGAGCTACTACCAAGCTGAGAGCTGTCAATTTCTGCAATGTATAATAATTGGCAACACATTATTATTTTAAACAACGCAACTCATTACGGTAGAGCACCAACGCATCTGCCGGGTATTTGCATACCCTGATTGGGATGCAAGATTAATCCCTATAATATTTTTTGTCTTACCATAATGTAGGTGCAATCAGGCGTTCGAAGAAAAAATGATCATTATCAAGCTTCAGCCCTTGGCTATTTTTTCAGACAAACAAAGGGTTGCTTGTTTGTTATTAGGTTAGGGGCGATAATGTAATGCAATTACTTTTTTTTGGGCAAAAAAGTTTGAAAATATTATTCAAATCCGCCAGCTGAGCAAGCGGAATAATAATTTAGGATTTGGTGCTTAAAACGAGTTTAAAAAAGTCTTCGAATTTACTATAAATTAATTAAATTTACAAGCAAAATGCAAGTTAGAAAAGTGATTTATCGGAGACATAAAAAGTCAAGATGCCATAATTATGGCGTCTTGACATATTATTATATGTACATATATATACATTATATATTATAGTGCTCGAAAGGAGCCCCTGGAGGCGCACTTAAAATCCTTTCACCACACTGTTTCGAAAGAAACTAGAGACTATACTACAAGAAGAAGAAGATTATATATTCGGAATAAACATTAATGTTTATTCTGAATATATAAATACTTTCCTAAATAAAGCTTAATTGCGCAGTAATATTATTATTAGATAATTCAATTATATAAACATTTAGCCATTTAGTCGGTTTTATGATAATAATTCAAAATAATCATCATCAGCCAGACTTCATCCACTGCTGGGTATATAGGCCTCCAATAGTTTGTGACATCTATCGCGTTCCTGGGCTCGCTTCAAAAGAAATTAGCAATATCAAAATATTTAAATACAAATACAAATACAAAATTATTTATTTCCCTAAAAATGTGCGTACACTATAAAATAGCAGACTCTGTCTTCTATTTTAGTTTAAAAAACTGTGTTACAGAAGACAGTGCATTTGTATTGTAACTTGTAAGAATTTCTTACTACCTAATCGAATTAACATATTTATTAGAAAATTTTATTCCTTTCCTTCTACTGAGAACACTCTCTCAACAGAAATCGTATATTATATATTTTTATCACACAAACACTTTCAGAACAAACCTATTAATTATAAGAGAGAAATTCATACAGTGACTTATCACTTCATCTCGTAATAGTAACGACCCCTCGCAAAGGCATCATTAGGCGAAATAAGACCATTAGCAGTCCTTTCTCTTAGCAGCAATGAAAGGGTTAAATCGGCCCTTCTGGCGCAGTGGCTTTATTTAGAGTTGCTCTTATTATTCGGCAAAAAGACCAAAATCGCATGCCGAAAATGAAGTTGAAATAATAAAATAAAAATATTTTTATTTGTCGCACAAACATAAATGCGTAGCCACATTTTTGAAATACAACAATATTGAATTAAAATAAACATTCATTTTGTACAATATCCATAAAAGTCAATGTAAATAATAATATAAAGTGCTCGAAAAGAGCCTCTTTGTGGCACACTAACCCCCGGTTTCTGAAAGCTCGATCAAGACTTAATCTGCTGTCAAGTCACTCGCTATTTCAGCTTTAACTTCAAATTAGATAGAGATAGCATGTGACTTGACAGCCGATTAGTGTTGATCGCGCTTTCAGAAACCGGGGGATTATAGGGTTTCACCATTCAAATTTTGAAAGAAACTAGTGACACAAGAAGAAGAAGAAGAATATTCATATAAGAAAATTTTTAAGGTACCTACACACAAATGTAGATCGAATTAAATAGAGCAAAAAAAATTACGCCGACGACAAGGACATAAAAGCGAGCAGTGTGCAGCCTGATAGTGTTTGTTTATGTTACTATTTGGTAATTTTTTTATTAATTTTCGGGTTTTAATCAAAACTGTGACTGGCACTTCTCTACTTTATTCTATTACGGTCCCGCTTACACGCGCGATGTGATAAATATGAATGTTGAACACCGTGGATTATACTCCTTTGAAAGGGTCAAAATATTTGAATATGCTAGAACAAATTTGTAAAGGGTTAATTGACAGTTGGGATTGGCATTGACTCAGAGAAGTTGGATGCGGTTTTGGAAATTAATAGCTGCAAAATTGTGGATACGATAACAAGATGGCGGTGACTATTAAAGATGACGATTAAGGCGTTAAAGGAGAAAATTAAAATTAATTATATAAAAAACATTGATTTATTTTAGAGAAATATTTTTCAGCTCGCTACACAAATCCTACTTATAGAAAATACTACAACTTTGCCTTTATTCTAATAAAGCCAAATATCTAATCAAAACATCGACATATGACACACCATACTCATGTTACGCCAAATCCAATAATTACTGGCAAATAATTATCACTGTAATCCGCGGGGCGAACAGATGCGTCTACACCGGGCCACTCGGTGGCCACTGTTTCGTTCATAATTGTTTTTTTTATTCTTTTCACTAGGCAAAGCGCAAAGTCCCCATTCAGCTCTTTGTAATTAGCCATCGGATGACGTTGATTCTCTGAGTGATTATTATGCGAACCGGTTGGTGATGGGATTGAGAGCCCTACACTGTGTTTGGTGGCGTTTTTTTTATTCTTACTTTGTGACCGGTATATGAAAATTTATAGTTGAAATTCTAACAAAATTAAATGATATCATGAATCAAATTAAATGAATCTATGCTCATAAATTAATTAAATAAATTTTAATAATAATAAAATTGAATAAATAATAAATATCCTCAGGATCTTTGTCACCAGATCTAGCCAAACTATAGGTATAATTGTATACGAGTATTCAAATAACTTACTTTTCTTCAAAGAATTTACCAAATGCTTGTGAAATATTTATTTCTAATTTCATAAATTTTTCCACTGGACAAGTTTACAATTTTGTCCAACGAATAGCTCTTTTCATTTCGCATTAGAAATTCACAGTAACCGTTTCGTAGTCGAGATTGCAACCCCTTGTATAACGTATGGCAAGGCACGCGCCACAAAAAGGGTTACTATTGTTTCACTGCCGAAACAAAACGAGGTAAAGAACACGCTGATGATATCGTTTTCAATGACGTAATTACTATGATCCCGCTAATTGTTCCCGAGGGGTATGAGTGCTTCGCTTTCGCTTTGACCGTATTCGCATGCCATATTGAAATTGAAGTGTTCTGTTTTGTAGCAGACAGTTTTATAGCAATATAAAAAGCCATTCACGGGATTTTCGGCTTTGATACCATTTACGTATCAAAGCTTTCGTTCACTCCGCGTTTTTTATTTGATGCTGAAAATATTTCGGTTTGCAAGCTGTTAAGCGAAGCGGAATCTGCGTACATTCTGCTAATGAATGTTAGGAATTGAAGCAAAAATGTTTTTGATTTTATTTACATAGATCCTGGTTTCATGCGGATGAAATTTACGCCATCTACCTAAGGATTATTTAATTTTAATTAGTGAGTACAAAAGTAAATCATAATGATCGTTGAACTAGTGGTTTACTTTAAGCAAGTCACCCCACAAGAAGGTTTTATAAAAGAGCGACCATAAAAGTTACCAAAAACAAAAAACAAAGTGTAAGTTATCTTATTTTTTAAACCACTCTGAAATAAAAAACTGCCAACATTATCGTAAGAATCACACTTAAAAGTGTCCGCCTTCTTGCCTCATTCACAAAAATATGCGACTTCATTCAGATACAATCCTCAACTTGAAAGGCTAAAATCGATAGTGAGCTTGTTGCAAAAAGGGTTCATGCGTTTTAGAATTCATTATCGTAGTTTAATTACACATTCATATGCAAATGAGTGTTTGAATGCGTCAAAGATTCGTTACGATTCGTGTACATTATTTTGCGGGTTAAAATATGCATTCGTGGCGTGCCTCTGTATTGTGCATGACTGTAATTAGCACAAGGATGAATGGGTGTTTTGTAGAGTACCTAGCGATAAAAAGTAACATGATTTATTCTTTTAAAATTGCGTTGGTGTATATAAAACATACATTAAAATAAAAAAGAAAAATGTTAAACATTTATTTATTTGGAAACTTTATTAGACAAAAACATTATAAGCTGTTTTGTCATGCTTATGATAAGTTCATTATAAAAAGTTAATTTTACTACGTATTTTACACGTAATATGTATACCAAATGTAATTTCCGTGTAATTTCATACGGTGTAATAGTTGCGAGTTCGATTACATTTTTATAAAAACCAAATTTTATGCATCGATGGCGCTATAAATGTAGGCGATTGGTTTTTCATCGTGTAGGTACGATCGCCGATCGCACCAAAGATCGAAAAGCTGTGCTTTGAGCAATAAAATAAATCTTGTTTTAAGAGGTATACCTGACCCGAGGCCCTAAACAAGCCCCGAGTCTTCGTTACGGGCTTAATTAAAAAACAAAATCAATTTTATTAATTGGAAGTGTTAAAAACGGGCGGAAGATGCGTTCGGGGCCGGTATCTTCCTCGTATCTCTTCTTTAATCCGACAGAGAATGTGTTATTTTTACTCTCCTCAGTGGATTTCGAATAAATTTTATCGCTTGGGACTAATTTGGTTACAAATTTATTTGGTTGTGGGATCGTTAACAAGGGGAGTACATCCACATTGGTTATCTGGACTGCACTCCTTAGTACCCAGGCATGGCCGTTATAACAATATATCGACACTTGAAACTTGATAAAATGAAGACGACACTTCGCTTAGGATTAAATAATACTGGTTTTTAAGAGCGTGTGCCGTGGTACCTACATATTTTACTGTTATATTTTTATACTGCGACATCTTTAGGAGTTTTTAGAGTACCATTAAGATGAGTAACTTTAAAACGTATCTTTGTTTTGCTGATTAAATTAATTACGTAGATGGGGCTCAAATTTACGCAGGTCAAATCGTTGAAAAGCCTAGTTAGCACAGTTTTACCACTACACCTGTCTTTTTCGTTAAAATGGTTTTGGATCATCTTGAAATGGCTAAATGTCATAGATTCTGTTTACTGATTACAAATAAGCTTTTAATATCGTAGATTTTTACATCGGAATAAATTCGCAACTTAATTTACAGCAATACTAAGACGTATCCATATTGTTTACAAGTTGGCTACTTATGTATGTCGTTGACTTGCCGGTATGCGCATTACCGGCATACTTCGTCCGATTCGATAATGCTCTGAATTCCTAAATAGTCGTTAAAATTAATAGCTTATTTACCATAACATCGGTATAATTCATTTTGATAGAAGCGTTCATCACCATTTTTTATGTATAAATATTTGGACATCTTCTACGGCATGGGTCGCTGAGTCAATAAAGAACATCATTGAAGGAAAGGTGGAAGGAAAGCGAAGAATGATGAGGAAGGCCAAGAATAGATAGAAAAGAGAAGGTCGCTTTGATGTCGTTTGTATAATCTCCGTCATGGATATAGATATTTTTTATGAATATATATGAGAAATAAGTTCGTGTTAGAAGTAGTGCTTAAGAGTATATTATGTAATGAATAGTTTTTTTTCTAATGCAAAAAAGGCTTATATTTGCTTCCCCATGCCTTTCGTGCTTTAGACCCGAAGACACTGACATTGTTTTTATTACAATATACAGATTTTTAAATACCTTTGCCGATTTATTTTATCTCTAAAGTGATTCAAAAAATTCAAACCTCGGGTGTTTGAATAATAAAAGTAAAAATAATAAACGCCTAATAATAAGCCCCTAATAATAAAAGTCTAAAAGCTAAGCATCTGTAGCCGAACACGGCTAGGTAGATTGTATGTAGAGTGTATTATAAATTACCTATTATTAAAACGATGCAAAGTTATTTCCGTGATCATATTGATAGCTAGAGACATAAATTGATTGAAAGCCCAGTCTAGTGCTAAGAACGGTTATAATTGTAAGCAAATAACGAATGGTTATTTTTCCACATACCGTAAAACCGGTTGTAGAACAAGAGCGATGTAGAGGAAATCTATTGTAAAGTGAACAATAGTGTGGACACGTCGTAAAATGAAACAATGCGAAGATTGAACATAGAGAATCTAGAAGAGGCGGGATGGTGTTAGTTATTCCAGTGAATCAATAGACATTTTATTGACACTCCAATGCTGTAAATAACAATGTAATATTATAAACTTTCTCCATTTTAATGAATAGTCAATTACAACGTTATTATTAAGAGGCCTTGGGACAGCTTTCATAACTCCTTATTGGTATTTAGTAACATTATAACATCATAGTATTAAGTAATAATAAGGAGCACCGGTGGTCTAGTGGGAGTGACCCCGCCTTCCGATCGTAAGCTCGCAAGTTCGAATCCGGTCGTGCACCAATGGATTTTTCTATCGAAAAATTTATGTGCGCAATGCCAGTGCTCTTAAACGGTGAAGGAAAACATCGTGAGGAAACCAGTTAGTATTCTAACAGCGGCGATGGGCTTGCAACCTGTCACGTATGGAATACTAACTACTGCAAAATGTGGGTATGTGCCAAATGTAATGTTTGGACGTACCTCTGACTACCCCCCTTAGACATCCTCAAAGAATCTTGAATTAGTACCTACTTGGTACTGGGAGATCTGAAGGGATATCTACCGTGCCTGGGGATCAAAGTCGTGAAGCTGTTTCAGTTGTTTCAGTTTTTCAGTATTAAGTACATAGACATAGTATGAAGAATCTTATGAGAGTGAATGAAGCGAAAGAAGTCAGTGGTCTCTGTCTAGTCTACCCCCTTAAGAAACAGGGCTCGTCCGGGGAAGTACTACCACCACGCCTTTTTCTGCCGCCAAGCAGCAACGCTGTGTTTCGATTTGAAGAGTGTGGTCGCCGGTGTAATTACAGGCACATGAGGCTTAACATCTGTATGCCTCAAGTTGATGGACGCAGGGCAGTGCATCGCAGGGCACGTTCCTATTGTGCGTGACCTACGGGGCAATGTTTTGTTTATAGGTGATGGTTACCACTTAACATCAGGTGGTCCATCTGATGGTTCCATCAGCTAGTTGTATAAAAAAAAACAGGTTTCTCATGCATTTGTCATAGCATCGTAATCGACTTAGAACAAATATTTGCAAATCATGTTTGCGATTCTCTCTCTCTCTTTCAGTGTGCCTCACATTAAACAGCTCAAGTTTTCTGAATTAGAACTGAATTTTATAATTTTTCTAGCTCCGTTCATTATTTATAGCGAACTCATCATGCTATCTTTGCTACTCATCTATAAGTGCTACAGAGATCATCCAAATTCAATTCAGAAGCAGAAATTACAGCTCAGCATGCTCCGTACTTTTCTAGAATATACTTTGCAATTATACAAAATTTTACTATAAACATACCTACAGAGTTTGAGGGCAAAAATTCGCGCGGCAGGTTACCCATGAGATGGACGGACCTATGGATGTGCCTCTCAATGAATGCGCCAGGAGAACAGTGGTGCGAGAGGAGCGGCGAAGCAAGCCCCTGCTTCGATATGACGAGACTGTTTTTCTTCTTCTTGGTCGTTGCACTCTTGACAGAGTGCAAAGACCAAGAAGAACAAAACATACAGAGTACGTACAACATTCGCATTGAAAACTAGACAACCTTCTAAATACACGCCACTCAGTAGTGGCGTGTATTGGCGATCCTTGACTTTGAACTTTTACAGCAACGTTAATTCAGCGCGCATTGAAAATGTCTAGAATAGACTTATCAAGCAAGATCACTCTACACACTTCATACATTACAAACCAGACAAACTAGTCGATCTTTGTTCCTCAAGCCATTGACAATACCGAGTGTATCCTTGACTTTGAACCCTTCCAGCGACGCCAGCTCAGCGTGGCCCAGAATAAACAGATCAAGCGGTATCAGAGTGTGGGCCGCCGCTGAACACGGCGCAGCCGTGGATTGTAACTCTCGGCTACATCCGAGCAGGGCCGGACTTGTACACCTATCGATGTGATAATTCAGAAGCGACACGTGACAATAGAAATGAGGATGAAATATTAATCCTAGCGCTATGACTCAGCTTGGGTGCGAATTGGAAATTGAAACAACAATGGTGCCAATTCTGACGACCTCAGTGGCGCAGCGGGCGAGAGTCCGCCTGCGACGCAAGAGGTAGCGGGTTCGATTCCCGCTTCGGAACAAAGAACAATGGCAGGTCTCCATACTAAAAAATGTCTGGGAGTAAATTGAAGCGTCTCGCAAGGAAAAATATATCTACAGAATCGGCATTACTTCCAGAGTCTATAAATAAAACTATTTTCATTTGTAAAAGCCGGAAAAAAAAGATATTGCCGTTTTTTTGTATCTTCCTGATAGGTTCTTACGACTCGTGGGTATACCCAGCTGCAAAGTAATCCAGCAACTCTCGGGTCAAGAGCTAAGACTGGATATCGGTGCAGTGTGTTGACGCATATATTACAATTTACACATAAAAAGCGCGTGCGCCGACGATCTCTACCGAGATCTGCCATTGTCCAAGTTCACAACAAAATCCGATTCACACGGCAAAATCAAAGTCCAGAAAGAAATAGCACGATGTCAAGCAAAAGCAATATCGGAGTCCAAGGGCACGCAGTAGTCACACGGGGCAATATCAATCAGTCCATAAACAGTCCGGGTCGCGTAAAAATATTTAGAAAACCGAAAGAGCACACAAAACACAACCGAAACGAAAAATGCAGAAGTATTCTGTAATCTGTAGCCAGCCAGAGCCAGCGTCTATCAATCTGTCATTGTCAAAAACAAAATGTAGTGCGGAACGTATCGATTCGATTTTATTTAGAATCGATCAACATTATAACGAACCTTAATAGGATTGCAAGTTGCATTGCTTTAAATATGGCTTTAATATCAGGTTACATAAAGATAAAAGAACCGTGCATTTCAATAACTATTGCAAACAAAACTTACCCTTGCCGGGTCGATCGACCAATCGATTTTATAGATCATTCGCTTAGTTATCGGTTCATATTTCAAAAGGTTCAATCACTATTTTATAGTAACATTTCGAATGCAGATCATTTGATATGCTTTTTTTAAACAGAAAATAACTGCGGCTATTACGAGAATGAGTCATTAATAGAAAAATCGTTGAAAATTATTTCAATTTGTTTTATATATGTGAAATCTATAGACACTAAAATAAATCCAGACAAAATTATGCCATTGTTCTTTGTGTACGATCTGCAGAAATTTGTTCCGTTGGTTTGGGTGTTTATGTATTATAAAAAATATCTATATATGTAAGTATATAATGTATTAAATATATCAGTCCAGTCTTTTAAGACTATCTAATATATATATATAGATATATAAGACTATCAGTTCTTTTAAGCTGGTTGTAAACTATATATATAACTAGCCACCCGCCCGCGCACCCCTGCTTCGCACGGGTGCACATATCATGCATTTATTATATATATAAACCTTCCTCTTGAATCACTCCATCTATTAAAAAAACCGCATCAAAATCCGTTGCGTAGAAAGGGACCTGAGGACAGAGAAAACGACTTTGTTTTATACTATGAATCTATAACTTTAGTTTTCTGCTCCAAGTCCGGACCACGTGAATGCGAAGTGCAAAACACTGTCGGCGCAAGGCAGCGGTGATATACTGCGCGGGGGCAACCCAACACCTCCACGTGGGCCGCATCATCCATTTCACATTGAATCGATCCTCCAAGTCATTTGAGTTTTTTTTACAAAATCTTTCTTATTTCAGATAATTCATAACTGTGGCTATAATTTTTGTGTGAGAAGCTTTTGTTTAAATTAACTCTGAGTTTTTTTATATTATCTTGGGATATATTCTATATTTTTTATTCTGATTATGTGTAAATTGTTTTTTATTCTGATTATGTGTCAAAAAAATAATATATTATTATTCTATCTTATATTCATTTATCGAGTTAAGAACATATACGATAAACAATTAATATATTAATAATAATTATAAGCACAGGCACATGATTGTTATAGGTGATGGTTACCACTTAACATCAGGAGGGCCATCTGCTTATTCTATTAGCTAGTTTTATAAAAAAGTGAAGGTAGTTATAAATACTTTTCTTCAGGTATCTGCTATAACAAGAAAGAGTGCTAGCTATTACCCGTTTTACCCGTAATCGTATTGTTAAAAAATTAATTACAATAATGTCCTTTAAGAATTTTCCTTGTAATACCTCTTTAATAACGAACGATACCAGAAATATTTCAAGTCCGATACGATTGAGTAAAGAAGGTAACAATTACTCTTTCAAACAAAAAACCAACTTCAAATGTACTGGAAAATACACTCATACTACTACAACTCAAGAACTCCTTGTCAGATCTGACTTAAATTTATATCAGACCACATGACCAGCATTTGATAAAAAAAGGAATAAATAAAATCGGTTCACCCAGTAAAAAGTTATGAGGTAACAAACATAAAAAAACACAGTCGATTTGAGAACCTACCCCTCTTTTCGAATTCGGTTACAAATAACTGAAACAACTCAACCACGTAAACCCATAAATCATTTCACAGGTGTTATAAGTACCTGCAGTAAACTAACAAGCGTGTTAAATCAATGTCCAATCAAGCAGTTGAGCTTTGAATGACGTCACTGAAGCTGGTTTTTATCTATGAATTCGTTTGACCCCGGGTCTGCCACACACGAAGCTAAGTAACTGGTATTGAGAATACAGTCTTCGAAAACTTTTTCACATTTATATATATTTTCAAATTAGGTAGATTTAAAATAAAAATAAGAATGAGACATATAAAATAAAAATTAGGATGACACGGATACAAATCATACTCAAATCCTAATAAAAATTACGCTAACTACAAGGACACAATCTAGCTAACCTTGATGTATATCCCGGCACTCAAGATATTTGAGGATGTCTGTAGGGTTAAATAATTTCATCCACGGTTGCTTTTGCCCTTACTAATTGAAGTAGCGTTAAATGAATTTGAATCTTTTTCAAATTAATTTAACGACGAAATTACCAACTAATTGCTCTTTATTGCATATTTCTTTTCACCTATACTGAGAAAAGGACTAGAAGCGTTATTATAGAGATGAACTAGACGCATTTGAAAGGAGACTGTAGGCTCGAAAAAGTCTAAATAATTAGTAAAAAGATTACAAAAAAAGTTACAAGATTACAACATCATGAGAGAAACAGTCCAAAAATATGAAATTAAGTTACCAATTGAAAGTCTGGTACACACAGAAATATCGTGTAACATCTGACCAGAGTGATATAGAAATCATCGGACATTCACACGCGAGCGCTCTCAATTTAGCATCAAAAACAAACATTCGAATAATGAGATGTAATCAAGAATCAAGAATCCATGTTTGAGTCATGTGCCCAATTCGGTCTGACCCCGGGTCGGGCTCTCACCCGTCGAATCATAATTACCAGTGAAATAACCTGATTGTGATCACGACACGCACACACGCACGCTTTTGTGTTTATTTGACCAGAGGTACTCAATATTTCGATGAAGCGTTTACTAAAACGGACAAATATTTTTTTATACCGTTTATTTGTAATGCAATAAACACCTCGCATGTAGACATAATGATGTGAAATTATTTATTCGCTGTTTTAAATATTAGGTACATAAACATCGAATTGAAAAATGGTTGTGTTTTATTCGTCGGTTAAGAAAAATAGCTCTCAGACAACAGGATGAATTTTTGTATTTTCTTGATTGAAAACGTTACTTCATAAACATTTTTTTATGATAAGCCTGGCCTGCCTATAATTTTAAACCTCAAATGGAATATAGTTACAAAAATAGTTTTGTTTTCCTAAACGATTAACAGGATCAACAATAATGCATCTAAAGTTTGAGAGCCACAGCCGCATTCTTACAAGCAAATCTCACAAGGCACCCCGGCCCATACAGTGCAGCATTTTGTCTATCCGACTGTTAAATAGCCGGTTAGAAATGTCGATACATCAATCACACAAACAAACGTACCATTTGATATTTTCGCTTCAATTAGATCTTTTGTTGTACAAGCCTTGATGTGAAATTGAGTGTATTTAGACGTATTTAAAGCGATTGTTATGATTGTGGTATAAGTGAATCTTTGTCGTACTTTTAACGCGTGGTTTCATAAGATTTTGTTTGTTGATCTTCTTTCTTGCGCTATTGGTGTGGTCCCTTTAATCAGTTCTGCTTTTCATTTGTTTTTTGTTATAACGTCATGAAACCCCCGGTTTCTGAAAGCTCGATCATCACTAATCAGCTGTCAAGTCACTTGCTATTTCAGCTTTTACTTCAAATTAGGTAGACATTATTGTCTTTCGAAACAGTGGCCTGAAAGGATTTTTAGTGCACCTCACAAAAAAGTGCTCGAAAGAGGCTCCTTTCGAGCACAAACAGTGCTCGAAAGGAGGCTCTTTCGAGCACTTTTTAACAACTAAGGTACTCTTATATTGAAAACATAATAACATTACACATTTAAAATTGAATCAACTAGCCCTTCCTTGCCTCATACCAAGCACTTCTTAATTCCGTACTTGTTTGTCAAAACTTTTATTACCATATTATTTTTATTGTAAGTATTAACAAAAAAAAATAAACATTAACATCATTAATAGGTAATGGCTGACTGGTCACAACTTTGTCTGCAAAATTTCGGACATGACATGTATTCATTAATGTCGAAGCTAGATAGTGTGAAAATGTCTTCCCATATTTTATATTGCTACCAGGATGAATTACAAGCAAAAATTAAACCGTGGGCGTATTATCCTTATTAAAAGCACTGATTCACATCAGAGGATCTAAAACTGAGTATCATTCCGATAAACTCAGGTCCATTTGATCAAATCAACCGTGTCGATCAACATAATTGATCATTCAGCGTGCAAAGCATGGAAATATTAAAAACTCATGCGCAATCAATTCAGTGATCACAAACACCTCTCAATCATTCATATCCCTTAACACCAGTTTGCACGTTGAGATCGCTACTGAGTTAGTTGCAGAATTCAAATCAAATCAAAATAATAAATTATAATAAATACATTTTGGTGGACATTCTACACGGCACTATCTCGCCCCAAACTAAGCCAAAGCTTGTGATGTGGCAACCAGATAGCTGATATAATCCTACTATATGAGTATAAACGTGAAAGTTTGTAAGTATGGATGGATGGATGGATGGATGGATGGATGTTTGTTACTCTTTCACGCCAAAACGGCTGAACGGATCTGAATGAAACTTGGCAGAGAGATACATTATAGTCTGGAATAACACATATAGGCTACTTTTTATCTCGTGGGAATACCGGGATTTAAATCTGCGCGGGTGAAACCGCGGGGCGCAACTAGAACATGAATACTTTTTTTAAATACATACATAATTATATTTAGTGCATCAAACACTACTACCCGTAAAACAAACGACCGACCGATCGACCGACTCAGTGACATCTGATTTTGTTGTTCTAACCAATATTTTGATAACACCTACGTTTTCGTATTTTAGGGCAAAATAAACCTTTTTTTGAACTGATATGATAGTTTGAGTCGCGAAAAAAATTTCTATTTTAAGTTGTTCCTAAACATATCTAATGTCAGTAACAAAAGTAGATTAATATTTCTGGTTTCCTTAGATTCAAAATTTTTACTTCATAATCTTAAAATTCCTTGAGTCACCCATCACTACCTAGTCAAAGTTTTAATCTCTTTTTAAGCCATCAAAAAGGATATTAAATAACTAAAACCGTTAATCTATTTCTGGTAGTACCATAGGAATTATATTGAGAAACTCATGTTTAGAGCACAATAAAATTTCACTTCGTGCAAATAACTAATCGCTCAGACAATTCGTCAGCATCACCAAAGGGCAATCTAAAGTCGATTGGGTGCGACCTTATCTGCTTTTATGGTGCGATCTTAAAAAGATTTATGATAACGCACGGTCGAGCCCACAAACAGTCTAAGTGCGCTCTTATACGGGCAACTATTAGTCGTAACGATCGCACGGCAACTGTAACGGCTAGTTGGCAAGGTAGATTTTAGCGTTTCGGCTAAGTTTTTTTTATATAGAACCGGAGTTTTGCATATAAAAATAAAACAATTATTATAATTCGGTGATTATACATTGTCTTAATTTGTTTTTTATGTCCACCAAAATAAAAAGGGGCAGGGAAGTGCACATCCCTTGGTTACAAAAAAAAATAAAATAAAAATAAATAGCTGCTGGACAATCCACACAGCACTATCTAGCCCCAAAGTAAGCTATTCAAAGCTTGTGTTATGGGTACTAGATAACTGATATATTTAATACATTATATACTTACATAGATAGATATTTTTTATTATACATAGAAAACACCCAGACCATCATATAACCAATAGTTATACTTTTGATTTATGCCTCCTCATCATTCATATTTTGATGCAAAGGCCTTATTTTCGAGTTTTGTTTAAACAAGGTTAAAGTTATATCAATTTCCAGGCGAACTTTTTTTAAAGCTATGTGCTTAAGTATATTATAGTTTTCAAATTACCGTACCATAATAAAGTATTGCTCAACTTTGATAGAATTGCTCGTCTGCAAGCACGCTTAACATAAATGACAAGAAGTCGCGTCGAATTGTGATGGAAATGCTTTCTGCAGTAAAATTAAACGATAACCCAGTCGTTTAGTGAGATTTAAATGGCTTAGGCAGTTTTATTGGATGTTCAGTCGAGGCTGCGATCTTATAGCTCTATAACCCAGGTAGTGTATGTGTGGTATTTGAATGGCTTTTTGGGTGGGTTTTTTGTAAGAGAGTTACGATAACCGTCAAATACAATATTTCTGTCCTTGTTTTTTTACAAGTCTAAGATAGAGACGGAAATATGTCGTATTTGATGCCTAATCTAATGATATGATAGTGTGATTAGTGCGGCAGTAGGTATGCTATTGCTAATTGTATAGAGGTGAAAATATTAAACACTTTTTCACAGGTATTTTTCAAAGTAGACCTATACATGCGTAGAGCAGCCTACTTGCATGGAAAGCAAATTGCGTATCATAGAAATAATATAATATTATTTTTTAAAATAAATAATAAATAATGCTGGAACAATCCACACAGCACTATCTAGCCCCAAAGTAAGCTACTATAAAGCTTGTGTTATGGGTACTAGATAACTGATATATTTAATACATTATATAATTACATAGATAGATATTTTTTTATTATACACAGAAAGCAGTTAAGATATCATTCACAATCTGAGTGTTCGTGGGAGGAAGTTCAGGAAACTGAATTCAGTGCGACCCTGGCTCCAAGGCGTGATAATAAAGCCAACAGCGAGCAGTGCGATGGTAGAACATGGCAGTACCTACTAACGTGTGTGGTCAGATTCCTGATGTCACACCATCAGAATTTTACTTATTTTGCGTCTCTTCTTTAGACTCAAGAAAAACAAAGAAATATCTTTATTTGACGGTTAGCGAGAGAGATGGCAAAACCCATCCTTGGTGTCCAATTATAATTTTCTAAGACAAGAATGTGAAAGTGATTTGAATTAAAAGCACTTAATCCTTTCTTTAAATCTATTTATTCAGTCGTCCAATTAATAGGAGAATTCCAATGTATTAGTATAAGTTACGATTTTAATGGAATATAATCGGAGGTTCGTATCTACCTGAGATTATCTCTTGAGTCACGGGACTATTGAAATTATTTTATTTACCTAGGGTTGGATCTGGTGTTGTATCCGGCTCAAACTCAAATTATTATAATTTTTCTTCTGGTTTTGAATTTTTTTCGGAATTGATGGAATAGTGTGATGAAATTATTTTAAGTACACCTCAAAGAGGCTCGTGGTGATAAAGGGTATGCATTTTTATAATAAGTATAACTTGACAAACCGCGTTAATCTGTCTGTAATAGCCCGTTCGCACCAGGTTTGTACCGAGGCAAATAGCACTTCCCACCACGGTATTTTGGTGTTATAGGCCAGTGAACACGGACGCGTAGTGAGAGATGCTACTCGCCTCGCTACAAACATGGTGCGAACAAGGTATATCGGCTGAAATACACACAACTGCCGAACTTTATTCGGCCGTTAACGGCCGATCACATCAAACGTATGTAAAAGTATGAGAGCGTACGTAACTACAACAGCCATCGCCCGAAGAGGGCCGATGACAGCTGATCAACAGACGAGTCTAAACCTGTTAGGATTTCTTCCGATTTAGGCAGCTATGAACCAACACATGCACGTGCGAGCTACTCGTCCGAGTAACTGTGCGCCAACGGCTGACAAAAACAGTTTTGGTGTATTTCAGTCGTGAGAGTCCGGCTTTTCCAGTCCGTTCAAGTTTAAGTCCGGCTTTAATTTTTATCGGACTCACGAAATCCGTAGCATTGAAAGCTTCGGGTTATCATATGAAATAATAATAACATTACAATATTTTGTACATTAAGTGCGTTCGGGGTGTGGTGTTTCGGATAAGTGAGACGGCTTTGCTTAAAGATACGAATTGTGAACTAAGATGGGTGTAGAGTAGTCAAGTTTAATTACTAAATAAATAAATTCACAGAAAAAAAAATATTCGTCAAACGCATTTTATTGAAGCAACTGAAAGTTATATTTCTTCTAAACATTAATCATATATACTTTTGTTAAGATAAATGTTTTATAACCACCCAGCTTTAGCACTGAGGGTTTATGCAAGTACCACTTTTGCAGTCTGTCTTACTTGCAGCTATCTGTCAAACTAATAATAATTTCTTTCATAATAATTTTGTCTTCTCGCAGCCGTGAGATTGCAAACAGAAAATTTATTTTATCTTGACTCCCACTGTATTTGTATTGTTTTTTTTTTATTCAACCACTTAAACAAAATATAAATTTTACGTATCTACCCGTTAACGTTTTTAAAACTTTAATAATTATCAAAGAATTGCCTCTGACAACTCTGTAAGTTCTATGGTCAATGTAAGGGGAGCCGTAGGCGGTGCTAACGATTTTCCAAAAGGTAATGTCGCGCCTAAGCACGCCGTAGCTATAGCACCTTTGTCAGATTTAGAGTTCTTTTGAAAAGCGAAGAATTTATAACTAACGTGGCGTACAAACAAATCCTATTTAAAACTGAATTACTACAAAAATAGTCACCTTTAATCAAATATTTTTTAGTAAGGACGTTATCTTTTTTTTCATATATACTTTAACTTTTCACGTTACTTCTACTTTAATCAGGACAAGAGACACTCTTTTCTCTTATCGTGTCACTAGTTCGTTGTGAAACAGTGTGGTGAAAGGATTTTGGAAGGAACAGTGCGCCAAGAGGCTCTTTTCGAGCACTTGACGATTGGTTCTGATGGAACGTGCCCTACGATGCCCTGCCCTGCGTCCATCAATTGAAGCATACTCAGTATTATATCTTTTAGTTTGTAGGCCACGTTCCTATCGAGCATGACTTGCGAAGCAATGCTGTTATTTGTTGTTGCCACTTAGCATTAGGTGGCCTTCCACTTGTTCCATCACAAGTACAAGGCATCTAACTTACGGCCTATCTTGAACATTCCACTCGGCTTCAGCTTCGGCCTTTGATTAAAATAATTTAAACAGCATCACGACTTCGATCCTCAGGCACGGTAGATCTCCCTTCAAGTAGTAACTATATCATTTAAGGACGTCTAAGGATGTAGTTAGAGGTACGTCCAGACAAATTTGGCACATATCCATATATTGCAATAGTTTGTGGCCCATACGTGACAGTTTGCAAGCCCATCGCCGTTGTTAGGATACTAACTGCATGGTTTCCTCACAATGTTTTTCTTTGACAAAAAAGAATTATACGGAACCTTGTGCTCCTAAATTCATCTCACACTTCAAGTTTACATTTAAACCCTCACATGGAGGTTCGAGGACAATTCTTATAATAAAAGATACTTAGTGAACACTTAATAAAATGTGGGCGGACCTTAACTTGAATGAAATACCTTTATTGCGTAAATATTTTGAAAGGTTGATGTCAACTTACTTTTGTAATTATTGTTTCTTGAAGAAATACGATTGCAGTATTTTGGAGTTATTTTTATTTGTGATATCAGTCAGGGCTTTAAAAATTAAAAAAATACAGACTGTTAGTTTTTGCTTGTAGAATGTCATCCCGCTTTTTGACAAAAATGTCTCCTGAAATTATTACTATCAGCACTCACCTATCGACGACCTCAGTGGTGCAGCGGGCAAGAGTCCGCCTGCGACGCAAGAGGTCGCGGGTTCGATTCCCGCCTCGGAACAAATTTGTGTACGATCTGCAGAAATTTGTTCCGTTGGTCTGGGTGTTTATGTATAATAAAGAATATCTATCTTTGTAAGTAAACATATAATGTATTAAATATATCAGTCATCTAGTGTACCCATAACACAAGCTTTGAGTAGCTTACTTTGGGGCTAGATGATGCTGTGTAGATTGTCCAGCATTATTTTATTTATTTATTATATTTTATTTTATATAGGTGTGCTAGTTAAAGGTAGAACTTGCTATTTATCCTACTACTATTATAAACGCGAAAGTTTGTAGGTATGGATGGATGGAGTATGAATCTTGGCAGTGAGTAAGAATAAAGCCTGGAAAAGCACATAGGCAATTTTTTATCCCGTGGGAATACCGGGATTTAAATCTGCGCGGGCGAAACCGCGGGGCGCAGCTAGTTTATGTATATATAGATACTATTTTTTTTTCTGATTTTCTCATGATGTTTACAATCAATCCTGTCGCCCCGTTTCAGCTTGAAGTTGAGTTCTGGGACACCCGGTATAAGTAAGATTCCAGACTATAATCCATCTCTGTGCCTAATTTCATCCAGATCCGTTCAGCCGTCCTGGCGTTATTGAGTAACAAACATCCATCCATCCATCCATACTTACAAACTTTCGCGTTTTTATTACTAGGATAATTATGTAGTAGGTATTTTGGTGCACTAAAGCAGTCACAATTAAAGAGAATGCAGATCTGATCAGCTCGCCTGATGTAGGTAGATTGTTTTAATTGTTTCGAAATGAATTCGAGGAACGGTGTCAATGAGAGGTCAACTGGATACGTGGTTGCTGATTACCTTGATTAGTATTTGAAATTGATGCACTGGAAATTAAGGTTTTATTGGCAGCTTATGATTCGGCACAATTTGGGCATGTAGCCAAATATAAATTTGGGAGTGCATAGCTATATTTAGATATTGGTATCGATTCTGTTGTTGCATTATCTTTAGCTAACCTAATCTGGCAGCTCTAAAATTATAGCCGTCCTTGTTGATTTGGTCTTTTAGAAAGGGATGGCAATATTTTTAGTGTTGTTAAATTAGGTTAGGAAAATTAAACAACACAATTGACACTATCGAGTACCTTTCAACAAGATTTTATAGGACCGTATAGTATACGGAAGATTACACTCATGCGTTTTTTATATTTTTTTTCTTTATCTTTGTTTAAAAGTTATACCTAAGTTTATTGATGATTACTGAATACCATAAAAGCTTTCTGAAAACGGCCGTTAGTCAGAAAACAACTGTTATCTTGCTTGTATCTTACACACACTACATATTAGGTAATACTAGTGGCTCTGTGAGCTGGTAGACCTCGCGAGCACACTAAAAGTGAGCAATTCACTGGCTTAGCGGTAGGTAGATATAATTTTTTCGATTTTTGATTCTTTTGATTTTTATTGTTTTTTTAATCATCTTGTGTAGAATGAAGTCCTTAGTGTTTCTCTCAAATTTGATTGAAACCCGTCGATTTTTTGATGAGCTATCCCGTTCATCATGCTAAAGATCCTCATCAGATCTTCACCAAACTTTTATGAGACCAACTTATAGTTACTACCTTTCAAATAAAAAAAGAAATATCGAAATCGGATCTCATTTGGTGGAGATATTCAGTATATGAAATAGCCCCCTTTTTGCCCCTTTTTGGGGGAAGTACCCCTCCAATCAAAAATCCCCGACGACAAAAAAATTCTAATAAGTCATATAACCTGTGTACCAAGTTTCGTCCAGATCGGTTGAAAAATGCGACCTGTAGAGGAGAACAGACAGACATCCGGACAAACGCATTTTTGGCCAATGTGGAAACTGAGACGCTTCGCTCGCTTCGCTCGCTCGGTCAATTAAAACTGGAAATTTTGGCATTAACTGAATATTATTGGAATAATAATTATTAAAGTTAGTTAATTAGTTATCACGAGTATTCATCTAAAACTACAACCAACCAGTGTGTTGTTCCTAAGCAAATAAATAATTAACAAAACTTTTTCCTAACACAAAACCAAAAAGCATGAGTCAGTAAATATTATAGTGAGAAGAACTTCTACGCTGTCAATGAATAAAATTATAACTTGTGTCATAACAACATTTTTTCATACGGTTCATCTTTAGTTTTTAAACCAATACGGGTTGTTGCTTTGTTGACTTATGCCTTAGGTCTAGCAGGATAAGATTCAAAATTAATATAGCGGTTTATAAATCAGCGTTCGGGGTGTCTAGTCATTGGTCGTTAATCTATATTAAAATTAGCCTTATTGTATAATTTCAAAAACAATGATGTGTAAGTGAACCCTGTTTATAAAAAAAGAATACAGCCGAATAGAAATCGTTCTTTTTTAAGTTTTATAATAATAATAATAATAATTATTATAATTATGATTATTTGCATTTGAATCTAATTAGATGCAAATGCAAATAGAAACCACGACCCGAAAAATATACAGATAACAACTAAGCTTACTTTGTAATTTTTTTTAGTTAGAATTATATTTGTTGACAAAAAATAACTACCAGACACTAGTGTTTATAAAATACTAGCGATCCGCCCGCGCGCCCCTGCTTCGCACGGGTGCACATATCATGCATGTAATACATATAAACCTTTCTCTTGAATCACTCTATCTATTAAAAAAACCGCATCAAAATCCGTTGCGTAGTTTTAAAGATTTAAGCATACATAGGGACAGGGATATACCTAGGGACAGAGAAAGCGACTTTGTTTTATACTATGTAGTGAAACAAAATACGCATAAGAAATGTAGCTATTGTATCTCTAAGCCGACTGCAAACTATGCTTTTTTATAATATACTTACACAGCGTAATATTTTGAAATATAGGAATAGGTGAACTATGCCAACGTTCCTACTTTATAAGACTATGAGGTAACGTATATTAGGTATTGTTCACGGGTAATCCCTATTGACAAAGAGCGAAAAGCACGTGAGTTTTTTCCTAATTGAATTGCAACTTTGTATTTATTCACTTGTTCGTGCTTGCCAGATATTTCCTCAAATTAAAGTTAAGCTACGTTCAGTGAGGTGTCCGTTTAATGAATAATTCTGATAAATTTGGAATGCAATAAAAACAATATCGAATTGAAAGCCACTGTTGGACTTATTTTTCTCAAGTTTCTAGAAGGAATAGTTTTGAGGCTTCTCTTTGGAGTCTGGGTGGGAGGAGCTGGCTTATACACATAGTTTCTGAGTCATTGATCAAGTGATCCTTGTGACTGAACTGCATCACGGAAGGCCAGCGTTATACTATTGCATCAATGAAGCATAAAGCTGAGTAAAGACCAATATTGGTCTTTGTATTTCGCCTTTGTTTTTGTGACACAAAATAAACTGTTTTTATTTTAATTTGCATTTGCAAAAATTTAAACGCAACATTCTCGGTTTCAAGCGCATTGACCGAGTGCCGAACACCATGTTGCGTTCCCTGACAGGGATAAGCGATGTTGGACATACAGCTGCCGGGCTCAAATGGGGTCGGACGGGGCATATCAGCCGGATGCCTCCCGATAAGTGGGCGAAGACCAGCACACCATGGGTTCCTGACGGACGGCGACCTCGTGGTCGGCCTAGAAAGCGCTGGCGGGACGATCTGGATGCCTTTGAAGGTAGATGGTGGGAGGAGGCACATGATAGGGAGAAATGGAAATCCTTGGGGGAGGCATTTGCCCAGAAATGGGACGAAATAGGCTAAATAAAAAAAAATTGAAATTAACTGTATATTATAGACCATTTTGATTTTGGTTTCATTCCACTTCCACACAATTCCTGCAATTTCTTTATCATTGATAATACACCGCTGATTCTGTTCTTTCGAAGAGCTTTAGAGAGTTAGCTTTAGCTTGTTCCTTAGCCATGTTGTAGCAGCGAGCACTCGAGCTAAAACTTAAGAATGTTCGTCGTTTCATCGTTTGAAACAATCACAGCGGTAAAGCTCCGAGCTAATCAGAACGTTAAAGATTGTGTCGGAAGACAACAGAAAAAACGATCATACAATATCGCAAGTCATATAGTTTCCACAAGAGCTTTCAATAGGCTTAAAACAAGCTCCTGTGATAAAATCTTAACCTTGTTTTTATTTTTTTCTTTTAAATCTTTGGTTTTGTTTGATTTTTTTATTAACAGTAAAATATTGCAAAATTTAAATGATTTTTTCTGACATCGATAAGCTAGACACGTGCGTATCATTAAATAAATGTATGGTTTAAATATTATATTTTTGAAATAAGTAAAACAAGTATGAAACTTTCAACTTTCATGGACAGTATAGGTATTTATTTTTATGTAAATTATTATGTAACACTGTAAGGTGCAATTAATAACACCAGTACCAACACTACACAACGCAGTCGGCTTTCAATAGATTGTGATGATATCTAGTCTGGGTGTTTGCCAGTTCAATTATCATTATGAGTCGATATTCGTCGAGTCATGCTGTGGGTGACCCGCATTCAATCGGTTAATTCTAACTTTTTATTAACTCGATTCTTAGGACAAGAGTCTATCAAAGCGAGCCCAACTAAAATAAAAAAAAGACTTTTAGATAGCTTAGTCTTATTAAAACAAAGACTTTCAGTTACCTTAAGGAAAGTAATTTCGATATTCTCTGAATCAGACAGATGAATAATGACGTAACAAATACAATAATAGCGCGTCTATTAAAATTCAAACAAATTGTAATGCGGTAACCTAACATATGTAGTTGCGCCAGTTAAATTTATCTGGCGCAGCCAAACCGTATATGAAAGTACGCGTATAAAACCAAACATAATCTAAATATATATAACTCAAAGGTGACTGACTGACTGACTGACTGACTGACTGACTGACATAGTGATCTATCAACGCACAGCCCAAACCACTGGACGGATCGGGCTGAAATTTTGCATGCAGGTAGATGATATGACGTAGGCATCCGCTAAGAAAGGATTTTGATCGATTCCACCCCCAAGGGGATGAAATAGGGGATGAAAGTTTGTATGAAATTTTGTCAATTTTAAACCGATCGGGCTGACTTTGCATGCATAAAGCTACTATGACGTAGGCTTAAGGATTTTGATAAATTCCACCCCTAAGGGGATAAAATAGGGGATGAAAGTTTTTATAAATCTTCTATCTATCTTCTATCTAAATCTAAATCTAATCTAAATCTAATTTTTCAAATTTTTCTAATCTAAATATATATAACTCAAAGGTGACTGACTGACTGACTGACTGACATAGTGATCTATCAACGCACAGCCCAAACCACTGTACGGATCGGGCTGAAATTTTGCATGCAGGTAGATGATATGACGTAGGCATCCGCTAAGAAAGGATTTTGATCGATTCCACCCCCAAGGGGATGAAAGTTTGTATGAAATTTTGTCAATTTTAAACCGATCGGGCTGACTTTGCATGCATAAAGCTACTATGACGTAGGCTTAAGGATTTTGATAAATTCCACCCCTAAGGGGATAAAATAGGGGATGAAATTTTGTATAAATCTTCTATCTATCTTCTATCTAAATATAAATCTAATCTAAATCTAAGTTTTCTAATTTTTCTAATCTAAATATATATAACTCAAAGGTGACTGACTGACTGACTGACTGACTGACATAGTGATCTATCAACGCACAGCCCAAACCACTGGACGGATCGGGCTGAAATTTTGCATGCAGGTAGATGATATGACGTAGGCATCCGCTAAGAAAGGATTTTGATCGATTCCACCCCCAAGGGGATGAAATAGGGGATGAAAGTTTGTATGAAATTTTGTCAATTTTATACCGATCGGGCTGACTTTGCATGCATAAAGCTACTATGACGTAGGCTTAAGGATTTTGATAAATTCCACCCCCAAGCGGATGAAATAGGGGATGAAAGTTTGTATGAAATTTTGTCAATTTTTAAACGATCGGGCTGACTTTGCATGCATAAAACTACTATGACTTAGGCATCCCCTAAGAAAGGATTTTGATAAATTCCACCCCTAAGGGGATAAAATAAATCAAATCAAAATCAAATCAAAATGTATTTATTTTTCCTTTGCAAAGTGTTACAGGACATAATCACATAAGGTAGGTAGGTAGGCACGAGATACCTATATATAGGTATTTCAGTACCCACTTTGCAAGGAACTGGAGCTTGAGAGAGGTTTTGTTAAAAAACCTGTAATACAAGTCTCCATAGGTCAAAATAGGGATGAAAGTTTGTATAAATCTTCTTAGATTTTCGACTAATTGAACTGAAATTAAAGATTGGAGCTACTATGATGAAGACGTCCGCTTCAATAGGATTTTGATAAATTCAACCCTCCAATTTTTTGCACACGCTTAACAAAAGTAAAGCCGCAAAAACTATGCCTAATTAATAATAATACTTCTAAACGCGAGCGAAGCCGCGGGCAAATCCCCTAAGAAAGGGTTTTGATAAATTCCACCCCTAAGGGGATAAAATAGGGATGAAAGTTTGTATAAATCTTCTTAGATTTTCGACTAATTGAACTGAAATTAAAGATTGGAGCTACTATGATGAAGACGTCCGCTTCAATAGGATTTTCATAAATTCAACCCTCCAATTTTTTGCACACGCTTAACAAAAGTAAAGCCGCAAAAACTATGCCTAATTAATAATAATACTTCTAAACGCGAGCGAAGCCGCGGGCAAAAGCTAGTAATATAATATTTTGACACAGATAAAACTGGTATTTTTTAAATAATTCTTGTTGTTTTATTATATTTTATGCCCTTAGCTATAATGGATGTAATGCCTCTTTTTTTCTGAATCGATACCTCCTATTTCGATTTCTCTTATCGCACCTGTAACCAACGCTCAGTGTGACAAACCTACAGCTCACTTCATTACCTTTTATCAGTTTCTCTATTTATTCTCTATGTAATTGGTCCACAATGTGAACCTATTAGAACAATAGGGGCCAAAAGGCCAGCAGTAGCGATAGCCGATAATCCCCAAACTGACTTCCCGACTTCATGACATTTTGAAGTATGTCAGTCAGTAGGATGTCGTGATGCCGAGTGGCGACGTCGTGATCCAAATTAATTAAACAAAAGCTATCGAGATTTGTGAGGTAGACTTGGTGTGGATAAGACGTAATTAACTAATGAGGAGAACTTTGAAGTTCTGTTCGGAAAGGGGGTTTAGAAATAAATAAATAAATAATGCCCCAAAGTAAGCTGCTCAAAGCTTGTGTTATGGGAACTACGTAGCTGATATGTTTAATACATTATATACTTGCATATTATTATATAGATATTTTTTATTATACATAGAAAGCACCCAGACCAACGGAAGAAATTTCTGCAGATCGTACTCAAATTTGTTCTGAGGCGGGAATCGAACCCGCAACCTGTTGCGTCGCAGGTTGCACTGAGGTCGTCAACGAAAGGTCGTCGAAGAAAGGTGATTTTTTAAGAGAATTGATCTGTTCGATGGTTACAACACCTTACTGACAGCTTGAAAAAGTCGATTGTGGCTGAACAGCAAGGCAGAAGAAGTCCAGCTCTCATGTCAGCAGATTTCCTACTGTCTCACTCCTGTAACCTTCAGTAGCCTTCACAATGTCGTCGTTTATCGTGAGCCTATTGATTTATTTTGATGAATTTATTATAAAAATAAATAAAATAATAATATACAAAAAGCAGCTTAAACTATTGTAATTTTACAATATTTATTTTTCCTAAACCTTATCTAACATGAAAAATGCCCTTATACAAGCAATTAAAATGTAGGCTTAGTGCTATAAGCATTTTCTCCCTACCAACGTTAAAGGTACATCGGTGTTACCGTTCATAAATAAATCGTTAAATTAGAACTATAAATAGCATTGCATTTTGCATTCAATGGCTGACGCACCAAAACATATTCCATAGCACTAAGTAGATATGCTACGCACGTTTTAGTAATAATAGTATGCAGTTCTTAGAATTATGTAATTAAAAACAGGATGCAGGTAATGCACTAAAATATTCTGATTGAAATAATTTATTTAGTTCGTCATCTTTTGTTATGTTACTGGTATTCCCAATGTAATTAATCAAATATAACTGTTTGGTTGATATCGGTTTTGCCTAAAGTGATCTGAGAATTTCGAATGACTGGTATAGTTACACACGGATCAAGCGACAAAACGCTAAAGAAAAAATACACTTAATACAAGAATTCGTATTGGTCGCGTGGAACTGACACCTAGAGTCACTTAGCTTTGACGTTTCAAATAGATCCGATAGATTTTATTGAATATTGACTTTGATTTTATACATGCACACGTACTTTCATGAGTATAAGTCAGAAAAATCAACACAATGTCAGTTTTTGTTTCATAAAGTCAATCTGTCTAATGGTGCATTTTTCTTCTTACTGTTGGTACATGTTCAGAATAGGAAAATACCGTCTTTAGGTAAAATTATTAAAAAGCCTTGTAGGTAACAAAATCACAGCAAAATGAGCCTTCGATAATGCAACGATGTAACAGTTCTGTATAATTTGCAATAATCTCGATGAAGTGTGTGGTTGATTCATCCCATACCTACATTACCTATACACTCGGACATGTCCATACATTGTAACCCTCATAAAATCCTTCCCGGCCCACCGCTGAGTAGCATGAAACACACGCTAGCCGTCACATTCGAAATACAATATGCTAATTATCATCTTTTTCACCTCTCAGAAAGGCTTTGCGAAGCTTTAATTACACTTCAGACACGACACGTTGTTTTGAGAAAGACACAGATTAACAACAAGTTTGCTGAGGTTTACGGCTTTAACCCATAATTCTTTGCTGTGCTTATGGTAAGCAGATTTGTAGAGCTTTAACTATGAAAATGTTTATTTGTTGGTTCTTGATAATAGGGTTGTCAAGTTAAATGAAAAATAGTATTGCTCAAGGTACGAATCGAGTTTTGGTTTTTAATCGCTAAATAATGCGGTTTACCTAAAAAACTAACAATAGAAATGAACAATACCTTACCTATATCTTACACAAGTCTTGTAAATGTTCTTGTAGAACATGAAAACATGGTGCATACCTACAAATATCTGCATAATTATAACGATTGAGACCTAGTTTGTTAATAAATTCAACTAAATTGAGAGATTATGCAAACGTGCTGCACACAATGTCAGCAAATACGGGTATCAATTTATTCTCGAACTAGCACAAACATCCATTAAGATCCTTCTTCGAAATCCGTTTCAATTATTAATCTCACAATCAATGCACAATCAAGATAGACCCACCATTATAAGTGTCCCCAATCAACAATGGCGCGACATTAATTCTATCCATCATGTCAAACCCAAAAAGGGTTGAAGTTCATTAAGATATGCATTCCTCAAGTATTATTCTTTGGAAACTGGAAATAAAAATAATAACAAGGTGGCCACCCTGCCAAGTGATATCAGCTCCATCTGTTGTCGTTGCGGACAAACTCACCTAATGAACGATGATAAATCATATTCGAGAGGCGGCTCGCGGCCCCTGTCCATGCTATTCTTTCGATACGACCACTCTTTTTGCCGCAGCAACCATTGCTCGTTTCACATACCATCCGTTTATAAAGTTTCCTTTACCTGCAGCGATGTATGGTGCGTTCATTGGGAAGGTAGGTTCCAAGTGGTTGCTTAAGGAGTATTTGTGAGGTGTCTCGCACCGTGTCCCTGAACACCATTGTGCTTACTAATGATTTTATGCAAATGCAGGCTCTTTAGATCGAAGTCTTAGCGCGATCTCAAACCGTCAGGTACGAAGCTCATTATTAACAATTTGAAATATGAGTTGCTTATTTTTTTATTTTAGTAGTCCATTATTTAAAAAAATACTAACTTGGGTTTAAAAATATTCATTAGCCATGTAAACATTTACTATCGAAAACGTTTCTTTATGTTTTGAAAAACTTTGCAAGAATCATTTACCTCAGCGGTTATCTTTCGTCTGTCACTTTAGCTTTAGCTGACACTCACGGTAGGGCGGGGCCTACGGTATGGTGGCGTCTCCGTATGTTTTTATTTTAGCTGAATCATGATAAAACATATTAAATACTAGCTGGTACCCGCAACTTCGTCTGCGTACTTTTAATCTCTTCATCTCTTTTTTTCGCAATAAAAGGTAGCCTACGTTCTTTCTCAGGGTCTAAAGATTGTCTGTGCCAAATTTTATCAAAATCGGTTGAGAGGTTTAAGCGGGAAAGCGTAACAGACAGACAGACAGACAGACAGAGTTACTTTCGCATTTATAATATTAGTTGGGATTATATCTAGGTACCATTTATCTCCGAAACCTTGGTTCATGGTATCCAGCGCAGTCATATGATCCATTAACCAAATTACAACTCCATACTGCTAATACATCGTGTAATATCCATTAGATACTTACAAATTGAAAGAATATTCAGTCTCTGTTACTTTTCTGACGTAAAACGCACGTGAAGATCGAGATAACAAACATCATAAGTGGCAATAATCGTAGTATATTCATTAGCACGTATCGGCTAAAAACAAGGATGTGTTGTTGTAAGGCTTCAACGGTATTTTTTAACTGTCATGAATCATATTGTTATAGATGGTTACCGCTTAGCATCCGGTGGGCTTGTGACATCAGCACGTATATTTAATTCGTTTTATAGTGTTTACTACACTTAAGGAAATCACAAGGATTTTATAATGACCCAAAAGTTATTCTCAGAGCGGGATTTGAACCTGCGACATATATCTGCACGTAGTATAAAAAATGTTTCACGGATATTGATCGCATGCCTCATATGCCGCAGATTAATGGACGCAGGGCAGTGCATCATAGGGCACGTTCCTATCGTGCGTGGCTTACTAAGCATTTCTTTTTTTAGTGATTGTGACAACTTAACATCATGTGTGCCATCTGCGTGTTCAACCAGCTAGTTGTATAATAATAATATTTATGTATTATAATTATTATTTATCTATCCTCATCACCAGCCGTAGACCATAGACCACCATATAATCTCAGGAAGAACTGGTTTTAGTTGCAGTTTGAATAGTTAATAAAATCACACACAAATAGGAAGTTTCTAATCATTCGCCTTAATTGCAATAATTATCCACTGACTGCTCTTGCTGACAAAATGATTTATTGTACTTAAAATAGAGTTGTCAGACATCCAAATAAGTTTATAGATCCGACTCTTTCCAAACCTCTAATAGTGAGACTACACGGGCAGAAATTCAGTCACAAAATTCCCTTCACACAGAATTTACAACACACAAAATTACGCTCGTGTGAACCAAACAACTTTTATATGTATGAAACTGTATAAATATTTTATATTTTCAGTTATCTAGTACCCATAACACAAGCTTTGAATAGCTTACTTTGGGGCTAGATAGTGCTGTGTGGATTGTCCCGCATTATTTATTTATTTTTTAAGATTGATTAGTATGATTCCATGTTTTTATGCTTTTCTGAGTTTTCCGGCTTTTTAACATTAGTGCAATAATTTTCCGGCTTTCCATATTTCCCACAGGTGTTCGTACTACAGCGGTAAAATGCTAAATGTTGCTAAATATTTAGCTAATGGGCTGTACCGTGAGAACTTTGTAGGTTTATTTTTGAATGGTTTAAAACTGTTAATGACTATTGAACGGTAATGGTAAGGCATTCTTAGTTATTTGTTTGGTTAAACACAGAAAAATAATATTTATTTAATTAATAGGCTTGAGTGAGAAGAATTAATCATATTATTAATAAAAAAACAGGAACCGAATTGAAAAATGTATCGCTTGATCGTGATTTCAAGAATTAATAATAATAATAAGTTTATTTTCAAAAAAATAGGACATACACCTGTGTTGTGTCGCTGCGCTGGTTTGTTCCGAAATTTTATGCGCAATTTTCACTTCAATACAAAGTTACTTAAATATAAGACAAACTGCATTTTTATGATATTTTAAAATATCAATGCGAACCCACATCAAAATTGGGTTTTCAGTAAGCCTACGAAATCACATGTATATGCACACAGTACATGCTCGTACATTTTCTGAAGAAGTTGAATACTCGTCATTCACGTCTTATACTTTAAAATGTTACATTTATTGTAAAAATGTGATTTTCAAACTGGTCGCCTTAAATAATTTATCACCGTGTAATTAAACGATCTAATTTACAAGTCAAATATTGTAATAAATATTCACAATCATGAATAATAATGGTAACAGGTAAATCTTGCCAATTAGTCGTTTTATGACAGTTGCTGTAAAATCGTTACAGTCTCCAAATTACTAATTAAGTATTTCTTCGATACGATGCTAATCAGTTTTTTTTTAATAATGATTTTAAGGCGAAGACACACCTTCAACATTTTAAAATATGTAAAAACAATGATCCTATATTAATAGCACTATATCCTATATTGAGAGCACCGGTGGTCTAGTGGAAGTGACCCCGCCTTCCGATCGTAAGGTCGCAGGTTCGAATCCAGTCGTGCACTAATGGATTTTTCTATCGAAAAATATATGTGCGCAATGCCAGTGCTCTTAAACGGTGAAGGAAAACATCGTGAGGAAACCAGTTAGTATTCTAACAGCGGCGATGGGCTTGCAACCTGTCACGTATGGAATAGTAACTACTGCAAAATGTGGGTATGTGCCAAATGTAATGTTTGGACGTACCTCTGACTACCCCCCCTTAGACATCCTCAAAGAATCTTGAGTTAGTACTTGGTACTGACAGATCTGAGGGGATATCTACCGTGACTGGGAATCAAAGTCGTGAAGCTGTTTCAGTTTTTTCAGTTTTATATTAATATGAAAAATCTCCATCAAATGAGTTGTGTGCAAACACATTGCAACTCAGCTAGAACAGCATTTTCAACCAAAAAAGTTTTACTGTTCTGTACTGTACTGTTAATAGTTTATTTTTATTTTATTTTATTTTATTAGAAAACCAACAGCAGTTATGATAAAATTAATTTAAAAACTTAATTTAGGTATAGTAAAATAGCCAATTACAGGTTTTCCTAAATATTCTACTTACTAATTTTATATAAAAACTAAAAATAAAAATAACAGTTTAAATAAATAAATGTTGGTGGACATTCCACACAGCACTATCTCACCCCAAACTAAGCTAAAGCTTGTGATATGGGAAGCAGATAGCTGAAATACTACTTACATATTTGTTGTTTATTACAACAAAAAACAAGAGAGTTGAGTTTGTAGATACAACATCCTTGTTCATCACACAAATGTTTGTTCTCGGTGGGTATCGAACCCACGGCCTACGGCACAGAAGGCAGGGCTACTGAACCAACTGAGCTGTGAAGGCTGTCAAAAAGTTTACATCAGTACGAAAAGTACGAAAATTAGGCACGGTAGATATCCTCAGATTTCTTAGTACTACTACTTACCAACTCAAGAATCTATAAATAAATAAATAAATAAATAAATAAATAAATAAATAATGCTGGACAATCCACACAGCACTATCTAGTCCCAAAGTAAGCTATTCAAAGCTTGTGTTATGGGTACTAGATAACTGATATATTTAATACATTATATACTTACATAGATAGATATTTTTTATTATACATAGAAAACACCCAGACCATCGAAACAAATTTCTGCAGATCGTACACAAATTTGTTCCAAGGCGGGAATCGAACCCGCAACCTCTTGCATCGCAGGCAGGCTCTCGCCCGCTGCGCCACAGAGGTCATCATCTATGAAGACATCCAGTCACTCCAACTGGATCACCGGATCACACGACAATAAGAAGAAGAATAAACGCCGAATGAATTTGTATTTGGCCTTTATTCTTCTTCTTCTGGTCGTTTCACCGGTTTCTTTGAAACAGTGTGGTGAGAGGATTTTAAGTGTCATTTCACACTAGACAATGTTTTCGAGCTTTGCATGTTCTACGACATGCCGGTTTCGTCACGATGATTTCCGTCACCGTTTGAGAGTAGGTACTAGCACTACTCACATATTTTTTTGAAAAACACATTAATCCCCGATCAGATTTGACAAGACTATAATCTACAATTAGATGGTTTCAAACTTGACCAAGAGATCAAAGTCGTAGAATCTTTTTCGATCATCGAATACTCGTATCAAATAACAAGAGTTTTACTTGCGCCATCGATGGCGACTTCAATTAATACCCAACTATCATAAATTGGTACTAAATTTTGTGAGTGTTATTAGTCATTACGTCGTAACATCACGATTGTATCACCGATTATAAATTAGTCAACTCGACTAATGCTGCGCGTGCACTGCGTCTGCATCGCTGCGTACGGAGCGGACGCAGCGTCGGTATTTTCAAAATGCCAATGGGGTGCGTCCACTGCATCCGGATTTTGCATCGGCAGTATCGGTATTTTCAAAGCAATTTCAAATGGCGCGTTCACTGCGGATGACGTCATCAGCAGAAATACCGGTATCTGGCGCTGAAATGCCGATCCAGTGCACGCTGTATCATACAAATCAATACAAAGCAACAAATCCGTCCGCTCCGTACGCAGCGATGCGGACGCAGTCGACGCGTACCTTAAGGCGGCAACACTGCCATGGCTCTTATCTATGAAAATAATAGTGTAATGGTAGATGCAAACCCTCTTATTCATAATCCCTGCCGTTTTATAGCGACTCAATAGAGTATTCTTGTCACCCCGGTGCCAGATATGTATGAACTTAAGTGAGCCGCACGCTTAGTGAGGCACGAGACAGTGAAGAGTTTTGCTCGTGCCTCACTAAGTGTGCGGCTCAGTGATCACTTAAGTTCATATATATCTGGCACCGGGGTCACAGTCACATTCATGACAACGAAAAGAGACAACAACAGACTCATCCGTCTGACAAGCTATTGACGCGCTCAAAGACCACTATGAATAAGGGCCTTACTGTGTAGTAAAGCTCTTTGTGAAGGGCTCAAAGTCAATATCAAGAAGTATTTATTATGTTCGCAAGGATCACTTTGAAACGTCTTCAATCTAAGTGAATCAAGGAGCCAGTTCAAAATGTGGGGTATGTGCCAAATGTAATGTTTGGACGTACATCTGACTACCCTCCTTAGACGTAATCAAAGAATCTTGAGTTAGTACTTGGTACTGAGAGATCTGAAGGGATATCTACCGTGCCTGGGGATCAATTTCTAATTAGTTCTTATCCTTCCAAGGTTGCCTGGAAGAAATCGCTCTCAGCGATAAGGTCGCCCATTGTTTTACCTTAAATGTATGCTTTTACTCTGTACTATGTTTCTGTGTGGTGAACAATAAAGAGTTATTATCTATCTATCTATCAAAGACGTGAAGCTGTTTCTGATTTCTTTCTCCGTTATATCGCTATGCACATATGCACATGCATTGTTGAAGGTCACAAAGTACCTAATCGCCCTGAAAATAATCACAATGTGGTTATTTTCAGCGATTTCAATGAAAAAATAAGACAAAAATATTTTGAGTACAAACTAAAGCTAAATCCAAAGCTAACTCAGTAAGCTTTCTGAAAATATATCTCTGAAAACTTTAAATCCTTTTCTTATCTCACCTGAGATTAATTTAATTACATTAATACTATTTATATTATTCTCGTTCTTTCACGTGATCAAATAAATTCTTGTTTATAATCATTGCGCACATAATGCCGGCAAAATGCCAAAAATATCTTTCTACTAGTTGTATCAAAGCGAGAAGTGATAATGTTTGTATGTTGATGTTTCTATGTCCTTAACACGGCGTGGCGGCTTATTATATTGTAAAAAAAATATTTTGATTTTTGACTTTGACCTTTTTATAAACTTTTATGCGTATGTATTCGTTAATAAGTTTTTTTTTATAAAATAGCTCCTATACCATATATAACCTACCTACATACTTCCCTTAACTCTTATAGGAAAGTGTGTCGTATTAAAGAGGAGGCCTATACTCAGCAGTGGGTGCAAACAAGCTGAAATGATGATGAGATAGAAACTTACTGTAGTAAAAAATAGGTATCACCATAAAAAGGATGTTTATTATTTATAACTATAAAACTTATAAAATCCTCAAAGTGCCTACATTAGAAAATCTTTCGCTTGTTCCACCAGCAAGGAAAAATAGACTTAATGATCATCATCACAATAATTGAATTAAAAAAACACGTTATATCTTATATCTTTATTTAAACAAACCCGCGGGCAAAAGCTAGTACTAAATAAATTAATGAGTAAGCCTGGTTTATTATATTGAATCTCATTTGCGTCAGAAGAATGTAAGATGACGTCAATAATATCCGAGTAAAGATTTTTATTCGCAAATTGCAATTAGTCTACATTTGAAAATTAAATACAGCGAAAAACAGGTTATGATCATTAATGTAATCATTATTTTTAATGCACCAAGAATTTGGCACTTTACCTTTTTTTGCTATGATAATTCTACAAAACAAGCTTCCCAAATAATTTGATCTCCATATACCTGCTCTGATCTCTAAAAGCAAGTAGCATCTCAAGATTAAGAGGATGTCTATGAGATGTTCAGAGGTACGCCCTAGTCATCATAAATTTGGCACATACTCGTATTTGGTAAGTATATTTTGTTGTATTTGGTAAGTATTCCATGCGCAATGATATTACAGATATTATCATTTATTATTGCTTCCATAACGAAATTATAGGCATCTGAGGTATGTATGCTTCAAGTTGATGGATTAGTGACTTGAGAGGCAATAATTTGTCGTAGGTGATGGTTACCACTTAAAATCAGATGAGCCATCATCTTGTTCAACCAGCATGTTTTTTATAAAACGTATTACCGAAGACTCTTTTACACATACTAAGCAGTCGTAAGAGTAGTAGAGCTCTTTGTAAAGGGCTCGTCCGGGAAGTACTACCACCACGCCTTTTTCTGCCACCAAGCAGCAACGCTGTGTTTCGGTTTGAAGAGTGTGGTCGCCGGTGTAATTACAGGCACATGAGGCTTAACTTTTGTATGCCTCAAGTTGATGTCTGCAAGGCAGTGCATCGTAGGGAACGTACCTATCGTGCGTGACTTACGAGGCAATACTTTGGTTGATGGTTACCACTTAACATCAGGTGGGCCATCTGCTTGCTCCATAAGCATTATTTTATACAACTATAAAAAAAAGCAGAGATCTTCATGACCACCAGTCTACCACTCTTTACACAGTATCTTTACTGTCAATAATAGTTAATACCTATTCACTCATCTTGGCTTGTCAAAAGCCTGCGTGGAGGGTCCTCTTATAATAAAAAAAACATTCGAATCATAGAACATGGCTAAGCCTGTCAAATGACAGTCCACATTACTCGAAGGCAAACAAAGATTCACAATTCGAAATCTTTTAATTGGCATTAAGTATGACGAAAGACAGTGACTTGCCTAATCCGTTGGTTAATGATATCAATATAGAGCTGGCCAAACATAACATTACTCAATATATTTTTTTAATAAATCATGTCAATGAACAATTTTCATCCAAAACTGTCAGGAAATAATCAAACGCACAAATCATGATAAATATGAAAATTATAAGATTGCTCATGTTGAAACATTCCTCAATATTTGTTTGAGGAGTTATTTCTATAAAACTTTTACCTACCCACTTAATGCATAAATACTTATTTACTCGTTTCAAAAACATCATCACCTACCGTGTCTGGAGATCAAAGCCATGAAGCTGTTTCAGTTTTTTTTCGTTCCAGAAAAGCTTTTTTGTAAAAGTACTTTTTAAAAAAAATAAACCAATCAGAAGTAATCCCAAGAAGCTGCATGTCAATGCTGATTGAAAATGAAGAAATAAAAAATCCCATCTTATCCCTCCAAGATGTTTAAACGTTTGTAGGTCAAACACTCAAACCGATTGAGGTGGAATTTAGAGCAAATACAGTTCGCATCCTGAATTAAAGTAAAAAGTACTTTTTATTTAAAAAAAATAGCACATTGAATAAAGGAAAATTAAATAAAACGCCCTAAAAATATTGCCATTTAACAACCTTATTCATATTCAATAGTAAATTGTATCAGCTCTTAGTATTCCATGCTTAGATTCCATTCTAATCTGTCACGTCTATGAGGTCGGCTGGTGTAAAGTTCATCAATGCTGAATTCAATTATCGATTACACCATTGTGTTTCGCTTTATCGATTTATATTTAAATACCAACCGTTTATGAGAAATGTATTGTGAAATTGGACAAACGGAAACTTATTTATTGTGTTTGATGGGACCGCCCGCTTTTGCTTACATATTTTCGTTTTTAATTTATGTATTTTGACTGGCTTCACACAGTTCAGTGGGTAGGTAGCTCCGGCTTTGCGCTGTCGACTGTGGGTTCAATCTCCACCTAGAACAAGTAAAAAATATTTTGTGTAAATAAACATAAAAACGGACCTTCAAAACAGTCCTTAGATTTGACTAAACAAAAGATTTTTGACTTTGACTGTGACTTTAAAACATTATTTCTCGTTTAAAAATCCCAGATGTATATCTTTGTAAACTTTCCATAGCTAGTAGTTGAACAACAATAACTCATAACCAATACTAGCACCTAAAATTCGTTACATTGACCAATTAACAACATTTAAGCACTTCAAATCTATTCTTAATACATTAATAAAAAACTCATGAGCAACAATGTTAATACAAAACATCTATCAATCAATACAATCAAAAAACCAATCATTGTTATTCCAAAGAATAAAAAATACAGAAGCCCACCAATTAAGAACGAACCATGTCTCATAACAAAAATGTATCGGCTGATGGAATGAAGCGACAATTTCCTTGGTGGTCTCTTTGGCTCGTCGTAATCTGTCATCTGGCCTGTCAAATTACTAACGGGTGGACGAGCGATCGGCTACTGAACTTGTTGTAGATAACAAATGCATTGGAACCAGCTATGATTTTTGATCAGGTGAGGTTTTTTGAGTGAGCAAAGTGCCTATTGCCTCACTGAGGCTTTGTAATTGGGGTGTCAAAATTGAGGCGTAAGTTTCTTGCCTGTTTTTCTAGGCTTTGGTCGGCTATTATTATTAGTTAATTAATTATTAATTTTACGTTTTAATTTGAAAATCAAAACGGTTATTAATCGGTGCAATCAAAAGATTCACTTTGAAACAGCTTTTAGCTACTTTAAGTTAGTTCGAGTCGATATCCATCAGTCTCCCAAAATGCGTCCCCTTATACTTTTTATAAGCCGAATAAATAAATAAATATCGCTGGACAATCCAGACAGCACCATCTAGCCCCAAAGTAAGCTACACAAAGCTTGTGTTATGTGTACTAGATGACTGATATAACATATTTAATACATTATATATAGGTACCTACATAGATAGATATTTTTTAATATACATAGAAAACAACCAGACCAACGGAATAAATTTCTGCAGGTCGTACACAAATTTGTTCCAAGGCAGGAATCGAACCCGCACGCAACCTTTTGCGTCGCAGGCGGACTCCGGCACGCTGCGCCACTGAGGTCGAATAAGTTGATGTGTTTTTATTTACATTGTCAATAAGTCACTAGAAAGCAAATGGTGTCACACCTGATGCTGAGCGTAGCAACAGTTCACGGACGTGTAAAAATGGCATAGGTAAGTGCATTACTCTGAGAGGCAAGATTGGTTTTTTTAATGTTCGAAAAAGTTCGATAGGTATGAATTCACTTATAATGATTTAAGGTAAAGGTATAAATGTGTTTTATTGACATAATATGATAGGCACAGTTACATTTGATTAGGTATTATTGTACGTTTAATAAGATAAAATACCTTTTCATCCCACCATCTCGGCAAGAGTATTTTTGCTCTTCAATATCTGAGTGCAAAAGCCGTTTTTATTCTCTAGAGGATAAAGTAAATTGAATTTAGAACATCGTGTGCACTAAGTTTGTGAATAAAAAAAACATTAAACCTATTTACTGCTACCTCTATGGTGCCGAATATATCATACAACTTTTTTTTAATTTGTTAAAAACTCAGACTCGGAACCTTCTTTGTGTTCTGTTTTTCAATTTGCTTTGTACTACGCGGTTCTTTACGCGGCATTTTTGCACGTCATTGTTAAACCTTATATTAAAAACTAGAAACTTGAAAACAAGTGAAAAAACTAAAATGAGTGATTCTAGCGACGAGGAAGTTTGTTTGACGCCAACATGTGATTGTAAACTTTTTTTTTGTATTTAGTCATTTCCTCGCTGAGGTGGAATGAAAAGTTACGTGTTGCACTCGAGTGCAAAGATTTTTCACCTCGTGCTCTTTTGATTCCCTCGCTAACGCTCAGGATTCTAATTTTGAATCACTCGCTGCGCTCGTGATTAAATTTTAGAATCCTTCGCTTGCTCGGTCATCAAAATTGAACACGCGGTTAAAAAGCAACTTTGCACTCTTGTATAACAAATAACTATTATTTATCTTTGACGGTATATAAAATAAATTGAATGAACGTAGGCGTCATGGGGACACCTGTGATACTTTTTATGTTTTTTACACGGAATTTTAATTAATATTTGCTGTCGAATGAGCTTTAACAAAATCAAAGATTAATTGCTTGCCTTTTCTTCCAGGTAAATAAACTTTAAGCTTATTAAAAATGACAAAAATCTTTATGCTTCTATTTGCATACCAAATGCATGGAGAAGGTCGCAGGTTCACGATAACTTTTGGGATACTCTAACATGGTTAACCAATTCACGACATATATCCCCAGGCACGGTTGATATTCTATTAGATCTTCTAGTAACAAGAACCAACTCAAGATTAAGGTTGTCTGAAGGGGTAATTAGAGGTAAGTCCAAGTAGTACATTTGGCATATAACCACTTCTAAGTGGTTTATATTTTTCGTTGGTAGCACCTGGTTCACTCGTGCCCCAAAGAAACCCAGCCAGATTCTAGATCGAGTATGTCAACACCTAAATTGAAGACAAAAACCAAATTTACTAGCCCTACTACTATTATAAACGCGAAAGTTTGTAAGTATGGATATGGATGGATGGATGGATGTTTGTTACTCTTTCACGCCGGAATGACTGTACGAATCTAGATGAAACTTGGCAGAGAGATAGATTATAGTCTGGAAGAGCACATAGGCCACTTTTTATCCCGTGGGAATACCGGGATTTAAAACTACGCAGATGAAACTGCAGTGCGCCACTAGTACATAATAAATCAATATTCACCACTCAGTTAAATCGCAGGGGATATCTACCGTGACTGGGGATCAAAGTCGTGAAGCTGTTTCAGTTTCAGTTTTTCAATTAAATCGCAAATTAAAATATATTGCGAAATCAGTCCTCGAATGAAGAGTAATTTCGAACTACGTATTGCAATCAATCTGGTTTTAATAATGCTTATTGAGATAAACGACGAGTAAGCGACCAATAACAGTAAATTAACTTGTACGTATATTCGAATAGCTCGCAAAGTGGGTTGACCGTTGAAAAAAAGTGCATCCATCTGTGTTTGTTCACTCTAGCTTCTCTACCGGGGATCTGACGATAACAAAACAAATATTCTATAATAAATATAAATAAAGGCTTCTTAAGGCAGATTTTTATTTGAGGTCAAGTTTTGGCATTAGATG
This sequence comes from Plemyria rubiginata, assembly GCA_963576535.1. NCBI lineage: Eukaryota > Metazoa > Arthropoda > Insecta > Lepidoptera > Geometridae > Plemyria > Plemyria rubiginata. The sequence goes on along the minus strand of OY754917.1, from coordinate 7,218,128 downwards.
AAATAGGGTCACGACTGTTATCCTCACAAGATATCTCTCAGACCTTATGGTACAAAATTAATTTATTTATTATTATTTATTTATTCAACTGCAAATAAAAAGGTAGGCTCACTACAAATTAATTATCAGCAGGCAACTGATTTATGAATATTTTCTATCGGCATCCTGTAATTTTAACCATATCGTCGCTAGAATCGAAGGATTTCATTTCGTGAACCCCGTAGGTACACCATTTATCGAGATCCTTTATTCCCCAGCGGTTGGCGATTCCATAAGACCCGTTAGAAATTATAATCCTACTACACCATTACATTGACTGTTCGCAAACTAGCTTCTAAAGATGTGTGGGGTAAACACCATTACAAAATGGACTATCTAATTTCAAAACCAGAAGACCATTAATTGTATCGGACGATAACGAACTGGATTCATTCTCTATTGTTCCACGCAGCTTTCAAAATGTCATATTAATTGATTTAAGTCTACTCTCGTCTAGTCTCTACGTAAGCTTGGTTGAAATAAATGTCACCCGTATTTCAAAAGACGGGTGAGGCAACTTGCACAAAGACTTCAGTTTGACGCGATTATGGTGCAAAGTGAAAGTATACGTAAAATATTTACTAAACAACGATCGGAGTGGCTCCTTCGGTGTGGATATATAAGACATTTTTGACTAACAGTGTTTCTGTGTTTTGGAGGAATTGGAGGTTTAGCAAGGGTACACTGCCCTGCGTCTACCACGTGAGACAAACAGATGCTCACCCCCGGTTTCTGAAAGCCCGATTAACACTAATCGGCTATCAAGTCACTTGCTATTTCAGCTTTTACTTCAAATTAGATAAAGACAGCAAGTGACTTGACAGTCGAATAGTGTTGATCGCGCTTTCAGAAACTGGAGGTTAACCTCATAATGCCTGTAATTTCATATTGGAATCATATGAAATTACAGGCATTATGAGCACAGTGATTTGAACTAAGACCAAAATGATGATGCGCTAGGTAAACCAAAACTCAAGCCTGTAAAAGTATTCAAAACCAAAACTCATGACTCATGAGCAAATTTCATTTGACATTTAATCACCAGATGAGAATTAAAATAAACGAACTGCATGTCGAATGTAGAGGACAAAACGAATGATAGCCCACTCATAAAAAGCACCCTCAAACAACAAAGCTTAATGATTTCACTCGACAAATAAAAGCGAGTGGATACGAGGAATCACACATCGATGAGCAATGAACCACGTCTGGAGAGTCATTACGAATACAGTGTCTTATCTAACTTGAATAATTAATGGAAGTGATGCCTCTTGCTGTGAAACGGGTATAGCATATCCCGGGGTTTGGTAAAAGCGGTGGCCGTAGCAGAACGTAGCTGCCATGTTTTCAGTGGGGGCTTATTTGATACTAGTTGCGCCCCGCGGTTTCACCCGCGCTGATTTAAATCCCGGTATTCCCATGGGATAATATGTAGCCTATGTGCTATTCCAGAATATAATCTATCTCTCTGCCAAGTTTCATCCATTCCATCCGTTTAGCTGTTCCTGCGTGAAAGAGTAACAAACATCCATCCACCCATCCATCCATTCATACTTACAAACTTTCGCGTTTATAATAGTAGTAGGATATCATTCTGCACGGGACCCTGTGGTGCCTGCGTAGCTAAAATCTTTATTTCATTTCTTTGTATTTTTAATAGATATCTAGCAGTACGTTTGTATGTACTGAAGCTGTCCATTCTTTATTTGGTGTGTATAGTAGCGGCCGTGTACAAAGAAGGTTAGCAGCGTAGCGCGTTAGAATTAAGCAGCGCAAATAAAATGAAAACATTTCAGTTAATTTTTCTTTTTATTGGGAAAACATACCGGTTTTGACATTCTTTGATCACTGCTCCGATGAATATTATGGTCCGTAAACTGAATTAGATATGGGCTAAGAATTAACGGAATCTTCTAAATATATATAACTCAAAGGTGACTGACTGACTGACATAGTGATCTATCAACGCACAGCCCAAACCACTGGATGGATCGGGCTGAAATTTGGCATGCAGGTAGATGTTATGACGTAGGCATCCGTTAAGAAAGGATTTTGATCAATTCTACCCCCAAGGGGATAAAATAGGGGATGAAAGTTTGTATGAGATTTTCAAAGAAAACGAGCGCGAGCAAAGCCGCGGGATCAGCTAGTCACAGTATAAAAACACAACAAACCCAAAAAAGGGAAATGCCTTAAAAATTATAGAAATTACTACGTGTACGAATGTTAAGCGTCGGGCGACCGCTACTATACTACTACTCGTACTTGGAAACTGAAACTGAAACAGCTTCACGACTTTGATCCCCAGGTACGGTAGATATCCCTTCAGATCTCCCAGTACCAAGTAGGTACTAATTCAAGATTCTTTGAGGATGTCTAAGGGGGGTAGTCAGAGGTACGTCCAAACATTACATTTGGCACATACCCACATTTTGCAGTAGTTAGTATTCCATACGTGACAGGTTGCAAGCCCATCGCCGCTGTTAGAATACTAACTGGTTTCGTACTTGGAATAATAACAAAATTACTTACAACTGTTTTAATACAAACTACATTGAATAATATGACGGTTTCCGATTTTAGGAAAGTATACAGGGCTATGACAAGACAGATGTGATGCCAAACACTTATTAAATTCACTAAGAAGCGGTGTGTACCTTTAAAATAACCATAACTTAACCTTAGTAAATATTCCGTAAACAAAATTCACCCAAGTGACCACGGAATCTAAGTGAGTTTTCAATTTGGCATTCTGTAATACATTCACCCATCACTAGCGGCCCCGCGTGTGTGTTTTTGTGAGTAAAATTGTGGAAATGGAAACCTGAGAGATGTGAAGCTCGTGATTGAAGTGAGCGTGGATCTATTAAGTGAAACTCCTCGTGATTTTGTTGTTTAGAGAATCGATTTCCAGTCATTTTTGACTTTTTAAATATAAGTCAGAATAATTCCTAAAATTATAAGACATCACATTTCCAAGTCTTTGACATAACTGCTATCTACTTAGTTAAACAACAAGTATTAGAATCTCTAAGATCTACTAAGATTGTGTAGTCCTTAGGTGTAGTAAAGACTCTTTGATTGGCATCACACTGGTATTTTGTTATATTAATTGTAACAAGGATTATACAAAAGAACGGAGAACTAATCCGTAAGTTTGCGCATGTTCTTCTAGGATAAACCACGTGGAACTGGCACCTCGATTCTTCTTGCTTTATGACATTTTAATGTGATCCTTGTGATAAAATTAAATAAATGCATCTTGACTTCGACACTTCAATTCTATTTCCAAGTCCAGAAAATTTGTGGCAGCCCTAAAAGTACAGTCCCATACAAATCACATTAAACTAGGTACATTTCATTTAGTCCTGTACAAGTAGAGAAACTATAGGGTGCAAACTATTATTCCAAGTTGAATAATGACGAGAAATCATTGGAATTATGAGTCTGCAGTTTCCTTTGACCTTAGTGCATTCTCCGATTGATGGATTATTGATGATGGTTGAGCAAAATATTTGCGATTGTTGCTTAGTTTGGCTTGTTTGTTTATAAAAAACTATTAGATTTTTTCTTTATCTCTCTCTCTCTCTTTCTATCTAGTCTTTCAAATCAATCATTAATTTACTCTTTTTTTAACTACAGTGGCAGTTTCAACAATTTTAGAGATACAAAATATCATACTCAAAATCAGATTTCGTAAACGGTATCTATTTAGATCAATCACAATGATCTAGTAGGTAGTAATTTGTTTTTTTTATAATATACCTCCTTGCGTTTATGACTTGCGCATATTTAAATTTAGTTAGCTTGTTTGGTTGGTCAACTATGTGGTTATAATTTGCAGCTTCGTTTAATATTTTGAGAAAAAATATAATGAATATTGGTGACATTTGAAGCCCCAAAGCTGATAATACTTGAATAGTTTTATGTACATACATAGTCATAATACCTATAGGTATTATAGACGCAGACGAAAATAATAATCTATAAAAAACAGGTCAACTATTTGATTAAACATACTGCGCAGAAACCATTGGGACATTTTCACACAGACCCCGTAAACTCAAACACATCAGCCCTCGATACTTGCCCCAACGCTCAACCACTCAAGGTCCTCTCGAGTCTCCAAAAACGAGATCCTTGCCAAAACACTGATTGCTATCAATAATGAGTCATACCAAGTACAAACAGAATAAAAACTTTCGTATGCCCTAATAAAGATAAACCCTTAGGACTTAAAGCGAGAAGGACAAAAAATAACAACATTAAAAGTGAAATCCTCAAGCTCTGATTGACCACAAATCAATATTAATGATCTTTAACAGCGGGTGTTCTATCGGTATCTTCCATTTCATTATTCCATATAGGCGAGAGAGGGATAGGTAGATATTTGGACACAACGCCCTTAAAACATTTTAAGTGCTAAACGAATAAAACCATTAATTACACACAATTCAATGTACATATTGAATTTATTCAAATGGTGATAAATAGCTGGTCGGAGTGTGAAAGAGATGAAATACTCTGTGGGTTCTAGAATGCTTCATTGTAAACTAAGTGGTCGAAGAATGGAATGTATCATATTCATCGTTTGAAAGTTCAATTTATATTTTATGAAATCATTGCAAACAGTCGTAGGATTATTGGAAATGACAATGTTAGGTACGATAAACCAATTCAATGCAAATATTTTTTTATTTTTTACTACTTTTTTTACTCAGCAAAGATAGAAGGTAATGATGATGATGATTATGCTAGTGATGATTAAGCAAAGCTTAGTATCGTTATCAGAACCAATTTAATACCCAATTATATATATAAAATTTTATCAATACATAGATAATACTTGTACGTATTAGGTAAACTTCAGAAAAGACTCATCACACAAAACAACCTACAGCGCAGAAGGCAGAGCTATTAAGGCTTCAGTGACAGCGGCTCGCAATTTCGAGGTGCGATTGGCTATTATTTCATTTTATTTCATTTCGGGGAGGTTGTTTGAAAAAATAACTCTAAAGAAACACGCATAAATACTGTTCGAACACAAATAATACAATAATATAAGGGAAACATGCCCGAATCAGAAATCATTTTGGTATTAGTATGTTTGGTCTTACATTTACATAATACCAAAATGATTTCTGACTCAAGCACATTTCCCTTATATTATTGTATTATTTGTGTTCGAACAGTATTTATGCGTGTTTCTTTAGAGTTATTCTTTCAAACAACCTCCCCGAAATGAAATAAAATGAAATAATAGCCAATCGCACCTCGAAATTGCGAGCCGCTGTCACCGGACCCTTAAGTATACCAACTAAGCTATACGGCTGGTTAAAACTTCCCCACGAATTCTTACGAGATCTGCTATAGCGTTTAGCTACAAAAAACATTCAGCTATTGTATAGTCTGTGGCGGCAATAGTCTAAACGCCTGTTCAAATGTCGAACGGAGTGATTCAGAGCCGAGATAAACATCATTGTAATGTCCGATTCAAGAATAATTATCTGATATTTTGTGCCTAATTAATTTGATTGTGTTGTTCAATTAATTTCGTACACGGATGGGCCGACGACGTTCAAGTTGTTTTATTTTGGTTCGTATCTTGTAGAATGTAAGTAAAGCTACGTGTTGGTATTTTATTTATAGTGCACTAGTTGCGCCCCGCGGTTTCACCCGCGCAGATTTAAATCCCGGTATTCCCACGGGATAAAAAGTAGCCTATGTGTTATTCCAGACTATAATCTAACTCTCTGCCAAGTTTCAGATCCGTTCAGCCGTTCTGGCGTGAAAGAGTAACAAACATCCATCCATCCATACTTACTCGTTCCAACTTACTCCATCCAACTTTTGCGTTTATAATATTAGTAGGATTAGTAAGCGACTTGTTTATTAAAGTAATGTAGTACAAATAAAAATCATTATTTTACTTTTCATACTACACAATTTGGTCTTGTTTTATTTATTTTGTTATTTTCTTTTGAAGTTAAAGCTGATACTGCAAGTGACTTGACAGTTTATTAGTTATGACCGAGCTTTCAGAAACCTGCCGGTATAGGTATTCATGTGATACGTGTTTTTACTAGTGGGTCATGTAATATACTTCTTTCACATTGCAATTTTTTCACCAACAATCCTTTTTATTATAAATATTGGTGGACTTTCCACACACCACTACCTAGCCTCAAACTAAGCCAAAGCTTGTGATATGGGAACCAGATAGCTGATAAAATTCTTAAATATATTATTATGGTTTTTATATACTTACCCACGAAGGCTGTCGATTTAAAGTAACAAAGTTTAAGAACCACGTATTTGTTTATGTTAGAAGAATAAAAAAAAATATTAATTTGTTTATAAGACGTTGCGTCGCTAAGAACTCATGGACTAAGAAACTGCTAACGCCATCTAGCGACACTTATGGAATATTCTCACATATGACGAATATTAGTAGTGGATATTTCAGTTTAGGATATTGAGAGTGTTAATTTATGTGAATGTAATAATTAAACGAATTAATACATAATAAAATTAATTTATTAATATCATTATTTTATTAATTTATAATAAGGAACGCCAACAGCGAAATATACCTATGGCTACATTATAATATATATAATATAATATATAGTTATTGTTTCAGACTGATAGGTACATACGCCAATAATAGGCGGAAATATATAAAACATATTATAACATTTCAAAAAATCTTAGATAGCTACAACTTAGCTAATAGTACTTACCTAATAAAATCCTCCTATCCAGTTTTTAATATTTAGTGCGTAGTAACAGTTGTGCTTCAAGACAACAAAAATTTAAAAAAAAACACAAAAAAGAGTAGGTACTGAACTCATTGATAACAAAATTTCTTCAAATGATTTGTCTACCTTCGGAAATAAGCGAGCTTATGGAATCGCTAAGTTTTCCTTAACGGCCTCAACTATCCACCAGAAAGAGGTTGAAAGGCATTAATTTAATTTTATGGTTTTTGTGTTTGTCACACTGCGAGCCAGGGAGATTTGTGGGTCCTCTAACGAGGGATCGGGATTAGAGAGTACGAGTACCTAAGGAGCTCAAGAGATTTGGGGATTGTTTTAATTCTCATTCTTTTGAGGATTTATCAGTGGTTTTAATGTAATGTTTTTGGTACACATTAGTACCTATTATACCCAGTTCAAGAAAGAAAGATCGGTAGACAATCAATTCATACATGAATTTTTTGCCGCCAAGCAGCAACGCTTGTTTCGGTTTGAAGAGTGTGGTCGCCGGTGTAGTTACAGGCACATGAGGCTTAACATCTGTATGCCTCAAGTTGATGGACGCAGGGCAGTGCACCGTAGGGCACGTTCCTATCGTGCATGACTTACGAGGCAATGCTTTGTATATACGTAATGGTAAACATTTAACATCAAGTGAGCCATCTGCTTGTTCTATCAGCTAGTTGTATATAAAAAAAATGTACATTAATATATATATTGAATATTGTTGGATACTTCAGTAGAATCTAGCTCCAAGCCATTACAGAAAAATCGTCTTCGTTCACGCTACCTTTTATTCTAGGTTCGAACCTGCATTTAACGTAAAACTAGCGACTCGCCGCCCGCGCTGCCCTGCTTCGCACGGGTGCACATATCATGCATCCTACTAATATTATGAACGCGAAAGTTTGTAAGTATGGATGGATGGATGGATGGATTTTTGTTACTCTTTCACGCCGGAATGGCTGAGCGGACCTGGATGAAACTTGGCAAAGAGATTGTGGCTATGGTCTGGAATAACACATAGCTAGGCTACTTTTTATCCCGCGGTAATACCGGGATTTAAAACTGCGCGGGTGAAACCGCGGGGAGCAACTAGTGTATTGTACATATGATATGATATATTCACTCTATCTATTAAAAAAAACAATTGCGTAGTTTTAAAGATTTAAGCATACATAGGGACATAGGGACAGAGAAAGCGACTTTGTTTTATACTATGTAGTGATAGTGAAGTAACAAGCCACCAACTGAGCAGTTCGACTGGCAAACCTTCATCTTCATATAAAATAATGTTAATAACTTAAGTTCGTATTCCGACATTGTTATAATACCTATTTGTTTTGCAATTTTCATCGAAAAATAATTTGCTTTCGTAGATTACGAAATAATTATAATTCTTTCACGTATAAATAGGCACTTTATTATAGAAAGTTCAGAATCAATATGAAAGTTTAAATGGAAAAGTGCGCAGATTGAACTTTGTTCATTAAAACTGAAGAGTTTTCGCTTTCATCGGGGAAAAGGAAATATCGTTTTTCATTTAATATAACGAGAAAAGTATTTTAACGCCGCTAAGGAAAAAATCTTATTCAATCAACCCAAAGTACTTCCTACCTAACATCAATAAAAGTCCCACAGCTTTTTTTGTACCTATTTTAGACTCAACTCTATAATTTTTGCTTAAGCTAGATATTTTTTATTATTTTTAATCTAAAAATAATATTCCTATCTTAAAAGTCCCACAGCTGAGCATAACATCTTCATTCCTTTTTTGTACCTATTTTAGACTCAACTCTATAATTTTTGCTTAAGCTAGATATTTTTTATTGTTTTTAATCTAAAAATAATATTCCTATCTTGAATGTAGTCTTGTTTTGAAAAATCTACGAACGCGTATCGCCATCTAGCGGCGAGTAGCATGAATTTACAATGAATGAGTAAAATTTTATGCTCTGAATTTAGATAGATAGATAGATAGCTCTTTATTGTTCACCACACAGAAACATAGTACAGAGTAAAAGCATACATTTAAGGTAAAACAATGGGCGACCTTATCGCTGAGAGCGATCTCTTCCAGGCAACCTTGGAAGGATAAGAACTAATCAGAAATTGTCGGCGGTGTAGTTACGGAATAAAGTTTAGATAATCTATTGGACCTAAACCTACATATTTACTAATAGCCATGTAGGTACATAAGTACCTACTCAAGGCACAAGCTAACTTAACCTAACTAGCCTAACATGACAAACTAAGCAATTCTAATACGAAGGTACTTGAATTTAAACTGTTTTTATACAAAATATCTGTATGTGATAAATTAATCTAACTCTTACTTAGTTTTACAAAGACTTGTATGTATAAGTTTTCCAAATTCCTACATAAACAGTTTTATCTATTGAATAATGATAATTACTCACTGATCTATCAATGAATAAATAAATAAAGTTAACTAGGCAAAGCAAAATATACCGTCTTCGGTAGCTATTAAACCTTTATTTCTAATCTCTCCACCAAGGGGCTGGGCTCTGATAAGCTTCTAATTAATCAGCCAAACCCACAGTATTAAACATTTTACGATCTTTCAGTTGAAGGTAGGGCACGGGTGTTCAGAAGTGCTTTTAGTAGTGGTTTCAACATTTTCAGCTGCAAGAGGCCTGGAATACCTACAATGAAACAATTGAACCAGGGGCGAAACAATGACGCATTTTCAGAATTATCATAATTATATTGTTTATAAATTGGCTGTGTAATCATAGTTTTTAATAATAAATTGTTCGGTCAGAGTTTTTAATTTTCCATCACACTTTGGCAAAGAAAATAAAAAATCATTTACAAAACTTTTTATGTTGACTGTGCTACTTTAATATGCAATTATGGCCAAAATAATCTAACCCAGATATATTAGAATTTAATAATTTAAAATTTGAGATTGGTTCAATTTTGACATTACATTATTAAATAATGAAATTTAGTTGGGGGAGGCCTTTTTGCCCAGCAGTGGGAAGAAATAGGCTAAGGAAAAAAATGAAGTTAACCCTATTTTACTTGTGAGATCATTTTATCAAAACTTTGTAACCCCATTCTGAAGTCTAAGAGGCGTCTATATAAATAAGCAGCTACTCACACAAACGACATCGCCTACGCATTGAGAACACAACAAAAACATGAGATTTCCTTACCCGATAGCGTCTCTCTTTGTTAGGAAGTCCCTTAAAAGATTCCCTACACCTCTTCACTATGAAGACATATTGCGTTTCGCGTTTTTGAACTCGCGATTTCGACGCGTATTTACATATTCACACTCGCATTACTCCTAGAGTACGTCGAGATGAGATGTGGGCGTGTGTGCAACTTGAGTGTGTGGAGTCAGCTTAACAATACCAGTGTATCTAGACCTCTTTTACCTCCCGCGTCTGTACATAAATGAAGCGACATTGCCGGTGACGTATGCAAACTAAGAGATCTCAAATCGATGGTGATATACGACGTAGGCTTTCGCCGATGTGTGTGCGTGTGTTGGTATGCCAGTCGCCTCTAGGCGCGCAATAGACGGGGGTGGGCAGCCAAGAGGATGGGGTATAAAGGAAAACCATTTACATTTGAGCGATTCGTCCAATTTAAAATTCCTACAAGATAGCTTAGACACGGGTGCCATTCTTTTGAAGCGCGGTGGTCATAATGCAAGGGGTAACTATTTGAAGTGCTGCGGAATTTTGTATTGGGAAATCTATCTAGAGTTATGTCACTATTGATTTGATGAAAGACTCATGAACTAGATACGTTTTCTAGGCTGATGTGTCACGTCCCGATTCGTAGATTGGTTCGGGTTTTCTGGAGAAATATGTCACCGTTTTGCGAAGGTATCGTTATGAATATGAATCTAGGGTGCGTCAAATCAGTCAGGGAACGTTCCATCAAAACGTCATAGGTCGCTCTCAGGACAAATTTGCCCGCTTGCCCACGTCCCACGTTTTACGAGCCGAGCCGACGAAGATTCAGCACCCAAGGGACACATTCCGCCTCCAAAAACTTTACCCGTTACAAATTTGTTTTTTTTCTGCCTTATCTGCTCCCCGCGCTTTTGGCAAACCTAATTCCGTATTCAAAAATATTTCTGCAAGTATTGTGCTCGTACGAGAACGTTTTATTGCCGCCCATATAGCGTTTTAAAAGTTAGCCAGTTTAGCTACGCGGTCGTGTTTTGTTTGTTGCGTAGGTACTATGGTGTCACTTTTATGTTTTTCTCTATAATTATTATTGTTGTTTGATAACTGTGCCGTCTTTGTTGTTCGAAGGCATTGTTTTTTATTCCTTGCGTAGTTAAGAAATGGTAAGCGTGACAAAACAATAAAAACTCGTGACTTGTAAGTCTAATCGTGAGCAAATACGTGTTCGGGTAATTCTCCCTATGAAATCATGTAGAGAATAAGAAAGTTCATAAAAGAGGTGTTCCAATCAAATTTGACACGAACGTAGACAATAAATTATGCTAGCAACTTATTTTGCATTCATGGAATATTCTTAACCCTTCAATAGACTGGCTCACGGATGGCCATACGGATAATCAAACAAAATATTTAGTACCTAAATTGTTTGATTTTAGTTAGTTTACTTAAGAAAATTATATCAAATATAGTGTAACATATTTTTTGTATGAACACTAAGTTTACTCATCATTATAATGTGAGGTATTATAACAAGGATCATAAATAATAATCTAGGCTTGGTCACATGGCACTGCCACCTTTTTTTAATACCGACTAAAACCCCTGGGGTGTTCTTCTGCTGTGCTGAGTTTGTTGCCTGTTCTTGTCGGCGTTGGTCGCGTGGAACTGGCACCTAGAGTCACCTAGTATTGAGGCGTTTCAAGGTGATCCTTGTGATTTTATTGAATAAACATATTTTGACTTTGACTTTGCTTGGGAGGAGGTTACGGGTGTGGTTTGCACCCCGGCGCTATCAGCATCTGTCCTTGCGGACCCATCTCCTTGCTTATATTCCTCTCTTGCCTAGCAAGCTCTTTTTTATGTGAAGGAACCCTGAACAACGGGGTGCCTTCCCGCTCTGATCACCGCTCTCACCGTGCAGGCGACAGATTTCTAGCTTTATGACGTTTCAAAGTGGTAATTTGCGCAAAAAAAACTTACTTGTTTTTGACTTGGACTTTTACGATTTTTACCGAGGAAAATGACGTATGCATCAGAGGGTTAGACGGCCTACAATGGGACATAAGGGCATAAAGTGGCACGTGGGTGCTCCATTCATATTTCGAAGCCAATTGGCTGGTAATTTCAGAGGTCTACGGATAAAGCATTCAGGTGGAATTGAACTGAGCTTAAATGGCACTGCGGATTCTTGAACCGTCCTTGCAATGGCTTGAATGAAATTATCGGAATAATAGAGAGTATAGCAATGTGGCCGTGCAGCTATGCTATAAACCTTTAATGTACCTTTCTGTGCCGTGGGTTCAGTCCCAACCGAGAACAAATATTTATGTGATGAAAATATATGTATGTTCTCTGTCTGGGTGTTATTACGTAAAATATTATGAGGACATATTTACAGAAATTATATAAGTTGTACGTAATCAGCTCTCTGGCTCCCATATCACAAGTTTTGAAGAGAAAGAGCTGTGTGGAATGTCCTACAATATAACAAAATATTGAATAGTGATATAAAAGTTCCGTTTGCCTAGTAAAAGTAGTATTATATATAAATGAGTATAGGTAGATTTATGCAAACCAGTAAACAATATAGGAAACCGAAGGAAACTGGCATGCCGTAGTACCTTTGCAAAAACATGTGTCAAGTGCTTGAAATGAGCCTCTTTGAGGCGCACTTTTTAATCCTTTCACCACACTTTCCTTTTACCCCCAATTCGCACGAAGCGCTTCGCTTCAACCTTCATTATGCAAACCGCTAAGGAGTGGAACTCGTTACCGTCGTCTGTCTTTCCTGACCATTATTACATAAGTCTCTTCAAGGCAAGAGTGTATAGGTGTCTTCTAGACCGTTATGCTTCACCGTAGGCTACATCGTCGCTTACCATCAGGTGAGATTGTAGTCAAAGGACGGTCTATTCAGTTTAAAAAAAAAACACAGTTTCTATAGAAACAAGAAGAACAAGTAGACCAGCAGTGTTCTGAAAATCCAAAAAAATGGCGTGAGCGTCTATTTCCATAAATATTTCAAGTTGCATGTCATGCCTTCTCCAGGCGACATTTCAGATACAGTTTCAATTTGATTTCCTTCACATTTCATTTTTAAGTAGCAATCACAATGTTATTTCCATTCTAAATCTGTTTTACTACCCACGTGGTGATACAATTTACTTTCCTCAAATGTTACTTCGTGCTAGTTACCTTATATATTTATCTATTACTAGCGACCCTCCCGCGCACCCCTGCTTCGCACGGGTGCACATTGTTTTTCTACTATATCATGCATGTATTATACATATATATCTTTTTCTTGAATCACTCTATCTATTAAAAAAAACCGCATCAAAATCCGTTGCGTGGTTTTAAATATTTAAGTGCTTGTTTAAACTCCGTAATTTCATACAAGTGTGAGTACCTACCCACACAAACCACTAGAGATATATAGGGTACAATATTATATGAAAACTGTACTAGATATTAAAGTTTAAGAATAAAAAAAAAGCATACTTAGGGATATAGGGACAGAGAAAGCGACTTTGTTTTATACTATGTAGTGATTTGATTTTTGAAAAGGTCAAAATTAAGAAAGCAAAACGGTCGTCAAAGGTACCTACATTTCATCAGAAGGATCACCAATATGTTTTATTAACAACTAATATTTGTATTATAATATTTACTCGGTGATCTTCAATGACCAGTTTTTTTATCTGAATAAAGGTTCATTGTTCGTCATTAATTTATAATAAACCTCATAAAAATAATTAGAATGAAACATACGGTCGGTACCTACGGTCTGCAGGCCTATTGGCTATCTCGGTGGATATCTCCTAGTGAAGATCACTCGTCAAAGTGTTTTGATATTGACGAATCGTCAACGTCAGTCACCGACCCCAATTTGTTAGTCACCGTAACACTATTTTGACTAGAGATTGCGATTGTCTACGCATAGTGGACAACAAATTGATGACATTACCTATTCGTCAAAGACACTACTCCGAGGCAGTGTTTAATGAATATTATTGATAGGCACCGAAGCCGTTATAGGTAATAAACCGCCTAAAACAAAAATATCCTAAAATATAGTACTGTAATAATCAAAAAGTATTACTAAACTTAGCCGTATAATATTCGATGACATCGTCGTGAATGAATGAATGAAAGTTCGGTGTACAACCGAAGCCAGTTAGTCACGGTCACTGTAAAAGATAGCCAATAGGCCTGCTGGTATGGAGTACTGCTGTCACCTGTGGGATGGCTCGGCTAAGCACCAGCTTGCTGCCCTGGACTCAATAGAACGCAGAGCTTTCAGGATGGTAGGTGAACAAAACATGGCGGAGACTAAAGTCCAGAGTCTCGATCACCGTCGTAAAGTTAATTACATTATGAAAAGTGACTATCTTGCTAGCAACTGCTTGTCTATTTCAGTCAGTGTTTTTATTTTGGACGTATATAATTATGTCTATATAATAATCTAGGTATATAATTATGTCTATATAATAATCTAGGTACATAATTTTGACGACCTCTGTGGCGCAGCGGGCGAGAGCCTGCCTGCGACGCAATAGGTTGCGGGTTCGATTCCCGCCTTGGAACAAATTTGTGTACGATCTGCAGAAATTTGTTCCGATGGTCTGGGTGTTTTCTATGTATAAGAAAAAAAAATATCTATCTATGTAGGTATATAATGTATAAAATATATCAGTTATCTAGTACCCATAACACAAGCTTTGAATAGCTTACTTTGGGGCTAGATAGTGCTGTGTGGATTGTCCAGCATTATTTATTTATTATTTATTTATAATATACAGGGTGTCCCAGAACTCAACGTCAAGCCGAAACGGGGCGACAGGATTGATTGTAAACATCATGAGAAAAATCAGAAAAAAATTGATATAAAAAAAACATTAATTTTGACTGTGGTTCTTAGAAATATTATTTAGGGTTACGGTTCCAAAGTTTAAATAAACAAAAATAATAAAAATTAACCACAATAACCGAAAAATGGTTACAGATTGACCAAATTTCTAGGTTTCTAAATGCCCATAGTTTTCAAACTGCATGGGATTGATTTTTATTCTGATTTTTCTCATGATGTTTACAATCAATCCTGTCGCCCCGTTTCGGCTTGACGTTGAGTTCTGGGACACCCTGTATAATCTTTCTATTTCCTCGTAAAAACATCTCTGTTACCGCTTTGACCTTTATCAAAATAGCCAGTTATATTATTATTATAAAAGCATACCTCGAAACAATATTGCACATTTATCTCTAAGTCATAATTTTAAAGACATCAACTAAATTGCGCAATTCAGATAAACTGCAGTTATTTTGTATTGCAATTATAATTTGCAGTTCTGCTAAAACCTTTTACATATTAAAATCATGCAAATGTTCTTGTGTACCACTTAAATACATATCAATTATAATAACTAACACATTTGTAGTCACTTTGACTGGCTTATCTAATACATTTCTTGGCTGTACAAAAATAATGGAAGTGCACGCGTAGTAAACAAATCTAAGCAGGAAATTATTGATAGTTTTTTTTTTTTTATACAACTAGCTGATGGAACAAGCAGATGGCCCACCTGATGTTAAGTGGTAACCATCACCTATAAACAAAACATTGCCCCGTAGGTCACGCAGAATAGGAACGTGCCCTAAGATGCACTGCCTGGCGTCCATCAACTTGAGGCATACGGATGTTAAGCCTCATGTGATGTTTATTACGATTATTGTAAAGCTTCATTGATTTGATTCGATTTCACACTCTATTTTTGCACCCAAATTTAAGCATATTGAACAAACATTCTGGATACAACATTTAGATTTGAAATGATATGGGTAGGATATTACGGTAATAGATATAAAATTTTTATTAAGAATTTTTACAATTATGGGTCACACACATAAAATACAGTTTTACTTTACACAAGGTAAAAAAGATCAATGCATTTAAATAATTATAATGTATAATTAGCTCATAACTCGTGAAATATCAAAAAGGTTACTTGGATCGAGTAAAAATTATTCACTTTAGCATTCGAATGCATAACCAATTTGCATTTAGACAGCCATTCCGACTGACTATTGACAAACTTAAAAAGGGGTGGATACAATCGAGAACTATAAAAAACCTTTTTGTTATCAGTAGAGAACGTTATTAATAATTAAATCATGTGTTTCGTTCGAAAGAAGAATCATGTGAACATTTTAGTTACAATATCTTCGTCTTTTTGTGTCACTAGTATTTTTCGAAACAGTTTCAGTTTTCAGTGTAAGGTTTTTAAGTGCGCCCAAAAGGCTCCTTTCGAGCATTTGACACACACGTCTTAGAACTTTTTAGGTTCTTCGACATGCTGGATTTCTCGCGATGTTTTTACTGTCACTGACACATAAATTATACTGACACATAAGTATCTTATTTCTGTATAACCATTTTTGAACCCACGACCTAGGGGTCAGAACCACTAGTGCTCTAGACTGTGATATAAAATTTTACATCACTGCATAGTGTAAAACAAAGTCGCTTTCTCTGTCCCTATATGCCTATGCCCCATGTCCCTATGTATGCTTAACTTTAAAACTACGCAACGGATTTTAATGCGGTTTTTTTAAATAGATAGAGTGATTTAAGAGAAAGGTTTATATGTATATTACATGCATTATATGTGCAGCCGTGCGAAACAGGGGCGCGCGGGCGGGTCGCTAGTCTCCTATAATATAATAGCTATCTCTAAAAAAAATTGCATTCCGTAGATAATCATGATGAATAAAGTCCAATTAAAATTACCAAAGAACCTACCTACAATATGTAAGAGCTATGTTGGCATGGAAAAAGGCAATAATGCAGCCCGTGTTCTTAATAAAAATAGTTCACAGAAGCTTAAAATGCTCATCTACGGAGCGCTACGGAAGCCCTGAATGCCTATTACGTGAAATCGTTCGCAATTTCCTTACTATCCGTTTAAACGGTTTGCAAATGCCGATTTTCCGATTTCGCATACGTCATAATTCTTGAGCATACAATACAATTGCAACTCACTACTTAGTACCAATTTCCGTGTATTTGTTCGGCTGCAAGACAAATCACTTTGTATAGGTGTGTGTGGGTAATGATAGTAATTTTGTAGAATGCTACCGCTGATTGTGAATGTAATAATAATTTTTTTGTAACTTTACTTTTCCCTCATCTTTTCTTAAAGACCTAGTATATTTCATATACAGGGACTAAAATAGCTCTTTTACCTGGAACTAAGGAGTAGTGTTTTGAATTTAGAATGTAAATATGGTAACTAAAAGTACCAATAACCAAAGAAGCAAATTGGGTGTATGTTGTGTTTAGACAAGTAAAACCATTATTATGACAAATTGCTAGCTTAAATCCGTATAGTCTAATCACAGAACCGTATCACACTAGAAGAACCATACTAATAAATAAAAATAAAATAATGCTGGACAATCCACACAGCACCATCTAGCCCCAAAGTAAGCTACTCAAAGCTAGTGTTATGGGTACTAGATGACTGATAAATTTAATACATTATATACTTACATAGATAGATATTTTTTATTATATACATAGAAAACACCCAGACCAACGGAACAAATTTCTGCAGATCGTACACAAATTTGTTTCGAGGCGGGAATCGAACCCGCAACCTCTAGCGTCGCAGGCGGACTCTCGCCCGCTGCGCTACTGAGGTCGTCAAAATGTTTAGACAAGTAAAACCATTATTATGACAAATTGCTAGCTTAAATCCGTATAGTCTAATCACAGAACCGTATCACACTAGAAGAACCTTACTAATAAGAAACATTAAATCAAAGACACAAACTAAGTTCCCACTAAAAAAGTAGAAAAAACTAACGACTTAGAAGCACGCATCGAAAACTTGGCCGAATTAAAAGTTGCCGGTAATAAACAATAAAAAATACCAAACAAGCTATTTTGATAGGAGTTTTAGTAATCGCAAGTTGGATAAATAGGGTAGAATACAAGGCTTTCTGTGCCTTTATGGGGTATGGTGGCTATACAAAGTTTTTGACTGAACCTGTAATGGGATGGAAGATTAAACGGCTATTTGAAACTAGTAAGGACTTCTCGTTCTGTTTTTGGAATATAAAGTCTATTAAGACGGCCCCTATTCGACAGACTGACGACTTTGTGAAGGTCGCAGAAATTCGGTGGATGGAGAGTGTTCAAATCGTTTGTACTGGAACGGATTGGAGGAGGATTATGTCTCGCGAAAGACAATAATCAGCTCTAATGATTTCCATGAGGATTACCTCTGTAAAGATAAATTTAATTAAAAATAATAAAATAAAATAAATAAATAATGCTGGACAATCCACACAGCCCCATCAAGCTCCAAAGTAAGCTACTCAAAGCTTGTGTGGGTACTAGATGACTGATATATTTAATACATTGTATACTTACATAGATAGATATTTTTTATTATATACATAGAAAAAACCCTATGTCTAACACATATGACACCACTATGACTTTATTACAAACACTTTTATGCATTATGCAAACAATATTACAATAAAAAAAATATGTTCAAGTAATAAAAGCAGGTGATATTATAAATATTTGAGCCACTGTGATTGTCATCTCATCACAATAAGTGATCGACGCATGAAATGTGTCCCATATGGCCAAAAGCTTCCAATATTATGCAGTATTTAAAGCTCTAGTCAAGAAGTTCTATCTTGAGATATGATTTTCGTCATCATCTGGTTTGTGATAGGTATTATATATTATATTATATAGTATTTTATATATCCATATTAGTATTAATGTATTTATTTCTGTTATGTATTATGTAAGTGTGTATGTATTTTATTTTCATTTATCTATGTAGGTATGTATGTATAGGCTGTGTAGTTAGGTATGTTGTTTAATTTGTTATTTTGTCATCATGTTATTTTGGTGCACCCAAACCAACCATCTTTTTATATCGGCTCCTCTCCATCCAAAGGTTGTCTGGAAGAGATTGCTTGTTAGCGATAAGACCGCCCATTGTACATATCTCTTTTTTTATACCTTGTCTCATTTTTTTGTTAGTTTGTAAGGTGTACAATAAAGCATTTTCATTCATTGATTCATTATGATAAGTGCCCTTTTAAGGCGGTTAAAACCTTTTATAAAATTTAGTTTTAAAATTTCGAGGTTTGATAATATAATTATTTAAAAACAGAAAACAGTCGTTCAAGTCAAATTAAAGCAAATGAACAATATGGCGACTTCGCTATAATTTTATCTTTTTGATAACATACACGTTGCATATGATTCAGTTCCTAGCAGGGATTTCCTATTGTCAGTCTTTTAAATTGAATCAGTCGCAAGCATTACGCACAGCCAATTTGCGATGATATCCTACTTCAAAGAGCAGCAAAGAACACGCGTAAGGAATTTTTAAGAATCAGATGTCGACTTATGCTGGCCGTAACAACATGAACCTTCTCAGACAATAATGGCTAGTAGCGGCCAGCCTGTACGAGTATGTACCTAAATTAGACGCAACAGATGCAAGAGATTTCAATTCTCACTCTTCTGCTTCTTCTTCATAACTGACTTCAAAAGACTAAATAGCACCACATGACAAGCACCAGCTTTCGATTTAAAAAAGAACCGTCAAAATTGGTCCACCCAGTAAAAAGTAAAGAGGTAACAAACATAAAAAAACAGTCGATTTGACATCCTACTCCTTTTTTTGAAGTCAGTTAAAGCGAAGTGTCTGAAGGTCCGTCTTTGTTACACTGAAACTGCTTCAAGACTTTGATCCCCAGGCACGTTAGATATCCCCTCAGATCTCTTAGTACTATATACGAGCATACAAATAACTAGCGTCATTAACTCCCGTCAGTAGATTCAGGAAACCGAGAATCAAGAAGCCACTAGCCATTAGCCCAACAAACAACCACTTAGTCAAAGAAAATAAAAAATTGCCATAAGTATGTGCAATTACAAAAAATGGCCATAATGATACTAGTTAAGCATTCACAAACGATGTAGGAAAATTCTTAATACGACATTGATTAGGTTGTAGTCATGACAATCGAGCTGCATAGGCTGCAATTACTGATAAAGCAGGTTTTTGGGCCTGTTTACCGATCCTCACGACTCAGTTGGCAGTTTAGCTCAGCCTTGTGCGATGTAGGTCTTGAGTTCGATCCCTACCGAGAAAAAACATATTTTGCGTTTAGATAAGCTTGTTCTATATAGTTCTGTGGACAGTTAACCAATATTTACTTATTATTTACCTATTTAATTTGATGTGCATTATTTTGCCTGTTTATATTTCAATGTTTTTATCAATTCGTTATTAGTTTTTTTATAATGCAATTGAATTAATTTTTATTAGATAGCAGCCGCGCTTCCGCGCGGCACTTTGCTGCTAATTTGAAATGACTTGACTATGTATAAAATATCAGATCTGGTCACAAATACAGCAAAGGCTACAAACGAAACTCCATAATGATACCAAAGTGATGACATATTATGGAACTGAGACTTCACGTGGTCGCTTACCATTGACTTTGTACAGAAGCTAAATAAAAGTTGCACTACGACATATGAAAGAAGTTGTACAAGAATTGATTTGAAAGTTCTAAATGAGGAAATCTGTAGAAGAAGCAAGGACACCAACGTATCTCTCAGGATTCAAAGTGACAATGGACAGGCTTGTAAAACTGATAACCGCTGGAATATAAAGGTTCTAGAAAAATTACTATACAAACCAAAAGACGAACCTAAGATTTATGACGACACAAAATCGCGTGAAGTCTTTTGCAGTAGAAACAGCAGTGAAATAAAGTTTGTTATAAAACCCTTTTAACCGGCATTCTACTTCTTCTTTGGAAGGGCCTGTTGGTATAATGACAATTTAAAGACTAAAGGTCGACTTTATTATCATATTGTATGATTCTTGTAGAACTATTAGCCCTTATGACAATAACGTAGGTAATGATATTGTGCACGCAAACGTTTTCTTATCGGTGTTGCGTTATAGGACTGATATTAGTTTTTACAACGCTGAAAAGTTAGAATATTTACATTTTACTGGGATATTAAGGGTTGTAAAAGACACTTTACCGTTTAAGAGCTCTCTACAATAATGTACTCGTAGCTTGGAGTTTGTTTATCAATTATTATGACATGCGATATTTTACATGCAAGAGTTTTGTTATCCGCAGTGTTTTTTATTTACACTAATATTATAGGATAGGATATTAAGGATATTAGGAGACCTTTGTATTTTTGTATGTTCGAATAGGCTCAAAAACACTGGTCCGGTTTCAAAAATTCTTTCACCTTATTACATTATACATAGATACTTATAGTAAAAAAGTAAAAATTTAATACAACCAATTCATGTTTAAAAAAATATAATCTAAATCTTGATATGTAACAAGCAGATGGCCCACCTGATGTTAAATGGTAACCATCACCTATAACAAAACATTGCCTCGTAAATCACGCACGTAAAGACCTTACGCTGCATTGCGCTGCGTCCATCAACTTGAGGCATACAGGATGTTAAGCCTCATGTGCCAATTACACCGGCGACCGCACGCGTTGCTGCTTGGCGGCAGAAAAACGCGTGGTGTATTCCCCGTAGTACTTCCCCGGACGAGCCCTTCACAAAGAGTTCTACTACTACTCAATTCGTCTATATCTATTATTATAAAAGGTTACCTTTCCATGCGGATTAATAGCTTAATTAATGGAAATTGCATAAAATAATGAAAAATCGTTCAGGTTAGTAGGGGGTAGGGGGTGGTTCACTAATTTATTAACCACGGCCATTGATGTACCCACCATCAGAAATTAACTTCACCCATATTGCCTTCATCATGCATAGTATGTAGATACTGTATCTTAATGGTTTTGATACTTGGAGAAAATACTTCTCAAATCTCCCGATAGAAAATTGCATCTATATGAAAAGTCTGGCAGCCTAGTTTTTTTTAAGATAACGCTATGTTTTGGATGACAAAGCATTAACAATCGGACACAAAAATTAACCAGAACATTATCTCTGTGGTCAGTATTTAATAACTGAAGATCGTGGTCATTCAAGGATGTCTTTCCTGTACTGGAGTGGACTTGGCTCCAGCGCTTTCGACTGGTGGCCATTCGGATCACATCGCAGCTCTCCTCTATAAGCTCATCCGTCCTCAATATAAGTAGTATATCTTAAATAAGCTATCTGGTTCCCATATTACAAGTTTTGGTTTAGTTTGGGGCTGAGTGGAATGTCCACCTATATTCATTTATTTAAAAGTATCAAAACTGTTAAATCCAACTGTATTGGTAACGTCACGGCAGCTCCTAATAGGCTTGAAATTTTCTTATAGCACAACTTTTACATAGATTTTCTTGGGGGTGGCTGCTTACATTAACTAAGGTAGGTGTATGTAGGTAATATAGGGCTATTAAGGTACTAATCTAAATTGATGGAGCGTCCGAAAACTGGGCAAGTTTTTATATTATTAGTAATTTCTTTGGCGTAAAATAATATGATGAACTTAGTTTATAGTATCATTACTTAAATGTGATCGTTTTGTGTGTTTTTTATGTTTGTGTTTATATTTTTATGACATAATATTGCAATAAATTTAGGGATTTTATATAATTACACTACTCTGAAATGATAGGTACCTAATTATATTTTTTCTAGTCATAATTATATGAAAGTGCAACGTTTAGATATTATTACGATTGTAATAAGATCGTAAAACATAAATCCTACTAATATTATAAACGCGAAAGTTTAGTAGACCGTGGTCTTCTTCATCTGATGATGATAATCACATGCCCATTATTTCAACGCATTAATTCACTGTCATGTGAGACTCATTGGCGATCAATTATCCACAATTTGAAGCACTTGCTGACTGGCATGACGACAATACCACCAATTATCATAACTAAAATCAAATGAACCTTATATGAAAGTGACAAAGGCGAGAAAGGCTCAGCAGAGGTAGGTGACTTTAGCAATTTGTACGTGAGCACTAATTGTGCAGAGTGGTAAACAGTGCTACTTTCAAATGGCAGAGCTATTGTCTAATAATTAGCAGTAGCGATAGCAGATAGTAGCAGGAAAATGAGTCACAACAAGACGAACACGACAAACATCCTCGTAAATAATAGCGAAGAAACTTGATTATTGAACTTTAAATGACACTGCTATCGCTATCGCTGTTGCTTTTACTTAATCAGGCTGCGGTTTAGGTTTGCTTTTAGCAAGTTAAAGTTAATTAAAGTGTTTTGGGTCAAGATTGTCACATTCTTGAATAGATCTGTATGCCTCAAGTTGATGATCGCAGGGCAGTGCATCGTAGGGCATGTTCCAATCGTGCGTGACTTACGAGCCAATGCTTTATAGGTAATGGTAACAACTTGACATCAGGTGGGCCCTACGCTAATAGAGTACTAGTGTTCTAGCAGTAATAACCCCGCCTTTCGGTATTAAGGCCGCGGGTTCGAATCCAATCGTGCAAATCGTGCACCTCTTGTTTTTTCTACCTGAAATACATCTTAAACCCGACATATTGCAAGGGCGGGGCTCAAAAATCAATGCTCCGACCATAAAATTAGAGCATCGACGTTTGAACCAGTTTGTATACGCATAAGAAATTATGGTATTCCTTAGGTGTGGTATACCTAAAAAAGTTTATGCGTTTACAAATTTTTGTAAAATATTTAGGGATGAAAACAGTGATCACAGTAGCCAAAATCACCTTCACCTCCTAGTGACATAACCGTATGCTATAGGGTAATCTAAGCTAGATTTTTGAATACCACGTTTTTACTATTTGTCCATTGCGAACAATATCACAACACCTAAAAAAAAGTACCTCCTTGCAGCTGAAAAATAAAGCAATCAAACCACACCACACAATTAGTCCAGATTGCTCATTAAAGCCATCACAGATTCATGCAAATGACCCCATCTACATACACACATACGCACAGACAATCAGCACCAATCAATAATCTATTGGCATGCTTAATAACTAGCCAAGGATGTCAGCCGGCCGGTACTGACAATAATTGGTACACACCGA
Organism: Plemyria rubiginata; assembly: GCA_963576535.1. NCBI lineage: Eukaryota > Metazoa > Arthropoda > Insecta > Lepidoptera > Geometridae > Plemyria > Plemyria rubiginata. The sequence continues at coordinate 7,194,082 of OY754917.1, read as the reverse complement.
TGGAGCGTCATTTACATGGTGGGAGATACTCGCACGATTTTTGATAAATAATTTGATAAAAATATTGAGTGTGTTAGGCTATTTTCCATATTGCTATTTTGTTTCACGTATGTGTTTAGGTAACAATTAAATGTATTTTTTCTTTTTCTGAATATTTTTTGCTGCAAAGTTCATGTGAAACAATTGCGTATAGTTTTATTGCGATTATGAAACAAAATGAACATAAAATCGGACAGTATGATATAAAATTCTCACATCTTTTTGGCATTCATGGTTATTTCTGAAATAATATGTTAGGTAACGACAATTATTATGATTAAAAACATAAACACATTTTTAGTTTTTCTATGTATGAAAATTTGTTTTTTTTATGAGACAAGTTTACATGTAAATTTTATCATAATTATTCAAAGTTATTGAGTGAGATTTTATACCAAATACATAGCTTTAATATTTTATTTGTCTTTATTATTTGTGACCGTTGTATTTTCTGACAATCGTTTATTCGTGACGATAAATTACCTCCGTCTAAATGGCGTTACATCGGTACTTATACATCGATGATAATTGGATGCTCTCAATAATAAATGGAATAATTAGAGAGATCGTTGCTGTTTTGATTGGGGCGGTTGACATTTGATTATGAATTTTGCCTGAATTATGAGGTGGTCGATTCTGCAGTGCAAGTACCGTTCTTATCGATCGCTTAATTGACATTTAGAATCGCCAAAAATTTGTTTTAAAAATGGTTTCAACAATGGATAAAACCATTTTTAACGAATTTTGACGATCCTAAATGTCAAATCAAGCGATCGATAAAAACAGTACTTGCACTGCTGGTGTCGTGAGGCAGACTAGAAGGCTAGAAACTTCCTTCCTTCCTAGGTGGAAAGTAGGTAGGAAATGTGCAATATTCCCTAATAATTTAATTTACGTATTTAATCCTTCAGTTTCCTCACCCTCTTCCAACATAACTTCAGGGCATATATTTCTTTTATTAATTAGGAAGAACTATTTCGAGCCTTCTCCAGCCGCCGACTTTTTGCATTTCGAAGACGATGGTCATCGGTACTGTGCGCTGTGCCCATACCTATCGATACTTCTTGCCTGTTCTTCTAAGCTTGGTTCCGTAGATTCTTTACTTCAAAGCCTTTTGATTTAACTGAATAATGCATTTTGGCTCGAACTTCATTGTGGGGGCGCGAGGGTTTCTGAAATAATCAATTCTTAAAAAAAGAAGTAATCGATTTTATCATCTCGGATCGTTCCTGCATTTCTTTATTCTGTGGCTTAGTCCTAGACTCATCTAAATGACTCTGTTTGAAAGTATGTACACGAATGTTTATTTTTAATTAAACAGACTTGTGTACGCAAATCAGTAGAAGTAGACCTCCTGGGAGCCAGTCAAGCCCACGCGCCTTCGAACCGTCAATAATGCGGGGAAGTAAGGGTCCCACTCTTTGCCCAGCGATTGTTGTCCGGCGTTAATAAAACGGCGTATATATTAGATATTTTGACAGTTCTAAGCTGTTTGTAACTAGGTGTAACTACACAATGGTGGTAAAGTTGGACAGCGTTTATGGCAGTATCGTACAAAAACATAAATTTTCTCTTTCTAAATTCGAATCAATAGTTTTTTTAGTACGGATACGTTAGGACACACTGCTTCCACGAACCTGCTGGGAGGTCCCAGTAGGCGGTGAGGTGATACTCCGACGTGGCGCGTCCCCGGGTTGCGGATAGGGGGTCTCGGTTTGTCGATAGCTTCGAGTTTGAAGCTAGCGACAGACCGGCGCGGACAAAACACCACACACGCGCACATCCACGCACACTCTGTGCCTGGATATGCGTGTGTGTGTTTTTAGAGGTAGGAAGGGGGGATAAGGGATGGCAAACCATACCTTATCTCGCCTGTTTAAATAGGATTAGGAGCTTCTCTGCGCGTTCCTCTGCTAATCAGAGGAAGTAGCGGATGAAGCGGGACGTGCTCGGCGTGCACTCGCACTGCCACCGAGTGGGCTAAGAAGAGTATCTTCTTAGCCAGCGTCCAAGGGCCTTGGCTTTGCTGCCTGGGCTGTGAGGAGTTCACCTCGTTAAAAAACTCGATATTTGTTAGGCTACGCAGCATAACAAATCACTCGGCTGGCAGGTCGTCCGTGACATTCTGTTTCAGGGTTTCAGGGACGACTTGTCGGCAGGGTGGGTTGGTCGATTTACCAGCCGCTACTGCGGATAGGGGACCTCACCCCTCAAAGAGGAAAAAACCCCCAAAAATGAAAGCGATTTGTAAAAAGGAACTACCCCAGGCGGGTACCGGCGTCCCCGACGTCGGAGAATCCCGCGGTGCTTCGGCATCCTGCCCCTCATACTCTGGGGGGGGCAACAATCGCTTCGGGAGCTCCGGGAGCTCACGTAAGGAGGTAGTGGTCTCGGCGAAGAGGAGCTTCGCGAGACCGGCGACGCCAGTGGCGAGTGATGCGGGAGAAGAGTCGGACGGCTCCTTAGCGTCCCTCTCTTCCCGATCGTCCGTTTTGTCGGACGTATCCCGCGTCATGCGGAGGGGGCGAAAGCCCAAAAAGGGTGGTGGAGATGGCGGGCCTGAGTCCAAGCGCGCCATGTTCTTGAAGGACAAGGGGGACATTGAAGATGAAATCTTCGACCCCCAAGTCCCGCCAGAGGCGACGAGGGCGAAGTTGCTTCTCCCTCAGCCAGAGGAACTGGCGAAGGAGATGCAGGCGCTCCCCTCTCAGGAGCTGGAGGCCTGCATGACGGTGGAGCTGCAGACCATCGAGAAGATTTCCGACAAGTCAGGGAACTTGAAGGGAAACCTTATCAAGGGTCTGCGGACGTCGGTGAGGAGAGCGGCAGCGATCTCTGCGGAGCTCCTGCTACGCACTGCGGTGGACGACAACGTTAAGCGGCTCGAGGCCGAGAACGCTGCGTTGCGTGCCCAGATGGCTGCCTTATCCGCCAAGGTGGAGAAGATGGTTAGCTCCCAGGCCGTCGCTGATGCCAGCGCGGCCAAACCGGCGGCGGTGACTCCACCTGCCACCGGGGGAGACTGGGAAGGCCGGTTGATGGAGCGCATCGGCGCTCTAATGGACAGGAAGTTGGCGGTGGCTGTGGGTGCCATGCCTCCTTCAGTCCAACGGGGTGTCGCTGCTCCAGCAGCGCAGAAGGGGCCGTCTGGCAAGGGGAAGGCAAACGCCCGACCCACGCCTGTAACTCCTCTGCCACCTGTGCAGTCGCAGACTGCGGGGACACAAGCGTCGCAGACGCACGAGTCTTCGTGGGCGACAGTGACAGGGAGGAAAAAGGCCGCAAAGAAGAAGGCCCCAGGGCCAGCGCCAGAGCCGGCGCGGCCTGGCCCAAGTGCTGGTCCGAAACCTGGCCCGAAAGCTGGTCCCAACGCTAGCCCCAAGGCTAGCCCGAAGACTAGCAAGAAGGCCAGGAAGAAGACAGGCAGGAAGGCGAAGCCTACGCGGCTGCCGACGTCTGCGGCGATTACGGTGACGGTATCGGAAGGGTCCGACGTCACCCTCGCTGCAGTCATGGCGGCAGCTAAGGCACGCATTAAGTTGGCCGATTTCGGAATCGACAACGTTCGATCCAGGAAGGCCATAACTGGAGGGCTTATTTTGGAGGTGTCAGGACCCGACTGCACCTCCAAAGCAGACAACCTGGCCGAACGCTTGCGCGTCTCCCTCGCGGATTTGGGTGTGCGTGTTGCGCGCCCAATGAAAACGGGGGAGTTGCGGCTTAAGGACCTCGACGACAGCGTCACACCTCAAGAGGTGCAGACTGCCGTTGCCGAGGCCGGCGGCTGCTCGGTCCTCGACGTGCGGGTGGGCGACATACGTCGCTCATCCAATGCCCTGGGCACGGTATGGGTCCGTTGTCCACTAGCTTCCGTGCGGAAGCTAGCCGCGGCAAAGCACGTCGTAGTAGGGTGGGTCGCGTCTCGGGTCGATTATTTGACCACGAGACCACTCCAGTGCTTCCGGTGCTTGGAGTACGGACACGTACGCAGCATGTGTTCGAGTACGGTGGACCGAAGCCACTTGTGCTACGCGTGCGGCGAGCCCGACCATCGGGCGAGCCAATGCACGAATCCGCGCAAGTGTCCACTGTGCTCGGACAAGGGCTGTAAGGCTGACCACAGGATGGGGAGCAAGAATTGCACCCCTCCTAAGGGCGCGAGGAAGTCTCCTCGCTCAGCCCCAGCATCGGAAGGCAAAGCGGCCCCAACAAAGGGGGCCGCTCAGTCGGGTCAAAACCCGCCGCCCCAGGAAGGCATGGAGGCCTCGTAATGGATCACACCATTCGAATCCTCCAGTGCAATCTGAACCACTGCCGAGGCGCGCAGGACTTGCTCCAGCAAACCCTCGCGCAGTGGTCGATTGCACTTGCCGTAGTCGCGGAGCCCTATCGTGTCCCGGGCCATATGGCTTGGTTCGGGGACGATATGGACTCAGTCGCTATATATTGGGGCGGCGGTCAAGGTGATCCCCACTGCGCCCTTATTGAAAAGGGCCAGGGTTTCGTGGCCACAGAGTGGGGTCATCTAGCCGTTGTGGGCTGCTACATCTCTCCCAATTGTACCCTCGTCGAGTACGAGGCGTACCTGGACGCGGTGGGAAACTGCATTCGCAGGTGCCTTCCGCGTCCTGCGCTTGTCTTGGGCGACTTCAACGCTCACTCACGTGAGTGGGGGAGTCCCCGAGACGATCGAAGAGGAGAGACAATCTTAGATTGGGCGGCGGGTATGGACCTTCGGTTACTCAATCGGGGGTCTGTAAGCACATGTGTGCGGTGGCAGGGTGAGTCGATCGTGGATCTTTCATGGGCGACTCCTTCTGCCACACACCTAGTTTCGGGCTGGAGAGTTGCGGAGGAGGTGGTCACTTTATCCGACCACCGCTACATCGTTTTCGATGTAGCCCTTCGCCCCCCCGGACGTGCGTCCCGCCGCAGTGGCAGCCAGCCGCGGCGATGGGCCCTCAAGCGGCTCGACAGAGATCTGTTCGAAGCCGCCACCATCGTCGCGGCCTGGTCGGAAGGCCTAGCCGGAGAGGATCTGCCCGATCCTGTTAGTGAGGCGGCCTGGTTCCGCGCAACGATGACGTCGATCTGCGACCTATCGATGCCCAGAACTGGGCCAACCAAGCGTGGGTCGGTGTACTGGTGGTCGGAGGACATAGCGCGGTTGCGTGCGACGTGCCTCCGGTCCCGACGCCTGTACACCAATACCCGGAGAAGACGGCGAGCCCCTGCCTCAGAGGTGGATAGAGCCTACGAGGTATACCGGAGCGCTACAATGGCACTTCAACACGCCATTGCCGACGCCAAGGCTCGGTCCTGGCGGGAACTCCTCGAGGGACTGAATAGGGACCCATGGGGGCGCCCGTACAAGATGGTACTGGGTAAGCTCAGACCGTGGGCCCCTCCGTTGACGGAAACCCTGGATCCTAGGTTTGTGGGAGACGTGGTTGACACACTCTTCCCTAGGATCCAGGACAGTCCCTCATCACCCCCCGTGTTACCATCGAGCCCGATTTCCTGGGACGATGAACTGGGGGTGACCAAAGAGGAGCTGGACCGAGCCGTGAAGCGCCTCAGGGCTCGAAACACGGCACCTGGCCCGGATGGTATTCCAGGCCGGGCATGGGTGTTGGCTCTATCCGCCGGATTGGGCGACCACCTTAGGCGGCTGTTTACCAGCTGTCTCCGTACAGGCGTGTTCCCCAAGGAGTGGAAGGAGGCGAAACTGGTCCTCTTGAAGAAGGATGGCAGGGTCGCGGATTCTCCCTCTGCGTATCGCCCCATTTGCCTGCTGGATGAGGCCGGCAAATTGTTCGAAAGAATAATAGCCGGTCGTCTGTGCACGCATCTCGCAAGGGTAGGCCCCGACCTGTCGGATGACCAGTTTGGTTTCCGGCAGGCTCGTTCGACAGTGGACGCGATTCTTAGAGTCCGTTCGCTGTCGAGCCAGGTAGTGTCCCGAGGCGGGAGGATGTTGGCGGTATCCCTAGATATCGTCAACGCGTTTAACTCCTTGCCTTGGAGGGCGATTAGGGAGGCCCTCGTGTTTCACGGGGTCCCCCCCTACCTGCAGGGGATTGTTGGAGCCTACCTGCGCGATCGATGTGTCCAGTATGTTGGCAGGGACGGTACATTGCACCAGAGGGAGGTGTCCTGTGGGGTTCCGCAGGGGTCCGTTTTGGGCCCGCTCTTGTGGAACCTCGCGTACGACGCGGTCCTGCGCATCGATCTCCCCGTTGGCCTACACGTCGTCTGCTATGCGGATGACACGTTGGTGTTGGCCGGCGGGGACGACTTCGAGGGGGCCAAGGGGCTCGCCGAGCTTGGGGTGTCTCGTGTCGTGGACAAGATCCACGAGCTGGGTCTGCGGACAGCGCCTCACAAGACCGAGGCGCTGTGGTTCCACAAATTCCCGAGGGGAAGGGAACCACCCAGCATGTCGGTTCGCGTAGGTGACGTCGACGTCCAGGTGGGGCGGTACCTCAAGTACCTGGGCCTCATCTTGGACAGTCGCTGGGACTTCGGGGAGCACTTCGGCCGCTCCGTCCCCCGGATTCAGAAGGTAGTGGGTGCGCTGCACAGACTGCTGCCAAATCTCGGGGGACCTAGGGAAGGCGTTCGCCGCCTCTATGGAGGGGTCGTGCGATCGATGGCACTCTACGGAGCACCCGTTTGGTCAGCAAGACTGGCGGGAGTTAGGCGCTATAGGCTATTGTTCAATAGTCTACAGCGTACTATGGCCATTCGTATCGCACGAGGGTATCGGACGATATCGTTTGAGGCGGCAACACTCTTGGCGCGGTTTCCGCCCCTTGACGTCTTGGCGGAGATGGATGCACGTGTGTATCGGCGTCTCCGTTGCAATGACGACGGGAGCGGAACCGCGCCCGCCGAAGTGCGGGTGCAGGAGCGCCGACGTGCGCTCGTGGAGTGGCGCGAGCGGTTCGACGAACCGCGCAGCTCGCGCCAGCGCATCGTTGGCGCCATTGCGCCAAACTTCGAAGCCTGGCTGGGAAGGGAGCATGGACACGTCACCTATCGCCTTACACAGGTACTTACCGGGCATGGATGCTTCGGTGAGTACCTGAGTAGGATCGGACGCGAACCGACACCACAATGCCACCATTGTGGATGGGATCGGGATTCCGCGCAGCACACGCTAGAGCAGTGCTCAGCGTGGAGCGTTGAGCGCGGAATCCTGATAAACAGGATCGGGCAGGACCTCTCTCTACCAAGCGTAGTGGAAGCTATGTTGGTAGACGAGACGGCTTGGAAGGCCGTGGCCTCTTTCTGTGAGACCGTTTTGGTTCGGAAAGAGGCCGCCGAGCGAGATCGGGAGAGGGCCGATCCCGCTCGGAGGAGGCGGCGGCGGGGTGCTGGCAACGGCCACCCCGCGCTGCCTGCCCCATGAGGGGCGAGTGTGGTACCCCCTGCCAAACAGGGGGCCTTTCGGGTCTGTGGGCGGTCGGAGCGAGGGCTCTGGCTGGTCAGCAGCGGACCCCGGGAGGGCGGCTGGCACATCGTGGCATGTGCAGCCGTAGCACCACGAGTGCTGGGGGCGGCAATGGATGTCGTTCCCGGGACGTGCTTTTTAGCGTTATGCGAGAGGGGCACCGAAATGTTCTTTTTAGAGTCGTCGGAGCCCCTTGACATGCATTGAGGCTGGCCACCGGGGTGGTTTTAGTGAGTCGACGAGTCCGTCAACCTCACACTACCCTATCGCATCCCTCGGTGCGGTAGGGTGTCTGTTTGCAGATTTCCTCCCCGTCAACAAAAAAAAAAAAAAAAAAAAAAAAAAAAAAAAAAAAAAAGGACACACTGCTTGCTCTTATGTCCTTGTAGTAAGTGTAATTTTACCTTGGTTTTATGCAGCTTGATCTGCACCCGTGCGTACATGGCATCAAATAGATTTACCCAGAATGTTGCAATTGCTTTAGCAGTGTTAAGTTCGTCTTGTCCGGGTTTTTTAATCCTAAGAAAATATAAGTATGAATTTACAAAACAGTATAATATTAATAGGCCTATCTGGCTACCATGGTACCTACTAGTTTGACTTAGTTTGGAGCTGCGTGGATTATCCATCAACTCTTCATCAACACTCCATCCGATTTTGAGTTATAAATATTTGTGTCCTTTATTATTAGGCTTATCTGGCTACTAGAAGAAGAGAAGAAGAAGAAGATTATTAGGCTCTGGCATTGACGACATAGATTGGATATTAATAGTGAACGTAATTTTAGGTTGTTTGTTATTGGATTTATTGAATTTGAATATTATGTTTATACACATCGAAGTACTTTATTGCAAGACTGATTCACAATATAAATATTAAATAAATAAATATTGGTGGACTTTACACATAGCAATATCTAGCCCCAAACTAAGCCAAAGCTTCTAATATGCTATGCTCAAAAGATTGGTCAAACAACTCGTCCATGTGTCTCGAATAGCTGGAAGCAACAAGAACGCCCACAGCCTTCGTGAAAGCTCACAACTTGATTTGTGATTTCAAAGATTATTGCTCTTACATTCCTGTGCATTCATTCACTGTTGTTTCAAACGTTTGCACATTTCTTGCATTCTGGGGAATTTGGTTTGTATACGGTAGTAAAAACTGCAGGGTTCACACTTTAGAAACATGTAATATATTAGTAGCAATACAATGAGTTTCACTTCATAGTATAAAACAAAGTCGCTTTCTCTGTCCCTATATCCCTATGTATGCTTAAATCTTTAAAACTACGCAACGGATTTTAATGCGGTTTTTTTTTAATAGATAGAGTGATTCAAGAGGAAAGTTTGTATGTATAATACATGCATCATATGTGCACCCGTGCGAAGCAGGGGCGCGCGGGCGGGTCGCTAGTAATAGATAAACATAGAGCCAGTCAATTGTAGACTATCGATTTTTCTCATCATAAAATAGGTGGAGGTGCTAGAAATTAAGCTTTTTCAACCTTGAAAAGCTTTCCTTTTTACTCGCATGGAAAACAAGGCAATGCTTTGTCATTATTGAGTTTCTAAGCGTCGTCGAGCTCTTTGTGAAGGGCTCGTCCGAGGAAGTATTACCATCACGCCTTTTTCTGTCGCTATGCAGCTACGCTGTGTTTCGGTTTGAAGAGTGGGGTTGCCGGTGTAATTAGAGGCACATGAGGCTTAACATCTGTATGCCTCAAGTTGATAGACAAAGGCCAGTGTACCGTAGGGCACGTTTCTATATCCTGCGTGCCTAACGAGGTAATGCTTTGTCATAAATGACGGTTACCACTTAACATCAGGTGTGGCATCTGCTTGTTCCATCAGCTATTTGTATAAAAAATACGTCTACCTACTTATAGTACAAAATGTCATCTGCGATATATTCATCTACCCGATAATCACAGGCGGAAACAGTGTAACACACATTCTTTTTCAAAGAAGGACTATAAAAAGTTATCTGTCAGGAATCTTATCTCAATGTCATCCTCAAAGAATTATTTCATTACGTGCTACTAAAAGTAAGGGCGCACGTGACAACGGATTTATTTAAGAGAAGGTACTTTCTTAGACTGAAGGAAGTGGACTGGCTGGATTGAGAAGGTACTTTCTTAGACTGAAGGAAGTGGACTGGCTGGATTTAAGAGTCCGGTGACAGCGGCTCGCAATTTCGAGGTGCGATTGGCTATTATTTCATTTTATTTCATTTTGGGGAGGTTGTTTGAAATAATAACTCTAAAGAAACACGCATAAATACTGTTCGAACACAAATAATACAATAATATAAGGGAAATGTGCTTGAGTCAGAAATCATTTTGGTATTAGGTAAACGTAAGACCAAACATACTAATACCAAAATGATTTCTGATTCGGGCATGTTTCCCTTATATTATTGTATTATTTGTGTTCGAACAGTATTTATGCGTGTTTCTCTAGAGTTATTTTTTCAAACAACCTCCCCGAAATGAAATAAAATGAAATAATAGCCAATCGCACTTCGAAATTGCGAGCCACTGTCACCGGAGCCTTAAGATCTTATCATGATTATCAGCTAGTAAAAGACCTCCCCTATTTCCATGAAGAAATAGGTCTGCAAAATAAATAATAATCACTTTCAAGTCTGTCAATGAACGTAGTGGGTAGAGGGTGCTTAAAAACACCTAATAATTTTAATTCGATCCACGCGCTATCTTTACCTCCAAGAATGCGTTAAGATTATAGCAAACCTTTTTGGTAAGAAAGAAAGAGCCTACAACCACTTTGATTGTTGTAATCTTGGTTGTAATGTCACCGAAGTGCACGCGAATGGGACAGACAGCGCCATCTATTGGTGAGTAGATGATAACTTATATGTACTTTGGGCCAAGATACGAAAATAAGCTCAAAGATGTTGAGAAGAAATGAAGCAAAAACAATAAAAAGCTTTTTTTTATTGTTTTTGCTTCAGTAAAATGAATATTATCAAATTCAGTTTCATTTACCGCCAGTTTTTGAAAGCTCGATCAAAACTAATCGGGTGTTAAGTCACTTGCTATCTTTGTTTTATTTGAAGTAAAAGCTGAAATAGCAAGTGACTTGACAGCCGATTAGCTTTGATCGAGCTTTCAGAAGCCGGCCGTTAGTCTTTTTAACTATAAGGTAAGTACCTAATTTTAATTGAATGATTACGTATACTAATACTCTAAATATAAATAGTACGAGTACATGCAAAAGTTTGTTGGTGTGTGTTGTGTATCAACTGATCTCCCTAACTATTTAACAGATTTGGACGAATCTTGTTATTATTGTACATAGTTCATAGCCTAAAATATTATTTTTACCTCGGTAGCCACTACCTATGAAGATCCACGTGTGGTAGCTGGTAAATTTGTATACACGTATAATAAGGTAGCTGGTACGCACTACAGGTGTAAAATACAAATCAAAACTAATACTAGTGAGCAGTTCATGATGATGATAATGTGTATTTATTTAAACCAAAACCCCCCCAAATTTGTTTCTTGTAAGTTTAGTATAGGTTTGTTTAAAATATCTGCTGTTTATTTTTATTATTCGTGTGTCGCTTTGTTGTTATGTGTGTGCGTGTGTGTTGTCGTGATAAATAAAAACTTTTTCTTTTTTTCTTTCTTTCTTTCTTAAAAACATTTTTGTAAGTATATCGTTCCTACTTCAATTTCTCAAGCACATCAGTAATGAGTATGAGATAGGTTTCCCAACTTATCCACATAGCTTATTTAAATAAAGTCAAGCTTTAATCATAACTTATCTCATTATAAGTTCATCCTTTGACTTGGTTTAATCTAAAGAACAAAGGATTCCACGCGTTTCAATTAGGGATTAGGGAGAAGTGGTTTTGTACATAAAGCCTTGTGCACATGTGGTGTATAAGTACATTCAGCTACTGAAGTGTTTAACTAGTTCTGAAAGGTCTATTACTAGTGGCTCTGGGAGCTGTAGACCTCGCGAGCATACTAAAAGTGAGCTATTTGAGGAATGTAATGTGCAAGTGCATTTTCCGTTTTGTGATTTTTTTGATCTTTTTGTTTTTTTTGCATCATCTTGTGTAGAATGAGGTGCTTTGTGTTTCTCGCAAATTTGATTGAAAACCATCGATTGTTTGATGAGCTATCCTGTTCATCATGCTGAAGATCCTTATCAGATCTTCGCCAAACTTTTATGAGACCAACTTATAGTTACTAACTTTCAAATAAAAAAAGAATAATCGAAATCGGATCTCATTTGGTGGAGATATCCAGTATATCAAATAGCCCCCTTTTTGCCCCTTTTTTGGGGGAAGTACCCCTCCAATCAAAAATCCCCGACGACAAAAAAATTCTAATAAGTCATATAACCTGTGTACCAAGTTTCGTCTAGATCGTTTGAAAAATGCGACCTGTAGAGGAGAACAGACAGACAGACAGACAGACATCCGGACAAACGCATTTTTGGCCAATGTGGAAACTGAGACGCTTCGCTCGCTTCGCTCGCTCGGTCAATAATTTATCTGCAACGGTTGTCAAAGCAAGATGAGACGGACAGAAAACAGGTGCGGGTTCAACTGCTGTGTCAGTTTTTGCATGGTTGGTTTTTGGAACAGTGAATGGTACTAGCAGATGGCCGACCTGATGTTAAGTGGTAACCATTGCCTATAAGGAAGCATTGACTTGTAACTCACGCACGAAAGGAACGTGCCCTACAATGCACTGACCTGCGTCCATCAACTTGAAGCGTTTTTACAGATGTTAAGCCTCATGTGCCTAATTAAACCAAAATACAGCGTGGCTGCTTGGCAGCAGAAAAAGGCGTAGTGGTATTACTTCTCCGGAGGAGCCCTTCACAAAGAGCTCTGCTCTTGACTACAATATTTCTCGGGTTATATCTATCTCTAGGTTACTACATTCTTCAAGTGTATCAACTTTATTTACTCCAATTTATTGAAATAGCTTTAACAAAGCCTCAATACTGGGTACCAGAAAGAATATGCTATACCAGCTGAAACAAAATTTGAACGTACCATGCCATCAATATCTAAAGTGCTCATAGATTTCAGAACAGTCAATACGAAAAGGGCTTTCGGATGTTTAGTACCAATAAGTGTAAGGTTCGTGTATCAACCGACCAATAAACAAAGGAATTAATGATTCGTGCCGTCGAAACACTGATTTTAATGCTTCGTGACGAGCTGTGACATGCCTATTTACTATAAGTAGGTTGTACGCGACTGTACTTCGACTATTTATGAAGACGATTTCAATATACTGTCGTCTGCACTAGAACTAAATTATTTTCAAAATTACGTTAACAACATGTTTTTAAAATTTTATAAAACATAATGTTTTGATAGAATTCTGAATTACTACTCTATACCTAAAGTATAGGTAGATCTTCTTGTCCCATAAACTGCTGTGTGGAAAGTCCACCAATATTTAGAAATTTATATTTATAAACAAAAAATAAACATTTTAGTCCTTGACACTGAATGTATATAGATAGGAATATATAAGATTTTTACTTATATAATTTTTAGTTTTATTTGTCTTTTTCCATTATGTTTTAATTATTGTTATACATAAAAGTAATTCAAATGAGAAGACAACGCAGGCCAATGGATCACTTTTAATCACGCAATTTTAAAGCAAATTAATTATAATTCAAGCGAAGTTACAGTTTGGTTTGTTTTTGTTTTCACGCAGTTATTTTGAGCCTATACACCGTTTCATAGTCTGTTACAGTATGTTAAGTACTTTATATTCGCGTCGAGGTGGCTTTTACCCGTGCGTCATAAGCTTTTACAGGGAATAAGAAATTGTGGATATTAAACTTACTTAAATAAATATATATCTTTGTACTGTTTTATACAACGCTGACTAGCTTTGAACTAAGTAAAGGTATTATAGGCACCAGATAGCTGGTTTTATTTTGCTGTGGGTTCGATTTTACTGTGTGAGTATAATTTTATTTTCTTAATTTCAGTATAAAACTGTTACGGAAGAATGAGACCCTCAACGCAGATGTTTATGCCGACGCCACACATTGGATTCAATTTTGTGTCCAAGCTTGACTCTAATTTGGATGAACCAAGTTTTATCTCCAATAACTGTCCACACATTGGATTGTTGGATCCAACAGTACAACTTAGAGCCAACATAGCTCATGTGAGGCGCCAGCATTATACTTAAAGTTAACTAAAATCAAATACATAAATAACATAAAATATGTATTTATTTATTTATCTAGCCCACAGTCTACAGAAAGTAGTCAAAACTCCCTTACAAAATCTCTACAAAGTACAGCTTTTAGCGATCGAAAGGAAAAACAAAAAAAAACATTTGGACACAACATACGTATTTCATTTTATTTTTTGAACAAAATCAAAAGCTCTTTGTTTATATTAAAGTAAAAAAATAATCAGTGTAGCTGAAAGCCAATAACAGTTTTTTTAATTAAACTTATAAAGGTTGCCTTTACACGTGCTCTATATTTAAGCTTATTTATTGTTTTTTTTACTGTGTACTTCATAGAATAAAGACATAAACAAGAAAAATATCAAACAGAAACGTAGGATTACAGCAATACAATATTGGTATAAAATAGTCTGTGGCTGGCTATAAGGCCATAAAATACCTGATCCAATATTCCTACATTCAGCGCAACAACATTATTCATGCGTCTCGCTATTTGTATTAGTTACAAATGAACGGTTACCGAAATAATTTAAATGCTAATTCAATAATTAAGCGGGCCTGCCCGTAACCGACCGTGCTCGTCATTCAATCGATGAATAACTGTTACTACTGTTTTATACTTCTATATTGTGTGCAACGTGTTTCTGATTACAAATTTTCTACGTGGCAGGCATTATTATTTTTCGTTTTATACAACTGATTGATGGAACAAGCAGGGCCCACCTGATGTTAAGTGGTAACCAATAATAAATAATCAAGCATTGACTTGTAAGTCACGCATAATAGCAACGTGCTCTACGATGCACGGCTCTCTGCGTCCCAACTTGTGCGTACATAATATGGTAGTGCCCCCCTGGATAAGCCTTCCACACTTCTATACTTAAAAAGTCGGGCTGGTGTTAGGTCTGCTTTCTGCCCTGTATGGGATGCAAGTCCTCGAATCCGCGAAATCCGGCGCTGGTTGTTTTCTTTCCTGACTTTCGTACGGACTTACGGATTTTCGGACTAGTTGCTTTTGTGTTCATTCTTTAAAACTTGTTTGCATAAACTTCTTTATAACAATTATTATTATTTTATATTAGGAATTTATAGCTGCGCCCTGATGTTTCACCGGCGTAGATTTAAATTCCAGTATTCCTACGGGATAAGTAGTAGCCTATGTGATATTCCAGACTATAATCTATCTTTGTGCCAAATTTCAACTACATCCGTTCAGCCGTTCTTGCGCAAACTTTCACATTTGTGAAATGTTTGAATGTTTGTAGTTTGAAGTGTGATAAATGCATAACTTTAAGATTCCAAGATTTTATAATCTTGATGATGTTAACATCATAACAGGTTTTTTAACAAATGTTAAATCATCAATCAAACAACTAGAAATAAGTATAATTATGTTGGTAGGTATACAGTAGAACTATACATCAATAAAAAACTAACGTAACTACTATTATTACTCTAACGTAACTACTTATATACTCTTAGAATCAAAAGCTCAAATTACTCAACCATCTCTTCATTTAGCATCATTCAAAACTTGGCACCTCGTTACACCAAAACGTGCATTAATAAATTAAACTCATCGCTTGGACTCAGTTGCGGTAGAGAATTAGCCGGCTCTTTGTGCAATCAAGCGAGCCCTTCGCGCCCTAATGAATATGAATACGGGTGGATACGCTCAGTACTGGAACAGCGCCCGCTCGCCAACGCAACTCATTAAACTGGCTGAGGTTACATCGATGTGTATCACATGGTGAAAAACAATCGCTAACAATGCTACAATATTTTACCTACCATGACCTACGGCACTGAAAAGTAAATACACGGCCATGAAGCGTGTGCAATATTTTTATTAGATTGAGTACGTAACTTGAAATAAGACGTGTAGTAGTACCAAAGTGGTAGGTATTGGAGACCGTATTACGAAACTCAAAGAGGTGCTGGCCTGGACACTTGGCAAAATTACAAATAGAATAAGGCCCAGATAGAGACAAAAAAGAAGTTTTAGGCAGACTCACCGCCAGCATTGTAAATTCTACTAATATTATAAACGCGAAAGTTTGTAAGTATGGATTGCGTAAGTATGGATGGATGGATGGATGGATGTTTACTACTCTTTCACGCTGGAACGGCGGAACGGATCTAAATGAAACTTGGCAGAGAGATAGATTATAGTCAGTAAAAAGTACCACATAGGCTACTTTCTATCCCGTGGGAATACCGGGATTTAAATATGCGCGGGTGAGAACGCGGGGCGCAACTAGTAATATAAATAATTTACAGTACATAATTCTGTAAAAAAGTAGATGATGATGTTGGTGAAAACATTTATCCAGCGTTTGAAGGTATGGTAAATATAGCTTTTTACTAACGAAATAGTCAATCGAAAAAGATAAGTGTAATAAAGAGTGTGGTCGCCGGTGTATTTACAGGCACATGAGGCTTAACATCTGTATGCCTCAAGTTGATGGACGCAGGGCAGTGCATCGTAGGGCACGTTCCTATTGTGCGTGACCTACGGGGCAATGTTTTGTTTATAGGTGATGGTTACCACTTAATATCAGGTGGACCATCTGCTTGTTCCATCAGCTAGTTGTATAAAAAAAAAAAAACTATAGATTTGAAAAATTTTATAATCTGGTGAAAACTACGATTTAGTATTTTTGGCCAAATGAACACCTTATTTGCAAGTTGTATTTCAATCAGAATAATCTGTCTGACAGTTCCATAAATTTCTAAATCCAACGATGGTACGCGTCGGTGTAAAATATGGAAATCTTGCAGTTATGAATACGCAAATCTAACTTCTGTATTGGCTTCTGTATGTTCATTTCAGCGGCTAGTTGGACAAATTCATTACAATTTGCATCTCATAGCTCAATTTAAACTTGGTAACGAGTTTAACTATGTAGTTTATTTTGTAAATCGATAAAGAAAGATGACAAAGATAAAACTTGAAAGGAAGGTCCGTATCCATACAAAATTTAACCAGACCCGTTCACTCATTTTAAATTTTTCCCATAGAAGTTCTCTAATATGTGTAAAACGCTCGAAAGTTGTACTGTTGAACACTTGAGGAGGTGGATACTTTTGCGACCACCTCTCATCATGGCAATTCCACTACTTTCAAAACATTGTGACAATTCTAAGCAGGTGGTAACAACCTCACAGTTGAAATTAGAACGACAAAACAGGTCTTCGTCAAGCATAAGCCTGCACGTGCTACGTACCTTATTAACCGTAGATAAACATCACGTAATTTAACAAGAAACCTTTGTTTAGGACGTGGCACTAGGCCGCGTGTTCCAAAAAAAGCGGAGCTCGTCCAGGAACCGTTGAATGTCATAAAGCACGGCATATATATATGGCCTTACTAAAAAAAAATAGGCAAACGTTAAACACTGCCTAAACGTTTGACATCTCTTGCCATTGCATAATGGCAAACAGAGACAGCGCTAATTTTAGACACTGTTTAAAGTTAGACACCGTTTTGTAGTAAGGCCCTTAAAGTCCAGCGCGCGGCTTTGGTGACGTGTGTGGTGATTGAGAGTACCTACTTACTCGATTGATATACAACGCAAGGATTTTTGATGATTTATCTGGCCATTTATTTATTTCTATACATACATACATACATAAAATCACGCCTATTTCCCATAGGGGTAGGCAGAGACCACGGATTTCCACTTGCTACGATCCTGACATATATACCTCTTTCGCCTTATTCACTCTATTATTATTATTTCTATAAATAAAATATATATTCAAACACGTGACTTGATACTCGGGCGTACGCTTGATATGCGCTAATAATTTCTGTATAACATTTTAAATAATGAAGGCCTTACTATTTTTAGAATCTAAGGGAAATTGCCTTGTGTAAGGTGAGCGCTGTCATGCTTTGCATAGACCATAATTATGAATACTTACTTATATATTTGTTGTGGGGTGGGGATCACAGCTTATAGTTATATAACTTTTTAGTTCAATAACCTGTTTTTTGTTGGTAAAACAAACTGATGAACACTTGATTCGATTGACTTTTACGGCCATCAAATACCGGCTGCCGCATAATAAGAATCCAACTTGACAACCTCTTTAATATTAGAGGCATACCCGCTACCGGTAACATTTTTTCAAAGTTAATTGTTGTGTCGCTATCACTATAACTATCTATTTCGTGGGAACTCGTGTCATCCGCCATTTTAAGCTTTTGTCGGCAGACATCTTGTCTTCTTGGTAATGAATGGAGTACAGTTGCGATGCCTACTTTAGAACACAGAGTATTGAAAGGAGCTTAGTGGTGTTAAGAAGATTATAGAAATTAATACAAAACATAAGCAAGTAAATTAATGAGTTTTAATTAGTAACAGCCTTTACAGCTCAGTTGGTAGCTCTGCCTTCTGTTCCGTAAGCCTTAGGTTCGATCCCCACTGAAAACAATAAATATTTGTGTGATGAACATAAATGTTTGTTCTCTGGATGTTATAAATATTATAAGTATATTTTTACATATTATACTCGTAAAAGTATATAAGATAACAACAGCTGTCTGGTTACCGTATCAGGCTGTGGCTTAGTTTGGGGCGAGATAGTTGGAACATATAAAAAAAATCTCCGAATACACTTTAAAAATACAGAAGCAGCTTTACATCTGGTGCTTATCCGTAAGCAACAAAATCACGAAGAGTATATCATCCGCGCTCACTTCGATCACGAGCTTCGCCTCGCTAATTTTTTATACCATTAGCTTCTGAAACAATCAGATGGCCCACCTGATGTTTAATGATAACCATCGCCTAAAACAAAACATTGCCTCGTAAATCACGCACGATAGAAACATGCCCTACGATGCACTGCCCTGCGTCCGTCAACGTGAGGCATACAGATGTTAGGCGTCATGTGCCTGTATTACACCGTCGACCACACTCTTCAAACCGAAACACAGCGTTGCTGCTTGGCGGCTTAAAAAGGCGTGGTAGTACTTCCCCGGACGAGCCCTTCACAAAGCACTACTACCTTAGGATTTCGATTTGATCTGAATTATTTTTATTTTTTTAGAGTTGTGAAGGCTGTCTAATAAATTGTGCATCTACACGCCTCTATACAGATTCTAAGGTTACTCTTTGGTTGTGATCTTCCCTGTGATGATTGTGTATCACGCATATTCTCTTGTTTTAGTTTTCTTGCTTAAGTTCCGTGTCATTATTGTTTTTATCACCATTGTTAATGTTAACACGAATGTTTGTAATGACGTTTATTGTTAAGATAAGAACGGTAATTTTTGTGGGAAAGAGTCGTTTGTTTTGTTTAGTTAATGTAGGTTTAATGGGTACCTAAACGTACTCTAGTACCGTTTTTTATATGAAATACAGGGTGTTAAAATTACTAATATACTGAAACGGGGGCATTAGGAATGTTTCAGACAGTTATTTGTATTTACTGAAAATTTATTTTGATCAACCATTTTTTTTGGCAATTTACGAACTTGAACAGTTTTTTTTACAACGTGATATAACATTAATATCAAGCAAATATTTTCACTTTAGCAAACCTCGTAATTTTATAATATATAAAGCAAATAGTAGTAAGTATAATGCATTACGATCTGCAGAAATTTGTTCCGATGGTCTGGGTGTTTTCTATGTATAATAAAAAATATCTATCTATGTAAGTATATAATGTATTAAATATATCAGTTATCTAGTACCCATAACACAAGCTTTGAATAGCTTACTTTGGGGCTAGATAGTGCTGTGTGGATTGTCCAGCATTATTTATTATTTATTTATTTATTTACTTTAATTAAAACGGCACAACCAATTACATTAATCAGAGAACATAAAAATATATAAAAAGAAAGCAAAAATAAATTAAACATTAAAAAAAATCTAGTATAATTAAGAATAATCAGAGGAATTAATTAGAAAACTATTATTTATTTACAAAAAAAATTACAAATAATAAGTTCAATTGTTTACACAATGCATGTACAAAATAAAAAAAACTGTTGAGATGTCTGCAGACCTTTGCAAACAATCTATATATAGCTCAACTGATCCAAATCAGTGCCAATCGACACTGGCTGCGTTGCCAAAATGATTGATTAATAAAATATTTAAGTCACAAAGAAGACAAAATGTACCTATACACTTGTGTATGAGTACTACTCATAGAATAGTAGAATAGAGGTAGAATAAGGTAACGTGTTCATTATTGCGTCATTTTTTCATACCTCTAGACTAGCGACTGACCTTTGAAACTATTAAAACAAACGTAGCAAGGTTTTGACAAAATGACTTATTTTTTGAGACATCTCTTTATCTTAATTTCCACAGCTCATCTTAGACAGTTTCTAAGTAACATATCTACACATCTGTTTGGACGTGTTCACCCACTTGCAGGACGTGAACTTATGATGTATAAGAAGTCAGTGGGAGTGACCCAGACTGTTTCTTTCGAAACAGTGTGGTGAAAGGATTTTAAGTGCGCCTCAAGAGGCTCCTGTCTTGCACTTGACATATGTTATAGAACTTGTTAGGTTCCAAAAAATGCCAGTTTCCTCATGATGTTTTCCTTCACCGTTTGAGAGTGCTGACTTTGTGCACATAAATTTTTGAAAAACTCATTGGTATACGACTGGTTTGAACCCACTACCTTAGGATCGGAAGGCGAGGCCCTTACCACTTGACCACCAGTGCTCTCGCTTTGGATCGTGAGATCGTAGGTTCAACTCCTGTCGTGCAACAATGGATTTTGCAGTTCAAATATTTACTAGTGGCTCTGGGAGCTGTAGACCTCGCGAGCATACTAAAAGTGAGCTATTTGAGGAATGTAATGTGCAAGTGCATTTTCCGTTTTGTGATTTTTTTGATCTTGTTGATTTTTTTTGCATCATCTTATGTGGAATGAGGTCCTTTGTGTTTCTCTCAAATTTGATTGAAAACCATCGATTGTTTGATGAACTATCCTGTTCATCATGCTGAAGATCCTTATCAGATCTTCGCCAAACTTTTATGAGACCAACTTATAGTTACTACCTTTCAAATAAAAAAAGAATAATCGAAATCGGATCTTATTTGGTGGAGATATCCAGTATATCAAATAGCCCCCTTTTTGCCCTTTTTTTGGGGGAAGTACCCCTCCAATCAAAAATCCCCGACGACAAAAAAATTCTAATAAGTCATATAACCTGTGTACCAAGTTTCGTCCAGATCGGTTGAAAAATGCGACCTGTAGAGGAGAACAGACAGGCAGACAGACAGACATCCGGACAAACGCATTTTTGGCCAATGTGGAAACTGAGACGCTTCGCTCGCTTCGCTCGCTCGGTCTATTAAAACATCGATGATATTTTTGCTAAAAAAATATTCTCGCGTGTGCAAGTGTGATTTTTCCTAACTGCATAAATGTTGAAAAGTGTGAGAGCTTCTGAGTCGAGAATTTGTTTGACGTTGGTCAATTTCAAATAGTCATTCGTTACCTAGTATCGAATGTTTTTTATTATGCTTATGCCATAGTTAATTTCATAGTGCATTCAAGCCAACCTTCAAGTTTTAGTCTCCTCTCCATTCAAAAGCTGTCTAGAAAATATAGCTTTTTAGCGATAAGACTGCCCATTGTTCATTCGTTTCTTTTTAATTGCTGTAATTTGTTTCATAGTTTAGTTTATGAACGATAAACAATATTCATTCATTCATTGTACAGTCTATCTAGCGGCAGTGTGAGTCGGATCAATTTATATCAATAGAACTCCAAAATGAGATTCCAAGTACAAAACAAAGGGATCCACTATAGAAAGTCAACACTATCGAGTGACGTGCCACCCTGTATATAATGTGCTACCTCTTTGCATACGATACGAGTATTGGAAATTGATTTTGTTTTCTGGCGTTAGAAATTGGTTTACCGGGATAGTATCTCTGACTGTTTTTTTGATGAATATCTCAACTTTTGACTGCAATCTCAGCTAATGGTAAGCGACGATGTAGCTGACGTTGGTGCAGAACAGTCTAGAAGACTGTTTACTCTTATATACAATGTGGTGAAAGTATTGCAAGAGGCTCATTTCAAGCACTACTTCTAGGGGGCTCAAACGATTTTGATTAGTTTAACGTTCTTGTCCGTTTTAACCCGAAACCAAGTTTCTTCACTATCGCGTGTAGTCGATCGGGTCGATTCGTCCCAAAATGTTTTTAAGAATATTGAAAACGTCTTGCGATCCGCTGACTTGGGGCTATCGGCTAAAGGATTGCTAAGCTTTTATATAATCGGCGGATAAATTGAATATTCAATTTCTTAATCCGTAAAACAATTTATAAAATAATGTATATAAATAAATATTATTGGACTTTCTACACAGCACTATCTAGCCCCAAACTGAGTCAAAGCTTGTAACATGGAAATCAGATTGCTTATATAATTGCTAATATATGACTTATTAGCAAAAAAATTTCCAACACTTTATTTTGTAAATATATACTTACAATGCGCCCAGAAAGAATACAAAATTA
Organism: Plemyria rubiginata; assembly: GCA_963576535.1. NCBI lineage: Eukaryota > Metazoa > Arthropoda > Insecta > Lepidoptera > Geometridae > Plemyria > Plemyria rubiginata. The sequence goes on along the minus strand of OY754917.1, from coordinate 7,171,869 downwards.
AATATCTAATGTTCATCACACAAATGCTTGTTCTCGGTGGGGATCGAATCCACGGCCTACGATACAGAAGGCAGAGCTACTACTACCAACTGGGCTGTGAAGGCTGCTAGGGTGAAAATAGGTAGTGTTAGTTTGAATTTGAAATATTTTTTTGTACAAAATTGGACAGTTGAGGATTACGGTCGTTTATTTGTTTTAATGCTCACTATCCTTATTTTAAGATCGCACACAAAACAATACAAGGAAAAGATAGAAATAGATATGTTCAAAGGCTAGTTTAACCCTCACTCCATAAGTTGGTACCTAATAAATAAATAAATAAATAAATAATGCTGGACAATCTACACAGCACTATCTAGCCCCAAAGTAAGCTATTCAAAGCTTGTGTTATGGGTACTAGATAACTGATATATTTAATACATTATATAGGTACTTACATAGATAGATATTTTTTATTATACATAAACACCCAGACCATCGGAACAAATTTCTGCAGATCGTACACAAACTTAACTTAACGTAACTTTAGACGCAGTACCTAGTGAAGCTAGTGCGCGCTCATGGATAAAGATCAAACTACAACAAGCCTAAGATAAAATGACGCTTACTAGTATAATATTAAAATAAAAACAGGTTCTCATTAAGATTAGAGATTATTTTAGTCCTAAAAGAAGATATAAAATTCAGTGTTTTTTTTTGGCAAATGAAATAGCAAACAGCATTCCTACAAAAGTTACAACTTACCAAATAATAAAAAAAGTAATAAAAAATAACAGTGGTATTATTTAACTGTAAATATTTAATATGCTTTGTGAAAAGGCAAGGATAAATTACGTAATCAAACCTCAATCCAATAAAGTAACCCTTCAGGGATCAAAGACAAGAACACAAATTCCTCAACAGCCGTCCCCAAAATCCTAACAATTGTAATTAATACAACTCTTAACCCGGAAATATCTGCGCACTCCATCAAACTCCCATCAGATCACAAAGGCAATCAAACGAAGTTAAACTGTACAAATTCAGGATACGAATTCGAAGTTCAAATTTAGAGAACGATTGTTCGAGATTCTTTGGGCAAGTGCCAAAGCCCCTGCATTTAACCCTTCTTGTCATTTGCGAAGAACAAATTAATCATCATCATTTACATGCAGCACCAGTAGCCAGATTTGTTTCTGCGATTATGCGACCCTCGCTTCGTTAGCGGAGGGGTGGCGTGGAACAGATTTTGGATGACTTGTTTTAATATTTTCCATGTTAATTATCTTTCATTGTTAAATTACGTTTCCTACATTTACATACATATGGACTTATAAATTTTTTTAATAAAATTCACATGTAAAATTCTCCGAGTTGTAAGTATTTCACACGGAACAAGTTACGTTTTTGTGGTATTTATCATGAACGAAAATATAATGAAATTCTAAATATGAAGTTTAATACCCAGAAACGTAGGTAGCTTCAACATAAAAAAATATTAATTACTTTCTATCCTATCCTACTATCAACTAATTGTATAAGCGAATGTTAGGATTTTTGTTTGTTTGGGGCTTGATCACGCCCTTACCACATAATTGATTGTAATGAAACTTAGAACAGATATAGATTGAACCTTGATAGGTACTATGTGGGCTACCTTGGATTCGAAAAAATACAAATGAACATGAATGATATTAATAAAATGAAAACGCATATAATATTCCAGACAAAATAATTTAGCGTCATCTCCATATCATTTTGTCCTTCACAGATCAGTCCCTGTCCGGCGACAATTATTACGTTCATTTGTATTTGGCACACCGGACCTTTTGACCCACCCACGGCGCCGAAGGGTTGACAGCGGGACGCGTGACGAATGATTGTGTGATGGTTGTTATAAGTTAGGATTTTAATGCTGTAGGTGTGATGATAATGGATTATGATAATCGCCTTAGGGCTGAAATTCCATGTTAGTTTTAATGTCATGTGGGACTTGCAATTTATGTTATGTCCATGCATGCACCCTTAAACATAGCTTAAATCAATGAGCAGCTGAAATTGAACCTAATAATCTACGCTTTCGAATCCGTGCTAAATACTTGAACTCATAAAAATCTTTTACGAGAGGTTTCAATGACGAAGTTTTCCTTAATAAATAGGAGATCCTTGCACCGGTTCATTAGTTCTTTCCCCTTAGCACTTCGAAGAGCTTTCAGGAAAAAGACAGCACTGTTTGCTTTCATCTAATATCGATGGATTAACGACACCCTTTTAAATTAAAAACGAAATGAAAACTTGTGACATCGTCGTCGGAACGTTTGACTACGATGTTGGTTAATCTGAAATTTATTACCGCGAACAAAAATTATGTGCTCCTATTGTTCAACTAAAGAAATGACCTGAACAATACCTTCATAATTTACTTTTCGATGCGTCCCTCTTCTACACAGATAAAGTCGTGATAACAAATGGTTACTAAAATAATAAAATAAACCTCAGTGCTGTGCAGCGACATATTTCATTAATAAATACAAAACAAACATCATACGAACTCACTTTGCAGTGTCCATACGTTACGGAGATAAAACAAAGATTCGAATTCCGTTGAATTTATGCGTTATCGGAGCAGGAGTGATGTTCGGGAGAACAATGGGCAGTCGTGGCGCCCCATGCGGCGAGGCGCGGTACTAACCACATTAGCAGGCCTGCCTCATATAGTGACATCTATCGCTGAGTGGCGTTAACTGGCCATTACAGGAAGAGCTAAGCGCTCGTGAAGTGCAAAAGGTTAGGTAAGCCGTAGTTTCCTGAAAAACGGTGAGCGTTTTTAAACCGATGTAAAATTCAAAATTCCTACTCATTGTAACAATCTTTCGACTCAGAAATAATCAGGATTTTGTATTTAAGGCCATCAGAAAACTGACACCGTTTTTCAAAAACCAGAGCAGGCGTTACAATGGGCTACTAAGATCAGTATAATTATAATAATATATGGTACGAGTATAACCTACAACGTGCGTAGATTATCTGAACAAAAATTCTATTGATAAACTGAACATGCATTCGACATAGTAATCGCGAGAAAGAAGTCGTTGGATAGAAAAGACTCAAAATCGTTCTTCCTGGAAATTAATGGTGAAAGCCGTACAACAGTGACTCTGGCTGTCTTCAGGCACATTCTTTCGATTGAATAGTAAAATTGGATACAAAGCTGCGATTTGAAATAAAAAGTTGAATATGAAACATCCTTCGAATAGAAAAGCGGCGAATTTTGCCAAAAATATTCATAAGCTGTCATCAGGCGACTGGACGAACGCCAGATGCGGGGAACCGGCGACAAAATATTTCGCTGCAAAATACTTACTCAACCAAATCACCCCTCTTTAAAATCGCTTTTCAGAAATTGAGCGGCAAATTCTTTGGAAATGTTAATCTATGACCGAAGTTTAAAAGTTAGGTGAAAACTTGAGAGCTCATTTTGCGCATTAAGTTATTAGATGCGAGTAGGTAATAACCAAATGAATAAATATACTTATATAGACGTGATCTTTATATACCTTTAATGTCCCAAAGTACGTCTATATTATTGCTGATTGAATGAATAATTTTCTCTTACTCGTTTCATTTTGTATACTACCTAACTGGCACCTAGTTTAAAGACACCTGGTTTCAAGGTGATCCTTGTGGTTTTATTGAATAAACATATTTTGACTTAGAATTTGACTTTACCTACTTGCTGATGGAGCAAGCCGATGACCAATCTGATGTTAAGTGGTACCTATTACCTATGACAAAGCATTGCTCGTAAGTCATACCGATGGAAACGTGCCCTATGTTACACTGCCTTACGTCGATCAACTCGAAGCACTTATGCCGTACACAGATAAATAAATAAATAACGCATGGTAAGGCATGGTATGAATACTTTCGCCGACGAGCGCTCCACAAACAGCTGGGCGCGACTCATAACTCGTACACTATTTTCATCAAAACAGTTCTTTTAATGAATATGAAAAGTGAAGTGATTAATTCAACTTTATTTTCGTAGTCCTGAAAACAGTAAGAATTTAGGCGTGCGTCATAGTAACAACTATCAAATAACACTCACTTCCGCATTGCTCCCTAAGCGCGCCATTACAAAGTCACTGAATGGTCCGTGTTATTTATGTGCCGCATTAAAAACAAAATGATATGCCTTCGCCGCTGAAAATCTAAAAAGAATAAGCAATAAAACGATAAAACCCAAATCTGATACATACAGGGCTACAGACACCCGCCACCGTGCGAATGGGACAGAAATACACATCGGCGAAATGAATACGACGCTACTGTTTCATCTCTCACCTCTATCAGCCTGTAATCTCTGAACCGTCCTAACTCTTCAACCACAATAAAACTAAAATCGACCTTATTCTAACTCGAAAATATCCAAATTCAAACGTAGATTACAACAAATGGATTTGAGATTAATATAGTACCAGCCACCCCGTCTCATACCACCCCATTCGGCGTTCAGCATTCAAATAGGAATCGAATGGATGACCAAAACATAATATCTTTGGGAGATCCAGCCGCCATAAATCAAATGAGGAATAATCTGTTTCGGAACGAGATAGTCGCCGATTCCGTGCGCCATAAAAACGCAAAACGTTTTGTTTGATTGAAATCGTTACTTCGGCTTTTTTCCCCGCACTATTTCTTTTTTTATTTTCCTTGATGTATAATCAATGTGTTAACGGATGGCCGCGACTTGAGCCGAAGTATATTTGCTCGACAAAAGATTCTGATATTGAGTTTGAAAGTAGTTTCTTTTTCGTTTTATGTTAATGGCAGTTTTGGTAGAGAGCTGTAATGGTTTGTGCAAATAAATGTCGAATTTCAGTCGGGAGCACTGATGTACCTGCACGTTCTTCGTTCTTTCCGAGATGTAACTAACACTGGAGCTTTATTATTATATTATATTAAAACAAGGATTATACCAAGAATGCGAAGAACCAAGGTAACTTTGTTGTCTCTTCTTCTAAGCTTGCGGTTGCGGGGAACTCCCTCTTGGCTTTAAGACGTTTCAAAGTGATCCTTGTGATCCATTTGAATAAAAAAAATGTCTTTTACTCGTTCGTAAAAATACTTTCTCATCTTTATATTAGTACATTTTGGTTTCTTCAAGTCCTTTTGTATTATTTTTGTAGGTTTTTTTGCTCCAACCAAAATTAAGTTAACGTACCTTAAAGATATTAATCTTATTAAGTACATCTTCAATATTTATTTCACTAAAACTAAATATTAGTATTCATATAACAGTGCAGTAATAAAACCTATCATATTTAGTATTTTTACCGTCACAAATTAGACAGACCATTTTTTTTAAGTAGGAAGATAATGTTTTTAATAGTAAACATGTATGTTATGTATTTTTTATTATTGCTAGGTAATAAGTATCCCAATTTACATAAAAGCTTAATGTGTCAATAAAATTAAATATTTTTTTTATATAAAAATTATTAACAAAACTTAAAACAAATTCCACCAATACCAATATTATATCGATCAAATTATAGCCTTAAATTAACGATAAAATTTGTTGCTGGCAGATTGCACCATGTGGTCAACCTGTCCCATAACTGTGGCACATGCCATGCTTACCTTTCCTCGATTATTACCCACTAAACATAAAAAACACTTTAAATAATCCCATCACAATTTCATCCAACGTAACCCTTAAAACCAGGTATAGAAGGTGGAAATTTGAATGAGCTGGTTTTGTCAGCGTTCAAACCATCTGTTCCGGTTGATAGCTATCAAAAAATTAACAATTTGTTTAATGTAAATGAAGCGAGGTCAAACCCGATAAGTTATTGTTGGATTTAGCAATTTCTTGAGACTTTTATGCTCACCGAATGTCACCTTTCCTGCCTCGAGTGTTTGCTTATCGCCGTAATCGCCTCTCGAATTTTATTTGGTCATATTTTATTTATTATCAAACAGCTGTTTCTAATAATCAAGGCGTTTGTTTTTCTGAGATAAATTAATTTGGAACATATTGCAAACTGATAGAGATAATTATTTTAAAAAGTGAAACAGCATCTTCAAATCAAGATTTTATAATGTCCAAAATTTATTCTCCTTGGGACATTATAAAATCTTTGTGAGATCCTTAACTGCAGTTTTTAAACATTAATAAAAATCTTATAATAAGTTCATTTTAGGAAAAACTTTATTTATTACAGGTAACTTCGCAATTGGATTGAACAATTCCCTTCTGATGAGTCTAAAGCTGAAGTGAAGGCTTGAATTTACTAAATTAAATAAATTATTATTTATTATTGTTACCATCGTCTAGTTAATAAAACTGCAAACTTAACCTGTCAGTTGTAGGCATTATAAATTAGATGTAAATAATCGTCTATCAAAATACCCCTTTAACATCTTGTTTTCGTAACATAAATTTCAGTATTGCCAAAATTGACGTGTACTAAAATACTCTGACAAATTAGAACCCATTCATCTTTTACCGCTCCTACTCAACAATCCATTCCTCCATCACGCATTTACTAATATACCATACAAACATTATCTTATTCTGTGCCTTTACAGGCAATATCGACAGAAATGCACAAATTTTATTACAAAAGAAGGATTAATAGTTGACAGGAAGCTTTCGGCGCATAAATATCTCATTAAGGCTTGATTTATTACTTAAAATAGTCACGAAATACTGTAAAAAAAGTTTGGAAAGAAAACGGTTCTGATAATTATTTGTCGGCATGCAATTGTCTATTCGGAGCTCGGGGTGGGTTAATTCGCGTTTTTTATTTGCCGTAATATATCATTTTGTTAATGACACCTAAATGAAAGTGATCACGAACACTAATTCACTAAATATCGTTGTTTATTGGATCAATGAGTTTATTATTAAATCCTCATAACTTTAAGCCCTTGCACGCGTCTTTCAAAGATTTAATCGGCTGTCAAGTCACTTGCTATTTCAGATTTTTATTCAAATTGTACCAGTACTCTCAAACGGTGAAGGAAAACATCGTGAGGAAACCAGCACGTCACGCAGGCCCCAAAAAGTACAACATGTGACAAGTGCTCGAAAGGACCATCTTAGAGAGGCGCACTTTAAATCCTACACGTTTTCGAAAGAACAGTGACAGCCAAGAAAAAAACCAGGACACTGACCGTTCAAAAATAAATAAGATAAATGTCCCATTTTAAATTATATTAGTTTCACTTCACTCTTCAGATATTGATATAACCCATGTACTCATAACCTACTTATTATATATAAATCCTACTTATTATTATACCTTATTATATTACCTACTTATTATTATATATAAATAAAAGATTTATAAATATATTATAAATCTTTTTTTTTCACCTGCCTGTTGACAGACGGTAGCGATAAAAGCACAATAAACTGTATCCTCAACTGATAGATTACAAGAACTAACTGATGGTAATCTATTTAAGTAATTAACATAAGGGTGCATCTCATTAGCAGGCACGAGAGGTTAATTGCCGTGTAATTGACGTTTAGTTTATCTATAGACAATCTAGTCTGTTTGTATAGCTGGCAATTGAGTAGAATTAATTACAACTCATCGAGAGTGCCGGTGGTCTTGTGGTAATGACCCCGGCTTTTAATCGTTAGATCGTGGGGTCGAAATAGATCGTGCCTCAATTTTTATCTTCAACTTTTTGGACTGGTATTTCGTGTAAACATAGATAGTAAATACTTTATTGCACATAAATTATGGGTATAACAAAAAAAACATAAAACTACAAAGTCCAATGGGCGGTCTTATCGCTACATAGCGATCATTACCAGACAACGGTCGGATGAAGTGGACTCATAAAATTTAGAACGAGTGCTTGTGTGCGTGAAGATAAAAAATAATTTGTGTGGGTAAAATAGATAATATCTAGCTTCATTTCATTCATTCATTGTTCTTACTTTTACCACTAGTAGTGTTCTTACTTTTACCTTACGTTTTTTCAACACTCAGCTGTTATAAGCTAACAACACTGGTAAATTCCGGGAATGTCCTTTTTAAAATCATCAAAGATTATATAAAATCAGTTAATTTAGTTAAGTATAAACACCAATATATGTAAATTTATTCTTGCTTGAAATATTGCAAGCCCATAATCACCGCTGTTATAAAATGACATTATCCAATTAGATGCTACCTCTACATAGTAGGCACCTATTTTTTCTGAGCATTCGTGTGTCGTAATTCAAACCCATTGGAGCAGACTTCCCCTAATTAACATAAGCACCGTTTAATATAAATAGATGTATAGATAAGATAGTACATAGCTATCGTTGCAGCAATTAACACTTTGTACTATAAATTATGAGAGCAGCAGACTGTGAAGCAAGCGCAGAGAAACAGCTAGTTTAGTCACATGAGCTAGAAAAACGTAAGTCTTACTACGCAACTCATTATGCGTCCATCAACTTGAGGCATACGGGTATAAAACCACATGTGCTTGTAATTTTACACCTCTGAGGCGTTTCTTTAGTCGCACATTACAATTTTTTCTTGTTTTATGTCAAATTCACACAAAAATTCTGTGAAATTGAATCAAAATAAACATAGTGACACCATACCATTTTGGTCTCCTGACAGTGATATTTTTGTTTCTTATTAGCAACCGTTTTTCTTCGAATTTTAAAAAGAAGGCAACGGAGTTGACGACCTCAAAACTATATATTTTGATGGTTGCGCAACCAACGCAACGTGCTGTAGATACATTCCTCGCACGCATAGATGTTGGTTGCATGATCAAATTTTGTTGGTAGTGTGACGGGGTTGCGCGACAGCAGTGTCTCGAAAGAACCTTCTTTCAGGTGCACTTAAAATACTTTCTTGTTGTGTCACTTTTTGAAACAACTAGTGACACAACAAGAACAAGTGGCAATGGTTCCAACAGAGTGAACTAGCTGCCAATCGTTACACTGTCAACGGATTGTTTATAGGCACGCCGTGTACAGACATTCTTGATGTTATCAATGAATATCATCTTGGTATTGATTAGTAATTGTTTTGACAGGAGGTATGTTTAATTCGTTCCGGAATATTTAATGTGTCCGGTTTCTGGAGAACGTAACCATCTATGTATTAAAGAGTTACTCGTAAGGTTACAAAAAGTGAAGGACGTAGTTTTACGTTCGTAGTTTAACAAAAATAAGCAAAAACAGCATAGTTCATTTGGTGACTTATTAACTTAGGTTATTATACATAAACTAATGTATAAAGTAATTATTTAAAAATAGCTGGTACCCGTGACTTCGTCTGCGTACTTTTCGCAATAAAAGGTAGCCTATGTCTTTTCTCAGGGTCTAAAGATTGTCTGTGCCAAATTTCATCAAAATCGGTTGAGAGGTTTAAGAGTCCGGTGACAGCGGCTCGCAATTTCGAAGTGCGATTGGCTATTATTTCATTTTATTTCATTTCGGGGAGGTTGTTTGAAAAAATAACTCTAGAGAAACACGCATAAATACTGTTCGAACACAAATAATACAATAATATAAGGGAAACATGCCCGAATCAGAAATCATTTTGGTATTAGTATGTTTGGTCTTACGTTTACCTAATACCAAAATGATTTCTGACTCAAGCACATTTCCCTTATATTATTGTATTATTTGTGTTCAAACAGTATTTATGCGTGTTTCTCTAGAGTTATTTTTTCAAACAACCTCCCCGAAATGAAATAATAGCCAATCGCACTTCGAAATTGCGAGCCACTGTCACCGGAGCCTTAAGCGGGAAAGCGTAACAGACAGACAGACAGACAGAGTTACTTTAGTAGTGTGGGATAAATAATAGTAATAGTGTAGGGATTAATGCAAACAAATATTTTTTATTTTTTTCCAGCATTTTTCGTTTTGGCCGTGGTGCTCCCAGAAAAAAATCATCACCCCTTGTAGTGTAGATATCTAAAAGCCAAAAGGAGGGAATACGCCATAGGATTGTTGTTCATGGTTATCATGGTCATGGTCTGTCTGACGAACGTTGAATACAGCAAATTCTCCTAAATATGAGAAAAGCCCTTAAGTTTTTCCAATATTTAGGGGGATTAGGTCCGAATAAGTCCACTGCTGAACATAATCCCAGCAGTGGACTTATCAGGCAGCTGATGAAGATGAATCAAATTTTCAAATTATTTGGCAAGGATTCACCTCCACCTACACCAAAACCACCTCATCACACAGAATTACAAAAATTACCGCAATAAATCTAGAAATAAAATCCTGTTTCAGCTAAACTCGTGTAATTTATTGTGGCGCTCCGAATAATCACGAAGGTGTCGTATAAATTGCGAGCCATTTGTAAAATAGGAATTACGAATACTTCTCGGGTATTGTCTTTGGAGTTCGGAAGATTTTGCCGAAATCAAACTTTTTGTTCGAAATACAAATGAGGAGTTGATGACGTCACTGCCGGTTGGACGCGCTTGTAATTGTATACTACTGGTTATTACACTTTTCTATTATATACACTCACTATCAACTTCGCCACAAATTATTGTCAAAAAAGAAACTCCCATCAAAGTCAAAGCCAAAAGGTGTCTCTACTGTTATAAACGCGAAAGTTTAGTATGTATGTATGGATTGATGGATGATTGTTACTCTTTCACGCCGAAACGGCTGAACGGATCCGGATGAAACTTGGCAGAGAGATAGATTACAGTCTGGAATAGCACATAGGCTACTTTTTATCTCGTGGGAATACCGGGATTTAAATCCGCGCGGGTGAAACCGCGGGGTGCAACTAGTTTATTTAATAAAATCACTTTGAAACATCGTAAAAATGGGTGAATCTATATAATAGGTGCCATTTCCACGCGACCAAAGCCTAGAAAATGCAACAAACTTACGGCTTGGTCGCATCGTTCTTTTGTATGATCCTTATTGCTATGTAATTTAATAAAATTTTGGTGCTGAACTATGGTGTCGATCGAATTTTAATTTAATTTAATTTTTTTTTATGAAACCAGACAATTTTGGTCCATATTTTGTTAGTCAACTTACAGGCTAACTTATTTGCTATGTTAGTACATATTTATAATAAAAGCAAGAACCAGGTATGTTTTTTGTGTCTTTCATTCGGTACCCGATCCCACAGTCTCATGATATGAGACTATCGGATCAGGACCCGAATGAAAGACTTCATTACGGGCAGGTCATACCTATCAGGTATGACCTGCAGGATGCTGTTGGTGCTGCCCCGCAGTCTGCTGAGCAGTGAGGCTGTTTTCTTCCTTATGATGGCATGGAAGCCATCAACTCGTGCTTCCGCAAACATCGTGGAAGCACTGCAGAAGCGGGGCAACCCCATCAACATTCTGAAACCGTTGTTGTATTGGACGCGTAGTTTTGTGATCATTAGATAAATGTCATCTGCTCGTCGTAATAAAGTAAATAAGTTTAATACCTATCAGCTATCCGATTTTTAATCTCTGCTTAATTTTGAGCTAGTTAAGAAGAAAAAAAAAGAAAATTTATTTATTTATTGTGGCACAAAAGCTAAAAGAAATCAAATTTAATATGACATTTAAAAGAAATGTATATTAATTATGTATTTAATGTATATTAGATTCAGCAATAATTTGGTTGCAACTTGCAAGCCAACGCTGGTCTTCCATCAGAACCGAACTAGATACTGTGTAGTAAATAGGTATGTCTACCAATATATCATGTATTTCTTTAGTGTCTAGGAATGCAATCTGCCTAGCTTACGAATCTCCTAAAACAAATCAACAAGATCCAAGACAGTCTGGCAGCAATCTCACAAATCCACCCAAATTCTATACGTGTCATGCACTCCTCACCCGCGCAGACAAAATACTCCGAGGAATTTTTAATAGTTTCACCCCTTGAGGCGTCAGCTAATGTATTTGAAATCTGTCTCGGAGCTTCCATTGGAAATGGCTGTTTCGAACTGTTGGCCTTAGGAACTACTTTTAACTACGAGTAATAAATCCAGCGTAAGGCCGGTAAACGTCTCTGCAAGTCTGCATGAGGGGAAGAGGGGCAACTCAAATAATTGACCCGTGTTTTATTTTTGAGACTTTGACAATCAAATTCATCGTAAAAAAGAGCTTTGGGCATATTTCCTGTGTGTTAAAAAACTAAAAAACGTTCGCTATTTGTCACAACGAAATTAAAAGTCTCAAGTAGAAATACGGAATTATTTATCTGACGTTATTATGGTTAAATAACCACTAGGCAAGCTCTTAGATTATGACGAGTCTTTTGTGTGCTTGCAGTATTATAATCAAATTAGTTAATTTAGATCGGTACAAGTTTACTTGTTAATTATCCAATTTGATTTTATTACTGCAAGGCAAGCACACCAAGTTTCTATAGAAATGCGTTTTTGTTTATTTTTATTGTGGGTTACACGAAATATACAGAAGAATGCGAAAATGATGTCTTAAAGCTGATGCAAAATTAAAACACATGCCATATATTGAGGCACTAAGCTTAATATTAGTTTTACTCTTACAGCCTGTATCTTGCAGGATGGCTCTGTGAATGCAGTGAGATGTCTATTAAATACTGTTTTTACAATTCCAAGTTGGTATCGCATTTGCAGTAAAACTGGAGTCATTAGCACTGTTATCAGTTATTTATTGCAAGATTAACGTACAAAGGCATCGAACCCACGCCCACTTAATGCTCTACTGCTCTGCTAGGCTAGGCTAGGATATCTAGGTAGTACAGGTTACTTTAGCATTTAGTAGGAGAAGTACGTAACATACAAACAACAGACATATTTTCCACAAAGATTTACTAAAACTTGCTTTTTACACCCTGTATAGAAAAATTCAGCAAAGTTAGAGTCGGAGTAACAATGACTGCAAACAATTCAAACTAATTCATATTCAAGTCTCAGACCCGTAAAAGAAACAATTTCCTAGGCAGTTGCATAATTAAAATTTAAGCGCATTGTCCATTCTAGCCCGACTTCCTTTCGGTTGTATCGCAGACTGGGGCTTTATACGAATCTCTCCTCTCTACGAAAATGCACATTAATATTAAATGGCTTGGAAATGCTGCGTTGTGGGGAGGGGAGGTGGGGGAAGGTGGCGCAATAAAAAGCGTCGATGATACTGGTTTTAGCTTTACTTTTGTACTGAGTTTTAATGAGCGGAAATATAATAAGTAAGAACCAATTAAGATAATTTAATTAGATTTGGTTCATACATAGTTTTTTAAGTTTTTTTTTATACCTTGAATGAGAATGGACTTGAATTGAATGCCTTTCAATTTTTTATAAAAAGACAAGCGTCCAGTTACTAGAATACCATGCTTATGCTGCCTTCTTTTTACGCCATGTTACTTATGTTAAATTATAATTATTTAAAAAAAATATAGGCAAATGTTTTATCGACCATGACTTGACAACCCTTTGCTTACTTTGTCTCCTATATTATTGTGCGGTTCACATAAACAAACGACTGTCAACCCTGAAACGTCAACCGAGCCATTTCCTTACAAAGCTCACCGTACGTGTTTTCCTTATATTAACTACGTAACACTATTCCCCCTACCTCCCCCGCCACCCTGTTAGTGCCAGCATCCAATAAGAGGTGGCGTTTGAACAAAACTACTGCTCTCTCTCGAACAATTTACTCCTTACACTAATTAAAAGAGCGAGTGAGATGCCACGCCCACTGCTGAGAACAAACAGAAGGGGGGAAACCGCTGTCCAATCAGAACGCTTGATTATTTGTAATTAGAACGCCGAGCTCTTCCTCCGTGGAGATGACCAATGGGATTTTGTATTTAGCGGCTTTATTTCACCGTGAAGGAAATTCTCTCACAGATCTAATTAAAATTTCTCGTTACTGCGGCTGTCTCATTTGTTGGGAGCAATCAGTGTGACGAAATGGGCGTACTGTTTTATTTAATAGTATATGTGCTGAGAATACTGAGGAAGACTTTATTACGGTTCATGTAATCTTAGTTAGGTCCGCATTATTATACATACCCATTTTTTTTGCTTAGAACATAATTACATAACATTATACTTAGAAAATGTTTTATTAATTTGAATAGATCTTAATAGGTTAACTACACTGAATTTCAGGATCAGTTTCCAGTTGAATGAAAATATCACAAATTACTTCACAATATCATAACAGCTACCTAATTTTATTAAATAACCAAATCTGTTGATTGTCAATGTTGAAACTATTTTATTCGAGCTTTCTTAGTTATGAACAGCCTGAAGAAATGATCATCCGAACAATACGTTAAAACTTCAACCTCATCAAACAAGAAAACTTAAGCCGTATTTTCATAGAAATCTAGGACGGAGTTTTCAACCGAACAAAAACTTTCTTAGCATAGAAACAGCACAATCATTCAACGAGGGGGGGAAGAATCAAGCGGCCACAATGAGCGGACGAACTTCTTCCTGCCAGTTTGCATATAGAGATAAAAGTGGGGAATATTAATGTGAATCGTTGTCCCCTATTCCCCCCACTCCTTGGGGGTGAATGGGGGAGTTGGGGTACTTTCTTTCAGGGCGAGCGGACCGCGGGCCAGTCGTGATTTTAATTATATTGCGACGTGAGACGCTCGAGAGTTATGGCCCCTTGGAAAGTTTTGAATGTTGTTTGATATTATATTTCTTTCGGTGGAGGTTATTTATGTATTCTTTTAGTCTGGAACTAAGAATTAAGAAAAATACACTTTGCTTCTTAAGTACCTAGCTTGAAGTTTAAAGAGTAGTAGAGCTCTTTGTGAAGGGCTCGTCCGGGGAAGAACTACCACCACGCCTTTTTCTGCCGTCAAGCAGCAACACTCTAGGGTTCTCCAAGGTTTCTCTAAGGTTGTGGAATGCGCTCCCTGCGGATGTTTTTCCTGGAGAATACAGTATGGGGTTCTTCAAAAAAGGCGAAATAAAATTTTTAAAGGGTCAGCAACGCGAGTGTGACACCTCTGGTGTTACAAACGTCCATGGGCTACGGTGACCACTTCCCATCAGGTGGGCCGTATGCTTATTTGCTACCTTGGTAGTATAAAAAAAAATTCTACTGTGTTTAAGATGTTGAAGTGTGCAATGAGCGGGCATGTTAAATAGCTTAAAGAACTAACAAACATCTGGCGATTAAAGGTTCTTGAATATCAAACTCAGAGTCCACTATAATAATCTATAAGGTATGTTTTCAATAAAATCACAAGTATCACTTTGACATGTCCCAAAGCTAGGTGACTCTAGTGCCAGTTCCATGCGACCAAAGCCTAGAAGAACCGGCAACAAACTCGGCTTGTTTCCTTCCTTTTCTGTGATCCTCTCGAGTGAGTCGACCTCTGTGGCGCAGCGGGCGAGAGCCTGCCTGCGACGCAAGAGGTTGCGGGTTCGATTCCTGCCTTGGAACAAATTTGTGTACGATCTGCAGAAATTTGTTCCGATGGTCTGGGTGTTTTCTATGTATAATAAAAAATATCTATCTATGTAAGTATATAATGTATTAAATATATCAGTTATCTAGTACCCATAACACAAGCTTTAAGTAGCTTACTTTGGGGCTAGATAGTGCTGTGTGGATTGTCCAGCATTATTTATTTATTTATTTTTATTTATTTATCCTTGTTACAATGTATTATAATATGGTTTAACAGTACGTGGTAAATAATAAAATCTAACTGTGGCACCCGTTTACCACAGATTATTATAGTACTTTTAAGTCTTGAGTCATGAAAAGTATGTAGTACTATTCTAAAATCTCAAAAATAATTTTCTCGAAAGTGCTAGGTCGCGTTACCGCAATATCCATAGAATTAAAATTAGTATTATAGGAGCAATCTAAACGGTACAAAGGAGATCGCTTACCGGCATAGTGCGACACAGGGCTGTTGCAAATAATTGACAAGGAATGCGGCAACACGTTTTAGTGTGATTTTAACTGAGATATTAGGAACAACACGTGAATCATATCTAAGAAATAACCTATCCGAATACCGTTTGACCAGTCTTTTTAGATCAAGCCATAAATATTTTAGATGTCCATACATCACTATTTGTCACATAAACCAGCCGAGATAAACTAAAACGAGATACCGATAAAGTTACAACAATACCATCCCATAAACTTAACCCCTTATTCAACTAAACATTCAACTCGCATAAATTTGATTCGGCAAACTAATGTCAATGTAAGAACGACATTACTTGCGTTAAACAAATTCCTACGGAAAATCCGTGTTTTCATGTGTGGGTAAGTAAGCTTGTGTTGTGTCGCTACACAGCGGGGTGAATATGCATGTGGGAGCGTATGTAAATACGTAAACGCTAAGTTGTGAGGATGTATGCAAGCTCCAGAGCGAGAGGTCTCATTATCGACCTCGGGTCATGGCGCATGCTCTGACTCCCAGCCTCAGTCTTCTCTAACGAACGCCTTATAGCGACAGCGGTTCATCTAAGTAATTGAGTTACAACTTTTTACGTAGCAATTTCGTTTTTCTCTTAGAACCGTCGTACACTAATTGGGGCGAATTTTTATCTTATGCCGCTTTCTTTCACAAATATTAGATTAGGCGTAATTCGCTTCAAATAGGTTAAGCTTTGAAGGCTAAGGCGTAGATGGAAGTTTTATTAGACATTTACATTAGCTTTTATATTTTTTTTAATTTCATCTCCTTTGCTCTTTTGGGTTAATTTATTTTTTATGCTGAAGTAGATTATAATTTGAAACAAAAATATTTTCTTGTAAAATCTTTGAGGAAAATTGTAATGAAGAATAAAAAAACCGTTTATTTCAATCAATTAAGCTAGTTTTATTTTATTTTTTGTTTTTCTTACTTCACCATATCGCTCAAGGTTCTTTTCTGGACCATCCATGTTTCAATCTTACCATAAACTTAACAAGCATAAATTTACTTACAATATTATAAAATTAAAGTACTTAACATTACATCAAAGCTTAAATTTAATAAATAGTTCCGTACCTTTCTCGTAGGTAGGTACGGGTATAAGAGGGCACAAGAGTGGGATGGGGTTATTCAAGGCGAATGTTAGTATGGATAAGCCAATTAAAAGATGTTCGAATTTATTGTATTTCTTTAATACAGCTGCGCCCCACGGTTTAACCCGCTTAGTTTTAAGTCTGGCTGTTTCCACGGGATAAAAAGATAAAAAATAGTATATGTGCTATTCCAGACTGTAATCTATCTCTGTGCCAAATTTCATCCAGATCCGTTCAGCCATTCTGGCGTTATTGAGTAACAAACATTCAGTCTCAGTCCATCACTTTTGCCATGTATATACTTAGTCCTGCCCTACATAATGAAACAAAGAAAAAAAAATCTATTGCAAATAACATTTATTACTTTTGCAGTGTGTTAGTTGAAATATGAACATAAAATATAAAACAATTTAAAATATGAAAAGCTTATTCGAACTGGTCTCCATTGGCTGCAATACAGTCCTATAAACTTTGAGGGCAGTTATCAATAGAAGCACGCACTCTTTCCTTTAGTAGGATTTTAACAGTACTAGTAGCGCCCCGTGGTTTCACCCGCGTAGTTTTAAATCCCGGTATTCCCACGGGATAAAAAGTAGCCTATGTGTTATTCCAGACTATAATCAATCTCTCTGCCAAATTTCATCCAGATCCGTTCAGCCGTTCCGGCGTGAAAGAGTAACAAACATCCATCCATCCATCCATTTTTACAAACTTTCGCATTTATAATATTAGTAGGATTTATGGCCAGACTAAGTTAAGTATAGATCAAGGAAGGTCCACACTACTATTTCTGGAGGGGGTTGACCGGTCAGCGGGCGACGAGTGGCGCAAATTAATCTCCTCGCGCCCCCACAGCGCTTGTTACCCAGGACAGTTTGTTACTGTTCGCTATGGAGATGAGATGACCTGGATACTATGTAATTACTGCGGATAAGGTAGGTACATACTGCTCCTGTTGTATGATTTTTTATTATGGCTATTGATAAATTCAAATTATATTTAAATTGGGATGTTTTAATCAAAATTATTGTTTTTTTAGGTAACTGTGCTATGTGCTATTCCAGACTATAATCTATCACTGTGCCTTATTTTATCCAGATCCGTTTAGCCGTTCTGGCGTTTTTGAGTAACAAACATCCATCCATCCATACTTACAAACTTACGCGTTTATAATAATAGTAGTTTATATGTATAAGTTTATTCACATTATTATTACAATATCTTTTATTTGTAGGATTTTGGTTACTCGCGACTTCATCCACGATCTAGGTTTTCTTGCATTTTAATATAGAAATCCAACATAATTACTTTTATCCCCAAGTACGAAATCATTAGATATTTACTTTTGGCTTCATCGAAGTGATCTTTGTTTGTTTGCCATTTTAGAAATCTCATTGAATTATTTGATCCCCAGGTACGGTATCATCTGATCTTTCAGTACCAAGTATGACCAGTATGACCCATCAAAATTACTTTGAGGCAGTCCACGTGGGCTGATGTGCGTCCTGATCGAATGGCATAGAAACATTTTCGTAGTTTGTATGTCGAAAGTTTTTAGAATAAAGATAGAAGGAGCAAAATATTAGAAAAATAGGTCGGAGCTCAACGAACATAAGTGACGCAAATTATCTACTATAATTACTCCCACTCACAAATAACAACATTAGTTAATCTACTTCACAAAAAATCTAGGTTGATAATCAATATAGGTGACATACATACACTTATCTGTAATAGACAATTACGCTAATAGAGATCAGTACCTAGATACATAGTATTAGGTAGGCATTTAAAAAACTTAAGTGAAGGTTTTTAAAATTTTGTATCGTTCTATTGTATTGCTGATTTAAAATTTCTGGTCTATTTGTAATTTGACCCATTTGTAATCTATACCTATCTATACTAGGTTCATAGATGATGCTGTGTGGATTGTCCAGCATTATGCATTATTTATTATTTATTATTGACAGAGCGAGCGAAGCGTCTCAGTTTCCACATTGGCCAAAAATGCGTTTGTCCGGATGTCTGTCTGTCTGTCTGTCTGTCTGTCTGTCTGTCTGTTCTCCTCTACAGGTCGCATTTTTCAACCGATCTGGACGAAACTTGGTACACAGGTTATATGACTTATTAGAATTTTTTTGTCGTCGGGGATTTTTGATTGGAGGGGTACTTCCCCCAAAAAAAGGGCAAAAAGGGGGCTATTTGATATACTGGATATCTCTACCAAATGGTATCCGATTTCGATTATTCTTTTTTTATTTGAAAGTTAGTAACTATAAGTTGGTCTCATAAAAGTTTGGCGAAGATCTGATAAGGATCTTCAGCATGATGAACAGGATAGCTCATCAAACAATCGATGGTTTCAATCAAATTTGAGAGAAACACAAAGGACCTCATTCTACACAAGATGATGCAAAAAAATCAAAAATCAAAAAAATCACAAAACGGAAAATGCACGTGCACATAACATTCCTCAAATAGCTCACTTTTAGTATGCTCGCGAGGTCTACAGCTCCCAGAGCCACTAGTTTATTATTTATAGATAATATAATATATACATATTTTAATAGACTCATTTAAACCGGAATCGTACTTAACTCATATTTAAACCTGAATCGAATGATTGTAAAATATAAATAAAATAGAAGTACATAATAATAATATCCCAGAATCCCAGTGCCTGGCAAACCCCAAACAAACCAACCCACTGTCAAAACTTAAGTCTCAAGTACCATTTATTTGAGCAATATCCACGGTAATGTATGGAGATTAGGTAGTGGACAGACGCGCCCGCACGTTGATCCGACATGATACATCAACGTCGCCCGGACAGTGGACACTCCCCTTTACACCCGGCTACCAGGATTGACATGATTTGGAGAAGGCATATAGATAGGTAATAATAATGCTGGAAAATCCACACAGCACTATCTAGCCCCAACGTAAGCTACTCAAAGCTTGTGAGGGTACTAAATAACTGATATATTTAATACAATACTTACATTAAATAGATATATTTTTATTATACATAGAAAACACCCAGACCAACAAATGTTTTCATGGTCCGCATGCAAATATTTGTTTCAGTTCTGTATGTTATGCCTACTCCACATTCTGTATTCCTCCATGGCATAGACTAATAGTAGAGTAGATGTTTAGATACCAGCTTTGCATACGGCATCAGCACCGCTTTTAACTAAATGCCGAATGGTATGTTTACCAACCGAAGAGTAGTAAATCTCTTTGTGAAGGCTCGACCGCGGAGGAACTGCCACCATGCCCTTTTCTGCAGCCAAGACGCGTTATGTGCAATGAGTGTTGTTGCCGGATATATCGCCGTCCCCACCGAATAAAATCGTAATCGACTATTACGATAGTAGTGCTTTTATTTGAAATAACTATTCTAGAGGTCCGATTACACCTTGTGAATTTTTTTCAACAGATTCGTACGAGTATTTACCGAGTTAGCGATTTTGTAATGGATCTAACGGTTTTATTCGATTGAACAGAAAAACACTTTTTTTCCTGGAATAAAAACGTAACATATTAATACTGACTACGCAATGTATCATTTTTTATGGTAATGTACTATTACGATTTTATTCGGCGGAACTTTTGATTTTTCAATCACAGTGAAGTCACTTTCGATTACACTCGTAAAATAAATGGAATTGTTATATTGATTACTGTATCATAAATCAACAAAAAGAAACCCATTACCTTGATTTTACGATAGTGCGAAAAGCCCATCTTTTTAATAATTTTCAGTTTAGCCTCAGACTGGAAGTACAACTAAAATCGAAGTTGGACGAATAAATGGCGTCGACGATAATAAACGATTTTTTTTGTGCGCAACCTACCTATACGTTTGACATCGGGATGTTTATTCACAATTTTCACAAACTACATACTTCACTTACTAAATCACTTTTGGGTTCAGTGTTCTGATCGTGCCACTATATCGTTGTTGTAGCTGGTGAACGTAGTCCCGCGACCAGTAACTCCAAAAGTCTTGAATCATTCTTTGTGTGAGCTGACAGGTGGACAAATTTGACTTTTTTTTAAAAGATGTATCGACTATACAAATTTCGGTTTGCGCATCAAGAAGTTAAGAAGTTTTCTTGGAGAGCATGGCTACGAAGAAGCACTAAGAATCAATTTTTAATACCGAGTACAATTACTGATTTTTTAAGCCTTAAAAAGATTTATTCTTGCAATTTGCTCTTTGTACGAGCAAACCGAAGAGATAAAAAGGCTTCAATAGAAGAAAATTACAGGCCCCAAGTAAAACGAAAGGACAGAGCCAATAAATTAAAAGGGAAGCCGCAGTCGATTCAACACACACCAACAAAACAGTTTTTGAGAAAAAGTTCTCAGCGTCCCTCAATCATAAGTAGGCATTTTCCATTGTAAACAAGAATAACCTATTTATTATAATTTTACAGTTTTTGTGGCACCTCTATAGCGAAAAGGGGATCTGCCGAAATAGGAAGTTGCTTGTTGCTGTTATTTTATGTGTTTGGCTGATCAGAGTCCGATGAAATAAACGTCTTTATTTATTAATCACCATTTTATTGCGAGTCACACGCGTTTTTACAAAAGTTCGACGGACGACATTTTTGGAGGCAATATTTGACATTTTGTCTTACAATTTGACATTAGCTAGTTTGACAGCTGAGAGCTGCGGTATAATCTATGGAATTACGTTTAACACTGCCCCTCGATTGAAAATCTTTCATTGATTAAAATCGTTACAAATAATTATACAATATTTAAGAATGTTTTCATAGTACATAACTTTTCAGTTGACAATGCTTTTGTAAACACATCTGCAACATTGTCTTGAGTGGAAACATATTCAACAGAAATTAATTTTCTACTTATAATGTCCTTTAGAAAATGATGTTTAATGTCTATGTGCTTGGCACGTTTACTATTTTCAAATGATTTTGATATTTGAATCGCACCTCTATTGTCCATGTAAAGTACACAAAACACTTCACTTTTAAGTCCATTTAGATCCTATGTTTAGTTTTAATACTTTGTTCTTACTTGCTTTCACACCTTCAGGCGGTTTGATGTATACTTCAGACTCTAGGAACCCATTCAGAAAACCTGTAGGTACATCAAGTTGTCTTATATTCCATTCTTTCTGTATTGCATGTGCAAGAATTGTTCTAACCGATGATATTCTTGCTACTGGAGCATAGTTCTTTCCAAAACCAGAGTCTTCTTTCACTTGAAACCCTTTCACTACTAATCGTGCCTTTTTCAAATTATTTTCTTTAGTTTTAAATACCCATTTTGTGTCTATGGCTTTCTTATTCTCAGGCAAATCAGTTTCTGTCCAAGTATTCATTTTATTTAAGGCTTGTATTTCAGTTTTTATAGCTTCTTCCCATCCTTTTTCCATAGCTTCATTATATTCCTGCGGATCATCTTCAGTATTTAGCAGGCAATATGCTTCATATATTTCATATTCGCTTAGATGTTTTGGTATAGTAATGAGTCTACCACTTCTTGTACTAGTACTTTCTTCAGTTATTTCTTTTTCATTTCTCTGTCTCTCTTCTTCTTCTTTCCTAATCCTTTCTTCTTCTTCTTTTCTTGTCCTTTCTTCTTCTTCTTTCCGTGTCCTTTCTTCCTCTTCTTTCCTATTCATTTCTTCTTGTCGAGTTTTGTCATCTTCATTCTTTTGTTCATCATCTCTTATTTCTATGTATACAGTATCATTTTCTTGTTCATTAGCTGGGGCTTGTTTATATTTATAGTCTCTTTCATTAAATCTTACATCTCTAGTCACAATAACAGTATCTGTCGTAGGATCCCACACTTTATATCCGTTCCTCGCATAGCCGATCATTCTTACTTCTTTTGCTCTTGGATCTAGTTTGTCTTTTCTTGGTAGTATAACCATCCATCCTTTGCATCCAAATGGCTTCAATTTATTGAGCACCATTTCTCTCTCAAATATCATTGCTGGTATCTCATAATCTATTGCACTTGATGGGCATCTATTGATCAAGAATGCTGCTGTCAAGATAGCATGACCCCACAGATGTCTTGGTAAGAGTGACTCATCTAGTATAGTCCGGGCTTTATCGTAGATGGATCTGTTTAGCCTTTCGCTTTTTCCATTCATTTGTGGACTATAAGGTACAGTATACTCTATTTTTATACCTTTTTCTTCACAAAACTTTCTGAAATAGTTCGATGAATATTCCCCTCCATTATCACAACGGATTCTCTTTATTTTTGTTTCTTTTTCTGTTTCTATTTCCCTTACATACTTCATCAAGTTGTCAGCCGCTTCAGACTTGTTGACTAACAGGTAGGTTTGAGTGAAATGTGAGTAGTCATCCAAAATAGTTTGGTAGTACCTGTAGCCCTCTTTTGTTGGTACTTTCATTGGTCCAGCTACATCGGAGTGTATTAATTCTCCTACACCTTTTGACTGTGGCTTTGTAATGCTCTTGAAAGGTAGCCTGGTACTCTTATTTCTCATGCAAACTTCACATACCTTTTTACTGTAAGGTAAGTTCATCAAATTTAATGCTTTACGATTTAGGTGGCCGAGTTTGATATGCCATAAATCAGCATTTGTCAAGTCTTCATTATTGTAGTAACATTCATGTTTTTCTTTGGGTAACTGCAGTTTCAGTATATACAACTTTCCTCTTTTTTCTCCATAGTAGACACCTTTTTCTGATTTTATTATCACTTCTCCATTTTTAAATATTACACATTTGCCTTTGTTCATTAACTCATTAACTGATAATAGGTTGTGTTCTATCCCATTTACTATCAGACCTTCAATTGTTATAGGTGTGTCTTCTCCATAAAAAGTTTTCAAATAACCTTTCTTCTTGGCATATAATACTTCTCCGTTGGCAATTTTTATTTGAATTGGTACTTGTAATTCTTTCACATCAGTCATTAATTTTTCATATTTTTCTTGTATGAAGTTATGTGTTGCTCCTGAGTCCACAACAAGAATAATCTCCGATGCATCTGTATGCATTATATTGTGTTCTGTGCTTAATACAATAAACATCTCATTATTATTATTAGAGTTTTCATTTGACTGTGCTACATTTCCTTGTCCTCTGGATTTCCCTCTGAAACCGGAGCGACCTCTTCTTTGCCTTCTAAAGTTTCCTCTACCTCGCTGCCCTTGATTATTATTTTCAGTTTTATTATCACACTGGTATGCCATGTGTCCTTCTTTTCCGCATTTATAGCAAGAGTAAAAGCTGCTCTCTACTACTTCACTTTTCTTCTCTTTCAATTTCAGCTCTGAATCTAGCAGTCTAGATTTTACAAAATCTACAGTAAGCTCTTTTTCAATACTCATGGTTTCTAACGTTGTTATCACTGTGCTGTATTCCTCGGGTAGCGTGAGGAATAAATATATCAATTTATCACTCTCTTCCATTTTAGTTCCGGCCGTTTCCAATTGAGATGTGAGGTTATCAAATTGTAGGAAATGGTCTTGTAGACTTTGGCCACTGGAACATTTCATTGTGATTAGTTTCTTTCGCAGGAAAAGCTTATTGAACACACTTTTTCTCTCAAAAACTTCTTCCAAAGATTTTATCATGTCCGCCGCTGTATTACATTTCTTAATTATGTTTAGATATCGATCATTGACACATTGAACTATAATCGACCGAGCTTTCGCATCGGCATCGATGTCTTCCTTTTTATCCTTGTCACATTTCTTATCGAGAATGCTGGCTAGATTTCTTTCTTCAAGCAAAATTCTTACTCGAAACTTCCAATTTGAGAAAGACACGCTTTCATTGAGTTTGGGGAAACTACAAGTTCCCGAACTTCCCGACGTCATTTTCCTTTTGATCAACCACGCTCTGCTGTTATTTTATGTGTTTGGCTGATCAGAGTCCGATGAAATAAACGTCTTTATTTATTAATCACCATTTTATTGCGAGTCACACGCGTTTTTACAAAAGTTCGACGGACGACATTTTTGGAGGCAATATTTGACATTTTGTCTTACAATTTGACATTAGCTAGTTTGACAGCTGAGAGCTGCGGTATAATCTATGGAATTACGTTTAACAGTTGCAATTTAATACCTAAGTACAACAAGAAGCACAAAGAGCTATCAAGAATATATCGTTGTACTAGTTGCGCCCCGCGGTTTAATGCGCGCAGATTTAAATCCCGGTATTCCCACGAGATAAAAAGTAGCCTATGTGTTATTCCAGACTATAATGTATATCTCTGCCAAGTTTCATCCAGATCCGTTCAGCCGTTCCGGCGTGAAAGAGTAACAAACATCAATCCATCCATCCATCCATCCATACTTACAAGCTTTCACGTTTATAATATTGGTATGTGTTATACTGTGGAGTTTTGAGAAAACAAATTTACCACCAACCTATCAATAAACCTCTGCACGAAGACTTACTCGGGTTGTGGCTTTCTTCGGCTTTTCCAAGAAGCTCATAAGTTTTTCGAACCCATGAAAGAGAAAATGAACCGAATAACCAAAATCTAGATAAGGTAGATGTTTCATTTATTGTTATTTGTTTGACGACCTCTGTAGCGCAGCGGGCGAGAGCCTGCCTGCGACGCAAGAGGTTGCGGGTTCGATTCCCGCCTTGGAACATATTTGTGTACGATCTGCAGAAATTTGTTCCGATGGTCTGGGTGTTTTCTATGTATAATAAAAAAATATCTATCTATGTAAGTATATAATGTATTAAATATATCAGTTATCTAGTACCCTTAACACAAGCTTTGAATAGCTTACTTTGGGGCTAGATAGTGCTGTGTGGATTGTCCAGCATTATTTATTTATTTTTATTTATTAATCATTTAAAATTTAGATTGTATGTTTTTTTTTCAATTTTATTAAAATACATATCAAAACGTGTTCCTGATTTTTTTGTTGTTTGTGAGTATGTCAAATTTTGTTTGTATTTTAATATGTGTATTTGATACCTTTAAATTTCTTGAAAATAACTATCAAAATGATTTTTTTTCTTGTTATTTTGTAATTATTACCATAGATAATTTGCACTAAGTGATACACGGTATTCAGTTTTTACAATATCTAATTGCCATAGGAAATTATCGTATTACAATTTTACTATAGTCTCCATAGTTGGTTTAAACGCCGAATACTATGGTAATATCATATTACCGATACAGTCAACAAAGCTTTTTTGGAGTCTATACGATCGCAATCGAATGTTACTGTAAGATGTCTATCGATAATTCCCGCGAATAAAATCGTATTGTTGCTTTACCGCGTAAAGTAATGTCAAAATTTCTGGTATTATATACTTTTAGCCATAACTTTGTTTTGGTAAACACAGTATTTTTATGAATCATAATTTCAATATTGAATAAAATTTAGCTATCTTTTGGTATATAAACAATCTTGGTAAGTAGGCCTACTAAGAAGTTATAGTCAAAAAACGGTTTTTTAATTCTCCTGAACATTTTGACTTTTGCGATTACGATTTTATTCGGTGGGGACGGCGATATGCCTCAAGTTAAAGAATGCAGGGTAAGTGCATCGTAGAGCATGTTCTTATCGTACGCAACTTACGGGCAATGCTATGTTATCAGGTTTAACACCAGGTCGGTCATCTGCTTGTTTCATCAGCTATTTGTATTAAAATAATAAGTATTCACGAAAATGATGCAATTACAGGCATGCAGGCTTTGCCCCCTCTCATAAACATAATCTGTTCATCCTTCTATGCGAAGTGCGCGAGACTTCCGCTTGCTCCATTTCGGTGCTAGTAAGCCTCTGTCTTTAGTCTTTTTTTTGACGCTAAGAAAAATGTATTACGCATTCCCCCCTATTGGAGGATCCCCCATCCTCCATGATATGTGGGACTCCCCGGTCTGCTTCCACCGTGAGAAGCCCACTATAGGGTTATTGTTTTTTATACAACTAGCTGATGGAACAAGCAGATGGCCCACCTGATGTTAAGCGGTAACCATCACCTATAACAAAGCATTGCCTCGTAATTCACGCACGATAGGAACGTGCCCTACGATGCATTACCCTGCGTCCATCAACTTGAGGCATACAGATATTAAGCCTCATGTGCCTATAATTACACCCGACCACACTCTTCAAACCGAAACACAGCAACGCTGCTTGTCGGCAGAAAAAGGCGTGGTGGTAGTACTTCCCCGGATGAGCCCTTCACAAAGAGCTCTACTACTCACTAATTTCTTGGGTACTATGAAACACGTCCACAATACTCTGCGGGCGTGTTTCATGGTGTTACCAGGGGCACCACGAGTAAGTATCTCGACCTAGCACCCCATTCTCTTCAGTCCTCAGCCAACTCTTGCCACTTGTTGTGAATCAAGTGATTAAAAATTTAAAGCCACAGCTTACTATCAGGATACTTACTAAAAGGATACTCTATATCAAGAATATCCTGAACCATTTTCATGAAAATTTACCTTTCACCAATGTAGCTTAAAAGTTTTCATAGGGGCGTTCAATATAAACGCTTTATTAATAAAAATACACCTCATGTCTGCATGTCATGAAACAGAACTTTAAATACTGGAAGAGAATTTTGATTTTAAAACAGCAGTTGGCCTTACAGACAGACCGACAATATTTACTTAAGACGAGTCGATATAATATTTGAAAAAAAAAAAGTTTATTATGTTTGATATTTCATAATATTGTAGAGGATCCGTAGTAGAGCGACTTAATAAATAGTATTTTTTGTTAAATTTAGAAAATATATCTCGAGCAGGTTGTCAAAGAAAGGTCAAAGAAGCATTGTTCAGGTTCTCACAGTACAAGTTTTGCTTAGTTTATAAAGTCAAAATATGTTTAGTCAATAAAATCACAAGGATTACCTTGAAACGTCTTAAAACTAAGTGACTCTAGGTGCCAGTTCCACGAGACGAACGCCGAGAAAAATAGGCAACAAACTCGGCTTGGTCTACCGCTCTTTTGTATGATCCTCCTTACAATGTAATATAATACCTATCCTATTGAAGCTATTTATTACAATAAGTAATCTAGCAGAGAAACTAGCTAGATCACGATGTGGGAAATGTGAGCTTATTGTCCGCTTCACCAATACGTATGACCTTCAAGCTTTTCCTGAGCGCTTCCGTAGGTTTCTAACTCTTGGTTCCAAGGACCCACGACAATGTTTTCGTTCGATCAGCGACTCGTGCCTCTGAAATGAAGTCGGGTATTAGAAACGCGGCTATCTCCTCGACTATTTTCAATTTGTTTGTTAACATTTTCTCTGTAAGCGTAGTTATAACCTACGAGGAAGATTCGATAAGAAATGAGGAAAGAACTACATAAAATATCTTACACATTCACTTACTATTTCAGCTTTTACTTCAAAGTAGATAGAGTAGCGTGTGACTTGACAGCCGATTAGTGTTGATCATGCTTTCAGAAACCGGGGGTAAGCTTCTTTGAGTCAACCCATTCACCTCACTATATCGAAAACTGGTAACACGATAAGAAGCATATTTTAATTACCCACTTATTTACTCACATAAGAAAATTTACAAAAGTGCCCAATAAATAACCATTAAAATCCTCATTCCATTTACGAAAGTAAAATTATTCTCACAAAACTTAATCAAACGAGAAGATACCGACACAAATAATCGAAATTAGAATTTATTAGTATAGGAGTAGGGGTTCAATTTGGTGCCGTGTGTAGCAATAATGCGTAAAAAACTCATCTCCGACCCCACGACCCCTTGGACCCCCGAGCCAGGGGCGTATGCAGGCGTATCCTAAAATAGGTTCAAAATTTAGATTGAAAAAATGGATTTCTTTATTGCAAAATTTATTTGTGATTTTTACAAATGGTTATTAAAGCAAATAAAGCTTTATTTTAAGTTTTTTAATTTTTATTAAGAGTAGCAGAGCCTTTTCTGAAGGGCTCGGCCGGGGAAGTACTGCAACCACGCCTTTTTGTGCCGCCAATCAGCGTTGCTGTGTTTTGGTTTGAAGAGTGTGGTTGCCGGTGTAGTTACAGGCACATGAGGCTTAACATCAGTATGCTTCAAGTTGATGGACGCAGGGCAGTGCATCGTAGGGCACGTTCCTATCGTGCGTGACTTACGAGAAATTGCTTTGTTGGTGGTGGTGATGGTTACCATTTAAGATCAGGTGGGCCATCTGCTTATTCCATCAGCCCGTTTGTATATATTTTTAAATAACAATAAAAAAATTACATCATGTAAGTTACGATGTTTGGATTTAGGATGATGGCTCCATCAAGTCCTAAACATTGGAACATTTGGAACTGATTTGGATGAAAATTTAGTTTAACCGACATAACACACAGGCTTTTTTATGCTAAAAATGATAAAAAGAAACGGGGAATAAAACATAAATAAACGGTATTATTTATGTTTTCTTCTTTCTTCTTTTTTATGGCTCCTGTCATAGACAATCTTGCCAATGTCAAGTGATTCAGAGATTATACTCTTTGTAGTTATGTTTATAGTCACGTCAGTCGAAAGTCGAGTCAGTCAATTTGTTTTGAAGAAAATGGTGGCGGTTTCTTCAAAACATTTGAAACATTTTCGGTCAAATCACGATATCACATAATACACTTTCATTCCAAATGCTTACACTTTGTGCTAAGAACACAAGTAATGTTGGTTAAAATACCACCAAAATTACACAACACAACTCAAAATAACACTAGAAAAACAATTAAAATGAAAATGCTATGTTGCTTCGTTAGATGACAGGAAACGAATCCTATTTATGTTTTATTATTATTTATATTAATTTATTTATTACTAAATTAAAGAAATTTATGCAAAGGAAATTTGCTTGTACTTAATATATATGTCGAATCCATGGCTACTGGATGCCTGTCAGGTGGCTTAATACTTGATGAAATTCATTAATCCAAGACTCACGATATAGTTCACACATTTATTAAGTGATTACAATTGTCTTTCTCCAAAAATAAACAATGATTGCTCCGATAATTCAGGATTAAACTCATCAAACTATGGAAACGCGATGATTTTAATATCCAGTGGGCTTTGCGACCTTATAACTCAAGTAACAGAAAACAGAACAATAATCTCACTCGCAATTCGCATGTCCTCACATGACCACGACCTCTAATAATAATGCTTGACCAAACTACTTCTCCTTCTTTTAATCAGCCCAAAAGATATCAACTTCATCCAAGTGTTTGACAGTCACTTGACGTTTCCATACTGATTCGATAGATGGCGCTTGACTATTTTATGTAGACTATAGCTTCTCGCATTGCAGGCGCTCCGACATATACTTAATACTTTATCCTGAGTACAGCCCTATCCCACCCGACCCCCAGCCTCCGGTGAAATATGATGTTTTCCCATCCCGAGCGGACGCGATTAGAAAATTCGTCGCGAGATATGTGTGGCCTACAGCGCGATGATAGTTTTCATGTGGAAATTGGATGAGAATTTTGCGGATTCCTTCGACTGCATGATATATTACTCTTGGAGATCCAAAATATACACATTGGGAATGCAAATTTTCCTACCCCTGACCTCTTATATCCTCCTCCTTGGAGATGTATTTCAGATGATTAAATTTTACCATCTTAGAAAAAGTATTACGAACGTGTATAATAAGTTTTTCTTACCTTAAGTTTGAACACATCGTCAGCAGAAAACACGATGAGAGATGTATATTTTAACCTCTTTGTGTGTGGCTCATCTGGGGAAGTACCCAACATGCCTTGATTTGCCGCCTACTAGCGTTGCTGTGTTTCGGCTTGGAGATTGGTGCTGCCGGTGAACTTACAGACACATTAGACCTCAAGTTGATGGCCTGCGTCCATCAGCAGCAGATCGCAGGCCACGTTCCTATCATACGTGACTTGCTAGGCAATGCTTTATTATAGGTGATGGTTACCACTTTACTCCATATGCTTGTTCTGTCAGCAATTTTAAAAAAAAACATCCAGTTTTCTGACTTTAATAGCATTTCTAAAACCTGAAGGTAGTCTGAAAACGTCGTCAACAGAGTCATCTCTGTATCTAACCAAGTGCTTGGTCATCCAAGCACTTGGTTTTGGAATGAAAAGGACATTTAAACACGGCATCACCTCTCATTTCTTTACATTCCTATACATAAATCACGAAGCATCCTGCCTATTCCAACACGTAGGATCAAGGCCTATATTTCAACGGCTAATGCTGATATGTTGAATAAATATCCAGCAGGATATTGGGTTTCGAAAAATGAATAGGCGAGTTAAACTGTTTTCGATCGGTTCTCTTGTTCTTTCAACTATTGTTCACACTAGGATCGTCAAGTCTCAAATGCAGTTCTACAATACATTCAGGCCCTTGAGTTTTAGATGCTTGGAAACTCCAAATGCAGCAAAGTCAGCTAAAATTGTTTAATAATTTTGAAACTATCACGGTTATGAACTTAAGCAAATGTCCCGATATATCGGGAAATAATCAAACTCACAAATCATGGTAAATATCCATAAAAGTGTTTGTTCAATGGAATCATAAGGATCACTGAAGATTTTTAAAGCATGGTAAGTATTGGTGAGTCTTAGGCGACGCGGCCAAGCCTAGAAGACCTTGCAACAAACTTAGGTACCGTCTGATTCTGTCACAATTTTAGATAATGACCTTGATATCGAAATATTATAAAGTTTTGCTGTTATAACTGGTTTCCTTACAATATTATCTTCAGTTCGTTTGAGTGCTGGCATTGTGCACATAATGTTATTTGGATAATAATTATATATTCTTAATTTTTTATTGCACACAATACAATACCTAGGAACATGACAGATAAAAGAGACGTACAAAGGCGAGCTTAACCCTCACAAGAGTTTTCTTCCAGCAAACCTTAGAGGCTAGAGAGAGGTGACTATTAGTGGTAGTCCGCTGCAGAATGTCAAGTAATTCTCCGAAACCAGATTATTTATGAATTTTCATTACTCCAGTTTTCAAAATATTTTCAAAATGATGTATACAAAGGCGCGACCAAGCAATAAATCATGTACCGACGTAATAATAAAACGACACTACAGTGCTACAGTGCTCCGCAACTCTCTAGAGACAGCGTTCATTAAAGTTACATCTTGCTACTTCAAACTTTAGCCCCCCGGTAAGGACTTCTGCAGACTGATTTCAGAACTAGGACATTTTGTGGTTAGTTTTAGATGGAAAATTTTTGTTGAACTATTATAATTTTACTCTGCGTTTTAAGTGGAGTTTGCTGTTATTGAACTATAATACAAATAAAGGGGAGCAAGAGGAATATGAAAAAAAAACTGCCTCATAAATACTTACTAAACTTCTAATGTATTGTAAATTGAATATTTCTTTTAACATTAAGGTAATCAGTGAAACTAACTTTTAGCCCTTTAAATCATTTATTAAAAATATAAGCAATTAGAAATATTTATTAAAAACATCGTTGTTTTTAAGTCCACTTGGTTTTTTACAGTTTTATAATGAGGTAAGTGTCATGTTTAAAGATACACAGTATGGGTACTCAGTAATGTCTTTCATGAGAATCTAAGACCCTGATATGTGTCGTTTTCGATCTAAGACACTTTGAATTTAGTAAGAGCTATGATCGAAATACTACGTGTCTAATAAACTCAAGTCTACTCGCAACCTAACAGGATCTACATACGGGAATACGAACTTCAATTTACTCACGAGATAGTGGTACCTACGTATGTGACGTATCACTTTACCTTTTCCATTTCTATTCGATCCGAGTAGAGTGGATGCTAATGACATTATGGAAAAATTGTCTCTCTTGTAGTTTTGGGGTACCACAGAGTATGTAAGTAATTCAGGATCGTATGTCTTGCGGGTCACAACGAACTTGCACTAGTACAAAGCATCAGTTTTTCTAATCTGTTTTGATTCTGGACAGACGCCCGCTGTATACTTAGGTACCTTCTTTTGCTGCGCTTGATTGCTGTGGTGAAACCTACGCAGTGAATCGAAATGGAATTTATGCTTTTAAAGATAGCCAAAAAATGTATGCTCGACATGATTATTTATATAAATTTCATGAGATCAATAAGTTTTTTTTTTCAAAACTTTATTGGGCAAACTGACCTGCCACTTTGACTTGACATCTGTCAAGTGCTCGAAATGAGCTTCTTTGAGGCGCACAATAAATCCTTTCACCACACTGTTTCTAAAGAACTAGAGATACGACAAGAAGAAGAAAGATTTCCTAAATAAAAAAGCCTTCTCTATTCATTTCAAAACTTCACTCAAAATCTAATTTCTTCGCCGAGTGTAGAGCCGTTTCAAACTTTTTGTATTAGTTCGTGACCATAAAAGAACACGAAATTAAGATATAAATAAATTAATAATTGGGAGACATTCCACACAGCACTATCTAGCCCCAAAGTAAATAAGGCTTGTATTAAGGGATAAATAGCTGATATGTCTAATCGAAGTCTGTGTATTTTTATTCTTAGGTACCATTATCTACAAAAATTACACACGCCTGTTTAGGGGGGAAAGGGTGACGTCACAATCGCGAATAAACGTGATGGAAATAGGAGGATTTGTTTACCCATTTCTTCTCGAACTTGACGTTAAAAGGTGGAACAACGCTGTTAGTGCGCGCGCGTTTTTTTGTTAGTTTCTGTAATGGAAGTCTGTTGAAGATTATTATTCTTGCTGAAGAGTGTTTTATGAGTAATGTGTGAGATGCTGAAATGTCTTATACGTCAAGTAACCTTCTTCTCCTTGTGGGTTCACCAGTTTCTTTCGAAACAATGAAGTGAAAGGATATAAGCGTGACTCAAAGAGGCTAATTTCGAGTTCACAATATTTTCATCATCAGTCTATAGAAGTCCACCACTGGACATAAGTCTCCTTATGGATTCCAGGAAGAATGATTCTGAACCCTTTCCATCCACCGCGTCCCCGCGGTCCTAGCAATGTCGTCAGTCCATCGGGTAGGAGGGCGTCCCACGCTTTGTTTTCCTGTTCGTGGTCGCCATTCGAGAACCTTTATTCCTTAGCGGTTCCTTAGCGGTTGTCAGTTCTTCAAGTTATATGACCTGCCCATTGCCACTTCAACTTGCTGATTATGATTCACAATGTTTTAAAACAAAAAAAGGAACGTTTTGGTAATATATTTTATGTCTATTACAATCTCTGTTTTGTTTTTTATTGATAAATTTCGGGGTGTTTTAAAAATAAAATACACATTTTAGCCTGGCACACCATAAGCCTATTGAAACTTAACACTATCCGACCCATTCCAAATTGAATTTATTTAGCAATTTTGTAAACACAATACTAGGGAGTCCTATTTATCACTGTTCGACATAAGACATTGCAAAACCAACACATTATTCTGATAAACAGAGATGTACTTTGAAAAGCCAAGTCCTTGTCGTTTCAAGTGAAACATAAATAGAAGTCTTAATTTATCAATATCAAAAAGTATTTATTCAATAGAATTTCAAGAATCATTTTGAAACATCTTAAACCTTGTTGACTCTAAGTGCCGTTCCACGCGACCAAAGCCGAGAAACCTATTCTAAACTCTTCGGAAAATTTCCGTGTGCATCTAAAACGGAACCCAACAACGTATCAGTCAACCTGAGGGGATATTTACAATGCTTCAAGATATAAAATAAGTGAAGATGTTTCAGTAAAAAAAACTACAAGGCTTTATTAGGGGAAGCAGGGGTAATGGCGGCCGCGTCGAGTAATATTATACCGCTCACTCCAATAAATATTAAATAAGGTGCCTTAAACCACAGTGAGCACGCTGCAGCGCAGGAGTTGTTGAGCTTGAGCAGGCAGCGTCTTTAAACCTCAAAACTAACTTATGACAAATGAAAAAACAAATACATAGAGCATTTTTCTCTCAGGTGATCGGCATTCCCATCTTCCTCTATACACTTTACAAACCCACAAATTAGGAAAAACATTAATAAATATGCTTGGTTAAAAAATGAAGTCCTTACAGCTTCCCTGCCTTTCTACAACATACAAACTAGAGAAACCGGAGTGCGATTACATAATATATTCCGGTGTCGTGTGGTTATACCATTTTTCTATTCGCATCCGAAGTGTGTGGTAGACGTGGCGCGCCTAATTCAGCGGATACGCGAATAGTTGAATTATGAGGTGATCGAATTTGTTTGCGCGTTTTGTTCTTGAGGTGGAGATGAAAGACAGTGTTTATAAGTATCCGACCAAGCCGAGTTTGTTGCCTGTTCTTCTCGGTGTTGGTCGCGTGGAACTGGCACTAGAGTTACTTAGTTTTAAGACGGTTCAAGATGGTCCTTGTGATTTTATTGAATAAACATATTTTGACTTTGACTTTGACGAGTATCTGTTCAAGCAAAATTCTCCGAGATATTTTGAATAATACCATAATTTATACTGATGCTCTACTCGTAATTTTGTATTCCCTATACAAATTACGAGTATAGTGGGCGTCAACCAAAAAGAACGCTGGAAAACAGTGGAGGGGATATGTAGCGCATACAAAATATTCACGCCATCACACCCACTCCCCCTCCTTCTGGCGTTCTTATTGCGTGACGCACACTAGGTACTCTTATTTTATATTTTTTCCAGAATTAATTAAGAATTCTTGCCTTCTTTGCTGGGCTGTGGGTCAATATGATCTCCACTCAGCACAATATAATGCTCAAAAGGATACTTTTGCCGGCGCACTTATAATCCTTTCACCACGGCTGTTTCGAAAGAAACTAGTGACACGACAACAGAGAGCAGATAATAATAATAATACGTTTATTTCAGCATTCATACAAAAAGTATTTCAGCCATAGATACCTACTTAAAACTACGTGGGGACAATGTGTGCCCGTTTGTGCCTACGAGTTAAAATTGATTTTGTTTCTAAAAAAATGAGTTGGTACGTATTTTCAATCAAAATACATAAATAAAAGATATTCTGTCAGGTATCTGCATTTCATAATGTCACTATAATATTCTCAAAATTTCATGATTTGCTTAGATTCGGACTAGACATCGCTGTATAAAATGCCCATCATAATTTACATCACGATAGTCTCCTGAAACATTTCTGAACTTTCCAGTGCCATTCGTAATATTATGCAGTAAATTCTACAGGACCTAATAAGAGGGCCGGGCAGCTGTCCAAGATTATTTGGGAGAGCGTAAAATTTATGTTAATGACCCTCTCAC
The DNA here is from genome assembly GCA_963576535.1 of Plemyria rubiginata. Taxonomy (NCBI): domain Eukaryota; kingdom Metazoa; phylum Arthropoda; class Insecta; order Lepidoptera; family Geometridae; genus Plemyria; species Plemyria rubiginata. The sequence continues at coordinate 7,135,698 of OY754917.1, read as the reverse complement.
AACGGAAAATAGCATAGCGTTAAACCAAAAGAGAAAGCATCCCCCGATAACGTGTCCCCGTAAATGAGCGGAGACGTGTGTAGTATTCTCGGAGCACTCGAGATTTCCTTGTTTTTTATACAGTTTTCTAATGGAACACGAAGATATCTTACCTGATGATAAGGGCTACCTACCATCAACCTCTAACAAAGCATTACTTCGTAAATCACGCACGATACGAACGTGCCCTACGATGCACTGCCCTGCGTCCATCAACTTGAGGTATACATGTAAAGCCCCATGTGCCTGTAATTACGACCACACTCTTCAAACCAAAACATAGCAACGCGGCTTGGCAGCAGACTAATGCATGGTGGTAGTACTTCCCCGGACGAGCCTTTCACAAAAAGCTCCGCTACTCCTATGGTTTTGAGGCATCTCACAGAACTTAAAAAAAAAGACGCGCCACAGTATAATACTCTCCCAAGAACTACAAAAGCACGCAAAAAACGTGGCTGCGAGCGAGCAATTCATTCGTCCCCATATCCGGTTATCGTCGGTTTATCATACGCCCGGGGCCCACTGTTACTACACCGAGATTATTTTAAGCTTCAACCCTAAACGTTTGATTAAACTGCTTTTGCGGGGCAGCCCTAAGTAGCTGTATAGGTAGCATATCTAAATGATGGTGTCTGACTGGCGTAGCTGTAGGTATACATGGTGTCTGATTGGCTAAGAAAAATATATAATGTGACTTTATAAAAGTCAAATTATAATCTCACCACTGCCGATTTGGCAACTGACTAATAATGAGTAGAGATTTAGTTTATGTAAGCGCAGTGTAGGAGGTCCTCCAGCAAAAAGGGCGATCTAAGAAATGTAAAGGTTAATAGAATGAGATGAGACGAAGACTGGGTGTAGGTACAAAATCTTATCAGTCAGGGCTGCATATTCTTTATGAACATCTTTTTTGTTTCATGAGCCAGTTCATACTTAGACTCGTTTGGTAGATTATTTGAGGCTGGATCCACGCCTGATTGGTAAAGCACTAGGATGATAAAAGATTCTGTGTGGGTAACTCTTTATCATCAGCTATGTTTTTTATACAGGGGAATTCAACAAGTTCAGATAAAAGGATAAAAGAATAATAGTAATAAAAGGATTTCTTTGATTATTGTACCCCGTCTAAGTTTTTATTTCGTGTTCCGTATCGTCAGGCTGTTTTGGAGACGCGAGTGTTCTCAGCACACTTGATAGAGGCACTGATCGAGTCTCCATACAACAACGGCTTGACGAGGAGAAATAAAAAGATCTCCTTGACTATTGATATTTTTGATCAACACATCGTAATGCACAGAGTGATAAAACATCCGCACTGGTGCCCACCTTCCAATACCTTTAACTTTTGCTTGCATATTTCTCCCAGGCCAAAGGCTCCGAGAGCTCTCAGCACTCAAAGTGGGAAATAATAAGGAGCGAGGATGTCCGGAAGGGGCGAGAACAAAGCCACCGCATGATTGCACTCTTTGGTGACGGGTATTTTGAGGCAATTGCAAACTGTGTTTTCTGTTTTCTATGAAAATCATCGCCAAAAATGGGGATGATTTTCTGAGTAAACAGTAGCATCCAGGGGTATAATATAGACCCTAGTTCACGTTCTCCAGGCCTCAAATACCTATAAAATCTACGAGGCCCTACTATGAATGAGGATCCACAGATCCAAGTCAATTATAAGCAAAAAAAAACGAAACAGCATTATGATTTTGTTTCTCAGCTAGATATCCTCAAATCTCTTAGTACCAAGCACCTAGCTACTCTCTAAATCGAGTTGTCTTTTTGATAACTCATAATCCCAAATAATACGTTTTTGAGTAAGGTTTCGTTGGTTGATTTACAACACCAACGCAATTTAGGTCAAATCTATTCAGCGTCCCGCAACTATTACAAATAAAACGAATTCTTACAAAAGGGAAGACCTGAGGCAAAGAAATAAAAAAACTGTAATAATTCAAAATGGCGTCTGGCTACTTAATAACTGGCTGACACCATTGGGAAATATAATTTAATTTTTCTCTATCGCCCTCTTGTTCAATGCTGTTGGAAAATTGTATTTGCATCCTTGTCTTGCGATTTCCCGGTTGAGACTCCCACCTCGGTAAGTTGTGGGATAGTTTTGATTCAGCTAGCTCATTGTTCTTTTTAAGGTTATGTAAATAACACAGATTAAAAAATAAGGTCTTAGTTAATCTAATAGTTATTAGAGTAGAACTGATGTGTCTTATAATCAAATACAAGATAAATAAACATGCATAACTATTTTATATCATGCGGTAATTGTTACTTTGAAATGGAAAACCTCAATGTTCGATCAATATACTGCAGTATAAGTCAAGTTAGGAAGATTCGAGCGACAGAACAGTGTGTTACAAACACACTTATATTTCGTAGCAAGTCTCATTATTATCAGCCCCTTATGCCATACATACTCAAATATCTCAGAGGAACGTTAAGTCTTCTCCATCTACCGACTTACAATGATCTTTACATTGTTGTCATCATAGGCAGTTGGTGGTTGCCATTTGAGAACATTTATTCTCCAGCGATTTTCTGTTCCGGTTTGGTTCGGATAAATTGTAATAATAAATAATAAATCACAATGTATAGGTAATCGATACGTATATCAATGTATAGGGTGACTGACTGGTGAATGACGTGATTGGTGAAAGAGTTTCGAACGACACTACACTTGCTCACCGCTTGGTTAGTCACGAAATGGACTAGCTGTTCCTTCTTAAAAAATACTGGAAGCACCATGTCACCCAAGGTCTGGACAAGAAATATTTGCGATATTGTGTATTAGATGATTTGTGTATTCGCATGTACGTGGTAGGAATTTATCGAGCTATTACATTCCGGTATCGAAATGGCCCAGGGTTGGTGTTAATATTTTTTTTTTGGGTATTAGTTTTTGATGGAATCAGGAAAATTGCACTAAATCCTTTGATTTTGGGACTTATGATTGCATTTGCTTTTTCCTGTTGTGAATCACTATTTCCTTTTATATTATCGAAAAAAAACCGTTAGCAATTTAGATAGGCTTGGTTTCTGTCTTTCAATAAACCAATAAATGTTTCTTTCTTTCTTTCTTGAAATAATAGTAATTCTAAATAATTTAATGGGTCTCTTAAATTAATTTTATTGGTTTTCCGTATAAGTTTTCACTAGGACGCAGAAGTTGCGAAGCAGTGCTTTGTTACAATGCTTGGTTACCACATTACATCAGGGGCGTTATGCACTATGACGAATCCAATAGCGTTTGCGTATAAATTGCGTTGTGATGTCACACGGTTTGGGGCCAGGAATCTCCTACGTCATAGAGACTAATGCCCCAGGTTTTTTGATCCATCAGCAAGTTCTAAAACGTATAGTCAACTTATTAAAGGCAAATACCGCATGTTATCTACTCTTAATAAATACATACTAGTATAATATTCTCTTATCTGTGACACGACACAGGAAACCGCAGATGAAAAATATTGAGGTTTCTATTCAACATTATGTTTCAAGATTTGGATTAATGACCCCTCCACATTTCCCTACCCGAAATCAGCATCCAAAGTAATCCCGTGGCATCCATAAAACTAGGCAAAACTATATTTACCGACCCGTAGGGACAGGTGTGAGAGGTAATATTCTAATGTGGGTAAGCGACCCACCATCCATAATAATATAAAACCACCCTTAAAGAATAACTGGATAGCATAAGCATATTAGGGAGACGTACCTACCTACTTATCCATTAGTGATGGTACCTAAAATATGACATCATTACAGGGTATTGATATTCCAGTGCGACAGCATCAGATTTTAGATAGGTAGGTACTTACTCTTATGAGTGAAAGAACCCTCGAAATTCCTCATCATCTTCCTGCTTTTATCCCATAGAAATTCTAAATACTTTACGAATTTGATTGCAAGTGACGATGTGTAAAGTTTTTAAAATAAATTCACTGCTGGTAAAAATCGCCATCTTTCTGAAACTCAAGGAACTTGCTGCTTTATACAGCTGCTCTTCGTGCGTGGCTATGAACATTAATTTCGTTGGTTGTTCCATTACGAAGTACTAGGAAACAAATAAAGATGGCGCTTTTAGAAAATCGTGGTAATTGTAGGAGTTTTTACTGTTGAGTTTGCTTCTTAAATTTTTAGGAATAGGATCCCGGCGATCCTATTCTTGATATTATGTTTATTCTCATTCTTTTTTTCATCCCTTTGAAAATGCAATCATTTATTGGGAACCAACTCAAGGCAAACCAGTACCTACCTACCCACCAAGAATAGCATCCGACATCTGAGGTAATTTCTACAACAGTGCATGATAGTTACAAGTGGACCTGTTTTGCAAATTAGGTAATGTCTAAAGAAATCTGCCCTCTTAATAGAATTTAACACGACGTTTTGTCTACGACAAGCACAAGACAAGAGAGTGAAAATATTCAACATTATGTCGACAATATCCCATAATCAAACAAGACGCTACCCAAACAGTTGTAACTCAATACGACTATTTGCTGAAAGTCTGAACTTAAATCCGTTTTTATCTGCTATATCTTTAACTGTTCACATTATGATATCACTAACTGTTATTTGCAACGAGACATTTGCACGGATCACTTCAGTCACTATTATACATTATATTTGATAGAATGAGGAACATCACAATGCCTGTGTCTCCGATATACTTTAACGTAGCTGAATACTGCTTGTTCGGTATAGTGCTTTGTGTTATTGTAGGAATTATTCTATATTTCAATGTGGTCAATACGAAATATAACACAGTGGCGGATTTTTTGTTTGCCGGTAAACATATGTCGGTGGTCTCAATCACACTTGCACTCGTTGCAAGGTAAGTTTAGATTATAAAACGAACTATAGGGACCTATACCTTTTAAGATCTCAGTAGATTTTCAAGATGGCAGGAAAGCAGACTGAAGAGATTCAGTATCATTACTCCTGGAAGTTTATGTTGGAAGCCTCTCTCTCAACAGCTCAACAGCTTGATCAATGAAAAAGCATAAAAAATCTGCCGGGCATAGGCTTATTTCTAGGAAGAATGGTTTTGATCTCTCTCCAACCCTTTAAGGCTCCGGTGACAGCGGCTCACAATTTCGAGGTGCGATTGGCTATTATTTCATTTTATTTCATTTCGGGGAGGTTTTTTGAAAAAATAACTCTAAAAAAACACGCATAAATACTGTTCGAACACAAATAATACAATAATATAAGGGAAACATGCCCGAATCAGAAATCATTTTGGTATTAGGTAAACGTAAGACCAAACATACTAATACCAAAATGATTTCTGATTCGGGCATGTTTCCCTTATATTATTGTATTATTTGTGTTCGAACAGTATTTATGCGTGTTTCTTTAGAGTTATTTTTTCAAAAAACCTCCCCGAAATGAAATAAAATGAAATAATAGCCAATCGTACCTCGAAATTGCGAGCCGCTGTCACCGGACCCTTAAGTTCTGGGATCTTTACAATATCGTCGATTCATTCGAGGGAACGTCCAACGCGTACGCGTATTTTACCCACAAAGAATGTACCTATATAGCATAATATTTATTTTTTTAACTTAAAAAATCACTTATTTGTTTATTATGTGTATGACATGTGTTTTTGATAATAATGATGATATTTTCTTTTGTTTTTCTAGCCACCTAACTAGTATTACACTTCTAGGCGTACCGGTAGAAATATATCTACGGGGAACTCAGTATTGGGCTTCAGCACTATCCCTTATCGTCGTCACTTTTCTTGCAGCTGTCATCTATTTACCTGGTAAATATTTTCAAGTGATACACAGATAGGTCATTGTAAATAAAACAAGTAATCAGTATATTATTGTCTAGTTTGAGAATTTTCCTTCTTGTATTATTCTGATAAATGACGTATAGGTAATTTTTGGTCACCCACCTTTGTTGGATAAAGAGCCTTATAGTTTAAAAATGCAAATGAATAAACGTTTACACGCAGGCTTATAATGGCCCTGAAAAGGGCATTGTTAGCATAGCATAATGATAAGGAAACCATGTAGGCCTACCTAATGAATAATTTGAGATATTCTCTTTTTTCAGTGTTTCACAAACTCCAGCTGTCATCAAGCTTCGAATACTTAGAAATAAGATTTTCGACACACACTCGGACTATAGCAGCTGTTCTATTCCTTGTCAGCAAGCTCATGCTACTACCTATCGTTCCATATGTTCCTTTGACGGCGTTTCGATTAGGTAAGTCAGTTTCCTTGGTAGAACCTATTAGAAGTCTTTGTTGTTTTTAAGTCCATTCAAATAATTATTATCTTAGTCACTTTACTTATTTGCGTGCCGCTTTGGTATGCCGCAAGATAAGACTAAGTAATGATGCTCACATCGTCACAGTCATAAACCTACCTTGCTGTATTCTGATTTGAAAAGCGACCCATCAAATGATCACATAATTTGCCTGTTATTGCAAAAAAACAGTTCAATTTGTTTCAAACAGTAAATTGTTCTTCCTTGTCTTCTTGTGTTTGTTTTTTTTTTGTCGTGCGTTCAGGTAAATAGTATAATATGTTTTTATTTTCTTGCTATAAATATTATATACACTTATATCGTGTTTATCCGAAATAAATGTATTTTCTTACTTTATTTTTAAGACGTCCTATATTCAATAGCTTTCTGAAACTACGCGATGATAATTTAATTGATATTGCCTGTTTATTTTTCAGTTACAAACCCGCTAGCTGGACGAATCACAGCAGTTATCTGTGTTGCGTGTGCCACGTTCAGTGCAGTCGGAGGTCTGAGAGCTATAGTAGCTATTGGTATTGGGACAACATTCTTGGCATTGGCTGGCACTGCCCTGCCGACTGGCTTGGCTCTGATACCTATGGGGTTTTCAAAGATGTGGGAGATCGCCAGTATTGGGGGCAGACTGGTACTGTATGAGTAAGTTGAATTGATTCCAAACACAGGATGATGGGTTCGGTGCATATTTGAACTATATAAGCTAAATATTTTAACTTGAAAAACCGGGTTTATTTAGAATGCAATATTTTGAAAATACAGCCTTGCGATAAAATAATAAACCAAACGTACTTCAAAGGTTTTTATTTTTTCTTCGGGCTTGGTTTTAATTGAATCAAATTGTTTTTCATTTTTTAGCCCAGACCCTGAAATGGCCCACCACACATCATTTTTCGCCGTAACCCTAGCTCTCAGCACAAATTGGCTTTGGAAGATAGCCCTGAGTCAATCAACCCTGCAGAAGCTTTTAGCTGTACCTACTATAAGGAAGGCTAGACTGTGCCTGATCCTATCTTGCATAGGAGTTATACTGATGAAACTGGTATCCTGTTCCCTTGGACTTGCGTTGTATGCATGGTTTGCTGGGTGTGACCCGTTTTTGACCGGTCAAATAAAGAAACACGAACAAGTAAGTAAAACCCACTACAAGAAAAACCATAATAATAAGAAGCATTGTTTTACATTGTTTGTAACTAGATCAAATAATAATATGCTTACTAAATAGACAGAAAGTGGACAATGTCCCAACTGGTTAATAACCGCGCTAGACTAGTAACACATTATTATTTACCTTAAATAATTCACAGGGTCTTATTTCGTAATTATCTTAGCGTAACTCTAATGCACTTGTTGATAAATTAAATTTTTTTGCCGTGAGAGCTAATTCGCTCTGTTTCGTTCTTTTATTCGTACAAATTTTCGACCCTGGAGTATATCAAATTCTTTCTTTTTATTTCAGCTAGTTCCACATTTTCTGAACAGTTTGTCAGTAATGTTTCCTGGGATTTGTGGAATTTTCATAATGTCAACCTTCAGTGCCACTTGTGGGTGAGTTGTGCTGACATCAAATTTCAATCACAATCAACAATATTTCAATATGCATAGTTTACCTATTTTTACGAGCAGGTAATATATTTACAGATGTATGGCTTCTCTGATCAATTCAATTTCGGGAGTATTGTTCGAAGAGTTCATCAGGCCATGGATGCCTCAAAGTACGAATGAGCTTGCTTGCTGTAGGATCATAAAGGTTGGTTTGTAATAATAAATAAATATTAATGGACTTTCCACATAGCACTACCTCACCAAACTAAGCCAAAACTATATGGGAACCACATAGCTTTAAAGCTACTTATATACTTTTTTGTAAATACATACTTATAATATTATATAACACCCAGCCACAGAACAAATATCTATATTCCTCACATAGACCGTTTTTGTTCTCGGTGGGAATTGAACCCACGGCCTACGGCGCAGAAGGCAGAGCTACTACGAGGTATTTTTTTATATATCTATGGCTACTACAAACTGAGTAGTGAAGGCTGTCAATTCATGGGTACATAACAGGGAATGTATTTAAATTCCTTGGCACATAATTTAAAACAAAGATTATAAAATACTGTACCTCAAAAATAAAAATGTTTCAGACCCATTCGCTACCAACAGCATAGATAGAACGACGGTGTGTTTTGTTAAGTTAAATAATTTTTAGGTACGTGTTACTTAAATATTGAGGTGTTAGCAATTTCAATTTTTAAATGATGATGATGATCAGATAGACCATGGCATTATACCAGTAAGTAAAAGAATAAATTAATAACAAGTAAATTTTCTCCCGGTTTCTGAAAGCTCGATCAACACTAATCGGCTGTCAAGTCACTTGCTATTTACCTAAGCTTTTACTTTAAATTAGATAGAGATAGATAGCAAGTGACTTGACAGCCGATTAGTGTTGATCACGCTTTCAGAAACCGGGCGTAAGACGGATATTCTAGTCAAAGGTTAATGAGAACTTTATTTGTAACTGTACATTTTTATATGATTTATTCAAGGTACATTATATTTCGGGTTTTATGTTTCAGTTTCTATGCGTCTTAGTTGGTATCTACAGCGCAAGCGTTGTGTGGTTTTCCAAGGACTTGGATAAACTGCAGCACGTAGCCTCAGGAGTCACCGGCATCACGGCTGGAACTCTTCTCGGGCTGTTCACTTTGGGCATCGTCTTTTCTAGAGCAAACTGTTCTGTGAGTCCATAAAAAAATATATTAAAAAACAAACAAAACACGACAACATCCTCATGACTTTGTTCCCCACGCGCCACAGATGTCAACTTTTATTAATAATAAAATAAATAAATAAATAAATAATGCTGGACAATCCACACAGCACTATCTAGCCCCAAAGTAAGCTACTAAAGCTTGTGTTATGGGTACTAGATAACTGATATATTTAACACATTATATAATTACATAGATAGATATTTTTTATTATACATAGAAAACACCCAGACCAATGAACAAATTTCTGCAGATCATACACAAATTTGTTCCGAGGCGGGAATCGAACCCGCAACCTCTGCGTCGCAGGCGGACTCTCCCCCGCTGCGCCACTGAGGTCGTCGTGAGGAGGTATTGATTCTTTGAGGATAGTTCATATTGGAATACCTACTAACTAGTTTTTTCAAGATGTTTTCCATCACTGTTTGAGAGCACGGTATTGCGCACATATACATTAACTGACTGATTTTGAAAATAGAATAATATGCCGACCATGCTAACATTATATCTCGCAGCGGCAATTGAACCCCAGCTTTCGCATACCCAATTTAGCTAATTGATTTTGCTCCACTGCCGTAAAACATGAAGCGTTGGCAAGTACGCCATCTATAGTAACGCGTGAAAACTATAACAACGCTCCACAAAATTCATCATAAAAGTTCAAATAAATTCCTTAAAACCCTCAAAGATGGCGCTTGTACAGTTTTAATATATTCCAATAGATGGCGCTGTCAACCTTACTCATATACCATTTACGTAGTTTTGTTATCTTATTTCCTTGAAGGGCGCACTAAGCGGTTGTCTTCTAAGTTTGGTACTCTGCGGATGGCTCCTAATTGGCGCGGAAAATGCCCTTGCTTCAGGAGCATTGACCTTTCAAGGAAAGCCGTTGGTAACCTCTGGATGCGGCAAAGGGAACTTCACACATCTATTTGCAAATACCACTGTGGCTCATAATATTGTGTAAGTATAATAAAGAAATTTGGGTTTTTGTGGGGAATCGCACACTGAATGTGTAAAGGTTTTCCTGGTTTCACTAAATGAAAAAATGAAATGGTAAAAACACATTCATTTCATTTCACATTTGTTTGAACTTGCCTGCAATTTTGTTTATTAACTGATATTAAAGTATATCAGTTAATAGCATAGAAACACAAACTACATACCTAGGTACTCTGTACCACCAAACATGTCTCAGAAAAAGCGCCAAGTAAAGTCATAAAACTGCGAGAATCGAGTAATAGTAATATGGGAAAAGTTTTAATAAGGGGTGGGGGGAAGAAAGAGCTCAAGTCGATATCACCGAAGTTGCGAACGAAGATTAAAACTTAGACGAGGGATCTCTAACCGAGTGTGAACTCATTGCGGTCGTAATAAAAATGTTCCGGCATCGTAAAGTCAGCGATATGGATGTAGCCGAGGCGTACCCGCGGCAATACCAATGATTGGGAGGGAAGATTGTAAGATACGACAATAAAATGAACCGAAGGCGTGTTTTCAGAATATGCCACAAAAATGGTAGCATGATAAGATTTAGAGCTGGTTCAGACATGGCGGATTCCGCGCGGATGCAAATCGCGCGGTTCTAAACGCAAGTTTTCAGACAGGGGTGCGGATGTATTTGCGGAGTGTAGAGTGACAGTCCAATCATGGAAGTCGAAGAAGCAATATGTGTGTACTTGTTGCTCCGTATAAAAAAAAGAAAGAAGAAACGACAATATTGGGTGCATCCAATATTACGTGATCGGCTCACCCATGGTCAGTTTCAGGCTTTATATCCAAAATTAAGAAGTTTTGAACCAAAATTCTTCAATTATCTAAGAATGTCGATAAATTCATTTGATGAATTATTAGGAATGATTAATAATTTTATTAGAATATTCTGCACGTTGGATGTCCCACAAAGCAGGTCTTTTTTCGACCTCATCGATGAATAGCTCGGTGTCGAAGCGATCCATTGTCACTGTCAGATACGCGCGGCGTCCGCGCAGCAACTGAACGCGCTCCTGGTACGTCAAGTAAATAGATCCGAGCGGCAACCGCGCGAATTCATTTTCTAGCGGATGAGTGGCGGTAGCCGCGCGGATTGTCAATCCGCCTGGACAGGTATGAACGAATGAATAGGCGCTAATGTAAATAAGATCCGCGCGGTTGATCCGCGCGATTTGGAACCGCGCGGATTCCGCCGTGTCTGAACCAGCTTTTATGCGAATGACTAGAATTACTTTTTATAAATCAGTGGATGTTCAGTTGTTTTTTAAATGGGTTTTTACTTTTTATTTCTAAAGGAAAAACATACGTCCTAGGGAAAAACAGAATGGCATTGTTTGTGTCCTGGGGCCTTATTGTGTAACTTGAAGCCCATTATACCATGCTACATATCAAGTTCATCTCTGACAGTACGATACTATATTTCCCTCATCTGTGCCGATTACGATTTCACTATTTACCGTATACCAGCTTAGTATAATGCCCGTGAACTTAGCAGAGACAAAAGACAAAAGGTTTGAGATGAATGCAGAGTTATCGGCGGAAATTATCACATTATCACCACTGCATATCAATCAGATTATATTTGAGGCAAGAGGTAATAGCAAACTAATGATCCTTGTAATTTAACTAAAGAAATACTCGTGCTTTTTGTCTTTTACTGTTAGGTCCAATCATCGCACTATGGTGAGATTACAGTCATGGTACTTAAAAGGAATTGAAAACTATATATTGTTTCCCAACATTAACTTTGTCTCCCTTTGTGGATCTGAGCCCTTATTTCAGGTTTTTTAGATTTTCATTTTAACTATTTACTTATCTAACGGTAGTAAAGTAATCTGATCTATTAATGCAGACCGAGGAACTTCAACATTGTTCCTAACTAACTACGAGTCTGTCGATTGCATTCTAAACTTAGCTACCTAACTAGTAGCTTTCAAAACTTTGATCAAAGCATTACTGGCAGCACTGGGTGAGGCTGCGCCAGAGCTTGAATAAGTTGGTATTCTGTGGGTTCTCACAGACTGTGTAACATAGTACTGGATGGTATTTTTTTACTTAAAAACCTGACAAGGTGTTCTAAATTTAGTTTTTTCAACTTATTTAACAGAAATATTTATAAAGTGGAAATCTAACAAACTTTTGACGATTCTTAATGTCAATGAACTTCCCCCTGCGGTTTTCCCTCGGAGTTACGACATGGGGTCCTTCAAAAGGCGGGTTCATCTCTTCCTAAAAGGCCGGCAGCGCATCAGCAACGCCTCTGGTGTTGCAGGTGTCCATGGGCGACGGTGACCACTTCCCATCAGGTGGCCCGTATGCTCGTCTGCCTGCTTTGGCATAAAAAAAAAAAATTAAGCGATCGATAAGGACGGTACTTGCACTGCAGGTACAAAATGTAGGTACATAATGTAGGTACATTTACAATATGGTTTGACCTGTTAACTTTATCTCTGATGTTGGTGCTTTGCTTTATACATAGTACACTTTATATCGTTTGGAATATAAAAAAGTGGATTTTTGTAGGTTTTTAATTGCGTTTTTTCATGGTTGCTGGATATTAGATAGAAAGACAAAGTGAAGAAGATAAAATTTAATGTCAGTTATTGCTCTAAGGATCGATGGGTTCATATTAACAACATTTTTTATTTACAGGAGTAAAATCCCGAATAAGCCAATAAAATCCCTCTTCAAAATCGCCTTCACCTACTGCCCCTTCGCTGGTGCCATCTCGGTTCTCATCATCGGGATACCTATGAGCTACCTTACCGGGAAGTCCAGATCTGAGTCAATGAACCCTGACGTCTTCTGCCCTTTGACGCAGAGTATTCTCCACAAGTCTACCATGAGAAGTGATACAGCATCGTTTGAAGAACGGCCTCTGACTACACAAGAGGTGTATGTAGCTTTGGATGAAGCTTTGAAACATTTGAAAGAAGTTATCAATCGGTAATAAATAAAAAATTTGGAATCAAAAGGTCTCTTGTTTATAAAATAGTAATCATAAAATAATCCTATAAATATTATAAACGCGAAAGTTTGTAAGTATGGATGGATGGATGGATGGGTGTTTGTTAGTCTTTCACGCCGGAACGGCTGAACGGATTTGAATGGAACTCTGCCAAGTGAGATATATTATAATCTGGAATAACACATAGGCTACTTTTTATCCCGTGGGAATACCGGGATTTAATACTGCTCGGGTGAAACTGCGGGGCGCAACTAGTATAACATATTTTGATGTAGGTATAAGGGGTATATCTAGGGTTAAGCTCGCCTTTCTACATAACTTTAATGTATTTTTTTATGTAAATATTTTGTGTACAATAAAGAATAAAGAAAGGATAAAAAGTAGCCTATGTGCTATTCCAGACTATAATCTATCACCAAGTTTCATCCAGATCCGTTCAGCCGGATCCGGTGTGAAAAAGTAGCAAGCATCCATCAATCCATCCTTAGGTACTTACAAACTTTCGGGTTTATAATAATAAATTATATTATTAGGATATGGATTATCTGCCAGGGATATCTAAAGTGCTTATGACTATCGAAGACAGGACGCTACTGCTGTTTTTATGTTTCTTATATATTTGATGTTTGTTTTATTTTATGAAACAGCGTTGATGTATTTCGGTTGCAAGGGTCAGTTTGCTGGTGAAATTACAGCCACACAAAGCTTACTTTCACAATAAAATTTGTAAGGTTCATGTGGCCCGCCTGATGTTGCCTTCTAGTAAGTTTTTGCATTTCACAGCCATTGCTATCATTCAGCATAAGCATGTAAACTAGTTGGCTAGATTCTATCAGCATAGTCGTTTAGCCGATACCATCGCGTGTAATGCGCAGTACTACAGTCTAATTACTGGACGCCTAATTTGATGGCTATAGAATTTGCCGTGTTTGTGCTGATAAGCAAATAATTTATTTATTTATTCATTGCTTTGCTTTGCTTGCAGTATAGTAATTTTGTTTGCTGGTAGAAGATGTTAATTTGGAAATGAGAAAATTATAGGCGTTTTTGAACAAAAACACTTACCTATACCTATTATTACGACGACTCTGACGACCTCTGTGGCGCAGCGGGCGAGAGCCTGCCTGCGACGCAAGAGGTTGCGGGTTCGATTCCCGCCGTGGAACAAATTTGTGTACGATCTGCAGAAATTTGTTCCGATGGTCTGGGTGTTTTCTATGTATAATAAAAAAATATCTATCTATGTAAGTATATAATGTATTAAATATATCAGTTATCTAGTACCCATAACACAAGCTTTGAATAGCTTACTTTGGGGCTAGATAGTGCTGTGTGGATTGTCCAGCATTATTTATTTATTTATTTATTTATTAAACTCTAAAACAAGTACATAAATGCAACACAACGTAGTACATCATTTGGTTTACACAAACGCATTTAGGCGACTACTTGACTTAAGAAAAATGTTATACTACGCTTGATTTCATGTTTTCTAGGACAAAAAAAATTAAATGTTATTTTTTACATATTGAATTGAGACAGATAGTAAAATAAATAAATAAAATAGAAAAATAAATAAATCTTTTCTTTGAATTGGTTAACAAAATTAAACAATACAGAAGCCGATAACTATCTTAACGTATAACGATCACAAAGATACGTATGAGACTCTAAATTCAAGAGGTAGTTTTACCAAACTCCTTGACAGCCGACATGCCAGCAAACAGAAACAAAGGAAAACATAAGCTTGAAGAGGTGCGTGTTGGGTTTTAGACACGCTACATTAATTCCTAGACCGCAGCTCGCTAAGCTAAGAGCCTACGTCTCGAGCAATTTGTCCAAGACCCAAAAGACATAAGCTCCACCAAAACACCAAGCTATACTCCCCTCTCTAACAAAAGTTTTATAGACTAGAATCGTAAAACAGAGACTGTAGATTCGTTTCATTAGTGTTTGCTAGGCCTAGAAAATTAAAAGTGGATTTAAGTCAGTGAAGGAAAATCGTAGGAAAAATGACTGGGTTCTACGGTGTCATTACGAATCTGGTCTAAACACAACAGACAATTAATTTTAGGCAAAAATTTAGCAAAATTAAATACCACACGATGTAGTCTACTTGAGGAATCTGTACCTACTAAAACAATAAAAAGAGCTAAGCTGATAAATTTTAAACGAATCATAAACAAGACACTTTAATACTAGTACTGAGGGCGTAGTCGCAGTTTTAGTTGACACATTACATGCGTGTATGGTGTACACTACACGCAGTTTTTGTATGAAAATAAGAAAAGTCCGTCGTGTCCGCTAGGGGCGCTTTTCTTATTTTCATACAAAATCTGCGTGTAGTGTACATCATACACGCGTGTAATATGTCAACCAAAACTGCGACTAAGCCCTCTGGTACAAACTACTGTTAACTGTAAGCTGTAAGGTAGGTACTGTTAGCAAGTTTCCGAATAAAACATCAAAGTAAACCAAATAATGTACTACGAGTACTACCGATTAAATTTGAGTCTGTGGCTACTTGGAAATTCAGTATATCCAAATCACCCTTTACGAAACAAGTTCCCAACTTGCTAGTTAGGGCGACAATGGTTTCGTGTTACGCCTGAAGGATCGAACTGGCTAGACACATACGTCACAATCGGGTGTCCATGAATTAATGCACATTTCTGTCCAAATGCGGAGGTACCATAAAATGCTTGTCACAGCACACTAATCGCTGGACCATTAACATTGGTGAAATATTATGGACACCCCGTTTCATGGGTTATTATCAGCTATGAATGTGTCCCGCATTGCGTGTCTGCATTTTGTATGTGACTTCCTATTTATTGGTAAAGTAGGTACAATGGTGTTAAATTGGCTGGAAATGTTGCATGGTGGACAAAGCAGAATTATTGCGGGATTTTTGTACCTATAGTATAACACCTATACATTTGGATCTAAATAGAAGTTCTTGCATTGGATTTGGATACAGACAAAGCGCAACGTTACCTACTTTTTACTGACATCAATGTAATCAAATTTGAAACATCAACTACTGCAAAACGTGGGTAAGGGCTAAATGTAAAACTTCAACGAACCTCTACCCCGAAACTCTACATTAATGAATCTTCGTTAGAACTTGGTAAAGCTGATTCTTTTTTTTACTGGAAGAAAAAGCGGCAAGATACAAAGAAGAATAGTCATTTGTGACGCAATTTTTTTGGTATGTACTACATTGAAAATCAGTATTTTTTTGTATAATAAATAAATAACATAACAAAAAATATGCAAAAAACTGAGATAGGTATGTTTCGTTTACGCCGAGCCTGGGTAAATTTTGTATAGATCATGACCATTCTTATTACAAGTTAAATGGACAGTGTTAGACGAACTTATAGTACATTTTAGCAACACCAGAATAAAAATGGAACAGACTTCGAAAAGAACGCAAGCATAAAAGCCACGAAATTAGTCTTGACTAATTTCGGAACAATTCAAATTTCACACTTTACGAAGTCAAGTACAATTCCAGAGAAGCTTAACAAAATTTACTGTATTTTTGTGGATTCGTTCGACATTGCTTCATAAAAGAAGGTTATTTGTATATGTAAAAGAAAATGTCGCACAAAAGGCTATTGAAAGAGGCCATGTAGGGAGTTTCACTACGTGATAGAATAAGAAATTACATACGTAAAAGAGTCATCGGCAGCGCCGAAGTATAAAGTTGAAGTAGCCATGGCTAGTTAATTGGTATATTATCTCGTAGAACCGACACTCGCTGGAGACTAAAGGTTCTCGAACGGTTACCAAAAACCGGAAGACGAACGGCTCCTTACTCAATGGACCTTCGACATTGTGATCTTGGGACTTCCCAAGATCACAATTTTCGGTGAAAAGAAAAATGCTCTTCCTAGAGAGGTTTATGTCTAGCAGTAAACTTCTTTAGAATGATGACGATGATATGAGGTTCATGCGAACCAATGGTGCTTTTTCTACACATACGTTTACCTAACACCACATGGCGTAACTTTTTGTGTGTTGTTGTGAAGTATTTTCCAACTACACAAAGGCTTAGATAATTATAAATAGCATTGAAATGTGTGCAAATATATCGTATTGCTAATAATTCTTCTTTTTCCGAAAACCATTTTCGTCTCAATATTATATTATTATTATTTTCTCTCTATATTTTGGTACATTCTTCTATAAGAAATATTTCAAAACTAGGTTATGACCTAGTTTTGAAATATTTCTTCAAAAACAACTTCTTTTAAAACAACGATTTCAAGCATTTTTTTCAATTAGCAGTAATACATTCCAAAGAATCTTGTAATACTGAACCTTGAATAATATTTTTGCTGAAAACACATCGGAATAAATTTTCTTAGCGGAGACTGAAAATGAATTAATTCTGTGATTGGTTTAGGTATCTTTCGGCTATTAGATATACCCGCTTGGAAATGGTGTCAGTAAGATAAAATTGATTTTATTTATTGCTTCGAATAGTTTTATGGTTGTCAAGGATTCTTGTGTTCACTTTTATTGTTATAGTAATAATAAGAACAGACAGAAAACTTACAGTTTACAAACACATATTAATAATCAATTTTTTTTACTGAATACTTTTATTTACAAAGAAAATTACAATAATAGGTTCAAGTTATTACAAAACATACAACATACTATGGAACAGTTGAGCTATCTGCAGACCGTCACAAACGATCTAGAGTTAACATTTAAAATTCAATTATTATTCAGATAATATAAAATTTATCTGTGACTTTGTGAAATGTAATTCCACTCCTTTCCTTTATTTTGTTGAACTGAATAGGACTTCAATCTAGAATTATTCCTTTTCTTTCTTAGACCTTCTTTCGAGACGCTGAAATTTCTTACTTTTTCTTTTTCTTAAACAAAATATCTCTTTCCAGGTGAAAATATCGATTGGCGTCTGTTAGCGTACTTGGAATTGAATTCTAGCGTGCTCCGACTTCTGATTGCTCTCAACTGAATCAGCTGTATTGCACTATTTTAACTCGTCTGACCTCATGACACTTGAATAGTGTCAAACTGTCTCGAAGTTAGATTTTCTATGTTTAGGTTGGTTGAGAACTATTTTTTACACTTCTAATATGCGAGCGAAGCCGCAGGTGTCACGTTAGTGAAATTCACACTGTGATTTGTGAGTCTTACATTATTGCAATCCTATCGATAAAAAAAAACGTCGTACGTTAAAAAACTCTTGTTTTCTAAAATAACCGCTGTCAGTGAATTTACATACTAGTTATAAATGACTATGATTATCGGTACGACTATTGTTTAGGTTCAAATTTAAAATAAAGTTCAATGACCATCGACGTATCGAGTTACCTACTTACTATAATAACTATCCATCGTTAATTGTATGGAGTATTACGCCTAAACAAATACTTGGATGTCCGTAGCCAAATTCAAACCGTAGGCACATAAAAATAAAGTTGCAAATGTTATTGTATTGACCTGTCTAAAGAGACAATTTGCAAACTTGTTTTATGTAGTAAATGTATGTAGTAATGTGTGTGATACAAGCGCAAGCGCACGTTTCTGACCATTTTCGTTCAGTGTGTTGTATCAAATTTATTTGGAAATGGAATGGGGAATCTCAGAATGTGGTACGTGATCTTTCTACATATTATAAGTATATTTTAATCACCTATAAATGTGATGTTGTTATGTCAAAGTTAATATTATGCATTTTATATCAGACAAATACTAACGGTGATTATACTTATTTTGCAATGGCGTGTCTAATCAGTTTATCTTCTGTCTAAATTGTTTGCTGTGTCCAAAGTGTACTAGGTAGTTACCTACCTATTGTTCAATGTTTTTGAACAGTACGAGTTTCCATCAGTTTACCATTAAGCTATGTAGGTACACTACTTTGACAAAGCATATTCAAACTGTTCGATTAGCTCGGAGGTAGGTATGTACTTAAAGTGAGCCAAGTACGTAAACAAGGATGTTTTTGGAAGAGCGATTTGATCTAATGTAATCGTAATGATAAAAAAATATGAATTGGGTATGAAAAAATAATATGTATGTAAAATCGAAATCGTCTAATTGAGATCGTATATGGTATTGGTACTAAAGATCTGAGGGGATGTCAACCATGCCTGGGGATCAAAGATGTGATGCTATTTCTTATACATATTTTTATTATTATTTACGTTATATTAAAATGGTTGATCGAGCATTAAAAAATTAACTAATTAACAACTAGTGGCTCTGGGAGCTGTAGACCTAGCGAGCATACTAAAAGTGAGCTATTTGAGGAATGTAATGTGCAAGTGCATTTTCCGTTTTGTGATTTTTTGATCTTTTTGATTTTTTTTGCATCATCTTGTGTAGAATGAGGTCCTTTGTGTTTCTCTCAAATTTGATTGAAAACCATCGATTGTTTGATGAGCTATCCTGTTCATCATGCTGAAGATCGTTATCATATCTTCGCCAAACTTTTATGAGACCAACTTATAGTTACTACCTTTCAAATAAAAAAAGAATAATCGAAATCGGATCTCATTTGGTGGAGATATCCAGTATATCAAATAGCCCCCTTTTTGCCCATTTTTTGGGGGAAGTACCCCTCCAACCAAAAATCCCCGACGACAAAAAAATCTAATAAGTCATATAACCTGTGTACCAAGTTTCGTCCAGATCGGTTGAAAAATGCGATCTGTAGAGGAGAACAGACAGACAGACAGACAGACAGACAGACAGACAGACAGACAGACATCCGGACAAACGCATTTTTGGCCAATGTGGAAACTGAAACGCTTCGCTCGCTTCGCTCAATTGTCAATCACAGAAAGATTAGCAAATAAGATTGCAAAATGAGGTAGGTAAACAAAACAAGACTGTTTTTAATTTCTGTCTTGAAACTGCCAGGGACGATAAACGATTTACTATTAAAAAAATCAAGAGAAATCGGTACCTACAAAAAATTCAGTTCGTTAAAATGAAGTAAAAGTAAAGTTTTAGTAAAAATAAAGCAGCATTTAAATAAAGTTTATAATTTTCAGGAAAATACAGGATAGAGTCGTTGGCAGCTGCAACTATTCCAGGTGCATTGAAAGTAAGTTTGCAAAACTGTTAGCTTCTTAAACTTTAAGCATGCAGGGATGTCACGCGTCATGTATTCCTTGGCGTTACAAGGCAAAAAAATCAAGTATTTTTGCCATCAAAAGGCAATTTTGGCTCTTAACCGTCATTTTGAAAGACAACATTGCCAGTGTCAAAAGAAATAGTAATAAAAGTTCTCAGTCAAGTTCCAGTCATATTACCATAATGTCGGATTCAGGTTTTGAAGAAAATGGTGGTGGTTTCTTCAAAACCTATGATATTTTATGTGTATGAAATGTTCTACTCTGGTTTGACATTTTCATTCCAACTGCTTACACTTGTATAAAACCTCAAGCGATTATGTAAATATACCACCGTAATTACACATCAGAACTAAAAGAACACTAGAAAAACACATTATATGAAAAAGCGTTGACGCTTATCAAGCAAAATTACATAAAACGAAAACACGGGTGCAGTGAAACAGCGTACATTTTGGATGGTTTCAGATGTCAAGGAAACATAAATTCTTAACGTTCGTTTGTATGACTGTTTGTCCTAGGATTGGCTATACTATGAAAAAGGCGTCGAAAGCTTTTGCTCTGCCAATCCGATGACGACCCTCAGTGACTATGCGTTGGCAGCTGTCATACTGTACCTACCTAATCTAAATATTGTGATACGTAGTACGTAGTCATACGTTCAGATCTTTCAGATCTATCCATTTACAACCATATTTTTTAACAAAATTAGAATTGAGTAAGTAGTTATATAAGAAGAACCAACTTATGTAAAACTTTTTGTTTTGTTTTTAATGGTATTAATCGATCGCCTGATTTCCTGACATGATTTCTCATAGTCATTCTTTATGTATTAACGCATATATTTAGACACACTGACACCACAGTTAAATATAAATAGCTGCTACATTACTCTGCTTTCAGGTGATAAAAGATGCATTCTTCCCCGACGAAACTGTATGCATAGGGACGGAAGTAAACAAGAACCCAGCTGCAGGTGAGGAGCTGTTAGAGCTCTGTGCTGATGCGGCGCTGGATGGCGTTTCATTGGTCGCTGTGGAGATAAGCACTGGAGACGTCGTTGCTGCTTCTTTTAATAAATTACAGGTATTATTGTAATTTGAAAACCCACGATTTTTGTGTATCATTGGCTCCCAAAAATAACATAGCACACTCATGCTCTCATGCAAATAAAATATCGAAACTTGTGTTTGGCTGATGCGCGCTGTCAGCGATGCGTATTAGCCAATCGCCAAAATGTCACACTTATTCGTACCGTAGCTGCGTAGTTTCTAGGAATTCGTACCAAGGAATTTAGAATTCGTATATAAGGGTCTATGTACAAATTCTACACTCTTCGATAAATGGGAGGGTATCCTTTTGATTACTGTGGCGTCATATAACTTTCCATCAGGCAAACCGTAAACTTGTTTGTCTACATTGTTGTAAACCAAAAATATTTAAAGTATGTAATTAAAAGTTGTGCTCATTTTCACCTAGTGATTTCCATAATTTTTACTTTTCAGGTAGCCAGTACAAACGAAGACGAGAAAACCTTCTTTGATGAATTCGTTGAAGAGCGATGCAAACAACCTTCCTCAAAAGCCTTAATCAATTTTATGTCTGATGTGGATGGCCGTTGTAATTTCTTTGAAAGGTAAAATTATTTTCTTTCATTTCCAACGTTTGTATTATAATCATCGAGTGGTAAAGAAGAAAATCCCCTGGATTGAAGTGGACAGGATAATTATTATCTAACGGACTAAGCATTTTAATTGCTTGAGTGCCCCAGTAGGTTAAGAGGGAGTGACCCCGCATTCCGATATTAAGGTCGTGGGTTCGAATCCTGTTGGTGACCAATGGATTTTTCGTATCGAGAAATAAATTTTCCCAATGCGAGACGAGAGAGAGTGAGAATGACGAGTAACGGTGAAGGAAAATATCGTGAGGAAACCAGCATGTCATAGAACCTAAAAAGTTTAATAACATGGTGACACCATTGGTGCTCAAAGGAGTCCCTTCCAGGCGCACTTAAAATCCTTTCACCACACTGTTTCACAAGAAACTAGAAACATGATAAGAGAGAGAGAGACTTTTGATGGTTTTGCTTGGCTTTATCTAGGTTGTCTTAGCCTTGCAATAAATACTCTATTCTAATAGTAAAATTCATCAAGTCAAAATCGCCTATAAATATGGTTATTAGTTTAATTTAAAACAAGCTTTGCACCATACCGATTGTCCTCTCTTATCTCTTATAAGTGGCGCAGTGGGCGAGAGTCCGTCTGCGACGCAAGAGGTTGCGAGTTCGATTCCCGCCTAGGAACAAATTTGTGTACGATCTGAAGAAATTTGTTCCGTTGGTCTGGGTGTTTTCTATGTATGATAAAAATATCTATCTATTTAAGTATATAATGTATTAAATATATCAATTATCTAGTACCCATAACACATGCTTTAAGTAGCTTACTTTGGGGCTAAGATGGGGCTGTTTGGATTGTCCAGCATTATTTATTTATTATTATTTATATTTATTTATCAGATTTTCCTCTGTTTGATTGCGTAGATATTGCAATTACAATATCTACGCAATCAATCAGTATTCAAATTATCAACTACACTAAAACAATCATTAAATTCCGTATTTGCCGTACAAGAGGTAATTCCTCTAGCCATCAACTCTGCCCCAGATAGCTTATCTGCATTAACTATCTACATCTTGTTGGTAAATCATTACAGATTGCTACCATTATCCAAACATGTAATCGGCTATTCAACTGTTATTGGATAGAGTTTGTAGTTAATGTATCTTGTATGAATGAATGAATGAAAATGCTTTATTGTACACCTTACAAACTAACAAAACAAGTGAAACAAGGAATAAAAACTAGAGATATGTACAATGGGCGGTCTTATCGCTAGCAAGCGATCTCTCCCAGACAACCTTTGGATGGAGAGGAGCCTATATAAAAGATGGTTGGTTTCGGTGCACCATAAAAATAACATGATGACTAAAAATTAAACAACTTACCTACAGCTTATAACCATTACATATACCTACATAGCTAAATGAAAATATAAAAATAAAATACATACACACTTACACTTGTAGTAAGCTGTCTAAATCTATTAAATCAATGTTTGATGGGGCATGATTTTTTACTAGTGATAAATATTTAATCACCTTTTGCAATGATGTACTTATTATTTTTATTATTGTGTGTTGTTTACATACCTAGCTGAGTTTTAAGATGACTGAAACAATGCTGGACAATCCATACAGCACCACCTAGCCCCAAAGTAAGCTACTCAAAACTTGTGTTATGGGTACTAGATAACTGATATATTTAATACATTATAATACATACATAGATAGGTATTTTTTTATTATACATAGAAAACACCCAGACCAAATTTCTACAGGTCGTACACAAATTTGTTCCGAGGCGGGAATCGATCCCGGAACCTCTGCGTCGCAGGCGGACTCTCGCTCGCTGCGCCACTGAGGTCATCAAATAGTTGTTATCTATGTATTTGTAAACCATCTTTCACGTAGAAGTGCAAGTCGTTTTTTTCTCCCATCAAATAGTATTTATCTTTTCTCAGGTAAATAATATCAATTATTGTTTTATTAACAGTGATTATTTGGCCTTCTTATTTTTATATTTATAGATGTAATTAAGCGAATTTTAAACAAAAACCCTGTTCATTTCAAATAAGCAAATAACCTTAAAGGCCCGGCGACAGCGGCTCGCAGTTTCGAGGTGCGATTGGCTATTATTTCATTTAGGGGAGGTTGTTTGAAAGAATAACTATCCAGTGACACGCATAAATACTGTTCGAACACAAATAACACAATAATATAAGGGAAACATGCCCGAATCAGAAATCATTTTGGTATTAGTTTGTATGTTTGGCCTTACGTTTACCTAATACCAAAATGATTTCTGACTCAAGCACATTTCCCTTATATTATTGTATTATTTGTATTCGAACAGTATTTATGCGTGTCACTGGATAGTTATTCTTTCAAACAACCTCCCGAAATGAAATAATAGCCAATCGCACCTCGAAACTGCGAGCCGTTGTCGCCGGGCCCTTAATGAGGATGATATAAAGGTAGGTAAAGTTATTCAGAAAGGTTTTGGTTTTTATTCCAGGTATAAAGTAGATTGCAGTTTGGAAATTATGTTCTTAGCAACGCTCCTTGAACACAGACGGAAAAAGCTGGGATATCTACTCTGCAAGTATTCTTTAGACGTCGGGAAGCGACTCAAGACTGGTCCTGTGTCTCAAATTGCTCTCCAAGACTTAGGACCGAAGTATTCTTACATGAATCCTCGAGAAGTGACGACGAAGATTCCTAAGATCTGTCAGGCAATCGGAACTTCTATAGCAACTCAAAAAATTGGCGCAGCCTTAAACTTTACGGTTCATTTGAGAGTTTCGTTCACGGAGTACGAGTATGACGGAAAAAATTATGTGGAACGAAATGGGTTTGATCCATTTTGTGAAGGTATAGCACAGTCTTTAAAATAAAAATAAATTAATTTATTTGACAAAGATTTTATAATGTCCCAAAAGTTATTTTCCGAGCGGGATCTGAACCCGCTTAAAAAAATCTTTATGATTTCCTTAAGTGTAGTAAACACTAAAAATCTTGATAAAAAATTGAAATTAAGCACGGTGACATCTCTCGTCGATTCAACTGAATGCAACTTCAGTTATCGAGCAGGACTCTTGATAGTAATAGTCAAACCTATCAGATGGAGCCACGGTCGCATAAGTACCGTAGTAACATGTCCAAGAGTTATTCGTCGAGTGTGATTAGTACTCCGGTGGCGCAGTTGGTAGCGCAGCCCCGTATCAAGGGGAAGGTCGCGGGTTCAGATCCCGCTCGGAGAATAACTTTAGGGACATTATAAAATCTTTGTGATTTCCTTAAGTGTAGTAAACACTATAAATCTAATAAAAAAATAATTTAATTGAATACACAGAAAACATTCTTATATATTATGTATTATTATATACATATTATATATTATTCTTATATATTTATATACGTTCATTTATTCTCATTCCTGATGGAACAATCAGGTGAGCCATCTGGCCCACCTGATATTAAGTGGTAACCATCCTATAACAAAGTATTGCCATAAAAGTCACGACCCCTCCGTACGTCACTTAACATCTGCTTGCTCCATCAGCTGGTTGTATAAAAAAGCGATGCACTGCCCTGCGTGCATTAACTTGAGGCATACAGATTTTAAGCTTCATGCACCTGAAATTCGGCGGTAGATATATGCATGGTTGTATTTCCCCGGATGAGTCTTTCACAAAGAGTTTTACTAATCCTGATTGTTTTTATGCCACTCTACGGCGACAAAAAACCACTAGTTTTTACAAAAGAGTGTGCTAAAAGGATTTTAAGCACACCTCAAAGACACTCCCTTCGAGTAGGTAATGAACGAACATGTTTTACTTTTATTTTTAGGTTCTACGACATGCGATCGATTAACCACCACCATATAAGATCGTAGAGTGGGCCGCTATTACTAGTGCTCTGCACTTAAAGCTTCTTTGAAAAGTTCGATTTCTCTATTTTAAAACGTTCTAAATTTAAAACCTATAATCAAGACCCCGATTGAAATCCCAGTACATATTGCTAACAAAATGCCCATCAGGCAGTTATCAACGGCTGTCTTGCCCCGGCAGACTCTCTAATTGCATCGTCCAACCTCCGGGCGAATTGCTCCTCGTTAATTGATTCGGATTCCAGTGCCGTGCTTATTTCATTAGCACTGATTGTTCATAGATAATATTGAAGTTCGATTTTTCAATACGATAATAAATAACCATAACCATAATAATAAATATAACCGTAATAATAGCTTCGGTGGAAAATATGACGAAGAATATAGGTATAATAACTTTCAGCGATAAAGAAAGAAAATCAGTCAGGTGTCGGTGTGTGTATCAATCTTGTCAGTGTGTATGTCAATCTCGCTGTGTATCTGTACCATGCATACTCGTGCGTAACCACCATCCCGCGTCCCGCATACCATCAGGAAGGTCGAGTTTACGGCGGTCGAGCTGTATTATTGTTTGTGGCTCATTCACGCCCAAACAACAAAACCGACTGCGTTGACCTAGACAAATATAGTTTGTAGTATAGTACATAATAGTATAGTTTGTATTATAGGCTACTTAGAAAAATATCGTTCGTAGCCTGGATTCGCATGGTAGTTTTCTTTTTATTCTGAAAAAAACACCAACTAAAAATAACTACTGATTCGCGAGCGAAGCAACGGGAGCAGCTAGTATATTATTTAATACAAAAAACACATTACTTACCTACAATTTCACTGTGTACCTATCTACTTAGACGGCACAGAAGCTGCTCAAGAATCGAAGGCGATCCTCTTCACTGTCTGTAGTGCTCCTTTGTGTAATGATCAAATTAGAGACTGAATTTGCATTGTATTTTCTCTAGTTGGGTCTTCGCTCTTTGGCTGCTAGATTTATCTTGCAAATGTAGTACCGTAGTCTTGTTGATATTATTTTACTAATAAGTTTGCCCGCTAACAATGAAGCGTACCGAGATAGTAAAGATTGTGATGCTCAAGTTTGTTGGATAGGTTGTGTTGTGTGTGTCTTAATTTTTGTAAAAAAAATATAATTGTATAAAAACAAGAATAGTCATCTTCCCACTATGGTGTTGAAGCATTATGGTCTTAGGATTTAGTAGTACGTGTCTTTCGATTTCATATTCTGAACAAATGAAAAAAAAAACTCGATTAACCGACTAGTTAGACGACCTCTGTGGCGCAGCGGGCGAGAGCCTGCCTGAGACGCAAGAGGTTGCGGGTTCGATTCCCGCCTTGGAACAAATTTATGTACGATCTGCAGAAATTTGTTCCGATGGTCTGGGTGTTTTCTATGTATAATAAAAAATATCTATCTATGTAAGTATATAATGTATTAAATATATCAGTTATCTAGTACCCATAACACAAGCTTTGAATAGCTTACTTTGGGGCTAGATAGTGCTGTGTGGATTGTCCAGCATTATTTATTTTATTTATTTATTTGACACACCGCCAGAAAGGGTTCAATAAAAAATATAAGCGTTCGGTACAGAATCAGCATTGATTCAAAGGTCAGAATCGACCAATCAGAAAATAGAACAGCAGAAAGAATGGAGAAAAAACTTCAAAAATTTAACTATGGTAGCGCAAAATAGATAGAACTGAATAAACCAATAATATAGGTGCTGATTAAACCAATAGTACCTACGACTTTATCAATAGTAAGCTTACCTTGGATTGAGTCCACAAAATGAGGATGTCTTTTCCTAGAGTTTGCAACTAAGATTCGCCAACAGAATTCGAACGAAAGCTGTGTACAATATCAAACAGTTTCTTAGAATAACAAGTGTCGCTTTACAAATATTCCAGGTTTTCAACGTCCGACGCTTTGTCCTAGAAAGTGAGTCAACACAATACTGAAATTTTCAAACTCTACTTATTGACACAATAACATCCATGTTTCGCAAAGCACATTAAAGCAATCTCAATGGGTTTGGATCAGATTCACTTTGCATAGCTCTTGAAATTCAAATGGTGCAGTTCATATCGGAGCCACCCCTTGTCTAAGTGCCTCCGTTGGCATGGCAACCGTGTCTGCAATATGCCTGACGTTTAACTCAATGGAGATACAATTTCGTTTCGAGTACTCTTAAATATTTTTTGATGCGTCTGCAAATTGAGTCTTTGATACTAAATTTGTACTCGTATTTACATTTACTTCCAATTTTCTTATCATCATCGTCTTAGATAAATCTAAGATGTTTGCTGAATTAATTGACATTATGAATCTCTGATTACTTCTAATATTTTGTAATTAAGTACATTAATTAGCAGTGGTAATTTAAACTATACTACGGAAACATTTTTTATACTAATTTCTGATGGATCGAGCAGATGGCTTTTCTAATGTTAGGTGGTAACCGTCACCACAAAGCATTTGCCTCACAAGTTGTCCCAGCCTGTCACTACTTACAGATGTAGCCTCATGAGCCTGTAAATTCATAATCGAACCTTAAAACCTTAATCACAGCTTAAACTCTGCATGGCGGCGAAATAGGCATGGTGGGCACTTTTCCGGACTTGCGAGCTCTACTGCTACAATCTATATTATAAAAGAAAGTCGTGTTAGTTACACTATTTATAACTCAAGAACGGCTGAACTGATTTGGCTGAAAATTGGTAGCTTAGAACCAGGAGAAAAACATAGATAGATAAATGATAGATTTATAGAAAATACTTTATTCCACACTACGGATATATCCGTTCTGTTCCATATTTGTTGTGTTTTGTTATAACAAAAAACAAACTTAAAACTACAGAGTACAATGGGCGGTCTTATCGCTTAATAGCGATCTCTACCAGACAACCTTTAGATGGAATGGACTTATGAGATTTAGAAGAATTGTTAGTGTGCGTGAGGATAAAAAAAATATGTTTTAAAAAAAATATTGGTGGACTTTCCACACAGCACTATCTAGCCCCAAACTAAGCTTATGCTTGTAATATGGGAACCAGATAGCTGATATACTACTTATAATACTTTTTTTTTTGTAAATACATACTTATAATATTATATAACACCCAGACAGAGAACAAACATTTATGTTCACCACACAAATGTTTGTTCACGGTGGGAATCGAACCCACGACCTACGGCGCAGAAGGCATAGCTACTACCAACTGAGCTACGTAGGCTGTCCTGTGTCAGATAAGATAGCTACATACATTAGGTATGTAGCTATCTGACCCAAAGAAAAAGAATTAGTAACAATTATATAAAAATAGGATACATAGGATACTTTTTATCCCGTGGGAATACCGGGATTTAAATCTGCGCAGGAGAAACCGCGGGGCGCAACTTTTACAGTTTTAAAAACGGGATACTATCCATGATTTGTGAGTTTGATTGTTCTCTAGCTCTAGGTACTACTCTTGAAATACCACCAAAAGTTGATTTTTTGCACTACGATCCCAATGGGAATTGCTGGAGCGGTGAATTCTTTTATTCCATTTAAAGCTTCCAACTAATCGTGACCGCACAAAATTATTCACTCCGTTTCCTTGGAGGATCATAAATAAAGCGTAGAAAATATATAAGACAGAGGTCGCTGCCATCAAGATAAAAAATATTTACACTAACTGTTTGACCTTGAACTTCTTATCCTTGTTTTGGTACAAGCAAGTTATCTATAATAGTAACTACCTATTATGAGGCAAACAAACTCCTCGTTCGCGAATTTTCATATTTTTGAAGATAATAATAGTAGCTAGTGGTGTCGATTCTGTTGTTGCATTATCCGACACTAACATAATCTAACAGCTCTAAAATTATAGACATCCTTGTCGTTTCGGTCTTTTAGAAAGGGATGGCAATATTTTTAGTGCTGTAAAATTAGGATAAACTAGGAAAACTAAACAACAGAACTGACACCATTGTATGTCTTCAAAAACGTTGAAATGTGTGTACTACGAATATTGTTAGACACTTATCTTAGAATAATCTATGAGAATGTAGGTAAAACTACCACTGAGTTTCCGACTTTGTCTGTATCCTTTGCTTTTTGCTGACAGTTATATCTGTAATTAAATTTTCTAGCAGCCCAATCATGATTTAATTTAATAGTCAGCTGTTTATAATACCTCTTTCGCCTGAAGAAGTAAACAGGCGACCCCTATACATTCACAGGAAAGTGAACCCTCTCCATCTACCGAGTTCCCGCGATTTTCACAATGTTAAAATACCTACACTCATACAATATTAACCACCAGATTTAGGTAAGTACCTAAGTAGAAAAATAGGAGGTATATCTACTGCGATAAGCCTTACTTTCGCAGTGAACCAATTTTAAGTTGTACAATCACTATAGACCATAAACTCTGTTTGTCATCTCATCTTACTTTTTAGTGCTCTCAAATCGCTAGATAGTCGTGACCTTTCGGCCACTATAAACCCTGCTAAGTATCAAAAACATGATAAAATTTGCCCTTTACGATGCTCTCGTAAAGCAAAATGACTTTGCCACACAGCGTGGATGGGGAATCGTCCAAACACCGCACCGAGGCACTTCCTTCGAGTTCTGTCCATTGGTCATTGGCTGCGTAAAAGGAGAGTAATATTTGAGTGTGAGATTTTTCAAGCTTATTTTATTGCCAAATGAACGGAAAATTTCACGAATAGCTCTCAAGGCTTGCCTAGTTAATAGCTCTGCCTTTTACACTGTGAGTCATGGATTCGATCGCCACCGAGCACAAAACATTTGTTTGTTAGAAACTGATGTTTTTTCACTGTCTGGCTGTTGTTACAATACTCCGTGGTTTCCATATTAATGTTCCAGCTTTGCTTTTTTGGGTCTAGGTAGTGCTTTTTAGAAAGTCCAGCATTCCTAATGGTGTTTGTTATTGAGCGCGTACTAGCATGATATTACGAGCCACAGGCGTTATAATAATGAATCATCCGTCGTACTTGCAGGTAGTGTGAAATACAGGATGGTATTCAATGCTGACAGCCAGATTTTTTATTTAACCCTTAAAACGCTATCCAGCAATGATTACCAATTTAGGCGTATTGCAATCCTGTCGCAAGATATACGTAATCAGTTCGGAAGCCAGAGCATTTTGAAAACATGTCCAACAATGTCCGTAACGTAGGTAATGCTTGCTTATTAAACCATTTTATGGGTCCGTTCAGATTTATTTCTGAATTTTTGCTTCGTATGCGCACTGTAGTTTATTTTGTTATGTAAACGAATAACAAAAAACTTCTTTAAAAATATAGCAATAACTAAAACTGACTTTGATCCCATACAGGGTCCTTTACCTATGAAAATGATGAATGTCACGGCTTTAGAGTTATCGGATAATTTCGATTTTTTTTATATAACCATTATTAACGTCACACCCGTATATCATTTCAGATTTGTAAGTATCAACCTAAAGGTCTAAGGGGGTTAGCCAGAGGTCAAATTACTTTTGTTACATACCTACGATTCGTAGATGTAATTCTATACATGATTTATGCTCAATATCTTCAAGAAGTTTTTAAAACTTTTTTTTTCAGTTTAAATTCATAACGGTTACTGAGCGTGCCAATAGCATAACAGACCGATAAGTCTGTTGCTATCTCTTTTCGTTGGCATGAAAGTGACAGTGACAACAACTCTATAGCGCTGCTATAAAATAGCAGGGGTTAGAGAGTAATAATTTAATTAAAAAGCGTTGTGTAGCTACTGTACTTCTAACCTACATCTAGAGTTTTCGATAATGTTTCACCAGAATTTGTCGAAGGAGAGCCTACTTTAGAAAATGAAGAAACGAAACGAAGATAAAACCCAATAAACAAAAGATCACTTTACCGCAGAGTTTCAAATAAGCCTCAATTTGGGTTTTCTCTGACCCGAAAAACGACACAGTTTGGTAAATAAAATCTAAGAGTATAAACGCTGATCACAGAGATACGATGATCGAATAAAGAAGTTTTCATACTGTAGATAAGTTCATACTGTATTGTGTCTGTACTCTTACTGTGCTATATATAATACTGTTCAAAAAACTAGCCCATAGTTTTACTTTCTGTGAAGTTAGTTAGTTCATAGTTACATAAAATTTATGTATGAACCATTTAACGATGCACGCTCTTCGTTCATAAAAAAAACTATCAGAAAAACATATCTCATTGTTTACTAAAGGTAACTTCCGTTCATACCCCAAAGCTCTACTCAAATAGTCTTGCCTCCGAAACAAAACACATTTTCCCCCTTTCGTTAAATAAAAGAACAAAACTTTTTTCCAATAGGATGTAAATAACCAGCCCATCAGACCACCTCAAGGGCTTGAAAGCAATCTAAGGGTTACACTATTGGTGTGTTCCCAATGTCACTCATAAACTAGTTTAATCAGCAAATAATGTGCCTACATAAAATGTTTATGAGTTTTTACTCAGGGGTTAACAGTTCTCCTTAATCTATCATTCATGAAATTAATGTGTCTGATGTTACACAATTATCGCTCGATAGGAACATGTCTTACGATTTACTGCCCTGCGTCCATCAACTTCAACGGCCAGACAGAGGGAAAGCGATGCTTGAATGCAGAACCGTACCATAATGTATCGTAACTTATCTCTATGAGGTAAGCCCCAGGTGTGATTATAGAGTCATGTGGCACAGGTGGTTAGCGAAGCCCCTTATCAAAAGCACGGTCGTGGATTCAAATTCCACTCAGATAATAACTTTTGGGATACTATAAAAATATTTGTGAGTTCTTATGTTCTAAGCTGGTTCGCTTGGGAATAAGCCTATATGTTTCCTTTGAAAGCAACAAAGCAATTGTGTTGGTTATTGCCATCGCGGAGAATAGGTGTCGGTTTTCTATACTTACCACAATATTAAACCGCCATTTTTTTCTATTCACCTTCGATGCTGGAGAATTTACGTAAATTTTACTGCTTGTGTATGGAGGGCTGCTTCAGATTATGATGATGATGCTTTCAAATATGTATTGTGTGTGTGTCAACCAAAAATGATATATTTTACGTATTGTTTTTTAAATCCCATGGGTTTTATTCTAGAAAAGGGATATAGTTGCGGATACACTTCAGATAAGTTTCAAACAAAACTTATCTAACACATGGTTTGTCTTTTATGGTAAAACGAATGGCTCAATTTTCATTTCCAGATGGGGATGATGGGTTAAGCACAGTACAGTTTTGTTCCAACATTGATGAAGAATATGATTTATCTATCCTTGGCACAGGAAGTTCACAGTAAGTGCGATCAATGTCATGACTTGCTCTATGTGGAATCGCACTGAGTCCATCGTTTTGTGGCCAGGTACACAAGTACATCTGCCTTTCTATTCGAAAATTGTATTGTTCTTTTTTTCCCTATTACCACCGTATACTTAATAGGATAAAGAATATTGACATATTTAGGTCGGAAAAATAAGCCCTCAATTCCGCAGACACGCTCATGATTTTCCATCAACACATTTTCACGCCATAAAACCTCCAAACGTTCACATTTGCGCATTAACACAACCTTTTCACGCATAATATAACACTAAATCTGCGCCCTATCCAGAAAATAAAAATAAAATGCTCTCCCCGTCGATACGCTAAGCGCTTTTAGCCCCGATCAGCTAATGCATTGCCGTCCATTTTTCTAGACAGGCTGGTCGATGTGGCTCAAACATCCGTAAATCTCTATAAATATCCACCCATATGGGCACTTTGGACGCCATTGTTGCGGTGTAAGTGTGAGCGATTGTTACCGATATCTTCAAGTTTGTTTTGAGTGGATTTAATTGGAAGTTAATTTCTATGAAAAATATTATATTTGTAGGTTTTGCATTTACAAAAATTACATAGTTTAATTTAAGTTTTTTAGCAATCTTCCAGTTGTAGAGATTGTTTTAGTGTGCATCGAGACGTCATGTCTAAAACATTGAACCTAATTTGAATAACTTTGTATCGCTGTGCATGTGATTATAAAAATTATAATTCTGGTTTTGGAAATAAAAATAGATGTACAATTAAAAAACGAATTAAAAAATTTAATAAAATAAAATTTGTTAATAGTGCCCAAATACTTAAAAATATTCAATCTTTGTAGTTGTTTAAAATTTCATATTATAAAATTGTTTTTAGATAAAATACATAATAAATCAATGAATAAAGTCCAAAGCCGCTCAATATCGGACCATAACTTATAATGTTACATTCTCTAGAAAAGATTGTTATTTATGTATACAAAAGGGTGATTCAAAGGTTAGATTAAAGAGATGAATGAAAATGTAAGAAAATTTACTCTGGTTGCCTTATTTATTTAAAAACTTACAATTTGTCCCTCCAAAAAACCAGCACAAGATTATTATTATCGACATTTTGCGTGAATATTCACAAGCTTCTTGCTTGTAAATCGATCGACCAAAGTTAAAACCATCCCGTTTTTACTGCAATTGACGACCTCTGTGGCGCAGCGGGCGAGAGCCTGCCTGCGACGCAAGAGGTTGCGGGTTCGATTCCCGCCGTGGAACAAATTTGTGTACGATCTGCAGAAATTTGTTCCGATGGTCTGGGTGTTTTCTATGTATAATAAAAAATATCTATCTATGTAAGTATATAATGTATTAAATATATGAGTTATCTAGTACCCATAACACAAGCTTTGAATAGCTTACTTTGGGGCTAGATAGTGCTGTGTGGATTGTCCAGCATTATTTATTTATTTTATTTTTTAATTGTATTTTTGAACGACAATGCTAAGACAAAAACGTTACCGCGGATAAATCAGATTACTCACCCTGGCAGTTCGAATGTGGGCGAGAGGCCATTGATGCTTTTGACATGAATGTAATACTTATATTTAATAATTGAAGTTACATACAGCAATATGAGAATGTAAAGTAATTTTTAAGAATTAGGTTGATTGTCTCGTAGGTCCCGTTCACAAACGATAATTATGTTAATATTCTAGAGTATCTACCGTGCCTGGGTATCAAAGTCGTGAAGCTGTTTCAGTTTTTCATATTCTTTTGAGAGACTATCCAATCCAAAACTAACATTTACCTTCCAACATTAGCCATAAATTTTAAAGATTTTTTCCTTTAAATCAAAGGAACCCGTTATTGAATACTAATAAAAAGAAAAAGCTGTTTAAGACGTGTGTCTGTCTTATCTTGACAAGGGTGCTTACCTTATTTATATTCAAATAGAACGCTTTTTAGGTCAGCCCGTGCTCTGGTTAGAGGCGATTGCTGACTGAGGAACTGCCAAACTGAATTTACTGCAAGGGAGATTGGATCTCTACAACAACTGAAAAGGTTTTCAGCATACAAGCAATACTGGGTGCCCGCCGCAGCATCGCACATACGATAGTGGCGATTGCTAACAAATAAACAATATATAAAAATAAAAAGAAGGAAATGAATGCATTTGTTCGACGCAAAAACACCATAAGGAACCATAAGCTGGTACTTGATACTATCAACTGTGCATAACGATCAGAGTCGTTATATTGTTTGTATAAAATAAAGAAATTATTATTAAAAAGTAAAAAAAACAGTAGTATTTTACTAAGCAACACTAATATTTAATATTTATTTAAATCAAGGTATAGTTAATTATTATTTATTATAATTATAAATCGTGTTTGTGAGCGAAAGCCCTCATTAAACTTTGCAAATTTTAATTGCCTTGCTTCATTTACGTAATCATTTTAAAAGCTCTAAGTTAATCAAGAAATATAGGACCTTGAATAGCGACCAAGAACTGGAAAATTTAGCGTGAGACGCCCGCCTACCCGATAGACCAACGACATTGTGAAAATCGCAGGAAGTCAGTGGGTGGAGAGGGCACAGAATCGTTCTTCCAGGAAATATTAAAGGTCCAGCAGCAAAAGTTCTGTAGGCTTATGATGATAATTATAACGTTTTATATAGAAATACATTCATAATAGACTCTATTATTTATTCTGGTATATTTCGGTGATAAAAAATACTACTGTGTCAATATGAGTGTTTAAAAATAAAGATAACACAAAAAATTCAAAAAACCCAAACCTGCTTCACAGGGTTGCAATGCTTAAATAAATTTAAACCTTCTTCTTGAATCACTCTATCTATAAAAAAAACTGCTTATTATTCGTTTGCTTAGTTTTAAAGATCTAAGCATACATAGGGACGGATAGACATGTAACGGGAAGCGACTTTGTGTTATAATAAGAGTTTCAAATATATACAATATAAATAAATAAATAATGCTGGACAATCCACACAGCACCATCTAGCCCCAAAGTAAGTTACTCAAAGCTTGTGTTATGGGTACTGGATGACTGATATATTTAATACATTATATACTTACATAGGTAGATATTTTTTATTGTATGTATATATATATATATATATAGAAAACACCCAGACCTACGGAACAAATTTCTGCAAATCGTACACAAATTTGTTCCAAAAAATTCAAAAAGTTCAAAATTGTTTATATATTATATTCATATCTTGTAAAATAGGGTTGTAACTTCTATTAATAACTTTACTATGATAGAAAAGATAGATCCACGGAGTTGGAGAGTTTCGTTTTTGAACAAAATTTAGGACAGATTTGGACTAGCAGCAGAAGCTAGTCGTAGTACATTCTATACGAGCATTGCTTGTCGCAAAGGTCTCCATAGCTCAATGGAATTGCAGGCATCGTAATTGAATTCACTGCCAACAAGTATAAGTGGACCTCTACCCCGCTGTAGCACACTACGAAAATCATTGGAGCAATATTTCTATTTGAACAGGATTTTTATACTTCGTCTATTCTTTCATACTATACCGTAAAACGGGGTGGATAGAATTCAAGGGGTGAATGAAAATGACCCCAAAAAAGCAATTATTAACAAACATTTTCAAATAAAAACACCAAATTCTACATATGTAGAATTTGGTGTTTTTATATGAAAAAGTTGCGTATTCAAATGTTTGTTAATAATTGCTTTTTTGGGGTCATTTTCATTCACCCCTGGAATTCTATCCACCCCGTTTTACCCCGGTATGTTTTTACTAAATATGATAAAATTTCAATTGTATGAATCTTGCGGTCTGACTCCATCAGTGTTTATACTAGTGCTTCAGTCACATAAACTCAACTTCTAATAGTTATTTTCATATTTTTTTTATTGTATTTTCATAATGATTATTACTTCCTTTGAGATAAACACTCCTTTCACATTAAATAATTTACCTAAAGCGTTGACTTATTTGCATACTCAGTACGATAATACTCTAATTTCAAAGCGTTATTAGGATAAAGTGTTACCCAATTGCTATCATCATATTGAGCACACGGAATCCGCTCAAAAGCACAATATCTCTAATCAAGATGATCCAAATAGCTGAATATCAAAGGGGTATCGTATTGTGGGTTACTCTAATGGCTCCAATTTAGCTATTTCAATCAAGTGTAACATTATATGAAGCTGGTTTCTGTGGTAATTTGGAACCACGTTCAGAGCAAATGCTAATATACATAAAACGCTAAAAGCCAAGTCTTCACGTGCTGTTTCTGTTTTTTTTCTGTTTCTCTTGTTGCATGTCGTGCTGTGCTTTGGTGGCGTGGAAATTTGTCTAGATTTAACTATCTTCTAAAACGCTTCAGTATGATTAAAACGTCTTGGAAGTCGTCTTAGATCATCGTGATTCAAAATCAAAAATCAATTTCTGCCGCCAAGCAGTTTTGCTGTGTTCCTGTTTGAGGAGTGTGGTAGTCGGTGTAATTACAGCCACATAAGGTGTAACATCAAGTAAGTATGCCTCAAGTCGATGGACGCAGGGCGGTGCATCGTAGGGGTGCACGTTCCTCTCGTGCGTGATTTACAAGGCAATGCTTTGTTTTAAGTGTCGGTTACCACTTAAAAAATATAAAGGTTTTTCCTTGATCGACCTCTTCAGATAGAGTTCTACTCATTAATGTGAACGCTTTCGGTTTTAGTCCAGATACTCAATTCTTGTTTATCTCAAGTTATCTCTGTGGTAGAGCCCTACTTTCTGATCCTCAGCGTCTCGAAGATCAACCCTTCTGTGGGGAGGCGTGAATTATTCACAACCCTATTTTAAATTGGCCCCGAATATCTGTTTGTTGGGCTCCTTTTAGCGAGCGATTTTGGCTCTTTCTTAATGAAATGTCAATAAAGTTTTTTTAATAATATTCTAGGAAAATTTTAAAATAGTATTGATTTTTTAATTGTCTAAGCCAACCCAACTATCAACCCATAAATCAACCAGTAAAAAACGAATGAGCACCCCCTAAATAAAGTTTGATCCAATTTATTTTCATACGAATGCAGATTTTTTTGTACTGTTTTCTTATCTAGAAAGTTACGAGAAACGCTGCGCTGTTTGATACGGAGGTGCATGGTTTAGAAGAAGGTTTATGAAATATGACCTTCGTATTCTATCGCATCTTGTCGCATTTTACGCATCCTGGTAGTATAGTAGATAAATAATAGAACATTTATCGAGAACTGTTTAGATATTCGATAATGTAAGACTAAGTAAGCTGTCACTTCCAAATTGAATTTCAACAGCCGCCGCAAACACCTCCCCAATAATTGCTTCGCAACATAACTGTGACCGAAACGAGGGTCGTCTAACCTCATTACGGGCCTATGTTTTACGTCAATTTTCGCAACAACACCCCGAGGCATATCCTTTG
This sequence comes from Plemyria rubiginata, assembly GCA_963576535.1. Classification (NCBI taxonomy): domain Eukaryota; kingdom Metazoa; phylum Arthropoda; class Insecta; order Lepidoptera; family Geometridae; genus Plemyria; species Plemyria rubiginata. The sequence goes on along the minus strand of OY754917.1, from coordinate 7,097,233 downwards.
ACCACATTCACACGTAAAGATGGCTCCGTTTTCTGAGATTTTTCTCAAACAATAAACTGAATTTTGTGCTCAAATCTGGTCTTCCACATGCTATAGATAAGTGCTTGCGATTTACATGACGTAATATAGTGAACGTTATGTAGATAACATTAGATATATATACTACACTACTACTATATACTTATAAAACTCGTAAACGACTTTAGCTATATAGTTCTATTATTTGTGAAAAAGCTCTTTGTGGAGGGCTCGTCCAGGGAAGACCATGCCTATTTCTGCCATCAGGCAGCGTTGCTGTGTATCGGTTTGAAGGGTGTCGGTGATATTAAAAGCACTGAGGCTGATCTGTATGTCTAAAGTTGATCTATGTAATATTTTGCAAGCGCGCTAGTTTCCTGCTTACTATGTCAAATAAAACCACAATCTATTAACATAGCAACATGATTTTAATCATTGTACTAACTCGAACGAATGTGTTTCCAGTCAAAAATAACAATGATTAATTTTAAACACATTTACATAGCAAAACAAATAAAGTAACTCATGTATATTCAGTTAGTAAACAGTAGGTACAAAACTGACCAAAATTAATGTTTTCAATTTATACATTGATTAAGCTTGAAAAACATGAACGTGCGATGATTGGTATCACTGCTCTGTTGGTAACAACTACTTTATGTGCTACGCTTGTGGGTGTAATTCTTACGAAGAAGGTTTTTGTGTTATTTGTACAAAAGGAATTAATTTAAACTAGAAAAGTAGGTACGGATACCTACGATGAATATCAATAAGATAGAGCTTTTTTATTTCAAATCAATTAAAATGAAAGAATTTTACAGAAAATTTCATCTAGATTCCCGTAAAATCATATTTTTTTTATTATATTTCGGCATGATAAACTATTTACTAAAAAATAATCTTATCTGCTATTATATTTTTGCCCCCGCAGACTCGATGAATTTCCTTTATTTTCTTAGGCACTACTAGTAAAGCGAAGGGAAATTCTTCGGAAATCAAGGAGAGAGAACCAAAATCTGCGGATTTATACAAATAAAAATGTTCTTTCATCACTAGCTTATTTGTTTTGGTCTTAAGTAGAACTGTGGAGAATGTCCACCATTATTATGATGGCGAAACACCATAAACAATTATACCAAACGACTGCGGAATTTCCACAAACAATATACGTATTCCGGGTACCATAAACAGGTTATAGTAGGCTATTTGCTTTACGGGACCGTAAAGGGTTAACCAAATTTACAACTCTGTTCGCTATATTGTCGGACGTTTCAAATATTATACAGGAGTAATCAAATTATATTAAATATTACACAAAAGCTATAGCAAATTCTGTTTGAAACGCAAACAGCGGTTCATTTGTACAATTACTGACGACAAAGGTAACTAAGGTTCAATATTGCTTTCTCAAATAAATATCTTACGCGAAACTTGTAGTCAATTTACATTATGAAGTTGGGTAAGGCAAGAAACTACAACGCTGTGTCCTAAGTGTTTATTGAATGGTAGGAAAACTAACAAAACATTGCACTTTAATTTTATCAAAGCTATTAGATGTAATAAGTATAATAATTCTGACATAATTAATGTACCCACTATTTTTTTTTATTACTTACAGGCGTTAAAAAAGTGTTAGTTGTTTTCATTTTGTTATATTCCGTATATACAATGATATGACGTATAACTTAAATGATGATATTTAGCATCTAGTCAGTACACATATTGAATCAGAAATAAAATTCTACATTTTATTTGTATGATAAAAATATATTTTTTTTATGCTAATCCCTCATGAATATAGCTCACATGTTGTTAAATATTTCTAGTTCTAGTCTTCTATAATTAATGCATTGCCTTGCAACTCAATATTATAATCAGTATCCTGGTGATCGAGCTTTGCTCGGTTGCTTAACAAAAATACGGATGGAAAAACCAACATTTTTTAAAAAGAATCATAACTAGATCGTTTTGTCTTCCTCGAAACCCCTTGCCTACTAAATTTCATGAAAATCTTTGGAAGAGTTTCCTAGATTCAGATTTTAAATAAATATACATGTTTAATATATCAGTCATCTAGTACCCATAACACAAGCTTTGAGTAGGTTACTTTGGGGCTAGATGATGCTGTGTGGATTGTCTATCATTATTTATTTATTATTTTATTATTTATACAAGAATTGCTGGTAACTATATCACATTCTTCTTATTGCTTCCAAAATTTCTTATTACAAACAGAATCAGATTGTCAGACGTTCTAACGAGTAGGAACAACGTCAGAGTTTCTACAAGAATCCAAATGAACTCATTTCCGGTTAACTATTTCCGTTCAATTTTCAAGTCTCCCCCTCATTTCCGCACTAACTGCGAGAATGTTCAAAAATATTTATGACGAAGATAAAAAGGCTTTTACGACATAAAAGTGCCAAGTGTGTGGGTAATCTAAACCCCTTGGTTTTTATAGTCTATTTTTATCTAGTATTAGCTTACGTCAATGGTTTTCCTTGTGAGCTATGTCGGTAGAACTGAGCTACGCTATTAGGGCAGGGTGTTAGTGTTGTCTTAAGGGAATTAACTTCCTACCAATTACAGGAACTGAGTGAACTAAGTGAACTGCAAGAACTGACCTATCTATTTATATTATAGACTACTTGATTTCCGTTTTTCTCATATCGTTAATTTTCCGTTCCGTTTGCAGACGTAATAGAAAATAATTCGTCGGAGTTTTTAAATTCTTTGAGTTTATTGGAAAGGAGGTCCCTTTCAAAGTGAGGTTTTAATTTTTAATTGGATAACTACTAAACTACTTACGTATGTAATGTAAATTAAAAATGCCTACTTAATAACTACAGAATTAATAATGCCATTCTATACGTCAATTATATTGAATACCCTATTTTTATGAGTTAAAATGATATAATTATACATAATATGTATAAATCAAAATTGTTCTGCATATCAAAGCATTTATAACCTTTATAATATTCAGTATCAGCTTCTTCCTTTTAATATTACAATTGAAATATATGAGAGTATTTACTTATAACCATCTTGATAATTCATGCGGCATCAGGTAGGCAAGAAATACCCTCATTACTTTTACATGTGGACTACAAGCATCGTATTTCCGGCGTACAATAATCGGCAATAATGTCGGTTCTTCCTCAGATACTAATCGCATCTTTTAACTCTCTCTCCTAATATTTTTTTGTATAGAACGAGATCGCGCCTTTTTATATTCAGTTGGTAGGAAAATTGTAAAGTGGCCATCCATTTTACTAAATAAAACCATATTTTTTATGGGGATTACAAAAGAATTTTATTCAATATGATTGAGAACTTTATTTAGTTCATACAATTTAAAAGTATCATACCGTTAAATTATATCTATATCTATAAACCAAGGCCTATTTTCATTCATTTTGTACGAAATCAAATCATCATTTATTTCATTTCATTTCTTTTTTCTTTGGATGGAATTTTGGTCATAATTTTTGGTCATAAAATATTCCGGTTGCTTGTAGTCCTTGCCAAAAAGGGGTGTGCGATCAGATAACTCGAACCTAAGCCCATCTCAGTTCTGTTGTGAATATTAATACTTAATAAGCACATAATTTCCCCTCGTTTGATGATTAAAAAGGGCCAGTTGAGCTCAGACTTACATCTTAATTGAGATAGCTGATTCAACACCCTTATGTACTGTGATAGATTGTACCTTTGTCATAAGGGTCGCTTAAACAAACAATCTACCTTTAAATGAGCGATTCTTGTATTAAATAAATAATAAATAAATAATGCTGGACCAACCACACAGCACTATCTAGCCCCAAAGTAAGGTACTCAAAGCTTGTGTTATGGGTACTAGATATTTAATACATTATAATACTTAGATAGATAGATATTTTTTTTATTATACATAGAAAACACCCAGAACAACGGAACAAATTTCTGCAGATCGCAACAAATTTGTTCCAAGGCGGGAATCGAATCCGCAACCTTTTGCGTCGCAGGCGGACTCTCGTCCGCTGCGCCACTAAGGTCGTAGTATTTTCTGAATCGCGGAAACGGCTACAACAATTTTCATGAAATTTAGTATGCAGGGAGCTTCGGGGGCGATAAATCAATCTAGGTAGGATTCACTTTAAGAAAATGTTTTAGCCTGTATTTTTTTGTTAAGAAACCAAGCAAGGCTCGGTCACCCAGATATTTGTATTTAATCAAACACATTTAATTTTAGCAAACTTACTAGAATTAGCATAAATAATACAAGTTCCAACGTCTGTATTATTCTGCATTGTTTTTCATATCTAAGCTAATCGTGTTCCGTGCTTTTAGATTTAGAATTTAAAATATTAAGGTAAATAAAACTGGGTTTATGTCACTTTGTCACTTTTACCTACTTTAAGTAAAAACAATGAAACAGCTCCACAACTTTGATTCCTAGGCACTGTTATTACCCCTTCAGAAGAAAAGTGATAGCAAATAGATCAACTATATAAATAAATGCTATTTTATAGAGCTTTTGGTGTCTGTAAAAAAAATATATCAAAATATTCCTATACCACTTCTAAATTTTCAAGCACTTAAATTCAATTTACGATCTCGCCACACTCACATCTTTTTAGCCTTCCAAAGTATCCGTAAAAGCAGGAAATTACTCGTTTTACTGACAACATTAAACGTCGAAACTGGATGTATTTAAAATGGCAACATTTTGGGTTTTATTTATGTAAATGTCTGTATAAGCGCATCCATGCAGAAATTATGCTGTAAAAGTTATATAAAAACTGTTGCTATTGCTACAAAGTGGCAACTATCTATAGACTAACGGCCAATAAAAAAACCACATTCAGAAAATCCTTTCAACACACTTTTTAAAAGATTTTTTTTTTCAAAAATATTTTATTATTTTGTAACAAGGATACAAAATCAAATGAACATACAAAAGAACGGTAAGACTCAAGCCAAATTTTTGTGCTTAAGTTTAATCCTTGAATTACATTATCTTTGACTAAGTTTGGGGCTAGATAGTGCTGTGCGGAAAGTCCACTAATATTTATTTTGTTTATTTGTTTTTATTTCAAATGGCAACATTTTCCAAGTGCTGCGGTGCATGGTATCTCTTATGCAGGTACATTAACGTCGCAAACAGCAAAGGGAATACTTGAGAAGACACATTTGACTAAGGGCCTGTTCACACAAGGAAAATCTTTAATCTCAGATTTTATTGATCGTATATTTTCTACTGTTATATATTTAATGTTACTCGATCCAGAACAAATTGATTTACCCAACTTTCACATATTTTATATTGCTTCAGCAGGAAAACTGATCTCTGAATTTAGAAACGAATGTTTCTTTAGTACTTAATAACTTGGCTTTAAGATTTTCATTAAATAATGTTTTTAATGATTGAATTACCATAAACTTACTTTGGCTAATTTTTTTCCCAAAAATTACAAGAAATGTACCTACACACAAATACCTTGAACATTAATACCTACAGTCACTACCTTTACATGAGCGAAATCGCGGGCGGCAGCTAACGATAAGTTTCACAATGGTGCCAATTCTGTTGTTTAATTTTCCTAATTTAACCTAATTTGACAGGACTAAAAATATTGACATCCCTTTTTAAAAGACCGAAACAACAAGGACGGCCATAATTTTAGAGCTGTCAGATTAGGGTAGTTTAGGATATTGCAACAACAGAATCGACATCAGTGTCACCAAATTAGAATAGAATAGAATAGAATAGGATTTTATTTGAAATACAAACACAGGTTCAGCATGACATAGCAAGAAAAACAACAAGAAGATGAAATGGGAAACAAAGTAGGTACCTAGTAGAGTACTTAGATACAGAAATATGTCCTTTGTGTAAAATCCATGTTTTACTAAAATAAAATAATCCTAAAAATTAATTGACAGTGAGGCTGGAACATTAGGACTTTTGGCACCGTTCGTCTACTCAATTCGTTGGTTCGATTACTGCATAATCAAGTTAGATTATGTTCCGTCGAGCTGCGATGGAATTTCCTCATTTTCACGTTCCTAGAAGACTAGACGTGCTTGATTTCCACTTACACAGGCAAAGCTAAGGGAGATACTGCTTGTAAGCAGTTTCTGAGAGACTCAGCTAGCTGAGCAAAAGCCAAGGACGGTACTGCTTGTAAGCAGTTTCTTATATGAGACTTCCCTATAACTGAACAACATGTTTTATAAGCAAAAATATATTCTCTGGCATATTTAATAAAGAGCTCATATTTTTTATCACATACATTCATGAAGAGACTCATACCGAATTCGGCAGAACACGTAATGAATGTCCGAATAAAATCCAATACTGGAAAGAACCGCAGAAACCAATGAATACTTTGACATATTCGGTTTTACATAAATTTTGGAATAAGAAATTGGATGAAAGACTCTAAAATACGAGTGTCAGCCAAAGTACGACAGCTGTTCGCAGCCCGAAACAAAACTAATGAAATCATTCCGCGTTTTTTCCTTCAGTTATTTTGGAGTCGTCGCCGTTTTCACGCTCCTAGGGATTTTAATTAAACTTTCGGCGCGATACGGCTGGAAGCCGTTTAAAAAATTCATTAAAACCCCTTCTCCGATTTTTTTGAAAGCAACTTACCTATTTGTTCTGACTTTGAAGTTACGTAACTTTGTTTGAAGATTGGAAATAGTAAAATAATATTTTGTGGTTTCTTCTTTGCGGACTATTAGAACATACACCGCTTGCTATATCTTAAATAATGTTTTCTTCCCAATTGCTCGTGAACCCTTGATGGTTAACACCTATTACTCCAGATTAATGGTCTCGTAAACTTGTACGTTGAAGGCCGAATGTGTTTTCAATAGCCTTGCGAATTAAGTGGTAGCGTAGATTGAGGGAAACAGTTTGATGCAAACAGAACTTATACTGCGAAAATTCTATAGGCGAATAAATAACTTCAACCACATGAGTTTTCAAATAATTTAAAGAAGCATTCATGTTTGTCTGAGGTATTTACAAATAAGTGTGCATAACATATTAATCAGCTGTTAGGTAACCATTACCTATAACAAAGCATTGCCTCGTACCCCACACACGATAGGAACATGCCCTACAATGCACTGCCCTGCGTCCATCAAGTTGAGGCAATACAGATGTCAAGCCTCATGTGCCTGTAATTTGCACCGGCAACCACACCCCTCAAACCGAAACACAGCAACGCTGCATGGCGGTGGAAAAGAGCGTGGTGGTATATACTTCCCCGGACGAGCCCTTCACAAAGAACTCTACTACTCTTACAATATGACTATATAGATTTTAGACTGACTGTATGTTTATCAATAACATACTCGTACTAGTTGGAATGTTGTGACATCGAAGGATATTGTTAGGATGCATTAATTACACAAACAATGAAGAGAAATGAGAAGCAATCATGAAATTTAAACGCTCCATTCAATGTTATTCACTGAGTATGATGATATTCACAATTCACAATTGTTTTCCTCAAGTTGATGGACGCAAGGCAGTGCATGGTAGGGCACGTTCCTACCGTGCGTGACTTACGAGACATCAGTTGGGCCATCTTCTTGTTTCAACAAGTGGTTGTATAAAAAAAATGACTGATCCCCAGACACGGCATAATATTAAGTCCCTCCAGACATCTTAGTACTACTAATGGGGTAGTCATAGGAGACTTTTATACAGTTATTACCAGAAGAATGCAGACTGAGTTCAAAACATCTATGTATAAACCAAATACCGAACATTTTAAAACTCTTTCACTTTACATTTATCGCACGTTCGGGAACTAGCTAGTTCTGGATAAAAAACAAATAGGAAAGAGATCTCCAAAAATCGACGAGTGTGTAAAAAAGCGGAAATTGTATTTGAATATTTAAATCTTTTGGTACAACGCGGAGGCTAGTTTTTCGTGCAAACGGTAAAAGTAAATAAAAGATGAATTTTAAAGGAAATTTTATGACACTAGTACTTGCGATTTGCCTGCCATCTGCCATCGCTAATTTAACTTTATTTCCTATTGTACGGGAACGAGATAAGACCAAAAACGAACCCACGTTTTTTTTACCCCGCTCACGGTAAATAAGATTGCATAAATAGTTACTTATATGCTATAAACATATTTGGTAGCTTAGTTTTGCTTATTTTGTGGCTAAATAATTATGTGTGAAAAGTCCACCTATATTCATACATTATGGCTATGAATTTTAAATGACACCCAGACACAAATCCTATTTCATCTTCAATCTATCGTTGATTGTATTATGTATTATATTAATGGCGCACTGAAACCATAGAAAATGGAGCTTCTTTGAAGAAAATTGCCTGATCAAATTTCAGCAAAACATTTCTCGCCATTCATCTTATTGTCCAAGTTAATATTTCAGCGAGATCAAATTACGAAACTCGTAACATATTGTGAGACGGATGGTCCGGAGTTATGTGAAATAAACGGGCGACGAATTGATAAGGTCAGAGAGTAGCTATTTGATTTTGCTTTGGAGAATCCCTATGATGGTTCCAATAATAGGCTACCAATAATACTTGACTTATGAAGCAATGCCTTGTTGTATGTGATGGTTATCACAAAACATCAGGTAGGTCATGTGCTTATTCCATCAAAATTTTGTACAAAAGTCTCTAAAAATTGGCAGCAAACAATAAAACGTGAGGGGTTTTAGCTGATGTTTTCAGAACTAGAATAAGGTGTTCTCATATTTTTTTATACAACTAGCTGATGGAACAAGCAGATGGCTCCCCTGATGTTAAGTGGTAACCATTACCTATGGTAAAACACTGCCTCGTAAGTCACGCACGACAGGAACGTGCCCTTCGATGCACTGCCCTGCGTCAATCAACTTGAGGCACACAGATGTTAAGCCTCATGTGCCTGTAATTACACCGGCGACCACACTCTTAAAACCGAAACACAGCGTTGCTGCTTGGCGGCAGAAAAAGGCGTGGTGGTAGTACTTTACCGGACAAGCCTTTCACAAAGAGCTTCTACTATTCTTGAAAAAATTAAAACTAAGCTAGGAAATTTATAAAACTTGGACGTTTTATAATCAAGAGAACTATTTATCAACCGAATCAAGTTGTTTCACGGCTGAATAAAAGTACGACCTTACCAACAGAATGTGGGGTAACTCTCGTTAACCACCGGTGCTCTCAAAAGTACTTATCCAAACATTTGCTACCTTATATCCTCACGTCTTTCCCATAATTCCTCTGCTAAGCATCCACTTTGTAAATCGTTCAAACAGCTGCAAGATACTGAAGCCTTATGGACTATACGGGCACATTTGCGAGAGCTATTTCCCATCTAATGTTCGGATCACGGCCTTGATGGCGTAATTTCGTGGTTTACAGAATATATCTACTGCTTAGCTCAGCCTTCACACTATTTGAAATGCTTATAGCAACCTCAGGGCGGTGTAACCTAGGTGGATATTTGTGGGATAATGTACATGGTAAAAAAACATAGAGTGGGTGGGAGAGGATGATAATAGGTGTAAGATGTGTATGTATGAGGCTGCCTATCCATTAACTCGGAGAACCGGAAAAATATTAACCAATAGGATTGCATAAAATCTCCGTTATGTCCTAAAAAGTTTGCTTCACATTTTACATCTTCTTTTTTCTTTTTATATTGAGTAATTTTACATCTTTCAAAATGTTGAAATATGTGAGCGAGGTGTATTTATCTGTTGCCTGCACCTTAATAAAACACAAAATTTACTTTTTACGAATAGATACAATATCTCAAGCGCCAGAAGGCGTCACAATAAATCTTTCTGCAGTTTCATAACTCAATTTCGTTAGTTTCAGTGCGGCAACAAATAAAATGTATTATGGTTCTCGTTTCGTGTTTTCTTCGGCATTTCTTTGATTTGGAACTGTTTTGAAGACAGACGGAAACAAAGTTCTTGAACGTGATTAAACAAATAAGTGGGCATTTTATATTCGTTTTGCGTTATATTTACATGCAGGATGTGAGGATACAAATTAGAAAAAAAAATCACTAAATTCATGATCTTCAAACCTATCTGTATCGGAGATCAATCGTTTCTTTCCTAGTTTTTAGATTTTCATATAATTTTGGATTTCAATTTATAGTTTTATAAACAGTGTATACCTAGGTAATGAGGAAAATAAAAATATGAAACAGTTACACAGTTCTGTGTGGGTATTAGGTTTTCTTGAGTCGTGGGTAGCTTTCAAAATGGTATCTAATAAAAATACATTGCTATAAATGAGAAGATCAGTATCTCTTAGTTGTCTATCCTATATATATATTCATGACTCGAAAGGAGACTTTGACTTTGAGGCAAACTTTTATTTCATTCACTCAACTCTGTTTCGGAAGAAAACTAGTGACATGACAAGAAGAATATAATTAAAGTAGATTGATTCATGATTATCTCTATTCTTTCTCGATACTATACGAGTATTAAGCCTCCGTAACGGTTATTTCTAACGTCGTGGACTCAGGACCCTCCTTAGCTAATGAAAGTATCATTACTGTGAAAGCCTGAGAAAAATGTTAAAGGATAGAGCTATTGACAATATTAATTTAACAATATATGCAACTTACTTTTCTACAGTGCGATGTCAGTATAATAAAAGATTTAAAAAAAAATATAATAATCCGTCAAATGAAAATTAAAGAAAGTCAAGCAGAAAACAAAGAATTTTCTTCTGATACAAACTATTACCTCTTAGGTTTCTACATACCATGGAACCAAAATGTGAGCCCGAAAGAAAAATCCACTGTTACGCTTACCTTACATGTATTTTTGAATGGGTAGTGTACCAGTTTTATCATCTTAAGTTATGGCTTATCGTTGCAAGATCCCAATTTGTTGTTTGTCTGGGTGTTATATAATAAATATGTATCTATTTGCAAAAAAGTATACATGTATTATATCAGCTATCTGGTTCCCTTTATACAAGCTTTGGCTTAGCTTGGGACTAGATAGTGCTGCGTGGAAAGTCGACGTATGTTTTTTTTATGTTTTACATCTAGTGGCATGCGTATATAGTGTTCATACTTGCATTATTGTGCTCATTTGAACATTGTGACTCCAACGAGTAATCTCTATTTTAGCTCACTCGCAACGATTGACATAAAGATTAGAATTTGGGTCAATTATGGACTATAAACCCTGGTCAATAGTCTTCTTAGGCTTAAGGAAGTATAATTAAGAAGGAACTGATGAAAATAATGTTGGTTTTTTAATCCAAATTGCTGTACTTAGCTGAATTAATTTGCAGTATTTAGTTATCATCATCAGCATCGAGTCTTTTACTGGAAATAGGCCATATATAACGAAGGAACATCATTGACCGCGAGTGGTTTTCTTCTTTTCTTGCCAAGTTCTTTTGAAACAGTGTGATGAATGGTTTTATTCACTGAGTTCCCACAATCATTATCCATATCATTGGTCTATTGGGTATAACTGGAAGATGAAGTGTTAAGGCGTTGACAACACCTAACATTTCTCTCGCTCGCACGATTCGACATTTTGAAAGATATAAAATCACAAATTCCAATTTTGAAAAATCGCAAACAACTATTTTGTGTGCAATCACATTGCACATAGTTTGGTAAAAATTTTATTTTGATTGATGCAAGTTTTCCTACTTAAAAGTTTGCTTGAGTACGAAAACTAGAAAAGCAAACTTTTAAGTCGGAAAACTTGTATCGATCAAAATGATTTTTTTACTAAACTGTGCGTAATGTGATTGCACACAAAATGGTTGTTTGCGATTTTTCGAAAATGGGTTAAGTGATTTTATATCATTCAACAAGTCAAAACGTGCGAGCGAGCGAGAGTCACATTAGCTATTGTCTTCGTCTTAAACGTCCCCCGTTCAGCGCTAAATCGTTAAACGCTAATTTCCAGTTTGTAATCACAGAACCATCCTGTTTTCGTGTCACTAGTTTCTTTCGAAACAGTGTGGTGAAAGGATTTTAAGTGCGCCTCAAGAGGCTTCCTTTCGAGCACTCGACACAACCTAATAAGTTCTACAACACAATGTCATACAATGTCATGTCAACATGTACAACATGTCATGACTACACCATGTCATGTTGTAGAATTTATTGGGTTCTACAACATTCCGGTTTCCTCACGATGTTTTCCTTCATCGAAACGAGCGATTCAACGTACTCTCAAAAGAGTACTGGCATTGTACACATAAATTTTTGAACAGAAAAACTCATTGGTGCATGACCGTTTTTCAACCCACGACCTTAGGGATCGGAAGGTGAGGCCACCAGTTATCCCATCAAATCTTGGAATTAGAGTCACAGTATCTACTCGTACCTACGCATAGCAAATAAAAGCAAGCGAGGCAATGTTTTGTTAAAGGTTTTTTTTTATACAACTCGCTCGTTTTTTTATACACTCGATGGAACAAGCAGATGGCCCACCTGATGTTAAGTGGTAACCATCACCTATAAACAAAACATTGCCCCGTAGGTCACCCACAATTAAAACGTGCCCTACGATGCACTGCCCTGGGTCCATCAACTTGGGGATACAGATGTTAAGCCTCATGTGCCTGTAATTACACCGGCGACCACACTCTTCAAACCGAAACACAGCGTTGCTGCTTGGCGGCAGAAAAAGGTGATGGTTACCACTTAAAATCAGGTGGGTCATCTGCTTGTGCTATCAACAAGTAGCATAGAAAAGAAACCCTGGCATCGGTCAATAATAATCGAGCGTAAAGCTCCACGCGAACAAGTTCACGACAGTTTAACTATGTAGGTAGTTGGAAATAGTTTTACCGAATAACTATTTATTCGTATATTTCGGATTTCCCATTGCGTCCGGTTCCGGCGATTGGAGTATTTCCTGTAATTTGCTATGTTAAGCCGCGATTGGTTAAATCTAGTCCATTTGAAATAAATAATTACTAGTTTCCAGTAAATGAACTAATTGGCATGCGGTCAACTCTATGGATGGATCGGTGACCACTGCCCGCTAAATTAATTTAGACAAGCTTTGTAAACTAAGGCAAAGCACTGTCAAACTATAATCTCTTTTTATAGTTGATCTAAGCTTTAATAACCATCAGCCTAAAGAAATCCACTTCTGGATACTACCTCCTACTATATACTAATAATACTCGTATACCTATATTTTTAGGAACAAAGATTCCGAGTCATGCACTCTTTGGTCCATCGATAGGGCATCCCACGCTTGGTACTAAACTTTATACCTAACTAACATTGTTAGGACTGCGGGAAGTCGGTGGATGGATAGAGCTCGAATCGTTTTTCCTGGAAACGTATAGGAGAGGCCTATGTCCAGCAGTGAACATCTTTAGGCTGATGATGATGAAACAAAATGTTTGTTCTCACTGGGTATCGATATCGCGGCATACAACGCAGATCTTCCTGCCCTTATCCCACGCTAAGTGGGGTCGGCACCACAGGTTTTCTTCTTCCACTCTTCTCTATCATTCGTTTATCTCGGTGCTTACTCCCTTCTTACTCTTGTCATCTTTCACACAGTCCATCAATCATTTCTTTGGCCTAACTTCCTTTCTAAAACCATCCACATCCATATCTAACACTCTTCTCGTAATGTAACTTTCTTCCCTCCTCATATGCCCATACCGCCAACTTATCTGTCACAGGCGCTACTTTAAAACTTCCTCAAAAATATAAATACAACACCACTTCAAACGAATATGTTATAGATGTAGACATAGTTATTCCACGAGGCACGTGAAACGCGAATTCAAACAATAACAGCATTGGAAAGTTGCTAATTTCACAGCCGGAACTGCCCATGTGTTCCTGCAATTCGCGTAATTAAATGTTTAATGTGTTCAAAACATTTCGCAGTCTGCAATTACGGTAATTATGAGAAATGGTGCTGACTGTATGTAGTAGTTTGTTTAACTGTGAGTGTCTGAGCTGCGCGGAAATAATTTAGTCATAGCAAATTAACAAGTTTAACTTTTTTTGTATAATAATTGTTTTAGTTACGACGGTAAGCCGAAGTTTCTGCGTTATATCATACTAGCGACCCGCCCGCGTGCCCCTGCTTCAAGCGGGTGCATATATCATGCATGTATTATACATATAAACCTTTCTCTTGAATCACTCTATCTATTAAAAAAAACCGCATCAAAATTCGTTGCGTAGATTTAAGCATACATAGGGACATTGACATAGGGACAGAGAAAGCGACTTTGTTTTATACTATGTAATACTACTGTGTCACGGCAGACCCACGGCACACAATTTGTGTGTCACTGTCACTTGTCATGTCTATTGTAAGAAATAGATTTTATACTACACCTGCTTGGAAAGTACCTTGATACTTTATCAAATTTACGGTAGAAAGTACGTCATTGCATATATATCGAACAAATATGCGGGGAGAAAACGCATCTGAGCGGGAGAGAAAAGTGTATGAAAATCCATTTCTTACGTGGTTTTTCTTTTTTAATTTTGGGTAAGACTATGCGCCGGTAACCTAAATATCAAAAGCCAAAAAGTTTTTACAGTGAGTTTTTATCTCCAAGTTCGCAAAATAAGATAAGATAAGATAAGATAATGTTTATTTCAGACAAAAAAGAAAACAAAAATGACACTGGCCACTAGCTGTGTATTGGATGGTGTCGGGCTGGCAGTGCGTGCGACCCTGCGGCAGCAGGATAAACAATTTGAAAAAAGAACATGTGAAAATTGCAGACGCCATTGGCGCCATTTTCAATTTGTGTGTTGTTTGAGGATTCAGTTTTAGTTTTTTATTTTCCTCGTAGGTGTAGTATAAAGCACTATGTATCACTCGAGAGAAAGTGCGATTCCCGATCTCGGGTGTTTTAAAGCTCTCGCCTACGGCTCGGGCTTCAAACGACACCCTCGACGGTAATCGGTCACTTTCTCCTCTCGGTGAACAATGTACTATTGTATTGCATAATTGTATTGTATCTAACTTGTAAGAGTTAGCACTATCTAGATCACTACTATAGCACCATACTTGCTGTCAACCAGCGTTGTTGAGCTTTGGTTTGAAGGGGGTGGGTGCCTTAAAATTATATTTCAAGTTGAATGACGCACTGCCTCGTAGGGCACGTTCCTATCGTGCGTGACTTGTGGGGCGATGCTTTCTTAGAGGGGTTGTTACCACTTGACTCCAGCATTATTTCATCAGCAGTTTGTACAGTAAAAAGATAAAATATATACAAACGAGTATTTTTAATAGAAGAACTATGTGAAAGCTCTATTTTTATTTGGCAATTTTATTTTAGTTAATAAAATAATACAGTACCTACGAACTAAATTGTTACAAAATATACTAGATAAACCGACCACTTATTAAGCCTTGTCTTTTACCATTATTACATTCAAATTTTTTTTTCTTTGATCTTGTCACTACCGCTCGAAACTTTTTTGCAAATGCAGCTAAATTTTACACAATAAATATATTTTTTCCTTAAAATTTTTCCTGTAAGTATATAAAAATATTGGCACACTACATTGTCGAGCAAAATATGTTAGTCTTCCGCTAACCAAATGTCTGAAGTGCAGTCACCTCCCGGATATCTAGAAATAATAATAATGATCAATGAGGAAATTCTAGAACCAACTATGTTGTGTGGAATTTTACTTGAAAATAGCGTTGGCAATAAGAATTAGAAAAAAACACGACTAATGCTGCCGCCAAGCAGCGTTGCTGTGTTTAAATTTTTGAGGGTGCACTTGCCGGTGTAATTAATGGATGCTAGGCAGCGTCCTATTATTGTTTTCTAATAGGTGATGGTTACCACTTAACACTGGGTTTAACCCAGTGTTACCTAGCCGACAAAAAGGAGTTAAATAAATAGCTTTTTCTCGCGTCTTGATTGAGGTAAGTACCTACGTAGAAGACGTGAATAAATTACCAAACCGAATTTACCTATCCCATGTTTATAAAGCCATCTTAATATTACATGAGCGGTACAGTCAACGGAAAACTTACACCTATTTAGAAGAGAAAATTTAAAAAAAATAAAAAGTTACCTCATTTCATGTGGCAGTGTTGGCCCGTCCGGCTCGTTCCCAAAGTGAACCAGGAAATCCGGGGCTAACTTCATGCCGTCTGTGCCCACGTCCAACTTCACTATCCAACCGCCCTGTGGTTAAACGGAGTTAGGCATTTTCAACTACTCTTAGTTTTTAACCTGAACGGAATGGTAAAAATAAATTTGAAGGACGAATTACTTGTTGGCGATACGATAGATTCATTTTTTGCATTGTAATAATTTGTTAGGTTTTTAGCGGTGAAATGGACTCATACGCATTTCCTTAGGGATAGCCACATGAATAGAGCGAGACGGCATGTTCTCAAAAACTGCTGACCGGTGACTGAAATAACATGAGAGAAGTATGTCTGTCTCCCTCTAATCATGGGCTTATTTTCTACTTCGGTTAGGTTACAATTTTGCTCGTATCTGTAATAAATGATAAACTATGGGTTTTTTACTTATGTCCAAAGATAGGTAAAACTAGTATCTATATAGAGAACATTATAGGTAGAACATAAAGTTAAAGGCATAGCCGTAGCAGCCAGAAAAATATAGGTCAGATTTGTCAAACTAGGATTTCACTCATGTAATTAGTCAATTGTGAAAGAATAAAGACCTGTAGACCTTAGATGATAAGAAGACCCGAAAGGGGGGCATTGTGCCCGTCGGGTAGCGTAGAATTAAGTTTCTGTATCAATAAATAAGGCCTGCAGGTGACGAAAGAGGGTTGACTGAAGGGTGACATTATTTGAGGTAAACAACCAACCTGGTCCCGCGCTCCTTAAGGTAATGCTTCGAGGTACGTAAGGGGGCGGGGCCAGCCGTAATGTGTGGTACTACGAGGTAATGGTTATAATCAAGAAAAGCCTAGAAGAGCTGAAACAGTCTGAGGAGGAGCCTTTCATGAACACACCCTGGCAAATGCTATGCTGTAGGAAAGTCAACCCCCTCGCGCCATCACCGCCACCACCAACCCTATCCCTGCGTTTCATTTGGAGCAACAGTTGCAACACGAGGTCATCTACCTCACGCCTAAACCCTACGGCGACGGACGGATACACACCACCGATCCAGCCCCCCTCTATCTGGTGCCGTTTTGGCCTGGAGCAACGGTGGTCCCTACACCTGCGCTCGGTCCACCTGATAGCGGGGAGGCACCAATCGAACGCCCTGCAGGGCGGGCGTGCGGTGCGGAAGGGAGTCCTATACGCGACCCCTCACATCTGGTCCTTCGAGCCGGATCTGTGTGATACCGTTACCATCGCCTAGGGGGCAGGCTGCTTCTGTTGTTTATTGGTGCGAGGGCGTCTGGCGACTTTCCATAAATCAGCTAGCATTGGGGCCGAATTATCACTTGCTGACGGAGAGTCTGGGAGCTGTCACGGCCTTTTTAAAGGCAGTGCGTGCATACCAGTGAAGCAGACGACCACACCATGCCCGTGACCCGTAGTCGCGCAGGGGCCAGTCGCCGCCCCACGGAGGAAGACCGGGACCAGCAGGACCCGGAGGGAGAGACCTCTGGGACGACTGGGACGGCCGCCACGACCACGGACAACTCGGGCACGACCGGGACCGCGCAGGAGGCCAGGACCATGGTCGACGCCGCCCCGGGGAGAAGCGAAAGGTTAGGAGAAACTGGGGGTAAGTCCAGCGTCCATCAGATCTCAGATAAGCCCTCGTCGGCAACGGAGAGGGCGCGATTGCGGAAGGAAGCCAAGCTGCGTGCAGACATTCACCGCAACGAGATGTTGGAAGCTCAAGCCGCCGCTGCGCTGGCGAGGGCAGAGATGGACCTTTTACGGATTGGTGAGGACTCCCCAGTTGAGGACTCGGCAGATGAGTCATCTGCCGACAAGGAACCCGACGAGCGAGCCAAAGAGGTCCAGGACTGGGTGAACGATACGGTAAGCAGGATGTCTGGTGGAGGGCATCCAGGGGACGGGAGGACGTCCGTAGAGGGGCGACCAGGTGGGGTCATGGATGACCCCTTAAAATCCCAAGACCCAACTGCAGCCGTGGTGAAGCCAGAGGATCTAAAAGGTACGGAGGTCAGCAGCATAGGATTGCTGGCGAAAGCAATCATGAGCGCTGTTAGCACTGCTCCGAGGGCCGGTTATACGCATCAGCCTGCGTATATGTACGAGTTGCCGGTCTTCGAGGGGAGCAGTGGGGACTGGTTGGCCTTCAAGTCGGTGTACGAGGATACGGCGCCCTTGTTCAGCGCGGTGCAGAATATGGCCCGACTGAGGAAAGGGATCAAGGGCGCGGCGAGAGACACGGTAAGAAGTATTTTATACTCTGAGTGCGCACCGGAAGAGGTGCTAGAGTCTCTACGCCGCAGATACGGGAGACCAGAAGCTCTGGTCTTGGCGGAGTTGGAGAAGGTAAGAAGCCTATCCAAGCCAACGGAGAGCGCGCGAGATGTGTGTTTGTTCGCTGGCACGATTAACAACACCGTCGCGACGATTAAGGGGCTAAGGAAGCCGCAATATTTGAATTCTCCGGAGATGATTAAGGTAATCATAGATAAGTTACCGACGGTACTCAGGTACAGATGGTACGACTTTGCAAGCGAGCACGAGAACCCAGACCTGGTGCTGATAGCACAGTTCCTGAACCGAGAAGCAGAACGGTGTGGGCCGTACGCTGCGCAGGAGGCGGCTACCTCCAAGAAGACTCAACGGCAGGCATCGCATGCCGCCGCGGAGCCACAGAAGGCGCAAGCGCACTCATGTCCACACTGCGAGGGAAGTCATCATCTGGATGAATGTAAGAAGTTTCTGCAGGCGTCAGTAACCGACAGGTGGGCTATAGCTAGAAAGTCGAGGTACTGCTTCAAATGTCTACGTAACAGACACAGGAAAGAGTCGTGCAGGAAGCCGTCATGCGAGCACTGCAGGCGATGGCATCACGTCTTACTGCACGAAGAGCAGAAGCAAGCACCAGAGAAGGTAACTACAGATCAGGAGATTCCTGCCAAGGAAGTGGCTAACAACGTTCATTTAATGAACCACGCGAGGAACGCAAGAGCGTATCTGAAGATGGTGCCCGTGGAGGTGTACGGGCCGAAAGGGAAAGCCAGGATCTTGGCTTTGCTGGACGAAGGATCGACGATCACCCTCATCGACTCAGCGGTGGCGGACGAGGTCGGTCTGGAAGGACCCAAGCAAGCTCTGTCGTTGGAAACGATCGGGGGTAGGGTCATCAAGAAGAGTGATTCTATGCGGGTCGACATAAGCCTGAGGGGCGTTCACTCGAGTCAACGGAAAAGGGTCAGCGGGGCGCGTACTATAGACGGGCTCAGGCTGTCGCCTCAGTCGATCAACCGGTCGCGACTCGAAGAATGTGGTCACCTCAAGAAGTTGTCTGAGAGACTCTACTATGAAGAGGAGTCACCGAAGATGCTCATAGGTCAAGACAATTGGGAGCTCATCGTATCACGAGTAACAAGAAAAGGTAAGCGCGGTCAACCAGCTGCCTCTCTCACGCACCTGGGATGGGTGCTACACGGGACAGACGGGGGAGCAGCTCTGAGGGAAAGCTGCCTTGCCTGCGTGCACGTCACTACTACTCGTGAAGAAGGTTTGGATGAACTCATGAAAGAGCACTTCGCGATAGAGTCGTTGGGCGTTCAGCCGCGACGACCGAGCACGGACGCTGAGGAACGCGCCGTGCAGCTACTTCGTCAAACCACACGTCGATTAGCGGATGGACGCTTTGAGACGGGGATGCTGTGGAAGACTGACGAAGAAACCATGCCGAACAACTACGACTCGGCACTTGGTAGACTGAGGAACATCGAGCGTAAGTTGGACAAGGACAAGGACCTGAAGACTGAATATGAGCGCCAGATCAACAATCTTCGGGTCAGTGGGTACGCCGAGGAAGCCACCCACGAGTCTGCGTCGACCAGGAAGTGGTACCTGCCGCATTTCGCCGTGACACACCCCACCAAAGGGAAGATAAGGTTAGTGTTCGACGCGGCAGCGAAATGCGGAGGCAAGAGTCTGAACGATGCGCTGCTGCCGGGTCCAGACTTACTTCAGTCGCTGTTTGGAGTGCTACTGCGCTTCAGAGAGAAGCCAATCGCGGTAGTATCAGACATTCAGGAGATGTTTCTTCAAGTGAAGATACGAGATGAAGATAGAGATAGCCTGCGTTTCCTATGGCGTGGAACGAAACGCACCGGGGCACCTATGGAATACAGAATGACGTCCGTCATCTTCGGGGCCGCTTGTTCGCCTAGCCTGGCGATATATGCGAAGAACCTCAACGCACAAGATGCGGAAGGTGAGTTTCCGGAAGCAGCGAGGGCGGTGGTAAAGAACCACTACATGGACGATTACCTGCACTGCTTCAACACCGAGGAAGAGGCGCTGAAGATAGCGAGACAAGTGGACGTCATTCACAGAAGAGCCGGCTTTCGGCTACGAGGATGGGCGTCAAACAGCCGGACGGTCCTCAAGGGTCTCACGGATCAGGTAAACACAGAGATAGAGCTCGGGTCCAAAGAAGAACGAACGCTTGGGCTACGCTGGTTTACAGAAGAGGACGAGATCGGGTTCAGAACGCAGCTACGCAACGTGAACAACATCGTGAGCCAGGAGAAAACCCCAACCAAACGTCAGGTAACAAGTGCAGTCATGAGCACTTTTGATCCCCTGGGTCTAGCGTCTCCTGTGCTGATCCAGGGGAAGAAGCTGATGCAGGACATATGGCGAAGCGGCATTGGCTGGGATGAAAAGGTAACCGACGCGGAAGAGGCCTCTTGGAAGATCTACCTACAGGATCTTCAGCTGCTGAGTCATCTAAGGACCGTTAGATGTATCTCCCGCTACCAGGGAGAAGGAGACATGCACGTGTTCACGGATGCCAGCGAGACGGCATACGCGTGCTCGGTGTACTGGAGGCAACGCAACGAGGAAGGGGGATACGACGTAACACTGATAGCCGGTAAGGCACGAGTCACCCCACTAAAACCTGTCTCCATTCCCAGGCTAGAACTTCAAGCTGCGCTGCTGGGTGCCAGACTGGCGCGATCCATCGACGAGGAGATGGACATGAAGGCGTCCAGGAAGACGTACTGGACGGACTCGAGTACAGTGCTTTCCTGGATAAGGGCTGACGCGAGGACATTCAAGCCTTTCGTCGCGCACCGTCTGGCGGAAATAGAGGACGCGACACGGCCACAGCAATGGCGCTGGGTACCCACGGCGGAGAACCCGGCTGACGACGCCACCAGGGAAGTTCCCAGGAACTTTGACGGGAGCCACCGTTGGTACACGGGGCCGAAGTTCCTTGAGGGGGAAGAGGAGGGGTGGCCAGAGAACCGCACCTTCAGTCGCAAGTCAACAGGAGAGGACAAGGACGAGCTGAAAGTCGCTACTGCACGATCATGTGAGTACAACCTAGGTACTCCTGACCCCAAGAGGTTCTCGAGATGGACGAGACTACTCAGAGCGACGGCAAGAATATTTCAGTTCATCGACTTGTGCAAGAAGAAAGAAACGGTGGGTGCGGCACGGGGGGAGAAGGAAGACCCCACGTGGAGGAGGGCCACCAAACGTAAGAAGCAAGCCTATCAACGACCGATCATAGACGTAAGGACACGTTCGTTTTTACCTCTAGATGTCAGCTGCCTGGAGCGGGCAGAGTGGGCGCTTCTGAAGAGGAGCCAAGACGACAGTCACTTCGAGGAGAAAGGAAAACTTAAGAAGCTGGACGTCGTGACGGAGGGCGGCCTCATCAAACTACGCGGCAGAATCGACGCCGCCAATATGACAAGCCAGTACAAACGGCCAATCGTCTTGGACAGCCGGAACGAGGTAACAAGACTTATAATAGCTCATTACCATGAAGTCTTCAACCATGGCAACCACGCGACAGTCATGAACGAGATTCGTCAACGATATTGGGTCCTCGGGCTGAGGTCAGCAGTGAAGGCAACGAGGCACGGATGTCAATGGTGCAGAGTCTACAGGGGGGCGCCACAGAAGCCGCCCACCGGGAACCTGCCGAAGGAGCGCCTACAGGCCGGCGAACCACCCTTCACAAACACCGCCGTCGATTACTTCGGACCGATGACGGTGACGGTGGGGCGACGGCACGAGAAGAGATGGGGCGCTCTATTTACGTGTCTAACTACCAGGGCTGTACACCTCGAGTTGGCAGCATCCTTGTCCACAGATTCTATGATCATGGCACTTAGAAGGATGGCTGCGCGGCGAGGACAACCGAGGACAATCTTCAGCGACAACGGCACCAACTTCGTGGGGGCCAACAAAGAGCTGAAGACCGCAATCGACGAGCTGAACACGGAAGGCTTCGCGGAGCAGGCCATGGCGGCGGGGGTGCGATGGAAGTTTATCGCACCGGGCGCGCCGAACATGGGCGGGGCCTGGGAACGACTGGTGAAGTCCGTGAAGAGCGCACTCAGCGTGACGCTCAAGGAGAGACACCCCAAGGAAGAAGTCCTCCATACACTACTACTCGAGGCGGAACATGTAGTGAACTCCAGACCACTCACGCAAACGGAAGAAGAAGAAGAGGGCCTCACACCAAACCATTTCCTCATTGGGAGGTCATGCGGCGCCCCCCGGCTGGGGGCATTCACCGAAGAGGACCTCACTGGACGGCGGTCGTGGAGGACCGCACAGCGCCTAGCCGACCACTTCTGGGCTAGATGGGTACGGGAGTACCTACCTACACTCCTACCCCGACGAGTCAGCGGCGCTGCAACAGACCGGGACCTGCGATGTGGGGACACAGTCCTCATCGTGGACCCCACACTGCCACGCAATGTGTGGCCTCGCG
This sequence comes from Plemyria rubiginata, assembly GCA_963576535.1. Lineage (NCBI taxonomy): Eukaryota > Metazoa > Arthropoda > Insecta > Lepidoptera > Geometridae > Plemyria > Plemyria rubiginata. The sequence continues at coordinate 7,074,348 of OY754917.1, read as the reverse complement.
GGGTCGTGACCCGTACCTACCCAGGGTCCGACCACCGCACCCGGATCGTGGACGTGCGCACCCCGCACGGTATCTTCAAGCGGCCAAGCAGCAAGGCGGTACTTCTGGTCCCGACGACAACCCTCACGTCCGACGGGCCAGAACACGCCACCCCGCTCCTGGTCCCCAAAGACAACCTCAACGTCTGATAAAGGGCCAGGGAGCCACCGGTCGTCGGGTCGCCGAGCTAGGACGACGATCATCACAAGGATGGCGCTTGCAGACGGGGGAGCCACCCAGGCTCCACAGGATGGCGCGCTTACAACAGGGCAACAGGATGGCGCCAAAACGGGAATCGGTGCTGCGCACGAGGGGGAGGATGTTGGCGATACGATAGATTCATTTTTTGCATTGTAATAATTTGTTAGGTTTTTAGCGGTGAAATGGACTCATACGCATTTCCTTAGGGATAGCCACATGAATAGAGCGAGACGGCATGTTCTCAAAAACTGCTGACCGGTGACTGAAATAACATGAGAGAAGTATGTCTGTCTCCCTCTAATCATGGGCTTATTTTCTACTTCGGTTAGGTTACAATTTTGCTCGTATCTGTAATAAATGATAAACTATGGGTTTTTTACTTATGTCCAAAGATAGGTAAAACTAGTATCTATATAGAGAACATTATAGGTAGAACATAAAGTTAAAGGCATAGCCGTAGCAGCCAGAAAAATATAGGTCAGATTTGTCAAACTAGGATTTCACTCATGTAATTAGTCAATTGTGAAAGAATAAAGACCTGTAGACCTTAGATGATAAGAAGACCCGAAAGGGGGGCATTGTGCCCGTCGGGTAGCGTAGAATTAAGTTTCTGTATCAATAAATAAGGCCTGCAGGTGACGAAAGAGGGTTGACTGAAGGGTGACATTATTTGAGGTAAACAACCAACCTGGTCCCGCGCTCCTTAAGGTAATGCTTCGAGGTACGTAAGGGGGCGGGGCCAGCCGTAATGTGTGGTACTACGAGGTAATGGTTATAATCAAGAAAAGCCTAGAAGAGCTGAAACAGTCTGAGGAGGAGCCTTTCATGAACACACCCTGGCAAATGCTATGCTGTAGGAAAGTCAACCCCCTCGCGCCATCACCGCCACCACCAACCCTATCCCTGCGTTTCATTTGGAGCAACAGTTGCAACACGAGGTCATCTACCTCACGCCTAAACCCTACGGCGACGGACGGATACACACCACCGATCCAGCCCCCCTCTATCTGGTGCCGTTTTGGCCTGGAGCAACGGTGGTCCCTACACCTGCGCTCGGTCCACCTGATAGCGGGGAGGCACCAATCGAACGCCCTGCAGGGCGGGCGTGCGGTGCGGAAGGGAGTCCTATACGCGACCCCTCACATTACTAAAATAAAGCCTGGGGAATAAAGGTTATTGAATAGCAACCATGAACGAACAAGAAGCGTGGGACGCCTGTGTTACGTATACATGCATTTCAATACACAATTATTTTTATTTGACATGATCGATCGCATTATGTTTGTTTGAGGGGACAACACTAGTTTGCATCCATTTTTTCCTTCCTGTCCCAACTTTACACGGCGTTCACTCTCTTTAAAATTTGATTCGGTCGCTTGCGCATACTTTTCACAACGAATAATCAAAAGCATCATAAAAACTCATAAATAGTGGTTCCTGGTCCAGCCCGCAAACCGGTAAGTCCTCAACATATCATACAGCCTGATCGACGTTATGTGGGAAGTCGGTGAGTTGAGAGGGTTCTTTGTTATTCCTAGAAATACGGCATTCTTCAGACTAGTTCTGATGTTGATTGTCATTTTTTTCGTTCACATAGATCATGATTTAATTTGCTGTTTAACTTTTAGTAGCATTGTTATTGATCTCAATGTTTTAAATGAAATTAACATCAGTAAGAAAAGTTACATGAACTTCAATGTTAAAGATTTTCTAACTTTGTTACGAACAAGTAGGTATTTACATTATAAAAGCCAACTAAATATAGTACTTAAACGAGATTACTTGATTACCTTGCTCCTGTGTAAGTTTTGATCATGCATCCTTCAAAAACAATGAATTTTACCTGTTTCTTGTTTTCAAAACAAAAGGAACTTTAGTTTAATAGATTCAAGCGAAATTACCCTACTACTTTATATTATACTCCTCGATATTACAGACACCATTATTATGCAGACAGTCTGGCTCATTACAATTCACAAAGTACCATCTCATAAACTTAGAACACCTTCTTACAAAAACAATTTAAAATTACACCGTCTCATACCTATCTGATACAAAATATGCTTCGTATATTTATAAATTATTCATAAAAAGCAGGTGACACAGGTCCAAGAAAAATAGCTTTATAAAGGTAAGGGTATAAATAAGACAAAAGGTTTTGATATAAGGCGTAAGGCCTGTTTATAGCGGTCTACTAGCTACGGGACCGAGGGGTGTATCCAATAAAATACTTTGTTCACGACCCACACATTCCTGAAACTATGTTATGCTTAATAAAGTAGGGATCTGAATTTTTGGGAAGCCCGTTATTTACGAGTTATTGTTCTGATCGTTTTGTTGCAATTTTTATCGTAAAATATTGCTAGTTCATCCAAGTTATTGGAAAATCAGAAACAAAGCAAAACTTTAAAACAAACAAAAAGTTACAGTGTTGCTGCGAATGCACTTTATGAAATTCAGCTTTAAATTGTATGTGAAATTGTTAAGAAACTCACACGAAGCTGAAAGTTTTCGTTTGAAGCAGTGAACGCAAATAACGGCTTGGAGTAACAGTGCCAGACAATTTATCTCTCATTGCTTACATAAACCTAACCAATTAACGTTTAACAGGGAAGCTGACTCCTTTCTGAGTGTACCTATAGATAAGATAAGATAAAGAATAGAAGGGTGTGGTTGCCGATTTATTTCCAACTAAAAGCTACATATGAAAGAAGAATGAAAGAAAAATGTTATGAGAGTGAAATTAAAAAAAAATAAGCGAAAGAGATAGGTATCGTAGCAAGTGGAAATCCGTGGTCTCTGCCTACCCCTATGCGAAACAGGCGTGATTTTATGTATGCATGTAAAAGCTACACAAGTTTTTTTTTTAGCTTTATTTCTATCTAGACGAGCACAGAATTTTTTCTAAGAAAACTCTTGTACATGTTTTAACATATTACTTACTTCTTCAGCCATTTTGGGATAGAACTGTTTGTCCCAAGGCGAGTAAAGTGAAGAGGAGACGTATAGTCTTTTTCCATCCAGAGATAGCTGCAGCATCTGTGGTCCACCGTACAATCTTTTGCCCTTTACTGTTACGGGTTCAGCTGGCTTCTATATACATACAAAAAAACATTATTTAAAACCGTAATCATTCACTGCCTCAACTACTAATTTTTTTTTCTTTCCATACAGCACTATCTTGCCCCAAACTAAGCCACACTAATCATTCTAAATTCTAAGTGAATAAAAGTTCTTCATTTTCAGGATAAGTCCAACCGTTTCTATTTTTAGCAAAATATGAAGGATGCCGAGATAGTAAAAGTGTATTTTTATTATTAATTCAGTAATTAAGTTGCCATTTATTATTATTAATAATAATATTAATGTTTATGCATAAAAATAATTATGTGTAATAATATGTGTAATAATTATGTATAATAATAATATTATATGTATTATTATTGCCAGTGCAGTTTATATTTAAACGAATACGTTACTAATTAATTAATAAACAACCATCACATCAACTTATCGGGTGGGCAATCGGCCTATGGCGCACTTAAAATCCTGTCACCTCACTGTTTCGAAAAAAACTAGTGACACGACGAAAATAATAACATGCTTGCTAGCAAGTAATATAAAAACAAAAAAAAACGCAACGCACGTTGCATAAAAGGCTAACAGCATAACGTATTAATTTATCGAATTCGGCAAACCCTGTAAAGATTCCATTCAGCGATTTTCATATATATTTTTATCAGTAATATTTTTTCTAAATTTTAAACAAAAACATCAACAATAACAAATGGTAGAAACGTGAAAGCAATTTAGAAATGGCAAATACTGAAATGAAGAGAATGACACGGCGTAAAGGCATTCTGCAATTCATGGACCTTTCATTTAACCCATTACAATCAGTATTGGGGGTTAGGAATGTCTGTCACAAAGAATTGTGAGCTTTATACGCTTGTCGCATGGCTAGATTAATTCAAATAGTTGGTTGAAATTGAAAGAACTTGTCACCAAAGCTATGATTTTTTAAGATTAACACATTTCAGTCTTCATAATACGAGTACGAGTATTTAAGTGTAGAGAAAAATTTGAAAATTGAGTGAATAGGGTCACGTGAAATAAAAAAAAAATATTATATGTAGGTACATATAAATTTACTTACCTGTAATTCTTTGTCCTCGACAACATCAAGGTTATTGTTCGAGATTTGCCCTCCCAGAAACACTTGGCTGACTAGTTTGGGATGAGCCGGGTCCGTGACGTCATACTGCCTCACGTCTCCGTGAAGCCAGCACGAGAAGTACAGGAATTTATCATCGAGAGACAGAATTATGTCGGAGATCAAACCTGCAAGAAATGTTCAGTTAGAACGTTGAATTTATCTTTATATTAGCAGAGGCGAGCGAAGTTTTATTTTATTTAAACGGGTTTTATTTTATAATAAAATTTGTAGAAATAGTAGGTAAATGGTTATTATGAACTTAATATAACAAAATGATTGAGTTGTGATGTCTATGAATGCTTAAGGGTTTCACTATTTAGGAGTTCTGTTAATCCGACGGTTGTCTGGTAGATATCGCTACTTAGCGATAAGGCCGCCTATTTTACTTTGTAGTTTTACCTAAATATTTCTTATGTTATATATTATGCATAATGTTGTGGGCAATAAAAAAAAACTGAAACTGAAACAGCTTCACGACATTGATCCCCAGGCACGGTAGATATCCCTTCAGATCTCCCAGTGCCAAGTAGGTACTAATTCTCTTGAATTAGTACCTACTTAGTTGAATTAGTTCTTTGAGGATGTCTAAGGGGGTAGTCAGAGGTACGTCCAAACATTACATTTGGCACATACCCACATTTTGCAGTAGTTAGTATTCCATACGTGACAGGTTGCAAGCCCATCGCCGCTGTTAGAATACTAACTGGTTTCCTCACGATGTTTTCCTTCACCGTTTAACTGGCATTGCGCACATAAATTTTTCGATAGAAAAATCCATTGGTGCACGACCGGATTCGAACCTGCGACCTTACGATCGGAAGGCGGGGTCACTCCCACTAGACCACCGGTGCTCTTACGGTGGGCAATAAAGTATTTATCTATAAGTAAAAGTTCTTGTAATTATTAAGTGTTTTACGAGAAATTATAACCACTTTGAAATAAGTGAAATTAATATGCGGGAGCATAAAATTAGGACCCCATAACAATAAAATAAGTTAAAACTTTACCTTTTAGCCACATAATACTTCTGACTATCACGAAACCCCGAAGACAAAGTACAGAGTACATAAATATAGAGGTGTTCAAGTCCCAGAAACTTAAATCCATCTAAGCATGTGAGAGTTGCGTAGTTATATTAAAAGTAACAAAAAGTGTAAGCCACAAAGTCTGCAATGAAGTTTACGAAATAAAACAAATACGCATTTACACAAAAAGCGGATACCGTTCCCCGTAAATGCCACGGTACTTATCGGTGTAAACTTGAACATCAACATGAACCCATTCGAGTTGGCACTAGTTTAAACCGTTATCTGTGTTATGACGTGTCAAAAGATAAAATGAATCAATTCATAGTCATTTTTATTAGTAAGGCCGTTGATGTTTTAAGCTATTCTGAAAACAATACTCAAACAAGTAAATATTTGCAGTGAAATTTAAAATCGCGCGAGTGTTGGCGGTAAAAATGCGTTTTGACGTTACACGGTTTGGGGCAAAGAATCTCCAAGGAATTTGAATCCATATTCCTTGAGAATCTCGTATGTTATAGAGAATGATGCCCCAGTAATCTTCAATCCACAGGCACTGACAGCCAGTTTTAAGTGTAAAAGCAGGCTGTAAATAAAAGAAAAACAAAAGTAAAGTTACCGTTAAGCTCGGACTCAACGCCATCTTTGGCAACTTTTTTCGCTGGGACGTCGATGACTTTATCGGTTTTCCACGTTCCGTCCGTAGTTTTGTAGAACCTAAACAAATAAAAAACAATGTGGGGACGAAAAAGTCAACTGTGGAATTAATTGGATGTCCCCAGGCTGCGTCAAGTTTATACAATTGATCGAGGTACACTGAATAATCTATAACATTACACAAGTAGTAACGTAACATAGGCAGCCTTCACAGCTCAGTTGGTAGTAGCTCTTCCTTTTGCGCTGTAGGCCGTGGGTTCGATCCCCACGGAGAATAAATATATTTGTGGCTAACATAGATGCTAGTTCTCTGTCTGGTTAATGTCTGTATAATTATAAATCCTAACTATTTACAAAAAAAGTATTTAAGTTTTTTATTACGATGAAATTTTTTTTGAAAATTATTTTTGTCAAAGCTGACATGACAGCCCTTTTTGATACACAAAAGCTTGAAACTTCACTCAATTGCCAGAATACAAAACCTAAAAAAACAGGAGAAAAAAATGGTATCTAGGATCGATTTCATACACAACCAGCAAGCACACGCGACTTCTCACATTATCCCTATCCTCCCAAATCCCTACAAATCTCGTACCTACCTGTAAACGTTGGCTTCGACTGCGCACCCGACAAATCCCTGTGCGGATTTCGGATCATGCAGGAATCTGATCTCCAGGGGCGCGCAACCTTCTTGACCCAGATCTATGACTTGTTGAAGCTCGCGGGTTGACCATTTGTACACGTTTAGTTTTGTGCCGTAGCGTTCTTTGTTGGGGATGTCTTCTGCGTGAAATCCACTATAGACAGAGAATTATCGATTTTTCAAATTTAACGATGGCGAAATTACCTTAGCCAGTAAAATCATTTAAACTGATTTGAAAGAGAAATCAAGCCAAATAGTTTCTTTGCTATAATGCACGTAGATACTGTAGGAGTTGTGGCGCTGTCGCATTTTTTAACTGTTAATGTGTGTGTGTTTTCTAAAACTGATACCGAATATTATTTTATGTTGAAAAATTACGTTTAAAGCATAAAATCATAAAACCGTCGAAGCAAACAACTTCACGACTGATCAAGCAGAAGCCATTGAAACAAAAACGGATGACAATTAATCGGAAATAACTCACGACTTGAAGTGCTTCGGCGTTCCCCATTCAGAAGCGATCATTACGTCATGGTAGGGCTGGTACCAGAAATCGTAACCGAATTTTGCCAATTTGCTTCCCTTCGTCCATGTTCCTGTAAATAAAGAGCGATAATAATGTTTCTTCTGTAAATGTTGTCGAGCAATGTTGTGTCAATATTTTCATGGTTGTATTGAGGCATGACTTAGATATACAGGCGTTCATCTATTCAGACATTTTTATCAATACTTAACAAAAACAAGATATTTTGTATTTATAACCAGTATACTATGCATACAGCGTACATACCAAGTAAAATGTACTTATATAGGTAATGACTTTTACATCAGATGCTGGGTGTAATTTTTTTACGTAGGGATGAAAAATATTTTCAGAGGAAACGTTTTTTTGGTAGCTCACTGCGTTTTTATGCCAGTATCACCGTGTAAGTAAATGAACTTCTTATTCATCAGCACGCCTCAGCCATGCATAAATGAATATTCTAATAAGGAAGAAAAATAAAATCTTCTTTCATTTTACTGAAATCATATTGGATTTACTTTACTTACCCGTTCGCATTCACCTGTCATTACAAGTATACGCATAGATGAACACAAAATCGCTTGCTGCTGGAATTCGCGATTTTATTTTCTGCTATGTTTTTTTTCTTAATCTAGCAAGTATACAGTGTAGTACTCTATGGCACGCCTGTTAAAAATGTACTAATCATAAAATATATCATCAAAATTTTTGGATTAATTATCCTGAAAATCATTCAAAGTCGATTGATTTAGATTTATTTATTGCCAACATGTACATACATCAGTTATATTATAGCTTAGGTCTAAGGTAGCTAATAAGCGAGTACATGTACCCTGCAGGGCGCTGCAATCTATGTAGAAATAAGGTAGGTACAATAGTTCATTAATAGCTACTTTTTAAATATACCTGCACCAACTGACTGTACTGTGACTGTAGTCAAGCGCTCCCGAAGCCTGGTTTGTTTTTAGATTTTCTTTTTTGTGTATCGTCAGGCCGTTATTGTATGCCGACTCATGAGTACTCAGCCCCGATAGAGGCGCTTATCGAGTATCCATACAAAAACAGCCGGAAAAACTCGGGGTACTGTTCGAGCGAAGTACCTCCCCACCCTTATCCAATCAAATCATAAATATTATTCACCTGTCACTTTCAAAGTCTTCGCATCGATGAGCACAAAGTCCCCCTTCCCATTTTCCTCCTTGTCACCCATGGTGGAAATCATGATTTCCCCGGTCGCCAAGCAGTGGGCCGTATGCGGGAAGCTGCAGTTGAACGCCCTCATCTCCGACCCGTCGATTACCTGTCGACATTTCGGAGATAATGTTATAGATAAAACTATAGAAAATAGGGGGCTTAGAATTTCGGACGAAATGGCTAGCGTCAAATTGTGTACAGGGACGATAGTGATTAAGATTATGGATCTCTATTGCATCACTTGGTTTGTTGAAACAAATTTAAATAAAAACATCATGAAAAGACAGTTTTTAATAATTTCAAATGTTGCGTTTGATCAGCAAAACTGTACACTCAAACTGCAAAGTGCAATAGGTATAAGTTTTTGTTCAATAAACTAATAAATCTGGAACTTACGTTCGTTTAACTTTAAAATCACTTCGGTAAATAAGGTGAAATTTACGACGGCAGTATCGATGAAATGCTGACATAAACTAGAAAATTAAAAAAGTTCTGTTTAGTTGACCAAGTTCAGCGCACGTTGCTCTAGCCAGCCAATATGAAAAGGCGAATCTAATTACTTTTTTGAGGGCATATGACCACATCACGACGTATGTATGATTGTCAGGGCATATAGACAAAATTTGATCTGTCCTAACTAATAATGCTATCAGTCGCAGTATTCAGTAAGTAAGCAGTATTTACCTCAAATCCATGAACTCTGATTTCAAATTAAAATCACAAAATTATGCAAGCAAATTATCTCGCACTTTTCTACTCAAAATTAATCCAAACTCACCTTATGAATTTTAGGTTTTCTCGGATCAGTGCCGACGTCAACAGCGAAGACATTGCAAGACTGCAATGCTGGGAGTATAAGAAGATCTCTCGTCAGGGTCTTGTCACCGTGGCAGCTGGAACAGACGTTCCAGCCACTGTGGTGGAGCTCGTCTTTAGTACTGCCAGTGTAGGTACGGTGAATAACCTGTGGAAATAAGAAAAACATAAGATTACGCTGGTAACACAGAGAGTAATCGCAGCAGAGGTTTGTTAGGGCTTGTACTACACTAGTCTACACTAGTCAATAAAGAACACAAAAATAGAGCTCACTCATAAAAGGCAAACATTGTAATTGTACCGCAAAAGTTTTTATTAATACATAGTAGATATCAATTTGTAGCACTGAGAAAATTACTAAGGTTTGTGAGAGATTCTTATGTCGAAAGCTAGTTATTATACAACATACTTCTCATAATGAACTGAACAGTTCCCTTTTAAAATTTTCTGGTGAATTTCACATGTTCAGTAGGTATGCCATCGTATTGTCGTATGTGGTAAGTTTAATTTTTATTAACAGAGCTTTTACATCCATGTCCCAATTTATATCCCTTTCAATTTCCCAAGCTCCAAGCCCAAAGAAAGCAAGAAACCCCTCAAAGGCTCCTCCTCTAAAATCCCTCGTAGTAAATCCCTAGGATATATTGCATTCCTCCTGTTAATTTAGCCTGGGACTGATACTTATTCTGCGACTGGACTGCAATGTACAATAGCTCCTAAATCCAGATTTGTGCAGAAAGCAGGCTGCTAGCAACATAAACGCCTATAGGTACAAACTTTGCTAGTAATAAGTACCGCAATATTATACTATTTTAGATATTATTCTCGAAGTACCTACTATACTAGTACAATGGTACAAATTGAATCTTGAGTTATGTCAGTACCAATCGTGAAAAGTTGGAAGCTGATAAGATGAAGGTTTCGTTTTTCGCCAATATATGAAGTCAGCGACGCCCTGTCTTCTGTGTAAATTCAGTCCTAGATCTCGGATTACCGGGAATTGCCATCCGACAGGACTAAACGGCTGCTGTTACGTTTTATTTGCTTAGACCAGTGCGTAATTGCGCACATTCTGTCTCCGGATATTACTTTATAGGGTTCCCCACATCCAAACACAACATGTCGACCATTAGACGAGAAAAAAAAACAGCTATTTCACTGGATCGAATCTCCCTTTTTTATTAAAATAATCCAGCATTGGTTAACTACCGGGGATACCTTGCGATCTAAATGTATGCTAAATTTTTCCCCCATAGAGGACTAAAAAAACCACCAAGAGGTTTCCGATAAAAACAGTGAACCACCCCACCAGCCCACCGTCTGCACTAGCTATTCATTCTGTGTTTTGGCTTAGATACACAACAGCCTCGAACGACGGTTAGGGCGGTAGGAGGAAAGTTCAGTGCCACTGAAAATTCCGCAGTGTCAAATGGAAAGAGCACTGGTAAATTCGTCTGTCAAAGCGTCAAAGGAGAGAAAATGAACTAAAAATTACGAAAATAGTAGAGAGTCATGGACAATCATTTATTTCAAGAAAATTAGATACTACGTACAATTTACTACCGAGTCCACGGCATGCAAAACATGATAGTGAATGATACATTATAGGAAGAATACATCATTACGCAAAAGAAAAACAAAATGAGAGAAAAAATCAAATTACAAAATTAATTCAAATTATTTATTTAAATATAAGGTATGCTACAGCAACAAATGAGTCTTAAGCATAGCATAATGCCCATACTGATCAGTGGACGCTGTTATTCTACCACTGAAGATGTGCCATTTAATAATTTGTGGCATTATTGGCGGAATTCTGTCACGATCTCCTAAACACCCTTGGCCGGAGTTGTCCCAATCTTTTCTTTTGTTGTTATTATTTTCGTGATTACAGTCTTACGATGGAATTGCTCTGACTTCATATTTCGTGAGTTCTCAGCTAATGAACTATTATTTGAGACAGCGCAATCAAGCCTCGTTGCCGCGTAATTACCCCTGGTGGGTCCGTATTCATAAACAAGACTTTAGTGCAAGATGTATCTGATATTCCAACAAAGTAGCTGTTTCGGGTTGAAGGGTTTGGTTGTTGGTGAAATAATAAAATAATAATAAATAATGCTGGACAATCCACACAGCACTATCTGGCCCCAAAGTAAGCTACTCAAAGCTTGTGTTATGGGTACTAGATAACTGATATATTTAATACATTATATATTTACATAGATAAATATTTTTTATTATACATAGAAAACACCCATAAATAAATGAATAATGCTGGTCAATCACCATCAGCACCATCTAGCCCCAAAGTAAGCTACTCAAAGCTTGTGTTATGGGTAATAGATAACTTATATATTTAATACATTTACGTCATGTTTATTAAAATAGGAAATAAAAATATTTTGCCAACAACCCAAATTTAATTAATATTCGATATAAAATAAAATCAAATACAGTGTACAATGACGGTTGAATTGATGATTTTGGTTATGGTCTTCTAAATCTGTTGTTTGTGAATACGAAGGTCAGTACAGAGATGTTACAAATAGTTACGGCAATTAGCACGTGGATGCGTCTTAATAAAAGCTAATGAGGCACTCGAATAATATTATTCTTGTTAATGTTCTTAATTTTGAGAACACTTACCCCACTTTCTGAAAGCTCGCTCAACACTATTCGGCTGTCAAGTCACTTGCTATATTACTTGCTAATTTGAAGTAAAAGCTGAAATAGCAAGTGACTTAACAGCCGATTGATGATGTGTTGATCGAGCTCTCAGAAACCGGGGGTAAGGAAATAATGGACATGATATCTAGTACCTAATTATGTATATCCTACTAATATTATAAACGCGAAAGTTTGTAAGCATGGATAGATGGATGGATGGATGGATACCATACTCTTTCACGCCAAAACGGCTGAACGGATCTGGATGAAACTTGGCAGAGAGGTGGATTATAGTCTGGAATAACACATGGGCTACTTTTTATCCCGTGGGAATACCGGGATTTAAATCTGCGCGGGTGAAACCGCGGGGCGCAACTAGTTTTATTATAAACTAACTAGATCTGGTTTTTTTGTTTTGGAATATAAAAAATCTGAGGAAAATCTGAACCCCCGCGGAGGGGGGCGTGACTTATCATCTGGCCAATTTCTTATGGATTTTTTTGGTGAGTCTAAAGGTTAAAACTACGCAACGGATTTTGATGCGGTTTTTTTAACAGATGACTTTTAACAGTGATTCAAGATGCATCCGCACGAAGCTGGGGAGGGTCGCTAATATATTTATAAATTACCATCTAGACAGTAACTTAGAGCACACGAAAGGCAAATTAATACGCAGAAACAATATCGCCGTAGCTGAAACCGGCATGGACGACATCATCAATGTACCTATGTTTTTCGGTTATAATTTATCGGTTAGTATTACTTTGCGTTGACACAAAAGTATATTTATTCAATAAAATCACAAGTATCACATTGAACCGTATGTAAAGTCTCATTTTTACAAAAAAAACATGTAGCACATTAGCAAAGTTTGTACCTTGGCAACAAGATAACTAATTTAAAACTGCAGTGGCAATAATTATATCGGTGCTGTTTTCAAAGCACTTTATCCAAAATTCACAAAAAAATTATATCGCAAACGTTGTTATAAGGTGCGGACGATCATACGACCGACGAAAACCTGAAAAAATAAGTAACAATCGACCGGATTCTGGGTTCAAACACCAACGGACTTACTACATCCGATAACATTGCACAATGTCATTTTATTTCATTGCCATATTCAGAGTATTTAACTGATGTACCTATGTGTTCTAGTAGCTATACTCGATTGTCTACGATGAGCAATATTATTTTATCCTTTCTAGTGAATAAAACTATGCCAACTCTTACGATAACTGCCGTTATTTAATGGTAAGCAAAATTATCATTAATATGAATTAACATTTTTTAAGGTTATAGGTATAATTTTTGAGAGGTTTATGTTAGTATGCTAAAAGATTTTGATAAGATAATTTTGATTATGTTAAAAGATGTTTGTGCTCTGTCTTGGTGTTAAAATAAATAAATAATGCTGGACAATCCACACAGCATCATCTAGCCCCAAAGTAAGCTACTCAAAGCTTGTGTTATGGGTACTAGATGACTGATATATTTAATACATTGTATACTGACATAGATAGATATTTTTATTATACATAAACACCCAGACCAACGGAACAAATTTCTGCAGATCGTACACAAATTTGTTCCGAGGCGGGAATCGAACCCGCAACCTCTTCCGTCGCAGACAAGCTCTCGCCCGCTGCGCCACAGAGGTGTTAAGTATATAATATTATAAGTAAGCATTTACTAAAAAAAATGTATACTATAATTAGTAAATCAGCGGTCTGGTTCCCATATCACAAGCTTTGGCTTAGTTTGGGGCTAAATAGTGTTGCGTGGAATGTCCACCAATTAATTATTTATTTGAAAATCCAATAAAATGTGCGCTCCAACTTTTTAGAGTTGCCATGACTAACTAAAGTTCAGAAAGATTGGATACAGATCACAGAACGTGGAAAATAAACAATGACAAACCTGACTGTAAGTAGGAGATTCAGGGTTCACGTCGATAGTCGACAGATAGTCTTGCTTGGTCTGGTCCGGTTGCACAGTAACTACATACAGGAGCTTCTCTCGCGGTCCGTTATTGAACGCGTCCATAGGGGACGCGTAGCCGGGCCCTTTACCTATAAGAAAACGGTATTTATAATCAAATTCTACCAACTTATTATTAATTGTACGTAATCGAACGGCTACCTACTAACTACTGTTATTTTTCACTGTTAAACAACTATTTACATGTAAGTGACTTATGTCTTTTTGTAAATAAATTCTTTAAACCGATACATTCTTCTATATATAATTTTTGTATATTATAAATTATTACATTTTTTAAATAGAACAACTAATAATACCAATAAGAAATAAGAAAATCAGAGGGTTGTTTAATGATATTTCAACAAACAGTAAGTATAACAATTTAAACAAAATAAACATTGGATTTTAGTTTCCAAAAAACGAAGTAGAACAAGATAAAACTAACTTTACTAAAATTAAAATCAATTATGGACGTTTTCACCGCAGTAAACCATTTAGCATGCCCAACGGAGCGCAAAAGTTGGTAAATAGACAAACAATAGCGCATTGATGGGATTACCCCACACAATGGAGGTAATTTATATGCAAGCATTACCTGACGTGATTACTGAAAGGGGCGCAGGGGTAGTCCCCCAGATCGCAAGCGAACCCTCATTTGTGCAAAGCAAAATAATGTTTTGATGCCTATCGACCATATCGCACCCCTAGATGAAAACCCCGTTAATTCAAAAAGTACCCAAATTGAGTTAGTAGCGTTTTCAAATTCCTGACTTGCATACCTACCAGGAGATATAACTCGCGTAACGATACCTTCAACAGCTGTCGATAGATGGCGCGAAACGATGCTTTAGTTGAATGACCTCACACCGGATAGTGCGAACACTATTCCGCCATTTTCAGTTGCCTCCCGACTGTTGTGGTAGGAGGCCATTTGACTACGGCTCGATTTCGAGTTGCAGGAGTTTACATGAAAATTATTAGGTAAGTCTTATCTTTTATTTCGAGTTAATTGGGTTTTTCTGAAATTTCATTGAAATAATAATTGTTGATTTTGAGTTGCAGGGGTTTTGATGATGTTACATCGCAATATTATTATTTTTATTTCGAATTACTCATCTTTGCATGACGGAAAAAGATAAATCAGATTTACGCTGGTTTTGTTGAATGAGATTTATATTTAGTTTTTTTTGTTTGTCCAATGAAATAAAAAACATTTAATAGAGACAATAGTCTATTAATTGCATTTTCAATCGATCTTTGTTTCATTATGCAACTTCCTTAATCAGTACGTAATTATAATTGGGTTTTTTGACTTGCTTTGGTTTACATGATTTGTTTAATATTATGAACTTTGTTTATTTGTAGGACAATTAAAGTCCGAGGACAACTCATGTTAGAAATGATCAATGCTATAAAGGAGCCTGAGATGCCAGCAGAAATGCTTAATATTATAGAGGAGCCAGAGAGATCAGAAGAAATGCTCAATAGTATAGAGGAGCCAGAGAAACCAGCAAAAATGCTCAATTCTATGGAGGAGCCAGAGAGACCAGCAGAAATGCTCAATACCGTAATGGAGCCTGAGATGTCAGCTGGTTTAAGATCAGTTCCATCACCGAGCATACTCGAATCTTTGCTAAACCTTGACGTGCAGCCTTCTTCATCTTACGGACGACGAAGCGTGCCTAAACGTCAGTATGCTGTCTCACCAGTTCACAGTGACGATGGATCATATTTCGACGATTCTGATGTAGATCCGCACTACGAAAAGCCGATTCCCAAAAGAAAAATATATTTCTCTCCTCCGCGTAAATCACTGCACCAAAAAAATTACGATCTCGCTCCCTTTCATCTTCGTCCAGCAGTTCAAGTTCATCGAGCTCAAGTAATAGCTCAAGCAGCAGTTCAAGCAGTAGCTCAAGTAGTAGCATTGTAAAACAACATAACGCCACTGGCTTAAATTGCGTGGTTCAGAGTCAAGGCGAAAATATTACTTTAGGAATCAATGAAAATAACACGACTAGCCCTAACAACGAGGGTCACAACCTGGCTCAAAATACTACAGAGGGTGAAGGAACTCTAGCGCAAGAAGTAGTCCAGGGTAAGAAGAAGCTAAGGAAACCGGAGACATGGAAGATTAATATAGCTAAAGCCCTTAAAAATTCAGAAAAGGCGTATAAATCGCGGGGTAAATTAAAAAAGCAAATCCCTTAAAGCTTAAATTTCGCATGTTACTCATTTGGGTAAATAAATAACAAGTTTTAATTTAATTAAACAATTGTGTTTTTTTTTTCAATTAATGAAACCCTAGTGTACCAAGAAAAAACTAAAAACTAAAGCCAGTGTGCCTTAACTTAGCAGGTTCTTGGAATACCTAACTCAAAACACTCTGATGAAAGTTATCATATTTTTGAGGTGAAAAGTAATGTAACTCATTTTTCTTTCAAGTAAAGTATAGTAACTCCACTTAGCGCACAAAAATGTTACATACTACCGGTACAAAACTAGAGTAACTAAAAAATCATTTTTATTTTTTGTTTTAACCAGACAAATAAAAAAAAGGTTAATTGATAAAGTTTGAAAAGAAATTACCTTTAGGGATGTAATATTAGATTTTTGATATCTCTCATAGGTATCCTGAAATCAGTTTTTCGTCT
Source organism: Plemyria rubiginata (assembly GCA_963576535.1). Classification (NCBI taxonomy): domain Eukaryota; kingdom Metazoa; phylum Arthropoda; class Insecta; order Lepidoptera; family Geometridae; genus Plemyria; species Plemyria rubiginata. The sequence continues at coordinate 7,057,730 of OY754917.1, read as the reverse complement.
TTCCTGAACAATTTGGTATTTTGATTTACCGGAGTTTTCATCTAGGGGTGCGATATATTGAAGGTGACAGTACCTATCGGGAAGGAAAGACGAAAAAAGTAAACTTTTAAAATACCAGGAAAATTTCTTGATTTAAGGAGAATTCAACTATGTAGGTATTAGTATTAGTTATTATTAGTATAACGAACGGTGTAAATTGAACATCATATGTTTCTGCTTGAGGTTCCGTAAATAGATAAATATTCAGAAAGAAGCCTTAAATGCGGATTACTAAGTAAAATCTAAGTAGGTGTATTGCATTTGAATATTACTAGGATTGTAAAAAGCTGGCGCGTTATCTACCCGGACCCGAAACATAATAGGTATTTGTCTTATAAATGAAATAAAAATATAAATGTATATAAATGTATATGTATGTATATTGTATATTGGTGGACTTTCCACACAGCACTATCTAGCCCCAAACTAAGCTTATGCTTGTAATATGGGAGAACCAGATAGCTGATATACTACTTATAATACTTTTTTTTTTGTAAATACATACTTATAATATTATATAACACCCAGACAGAGAAAAAACATTTATGTTCACCACACAAATGTTTGTTCACGGTGGGAATCGAACCCACGACCTACGGCGCAGAAGGCATAGTTACTACCAACTGAGCTACGTAGGCTGTCGCAATATGACCGAGCTTAGCTCGGTTTCTGAATCCTAGCTATATCGATTTATCGTTTTCAAAACCTGCACACCAAATTTCATGAAAGTCGTTGCAGCCGTTTCCGAATTTCAGATTATTATATACTAGTGGCTCTGAATGTAAATGTAATGTTTGGACGTACCTCTGACTACCCCCCTTAGACATCCTCAAAGAATCTTGAGTAAGTACTTGGTACTGAGAGATCTGAAGGGATATCTACCGTGCCTGGGGATCAAAGTCGTGAAGCTGTTTCAGTTTTTCAGTTTAGTGGCTCTGGGAGCTGTAGACCTCGCGAGCATACTAAAAGTGAGCTATTTGAGGAATGTAATGTGCATGTAAGTGCATTTTCCGTTTTGTGATTTTTTTGATTTTTTTGCATCATCTTGTGTAGAATGAGGTCCTTTGTGTTTCTCTCAAATTTGATTGAAAACCATCGATTAATTGTTTGATGAGCTATCCTGTTCATCATGCTGGAGATCCTTATCAGATCTTCGCCAAACTTTTATGAGACCAACTTATAGTACCTTTCAAATAAAAAAAGAATAATCGAAATCGGATCTCATTTGGTGGAGATATCCAGTATATCAAATAGCCTCCTTTTTGGTGTTCATGTCTCCAGCTTCCTCATATTGAAAATGTAATTTCTATAAATGCCAATATTTAAAGCATAATTAGTACACTCATAGATTTGAATCATAATTTAGCTGCCAAATAAACAACGATGCTATAAGCTTATAATAGTGTGTAAGCTGGAGTAACATGTCTCCAGCTGCCTCAGTCAGTGTGGGCAAACGGCTAATGATAGAAATATATAGTAAACGCAAGGATTTAGTACCTATTTAGTACACCTGGTACCAAAAATTTCAGGTCTGTAGCTAGGAAACTCTTCGAGTTATAAGACTTGATCAACGTGTAAGCTGGAGTAACGATACGTAAAAAAGCATATGCTCGTTCTCTGGAATGGCTGGAGCCAGCAGGTTGCTTTAAGTCTCCAGATTTAGTACCAAACGAATTAGCGAGGTACCAAATATTTGAAGTGTTTCTGTTCAAAACTCTATGAGTTACAAGCTTTTCCAGCTTTTTTTGTTTGTCCAACTTGCACATGTTGGATCTCAGCAACCACAATAGGTACAGACTCGGTTGATGTCTCTGAACCGAGCTATGAATTAGTGCACTCGGTACCAAAAATTTGGAATCTCTAGGACAAGCAGTTCTGTTGTAATCAGCAAAATAACATTTTACCGCCAAAAATTCAAAGCATTTCGACGCGACCATAAAAATGATGCGTTGCCGCTCTGAAGGTGATAATACGCTCTGCGGATTTGAACGTATAGTACCCGCGATAAGAGTCTTTTTTTGTATGCACTCAGTCCTTTAAATTTCTGAAGGCATAATTATTATACCCTTCTCTTTCCGATGTGCGTTGAAGAGCGGGGCGTTGTGTGTTGCCATATCTAATTAAATAGTTTGGTATGGTTTGACATTTAATATTTTTTTTTTTGATAAAATATACCAATTATATTGCAGAATTTGCAGGCAAGGCAGGGAGCGAGCAGCACGTCCGTCCGTCCGTATTTTGACAGTTTGACAGCCAATCTAATCTTGCTAGTGTCATGTCAAGTGAATCGTCATCAGACCTAAGTCAAGTCATTCGAATTTGAGAGGTTAAAATATACCAATTAAATATATTGCAGAATTTGCAGGCAAGGCAGGGAGCGAGCAGCATGTCCGTCCGTCCGTATTTTGACAGTTTGACAGCCAATCTAATCTTGCTAGTGTCATGTCAAGTGAATCGTCATCAGACCTAAGTCAAGTCATTCAAATTTGAGAGGTTTTCGATTTGCAAAAACGAATCCTTCCTACCTATATAAACCAGTATTATGGTAGGTAGCAGTTAAATAAATAATTAGGTAAATTTAGATTTACGTAGGTACCTAATCATTTATTAGTTTTACTACTTAACTTCTCCTATGGGTACTGTGGTAGGTGTTAAAGAACTGGCGCTTTGAGTAGGTACCTATGTAGATACAGATACAACTCCGTTATTTTAACACTGCCAAAAAGGTAAAAAAAGGGGCTACCTACCAGTAAAAACGCACCTCTTGTATCTATGTATGTTTCTTCCGCATCGATTTGGATATCCGCATCGCACCAATAATGCGGATGTTCATGCGGATGTGACAAAAACAAAAAATAAAATAGACGCAACCAGTGACAGGCGCGTAGTATTATCACCTTCAGAGCGGCAACGCATCATTTTTATGGTCGCGTCGAAATGCTTTGAATTTTTGGCGGTAAAATGTTATTTTGCTGATTACAACAGAACTGCTTGTCCTAGAGATTCCAAATTTTTGGTACCGAGTGCACTAATTCATAGCTCGGTTCAGAGACATCAACCGAGTCTGTACCTATTGTGGTTGCTGAGATCCAACATGTGCAAGCTGGACAAACAAAAAAAGCTGGAAAAGCTTGTAACTCATAGAGTTTTGAACAGAAACACTTCAAATATTTGGTACCTCGCTAATTCGTTTGGTACTAAATCTGGAGACTTAAAGCAACCTGCTGGCTCCAGCCATTCCAGAGAACGAGCATATGCTTTTTCACGTATCGTTACTCCAGCTTACACGTTGATGAAGTCTTATAACTCGAAGAGTTTCCTAGCTACAGACCTGAAATTTTTGGTACCAGGTGTACTAAATAAGTACTAAATCCTTGCGTTTACTATATATCTCTATCATTAGCCGTTTGCCCACACTGACTGAGGCAGCTGGAGACATGTTACTCCAGCTTACACACTATTATAAGCTTATAGCATCGTTGTTTATTTGGCAGCTAAATTATGATTCAAATCTATGAGTGTACTAATTATGCTTTAAATATTGGCATTTATAGAAATTACATTTTCAATATGAGGAAGCTGGAGACATACACACTCCTTTTTGCCCTTTTTTTGGGGGAAGTACCCCTCCAATCAAAAATCCCCGACGACAAAAAAAATCTTATAAGTCATATAACCTGTGTACCAAGTTTCGTCCAGATCGGTTGAAAAATGCGACCTGTAGAGGAGAACAGACAGACAGACAGACAGACATCCGGAAAAACGCATTTTTGGCCAATGTGGAAACTGAGACGCTTCGCTCGCTTCGCTCGCTCGGTCAATTATATATAAGAATTGCTCGTGTAAAGGTAAGGATTTAATTTATGGATCAGCAGGTACATAAGCAAAGCCAATAAAATTTCTTTTTTCGTATAGTATCACTTTTTAAATTAACCTAGGAAGAATAACTGGAGTATCTACCGCGATTAATATTCCTCAAACTTCACAGAATCTTCAAAAAGTTATATCTAAACAGCGAGATTAAAATCACTAGGGTTTGGAGAGACTGCGTTTGAGGCTCTTTGAAGTTTCGCCAGAGGGCACCAAAGAGAATGTAAACTACGAGAAGAGGCGGGACTTAGTAAAGAGCCAATGAGAGCCAATGAGAGCCAATGGGATCCTTTTACATGGCACTTCAATACCAACACAACGAATGTGTACGTCAAACAACAACAGTTTTACCAACCTATCAGCCTATATAGTGTTGCGCGATGGCACTCGCTTTTATATCGATATCGATAAAATATGCGAGATCGAAATCGAGGTTTTTTTGTAATCCATTTATTGACTGAACCCACGTTTAAGTACAACCTAGGTCCCGAAGTCCTAGGTTGGACTTAAATATGGATCTGATATGAAATAAAAAGCTTTTTGCATTAGTACATATAATTTTTGTACCTAAACCTATTCATTTTATGAATTTGTTTTTTCATTTATTATAATGTTAAGTATGAGCAGGACAGACACGGTGAGCTTGACATGTTCTGTAACAAGGTATTTTTTATTAATTTCCAGTAGTTTTTTAATAAGTATTATACCTAGAGCATAAGTTTAATAGACTAATTCACGTCATATTCTTGAAAAGGTTATAATAATTTTAACAGTACAAACTTATTAAGCTATTTGCAACTCCCAGTTACTGTCATCTTTAGCATTGAATTTTTGTTTCTGAATAAGTGGGTACCTAATATGAGGGCAAAATATAAAAATCAACTTACTTTCACAGTCGCAGTTCTTATTAGGTATGTCATCAAAGCCGTAACTGTTACCAAAGTAGGTATGTGACCGAGGGCTCACTAATATCGGTAGTGGGTACTAATATTTTCATCTTTAGCATAGATTTTTCACTGGTAGTATCTGCAATGTTTAATAATATAATCATGAATTTGTGCATTTAGTAAGGAAAAATTTTAAATTTCAAAGAAACAAATACTTGATTACTATTAGCCACCGCGGAAAGCCCATTTTGTAAGACTGTGTATGTAGCCTCCTAGATGTGCATGTTATAATGGGATATTAGCATAGAAAGAACTGTCCGACACAGTTATCGATAATTACATTAGGTACATCACTATAACACGAATATTCAGTATTAACCTCTAGTAAATCCATAAAATCTCTTTTCAATACGATGCGTGTTGTTTGTTCGTTGATTGTATTCACTAAAATATCTAATTCAATGTTTACCGAGCCTCATCCAAAGAAACTAGACTTCCTTTTTCTATAATTTTACGGCTCGCTTGATCTCCACAATTTCGCACGTTATGAATCGTTTTTTGGAGGTATCGCCGTAAAATATTACGTTCACTGAACAATAACGATCAATTTCACACTTATAGACGTAATTATTGATAAATCTGCTAGAAATTTACAAAAACAAACAAAATACGAGTGGAAGCTACAAGTAAACAAAGCAGACAGACGAAGAAGAGAGTGAGTTGTGAAAGAACGAGAGAACACTGATTGAATGGAACGATCATTCGTTCCATTCAATCAGTGTCAATCAAGCAATTCAAGCAACAATCATGTCAAATCAGTCAATCATCCATTATTTGACATGCTAATTCCATACAAAATTTTTGACGTTCCTTGTTGCGTCAGGGTGGAGGGCACAAAATGATAAATTGCAAGTCGCTTGATGTTTCTGACACTTTTTTTCCACATTGTGACCTTTTACCACAGATTAAACTGTATGTAGTCGCTTTTTGCGGGTTCTTTTATTTCGTTTATCACGTGACACGGTCGAATAAGTTTTATGCTGACAAATAGGGATATGAAAGATGCGCAAGTTTTAACAACAGAAATGTAGGGTTTTCTCTGTTCCGCGGTTTTATAGACGAAGTGAGCAAAATGACAGCTTTTTATTATTGCATCATCAGAATGAAAAATTCTACTGTGACATGCATTTCAAGCTTATTTTTACGTGGCGCGACCTATACCTACGCATCGAAATGTTTCTGTAACCACAGAGTAAAAATTTTTCACACACCTACGTTAGTACCAACCAACTATGTCGCACCATCGGTAGGACAAGGGCATAACTGCATATTTTGTACTTATTTGTTCTACTAGATAAAGGGATGTTTTTAAAGCACATTGGCGTAATTAGAACGTCATTATTCGAATTTTTGTCAATTGTGCCCTTGTCCTACCGATGGTGCGATGTGCAAAACAAATGAGGTAATCATTTGTAACTATACTAAATACTATTGACTTAGCAAACTAGTTTCGTCTAACTGGTGGAAAGTAGACCGTAGCCTAAAAACATGCGTGTAATGTTAACACAAATGAAAGGTCAAATACTCACAGCAAGACATGGCGATTGTATCCAAAAGCAAAATAAAAATAAATCGTGCGCACCACTGAACCGGCTTATGTAAATATAAACACCACAACTGACTGATAGTACAGTGTGGGTACCTAACTACCTAGTAACTACCTACCATCTGTGGATAGAACAAGAGTCAACCGTGGCTTTGATCTATCTGATATCAAGTGTAAAATCCATATAATTGTAAAACCATGTTGATAAGGTGGGGGGAGGGCATATAGGTATGAGTATAAAAATGATGATGATGATTAAGTGTCAAATAGACCTGTGAAATGCTATTCTGTCAACAACACTCGTCCAAGTGACAGCGGATTTTTTATACAACCAGCTAAGTGGAATAAGCAGGTGGCCCACCTGATGACCATAGCCTCGCAAGTCACACACATAATAGGAGCGTGCCCAATGAAAAAACGGTTTCTATTTTTTGTGTTTTTATAAATTTTTATTGTATTCTTTTCAGGTCCGAACAAAAACAGGCTTAAACTTTTTTACAAATAAACAAGTGGTGAAACAATAACTTATGGTTGTCCAAGCCTAGCTCTTATGCTATTTCATATAGCTATCTCCCTCTAGCGAATGAACAAAATGTCGCTCGACCGGTATGTACAGTCAACAAAACAATGTTTAGTTATGTTTACCCTTAGCGATAAAGTTGGCAAAAAACATACATTCAATTTATCAGTTGCTTGTAGATAACATGGATGAAAATACCAAGCAATTTTGTTCATGTCACTGGTATTTTTTCATAATTTTATCAGAGACGTTTATTTAGTATTACAATTTCTATTGTACGAAGAGTAGATCATTGCGGAACCAATATATTTGTATGTTTATATATTGTTACTTCATCATCCATCCATCATCTTGTCATTCATTATTCGTCATCCACCTGCCTCCAGCGAGTCCTTGAGTATTTCGGTCATATAGCTAGAAAACCATGAGAAAACTTGGAAAAGCTCGTCATTACTGGCAAAATTGAAGGCAAGAAACCAAGAGGCCGAAGCCCGATACGCTAGTTTGATCAAATCCGCACTACCCTCGATGTGAAGGTCCATGAAACTACCTTGTCGCCGGCGACAGATCCAGATGGCGAAGAGTTGTGAATGATAAAGTGATCTATGGAGGGGGTCACGCCCCCAGTAGTGAGGAGTAAGACGACGCGAGGAGGATTTTGTTACTTAAGTTGCGTTGTAATAAATGAAAAAAATACTAATTTTTGGGCTCGGAGAGCATCGAACCCATGCCACGGTCTATTACAGCGCAGAAGGTACATAATTATCCAAAAATTATTATAACACACATAATTACCAACTGATCTGTGAGAGCTGTTACTCAAACCTCAAGGACGGACTGCTTTAAATAAAACTATTATATAATTAGCCCAGCAGCAGATGAGTTGACCATGAAATTTAATCAGACTTGATCATAAAATTGATTCAGAAGAAACGATTCAGAATTATTTATTTACTGACGCTACTATACTTTGTAATTTAAACATCTATAATAAATAAAAATACATGAAGTAGGTATAGTGCGCGTCACGCAAAAAGAACGCTGGAAGGAGGGGCTGTTATGGCGCGAGTATTTTGTATGAGCAAACACATCCCCTCCACTGTTTTCCAGCGTTCTTTTTGGCTGACGCGACCTATACTTTTGTTCGCACTACGTTTTCATCAACAGCTGTTTATTACTGCAACTTTTCATCTATAAAACAATAATCATCGGCATCAACATCTAAATCCAAGTCAGTACCAATATAATGATAACTCTTGCGAGACAAAACCAACTTTAATCCACTGGAAAATACACACATACTACTCTATAACTCAAAAACGACTCGTCAGATAGGTATATGACTATGGTACCTACCACGTGATAAGCACCATATTTCGATTAAAAATTGAATTAAGCAAATCGGTCTACTCAATAAAAAGTTCTGAGGTATTAAACGTAAAAAATATTCGTATTGAGAGGCTCCTTCTTTTTTGAAATCGGAAGAAACCACTATTTAGACTTATATTATAGCTTTGGTTAGGTAAAACGCTAAACATAAAAAACTTCTTCTATTTTCGAATAACTACTAGATAGGGAACTAGAAAATCTGTCATTAATGATAAGTATTTAATTAACAAGCCCAAGTATTCCTAAACGTCTAAAACCTAGCTGAACAAGGCCAACGATTTTATTTATTGGTATTTATTGTATTTATTGTACAAATGTGGTGGTTATTTATTGTACAAATGGTACATACGTGTATAAAATAACTGCATGCACCCACACAAACACTAAATTACGTTATCATCAGTTCAGAATACAAAGTCTCACAATTCTCACATACAAAAGTACTTATAAACTAGTAACAAGTCTATCTCGAAAGAAAAACTTTTTGCCTCCGATTGTGTACGTGTGAGTGGCTATCTTGCATGATCCTTTTCAAACTCGCGTGTTGGTGAAACTCATGCCTGATTGATATATGCCTGCTTATATTCTTGAACAGAATATGCCACAGTGCTTTATCCTTATTCTTCCACAATATATCCGCGGTCTTTTCTTTAATCCTACGCATATTTTCCTCCAGTCGCCTCGCTTTTATTTCCATTTGTATGAGCGAGCGGGTCGTATTTGTCAAAAGCCTGTAGAGGTATTCTTTTTTCGATTTGCGCGGTTCCGTGGCGTTCGCATTTGTCATAGGTTCGTATTCTATGCTGTCCTCAAACTGTGTTTCATCGTCGAGCGTATTTTCATCATTTCGATAGCGCAAAAAAACGCCTGTGAGTATTATAGCCGTCGCAAAACTAAGCACCATGAGAAGTTTCGCATGACTGTACAGGCGCTTTGCTATAAAATTCATGTCAGGTGTTTTTGTCTGTTATCATTATTCACTCACGTTGCATCGGGCAGCATGTTTTGTTTACAGTAAGCGCTTCAAGCAACAAGTCACGTGGTTTATCGGCGGAGCGCGAGTGGCGCCCTCTCGCGACGTTCGCGCAAACGGCACTGGCTGGAATGAAAACACGCCGTGCGTCGCACCCTGCGAATTTCCCCAATGGCTTTTCTTCTTGAATGTTCGAAAAATAGGGTATATTGATGTGGCAACTTGCCCAAACTTACCCAAGCCGTACCCACGCTTTGACATTTAGTACCTACAAATGGATTTGAACTAGATCAGGTAACTTTTTACAAAATCACTGTCAGTTATTATTTAATTCAAAAAGGCGTTTTTTACAACTCATTTCAGTTATAATTTAACTACAAAAGATTCTATAAGAACATTTTGCTATGACCTAGCTAGGGTTGACCACTCTGCTGCCATTGTAGTGATACTCGTATGAAAAACAAAACAATTAATAAATGCCTCGTCCACAAATTTCGTAGATGTCTGTAGGTGCGTGGGGAGAGGATCTAGTCTGCCACCTTGCGTAACGTCATTTACATTGTTAACTGGACAGTTTTGTTCTTCGACGCGACGTAGGAATGTCTATTTAAATTCCTAAAGAATAATTTACCCTAATTTACGTAAAACTTTTTCTCTCGAATTCAACTGTCAACCAACTGCCGAGCTTTGGCAGTTGTCAAATCTACTGATCCAAAAAAAAAAATTTCTTAAAACTTAAAGGCACAGCACAGGTTCATACATTTTAAGGGTTCATACATGAGCCATTTAAGACATACCCCCGGTTTCTGAAAGCTCGATCAACACTAATTGGATGTCAATGTCACTTGCTATCTCTATGTAACTTGAAGTAAAAGCTGAAATAGCAAGTGACTAGACAGCCGATTAGCTTTGATTGAGCTCGCAGAAACCGAGGGTGAAGCTTCCATAATATTACCTATGGCATTTAATCTTAATTTCAATCAAGACCCATGATCGAATCAAAAGGTCACGTTGAAGTTTCCCAATAATAGCTACTATAGCTTCAATAACTTCAAAAACAAAAGAAGAGTACCTTTATTTACTCACCAAAACCCTTTCAATTTCAAGGTAGGCATTAATTTCACTCATTAATAAAACAAAAGACATTGACAACATGACAAAGAACGCTTTTATTAAACAATAGCACAATCTATTCCGTAGCAATAGATTCTGTCAGTCGGTTCATCGGTCCTGTTGTTTCAGCACAGCTGCCAACGAGAGATAAGGGACCCTTTCTTTTAACTCGCCTTAAATTGATTTTTGGGCAGTAAGCCCATAAAATATTAAAACCTCTATAAAAATATACAAGAGGTAACTGAGCGAAATATCGATTCGTGGTCTTTGATAGCGAGGACTTTCGTCCGATCGTAGACTTCGTGTTTTTCGTCCCAGAACTCGGTTTACTCGTATTTACTCGTCACTCGCATCGGAAAGGAAAGTTTTACTGCTGTCCTCCGCCTTAATTTTTTATTAGGTAGAGGTTTTATGTCAGACATTGGTCAGTTTTGCGACATCTTTTTTACATATTCTTTTACTCGGACTGAGTCGTACTAAGCAAACCAATTATACAATATTAATAAAAAAAATTGCCCTTATAGGTTAGGCCTATGAGGCGAGTATACGTACCATATATTGCGCTTCTTTTTCTTGCCATATCACTAGTTTCTTTTGAAACAATGTGGCGAAAGGATTTACGCAAACATCTGATCATCTTAGAATGATTTTAAACTCTTGACTTGACTGTTAAAAAGGATGAACGCTTGAAACTTATGACATATATTATTTTTAACCCCGTTTCTGAAAGCCCGATCAATGCTAATTGGCTGCCAAGTCACTTGCTATCTTTATCTAATTTGAAGTAAAAGCTGAAACAGCAAGTGACTTGACAGCCGATTAGCTTTGATCGGGCTTTCAGAAACCGGGGGTTAGGCTATACCTAATGATATGTATAGTTCTTCTTCTTTTTTTTGTTACTGATTCTTTCGTAAGAATTTTTGTGATATTAAGTGCACCGAAAAGATGCAAAATATTTATGGTTCTCTTGCCTTCGAGCCCTACCTGTAAACTTTTTAAAGAAAGCTAAGTGTGTTTTGTTGTATTAACTTACCCCTCTGCCACCTACAAAGTTCGCCAATTCATTCTCACCAGAGGGGTAGTAATCGAGTATGTTTTGTCAATTAGGCCTCCTCCACGGGGCTCTCAATTCCCATTTGCAAGCGTTGTCTCTGATTATCTATTTGGTAGGGGAGTGGTCGGAATTTATAGTTCTCCGGTCTAGTCCATTAGGGTAGCGAGTATATCTAGGTAAGTGTCTAGTTTATGAGGATCTATTGTTGATTGTGTAGAACCAGGCTCGTGTTTTATTCCGCTGTTGTGCTTGTGCTCAAAAGGAGAGTTATTTATTTTGTTGGCAATCTTCTGTTGTAATAGTACTTTCGCTCAGTCTGGACAATTTTCAACTAATATTAGTTTCATTGTGAAACAGACAGTTGGGTATTATTTATTTTGTTCTTGCACGTCCAGTTCAAACATAATTTATTTTGTGTGTAAAACGTAGATTGATAGGAACCGGGCTAGTTCCCTAGATGATTAAAAATAATAGCAAAATACACTAGTAATGTTCACATATTCATCCACACAAAGTAAATTGACTCCCCTTGTAAAGACGCGATGAATGAAGGGATTACGTTAAGCTTATAGATACACTGCAAGAAAACGTTATGAAAATTAATTTTTGAATCTGAAAACTGAAACTGAAACAGCTTCACGACTTTGATCCCCAGGCACGGTAGATATCCCTTCAGATCTCCCAGTACCAAGTAGGTACTAATTCAAGATTCTTTGAGGATGTCTAAGGGGGGTAGTCAGAGGTACGTCCAAACATTACATTTGGCACATACCCACATTTTGCAGTAGTTAGTATTCCATACGTGACAGGTTGCAAGCCCATCGCCGCTGTTAGAATACTAACTGGTTTCCTCACGATGTTTTCCTTCACCGTTTAAGAGCACTGGCATTGCGCACATAAATTTTTCGATAGAAAAATCCATTGGTGCACAACCGGATTCGAACCTGCGACCTTACGATCGGAAGACGGGGTCACTCCCACTAGACCACCGGTTTTTGAATCTAGTTGAGGTTTATTGTGGAATAACAATGATTTCATGAGGATGAACTTCAGGCTGAGAATTTTAAATTTAAATAGTAATACCCTATCTTTTCCTTACATTACGGAACTTCGTGATAAGATGGAAATGACTTCTAATGATGATTTAATAGTACTCAAAAAACACATTGCTTCCATAATTGACGACCTCAATGGCGCAGCGGGTGAGAGTCCGCCTGCGATGCAGAGGTTGCGGGTTCGATTCCCGCCTCGGAACAAATTTGTGTACGATCTGCAAAAATTTGGTTGGTCTGGGTGTTTTCTATGTATAATAAAAAATATATATTTAATATTATAAATATATATTTAGTATATATTAGATTATATCAGTTATCTAGTACCCATAACACAAGCTTTGACTAGTTTACTTTGGGGCTAGATGATGATGTGTGGATTGTCCAGCATTATTAATAATTTATTTTATTATTTATAATTTTTGAAACAACTTAGTACAACGTTGAATTTATTTGGTACGAGTTGCTAATACACGACCGTGTTTACACTCAACTGACTTTTCGCAGAAGTTCCCAGTCCAGTTCCCACTAAAAAGGGTACGAAACGAATAACAGGAGAATTATTCATGCGTGCCCTCCAACTTACAACCGAGGGTCTAACTGACCGCAACAGACGTAGGTTTGATTTATTCCGAATCACGCGTAAAGTGGGACTTTTGAACTTAGGTATTTTGGCTTGTTCGTGGGAATGCAAATTGTGGTAAAGAACCTTTTTATCCGACTTTAAAAATGGAGGTTCACAATTCAAAGGTTTTTTATTTTCATAAACCGCCCTAGAACTAAATTTCATAAACGCTGGCGTGACGACCTGGACTCCTTCCACTAGGTGGGAAGAGCAAGCAGAGGATCGAGGAGAGTGGCAAAAAATGGGGGATACCTTTGCCCAGTAGTGGGACAGTTATAGGTTAACAAAAACAAACTTTTTACTGCGTTCACCGAATTCGATGATTCTTTTTATAGTAGTACTTTTCTATGTATGTATGTTCCAGCGTATTTGAAGTCGGTCTTTGCTTGCAAAGGGTTATAAATTTTTGATAATATATTTACCATTTTTCTGAAATGGTGTTTTTTATGTTTCTTCCTTGGAACAAGCTGATGGTTTATCTGATGATAAGTGGTAATCATCACTTCATCACGAAACACTGCCACGTCATTCACGCACGATAGAAAAATGCTCTACAATGCACTGCCCTACGTTCATTATCACCTTATTAACTGCATTCTTTGTCAATTTCAAAGAATGAAGCAAACACCTGCTTGACTAATGTTAGCGACAATGAAGCGATAAAAGTGGTGAACACTAAAGTAGCAAAAGTCTCGTAAACTTAATCCAACGAATTTAGATCCAAAACAATAAACTTAAAAAACTTTATCTAACCATTGCCAAAAGCTGTGCCAGAAGTTACGACCGGCGCGGCGGGCGCAATGTTTCAGCCTAAAGTTTTCTGTAAATTATTTTATATTACCATCCTACCGTTACTGCCCAGTGCCCATGGCTTCACTCTCTAAACAAAAAATAAATGCGCCAAGTGCAAGTTGAGCTTACACCCCGCGAGTTCTGTATTCGAACATGCCAACTGCATGCGTTGTTGATAAAAGTCACGCGCGAAGGATGTCAGATGGAAAAAAAAAATATATGAAGTAAATCTGAGAACTTATTTTATAGGTACTATAAATAAAATATAATCTGTTGAAATATTTTTCAAGATCTTGTTTTTGACATTATGGGTATGTATAACCTGGTACGTAAGCAGGTAAAGGAAATTTTTACAAATCGTGTCATATTATTATAAAAACAATTCTAACCCTTATATAAAGGCACATGCACCAGCGACAGCTGCTCGTCTATTATAAAATAAATAAATAAACATACAATATAAATTAACTTGAACAAAGCAATATGTTGCCTCGTCGAGCGCTGAGCTGAAAAAGCTTTTTTTGAGCTTTTTTTCAGCTCAGCGCTCGACGAGGCAACACGTTCAGTGCACAGCAAGTCAATTTCCTGAAGATGCTTCGTAGAGAGGCGAAACACGTGTCGAAATCTAATTAAGTTTATTCCAGCTTAAGGAGATTAGATCAGCGGATTAGTACTACATATTGCTTTGTTCAAGTTAATTTATATTTAACAATGGACTTCCGCAAAGTCACGCCTGAGTCAATTAACTAAACATACAATGTAAAACGAAAGGAAAAAAATCTAATATTGGATTAAACAAATTGACAAACTTTCACAACAGTCCTTGGGCTTTGAATCATCAAAACTTCTCATTCACTTGTGAACGCCCAGAAGTATTTTTTGGCGCTAAAACAAAAGGCACTAGTGGTAAATTGTCGCAGAGTGGACCGTGACAAGAAAAACACGAAACTTCGGTCATCACGACTGTGGAGTGCAAAGTTTACTCCATCTGGCTCGGGATGAGGTAAATTGCGCCTTCCGAACATATCGCAGTATTAACAATTTAGCTACAATTCGTGATTGTTTCAGCTGACATTGACATTGTTCCATGTTTTGAGAGTTTTTGGACTGTTGTTTTTTTATTTAACAATAATAATATAAATTGATAGTAATGTATAAAATTGATGCTTTAAATTATTTGCCTGAAGATTTGACTGTAAATAACGGAGTACATAAAGTTATTAGTCACTAAAATGAGATGTCGCGACTTAACGTTGTGATTTTTAAATTAAAGACACAATCTGAGATTTCATTGATATTGAAATTTTTTCTGATTTAATTAAGTAATAAAACGTAACGATTTTATAATTACTTTTCATTGTTGTTGTACCAAAAGTGCATGTTATAAGGAAGTTAATAAATATGATTATGAAGATAATGACGTCTTTGATTAATAATTATTAATAATGATAAATAATACTTAGGAAAAACTAGAACCGAAGTTACAAAAACAATTATTTCTATGAAGCCAGCTGCATTTTTAAAACTTTTGCGAAGTTGGGAATTAAATTAACAGAACTCTTTGTAAGCAGTCGATCTAGCTTCACACATCTTTTCATTGTGAAGTTAGTTGCTTTTTTCTAAGTTATACGAGTCCGAAGTTTAGAACTGTTTTGCTCTCCTGCGATGAGAATATATTGTTAGAAGCAAACAGTCGTACGTATTTATTGAGAAGCAACTGTCAGCAGTTGGTTTAACTTATAACAGTAGCATATAAGTTTATAGCCTTTGTTTTCATGTAAAACAAAAGACATTCTCAAAGTATCTGGAGTTCGTGCTTGGTATTAAAAGATCTACTTATTTGTGTAAAGCTCACACCTACAATTTTAATCCCAGTTATGGGGAAAATGGGGGGAGTACTACCGATCTTATAAATTCTGTCATTATTCATGTATATTTTTTTTGTTATACAACTAGCTGATGGCTTACCTGATGTTAAGTGGTAACTATGACCTATTACAAATCATTGCCTTGCAAGCACCTTCACAATGAGCTCTACTACTCTTATTTTTCGTTAATCGCGTTTTCAGAAACCGTGGCGGTTTCTGAAAACGCGATCAACACTAATCGGCTGTCAAGTTTGAAGTTAAAGCTGAAATAGTAAGTGACTTGACAGCCGATTAGTGTTGATCGAGCTTTCAGAAACCAGGAGTCAGAATCTAATAGACTCAAATAAATGATTTATGATTATCTGAGGGATAAGTATCTACCGTACCAGTGTATCAAAATCATGACGTTCTCTTTCAGTTTTGTTACATACCAACCAAAAAAGCTCGTCTACCGCCTTTAATATCCTACTCGTACTTCCTACTAATATTATAAATGTGAAAGTTTGTAAGTATGGATGCATGGATGAATGGATGTATGTTACTCTATAACTCCAGAACGGCTAGGCTGAACGGATCTTGGTGAAAATTGGCACAAAGATATATTATAGTCTGGAATAACACATGGGCTACTTTTCATTCCGCAGGAATACCGGGATTTAAAACTACGCGGGTGAAACCGCAGGTCGCTACCAGTTTTCTATATTTTGGGTTTTAATCTGGGTCTCCAATATACATGCAAACTTTATGTCCAATAACTGTCCAAGATCGATCTACAAATGGTGAATTGGATCCAATAGTATAACTTGGAGCCAGTGTAGGTACCCCAGGTGTGGCGCCCGCATTAAATCTAAAATGTCTACCGTAACTGGCAAATAACTACTGAAGCCTTACTTTCATTAAATTTTCTATTACATGGAACATAAATTATATTAGTTAGTTACTAATTTTATCTAGTATTGGTAATTTCTCTAAACTTTTGTGTTATTTGTTGTATCATCATAAAATTGGATTACCGTGTCTATTAGACCCTAGTACATAAATTTATTTTCGAAACTCAATAATGTGGACTTTGAACACTACCCCTATTATAAAACCAATTGAACATCTCTTTTACGAATCCGATATCCCATCCATTACCTGGATAATTAAGGGGCGACCTGATCACTGGTTAATTAGTTTGTCTAGTGTGGCACCGCTGCGCCGAGCCTGGGAAATGGAGGCACGAGTACGTTGAAATGGCAATTTGGTGGGTATGATTGAATGCATCGGTGTATCGCTAAATTAGCAATTGAATGCTTTCTGAACTTGTTTGGACCAGCGATTTTATCACGAAAACGAAAGAAGATGATGGTTCACTGGAATAATGAAAAAAAAAGAATTAAAGAAAGAAAACATATTTATTTGCAGCAGCTTAAATACAGCATAAAACATCCAAAAAACAAAGAAAATAAATCAAATAAAAATAACCTAAGAGCTGCAAAAGGGGCCCTGGCTCAGCATAAGTCAGTCGACAGGCAACTGACGCTGGTCTTCCGACCGAGTCTTCCTGGATAAGAATTAAGATACATTAAGCTTCGAAAGCCGCTAAGCTGAAGTGGAATTGGGCTGGTCATGTCGGCCGTATGCCAGGACCCAGCGAGAGGCGACGTGGCCGACCAAAGCGGAGATGGAGGGATGAGCTTGATGTTTTCCTGACGGACTGGGAAACATAGCCCAGGATCGCAATGTGAGGAAGGAATGGGGGAGGCCTTTGCCCAGCCGGAGACCGACAGCCGGGACCCGGAGGGCTCATAATAATAATAGTAATAATAGATACAATAAGCTGGTATTAACAGGAAGCTCAAATATAAGTAGAGCTCAACACCACGCGTTTCTGCCGGTAAGCAGCGTTGCTGTGTTTCGGTTTGAAGAGTGTGGTTGGTGAAATTACCCACAAGCACCTCCATAAAATGCAACACATTATAATATTGTATTTTCCAACTGCAAAAGCTCATATTATGCAATCAGATTACTCTGGCTTGCCTAGCCTTTGTTCTATGCCCCAGGTGACGTCATACGTGAAATTAATCTTATAAGTATGAACAATGTCTTTGTTCTTTTACAAAGTTAATATATATTCGGTATTTGCTTATTATTTGGCTTTGTTGTAGTAGTCCAAATAACTTGAGACACCGTCTATACATCGCGGCGGATTCCGGTATATTCGATCTACGTATTCGCCTTGTTCATAAAAATAAGCAAATATAGACGAATAGTCACATTGTAATTTTTTGATAATAATACCAACGCGATAATAATACTAACTTGTCTTTGCTGGTTCTTCTTTCTGATCTCCTAGTAGTCTAGTGGGAGAAACCCCAAGATTTATCAGGTTTTAAGGATGATGTGACCTTTAAACATGGTAAATCTAGTCGAATACCATTTTTTTTGTTTGATAAAGTTAAGTGCGTAATACCAGTATGTACTCCAAATCGGT
Source organism: Plemyria rubiginata (assembly GCA_963576535.1). Lineage (NCBI taxonomy): Eukaryota > Metazoa > Arthropoda > Insecta > Lepidoptera > Geometridae > Plemyria > Plemyria rubiginata. Next base: position 7,039,466 of record OY754917.1, on the reverse strand, counting down.
GCAGGAAAACATCGTGAGAATACTATTCTAACAGCAGGGCTTGCAACCTGCTGCGTATGGAATACCAAGTACTGAAAATATGGGCATGTGCCGAATGTATTGTTTGGACGTAACTCTGGCTATCCCCATCAAAGAATCCTGAGTATTTGGTACTTGGTACCTTATAAACGGCTCGACAAAGTCCTGAAGCTGTAGGTATCTGTTTTTTCATTCGCTGGTATATGCATAAATATAATAATGAGAGATCATTTGAATTCTTGTTGAACTCCCCGAATAAACCGCTAGAATCAATCAACATTCTCGAACAAAACTGAGTAACTTATACCAATTTTGTACTGAACCCAACGAACTGTGAAACTCACCATCCAGTGAAATGCTAGTGGAAAATTGCAGCGTGGGCGTTGCGGACAATGACCGTTCTGGGAGCTTGCCTGTTATCTATCATGATTTTATTGAACACACTGTACAGAATCCTTAAAACTAAGCTTCGTTTATATATTTTTCATGTGCACATTTTCACTGTTGCAATTTATGAGCTTAAATTTCCCAAACGTAAGATAAGCAAACACAAGTTTCAATTTGCACTCGAGCACATGTACGAGTAAATGGCCAGAGATGATGTGGTAACCTACACAGATTGCACTGTGCACCTTCGATCTACCAACCAATCTCTGCATTTGGAGTAAACAGACCTTCGGAATCACACTTCAATCTGCGCTCGTCATGAGCAGTCAATAGACTATAATGAAATTCCCAGGCACGTCAGGTATCGCAGATTGCGTCCCATACGCCCTGTAGGGATGTTCGAGGCTCACATGGAAAGCACACTAGACCAGTTTCACAAGAACTCTCATTTTCCATCACACATATCTTATCCATATGCAATAAAATGGGTAGTGCGGATCTAGGTAAGCCGGTTGTGTTGTACGTATTTCATGCAATTTCTTGCGCCTGAAGGCAGCGAAATGACATGCGGGATGCCTCGTGTTATATCGATGCCAATAATGTTAGCCCCTAAGCGAGCTCGTAGAATGAACGTAAAAAGATATACGGAACAGTATTGCAGCATTTTCTATTTATTAAACGCAAGAAACTGAATACTGAAATGGGAAAAATAGGCCTAAGTTTCAATTTGATGATTATTAATTTTGTGAATCATGCCTAGGTAAGTGATTTGAAATTAAAGCATTGATATTTATCTCATGACATTAATTAATGAACTGCTTCTGGATTTTTAATATTTGCAAACCACAATAAAATGCATTTATTTCGGTATAAGTACATGCAAAGTTTGTTTCATTGGGTTCTTTAGCACATTAAAAAACAATTATCAAAGTTTTGATGTTTTGATACAGAATCATTAAAAAAGTAATGCACATGATGTCAAATGATGAATGTGAATCACAAGTGTACTGTTTTTCTACTATAAAATAAATGTCAGATGTGTCACTGTAATGTCATTTTTATTTCAACGAATATGGAAAACAACATTTAAGAACAGTATCAAATTCCTTGAGCAACTTGGACCGACTTGCTATTTCACTTGACACTGGCAAGATTGTCTATGAAATGACAGATTCTTTATTTTATTTACTAAAAAAGAAGCAGACGTATTTGTAATTTTAGACGACAATAGAGCCGTTAGATCAAGGAATTTGAAATTCAAATTCCTTGCGTTAGCTAACGGGACACCATTCATAATTATTTAAATATTAAACAAAACCTGCTTTACCTAATGCTACTAAAAAATAAAAGTTTTTCTGAACCAGGGATTACATGAACATCTCTTTTGATAAATATTTAAAAGGTTTAGGTCCTTTTGTTAGAACAAAGAACAAGATAATCCAATAAATCCATTAAAAGTTTGAAGGTTTCTGCTGAAATTTCAATGAGTCTTTGGGGTCACATAATGTGTATTTGTTTGTTTTTGTGAATACCTTTAGAATTTCGCTTCGAAACCTCTACATAAGTAACATGAATATAAAAAAACAGATACTGCACAAACAGATTTTTTTTTACAACTAGCTGATGGAACGCTGAATGGAAGTGGTAACCATCGGCTATAACAAAGCATTGCCTCGTAAGTCACGCACGAAAAGAACGTGCCTTACGATGCACTGCCCCGCCAACCTATGGCATACAGATGGTAAGCCTCATATGCCTGTAATCACACCGGCGACCTTACTCTTCAAACCGAAACACAGCGTTGCTGCTTGGCGGCAACCGTTCAGATCCGTTCAGTCCAAAAAAGTCTGCCTGCGGTCACAACTAAGATAAAACCGTCAACGGAGACTTTATTAACTTAGGGCGAAGATTTATATGAACCCTTTTTGTTGAAGTTATCCGTACAATAAATCCTATTTGAGTCTGCTAAGCGCTTTATCGGCCGGCCATTCTGCACGCAAATCAAATTAAATAGCGATTAGACTGGGAACGATGTGTGACCTAGATAATGCAGTAGGGTCGTCAACTTTAGCTTCATTCACTTAGTGAAATGTGTTAATTATAAATAAATAAATTATGCTGGACAATCCACACAGCACCATCTAGCCCGACTAGCTTAAGGTAGCTTTGGTATATTCAAGCTTTAACTTGAATTTATTATTCCTGAAGAGCTCAGAGGTGCAGCGGGCGAGAGACCACCTGCGACGCTACAGGTTGCAGATTCGATTCCCATCACCTCGGAACAAATTTGTGTACGATCTGCAGAAATTTGTTTCGTTGGTCTGGGTGTTTTCTATTTGCTAGACGTAAATACGTAATGAAAAAATATCTATAACTATATAATGTATTAAATATATCAGATATCTAATACCCATAACACAAGCTTTGAGTAGCTTACTTTGGGGCTAGATAGTGCTGTGTGGATTGTCCAGCATTATTGATTATTTATTTTATTATTACATAGGTATCATATTCTTATACATCTGTCATCGCCTCCCAGAGTTAAATCATAATAAATAGTTGTGAGTGGTTTTGACTGCTCCTTGACCTATTAAAAATGATTACCAAACTATTTACGTTAAAGCTTATCATACACACTCGTATCACAAAGTTCACCGTCTCATATTAGGGATGGCACATTAATTTAATTTGAATAGCGTCTTTTACTAACGGGTTTAATGTTACAAAAGTTTGACTTTGACAGCCCTATTTCCAACCGACTTACCAAGATATATAGGACGATCACGATGTAAAATGGCTACAATATTGTTTCGTGTAGACATTTGATCCCAATATCAACTGATTGATTAGATGTTTTCCCCCAGTGTTGTTGCTAGGTACCAAACGTACCTATTGCCGTGGTGTGGTAAACAAGATAAATAGTAAGAGACGCAAACATTTCCTGTACCTATATGTTTATTTTTTTCTGAGCGAAATTTATATTTCCAAGAGATGATCCATTAACCCCCGGTTTCTGAAAGCTTGATCAACATTACACTAATCGGCTGTCAAGTCACTTGCTATTTCAGCTTTTACTTCAAATTAGATAAAGATAGCAAGTGACTTGACAGCCGATTAGTGTTGATCGGGCTTTCAGAAGCCGGGGGTTAATTTGGCGTTGAATTGAATTTGATTTTTAATTTCGAAAATTGAATCTTTTTCTACAAAAAACATTTATTTTAAACAGATAAAACCATCATCATCAGGATAACAGAGTCCGTAGCTCGACATAAGGCATCATAATTTGGGAGAAAGATTCTAAGTTCACGTCTATCCCACTTCTCGTTATTCCTATCTTACATTTGAAATTATGAGAATTTGTGCGTACATATGGTACTGACACACGTGCTCAAAAATAAGCATGCCTATTTTAAGCATGCTTAAAAATCAACCGACGGCGTACGACCAAATTAGCAAGCTTATTTACTAGCAGGACCTGTTCACACGTGCTTTTATTGAGCAAGGCTCGAAAAAAGCAAGCTTTTGCCCAAAAATAAGCACGTATGTCACCTTTAGGTCCAATGTTTTACATAGATAGATATTTGATTAATGGGTAGGAAGTATTATATAGGTAATCTAAAGATTATTATGAAGCAAACTTCTAGGCACGCACCGAGACCTTTGGAAGAGAGACCTAAGTGACCTTTCTAATCAATCGGGATCAGGCGAAAACACCGTGTCAGATTTATCAAGCCGTGATTCATTCATATTGTTTTGACATTATAAAAATAAATGTACTGCGCACTTGTAGAAAAGTTAAGTAGGTACTAATACAGTTAAGGTGAAGACAAGAGCTAATGTGACTCTCGCTCGCACGTTTTGACTTGTTGAAGGATATAAAATCAAAAAACCCATTTTCTAAAAATCGCACACAACCATTTTGTGTGCAATCACATTGCGCACAGTTTAGTAAAAAAACCAATTTGATCAGTACAAGTTTTCATACTTAAAAGTTTGCTTTTCTAGTTTTCGTACATAAGCAAACTTTTGAGTAGGAAAACTTGCATTAATCAAAATCAAATTTTTACTAAACTGTGTGCAATGTGATTGCACACAAACTGGTTGTTTGCGATTTTTCAAAATTATATTTAGTAATTTTATATCTTTTAAAATGTCGAATTGTGCGAGCGAGAGGAATATTAGGTGTTGTCAACGCCTTAAGGCGAAAACAAGAAGTAATGTGACTCTCGCTCGCACGTTTTGACTTGTTGAAGGATATAAAATCACTAAACCCCTTTTCGAAATATCGCAAACAACCATTTTGTGTGCATTACAATGCGCACATTTTAGTAAAAATATCATTTTGATTGATACAAGTTTTCCTATTCAAAAGTTTGCTTAAGTACGAAAACTAGAAAAGCAAACTTTTAAGGAGGAAAACTTGCATCTATCAAAATTTTTTTTTTACCAAACTGTGTGCAATGTGATTGCACACAAAATGGTTGTTTGTGATTTTTCAAAATTGGGATCAGTGATTTTATATCTTTCAAAATGCCAAATAGTGCGAGCGAGAGGTACATTAGGTGTTGTCAACGCCTTAAAATAAAGAGGAACTTACAGAGAAAATGCAATGACAGCGTCAATGAATCCATGATTGCAGTGGCGCAGCGGGCGAGAGTCCGCCTGCGACGCAAAAGGTTGCGGGTTCGATTCCCGCCTCGAAACCAATTTGTGTGCGATCTATCTATGTAAGTGTATAATGTATTAAATATAATATCAGTTATCTAGTACCCCTAACACAAGCTTTGAGTAGCTTACTTTGGGGCTAGATGGTGCTGTGTGGATTATCCAGCAAAAAAAACGATTTCGTTAAATATTGCTGGTTTTCTGAGCTGTGCGTGAAACTAATTAGATTGTTTATTTTCGTATGGTACATTCCTAACGTGACTTAAGACAATGCTTTATTATAGGCGATGGTCATGGTCACCACCTTACATCAGGTGGGCCATCTGCGTGTTCCAATAAAGTATATAAGAAAGATTGACTATTTTATTCTTCTATGAGATGTATGTAAACTTATTAAGATGGTTTTTAAGTGTGTATGTTATACTACAAATATGTATGCACAAAAAAAATATTATTTACACAAATGTTTGTTCTCGATGGAGACCGAACCTGCGCAGAAGACAAGACTTCTACCAACGTGGTAAGTAAATCTACTAATACATAGAGTAATCTCTCTGTAGAGTAATCTATCTAAGTACATAATTATTAATATTATAACTCTATTTGTGTTTGAAAAACACAAGACGTTAAAATAAATAAATTAAATAAATAAATACAGTAATCTATTTAGTAACTGAGTAGGTAATAGTGTTGTTACTATAGTTTTACCCTGTTATTCATAAATCCTGTCATTTTATAACGGCTCTTTAAAGTATTCTTGTCACTGTCACTTTCACGCCAACAAAAAGAGAGCAAACTATTGGCGCGCTCAGTGACCATTATGAATATGGCCCTTGACTATTATCTAAGCTCGTGCTATGATAAAGCCTCGTGTAATGGAAACTTTTTGCTCTCTTGATAAAATATCAACGTGTCTAACTTCATAATTTGGTAAGCTCCTAAATACCTAATATAACATCACTGTATATACATCATCGTGACCATCAGGCGTGACCACGATCTTCAGTTATGTGCCGGCGAGGGTCAACCGCGATCTCTTGAAGCATTCTTATTTCAGTATTACTTTTAAGTCAATGTCTTATGTCAACTGCATAGAGTCGGCTTTATGATCAAAAAGTAATGTAATATTGAAATGAGAAAGCTTCAAGAGATGGTGGTACGGGCCCTGAAAGAGAATCATCATCATCAACCTGTCCACTGCTGGACATCCCTATACTTTACAGGAAGAACCATTCTGAGCCCCCTCCATCCACTGACTTTGACCACAGAAGAAATAATACTAGTACCCGTTGATTTCCCGGGATCAACACGATGGTGTCGCATCGGTTTATCGGGTAGGGGGTGTCCCAAACTTTGTCTTCTAGCTTGTAGTCACAATTCAAGACACTTAGATCCCTTGCAGTCCTTCGGCCGTTTTTTACATGATCTGCCCTTTGCCTCTTTATTTTGTTTATTCTGCAAGCTATGTCCTTTGTAGTTAAAAATTCATAAAGTCAAAAATACAATGACATAGACAAAAAATATAATAATAATAAATATTGGTGGACTTTCCACACAGCACTATCTAGCCCCAAACTAAGCCTAAGCTTGTGGTATGGGAACCAGATAGCTGATATACTACTTATATACTTTTTTTTTGTAAATACATACTTATAATATTATCTAACACCCAGACAGAGAACAAACATCTATGTTCATCACACAAATGTTTGTTCACGGTGGGTATCGAACCCATGACCTACGGCGCAGGAGGCAGAGCTACTACCAACTGAGCCATGTAGGCTGTCTTTTAGGATACCTATATGCTATAATTTTAGAATACCTTCCACTTTTAACGTAGAGCGAGGAGGTATGTATTTATATTCCTTGGGTAGTATATTTTTATTTTGCGTACTTACTCTGCAGTAAAAAAAACTAGTTTTGATTTATTATAGAAAATGACAACGAATGTTATAATATCTCTTAATTCTTAAGGAGATTTAACATAGATAGATACCATTCTCTATGATCTAACATGAGATGTGTTTCGCCAATCTATCTGGGAAAGAAAGAAAGAAAACCGTAAAGGTCCACTTATTCAACCACCGCATTATAAAAATGTAAGTTTACCTATAAAACAAACAAGAATTCCAAAAATCTGAATAATATAATTTGAAATTGAAAGTTTCAGTGTTGATGAATGGGCCAGTCAACATAATATAACAAAAATTTTACTTAGTCATTTAAAAAAGGTAAGTAGTCGTATAATAAAAATGCGATAAACAGGTTCGATTACTTAATAATTTATTGTTGTTGTTGTTATTTAGGTACATTCTTATATGGTAAATAAGCACATTTATAAATAAAGTTATTATTTTTACAACTGATATGCAGACCTCGAATTGTACCTATTATGCTCTGTTGTTTTGATACAAAGTCACAATTTGTTAGACGACCTATTTTAAATCGAGTTATTTACAACGCCAAGATAGGTAGGTACCTACAAGTGTCGTCTATGAACAATAAGTTCACATACCTACATCACTACATGGTATAAAACAAAGTCGCTTTTGCTGTCCCTATGTCCCCATGTCCCTTTGTATGCTTAAATCTTTAAAACTACGCAACGGATTTCGATGCGGTTTTTTTTAATAGATAGAATGATTCAAGAGGAAGGTTTATATGTATAATACATGCATGATATATGCACCCATGCGAAGCAGGGGCGCGCGGGCGGGTCGCTAGTGATATTATAAATTCACCTATAAACGAGTATGTTATGCCTAAGGCCTCACCTAATTCGATTGGCACCACACCGAGATTCATTGTTATATTATTTAGTAGGAAAAGGATCAAAATAATGGTAGGAACTAGGGTCAAAGACGTAAGTTTGTTGCCTGTTCTTATAATAGGCAAGAAACTTACGTCTGTGGAACTGCCACCTAAGATTCACCTAACTTCAAAGACACTTCAAGGACATTTTTGTTTAATTAAATAAACAAGTTTTGACGATGACTTCGTCTTTCATACCAAAAAAGCAAATCTCAGTCTTATACAATTATTTAGTTAATATTATATTGGACATGAGGTCACAACGTTGTTCCAATGGATACCTTTTATTTAAAATACTTTTCTTCAATTACTTGGTGAATTAATTGTAATTGTTTTTGTTCAATTCTTTAATTATTAATACATTGTATTTTTTGATTTGAAAACCAAGCAAAGCTTATTGGTCTATGAATTTATCATTAAAAGAAATCAGAGTAGGTATAAAACATCCAACAATAATTCACATGCACCACAGGTAAGGTTTAAACATAGTTGAATGTCACATTACACACCAAAATCAAAACACAGAATTTTTAAAGATCGAATAATTTAATTACCACACCAAACCACATACAAAACTAAAATATTCCATATTTACATAGGTATATCGGACGGAAAGATAAATTCAGTCAGGCAGCTGCCACTCCATACCATCACATCGATTTATAGAACCATGAATTCTATACCCTTCGCTTTAAATAACTTCTAAAACATTTTTAATCTACTACAAGTTAACAAACTAAAGCGGTGTTAAAGAGAGGCTAATATCTCAGGAGGAAATACACCGTACACTACAGTCGAATAAAATACCTCATTTAAAAAAAAATAAAAGATTTGATAAATAGTTAGACAAACATTGCCAACATTAGCAGTAGGTAAAACAAACATGTGCAGTAAAATTTTCTCTCTTCAACAAAAATCTACTAAGAGCTTAATAACAATCACTTAAGCTCTAGATTTGCTAGAGCAGAACCATCACTGTAATACACAAAAGCTTAATTCTTGAAGTCACTGAATTCCCTGAGGCGCCGCCGTAGTTGTTCGTCCGGTGCCACAAATCAGTCAATACCACTTTCGTTTTACGAAAGCGTCTGCCGCATGGAACTTTCACCACGTGTCAGGGCAGTATTCAATCAGATCCGCCACTGAACACGGATTTAGACAGCATTCATCAGCCACTTGCCTTTTGATCCTCTTCTGAATATCAGTTGAGAGAATAGCTGCTCTCTTCCCACGCACCCTCGACAAGTTTTCCACAGGTAAATCGCTGATTGGTACGTTCCCCGTACAGATTTGGAATATAAGCGTTGATAGAGATCTGCTGCACATGTCTTGGAGCATGGAGTTGAGTGTCAGAGACTCCCCGTGTACGTTGTCTAGCAGGAACAAGGTGTAGACTATCCAGAGGAATTTCACACTTGCTCGCGACATGTTTATGGACGAGTCTGGTGACCGACGGGGAGTAACTGAAGCTTCCGTCTACAGTCTCGTACAGGCGGCGCCACAATAAATAGAGACGATAACCTGTGTCAACGGTGACAACAGAACAACATAAGTTCAAAACAACAAGCTGGAGGGCCCCGAGTCACTGTTACAATTTGATATTTATAGAATTTTGATAAGAATACGGTTTTAGAGATTCGTTGGTGGTACACGAGAAATGAGTTACGATAGAGTGTTGTGGCTTCAATTTATTTGAGCAAAGTAATTACCACATACTTAAGATCTACTTATATAATGAGCTGTAACAAGTATCTAAGTCAAAACAAAATGATTACCTAGTTTAATAATGAGAAGGCTTTTTCATGTCAAGAAGATAGTAAATTATTCCAGCAAGTGAAAGCAGAAATTATAGTTCAACCGTAAACAGCTTCAAAATAATGTACAATAAATAGGTAAGGTAGGTTGAAATCGATTAAATCACTACCTATGAACTAAGGAGATGCATACAAAAAACCTTAAGGAATCACTAGAGGTAAATATCTAATCCGGAACCCTTTATATAACAATGTATTTCTATTTGTGGTAAAAATAAATCATTTAGTCAATTAGTTGTTTGTATATGGAAACTGCCCCAAAAAATCTTAATATGTAGAGGTCTTTACAGCTATACTGATAATGTTGGTACAAATGAAATTACATTATGATTAGTAATTAATATATTATTGCAGACTACTAAGTAGAAAACAGGCAGATAAGTATATCAGCATGGTAATAGCCTACCATGCTGTTATACTTATCTGCCTGTTTTGGCTGATAGCCTTCGAAGTTACAAAACACGTTAACCATTCATAAAAAAATACAAATAATATAATAATCACTCTACTTATTAATACGATACTGATCCAGGGACTTATTAAAGTCAAAGTAAAATTGAGAAGGTATTTTTTCAGTCAAATCAAAAGGATCAATTGAAAAAGACTCAACTGAATAAATGCATTTTGACGATGACTTTATTTAATTTCCCATTAAACTTTATTTTATTTTTTATTTTACAACTGTCTGATGAAACAAGCAGATGGCCCACCTGATATTAAGTGGTAACCATCACCTATAACAGAGCATTGCCTCGTAAGTCACGCATGATAGAAACGTGCCCTATGATTGACTGCCCTGCGTCCATCAACTTGAGGCCTCATGTGCCTGTAATTACACCGGCGACCACACTCTGCAGACCGAAACACAGCGTTGCTGCTTGGCAGAAAAAGACGTGGTGGTAGTACTGTCCCGGACGAGCCCTTCAAAATGAGCTCTACTACAGTTGCTATAAAACTATTATAACATAATGTACCTACTTATATTATAACTATCATTCATCTTAAGTTAAAATGAAAATAAAATATTAAATATATATTTTAGGCATGTAGAACACGCAGGTTATTCTTGTCTATGTCTTGGAAAAACCTGTGAGACATCAGTTAAGTACCTTGTATAATATCCATCTCCGTCCGTCGTCCTCCATCCGTCCATCTACAAGAGGTTCTCATTGTATAGAATGTTCGTTTAGGCAATATGAGAATGGGCTTTTCTGCGTTCAAGAATGGATAATACGATACGATACGACCAATAGAAAACTTAGCGAAAGATTTTCCCTACTCAACGGTTACCGTAGTAGCGACCCAACCATTTTCCTTAATAAGGGCAGCCTTTTGTAATGAAACCATACTCAAAATATTATCGCAGACGTTATTGAACGTAAAGAAAGGCTGTATTTATCTTGTAGATCTGGTAGGATACTCAAACCAATTTTCCCTCATTTTATACAGATTTGGTATGAAACAACTACCTGCCTCCTTAGTTTGTAATGGTAGAATAGTTTTATTATAAACTAAAATGAAATAGCTACATTTTTTTTATTTTAATTTGTTTGACTACCCAATGGTCCGATGACGAAGCGTCTATCGTGGTAGTTGGGGTCGGCAAAATATCATTATTCTTATGTATGAGAAATGGATCCAGCAGTGAATTTCTTCAGGGATGATGTTAATTTTTTTTTAGGTCCTGCTAAAAATAGTTAAGCATTAAGAATGGGTAAGCACGTGGGCACTCTTGGGTCTATCAACTTAAAATTATAATACAATTTCTCAGCTTTACGGAATTGGACCTACAATGTTTATGACCGCGGAAAGTCGGTGTACATTGAAAGCTTTTTTTTGTCAGGCACAGAGTTTCAGTTTCAATACACCAAAATCGTTCATCAATATTTATAAGGGTCTAGCTAAATTCTAAAAGTATATACCAATGACAATTATTATTTTTAAGACAGCAATGGCAGTGACAATTGGTAGAAAATTTCATCAAACAAAGGTAGTATAACTCATAAAACATTATCATAATTGACATTTGCAGGAAACCAAAACTCAATGACGCTACCTGTCTGCTCAGTAGGTACTATTTAGTACCACATATGTCGTCAACAGTTGAAATACACCCATAATATATTCTCCGTAACATTTCCGTGGCATGCACACTCCAGATAACAATGTATACGAACGACACGACGAAATGAGAAATGGTGCACGTTTAAGAACTGCACAGATGAACGAGGACTGCGGAATATTGTGGCAGATGCGGGTTTCTGGTATTATGGTAAACTAGTTGCGCCCCGCGGTTTCGCCCGCGCAGATTTAAATCCCGGTATTCCCATGGGATATAAAGTAGCCTATGTGGTATTCCAGACTATAACCTATCTCGCTGCCAAGTTTCATCCAGATCCGTTCAGCCGTTCCAACGTGAAAGAGTAACAACATCCATTCATCCATCCATACTTACAAACTTTCGCATTTATAATAATAGTAGGATTGTTTCCGGCTTTGATAGAACGATAATTTTCAAACTACTTTTTGTTGGAGTATGCAGAAATGCAAATATCCCACATTACATTGTTAGTAAAGTAAAGTAAAGTTTATTTTTAAAACAGACAGAACAGTGTACATAGGTAGTTACATAACTTACATAGTTATTATATTTCAATGAAATAAAATCACTTACAATTAACACATAGTAGTTGTTTATGAATACAAAAGCATTATCCTACAGTATCCTACCTTGATTCGTTCTGTTGCCCACACTAGGTCTCTTTCGAGCCTGTATAGCGGGCCAACAGCTACTCGCCTCGGCATCTCTATTATAGGTACTACATATTTCATAATAGGTAAGTGTTGTCGGTGTCTGGATGTTAGACGAGACCAACGTATTACACTAGTGTTGTGAGAGTTGTATTGTAATAACCACAATTAAGTATCTCACGCATAATAGAATCGTGCCTTACAATGCACTGCCCTGCGTCCATTCACTTGAATCAAAGTTTCAAAATAAAAAATCAAATCAGGGGCCTTATGATGTTCTGGGTTTCAAGTGTCAAACTTCCTAGTATTTTTTATTCTGGGTTTCAAGTGTCAAACTTCCTAGTATTTTTTTTGCAAAAAACTGTGTAAGTTATAGCAGTCATAGAATTTTTTTTTCATTCAAATTATTGTGTTATTCACATACCCACTAAAATTGACTTTTGATGTCAACAACAACTTTTATCTTTTCGCTAAAAAGGGTTGTAAATGTTTGATTATGTTTCTGAAATTACTTTTGATGTTGAAAATTTGTTATCATTTTCCGATTCCTTGATTTTATAGCAATTATGATAAAGGTCATAAAAATTCAAAACTTGGTAGGTGTATCCGTGATTCTGTAAATACGTTCAGTGTTCTGAAAATAAGAAAATTTTCAAAATGCATATTCTGTAACCAAATTTGTTCGTTTTCTTTTTAATCAATAGGGACTTGCCTGGCTGTGGCAAAACCAAGGGGCAGTAATTGCCATGAATGCGTCCATTACAATTAATTTTGGACAAGACTTCAATGGTATTTTTAAAAGAAACGGGTCTTGTGCTGGATTACTTCCCTAATCAGAAGGCAGGTACTCATATCTTGGTATAGATTCACCAACTGAGGGCAGTCAGTCTTTTAAAACACCTGAACTTATAATGAAATTAAAAAGTTGTATTGCTTCTTTTCCATTCACTATAGTTAACGGTGAAACTATCAATGTAAGGGTGTACATACGAGTAGATCCTGTGTACGCCAGTCCACCGAACAATGTTATGATAGCATTTGGAAAAAACTACATAGGAAGATGTGTTGTAATACCTGCTTTTAGGGTCAATAAATACTCGTCAGTAGATAGAACGCTGTTTTTTAAAAATGAAGTATGTACTATATGAAAATTCTGTTCTATATTTTTGAAATACAACAAGATGTAAGTCTTGAGATTCTGTAAAGACACTTTAGTATATTAGTTAGTAACTAAAGTAAAAAGTAGTAAAATAATAAAAAAATGCAATTGAGGATATTGGTGGTAAGTAAGAACCGCCACTTAGTAACTAAGTGATTGTAATCTTTAGGTGCAAATGTCTGTTTTCCCAAAAAGAAAACATTATTTCAAGATAACTTCATGAGGTTATAAAACAATTAAAATATTTCAAGTATATTATATCTAAATTAACTTTTGGTGTCATCTTGTTTTATCCGATTCATAAACATGCGATAAAAGATTATAAAAATGCAAAACATTGTTAACAATTAATTTCTTTTTAGGCATTCACTATTTTTAATGTTAGTACTATTGTTTAAGTTCCTGAAACAAAACTATATCAAGTTATCTTTAGGTCATAAAAACTATTAACTAATTATATGATGTCCAAATTAATTTTCGATGTCCTGTTTGATAAAGTTTTACGAATCTTAGATAATATCAATTTCGTGATAAAAGATTAACAAAGAAGTCTTAAAACACTTGTAAACCTATAAAACATCTCAGTTAGTGTTTAGAAAATAACAGCAACGCTGAACTTGAAATAAGTAACATGTATTTTCGCGATATTGTTCTATTTGTTTTCTTTGCGATCAGTGCTTGCCCGACAGAGGCAAAGCCAAAAGACGGCTACTGTCCTGATTGTGTGCATTATAACTTTGAGCAGGACTTCAGTAGTCTCTTTAGCAGCAATCATGGAATATGTACTGGGTTGAGCCTCTGGACAGAAAAAAAATATACATCTATTGGTATAGATGTCCCGAATGAGTACAGTCAAAGTTTCATATCACCTCAGTCTGAACTGAGCTGTGCTACTTCTTTTCCATTCAGGATGAGTAGCGGAGGCGCGGTCTATGTGAGAGTGTACATGGATTCTGCTGGCACTGCTTCTCCCGACCAGGTTTATGTTATAGCTGAGGAACTGGTGGAAAATGGCTTGAACCCTACAACGGGCATCGGGGTTCTTTCTTCCTTCGATTCTGTGTACGGATGGCAAACTTTGAACTTCACACTAGTTGGTTCTACAGCATTTGAAGGACGTGTAAGTATAATTTTAAAAAGTTCACTGAGAGACTTATACGTTTTTGGCTATTGTTAAGCGAAAGATAAGTCAAAAACAATGGTGTTATGTGGGGATTTAAACTAATTTTAAGTAACTATATGACTCACAGAATTTTATTCTACGAGTGATACAGGTTTATTTACTTCTACATGTCATAAATGGTCATGTAAAGTTTTGTTACTATATAACTATATATTTTTTTTATTAGTGTTCATACGTACCTTTTATTTGATTAATAACAAAAAAATACTATCCGTACTTTTTTAACTCTTTCGTCACTATAATCTACGTCACTTATTTTGTCATTATATCTTAATAAATTAATTTGACGACCTCTGTGGCGCAGCGGGCGAGAGCCTGCCTGCGACGCAAGAGGTTGCGGGTTCGATTCCCGCCTTGGAACAAATTTGTGTACGATCTGCAGAAATTTGTTCCGATGGTCTGGGTGTTCTCTATGTATAATAAAAAATATCTATCTATGTAAGTATATAATGTATTAAATATATCAGTTATCTAGTACCCATAACACAAGCTTTGAATAGCTTACTTTGGGGCTAGATAGTGCTGTGTGGATTGTCCAGCATTATTTATTTATTTATTTATAAATCGTTTATTTTTCAGCTCATCTTTATGGGACTGAATACTCCTAGGTCAGTCGTTGCAGTTGATGCTTTCTGTTATAAGCCTGCTGAATTTGACGGAGACTGTTGGGTGCATGATTATTTAACTACTACAACAGCAGAACCAGATACAACAGTGACTCAAGAAACTACCCCGACTGTGACATACCCCACAACATTACCTGAAACATCTACAGAAGCTGTAACGTATCCCACAACAGAAAACGAAATTGAAACAACTACATCAGTTATAACTGAGCCCACGTCAGTAACTGAAATCGAATCTACTACACCAGTAGTAACTGAGCCCACGTCAGTAACTGAAATCGAATCTACTACACCAGTAGCAACCGAGCCCACGTCAGTTACTGAAATCGAATCTACTACACCAGTTGTAACTGAGCCCACGTCAGTAACTGAAATCGAATCTACTACACCAGTAGCAACCGAGCCCACATCAGTAACTGAAAGCGAATCTACTACACCAGTAGTAACCGAGCCCACGTCAGTAACTGAAATTGAATCTACTAAACCAGTAGCAACCGAGCCCACGTCAGTAACCGAAATCGAACCTACTACATCAATAGCAACCGAGCCCACGTCAGTAACCGAAATCGAACCTACTAAACCAGTAGTAACCGAGCCCACGTCAGTTACTGAAATCGAATCTACTACACCAGTAGTAACTGAGCCCACTTCAGTTACTGAAATTGAATCTACTACACCAGTAGTAACTGATGAGCCTACTTCAGTAACTGAAAACGAATCTACTACACCAGTAGTAACTGATGAGCCCACGTCAATAACTGAAATCGAATCTACTACACCAGTAGTAACCAAGCCCACGTCAGTAACCGAAATTGAATCTATTACACCAGTAGCAACCGAGCCCACTTCAGTAACTGAAATCGAATCTACTACACCAGCAGTAACATCGACCACTTCAGTACCTTCCATCACTCTGCCGCAACCAACGCTCCCAACTCCAGCCCCAGGCCTTGAAAGCCGCTGCCCCGACGACCCATCTATCCACTGGCTTATACCCCATGAGAACAACTGCAATCTGTTCTACTACTGTGTCTGGGGAGAAAAGGTTCAGCGCGAGTGCCCCAGTGGACTTCACTTCAACCCTGAAATTCAGGTATGTATAATACACTATTATAGCAATTTTCACAACTGCAATGCAAGTACCGTTCTTATCGATCGCTTAATTTGACATTTAGAATCGTCAAAAAACTGGTTTTTTCCATTGTTAAAACTATTTTTAGCGAATTTTGACGATACTAAGTCAAATGAAGCGATCGATAAGAACGGTACTTGCACTGCTGGCTCTGAGTCCGGCTTCGGTAAAAGATAATTAATTAGCATGATTACAGTTTGAGCAAAATTAACAATTTAATATTAATATTAAATTGTTAATTTTGGTTTAGTCGTTACTTGTTTGAACAATAATGCGGCATCTGTAAATGTTTTAGTGTATTAGACCATACAATAAGAACAAATTCATTGATTGAACTACAAACTCGTAACATATTGCGTCCATCTATAGATGAACAAATGAAATAATAAATAAATAATGCTAGACAATCCACACAGCACCAACTAGCCCTAAAGTAAGCTACTCAAAGCTTGTGTCATGATAACTGAAAGAAAGTAAATGATAAAAAGGTAGCGCAAAAAGGATCGCTGATAATTTTAAACAAAATTAATGTCTATTGTTTTATTCCAGGTATGCGACTGGCCTTTTAGTGCTGGGTGCTCTACAAAGTGAATCAACCATCTTCTTTTTTATGTACACTAGTAAATGATGAAATACCTCTTAGATACCATACACGTATTGTACTAGATAATATAGTAACTTGCACGCTATGTTATGTATTAGTACATAACTTCCTCAATCCTTACCATGTAACTTAAAAATAAAATGAGCATGATTATAACAACAGTTTTTTCATTATTAAGCCTTAGCACTTAATATTTATAGACAGCCTACGTAGCTCAGTTGGTAGTAGCTCTGCCTTCTGCGCCGTAGGTCGTGGGTTCGATTCCCACCGAGAACAAACATTTGTGTGATGAACATAGATGTTTGTTCTCTGTCTGGGTGTTATATAATATAATATTATAAGTATGTATTTACAAAAAAAAAAGTATATAAGTAGTATATCAGCTATTGTCCGGTTCCCATATCACAAGCATAAGCTTAGTTTGGGGCTAGATAGTGCTGTGTGGAAAGTCCACCAATTTATTATTATTATTATTTTATTATAATAATAAAATGACCTTAGTAACATAATTTCGAATCAACGGCGAGTAATTATTATAAGTCTTCTTTGACTCTCGTAAATTAATTACAGGCACATGAGGCTTAACATCTGTATGCCTCAAGTTGATGGACGCAGGGCAGTGCATCGTAGGGCACGTTCCTGCTGTGCGTGACCTACGGGGCAATGTTTTGTTTATAGGTGATGGTTACCACTTAACATCAGGTGGACCATCTGCTTGTTCCATCAGCTAGTTGCATAAAAAAAATTGACATAAACAATTATTTATTAAAATAAGTATAATTCCCGAACTGAGATCTCGTGATAAGATCCGAACGCTCTGAAAATTAAAGAAGGTCAAGTCAAGTCCAATTCAAATATATATAAAATATATAGGTACCTAACCTATATATTTTAACATGGTTCTATACTACCGCCTCCTAACTCGGTATGGCAACCAAGTTTCAACTCTATTAGCCTATTTACTAAAGAGTTCTGTTGAACAGACCTTTGCTCCAGGTTGCTGTCACAATATTATGAGAGCCAAGTACCTACCAGTTCAACATTTGGCTTATAAAGTACGAGGACGCGCCACCTTTTATTTCAATTTAATTAAGTAAGCAGCAATGAAAGTTCATTAATCTACTCAGTGCGTGTTTTACCAAGACAGAGTATGAAATCAATCAGGTTAAAATATACCTAGGCTGGAAATATTCTATTTGACGGATATTGAAAATCCAGCCTAAGTTGAAATTCAGATAATTAAACGTATTAGTGACAAATTCTTTATTAATTTATAGCATATTTGACGACCTCTGTGGCGCAGCGGGCGAGAGCCTGCCTGCGACGCAAGAGGTTGCGGGTTCGATTCCCGCCGTGGAACAAATTTGTGTACGATCTGCAGAAATTTGTTCCGATGGCCTGGGTGTTTTCTATGTATAATAAAAAAATATCTATCTATGTAAGTATATAATGTATTAAATATATCAGTTATCTAGTACCCATAACACAAGCTTTGAATAGCTTACTTTGGGGCTAGATAATGCTGTGTGGATTGTCCAGCATTATTTATTTATTTATTTATTATTATTATTTATTATAACTTAAACTTGTATAACTTTCTTTTACTATTTTGATTACGTGCCTATTTTATACACTAGAGTCACCTAGTTTTAGGACGGTTCAAGGTGGTCCTAGTGATTTTATTGAATATTTTGACTTTGACTTTTGTCGACTTTACTGTTTTTTCTACTTGCATGAATAGAACATAATATCTGTGGAAACTTTTAATTGGCCTTTAGTTAACATAATCAATTATTTTTTTAAGATTTTGTTAATTATGTTTCTAACAATGATCTGTACCTAGCTGTAAGTTTTCCAAAAATTTCGAATTAAAATAAAAAAAGTATGTCGCTGTTGAAAAAGAAACGAATACTTACGAGATAATTGGAATAACATTCGACGATGACAACATTTGTTTTACTCCCGTTGCCAAGTAGCGTTCTGTGTCTCGGTTTGAAAGTGTGGTTGCCGGTAAAATAACAGGCACACGAGGCTTGACATCTGTATGTCTCAAGTTAATGGACGCTGAGCAGTGCATAGAAGGATCCTATAGAGCGTGACTGGTTTGCAATGCAATGGTTTTTTTGGTGATGGTTACCACTTTACATCACGTGAACCATATGCTTGTTATGTAGTATTAAATAACGGTATCTTCCTTCAGTAGAGCCGTCACTTATACAACCCCGCAACAGCGATCAGGGCCATTCTTATTTCAATATTAATTTACTTTTTGATCATAATGCTGACTCTATGCAGTTGACATAAAGACATTGGCATAAAAGTAATATTGAAATAAGAATGCTTCAATAGATTGTGGTACGGGCTCTGGATTGCATAGGCAAATCCTAATGCAATCCTGATCGCAGTTGTATCTTCAGTTGTCAGTACCTTTTTTTAAGATTTTATTTTTCTTTATGCTATCATAAAGCTGAGTTTTTGATTTGATTCTATGTATTTTGTTTCCAAAAAAGTTATTATATTCACACTGTGCTAGTACTCTCAAACAGTGAAAGAAAACATAGTTTTATTTTTATGTCTTGGCATCTCGAAATACCACTAACTTAAAGTTAACCTGTTCTATAATTTTACAACAAAATAAAGCAACATTATGAAAATATCTCTAAGAAACCCGTGGTTGAAAAACGTGGTTGAAAAACCCGTGAAAATAATATGTCTTTATGCCTTTAGTGCGCACGTTTTGAATCAACGGGATCATCTTTGCTGTGGATTAGGCCGATTTAGCTGTGAGGGTCAACCTTTACTCAAACTAACTAGCAAAGTACTATCCCATAGGTACTACAGCGTCCCATATATAGGGGCATGAGAGAAAAAGTTTCATATATCTGTGTAAATCACCTACAAATAGATGCACGATTTTTTCACTATGAGGACCGTGATTTGATAATAATGACGTACACGTTTGATGACGCATTTTGATAGTATTAAAATAGTAGTCATCCAATGGTTTGTGCGTCCAGGAAAGATCTCAGTGAAGCATGTTAGTAAGATGTAAACAAAGTAACAGAACATTTAAAAATTAAAGAACTCATTCGTGGGTTTATTGGACTTGCCTGAAACTTGAGCAAATGTACAACTTAAAACAAATTCTAAAAAAACATTATGAACAACTTTGAACCAAAAACTTCTTATGTACTTCAAGTAATGCATGCAATTTCAACATACAATACCTACTTGTAGAATGTAATTTTTACGTTTCTAAAACGCAACTGTCTTCTTTTATCATCTGGTTGCCGATTCTCTTGTAGTGGAACTTCCCCTTACTTACTTTGACATAATCCGGTATCCACTCGCCAAAATACCAACGCGAGTGGCGCTATAGTAATGAGGGAATTTACCTATTGCAAAATACCAACTACCAAATCAAAAACTTACTGTGGATTCTGCAATCACCATGTGAATGTAGTTGACAGAATACTGAACTCCCTAATATCATCATTATCATCAATATCATCTAATTATTTTCCAATAAGAAGTCATAAAACATAATTAAGTTTGATGTCAAAAGTACTTTTCGATGTCACTCTGTTATCATTTGCCGATTCTTAGATGTTGTATCAGATTCGCGATAAAAGGTCATAAAATCATAATTTATAGCTAACAACACAATTAAAAGCACTGAAATCATATAAATACTCTCAGTTTGTATTTTGATTACCAGCGGTACTGAACCTGAACATTCAAAATGTATATTCGCCCGGGTATTCTGTTTGTTTTGTTTGTAATCAGTGCTTACCCGACAGCGGCAAAGCCAAACGATGGATACTGCCATGAGTGTGTCCATTATAACTTTGAGCAAGACTTCAGCAGTCTTTTTAGCGATAACAGAACATGTTTTGGATTAGACCCTTGGGTAGAAGGCAAATACTCATCCATTGACGTGAAGCAACCACATGAGAACTCTGAAAGTTTTATAACAATTAAATCTGATTTTAGTTGTTCATCTTCTTTCCCATTCGTCATGACTGGCGGTGGTACTGTGTCCGTTAAAGTGTTTATAGATCCTGAAAATTCCCAAGTTGCTGATCCCCAAGATAATGAAGCTGTCTGGGTGATGGTTGAAGTTATACAAAATGGCCTTGGAATGGGCCATTCTTATTATGGGCCATCACATGACCCCAATTTTGTCGCTGGGTGGCATACGGTGACTTTTAATCTTATAGATTTCAAAGAATTTGAGGGGCAAGTGAGTATTGTTTATTTTTTTTAATTGAAGTACTATTTTCATATTAACTTGGTAAACTCTCAACTATCTATATCGATAGTTTTTTTCAAAATTTATTTCAGAACAAAGAGCAAAGCAGCTCATTATTTTTGACTAAAATTGAGATGATTCATTCTTTCAGACATTAATATTGTAGATTTTAAGAGATACTTTTTATAGACAGGAATAGTTTTATTTTTTTACACAATCGTAAATAAATATTACATCATTATCATACGCTGCTGGTTATAGGACTTTTCTTATGCATTTCTAGGGAGTACGATTTTAATGTTTCTCTACCCACAAAATTCTTCACGCTGTCGTAAGTTGAATCAGGTAGAAGAACGTCCCACATTTAATCTTCCAGTCTATACTTTACCTCCAACTACTAAAACCACCACTACTAACCATAACGTTTTGTTTTTAAGGGTTTGTCATTAACTATGATTATTTAAGTACCATATTATGTAACTCTTCGTAAATTGATTGGTATTGCAGCTAATCATCATGGGGTATAGAAATCGGAATGCAACCGTTTTAATTGACTCGTTCTGTTACAAACCCTCCAATTATAAAGGAGAATGCTGGGCAGATGATTATATTGTGACTGTCCCAGAAACAACAACAGTAACTGAGACTACCACGACAGAGGTAACTAGCCCCACTTCAGTAACTGAGAGTACCACGGCAGAAGTGACCAACCCCACTTCAGTAACTGAGATTACCACAGCAGAGGTGACTAGCCCAACATCTGTAACTGAGATTACCACAGCAGAGGTGACTAACCCAACTACTTCAGCAGTCATGAATGGAACAGAAGATGACTCAGTGATTATCGTACGCCCAACTACTCCTATACCAACAATAATTGTGCCAGAACCGACGTTCCCGACTCCAAGTATTATAGACCGCTGTCCAGATGACCCATTGATCCACTGGCTCTTGCCTCATGAGGATAACTGCAATCTGTTCTACTACTGCGTGTGGGGTCACAAAGTTTTGCACGAATGCCCCAGCGGCCTTCACTTTAACCGTGTCCTACAGGTATGTTTCGTAAATCATTTGTTTTTCTTTTCACCTACTCCATAAATTACAGACCGTATTACGAAACTGAAATAGAGTGCCCATGGGTTTTCAACTCTTTTTATTTTTTGGGTTGTTAATAATATACAGACAGACAGATATCGTAGGCTTAGGTAATATGAACCTGTAAGGCACCCTTTAACCCCCCACGGCACTCATAAGATACATTCGATGGTTTTTTCAGCAATAAATTAGCTGAAAATTTCTGGTTTATAAAATTCAAATATTTCTTAAACACCAGTTTTACTGGAAGTTTTAAACTTAATTAGAAAGTCCGCTTTGAACTATTAACCAGCTATTAGCAAAACGCACTTACAGCTTATTTGCTCAATCCACGTGGAAAATACTGAATATCTGAAATTATGTACTTAAATAATCTACCAAATCATTGGTCTGAACATTTCTTTATTTTTTCAGGTATGTGATTGGCCTATGAGTGCTAAATGCACAACTAAGTAAAATACGTCAACAGCAACTGCAGCATTATGTCGCCACAATCTTAAAAATAATATCAGATTTACATAATTAACCTTCGTTATGTAGCCTGTAACTTATTCAAAACCTACAAATTGAGAAAGATGGCGCATACGCTTTGACCTTTTAGGCACTGATTTGACTCCCCATACCTAGTGCTCGATCCCTTTTCGTTCATGTAAACTCCGTTTGGCACCACTGACTGGTCACTTACGTCTAGCGTTAATCGCATCATGTTTTCCGAAAATGGTTTCGTAATAAATATATTATACTGCATGATATTATCCTTTTTATTATAATCCTATTAACCTGCGAAGTGTAAGGAAAAATTTCTATTGTGTTATTTGCAAAATGCACTTGAAATTTAACCCATGTATTTCCTATTGATACATAAATCTATGCAAGGTTTTCGTATCAATAGAAAATACATGATGGGTGGAAAGACATTTTCTAAATAATAAGGTGAACTAATTAAACAATAATCTTTATTCTGGTGTATTTCTTAAACGTTTTCTTCTTGGTCGGCACTTCATTCCTGAAGATCGTGATCAACTAGGTTTTGTTCTGTAGGCATTGACAGCCTGTCTCCAGCGACTGCGATCCGTATCCAACTGGACCACTGTATAGAATGACGGTCCCTATGTCTATAGAAGCTGGTCAGACCATCTGGTTGGTGATCTTCCACGGGATCGTTTCCCTTCCACGTGGCCAGCATCTTAAACGTTAAATTTTACACTATTATATTGTATGCTTGTTAGAAGTAAAAAAAACTCTACACGTGTTTCAAAACAACCCTTCCAAAAATGATTATTATGAGGTTTGAGATACCTACAAATATGGATTTCGGGATTATTCAAATTTGCTCCGTTAATAGAAATAGAACACTAAGAAATAAGTCGCGAAAATATATAATTATTTATGAATTTTCTGCATTATCTAACTTACAGAACAAAACTATTATTATAATAAAACCGATAAGTTAATTGTTTTAGATTAATTTCACACAAGCTTTATATTAATTTCTATTCTATTCTGCAATAAAAATAACTATCAATTAAACTTAGTGAAGACACTCTAATAATAATAAAATTGCTACACATTAATTATAGCTAAAAATATCTTAATAGTTATTTGTTATACAAGAGTGCAAAGTTGCTTTTTAACCGCGTGTTCAATTTTGATGACCGAGCAAGCGAAGGATTCTAAAATGTAATCACGAGCGCAGCGAGTGATTCAAATATAGAATCCTGAGCGTTAGCGAGGGAATCAAAAGAGCACGAGGTGAAAAATCTTTGCACTCGAGTGCAACACGTAACTTTTCATTCCACCTCAGCGAGGAAATGACTAAATGCAAAAAAAAAACGTTTACAATCACATGTTGGCGTCAAACAAACTTCCTCGTCGCTAGAATCACTCATTTTAGTTTTTTCACTTGTTTTCAAGTTTCTTGTTTTTAATATAAGGTTTAACAATGACGTGAAAAAATGCCGCGTAAAGAACCGCGTACAAAGCAAATTGAAAAAAGAACACCAAGAAGGTTCCGAGTCTGAGTTTTTAACAAATTAAAAAAAAGTTGTATGATATATTCGGCACCATAGAGGTAGCAGTAAATAGGTTTAATGTTTTTTTAATTCACAAACTTAGTGCACACGATGTTCTAAATTCAATTTACTTTATCCTCTAGAGAATAAAAACGGCTTTTACACTCAGATATTGAAGAGCAAATATACTCTTTCCGAGATGGTGGGATGAAAATACTATTATAGTCTTATCAAACATGTATAATACTTAGCCAAAATCCAATTCTGAAAGTAAATTCAATTCATTGAAAACTTCTATAAAATTCAAACACGATTGTTTTCAAACTTATAGTACGTTTAAAGCGATCTTAATAATTACCTAGACTAGGCATTTCATATAATATTAGTGAAATATTATTTCAAAACAATATTCCAAACAAAAACCTTCTAATACCTTAATTTCAAAAGGAATTATTTTGTAAGGCGCGTTTCTGAAATGAGAAACTTGCTCAACTACCTGGGAATAGAATAACAAAAGAACAAAAGCACGAATACGTAGCGGCGACTGGCTTCGACTTCTTCGAACTTCTGACTTTGTTTTCTTACGTATTTGCAATTTCACGAGTTCCATAATAGCTTCGAAAACGCTGTCTTTAAGTACTAATTAACACTGTTGATAAATAATTTAGCATTTTTTCGAAAGGATTCTTTATATTGTTGCTTCTCAACGAAGAAATAATTTTTCAAATCGGTCCAGTAATCCTCCATGGAGCCTCCATGGAGCCTTCATGGAGCCTCCATGGAGGCTATATGACTAATATGCTTCAAGGAGCATATTCAATGCAAACAAAAATACAAACAATCAAATCTTTCCTCTTTATAGTATTTTAATAGTATATTAGAATAGACTAGCATCCGCCCGTATATTCCAAGTTTTAACCAAATTCGTTCAGCCGGTTCTTTGCTTGCTTTACTTACTTGCCGTCGAATGACAGACATCAGTGCCATAAACAGAGCGTAAAAGGAGAGGTCTATACCAAAGAAAAAAACAGTTTCATCTAGTCCCAGTGTACCTACTACTGTTGTATGAACGACGATTATCTAAACAATGGCACAACGAATGAATGAATAAAAAGTACGTTTATAAATGAACTAGCTGCGCCCCGCGGTTTCACCCGCGTAGTTTTAAAATCCGGTATTCCCACGGGGTAAAAGTAGCCTCTGTGCTATTCCAGACTATAATCTCTCTCTCTGCCAAGTTTCATCTAGATTCGTTCAGCCGTTCCGGCGTGAATCTACTTACCTCAGTTATGACGGGGAACTAAGTTGATTCAGTAATGATGATACAATACTCCTACGTGAAAAAGAAAATAGGACACATCGACAACTTTGCGCCTAAGTACTTAGATACAGCGGTCCCAGCTTAGCGGTCCGCCCCGCGCTTCGCCAGCCACCGCTGCGCCTCTGACGCCGCTCGCGCATTCCACCCGAGATAAAACCCTAAATTAGTATTTTTTTTTTTTATTTATCTACTTTTACTCTTAGTTTCAAGTCAATCGCACTACGCGTACAAAAATTCTCGTACAAACTTTGACATCCCTTTGCACCCTTATTAAGGGTAGTTTACAAAAACTAAAAATGTTGTTCTTAATTATTTATTTAGAAGTACATTTACTCCAAGTTTGAAATCAATCGAACCACTTGTTACAAAACTCCCATACAAACTACAACACTTTTTTGCACCCTTATTGGGGGTAGTTCTCAAAAACTAAAAATTACAAACTTAATTATTGACTTTAGGGTATATGTCCTCTAAGTTTCAAGTTCCTAGGTTAAAGGAATACGATTTTACATACAAACGTTTTCAACCTTTTTTACACCCTTAAGAGGTTGAATTTTGAAAAATCCCTTCTTAGTACACGTCTACGCTGTAAGAACTATGTACTCCTCAAATTTCAAGTCTCTACGACCAGCGGCATAGGCTGTGCGTTGTCTATATTATTATGTCAGTCAGTCAATCAGGACTTAGATTCTTATAGTTATAGATTGGAGAAATTATCTTGAAACGAAGAAACAAATTACCAAAACTCTACGAAACGGCAGGGCTCTTTTATATTGGTTTCATTATGAGTGGAAAAGTCTCTGAAATTCCTCAGGTGAATTTCAATCTTGCGACAAAATCTTCAAGTGTCAAACAAGTATCTACATAAGTAGCTTGGGGTATTTTTATGACGTCCCCAAGGAGCGGCATTTTAATGAGGGCTTTAGAAAGGGTCCCAAACGATGAGTTATTGTCATCCCTGAAATCCTGTTGATCACTCTCTGCCTCCCACTTTGTCATTCCTCTCACTTTGTCATTTCAATGACAGTTTTTAGCTTAGTGGTGAAAAGCTTAGTAGTGAAAAGCTGAGCGTGGCTTACAAGTGAAAGCAATGAGCTATGAGCTACAGATTCTGCCAGAAACATTCAAACCGTTTGAAGAGTGTGGTTGTCGGTGAAATTACAGGCTCATGTATGCCTCAATTTGGTGGACGCAAGGCAATACATCGTAGAGCACGTTCCTATTATGACGCGTGACTTGCGAGGCAATCTCTCACTCACACTGTATTGAAAACATACATATTAGGTATAATATATACACAACATACATATGTAATAATTTCTTCTCAATTTCAATAATTTGTGTGTAAAATGCAAGTATGCATACTTGCACCAGTAATCAAATTAAATTAAAGCAAATAGAGCGCATCACATTGCCATTCAGCGTGGCAATGCAACCAGTATCTTGGGTACGCTTCCGACTGGCACTGATTTGGATCAGTTGAGCTATCTATAGATCGTTTGCAACGGTCTGCAGATAGCTCAACTGTTTCATATGTATTTTGTAAATAATTGTTACTATTACTTATGATTTTCTTTGTAATTAAATAATAAGTATTATTGTAGGTAAGCGTAATGTATGCAAATAGATAAACTTTCAGTCATTTAATTTGATTAGTGGTGCGATTCCAGTCTTCCAAAGCGAAGCAAATGTAGACAATTTAGTATAAAATTTTATCAACCAAGCAAAAAATAATTAAGAGAAGAGAACAGACAGTAATCTCTTTGTTGTATCTAATTCAAACAAACATCCAGCTAGCTAAAACAGTGTACCTACGAATTTCAATAAAAGTTTTAACGTCCAGTGAATCATGGAATTTCGATAGATTCAACGGATATGTCTGTACAGCTCGGAGCAAATGTTTAAATTTTTATCCCTGCGCTGCATCAAATAAAATTCATGCCATGAATTTATTTGTATTTGGAACTTGTGTTTGGTACACTATACATACTAAGTACATTTATTGCTTTCACTTTATTAAATGGTTACCTTCATGGTTATTCACAAACAGGCAGGTACTACTTCAGACCCTTCAAAGATTATTTATTCATCATTACGACTTACTTTGTAAAATACCGAAAGTTACCGTCGAATAAAGTGCACACAGCCGCCAACATGGGTGGCTGTACGCTATAACTAGCTCTAATCCCCGGTTTTGTTCATTGGTTAGTAAGATATATTTTATTATTTGTAGCTATGTATGTGAATGTAGAATATTCAATATGGTTAGGTGAAAAAAATACCTAGAAAAAAAATAAAAATGGTTTTGGAATGTCCATGCCAAGCCCTTTCATATGACACGTAATTTAATTTTTTTGGGTAACTTTTTTAATTTTTGCCCCCTTAAAAAACCCCATATTTTAATAACCCCTTATCCGATTTTACCCATATACTTACCAGTAAATTTCTCAAGTACAAGCTATCGACTTACCAAATTTCATGCAGATCGGATAAACATACAAACATACATACATAAAATGCCAAATCGCCCAAGTTGATTGTAAGATTTTCGTTCGCTTCGCTCACTCAATCAATAACTAAATATTGGTGGACTTTCCACACAGCACTATCTAGCCCCAAATTAAGCCAAAGCTTGTGATATGGGAACCAGACAGCTGATTACTACTTATATACTTTTTTTTTTGTCAATACATACATATACTTATATAACACCCAGACAGAGAACAAACATCTATGTTCATCACACAAGTGTTTGTTCTCGGTGGGAATCGAACCCACGGCTACTACCAACTGAGCTGTGAAGGCTGTCATCATAATATTATTACACCTGTCACTGTACTCAACTGAAGAAAACTGCATCATATCCTAGACAAGAGCTGAGGCTCTTAAAAACATTTAAAACTTTTCTACTGAAAAGTAGAAAAGTAAAAAATAGCGTCTCGCTGGCAAAATGCAAGCATCGTAATAATGCACAAACCTTCATTCCACTGTCGATAAACAGGTAGCCAATTTTGATAACAGCACACTGCATTCCTATTTATAACTTTATGTGCACACGAGAACTAGTTTCCTAAGAAACAGTAGAAACACTTTGGTATGTTCATTATTATTCGGGTACGTTTATGTTTATGAACTTTGCTACTACTGAATTAGTTTAAAAAATAATAGTATTATTACTTGTCAATAATGTCAGGAAGAGTCATATTTATGTTTATGTTGGGTTTTCATTGCCTGTACACATGGATAAAAACATTTTCTAAAAATTAATCCTAGCTAGATCGATTTATCGCCCCCGAACCTCCTGCATACAAAATATAATGAAAATTATTGGAGCCATTTACGAGATTCAGATTATAAATAAATGAATATACTAAAAGAATTTAGTACTCTCTGAAGAGAGCATTTGATTCCCATAGCGTCATAGCAACAAACGGAATGGAATGAAATTCCTTGCGATGGATGGTAAATTCCTTGGATGGATGGGAATCAAATGTCAAACTGATCCATCTCGATAGCCAGTTATTAGCGTATTCAGGCCATCCCAAGGTTGTCTTGAAGAGGTTTTTGTCGATAAACCCGCCCACTAAATTCCAACTTGATGTTATTCAATAATGCGTAAATGTGGTGTACCTACAATAACAAAAGTATTTTCTTTCTATCTGAACCATAGGACCTTTCTGCTGTTCTGATATAAGTACCTACATTTATATCTTTAGTGGTGTGCATAAATTATGTGTAACTGAACCATACGATCTTGGCACATAATTGATAACACACAGTGCAGATGTCAGTAGCTCTGCCTTCTGCGCCATAGGCCGTGGGTTCAATCCCCACCGAGATCAAACATTTGTGTAATGAGCATGATTGTTTTCTGTCTTCTCTGGCGTTTTAGTACATTTCATGTATGTTTTTGTTCACAAAAAATAGTTATATCACCTATTTGGTTTGCATAGTAAAAACTTTACTTAGTTTGAGACAGATAGTGCTGTCTGGCAAGACCACCAAAATTTATGCTGTAAGGAAACTTCACTAATTTATTTACCTATTTAATTTTATTACCATTTATTTATTTAACTAGCTGGTACCCGCAACTTCGTCTGCGTACTTTTAATCTCTTCATCTCTTTTTTTCGCAATAAAAGGTAGCCTATGTTCTTTCTCAGGGTCTAAAGATTGTCTGTGCCAAATTTCATCAAAATCGGTTGAGAGGTTTAAGCGGGAAAGCGTAACAGACAGACAGACAGACAGACAGAGTTACTTTAGCATTTATAATATTAGTTGGGATTACCACTGTAACTACCACGTAACTACAGTAACATAGCGGCCGATGCTTTTGAACAAAACAATACAGCTATCATTGAAACCTATACACCGCATAACGCTACTCCGGACGCTAATCACCCGATACTAATGATAATCATTTACGTAAACTCACTGCGGCATTCGATAGCCTATCGGTATCTATGTTCAATACGCATTTTCGTGTACCTAGGAGAAAAATATGACTCTGTTTTGTCGAATTTTATCCAATACCACGGTTTTATCTCTTTATTCAGACGTTTGGGTACTTCGGCTTAGTGTAGTTGAATACTCGTATGCAATTTGACGTATTAGTGAAAATGGTTAGATACTTTATTTGTGATTAGTATTAGGTATTTATTCGTAGTGATTAGTACCTTATTTCGGGAGAGTTTACTTGCATTTATCTCAATTTGTGCTACGATATTCAGAATGGATATTCGCCGCCGTGAGAGTCAAAGTGAGTCTTCTGGTTGTTTAGCACTCGACCCAGTACCTACGTACATTCGTCTTGAAACACTGATGAGACCAATTGGTTTATTGATAGCGGCCCCACCTTCTGGTCTTTAGCTTGTTGGTTCAAAACCAGTCGTGGTTCAATTATTTCTCTGTTCAAAAATATATATTCACAATTTCAATGCTCAATGGCGAAGGAAAACATCGTCGGTGCATTTAAAATCCTTTCACCTTGTTGTTTTTTTTAATACCTATGTACTCTAATTATGTGACAGAGAAATCAAGCATCTATGTTCTACACACTCTGGTTTGTTCTCGGTGGGGATCAAACCCACGGCCTACGAGTTACTTACCAACTTAGCTGTGAAGGCTTATAGGGCGAGTAATAAGAATACATGGCCGTGATTAACTCGTTCTTGAGTACAATGACCTCAACTGTATTGATTTTAAGTTTGAAATTTGAAACTTGTATATTTAGGCTGCGTTCACTAAAACCACAGACCAGGTATTAAACAAGCTAAAACTGAGAACCGTTTGGCAACTTCATAAATGCATAAATACAGTCGGATTTTTCTTGAAAGAGTTTACTTCCACAGCAGTTATGAAAATAATCATATCCAGTAAAACCAAGAGATAAGGAATTTGTACCAAACCTAAAACTTAATGAAATCTATGTTTTTCAGCATCAACTAACAAGAGACCTGTTTCATGTGAGTATGTCTGCTCTAAAGATTGTCGGTTTTACCATCTGAATACTTAACGTTATCCGTTAGACAAAAATATTTCCCCCTTTTACTTTAGACTTCATGTCAGACATAAAGACAGAATATTTATTGTTTTAATGTGCTCATTACTTCGCTTGTACCACCATACAACAAAGACTACCTTACCTACCTTACTAACAAGGTATTGGTAACCTAAACCTGTGGTTTATCTCTTTAAACCGCCATTCGCACTCCTTTTGACCTTCATTATGTGAACCGCCAAGGAGTGGAGCTCATTGCCATCATCTGCTTTCCTAATCACTACATTCTGGCTATCCTCAAAGCACGAGTGAAAAGAGTTCTTCTAGACCGTTCTGCTATAATCATACCCACATTTGCACTAAGCATCTTGCCTTTATCTTATGCGAACCGCCAAGGAGAGGAACTCATTGCCGTCTTCTTTTTTTTCTAATCACTACATTCTGGGTATCTTCAAAGCACGAGTGAAAACGAGTTTATAGACCACTAGCTGGTACCCGCGACTTCGTCTGCGTACTTTTAATCTCTTCATCTCTTTTTTTCGCAATAAAAGGTAGCCTATGTTCTTTCTCAGGGTCTAAAGATTGTCTGTGCCAAATTTCATCAAAATCGGTTGAGAGGTTTAAGCGGGAAAGCGTAACAGACAGACAGACAGAGTTACTTTCGCATTTATAATATTAGTTGGGATTCTGCTTCATTGTCACACCGGAGCTTCTTCATTTTATTATTGTTACAATGATCATAAAAAAAAACTGCAGGAACAAAGCCGTAACTTCATTGGCTGTTCCTCTTACCCCCGAATACTCAAACGCAACTCAGATTTGAGCACGTCTCAAGTCGTGGTTTTTTGACAGTTTTTAATGAAATTCCGTCAAAAACTCGTCAAATGAGACGTGCTTAAATCTGAGTTGCGTTTGAGTATTCGGCCGTTAGCTTGACTTGGCACTAGCATCTAGAAGCATCTAGCATTAAGAAGTTTCAAAGTGATCCTTAGGATTTTAGGTTTGTGTAACCAAACGGTTTCGTAATATAGTAACACACTACACCATCTATTTGCACGCCCAGAAAGACTGGTAGACAATGCTATTAGCATTAAATTCTCGTAGCGCTACATTGTTTTGTGTGATAGTTTTTAAATAAATAAATTTTGTCAAACAATTACATCCTGATTTTGACATCGGCGTCATCACTTACCATCAGCAGAGATTGTAGCCAAAAGAAAGTCTATAAAATAATATTGACGGATAGCTACTTAATTTATGATAAAAGTCATCTTATGTATATAAAAATACCGCTCATAAAAAGGTATCGCTGGCAAACCATGCCAAACATTAGGTAGTACAGTAACACCGCGCAATACACATTTTCACGATACAGTTGCAAAGCGAACTGCTTACCGGCCAGCCGGCCCTTATGGCGACCTTGCAGCACAAATAGAAACTAACAACATGGCAATCTGTGTCTCGCTGTGTCGCCAACTAGTTATACTAAAACTCAGTCTTATCACTGAAAATGCCTCGATTACGTTCTAATCACACCTCGCTCAATGGAATATTGGCCAATAAGTGTAAAAGTGCCGCAGTGTGAAGTGTTGTGTCTATTTCAGAATGTCGTCAACGTCTTCGCCGGGTGGTAGGAAATGTATGTTTATTTATAGTGCGAATTGTATTGTGTTTTGTGTTGTGCTGTGCGTTGTGGCGTAATTTGGATTTTGCTGTTTGGTAAAATCGTGAATATTTCCAATTTTTTCTGTAAACTGTTTTACTAAAAGACGATGGGCGTTCCCTGATAATCTGGTTAATATACTTAATAATGTCAGTGCTTTAAAGCGGTGGATAAAAACATCATGAGGATATCTTATATTAACAGTGGCAATGGGTTTTGAAACCTGTCACGTATGAAATATTATCCACTGCTAAAGCGCATCACAGACGACATACAATGAGCAATCACAAACGAAGATCTTATATTTTCATATTACGGTATTTAAGATACCGAGCAGTGACAGTAAAATTAAGATAATATTTCGTTTTAAAGTACCTATCTTATAATGAAATATTATAGTATCTTTGTCGTCTGTGATGAATGTCTGTATGTGCGAAATGTAATATTTGGATGTACATCTGACTACCCCCTGACCTCCCTGACTACTAAAAGATTTGAAGGATGTATACCGTGCCTGATGAAGGGCTTCAGGCTATTTCATTTTTATTTTCAAAATAATACCGATAAATGCATTTTAAATGTTAGCTTTGTGTCTGCTTTCTTATTGTGTAAACTTTTCTGTATCTAGGTACTCGTAACAGAAAAGTTTACTCACATTTATCAAAATCTTGACATTATAAAACTAATTTTCAATAACCTTAAAATTACACTTCTGCAATTATCAATCGAGAGGAGGAAAGATGATTGGCCATCATGTAAGACATGACAGCTTTATAAGGAAAATAATCGAAGGAAAGATTGAAGGAAAGAGAGGCAGGAAGACCTAGGATAAGCTACATGAGCCAAATAAAAGCGAAGGTTGCCGTCATGTCTTATAAGGAGGTCAAGGAGGTTGCCCTGAAAAGAAACACCTGGAGAGAAATGCATGAATTACGCCGACAAGAGCATTGCTCTTAAATTAGAAGAAGAAGCAATTATCAACTACAATCATAAAAGTTATTTACTATACCTGTCGGTATAGCAAATTGATCTTATATAAATTAGTTTCGGTTGATAAATGAGCTATTCCATTAAGAGCAAAGTAATTAAATAGACCAAGACAATAAACCAAATAACACCTGCTGTTGGCTAGTCTAACGAACGACTAAACTATATTTTGATCGCATACCTAGATACCTACTTCAATCAGTCACGCTATTTTCAAACAAAACTTTAGTACGGAGCGGATGGCAGGAAGTCGGTGGATTAGATTCTTTGTTCCTGGAATGGTCCTGGAATGTATGTTCCTGTAGGGTGGCTCATGTCCAGTAGTGGAATTATTCAGTGTGATGATGATGATGATGATGATGATTACATATGAATCGATAGTTTAGTCGCTAAATATGCTCAACGCACTTAACTCCATATATTATAATGTAAGCCAGTTCTTTAGTTATCACTGTTTTTGTTTTCAAAATTTGTGCGCCCTACCCTGCAAGATAGGTTAATATCAATATGAGATCAAGAATCAAGGATGATAATCAAGTCTCTGCAAGGTTCGTGTTGACAATTTTAGTTACTAAACAATCGAATACAAACATACCACAAAATGCGAATAAAATACTAGTTCTATGCTTCGTGGTTTTGTGTGGTATCGTCATCACCACACTTCATTCATCAACGCAGCTGCGGTTGGCCACCCATGACATCAAACTACGCTAATCATGGACCATGCTTTTTTTTTATTTACATTACTTACGTTGGTATAATAGAAATCCCCTTCGCAAGGGATTGTCGTAGGGGCTTATTTGGAAAGTGCCTAATTCAAAATAATATTGCGCTATCCTTACTGAGAGTATGTTTACATTTGAAAAACTTTTTTTAACCCAGAGAGAAGATTTTTCTCTGCCTGGGTGATTTGAAATATTTCGTCAAAAAGTTGGCAACAAACACAATGTAATTAAGCGTTGAGGACTCGTAATAAGGTGTAGTTTGCATGAGAGAACCAATAACCAAAAAAGTTATAGCACGTTTAATAGGTCGATGACTTGTAATAAATTATAAAGTCACATGAACTAGCAAAATTAATTTTGTCAAATACTTTAACAATTTCAGGTACCTACTTATTAACATAATTTTTAAATCGTAAGATAGTTTTCTGGGTACTGAATCCGTATTTTTTTTTTCAAAAGACGTAGACCAATTATTATGTGTACCTAAGTCATTGGATAGCTAGAGTTGGATAGAAGTGTTTTAGCACTCGCTCAATTTTTGAAATGGTCCATAAAATACTTTGGTTTGGTGGTTGTTCGCTATGTCTAATTTTTTTTTTTATACAACTAGCTGATGGAACAAGCAGATGGTCCACCTGATGTTAAGTGGTAACCATCACCTATAAACAAAACATTGCCCCGTAGGTCACGCACAATAGGAACGTGCCCTACGATGCACTGCCCTGCGTCCATCAACTTGAGGCATACAGATGTTAAGCCTCATGTGCCTGTAATTTACGGTATTATGTGGTAAACATTTTTTAAATAGCTGCAATAGGAACACATTTTACTGGACAAAATATCTGCACCAGTAAATAATCAATCAATGTGTAAAGCATGAGCAAAAATTATATTGTTGAAATGCTAGCGAGTTGTATTCAATTGTAAATATTAATAGAAGCATCGAAACCGTTATAATGCCGCTGGGTACAAACCGAAATGAACGAAAGAAAACGTAATTTAGATTTTCTTGTATTTATTTTATGTCGAACATTGTTATGTAAGAAAGTAATGTCGTCTTCACCGCCATTGAATTATTTGTCACCTAATTAATCAAAAGATAATCAAATTTACTCTCTTAGATACCTCAGAGTAAATGAAAAATGCCTGAAGTTGATGGACGCAAGGCAGAGCGTAAATATAAATATAAACACAAATTCATTTTTTTACCAAAAATAGTAGTTTACAAGGGTTGCTGGTGGTCCTCGCACTAGGGCAAGCCTGTATCGCGGGAGTTAAAAGTACAAAATGCATGTTTTACACAAGATATAGTTTAAAAACTGAAACAGATGAGAAAATGTGGAAGGCGAGGTCACCGGATGCTCCATCGTGTTGATTTTGATTTCTTAATTCCAGTGGTTCTCAGTACGCTGTTAGAAACGGATCACTACGAGAGTCTGATCAAGGACCTGACATGCACCAAGTGCAGCAAATACATGAAGCCACCCATTCACCTGTGTGTGGACGGACACAGCGTCTGTGGAAAATGCTTCGAGAAGAGCTTCCAGTGTCATATATGCAAGGTAAAGACAATTGAAGATCAAACTCTTTCAACAAAAAACCGACTTCAAATACACTGGAAAATATTACACTCATGGAAAATATAACTCAATAACGACACGTCATATCTAACTCAAACTTAAATGGGATCACATAACAAGCACCCGCTTTCGATTAAAATTATCTAAATTGGACCGCCCAGTAAAAAGTTATGAGCTAACAAACATAAAAAAACAGTTGAATTAAGAACATTCTACTTTTTTTGGAGTCTGTTGAAAGTGTTATCCTATCCTATGGATAACCTATATTAGAATGTATTGAAGAAGCAATGCGTAGTAGTGCGTAGGGTGGGCGGAAGGCTCAGAAAGTACAACTTGGGCAAAAAAGTTCTCGAGCAGGAGACCACGAATCGTAAAGTACAGAATACTTGGCACAATACAGACGACTGTAATGTATACTAGTAGTTCGCCCCGAACTGAGATTTCGTGACGCGACGCGAACGCTCCGAAAATATAAGTAAGTGGTAGTCAGAGGCAAGTTGACTTGTCTCTGACTATGGTAACCAAGTTTCAACTGAATTGGCCTATTTGTTCCGTTGAACAGACCTTGGCTACATCATCAGAACAGATCGCTATCACCGAGAGCATTTATTATACTTCTATAAACTTGCAGAAAGAGTACTCCCCGATACGGCCCGTGGTTCTGGAATCCTTAGCTAACAAGATGTTGTTCCCGTGCACGAACCAAGGCTGCCCAAAGCATGCCACCCTACCAGTTCTGGAGAAGCATGCACCGCACTGCCAGTTTCGGATTATCAACTGTTTCATGGCCAGAGTATACGGTAAGTCGTTACTATGGAAACCAGATTTAATACTTATAAACTTCTTTTTTGTAAGCTCATTTTCTTCTCGAGTGCCCTGGCAACCAGAGTGGCCAAGATTTTGATAGGTATCTACAAATACACTGAGCTGGTTTTATCATCTCAAAGCCACCACGCGGCCACCAGCGCCTACCATCAGTCATTCGTTCATATTCTATCGCTAGACTTGTCAAAAACAAAGACAGAAATAATTTATATAAAACAGAACGAAACGGCACTAAAAAAACAGCAAAGACAACATTTTTGTTGTTTATTTTGTTGTTATTCAGATGTTATTCGGTTAATATATTTCGTTCTAAATGACAAATGAATGTATGATGTTTCCATGAATCAGTGTAGCAATCGATACTTATCTTTCCAATAGTTTTGTTCTTATCGTAAATTTGTCCTCAATAATGGTTGTATAATAGCTCAAGATGGATAGTAAAAGTAATAGATAGTCATAGTAAACTTTTTATAATAAATCATGAATCAGCTCAGCTAGCAATATAAAATCGTATTAATCTAACATGTTATTTTCAAATAATTGACAAATAGTTTTTTATTGCTGAATTAAAAGGATTTTTTTTGACTTTTCGACTACCCCCTACATTATTATGTTAAAGACATTCGTGGAGGTTGACTTAAAATTATAACCGTGAGCTCTATCATTTATTATATATACCATATCATTTATTATGACAACCTCTGTGGTGCAGCGGGCGAGAGTCCGCTTGCGACGCAAGAGGTTGCGGGTTCGATTCCCGTCTCGGAACAAATTTGTGTACGATCTACAGAAATTTGTTCCGTTGGTCTGGGTGTTTATGTATAATAAAAAATATATATCTATGCAAGTATATAATGTATTAAATATATCAGTCATCTAGTACCCATAGCACAAGCTTTGAGTAGCTTACTTTGGGGCTAGATGATGCTGTGTGGATTGTCCAGCATTATAAAAAAAAAAAAAAATTATGTCTACTCTAAAACTCAATAACATACTTGTCCTAGGTGAATGTGTCTGGGAGGGAAAAGCTGGTGAATGGATGGACCATTGCTTTGTGGCGCACAAGAAGCGGGTCACTGACCTTCCTTTCATCACTGTCAATGACAAGTGGGACGCGAAGAGAATCGAGCCAGTGCTGAACTATTTTTTACTGAGGTGTTATGAGAGAGTGTTCAATGTGTACCAGATTTATGATAAGAGAGGAGGTAACAATGCTTTTTATTCAGTTTGCAGTTCAAATTATTCCTTTCAGTCACCCCAGTCTAGGTATCTTATGAGACTGTTAAACAACCGTCGAACTTATGTTTGCACTTTTGCACAGTACAGGCCTGCTTCCGTCAACTTGGGGCATACAAATGTTAAGCCTCATGTGCCTGTAATTTCATCAGCAAACATATTCTTCAAACCGAAATACAGCAACGCTGTTTGGTGAAAAAAAGAAATAGTAGTAGTACATCCTCGGTTGGTTGAGCCCTTCACAAAGCTTTCTTCTGCTCTTAAAAATCCTACTACGGTGAAGTTAACAAATTGACTGGCATGAAAATTAGTGTTCGGTTTGTCCCATTGCGGTTTGAAATGTCCCACTTCGCAATTGTTCGTATTTTCGTTTGAAATACGTGCAACAGCAAAAGGTGGGCAAGTGCCAAAAGTAATGTTAGAGCGTATACTACTTCCTTAAACGCTGAAGATATTCAGTGCAATGTTTTTTTTACTTTATAGACTGTTCTTTGGCTACGATTTAACCTGGGGACGATGTAGCCGACAATGGAACAGCAGGAAAAACAGAGACGGCAATAGTTCCACTTCTTGGCGGTTCGCATGATGAAACTATTGCTATTTCCATCATAAATATTATTCCTGAGGTTTTCCCTCACCGTTTTAGGAAACTGTGATAGATGGTGATTATGAAAATATTTGTCACATTTGTTCGTAACTGTTCAAAAATTGTATGAAAGAGATTGCTTTTAGCTGTGAGGCCTCCCATTGTACTTTATTAGGTTTTTTTTATCTTTATAATTATGGTGATCAATAATTAGTATTCTATCTATTCTTATTTTTCAGGTAGAATGATGTGGACGGTGTTAGTTAACGACGACCAAGCAGAACGTTATTACTTTGAAATCGATATATTCCTTCCCAACTTTCCAAGCAAAAGGATTGTTTACAGGTGAAGTATATTATGAGTATTCAGAACTTTATGTGAAGATGGGGTATTTATTGCTAAGTTGAGCAAGCTGTCCATTGAAGTGTTGGCTACACGCGTTCTCCACTAACATTAGCCTGAAGCAATTTATGGTTTGGCGCGTGTTATAACAATAGTTTTTCAATTTTATTTCTAGCTTATTAAAATAAAAATAAACAGTATGATTATGATTTATCGATGTACTATGAATGTATCAGTAAATAAATAAATAAATAAATAAATAATGCTGGACAATCCACACAGCGCCATCTAGCCCCAAAGTAAGCTACTCAAAGCTTGTGTTATGGGTACTAGATGACTGATATATTTATAACATTATATATTTACATAGATAGATATTTTTTATTATACATAAACACCCAGACCAACGGAACAAATTTCTGCAGATCGTGCAAAAATTTGTTCCGAGGCGGGAATCGAACCCGCAACCTCTTGCGTCGCAGGCGGACTCTCGCCCGCTGCGCCACTGAGGTCGTCAAAGAACTGCAATTTTGACAGCTTAGTTAGTAGTAGCTTTGCGTTTTGCGCTGTAGTGTGTTTGATCTCCACCGAGAACAAACATTTGCGCAATGAATATAGATTTTTTTTTCCGTCAGGGTATTATAATATAAGTGAGTAGGTACTCGTACCTATTTACAAAAAAAATATTCATAATTTTTTTGTAAATAGGTACGAGTACTTACTCACTAAAATAATTATTATTTATTTTTTGAAAAGTCTAACGTCGTCGTGACGGAGAGATAATCTAACGAATAGAATAGCATTACAATGTGATGGTTAAAACCACAATAAGTACCGCATATCAAAATGTCGTGTTAGAGTAGTACGAGACGCTTTAACACACAGTGGCCCTCAAACCACCCGCTCGTGCCTAAATGATACCATATCACTTATGAAGTTTGTTGAAAATATTTATTTCCTTGGGGAGCATACAAAATTGTGCAATTTGTGCGAAAAGTTTCGGTTGTTTTCTTTGTATTTTGTAGGTGTATTTGAATTTATGATTGAGGAAGATCGAAAAAAGTGAAGCTTGAAAAACTTTTTTCGCACCAACAGCCAGATGATAAATCCTACTACTATTATAAACGCGAAAGTTTGTAAGTATGGATGGATGGATGGTTGGATGGATGGATGGATGTTTGTTACTCTTTCACGTCGGAACGGCTGAACGGATCTGGATGAAACTTGGCAGAGAGATAGATTATAGTCTGGAATAGCACATAGGCTAATTTTTATCCGTGGGAATACCGGGATATAAACCTGCGCGGGTGAAACCGCGGGGCGCAACTAGTAAGTATATAATATTTCAGGCATCAATTATTAGTTATATTTAAAGAGTTTGGGTGCCGGAGGGCTTACTTAACATCTTTGTTTTTTTATTTAACACACTTATAAACATACACAGAGAGAACTACCTACTGACACAGATAAAAGCGAAAATAAAAAAAACATTATTTTTTATTTAACTAAATAATAATTGATTCAATGTAATTGAGGTGATGGTTAGTTTTGCTTACATGTATATTATATTATTATGAATAGGCAAAACTAACCACACAATATCAGATGAGGCAACTCCTTATTGTGTCCCTAGTTCTCATATAAAATACTATTTTGGTCGAAATGAGAGATAACCATCAATATCATGTTATAAACCACACTATATCAAGAGGAAAAATTTGTATGTTTGCAAAGAATTAGCTCAAAAACTACTGGGCCCGTACCACCATCTCTTGAAGCGTTCTTATTTCAATATTACTTTTATGTCAATGTCGTATGTCAACAGCATAGAGTCAGCTTTATGATCAAAAAGTAAAGTAATATTGAAATAAGAATGCTTCAAGTGATGGTGGTAAGAGCCCTAGTTTTGATCATCAATAGAATTAATTCTACAATAACCCTGAGGCACAATGACTATATTTAAATATTAAAAAAATATAACTGCCCACACATGGTAAGCCGGGATGAGTAGCTAGTGTTAATAAAATGAAAGAAATCCTAGTTTATTTTGCAATAAACCCAGATCGAAAGGCATAAATCTATAAGTGTATTATATATATATGTATGTATATATCTATAAGTAATAGATGTATAAGTGGATACTTACAGAAGAATCATTCGTACATCTGATTTTTGCTAGAAAATAAATTAATATTTTATCGAACCTCGTATAGTCCGTTCTTAGTAGGTATCTATTTATTATTCTGAGCCCGTTTCTTTTCAGGCGACCTTGTAAGTGTGAAAAGGACGCAGATTTTCTAGAGCACACACAGAACGTGTACATTCCCGTGGAAAATGTCTTCTCTATGCTGGACGACAAGGAGTCTATGAACTTTATTGTTAGGATCGGTAAGGATTATTTTTAACAGCCTACACTACAGTTATTAATATTTATATACAGTTCAGAGCCTCATTTGGAACGTTAGGTTGGCACGCGTTGAGGTGATTTTTTTTTACAGGTGAAGTCGAAAACCTACCACTTCTAGATGCGCCCAGCGTGAGCCAGAGTCTTATAATGCTTTCAAATGACGAACAAATTAATATACAAAACAAGGAAGAATAAATTTGTTAACTTTCTCTTTTGTGAGGAGCGATTATAGTAAATTGAAAATTATAATGTTTTTGTATGAAATAAAGTCGTTTCATCAATAAAACATTAATTTGTATTATGACTTTTTTTTATTTGACAGTGAAGTAAATGTGAATATGCTATATGTAATATTTAGACTACCCCATTTTAACCACCACTTAATTTTTTTGCAATAGAGGAAGCTTATTTACATTAATAGACTCCTTTATTTAGGTATATTTAGGTATACATAAATAAATAATAAATAATGCTGGACAATCCACACAGCATCATCTAGCCCTAAAGAGCTAGCTCAAAGCTAAGAAGCTACTCAAAGCTGGTGTTATGGGTACTAGATGACTGATATATTTAATGCATTATATACTTATAGATATTTTTTATTTTTTATTATACATAAACACCCAGACCAACGGAACGATACGATACGCTGATGATGATGACGCCTACGTAGTATGGAGATATTTAAGCTATATATCGCTCTCCTACCCGCCTAAAATAACAGACTAACTACGCGTAGCTCCAAGTTCTACCTACTTCAGATTCCATAGGTTTCACAGCAGAACTTTTTATTTGTTTTGTGTAAAAATATATTGGATTTCATTAGATCTAGATCAACAAACCATTAAACTTCAACAGAATGAGAATATCGGAAATAGAAAACGGGACAAAGCAAAATATTCCTTTGAAAGAGAAAGAGTAGTAGAGCTCTTTGTGAAGGGCTCGTCCGGGGAAGTACTACCACCACGCCTTTTTCTGCCGCCAAGCAGCAACGCTGTGTTTCGGTTTGAAGATTGTGGTCGCCGGTGTAATTACAGGCACATGAGGCTTAACATCTGTATGCCTCAAGTTGATGGACGCGGGGCAGTGCATCGTAGGGCACGTTCCTATTGTGCGTGACCTACGGGGCAATGTTTTGTTTATAGGTGATGGTTACCACTTAACATCAAGTAAATAACATGAAGCTACTTTAATCTCAGCATCGGTTTACTCTTCACTAGAAATTAAAGTGATCTGTTCAGAGTAAGTCCTTGGATTGATAATTATCTAAATGAAATCAAATAAAAATATGTTTAAGGAAACAGCATCAACATTATTATAATTATTCATTTATTTTGGATCAAAAATTCATACAATAACAAATATAAGTAATACAAAATCAAATATAACTTTACACAAAAACTTACAACTAAATACATACCTCCCTAAAATAAATAATTAAACATTGAGAAACATTTTTTCATTGTTTTTTTATACAATTAGCTGATGGCAAAAACAGACGACCCATCTGATGATAATTGGTGACCATCACCTATAACAAAGCATTGCTTCGTAAGCCACGCACGATACGAACGTGCCCTACGATGCATTGCCCTGCATCCATCAACTTGTGGCATACAGATGTGTGTCTGTAATTACACCGGCAATCACTCTTCAAACCGAAACACAGCAACGTTGCTTGGCGGCAGAAAAAGGCATGGTAGTTCACCAGACGAGCCCTTCACAAAGAGTTCTACCTACTACTCCTAATACTACTATTTTTTTTTCTATCGGTAGCAGTTTTCATTCATGTGTTTCTTGTATTCATTATTCCATCTTATAATTAGCCTTATTAACTGTTAAGGAGAACTGTTTGATTTTTTCAGGTGCCACAACACTACAAAATTTCAATGTCAAACACTTTTTTAATGGCATTGATTTTTTAGGTAACATTGCCATTAAAAAGTCTCTAGTTCATTATTTTTGTTTTGTTGTTTTTAGTTCATTATTTGGCTCCTGAAACACAGTAATAACTAGTTCGGGAGCCTCTGGATTCGATATTGAATTGTACCTACATATGTAAATAAAGTTATTTTATATTTATAAGAAACAGTGTAGTGAAAGGATTTAGAAGTGGGCCTCTAACAGGCTCCTTTCAAGCACTTGATACGTGTTACTTAGAACTTATTAGTTTCTACGACGTGCCTGTTTCTTCGTGATGATTTCCTGCACTTTTTCACCACCACCTTGACACGAGTAGCTTTTTTACGTCACTATTTCACGCACGCAGACATAGATACTGCTAACTTTGAGGAGCGTCCGGAATGTTGATCGAATCTTAATCAATCTGTTCACGTGTCTTCTTTGATGACAAACGATACTGCAAAATCTGTTTCTCAGCCAATTACTGAGTGTTTTGTATGAGACCAAATTGGTAGAAGTTAGTATTCAATTATCGAATCAATACAAATAGGTAGCCACAATTATCATCTTAATAAAATGGTAATAGCCAGCCAGTTACTTGTGGGCGTGTAAGGATTGTATAGTTTCGTAATTATTAATTTGCAGGCACGTTATAATTGGCATATTGTACAAAAAGCATTTTGTCGTTGTATATAATGCAGTAAATCACGGAAGAGAATTATGAGTCGAAAATTTATTACGCTCGCGTCCGCTTGCAAATTTCATCGCGGTGTAATTCTGTACAAAACATTATTTTAAAATTACGATTGTCGAGCCGCTTTTGAACATGCCTTTTTAGTTTTACCGCAACGCGGTATAAATCACAAAATAATATTTATTAATTTTTCGTTTTGTTTTATTTCAAAAATATTTTTATATATGTATTTTAAAATTACACATGAAACAGTTTGACTATCTGGAGATTGTTGCAAGCTATCTACAGATAGCTCAATTGATCCAAGTCAGTTTGGAAGCGTCTAAAGACGCTAACAACCGTAGAATACATTTCTTAACGTTAATGAATATGTCACATTTACGTGGTGTCTTGCAGGTACCCGAAAAAACATCTGTTGGACAAAGGTGCAAAACTGAGCTATAATACAAGATCCAAGATCCTACCTTTACTTTCATCAAATGAAAATTTATTAACATTGGCTGTCAGTCTCCCTACGTTTACTAAGGCAGCTCCTTCCATTCCGACAGAATTAATTTTCCCGAAATGAATCCTGACT
Organism: Plemyria rubiginata; assembly: GCA_963576535.1. NCBI lineage: Eukaryota > Metazoa > Arthropoda > Insecta > Lepidoptera > Geometridae > Plemyria > Plemyria rubiginata. Next base: position 6,994,613 of record OY754917.1, on the reverse strand, counting down.
ACCTTCACCTATAGGTAACAGTTCGTTCTTATTACAAAGCCACAATTGTTATGGTCTGAGACAAAATTAAATCCGCCTTGCTCGAACCTCTGCCACAGTCATACAAACAGATGGTTCACTAGAATTAATTCTGACTATAACCGTAAGGCCCTAACAAGTCTCGCACTTTCTTACTTTGTAGCCGTAAGTTGACTTAAGAGCTTAGAATGTTTTTTTCTGGATATGTACAGTCATGAATTTATTCAAGCTGTGTTGTTGAGGTTTCCATGGCGTGAATAAACTTGTAATAAAATCTATCAACAAAAGTTACTAGCTAGGTTACTTATAGTCTAATGGCATAAACCCCGCATCCGCTAAAGACATTTCTGTTTTAAATTGTTTGTGAGCGTATCAAACGACGAAGGAAAAAAAAGAATTATTGGAAACGCAGCGCTCAGATAACTAAAAAAATACAAACAATAAAAAATATGCGTGCGACTTTTAAGGCGTTGACAACACCTAATTTACCTCTCGCTCGCAGGATCGAAATTAAAAAAAAAACAAAATCGCTAAACACAATTTTGAAAAATCGCAAACAACCATTTTGTGTGCATTCAAATTGCACACAGTTTGGTAAGAATTTCATTTTGATTGATGCAAGTTTTCTTACTCAAAAGTTTGCTTATGTACGAAAACTAGAAAAGCAAACATTTAAGTAGGAAAGCATGTATCGATCAAAATGAAATTTTCACTAAACTGTTGGCAATGTGATTGCACACAAAATGGTTGTTGGCGATTTTTCGAAAATGGGTTTAGTGATTTTATATCCTTCAACAAGTCAAAACGTGCGAGTCACATTAGCTCTTGTCTTCACCTTAAGTTTTTTAAGAAGGATGAGTGTATTAGCCTTCGGATTAATTGGACTGTGTCTTTTTGTAATATCTTAATTTTGTGCTAAGACCTGAGGTACGTTAACGACCCGCTCACATTAGACAATAGCTTCATCTTAGCTCTAGATTTGCTTTGCTCTTTTTGTAGGTGTCATTTCAATCTTGGACAATAAAAACTCTTCTCTAGTCTGTAGTTTTTATTCCCTTGGAGAGCTAACTACAGGCATATAAAAAAGATTTACCTTTGTGTAACTTTCGTTATGTAGCTTTTTTTCTTTAGTCTGTACAAAGTCAATCATCAATGAACATAAAAGTTTGTCCTTTGTCTGGATACTATATTTTATTACAGAAAAGTAAATTAGGAATTTATCAGCCTGGTTCTCATAGTATGATGAGCTTTGCTTGATTTAAAGCTAGATGATCTCTTATGGAATATCTACCAACATGATTATATTAACTTTTCAGCATCAAGCAGCATACAAATACTGCTATGACACCGTCATTGGTTTCAGAAAAAGAGTTTTCAAATATACACAAAAGTTTCAAGTGTTTTTGGTTCTAAAACATGAAATCTATCTCATTGAAATTGCTCTCTGTGACTTCGATATGAGAAGCTTTTCAGGACAATTTCCATAAAAAGTAGACGTGTCCTGAAATACCAAAACAAATGCAGGTGGGTTATTAGAGATTTGTTTATTTGTGTATTGTATAATGTTACTATGAAGTAAAAAATAAAATCTCAAGCTGTGCTTTTTTGTCTGTTTGTCACTTGGTTGAGGTCTGGAAGAAATTGCTTGCAGAGATAATATCTGTTGCAGCGCCTGCTATTTTCATCAACGCAACTCCACAACTCGGCGGCGGCGCGGCGCTACTAGATTTACATAGGATAAATAATTAGATAATTCATTACCTCGGACCCACTGTACTGTGCACTCATCAAAATTAAAGTCAATTCAATTCAATTCAATATTTTATTGCTTACACATGGTTTAGTTTAGTTTATGTACATAGTTGTTAGGTGTACGGTGAGTATCACATGAACCCTGCATAGGGTGTAGCAACATGGAGGTAGGCCGAGGTTTTAAATTAAACTAAATAGGTAGTTAATCTCGTTAATTAGATAAGTTTAATCTTTCATAATAGGTACCCAAAAAAAAAAACAGGACAAAGTTTGATACGTCGATTGCTAAATTGAAAATTGACAAAGTTAGGTACATAAGTATTTTAAATATTATTTTTTATAAGATAAATAGATTGATTTTGATTTATAAAGTTGTTCATAAAAAACGTCGGTCTATCTTCCGTTCCACTAAATATTAACAATTCTTTTTATATTACTATTTTTATCTTATTAAATTGACATAATATTATTTTCTGAATCTACCGTTTCTTAATTATTATTATTTTTACACAAATCTGAACAAACATACTGAACCGCTTTGGTTATTTGTTCCGATTAAAATAAATAGGCTATACCCAATCCCAAAATATGTAGGCATGTAAATGTGTTTTTATATCTTTTTTTAAGCGTTCTTTGCAGAGGTGAGTTTTGATAATAGTCTTCATGTACAGAATATATATAGTTATACATGACTTAATAATTAGTTTCGAAAGTAAAAGTAGTTAGTTAAGAGTTCAAATAGTTTCGGAGTTCTTGCGTAGGAGTGGACGGACGGAGCTGGTGCTCTTCAATCGCGTTCCTGCTATATCGTGAATATCGTGAATGCCGGAAGCTTTTTATGGTATCAGGGCTATCCGGAACGTATACACCGTCTACAATTAATCTGTTGTTTCGGATTACAGCGTATGAGCCCCTTTTTCTCGCATGTGCTAATTTTTCGCGCAGTAATTTTCGCTCGCGCAGCTGTTCATCGCTCAAGCAATCCGTTATCGATAGCCTAGTTCCTTGAAAGTAACTTGCTCGTTGAAGAATGTATTGAGTCATTTTCTTACTTATGAGTTCAATGTATACAGGCCGTTTGTTTTGTTCTCTTGTAGGTTTTCCGATTCGTCCTATTTCTTCTACATAGCCAACAAGGTTGACGCTGGTGATATCTCTAAATATGTTTATTATTCGGTCATGCATTTCGTACTCAGATTCATACTGATTCTCAGCCAGGCCATAAAGTATTATCTTTTTTTTATTCAACTCATTTTGTATTTTTTCTGTACATGCTGATTGTTTTTGCTCAGTTTTTTCTTGTAGTTGTTGCTGTAGTTTTTTGTTTTCTAATTCTAAATTTGCTAATCTATCTGTGATTTGGTTTAATCGTTTACTTTGGCTTGTTTGGCTGTTTGTTATATCTAAAATCTTTTTGTTAAATTCATCTTTTAAATTATTAATTAGTTTGTTCACTTCCGACAATACATTTTCTTTGATTTCGAGTATCATTTGTGTTCTATTGTGTGTCAGTTTGACATCGAGAAGCCATCATTGAAATATATTATAAACCCGGTACTAGAAGTCAAATCGTATTATTCATACCTAATCTAAATAGCTCTTCTTCAAGTTAGCCCAAAGGTTTAACAATATCGTCCAGCGTGAAATTATTATTTTATATTTGTTTTAGTGTACTATGGTTAAGTTTGCTGCAATAAAGGTGTACATTTTCATTAATGCATTTATTCATTCACTGTGACCATACATAGGGCTTGTGGCCATGACCATTGAATAAAGTATATTGTATCAGTATTTTATTAAATAAGGTGAAGTCGGTAAACAAACTTCTATCTTGTTTCATTCAACCTACCAACCTACGGTTATATTAAACCAACCAACCCACCTCCCTTCGTAAATTAAGACGACTCCGAGAATGATCAATCGCATCCCCAGAGATGATTATGAGCCCAAAGAAACCTATTAATTAAAAGACCTCAGATTGCTTGAAATTAATTTGCACTTTAGGGATTAACGCGGCCAAATTGTGACATGATTAAAATTACTTTTACAAAGCTCATAGATTCGTTCTTACCAAAAGGAAAGTATGTTATTAAAGCTATTTTATTTTTAATACCTATGGAAGAATTTTCTTAGACGTAGAAGGTCAGGTTAGTATTGTTCAGTAAAAATATTAAATAAATTTAGCGGTACTCGAGGGTTCTATATAAAAAATGTTACGCATATTCATAGATAGATTGATTGATAGACAATAAACGTGTACACCACAAGAAAATACCATAACATTACAAGTATAAACTTTATCTAAAGCGAAGTACAAATGGGGGATCTTATAGCTATGAGCGATCTCTTCCAGAATACCTTTGGATGGACAGGACTTTGATGATGTCAAACGGCGGCATCACAGGGACTTTTACAATAATTTTATTCCAAAAAAAATAACAAACATCCTAAGGTTTGAAGGAATCAACAAAGGTCTAGGGTTGTTTGCATGGTACTGACACCAAGCTTTAAAATGTTTCAAATCGATTATTTTTGTACTTTGACCTTGCAAGAGTAGTGGTACCAAGTTACCGTGAACTTTGTTACCTAAAAATAATGTAGGAGCAGGATTAACGCATTGTTTTAGTACTTGCTTCGCTTTCGTAAAGCATGATGAATCTGATTCATATATTATACTTTCATAGGCCATAACGAAATTTTTTTTTATTTTATCAACCATATATTTTTTTTATTGATATAACATGTAAAAGTCTGTGTAGGTAATTAATATTATACTTATGTTTGTCCCATTATTACACTAGTGGCTCTGGGAGCTGTAGACCTCGCGAGCATACTAAAAGTGAGCTATTTGAGGAATGTAATGTGCAAGTGCATTTTCCGTTCTGTGATTTTTTTGATCTTTTTGTTTTTTTTTGCATCATCTTGTGTAGAATGAGGTCCTTTGTGTTTCTCTCAAATTTGATTGAAAACCATCGATTGTTTGATGAGCTGTCCTGTTCATCATGCTGAAGATCCTTATCAGATCTTCGCCAAACTTTTATGAGACCAACTTATAGTTACTACCTTTCAAATAAAAAAAGAATAATCGAAATCGGATCTCATTTGGTGGAGATATCCAGTATATCAAATAGCCCCCTTTTTGGCCTTTTTTGGGGGAAGTACCCCTCCAATCAAAAATCCCCGACGACAAAAAAATTCTAATAAGTCATATAACCTGTGTACCAAGTTTCGTCCAGATCGGTTGAAAAATGCGACCTGTAGAGGAGAACAGACAGACAGACATCCGGACAAACGCATTTTTGGCCAATGTGGAAACTGAGACGCTTCGCTCGCTTCGCTCGCTCGATCAATAACTGTGATATCGGTAAATAGACATTCACCGATCTCAAACGCCACTTTTCAGTTCGGACCGTAACATTCCTAGAAATAATTCGTAGAAATAATTGCCTAGTAACGCTTAGCTTGCATATTGAAATATAGACAGTATAAATACAGAATTTACTCTATATTTGCAACTTCATTCAAAAAGTACACAACGTTCAAAGAGATGATATTGTGTATTCGCATAAAATAGTTTTCCGAGACAGTCGCAAATGAAGGCTTCGCAAACAGAAGGAAGCCCATTACAGTTTGAATATGAAATGGAACTACGGGCCTTGTCAACACAAGAAACATTCTGTAACGTACAAATTGCTTTCTCTCTACAATAACATGTGGCAGGTAAAGTTAGGGACATACATGAATAATGCTGAGTTGTGTTAATGTAGGCAACGGTGCTGAAAATACGATGTGATTTGCACCTCAAAGTCATTATAGACGACCTCAGTGGCGCAGCGGGCGAGAGTCCGCCTGCGACGCAAGATTGCGGGTTCGATTCCCGCCTCGGAACAAATTTGTGTACGATCTGCAGAAATTTGTTCCGTTGGTCTGGGTGTTTATGTATAATAAAAAATATATATCTTAAGTATATAATGTATTAAATATATCAGTCATCTATTAGTACCCATAACACAAGCTTTGAGTAGCTTACTTTGGGGCTAGATGATGCTGTGTGGATTGTCCAGCATTATTTATTTATTTATTATGATCCTGGAATTCGCTTTCAACTACGAGGCCGTCTATGGTTATGACTTTTTAAAGAATACCTGCGTTTATTGTTTGAAAAGTAGCATACCTACCTATAGTAGATTAACCCCCGGCTTCTGAAAGCGCGATCAACGCTTATCCGCTGTCAAGTCAATTGCTATTTCAGCTTTCACTTCAAATTAGATATAGATAGCAAGTGATTTGACAGCCGATTAGTGTTGATCGAGCTTTCAGAAACCGGGGGCTAATCTTTGAGGAATAAACGATAACAAAAGGCTTTTTTATGAGGTATATTGCAAAATACTATCTATTCTGTATTCTTTCTGGTTTTAAAATTGGTGAATTTTCCTTTAACTTATAATGATGAACCGTGCTGGAAAATCTGTGTCGTGAGCTATAATCAGTTATATCGGTCTACAGCGTAACTCCTGCTGAGCGAGTTACAGTAAGTATAGCCTTCTAATCACTTACCTGTCCTAATTTATAACTACAGCGTTCCGTCAATCAGCTCGGTTGGATCATCAATATTCATGTTCTAAACTCGAGCTAAAACCTAGTAGTATTAACTAGTTTGAATAACAAGCAGTTAAGCTATTGAATTGAAATCGCCATTGAGTATAAAGGATTTATAAGAGCGTTCACAGTCAAAGTGTATTTTCAAGATAAATCAAAAAAGTACATGAACTCTCGATGAAAAACGATTAAAAGGAAGGGTCTGTGCCTTATGTATTAGTTATGACGCTATAGCGCAGTGTCTCGGAGGTGCCTACATAAGCATCTGTAGACGAGACATTTCGACATTTTCGACCTAAACCCTGCATTCAAAAAGTCGAAAGACAGGCAGATTAGACACTAACCATAAAACATAGGTAAAAGACTTAAATCTCATATTATGCTGTTTTATTTTCCCTCACTGACTTATAATATTTAATAAATAAATAAATAAATAATGCTGGACAATCCACACAGCACTATCTAGTCCCAAAGTAAGCTATTCAAAGCTTGTGTTATGGGTACTAGATAACTGATATATTTAATACATTATATACTTACATAGATAGATATTTTTTTATTATACATAGAAAACACCCAGACCATCGGAACAAATTTCTGCAGATCGTACACAAATTTGTTCCAAGGCGGGAATCGAACCCGCAACCTCTTGCGTCGCAGGCAGGCTCTCGCCCGCTGCGCCACAGAGGTCGCATTTTTCAGATACATATTTTTTTCAAAGAGAAGAAACCATTTTTTTGTCCTCGTGCCAACGGAAACCCTCTATTTCAAAAACGTTTTTTTTCACGTTTCTGTTCATGTGGATTTGAATCCCAGACCTTACAACCAGCAGGCAGTGTCGCTCGCAGAACACCAGTGCTCTCAATCTAGTTCTATTAATTCAAAAGTAGAAAGAGTACGGACATTAGTGGCTGTACACTACAGCAACAATAATCATTAGTCACGCGGAATCCCATGTTTCATTGAAACACATGGCATTGGCAGATCAGTGACGGGTGGCGTATATCATAGCCCTAGACCCAAACTTGAGACAGTGAATTTGCTACGTCAGGTACAGATGATTGATAAATTGACTGGCATGTTGATCTTAATATTTGATTTGGACTGATGAAGTTTGCTAGAATGGGTTAGTTAGATACTCATTTGGTTATTAACTACGCTGAAATACCATTTTCTCAGCCTGATTTACAATTTTAGGATATAGGCAGGGGGTGAAAATCCGTCATCAAAATTGTATTCTTGTCCATACAGGCTTAGGCACGTTTATAAAGCAAAATGTGCAATATAAAATACGAAATCCGGTGTAAAATTTATATCTATAAAATAGGATATATGCCAACTACATACTAAAGGCAAAAGACCAATCTATTGCCGCAAACCATTCTGCAGTAATAGATGCACTCTCGGCTAAAACAAAAATGTCTCATGCATTATTCTAATGCAATACTTTCATCCCTGCAGGCTTTAACTTTGGCTACATTCTGCATTGTGACTATTGTGCAACAAGTCTGCTGAAACAGCACTGGGAATTAAATCCAGTTGCACAACACAGGCACAAGAACGTCTCTGTCGGGTGACGTCAGTCAACGGTTTGAATATAAGTAAAGTGCTACTGCCGATGTTACGATGAAACGGCATATAGTGCTACGACGCTAATACTTTCTTCTCACCAGCAGTGCAAGTACTGTTCTTATCGATCGCTTATTTGACATTTAGAATCGTCCAAAATTCTTTAAAAATGGTTTCAACCAAGGAATTTGAATACTACGTGGTTCAACAATGGATAAAACCATTTTTAACAAATTTTTGACGATTCTAAATGTCAATTAAGCGATCGATAAGAACAGTGCTTGCACTGCTGGCTTGTTAACTAGGCGATTAGCATCTCCAACCACGGTATTTTGGTGCTATCAGCCAACCAGTGAACACAGACGTGTGGTGAAAGGTGCTACTCGCCTCGCTACAAGCCTGTTGCGAACAAAGTATGTGACGGTGGCAAGGTGTGTGATGACGTTGACAAGGTGTGTGATGACGGTGTTATGTGATTTCTATGTACTCTTACGATGATCTATGATAACTAACAAAACCAGACGTATCTACAAATGTGATCTCTGAGCACGGAGGACAGCCCTATAGATCTCTTGGATCTCAATGGCTACTCTCAGCAATTGATTACGATCCTAATCTTGATTTAGATGGAATTTTAACAGAAATCCTTTGTCCAAATGCCAACCAAATTGCTTTTCTTTGTCTTTTCAAGTGCTTGAAGTTGGAATACTGTTTGTTACTTATGTTGGTATTTTGTGAAAACTGTTTATAAGAGCATGCAACGTTAAACTCTGTATCTGTCTTGTGCCGTAAAACAAAGTGGATACTGCTGCTTTATGACTCTAGTACGAATGTTACGTGATATTGTCAAACTTATTTCATATTTTTCAAACTGGAACTTTATTTAAAAAAATAACTTACATTTAAGGAACATATAAATCTTGATGTGACTCAATTTTTAATTTGTTTTATAGTGTTTACTACCCCCCGGTTTCTGAAAGCATGATCAACACTAATCAGCTGTCATCTCACTTGGAACCTCTTTCTAATTTGAAGTAAAAGCTGTGTACCAAGTGACTTGACAACCGATTAGTATTATTCGAGCTTTCAGAAACCTCCCGGTTAAGTATTGTAAAACACCGAGAGACTTAAAAAGATAAAAAGTAACCCACTCATGTATATAAATACAAAAAAACATTTTGGATAAAATGATCTCCAAAATATTTTTTTTTCCTTCCCTTTTTCTCCGTTTTAACTTCGCTTGGGGCTAGGTGGTGCACTCAATCAATCACATCGCTAAATGGTCATTTATTTTAATCTTAGTGGAGACATTTTGGTTATTATGATACTATTTCTGGTTGACGACCTCAGTGGCGCAGCGGGCGAGAGTCAGCCTGCGACGCAAGATATTGAGGGTTCGATTCCCGAAAAATTGTGTATGATCTGCAGAAATTTGTTCCGTTGGTCTGGGTGTTTTCTATGTATATAAAAAAAACTACCCATGAGGGTATATAATATAAATAACTATATCAGTTACTTAGTACCCCTAACACAAGCTATGAGTAACTTACTTTGGGACTAGATGGTGCTGCGTGGATTGCCCAGCATTATTTATTCATTTTATTTATTAATATGTTGGCGATCCGCGGCAAGCGATACCAACATCGTCGTGTGATTCACAAAGATCGTATTCTAGGCAAGCAACGCGTGCAATTTCAATTTACACACGTAGGTTCATAGAATTAAAGTTGAAATTGCATTATTTCATAGTAGCAGTTATACTTTGGTGCATTTACAAGTCAGAACTGGATCAACCGAGACTGATAATTCACTGTCTTCGTGCTACAAACACACACCAACAGTAGCTAACACTTGAAACCATTTGAAATCGAGCGTGCGTACAACAAACTCGAGGAGCTCTAATTTTCATTGTCCCCATAGAGGCCTACTTTGACGTTCAAAACACATCACCTACAGCGGAATTCCCAAGCCATTTTGAGCCTTAAAATATATGCATAGGAGGCAAAATCGCTTCTAATTTTTGGCAAAACAAGAGTGTCAAACAGTATACTAGGCATTTGAGAGGCATTTGTACTACTCCGGTCACGTTTGACAAAGACGAGACACACAGATCTCTAACGAATGTTTGCTTTCTCTTTGTCGCTTTGTACCAGACTACATTATGAAGGCTGCATCTGTTTTGATTTGAATATCGTCAAAAGCTTTTGAATTTAGAACTGTGGCTGTGGATTGAGATGAAATACCAGTTAGGTAATGGCCTCTGCTTATTTTTTTTTTGGATAATCTAAGCAATTATTCATTCGAAGTCTCTTTAGAAGTAACCAGATACTACTATGAGTTAGTATTTACAGCTTAATTTGCTCTCATAGCGTTCAATAAAAATTCATTCATTGTTTCATGTGTGTTAAATAGGTCATAAGGAGTAATGTGTTTTAAATAGGCTATAACGTCCAGGACATGAGCTCTGTTGGGACATAACAATGTGGTTATGCTTTAAGCTAATTGGAATAAGGTACAGCTATTGATGTAGATTATTATTATTATTAGGCACCTACGTCGTAGGTGCTACGACGTAGGTGCGTAGCATAAGTTACATTTTCAAACTTTTCCTACTAATATTATAAACGTGAAAGTTTGTGAGTATGGATGGATGGATGTTTGTTACTCTTTCACGCCGGAACAGCTGAACGGATCTGGATGAAACTTGGCAGAGAGATACATTATAGTCTACGTCTACAATAACACATAGGCTACTTTTTATCCCGTGGGAATACCGGGATTTAAATCTGCGCGGATGAAACCGCAGGGCGCAACTAGTAACTAATATTTAGAATAGATATAGCTCTGATATCTGATTTCACCAACCTGTCTAAGATTTACAATTGACTAAAAGGGCGTTAAATAATTCAAAATGGACGCGTTTGATATCTAAGATTAGATTTAATGATTTAAAGTAACTAACAGGGCATGGCGAAATTAGCTCTAAATTTAGTTATCCTAATAAAAGTTGCACAGATTCTCTTGAAAATAGACATTTTTTTGTAGATGATAATCAAAGAAATAATTTACATTTGAAATTTTCAGCTACATTTTTTTAAGTGCCTATTTTCCTTTATTTTCTTACAATGACCCTTAATCATATTGTTATTGAACTTATCACTGTCACTTTCATGTCGACGAATAGACTGACGTGACTAGAAAGAAACTTATCTACAAAGAGTATAATCTCTGAATCACTTGACATTGGCAAGATTGTCTACGACAGGAGCCATAAAAAGAAGAAAGAAGAGAGAATAGACTTACGACCAATTCGAATAAGACTATAGAAATATAATTATGTACTTCTAAAAAAACACAAAAAAATATAGAGCAATAAAAGCAAGCGAAAGCATCAAATATAAAATTATATTAAATTATAGCAGCAAATTATAGAGAAGTAAGCGTTTTCAGGCCATAAAATAAGTTGATTGTTGGCCCGAAAAATGTAAGTTTCCTTATTCCTTTATTTTTTACTAGTTTATATTTATGAATTACTAGCTGGTACCCGCGACTTCGTCTGCGTACTTTTAATCTCTTCATCTCTTTTTTTCGCAATAAAAGGTAGCCTATGTTCTTTCTCAGGGTCTAAAGATTGTCTGTGCCAAATTTCATCAAAATCGGTTGAGAGGTTTAAGCGGGAAAGCGTAACAGACAGACAGACAGACAGACAGAGTTACTTTCGCATTTATAATATTAGTTGGGATTGCACACAATTAGAACATACAGTAAACTTAAATAAAAAACATGTACAAAGGCGAGCTTAACCCTAAAAAGAGTTCTCTTCCAGCAAACCTTGAAGGATTGTGAGAAATTTAAATTAGAGGTGGGTGCGTGTACAACATGAGATAGAAAATAAATAAATTATATTAGGTAGTTACATATTACTATTATTAAAAAAAAAAGATAAAATAAATAAATCTACACAAGACTTATGTACTAAAACATACATATAGCTTATACTTATATACAAAATATAATATACTTAATATATACCTACTTCCTTACGATCTACCTACCTACCTACCTACTTCCTCGTGCTATACTCATAGAAAAGTGTTTCAAGTGTCTCCGATCAGTCAAAACAGACAGCAATGTTGTTCAATAGAAAGTCAATATTAAATAGCTCAAGGACTCTTCTTACAGAATTGAAGTTCGATCCTAATTGGCTTACTTGCTTTGTGTAATTGAACAATGAATTAAATATGAAATTCAAACCATAGTTATTGAACTACCAAGTACACTAGAGAATCAGCCAATTATTTAGGAGCAGATAATTATACCAAAACTAGCTGATCCCGCGGCTTTGCTCGCGCTCGTTTACTTTGAAAATCTCATACAAACTTTCATCCCCTATTTTATCCCCTTGGGGGTAAAATTGATCAAAATCCTTTCTTAGCGGATGCCTACGTCATAACATCTACCTGCATGCCAAATTTCAGCCCGATCCGTCCAGTGGTTTGGGCTGTCCGTTGATAGATCACTATGTCAGTCAGTCAGTCAGTCAGTCAGTCACCTTTGAGTTATATATATTTATAGATGTATTTAGATAACGCAAAAGCAAAAAGTATATTATTAAAATATAATTCTTAAGTGTGTTTGATATCTAATGGGATTCAACTTAAGGCAAACATGTGCCTGTAATTTCACCATTAACCACACCATTCAAACCAAAACATATCAATGCTGCTCAAAGTTAGCTCTACCACTGTACATTATGTCATTACATAATTAGTAAGAGATGGCAAGGCTATAATAATCAAAGCTTCTCACAGACTGCTATACAATGGACAAAGTAGGTATCTAACCCCCGCTTTCTGAATGCGCGATCAACACTAATCGGCTGTCAAGTCACTGGCTATCTCTTTCTAATTTGAAGTAAAAGCTGAAATAGCAAGTGATTTGACAGCCGATTAGTGTTGATCGAGCTTTCAGAAACCGGGTGTAAGACTTGTGATTTTAACAGTATGTTTATTGCAGTATGCAAGCGTATACAGTATAAATAGTACCTGTACACATCGAACGCTCATTAAAAAAGACATTCATAATAATTCCCCGAGGGAGTAATCGCACAGAAGAAATGCGAAGGATCATTATCGCTCATACTGATACAATTTTACATCTATATTTACGAACGTGAAATCTATTCACTCGTTGCGAAATTTCCTGGCTCATAGAATAACAGGATCTAAGAGGTTTACAAGATTGATAAGTCAAGTCGACTTGGTATTACATGGATTTTACAACTTTTTACGGTAGAAAAACTGAGTTTTGAGACTTTTTTTTACAAGTTATGTTTTTAGGGCATACCATTTTATTTGAGTAATGTCTGTAGTTTATTTCATTATTAAAACGTAGTGTAAAGTATACCTTTACACTACATTTTAATTACACTACACCGGTTTCTAGCAGTGGGGTAAAAAAAAACTGATATTTAACCCTAGTATCTGAGTATTAACTTTATATAACCGACCCGTGCTACAAAACGTGGTCTAAAAGTAATACCAGGATTGGTACTAAGATTTTACCATCCCATCATTGTCAAAACTCGGTATCAAACCTGGTTCATACCATGGAACACGTTTTGTAATGTGAGGAAAAGGTTTAAGTTATGCCGAGTGGGGCCCAAATGGAGCCTCGGCTTCGGGGAAGCATTTAAATCGTTCAGATTGGGCTTTAACTAATTGCCTATCTTTTAAAAGGATACGGGGATTAGCAACCGATTGCTTTTTGCAATTCGTACTTTGTTTCTACAACCCTGCAAAATGTTTCAAAATAAGTACCAAGTTACGAAATAAAAACTATTTACATTCTATATCTTACGTTTTTCAGGTTTATTTCTGTGACATTTAAAATATTTTATTGTAATTCAATAGATATCCAAACCTTTAATTATGATAATCCCTTTCACCCACGATAAGAGCCTAAAGCTTAGTGGGGCTTGAACGAGACAGACTTTAGGCACCTACGTTTTTTTTTGTTTTCTGGCTTTGTTATGTATTATTTTTTTATAAATTATTCATGAATGTGATGTTGGTTATTGATATTATAGCAAATGAGGGTCATCATCATCGGTCAGTTTTTGAAGAACGCCCCATCCTAAGTTTCCTTTGTTGGAGTTATTTATTTCTCTTAACGATCAGATTATAAAACTATACCTAATCTAAACTGCTGTCTGATGTCATCTGTGCTGTCCATCTGTTTCAATTGACGTGTGAGGAGAGATTCGTCCAGTGTTTCTCCTGCGAATCTATTCGCTAAGTTATAAGTTTGATTTCATAAATATAATTTAATTTCGTTTTCACAAATCACGTACGTTATATGTTTATTTTTGAAATCTAGCAAATTAAGCCTGAATATGAAAAAGTCTGGGCTTGCTAAAAGAACTTCAACGCTCGCTCGACCATACGTAACGTGGGGTCGGTCTGCGCTTGTCATACTTATTAAATCACAAAAAGCGCTTCAAGCGATATGTTCAAAGTGTTTTTTATGCTGATGTTATTTTTTCATTAGCAAAGGGTTTAGGGTTTTTACATTATATATTTCAAAAGAGTTTTGTCTGTAATAATGTCCTTTGTAGCCATACAAAATAAAGAAAAAATATTTCACAATTTCACACTATTTAAAATTTAATGAACCTAGATCGACCTTTTTAGAATTGAAGACAAGCAAGCATTGAGTTATACTTTGAAAGTTCGTATATTTTATGTGAGTCTCAGACGTAATAAAAACTAAGGACAGACTTCTGTGAACAGCAAAGTGAAGCCAGTTTTCTAAAGATGTGTTGCGGTCAAACTACGCCTCGCCCCGTGTACATACACAACTAAACGCACACACACAGAAAAGTGAAGCTAGTTTTCTAAAGATGTGTTGCGTGGGCCGATTTGGTGTGTGCGTGCGAGGCGTAGTTTGACCGGCTTCCCTTTGCTGTGCACAGAAGTCCGTCTTTTAGTTTTTATTTGGTCTGAGATGTGAGTGTATTAAATAACCTGCATTTTTTTGCAAAGCTCTCATTGGTCAAAATAAAACTAAAATGATCTGGGTTTTGCATTATATTACATACTGACGACATTTACAGTGGACAATGTAATTTTTCAGTATAACTCATCATTATAAATTTAATTTCCTTCTCGGAGCTTTTCTTCTCTCTCGTTTGTACCTATTTTACTTCATGATCATCATGAATAAGTCCACGTCAGATTATACAAGTTTCTCAGGGAGGAGTCCTTAGGAAGGGTTTACCTATTTTGTTTGCTCCTATTTATCTGCCTACATACAAACCCATTTGCACATTGAAACCTACGTACATACATGCATGGCATGGCTAGCACCAATTATCAAGGACGTAGATAGATACTAAATTCAAGCAGACTGAATGTACGCTGTAGGCACTGTACGTAAAGCCACACAAGAATTCATGCATAGAAAAACAGTCTTTACTTCACTCGCGTTAGATTCAAAGGACTTTACTTGTGAGGTAAACTGTACGTTTCCGATTCCAAGCCAACTAAGCGGATAGTGGCGCCGATTGATACATGATTCTGTTTTCGATGTACGATTTGTGGTGCTCCAGAGGTCTCCTGCTTCACATTGATTTGTAACCTTGCCTAAATTCCAGGTGAAAAATTGGCTTGTCAAAATTTGGGATCTCCGTGCTTTGGAATAGATGCTCCGTCATTTATCGTATGTGGAACATGGTTGAGATGTCGTTTTAAATCACTTTCGACAGCGGTCATCCGCTGTCGAATAAAAAAAAACGTCCAACTCTTTAATCTGCAAAGATTGTAAATTACTTCATGCAGCGTCAAAACCATCAAAGTATTAAACTACCGGCGCGGTTTTGGATATTTTTGGTTGCAACCATAGTGATCTTATTTTACTGTTTTGCAATTCACATTTATTGCAACAATTTGGAAAAGATTGTACCTTCATTGTTCAACGGAGTAAAAATTCAAACAAAGCTAACAAGCGAAATGCGAATCCTCAATCTGCTTGCTGCGTTATTCCTGTTGTGAATGAAGCTTTGTCAATTCCGAATCCGAATCAGAAACAGCAAAATCAAATCAATGTATGAGAAATGTGGTCTGAGGCTTACCTGCAAGCTGAATAAAACATTCCACGCGTCTTAACGTATCCAGTACAAACATGATAATCTTGGCACGGATGTCGCACGTGAGCGTGACTTCGATAGGACGAAAACAAATCTCTGCATTCTAAGGAGATGCGTGCACATGCGACATTTATATTCCTTTCTTTAAATTCAAAGGCGCCTTCAAAAAAAACTTTAAAAATGCCGCAAAGTGCAGCGCGCCTGCAGCGCTACCGCCGCGCTGCAACCGCTTGGTTCGAGCATCACAGTGTTGTACTTACTCACGATGGACTCAACCTTATCGATAAATTCTTCAAACAAAAACTACATGCACATCGTCACTAGTTGATCGAAACAGTCACGCGTTTTTCATTCATATGGATCAACAAAGCAGCGCGGGTCATTGCCTCTAATTTAAGGGCGCCCTAGCTGAGAGCACTGGTTCGGTTCGTACCTTCGGTCGTGGGTTCTGTACTCACGCAGATTTAAACCGGTATTCCCACGGGATAAAAAGTATCCAATGTGCTATTTCAGACTATAATCTATGTCTCTGCCAAGTTTTAGCTAGATCCGTTTAGCCATCCTGCGTGAAAGAGTAACAAACATCCGTCCATCCAACCATCCATACTTACAAACTTTCACGTTTATAATACTAGCGGTTATACCCCGTTCCCGTTATTTTTTCGGGATAAAAAGTAGCCTGTAACTTAATCCAGGTTATTAACTATATTCTATTCTATTTAAAAAAATTATTCTAATCGGTTCAGTAGTTTTTACGTGAAAGAGTAGCAAACATACTTACAAACTTTCGAGTTTATAATATTAGTAGGATTAGTAGGATAGGAAAGTAGGATTATTACGTGAAATAACTATTATACCTTAGTACAATAAAACACAAAAAATGCAACCGGACGTCGCACGCAGGTATGCACCACTCTTCATTTCAGTCAGCGTAAAGAAAGTATTGAAACGTGCTTAGAGTTTTGTGAATTTCAAATCCATTCGCTGGATATGAAGCTAGAGTTATTCAATATCCTTAGTTACCTATTCACTGAAAATCCCCGAGATATTACAAGTTTTCAACATGCCTCAGGTGGAAGTGGGAATAAATTCTCTTTGCGCGCTGATCGATGGCAGGTTTGAATTGAACACCTTACAGACTAATGTTTGGTTTGTATCTCGTATTAAATGGATAGTTTTTCATAAACGGGCATCATTTACATTACAGCTGCAATGGGATATGAATTGATAATGTTCGTAAGTACACTAGTACCTAGTGCTTTTAATATATTTCTAAATATTGTTTTCGATGATCTTGCATCTAATCAAGTATTTTTTGACTACAAGCTGATGGTACAGGCAGATGGCCCACCTGATGTTAAGTGGTAACAACTACCTATATAGAGCACTGGTCTCTAAGACACGCATGACAGGAACGTGGCTTACAATGCGCTGCCCTGCGTCCATACTCGAAGCAAATAGATGCTAAGCCACATCATCATCAGCCTACAGAAGTCCACAGCTGAACATAGGCCCTCCCTAAATGTTTCCAGGAAGAACGATTCCGAGCCCTTTCCATCCACCGACTTCCCGCGCCGTTAGCTGTTTCGCTAAGCCACAATGACAAGGACCCGTAATTTCTCAGGCAACCACACTTAATATTGGTTGCTATGGATGAAATATTATCTGTCTGCAAAATGTGACAAAATTTTATATTTGATAGACCTCTGACTATTCTCTATAGATATCCTTATATAATATTGATTTGATACTTGGTAATAATAGAATAGATCACGGATATCTTTAGACTAAAACAAATCTTAGCGGATATATTGGTATCCAAGTCACGAAGCATAGGTAGGTACTGTTTGTTTATGTATAATTATTTTCCCTATTTCAATTCACACATCGGCAATTAATAAAATTCGATCCATGCTCGTCCTTCATTGGTTTAATCAAGTTTAATCATTGCTTACCTTCTGATAGATTTATCTAAGTCAGGTTAAGGAATAACAAAAAGTATACGTCTTTATCTCTCATCGTAAAACAGCTCCTAATGACTACAAAAACTACAGCAGTTATCAACTTATTAAGGCATTAACACAAGTATGGTTCACGCTATAAACGGAACTGAAACGGACACAAACAAACAACACCACAGAGTGCCACAGACAGACAACACTCATAACGACGGCACTCCTGTTTTTGCCGGAACAGACCGAATAAAATATGGCACTGACTATTTATGTAGTCCGTAGTTTCAGCGGAATGGATGTACCGCTTTTTGCACTAAGAACACAACAGCTCTCGGTGCAAAAAGTACATTCATTCCACATGCTGCTTGACTTTATGATATCTTTATTATATTTTGCGTTGAAATAGGCTTGCCGTTGTTCGAAGAGTCTTAAACATTGCGTGAATTCATATTGCCACGATATAGTTTACCACGTCGGAAGCGAAAATATTACATTTATACATTTACCTCGGGCAGTTAGTATCTCTCCAAACAGTCTGGAATTCTGGATAAATAAATCTCAAAACGCACTAAAAACACCAAACTGATACATCTGAAAACTAAGACATTTCAAAATAATCCTTTAGATTCAACTAAATTTAATGCCCTTTCGATTTTATTTGACTACCGAATACTTACAAGATCTGTTGAAGTGTAACATAACAACGGCACTTAAGCACGAACTCCAGGGGCATGTACAATTGTACATTCTTCCAATCCAGACCTACGTACGGCTCGCAGACTTTATCTTTGACAAGCATCCAAAGGTCCAAGCCCGGTTTTACCAGCAGACGAAATAGTGCAGTTTTCTTGGAGTACAAGTTGACTTCATTCGCCACCAAACTTCGCTCCAAGATTAGAACCTAAACTAAAATAGACTGGCCCAGTCTGTCCCACTCACCACCCATGTCTGTTGCATGCCTGACGCACTGTGTGCGAAACTATATTATTGTGAAGACCTGAAATAGAGGCGCCCAAGGACTTACAACTGGTGACACAAGACTGCGATTCATATGAACCGGTTAGCTTGCAACACTATAAAAGTTGCTAAGGACTTTTAGAGCACAGTTTTAGGATTCTCAGAGCAAAATGTTGGAGTTGTATCTTTTATCGAACGTTGAATTTTTACGGCGACGTCAGTCGTCACTTGCCAAGAAGTGTCTCTCTGTGGTTTACTGCTCCCGAGGGTATTTGTGAATTTTCCAAGCTTACTGTGTTTAATTGCAGGATTCGGTTTGCACATGCGGCTTATCTCTGTCATAAAAAACGTAAAAAGACATTTTCCTGCATAAAATTTCGTGAAAAATATAGAAGACCAAAACCTTTGCCCGTTTTGGAACATTTTATCGTCCTCATTTGTCCGATTTAACTCCTACTAGCTACGATCAAATGGGAGAAAATAAAAATAACAACCCACCAACTTACATGCAGTTAAGATCAACGGTTTGTAAATGATGCTCGAAAAAACATAATTATTATTGCATCGCAAATCGCTCAATAAGTTGATTTTCACTAAGATCTTCACTTGATTCGTTCTCTCAATTAGGTACTCAAGTGGTTTGAATACAAGAAATAGCTTTGTCAATAGGTACATTACAAGACAGATGCCAGTTAAGCTCGTAGACATCACGACATCTCAGTGCAAACCACTAGTATGTATTGATGTTTGCAAATTGGACAGATTTAATTATAGGGACGAACTGCAAATTCTATGCTTGATGCCCCGAGCTTCAGATAAATTGAACGGTACACTTGACCGTGTATATACGACAACCGGATTTACAGCTACACCCTCTTATCGCCAACGGGGTCGATGTAGACCCACTTTTCACAATTTTCTCGGCCGCGGCTAGCTCGAGTTCGTACCTAGGAAAATTCGCTTTGCCTCAACTTTTATGCTGTGGACAGCAAAGGAGTGGAATTATTTATTTGTAACGTCTGTTTCGTACGTTCTGTCTGTTTTTATTAGTCAATTATGGGTGACCGAAGAGGTGAAGTTTATGCTTAAAATAATAGTCTAATAAAAATAGGTCTCTCCCAATACCATAAGGCTTGTCTTCGGCTCTTCTCATCCAGTATTTGCCAGCTTATACTTCGCAGATCTATACGCAATAGAGCAACCTTGCTGTATCTAGTTATAACTAGATAATATTATATCTAAGTGTATAATCGTAAGTCAGATGAAGCCGCACTCAAAATAAGCATCTGTTCTCTTGCAGTAACACCTGATAGTTTCGTCTCCACACTACTGTATCAAACCTCAATTGTGTCCTTTGTAAATGAAATGCGGGACAAACGGACGTTCTGGAAATTCAGAGTTTGCTAACAAAACGCGGTCGTACTGTGTTTCAACAGTTTTCGCCTACTGTCAGGTAGTGGGTAGCCGACACTTGTTTTATGAGGTTCAAGCACTGGTTTCTAATGCTTCTGACTGATGAGCGAGTCCGTAAATAGAAGGTAACCCTTTAAGCTCTCCTCATCAGCCCTTCAGACGTAAAACGTTCTTTCTGCAAGAAATATATGAACCCCCATATATTTGGCTAAAAAGCACTAGAAGATAAACACAAGTGAGATTATAAGTACAAAGGTCTGTCTCCGTTTAAAAATACCAAACTGCTCTCACAGACTGAACAAAAGTCACCAAATGTTTGTCTTTTTTATGAAAATAATTGTAATTTCCCCTACAATTTCTCAGAATTTCGTTTGCGATCCAGCATGTCTAGAATACCGCTACCTACAGATATACATAAGCTTCAAGTGCAGTGTGTGATTTGCTTTGACGTGTGTACAGAGGCACTGCAGTTGAGATTATAAGCTGGTCTCTGTGGGTTTGTGGTGGCTTCGTTAGGGTTCCCTAATAATGTAGCTTTGTGTATCACACAATAAAATAACAATAAGTAAATATTAAAGGACTTTCCACAGAGCACTATCTAGCCCCAAACTAAGCCAAAGCTTGATTGTAACCATGCAGATAGCTGATTTAATACGATCTAAACTTTTTTACGAAGTATTATCCGGGTTACATAGTAAACGTTTTGCTTAGTTTGGGGCTAGATAGTGCGGTGTCCACTAATATATTTTATTATTTACTACCAACAGAGCTGTGAAAGCTGTCAGCTTTTTCTCAACAACTAGAAGAGGTAGTATAAAAAATCACAGAAATAGCTCAGATGAAAAGCCACCCATCACCCATCCAAAATCTGCATGTCTCAGGTGGTTAAGCCAGCTGCTATACCTACTCTAATTTGAAAGCCCGAACTTCACTCCTAACCGCTTCAACTGTAGATACTTTGTAAATTTAACTATTTAAACTTTATTAAGAGGCTGACAACCGTTGAACAACTTCTCGTTTAAACATTTAACGTTTTTGAAATATAATGGAATGAAAGTTATGAAAAGATAGCTGCTTCAAAATTGAGTTAAAATTTTCCACCTATGTATAACATTCCATATAACTATTGCATGTTTCAGATAATAACATACAAAGGTTCTGTCATACAAATGCTAAATTAACTAAAACTAAATAACTAAAAAAATCGTTACCTTGTATTATGTAATTATACTCGCTGGTAATCAAACTTCTAGAAAGAAAAACTTAATTAAACTATTTTTCAAAAAAATTTAAAGGTACGAACGAGTAGTTTTTTTATGGTTGTCAGCCTTTTAACCACTATTCAACGTAGGGTAATATCTCTGCGGTCGGTTCGGGTGAATAGCCGAATAGGCTCTTTTAGTGCCCCTTCGGGAATCTTCGGTTGTTCTACGAATAAACAATGTATGTATTTTTCACGAACTATATATGTATTCCGACTTGAGGCAGTTTCTAGCAGCATAATTGGTATAATTATTATGTATTGTGCGTTTCTTTTTCTTGACGTGACCCTAGTTCTTTCAAAACAGTGTGGTAAAATGTAAGTACGCCTCGTAACGGCTCCTTTCCTAAAATTGTATGCATTGTATTGATGTAGTAGCATCTACAAATTGACATGTTTTTTGCTTGTGATAATGTTGAACACAATGTTGGTGTATTTCAGAATGCTATTTCACTTAGTAATTATTATTGAAATCCTCAAGTCGTTCAATAATATTCAAATAATATATTTTGATCTTCTAATCTACTAAAATTTGGAATGGCCGAGCGAGTGGCGATCTCGTGAGTTCAATAGCTGGCCAAAGTGTATTTAGTTTTATCCTGAGCTGTGAGCCTGAGCTGTCTGCAATCCAGGCCATAGACTTTACAATTAGAGATTAAACAGAAAAACGTAAGAAAAACAACAAATATAAGCATTCACATAGAAATCCATTAAAACAATGCCAACCCTCCAATCCGTGACCTATATCGATAGGAACATCGACAAACACTTTAGGAATGAAAACTGAATGCTTGCAAACACTGTAAGCACTACAAAGGTAGGCACTGAGTGAAGGAAAAATAACAATATCCTTAGACAACACGGTTAACTTCTTGGAATTTCAACCTTATCATCCTGGGATTAAGGCGACGCGCTTTATTTCGTCAAAGTGATGCAAAGGCGTTGCTCGTTTCAAAGAAAATGCTATTCGAGGGGCATGTCAACAGTGTTTCTTGAGACGTTGCGAGTAGAATGGTTCGTTAATTTACTATGTCAGCGTAGAGTTATGAAATAATTGTTCGCTAGAATTCAGTGTGTTATAAAGGATTTACGTGTTATTTTTTCCGCTGTTTAATCTGCACTCAGCCTTTGCAGGAAAAAACATGTTTTTCTCTAAAGCTTTTATAAAATTCTGAAATAAATTTTTATTCTGCTTTCTAATTATTTAAAGCTTTGTATGGAATATTTTTCTACGTATTCTTTGAAGTACCGGGTTTTTTGTGTTGGTTTTGTTTCCTTATCTTTTATATTATCTTTTTCTAGATTGTGCATGGGTTCCGTCTACTCGTAGTGATCCGTAATAGTAATGTTATATATGTTACCATTACTAATACGGATCACTACGCGTATGTAGCCTACACACTAGCTATTAAAGTTCGATTCTGCTTCTAGAAAAGTCATAGCTACTGTAAAATAAATTATAGTAGTTTACTCAAGTACCTAGGTAATTTCTAATGACGTGGCTTAACATGATGAGCAAGCACAAATCAACTGTGAATGTTTATGCACCTAATTTTGAAGGCAGCAAAGCTTACAATTCAGGTCACGAATTCAGTGCGTGCTTTGTTTACGTGTCGCTAATAAGTGACACTGTACAATTTTCACATCGTACATACTTGTAGCGGTGAAATTACTCATTTAAGTGTGTGGTACAACGGTATTTGAATATGCTTTTATTTAAATTTTCAGTCGCTTTAAAGGAAAATAAATAGGAGAAAACTTATTTTCTAAAGCAGCCCATAAAATAAATGAAATGACATAACCATTTTCGTATCTATAACACACTAGCTGCGCCCTGTGGTTTCACCCGCGTAGTTTTAAAAACTGGTATTCTAACGGGTTTAAAGTAGCCTATGTGCTATTCCGAAATATAACCTATCTCTGTGTCAAATTTCATCTAGATCCGATCAGCCGTTCTTGCGTGATAGACAAACATCAAAACTTTCAGATTTATAATATTAGTGAGATAGTTTTTTCTTGAAGAATAACCCGTTGATTGACTATAAAGAGCTTGAAGATACCTATTCACTCATAGACATAGACAGAAATTTATTAGCCAAAATAACACACATACACATACAAAACATAAAAAAAGAAATGACAAACAGTTAATAATAATAACAGTAGGTAGGTATGTAGGTGTTTGTGTGCTGCAGCAGCAAAAGGGTCTCGACTCAGCGTATGCCTCACCACTAATTTTGTAGCCCATGCCCAGAAGAGACAGTAGTTTGTAGTGGTCAGGAGAACAGATGACGATATTATGAGTTCCACTCCTCAGTGGTTTGCATAGAAGCTAGAAGCGAAACGCTTGGTAGGCACGTATCGACATAATTCATTACCTAATTTTTAAAAGCTACCAGAGTAGAATAATTAGAGAAAAGCTCAAACATTAAAATAATTTGGTTCATTCCCACAACCCAATAGCATTCCATATAAATACGATAAATTAGAGAAATTCCAACTGGCATGCTAACATTTTAAATTTTATGTGCATTATTGGTCTCTCTGCTAATAAACCGGAAAAGGCGCTATTTTACTTCTCTCTCGCACACATTTGTTTGTAGTATATTCAGAAAAACTTAATTTTTTTGTTGAGTGTATGTATTTTGTGCAATATTAAGTAATAAAAGAAAACAAAAACAGCTTCACAAATTTTGATCGCCAGTCACGGTAGTTATCTCCTCAGGATCTCTTATTACCAAGTACTAACTTCAGGTTCTTTGAGGACGACTAAATGGGGTAATCAGAGGTATGTCCGAATATTTACATTTGGCACCACATTTGAGTGATTTTAAATCGTTCTAAAATTTGAAATGCGCAAGTGAGAATTACTTTGATGTCAGCCCCAAAGGTGACAAAGTTAGGCTCCGTACGGCATAGTGGAGGTCAACGCTACGTCAACATTTAGGAGAATTACAGAGTATGCGTATTTTCCACGCTCTTTTTTTCCTTATAAATGCACCGCAAGATGACACACGCCACTTTGTCAATCTCGTACGAATGCTCGTCTACGTACAAAGCGAGTACAAAGCGAGTACAAAACGAGTACAAAGCGAGTACAAAGCGAGTATAAAGCGAGTAAAAGGCGGGTACAAAGCGAGTACAACGCTAGAACAAAGCAAGCATCAAGTACAAAGCTAGTACAAAGCGAGTACAAAGCAAGCAAGTACAAAGCAAGCAAGTACAAAGCAAGGACAAAACGAGTACAAAGCGAGTACAAAGCTAATACAAAGCGAGTACAAAGCAAGTAAAATCAAGCACAAAGCGCAAAGAACGTAGGTTAGACTGTCAAAGCCAATTTTTTTATCCCATACCTAGGTCAAACTAGTTTGAGCGAACTTGTATTTAAGGTACGCACGACGCTCGTTCAGTTTAATGAAAATGTATGCATAAACTTACGTAAAGTAAACCCAATCTGCAACTGCTGTAGGTCAAAGGCTGGCTATCAGACAAATGAAAAGCGTCTGGGGGCTGAACGACGTCAGACCTACGTCAAGTAGTAATTACGATTTACCACCTCTCCGGTCAACGAAACAAATCACTGTCACTTTATGGCAGAGCTAATTTACTGCAAAATTACTTTGGGAACGATAAGGAACAGAATCTGTATTTTTTTTATTAATAAAACATACTATCCACTAATGAGACATGCAAATGGCCCCCCTGACCTTAATTGGTGATCCTATAACAAACCATTGCCCATGCACCAAGAATGTAGGTACGTACCCTTAGTTGCCCTACGTCCATCAATTTGAGATATACCAGATGTTAAGCTTCCTCTGCCTATAATTTTCCTGAGGTCTAAAACTTTTTGTTTGAATAATACTTACTGCTACTTACTGACCTATAATAATATTTAAGACACGTGATGGCCAACCGCGATCTCTTGAAGCATTCTTATTTCAATATTACTTTACTTTTTGATCATAAAGCTGACTCTATGCAGTTGATTATAAGACATTGACATAAAAGTAATATTGAAACAAGAATGCTTCAAGAGATCGCGGTTGGCCCTCTGTAATAGGTAATAAAATATTATAGGTAAGGTAATGGGTAAGGTAAGTACCCACTTTCACTTAAAATAATGGTCATGTTTTTAGAGATACCTACTATCTTTATGGTGAAATAAAAACCTATAATTTCACCGGCTACCTAAAACCGGACACCGGACACTTTTATTTTATTTATTCAATGTCGTTGCTAATGCTAATGTCAAGCTAACGCGTGTGTGTGTCTCCAGCTTCCTCATATTGAAAATGTAATTTCTATAAATGCCAATATTTAAAGCATAATTAGTGCACTCATAGATTTGAATCATAATTTAGCTGCCAAATAAACAACGATGCTATAAGCTTATAATAGTGTGTAAGCTGGAGTAACATGTCTCCAGCTGCCTCAGTCAGTGTGGGCAAACGGCTAATGATAGAGATATATAGTAAACGCAAGGATTTAGTACCTATTTAGTGCACCTGGTACCAAAAATTTCAGGTCTGTAGCTAGGAAACTCTTCGAGTTATAAGACTTGATCAACGTGTAAGCTGGAGTAACGATACGTGAAAAAGCATATGCTCGTTCTCTGGAATGGCTGGAGCTAGCAGGTTGCTTTAAGTCTCCAGATTTAGTACCAAACGAATTAGCGAGGTACCAAATATTTGAAGTGTTTCTGTTCAAAACTCTATGAGTTACAAGCTTTTCCAGCTTTTTTTGTTTGTCCAACTTGCACATGTTGGATCTCAGCAACCACAATAGGTACAGACTCGGTTGATGTCTCTGAACCGAGCTATGAATTAGTGCACTCGGTACCAAAAATTTGGAATCTCTAGGACAAGCAGTTCTGTTGTAATCAGCAAAATAACATCCAAGGAATTTGAATACAGACAGATATATTCAAATTCCTTGATTGCATCAGTAGGTACGAGTGTGACGCATTCGCTGTAGTGACAGAGATAGAGCTACTATCAACTGAAGGCTGGTCGAAATGGAACTATCTGGTATTCTGTAACTCATCACAATATTAGTTATTTTGCTGATTACAACAGAACTGCTTGTCCTAGAGATTCCAAATTTTTGGTACCGAGTGCACTAATTCATAGCTCGGTTCAGAGACATCAACCGAGTCTGTACCTATTGTGGTTGCTGAGATCCAACATGTGCAAGTTGGACAAACAAAAAAAGCTGGAAAAGCTTGTAACTCATAGAGTTTTGAACAGAAACACTTCAAATATTTGGTACCTCGCTAATTCGTTTGGTACTAAATCTGGAGACTTAAAGCAACCTGCTAGCTCCAGCCATTCCAGAGAACGAGCATATGCTTTTTCACGTACCGTTACTCCAGCTTACACGTTAATGAAGTCTTATAACTCGAAGAGTTTCTTAGCTACAGACCTGAAATTTTTGGTACCAGGTGCACTAAATAGGTACTAAATCCTTGCGTTTACTATATATCTCTATCATTAGCCGTTTGCCCACACTGACTGAGGCAGCTGGAGACATGTTACTCCAGCTTACACACTATTATAAGCTTATAGCATCGTTGTTTATTTGGCAGCTAAATTATGATTCAAATCTATGAGTGCACTAATTATGCTTTAAATATTGGCATTTATAGAAATTACATTTTCAATATGAGGAAGCTGGAGACACACACACGCTAACGCTATCTGCCATTTAGCAGTGCGCCGTCGTAAACAAGCGTTTTAACCCTAGACACCTAACCTTCGTCGAATCGACGAGTACACAAAAGAAATATTGCTGTCTTTTTTCGGCGCACGCGCCGATCTTAGCGTCGTCGTTTGCCAACTCAGTGTTCACCAAGCTCTCTCGGGAAATGAGGGAATCCAGCGCGTAATTACTTTATTTCTTGATATATATATTGCGAAAATCGTCGTTTCGACGAATGGTTAGCTAGAAGGAATTAGGCACTTTAGCTGTACCTACATCTCATTTGATCTCTAAAACCAGTGCCATATAATATAAGGTATAAAATAATTATTTCTGTAGCAAAACATAACTTTACTGTTTTATTTACTAAAATAATACTTGGTTTATGTATTTAAGTAATAAAAATAACGGAAACATTTATAATTAGATGCTAAATAAGGGCTCAAAATTGCTCGTCGAATCGACGCCGACGTATGGTTAGGTTTAAAAGAGTATATGCGAAGGTTAGGTGTCCAGGGCTTTACCAATTTCATTCATATTTTTTCATGTTTTCTTATACTTCGAAGAAGGTTCTTACATTATAAAAATTAGGAAAATTGCGCAGAAGCAAAATAAAAGATATACATTTTCCCATACAAAATGTTCACGGGTTTTGTAACTGTCAAACATCTGACATTCATTAACTTTTAGGCGGTACGGTAAGTTCGCGGGGTCCACAGAGTACTGCATAAAACTCAAGACCCCTGCAAAAATCTAAGCCTTGAGAAACCTACTGGTGTAAAGCAAAAAGTCTGGAACTGTGGAGGACCAATTAGTAGCTACATTACTTTCAACCGCCCGGAAAAACTGTCAGTGTGAATACCAAAGGAGTTTTAATAACTGGACTTATTAATTTTTAAGTGGCTAAAAAATTCAAATTGAACAGGAGATGGACAAATGTGGCACCGTAGTGCCGCATTTATCGTTCCATGCAGCGGCGGCGCAGTGAAAATATACTGTTTTATTTATACTATTAATGCATTACTATTTCAATGTACAATTACAATGAAATACACATTCTAAAATATTGTACCCATCACTATTTAGTTAGAGATTTTAGTCTCATTTTTTATATATAAAATTGAAGTGAACATAATTATTGATTAATACGTTAGCGTATGGAATACAAAAATTAATGAAGGATACATATCATATGTATTTTTATTATTATGATAACATTGTATTATTTCATCAGGCCTAAGCTCAGAACAATATAGGTTAGTGAATGATAAGACCAACGCTTCCATAAGCCAACTATGCCCAGTCTCCTTTTTATAACGCGCAGCCAAGTAAAATTGCATTCTCTTGTTCTCCAAAAATTGTTCAATTACCAAGTTAAGGGCGCCTTCAGAGATATTTATTGTACAATTCCGTGTTGATAGGGTTAAGCCGAGTAAACTGGGGTGAATTTTAATGGCTGTTTTGTTATTTTGTTAATTTAAATATTTTCGCTTAATTAAAACTGTTTCTTGTATCTTTATTAGGCATCTGAAACAATCGAGAAACATCTCTGTGAGAAATTAGTTTGTATTTGAGTTATACTCCCTTCCTCTAGCAGCATTAAAGAAGACGTAGGTAACTGGTTTTATAATGTAAATATAACAGGTATTGTTGCAGTGTAAGGTAATAAAGGGGTCCTATACAATTCTAGACCCACCAATCCAGAGGCAAGACAAACACGCATCAAAACAATATTGTTGTTGTGTGGTGGTCCAAAATAAATTTAATTTTCTTTCTCTCTTTTATTAAAATAATTAAGCACTTTATAAAAAAAAACATTGTTTACAATTTTCTAGTTTTCTTAGACTCAATTTTATCACTTTAATAACGTTTCTCTAAATTATTGCTTTAATTATGCTATACAGACTCTTGTTTAGCAGAATGGCCCTATAAAATGTTTATCAACGTTATTTATACCCTGTTTAGTCTGATCTCGTTTTTAGGTGCTGTTAAACTGGGAGTAGAACTTGTTTTTATGGAATTTCTTTGTAGAAGTTTGGACGATTAGGTTTTTCCAGAATAATTTTAATAGACCACAAATAAAAAAGATGCCTTGGATCAAAACGGTACGAATTTAGAAAATATTTTAATGCTAAAAGATGATTTTAACCTAATTTATTAATCTACTTGGTATAAATCTATTTTTGTTTTCCACCCTCATCCTTTTAAAACAAGGCATCAAATAACACTCCGATCTCTCTAAAATATTTATTACCCTTCAAGGAAAAGCCTTTAAGGAACTTAACACTTCCGATACTTTGTTTATCTTCTTACCTAAGGTTTGTTTTCATGTGCCTTAATAACATTTTTTAGATTAAATTTAAACAAAAAAAACCAACCAATTCGTTTTAAATTTAAAAAATCTTGTCTTTCTTATGTCTCAAGAACAAGAAGAATTCAAGAAGAAGAAGATATGCCTCATGTTGGTGCAGGGCAGTGTATACGTTCCTTTAATGCGTGACTTACGAGGCATTGATTTTTTATAGTTGACGATTACAACTCATGTGGTAAACCATTTGCTTGTTTCATCAGTAAGAAGTAAAAATTTTTAAATTTAAATTTAGATATTGTTAATGTCGTGACCCACAAATCCGACGTTTCAGTATGAAAAGCATCCATCAGACTATGACGCCATCCATTTATCACCATCGAAAGGGTTGATTGAATACGGAGCGATCCCTCGCGGTGTCCTGTCGAAAACACTTTTGCATCAGATTAGAAGAGTTCTATAAATAAAATTTTATAGCATTATGACTTTTATTTGGCTACTGGCGTACTCGACTGCCATTGGAATCAGCTTAAAATGCCAAACTCCGATTGCATCCTGTTTCATAATTGTTTTGACAGTTACGCAACGGGAATTAAACAAATGAAACCGATACCGATAACCAATTGAGAACTAAAATTGGAGATACCGGATTGAGCAAGAGAATTTATTTTCAACTAGTTGCGCCCCGCGGTTTCACCCGCGAAGATTTAAAGTCCGGTATTCCCACGGGATAAAAAGTAGTCTATGTATTCCAGACTATAATACATCTCTCTGCCAAGTTTCATCTAGATCCGATCCGCCGTTCCGGCATGAAAGAGTAACAAACATCCATCCATCCATCCATACTTACAAACTTTCGCGTTTATAATAGTAGTAGGATAGATTCACTATTATAATATGAAATGTGACAGTCGTACTGTGCCAAATCACGTGAACAATACTACATATATTGAATGGAAACTTCTGGCAAAACACTTTTCGTTGGAGCGAACCTACAGACGACCAACAGTAAAACTCCATTCGAAAACTGAAACAAAAACAATCTTCACAAGTAATTGTGATATTCAAACCAACTTAAAACTTCCAACTCAGTTCCAAATAAATTCAAACTTTCAGCTACTTGCCAAGTTAAAAAGTGAGCTCAAAGTTATTTTTTATCCTTTTTCGTAATCAAGTTTACGCTTGACCAACAAGCATCAATCATTGTGTCATTTTCTGGCAGTAGACTTAGGAAAAATGGCTTCATCGACTTTACATCAACAGAATTTGAAAGTCATTAATCTTTCCAAGGGGATAATTTATATTATGAAACGGTTCATTTTTGTGTGATCTTTGTACAATATCGGGGTGACACTTGAAAGAGCTGGAGCTCTGGGGGTACACAATGTGATGGCTTTGGGAGTAAACTTTGTGTTTTCTTATAGCAGTTACCTAACAAATTGCGTCTTTTTTCAGTAAATCAAACACACGTGGCAAACGCGCGACTCTTCTTCTTCCTGCCCTTATCCCATCCCTTATCGTGAAAATATCAATTTTAGAGATGGGAATTTCATGTATCGATTCAACACGCGATAATGTACCACTACAGTCACACTATGAAATTGATTAAAACGCCGTAAAAGACAGTCTGTAGTAACATCGCGACTGAAACGCGAAAAAAAGGGCGTAAGCTTCGATTAATCTTAACAAACCGTGCGCTTTTACAAATAAATGTAATAAGTATGTATGCGCATGGAATTTAAAATTCAGCGGAATGTGGACATTAGCGATGGTACGCTTTCATAACATTATTATTTTATCCGGCCAGTCGAGAGTTGCACTGTACCGTAAAACATTAAGGCGTTGACAACACTTAATTTACCTCTCGCTCGCACGATTCGACATTTTAAAAGATATAAAATCACTAAATACGATTTTGAAAAATCGCAAACAACCATTTTGTGTGCAATCACATTGCACACAGTTTGGTAAAAATTTCATTTTAATTGATGCATATTTTCCTACTCAAAAGTTTGCTTATGTACATAAACTAGAAAAGCAAACATTTTAGTAGGAAAACATGTATCGATCAAAATGAAATTTTTACAAAACTGTTCGCAATGTGATTGCACACAAAATGGTTGTTTGCGATTTTTCGAAAATGGGAGTAGTGATTTTATATCCTTCAACAAGTCAAAACGTGCGAGCGAGAGTCACATTAGCTCTTGTCTTCACCTTAATGGGTAATTTTTTTTATTTCATAAAGTGACCAGCCTATTTTTTTTATATTACTTGTTGATCGAACAAGCAGATTGCCCACCTGATGTAAAGTGGTAACCATCACCTATAACAAAGCATTGCCTCGTAAGTCATATTCGATTCGAACGTGCCCTACGATGCACTGTCCTGCGTCCATCAACTTAAAACATACATAATGGCCTCATGTGCATCATGTGCCTTTAATTTCACCGGCAATCACATTCTTACTGAACCTCACCTCTAACCTAGGCCTAATACATTTTTAATGTAGATGTATTGTTTTAACCTGTCATCTTCATAGAACATAATTATAAATATATTTACCAATCTTTGCCTTACACTTGTGTTCTATGAAGATGACAAGTTAAAACTCTACTAATCTATACAAGTGTAACACGAGTAATAGTTTATTATCACACCCGGTTCATGGCATGGTTCCATTCTCAGTTGGATTAATAATGCTAAAACTATAATTATATTTAGAGGTTACAGAAAATTGTATTCACTTTTTGCGGAAAAACAATAAACTTTAAATATAAATAAACAACACAGTCTCAGATTTTCATTCCACCAATCCAACGGCGCGCGGTCTTTGTACTTATTTTAAACTTTTGTACGAAGAAAAACTTTTGAAAAGCATACACGGGGAGCGTATGATGTACTTATTTCCAATTTAAAAATAAAAACTGTCTTCTTAGAATAATTATCTTCATGTTAAACTGAATGTTAGACAGACGTTTTGTTTTGGGTTTTATAATGAAGCTATTTCCGAGAAAACAATATATATTTCGGTACAATATCCGCCTTGGGCATATTGGTCTTGTGAAAGTGACCGCAATTTCTGATCCTATATTTACGAGACCGGAGGGTTATTTTGATTCCATTCAGCATCGGATTAGACACGGAATACAATTTTTGAATTTAGAATACGCTGGCTCCTTGAAATCCTTGTCTTCTTCTTCTTTCTTCTTTTTATGGCTCCTGTCATAGACAATCTTGTCAATGTCAAGTGATTCAGAGATTATACTCTTTGTAGTTATGTTTCTAGTCACGTCAGTCCAAAGTCAAGTCAGTCAATTGTTTTGAAGAAAATGGTGGCAAAACATTTGAAACATTTTCGGTCAAATCACGATATCACATAGTACACATTTTAATTTCAAATGCTTACACTTTGTGCTAAGACCACAAGTAATGTTGGTTAAAATACCACCAAAATTACACAACACAACTCAAAATAACCCTAGAAAAACAATTAAAATTAAAATGCTATGTTGCTTCGTTAGATGACAGGAAACGAATCAAAATCCTTGTCGAAAACGAACATTACGCGAATTTGACATTTTCACACAAAGCGTTTTGACATTTTAGGATAGGATAGGATTAGGATAGGATATAGCCCCCCTGCAGGCCGATCGCGTAACTTTTGTTGCATTCAAAATCCGGTTGCCTATGTCAATTTTGGCAGTTTTGCGATCGCAAAAGTTACGTGATCAACCGGCTGGTCTCACCAACGGATTTTCTCTTCAGCCTGTGCACAATGTTAATTATGTCAAACGATGAATTAAAACATCGCTAGACAACTTATTATGCTACTCTAAGGAAAACAGGAAGTAGCGGTAAGTCTGGTGGGACAGGCTTGCCTATAAAAGTGCAGCATTTTCCTATGACGATCCTGTGATATGGCGATCAAATGCCGCCAGTAAATAGGCATTCCCCTGATACTGGGCAGCAGCTGTATTAGTACTGGCAGAAGGCCGAAGAATAGTTTTCTGGAAGGGCTTCTGACTGGACATAAAAGGGCGGCACGCCGGCCTTTAAACTGCGGTGCAGAAAGTAAGGGAAAACTACTGCACAACACATCCCAACAAAAAGTAATGATGCACAACAATTGATGCATCAATTACGCCGACAAGAGCATTGCTCTTAAATAAGAAGAAAAAGCAAGCGGCAAATTGAGTCCAAGTTAGATTCAGAAGACATTGTTCAATAAAATCACAAGAATCACTTTGAAACGAACTATAGCAAAAAAGCAGCAAACCTAGGTCCAAAGTAACCAAAAATTTCGAACTCGAGTTGTGAAGGCTGTCATATAGATCAAGTTATTATTGGCACGAAAATGTTAGTATGCTTTCATGCAGTTTTATGATACACTATAGCCATAGCCACGTTCCATTTAATTTCGCGTGTAAATATTGCACTGTACCAAAACCATTGCCAAGTATTTTACCGCCATTGCATTCTTCACAAACCATTGAATTTTCAGTGGACGAACAGCAAATAAAAACCGCCCCGCGAATATATGTGGGCATATAAAACGCAATATTGCGTGAGTGAAACTGACTTTTGCCTCCGTCTTAGTGCGCGTCATTTAGCACAAACGACTGCTAAGAATGTTCTCGAAATTTACACTCGCTTACACAAGAATACTCAGGCTTTTGTTGAGAAATCTTGATTAGAATAAGTGCGTCTTTCTTTCAGGCACATTCTCCGACCTTTGCGATGAAAGAAGGCTTTACAAATGCGCAAAGTATGTAAAACCACTTTAACATAACGGTTTCGTAAGTATACAAATCGAAAATTACAAAACGAACAATCATTATCATCAGCAGCCAGGCAGCTCTGCTTTAGAAAGATCAAAGTTTGGCTAGCTTTTAGAGAGTAATAATTACATCATTATTATAGTTTAGATCAGGCTTTTCAACTTTTGTAAACAGGTATCAAGACTAACCGCCGGTTTTCGAAAGCTCGATCAACACTAATCGGCTGTCAAGTTACTTGTTGCTCTTGCATCTCAATCTAATTTGAAGTAAAAGCTGAAATGGCAATTAAGTGACTTGACAGCTGATTAGTGTTGATCGGGTTTTCAGAAACCGGGGGTAAGTGTGTTTATAACTCATCAAAGCAAAAAAGTTTTGCATTTAAAAAAAGGATAAAAGTGTTTTCCAACTCAACTCGCAAAATTAATTTCCAGCACTTAGGAGAGCCTGCGTCTATATTATTTACTCTAACTTGGCTAGTTTGTTTTATTTTAATTATAATTGTCGTCGGCATCGTATGCAAAACAACATAGCAATAGGTATTGCTTGAGCAACACGAAAAAATGCCTTCCACCTAACTGCGGTACACAAATCCGTGTAAATCCTTGGGAAATATCATATCTTATTCAAAGATACTCCACTTCACCAACATTACCAAGTCCACTAATTAAGTCTTACAAGCCTACTTTTACATTATGGAAATGTTTCAAATCAATTTCTTTTGTATGATGAATTTCATTTAAACACGGCGTAAAAAATGAATAAGATAACATACGATCCAATTCCATCATTATCAACCTGAAGAAGTGCACTGCTAAACATAGGTCCTCCCTTTTACATTTTGAGCCAACACCGACTTCGCACGATCCTTGTGGATAGGAGGGCCATTCGAGCATCTATAATCTTTCTTTCTTTATATTTATTTCACAAATCAGTGTCTTTTTTAATTTAATTTAATTTTAGTTAATTTAAATTATTTGCATTTTCAAAATTGTGTTTTCATTATGTTATTCGTGTACCTACTTTCTATGGACTTGTGGTCTGACGTAAACGATTTTTATTTTATTTATTTATTTATTTACATTTTAAAATGAATGATGCTAACATTCGCCGTTACTGTAGATAGGTAGATAGATAACTCTTTATTGATTAACACAACCTAATTAGTTAAACACATTTTACTTAAAAACTAACACTTTGTAGCAATACAATGGGCGGCCTTATCGCTAACAGCGATCTCTTCCAGGCAACCTTGGGATGGACAGGAATGAACATAAAAGAGAGAGGGGGGAAGTCTAATGTGATTTTAAATACAAACTTTGCAATTTTATTAACTCTATTTTTAAATAATTTAAATACCTACATAAACATTACTTACACAAAAAAATTACACAGATATATATACATACATATATACATATGTACCAACCTATATATACTTATATATATATAAACAATACCTAGGGCAAAGATATTAAACACATGCAAGGTAGTGATCGACGACCATGCTTTTAAAGATTGCAAGAGACTTTGCCTTCCTGATGTTGACAGGTACTGCGTTCCACAGGCGGGAAGCATGCACTGTAAAAGACTTCTCATAGAAGGAGGACGAGTGAACAGGAGTTTTAAGCTGGAAGGTGCTGGAACGTAAAGTTCCGAAATAACAATCTTGTTTCGTGCACAGAAAGCAACCTAAAATGAAGAAACTTTCTGTCATAACACCGTTAGAAGCATTCTCCACCCCATTTCTCTCTCCCTCTCTCCCTCTCTCCCCCGGAATTCCCAAGTGCCACACACGTTTAGACCTACCTGTGGCTAATAATTCAGGCATCGTATAACTATCTGGCGGTAAACAGAGGGACGTTAGAAGTAATAGCAGCAACCTGGCAGGACACGACAACGGAAACGTCTCAGAATTTCCCGAGGGAGCATCATTTTTGTTACTATAATGTTCTCGGTATTGGCGCGTGTGTGAGGTAGGTTTTTGAAAAATTTATTGTACACTTGGATACGCATCAGGATACACTGCTCGCTATTTTTCCTTGTAGTAAGAAAATAGAAAAAAGCATTTATACACCTGTACACAACAAGAAACATAATTATGCATAGGTTTTCTTTGACTTTTGGTAGCTTGATCGGTATCATGTGACTCGGAGGGCTTTATTAATTTACAGCCTTAATAAGTATGTACGAATGATATTGGTATGAGAGCACTCCACAAAGCACTATCTACTCGTAGTACTGTGGAAATTAGCTGTACTGTATGAAAACCAGCTTGTCAATCTAAGCCAGATTGATTCCCAAAACTTCCTATTCAGTTTACTGAGCAAACGAAGTCATAAGAGCATATGTTAGTAAACTTATTATGAGAAACACGTAGTAAGATAATATAACTTTATCCTTTCTGGAATAACGGAATAACAAATGAATGTCAACAAGTGCTACCATTGTGTCAATTATAAGGAAACTCAATTCTAATTGAGATGAAAATAAATTAGAAATTCACGCCGACTATGGTAGGTACTTCGAGAGCGAAATAATTAAGGCCGTTATAGGATCTCGTTTTACGGTAGGACCATCTCGTTTTATAAATTACTTGTCAAAGCGGTATTGAACATTAAGGGCTATGTTTTACTGAGAGACTATGGTTGCGCTACTAAAACTACACTAAATTATGCATAGATACCAGTTTTCGTACTTTAAGGCGAGGATATCCCAGAACCTCCAACCTCCAAGACTTGCAGCACTTGAACAGCTAGATGTCGTTAGATTTTCTTCTCAAAGATTAATAATAATGAAATTTTAATTTTTTTTCTCTAATCTATTTTTACAAAGCGCTCGAGTACATGTTCAATTTTAAAGTTTTCGTTTTTTTCATGTATTTTTTACATTTTAGTTACAGCTGTTCAAAAACCGCCTTACCGCCTTAGGCAGCTCGGGAGGTTGGAGGTTCTGACATATCCTCGCCTTAACACCAACTATTTCAACAATTTCATCAACTTTAGGAGTATAGAGCTCATTGTGATGAGACGACGCCTTTTTCTGCCACCCAGCAGCAAAGTTGTGTTCAGATTGAAGAGTGTGCGGTTGCCTGTGAAGTTACAGGCAGATGAGGCTTAACCAATATTTTGCATTCCTCAAGTTGATGGACGCAGGGCAGTGCAATGTAGGGCACATTCCTATCTTGCGTAATTTACCATGCTTTGTTATAGGTAATGGTTACCACTTAACATCGCTTAAAATACAAAACTTCGAAACGTAGTAGCGAATTTTCATACCTACGAGAACACACATAATGATTTTTTTTCAAAACCTAAAGAAAATCGTGCGAGAAGTATGGCCTTAGATAGGGTTTTATAGGCCGACAGCCTTCACCACTCAGTCTTCTTTTTATCGTGTCACTAGTTTCTTTCGAAACAGTGTGGTGAAAGGATTTTAATTGCGCCTCAAGAGGCTCCTTTCGAGCACTGAATTGAATAGCACAATAATATACCACTCAGTTGAATAGCACAGAAGAAATAATAGTATTACCTAGCAGTGCTCTGCCTTCTGCCGCCGTAGGCTCGATCCCCTCCGATGACAAACCATTGTGTGTTCGTTCTTCTTTATTCAGTACACGGGGATCACTTTGAAACGTCTTATATACTAGGTGAAGGTATTGCCAGTTCGTTGCGACCAGAGCCAATTGTTATAACTGGCTAGAAACTTGGTACCTAGCGTTTTTTTGTATGATCCTTTTTACAAAATGTGGTACCTATTTAATTGTTTATTTTGTAATGAGTTGGAGCATAGTGTAGCCCAAGCTTTTTTGTTATCTCCATAATCAGATATTTTATAGTAAGCTTTTGTTACGAGTTTTCTTTATTAGGTTTTTGAATTTGCTAATTTGACAACTAATGAATCTCGCTCGGGACTATGTAAAAGTATATAGTACCTAGTAAGCCTACATTTGAGATAGTTTTCATAACAAATCATTTTTTTATCGACATTCTCGCGAGGGCACTGTCTCGTAAACTAAACGTACAATAAAACCTTTTATTTTATTCACCTCATATTCGTAAAACATAATGTATATGAAAACGTAAGTTCTGTACAATAATAATATTATTAGCAATCGTAAAATGTTTTTGCTCTTTTTGTACAACTTTCTAAATTACTAAGAAAGTATAATATTTTTTGCTTTTCCTGAAAAATACGCGCTCGTATTTTTTCAGAGCAAAAATATTTCGATAGGTATTGCTATTTCATAAACACAACTATTTACAAAATATACAAAATACTCATGAAACAGATGAGGTAATGGATTTATTAATTCGGTTTCAACAAAACACCACACCGTTATCAATTAGACGGAAAACGTTACACAAAACTTTAATATGATTAAGATGGAAGGAAAAGGGATAAAAGATGGAAGATCGAACATAGTACCTACTTTTCTTTTTGGCTATCAATTCAAACTGATGCTAAACAGAAACCGTCGTTCAGAGTATTGCGGTGATACTCCGAATGAAATGAAAACGACGGTAATGTATAATTACGGCTTGATAAGGGTTTGACAGCCGTATTTGGGACAGGAAGGCACCATCTTACTAGCAATTTCGAAACGTGCACCTGAGATAAGCACAAAGTATAGCATTTTGGAAGCTGATCCAGCTATTATGCCGTGGTTCAGCCAGGCTCGTTCATGTTCGTCCAGTACGGTAGACATAACAAGTTCAAAATGTTATTACCAATAGACCGCGGTTGCCTATTTCAATTCTGGAAAATGAAATACAAAGTTACAACGTTAGTCTTTTTCGGTGAATCAGAAATACTATTTCAATAATTTAGAAATGCAGATATGTTGTTCCTTTTTACATGACAAATGTATTAATTTACAGCATACCACAAAAGTATTTTTTATTATGTACCAGTAGTAACTTCATGTTACGTAGAACTAATTGTTTTTCATCAGTACATAGTATAAAACAAAGTCGCTTTCTCTATCCCTATATCCCTATGTCCATATGTATGCTTAAATCTTTAAAACTACGCAACGGATTTTTAATGCGGTTTTTTTTAATAGATAGAGTGATTCAAGAGGAAGGTTTATATGTATAATACATGCATGATATGTGCACCTGTGCGAAGCAGGGGCGCGCGGGCGGGTCTCTAGTTTTTTTTTTTTTTTTTTTTTATTTTTTTTTATTTGCATTTATATGTTTGAAAGACAAATTTTCCTCTTGCAAGAGAACAAGAGCCCTTATTCTACTTAAAAATTTACTACCTATAATATAATGTAATGACCTTAGTCTATTTGGATTTAATAACCTAATTAATACGTTTATGATCCTGTATGCGCTTGATGCATAGTATTTTGCAATCAAAAGCCATTTAATCACTTGATAATACATATTTATTTATCTGGTGATTTTGTGCAAGTAAAGTTTTGTTTCATTCAAGTGAGGTGAGGTTGGCCTTTGTTTGCATTACATTTTTTTTTTTTTTTTTTTTTTTTTTATCTTCTTACCTACGTTTTACAATAGTTTTTACCTACTTCATTTGTATTCTGATAATAGTTGTGATCTACACTTATTACAATTTTAATTTGATAAATTTTAAACATGATAAAGAATTTTACTATTATGATATGATTGCTAACAGTATTTTCAACTTAACTATTAAGATTAGGTATGATTAGATGAGAGATGTATTATTTATTTGATTTTAAGAAGCTGATCTCTAAAAACATAAACATAATATTTTACTTAAGATATTATATTGGTTTACAATTATTTATCCTGTTAGGTACTTGTCTGTTTACTAAATATTGTTAACTTTTACTCACAATTTTACTGTTTTTTGCTATTAATTATTACAATTTTCATACCTAGGTACTTAATTTTTTTTTTTTTTTCAGTTTAGTAGATTTTTACATTACTCTATGTATTTTATTCACTGTTTACATAATTTTTACTATTTTATATACCTACAATAAACTTTCTATTGCATTTAACTATGAAGCTATTTTATCCAGGTACCTAGTAGGTAGGCACCTTTTTTTTCATCATGAATTGTGTTTTATTCTCTCTTTTACAAAAACTGCTAAATACTTGTTATTTCTCATTCAAGTTTCCATGTTTCAGTGATATTTTTCTATTCTAATTCTCTTTTTTTTTTTTTTTTCTTTAGAACTAAACAATATTCACTAAGTTCAGTGATATATTGCATATAATATATTTGAACTTAGTTTAAAGAAACTTTTATTTTTAGACAGGAACCACATTTACACCGAAAGCAAGTAATGAATATTTTAAAAACGACTGATATCTGAACAAGAAGAAACACTGAATTTACACTAAAACACTTAAATCCAAGTGCACTGAAAGATTACAAATTTAGAAACAATAACTTTCAACTAAATACCTACGAAAACTATTAATTATATTTATTTATTTATTTTTTTACATGTAGGCCACGCTTGACCTTGCTAGAAAGTCCCAGCGGAGGCGCGTCGGACATCCAAGGTCGAACGCATTGTGGTCATGCTTTCCAAGCCTCGCCTGTCTACAGTTCCGGCAAGACGGATTATCGGCAACCGTCCACGCGGGGCAGTCTTTGCGCAGATGGGGGTCACCACAGTGACTGCATAAGTCCGCTTTCTCCTTGCAGAATTTGCGCCCGTGGCCGAAGCCAAGGCACTTGCTGCACTGAAGAAGCGGACTTTGGTCGAGAACCTGCCGCCGCTGTAAATCAATGTAGACGGTTCCCGCTGTCGTCAGCCGGCGCCACAGGGCAGGCGAGACTTGGATAATTATATTGCTCTCAATTGGGTTTTGAGTCCTTCTCCTATATTTCACCGACGCCCTATAGTCTTCGTCAGGAATATCTTCCGTAATTTGGGGATTTTGCGTTTTTATAGACTTTAAAACATCTTCATCGGTGTTATAGGAGAGGACTCCCTTAATAATTACAAATGGATCCTTACTTTTAGCGACCTCGACCCTGAGTCCCCGAGCGCGCTCCCGCAGGCGAACCTGGAGCTTTTGTATTTCGTCCTGGCTCCCGCAGCTGAGAACGATCTTCTGGTCCCTCACTTTTCGAACGGTGTCCACCCGAAGTCCCGTTGTACGCGCGTCCACCGCAACCTTAATCTTCTCCAGCAGCTGGGCGCCGGAGTCCGTCGGGTCATCTGACGCTACGATGATGGCGTGGTGCGGCTTCTGCGGGGCTGACCTTCGGGTGACATCTGCGTAGGAGGAACCTCGCTGGGCAGCTTCGTCGACTTGGGCTTTTGTTGTTTGAAGCGCCACTCTCAAGCTGCTGAGCTCCTCTTGAAGAGGCTTTAGGTCAGGAGTTACTGCTGAAACGGTACACGTTTTCACTTGCTTGCGCAGCTCCTTTATCTCGCTTAGGATTTCTGCAGTGGAGAAGTCGGAGGACATTTGGATGCTGTCGCTTTGGAGACTGACTATTTTATCTTTTAGATCGGAGACTTCTTTCGTGTATCTCCTCTCCATGGCCAGCAACTGTTCTTTATGTTGCGAGACCATGTTCTCCATCTGCTCAACAAGCTCCTCTTTTGTAGTGATTAGTTTTGAGACAGCGCTTTCCATCGTCTCGATCTTTACACGAAGTTCGAGTTTGATGGATGTTTTTATGTTCACGGCCTCATCCAGTAGCTCGAAACATTCACATTTAATGGTGTTGGCGAGGGAATACATCTTCCTGCCGGAAACAATACCCCTCGAAGCATCTCCGGAATAGTCTGAAGCTTCAGAGGGCACGGAGTCCGATGATTGAGCAGGTGAATGTTCCCTCGAAGAAGCAGAAGCTGGTTTGCTCGCTGGAGCACTCCCCGCCCCCCCAGC
This sequence comes from Plemyria rubiginata, assembly GCA_963576535.1. NCBI lineage: Eukaryota > Metazoa > Arthropoda > Insecta > Lepidoptera > Geometridae > Plemyria > Plemyria rubiginata. Next base: position 6,952,310 of record OY754917.1, on the reverse strand, counting down.
GCTCCGTATCAGGGCCTCTCGTCTGATTGGCTCACCTCTGGTTGGCGCCTTGGACCGTTGAGGCTTGGATTTGTCCATTTCACACGTAAAATTAACTTTTTTATTTTTGCCGATTACCCGCACTTTCCGGTTTTTCGAAGAAAATTGCACCGGAATCCCTCCGGGAGTCGGGACCGTCTGGATTGATATTGTTCCAGGTCGGCAGGCACTTGGTGAACACTTTGAGATCAGAGATCACTTTCGAGACTTTTTGGTAAGTTATTTGTTTTAATTTTTTTTTTTTATTTGCGCAGACAGGACCGTCTCCGGTGAGTGTTGGCTTGAGACGCGGGTCTCTAGTTATGTATATAATAGATTTGTAAAAAAAGTATGTATCTATAAATTTATTTATGTACACTCAAATTCTATGCCTAGAAACCTGGATATAGAACAAAGCAAGGTGCTTTGTTCTATATATATCTAATTTGAATATAGGGTTTTTTTAATAAAGCATTATTCATTCTGTCTCAATACCCAGTTCCACTCTTCAAATCAGCTTCGTAATGAGAAGCGAGTCCCATTTGACAGTTACGTCAAATAATCTTGGAAATTGGTTTTCTATACGCATTGAAATATAAGGGGAATGCCTAAAAAAACGACTTAATACACGAAGCAATCAATCATGTTCTGTCAAAAAAATTACTTAATAACTTGAGCACTCAAACAAGTTCGGTTATTGAATTAAGTTAAAATAGAGGTGAGGTAATTCAAATTAAATAGGCAATAATCAACGACGTAAGAAACCAGTTTCCAATAATTCAGAACGTTCTTTTGATACGCGTGTGTGAAGTGGGATGGGATGAGATTAGTGAGATGCACGCTACTCGCCATAAGTGTGCCCCACACAGCTTTCCATTACGCACTCAGATCTGTACTATAACTGCTAGAGCATGATTCTGGACACATTTGAAACTTTCTACAATTCAAATAAAGAATACTGTTATTTTTATTTCTTCTGATAGTGATTATAATACAAAAATATAAATATAAAGCTTCGAGTTTGTTTCGCCTCTTTATGAAGCATCTTCAGAAGGATTGACCTGCTGTGCACTGAAATTGAGACGACAATTACATTGGTAGTAAGTTACGAAAATGAAGCATCAATATTCTTATTTTATATTCGCCATATTTCATGATAATTATCTTCGTGGTTACCCGATATGATCTCCCGGCTTCCTCCAAATGATTAGCAGTAACACTCTTGCGAAATATCTGTATAAACTGTAGCTTTAAAATGCGGCAATCGTTCTTTAGCGGTAAAGTTATGACCAAACAGTGCAATTGGCGATTACAAATACATTTTGAGATCTGTGGATCCGTATGGTACCGATATCCGACCATAATGTGTTGTAGTGATGGCTTCGATTCTGTTAACGCCACTAGTGTTGAAATCATTCATGACAGTTGTAGTTATTTAGGAATTTTTATATATCACAAACACACCGTAATTACGATATCGTGATATATCGTGCCGGAAGTTACGATTGTAGTGACGCCTTTTAGGAAACCAACGCTATACAATCTTGCTAAAGCTCGGTACTTACCCGCCTACTGGGCTCCATTTCCTTACCGTAATCTCTTTGAGGGTTAATGCTTATTCGGAGGGCAAAATACTTATTATTTTATTACGATTTTACTGGGATATTGACCCTTAGGGTCAGTGCTGATCGGAAGCCACCGAATATTAAATTTCATCCTTATCCTATTCGGATAACGTTAAAAATAAAGTGCAGGAAATATTTGGCAATAGCAGGTGGAATAGGAGCTACTTTGAACTCTTATCAAATATAAATTAACTTGAACAAAGCAATATGTAGTACTAATCCGCTGATCTAATCTCCTTAAGCTGGAATAAACTTAATTAGACTTCGACACGTGTTTCACCTCTCTACGAAGCATCTTCAGGAAATTGACTCGCTGTGCACTGAACGTGTTACCTCGTCGAGCGCTGAGCTGAAAGCAGCTTAAGGAGATTAGATCAGCGGATTAGTACTACATATTGCTTTGTTCAAGTTAATTTATATTTAACAATGGACTTCCGCAAAGTCACGCCTGAGTCAATTAACTATCTTATCAAATAGTAATAAGTGCTATTTTGTGAATTTCATTATAGTCGGTCTGAAAAAGGCTACTGCTGACAGGGTTCCCGTTCAACTTCCAAGAATAACAATGTTGAAGCTTCTTCGTCCAATGTTTTTCTGCAACCTTCTTCACGCCGACATTGTCGTCAGTCTTTCGAGAGGGGAGGTTAGGCCACGTATTAATAAAGTCGCACTTTGAACACGAAGCGGACGACAGCTTCGATTTCAGCCAAGAAGGTTTTGAAAGACCGATATTGATGCCTCTCGTAGTAACAAAAAAATTACTTCTAAAATATAACTACTGCCAATACGATGGCACAGGAACTATTTAATGAAACGCACTCAAATCATTACATCTCCCTCTATGCAACTGTCAATAATAGTGTGCGAGTGAGAAATATTGATGTACTATTATTAATTCAACGCACACATGTTCCGTTCGTCATTCTGGTTTTTCCATTCCTACCCAGTGTTTAGCGCAAAGCAAAATTATTACCAAGACCACCTTAGATTGCTATTTCTGTTTAGTCATTTTTCAAACAAAAGAAAACCTTTGACTAATAATAATTGTGGGAAGCCGCAGCTGAAGTCTGCACATTTTAAATGAAAAAAGGTTCACAGGCATGGTAGACATTCACTAAAGATCTTTTTGTTATACGACCAGCTGATGGAACAAGCAGATGGCCCACCTGATGTTAAGTGGTAACCATCACCTATAACAAAGCATTGCCTCGTAAGTCACGCACGATAGGAACGTGCCCTACGATGTACTGCCCTGCGCCCATCAACTTGAGGCATACAGATGTTAAGGGTCCGGTGACAGCGGCTTGCAATTTCGAGTTGCGATTGGCTATTATTTCATTTCGGGGAGGTTGTTTGAAAGAATAACTCTAAAGAAACACGCATAAATACTGTTCGAACACAAATAATACAATAATATAAGGGAAATGTGCTTGAGTCAAAAATCATTTTGGTATTAGGTAAACGTGAGACCAAACATACTAATACCAAAATGATTTCTGATTCGGGCATGTTTCCCTTATATTATTGTATTATTTGTGTTCGATCGAACAGTATTTATGCGTGTTTCTTTAGAGTTATTCTTTCAAACAACCTCCCCGAAATGAAATAAAATGAAATAATAGCCAATCGCACCTCGAAATTGTGAGCCGCTGTCACCGGAGCCTTAAGCGTCAAACCTCTTACCTTAGGCAGGGCGCAAACGGAGGACACTTTTGTGTCTTGTGTCAGATAGAATCTAGTGATGAATATTTGATTTCTATGGAGTCAGTCTAAAATCATCCACTTCCTGAGCATAAGTATGTCCAGTTGCTTCCACTGTCATTCGAACAAAAATTTTTTAGTGTCGTCAACTGGACACTGAAAGTGTCTACCTTTACGCAGCGCCTTACGGTTAAAATTAAATAATTTAGTATAAAATCATGGAAGACGACTATACATAGACATAAATGCACGTAAAAAATTACTTCTTATAAGTTATTCAAAATTAAAAGATTTCCCCAAACTGAACAAAATAATAATATAATAACTGTCGAAACCAGGTAATTGATACATTAATTACTCCAAATAAAAAATATCCTCATAATTGAATAACAAACCATAATATGCATCGCACCATTTTTGGGGATCGACCTCACGTTCTACAACGCAATAGCAAATCTTTGACTTAGTCATACTAAAATAAATAATATTCATTCAAAAGCATTTATTCACAGTTTTTGTCATTATAAAGTAGAACAAAGGGATTATAAGGTTTTTACATAATAGCGAACGATGGGATATAAAACTGTTATTTTAATTTTACACATAATGTTATTATAACACGATTTTATTTACTTGTTAATTTACACCTACAAAAATAGTTTTGACTCAGATGATCACTGTCAGTAGTGCTATTCCGACAACAATCACTTAAGTGCCACAATCACTTAAGTGCCTGCAAAATTCCAATCACTGGCGTCAGCCGCGTGAATGTTTTGGTGGTGAAAATACCAATGAGAGTGAGGTAAATCTCATGATCAAAGTGAGCGTGGATCGACCGCCGTAAAGTCGACCTTCCCGATGGTACGCGGGACGCGGGGCCAGGGTGCGCTCGACCAATCAACAGAGTTCGCGCGGGTATCGTGTGTACGTATGTGTCAGTTGTGTGCGCAATGACAGCCTTCAAAGCTCAGTTGGTAGTAACACTGTCTTCTGCGCCGTACGAGTAGGTTGTGGGTTCTATTCCCACCGAGAGCAAACATTTGTGTGATTATCGATGTTTGATGATGTTTTTCTCTGTCTTGTAAGTATTTAAGTATGTATTAACAAAAAAATTTATTATATCAGATATTTGGTTCCCATAATATAACAAGCTTTGTCTTAATTTGGGGCTAGATAGTGCTGTGTGGAAGTCCACCAATTTTGTTTTTATTTTTTTTAATGCCGTGTGTACTCAATAATCAATTCATTTATTGCTTTCACATGGTTTAGTTCAGGTACATACATAGTTGTTGGGTGTTAGTAGGTATCACATGGACCCACCCTGCATAGGGTATAGCAACGTGTACCCCACGTCCCCTATACCACGGAATAGAGAAAACCCTATAAATTGGATTTATATTTCTGTGCCGTATACCATCAGGAGGATCGAGTTTACGACGGTCGAGCTATTAGATGATACTTCCTATGATTTTGATTATTACGGAATAGCACTACCTACAGAATGTGGCATTACAAATAAAAAAAAAATGAACAACGCCCGTTCTTCGTTAATTATTAGTGAATTCAGGTTTTATATCAAATATGTCGTATAACCAAAGTGTCAAGTCAGAAAGGAGACTTTTGAGGCGCGCCTAAAATTCTTTCACCACACTGTTTTGAAGAAACCAGTGACACAACCAGAGAGAGTATTAAACTTTTTTTATAACATTGGATGGTAATGTGGTATCTACGACACAAGTCCAGAACTTAGTGTCGATACTGCAGTACAACAATTTATTAGTAAACAAGCCAACCGATGATTTTGAATGTACCCTCATTATTGTATGTACCTATTTTCTTGATTTTGTTTGAATAAAGATTTATTATTATTATTATTATTGGTGATCGTATAATCGTTATGCTTCCTATGTTCGTCTGTGTTCACTGTTTTTAGTAGTTAGTACACTTTTAAAATAGTAATAAGCATAGATTTTAAAGAAAAAATAATTCTAATAACAAAACAACCAAGAGCAAGTTACAATACTTATTTAATTCCCTATGTATTGGTTTATTATGATATACAACAATATATATATACAGTACGGCGCCTAATTAATTATGTTTATATTTACATAAATTAATATTCTCATTATTTTTTTGCATAAAATTAAATTGTCATTACAATATATATGACATTTTAATTTACTGTATTCTCATATAAAATTATGTATTTATAATGTGGTGCCAACGATTTCCAAGTAAATTAAAATTAGATTGGGAACGAGTAATATCCTCAGCTTGTTCAAATTTTCCATTTTCATTATGACTTGAGATGAGGTCCTTGTGAAGTAAAATTATGTATAGGGCGTAAAAAACAACTGCTGAAAATGTTAACTAGTCACTGGTCAAAGCGATATAGGTATGTATAATTACAAAAATAAGGCATCTCAATGAAGGTGATGTTGACTTTTGTGTTTATCTAAGGACCACAATAACTCAATATCAATGCCAGATCATTAGCGTTTCTATAAAAGTCGGTCAGCTGGATCAAGTTTAAAACAGATCGATCTTTCGATTCTAAACTTAAGATAATGCCTATAAAGGTATAGTGCGCGTCACGCAAAAAGAACGCCGGAAATATTTTGTATGCGCAAACACATCCCGTCCACAGTTTTTCAGCGTCCTTTTTAGTAGATGCGACGTATATCTGTGTATTTATTATATTTTAAAATTAAACTTAAATAATTAAATTATGCAAATCTGTTAATCTAATTATTAATCTATTAAGTGCTGTGTGGATTGTCCAGCATTATAATCGAATTATGTAAAAAAATACATAAAATGTTGTACATTTTCTTGTAATTAGACACTGCAGCTTTTTTGTACAACGTAGCAAGTTTGATATTTCAATACAATTGTGAAATATGTTTAAAAACATTATTAGGTATTTATAAACAGAAATGACTAAAGTTTGATCTACTAATGTTGTCTGCAAGAGATCGCTCTCATCGTGAATGTGATATAAGACCACCCATTCAGCAGTGATTTTTTATTTCTTATTTCTTTTAGTGTACTGTTATTTAGTTTGGTGTACAATAAAGTATTTTCATTCATTCATACATACTTATAAAGTCATAGTTTCAAACAACACTTTTGAAATTTAATGGTCAAAGCGTGTTCAATAAAACCATGTGCCTAACACAGCACGCAGTACATACAAGTCCTCGGCTATGCGTGCTTCGCGATCGTATCCAACAAAATTATCACATCACTCCAAATATTAGCTCGCGTTGTCATTCCCACATTACAAAATGGTCCCCTCACGTATGACTCGCGTATATTGTTCCCAATCTAATATAAAAGAACATAAACTTTATTTAATAAACGGCATGTTCGGCAGAACATCGGGCCTCCGCCGGTGATGCGTCCCATGATGCCTCAAATGTATTAAAGCTTCTCTCATTTTTTGCTCCCTCAGAGACCGTATATATTCTTCATCGACCATTCTGTGTTTTCCTCCTCGTCCCAACTTATCACTTCGCTCCCCGTCCTTAAATAAAACACACCACAGAGATTTATCCTTGTTATCCCATAACAACGACTTTGTGTACTCCTTAAGTCGCCTGCTGTTCTCCTCCACGCGACGCATCGCTATTTCTATTTTAATTAAGTCTTTATAGTGATCCGAGACAGGCTCCGTGCCGTTAACGTCCGGTTTAGCGGCGCTTATATTAATTCTCGACAAGTAATAATTTTCATACTGTCCGGAGATGGCCCGAGTTCGCAATAACCACACGACACTGCCGATGAAAGTGCACGTCACTATGAAAGTTAATATGAGAAGAGTCAGTCGTGGTACTAGCCTCGGGGATGCACAACTCATATCACTATTTGTTTGTATTTGCGGACGCACGGTGACTCGAACATACCGTGACGGCGTAGCACTCGTAGCGCTCGCTCGGCTACGCGACCGCCCGCTACGTACAGTCGCTACGAACTGGCGTAGCCGGCTACGACGCAGCGCTGTTTATCTCGCTTGTAATTTGCAGTCCAAAGTTGTATCCAAGCTGCGGATGCTTTCAAATCTCTTTGTACGGTTTTCTTTGCACTTTTGTGCATTCATTGTGCTGGTTTTAAATTCGTCTACGGCCGGACTGGTTACTCGTAATTGCAGCGTTTTGTGTTGCTTTGAGCGTTTTAATGTATACGTTTACTTTTTTTTACTCTGACATCGCGGCTATGTAGAAATTATTGCGCCATTTGCAGGTTGTAAATGTGTGTTGATTTGATATGCAGATATACGAAGTGGGTCGATGTTTCAAGGCTTAATTCAGTAATTTGGCTCTAAAGGCGTCAGCGATAACGATCGTGTCGCTTTGCAATTATTGGGCAGGTTTTGTGACAAAGGCTATACTTAAGTTGATTTCAGGCCAAATACGCTGAATCATTTTAGCTTAATGTGATTGTAACTTTTCGTCCTTCGCAAAGGTCACCATTATTTCGATGAAATCAAAAATAACTTGCTATGTCTGGACTAGACAATATTCTATGTAAATAAGCAATTATTATTCAAAATGTTTATTTATATACCTATATAGTTTTGCCTTCGCGCATCTGTTAGCACAACCAATTTTTTTTAATTAATTTGGTAATAAGTACAATAGCTCGAGTTAAATCCGTCTACAGTTTAAAAATCGAACTTCTCCAGCTATTACGCCTTTTAAGCATTAATTAAATCCAGCCAGATAATACATAAACCTTCTGAAATCTAACAAAACTACCTGCGCCCCGTGGTTTAACCCACGCGTTTTTAAATTCCGGTACTCTCACGGGATAAAAAGTAGCCTATCTGCTATTCCAGACTATAACCTATCTATACTATATTATCTTATCCTATATTATTATGTGGTGTGCAATAAAGTATTTTCTCTCTATCTATCTATATGTGCCAAATTTCATCCATATCCGTTCAGCCGTTCTGGCGTTATTGATTAACAAACATCCCAAACTTTCATATTTATGATATTAGTGTGATAGTCGTAAATACTCCAGCCGTATGTATTTCAACTTCAGTTATACGTACCATCCATCATATTTGTTCCACAGAGCTCCGTAAGCTTCATTCATACATTCTCATTCGTAGCAAAACCTCTAGAATCCCATATTACGTCATTGCGAGGAGAGAAAAATGCACATACTCTTTTTACGAAGCATACCTACCTACCCCACGTAATTCCATTTCTTTTATTCGTTTAACATACGACCGTTTCTGTGCTACTGTGGTCGACATGCAGGTGGAATCTATCATATAAACCAGTTTTTCTACTTATTGATGAAACGAGCAGATTGCTCACCTAATGTTATGTGGTAACCATCGCATCTGACAAAGCTTTGATTTATACGTCACGCACGAAAGAAACGTGTCCTACGATGCACTACCCTGAGTTCGTAAATTTGAGGCTTGACATCTATGTTAAGCCTCATGTGTCTGAGGTCTGATAATAATTATTGTATTAAGATCGGAAACGTGCCCTACGATGCATTACCCTGCGTCCATCAATTTGAGGCTTGGCATCTATGCTAAGCCTCATGTGCCTAATATCTGGTAACAATTATTGTATTAAAGACTTCCTAATATTCAGCAGGAATTATTTTTATTAAAAATCTTTAAAAAAAACCGTGTTCTTATAGTCCAGGCTATTCTGGTTCCATTTGGAATGATATTTGCATTTCTTTTGGATAATGAATGTAGGCAAGCCCCCTTGACCGACGTACGGTTCTTCATCCTTATACACGACTCAGCCGGATTTTTTTGGTTTATATTTTTAGCTACGTTATGAGAAATACCAAAAATGAGAACATCGGAACGACGAAAGAAACCGACATACGTAGCTCGCAGAATAAGGCTTCAATCACACCTGCGCATTAGTACGCGGGAAGCGGGTGCGATGCGGTGGCGTCAAATTTAAAACGTCAAACGTGAACAAACGCAGAACGTCGTCGCCCCACCTCGCCGGAGGGCGTCCTACACTACGCTTACCTAATCGCGGTCTCCACTCAAGTATTCGTTTGCTCCAAAGATTGTCGGTTCTACGGCAAACATGGCCAGCCCACTGCCATTACAGGCCCGCGTTGTGGTCGCGTAAGTCTGCACAGTGCCATAGATAAATAGATAATAAATATAATAAATAAATAATGCTGGACAATCCATACAGCACCATCTAGCACCAAAGTAAGCTACTCACAGTTTGTGTCATGGGTACTAGATAACTGATATATTTAATACATTATATACTTTCAAAGATAGACATTTTTATTATACATAGAAAACACCCAGACCAACGGAACAAATTTCTGCAGATCGTACACAAAATTGTTCCGAGGCAGGAATCGAGCCCGCAACCTCTGCGTCGCAGGCGGACTCTCGCCCGCTGCGCCACTGAGGTCGTCAGATAAGGTATGGGTATTGTCAGCCACGCGGCAGACGCTCCCGCTTCGCAGTCGCTTTGATCACTTTGGTGTGGTCGATCCTTTACCAAGTTGTCGTGACATTGGGCAATGTAGCTCGAAGAACTGACAACCGCTAGGGAATAGAAGTTCTCAAATGGCGACCACAAACTGGAAGACAATGCGTGGGATGCCTTCTTGCCCAATGAACTGATGACATCGTGTGGATCGCACAAAGATGGTGAATGAAGAGAGATGTCTTCTTCCTTGAAATAAATGTTTAGAGACAGGGATCAGCAGTAGATGTTTTTGGTTATTTCAGTTTATAGTGTGCGGCAGTAGATGGTGGAGGATCAATACCATTTAGCCTAGACTTATAGTCTAACTCTCTGCCAAGTTTCATCCAGATCCGTTCAGCCGTTCCAGCGTGAAAGAGTAACGAACATCCATACATCCATCCATTCATCCATCCATCCATACTCACAAACTTTCGCGTTTATAATATTAGTAGAATAAATTATACTTATCAACCAGCGTGCCTATTTGGCGGAACTTAAATATGCAGCCTATAGCAAAGATAACTGCTGTCAATACGTCTCATAGCCAACGTGGTAGCTGGCTACTAAATATTCCAGTAGCGAGTCAGCCTATTGGCCAGATCTATCCAGCCGTCCCGTTTTATTTTATTCATTTCATCCCATTTATCAGAATAGTCTTTTATGACTACTAAAAAGTAGGCATTTTTGTACATATTTAACAACTTCTAATAAAGGCTCGGAAAGGAAATACATGGCCTTGATGTGTGTTTTTAAGTTTTATTAGTTCAGCTATAAGGAAAATCACAAAAAACTACTACGCCAAAAGTTATTATCTGGGTGGGATATTATGTTTGTCTGGATATCCGCATGGAAAAAAATATTGAATTAAGTAATAAATATGTAGTCAACATAGATGTTTGTGTTCTCTATAAGTGTTAAAATACATTTATTTTAGTACTCATAGAAACACCGTCGCGGCTTTGATACCTTGTCCCATGTTCACTCCATCGGAGATTCCGTCAATTTGATTCTAAACATCTACTTAAAATAAATCGAATACTTTCTATCATAGTCACCTAACATACAATTTATACAACATTGACTATCAAGCCCCAACAGCCGTATAATACCGGCATACCAAATTATTCCTGGCCCGGCAATTACGCCAGAAATGTATGTATATTCATTTTAAGATACAATCAGACGTAGAACACACGAGTAATTAATTCATAGAATATTCAATAGGCACATTTCTTCCTATATAGGTTTTTGGGTCATTTGTCGACTCGCTTTGTGCAGAAACTCAAATAAGGAAACCCGCATCATAGTGACTCGCTCAAACGATTTATTATTTATATTTCTCTGTAAAATAGTAGGTATTTTGTTATTAGTTTGAGATAGGTATTTCTTTTTCCGTTCATGTTTATGTTTAAATAGCAAAAAAAAAAGGTTTTTTTATTTGATATATAATTTGTAATCGTAAACTATTTTTATTATACTTATTAATTTGAGAATCTTAGTGGTTGTAAAAAATTACGTCTTTGATATAAACTTTCAGGAAATGTATTAATTGTATACATTATAGTTCACAGAAAAGCCGAAATGTACGAATACGCCAGCACCTGCGACACAGAAAGATGGAGGTAGAGTGTTTAAGCCCGATTCCTTGAATCCTAGTTTTTTTATAAATGCGAAAGTGAATACAAGTTCCAAAGATTGGAATCCTTTACCGGCGTCTGTTCCAAACACCACAACTGGGATGATTTCAAGAGATTGGTGACGTATATTCTATTTTTTTTTAGCCAAAGCTGGCAGACGAGCATACGGGCCACCTGATGGAAAGTGGTCACCGTCCCCCAACACCAGAGGCGTTGCTGATGCGCTGCCGGCCTTTTAAGAGGAGATAAACCCGCCTTTTGAAGGACCCCAAGGTTGGTAAGTTCTAGTTAAGCGTGCTACACTGTCAAACGCAGCATCTCTTAACATCAGGTGAGATTGCAGTCAAAAGAAAGCCTACAAAAGCTATAATTATCTAGTAAAATTTAAAATACGGTTTTACATTTTACTGTTATCATTATTGTTTCCAATATTCGTTTGATCCTCATATTCGTGTTATTCCACAGTTTTAAAAGTAATTATAACGACTGAATTTAAATATTTTATTAGCTGGCGTCGTTAAATATGGACACACGTATGTCTGACAGAGTAAAATATATTTATTAAACTTAATAGTACATGATTGCCTACATTTTTAGGGTTCTGTACTTACTGGGTGTCGAAAAACCTCACTAAGCCAACGTCGCGTCGTTCGTCTGCCAGTATCTCATAATGCTTTATTTATTTTTATACTAGTTATTTAACTTATGTTATTTTTATGTCGGTGTTATTTACAGCTAGTTACATATTTGCAAATAAATATGTGTTTTTTTTTTCTTTCAAAATTTAGGTAATGCGTGCCAAAATGTAATGTTTGGACTTCTGAATACCCCTATTAGACGTCCTCTAAGAATCTGGAGTTCTAACCACATGGCAAGAGATCTGAGGAGATATCTACAGTGTCTTTGGATCAAAGTTGTGAACCTGTTTCAGTATGTATAAGTATGGTATCATTGTGGTATGTTAAAAAGTGGTTCACAAACAAAGCAGCTCAATTCACGCGAAAAGTGACAAATGAACCAAATCGACTCGCCGAGTGAAAACCACGGATGGAAATCGAATTAATCGCTGATGAATATGCAAAACTGATCACTGCTCATCGCGGACTATTTGTGCGATTAAGCTCTTATTGTTTTCGATGCCTGATTATTGCCTACAAAGTATGGGATGTCCATTGTTTGTGAGCCCTTCTTATCAGCACTCCTGAATAATATTGGTGCATTGTTCACGTGATATCTGTCTCTATTATTATTAACTGGTCGCATATGTTGTAGCTCTCCCTTTTGTTAATATAATATTACTAGTTGCGCCCCGCGGTTTCACCCGTGCAGATTTAAATCCCGGTATTCCCGCGGGATACAAATTAGCCTATGTGTTATTCCAGACTATAACCAATCTCTCTACCAAGTTTCATCCAGATCCGCTCAGCCGTTCCGGCGTGAAAAAGTAACAAACATCCATCCATCCATCCATCCATAGTTACAAACTTTCGCGTTTATAATATTAGTAGGATATAAGACCCAGTCAGAGAACAAACGTTAATGTTTATAATGTATTAAATATATCAGTCATCTAGTACCCATAACAAGCTTTGGGTAGCTTACTTTGGGGCTAGATGATGCTGTGTGGATTGTCCAGCATTATTTATTTATTTATTTGTTCTCGGAGAACCCGAACCCACGGTCTAAGGCGCAAAAGGCAGAACTAGTACTAACTGCGCTGTGAAGGCTTTCATAACACTTGCAACTCAAATCCTTTGAATAAATTAATAAATTATATTAAATCTATTGAACATCGGTGTACCGCCAATGTGTCTCCGTCTTTTGGATCAATGTCGTGGTTTCCGGGGGAAGACAAGATGCGGTGAGCGCCGATGAGTATATATGGCAAGATTTATAGTCTGTGGTTATTATAGGATTGTATTGCTGCGTATATCAGGTAATACAGCCTGGGCTCAACTGAGCTAAGGTCGTATTATAAAGCAGTGGCTTTATAATACGACCTTGGAGCAGTGGCCCCAAGAGTTCATATTAAGTTGACAACCTATTGAGTTTAATATAAACCGAAATATTGGTACAACTTATTTTAGCATAGTTAAATTTTCCAATCAAAGGACTTAAAGCAGAATGATTTTTCATAATGTCCCAAAGGATTGTCCCGAAGGAGACTCCCGTGTGATTTGAAAAGACAGATATATTTTTTTTGAATATTGGCATTTTGTGTTTTGTAGCGTTGCTGCTTTAAGATGGTCATAACCGCCTCTAGTTAAACAAAATTCAGCGTGCCCATTGTATAAATAACTTACCACTAGTAAGATTTTCATTCTTCAAATGACGTGTTCAGCCATTTTTGCTACTGGCTCATACCAACTTACTACCAAGGTACTAGGTACCTTTACATTATCAAATCTACACATCAAGAAACGAACCGACAAAAATTTCGATTCTTCGTCTTGATAATCAAAGGAACCGTTTGTTATTCATTTTTCGATTTACTCAGACGCAAAACACAATTTGTGGAGGGATGAAATTGAAAAAGTTTTCAGTTATTTATTTGGAACGTTTTGCCGGCGGCTACGCCATTGGGTTTTATTTTACAACTCGAATCCTTTCATTTAAACAAAATAAATATTTGTTTGTGTGCATATAAAACGTATTAGCTATAGATTGTTTCAGTATGTATAACCTGTTATTGCCTTATTCATATTGATTTTGTTATGTTGTTTTCTATAAGTTTGAAACCAATACCTGTGTATGTGCCTCTATAGATCATAGTAGTCGCAAATAAACCATTCATACGCACGGACGTTTTTAATTTCACTCAGACAGGTACCACATCATTATAGACCCGAAACAGATTTTATTGCAGAGCGGAGAAACGGAGAAATAATAACCAATAGGATTGCATAAAATCTCAGCTTAGCTCCAGTTATGCAATCCTATTGGTTAAAATTTCTCCGTGTCTCTGCTTCGCAGCCTCGCTCCGCGTCAATGGACAGGCATAGGCACAGAAATGGGTTTTCTCTATTCCGTGGGCATAGGCATAGATTAAGCATAGATTTTAGTACTAGCAACACTTTTTAATCTACCGATCCAACGTTATAGTCTACAATTATACATGACATGTAATTTGACCAAAACACTACTTGAAAGAACGAGATATATTATAAAGTTAAGTAATATAACTTTAAACATCTCTCTAAGTATACATGGGAGAGTAGTTACTCTAGCATTCTGCATAAGTTGCCGACGGGATGATCATAATTTTGATCTCTACTACACAAGTTTTAAGATTCAATATTACGCAGAGGTTTAAACTGAGTATGTGTTCTCATTACATGACAAACTGTAAGTAGGTGTTTAATTTCAAAAGGGAAATTACTAACATGCCAACCACTGAAGGAATGCTTTGTAGACATGCCTCTGAAAAGCTCCTCAGTTAAGGCGAACAGAGGAGACGAAAGGTCTGGAATTCATTATATTAAAATAGGAATAAACAGTCGCATAGGGCTTAGGACTTACGGCTTAGTTCCCAGCGCAATAAGGTCGTTTAATTTTAGTTTTAGTATTGAGTTAAAACCAGAGGTTATATAATCCTTCTAAGAATTATAAATCTACTGAAATGCCAGTAGGCCGGCAATATTTACCGTAGAACCGTTAACTGTAGAAGCATACGAATACTTAAGTACGCAGACTATAGGTAGGCATAGGATGTCCTCCGGCAAGGTTGGGCGACGATCCACGAAGTTTAGATGGCAAACACCGTAGCGAGTTTTAGGTGAGACTTGCGTTGCGTCCAGCACTGAACATACATTGGTTGATGATGATGATCAGGACTCTCTGTGGCAGTCGGAATATAATTCTGATTAGATCGCCCCGCGGTTTCACCCACGCAGATTTAAATCCCGGTATTCTCTCCCCGGTACTCTGCCAAGTTTCATCCAGATCCGTTCAGTCGTTCCGGCGTGAGAGAGTAACAAACATCCATCCATCCATACTTACAAACTTTCGCATTTATAATATCAGTAGGATAGGATAGTAGGATTCGAAAGTATTTCTGCTCCATATGACGAACTCAGTGGCGCAGCGGGCGAGAGTCCGCCTGCGATGTAAGAGGTTGCGGGTTCGATTCCCGCCTCCGTTCCGTTGGTCTGGTTGTTTCCTATGTATAATAAAAAAAAATTATGTAAGTTTATAATGTATTAAATATATCAGTAATCTAGTACCCATATAACACAAGCTAGTAGCTTACTTTGGGGTTAGATGGTGCTTTGTGGATTGTCCAGCATTATTTATTT
Source organism: Plemyria rubiginata (assembly GCA_963576535.1). Taxonomy (NCBI): domain Eukaryota; kingdom Metazoa; phylum Arthropoda; class Insecta; order Lepidoptera; family Geometridae; genus Plemyria; species Plemyria rubiginata. Next base: position 6,936,549 of record OY754917.1, on the reverse strand, counting down.
ATTTATATGACTGAAACAGTTTTATACAGTTAACACAAAATATCCATGCCTTCTAATAACACTAGGAGCTTTCATTTGGCAAACTCGTACATTTTAAATGAACCTCAATTCTCCCAACAGCCCGACAACTAAACTCATGAGCACACATAATTAAAATGTGAGCAGCTAAGTTACTTTGTTTCGTGATGAACTTTAATTTTGCGTCACTGAAAACTACCCACATAATAGCGGGCAAGTTTAAAACGACTAACTTAGTCCTGGAACTCAGAATTAGCTTCATTGTAGGAAATGGTTCAAGTCTTCAAAGTAAACACATCAATGTAATGAAGTTTGTATAATCACAGTTTTAGGGTTCTTTAGTGGAAATGGGACGGTCACGACACGATGTATAACATTAATGTATGCGTGTTATGTTTATACAACCGAGTTATAATATCTCGTCAGAATATACATCTTCATATACAAACTTACTAAAGAACAATTCTTTTCATTTTGTGCTCACGTTTATTTTTAAAACTTGCACTTTAGTAAATCTTATAACTTAACATTGGCGAAAATTTACCCAGTAAATCCTAGTTTCAAATGTAACCTACATAATAATTTACTATCCCCGCGTTCCGAAATACGCTATAATCGATTTGAGCGCTCACAAACCCGTACCGAATTAGCGTGAGCGCGATAACGATGACTCATGAAACGTCATAGATGACGTCATGACATGCGCCATCTTGCGTTTACGCCGACCATGCAACCAAGAACTGTGAGCGCTGTCAAAAATGACAGTTGTGCATTTGTGTTTTGTTGTTATTTGTGATGAGGTTACATGTTTTCAGTCGCATTATAGTCGTTATAGGGTATAATATGTTCTGCGATCATAAAATAACAAATCCAGAAAATATCTAAGCAGTCCCAGTTTGTTACGGTTTGAGGTTATGATTCCTAGGATGTTTTGTGAGTGCGTTTACGAGCGTTCCGAATTGTTGACAGCTCTGAGCTGTCATAATCGCAATATCTAATTCGGAACGCCTGTGAGGTGATGTGAGCGCTGTGATCGATTATAGCCATTTCGGAATGCAGCCTATGTATTTTGTAGTAAACCTTTAACACTAATAGAGCAACGGCTGAGAGAATCCTTATGCCCCACCTGATCCTATCCAAACATCACCTAACAAAACATTGCCTTGCAAGTCACACATTGTATGAACGTGCCCTACGATATGCCTCATGTGCATGAAATCTCACTGGCATCCACACCCTTCAAACTGAAACAGAAGAATGCAACTTGGCAAAATTGCAATCCTGGTGGTGAAAATAAGCACAGTGGTAGTACCTCCCCGGACGAATCCTTCACAAAGAACTCTTCACTCTCCCTTATAGATTTGTAGAAAATCTTCCGGTGATTGTTATTAGTTGAAGCGTCGATTCGAGTGTGACAATCTTCACAAGGTTAATCTACCCTCGGTTTCTGAAAGCTCAATCAACACTAATCGGCAGTCAAGTTACTTGCTATTTCAGCTTTTACTTCAAGCTAGATAGATAGATAGTGTTGATCGCGCTTTTAGAACCGGAGGTTAACCTCCTTTATTAAATAGAGATTTAAAAATAAAGTACCTACTCTAGTATAAATTTTCTAAATTAGTTACGTCTCGTCCCGCGTTGCTATTGTATTTGCGTAATGTATATCTCCAGTGAAATGGGACCTCCGTTAGACGTTATGGATCCATTTATTACTTTGTACAAAATAGATTACAAAACCGCCTAGAAACTATATAACTAATTGCTTTTACTTGTAACCTTCAGTTTACTGTGAAACAAAGCTTTGCTGAATAATATTTAATTCAGAAAAGAAGTAGAACCTAACCCTGATTTGAATTTGTTTTACTGATCTCTATTAGTATTCTATTGACTATCTGGTTTCGGAAAAAAGACTGCATAGTAACTAAGGGTAGTGTAGTAAGGATTAATATAATAAATATGTTTATTTATTCACGCTAGTGAAATCCTGAAATGACAGGATTTTTCTGATGAATACAGGTCTGTAGGTACTGTATTTTGGTGTGAGTGTTTGAGTGGTGTATTTTACCTGTACTGTATTTCAGGTACATAAAAAAAATATTCTGTTACTATTAAATCAGTTACTATCTTTTTCCCATTGGTCGTTATGTAAAAAGCTAACGTATACACATTTGTATCATTTTATTGAATTAGTTATTACTTCACAGAAAACTTGCATTCCTTAATCAGCAAGTTTCCTCAAGACTTACTAATCAAAATATTTTGCTTTCACGCTAATATTTATTAGGTGAAACTGAAAACTTTTGAGCGGTTTCTGCAATATCTGTAAGATAAGCAATGAGATAAAGTTTATTTTCACAAGGCACAACTTGTGCTCGAAGTGAATGCGACACTAGGTGAATCTCTCCGTGATTTTTTTGTTACAGAATAGCACTGACACAGAACAGTGGATGAACATGTTTTGACAATAAGTCGGTCTTAAAAATGTATATACACACTGCAAAATACATACAAGTATTTATGGTTATTCCACGTTTACGTGGTACGTCAACGCGTACCTAACGCAAGAAGGAGAGAGATAGAGAGAGCGTTACGTTCGCGCTGAATGTAAACGCTGTATAAGGTATTTAATAACGTCCTTGTAACCTAACTTTTTATCTACAACATGTACTCGTAAGTCAATTAATTTTCATTACGATAACACCATCAATCAATATTGTATTGGGTCAGCAACTTTGTTTTCGTTCGGCAGTTCGGCTTTTTATCAAGTTAATACGGTTACGTTATTTTTTAGACTTAGGCCCTTAGTCATGATGGTCTTTGAGCGCGCCAATAGCTTATCAGACCGATAAGTCTGTTGTTATCTCCACGACGACCTCTGTGGCGTAGCGGGCGAGAGCCTGCGACGCAAGAGGTTGCGGGTTCGATTCCCGCCTTGGAACAAATTTGTGTACGATCTGCAGAAATTTGTTCCGATGGTCTGGGTGTATTCTATGTATAATAAAAAATATCTATCAATTTAAGTATATAATGTATTAAATATATCAGTTATCTAGTACCCATAACACAAGCTTTGAATAGCTTACTTTGGGGCTCGATAGTGCTGTGTGGATTGTCCAGCATTATTTATTTATTTATCTCTTTTCATTGGCATAAAAGTGACAGTGACAAGAATACTCTATTGAGCCGCTATAAAATGGCAGGGATTATGAATAGGAGGGTTAGTAGTTAGTTACATAATCGAATTTTTTTTTCTTGAACAGCATAGCTAACAGCAACAGCGACGCCGTTTCCAGCCTATTATCACATTTATTATTAGGCAGAATCAATTATACTCGCCAATTTATTAACAGTGCGTATGTAGCAAAACCTCCATAGATCTCCAAGCAAAATAAAAATCATTGTTGTAAATTTCTAAACTTTTATTTTTAGAAAAATATTACACTCGTTTTTTTCAAAAAAAAACTTATACTCATACACTACAGACCACACAATTTGAGTAATTGTTATTATGAAAATTTATGTTGAACAGCAATGCTGCTTTCCATGTAGTTGAAAATAAACTCCTTAGCTTATTAGTACTCGCATAAAGCAATAAAGCGTTGTTTTGATTAAATTCTGGCAAAAGCCATAACTTGTCAACATGTACTCGTTACAAGGCGATTGCCCGTCTGTAAGGGCGCTGCGGTTTTCCTTCTTGACAATTTAGCAGTTTGGAATCTTGAGTTCCCGTGGGTAAAACTTTTTGATGCTGTCTCTCTGGTTAAACCAATTGAACAAACTGATACAAGTAGCTGTTACTGACTTTGTTTATTATTTTTATATCTTAGGTTATACGAGAAAACATATGTTGATCAGTTCAGTGGCTTCGAGAGCCGAGTTACTACGAGAGAAGTTTTAGTTTCAGTTTTAGAAACCGTTTAAAAAAATCCACTCTTATTAGTAAAATACAAAAAATGTTGCATATTATATCTAAATATTTCCATAAACAGTTACTATATACTACCATAACATACTATTCCATTGTTAGAATGTGGATTACTTCTATAGATTCTTCCATTGATTCCAGAGCAAGCGTTTTATTTTCATTATTTCGACTTTAGCTATTTTCAATTTCCTGAAATAGCAAAGTTTGCCACTAATGGACAAGTTCTCACCCTTTCTATAGCTCACTTTTAGCACCGGGTGTACCTACATTGCCATAGAAAACCGATATAGCCAACGCCGAGGCACCCGAAATACGCATTTCCTAACTCCGGAATTGGTGAGGAAAGATTGTCGAATAGTGACTGACGAAACGAAAATCAAGGCGTAAAATGCTCCCACACCCAATGGACTGATGGTATTTTAAAATCGAAGGAAGGCAGAGTGGATGAACAGGGCTCAGACTCATTCCTCCTGTACTTACGCGGGGGAGGCCAATGTCCTGAGATGGATTCCTTCAGGCTGGTGATAATGATGAACTTTGAAATTACGCTTAAATTGGAAGATGCTTTGACGTTTTTCCAAATCATTGAGGTTCTTGGTCAAAGTATGACCCAAGCAAAGTATCTGGCTCAGTGCATGTAATACAGCCGGCGCGGCGTCTTGGAGACGCATCTAACTAGTATTGATAGAAATTTAAGGGAAATTGTTAAATTTGGAAAATCGACAAAATTGTAGGTTCATCTTTTGCAACTTATGTTTTCTCTGTAAATGTGGCTAACGATAACTGCAAGTCCCACTCAGTCGCACTTCGAGTTTATAAATAATTCGAGAAACATTGTGCGCCAGGAAATTAATTAAGTTAAATGAATATTTCAAAGTTATGTCTATGAACATTGAACAACTATTGTTGTATCATTCTCTGTGGAATGATGAAGTAGTAAAACTAGTCAAAATATATATAACTCAAAGGTGACTGACTGACTGACTGACATAGTGATCTATCAACGCACTGCCCAAACCACTGGACGGATCGGGCTGAAATTTGGCATGCAGTTAGATGTTATGACGAAGGCATCCGCTAAGAAAGGATTTTGATCAATTCTACCCTAAAGGGGATGAAAGTTTGTATGAGATTATCAAAGTAAACGAGCGCGAGCAAAGCCGCGGGATCAGCTAGTATTTATATAAAAGCCTTCTGAGCTGTATACCGTGGGGTTTATCCCCACCGAGAACAGTCATAATTTGTATAATGAACCTAGATGTTTGTTTTCTGTCTAAGTGTTGACATATTATAAGTTTATGTATTTACAAGTATTATAATAAACATCCTGGTTCCCACAATAAGTGTCGTTTAGTTTGACAAAACAATTTAAATAATAGCAACGGACATTGCGAGTATATCCCGCCGCAAAAATCAAACCCGCTCTTTATACGTCTGGTTGTCGTCCACTTCTCCTGAGTCACATTTAAATAGGGTTCAAATTCTCTTATTTTTCTTAAGGATTTTAACAAATTGATCTCGTGAAACCGAGAAGGGAATTTCTAAGGCGCCTACTTCACTTTATGTATTTCTTACAATCCTTTGAGCTCAATTTGCTTTAACGGAAACCCGACGAGTTCAAACTTCACGAATCGAATGCCAATATGGTTCAAATAAAAAGGTAAAGCGGTTTACTTCACTCATTTAGTTAGGACACTTAAATTTAGACATCTTAAAATACTCTTAATTAGGTACTGGGTAACAGGGAGAGAGAAAATGAAAACTGTCAGGTACAAGTGTCATGTTTCATTTATTTAAAGCCACAATCAACTGGGCAGTGGGGATAATTCGCTTAAAACTGTACCTACTGTGGTTTTTTTTTATTGTAGATAGGCATGTTTTTTTTCCGGATCAGTTCTTTATATTTATAACTAGCGACCCGCCCGCGCGCCCCTGCTTCGCACGGGTGCACATATCATGCATGTATTATACACATAAACCTTCCTCTTGAATCACTCTATCAATAAAAAAACCGCATTAAAATCCGTTGCGTAGTTTTAAAGATTTAAGCATACACATTGGGATATAGGGACAGAGGAAGCGACTTTGTTTTATACTACGACTTTGTTTGTACTATGTAGTGATAAAAAATAAAAATAGAGTATTATAACACGGATTCCCTGAGCGTAGTCTTCCTTCTTATTGAATGAATGTCTTTGATTATCACTAGACAATGGCCAACAAACCAGCTAAGACCAACTTGAACTTCCTTTTTTCCTTCGTTTTTTTCTTTTTTTTAATTTTTCAATTCATTCTCTTGTGACTTAAGATCGTGGTAATCTCTCAGAGTAGGGATACCGACAAAAGCCAACCTGCCTAATCGATTTATAGCAGTGTTTGATCCAGAGAAGTATATTTTATTACAAAACAAACTCTCTGCTTCCATTACAGATAAGCAGAGTCCTGTTTCTATCCAATAAATACAAGAAATATCATAAATTATTACTTTTGAAAGCATCATGGTTTTGAACGTAATTCTTTTTTAATCAAACTTACATCACTACTCTACTCATCAAAATTACACACAAAAGCTGTTGAGTTTTAAGCTGAAAATTTGTACTCAATATGAATTTAACCTGACTTATCTGAATTGAGCCTTCTTTTTTTAATTATCTGGCTCACATAACTTATTCATTCATTCAATTGTGTTACCTATAGCTGTCATGTAATTATAGATGTCCAAGCATTTTCCTCTTCGGTTTTGTAACGTCTTTCTTAACATTTTTATTTACATTCTATATTTTAATATTATTGGTCATAATAATTATAGCAAGTATTCATGACAGTTTCAAAACCGAATGTTTATCTAGATATAACAATTCTACCTGCTGGTAGAAAGGTTATACAATACTCGCTGAACTGGAAAATCATAAACTATTAGTTGCAATTACGTAGACTACATAACAGAGCACTATAGTACGTAGCTTTGTCAACATAGCGCACATACCTACTATCTGTAGTTTCGCACACATGAATATAGATAGTGCACGAACCAGCTTTTAGTGCGAGCAAACATTACTTAAACGTCATCCGGCCGTTGACTCTAGCACACATTAGGGCCCATCCAAAATAAACACCAATAAGGTATCTTACAAATTTGACATCAATATTCTAGCTCGTGTTTCACGAGACACCAGAGCAAATTCCAGTTTTTTTTTTTATTATTCAAAATCGATTATAACTAAACCTAGATTTTTCTTTTGGAAAGCAATACTTACTGTGCAAAATGCAAAATGAAAGAATAACATAAAATAAGCAGCATCACATCTGCGTTTTGAAGAGTGTAAGACATTGACTTAAAAAAAACCTCGCCAGAGAAGGCGTAGCGCGTCGGGAGAAAATAGCTTTGAATAATGACGACCTCTGTGGCGCAGCGGGCGAGAGCCTGCCTGCGACGCAAGAGGTTGCGGGTTCGATTCCCGCCTTGGAACAAATTTGTGTACGATCTGCAGAAATTTGTTCCGATGGTCTGGGTGTTTTCTATGTATAATAAAAAAAAATATCTATCTATCTATGTAAGTATATAATGTATTAAATATATCAGTTATCTAGTACCCATAACACAAGCTTTGAATAGCTTACTTTGGGGCTAGATAGTGCTGTGTGGATTGTCCAGCATTATTTATTATTATTATTATCACATTTATTTATTTATATTCATAATTTATAAGTTTTTTACAATATAAAATAAATAAATAAAAAACATTATATTATAAAAAACCTAAAAACTAGAATGCTACCGACAGCGGGGCTAGGCCCAAGCTACCGGTGGTTAGGGCTGCAGCGAGAGGAACCTCCTAACAATGCGTTATTATTATTTTTATTATTATGACAAAGTTTGCTTCAAACTTATGCTGTGAGTATGTAGGTTGTGAAAACCTATATCTACTGATATTTCCTTGTTAGTCCTCCAGTTCTTAAAAAAAAGTATAACCTCCTTTAAAGAGTAATGTAATGTAGGTGTGATACCTATATTAAACGTATAAAATGAAACTGTGATAACATTATCAGCACTTTTATTTTTGGTTCTGGGAGATCTGAAGGGATATCTACCGTGCCTGGGGATCAAAGTCGTGAAGCTGTTGTTATTTTTGTGATACGTAAAATAGTGAATGGACTTTTTCAAAATGAACTGAATAGATGAATCCCACGCCAATTGCTTTGTCATTCAATGCGATTGTTTTGTATCTTTGTTTCCGAACAGACTAATGATGTTGGCCTAGATACAGCGACACTGAACAAGTATTGGCTAAAAGCTGTAGCCAGTACTGTGTTACCTTGTGTCAATAGTAAATTAACGCACAGAATAGGTCGATTTCAGTTTCTGCTTTTGTTTCAGTTTAGTTTAGCATTTGCAGTAACTTTACAACCTTTGTTTTATTGTAGTTTTATGAGACGGTTATAAATCGCGCTGTAAATTGTGGGATTGATACCAACTGAAGAGACTAATTTTAAAATGATGACGACCTCTGTGGCGCAGCAGGCGAGAGCCTGCCTGCGACGCAAGAGGTTGCGTGTTCGATTCCCGCCGTGGAACAAATTTGTGTACGATCTGCAGAAATTTGTTCCGATGGTATGGGTGTTTTCTATGTATAATAAAAAAAAATATCTATCTATCTATGTAAGTATATAATGTATTAAATATATCAGTTATCTAGTACCCATAACACAAGCTTTGAATAGCTTACTTTGGGGCTAGATAGTGCTGTGTGGATTGTCCCGCATTATTTATTTATTTTATTTAAAATGTAAAATGAAAAGTAGTCAAGTCTAAATTAAATTCAAAACGTCTCATTTGGATTCACCAGTAGGTACATTTGATTATCAGCTACAGATTTCTTTATTATTTATTTTACACAGTAAAAATGACAAGGTACCTTAAATAAAGAGCCTGTACAAAGGCGAGCTTAACCCTACAAAGAGTTCTCTTCCAGCAAACCTTGAAGGAGAGAGAAAAGTGTATATACTTAGAGGTGGGTTTCTAAAGATAGTTTTAGTTTTGCTAAACTTAAAGCTAGAAATCTAAGTCAATTTATTTAGTCCTACCTTCAGCGAACCTGCCAACTTGAGCCACTGCTGCCAAACGGGTGCAGCGTGCATTCCGGCAGAAGAAATACAGCACACGCATCGATTAAATTTAATCACTTTGCAAGTTTGGATCGCCTCCAAGAGGAAGTTGGGTCAAACCAATATCTCTTTCGGTAATGTTTCATTTCCGATAACAAAAGCCTGCTTCAGCGAAGGCGGAATTACTAGTCGATACTGAGGTGATAAATCTTGATTTCCACGCATAAACATTTTGCCAGATCAGCCAATTTAGTAAGGAGGTTTTGAGGGAAATCTGTTAATTTCTATTCGCATCGTTGCTGTTTAGGTAATGTTATTATTTACAGACGGTAGAGTTACATTCAAATAATGTATTGTTATTTGTGGGCGTGTCCGCTGATAGTAAATCTATACTTTCAATATTATATTGCTGCTTTGGGTATTTTGAAATGAAATATTGTAAACAATCCTTGCAGTTTCAATTTGCTGGAATTTATGGACGAATAGAATATTTTGCTAACAGAAAATGCAGTAATATTTAACGTCAAGGACCAAGTGGGATAAACTGGGGACTAACCAGCCAAGGCACACCAGGAGAGCCGGTTTGATTCCCGCGGTGGGACAAAATGTTGCATGGTCAGCAAAAACTTGTTTCGAGTGTTTAAGTGTCCATCGTAGTTCATCAAAATTATGTAGTGTTTATAGTATACAATTAGTTTGTATAGGGTGTGAAATGTCCACCAATATTTATTTATTTATTAAATGTTAATTAGCTTACGTTTCCATAAGAGCTTATTCATGTTGATGTTACTGATAATGAGGTCTGGACTATATAAATAGGTTTGGTATTTACACATTTGAGTCACGAATGAGCCGCTTCTCAAAACTAGCGTTTCTCTCTACATTATAGAATTCGCGAACGCATTCTTCTGCTTCCATCTAATGTAGCAGAAGCCGTAACACGTACGTACGCCCTCTCGTCATCCCTTCAACGCCAAATTGAGTTACCCAGCAAAGTTAATAAAGAGGTCTAAACGTGATCAGAATCGCGAAACCACTACAGCAAATGTAAATTAGGAAAAAGTACTGGTCTTTTGTCTAAATGGATCCCTTGATGGTTATTAAATCCGAGATTTATGAGATCACAGATCGGGGAACCATGTATTCATTAACTTAATCGTGTAAAAGACATTACGGTCAATGTTGAAACTGACTGGATCTGCACGATTATTTTTTTCTGAATTCCGTAAAATGGCATTAATATAATAATTGATGTTGGCAGTTTTATGAAGGCTCATAATGATATGAACAAAGGATGTTACTTGCTAAACATAATAAACATATTATTATCTTCTTTTATCCTAATTTAATAATAATGAATTTTAAAATGAGTTAATTACTTACTGACTGAAAATAACAAAAAAACGTAAAGTCTTTGCTACAAGTCTGAAATGTTAATTTGAGGGTATTTTTTTTTTTGTTTAAAAAGTTTTTAGGTTGTATTACATTGCAGTTTATTACAAGTCTCAAAATCGTTCTTCCTAGAAATGAAAGGTTAGACAGGGTGTCCCAGATAACGACGTCGACCCGGAAACAGGTGATAGGCCAAGTTATAAACAAACAAGTACAGCAGTGGATTTCTTCATATTGTTAATTTTAAGAGAATAACTTGTAGATTCAAAGGCTTTAGGTAGTGGATCTTTTCTATCGGTATACTTTTGGTGAAAACATCCAACTACCTAAATAAGCCACGTCCAAAATTGAATACTGAAAGACGATTCAATATTCCCTTCTCGTTGGGTGGACAATTTTCTATCCCTGTCACGTCAACGGACTTTTTGTTTGAGACCTTCATTTTTTGTACTTTCACCGAGAGTACCAAGCTACACAGCTGTCGCATTGCTTTCTTTGGTTAAATGGCCGTGAAATATTAACTTTTTTGGCAAAAATTTCGTTAAGTAGAAATAACTGGTAACGACTGTCATAAAAACCTCTAAAAGAGGGTTTTATACCTTAAACGGCCTCTTTTTATGAATAAAGGTGAATTTGTAGTACCCAGATATTGCTATCCATGCTGCTACACCTACTTGGTTTTTCATATTTTACATCCTTACTAGTCTGTGATATTTTGTTAGTAAATTCGTGTGGCAGATAACATACACATTTTGGATAATCAATTAAAATTTGGTGGACTATTTTATACAATGCCATAAGAGCAAAAAAAACTAAGTAAATTACACAAAGCCAAAGAAAAATTACTCTTACCACAAGGATAAAAAAGCGAGAAGCGTAAGCCTGATGCTTATGCGTAAATACATCGTCCTCTCAACAGAAATATGCTTTAATTGTAGGCTTTAATATCATTACTAACTACTGCAAAATGTGGGTATGTGCCAAATGTAATGTTTGGACGTACCTCTGACTACCCCCCTTAGACATCCTCAAAGAATATTGAATTAGTACCTACTTGGTACTGGGAGATCTGAAGGGATATCTACCGTGCCTGAGGATCAAAGTCGTGAAGCTGTTTCAGTTTTCAGTTTAATATCAAATCAACATCGATACCAAATCACATCAAAATCTCTTGACTGTAGATTATTAGTTTAGAATTGAGGCAATTTATTGACGAAAGTTGAATCACTAGAAGGATACATCAACACAATTTGACACACGCAACCAATTTGTTGGATTAAAATAATATTTTACATTTAGGATAAGTAATCCATTATTTTTAATTAATGATTGGAAGAAATGTTTGAATAATAGTTTTATATTTTAATGGAAACTTTTATAACCTAATCATACGTTTAGGTTACATCATACATACGTATGATGAACATTTAAGCAGATGAAAGCATCCCCTTGCTGGACAATCCACACAGCACCATCTAGCCCCAAAGTAAGCTACTCAAAGCGTGCGTTATGGGTGTTAGATAACTGATATACATCATACATACTTACATGGGCAGGTATTTTTTATTATACATAGAAAACACCCAGACCAACGGAACAAATTTCTGCAGATCGTACAAAAATTTGTTCCGATGCGGGAATTGAACCCACAACCTATAAAAAGGACTAAAATAATAATAGAGTTCTTCAGGCTAATAATAATGATGACGATTAAGTAATTACCTACATATATACTTACAATAAGTATGCTCCACATCTTCAAACAAGTACACATAAGTAAAGTAATCTAGCACTCAATATTCTGAGACCGATGTGAGATTACGTGATGTCTTTGAGTCTTTGATGATACGCGATTTAATATGAAAGGTAGGTCGTTATGTATTCGTGGAATAAGTAAGTGGATATTACTCTGCACACAAGAATAATCCCGTTCAAAAAATATAAACCGATTTCTCGGTTCATCGTATTTAGTCAATTTTCTATGACCTAACTGAGAATTAAACTGTCAACACCTTTTGAGCCATCAAGAAGATTATAATGACTAATATTGGCTACTCAAATATGTATTTTCTAAAAAAAAACTATAAAATTATAACAAGAAGCAGCATCACGACTTCCTCAATGAACCTTGAGTTGGTACTTGGTATGGTACTGATATCTAATAGGATCAACCATGCATAAGGATAAAAGTTAAGTAGTAAAGTTGTGTTTTTGTAAAGAATATATTCCATGGTTTTTGAAATCACATATTTATCATAGACAAGTATACTAGACAACTAAAAAAGAAGTATAGATTAAAAGGAGATCTAAGATAGTAAGCTAGAGGAGAAACTAAATACCGAAAGAGTTTCATTTTGTTACTATTCTGCATACGACATGCAAATTTTCCGAGAACAATAACAACAGCGGCTATACCTTAAGCCCAGCCGTTGATAATTAAAACTGTCCGTCTGACGTAACTGCATCTGGTTCTCGTTTTAAATCTTGAAGTCCACTGCAATAAGACAGTTTGTGCTATTATAAATCACTTGAGTTATAATAGTACAAACTTTCTCACAATTTACAAAAAGCATACGTAAGAAAAATAGACTAGCTTAAAGCGATCGTCTAGAAAATAACTACCACCATACCTCTTTCTGCCACCAAGCAGCGCTAGCTGCTAAAAATTATTAATGTCCCTTTTCAGCTTTTTTTCAGGCTTGTGTTATCTACTGTACTTGCTTACTAAGGTATGCTAAATAAACAACTATTATATTGTATTTTACACGCACATGAGGCTAAATATCTGTAAGCCTTAAGTTGGTGGACCGACGCAGTGCATCTTAGGGCGTGTTTCTTATCTTGCGTGACTTACGAGGCAAGGCTTTGTTATAATAGATGTTAGCAGGTTAGCCATCTGCTTGTTCTAATGAGTAATTTTTACAAACTTTTTTGAAAAGAGACGTTTTAACGTTATGCTTGGTAATATCATGTGTGACTTGCGAGGTGATGCTTTGTAATAGGTGATTGTTACTGCTTAACATCAGGTGGGTCATATGCGCTTGTTCTATTAGCAAGTATTAAAACAATCCAAAAGTTTCAGTAAACTACATAAACAAATAATAAGCTTCAAATTAAATTTTGTTGTAGATAAATCGAGTTAAACGTTTCAAAATTTGAATTCCTTTTGCCTTCAATAAAGATAGGTACAAAGTCCAAGATTGTTTTCAATCAAGCTAAAATGAATGTCCGAAAAAACAAGAAAGTCGCCTAAATTTATGTCGAGAGTTTCAAATTGTATTTTTTGTGTCAGTGAGCTCGCCAGATGGAGGTCCGAGCGCAGATGAAATCGTAGCTACCTTGTAAACTGCACAAGTTTCACTCGAATGTAAAACTAGCTACAACTAAAACTACGAAGAATACAATTATTGACAAAATCTACATCTTCTAAATATATATAACTCAAAGGTGACTGACTGACTGACTGACATAGTGATCTATCAACGCACAGCCCAAACCACTGGACGGATCGGGCTGAAATTTTGCATGCAGGTAGATGATATGACGTAGGCATCCGCTAAGAAAGGATTTTGATCGATTCCACCCCCAAGGGGATGAAATAGGGGATGAAAGTTTGTATGAAATTTTGTCAATTTTAAACCGATCGGGCTGACTTTGCATGCATAAAGCTACTATGACGTAGTCATCCCCTAAGAAAGGATTTTGATAAATTCCACCCCTAAGGGGATAAAATAGGGATGAAAGTTTGTATAAATCTTCTTAGATTTTCGACTGATTGAACTGAAATTAAAGATTGGAGCTACTATGATGAAGACGTCTGCTTCAATAGGATTTTGATAAATTCAACCCCCCAATTTTTTACACACGCTTAACAAAAGTAAAGCCGCAAAAACTATGCCTAATTAATAATAATACTTCTAAACGCGAGCGAAGCCGCGGGCAAAAGCTAGTCTTACATGTTTACGACTTCGTCGCGGAATGGCGCAGCAGCGTGGACCAGCGCGTGGGGTAATAAATGTTCAAATTTTCATGAGTAGCCTAAATTATTATCATTGTTAAAAGATGTTTCGAAGTGATCCTGTTATTCAACTCAATAAACGCCTTTTGATTTTGACTTTATAGTATACTAGCGGCCTGCCCCGGCTTCGTAAGGGTGGACATTACCAACAGCATCCTGCAGGTCATACCTAATAGGTATGACCTGCCCATAATGAAGTCTTTCATTCGGATCCTGATCCGATAGTGTCATATTATAAGAGACTTTTGGATCGGGTATCGAGTGAAAGCCACAAAACTTGCTTGTATTTTGTGCCCCTGGTTTCTTGCTTTTATTATAAATACTAACATAGCAAATAAGTAGGTAAGCCTTTAAGTGTACTAACAAAATATGAACCAAAGTTGTCTGATTCAATAAAATAAATAAACACCCCCCCTCCCCCCGACTACGTTCAATCATCAATAGTTTTCACAGCGCACCCGATAAGGAATTATTCAGGCCATTTTTTTACGCCTTTGGTTACATTATTGTTTAGAGTTTCAGTAAGGAACCGATTTTTTTGAGAATAGATAACCAAATTATTTTTTCGCTTAGAGTGATATAGGCCAGTAGCATACAGAAAGAGTAAATAACTCCAGCGAGAAATCAGTGTTCATCTCGGACAACGAAAACTCCGACTTTCCGAGGGCTTAGGTCGCGTACATGTCGTTTGTTCGTTTTTGTACAAATACCTTTGTTTGATGCTTGTTTTTTAGCAAAAGTGTGGAATAAGCCTCAAAGCTTGTTTGTATGTAGCTTGTGGACACTTTGTTTGATACGAAGTAGTTACATAGATACCACATTTCTAACAAAAAAGATGATATGAACTACTTGTTTGCTTTTATAAACCTTGATTAGCGTATCTTAAAAAATGTCAGTGATTAGATTATAAAAATCTTTGAAATTAGTTTTCAAAAATCTTAGCTACTTGGTTTGAAAATGCATAGTATTTCAAGCTTAAACCCTTGAGCAATGTTGGTACATTGCTTCTGAGCAATTCAGATACAATAAAGATACCTACAGAATGAATATTTACTCACTTCAGTTGTTTTTGTAAACTCAGAAATAAAATATGAAATGAAAGGCACTCGCTAAACTTAAAGCTAATAATTGTACCTAGTATTATACTACTATTTTTGTCATGTGTACATATAAAGTTTTTTTATAAAAAAAAAAGTAAACCCTACCTTACAGTCTGTAAAAAATGTTCAGCCAACTGTTTCACAAAAAAATCCACCTGACCTAAAAGAGCATTTACATAGGAAACAGTGTACACTGCACCACCATACCACATGGTTTGTGTGTGTTGTGTATTATAGATTTAAAAAAATAGTCGTGTCTTAATAAGTATCGTGGTACCTCATTTCATCAGTTTTGCCATTTCATCAGTTTTGCTATTTCATCAGTTTTGCTAGTTAACGATGTAATGTAAGCAGGTGTAAAAATTTTTGTATAAGCTGAACCTTTTTTCAATAAATTTTCAGTATATTTATGATTAATTCATAAAATTTCTAGCTTCAAGACGTTTCAAAATAATCCTTGTGACTCATTTGATGAAACACCTAACTTGGATTTGATTTCGAAAGTTTATGCTACGATTTGTAAATAGTAAACTTCTTTCTACTTCTAAAGATATACTCCTATGAAACCCTACTCATGACAAGTGACAACCTGTTTTGTAAGTGAAAGCGTTCTATAGGACAGTTTGAGCCTGGCATCATATCGGTCCGGACATCCGCCGGGTGGCAGGTTTGAGCGAAAATTTCAACCAACACGTTGATAAGAAAATCAATGCCCTGGTTACATAAAAACATTTGAAAGCTACCACGCTGTTCTAGCAACAGATTTTGTGTACAAAAATCTTTCATGAAAATACATTTTTAATAACATTTTGCCTGATAGAAACTAAAAGTAAATGGTAACATAATGGAACAAAGTATTACATATAAAATTACAATTATAATATACTAGTTGCGGCCCGCGGTTTCACCCGCGCAGATTGAAATCCCGGTATTCCCACAGGATAAAAAGTAGCCTATGTGTTATTCCAGACTATAATGTATCTCTCTGCCAAGTTTCATCCAGATCCGTTCAGCCGTTCCGGCGTGAAAGAGTAACAAACATCCATCCATCCATCCATCTATACTTACAAACTTTCACGTTTATAATATTAGTAGGATTGGTAAACTTTCCGCACAGCACTATCTATCCCCTAACTAAGTAAAGCTTGTAATATACCAGAACGCACACGAATAATATTATAGCACCCATACAAAGAACAAACATTTCATTTTGTTCACAGAAGTGTTTGTTCAAGTTTGGGATTGAACCCACGGCCTTTAGCGCAGAAGACAGCGCTACTACCAAATCAGCAGCTGTGAAGCATAAGCATGATGAAATAGTAAACAACAGCTTTATCAGCATAATTAATATTCTATATCAATTTTACTCAAGCTGCATAAAGAACGCTCAGTACGTTAGCTACTTAGTTCAAAGGATTAATTATAAAATTCCCTACTAATTGAAAACTTCCATGGCGTTAAAGAAATTATATTGCAACTAAAAGGCAAAAAATAGCAGCGCCTCAGTTATTCAATTTACTATTAGTAGATACACACGGCTGAAGAAGATCACAAACAATCGACATAATTTTATTAAAAGACGCATTACTACGATAATGCTAACAGTATTTCTTTAGTAGAGCTCCTTGTGAAGGGCTCGTCCGTGGAAGTATTACCAGCATGCCTTTTTCTACCACCAAGCATCTGTTGCTGCGTTTCAGTTTAAAGAGAATGGTAGCCGGTAAAATTATGAGCACATGAGGCTTAACATCTCTATGACTCGAGTTAATGGACGCAGAGTAGTTCATCGTAGGGCACATTCATATCGTGCATTACCTACAAGGCAATGATTTGGTATTGGTGATGGTTAGCATTTAATATCAGGTAAGATTTTGCATTCCATATGCAAGAAGAAAATAAATATTAACTTTTACGTCTAGAATAATCTAGTCTTGCACGAAATTTTCTAAAAACTCATAATTCTATACTGCATTTTAATGCTTTGGTTTTAAATGATACCTAGGTTTAAAACAAAAACAATCACGTGATACAAGCTTACACGCACACTGATGTAACATTTTTCATTCCCACACAGATAATGCAGACGGTTTTTCTTTGGAATAGCAAAAAGCTGGAGCATACGGAACAAATAATGAGCTTTTGGTGCCAGCTGTGTGTGATAACATTTTAAATTGGCGGGAACGAATCGATCGCACCAAAATAATTTAAGACCGGATTCTGTAGAATGCATCGTGGTATTGCCAACTATTCTTGCTATATCATAAAAACATTGTAGCTTTAAATAAAAATAAAAATCGTTTATAATAATTATTGTTTACCTCCTTGTAACCGGCTCTGACTAACCCCTTGCTTCGAAAAATATCCATCAGCATCATCAGCCCGAAGAAGTCCTAAGCCTACCCTTTGCATTTCCAGTAAACGCGATTCGCCTGAGCCTACTCCATCCAATGACCTGCCAAACATTTCATTTCATTCAAGTTTTTGGAAAAATAATTTTGATTTTCATTAAATGGCGGAGGTTTCTGACAAAGGTTTGATTTTCTGCTTGCTTCTTGATTTTCTGTAGTTAGTTTAGCCAACGTTTTCCATATTAAATTCACTGTAATGTTTAGTCGTGTAAAATAACATCAAGATGTACCTAATCAAGAAGCATTGCTGAATCTAGCTGAAATCGAGAAAGCTGGCAACAAAACGTAGAAAAAATGTGATTTATCTACGGAGCGTGGCGCGTTCATTACGGCCTTTCCGATCTCGCTGCACTCTAGCGGGAAATAAAATGGCAACACGTGCCGACGTCTCCAATAAAGGTATTTCGATTAGAAACATCAAATGAACTGTGTGATCCCGGTAGATTGGGGTGCAATATTGGGAGCAGAAGGACTCATCTTTTTGTGACGAAAGATTTTCTTGAGAGTTTATTTGGTTTTTCCGACTTTTACGTCTTTGGATTCAGAATAAAAAAATGATCTGTATTAGTCAGATAGATATAGAACTCTAATATAGTCAATGTGAAAAGTCCACCAATATTTATTTAATTATTTATATAAAGTATATATAGTTGTCCCTTACAATCATCAAATATCCTTAATCTCTAATTATTTATAAATTAACTCCGCCAGCAATTGCAAATCAGCACATGTTCGATCATAAAAAGAGGTTCCCTGAAATGTTAAATCTAATAGTATTTTATTAAGAACCGTGCAATTTTATTAATAGAGCAAATTGAGAGCATAATGTAAAACTACGTTGTTAAATTCAAGCGCTCCAGCGCAGCGGTTAAAACTCGATCAAATAAGGCACTTTGATTGGCGCACTGTGATTCTAGCTCATTAATATTTTAAGTTGAGCTAGCTTGTGCTCACATAGACGTTCATATTCCATAATGAACACCTAGTGAATCTCTCCAAAATAAGGGGAATCCTACTACTATTATAAACGCGAAAGTTTACAAGTATGGATGTATGGATGTTTGTTACTCTTTCACGCCAGAACGGCTGACCGGATCTGGATGAAACAGATAGCACCTAGGCTACTTTATCCCGTGAAATACCGGGATTTAAATATGCGCGGGTGAAACCGCGGGGCGTGACTAGTATGCTATATTTCAAATCAAATATTTTATTACGGAACTTAAAATATAATGGGGTAGGTAACACAAAGAAAGAAAGAAAGAGTAGTAGAGCTCTTTGTGAAGGGCTCGTCCGGGGAAGCACTACCACCACGCCTTTTTCTGCCGCCAAGCAGCAATGCTGTGTTTCGGTTTGAAGAGTGTGGTCGCCGGTGTAAGTAATTACACCGGCGACACCTGTAAAGGCACATGAGGCTTAACATCTGTATGCCTCAAGTTGATGGACGCAGGGCAGTGCATCGTAGGGCACGTTCCTATTGTGCGTGACCTACGGGGCAATGTTTTGTTTATAGGTGATGGTTACCACTTAACATCAGGTGGGCCATCTGCTTGTTCCATCGGCTAGTTGTATAAAAAAAAAACAATATGAAACGATGATAGTTACAGTAGTTAAAAACTGTGACGTAACCATCAACGCCCACCTCTTAGATTTTTGGAATGGAGTTCCTTAAAACAGCATGGTCCAAAGTATCAAGACGAAAACTAATAAATTGAGGATACAAAACACTTAAAACTAAATTAAATGAAAAAAAGGAGTAATTTAACTTGGTTCATTATAGTTGAACAAGGGAATTGATACATTACCGCACTATTAGTGACTGTGATACATCTGAAAGATGTAAAAAGGAGTATATTATATTCGAATATGGGTGTGTGGTACAGGGGGTTTTGGGGGGCTAATTAAATTTGTACAACCCTCTGACTGTACCTCGAATCCAAGGAAGGAGTTAGTGCTTGGTACTAAGAGATGTGGCGGGGCATCGAACTTGCCTGGGGATCACAGCTGTGAAGCTGTTTAAGTATTTTTTTTTTTCAAATTCCCAAACAACGAGTATTTGATTTACACAAAATTATTAAAAATAAAAGGAGCTCGCATCTTTTAGCTAAAAAAACACTTATGATTGAATTCAAGGCAGTTTTCAGGTGAGTAATATTAACATTAGGTAGGACCCTCTTTATAAAGGTTTCCTAAAGAACTCATCCGTACATTTTTTATGAGCTTGAGCACATAGAAAATTTTTATTCGAAACACTTAGTATAATATTTCGGGCATAACCTTTTAAGCCACGCAAAAAAGGCGAATTAAAGGAACGTAAAGAGAGCGCCTTATAAATAATGCGGTCATCAAGCCCTTGTGAGAGGTTACAAAATTTTACTTTGCTTCCCCACCAATGTAATAAGTCCGTGAATAATTATGTAAATATACTGGGGCTTTCCCAAATAAGGCCGGGGAAGATCAACAGCATAGAGATGTAATTGAAACGAGGGTTGCGACAACCGTTTAAATTTTCATACTGTTTACAATTTTCTAAAGCAAAAATGAGAATCTCAAAAATGTTGTATAAAAGTGAATAGAGTCCCCGGGCCGGGAATGTCTCATAGGGATGTTTAAAATTTAAAATCTGCGCGTTTCTGTACAGCTGGGTAGCAACAATAGTACTTTAACTTTACCGTTGCCTTCTTTTACTGTAAGTTATAATATATTTGCCGTCGCTTTTTAAGTATTAATTTTTTCACATATCTAACCCACGCTTGGGACGTTGGTATCAGAAGTTATCGTGGGAAAGCAGACAACTATAAAACGACTTAAACACATGGTTACATTTGTACCGACACGGGCATGAAACCTACACCTGTAGAATTTTAGCTGGACCACATTACGATTGACGTAATGTGAAGACCTGTTTTTTAAGGTCTATTGAAATATGACGGTAATTTAAACGTTCACAATAGCTACTTACGGGCGGGAAAATTGCGCGTGTCAAGTATTACAATAGACAGATGATAGACGATGAGTGTTGCTTAGATTTTGTTGGAAACTATCTAGTGTATCTATATATCGTATTTATATCAGCTAGAAGATATGTAACAATAGTTAGGTAATTGCTAAATAACAACCAGAATTAGTCAAAGCTAAATAGTGTTGTGTGGAATGTTACCAATATTTCTTATAAAAGTAAAAAACACTTGCAGTAGGCAGTAGATTATACCTATGTTTATAAATGTAAATATCATGTAACTAAGGTAAACTAACTAAGGTAAACTAAGGCTTAAATGGAAATGGGCTGGCCACCTACAGAGAATATCACACGACAGATGGCCTCAAATAGCTACGAACTGGATCCCAAGAGATACAAAACGCAAACGGGGAAGACCACTAAAGAGATGGAGTGACGACCTGGTCAAAATTGCTGGAAAATTATGGCCCAGAGTAGCAAGAGACAGGGAAAACTGGAAACACTTGGAGGAGGCTTTTACCTCATCAGGATCCAATACACCCCCCCCCCCCCCCCTTATATTAAATAATTAAGTCATATATTAGAAATAAGTTAACCATCAATTTTATAATAGGATAATTTAGGTTAATGTTTCTTTTTTTAGTGTAATCAGTGTATAGGAAATAAAGCTCTTTTTATTATTTATTTATATATCATGTAAACCATCGATCCAATAACATATTGACTGAAATGAAAATGCAGACATTTCAAAGAAAACTTAGTTTTTGCGAAATAAACTTTCTAAAACGGCTTCCCAAGGAAGTTTACAATCAATTCAATGAGTCCTCAGTGAATGTCTTCGGCAGATACCCGCAGTTAGGTGCAGAACCGATATGAGGTGGGGACGCCTTTGTCTGACCGCCAAGTAGTTACATTGTTGAGTTAGTTCCACTTCAGTCATCGACCGAACTCACGGCTTTGAAACTAGACTGGATCTATCACTAACGTTATTTTCTTATAGCGGGTTCTGTAATCGTGAAATTTTAAACGCCACTAAGAGTTATAGAAATTTTAAGAGTAGTAAAGCTCTTTGTGAAAAGCTCGCCCGGGGAAGTAATACCACCATCCGTTAGCCTGGGTGTTTTCTATGTATGATAAAAATATCTATCTATGTAAGTATATAGTGTATTAAATATATCAGTCATCTAGTACCCATAACACAAGCTTTGAGTAGCTTACTTTGGGGCTAGATGGTGCTGTGTGGATTGTCCAGCATTATTATTATTATATTATTATTATATTATTATTACCATTCTTTTTCTGCCGCCAAGCAGCGTTGCTGTGTTTCAGTTTGAATAGTGTGGTCGCTGGTGTAATTACAGGCACATGAGTATTCATAAATGACAAAACACATAATTTTGAATTTGACATGAACTCCACTTTGACATCTATAATTAATTGGTTATCTCTTAATAATTTGAATATAAACTTGAAAAAAACTATTTTTATGAATTTTAAGCAAAGAAATAATACAAAACTTGACATTGATATAAACTATTTAGGAACTACAGTTAACGAAGTTGATAAAACAAAATTTTTAGGACTCATTATCGATAATAAATTAAATTGGAAATTACATACTGCCGAAATCTGTCATAAATCATAAATCATTTATTCTCTGTAAATCTAGGTAGTTAAAAAACAGATGTCATGTTTACCTATGTATAGCACACTAGATCCTGCCATTGGGCGTACAAAGCGATTGAAACAATTTTCTTATGCTCTTTTTAGGTTACAAAAGGTAACAAACATGTCTGCCCTTCTTACTGCCTACCACGGTCATGTATCGTCAGTTTTGCGATATGGCACGATATTCTGGGGCAACTCAGCCAACAAACTCAATGTCTTTAGGGCTCAAAAACGTTGTCTACGCGCTATTTGTGGTCTTCAAAGGTTAGACAGCTGCAAAAACTATTTTATTCAACATAAATTATTAACTTTTCCATCAATTTACATATATCAAATAGCTGTTTTTGTTAAATGCAATCCAAAACTATTTGTGGAGTTTGCAGCCGGAAGCCGCTTAGAGGGAAATCTGCGTAATCCACCATGTAAAACTCAGTTATTACGCATGAGTGTATTTTGCATGGCTCCTATCATATACAATAAAATCCCAATATCTATTCGTCAGCTGTCCACTACCGAATTTAAATCTAAATTAAAAAGTATATTGATAAATAAAGCTTTTTATAGTGTTAATGAATTTTTGTCTGATTAGATTATTATTAGTTTTATAAGCTGTGTTATTATTATTAGCATATTTTTTTTTATTATTTCACTATTTAATGTAAGTATACCAGAATAACTATTTGACGAACATATGTTAATGATTTAATGTGCAATTTGTAAACTAGCTTGTAAATAAACCCTTTGTACGCCCAATGGCAGGATCTAGTGTGCTATACATAAACATGACATTTGTTTTTTTAACTACCTAGATTTACAGAGAATAAATGATTTATGACTTATGAGGCATCTGTATGCCTCAAGTTGATGGACACAGGGCAGTTCATCGTAGGGCACGTTCCTATCGTGCGTGACTTACGAGGCAATGCTTTATTATAGGTGATGGTTACCACTTAACATTAGGTGGGCCATCTGCTTGTTCCATCAGCTAGTTGTATAAAAAAATGCCACTAACGAAAGTCACGGGTTGTGGTTATGTAGAAAATCACGAGATTTAAAGTCAAAGTGAAAAGGTATTCATGTAATTGAATCACAAGGATTATTACTTAGAAACTCTCATAACTAGGAGATACAAGCCATCTGCTGCAGTTCCACGAGACCAAGGCCAGAAGAATTAACTTACTACTTGGTTCCTACCGCTCTTTTGTATGACCCTAGACAATGAAATCCGGCCAAGTGCGAGTCCAACTCGTAGGTATTATCTATAAATAGGGCAAAATTAAATTTTTTTTTTTAATTTTGCCCTAATAATTAAATATTTATTTTATTCTGTTTTTTAGTGTTGCTGTTATAGCGCCAACAGATAGGTTTTGATAATCCGTGAATATTTCAAGTGTCGAACTATCACGGTTCATGCGATATACAGCCTGGTGACAGACAGACAGACAGACAAACGGACAGCGGAGTCTTAGTAATAGGGTTTCGTTTCACCCATTGGGTACGGAACCCCAAAAAAGTAATGAAGCTCCAGTGTGGTGCTAGCCGAACTTAGGAAGGCTATAATAAGTTAAATTAAAAATGAAAAACTAAAAACTCAACGTATTTAGCCTATCTAACAACTATTACGTAAAATTAAGCGTAGAACGACCATATAGACGGACGGAGGGCGTTTTGAAGATCGTGATAATTCAGCAGCAATAGGGTTTAAAATAGTTATTCCAGGATATGCATGGAAGATAAAATCCGTTCAAGTAGTTAAATCTCCGGGTGTAATTTTTGGAGCAGAAAATTAATTTATAAAGTTATAGCAACGTCACACGTTCTGATTGCCTAACTTAAAATTTTAAGAGTAAACCAAGTTTTATTAAAGAAATTAATTTATTTTTATACTCTTGAAAATAATATGGTTTTTTATCTATTTTTTACAGTTTCTGATTACTCCCCTTACACTTAAAAATCTATGATATCTACCGTGCTTGGAAATGATTGTCTGTTTTTTTGGGCACAATTTACACATTACACGATTGTCGTTTGCTTTAGGTCCCAATGTAATACACTCATGGCTCTGCGTTGCAACGGTAGCTATTGCTAGTGCTACAAGTACACTACAGAGCACACAATGCTTTGCCAATGATGTTGCTTGGCACGATACATACAAAACAAGTGCTCCCACGAGTACATTTGCTATCCTACTATCTAAATCTAAATAATATTATAAACGTGGAAGTTTGGATGAATGGATGTTTGTTACTCAATCACGCCAGAACGGCTAAACGGATCTGGATAAAATTTGGCACAGAGATAGATTATAGTCTGGAATAGCACATAGGCTACTTTTTATCACTTTCGTTTTTATTTAAATGTACCATACATTTGTGATAGATTGCAGGGGTGTCGGGGGAGGGGGATTGGTGGAGGGGGACGGAGGTTGATGGTGGAGGGGGACGGAGGTTGATGGTGGAGTCCAGGAGTGGGGGGATCGAGAAAGGAGGAAAAGGTAGGACATACTTTTTAATCGCGGGTATCACCGCGGGGCGCAGCTAGTTTTATATATACCTTTCAGAAAGCGGCCGTCAGAGACAATATAATTTGTCGCAGAATGAATAATACCTATAAGGCAGAATAAGGCGTGGTTGTACTTCTTCCCCGGACGAGCCCTTCACAAAGAGCTCTATCTACTATACTCTTAAACACATGAGTGAAGCCACGCATAGCTGCTAGTTGTTTAAAAACAACAACAAAAGCCGTGTATCCACACAGTTTAAATCTAACAATTTCATTGCCTTTCTACTTCTATTCACAAAAGCTATACATAGCCTATCTGATGCGGATGAGCCGGGCTCCACATAAAGGGCCTGTACAAAAACCCAGGCATTTTTAACCTCTTTTCAACCCCCGTCCGCGATGCGTCAATGATGTTTACCCTTCCTAAAAGCCTTTCCTATGGATGTACCCGTATTTTGCGTAGCAGAAGGGTTTTTCATGTTAGTCTGATGAGATCAATGGGCGGATGTAGAAGCTAATGCATCCGCCGAGCGGTATAGAAAGGGTGCTGTTTAAGTGCAATTATGTTGTTACTATAGCCATGTGAACATCGTTTAGGTACTATTAGGGTTTATCATTTTCATCATTTACCTTTTAAAACGTCCGATTCTATCCTACCCTATTTCCTCCTACTAATAAGAACGCTATACGATGTTTGGATGTTTTTAGCTCAACCATTAAACGGATCAGGATGAAACTGAATAAATATAGTTTGTAGCCTAGCCGAGTGTGTTGCTTGTCCTTCTAGGCTTTGGTCGCGTGGATCTAGCACCTATAGACCTAACTTTTAAAACGTATCAAAGCGATCCTTGTGATTTTATTGAATAAATACATTTTGACATTGACTAGATTAGAATATGGGCATCTTTTCATCTTCAAAAATTACCGGGAAAAATATCTAAGTCGTTGGTGCCAGATAGTGCTGTTCTTGAGCAATATTGCCTTTTTGTCTAGCTGCAAATATAAGGTTTTTGTATGTATTTATTTAGACGAGTAAAGCTAATCTCTTATTTAGTGTAAAAATCAAGCAATTATGTCGTAAAACTAAAAAGTATGTACAGTAATTTTAATTTCTGCTATTGTGTTTTTATTGTAATTTTCTATGTGCATGTAATCTTTTTTTATTTGGACAAAAAATATGGATCTAGTACCTCTTATATTCATCAATTAAAGAATGTTGTCGTAATATGCAGCTCAAATACGCTCTGCTATAAAAAACTAAAAAAATACGATGTAGATTTTTATGGCCAGTCCCAGTGTGGAAATCTGGGCAACTACAAAGGAATCTTATCCTATTAGGTAAGTGCAGTTCAGTGTTCAACATGGTCAGCATGCTGTTGTAGCTTGTTGTGGCGTGCATTCACTTCAGCTAAGGAGAGTATGAAGGCCGAACGGGTTTCCAAATGGGAATGTATGCAGTGACGTTATTGTATTGTATTACGGCTCTACAACACACTACGTGAAAGTTGAAGAAGTTCCTGATGATTTCCCTTCCGATGAACTAACACAAAAAATATGCTACTTTTTGATGGAACAAACAGATGATCACTTGACATCAGTTGGGCCATCTACTTGTACCATCGATATGTATAATGAAGTAATATTTATACATAATCATTGTGACAATACTAAAAATGATACAGACAAAATAACTCGAAAATCTACAACCCTCGTAATCATCCCCAAATGGATCACGGGTTCATATTTTAAGGATAATGGTCGGAATGGGCTTCGCTGATACATTACATGCCAATGGATTATTGTCACGAATACCTACTTTTAAATGTTTATGTAGATGTCCCATTTAGGTAACGTGTTTTTAGGCTTCCGAACACAAGGTTTCAGCAGTTATGTATGACATTGATGATATATTATGATGACATTGATGAGTATGATTGATGCTCTAAGCTCGTGACTTTGGGGAACCGAACGCGTACTTCTAGTTTCTCTCTTTTTCTCAGCCAGTACCGCCAACACCACAAAAGCTTTCGCTTTAAATCCTTCGCGAACCATGTTTGGGCGGAAGGTGTGAAAGTAACAAGTAGGTAAAGCAACAACAAAATGCAAATTGCTAAACTTTCTCAGCGTCTCGCGCCCAATAGTGCCGTACTCAGTATATACCTACATATTATACACACACGGAGCGAAAGTTCCATCGCATTCTAACGCACAGATTCGCTTTGCACGTAAACTTGTAACTGAGACGACTCGAAACTTGTTTACTGAAAACTGTTAAAACTCCTTGCGAGTTTGTAAGATTTTTCACACAATATTGCAAGAGTCGTGAAATGCTGCATATTTATATTGTCACTTCATTAAATTTGAATTTATTTTAGTAAGGTTTTTATCTCTTCTATCGTTTCATAGAGCACTATCTTCACCACGTCTCCACATTACAAAAATGTAACTGGATGAAAATTCTAACTAGCACTAAGCTTACCTATCAATTTATTTTTTGTGCATTAAATGATTTTTTTAAACTTATCTAGAAGACGATTAATTTATGCGTGAAAATTGTGTGCTTCGTCTCACTCACGTTTACATTTCCTGTCGCCAAAACACGCCCACGGG
Organism: Plemyria rubiginata; assembly: GCA_963576535.1. Lineage (NCBI taxonomy): Eukaryota > Metazoa > Arthropoda > Insecta > Lepidoptera > Geometridae > Plemyria > Plemyria rubiginata. The sequence continues at coordinate 6,908,843 of OY754917.1, read as the reverse complement.
TGGTGCTAGTGATGGGGGAATGTATTACAAAATGCAAAATCAAAACACACTGGGGGTCTGCGTTCACTAAGGTGATAGTTGTTTACAGAAAAGCACTTTAAACTGATAAGTTATTTTGTATAAGTACTCTACGAAACACAAACAGATGGTTCAACTGGTGAAAAAATATAGTAAAAAAACACCTGTTCCTTATGAGGCATCATCAAATATCTAGGTCACTTTATAAACCAATAGGTATTAACGATAGGTATCGTAGGTGTTTACGACAGGTGTCGTAAACACAAATCCTACAGAACGCCACAGTTGTATATAAGAGCTCAAAGTGAAATAAAGTGCTGGGACTGATTTACTCGTCCGTGTTAGCGAATCGTCTACGTAGTTATGAGAAAATTGAGTTTGTTCATGAAGATTAGTTTATGTTTATCTAGAGGCAAGCTTTTAACGTTACTTTATTGGACATTTAATTCTACTCAGCTTCCCTTTTAAAGGTCTTTTCTTAAACTGGATTCGTTCAAGTTATTTTAGTCGTTATATCATACTTATATATACTTCTAATATTAAATAACACCCAGACAGAGAACGAACATCTATGTTCAAAACACAAATGTTTGTGCTCGGTGAACCCACGGCATACGCGGCACAGAAGGCAGAGCTACTACCTACTGAGCTGTGAAGGCTGTCTGACATGGTACTAGTCCTACTCAAATTAAGTCAATTTACGTATTACGCTCAATTATACCGCCATACCAAGGTATTCAATCGGGTTTCCTGGAAGAAATCTCACTCAGCAATAAGACCGCCCAGTTTAAGTCTATTGATTAATATTTTTTTCTTATTAGGTATGTACCGTTATGTAATGTTTCGCAGATATTGTCCTCAATAAAGATTTTAACTATTATTATTCATTTAGTTCCAAGACTTCCTTTTATTTTGAGTACGACTCATATTTCCACAATCCAAAGTATTACTAAATACATCAAAAAATACATCCGTGATTACTAAATACTAATACTTGTATTACTAAATACTTCCTTGATTAGAACTAAAGGGTAAATAACTAGCGCAAAACACTAGTTATCTTGCCAAGTTATAACAGAAACATTAAACGAAACTGCCCAGCAAATATCTTGAACTGCTTTTATCAGGGGGCTGTCATAGTGCATAACCGGTGGTGCCAGTGGTCTTGGCTCCGTACCAAGCATAAAACGACTGAAGGTCCCGTTACACTGTACTCGGATCGGCTACTTTCGGTGGTTGCAATTGTGACCACAACTGTGGACTGCAGGCAAAAACAAATCTGCAGCAAAAGTTTGCGATTGCGATTTTAGGCTTTCTCCGTCTTCCGGCTTCTCACAAGTTGTATAATATTTTTATACTTGTAGATGAAAAGCAGATAAGCCGCCTGAAGTTAAGTGCCTATTATGGTGCACTGCCTGAGTCCATCAAATTAAGGGATACAGATGTTAATCCTCAAGTGCCTGGAATTTCACTGGCAACTCACACACTCTAAAAACAAAAACACAGCAATGCTGTTTGGCGGCAAAAAAAGGCCAAAAAACTACCACTACGGTAGTAATTCCCCTGACGAGCCCTTTTCAAAGCGCTTTAATACTCTTAAAACTCTTCGCGAATTTGTTGTCTTCATCTAGCAACTTTTGTTCCACCTTAGTAGTCGTTTGTCGTAACTTAACAAGTAATTTGCTGTAAGAAAAATTTTGATAGCTATATTTATATTTTGATGCCGCACCGCAGACGCACCGCGTTCGGTTTGACAGAAACAGCATGCTGCAAGCTCTCTCTAATTTTTCAAAAAAATATGGCATTGGTCCAAGACGAATTACACAGTACTCTGATAGTGGGTACTGTTTGGGATTTATGAGTGATTCACACATACCTAACTTTACTTCTTTAATTATTCAAGTTCCAAAACTCGAAATATAAAATATTCGCTATATTTTAATGAATGAATAAACAATTTATCTCTTACAATCTGGTTAATAACAGCGAGTTACCGAGCTTGTTTTTAAAATAATGTGAGAGGAATGTGACTAACAATTTAGAGCGAGCCGATGAAAAGATAGATTGTTATTCAATTCTTGAGTTTCTTTTCCTAAAAACTTTTTTCAAAGCAAACCATATTGATTTATTACAGCAAAGAAAATCTTTTTTGTGGTTTACCTAGTAGATATAAAATACAAAATCAATTATTAATGCCACCAGGTAAAAAAAACATAACTTTGAAAGTAGAACATGGAAAACACAATGGCATCTAAATTGGCCCCCAGGCGAAATAAATGCTGCGTGCTTGTAGCAAAATAATGACAATAATGATGATAATAAATCATAAAAACCTATTCAAAAATAATGACAATTAAATAAATAAATAATGCTGGACAATCCACACAGCACTATCTAGCCCCAAAGTAAGCTATTCAAAGCTTGTGTTATGGGTACTAGATAACTGATATATTTAATACATTATATACTTACATAGATAGATATTTTTTATTATACATAGAGAACACCCAGACCATCGGAACAAATTTCTGCAGATCGTACACAAATTTGTTCCAAGACCGGGAATCGAACCCGCAACCTCTTGCGTCGCAGGCAGGCTCTCGCCCGCTGCGCCACAGAGGTCGTAATTATCCCTTGTTTTATTTTACCCAAAATAAACCAAGCTTAAAAGCAAAGCTTAACCTCAAAACGCTCAAACTATTAAATCAGCGGCTCTTCCCAGAACTAATAATAGAAATGCAAACGCAACTGTCCGAAGTGTCGACGTCAAATCGTTGAATGTCTGAACCAGACGCCTCGATTCCGGCTCAATAGTTACAGCAGCCTTTATTCAACCCGTATAGTCCAGGTTGAAAGCTTTCGTTCAGTACTACTTTAATAGTAAAAACACTCCAAAACTATTTTGATATTATTTAAAAAAAATAAAGCCCGAGAAAGTTTCATAAAACGTTAGATACTGTAATGAACTGTCAATATTGTAACAAGGATCATTCAAAAGAATGGTAGTAAACAAGCAGTGGGTTTTTTGCCTGTTCTTCTAGGCTTTGGCAGCGTGAAACTGGCACCTAGAGTCACCTAGGGCACCTAGAGCTACCTAGGGTACCTAGAGTCACCTAGATTTTAAGAAATTTTAAAGTGATCCTAGTGATTTAACAGAATAAATACCTTTTGACTTTTACTACCAAATTATAAATAAAATAAAAACTAGTGATCTACTTGCAAGCAAAAACAGAATTTGTTTGCGAGTTGTTGTTTCGCATGAGCGGCCAACTCTAGTGATGGACTTTTTAATTTTACCATGCAGCAGACTATGAGTTTCGTAAAAAAAAAGTGCAATGTACACTATACAGGATAGAGAAACATAATTCAGCACGCACTAAAAGGTACGCGTACCGTAATACCCAGTCCCTCCCAAGGCCTGCCATCACTCGCACGAAGCAACTTTGTTTATAAGCTGTCGCGCGTGCTACAACTTATACAATTCTCTTCTTGTAAACTTCTTTACCAAGACCGAGCCAGGACCGAGACATTTTATTCAACGGAATAGCATCGTTAAATTAGTCCTAATTATTTATAGAAATTATTTTACGAGTGGTCAGTCTTTTTATATTTTAAATAAAAAAACATTGACATTTCCCACTACAGTTTTCAGACACGGTGATATAATACCCACCTAATAGAGTCGTTAGCTCACTAGCTCAGGCAGCTCAGACCACTGGGTGTAATTACAACTATAAATCTGAAAAGTTATGAGCTCTCTAAGGTGCTTAAATTTTTAGTGAGTGAGTAGCCGTAGCAAATGCGCTGTGGGTTTAGTACTACTTTTCATTTGCAAATAAACATCATTATTATCAGCCTGTAGGAGTTCACTGTTTACACCTATAATATTTCGAAGAACCATTTGCGGCCTGTTACATCCATCCGACTTTCCGTAATCTTTACATCAATGTCGTAGTTCCATCGGGTTGGGAGGCGTTACCCGTTTCGTCTTCCAGTTCGTGGCCGTCATCCGAGAACCTTTATTCCCCAGCGGTTATCAGTTCTATACGAGCTATAACCAAACCAATGCCACTTCAATATGCTAACGGATACCCCATTTCTGACACTTTTCGTTATTAAACATGTACAGGAATCGTCAATTCTACAATGATCATTATAATATTAAATAAATAAAAAGTGATCGTGTTAAATCCACCAAAATAGATTCTACTAAAGCATCCGATTCTAAAGTATACCTTGGGAATCGAAATAAAAACATTCTTGAATGACGCGACTTTTGATCCTAAACCACTTACACGGCAATCTATTGAAAATGTCTTGCCTTATTCATTTCCCCACTGAAACGAACCTTTTGCGAAATATCCGGCAGAGTAAAAGCTATAAAAGTCAAATTACTGTTCGAGTCATGCGTCACGAAAGTTTTGGGTTCGAGAGTTACAAATTGAATAAAATTAAGGCCAAAATTTCACCATGCGAGTGTGGGATGGGATGTTCGTACATTTATCTCAAAGTAAACTACAAATATTCTGTTTAGGTAAACTCCTGAAATTGGTATTTATCGTATTAGTAACTACTATGTAATTTAATGGTTTCACGATTAAACCTGACGCTGATGAAGCTTTCAGGAGCTAGCCTCTTGAAAGTAGAACTTTTTTTAAAGGTTATATTATAGATAATATATAGTAATGAGATTTTTTGCAGAAAAACTCATTGTGGAACTCAAGTACAAGAAAAACTATGAATAACAATAGCGACGCAAAATGCTAAACCGCTTTTTTAAAAACTGAGAATAATCCCCTTACTTTTGCCATTATAAGACAGAAAAATATTCATACAAAGTTATAGAATAAAAAGCTACGTCTATATCACGTAGCTTTTATACCTTGTAGATGGAACCCTTCTAATGTTAAGTAGTAACATCACCTAGGACAAAACATTACCTCCCCATTGCACGATAGGAAAGTACACGTAGAACCGTACAATGCACTGTCCTGTGTTCATCAACATTAGACATACAGATGTTAAGCCGCATATGTGCCTGTAATTTCAACGGCAACCACACCCTCCAAATCGAAAACGGTTAGTTGCGCTAGTGCTTCTTAGAACCCTTCACAAAAAGCTCTACTACTCTAAAGTGTTGTAGGTAAGTTCTAGTACCTAACACATTTATTTACACCTTACTGTTTTCCTAAAAGCGATTTAATCCTCACCAGTAGGAAAGCTTTGCATATCCATAACCTCACCTGTGCGACTACTAAATACGCTTCAATACACTAAAGCTTACATGAGTATTTCATTGCATTTTGCAAACATATTTTGAGGAGCTCAATACCGAACGATACCAGGGAATAACCCACTTTGAAGTTTAAGTCCTACAGTTCAATACAATCTTGCAAAAGATTGAAGGAATCATATATTTTGTTGCAATATTTTCGAAATAAACCCTGATAAGGCAAAACTATTAATATTAATATGTGTCATTTTATAATATCGTATATCGTTATTTATTAAAATGATTATTTATTATGTGTATAAATTATGTCATTTAGAAGTTAATAAACCTGACACATGATAATCAAACATTTGCAAAATTTGGGTATTGCCAAATGTAAGAGGACGTACCTCGTAAACATCTCCAAAGTATCTTGAGTTAGTACTCAGTACCAGATAATCTGTTTGTCATATCCACCGTGTCTGAGGATCAAAGTTGTGAAGCCGTTTTGTTTTTTAAAACTTGATAAGGAACTGGAGGAAATCTTGTGTAGATTATGAAACTGAAACTGAAACAGCTTCACGGCTTTGATCCCCAGGCAGGATATCCCTTCAGATCTCTCAGTACCAAGATACTAACTCAAGATTCATTGAGGATGTCTAAGGGGGGTAGTCAGAGGTATGTCCAAACGCTATATTTGGCACATACCCACATTTTGCAGTAGCTAGTATTCCATACGTGACAGGTTGCAAGCCCATGTATATTTTGTATAAAAATAATCAATTCAATCCACGGCCGGCAGCCTGATTGTTGTGCAGCAAATTATAAAACTAAATGCTTTTGTACCCATGTTTAACCTAGGACCATAAACTGTTATTGCTACGAATTGCCGTCATTTGAGCAATTTAATAACTTTTATGCCAACGTGTTATGGTTCATTTTCGTCCATTGTTTTTACAATTCAGATAATTGAATTCCAATAAGACTCTGGGGTACGGCCCCTAAGTTTTGACTTGTAGGCAACTTCAGCTTTATTAAAACCGCCTAGAACCTGTCTCCTAAGCAAGAGTTATGACACCCAGGAGACAGGAGAAAGTTCAGGTGGTTAGACCCATTCGAGACATGTGGGTCGGGTTCATCTTATTAGGTTCGTGTTGTGGCCTACGCAACGTAAATTGATGCTTTAAAATGATGTCGTGGCATCGAAAAAGATTTTATTGTCGCCACAGCCTATGTGCTATTCCAGACTATAATATAACTTTCTGCCAAGTTTGATCCAGATCCGTTCAGCCGTTCTAGCGTTAAAGAGTAACAAACATCCATCCATCTATCCATCCATTCATACTTACTAACTTTCGTGTTTATAATACGAGTAGTAGTAGGATTTCTGCATTGTTATGTTTGAATGTCCTTTGCTAAAAATTTGGCCATACCGCCGCCGTCCCGGTCTGCGTAGCCCTTTATCGTACACAACTTTCATGTTTGTTTATTTATTTATCTAACTAATATTATAAATGTGAAAGTTTGGATGTATGTTGTTTCATAACGCCAGAACAGCGGAACGGATCTGGATAAAAATTGTTATAAGCAGAGGTAAAGGCTCAAAATCAGATGGGGAAGCAGGAAATGATAGTTCTGTCACCTAAAACAAAGTGTATACCAGGGAAATTCTACTTGGTTTTTGCTCCCAAGTTCCTCCTTCTTGCGTCGTATTCCTCACTGCTGAGGGTCGCGCGACTCCATGGATCACTTTTAAGCTAGGTAGGCTCAAAAATAAGTTGGTATTAAAAATAAGGCACAAGAAATTCATTTGAAAAGCTCCAAGCTATTCTTGATACAATAGAAGGAAAACAATCTTTTAATACTGACTTGACCCCATAAAAATTAGGTCATCTCAATTTTATTCAAAGTGTTTATAAAGCCTCGTGTTTCAAAATAGAATTCGGTGAATTTCATTTCATACGTGATCGAGCAGCTTTTTGGAGTTAAACGTTTTTTTCTTTTCTTTCTTCTTTTTATGGCTCCTGTCATAGACAATCTTGCCAATGTCAAGTGATTCAGAGATTATACTCTTTGTAGTTATGTTTCTAGTCACGTCAGTCCAAAGTCGAGTCAGTCAATTGTTTTGAAGAAAATGGTGGCGGTTTCTTCAAAACATTTGAAACATTTTCGGTCAAATCACGATATCACATAATACACTTTCATTTCAAATGCTACTTTGTGCTAAGATCACAAGTAATGTTGGTTAAAATACCACCAAAATTACACAATACAACTCAAAATAACACTAGAAAAACAATTAAAATGAAAATGCTATGTTGCTTCGTTAGATGACAGGAAGCGAATAAAAACGTTAAACGTCTTTATATTTTTAGTAACGAGAAACTTTGACAGGTATTGTGTCTAAGTCATAAAAAAACATGGTCACACAAGGTCGTGTCTCTTCTTTTTCTAGCCAATTAGTACAAAGAATACCATTCGTTATCCTTTCTTCCCCTGCTGCTGTTTTCGAGCTACGAGCTTATTGACTACATTGTAATCATCTTGCTAATTCTGCGATAGTTTACTTTTGTTATCTTGCGGATTTTCTCATACAAAGAACTTTAATACTAACATAAGTACAAAGAACAGTGGCAGTCTGGTCTAATTGTGACCAGCGTCACCAAAGGACCAAGCTATAGTTCAAGTTTTTGATTACCAGCTTAGTGCTGCATCAAAATTTTATGACGTATTTTGCAATAATAGGTTCTCGGGCGCCCCACGCTTTTAGCATTACATCGATTTATCCCTTTTATGTTTTATCGTAGACTGTCTGGGTTTATTTTCATGTTTATCGAAAGTACTCGAAACTCTGAAAGTGTAATGAAATAAGTACCAAGTTCTGAAATGGGCGCCGAAGGAATTTGTATTGGAATAAAATGTTGGTTATTAAATAACGGTTTTATTGGCCGTTTCTAAACTTTTAAGCTATAATAATTTGTTAGTAATGAGTAATTTCAAGGTTTCATCGTTTTTGATTACTAAGTTGAAGTATCTCTTTGTAAAGAGCTGGGGAATGAATACCGGATTATTACCGACAATAATTACAGGGAAGAGGGACAATCATTACCGAATCTGTAGATCATCTGTATGTACCAATGATTTCTACAAAGGTCCCAGCATAGAATGGCACGTCTCATCACCATCCGTGGATGTCGCGAGATACGATTGAGGGAACTCACCAGATGATAGATACAACATCACCTAAGTACCTTCCTAATAACGCCAATACTGCATGGTTACTACAACCAACCCCCACTGAAATGAGAAGGTTCAAAAGTGCGTCTCTGTCTCATAAGAACAGGTTTAAGTCTAAACAATAACACCCTAAATAGTGGCAGCCTAAATAATTGCACCATGGATATTTTAAGCTGTCAAAAAGCTTGGAAAGCTCCTCTTCATCGATGTCATTGATGATGATGACTTTGGACAGCTTACCTCAGCAGACCTATTTATTATTAAACTTCGAAAACTCTTTGCAACGCGAAAGAGAAGCACTATTCTCCTCTCCCTCACAAAGCGCAGTACAACTCGTGAACAATAGCGCTGCAAATTTTCTTACTATTATTTATTCTGTGACACACCAGATTCACTGGAAACCCCGATTTGCATAATTATTATTGCAGTCACGACTACCCACTGTTAATACGTGTCTGCGCATTGCTTGTATGCGAAATTTGGCTGATTTTGCAGTAGGCAGGTATCAACGAAAAATAAACTAACGCCCCGGTAACACAAAGTAAAAAAACTACAGTATTATGTGTCTCTACTGTGGTCAGTCTGATAGTCACCGGATCTAAATCAGGCACTGTTGAAACCTCCATGAAAATGGCGAATGAGAACTTCTCTTTGATGAAGGACTGCTTGGGTTTATCTTGAGGTACTCCTAAAATCACCTGGGTATGAATCGTTTTAAACTACATCTTGCGTGATTACTACACTTAAGAAACCACAAAGATTTTTTATTTTAAAAGTTATTATAGGGATGGGACTTGAACTTATTCACAAAGTGGTACTACTGCTAATTCTGCTAAACCTGCAACCTTATTGCATATTATGTACTCAAGTCGCTTTTACGTTAGATGTCCTACTCTGATTTATTCTATGACTTTACTAAAACGCTTTTAATATGACAGCCACTAATTTGAATTCAATAGGATTCTTGTAGGTACAAAGTTCCAATGTTAAATACTCGTGAACAAGGTATACTTTAGTAACTACGACATTCGCGTAAATTCGCCCCAGGTCAACCACTGCTTAACCAGCCGTTAACCACAGCAGAATGGCAGGCTGCCCCGTCAACCGAGCTTAAATTAGCCGTGGTAGTTCCGAAACTCATCTAAACTGTTGCTAGCTTTTAGGGTTAGGTGCAAACAGATAAAAAGCCTCATTTATTTCATCGGGGTAAGTATTCCACCGCTGTTCTATCTGTATTGCTGCGTAATAATTTGAATGATTGCGCAATATTCGATGTAATAAAGGACATGTCCTTGTTGTCTGCATATTCTATTAAAAATAATTCTAGCACTAAGCTCTTGAGTTTATCTTCTACTTGGCTGATTTTATTATAAAAAATGGAAAGCACATGAATTACAGCTAGCGATAATTGTATTGTAGATGTTAAGGTTGGAGGAAGGCTGAAGGTAATGTGTTGGGAGGCATAACCACCTTATTCGTCAAACGTCGCTGAAATCCTGCTTAAATTATTAAGTCCTAAACTATGAAATCGTGAAAGCTTTTGCATTTTGACTTCTTTACCTATGTATGGTTAACTGGATGAAAATGCTACTTAGCATTAAGTTCGCCTAATGTACTTTATTTATGTGCAATAAAGAATTTTCTTATCTTATCTTATGTTACCATACATGAATGAATACCGGGTGATAGGTAGACTCATGAATTTTTAGATGATTTCAAACCATCCTAACGCTTTGAGACAAAAATCAAATCACTCTGAGACGTACCTACAGTTTGTTGCAGTTGCTATTCTTTACATTTGAAGACCATTATCTATATTGCCAAAATAAAGACTTTTGTATTTTTTCTGTCCAGCTAGCTAGACGATGAAACTATAACGGTAAGTGGTAACCATCACCTATAACAAAGCATTGACTCGTAAGTCACGCTCTACAGGAACGAGTCCTACGATGCTCTATCCTGCGCTCATCAACTTGAGGCGTAGATTAGAATAGAAAATATTAGGTACATAGTACTACATATTGCTTTGTTCAAGTTAATTTATATATTAGGTACATACCTAGATTGAACTTTTGTTATATAATTTTTCAACTCTGTACAATTAAATTTTAGAAATGAAACGTGTGAGTGAGAATTGAAACGTCATTGGCTTTCCAATGGGTGATTATTGTCAAAGTTCGTTGGAAAGTCAGTCCATTTGGCACACTTCGCATGGCGAATACTAAAATGCGGACTCAAATTAAGGAAAAACTAACAAAACTTCGCCGCAAAAGTTCTGTTCTGAGTAGTTCGAAACTAAAGTTGTGGCATTGCTTTAAGATTGTTTGTTTTTAATAGAATCTTATAGCGTGGCGGCTGTAACTAAGGTAGCTCTAATGTTTCGATCATGTACGTATCTAAATAACCAGCTTACGTTTGGCTGGAAATGAATAAAAAAAAAACATTATTAGTAAAAAAATATTATAATTATCTACTTACCATACAACTTAACGCAATTATAATAATATGTACCTACTGTGCACCTCGTCACATAGTAAAAAAGTCTGCGAATAAAAATACTAAAAGTGAATAAAAAAAGCAAATACAAAATTAGAAGTAGATAAATATTTAAAATTTGAACATGGCACAAACACAGAATAATTGTAATGGCATAAACGTTAGTACAATATTTAAACCTAGAACAGGATTGGTTCGAATTTTAAATTTGCTCTTTTTGTATTCAGTCTTTACGATGCATTCAAATTTTTGGCTTCAAACTTCGGTTCTTGTGGCTGCCTGAGCCGAAATTGAATATCAAATGGTCGAGCCCTGGAGATTCGAAACCGCGGTTGGCACGTCTCACTAACTACCTCCAATCAAACACCATTCCACACCGATTCTGAATACAAACGCGGATTTCAACAACTGATTTCAACTCTTTTTGGCTCCTAACTCAACGGCAAAAATTTTGGGCTTACCATAAAAATCCATAAATCACCCACAAAAATACGCTTTTACAGAGTTTTCAATACAAAAAGTTGCACCCAGACAGAAATGAAAAATCATTTGTTCCATTTACATATTTCACACTTAGTTAATTGACTTTGGAGCGACGCATACAGTCTGCCGTCGCTTGCAGCATTTTCAGAAACGACCAACCGAATTGCTTTATTACCGTAGTTTTACAATTTTAAGCCTTATAACTAGAGGGATAAGGTGAGTTAAGGGTGAAATATCTCCCTATGACAGTCACAGAGCTTATTGTATCATTCACAATACGTTTTTTGTTCGTTTCCCTTTTTCTTTACTCCGGTTATTACGTTCGGATTTTCATCCACTGGTGTATGCCGTATGAAATGCTCTCGCTGGTACGATTTTTTTATCAATTGAACATTGTTAAATTGGCTTTCATCCTACTAGTGTATTCTGAAATTAAAAACATTCGTACCTATAAGGTAACATAAAAATATTTATAACGAAGTATACGTGTTGAAAGAAAAGCCTGGAGGAGGCCTGTACCCAAGAAGGGTGTATTAACAATTTTTTCTTTTGAATAGTGTAAGAAAAAACAAGACTTCTTTTATTTTATTTATACGGTTTGAATCAAAATATACATATCGAAACCTAAATAGAGTTTTTCTGTCTCCATGTCTCCTTATATTTATTGCCACATTATTTGAACCCTCTTATCAACTCTAATGCATACTTTATGTAGCTCATAAAATCTGCCATACTGAAAATTACCATACTGTCAAAATTCCAAATCTCAGCAAGTTAATCTACATTATCGTTAAATTCAGGCAAAAACATGGACCGTAAATAAATATCGTAAAACCCCGCATAAATGTTTGAAAAATGTGTGGTCGTCATCTTCACCCTGAAGAAATCCAAGTAGTGGCTTACATAGTACATTTTCATTTATAAATCTGTCTATCAGCTGTAATGTTAATCATGATGTTAATTAAAAATCTCAATCAGCTGTAATGTTAAACTAAATAAAAACGAACAATTGGTAGCTGCGGAGCGCTGTAAATAATCGTGGCGGTTTCTTCAAAACTTTCAAAACGACACCTCATAATACACGTTCATTCCAAACGTTTGCACTTTGGACATCAAGTACTCAAAATAACCTAGAAGTATCATTTCAATAAATGACGTACATGTCTTCTGGCTGCTAAGTCAAAGAGGCAGTAAAAGACATCCCTTGAAAGCAGGAGTTATGCGTAGCTGCATGTTGTTCCGTCCTATTTCGCTTTACGACGCGCAGTGTCGGTCTATAAATCCCATAGCGGTGAAATAGTGCTTCCGTCTTCTCGTCCAATAACTGCCCCACACAAATAATGCAAAAGGTTTTGAAACAAACGAGAGTTATTAAAGGACTAAAGGACGACCGGTAAACAACTTCTCGCTCGCATATTTCAACCTAGGCTCAGAAGTCAAAAATCTAAAAACGTTAATTACGTTACTATCGGTAGTCACTCCGTTTTAAAACCCATTTTCGTACTCAAACGTTAATGAAGGAAAACTTGTTTGGATTAAAATTATATTTTTGTTTTTGTAATTTCATTCTTCAAAACTTGGTTGTCTGAAATTTTTCATAACTGCTTTCTGTGATTTTATACATTCAAAAATGTGTGTGCAAGTCAAAAATTAAATAACTCCGACCGTCAAATGACGGTCATCTGCGTCTTAAAACAACCATTGCAGAGTGTTGATTTATGCGTTTGATAACAAAAATAATTATTTTATTGTAATAAATATAAAACCTTTCTTTTTTGCAATTTGTAATGAGCGGACTTAGAATGCAGAATGCGTTCAAACCTTTTTTGGGATCCACTTCAGTAACATCGACATTTTCCCTCTATTTAAGTTTCAACAATATTCGGTAAATAAAATATAACAAATCTGTAAGATCGTAAGTCCATAATCACAGTTTCTGTCACATTGCAAGAACAAGCACTAGCTTGTTCTAAAGTGATCCTTGTGATTCAACTGAATAAATACCTTTTTACTTTGAATTTGACGGATTTTATAAAAGTGAATCGTAGTTCGTAATCCCTGGCTTTCACGCCTCACGGCAATCTTTATTTTTCATCCTCACAAATAATGATGAAACATTACAGACCTTTTATTATCGAGTTACTCCGGTCCTCTGAGTGTCCCTTCCTTTTAAAAGAGCACGCACTGCGATGAGACAGTATTTTTGCGCAATAATCTGACATATTGCCTGAGACACGTGTCGATAAAATGTGCGAGATGAATTGGACATTTCCATTAGTTAGACGACCTCAGTGGCGCAGCGGGCGAGAGTCCGCCTGCGACGCAAGAGGTTGCGGGTTCGATTCCCGCCTCGGAACAAATTTGTGTACGATCTGCAGAAATTTGTTCCGGTGGTCTGGGTGCACGGAAAAAACGGAGCACTAGCAAAGTACCAATTTGGCTTGGTTAAATTTTTTTGGACTACTTATAACTAAGACTTATCTAAAACGCACAATAAAGCTCTGTTAGTAGTAAACAAGACAGTTTTGCTGTATATTCTAGGTTATACTAACAGAGTACTTGATAGTCTCCAAGTGAGTGCCTCAGTTAAAGTAACTTATTTCGTTTCCTTTTAAAAATAGACAAGTTTTCAGATTTATAAACTGACAAGTAGATACTTATCTAAGTTTAAACTACTCCTACTCGGTTAAATTTGAATAGGTTGGTATGATTACAAATAACCAAGTCTCATTTAAAACAAACAATAAATTAGTATGTAGATACACCCAAGTGCATTTTGTTATTTACAAATAACCAAGACTCATTTAAAACAAAACATTAAACATGTTAAATTATCTATTCTGTTTCAAATGTTTAATTCTGTTCAAATTATCTGTATACAAGCAAATAATTCAGCAATCAATAGACAAGTGTGTTGCTAAAACTAAATTTAAACAAGTAACATTGCTGGATTAATCGAAGAAAATGGTTATGGGTTGACATGTAAATGGTGTAAAACTCGAGAACGTGTTTAGACACACGTGCGATGCAAGGACAACGGCCATTTCTTTTCGACAAGTCCTTGGGCGCGAACACGAACGAGAGTACTTTTTAGAAAATAACCAGCAGAGATTGTGTGGTGGATTGGTTTAAAGTTTGCAACAAAAAACTGAAACCAGTGTTCATTCTGATCAACTGCAGTAGTACAAAACATCCGACGCGATCGATGAAGACGCGAGGAACCTTCTAACTGCTTGGGGCTTGGAGGAGTATAGTGAAGTTTTTCAAAGTAAGTACCTACTACCACGGTGATTATGGTAGTTAGCAAAATTCGTTGCTATTGTTTTTCACATCTTACCTAGTAGAACTTTCTGCAAAGAAATCGTAGTTTCGTAATTATATGTATGTGCCATAATACCTAACATATACCGGCTGCTATGCGCTACACTATGCGCGGCTTGCCACAGCATCTTCGCCGCCGCAGAGCCACTACTATATATAGCAAACAAAGTGTGATGCGTGCCGCTTGATGTGCGTTATCTGATATTTTTGATGATGTTTAAGTTGTGATTAGTATTTACCTACAAATTATTTCCGACTGTAAAATAAATAAAAATGTATTGTTTACAGGTCATAATGGATTTCGAACACCTGTATGCCGAAAAGTACATTATATCAGAAACTTTTCCTATTTGATTTGGCCAAGCTGCGCACCAAGACCAAGGACAAAAATCTCGATTTCCTCTCAACTTATCAGCATGGTAATTTGTTAATAAACATAATTTATGTTTGATTAACATCATCCTAAAAGAAAATAAAGCATTTTATGATTAAATGTATAAGACTATAGAGGTAAAATAATTAGTATATTGTAATTAAAATGTTTGTGCCCCTTAGTACCTATGTACCTACTGATCTCGCATAATTTACATAATTTAATTTTAGAATAGAACTATTGTTAAAGAAGTTAAATAAAACTTTATTATTTTATATACATTCTTTTAATGTTGATGTTTGGTCTGTAGGCAAATGAAATATGATCGCTTTGTACTTTTTCTTTTGGTGATTTTACTTTTCACCAGATTAACGATCTTTTTCAATTCCCTACATAATATGTAGGGAATTGATGAAGAATGAAAGCGTCAGAATGAAGAATCACTTTTATTTTTTTTTACTTGTAGCCTACTTGAATTGGTATATTATTCATCAATGTTATTTTTTGTTCTGCAGGTTTATTGGGTTAATGCTGCTACATACTTAGCTGCTGGTACCATTTCCAAGTGACAACAATATAGACATGCTACAGATTTTAAGTTTGAACTTGCATTGTACTAAAAGCAGCTATCAGTACAACACAAGTTCGAACTTAAAATCAAATCTATTGATATTCTTGTCACTTGGAAATGTTAGGTACCTGCAGCTAAGTATTTAGCAGTATTAACCCAATGAACCCGCTTAGGAACAACAAACTACATTGCTAAATATACCATTTTAAGTAGGCTAGAAGTAAAAATGTAGATTGGTTGTAGCAAACCCAATAAACCCGCTTAGGAACAGCAAACTACATTGCTAAATGTACCAATTCAAGTAGGCTAGGAGTAAAAATGTAGGTAGGTTGTAGAGAACCCACTAAACTCGGTTGAAAGCGCCGAGTAACTTTGCTAAGTATACCTATTTGAATTGGTTAGAATTAACAAAGTATATAGGGTATCGCTATCCAGTGGACACGATTGACAGCGCCGAGTAACATTGCTAAGTATACCCATCTAGTTGACAAAGTCACTTTGTTATACATAGAAACGTTCATTAGCTGCGTTTACAAAGTTGATTTGATAAAATCGTCGATTTAAGCTAAGAAGCTTGGTTATAACTAACAGAATTACTCGATTCACGTTCACAATTAGGTTTGTTGTCTTTATTGAATTAAAAGGTTGGAAGTTACCTAGCCCAGGTTATCAAATTTTAACCAACTATTTAGGTTATTATTACCAACTTACATTAGCAAAGATGGCTTGTCTAGCACTAGCAATAAACTTTGCAGGCTCCCTCCGAATCGAGTTACTCTGTTGTAAATAGCAATAAGTTATTTAAATCCAACCGTTACGTTTTTTCCGTGTGTTTATGTATAATAAAAAATATCTATCTATGTAAGTATATAATGTATGAAATATATCAGTCATCTAGTACCCATAACACAAGCTTTGAGTAGCTTACTTTGGGGCTAGATGGTGCTGTGTAGATTGTCCAGCAATATTTATTTATTTATTATTTAGTTATGGACACGTTAAAAGACACTCTTGAAACAGTTCTGACGATTATATCTAGAAAAAACAGCTGAAACAGTTTTACGACTTTGATTCCCAAACACAATAGAAATCCCTTCAAATCTAAGGAGGTACGTAAAAAACTTTCAGATCTCATAAGATCATTTTTAAATTGTGAACAATAATGCACCTGTGTTTGTATTGTATCTAGAAAGTCGGTTAGCCAAATAAGTTTTTATTTGATTTATGTGAACTTTTTGTTGTAACGGCTAGCTTACGAACTCAAACAAAAAAATATGATTTGATGTTGAATAAGATTCTCGGATGGCAACCACGAACCAGAAAACTAAGCGTACTACGACATTGTAAAAGTCTGCTATGTGGATAAATTATGGAACATAATTGTTCTTCCTGGGAAATGTATAAAGAAAACCAGTGTCGGACAGTGGATTCCTGTACAGTGGTGATGCTATGGTAAGCTCTGTAGGAATACAAGGCCAACCTCTATAAAAGATGCCTCTTTGCAGTGTGTGCTAAACGTAGTCACAGCTTTATTGAATTAGGATAATTTACTGTTTGTTTGATGTCCCCAAGGTTTTTTTCGGCAATCCTTGTGCTGAATTTTTCAACACGTCTACGTACAGGGTTGAATATTTTATCATTAATTAACATGTTTGTATTTACCCCTGCCGGATTTTGTTTAATTACCAATTTAACTTCGGAAATGTTGAGCACAGAAACCCTGAATAAACAGGGAACGGGTAAAATATTTAAATTAAAGGAACATGGTCAATGATCATGTCATTATGACAGACTACTGTTGTCATATTAGAAGAAAGAAAGAAGGAACTAAACATTCTATACAACCAAGGAATATAAATACATCTGGCAAGTTCACGCAGTGTAGAACAAATAAAATTCCTTCTCTGTTTTATTCTTGTTCTTAGAATATGACAATAAGCTCTTGCTATTTCATATTACCATGTATGAAGTTCCCCAAGATTTTCTTTTATCTACCGGTATTATTCTATGTTCGTAGTATTTACGAAATATTTGTGTCAAAAAAATTTACTTAGGCTTTCCCCCACAGGCGGGTTCTTGTGGTATTGACTTATTGCGATCTTGTATTAAGACGTACACGAAGTTACATACTGCGATAATAACGCCTCGTTTGGGTTGTAGGAAAACCCTAACGCGCGTACTGTCCGCATGCGTTTTATAGAAAAAAATTGAATTTAATGATGCAAACAACTGTCAAACAATTTTTTTAATTCTTTTTCAAGATCTAAAGACACTAATGTAGTTATGAAAAATCACATACCACAAAGATGCTGCACTAGTTTAGTATTTAACTTTAATATAAGAAAAATTGTACTGGATGGAAAAAGTTTTTTTGCAGAACCTATACCTATGTTATGACATTCCTTTGAACTTTTTTGTCTACTATTTTTATCAACTACATGAAAATGCAGTGCGAACAAGTGTCGTTTGGCGGTTGTCAGCTTAGCGTCATATTGTTCAAGTAAAAACTCCGAACAAAACCTACTATTAGGGCCACTCAAAATACTTCCCCAGATACAAAGCATTTACCTCTTTGGAAAAGTGCAGAGTAAGCCGCGAACAAACGACGCTCGCATCGAGACCTCTCGAGTAGACTTAGAGCCGAAGAACATACTAAACATGCAAATGGGGGCTCCGATACCGCCACATCCTTGAACCACATGCTTGAAGGTACGTCTGAGGTGGGGCCGAAAGAATAGATAAATAGTTAAAAAAGACTTTATTGAGAACAATCTCCAAGAGACTAAAGATCCAAAAAATCGTTTAAATAAACGTATTACGAGGAATAGGTATTTTAATTTCAAGTGACTTGATATGTGATATATTATATTTATAATGATATATTTGGCTTAGATATATTGGCTTTTATGATATTTTCAGATAGGTACCTAGTATAAAATTATGAAATAAAGCAAGTTACGTCTTTTGTAGGTAAATAAATATAAAAAATGTGGCGTAGCATCTGCGCGTAGTTCCATTGAAGCGACAAAAGTCACCAATAATTCTTTGAAATCGAAAATACTAAAAAGCTTATTACCTGAATTTTATGAAAAAACTATACGTGTCATTTCAATAGCTCGTAAACATAATTATGCTCGCTCACTACTTAAATAGTTATGGGTGAAGCGTTCAGTCCAAAACAAACTCGCAAATTGAAAATGGTATAATCCTGTTAACGACTTTTGAATATTTAACTACCCCTATTGCTACGTGGATGCTTCCTGAAAGGACGGTCTAATGAAATGTTATTTTGTTGATATTACGGGTCGAGGGTTAATAATGTTAAATGGACGACCTTCTACTGAATAAACATCATTTTTACCTTATAACTAAATTTATACCTTATATTAATATTATTTTAGGAATAAAGCTCTTAATGAGCTTTATGAGTAAGCCCTACTGGCGCTGTCATATTTATTTTTGATAGAACTGACGGTTTATTTGAAAAACATATTTTCTCTGAGATAGTGGAACTTTCCCAAACATTAACATTAAGTATAGAATTTTGTGATTTTTATTATGTTACTAGCGACCCGCCCGCGCGCCCCTGCTTCGCACGGGTGCACATTGTTTTTCTACTATATCATGCATGTATCTAAATATATATAACTCAAAGGTGACTGACTGACTGACTGACTGACTGACTGACTGACATAGTGATCTATCAACGCACAGCCCAAACCACTGGACGGATCAGGCTGAAATTTTGCATGCAGGTAGATGATATGACGTAGGCATCCGCTAAGAAAGGATTTTGATCGATTCCACCCCCAAGAGGATGAAATAGGGGATGAAAGTTTGTATGAAATTTTGTCAATTTTAAACCGATCGGGCTGACTTTGCATGCATAAAGCTACTATGACGTAGGCTTAAGGATTTTGATAAATTCCACCCCTAAGGGGATAAAATAGGGGATGAAAGTTTGTATAAATCTTTTATCTATCTTCTATCTTAATCTAAATATAATCTAAATCTAAGATTTCAAATTTTTCTAATCTAAATATATATAACTCAAAGGTGACTGACTGACTGACTGACTGACTGACATAGTGATCTATCAACGCACAGCCCAAACCACTGGACGGCTCGGGCTGAAATTTTGCATGCAGGTAGATGATATGACGTAGGCATCCGCTAAGAAAGGATTTTGATCGATTCCACCCCCAAGAGGATGAAATAGGGGATGAAAGTTTGTATGAAATTTTGTCAATTTTAAACCGATCGGGCTGACTTTGCATGCATAAAGCTACTATGACGTAGGCTTAAGGATTTTGATAAATTCCACCCCTAAGGGGATAAAATAGGGGATGAAAGTTTGTATAAATCTTCTATCTATCTTCTATCTAAATCTAAATATATATAACTCAAAGGTGACTGACTGACTGACTGACTGACTGACTGACTGACATAGTGATCTATCAACGCACAGCCCAAACCACTGGACGGATCAGGCTGAAATTTTGCATGCAGGTAGATGATATGACGTAGGCATCCGCTAAGAAAGGATTTTGATCGATTCCACCCCCAAGAGGATGAAATAGGGGATGAAAGTTTGTATGAAATTTTGTCAATTTTAAACCGATCGGGCTGACTTTGCATGCATAAAGCTACTATGACGTAGGCTTAAGGATTTTGATAAATTCCACCCCTAAGGGGATAAAATAGGGGATGAAAGTTTGTATAAATCTTTTATCTATCTTCTATCTAAATCTAAATATATCTTCTAAATATATATAACTCAAAGGTGACTGACTGACTGACTGACTGACTGACATAGTGATCTATCAACGCACAGCCCAAACCACTGGACGGATCGGGCTGAAATTTTGCATGCAGGTAGATGATATGACTTAGGCATCCGCTAAGAAAGGATTTTGATCGATTCCACCCCCAAGGGGATGCAATAGGGGATGAAAGTTTGTATGAAATTTTGTCAATTTTAAACCGATCGGGCTGACTTTGCATGCATAAAGCTACTATGACGTAGGCTTAAGGATTTTGATATCTAAATATATATAACTCAAAGGTGACTGACTGACTGACTGACTGACTGACATAGTGATCTATCAACGCACAGCCCAAACCACTGGACGGATCAGGCTGAAATTTGGCATGCAGGTAAATGTTATGACGTAGGCATCCGCTAAGAAAGGATTTTGATCAATTCTACCCCCAAGCGGATGAAATAGGGGATGAAAGTTTGTATGAAATTTTGACAATTTTTAACCGATCGGGCTGACTTTGCATGCATAAAACTACTATGACTTAGGCATCCCCTAAGAAAGGATTTTGATAAATTCCACCCCGATAAAAGAAAGTTTGTATAAATCTTCTTAGATTTTCGACTGATTGAACTGAAATTAAAGATTGGAGCTACTATGATGAAGACGTCCGCTTCAATAGGATTTTGATAAATTCAACCCTCCAATTTTTTGCACACGTTTAACAAAAGTAAAGCCGCAAAAACTATGCCTAATTAATAATAATACTTCTAAACGCGAGCGAAGCCGCGGGCAAAAGCTAGTTATACATATAAACCTTTCTCTTGAATCATTCTATCTATTAAAAAAAAAATCCGTTGCGTAGTTTTAAAGATTTAACCATACATAGGGACATATACCGTCTTATTATAAAAATGTGAGTTAGACTAGGCTTAAGCCAGGACTAACTGGTCCGTGGTCTAACTTTGATACCGAAGTTGGTCCCTGCTCTATAGAAAAATCAAAGACTTAGACCAGACGTTATTATAAAACGGAGTTTATCCCCTAAACCACGGTTTAAAGATAAACCCGAACGACCCCTAGTTTAAGTATGGTCTAACTAATAAAAATCTCATTTTGCCAAATTTTATTTGGTCTTCCACATAAGTTTATTCAATAAAACAACTTGTAGCACTGCATTATCCAACATACATTTCAAACTCTAGACTCCGATCTAAATTTGAAATGTCAAAACGCATGGGTTGCCACGAATTTGTCAATATCAAGTTGATAACGAGATTTAAAACAAAAAGGCGGAGATCTGAGTCAAGAAGAGAAACTAAAAATTGATTCGTTAAAACGAAAGACGAGGTAGTATGCGCATATGACTTTAGCCTGCGGCAAGAGAGTACAGTTATACCAACTTATCTAAGCCGGTCTGAAGTTAGCTGTTTAGAGAATTCTCGATTCACTATTGGCCATTTATGCACAAGCGGCTAACTTCAGACCGGCTCAGATAAGTTGGTGATTCCAAAATGAATGAACGATTGATTGCCATAATTTGTTATAGTCTGTGGATATTTGTTGAATGATTATGTTCTGTGATGATGAATCATGGACTATCTCAGGTACTATGTAGTCTTCGACTAAAGTGTCTTTTGTAATACGAAAATGATAAACCTGAGATGATCCTAAATTTATGAGATAAACCAGGTTTAAGTTGTTTATAATAAGAAAACGTGACTTGAGCTAGGTTTAAACCCAGGTTTGATTTGTTTATAATAAGGCTGATAGGGACAGAGAAAGCGACTTTGTTTTATACGAGTACTATGTAGTGATAGTGATACGATTTCTCCATCAACCCTATTACTATCCTACTTATATCAATGTAAAAGCTACTTCAACAATACTGTAGTCTCTATGGGATGCTTAAAAATGAAAATAATATTATTTACCTACAACAATTTTAAAAATCGGTTAGATTGTTGATCAAAATCAAAACTGTATTTATTTAGTACAAATCACAAGTATCACTTTGAAACGTCTTAAATACTAGGTGAATCTACTGCCAGGTCATCGTTATGACCGAGAAGGTAAATCTTATTGTTCAATCACACTTGTTCGAATATTGTAAATGCAAGAAAAAATACCCAAGCTATTGTTTTATCGACGCAATTAGGTTGGCTAGATATCAGATGCCAAAACATCCATCTGATATCGGCTTTTGTGACGGATTGGGGTCAGCAAGGACCCGCATAGATTCTGTGATAAGCGCAAGACAGTCAAGTAGAAAAGGTATAGATGAAATGAAACAATACTAGTGTCGAGAAATTATAACTTAAACAAATAAAATAGCTAACATTAATACATAAAGCGTTCTAATTTTATTATGTTTGTTCATGCTTTCTTCTCGGTAGTGATCCACACCACGATTAATCCACAAACATTGAATGTTTTTGGGTTAATCGAGGACATGCAAATTTAAAAAAAAAACTTCTTCACGATTTTGATCCCCAGCCGCGTTAGATATCCCTTCAGATCTCTCAGTACCAAGTACTAACTCAAGATTCTTTGAGGATGTCTAAAGGGGGTGGTCAGAGGTACGTCCAAACATTACATTTGGCCCATATCCACATTTTGCAGTAGTTAGTATTCCAAACGTGACAGGTTGCAAGCCCATCGCCGCAATGGTAATTTTTACATTCATTCTATTAGTAGAAAGTAGAAGTACCACGACAGATAGCGATAGAAGTAAGACATGTTTATTCAACAAGCAACGACACGTTTTATTGCTAATGTTACTATTAATTATCTTTAGATAATAGCCCTGCCAGGTTAAAAATTATCCATCTACAAGCTTCACGCGATCATCATTATATTGGCAGTCCAAATCTTGCCTGCATAGAATAAAACAATATACATAACGGATAATATACGGATTGTATTTCGCTTTAAATAAAATTAATTCTTGTATTGTTATGTCTTTTTCTTGTGGTAATAAAGAATTTTCTATCTATCTATCTTAGTACCAAATAAATACAAAAAAAAATAAATTGTATCAACAGCACTATTAACTGAACCTTTTATCTTCATTTATCAAATAAACAGAATCGTGTATACGTAGGTAATTGTTTTATCCCTTTCAATAACAATTACGCGTTGATGGAGAACGAATGTAGTTTTCCGGTAGCCATCCATACGATATGAGGACACAGCTTACATAGAACGGCTAGCAAGTTTTAGGAGCAGCAAAAAGAGCAGTGTGACAGGTATATTGTAGTTACAAAATAGGGAGCAAATGACTACGTGAATGAGCTTTGACTGAAAACAAAAAACCGAAAACAAAACTTGAATAACTTCGTCATTGTTTGAAGGTTTTGTATTTTTCCTATGTCAGAAGCATTCTTGAATATTGCAGCTCTATTTGGAACCCTCAATATATAACCTACATTCAGAGTCTGGAGAGCATACAGAGCAAGTTTGTAAAACATCTAAATTATCGGTGTTTTTGTAATTTTGATGATTACCGGGAAGCATGTCTCCACCACCGTCTTACGACTCTGGAAGACCGTAGAACCCTGACAGACATGTCTTTTCTACATGGACTGTGCAATCATTATATTGATTGCTCACAACTATCGATGAAAGTGTTAAGCTTCTGCGTACCGACCACTCGAACTAGACACACCAACTTGTTTGCTGTTAAGTTTACACGCACTAACTATGCACAAAATTCACTTGTCTGTCGGTTGCACAGATGCTACAACAAACGATTTGGGCAGACGGATATTTTCTTCAGTAATAGGCACATCTATAAAAAGGAGATTCTGAGAATACTCGGAGAGGTTCTGAGAATACCAAATTAAAAACACAAGTACATATTGTAGTGAAATATAAGTGTAAGTTATAATATAATATAATATAACTTACATTTATATTGCATTCATAATATAAATATAATAATTTATTATGTAACACTAACACAATCAGGCAATTTCAAATAAAACCATTTGTAATTCGTTCAATCACATTCACACACACACACTTACACACACATACACACACATATACACACACACATACACGTACACACACACTGGCTTCTCCTGTGAACCCAGACTCTTATGAGACTAGTGTAATCAGGAGAGGCCAAACATACATACCCACAAACCGCAGCTACATATTTCATACTAAACTTATTTTCGTAGATATAAAGTCATACATTCACACTCAATACACACTTTCAATACAGTCATGTCATTAGTACCTATGTTTCAATTAATTTAGTGATAGTCGTTTTATATTGTTATAGTTAGCCTATAAAATGTAAATCCATTATTGGCTTTCAGCTACATTTATTATGTGTTATGTTAGTTATATAATACAAAGAGCTGTGGATTTTGTTCAATAAATAAATAAAATAAAATATTTCTTAATGGATTTAAATAATTTAAAAAACAGAATGATCAGAATGTTATAGCGCATATGCCTCCATTATTAGAAATCAAACATCGTGTTGTGTTACTGATCCTCATTGTCAAAGCTTCTCAGCCGAGTGTTATTTGTTGCCGTACGTAAGCTAATGACAATGATAACCTTCACAACTTAGTTGGTAGTAGAGCTGCCGTGGGTGTCATCCTCACCGGAACAAATATTTATATATCTTATGAACGCCGAAAGAACTAAACGAAATACTCAAGGAAATAAATAACAAACATAATCGGCATATCTGAAATGAGACTAGACGCTTTAACAACAAAATAGAATAGTTTGAAGGACGACTCTGTATCTACTCTGCTCCATAGTGTAAACACCTATCTGTGGAGGAGGGTTCTAGCAGTTCTTGCGAACGGGTCCTAGCGATTGAGGAGAAAAGTTTAAGTTAGATATTTTAAATATTATTATAATAAGTACCTACTTAGATTATGTTACTAACACTTACAATTAAGAAATTAGATTATATTACTACCTACCAGAAAACAATTACTTTTGAAACTTACTACTTAGGTACTTACTACGCTAAATAAAAGGCTTTTTATTTTATTATTTATTTTACAATACTATTTTACAATACGATATTCCTAGAGCAGAGTTAGTGTTCGTACAGATTGTTCAAATTCGTAAACTTTTCGTAACAAATTTATGGTTCCAATAAAATATTACGCATGAAGCCGCCTGTTTTTTCTTTCGAACTATATCAGCTGTTTCTCTCCACACTGGTCATCGACGGCGGTCGGCGAGGACGGACGACGCGATAAGTCGATTTGATTGATGATAGTGATGTGGTGTCGCAGAGCTCGCCTGAAATACGCCCAGAGCCATCAATATCCTACGAATAAATCTCTTTTTGAAATTATTTACGCGAATGGGTTCGACAGACAGCGCAGTTGAAAGGTTTTAAAAAAATCTACGACTGTCAGCCGTTTTGCGTGCTACTAAGTGGAATAAAATACTAGCATTCCAACCTTGCGTTTTTCTCACAGATGTAGTTTATTTACAGCTCTCTTTCTCTTTTTATCTCACTTCATAACTGAAGATCGTGGTCACTTAAAAATATCTTTCCTGTACTGGATTGGACTGCTTGTCAATAGCGCTTTCAATTAGTGGTCATTCGGCTCACATTGCAGAACTGGTATCTCCCCTCTTTAAGCTGGTCTGTCCATCTAGTTGGGGATCTACCGCGAGAACGTTTTCTCTCCACGTTACCAACGATGACCAGCTTTTCGAGGTTTCCGTCGCCGCGTCTTGCAATGTGACCGAAGTAGGAAAGTTTAAGGCGGTGACAGATAACCTAAAGCTCAGCTTTTTGGACATTTCCACTAAAAGCACTTTTAATGTTTGTTCAAGTAAAATTTCTAGAAAATATAATATCTATTTTATCTATTGCAGATAAACGTAAACGTTCTATTTTCCACAAAAGAAAAAAAATCAATTCAAACCGTTCCAATATCACTAATTGATTCTGTGCATGAGTCCAATTATAAAGTGGGAACGGAATAACTTCGTTTGCATGTAATTAATGAACGTGACACTTTTTCGCTGGCTTCACCAGGCATATTGTTCTTCCTTACAGATAGGGCGCTCGTAAAATACTATTCAAAAGGCTGCTACTTTTTCAATGCTCAGGTACCGAGTAGTAATAGAGGTACCGAGTAACGAGTAGGTTTTTTGTGAATAGTTTAGAAAGTAGTATTTCAGTCCATAATAGCATTACCTATACATCACTGTCTTACCAGTAATGTATTATTTTTTTTATACAACTAGCTGATGGAACAAGTGGATGGCCCACCTTATGTTAAGTGGTAACCATCACCTATAAACAAAACATTGCCCCGTAGGTCACGCACAATAGGAACGTGCCCTACGATGCACTGCCTTGCGTCCATCAACTTGAGGCATACAGATGTTAAGCCTCATGTGCCTGTAATTACACCGGCGACCACACTCTTCAAACCGAAACACAGCGTTGCTGCTTGGCGGCAGAAAAAGGCGTGGTGGTAGTACTTCCCCGGACGAGCCCTTCACAAAGAGCTCTACTACTCTTATAATTGTATAATGCTATATAATGCCTACCCACTTTAAGGCAGAAAAAATTAAAGTCTTGTTGAAATATTTGACGAGAAACAGCATTTGATTCAAGTCTTTTTTTTTACTTATTAGAAATTAAACAGTGTAAATTCAGAGTACCCAAAAAAATCGTCACAGCTTGAAGTGTTGCATTTTTTTAAATAAACTGAACTTTAAATACTTCTTTCGTTGTGTATATATCGATGAAGTTATCAAGGAATTTAGATAAATTCTTTGATGATTGCAATGAAATTGAAATCGGAAGAAGCAAAAATAATTCAGAAAGAAGCAGAAGAAATCACAGCATCGGAAGCCAATTACTTTTTGAAGAGTTAAATGGCTCGAACCACTTTTCAATATTAAGAAGGTTGAATAAAAAGTTCGTACCTATAACTTATATTATATAATAATGTTTGATATAGAAAACAAGAAAACTAGTTGTTATCCAGACCCTTTTTAAACTGAAGGCTATTATTTATTTTCGATTTTTGTACCTAGCACACTATTTCAGTAGATGTTGTTCCTACATCATGCAAGTAGCGTGCATGCATAGCTAACCTTATCTTTTATAGGCCATCTGACAATCCAAAGCGCAATATCGAAGCGGCATCGAAACGGGGTCACGCAAAGAATCCAGAATAAGCAAGCTACAACTTTTCCAATTTCGCAGTGCATCTCAGGGATAGTATTTTAGCATTGTGTCACATTATTCTGCACGAAATTCCACTTTAGGAATAGCATTTGTGACATCTCTAAGCACTCCTATAGCTCTTGTATCTGACACAGTCGTGCTGCACTCAGATAAGGAAACTGAAAAGGTCTTAACTGGACATAAAATTGGGGTCAGTGAATACGTACCTAGATTTACTTATTAATAAATATTTACATCTTAGTTTTACAGCAAAATAACTAAGATCTATTCATAACGATATAAAAATACATGGCATTGGATTTTTTCTAGTTGGACTTGATGCTGTGACCTTTTTTTCTTGTTTTAAATAACTCTCAAAGAGTAAACCCTAACATCGTGATAGAAGTTCAAGAAGGGCAGGCAGGAAACTTCATTATTAAAAAAAACATGGTTATTACATATAATTTTCACCATAAAATCACACAAATCCAAATCATTTTCTGAATTAATTCAGTTTTTGCAAGCATTTCATGAGAACTTTGCACAAACACTAATTCAAAAAAGGCAATTTTCAGAACTACTTTTTACAAATAATGAGCTAACTTCTAAATGCGGCCGCCACTTTCCAATGCAAATAAGTTTTTCCTACTCGAAACTAAGAGCTCGTAAGGCATATTAAGTCCCAGTCCAATTTCAACAGCATTTGAAGAGATCCCTGTGGACGCTTTCAGTTCAACATATCTGGTTACAGCATCTACGTTTTCTAGACGTTTTCCCAGATGTCATTATATTTGCGATATTGAAATGAGACCACTGCCATTTATATATTAGCCAAGCCGTAAGTTTCTTGTCTGTTCTTCTAGGCTTTGGCACAGATAAGGATAATGGTCGCGTGGAACTGGCACCCAACACAACAGTCGTCCAAACCTAAAGACGTTTGAAAGTGATCCTTGTGATTCTAATGAAAAGGTATAACCTTTTGACTTTGATACTTTAGCACATTTTTATTTTATTATTTGTTTGGAATTTCTTTTGCGAATGTAGTTGAGACCTATTTACAACCAGTTACCGCACGTGGTTTCGCTTGCGTATTGGTAGTTATTGCTAGCATTGATATTTAAAGAGTCTTTCCTTTATTGAGTCCGTATTTAGGCTACACATAAAAGACTGAATCCACAAAGTGATGGATGCACAACATAGCAATAGTTATATTAAAATTCCTGGTTGAATTAGTCACAAATATGTGCCTAGGGTATACTTTTGTCACAAGTTTTTTTCTACATATAGGTGTAACGGTAACCACATTTACGATTTACGATAACCAGCTTCACCATTACTTTATTGATCGAGTGAGCGAAGCGAACGAAGATCTTACAATCAACTTGGGCAATTTGGCATATTATGTATGTATGTATGTTTGTATGTTTGTCCGACGATAACTTGAGAACCGCTTTTTCGATCTGCATGAAATGTGGTAAGTGGATAGCTTGTACTTGAGAAATTTACTGGTAAGTATATGAGTAAAATCGGATAAGGGGTTATTAAAATATGGGGTTTTTTAAGGGGGCAAAAATTAAAAAAGTTACACAAAAATAAAATTACATGTCATATGAAAGGGCTTGGTTGGGACATTCCAAAACCGTTTTTATTTTTTTTCTAGGATGCCTGCTTTTAGAGTTACAACAAAAAAGTTAAATTAAGATAACCAACGAACTAAGAGCTCCCATTTCTAAGAGTTTCGTTGGTAACAAGGTTTTTCTACTGGTCGGTCAGTTCCCTTGCTTTTTAATAAAAAAAATTATTGAAATAAATTAAAAAAGTTCTCAGTTTTCATAAAATGTTGACAGCGACCTGGTCTGATGATGGAGCCAAGGTCTGTTCAACGGAACTCTTCAATAAAACGGCCAATTGAGTTAAAACTTCTTTACCATACAAAGTTGCAGTCAGCGAGTACAGTTACACAAAAAAAAGCGGTTACAGAGGTCAGTGGTAGACAGACGCAAGTCCAAGCATTGTGTTTGGTATAACGGACAAATTAAATACAGCTGTTGAACAAAGGAAGAAACAAATACTGCACTCTTTCGATGTCACCAAAAGATTTTAATCTTTCTGATTACTACCATCTATGTACTTAAATTTTCGGAGCATTCGGATCGCATCACGAGATCTCAGTTCAGGGCGAACTACTAGTTTATAAAAAAGGATAAATACAAAAGACGGGGATGTACCGTATAGTAAGTGTGTTGCCTGTTCTTCTTTAGTCTTGGTCACATGGTAGTAAACTATATGTTTTACCTATGAAAATAAGCTCTTCAAGCCGAAAACAGCTTGCACTGTCGTTATTATTGCAGTTATTGCGATAAAGCTATTTAAGCTACTGCTAATAAAGTTTAATATTCTGTGCTCGGTAATGTTAATGTTGTACAGCAGAGGTTATGAGTTTTACGAGGAGCGCAATAGCTAATTATTTCAAAGAGCGTAGCCGGCTTTTTACGACCCACCATTATGGTCTTCCAGTGCCAATGTAGATTAGCTTTTATTAATCTCAATAAAATGACCCGGAGGTAACGTGTATCATGGGTATAAGTAACTACGAATACCATGGCTTCACAGATAATAGATAGATAACTGTTTAGTGTTTATTGATTACCACAACAGAATAAAGATACACATCATCATCTTCAATCTATGTTAGTGCACTGCTAGGTCTCTCCTTAGACGCGCCACTGCATGGGTCCGATTTTCGGCTCTTCTCATCCCCTGCTTGCCAGCTACATTTCGCATAGTCGCAATTAAATACAAACAAGTATCAATGAAAAATAGAACTCCATAAAATCCGCCAATAACTACAACTTTTAGCCATTAATCTATCTCAGCACAAAAATCAGTACGCACAGTTTTAACGCTGATTCATACGAGTCATGTTTCGCATTTAATAAACTGAAAGTAGGATGAATAGGCTTTGCTTAATCCGCAAAAACGACGTGAAAAGGGTCTGAAATCCGACTAAAATCTAGACATGGCCGACATGGGTAACAATCACTTTTGGAAACATTAAACATATAAAATATATATCTGTAGATTTACGGTTGATAACATTACAGATCGTATTTTTTACCTGTTTTAATATCTTACTAGCATCTGCCTGTGGTTTTGCTCACAGGATGGTAAAAAATAGCCTACATGATACCCATTAAAAAGGTATGAGGTAACTAACATAAAAAAACTGTTGAACAACCTCCTCTTATTCGGTCGGTTAACAAAAAGCATATTTACCAAGCCAAATATTTTATCTATTTCGACCACAATAAAAAGTAATAAACATAAGCGCATCGCAATAATATCAAAAACAATGACGACAGCTCACAAAGCGACGTGATTGCAACTCATTTGCATGTTTCATTGACCGACAATTTAATTTCCAGACCCTCGCTGGGACCGTTAATTCACGTTCATTTGTACCCTGACACATTTTCACAAAATACATTTTCGCGTTCGTTTTAATTCATAATTGGGAGGAACGGAGGCTATGAATAAATCCCCACTGTGAATTAGCTGGATATTTTAACAATTTGAGCGAGACACTGCGCTACTGGTAGAAAAGTTAAGAGAGATTAAGGCGTTGACAACACCTAATATTCCTCTCGCTCGCACGATTCGACATTTAAAAATTTGATTTTTATTGATGCAAGTTTGCTTATGACTCAAAAGTTTGCTTATGTACGAAAACTAGAAAAGCAAACTCATAAGTAGGAAAATGTGTACCGATCAAAATGTGTAATGTATGGTTTAATAAACTGTGCGCAATGTGATTGCACACAAAATGGTTGTATGTGATTTTTCGAAAATGGGTTTAGTGATTTTATATCCTTCAACAAGTCAAAACGTGCGTCGAGAGTCACATTAGCTCTTGCCTTCACCTTAAAAGTAGTAGAGCTATTTTACGTCTCGTCCAGGGAAGTACTACCACCATGCCCGTCGTGTGATGTCTGTGAGGCCAATACCGAGTCGCAGCAGAATACCAGCGCTCCTGCGTGTGCCGACATACAGGAGTATTATGCTGAGCTGTTGGCCCACTCTCCACCACGCAGCTCTATGTATTTAGATATAAGTATATATATTTATCCTTAACTTTTTATCTTTTTTGTTAGTTTGTTTAAGTACTGGTTTTGGTTTGTTAAGGTTAATTTGTTTTTTTGTTTTTATTGTGGTGGATGAGTAAATGAATTTTCTTTCTTTCTTTCTTTCATGTCTTTATTACAACCAAGCACCGTTGCTTTGCTGTCTTTCGGTTTGAAGGATGAGGTTATGCGTACCGGTGAAATCATTTTATTTTGGAATTGTAGGAAATCTTACAGATAGAATTTTTTTAACAATATAAAAAAGTGATTGTTAGCTGAATGCCAATTAAAAGTTTCCACAGATACGTTCTATACACAAGTTAAACGAGTAAAGTAGACAAATAAACAAAAAATAAAGTAACTCATATTTGTACAGTAGGTATATTCTATACAACTAGCCGTATAGAATATAATAGGAATAAAAAAAGGAAATTTATACAAAAGCTAAGAATTTGTCACTAATACTTTAGTGTTCTTATTGAGGTATTAAAAATATATAATGTCATCATCCGCCTAAACCAGTGTTGAATGAGTTGCTAGTTCTGATCGTAAAAGCATTTTGCTTGTAATTGGTTTTTTGAAAGCTTGTCTTGGTGGATTGGAAGCTTGTCCCATTAGCAATTGTTTATTACCACTTTGAGACGTTCCTCAATGTGACCATAGCCAGTTCCTCACAACTAAAGCCAAGACAAGCAGGCATAAAACTTATCTAATACCTTTAAACGAACAATTCTTGTAGATTTATGTAATCTGAATCTTGGAAACGGCTCCAACGAATTTCATAAAATTTAGTATACAGGGGGTTTCGGGGGCTATAAATCGATCTAGCTAGGATTCATTATTAGTAAAAAAATATCCGTGTTTTCATGCAATGAAAAATTCTACTTAAACATAAATATGACTCATCCTGACATCTATTGGCGAGTAATAATACTATTATTTATTATTAACTATTTTCTTCTGATAACAAAAGTTGGAACAAGCATTACCTGATGTTGCGCTGTGCTAAAGTTACGTCTACCTTAACAATTGCACATGCTATGCGCTGGCATTTCAAAATAAATGGTAGATATCAGGAAACATGTGTAATGGTCAAGATAATGTCTCATGCGTCCATTTTACCGGGAACATTAATATTTGTCAAAATGTCGACGGAACGGAAAAGTATTGTACAAATGGTGCATGTCCGTTGTTTTTGTTGTAACGGCTGGGATTTTCATGGCTTGAAATCCTTTCATACGGTAATTAGTATTTTTATAAGCTGGCAAGTGGATAACTAAGATAGCGATATTTTGGCCACCTGAATGTTTTCTTGAGGCTTCCGAGGCCGAATTCTTACTACAAAACAATCTTCGTCTATTTTTTTGGCTAGATACTTGACTAAAAAACTGCTTCTGTTTTTTCAGTGTCTATTTTCTTGCCTTTCAAAACTCGTAAGCCATTTCCTACGCCGTAGCATCTCGTAGCAGCTCGTAGCTCGCTCGTAGCTCCGAATATATTAGCTACGCACGGATGCCAAAATTGCGCTACGACGTGTTTACGAGTGCCATCGCGTTATATTGAGCAGTTTAAAATGAAAATGCTTCTAGATGAAACTATTATGTATACTTTTATAGAAAAGTGAATGTAGGGGAAATATTTTAAGCAATATCTTGTTTTATTGAATAAATAAATAAATAAATATTGGTGGACTCTCCACACAGCACTTATCTAGCCCCATACTAAGCTTATGCTTGTGATATGGGAACCAGATAGCTGATATACTACTTATATACTTTTTTTTTGTAAATACATACTTATAATATTATATAACACCCAGACAGAGAACAAACATCTATGTTCATCACACAAATGTGTGATGGACATAGATGAAAGGCAGAGCTACTACCAACTGAGCTACGTAGGCTGTCAAAAAACTAAAACTTGATACGTGGTTAAATTGACTTTTTCTTGGGTCGTATATGAATAAGAGAGTACAACATTGTGTGAAGTAGTAGTAGTAATCAAATTAAACGGCCTACAAAGTAACATTGTGAAGTAAAGTAAAAATTTATTTTTAAAACAGATAGAACAGTGTACGTACATGGGTAGTTACATTATCTTACATAGTTCTTATAATGAAATGAAATCACTTAAAATTAACACTTAGTAGTTTTTAAATAATACTGAACAAAGTTAAGTCAGACGGCTGATGATTATGATGGTTTGTGAATTACATTCAATCAATGAAATATTTACGAGAAGGAATTGTCGATCTCAGTGGCGCAGCGGGCGAGAGTCCGCCTGCGACGCAAGAGGTTCGATTCCCGCCTCGGAAAAAAATTGTGTACGATCTGCAGAAATTTGTTCCGTTGGTCTGGGTGTTTAATATGTATAATAAAAAATATCTATCTAATGTATATATATATATACATTATATAGTATATAATGTATTAAATTAATCAGTTATCTAGTACCCATAACACAAGCTTTGAGTAGCTTACTTTGGGGCTAGATAGTGCTGTGTGGATTGTGGAGCATTAGTTATTTATTTAATATTGTTTTAGAGCGCAGCCGCGGGTGGCTACTTCTTAGGGTGGCTCTCCACCACTGAAGGTTAGCAGTGATCTCCTTAAATTTCTCCTTATCTAGGGAAAGCCTAAATAGTTCTTCTACCTTCTTGATACCAGTCCATTGCCTGATGTGGCTGCTAGTATTTATTGTATTATTTTTCTCTTTGCAATGATCACTATCTTCCTGCCCAAAGGCAAACAACAAAATTCCCCAGCCTCCAATATGAATAACAGAATAACCCTAGCACCTTCTGCTCTCCAAAACTACAGAATAAACAGACGAAACAGTGCACAACTTGTGTCACATTATGCGGGCTCAAACTGGACGTCAATTCTAAACAACAAAATCAGTGGAAGTTTCTCCTAGTGGATCTTGGCTCACTTCGATCGCGAGCTTCGCTTCACTGACGTAGGCAGTTGCAATCGATAAAATACTCACGCGGTTCGCGCTAGTGAAGGGTTAATGTATTACAGTTGTGCTAGTTAGTAACTCTTTCAATAAAAAACCGATTTCAATACACTGGAAAAAACACTCATACTACTTTAAAAAACTACACGTCAGATCAGACGCAAATTTAAATGGGACCACGTGACAAGCACCATCTTTCAATTAAAAATATTCATCAGAATCGGTTCACTGAGTAAAAACTTAAAAGATAACAAGCAAAAAAATACAGTTGAATTGAGATCCTCCTTATTTTGTAATCGGTTAAAAATCACGAAGAGTTCCACCTAGTGACTCCACCCTCACTTCGAACACTGGAGTGTAGTATTCTCTTATCTGTGGCCTTACACATTAGCATTTCCACTCGCTTATACTGGTGATATTTGTGATGGCTAAGTGTATTATAAAATGCCAAATTGAAAACGCAATGGGGATTCTGCAGTCGCTTGAGTGAATGCTGTTGACCGAATTGCACTACTGCACTACGTTGTTAGTAGATGCTAGTGAGAGCTCTATATCTCAGCAGATTAATTAGCACTAGATGGTAATGTTGTAAGTGCTAATGGGACTTGTAAAGCCGGAAGAGATATTGCACTACTTAACGCTTGCCAAGACTAAGCAAATTTCAAATAGTCCTGCACATTTTCCGTTGTCAGCTCCGTTTGCATCAATTACAAAGATTTATGTATGCGCAAACACATCCCCTCCACGGTTTTCCAGCGTTCTTTTTAGATGACGCGAACTCTGCCAAGCCTGAGGATCAAAGTCGTGAAGAAAAGTCGTTTAATATTCTCTTCGTCTTCCTTATTACAACAAAACCAAAATACACGAGATATTATGGTAAGTTAAAACCTCCAAAGACATCTTACCCCTTCACCGATCAAGCCCTACAAACATTGGAGCCGGAATAAACTAGAAATAAACACAAGCTCCGCCCGCGGTGAATTTACATTTCCCGCCGTATAAGGTTACCGAAGTCTTGCAGAGTCTTCGGTACGAGGTATCGAAACAACTCAGCGTGTAATTTCAGTTTAAATACTTCCTCGGGGAGGTAGGGAAATAAAATGTTCCAGTTCATACTTTTTAAAATTTAACGTACAGTTATTTTTCAAAACCGATGGTGGCATACTCGAAAATGTTCCAGTTCATACTTTTTAAAAGTTAACTCATTTTACAGTTATTTTCAAAACTGATAGTGGCGTACTCGATTGTATAGCGGGAATATTCTACAACACGAGAGAATGACGATAGCAAGGACGCAAATGCCAAATTATAGCAGCAAAATTGAAAGAGTTTTGCAGTGCAAATTTTGATATCTTAACCGGTGCGACGAGTATGGTGCCGTGACAAAGGGATATACACAAAACAAACGGGGGATACACGAAGGTTCCCATTGGCAAACAAGAAAACTGTAGGCAGTCTAAGCACCAATCCGTTTGTTGTCTGTTCTTCTAGGCTTGGGCGCGTGGATCTGGCTGGATCTAGCGAAGTTTCAAAATAATTTCACTGGATTTTAAAGTAATCCAGGCAACGAACCATCAGGGTATCTATCTATCTATGTATCTAAATATATATACATAACTCAAAGGTGACTGACTGACATAGTGATCTATCAACGCACAGCCCAAACCACTGGACGGATCGGGCTGAAATTTGGCATGCAGGTAGATGTTATGTAAATGTATTAAAGGATTTTGATCAATTCTATCCCCAAGGGAATAAAATAGGGGATGAAAGTTTGTATGAAACTTTCAATTCCTTGGCGCGAGCAAAGCCACGGGTTCAGTTAGTTTATTTATAAAGCTCAATAGACTTCTATACCGACCATAATAAAAGCCACGAGTTCAATAATGAATCAGTTTCTTTAGTTTGCTATATTTTTTGTAAAAGCGTATGATTTGTCCTTATATTTTTAAAAATATACATATTGTATTCCTATACCTACTTTTCATTCAATTTGATTTATATATTATTATATACTTTTTATTATGATATAAGGAAAATTAAATTAATTAACATAAGTAACAAAGACCAGATTGTTCGCTTTACCGTTTTTTGTGCGTTTGTATTAGAAATCCAAAGAGCTATTTATCTTTTTTTAATTCAACCGGGCCTTTTGAAAGATGTCAAAGCTTACCCTGTTGTTGTTTACTAACTTTATTTAATTCCAATCTTAAAGGGTCCATTCAGAAAATCAATTACGGGGAATCTTGTTACGGTCTCATTTATAGGATAAAAGACCCGTGGGTCGATAATACAGCCAATTATCCTGTAAAGGATCTTCTGGGAAGCTTATTTACTTTACTTTTGCTACGATTTCTTTGTTGATTTCTTAATTAGGAAAGTGAAGAGTCGATGATATTTAAATTCTTAACTTCGGATGGTTTTGGACGAGTGTGGCCGTATTTTGGCCACATTGTTATATTAATTAAAAATAACAATAACATGATTCATTCTATTGCAAAAATGTAGGTATTCAAATATGTTTATGTTGTTTTTTTTTATGTACGAGAAAATGAAACAGTCGTATTGTAACTTTAATGTTAGGTCGACTTATATTTCAAACGCACGATGCATGCCTTATATAAGATTGGTTCCCTATAAGTCGAGTCCCTTTACGTCGAGCCTAGAAAGTTCTCGCTTTTATTACTCCTATGTCGAATTTTTCGCACAGTTATTTTAAAAGAACAACAGACTCTCAGACTCGACGTAAGGGGATCCGACACAAAGGGAACCAACACTATATAATATAATATGCTTGATTTCTTGTAACAATAGTGACAACAAATGAAATCACCAGCACAGTTTACGGTGGTAAGGTTGTTTCAAATGTCTATTCTAACTGTATGTTGTCAGAATCCCTTGAGACGTCTCTTGTTCTTGCAAAATGACCGTGTATTTTAGCTAAAACCTTATTTCACCGTCGTCGTCGGTCAGTAAATTGCTTAAACCGCAAATGATCCCAGTTGGCCAGGAGACCGTGAAGATACATACTTAACAGCCTACGTAGCTCAGTTGGTAGTAGCTATGCCTTCTGCACCGTAGGTCGTGGGTTCGATTCCCACCGTGAACAAACATTTGTGTGGTGAACATAAATGTTTGTTCTCTGTCTGGGTGTTATATAATATTATAAGTATGTATTTACAAAAAAAAAAAAAGTATTATAAGTAGTATATCAGCTATC
Source organism: Plemyria rubiginata (assembly GCA_963576535.1). Classification (NCBI taxonomy): domain Eukaryota; kingdom Metazoa; phylum Arthropoda; class Insecta; order Lepidoptera; family Geometridae; genus Plemyria; species Plemyria rubiginata. The sequence goes on along the minus strand of OY754917.1, from coordinate 6,870,893 downwards.
TGGTTCCCATATTACAAGCATAAGCTTAGTTTGGGGCTAGATAGTGCTGTGTGGAAAGTCCACCAATATTTATTTATTTATTTATTTATAATTAAAATCACTTACGTAGCTAGCACGGAAAGAAAGCAAAACGAGTAAGAGGTTTAGCTTCGGACTAGCGAATAATTGAACTTAGATTTTTACGCGATTTAGATCTTTCTCGTTAGGTTTAATTTAGCTTTAGCTTAGTTTCAGATAGGTTTATTTTTTGTCATTTTTAGATTTAAAATGATGACAATCTTTCTACCGCTATTTTACTTGCACATGAAGAAAACATAAATTTAAGATATGAACTGGGCTAGTTATAATAGTGTGCACGTAAAAATCTGTTAGCTATATATATTATTATATCTATCGCCAAGAAAAAACTATGTAACGATTATGGTCGTTTTGGAAATTGCTATTTAAATTCAATAAAGCCATTACAGAGCACGTCAAAGAAAAGTAATAAAATGTCAGTGTCTATTTTCTCTGGATTATGAATTAAAGAAATAACAGTCTAAATCTTCGGTCAAAAGATGTCGTCGAATCATCAGATAATCAGCGTCAGTTATTATACCATCAATGGTGCAGGCTGATGGTAGAGATCCAGAGGTAATCTAACAAAGGCAGTACATTTTAAAACCATACGGTTTGGTCGCCTAAGGAGCCCTAACTCGTTGCATAGTTAAGAGCAGCACAGTGTCGGGCGATTTCCATACCTACTGGTACATTTACATAGCTTTGCCCCAGGGCTGGACACTAAAATGCAGAAAACAGAACAGCTTTACCGCCGCAGAGGTATAACTAGAGGGATGCATTGACTTGGCTGATATTGTAACGTTTACAGAATTTGAATAAAATGGTCACAGACTAACACAAGTCACCAACTATAGGTAAGTTTCCCCTATCGGTTCAGTAGTCAGGCAGTGACCAAGCCACAAACAAACAAGACATCGTTAATTAATTTTCCGTTTCAATATTTTTAGGAAGCAGGATAGAATTGGATATGTATATTGTGTATTTAATGTATGTAGTTTTGTGCCTACATTGAAAGTTAAATTTCAAAGACAAAAGTTCTTTTATCAACTTTGTGTAGCTGTTTATGTGCCTACATTGAAAGTTAAATTTCAAAGACAAAAGTTATTTTTTTCAACTTTGTGTATGTTTACACAAAATATAAAAAAAAATAAAGTTTTGCAAGAAAACACCGACTTCAAATGCACTGGAATATACACTCATACTCAACTCAAAACTATCCAGTCAAAAAATGGGACCACATGACAAGCACCAGTTTTCGATTAAAAAGGATCATCAAAATCGGTCCACCCAGTAAAAAGTTATGAGGTAGCAAACATAAAAAAGTCGAGCTCGGAACCACCTCCTTTTTTTGAAGTCAATTATAAATAATTTCGAACGTTACATGATCCTGAATGCCTCACTGAAGATATCTGCGGTTATTCATACTGTGGGTCCACCAGCTCACTGTATAATTGAGAGTGCATTCTGTTAACGCTACTGTTATTCTTCGAGTTTTACTGTTTTATTTATGAGCATGGAAAGCGAGCTGTGTGGAAACGTTTTACAAGTGTAATATGAATGTTTATTCGAGTGAACTTAAGGGCATGTTAACACGTGATCTGATGCTTGCTTTTGTGGAAGTACTACAAGGAAATACTAGCTTTTTTACATAACTTGTGGGTTGATAAGTGGTAAGTGGTAAATTAGGTTTTATCAATTAGTTTCTGCTATACTATATTAGCAACCCATATAGGTTTGTTAGTTTCCCTTCCCCTTGGCCTCCCTTAATTCCCTTATCTAAGGAAATATCTGTTTACTATCGACCCGCCCCAGCTTTTTTACATGTGCAATGCTTATGTTTTATACATGTAAACCTTTCTCTTGAACCACTCTATCTATTAAAAAAAAACACATCAAAATCCGTTGCGTAGTTCTAAAGATCTAAGCATACATAGGGGCGGACAGACAGTGGGAAGTGACTTTGTTTTGAATGTCACGTAGTGATAGTGATATCTGATAAAAATATGTTTGTAATTTCTATTTTATATCCCACTAGGTTATACTACATATAATGCAAAACATTAAGTTACAAGAATAAATAATTAATTGACAAACGCCAGCGAAATAAGATTTACTGAACGAATCTGTAATTTTGAAACAAAGAGCGTTATGAAGCTTATAAAGTCACCTCTGTTTGTTTTTCCACAATCAGACGAAAGCACATGTTTTTGTTCGCGCGTGATCTGCACGATTTACGATAAAATTTATACGGGCTATTTTTGCACAGCAATAGCTTGGGAAGGATTACGTCATAATTTTTGATTCGTTCATCGAAAAACAGTATTTTATTGAAAAACAGTATGTTGCTGAAACGGTACATAATGATTGGTACAAAATTAAATATTGAGTGTAGCGCGGGTATTTACTTTCCGTGTAATATTCCAATGTGTCATGATCGCGAATGTTTAAAAATACCATTTCAACAAAATATTCGTTATTTACAATGGAGTTGCGATGTTTCTTCGTTAAGGTGAAGACAAGAGCTAATGTGACTCTCGCTCGCACGTTTTGACTTGTTGAAGGATATGAAATCACAAAACCCATTTTCGAAAAATCGCGAACAACCATTTTGTGTGCAATCACATTGCGCACAGTTTGGTAAAAAAAAACATTTTGATCGGTACAAGTTTTCCTACTTAAAAGTTTGCTTTTCTTGTTTTCGTACATAAGCAAACTTTTGAGTAAGAAAACTTGCATCAATCAAAATAAAATTTTTACTAAACTGTGTGCAATGTGATTGCACACAAAATGGTTGTTTGCGATTTTTCAAAATTGTATTTAGTAATTTTATATCTTGCCAAATGTCGAATCGTGCGAGCGAGAGGAATATTAGGTGTTGTCAACGCCTTAAATATAATCTCTGATTCACAAAGGATTTTGTTAAATATATTAATTCGTTCAATATAACCCTTCCTTCCACCTCATAGAAATATAAATATTTGTGTGTTCCGTGTTCCACCCAACATTAGGTGGGCCATTGGCTTGTTTTAAGAAACAAGAAGAATAAATTAGTTAGATCATCTTTTCTTACTAAAGGTTTATTTTTTTCTGATAATCAATATGTTGCAAACGCAGCAGTATTTCACAATATACATAAACTGAACAAGTGCAGTAAATTTACCGTCGTGGGTATACATTCATGAACAAAAGCAAGCTAATGATATTATCGCGTGGTCCTTAGTTGTTGTCGTTATGAACGATTGTTCAGTGGAAAACTGCAGATGGGTTTGATTATAGCATCTTGTGCTTTCTTATAAATAACTTTAATAAAAACCAGCGACCCGCCCGCGCGCCCCTGCTTCGCATGGGTGCACCTATCATGCATGTATTATGTATTATCACTCTATCTATTAAAAAAAACCGCATCAAAATCCGTTGCGTAGTTTTAAAGATTTAAGCATACATAGGGATATAGGGACATATAGGGACAGAGAAAGCGACTTTGTTTTATACTATGTAGTGATAGTGATACAGACACTTATAGCAGTAACACGTAAAGAGATCATGTGCCCTACGATGCACTGCTTAGACATCTTCAAATAATCTAGAAATACTTGGTAGAAGAAATCTGAGGAATTAATAAATAAATAATTTTTCTTTACATAATATTTGTAGGGATGATTACATATAGGGCCTATCTCTGATTTCACTCTGTTGCTATACTTAGTTACACGCCGGTTGAACTTATATTGGTGCGCAAACTAGCCTTAACTATTGCAGCGATATCGCAAACTTGGTCCCACTCTGTTCACTGTCAGCGGAAGAAAATTGTGGAGTTTTGATAGAGGTGAACTTTATTATTACCTATTATAAATGCTAAGTTTGTGAGTGGAATGTATGTATGTTTGTTCCCGCTCATCGCTGGCTACACTTGGACTTGGGTAAAACTTGCAATAAAAGCTTGAAATCACGGATAAATTTTTTTTTCTAAAAATGAATCTTTCTAGCTCAATTTATCGCCACCAAAACGCCCTGTATAATAAATTTCATGAAAATCGTTGGAGCCGTTTCAGAGATTCAGACTAAACAAATAAATATATATTATTATACATAATACAAGAATTTCTCGTTTAAGGTATTAGATTTATGTCAGCTGTCAGTAAGCATAGCTTAGTTTGAGGGTAAATCACGGCTGTGTTCTGTGGCATTATTGTCGTTATACGCAGGGGACGCTAAGGTGATTTTTGGACCAAGACGAACCAGACCTGTGCGCAATTTCCTCCCATATTTATTTATTTAGTAGTCCGAGTCCTACCTCTATGGCTGATATCGACGCGTGTCGGCGACACGACTATTTGTGTTAAGAAAATCCCGAAGTTCGCCAACTTCGCTAGATCCGATGCCGCGGCTAATCTGCAAACTACAGCGAGTTTCCAGATTAGCCGGTGGCAATCTAAGTATGCTGAAACTATTTGTGGAACTAAAGTTGAACTACAAGTCTATAACACTCGAGTGGTTAAAGGTAATCGTTGCACGTGAGTGTTCGGGTCGACTCGTCGACGCGAAATCACACTTTAGTTTGAACTCGCTCTTGGATTGAGTTGAGCTGCGATGAAATGCAAGTGTATTGTGGCTTTGTTTTAAATAGATTTTTTCCTCACTAATCAAAAGTGCAAATGTGGGCCGTGGAAGCGAAACAGACACATACCAATCTGGTTTGTTTGAGGCGCTTTCACGGCTAAACCACAGAAAGCAAATTACATGCAGGTGCTGTGGCATAACTCACAGGAAGCTAAAATAAAGTCCATTAATAATGGTGGAAAGTCCATTAATAATGGTAGGTATTAATAAAACTATCCAAAGGTTGTCTGGAACAGATCGTTTTTAGCAATAAGACCGCTTATTGTACTGTTTTATTTATAGTTTTGTAAGTTAATAAAACTTAGACGTACCCAACCCTAAGTCAGAGATTTGTTTACTATTTTTCGTATGTTGTTTTCATTTTTTCGTCGTATGCACTTATCGAATCTCCATACAAAAAAGCCCTAAAATATAAAAAATCAATAAGAAAAAAATATCAGACTTGGTACAGTGTGTTCTCGAACTCACCACCCAACTCTGAAGAAAGCGAGCCACGAGTTATGACACAAGAAAGCTTTTATCTCAAACCATGCAAAACGATATTGCCGATTTTCAGTTCGTGAAAGAGAGGAATTCATGATATTGGTAGGTACGTACTTTGGATATAAGTAATACAGATGCGAGGAGAACTGGAGCATGAAAATTATAATATTTAACTTGTATCCCTGTATGTAGGTAAGTACCTATACCTTCATACATGACAATATGTACCTAGTTACTAGGATATTTGGGAGTTGTATTCCTACTAGGTCCTAGTAGGAATACAAAACCCAAATAACCGCTAGTATACCTACTACTATAATAAAATATTATAATTATAAAAATAAGTTTACTGAAACGTTATAATAATCGCTTTGTAATAATATGTTTATATTGCCATCTTACGAATATGCTCGGTACTTCTAGTCATTAAACCAACCAACTGTTTAACGTAAACCTCTGCATAATTTTAAATCGTTGAGTGTGAAAATATAACCTTAGTTCTCAGAACGCCCGATAGGGGCGCTTATGACGTCTACTTTACAAAACCCGCTGAAAATGGAATCCGAATAACGGGAACTGAAATCATAAAAATAGTAAAAACAAACAGGTTATACAGGTTGGAATCTCAGCTGCTATTATGCTAGCTGTCTATTATAATTTCGTAACCTCGGAGCAAACAGGGGAAAACCACGTTCTACTTAGTTTCTTTTCTAAAATTCTCAAATACGCCATCTATGAAAAGTTAATTTAACTACGTAGTCATGTGGTAATAAAGATTCGCTCTTCGTGACACACAGCGTTACAAGAATATTTTACGGTGGCGCTTTTAGTGACTACAATTTTGCTCCCTCTATACTTGTAATAAAAAGAACAACAAATGAAAAAATAGGTTCCTCTCTACTTAACTAGTTACCTACTTCACCTTACCTTTTACGCGTAAAATAATAATCTCATTTTATTCTATTTCTCCTTTTCTAACCGACTTTAAAAAAGGAGGAGGTTCTCAATTCGACTGTTTTTTTTATAATATTGTTACGTCATAACTTTTGACTGAGTGGATTTTGTAGATTGTTTAATATTGTTGCAGATGTGACGAGTAGTTATTGAGTTATATTAGTACGGGTGTATTTTCCAGTGACTTGAAGTCAGTTTATTCTCGAAAGCGTTTTAATTTAATTTAAAATTATTTTGCTTGGTGTATCAAAAGATTACTTAGCTTTGCCTTTTTATTATATACTAGTTGCGCCCCGCGGTTTCACCCGCATAGATTTTAATCCCGGTATTCCCACGGGATAAAAAGTAGCCTAGGTGCTATTCCAGACTATAATCTATCTCTCTGCCAAGTTTCATCCAGATCCGTTCAGCCGTTACGGCATGAAAGAGTAACAAACATCCATCCATCCATCCACCCATCCATACTTACAAACTTACGCTTTTATAATATAGTAGGATTATCGTCTCTGTTTTTGCCTATGTTTTTCTGAAGAAGCTCAGCCTTGAAATTTAGTCGCATGCATCTTGTAGACCTTTACGCATATGTATCACCTGTTCCCATTCCCACCGTACAAACGCCGAGGTCATTTGAAATGGAAAACATTAGCTAACTAACGGCACAATGGACCCCATAACAACTAATTGTTGGTAGATTACACAACAGTGTAACTATGTAATGAAAACGAATTTGCTTGCCACGCATGCGATAGGTAATTGGCTACTTGATAGTATTACCCCAAAGTTCATGTAAGTTCGTATTACCACTTTAAACAAGTCTGGGTCGATATCTTCTGTCCTTGTAAACACGTCAGTCCATGTTGTATGCAACTAGGGGAGACAATCTAATTCAGCATGGAAAGGTACAGCTATCTCTGTACATGTAGTTTAAATGCTTACATACTAAATAAGTTATTGTTATTGCCTTGCTGAATATTATAAGAAAACTAGCTGAACCCGCGGCTTTGCTCGCGCCAAGGAATTTAAAGTTTCATACAAACTTTCATCCCCTATTTTATCCCCTTGGGGGTAGAATTGATCAAAATCCTTTCTTAGCGGATGCCTACGTCATAACATCTACCTGCATGCCAAATTTCAGCCTGATCCGTCCAGTGGTTTGGGCTGTGCGTTGATAGATCACTATGTCAGTCAGTCAGTCACCTTTGAGTTATATAATAAAATACCTATTAACAACAGACTAACTCTCTATAAGAGGAATGAGGTCCCTGAAAGTTAGATTATATATTGTGTCTAAATAAAAAAAAACTGCGTTCCTTGATCCCTTATGAAGCTTCTTATTCAAAATTCAGTTCACGTACTTGTGAGTGCGGAACAAAGCTGCCCAAATATTTCAGGACTGAAGCTTTGATGGAAATCAATTGAGAAAACCGCGGGGGCGTAGGAAGCTCAGTGTCGGATGAATAGTAAATAGTATAGAGTAGAGCTCTTTGTGAAGAGCTCGTCCGGGGAAGTACTACCACCACGCCTTTTTCTGCCGCCAAGCAACAACGCTGTGTTTCGGTTTGAAGAGTGTGGTCGCCGGTGTAATAACGCAGGCACATGAGGCTTAGCAACTGTATGCCTCAAGTTGATGGACGCAGAGCAGTGCATCGTAGGGCACGTTCCTATCGTGCGTGACTTACGAGGCAATGCTTTGTTATAGGTGATGGTTACCACTTAGCATCACGTGGGCCATCTGCTTGTTATAAAAAGTTATCTATGTTAATGCTTACTAGTAAGATGGAACAGATAGATTATTTTTCCATTTATTTTGTATTTTATTCTGTTGATTAACTGGAAAAGGCTCAGAGTTGTTTATTACAGAAAATAAATAGAATATTATGTGCTATATTTTCTTCTCTTTCATAGCATTATCAGAATCGCACAATACTTTTTTGCCATTTTTTTTACACAACTTACATAATTAAGTATGTACTTACTGGCAGAATCCTGTCGTCTGCCTCTCATCTTCTTATTTCAATTTTATTGCAGTCATCTGTCACAGATGCATGGTGCTCGTAATTACAATAGGTATGCGCACGCGCTGGTCACGAATAACCGCGCCGCTGCAGATAATTATTAAATTACAACGTACAGTCCACTTCATCGTAAATTTTGCAAAATGATTAAATACGTGGCTATTAGTATAACGCATGAGCGATTCAAAATTGAAGACAATATACCTAGCAGCTATTTTCTTGGATCTACAAAAACCTAAGATACAATATTATGCTTCCAAGGCGGTGTTCCGCCCTCTTATCGCGTATCTTGTAAAAGCAAAGCAATAGCAAAAATCGTGCGATTTATGCTTTTCAATCGCTAATTCGTATTATGTAACAGCGATAATGAAGCCATTGCAAACTATCGACAGTGCTGCCTCTACAGGACAATCCGTAACACAAATTTGCATTCAACTGTAAATTTGTTTGAAGTTTTCGTATAACGTATCTTTTTTTAAAGCAATGCGAGAGCAACTGTGAAGCAATTTGAACTGTCAAACTGCGACTATCTTTTTGTTGTCGCGATAAGTGCATTAAAAATATCAACGAGCGATTAGCAATCGGTCTCGTACGTAATACCATTTCTTTTTACGTCCAACAATGAATCGCGCGTTGTCTGCGCGATAATTGTGCAGTTATTGCTGATCGCAAATTTTAGCTAATACGGGGGCCGGAATAGGTACGTTGATATAAAAGTGTATACTTACACATAAAGTATACAACAAGGAACAATTCAATTAAGTTTATTTTAGAATAAAACAAAGAAAAACTCGAATTTGCTTAGTTAAGTATAAAAAGTTACAATAAAGAGGAATGCAGTTGACCCTAACAGGATAATGTTTTTTATGAAATATTTATTTGTTATATTTTTTTTTATTCCTGTAAAGCTGTACACATACGTGGCTGTACCCCAGTGTCCGAGTTAACTGACAGGTAAGTAATATTGCAATAAGTTACGAAATTGCAACGCAAAAACAGCAAAGGCTCGGTCTCGAATTCTCGATACAGATAGGGTAATGTCCGCTTGATATCCAGACATCTCATGGAGTATCGACCTCGGTATACCTACTTTAGGGAAGCAGTCTGCTCAAATAATCATGAGCCTTATATATCACTTTAATATAAAAAAAACTAGATTTGGCTCATTTAATAGCCCCTGTAGAGGTTCAAGATATCCATCCATGCATATAAGGCTCACGAACCAGCAGGTGTTACTTATTAACATGAAAAAAACTGCAATTCGCATCTTGTCTTGAAACCAGTTGTTGGCGTCTTGAGATATTTTGCATTAATTTTGCAGCTGGTAGGGCTAATAAAACTTTGGGCCAGGGCCCAGGGGCCTTAGGTATCCACAAAAAATTGATACAGGCACATTTAGATGAAAAGATTGGCTAAAGGCATCTACGAATGTTATCAGTTTATCAAACATGTATGTATTACACATTACATTAACGCATACATTACCTATATAGCTATGATCTTGAAAACTATGGCATTCGATTACAGCTTTGGCTGTAAAAACAAAGCAAACAAGCGGCAATTTATGTGCAATCACATTGCGCACAGTTTGTAAAAAATTCATCGATAACTAGTAAAAGTAACTTTTAAGTAGGATAACTTCTATCGATAAAAATGAAATGTTTACTAAACTGTGCTGTAAAAAAAATCACCAACGACACAGGTTTCCAGTGTAGGCAAAATCTATGTGCCTATTGGGGTTATTCAACGGGAATAACCCCTCTTGCCACCGATTTAACGCCTCCCTAAAATTGTCTATATGACCTCGACCTAACCTCTTGACTCCATGCCCCACCCATGTACCTGCCTAACCTCCACTTGGATCTAGACTCCGAACAACAAAGCTAGACTCTCAAGCACTCGAGCTCCAAATTGGAATCTATTTTTAGTAGGTAACACGAAATAGTCTTTTGAACATTTTAATTTTGACATCACAATCTGCATATTTTTAGTGTCTTTCTCATGTTTTTTTATACTACTTGCTTGTTTCATCTGAAGGCCCACTTGATGTTGGATCATTATAAGAGAAACGAAGGTTCAGCATTCACTCGTCTTCCTCTGATATCTGAGGAAATATCTACCGTGCCTGTGGGGCAGTCGTAAAGCTGTGTGTGTGTGTTTTATGTAATTGATGGTCACCCTGTTACCCTACGTTTAGGCGTTTTTGATAGCTATATTCGTGCAAAGATCAAATTATCTTCCATTCTTCTTCAATTTGATTCGTCAGCACATTCAGCACAGGTGTTTCCCCCGAGGATACGGCACAGCACACCCTACAGGAATGCAGGGCTTGGGTCCTACAGCGCCAGTCGCTGCAGGCTGTATTGGGTCAGGATCTCTCTCTTGCAAGCGTGGTCGTTAACATGCTAAGCAGCGAGAGAGCCTGGGAAGCCATGGTCTCTTTCTGCGAAGATGTTATCTTGGCGAAGGAAACCGCAGAGCGGGTCAGGGAGGATGATCCTCAGGCCGATCTGCTTCGCCGGCGGAGAGCCGGGAGACGGCGACTACTATTTAATCGCCAACTCCTGCTTGATGGAGGTCAGCTGGGTTGGGGTGCGGGGAGCCCCAGCCCGGCATTGCACAGACCTCCTACGCCCAGAGACGACGTCACAACAAGACGTCTCCATCCCCCTAACAGGGGTGACAGACTGGTCTGCTTAAGGCGGACTATCACCGACAGGGCCGCGGTCGAATCCGACCGGGAACCCGTGACCCTGTCAAGTGCTGGTGCAGCGTTGAACGATTCGTCGGATGATGAATTGTTTGAGGATGAACTAGCATTGAGGTGATAGACGGAACATCGATGGTTGTTTAGTCGGTATGCCGCTAGTTGCTACTGTCTCATTAGCATTAGTAGCTGGCGGAGAGCCCGACATACCCCTCCAACTCTCCCCGAGATCTAGGGGATGCGTAAAGCACTTTTCCATCGTAAAAAAAAAGTGAGTATATCAATTCAGTAAACTTTTGAATCATGATAATTGACCGAGCCTTTTGTTACCTACCACAGATGATGTTATGTATTTTGAATTTATTAAATACACAAGCAGATGAAAAATTTAGGCAGGTACATACACCTGCTCTTAATTTGAGTTTATTGAATACCAGTGGCCGCCCCGGTTCCGGTTGCGATAATGGTAGGTAGGTACCAATAATTAAAGTGATCCCTTTTAAAACTCATAAATGTCGTTTAACTATTTATAAGTAGTAGATTAAAATCTGTGTGCTATTTCTGACAGGTAAGTACATACCTCCTCTATAATAACGTAATGCTATGCTCATTTGAACCCTAAAAAGTTGATTAACGGGGTTACCGTCTCTATAGAGACGAGATATCAACAAAGCGTTCCTGGGGGCCTACTCTTCTGCAAAGCAATCATGATTATGTGCTAACTTCTGGCTGATTCGATGACTTTTATTTCATCGTTGAATGATCGTAATATGATGAACTCATGGTTTGTCATAAAGTCATTATTACAGCTTTCGCAACTGATCTGTTAGTAGCTCTGTCCTCTTGCCGGTGCGCACCCATTCGCACTAAGCGCTTTGCGTCCACATTTATTATGCGAACCGCCAAGGAGTGGAACTCATTGCCGTCGTCTGTCTTTCCTGATCACTATAATTTGGGTCTCTTCAAGGCAAGTGTGAATAGGTGTCTTCTAGACCGTTCTGCTCCATCGTCGGCTACATCGTCGCTTACCATCAGGTGAGATTGTGGCCAAAGGACAGTCTATCAACAATAAAAAAAAAGTTCTCACTCGGGTTCTCACGCGGGCATAATGGTGAAAATACACATGCCCATCATAGTTAGCACACTTGCATGCAAGCTACAGGCGTACAGGCACATACGCTAATTGGCATGCCTGTACCTGGCATGCAAGTAGTTAGCACAAAATTCTATTTTAGGTCAGGTACTGGCATGCCACATGAGGGAGGGGACTCGGGGGGGCTACGAAACCGGCATGTGTGAACGTCGCGACAGGTACAGACATGTTGACAAAAATTATGTCCACCCATGCGAAGCTGGGACAGGCCGCTAGTATTAGATAAATAAACAAGAAAAAAGTTGATAACACCATAGGTATAACACATCGGCTACTTTTTATCCCGTGGGAATACCGGGATTTAAAAAACGCGGTTGAAACCGCAGGACGCTACTAGTTAAAATATACATGAACACCTGTACTTGTCTGAGCTTACCAATCAGTTAGAATAAAGAAATAGATTTTTCATGATTATAGGGAGGGATATAAGAGAGACTCACCCTATACTAAATAGAAGTCAGTAAACTAGTCAATAATTTATTAAAATACACTGAAACGACAAGGGAACTACCCCTCAGTGGTATAAAAGAACCGGAAACGACGGAACACATAACAGTCGGTAATGATGTAGTGGTTTAGTTTCCCCTCCGTCGTACTTAAATGAAAATTATACCCAAGAAAAATATGTTTGTCACCAAAAACTAACTTTTCAAATTCATTGTACTTTTATGTTAAAAAGACATCTTGAATCTACTGGGTCCTTGTTACTTTGATACTATTACAAACAAATATGTAATAAATTACAGGCCATGACGCTTCAGTTGAATGCCACAAGTTGATGGATTAAATGAAGTACATTGTATTTGTACAGCACGTTCTTATCGTACGTTACATGTAAAACAGTTAAAGTAGGTTTACAGGATACACCAGTGGCCTGATAAAAAGGTTCATAGGCCAAGACACGTGGTTCGAGTCTGAGCTCCTGACTGTCGAGCATCGCCGTAAAGTTTCCAGGATACATTTCGGTGAATGCGCGTCGAACTCCACAGCATGATCCCTTCATCCCCATTCTACCATCGGACCACCAGACGTACGGAAACGAGGCATCCATTCATGGTTGACATAACTTGGATGGCCTATAACTTGAATGCTTTCAAGAGAATAGTAAACAGGTATTTTCTAGGTAAACGTGCCACATCGTCGACCACATCGTCACTTAACAACAGGAGATATTGCGGTCAAACGTTTTTACCTATAAGTTGTAAAAAAAAAACATTTTAAAAATCGTTATGTAGTCGCCTTCATTTTTTCAACTCACAATTAACTGACAAGGTTCTACTTTATGTCCAGGTGACAACTTCTTTCAGGCTGATGATGTTAATGTGATGGATGAGGAAGCGTCTTCAACAAAGGTACCAAACGATACAATAAACACGAATAACCTTTGCCCTTTAAAGTATCACAACATAACATACCTTATTAGAAAGAACGATTACCCTATCAGGAGTGTCACCATCCATAATTGGATCACATCAGCTAGCTAGACTTTCCGTTCAAAATGGAACCCGGCTCTTGTGGTAATTTTTCAAAACGTTTATTCAAAGCCAGCTTGACATACTAGTTTGCGCCTTTGGCTTCACTGCAGCTTATAATTTCTGTTACGAAGACTACCGCTGTACCCACTTCTCGCTAAAACTTGTAAGATTTATTTGGCAACATTGGTGAGCTGCGTGCATTGTTATTTCACACAATTTGGCAAATTTTTCATGGCCAAGTTTAGTAATTTTACCCTCCAAAATCTTGAAATAGCGCGCGGGTGTATCTTTGACGGATAGCCCCTTTAAAAACAAAATGAAAGTCTTACCCCGCTGGTTTCTGAGATCTCGACTACGAATAAAATTATTTATTCGTAGGATGTCGATCGAAGTTAATCGGCAGTCAAATCATTTGCTATTTCAGCTTTTACTTCTAATTAGATAGAGATAGCAATTGACTTGACAGCTGATTAACTTTGATCGAGCTTTCAGAAACCAGCGGTAATTTAATGTTATGTTTTCTAAGAGTTTATCTAGGTATCTATCTAGTGTAAGAGTTTCGGTATCCTGTCACCCGAGTAACTACATTTTGTTTTCGAACAACTTGTAACCCCTTATAATTATGTAATGCATCAATGTCACTCCAAGCTAGGATGGCGATGGCGCTCCATTCCCGTCCCGTCCCATAGTTAATGTAATGAATGTTCCCATTATAGATACTATTTGGTGTATTAAGACTATTTTCTTGGTAAAGACTTAGTAGCACTGAAACTCGCATCTGTAGGAATACCTACAGAACCCTCAGGATACGAGTTTAATTTGTTTACGATGCTAGATGCTAGTGTCTGGTCTGGACCACAGCGACAAAACCAAGACAAAACTTTACTGTTCAAGCTAGTGTGCGATGCAACATTGTAATGGCGTCGCCACAGACTGATAAGCCCCAGACAATGTCGAGACTGGACAGATAACGCCATAATGGCTCTTATTTTGTTAATATTGTTGAGCCGCGGGTGGTAACCAGAACATAATAGGTACAAAAACATAGCTAGGCAGACAGAGCACCGGTATTAGAAGCGGCCATAGGCTTTCAAACTGTCATGCAACGAATACGAATCAAAATCAAACTCAAAAATCAAAAATATTTTATTCATTAACACAAGTTTTTACAATAACATGGGTTGGGATCTCCTCTTTTAAGTTATATAAACCTGTATTAGAGGAGTCCCCTCTTTTCTGTGGTCGATACGAACTCTGCAAAATGTAGGGAAGTGCTAATTGTAACATTTGTTACCTCTAACAACCCCCCTCACGCACGCTAAAGGTAAGAATATCTGAGGGAATATCTACCGTGCCTGGAAACAAATTAATGAGATTGTCCCGATTTTTTTGAACACCCAAAAAGATTACAGAGTCTACTTCTAAAAAATGCGGAGGGTATGGGAACTAAGTTAAGAATGTCATCAAACTAACTTCTGAAATGCTTATGAACTCCAATAAATTCAGTAGAATCGTGAGAAACAATGCAAAGATTTAAAAATATGTTGTTATTTTTAGCACCAAAGATAAAGAGCCATCCATCCAATAAATAAAGATGTTAATTAGTATTTTAATAAATAAATAATGCTGGACAATCCGCACAGCACCATCTAGCCCCAAAGTAAGCTACTCAAACCTTCTGCTATAGGTACTAGATAACTGATATATTTAATACATTATAATAATATATACTTACATAGATAGATATTTTTTATTAACATAGAAAACACCCAGATAACGGAACAAATTTCTGTAGATCATACACAAATTTGTTCCGAGGCGGGAATCGAACCCGCAACCTCTTGCGTCGCAGGCGGACTATCGCCCGCTGCGGCACTGAGGTCGTCAAATAAGGTTCCTACTCGCCCTAATTAACTACTTGCATAAGTACCTAATTAAACTTTTATCTTGCTGACCTACTTGTTTTTATCCTTTAAATACCTAAGCACTCTGATATCAAAATCGCTTTTCCAGTAGGTAGGTAGGTATTATACCGAAACACCACCGATGCGAATCTCTTGCATATTAAAGCACGCGTGTTACCGGCGCATGTGGTTTCAAAATAAAAACATCCATCCAGTTACCTGCGCCCGGCCGCAGGCGAGTCACATGCCATCGAGCCGTGAGCGAGCGCAGCGCTCGGCTCTGCTCAAGTCTGCTCGACCCCGCTCGAGCGAGCGCAACCGAGCATTCCGAGCACAATCTAGGTGCGAGCGAAGCGAACGCGCGCTCCCGCTCAGTCCGGAGGTGACCGCGGGCGGGGCGGCACGTTCTGTGCGCGCCTCGCGACTTGCATTGTTTTCAACCAGTGTTTCTGTGTTCCACAATCAATACATTCGTGTTACGATTGACGGCCTAAACCTGCATTTCCAGCGAAAAGTGTAAAATTCTTCAATCGAGTCCTATTCAAAGAGATTTGAGCCCGTGTCATATATTGACAAGTGAAACTCTTTATCGTCCATTCATCCTAGACGATTGTTTGTTGGTATTTATTATTGGACAACGTGCAGGTGATCTTTGTGAAAGGAAGCGTGCAAATCAATAGGTGGATCCATCGGCGAGCCACTCAGCTATCGTGCTTTCTGCATATTAACCATTCTCTGGATACAGTCATCTCTGCACTGTAAGTAATGTACAGAATACGTATTCCTCTGTTTAAAATTACAGGATATTTGACTTCATTCCAGGTGAACCAGTAACAAGATGCAAATGAAGAAGAGCACAATGAACTTTCAGATGGCAACACCGTCTGATGCTCAGATGCACGTGACGTGACCTAACTTTATATCCACTGACTGAAATCATAACGGCACTAGTGCAAATAATGAGTTAGGTAATACTAGGTACAATTATTACAGATATAACAGATAAAGAAAAGATTTTATGTGACTGTATCAACACTAACTATCAAAAAGATAAGAAATCAAAGATACTCGCAACATGTTTCAAAGTTATCATTTATTTTATCAACACTAACTTCATACAAAGTTAACAAAAGACAAGAAAAGATATAGACAATAGGTCAGAATATGAGAAAATAAAGAAACCCTATAAAGATCTTAGAGCTGGAGTTGCGAGACATTCATTTGTTTACAAAGACAGTATGAAACAACACCAATATAATTAAACAATCAAGCTTTGTTCATGAGAAACGCATGCTGATGACGCAAAACATGCGTGATGTTTTCAAAATAAACTCAAGTACCGAAGAAATTCTGGCAGAAAGTGTTTATGATGTAGGTCAAGTGACACTTGAGCCGCTTGAAAACTGGTCGAATGTTGAATTAGGTATCTCCAATAACGAAAAATTTTATCAGATCCTAACCAATCATGTACCTACATAATGGAAACCAATAAGCCATCAATGTTCCAGCTAATCCCCACACCACGGGATTAATAACTGAGATTATTTGAATATTGGTAATGACAATGTTAAAATTACTTTCTCGTCGGTAAATATATACCCATTTTAGGTGCCTGCTATGCTCGACAGTCGAAACGTATCGTCATAAAACTGTCATAAGTAAATAGAAAACTATTAAAGGCAATAAGTTTTGGAAAACATTAGGCAGCTATACCCAATATTCTACTGTAGTGAAAATAAATTCCAAACAATATTTTAGGAGTTCGTAAATTTGCAAACGGAAAGGATGAGCTACCTATCTCTTAAGAATCCTGTAGGTGCCTAATACGGGAATTGCTCACAATAGTTTAACCTTTTGTCTGGACCACAGCTACCTGCAACCTCGTGCCCAATCTTCAGTTACATCTCACATACAAAGGACTTTGAAACAAGAACTCAAAAACGGGTAGAGGACAACGCCCAAGATACTTATCATCTGCTTTGTTGATCTCATGAAACTTTACCAAACAAGCAATACCAGAGTTTTATATTGAAAATCTATGGTTTCTTCGCTTCTAATCTTGTAAAAATTAAGTACCTACCGATTGTAAACTGAATAATCATTATTCGTTTCTGCAATGATCATGTAAGTGAGTTCAAATCAGCTGCTTCCTGTCTCATTTCCAATCCAATCTTTAAAGCCAGCTTGCGACGGAGGTATTATTAACATATTGCAGTGCTCGAATAAATCTCGGAGCAGTTGCGGAGTACACCTGACCGCAACGAGAAGGGAAGGCAACCAGTTTCGCCACCTGGCACGCACACATTGCCAAATCGCACCGCATCTTTAATAACTTCAAAAGAAAAAGTTCTGGTATCGATACAGCAACTCGTCTATGCCGGAAAAATTACCGTTGATACAATGGGAATAGAAAGCGCGATTCGTTTACCGATCGACAACGTTGGCTCGCAATTACTGCTCTTACTTGCCACTTGATTAATTTCTCTTGGGAACTTATTATCGCCAATGATGCGTCTATTGTCTTTTTGCAGAACGCTTCATATGTCTTAGTCTTGTTGCACTTTCTAGGATATCGTAAAAAATCAATGAATGCGATGATTCAATATCCGCTTCTACTCGAAGCTTTGAAAGTTTCAATGAGTCAGTAAAACAGTCGATTTTCTTGAATTAGTAACATAACTGGTTATTTGTTGGTTTTCTTCATAGCATGATTACTTTTGACGAAAGAAAGTATTTTAATTATATTTATAAAATTTTCTCTAGACTATTCAATAACAATAATTCAGCGGACGAAATAATATGCGCTCACAATTCTTTTAATCACTACGCTAGAACACTTTTCCTGATCACCGCTATTGTACTCAAGCGAAGAGCTGTTTATTCAAGTGCAGTTGGTTTTAAAACGACAAAATACCTACGTCATAATATTTTACATGAACGAAGAAATAATATTTGATTTTCAACTAACCGACTCTTGCTATCAGTGATTTTAAGTGCTGAATCATGAATTTGGTATTCAAAGGGTTCAAAATCTGTGGTAAGACATTCTGTAGCTTCCCGAGCGTGATTCACCATAAATATCACGTAGGTATCCTTACAAAATTATTTTTTTAAACACAGTATGTAGGTATAATTATATAAATTCACCTCTTGCGGCACTGCTTCATTATAAATAAATAATGAAGCATTCTTTGCAAATGTTATGTAATTTTATAATTGAGTGTAATATTTAATAAACTCCTTCATGACAGGCAACCAAGGTCTCACGGGCTGCCCATAAATTATTTTGGCTAGCGTGAAGTTATCTGCAGCCTTAATCTGAATACTTACCCTAGATTTATTCAAATGAAATAACCCTCCAACAACAAAAATTAAAATACTCAAAGAACAATGCAAAAGAACTTTTATTTGTTTTCCAAATCTTATCTCAAATGGTTAGAGATTATTGTATAAAGGCAGAAACTACAGCATATAAGGCGATACAAACATTTCTCGTAGCTAGTGACAGTTACTTGATGTTAATTATTTGACTAACGTTCCGGACACCAAAGGATGCGTTGCCATCGCAAATACCGCAATATTTAACTAAGCAGATGAGTTGAGATTTCAAAGCCAAACATGGCCTACTTGCGAGCATGTTTTGTTTGTTCCAAATTTGGCCTCACCATACACCCTTTTCCTGTGATATCACTTCTTGCAAATTAAGTCTAAGCAGTAAAGCCTCTACTCTTCTCTATTTTAGATTTATCCCAACGACAGAAACGCTAATTAGATTTCAGAGTACGACACGCAACCTACGGTCTAAACTACAACCTCAAATCTGACCCTACGTAGTCTATTTGCCGAGAGAACTACGCTCATTGTTTTCACCTTATTTTGAACTGTGTTACGGACGGTGACCTAGAATATTTCCATCTAGAGAACGTAGGCATAAGTACTACACAAAGGCAAGAAAATTGTTGCAATTTGTTTCCAACTGCAGACGCCCCTTCGCGAGATGAATGAACTGTACTGATTTAGTAAAGATAATGGATCAACTATTGCACGTCGAACTGGATGAGTAACTACGACCACAATTGGGCTGGTTTCCCACGCAGTGCTAACGACCCACGCCTAGAACATTTGAATGTGGATGCTAAATGACACATTACAGGCGTTAAATTATGCCGACAATGAACTGTTAAACAAATCTAGTGACTTCACGCTGCTCTAGTATATTAATACAGAATCTAAATGCTGGTTAAACGGTTAAACACTGCAACAGCCAAAATTAAAAATCACTGATGATAAAAAACCACTTTGGTTAACTGGTGCTGCCATTAGACGATCTAGTTTTGAACACTTATCAAAAAACTATACCAAGTAAGTACATTTCTCAAATGCAAGTTACCTCTGTACCACATCTAGATTCAGTAGTTTAAATAAATCATAAACAGACAGACACACTTTCGCATTTTTTTATTGGTATGGATGAATAAAAAATCAGCTTTTCAACGAAAATTCAGAAATAGCTTGAAAACAGGGTCAAGGTAGACCCATTCATAGTTCTAGCACGTGTTTTTCAATGGAAGCCAAATTAATACCGACACAGTCATGTAAAACATGAATGTTCAGATTCAGTCAATAAATATAGAAAGAAAGAAAGAAAGAAAGAAAGAAAGAAAGAAAGAAAGAAACATTTATTTGACACACAACACACAGAGAACACAGAGAAAAAAAAAACATAACAGATATTTATTATTAACAAACAGTAAAAGTAAAGAAACAGATAAACAGAGAAATACAAAAACAGTGTTGGAGGACAGTTTGTCTCCTCTGTGTTGTATGGGCCAAACAGGTCCAGTCTCAGCATAATTGCTGCTCCACACTTTCGTGGGGAGCAGCGCTGGTTTTCAGACAGGGCCACGGATGACCTCACAAACGTAAAACAATCCGTATATACAAGACATCTTTTAAATCCACGATGCATAAACTGAATTTTATATGGTCATTGATCACTAAATAATATAGTACAACCTACATACTTCGTTTGCCCCAAATGATAAGTCAATCACGTAGGTTCAATATTAGTTTTATGTGGTTGAATAAGGCAGTGCTACTTCGTAATGGCGTAGGCGCACCTCGCTTTCTTTCGGAAACAATGAAAAAGATTGATCGATTTACATAACTAATGTCTCACTTCCTTTGTATTTCTATAATTTTCAGCTGCGTAATGTTCATGTTTTCCGTAAACTTTTTGTTTCCATCAGCGTTGGTTTTGTTTCGCACTTCTTACTCACATTGCTGCCATATAAATGTTTTACTGTTTCCTGCGCTCCTGTCAATTACCTACTAACTTGTCATTATTATATTTTACATAATATATTCGAAAATCTCATTACCTTTCTCTAAACGCCTCTAAAGATTTAGAATTTCTCTTATATTATTCATCAAAGTAATGAAATTCTAGCGACCACTGGTGTTGATCCATCTTAATAATTCCATATTCTTTTACGATATAAGACTGCTACACTTGGGGAAATCTAATAATGATAAGTGAGGGTGTTTGTCTTGTTTATTTGTGTCGGTGATGGGGGACGGTGGACTACTTCGACCCTCGGCTTTCGTCTTACAAATATTTTAGTGACAATTGCGCCGTAAGGGATACACCGTTCTAAATAAACGCTTTTATTTTTATGTCGAATACTTTGGGGATTGAGTACTCCACTTTGTTTAAATATAGCAGCCGTCAAAAGTAATGATGAGTGGATTTTTTAAGAATTAAAGTAGGTACTTAACTTCCATAGACTTTATAGCATTTTGTTAAAACATAACGGAACAAAACTGAGAACTATCGTTGTGGTTATGAAACACGTCGTAATCTACAATGTGATTAGAATTATGATGAATAGCGCTTACACAACCTATTGTGCTAGTGTACACATTGATGTACAGGGAGCAACAAGACAACTCGTCAAAAGAAACATTCCCAACGTAGAGCAAAGATAAAATCGTTAGTTACCTTTTTTGGTTGTTTCGATAATCGACCTGTTTATGGCTGCATATTATTTATATCCTTTTGGCAGATTATGGCTAATTTTAATTATGCTATAAATTAAAAGAACACTAGCAGATAACTCTTAAATAAGATATCTTAGATAAAATTCAGTAAAAAAATATGAGATATAAGTTATTATTACAAGATTCGTGCGAAGTCTTTTACTCCCTGTAATTTCCGCAGCCTTAGGTGGTAAAAAGCCGTAAGATTATGCAAATCATAACTTTCTAACTGAACAATTTATTTCGAGCCAAGATTTGCAAAGTTTGGCCTTAGCTGACAACTGAGACTCCTGTACAAATTTAGGCATCTGTGAAATTATGCTGAGTAGACATCTGAAGTTTCACATCTCAAACAGGCTTTAAAGGCTTTCGATATATTGACCTCCATTTCACCGTCGTATTTATTCATAGCATTGCCAAGTTTCAAAAGCAGTTTCTATACAGGGTTACTGGTAACTCGACGTATTCCTTGCAGGACGTCATAGTAGGGCTAAAATGCAACAAATTAAGCCACCAAATGTTCTACCGAAGTTCAGTAGTTTTTGAGTTAGTTAGATTTTTAGTTTTTTTATGAAAAAACCCAGATTAAATCATTTGGAGCCAATTTAAAAATGATTTACGGCGCGACTGTACTGAAATTTAAGTTAATATCATAGTTGATGCCGTAGCAGATCTTTTTTAATAATTAAAAGTTCAAAAATGCCTAAAACCTTGGCAAATATCACTAATCAAACATTAAATTTTTTGTAATGTTTGCTATTACTCCATAAAAAAATTTGTCTAGTGAAAAAAAAATACTACGCCTGATGTACAAATTAATACCTAATTTGCTGCATTTTAACCCTACTATAACGTCCTGCATGGAATACGTCGAGTTACCAGTAACCCTGTATATACAGCTAATAATTCCCATTTTTAGTTTTTTAATAAATTATTTTGTACTAGTTGCGCCCCGCGGTTTCACCCATGCAGTTTTATATCCCGCTATTCCCACGGGATAAAAAGTAGCCTATGTGCTATTCTAGACTATAATCTTACTCTCTGCCAAGTTTTATCAAGATCCGTTCAGCCGCTCCGGCGTAAAAGAGTAACAAACATCCATACACCCATAGAATACTATCGTGTAGGTATGAAGATACAGCATGGAAAGATCAACATGGAAAAAGTAAGTTACATAATAAAATTATCGTGTCAGAAAATGGCTGTAAACGAATGTAAAAACGAAATATCGCATCGATCATTGTCTGATATTTGGCAAGTCACAGAATGATCTTTACATTACCGAATTGAATAACAGTAAGTATCTAGTTTATGGTTTGTTTAACAATTTTGCCTGTAATATTTCTATTCAAAGAAGATTGATTGCGTAAATTAGAAATGGTGTAACTTTGCGTTGTTTAAACTTCTTGCTTTGTTACAAATTAATTTGCTATATGATGAACTTGAACTGTTCTAAACTATGAAAAGTGTTAGAACATTTCAAATTATCCATTCTTTTACCACTTTTGTAGACAAATGCTAAATAAATTAAAATGTACAAAAAAACACGTTCTTCTTAGGCATAAACATTTTAAAAGATCCAAATCCAAATTTTCAAGACCCGCGCCATCCTTGTCCAGGTCCTGAGTTAAAATTATAGTTATGACGATCAACAAATTTATTGGTTCATATTTCTGATTAAACCTTTGCATATGCGGGTTGCATGGCTCGTATATCAATTGACTGAAAAGACAGCATCAGAGGGCTTTTATTCCAATTGAAATTGAGTACTACGCATCGGACAGAGCCAATCAGAATAATGAAGCATGATCTTTGAACTATTTTTCAAACATTTGAAGCACATTTTGTTGTTTATTATCAACCCATAGGTTTATTTTAAGTTCTAATTAGGGGCAATATTATGTTCTAATAAAGGGGCAATATTTTCTATTGCGACAAAAAAAATGTGAATGTTGATTATAATATCTCAATGAGTTGTCTATCTTTTGAAAAATGTTTTTAAGAAGCCTTCATTTAATGAAAAATCGCAAACATCTACAAGTTTCAGATTTATTTTTATATATGACATAACAAAGGGTCAACTAAAATATCAATGAGATCTTGTGGATCTAGTTGATATAATTATTTTGCTATCAAAAAAATTATTAAAACTTTTTTTATTGCGAGCAAAAATTTATAAAACGATTGTCAGCCTCTGAAGGCCCATCCTGCCAATAAAGTGAAGGTCCGGCGGATCCGACGAACAGTGGGTGTAAGGCAAATTAAACAATAATGGAGTAAAAGTATCACTTGTGCTCGACCATTGTCGCAACACATTATATTATTTACCAGAAGCCGAGGGTTCATAGCTACGATATATTTATTTTATCTGAACACATAGGTATCATTACAATTTTCTCAACGTAAGCGTTTATCTTTCAATTGTTATTCAGTTTGTGCTTTACTCCGGCGGTCACGTTCGATGCAAACAACGCGACTTGACTTGTACTTAATATCCTATTCATTCATAAAACCTAGACTGATACTACACACAGTACAGGCTTCAAGGCTTTGAAAATAATCCTTGTAATGTCTAAAAGTAAAGTAGATTTCATTTGAACTAAGTAATTGTAGTAGTCTGGCGCGTAATTAAGTCAGGATCTGTTAATTGTACCTAGGTAATCTATAACTATAAGAATCAAAGTCTTGACTGACTGACTGACTGAGTGACATATAGACAACGCACAGCCTAAACCGCTGGTCGTAGAGACTTGAAATTTTAGGAGTACATAGTTCTTACAGCGTAGACGTGTACTAAGAAGGGATTTTTCCCTAAGGGTGTAAAAAGGGTTGAAAACGTTTGTATGAAAAATCGTATTTCTTCAACCTAGGAACTTGAAACTTAGAGGACATATACCCCAAAGTCAATAATTAAGTTTGTCATTTTTAGTTTTAAAGAACTACCCCCAATAAGTGTGCAAAGGGGTGTTGTAGTTTGTATGGGAGTTTTTTAACGAGTGGTTCAATTGATTTCAAACTTGGAGTAAATATACTTCTAAATAAATAATTAAGAACGACATTTTTAGTTTTTGTAAACTACCCTTAATTAGGGTGCAAAGGGATGTCAAAATTTGTACGAGAATTTTGTTACGCGTAGTGCGATTGACTTGAAACTAAAAGTAGATACTTAAATAACAAAAAAATATACTAATTTAGGGTTTTATATCGGGTGGAATGCGCGAGCGGCATCAGAGGCGCAGCGGTGGCGGGCGATGCGCGGGGCGGGGCCCTTAGCGGGCCTAGCTGGGACTTGGACCGCTGTATCTAAGTACTTAGACGCAAAAGTACTAAACTACGCGGGTGAAACCGCGGGGCACAGCTAGTAACTATTATAAGGTCTCAACAACAAAGCGAAGCATCGTTCGGGGCAGTCTATTTTTATACAGATGGTACTTTAAGTGAAATACTTAATTACATTTACAAGTGAGCTATTTCGTGTTTTACAAGCTATAATAGCACTTGGAGGCTTCCATCCAAGGCTTTTTCGTCTCTGAATTTTAAACAAAACTCGGTAAAACTTATATCAATCTCGTAGTCTATAAACTATAAGAACTCCATCACCAGCTTTTTATAAGCCAAAAGAAACTAGAAATCTCTTGGGCCTCTAAGTAGGTCGGTCCTTCGTGATCATGCGTCATACGACAGTAAAAACCCGAAAGTAAAAACCTTTGGACATTTTCTAATTTGTCCTTATCTCCAGTTCGAGGCCCGTACAATAATTTGCCCCAGCCATTAACATTCCGAATGTAACGTTACTTTCTAGAGTGGGTGGTATAATACAACATTAGAAGTTTAGGAGGCACGTTGTCCAGGAAATCAAGATTTATGCACAGGAACACGGCATAATGTGACGTATTAGCCGCAAGCAAATCGTTAATTAGTTTAGCCATCTTGGAAATAAATTGAAATGCATATTCAGGTCTAAAACCAGCAAAGGCGAAACATCCAACCATTTTTTTTGAAATGAGTGTGTTGGAAGACCAAGATAGTTTTTAATTTAAATTTATTTATCTTTATCTTATCTTTATCTTAGTTTGGTCCCATAAAGTTAGGTACATATTTTCGTGTCAATGGCTCGTTTTCAAGGAGTAATCGATCTGAAATATCGAGTTTTCTCCAGTGTCTACACTGTGTCGTTTACACGACGGAACTGGCTAAACGTGCCCAAGTACCCGATTGGATACTCACGCCAGCTACATAGGTACGCTACACTTGCGCAGCGCTCAGCCACTCGGGATATTTTTGAACCGTATACCTCCCTTCATTGCACAATTCTCATCATATCGAAATGTTTATTTGAATGTTTTTAGTAATTGCAAGTACCTTTGAATTATTATTAGTGACTTAGTAGCCCAAGTTTTATCTTAGGACACATATCCGAGTTTTATTTTTATTTTGGTCTATGTCGCGCGCTGGTACCTTTTATCTTTAGTGAACATCCAGTAAGCGCCCCTTCGAGCGTGCTGAAAATTCTCGTGATTTCATACAAAATCCATGCTCGCTCGCTATATATAAAACAAAATACCAAAATGAAAAATTTTATGACTGAATTGAGGTACTGGTGCCTTACAAGCAAAGCCGCGAGCTGAAGCTTATACTCCCGACACGTGTCATCGACATTTCGTTCTGGATTAGACCGTACCGTGCGTCGCAATATTTTGTCATTGGGACCGATTTGTGCTGGAACGCTGACATTGAGCACTATAACAACTGACCGAGGATGTTTATTTTTATTTTAACACCCACTACGCAACATTATGCTATAATATGTCGTCATGTAACAAGAATTTTCTATTTTTGGATCTTTGCGAACTGTAGTTTGTCAAATAGCCAAAACTTTTATGATTATGGCGTCAATCCCTTTTCCCGAAGGGATAGACAGATGTTCTTTCTTACGACTGTTGCTTTGTTCCCACGGCCACGGTCTAAGTTCATATCACTAGGCGATCAAGCGTGATCATTATCATTATTACCGTGCCTTAGAATAGAAGAAAACACTCATTATCTACCTGTTAATACTCACCTTAACCTTTTAACTTATCTGTTATTGTTCAGGGTTTTTAACGTGGCTTTCACTTTGTCGTAAATTTTCCTTGTTTCTGCAAATAGAACGTTATATGGGTACCGTCTAAAACGGTTTCACACTTCGCCGTGTCGTGAACGTATGCAAACTGCTAGTTCAATGACATGACCAAACTATTGTGGATGCGAGCGTCAACAATATATCACAGTTTCATTTAGGGAGAGTCAAAATAAAGGGATATTTTGAACAAGTCTATGTATCCCATATACAACGGCAACAAACATATTTCATAGGTGAGAAATTGTGTTTACTTACAACAATCAGAATGAGTGATAAATAATCTAAAAACGTTTGAACGCTGATTCCTAACCAAAAAGTTCAAACAAAAACAAAGGTAAATATATGTATAATATATAAGGCGCGCGCCCATATCACAAACAACAAGGTATTAGAGACCGTTTTAGACTTGACCAAACAAACACAATCTCCGTCAGCGTGGCCACACAGAAAGAGAAAGCAAACAAAAGATTTTAATTCCAGATTCCTTGTTGGAACCACATTAAAATGTGTGCCAAGCCGCCAAATCGTGGGTTGCTTCAATCTCTGTCTTTATTCACACACATTCATAGTGCTGCAACGACAAGTGATGGTAAATTAAATAACCTCGCTTAGTCCCTGCATTCCGTATCCTAGAAACAATTTAAACCATTCTCAGTTGGGTTGGTACCTGGTTGATTCTGCTTTATTTGTTCTTATACGTAATGCTAGAAATCTGTCATATTTGTAGTGACACAAGTTACTCTATATGTGGTGTAAAATCACAATTTCACACCATCTGCGATGTAATAAGGAATTACTGCTAGACAGTGTTTTACCGTATCATCGCATCATAGCGTGGGATGCGCCATTCCATAACGCAATGATTACTGAGAAGAATCTGCGGGCACGTGCGTTTGTCGTATCGTACCTAATGATGGTACTTGCACTCGTTGGATGTTCATCTGTTACGTAATACCATTTACTCAACTGTATCTATTGTGAGAAGGGATACCTAGAATGTTTTCTTAAGTGTTGTGAGACTAATGTTCACTATATTAAAATCTCGTCTTTGTTATTGGTAAAATTATGAATAAAACAAATCATTTGTTTACAAAGAAAATTACAAATAATAGTTACAATTATTTACAAAATGTACAAAATATACAAATAACAGAAACAGTTGAGCTATCTGCAGACCGTTGTAAACGATCTATAGATAGCTCAACTGATCCAAACCAGTGCCAATTGGAAGCGTACCCAAGACACAGGCTGCATTGCCACGCAAAATGATAAAAAATAATTAAGTAAAATGATTTGATTAAGCTTTACTTTGTCAAAGGAGCTTTATCTTTATATCATCTAGTTTTGTTTGACAAAATTATGAGCAACAGTTCATTATCATTTTGTTTTACGCTATATACGACGCCCCAATGGAAACGTAGCTCCACATTTCTTATTTTATTTACCTAATCCTTTTATAGTATAAGTACCCTGAATAGCAAAAATATTAATAGACCATACACTCACGTCCAAGAGCGGGGTCACGCACGCGGGGCAAAGTTCTTGCCCTCGCAAGCAACACGCTTCCGCAAAAAGGTATGATATATTGTCCTGAAACTTCTAATAAAGGCGGATCTCTGTAAACATTGCCGTCTCCGAAACATAATTTCTAAAATAAAAATCGTAGGGCTCGTAAAAAATATGCCTAGGTGATGCCCGACTATTTTTAGCTAGACTCTCTCACGCAACTCGTAAAAAGGCTATTTCAACTTGTAATAAAATGTTTCCCTATGCTGTTTTATCCTACTATTCAAGCTTAAGGTTACTCTTTAGTTATTGCGTTCTCTCTTTTAACTCCAATAAACACTCGCTAGTCCTGAGGGAGTGGGGGATAATGGCCCTTTCTGGAAACCCTTAGAAAGACAAGAGCCGATACGACAAACGTTTAAGATCTCTTTAAGGACTTGAAAAGTTAAATCGACAGCAAAAAGGAACAAGCTTTATTTCAGTTGTGATACTTTCAAAGTCGTTATTAATTAAAGTTTAGGAGCCATAAAATGCTTAAATTGTGTTTCAACTAAATTCATAGGTGTTTATAAAAAATAAGGTATATTTTGTATAAACACCTCTTATTACATTTTGAGCACACAGAATTTGGTATCAGATACAGTTAAAAATAAATATTTTATCAACCAAATAGGCACTGATACGATACGTACGTTGAAACTTGGCTTAACATTTGAGCACGGTGTGGTACCTATACTTCGCAATTCCTCAGTTGAGTACGTTTTATCCCTCGATGCCCTATTTTCGATATGGAAACGACCCAGATTTTCTATCCTTCATTCGTATTGATCTCGGTGGTTTTTTAAAGTACATAGTTGAAATATGCTAAAGTAGGTATTTCATATATGACTACATTAGTCTGTTTCAATTTGCCTTTGAAAACAAAGCATTTTTATTTTGTTCTTGGACTAAAAAAATATACAATTTAGGTCCGATCTGTAAATCAATATCTGAAAAGACTCACTACATTTATCTGGTTGATTTCATATAGTTTGGGTACATAGTTGATAAGTAAGGTGTAAATAGGTATCACATGGACCCTGCAATCCTGCATAAATTATAGCAGCATGGAGGCAGACCGGGGTTTTAACATAGACCTAAGTAGATGGATGTTTTTAATTAAAGCTGATGATTATAGTTCATAGTTATAGATTAATTATGTTTATATTAAATGTGACTAAAATATGACTATTAACCACAAACATCGTATCGTAAACAAACAAGTGGTTTGTCCTCATAATATCCTCATGGGTGTCGATTCTGTGGTTGCTTTATTTAGAAACCTTTTTCTGCCGTCAAGCATCGTTGCTGTTTCGGTTTGAAGAGTGTGGCTGTCGGTGATATACAGGCACATGAGTCTTAACGTCTGTATGCCTCAAGTTGATGGACGATATGGGGAGTGCATCGTAAGGCAAGTTCTTATCGAGCGTGACTTACAGGTGATACAGGTAATGGTTGCCACTTAACAGCAGGTGGGCCAACTAGTACCAATAATCTACCCAACACACTATAGTAATAGTAATAATCAATCATCATTTATTTGGTAAGCATATTACATAAACTGAACGATAAAGTCTGTATAATCTGTGATAATCTGTATAAAAAACAGTCAGTTCTAAATAAGCCGTCGTTAGCTGAACAACAGAATCTTCACCATCGTCTCACACCAACATTTTCCATCCTTTAAGCTTCAATAACTTGAGGCATTAAATTACATTTATGTAATTAAAAAAAACAAAACGTCCGCTCTTTGATAAAATTATTTGAAAGCAATTCCATCGAACGATTGCCATGAACCTAATTTGGTCAAGTTCATTACCGAGCTTCACCCATTCTAGTCGCATAACATTCCACGTGTGTATACACAGTTGAGATTTGTGAGTGTAAACATGGCTTTAGTCCAACATTTTTGGTATAAATGCGGTATTATGAACGTGTGCTTCAAATTAGGATATATATATTTTTAACAAATAGAGGTCGCCTTTTATGATCTACGTCACAGTTACCATGAAAAAAGTCCCGACTTAGTGGTGATTTTATTATTACAAAAACAGTAAAAACAGTAAGCGACTGTATAATAATAAATTATAATTTTAGCTAATATATGTAAAATAATCTTTATACCTTTAAACGAGTAATCTTCTAAAAATAATATAAATCTTGCGGAAACGGCTCCAACTATTTTCATTAAGTTTGTAGATATTATTATGCAGGGGGTTTCGGGGACGATATATCGATCTAGCTAGGATACAGCAGTCCTCTTGTCATCAGTACAAGGTAGGCTATACCTATGTAGGTATTGGTCTACTAGTGTTTAAAATGCAGTCTGATCAGAGCCGGTTCATTTCTAAAAATATGCAAGTTATTTTAGACCAACCAGCACTACAGAGAAAACTAATAGCTTGAATCAGAACTTAAAATTGAATTAAACTTAACTCGCCGAGAGACACTCTTCTACTTTTTACTTTTTTTTTTTATACAACTAGCTGATGGAACAAGCAGATGGCCCACCTGATGTTAAGTGGTAACCATCACCTATAAACAAAACATTGCCCCGTAGGTCTCGCACAATAAGAACGTGCCCTACGATGCACTGCCCTGCGTCCATCAACTTGAGGCATACAGATGTTAAGCCTCATGTGCCTGTAATTACACCGGCGACCACACTATTCAAACCGAAACACAGCGTTGCTGCTTGGCGGCAGAAAAAGGCGTGGTGGTAGTACTTCCCCGGACGAGCCCTTCACAAAGAGCTCTACTACTCTTATACTTAAGAATATGCAAGTCAGTATTACAAATTTATTTAACTAAGCAAAAGTTGTACCCGGTGTTTGTTGCGTCTTGAACTATTGGTGATAGATGGTTGTAGTTGGAAATCGGTTTCAGTCTTTGTCTGAAAGTTTTCCTTGAACGTTTTTATAAACATTTAGCCATAATAAAAAGTTACATCTAATATCGGGCATCAGCATTTTTTGAAAGGTTTTTTTCGCTTTCATACTTGTTGCTCATTGTTCTTTCAAACAAAATATATTTTAGAAGGTAAACCTATACAACACAAGTATCTAGCCATCGAGAGCGGACTAGCGCTAGCGGTTCCCAAGTAAGAACGATCTTCACCAATTTGATAATCAGGGAAAAATTATATTTTAAAAAATAAATTATATTTGTGAACGTGTAACGTGTGGTTGTCATAACAAAAAAAATATGGTCATGATAAAAAGCGTGTAAATTGTGTCTGTTGACAGGCACACACATTTCGTATGTTAATCCCATCACATCGAACCGTCGATTCTGGGTTACAGGTTATTTTCTATCGTCCACTGTACCTACATTATTTCTTTTATTAAAAACTAGTTGCGCCCTGCGGTTTCACCAGCGCAGATTTAAATCCCGGTATTCCCACGGGATAAAAAGTAGCTTAGGTATTATTCCAGACTATAATGTATCTCTCTGCCAAGTTTCATCCAGATCCGTTCAGCTGTTTCGGCGTGAAAAAGTAACAAACATCAATCCATCCATCCATCCTTACAAACGTTCACGTTTATAATATTAGTAAGATTTTTTCAGTGATTTGTTTAACTAAAATGATTTCGTGAATCGTAGAGTTCACCTGTGCAACCATAGGTAAACTATATTCATTAAAATTAAATATTGTTACCTACAGTTTTATTTAGGTACCTAGATGAGAACTTTTATTCTGTTCTGTATACTATCTAGGTACCTACTATCCACAACTCCATATTTTATCGGTGAAAGTAATTTCTTTGAAGACGTCAAATGCGAGTGGGAGTTCAATGTGTTTGAGTGTATTGCTCGGTTACTATTAGAGCGTGTATATCTACTACATAATATTTATAAAAGCATTTCATGACACATTTACTCTACAATGTCCTTCATTTTTAAAAGTAGGTGAGAAAAACAACGTTTTTAGGGTCTACGACATGCTAGTTTCTTATTTTTATTATTATTGTTTTACTTCAAAAATGTTACGTAAGAAGAATGATTTTTTGGTTGAAAATTTAATTTAAAATATAAAAGTACGACCCCAAGCCTGCCACATGGTTAGTTTGAAAGATCATCTCGAAATATAATATTTTTTTTATATGGAATCATAAAGTCTGTCCTGGAGAAATCTAGATATAAGCAAATAATTTGTAAACTGCTAAAGGACTGCTCCTTCTTTGCAGCTCTCCGCTTGGCGCTTATAAACTTCAGGTTCGATTTTGCACACTTATGTAACTTCAAACGAATGAGTCGATCAACAATGGGTTCATGCCTGGGGAACGCAGTTTTTTTTTAGACCAAGGTTCATTGTAAAAAAAAACATTCTCCTTTGTGTGCGAAAAGAGACTTGACCGTTGTCAGCGTCTTAAATTACTCATATGAAAACCAATTTAAAAAGATTGATATCATACCTCTCAATCTTCTATGGATTGTTTATTATGTTCATAACTTTGCCATTATTTGTAATATGTAGGTTTATGAAATTTGGAATAATTTAACATCTGTTTAAACTCGTTTAATTAAAAGCCGGAATTAAACCTAATGTATCACAAAGGGTTTTAATACAATGTGGAGCGGAACAACAACGCCCCAATCACTGGGAGCGTAGCTGAGCAGTGTTTTAGCAAAAAGCTACCTGTCTGCCATCGAATTTAGGTTCTATCAAAAAAATCTAAATTAACAATTCAAGGCGGTTTTTCAAAATAGATCAAAACTCAGTTTCTAACACAAGGCTATACTTAGGTATAACGTCTATATACTTTAAACGTCTATATACTTTAAACGTCTATATACTTTAAACGTCTATATACTTTAAACGTTTATATACTTTAAACGTCTTATAAACTAGGTGGCACCTTTTATCAGTTTATAAAGTTCAAAGCTCCATGTGACAAAAGCCTAAAAAACCGGCAAGAACATGTTAGGTGTTTAACACATCTACTATATCGGTGTTCACTTAAAATAAATTGATAAAAAGTTGAGAAAAAAAACGTTTGTTTTGTGTCACAAAAGCGTAAGCGAAAGAACAATTATTGCAATAAATATTATACACAATGAAAAAATAGGTTTACCAATCTAGCAGCCTAGTTCATTTTAATAAATTCATTCAATAGTAAAGCCATTAGATGCCTTCCTTTGAATTAAGAAGGCTTCCATATAAAACTCCACACACATATTATATTCAATTCCTAGGTTCATTAAACTTAGCACACTTCTAGGCCGTTTCTAGGTTACAAATTGGTTATGAAACCACATGCACCACACATGCAGCAACAGCGATAAAACTTTCAGGTTAAGTGGTACCGAATGGCTCTTTCGCCCATTATTTTAGTGAACCGTACTGTGAGGCCGTAAGCCCCGTAATAGCATTGGCCGCGGCATTGCATAGATGTTATCGGGTACTTCCGGCTTTGGTAGCAGCACAATGAACGCCGGAAGTGACGGCGCGTGCGCTCATCGTGCAATTCAACTCTACCCAACTCTAAACTCTATGGCTCTACGGCTCTATGGTAAGGGTTTCTCCGCTCCAGATTGCGGAAAGATTTATGATAAGATTACTTTGTTGTTTGTGTACCTACCTTACCCCGTTGGAATAAAGTATAATGTAACCAACTTTACTGCATTATTATACGTAGTTTCAAATGCGATTACCCGTATATTTATTATTATTGTTATTATTATTATTTACCTTACCGGCAGAGGTTGTTGATTGATTGGCCTTGATTTAGCGCAGCTATTGAATAAAGGTACTGACACACGTGCTTATTTTCGAGCTGAAAGCATGCTTTTTTCGAGCCTTGCTCAATAAAAGCACATGTGAACAGGTCGTGCTAGTAAATAAGCATGCTCATTTGGTCGTACGTCGCGTCGGTTGATTTTTGAGCATGCTTATTTTTGAGCACGTGTGTCAGTACCTTAAATACCTACTGAACTAACTATACTAACGCTTAGGTACCTATCTAATATCTATAGTACCGACGGCGACATTCACGCACACTATGTCACACAGAAGCCATTGCTCGACTGAAGGCAATTAGCTATGTAACTAATAACCTGTCTACTTTTGTGAAATGAACATGTTAAGCATGCTAACATACTGCTCAGCTTAGCAAAATTATTCTTTAATCGTTTCTCTTAATATTTCTGTGTGCAAGTTTAGGAATAAAAAATTTTGCTCACAACCTACTCAAACTGGCAAAACCATTAAAAAATCGCCATAATTGATGTTATTAAAAGAAATGACCAATAGGTAAAAACAATATTTCAGAATATATAGGACTTGCTGTTGTCATTGCATTTTATTTTAAGACATTATTTTCAGCAAAAACAACATCAGTTGCAAAAAACACAACAAGTTATTTTGAATTGTCAAAACATTGACCCTTAAATGACATCCTCCTATTGTCAGTGATGTGCATTCATGTTGTTCCAGTGATTGCCTCCTCGTACCGGACAGTCAGCTCCAAAATATTAACCAGAATAGTATAGGTATGAATAGGTAATAAAGAGCACCTGCTATTGCTGTTGGTATATATACCAAAACCACAGTAGGGGAAGTCTTTATACATTGCAATGCGATGATTTTATAAATTTACCAAAATCTTTCACTATTGTCAATGACTGTACATCGAACACATTGGCGGATGTAATCAGTTGGGTGATTTACTGGTAACTTAACACTGCATGGGGGAATTATGACTGGTAGGAACTCCCTGTATTGGGGTCACCCACTTTTGAAACCGGCGTAGTGCTTTTTAACATTATCACAGGTTGGTGACCTTTTTTTATCAATTAACAAAAAGCCTTAGAGAAGAATTGTCCTTGTCCCTATATTATAATTCAGTTGTTATTAGATAGAATCAACAAGCACACCACAGAGCGCAGGAAGTTATTCGCATTACATGATACACTTAAATATTACTATCACATATAAGTGCCTAGCTTCTCAGTTTTGTAGGTACTTGCAATCAGATGTATTGTTAAAATACGTTAACTCGCGATAGCACCGACATAAACCTTAGTGGTTTTTAGATGCTATTTTTACCACAAATGTATGTATTAAGATATTTAATTGCTAATAAATAAAAAAAAAAAAGGAAAAGCCTGTGAAAATAATTAAAAATAAAAGTTGATATTTCTCACATTTGTCTAGATCTCATAAAATTAAAACTATTCTATATTCATAATTATATAATATCAAATACCTCCGAGACAAGAATTTTCAACAGACAAACACACAGATATGATTAAATGTTGTAATTATATAGATAGCTCTCAAATTCATATCAAGTGAGGTCAATTAATTTAACTGTCTCCCAAACTTATTAAACTTTTACGATCCTCGAGGCTACTGCTCTATATAGACCGAAGTTTGAACGGTCGTTGAGAGCAATAGATATACATACCTACAGGATGTCCCTTGCGCAACAGAAGTGCGTGAAACGCCAGAACAATGGATGTGGATGGCAATATAGCAGAGTTGTGACATTGTTGCGAGCTGTAAATCGATACCAGTGATATCTGGGTGAATCAACTTTTAAGGCACTCCTTTTGTGTCCCTGTCATGCAAAGAGCATAAAAATCCTAATTTCCTTATAAAATATGTTTGTTTTGATGTTGACGTAAACTTAGATCCTTTCCTAACATGCTAGTTTCATAGTATTTTATAGTTAATAGGAAAATTTTTGACTTTATTATGGTAACTCAGCAGAACATAAGCACTATCCATACAAAAAACATGTGTCCCCAGGCCTAGATGACGATACAATTTAGGACGTATCTTAAAAAAAAGGTATGAATGCACAGCCTTTTTACCCAATATTATGATTCAGAAAAAGATAAACTTACGTTTAAAGTTAACATTTATAAAAGTTTGACAAATATTTTATATTTTTCGTGCATCCAAACTTTTGTCCCGAACTTTGATCAAAACATCAGTTCTACAGAGTTACCGATAAAAATTCATGACCGTTATCAAGAGATGACGCCTACCTTGGTGTCATCTAAGGCGATTATTGTCTAATATTTAGTTGGTATGATCAAAAAATCTCTACCTAGCTTTACCGCCACCCCAGCCTAAATTAAGTTCTCAGCTGGTGCGCGTAGGTTTATTGTCGCTCTACAGCGTTGCAATGGATATTTATGAGGCACCCTCGTCACTTTTTCTAAAAAAACTCGTTAATATTAGCTTAGATGTCGTGCCCCACTGCAAAACCTAAAAATAGATAAACTTGTGCAAATGTTAACAGTATATTTTCATAATATTTCGATGATTTATTTTTTATTTTTAGTTGTTCATAATGTTGTCAAAGGAGTGTCTTAAAAGTTGATTCACCCATCTACCTACCTGCGTGAACACACACATCATTCCGTTGGTTGTGGATTTACCTACAGACTGAGGTTAATTCGATGCGGTGGAAATATGCTTATGCTAGTAAATCGGATTGTTAAATTATTAACGTTTCTCGACAAGCAAAAGGCAGCGTATGTCCCTATATATCTATGTTATTTTCGTAGGTGCGGGAGAAAGATAGGTACAATAGTTATGTACGTTTTGGAAAACCCTGGCAATCACTAACCGTTATCATACACACTCTATACTAAAAAGCTTGAAGATACTTGAAGAGTCCGCGTTGTAGGCAGCGCTGTACTAAATAAGTTATCGAAAAACAACGATTATTTCATGTAATAGATATGTCAGATCTAAGCTATAAACTTCTAACTCAGCTGTTTAGTTCCAAAACGTTTTTTTTATCTGATTTTATGTGGTCATATCATTTATTCTGTGGTGTGGTAAGAAATCAAAAACTATAAAACTTTAAAATTTATTTAGGTAACACTAGTTGCATCCCGCGGTTTCTCCCGCGCAGATGTAAATCCCGGTATTCCCACGGGATAAAAAGTAGCCTATTTGCTATTCCAGACTATTAACTATCTCTCTGCCAAGTTTCGTCCAGATCCGTTTAACCGTTCCGGGGCGTGAAAGAGTAACAAACATCCATCCATCTATCCATCCATACTTACAAACTTTCGCGTTTATAATATTAGTAGGATTTATTTCTTCTGTAATAAAGGCGATGATGGTAAGGTTCGTAAGATTAGTATGAAATGTAATCTGTCACTTAATTTTCAACGTCTGTTTTCCACAGTAGAGCTAACTATATTATAGGGTAAAGGTTACTCCTTAGATAGGTATCTAAGGAGTAACCTTTACCTAATAGGTATTAGGTTTTGATTTTATTTAGAACGGTCTGTCTACCAGGTTAGCAACCTCACCACCAGCAAAGGTAGAAATATAAATGACGTACAAATATGACCTTAACTATCATAGAGGTTATATATAATTACTGTCTCGATCGATCAGCGGTGCCGACAGTGCCTGTCAGCTCGCGCCTATTTAAAGGTTCAAGGTAACCGAATACGAAGAATTTCCATCGACGGTTTCTATCGACTTCTAAGACAACACTACGCACACCTGCCGAAATTATCGCACAATTTAAGACCATGACTTCTTTTGATTATTTGGTTGAGTCTGTATTATATAGCAAGGTCAAGGTCGAATGGTTTACTGATAAGTACCTTTATACTGTTGCTGAAGCAATTTACCTATTACCTAACTATATTCTGAAATTTATTTTACGTCAAACACGCTCTAAGATATAGGTAGTTTGTTTACCGAGCCTTCAACGGAAGTAATCTTCATGCGTGTGCCTCACATATGCATATTTTTTTTTTATACAACTAGCTGATGGAACAAGCAGATGGCCCACCTGATGTTAAGTGGTAACCATCACCTATAAACAAAACATTGCCCCGTAGGTCACGCACAATAGAAACGTGCCCTACGACGCACTGCCCTGCATCCATCAACTTGAGGCATACAGATGTTAAGCCTCATGTGCCTGTAATTACACCGGCGGCGACCACACTCTTCAAACCGAAACACAGCGTTGCTGCTTGGCGGCAGAAAAAGGCGTGGTGGTAGTACTTCCCCGGACGAGCCCTTCACAAAGAGCTCTACTACTCTTTACATATGCATAAATCGTAAATACTCAATAAATACCTATAACTAAAAGTAATTATGCAGAAATGCACAGTGGAAAACGATTTCTCGAGCCACTGACCGCGATTGCCAACGCTTTAGTCAAAGGTTGCATTTTCATATAGCGGATCTATTTTCTCGATGCCTTACTTTCACATCTTTCCGTTCACTATATTAATGTAGATGTAGGTTGTATTGTAGATATCTATCATTATACCAAAAGGTAGGCGTTTTCAAAGGTAAGGTAAAGGTTAAGAGTAGTAGAGCTCTTTGTGAAGTGCTCGTCCGGGGAAGTACTAGCACCACGCCTTTTTCTGCCGCCAAGCAGCGTTGCTGTTTCAGTTTGAAGAGTGTCGTCGCCGGTGTAATTACAGGCACATGAGGCTTAACATCTGTATGTCTGCTGATGGATGCAGGCCAGTACATTGTAGGGCACGTTGCTGTCGTGCGTGAATTACGAAGCACTGCTTAGTTATAGGTGATGGTTACCACTCAACATCAGGTGCCGTCTGCTTGTTCCATCAGCTAGTTGTATAAAAAAATAGGTGTCAATAAATGTCATGCGAAGGCAATAATTTCAAGTGCACAGAAGAGTTTAGAAGATATTTTTTGTTTTTTTTTTTATTTTTTTTTTCAGATTTTTCTCATGATGTTTACAATCAATCCTGTCGTCCCGTTTCGGCTTGACGTTGAGTTCTGGGACACCCTGTATATAAGCATGCCAAGAAAAATGGAAGGATTGTGAGAGTGGAGGTATGGAAGGAATGACTACTGAGATGATAGCTGATATACCTCGATAAGTGGAGAGAAGACAAGCATAAACACAAGAAAGTCGGGATGTCGATGAGAATCTGACAGACAACTAAGCACGGTAGATGCGATACAGGCTGTCAGCTAACCTGTTGTATGAAACAAGTTTTGAACTTGAAGTTGCTTGAAATGATTGAAAGCTTGGTAGCCGCTATGTCGCCACGTGACCCACTGCTCTCATTGCGTCTAGCGCATAACAATAATCTAAAGGCATGAACAATTAATATGTCTCAGATTGAGTAACAAAACTCATAATAAATATGAATTTTGCTAGGAATAAATACGAAAAATCGAAGCTGCGTGATCTAGGCAATGTAGCTAAAAGCGTTTAATTTATCATGGGCATTTACCTAGTTATCATAATTGAGCTAGATTTCATTCTAGCCTAAATGTAGCTCAACATAATTACCTACAGCACGTAAAAATCTACTAACACATTAATTAGTTAAGTGACTATTACACCATCTCTCAGTAATGTTATAATACCTATGACACGTAAAGTAAATAAATACCCGTCTTTGTTTTTGACAAGTCTTAAGTAGAGATAGAAATATTTTATCAGACGGATAGCGTTACTCTGAGATTGTAATAACCGCCTAAAACACGTAATTTACAACTAATGTTGAGTGTTGAGCTCTATAAAATACCTACAGCTCATGCAGGCTTCCATTCATTGTTGCATTATCAACCAAATAATCATCAGCGCGTGCAAGAGTATGGTTGAGTTTGAAAGAGATATTTCTAAACCTACTGAACCATTCTGCATTGTGCTATTGTCTGAGTTTTCTCCCTTTTGTATTATTTTGCAATATATCCATAGATGCATGCATCTGAGTGAAGCAAGGTACCTAGATATTTAGCTGCTTATTATTTTCGGGTTACGCATTGGTCTCTCCTGGCATGTTATTTCTGTTGTAAATTAACCATTCATTATTAGCTTTACATAATGGAATCAAACAATATTTTAGTTTTTTATAGAGTCTAAGGAATAGAGTAGGTAAGTAAACCAAGGAATCACTTACCTTGGTGTAAATAGTATTTTTTCAGGGAGGTAGCTGTCAATGAGGACCTATTATCGTAAGTTTGTGGGTGTGGCTCTATACTGACCAAGGGCTAACCGTGTTGTTCATAATCCCTGCCATTTATAGCGGCTCAATCGAGTATACTTGTCACTGTCACTTTCAAGCCAACGAAAAGGGACAGCAACAGACTTACTTGTTATATAATATTATAAGTATGTATTTACAAAAAAAAAGTATATAAGTGTATATCAGCTATCTGGTTCCCATATCACAAGCATAAGCTTAGTTTGGGGCTAGATAGTGCTGTGTGGAAAGTCCACCAATATTTATATTAATTTTATCGGTCTGATAAGCTATTGGCGCGCTCAAAGACCATTATGAATAGCCTTAGATTATAAATATTACCGATCATATTTCGTTGTGTGTGTGTCACTCATGGTCACTCACTAAGCTCACGTTCTGAAACACGATGTTTAATAAAAAGTTGATTTCGACGCTAAACTTTTATAACGTTTTAGCAGGTTTCTTGTAGTTACAGTTGTATCACAAAAAGCAGCAGGTATAGGCCAAGTCACGGAATATAACGAACTGTACAGAAATCGCGCCTCATGTCG
Source organism: Plemyria rubiginata (assembly GCA_963576535.1). NCBI lineage: Eukaryota > Metazoa > Arthropoda > Insecta > Lepidoptera > Geometridae > Plemyria > Plemyria rubiginata. The sequence goes on along the minus strand of OY754917.1, from coordinate 6,830,325 downwards.
ATAATCACGATTTTAACGAACACTAAAGTTGGCAAGTACAGTCGTCAACACACTAGAGTGATAAAATTTAGTCATACTCGTAGTGTCAAGGATCATGCAGATCATGTTCGAGTCTTCAAGAACCACATTTGTTTGATGAACATTTTGTTTTTTGTCTGCCTGGGTGTAATAAAAGAGTATAACATAATGATTATCAATCAGTATGTACCTATGTTTAAAGAAATACAAGCTATTTTTATGTTTGCTCGTCTGATTGGAACTAGATAGTGGATGTGGTGTGGAATGTCCAACAATTTTTTTTTATATTTATCAACAGGCTGGTACAGATAGTTCCTTCCTACTGAAAATAATAATCGCTAAGGGGATTAAAAAAAAATTGATTGAATAATTGATATGTAGGTATCTTCATTATTTAAGCAACGCTGTTCACGTATACATAAAAGGGTTTTTCGCATTAAATAGCAATGTAATGGAGAAAAAAGGCTATACCGTACATCGTTGAAGTATTCTGTTTTACCTTTGTAACCAATTGTACCACAAGTCGGCCTAGTAATGACAGCGTACCTACCTACATTCGTGTGGGTTTACACTCCGCTAGACATGGGTGGCTTACTTATTTATATTCCGTAGGCATGGTGTCATTTCGTGTTGTTTATAAAGGGGGTCAGTTAACGCCGTTCGTTCAAAGGCATTTGTTTATTTACACACATTGCACACCACCACTACAATAATCATACCACTATAATCAGCTCTCTCTATCCTCTAAGGTTTGCTGGAAGAAAACTCTATATAGGGTTAAGCTCGCCTTTGTACATGACTATTATGTATTTTTTGTGTAAATCAGTTTGTGTATATACAATAAAGAATAAAAAATAAAGAACCAATTCCATTAATTAAATAACAATATGTCACAAACACAGCATAGAAATTTGGAAAAAACTATTAAGGAAATTACAGATAAGGGCCGCTACGCACTGTCGACTGGTCGCCGGCGACTCGGTCCCTCGGCGACCAAAACATAGGCAAAGTCGCCCGGGCGACTCGACGTTGAATTTTGGTCGCCCGCGCCGAGGAGGGACTGAGTAGCTGGCGACAAGTCCACAGTGCGTAACGGCTCTAATCTGTAATTTCCTTATTAGTTTTTTTTATAGGTAACGTACCTATTATAAAATGTTTAGGCATTGATTACTTAAACAAGTAAGCTCCCACCTACGGCTTCGTTTGCGTTGTAAATGCATTTTTTTTATTTCTGGACCAATGGTTTTTCCTATACATACTCCTTAGACACAAGCAGAAACAAGGGCCTTTGACTACAAGTTTGTCGTTCGCCAGCCGTGCATAGAAACTGCTAACCATACTGTGGCTTCACCAGCGCAACGCAATGTTCTCAACTTGACCTAAATAACTAGGCTTTGATGTTCCGGGAAATGAAATCAGCTTTCACTCAGGAAACCAATAACAAAGTTTTGTGTAAAGAAAAATCTTTAGTAAAAAATCATAATTAATTTCATAAAAGGGATCCTGTAATCAGATTATTATAAGAGGACTCACAATTTTGCTCCTGAAAGAAAATTCCTTTTATAATAATTAGATAGTAGGTATGGAGCTTTTGGAAAGCTTCTGGTATTTTTATGATGCGATTTATATTTAGCAATAGAAATATAAAAGTTGATGCCGTTAATATTTGAAAATAATGCTAAGGACCTACATAACAGGCGTGTTAAAACATCTAATTATAATCCACAGCTTTTATCATTCTTAACAAATAACTTTTAACAAAATTACCGACTTCAAATGCACTGGAAAATACACTCATACTAATGTAACTCAAAGATGACTCGTCAAATCTGACTCAAATTAAATTAAATGGTGCTCCCATTTACCTAACTCCCTTTAACCTGTTATGATGTTAATATCTCAATAAATAAATAAATAAATAAATAAATTTAATTGACAATCACCAGCTTTGGATTAAAAAAAGAATCATAAAAATCGGTCTACCCAGTAAAAAGTTATGAGGTAACAAACAAAAAACTGTTCAATTGAGAACCTCGAACCTTCGAAGTCGGTTATTAAGAAAACTTGTTTGGATCAAAATTATATTTTATTTATTGTGCAAGTGCAATATTCTCAAAGTGCTTTCAGCTGTTGATTGCGATTTTTATAAATAAGTTCATCGATTGATCATTCAAATGTTGAAATGTGTGAGCGAGAACTTGTTTTATGATTGGTTTTCAGCCCAGGACAATAGTGATAAACTATAATAGGATGCATTAGAATCACACTAAGTATAAGTATTTGCACTATGTACCAACAATGTAAACAGTAAAGGTTGGTACAAGGTGTCCCACTCCCACGGACATAATGCCAATAACATTACGATCGACATTAGCATACAATCCATATTTATCTTACGCCTCCGTTGAACGGTGCAAAACGATTACTTCCGTCTTCGGTCATAGATTGTGAAACGATTGCTTTATTTTTAACTAGTTGCCGCACGCGGTTTCGCTCGCGTGCGTACAAGTATAAGTGATTGCTTTTTCCCTTCATTAGGTTCGTTCATTATTAGGTTTTCAAGATAAAAAGTAAACTTATGCTAATAAATAATAAATATTGGTTGGACATTCCACACCGCACAAGCCCCAAACTAAGCCAAAGCATAAAAAGGGAAACAGACCAGATAGCTGATATACTGCTTATATACTTTTTTGTAAATACATACATAGAATATTATGTTCATCACACAAATGTTTGTTATCGGTGGGGATCGAACCCACGGCCTACGGGGCAGAAGGGGACTACTATCAACTGAGCTATCATAAGGATGTCAAAATAAATATAAATCGTAATCCAGGTTACGATTTCTATTTGTTTTAAGTTTCACCCCGATCGGTTCAGTGGTTGTCATCTAGCTAGCCACAAGGATCCAAACATAGTTCCTTTCGCATTTATATGTAGGTATGTATATTAGTAAGAAAGAGAATGTTACTACTAGTAGATTTAAGCAGACTTCGTTCGAGTCAAGCCATTCCATACTGACACCCTTTTCAAAAACTTTGGGTGTGAGTTTTCACAAAAACCTTCTTCGGAGTGCCTGTGAATCTTGAGGTCTGCGCTTATGGCAGACCTCAAGTATCAGAGATCTCTGTTTTCACGGCAAAACCTCTAAAACCATCGTTATAAAAGAGATTTTTTGAATGACTGCATTCTTAAAATCAGTACAAACATTTGTGAAATAAAGACTAAAATATGTAAAAGCTCTTCATTTATCACTAAAATTTCCACTTATGTCCTAAATCAAGGGCAACAGATTTATACTGCTGTATGCTCAAACGGGAAACTGTTTATATCTGTTATTCAATCCCGCCTTTTAAGATATAGAGCAAGGTTACGCTTATTCACCGCCTATTTAAAATTAACCAGACTTACAAATAAACCAAACTGTGATGACTCCATTCATATTTATCGTGAAAACTGTACCTTCCAAATATACTGTAAAGAAATAAAACGTACAACCCGTAACCTTATAACCGTAAGTTAAAAAACTACCTCGAACAACTTCTTAATTCTTGTAAAAAGCATTTGTCCTTCGAATAAATAAAAAAAAACATTAATCCGAATATATGAGCTGCTGACTCTACAAAAGAGTTTTTAGCTTAAAAATAAACTGAATTTCAGCTGCAAAAATGAACGGGTTTTAAAACCGTAGAAAACGAATGGAATTCATGTGGATCCCTGAATTTACTCTATTCGGGTAAGCATTAGCAGCATTTCTGTTCAATTCGCACTGTGATCCGGTGAATAGTCTTATCGGACGATCCAACGCAGTTTTATATTTTATACCTTACTAATAATAATCGTGTAAGTGCTATGTTACCTAATTATCTAATATTTGTCTATGCAATTAGAGCTATAAACACCTTATAATATTGCCTATGATGCTACCAAGTCAAGTTTCGTATTTCTAGAATAGCTATAAGTTACTTGGAAGATCGTTTTACAATATATTATTCCAAATATCGTGTTGAAGTATTGCAACACGTGTAGTATAAAGTGCAATATAAAAAATATGAGGTAAAAAGTATTGAAACGTGCATAAAAGCGTTAATTTCCTACAAGTGAATAATATGATTGTTTGTTAGTCACGTAACTTTATGACTTTCATTGATGAATCTACCATTCATGACTCAGCATCGTAATTAAAGATACATTTGATGACAAAATAAGACAGAATAGAAAATAGGAAATCGAGCACTATCCAAAATTGTAAATACGATTGCAGAAACACCCGAGGCATTTGTCGCCTTTTTAGAATATAAAAAATAATCTAAAAAGGTCTCTACATCTTACGGAGACGTCTACCTTCCAGTTTATTTTTTCCATTCCTTATATAGAAAAACATCCACAAAGTTTCCGTTTCAAAAGAAATCTCAAAAGAAGTATCCAGTAATATCCTCCCAGTGTGCTATCCGCCAGTGGAACAGGATGGCAGAGGCAATGTCGTTTCTTTCATTACAAGTACGAGAGCGGAAGAGCGGAAATTGTTATCCGCCACTATCAGCGGCTCTATGTTTCGCCTTTAGAGGAATCACACCTTTAGAGGAAACACACCTTTACGGTAATAGGAAGAAGCTCACAATGTAGCCATATTTCCCTGCAGATTGCTTGAACGAACTAACTAAACTACACAATTAAGTGTGATGGAATTAAGAAACAAAAAACACGGAAGCACGGAATTTCCTCGAATTCTCAGCAAAACCAATGCTAATTTGTATTATTTTGGTTGTTACAGATACGACCTGAAGACTGAAGCAAGCGGCACTACGGAAACGAGGATTTTTATCTGGTAAGATTATGAACTTATTCTTCTAATAAAATCTGTAAGAGCATATTTATACCCCAATAATAAAAAGCAAAATTACATAAAGTTTTTAGTTTTGATGGAAACTATGAGTAACTAAGCACACAGGTTAGAAAGGTAAAAATAGGTTGTAATAGATGTAAATCTAAGCAGTAAAAACAGTTTCATAAAAACACATGGGTAGATAGCACTTATTATTTTATTACAAGCACCCACGCAAGACATTTAAAAAATTATTGGAAACTCATTACTATATACCTACTATGTATTTAGTTTTTTGCTGACCAATTATATCGAATAAGCAGTTGGATGCAAACAGCTAATTAACTTAATTATGTTATTAAGATAAGTGCTCGAAAGGAGCCTCTTTGAGGCGCACTTAAAATCCTTTCACCACACTGTTTCGAAAGAAACTAGTGACACGACAATAAGAAGAATATTAAGTAAATCTAACATAACAACATGCAGCTATATCTAGATACCTCTTCGAGTAAGTACTTGTACTATAAATAGCTAAGAGCCATCAACGGCGGAAAAGCGGACGTAGTAACTTAATAGGTAAAGGAACCGGGTCAAAATTAGTACCTTGTCTAATGATAATGATAGGCAATCCTAATACACACCAACTGGATGTCGGAATGCTTGGCACTTGGATCATACATTCAGGTAATTAGATACAACTTTTGTTTCTACACGACGATGGAAACGATATTCTGGTGCATAAACTGATATTACAGGTACTAAGAAAACTTTTCGGATGGATGAGCGTAATTTTTTCAAAATTTTAGGATAAACTTAGACTCTTTATGCCTCGCGCTGAGTGAGAACTCTCCTTGCCTTCGCGCTTTATAAACCGCACCAAAGCTTTTAATTTCGCTTAGTATAATAAGAAGAATGGATGGAAGAATGGAGGAGTTACTTACACACAATATAAATCTTTCACAAAAGTTTCACACTTATACTGCTTTTTGCTTGGTCACAAACAACCAAAGAAAGTCAAAATCCCTTTACACATTCAAATTGTGCCCCCATCAAACAGCATGATTACAAATTGCCGAATGGCTCCAAAAATAAATCCCAACTAATATTATAAATGCGAAAGTAACTCTGTCTGTCTGTCTGTCTGTCTGTCTGTTACGCTTTCCCGCTTAAACCTCTCAACCGATTTTGATGAAATTTGGCACAGACAATCTTTAGACCCTGAGAAAGAACATAGGCTACCCTTTATTGCATAATATTCAAATTAAAAGTACGCAGACGAAGTCGCGGGTACCAGCTAGTAATAAATAAATATTGGTGGACATTCCACACAGCACTATGTGTATATGATTGGATATGGATGTGATTGGTTTTAGAAAGAGAGGTAGGCCAAAGAAAAGATGTATGGACTGTGTGAAAGATGACATGAGTAAGAAAGGAGTGAGCACCGAGATGGCGAATGATAGGGGAGAGTGGAGGAATAAAACCTGTTGTGCCGACACCCCACGACTTAGCGTGTACCTAAAAAGGGCAGGAAGAGGATTCCACACACAGCACTATCAAGCCTGAGCTACATAACTTTCATTTAAAATGGGATATTAATTATTATTTAAGTACGCATATAATAAGTCAGATAATTAAAATATCGCGAAACAATCAAACACACAAATCATTGTAAATATCCCGTTTTCAATCGAAATTATGTTCATAACAGCGATAGTTTTAAAAGTAATCATAAAATAGTATAACATTCAGACAGAAAACATCAATCAAATCATGTTCAATGCACACAATAATATGAGAATTACGTACAAAACGGATTTACTAATTGCTATAGCGGAAGATCTGACGTGGTCATCGGAACCAGGGCAAGCTATTCCGATGCGCGGACTGCATATGGATGAACCTGTTGCAATGCATACCAGGTTGGATAGCGGAACCTAACTGGACTGGTCTTATAAAAATTATTGTGCTTGTTCATTCGGAACTCATCTATTGATGAACTGTCACGTCGTCGCTATGAAGCAAAAATATTATGTCTACTTGTATAATCGTGACAAAGTGAAAGTAGCAGTTTACAAGCAAACAGTGACTAGGTATTCTGTTTCGAAAATCTGATCGAGAATCTGATTTTTCGAAAATCAGAGTTACCTAATGAATACGAAATCCCGTTTAAACGCCAGAATTGACACTCAGATTATTGAACCTCTCCGTACCGCTCCGCTTTCGAATGTAAATAAATTTCAGAGGAAAGCACACTGACCTCATCCAATTTATCGAGTTTATCAAACTTTGTAGAGTATAGAACCCCGCTCCGAAGGTGCCCTACATTCGCCCTTAATGAAAGTGAATGTGTTGCAACGAAACGTTAAAGTAATCTTGTTATAAGTGAAGAATTGGGAAGAAACTGGATAATTTTAATACTAACGTCTGGGACATCTCTATTTACGGGATACTGTACCTAGTTCCTTGGAAATAATTTAGCCTGCTGGACACTGCTGCTGAAGTGATTTCACTGCTAGATCAAGTGAAAACGAAAATTGATAACAATAATTTGTTTCAACTTTCATCTTAATAACCTAGTCCGAAGCTTTGAAGAGGGTTTAATGTAGGTACGTCTTCTTGGATAATATCTATAATATACCGTACTCAAGACACAATCCTGATTAATAAGCAGAGATTAGCGAAACCCCTAAGTAATCCTATAACTAAGTAGTTTGTAAGTAAAGGCCTAAGGCGTGGCTCAAGCCAGAGAAAGTAAGGGCCACCAAGAGGCCAGCATTCGTCTCATACTTTCACTTGACTTTTTTAACCCTACGTGTAGGCAGAATGCTTCTACACTCTTGTATTCTGTCTAGGGCTGTCTACCTAGGCAGGGATTTGTTTCCCGTCTAAAGCTAAATTAAATAATTAGAAAAATATTACGGGAAGATGTTTAGCTTCTATCTATTCAGCTTATGTATGCACTCACTGCTGGGCATAGACCTCTTTAAAACTCTCTCCGGTCCTGTGCCAGTCTTCTTTGTTTATATAATATATCTGATGATGTTGACTAGTAGTTTTTTTGTTATTGACGATCTCAGTGGCGCAGCGGGCGAGAGTCCGCCTGCGACGCAGAGATGTGGGTTCGATTCCCCCCTCGGAACAAATTTGTGTACGATCTGCATAAATTTGTTCCGTTGGTCTGGGTGTTTTTTTATGTATAATAAAAAATATCTGTCTATTTAAGTATATAATGTATTAAATATATCAGTCATCTAGTACCCATAACACAAGCTTTGAATAGCTTACTTTGGGGCTAGATGGTGCTGTGTGGATTGTCCAGCATTATTTATTATAATCGACACAGTAACCTTTCGCCGCATTATGTCGGCCGTGTGTTAAAAACAAAAGTTGCGATACTAGTTTTTCAAGATAGACGGGTCGAAGACTTGCAAATATTTAAGACCCACTTGACGATGTGTACGACCTCGAATTTAAAAAAAACTTTCGTTGCCCTACAATAGATTAGTAAAAATGCGCTTTCGATTCTGAATGCCTAACGGTTTATCAATCGTGTTATTTATGTTGAAAACTTGAACCTTTTGCGATAATTACTTCTTTATGTAGGTAAACCAAACCAGCGCTATGGTGACCTGTGGGAAGAAATATGCTGCGATAAAGAGTCGAGCACTCTTAACGTCCATGTCCAGAATGCAACATCTGTTTTAAATTTCATCGGGATCGATCATCAAAAGTATCCGATAAGAATCATGAAAAGTACAACAAACAAACAAAAGCTCTAATTCTTTCACATTTATAGAAACCATGATTTTATCAAGGTGTCAAGTTAGACTTAGTTGATTTGGAATAGACTTATATTCCAAATCAATTAAGTCATCAACATTCCGCAGTAATTGTACGATCGGTCGTTACTCTCGTAGGTACTCCAACCACAATGTTATACCTACGTTATCGACACAGGTATAAAACTGCATTAAGACTCCGGTGACAGCGGCTCGCAATTTCGAGGTGCGATTGGCTATTATTTCATTTTATTTAATTTCGGGTAAGGTTGTTTGAAAGAATAACTCTAAAGAAACACGCATAAATACTGTTCGAACACAAATAATACAATAATATAAGGAAAATGTGCTTGAGTCAGAAATCATTTTGGTATTAGGTAAACGTAAGACCAAACATACTAATACCAAAATGATTTCTGATTCGGGCATGTTTCCCTTATATTATTGTATTATTTGTGTTCGAACAGTATTTATGCGTGTTTCTTTAGAGTTATTCTTTCAAACAACCTTACCCGAAATTAAATAAAATGAAATAATAGCCAATCGCACCTCGAAATTGCGAGCCGCAGTCACCGGACCCTTAAGCGTAGCAAACTTTCGGTGGTTTAAATGTAACCCAAATTGAACTTTACGACCTCCAATCACGGGTTTAAAAGACGGCAGGTGCATTGACCGGCGCGGCGTAAGTTTGCATCGTTACCCGGGCTCCTCGCAAAAAGTCGTCGACTCCGGCAGCCTCGAATAATAATTATTATCAAAAGGGCACAAGCGATGCCGACATCTCGTCTCGTCTCGCTCGACACGTGCCTTCTCTTCTCTCGCTAGCTAGTTTAAGACACAGATTAGGTACTTACTGTTAAACAACTTCTTTTGCCACACTTTTACACATTTAAATAAAATCACTTTGAAATGTTAGTCTTTGAGACTTGTTTGTTTGCGATTATTAATGGGTAACTTTATTAATTGAAAAACGAAATGCATAACGTTGAATAACGATGTCTCTAAATGTTATAAAGATACTCGTAGCAGTGGCGTCTCTAATCTCTATGAGCCATAAAACATTTAGAGCAATCTATACGAACAAAACAAATTAACCCAAATTATGATTGCGAAGCTTATTAAATATCCCGCAAGAAAAACTGTCTGTATCGAATGGAAAGATAAAAATATTGGCCATACATTTTGTGATGATAATAATCGTAATAATCTAAACGTGTGTTTGGTCAGTCGGGTGGAAAAGGACGTGTTATGGTTCTTGTGTGTCTTGTCTATCGATTTTGACGCCCCAATATTAGTCGTGAAGCTCATCTAGCTAGCAAAAAAGATAAAAATATTAAATCTTTAATATCTGTCGACTAACCTAAACTAGGTTTGCGATAATAAATAAGTTCGCCATTATAGTCGGCGCTTGTGTGAAATGTGCATGTGGTAAAACCTATAATAATTATTTTTCTCAAACACTATTATTTGTTTGAAGTAATTTTTACAACCTATATTTTAATAAAAACGTTTAATGTTACTTATAGTATTAAAGTATGTAATAAGAAATTAAATTTTCACTGTTGCCACTCGCAAGCGCAAGACGCTGTTTTATTATCCGCATTAATATTAATGTAACGGCGTGATCCCCGGCGCATTATTAGGAAAACGTTATTATCTCGCAAACATGTGGCGAGGGCAGACGCGCACCAAAATAGAATAGCATTGCTGCAGTGTACCGATAAATTTAAATAACAATGCAAATGTCATGCACCCGTGTCATAAATAAGTAAAAAGCGAAGCAAGAATGGTCAAATATCTCATGTAAAATTAGTTCTTTCTTCTTTTACAGGTGTGAACAACAATTCTATCATGTTTCGATTGGATGACAGCGTGAGATAGCAGCAGCATGGGTGCGAACATGGGCAAGAACTCGAGCTTGCTCGACGCCCTTCCCTCGGCGCAAGGCACGCTCCACGTCGTCATGCTCGGACTAGACTCCGCCGGCAAGACCACCGCGCTCTACCGCCTCAAGTTTGACCAGTACCTCAACACGGTCCCCACCATAGGATTCAACTGCGAAAAAGTCAAAGGCACCATCGGTAAATCCAAAGGTGTAAACTTCCTCGTGTGGGATGTGGGCGGTCAAGAAAAGCTACGACCGCTCTGGAAGTCCTACACGAGATGTACCGACGGAATCATATTCGTCCTGGATTCCGTCGATGTGGAAAGAATGGAGGAGGCAAAAATGGAACTGATACGGACGGCAAAATCGCCGGATAACAATGGCGTGCCGATTCTCGTGCTCGCGAACAAGCAGGACCTGCCCGGCGCCAAGGAGCCACGCGAGCTGGAGAAGCTGCTGGGCCTGCACGAGCTGGTGTCGTCTCCGCACGGGTCACGTGACGCGCACGCCTGGCACGTGCAGCCCGCCTGCGCCATCACCGGCGAGGGCCTGCACGAGGGACTAGAAGCGCTATACGAAATGATACTGAAGCGAAGAAAACTTGCGAAATTACACAAAAAGCGCGTCAGATAAGCGGCACTGTGACAACAAAAAGTTGGTGACGATCGACTTAACGGTGAATCAAGTAGTGTGATTACTCGTATATGCAAGTATTTTTAAAGCTCATTGTATCGTTCGGATGATTTTTGTAACGTCCGCTAAAACACCAAATATTGTTTTATGGATAGATGTGTAACGTCTTATGAATTATACCATCATAATGTTGCTCAATTTATATTGAACATTTTGAGGGGAACGAATAGGTATTTTGAAATTATTTTTAACTACTAGTCATTTTCTTTTGAAAATAGCTAGGTGGAAGATAAAACTGAGACAGCAAGTAAAAAGAATGAGATTGACGCGATAAACCTTCGCTGTGAGGAGGCGAAGTAGCAGCTTGTGCAAGTGCTTGGAGGTGAGCAATTATTATTGATATTGCATCGATCAAGTCAGCCCGCGAGTATGCAAATCCCACGGTACGGAATTTTTCATAGTTTTTCTTTGATTGTCATGTATAGAATATTCCGTGGGACCAGTAATTTTTTAGATTAATGTGATGAAGAAGATTTGTGCAATGTTCGAAATAGCAGGGAGGCTTTAAGAATTTTAAAATGCGGGCCTCTAATGTTGGCCTCTCGACTTCTTAAAAATTCTAGGAAATAGTTTCCTCTGGTATTTATTTCTGTGTATACTTGCAGCTTTTTAAATCAATTAGGTGTGCTCTTGCTTATCAAGTGGTACGAGTGTATCTCTTTATGTATGTATGAATGTTTTTGTGATAGTAGTTTGTCAATGTTACCTAAGCGTGTACCCTTATATTTATCTAGGTACTGGATCTCTTTTAGCTCTTCTCGTACCATCTGAAACGTTATCTTCAACCTTACAATTTCATTCACAAACATCGATGGTTCCCTAAGTTTGTAGAAAGTTAAAAGTATTTTAAATTGTAGACTGCATCTCTTTGTAAATAAACTGTAAATATATTTATGACTTACGTTTGAATACGCTGGAAAAACATAAGCACGTCTACTGTCATATTTTGTTTTAGTTGTATTTAGCTGCTTTTCTAATGTATGCAAGTACCTACTATTCTACCAAAATGATGTTTAGAGAATAAAATCAATGAAATAATAACATCATTTTTGGAATGTTTCACATTAATATTTTTCTACGTTAGGAAATAATTAATTATTAATGGCAACTAATTACAAGCTTATTCGCGGTTACAGCCGAATCCTACAAGTCAAAATATTGAATAGGAAAATTTAGTCAGAAAATATTACTTTTGAAACGATTATTACAAGCATAGCTTTACCTGACATCAAAGAACCTGTAGATGGCATCGACTTTGGACGTGATCTATCAATAGTGTTTTTTATGTGTTTATTTATATACTCATAGGATAATTTAATATAGTGTAATCCCCGACGCATTCAATTTATTTAAAGGTCTTACCAGTTATTGACGTAACTCACTTTGTAAATATGTAAATTCCAAGTAGTTATTTTGTCAATACCAACAAACCAAACATTAGGCACATTATCATGTGAGTAGAATGTGTAAATTTTGTTACTAAAATATTTGTTTTAAATATATATCTATTCTTTAACCTTAATTTATATTGTGTTTTATGGAAATACAATAGACTTTTTTAATATCGACCCCGTAAATAAAGTCTGTTTTTAATAATACAAAAGTTTTTATTTTTAAGCCATTATTCATACAGGATTTGCATCTTCGTCGTCTTTATCAAAATGGATATATTGAGCAGGATCTTCATCCTTAGTCCAGTCGGTAAACAAAGACAAATATTCGATTTCAGCTTCAGTAAGATCGTGTTGATCAGTTTTTGAGACAACAGCTTTAGAAATCTTTCGTTTAGTAAACCGTGTCACCTGTTGAGCTGGCATCTGCTCTCTAGAAGCTTTAGGCAGATGTGCATGGATTAACGCCTTTTCCAGCCTTCCGAATAAGCGCAGCTCTCTAGCAGCTACTTTAGCCCGTTTTAATTTATTTTTTTGAGTCTCCATATATTGCGTAGTGGCTATTTTGACTTTATTGTTATGTAATTCATCCATTTTATTTGAATAACTCATATAGTAATCTTCAAGAGCCTTTGCAGTAGCAAATAAAGACATGCTGGTGGGTTTGTCAACGTATACTTTTTCATAACAAAACTCCAGATGAACTTTAAGTTTAATAACATCTGTGGCTCCCACACTATCGTAAAAAAGACCTAATAGCACTTTGAAAAATTTGGAGCTTAGTTGAGCTTCCTGCTCTTCAGCATATCCTAAATAAATTTCAAATTGCTTAATCATATGTAAAACTGCGGAACTATCTGCAGCATTATGTGCTTTAAGTTGCTTTATATCTTTGTTTAGTTTTTTTGCATGCGGCGCCAAATGGGTCACATACGTGAAGTGATGTAACTGTTGCTGTTCAATGGCTTCGAATATGGATAGCAATTCATCGGGTTCCGTAAAAAAAAGAGGTGGTTTGATGAGCCCAGAAACACATTCATTTAGCATTTTTTCAAATATAACATTGAAAGTATCCTCTTCACTCGATGTGCCAAAATCAAAACCTTTTGCTTCTAATTCAACTGAGTGTGCGAATTCTCTGTGTCGGGAACGCCAACTTGGAGGTGACAGATAGTACAAAAATCTACCGTATTTTTGCTGAAGACCGTACATATATTCCAGCCCGATCAATCTGGACATAATGGTGAATTTTTCGGTAGAAAAATTTTCTAATTCTAATATTTTCGCGTTTACCCGTAGTTTCAATTCATCCCATTTCTCCAGGCACCCTATGGACTTTTTATAATCTTCAGAAATAAAATTATCAAACAGTTTCACTTGTTCCCTGTATCTTTTGACGCTAGTTTCATACATTTCTTTTTCTTTCCTATAGGTTGCTTCTATATGAATAATACAATCCTGTCGACAGCCTACCTCATGTTTAAGGCGCAGCTGAGCACTGAAAACACATTTTAGTGTTTTGAAAATGGGAATATGTTCTGGCAGCGGACGTCCGCTTGAAAACCGATAGTATCCTGTATCAACATCAGTAACAGCGAACACATCGTCGTCTGGATCATCTACGTGTAAGCGTTTACGCAGATCAGTATAGATAATCTTATATTTTTCGAGTATACCAATTGCCAAACGTTGTTTGTGTTTCAAACTGTTCTGTTTCTTGGCATACAATGTATAAGAATATAATAAATCGTTATTTTTGAGGGCATCTACATGTAAAGGTTTAGCACCTTGTAAGGAATATTTTCTCAATGAAGCTTCAGATGGTTTTCTAGTAACTTTCTCCGGTTTTCTCTTCTGTAATTTTTTTTTATAAACGGATTCCTTAGCACATATTCTTTGCTTTGGTATAGCTATAGTAACAGAGACAGTATCGTGCTGCTCATCCATAATTTATTAATAAAAATTTAGTAACTATACACAATTTCAATGTCACAGTACCTACTTGGATATTATAGAAATCAAATCTCATAGCCATCTGGCTTTGTTTAGATATTCAAGTGAAAAAGAAAACTGAATCATAATTTTATTATAATTAAGAGTACCTTTACAAACTGAATAAAAAATTATGGCATTATAGATTTGCGTGGGACCCATTCAAATGCTGGTTTGACATATTCATAATACTCTCTCAGATATGGCGCCGGGTTCATTCCGTCACACCATTCAGTAAACATCAATAGGCCTTCTCGTTCTTCGGCAGATATCTTGTACTTCTTAGGTTTCATTCTCTCTCCACTAAGCATTAGAGATATCTTCTTTTCAGCGATCGCAAGACTTATCCGGCTTTTTTTATCAAGAAACTTTTTAAACGGGGGTCGTGTGTATTTTGCAGGTAATAAGAAAGCCTTATTCATAGCATTTGTCATCTCCCTGAAAGCTCTCAGTTCCCGTTGAGCTTTGTAAGCGTTCATCATCATTTTTAGATCTTGAGCGAAGAAATCATTTCGCGCTTGATTAACGATCTTAAAATCAAGCGAGTCAAGCCTCAAGTTGTAATCTTCGTACATGACTTCAAGAATTTTCATCGGGTCCTGCAAGCTTTGATGCCCCTCTTCACATTTTCCAAACACTTGCTCGTACACGAATTCGATACAAATTTTTAATTTCAGTGTACTGGGACTAGCGACGCTATCATAAAATGAATCGTTTAATATTCGGAAGAACTTTTCCTGTAAATGAGCCTCATTATAAACTTCTCTTGATATCTCATTATTGATACTGTCTATGTAGTATTGAAAGTAGTCCAGCTCCTGTTTTGTAGCTGCCTTCAATTGTTTTATACGTTCTTGTAGCAGTCTGAACGGAGCATCAGTTTTTGCAAGTTGAGTCAGATATTCTCTACTCTGCAGTTCCATCGTGCGAAAAATATAAATCATTTGCGCTGGTTTCTTGAAATAGATACTGGCTGGCAATGGATAACTCAATTCATTTCTGGCGACCTCAACCATTTTTTCAATATCTAACGTTTCGACCAAATCGCTATCGGTTGCAAAAGCTCCAGATTCAAATTGGATCGATTGTACCTTTCCTTTTAATGTCTCATCGTATTGCTGTCTCCATGATAGTGGAGCAACAAATATCAAATAAGTTCGATATATTTTGAGAACACCTCGAATAGCGTCTAGTTTGAATAAAATGTTGTTCAAAATTGTTAGTTTGGAGACATAGCCAAGAAATTCAGAATTTTTGGCTACCAATTCCGTGAAAACTTTTTCCGTTTTTGATACTTTCGCGCAAGCTTTCTTGTAGTCTTCTGTTAAAAACTTTTGAAAGTTTTTTATATGCTGCTTTAATTCTTCGACGATGCGATCATGCTGCAGAGATTCCTCGACTACGCTTTGCTCAATTTTCATGATCAAATCACGCCTATACCCTATTTGCTGCCGATTCATTGCATATGAGCGAATATTGTTCGTGTATACTTTAATATCATCGAAGCAACGCAGGGGTCGGCCTTCAATGACTGTGTAGAACTCAGGATGAATTTCTACAACCGCTCTGATATCATCCGGTGGTTCTTCTAAGAAAAGTCGTTTCGATATGTCTCTGGTAGCAGCTATTCTCAAGTTGTCCTTCTTGTGCAGCGGCTGTGTTAGCCTATCTCGTGATATCAACTTTTCTTTGCGATCACTATACTTGATATAGGACAAGAGCTTCTCAGACCGTGGTACACGAAAAGGTTTTCCAGGTTTGGTCATTACTTTGGAAACAGCATGTTTTCGATTGGCAAAGTAAAACTGGGTGTTGGGCACATAACGACGCCTAAAAATTATATCTAAAGTCTTGGTAGGAACCATAGGCTTACGTTCCTTTTTAAGACACGACGACATGATTCTAAGTTTTAAGTAAAACTAATCGAAATGAAAATAATGAAATCTAAACAAACATGAACCAAGAAAGATTTTATGATATTGTCAAAACGACAATAATTGATATCTGATTAACCTGTCAGTAATGGGCTATGTCAATTATGTTATGCAAGAGTTTTCACTCAAGAATAATAACATAAGATATTCAGACGGTACGGTTTAAGACCTATCTATTGTACATATGATTTAAGTATATATGACCGCTACTTCTGATCATAAGGTCGTGTTCGAATTTGGTCGCGCACCAATGGATTTTTTCTATCAAATTTCTACCCGCAACGTCAGTGCTCTCGATTGGTAGAGGAAAATATCTTGAAGAAATCAGTTTGTATTCTAGAAGCGGCGATGAGCTTGCCTCATGTCACGTATGGGATAGCAACTACCTACTACGAAAATTGTGTGTATGCCAAATAAAATATTTGGAAGTGCCTCTGACTACACTTTACATTTGTTTGTCTTTAAGTCTTTTTTCTAGATGGCTCGTAAGAAGACTGCAATCGCTTGCTCATCTTATCCACTTCCTTTAGCATTTTTGCTGCTTCTTTGGCAAGCTTTATTTCTTTAGCTCCAGCATCGTACACTTCCTTTTCGATGTCCTTCACAAGCTCTAAATCATACGCAGAAATATCCATCATCAAATTGTCATATTCAAGTTCCAGGCCCATCATCAGCTGAACTGAATTGAGCTTAGTTTCGTTAGGCGCGATGATATTTTCGTAGGTAAATTCGACGTTATTTAATATTTGTAGCGCAGTCTCTGAAGAAACGAGATACTGTATTTTTTCTTCCAGGATCTTGAAAAACACCTCCTTGACTTCGACCTCCCGAATCTCATTTTGTGTAATCATTTCATCGATTTCCTTGATCTATAACAATTATTCATATATAATTATTAAAAAAAAACAACGTGGACTTAATATCAATTAATATTTAAGACGCCGACAACGGCAAATGTAATAGCAAACGACAGTTTCAGTGAATATCAATACGAAAGTTCAAGTTTTCCTGCCGAAATACCCTTTTACCCATATTAGTTTTCGTCGTAGTAATAACATTTTTATTACAACTAGTAGGTAACATAATAAAACATGAAGTTATTTTTACACGTTTTTTATACAACTAGCTGATGAATCAAGCAGATGGCCCACCTGATGTTAAGTGGTAACCATCACCCATAACAAAGCATTGCCTCAGTAAATAAGTCACGCACGATAGGAACGTGCCATACAATGCACGCTGCGTCCATCAACTTGAGGCATACAGACTTGAGCCTCATGTGCCTGTAATTACACCGGCAACCACACTCTTCAAACTGAAATACAGCAGCGCTGCTTGGCGGTAAATGACGTGTATCTAAATACATTTTAGAGCCCTAACTTAACGACAGTTTTAGAATCAAATGTTATTTTCAAGATGACGGCGGTTATAAATACCTTTTGCTGTGTAAAACTCAGTTCTTGATACAGTTGTCTCTTTAACAAGTCTAATGCTCTCAAAAACTTGTTTTTCTCCGAATTTAGCTCCTCAGTTACGAGCAAATAGTTTAAATTCTGCTTTTCTAACATTGAGAATACTGTTACCAACTGTTCTGGCAACTCGAAGTACAGCTTCGCCGGAGGCAAACTGTTTAATCGTTCTTTTATAGCTTGTTTGTCAATTTCGCGAAATAAATCCGAATCCATGCAGAACATTTCCGGGTGTTTTATGTTCAATGTTACATCTTCCCTTTCCAGCCATAAAATAGGCGATGACTTATGAAGAAAGTTTTGAAACGACAGTAGGATCAGCAACGTTTCATCCGTGTACTGCAACTTGGATTTTATGTTCGCCATCTCGTAATTTGCCGATTTATGTTCTTCGGTTTGATTCAGCAAGTCTTTAGCGAGAGTGTCTGACTTCTTCATTACGGCGATTGTTTTATTATTGTCGTCAGCGAGGAACTTGTCAAAACTGTTCCGGTACTCATCGAAATGTTTTGAAGCTGTTTCGAAGATGTTTCTTTCGCTTTCCATTTCTTTTTCGATCCTCAGCATTTCATCTACCAAGAATCCGTGCAGTGTACGCTTCAGAGCAACGTCTTTTATGTTTTGTTTGTACAATTGTATGGAAGAGTTAGGCCTTACTGGCCTGCTTTCAAGTATGCTGTAGAAGGAAGGATCAACGTCAACTATTGTTTTCACTTTTCCTTCGTTCCCCGGCTCTATTGGTGGGAGTTTGACACCCGCGACAGTTTTGCGTGGTGTTTTTTTGCTAGGCATCATCTTTCCTGTTCCTTCCTTTCTTAATACCTATATATTATAAGTTTTAGGAGCTATTTGTTCTTGAAAGAAAGCGAGAAATCGATATCTCCATAGCAACTCAAGTGGGTCTGTAAACTTTGTTATCGCGGCACCGTGTCTATAGAAACACCGCTTCAGAATTTTAATAAATCTATGTACCTTTAACTATCAGGTAGGTATGTTAAATCAGACTACGTAGGAAAATTTATGCAGCACAGACCTACCAAACCTATTACCTAGTTGATAAAATGTTTAAACTAGGTAATAACCATAACCGTCCCTAACACTGATTTGCAAAAAAATTCAAAATTTTTACAACATAATTTTATTATATTCTTTACTATCGAAAATACAGTTTACTACAAAAATGACTAGAAAACAACACTCACATCACTGCTCTAATCGCTATCAGAGCTGCCACTCTGCCTCTCTTCCCGTTCTTCATCCTCATTGGCTTCCTTCTTTACCATCTCCCATGGCATCACCGGCAGAGGCTCGACGAAGGAATCGTCTATCTTAAGCTTATAAAGCAATCGCGGTGTGAAGTGAGTCGGCAGCGGCCATACGCTTTCTGTTCAGGGAGAAGAATATTTTTTTCATCCCACCATCTCGGAAAGAGTAATTTTGCTCTTCAATATCTGAGTGCAAAAGCCGTTTTTATTCTCTAGAGGATAAAGTAAATTGAATTTAGAACATCGTGTGCACTAAGTTTGTGAATTAAAAAAAAAACATTAAACCTATTTACTGCTACCTCTATGGTGCCGAATATATCATACAACTTTTTTTTTATTTGTTAAAAACTCAGACTCGGAACCTTCTTGGTGTTCTTTTTTCAATTTGCTTTGTACGCGGTTCTTTACGCGGCATTTTTTCACGTCATTGTTAAACCTTATATTAAAAACAAGAAACTTGAAAACAAGTGAAAAATGTAGTAGTTAATACCTAAACTGAAATAAAAGTACCTATCTTGTGATTGTAAACTTTTTTTTTGCATTTAGTCATTTCCTCGCTGAGGTGGAATGAAAAGTTACGTGTTGCACTCGAGTGCAAAGATTTTTCACCTCGTGCTCTTTTGATTCCCTCGCTAACGCTCAGGATTCTAATATTGAATCACTCGCTGCGCTCGTGATTAAATTTTAGAATCCTTCGCTTGCTCGGTCATCAAAATTGAACACGCGGTTAAAAAGCAACTTTGCACTCTTGTATAACAAATAACTATTATCAGACTTGGAAGATTCCCAGATGCTTGCAACGCATGCTGTAATAGATTATACGGTACCTATACAGTAACTTAATAGTAGATAGGTTGTCATTGTTCTTAGAAAACAGCATGATCTTTATAATGACAGCAAAGTAGCAACGCCGGTTTTATTGCAACCAACGATCTATACCTACAGGCAACCATCCTACTAATATTATAAACGTGAAAGTTTGTAAGTATGGATGGATGGATGGATGTTACTCTTTCACGCCGAAACGGCTGAACGGATCTGAATGAAACTTGGCAGAGAGATACATTATAGTCTGGAATAACACATAGGCAACTTTTTATCCCGTGGGAATACCGGGATTTAAATCTGCGCGGGTGAAACCGCGGGGCGCTGCTTTTTAGGAATATAAAGTTGGGATAGGTACCCACTTGGGAGTGGGACTTGCATGTAACCTATAGACTTACCAAAATAGAAGCAGTAATCGTCAACTCTTCGGTGCAAATAAACGGTATGACGAAGATCCATTACGTGCTGTGATTGTAGCAAGAAATCCAGCAGGGCTACTTCCGGAAGAGCGTCCATCTTCGGATCAGCTGCACTCAGACCTTCGAAGGAGAGCTGAAGTGAAAAAATTAAATTATATAAATCTAAATTTATTTTGCCAGAAGGTATAAAAACTGCATTACTTACTAACTAGTCAAATAATAAAATAGGTAGGTATCTACCTAAATATACAGCTAACAATTGAATTCCATGAATGATTCAGTATGTAAATAAACCAGCAGCGCAATGCTGCATTGCGGTTTGGTAGGCTACAGAGGTAATAGGTACCATGGTTACCAGTAGGTAGGTAAGGAAAGAAACATTTATTTGACACACACAATACCTACACAGAAATAACAATAATATATATTAGTTAGACAACAAACAATACAAAGAGAAAGAAATGTAGAAGAAAAATACAATACCTAACAATGCTTGAGGCCAATCTGTCTCCTTTGTGTTGTGTGAGCCAAACAGCGCAGCGGCCTGATTAAGCTAATGTCTGGCTATCGAGATGACTTTCAGTTTGACATTTGATTCCCATAGTGTAATAGCAATTATATAGGATGGATGGGAATCAATAAATGTCAAACTGAAAGCCATCTCGATAGCCAGACATTAGTTTAATCGGGCCGCAGGTTCCTGGCGTGGTACCTAGATATTCGCCACCTTGCTTCGGAATTGAGCACTTACGTGATCGTCTAATTTCGCCAGTCCGCAGAGTTTGGTAATCTTATCCAGGCATATCCTCAGCTGTTCCATGTGTTCAGACAGAGAGCCATGGATATCTAGCCGGCCGACCAGCGACGGCGGCCGCGCGGTCACAGCGCGCCAGTGGTCGAATGTTGGCTGGAATTAATTTAGACTAATTTACCATTTGGTACTAGACCGTAGACCATGCCATAACAAAGATCATTCCGAAACGTCTTAAAACAGGTTTTAACAAAATAGGTTCCTGGCCGACACTGCCTCTGATATTCTCTTAGTAGGTAGGTACCTACACTACATCTAAAGATTATTTGAGGATGTCTAAGAGGTAGCAAGCGGCACGTCCAAAAACTCCCTATTTCCTTTATTTATTGGTCAGATGGGTTAGACTGGCAAAGGATCGTGGTAAATGGCACAAAATTTAAAGGGCTATACTATCAAAGGTTGTCTGGAAGACACACTGCCATGGGCAGGTCATAAAGCTCGAAGAACTGACAACCGCATGGGAATAAAAGGTTCTCGAATGGCGACCACGAAAGCCAGGAAAGCGAAGTGTGGGACGCCCTTCTACCCGATGGACTGACGACATTGTTAGGATCGCGGGTAGTCGGTGGATGGAAAGGGCTCAAAATCGTTCTTCCTGGAAACGGATAGGAGAGGCCTATGTCCAGCAGTGGACTTCTGTAGGCTGATGATGATGATGATGACTGTTATTTTGTATGGTGTACATTAAGGTATTTTCACTCATTCATAGGCTGAGATGACGATGATTTAAATAAAATGGAGAATTGACTAACAAATCTATTGAAAGGTTCTCTAATTGCATTGCGAAACCTGTCACTCTGCAGCCTAAACACAAGTTACAGTTAAGTTACAGTTTTGCATAAGTACACCTATTACTGTGAAGACACAGTAATAGATGAACTTATGCAAAACTGTAATGATGTTCTCTTTATTTCTCAATCCTTAATCCTTACCGACTTTATAGAATGATAGACCATTAACATCTTCAGTCTCTTGAACATTTTTCTCTCCTTCGGCGGTTCCTCTACTGGCTCCAGGATAACCGTTAGGCCTTCCTCTGCCGCCTCTTCAGCCGCTTTGACCGCAGCTATCCGCGCATCTTCATCTTTCTGGATCATCTCCGCGATCCAGTCGATTTCGCTCCTGAATAAGAACCTCAGCTGCCTGTGAACTGTGTCTTCTGAACCCTAGGACGAAAGTTATGTATAAATCTCTGTATAAATGTATAAAGCTTTTATTTGCTTTTTGCAGCTTAAGCATAGAATTAATTAATTTGTCTTTGTTTCGTGTATTCATACTACCTATGTACATTGTACATCAGAATGCTTCCTATGCCTATAGTTATTTATATTTTTACATAGTTACAATACCTACCTACAATCTGCATGCATGACCCTACTACTATTATAAACGCCAACGTTTATAAGTATGGATGGATGGATGGATGTTACTCTTTCATGCTGGAACGGTTGAACGGATCTGGATGAAACTTGGCAGAGAGATAAGATTATAATCTGGAATAGCACATAGGCCACTTTTTATCCCGTGGCAATACCGGTATTTAAATCTGCGCGGCTGAAACCGCGGGGCGCAACTAGTATTTTCATAAATATGATGGGACTGTTAATCATTCAATAGGTATTATTGAACACATCTCTATGAGAAGCCCGTGAGTTCAAATTGTAAATTGCTCTAATAGCTCTTTTTTAGAACAAAAACTGCATTTACATCTGCATCTGCATTTACTTAGCCCCACTTAGCCTTGATATGCCCTACATGAAGGTCACGTACCTCAATAATATGCACAAAGTAGCTGTCGTACACCAGCAGTAATCCATGGACGTTTATCTCGCAATAGCCAGAGTTAACATCTTGAACAGTCTTCCGTAATCGACTGATAAATTCGTCTTTGGGTAGTGTGTGTTCGCCGGTGTATATAAAACGTTGAGCGTAAGCTTTCTGGAAAGGAACAGAATACCTATAAATACCTACCTATGGGCTATGGACTTCGAGCCTCCGGCTTTACTTCCATGTCAGATGCAGTAGATGCGTTAGCATACTAGTAGTCTGTGTGCAGTAGCAAAACAAAACTTTAAAAAACGAAAACAAGAGATGAGAAAACTTACCAATCCCGCTTTTTGAAAGTTCTCCTCCACAACATCTAAAACTGATTTTACATCAAGTTCTGGTAATAATGCCATAACTTTCTTAGATCAAAGAACGAATAATTCCATTGGACTTAAAGGTAGGTAGGTATTTGATATTTCAAGTAGGTACACAAACACGCATCGCCATCTAAATTCCATGACAGCATGTTTTGTATACTCTTCGCATGACAGATGCTATCACGTTTCTATAGAAACGGAGATTGAAAGATTCAAGGAATTTGGCAAATAAAGATTGAAGCATTTATTGCTCAGTGGATTGAAGTTTCAGTTATTTCAAATTAAACAGATGATAAAGGTTACATTATGGGCCACCTGATGTTAAGCGGTAACTGTTGAGGCTATGTGCCTGTAATTTCACCGGCAAACACACTCTTCATACCGAGACACAGCAACGCTGCCAGGCGACAGACGACACTTGAGGATCAAGTCTTATATTTGGTCCAAGTTGATAGGATATCAATTTAGACCAACGCTCGCGACCGTAATTTTACCGTAAGTTATTATAGTACCATTGTTTGATAGAAATAACTTTTTTATGCTATATAATTAAAACAAATACAAACATTTCTAACGATAATGTTATATTATCCTAAAAACAATTCTTACATACCTACATCAAATCGGAAAGCTACTTTATTACTCACTATACAATATTATTTAATAAATTAAAAGTATCTGCTGTCATCGTCTCCCAAATCGCGGGATCGACGATTACCCCTAGCATCTCCCCTGTTACCATCCCAACGTTTATTCGAATACGAGTTGGAATTTGAGCGCCAATCTTGTGAATCGGAATTCCAGCTGGACCGTCTGTTGTTGGAGAAATTATTAAACTTCTTGAAGTGCCTATCCCTTGACCTATCCGCGTAGAACGAGCGTCCCAGATCCTGAAGCTCTTGAGGAACTTCCTGAAAAATTTTAAGGTATTATGAATAACTTATCTCTTAGTTCTGCACTCTAGATGGATATTTCTACAAATATTTCTAAGAGATGTTTGTAATCATAGTAACTTTTGGGACATTCTAAAATCTTTGTGATTTCCTTTATCATCATTACCAACCAGTAAAAGGCTTCTGCTGGACATACATGGCAGATGGATCCCATCCACAAGGTGCGTTCTCTTAGTTGCCTCTTACAACATTCACAAAAGGTTATACCTAGATATGTCTAATTCTTTTCCGGGAGCACCGGGACATAATGTTTTTTTCACATTATTTTCCACATTTTTCTTCATTTAACAAATTATTATACAGTTTAACACTACAAACAACGAATAAAGTTGTAAATGGGTATACAAACCTGATTAGCTTCTTTCAGCACTGCAGTTAAATTCTTCGCTTGCCGACCATCCTCGCTTGTAAGAAGGGTGTGGGACACGCCCTTATTTTGCTGCCGGCCTGTACGTCCGATTCGGTGAATATAGTCCTCAGTCGTGTTCGGGAAGTCGTAGTTAACCACGTGAGTGACGCCATCAACATCTAAAAACAATATTATTTAGGTAGGTATATTTTTGTCTGATTATGATCATTGATCACCTCACCAGGGGATAAGTAATAAATGGGAATGTTTTGCAGTCTGGACAGACTACAAAACACTCTCATTATATGAAATAATAATTCTACTCTTACTTAATGTATCAAAGGGACCGTTACAATGTTTGGATGTTTATAGCGATGGAAAAATATATTTTAACCAGAATGACATACAAATATTACTTAAGTTAGAGTTGGTGATGTGAATAAACAATAATTATAAACTAACCGAGCCCTCTAGCTGCAACATCAGTGGCTACAAGAATACTCTTATTTGCCCGTTTGAACTTCTGAATGATGTAGTCCCGTTGGTTTTGTGTTTTATCTCCATGAATGCCCTGTGCGGGCCACCCATTGCTACTAAGAGCCCGAGCCAAGTTATCAACAAATCTTTTTGTGTTTGTAAACACTAATATCTTTCCAAACCCTTCTTCTGATATTTGATGCATGATATCTTTAAATCTGCAAATGAAATATAAAGTGTAATAACAATAAGTTAGATCTGTTTTGTTACAACAAATAATAATTTGATTACTTAATTGTTTTGTTGAATTACCATATTAAAATAGAATACATACTTCTGTAATTTATCTCCATGTTCACAAATATGAACATGTTGTTGGATGTTGTGATTTGCTGTAAGTTCTGTTGACCCTACATTTACTTGGACAAACTCTCCAAGATAATCTTTGGCCAAAGACTGAACTTCTACTGGCCAAGTCGCAGAAAACATTAGTATCTGTCTCTCAAGAGGAACTCCTTCCAAAGCTTGCCGTATCTGTGGTTCAAAGCCCATGTCTAACATTCTGTCAGCCTCATCCAACACAACATATGTACATCTTGACAGTGTTGTAGTCTTACTCATAAGGAAGTCATTCAATCTCCCAGGAGTAGCAATAACTAAATCAACACCAGATTGCAACAATTGAGCTTGAGGTCCCTTGCCTGCACCTCCATAAATACATGCACAGCGTATGTTGAATTTCCTTTCAAATTGTTTGGCAACTTGCTCTATTTGGCGTGCTAGTTCTCTTGTAGGTGCAAGAACCAAGGCAACAGGACCATAACCTTTGACGGATTTTTTTTCTTTTAAGTGTATCACAGCAGGTAAAAGATATGCCAATGTTTTACCAGTTCCAGTTTGTGCTATGCCAACAAAGTTTTGGCCGCTCATAGCAATGGGCCATGCTTGGGATTGAATCACTGTTGGTTTGGCAAAACCTTGACTTTTTAGGAATTCTTTGATATACTCAGGAAATTCACAATTTTCAATATCAATGTATGGATTGGGAATGTCTTCACCAACTATTGTCACATTATGTTCAGTGCGATAATCATCGATCTCATCCTGTTTTGTTTTAGCCGAATATAATCTTACTCCACCCAATTCTCTCTGAGCATGTGGTAGTCTAAAGTACTGCTTTTGAAAGGTGGTATGGAAAACTCTAGCACTTTTGATGAAACTATTGCATCCAGTTTCATCTGTTATATTTGCAATAATAAGCTTAGAGTGCCGAGGGAACCTAAGGAAATAAAATTAATAAATAACCAACATTCGCTCTTGTTTCCTATTCTGTGGTCTCACATTCCTGAAGGATCTTGCTCAAGATTAAATGCACACCTTGAATGCAGAAAGCAGTCATTTTATTACATTTATTTCACAAATTTTAAACACGAGATAGAAAATATGTACTTACACTGTTAGAAGCTCTTTTCGGTTCGCAAGTCTTGCAAGAGACTTTAGAGCCATTTTAGTTTCTACCTTATAGTCCTACAAGTATATCCAGTCAGATCCAATTTGAAGTATAGAGGTTATTTTTAGGTTATTTCCATTTACAAGTCAATAAATCTATTAGAATTATAGGTAAGAACGTAATAATAATACACTTAAAACGGATTATGTACCAACTACGTAGGTAATTGTAGGGTTTTTATATTTTAATATATTTTTTGGATCGTGGTAAATAATGGTAAAGATAATAATGACTGTAGGTAAGTATAGGTAGTTAGGTAGGTAGGTACTAGGCGGTACGGTAGTCAAGTCAGTGATGCCAACGAAACCGACCGGGACAAATATCGCCATTTTTCACAGCCGAGGTAGCCTAAAGTAGCCGAATTTTTAAGTTCTGTAGACTAAAAAAGGAGCCGAATTCCTACTAATATTATAAACATGAAAGTTTGTAACTATGGATGGATGGATGTTTATTACTCTTTCACGCCGGGACGGCTGAACGGATCTGGATGAAACTTAGCAGAGAGATAGATTGATTTTAGTCTAGCACATCGGCTACTTTTTATCCCGTGGGATTTAAATTTGCGCGGGTAAAACCACGGGGCGCAACTAGTATTAAATAAAATAAACTTGCTGTTTTTTATTTAATTTTAACTCAAGATAAACTTTCAAAAGAGTCTTGTTGGTGCCATAATGTTGCTGGCAGACGAACCAGAATCTTTTAAAAGTTTATCTTAGTTTAAAATAAAAATAAAACAGCAAGTTTATTTTATTTTATAGGTAATAGTTGCGTCCCGCAATTTCACCCGCGCAGATAGAATCCCAATATTTCCACGGGATGAAAAGTATTTTTATGACAAATTCTGGGAGTTCCCCACCCGAATCTATATAAACAGGTAGGTAGGTAGGTACATTAATAGTGCAGCAATCATTTTTAATAGCACAATGCAGACCATGAGATGACAGATTTTTATTAAAAGCCTTTCTTATTGGCAAGTCCTTGAGGATGTCCCTGAAGTAGCCTAAAAGGCGACCAGTCACCTTTCAGAATTTTTCATCACCAATTCTAGTCTGAGTAGCCTAAATGGCGATAAATCGCCTACGTTGGCAACAGTGGCGGTAGTAGGTAAGAAGTAGAGTTGCCTGAGTTGCCTGTCAATCGCCAGTGTTGCCTGCCAGTGGCAGATAGTGAAACAGAAGATGATACAGCTCAAAAAGCAACATTTTTACGAGAAAAGTAACATTACCTTAAATTATGTGGAAAACGAAACAAAAATAACAAAAAAACTATGAAATACTGCAAGCAACTCACTTCGCCATCAATGAAAAAAAGTATTTATGTAGTAATAGTGGCTCGCGAGTAAGCGGGATGGGAGATTGAGAAATACACACGATCATGGCACACGATCTTAGAGCATTTATAACGGGAGATGCCAAGCGCTACTTTTAGTACTAAAATCTTTCTGCCGGTTTTCGCGGGAGGCGGGGTAGTACGGTACAGAACACATTTACATAATCACGCATACTAATGCAGAAAAATTAAGCGTCCCTATAAACGCACACGCAAGTAAAAGCTGTACACCAACACAAAAACAATAACACAATTAAAGAATTACTGTTGTTACACACTAACACAAAAAAGTAGTGATGGGTTGTAAAAAGACCGACAAAATGAATGATTTCATATGAATGAAACAGGGTGGTTCAAAATCATATACTTTTCCTTTTTTTAGCCAAGATTACCAAACGTGTAGCTGTCTAGCCTAGTAGGTATTACTAAGTAAATAGAGTGCTGGCACCGACTCCAAAAATATCAGTAATTGTATAATGTCATAATAATAAAATTATAAGATTTGTTGAAAAAATGGATACCTATTTGTAAGTAGATTGAAATATAAATCCATAATGCAATTATTTTTAACTTTTTAGTGTATTTTTCATAACAAATTGGATAGCAGTTTTGGAGTCGGTTTTTTTTTGTAAAAATATTTTATTAAGAGTTTGTAGAGCGTAATCTCTGAAACTACTGAAACGATTTTAAAAATTATTTTACAAATAGAAAGCTACACTTTTGTTGAGTAACTTTAAGCTATATTTTATTTTCGCAAGTAGTAAGTAATCTTTGAAGTAAGTAGTCTTTCATGAATGCATTTTTAGATAAACATTTTGTTTCTTTATTGGTATGATGTGTCCAGTAGTGGACTTACATAGGCTGATGATGATGATTGGTATGACGGGGTGAAAAAAATGAAGAGCAGTAGAAGAATAGCGGCTGTTAACAAATGCCCATGTCCCTCTCCAGCTAACATACTACAGCTATACAAAAATCACGTTTATACGATTCTGCGTTCAAAAAGTACAAAGAAAATAGCAATAAACCAACGACACAGCACAACTAAAATTTTAAGGGAGCTCCACGAAGCGACGTATTGAAGGCAGAATGACAGAGACAGTTTTTGTAGAGTCCAATACTGAACATCCTTTTTTTAAATCGGTTAAATATGGGTACAAAAAACACATCGCATTTTATTCTAATTTTACGTTCATTCCATCATTCATTCAATCGATTTCGCTCAACTAGTCCCCACACTACGCCTTCTACCAAGGAATATAAATTCACCGACACCTCCTACCAAGACGTTGGCGTCGTATTAAAACTGTCGTAACTGGTATTCCATTAAATATAAATTAAACGTAATTACAAAAACAATTGACTAAAATATCACTTACTTGTGATAGGAAATACCGTGTTCCCTAAAGTTTGATGTCTCTGATCTCCTTTTACACCGAAATACCGCACAATTCACCATTTTTACTGAGCACTACTTCGCGACACGAAACGACAACTAATGGCCGCGCGGTGATGAGTGAAGTAGTTTTATATAACGTGCATGGCCAAGTCGCGCCTTATGGCCGGCAGAGGGGTACGCCTTGCGTTAACATCTCCAGTTATAAATGCTCTAAGCACACGATTGAGTGAGTATGCGGTACGACGAAGTGACAGATTTTCGCGCGGGCGCGCCGCGTCGCATTCAGGAGGCTTATGCACTATGACCATTTGCATTGCAGCGCGAGCTCGGCTAAGACAGGGCATCTCATAAAAGTTCGTGCATAAGCCTCCAGTCTACAAAATCAAGTGGGCCAACATGACGAACAAAAACATTCTTGGATGCGTTCCGTTTCACGATATTTTTTGTTTGCTGGAAAATATTTTTAGAGAATATTTACATCGACCTAGAAGTAACACAAAAATAACATATTGAGTTGTGTAACATGGAGGTAAAATTAGAGGGTCAAAAGTAACGCTGTGTTTCGGTTTGAAGAGTGTGATCGCCGGTGTAATTACAGGCACATGAGGCTTAACGTCTGTATGCCTCAAGTTGATGGACGCAGGGCAGTGCATCGTAGGGCACGTTCCTATTGTGCGTGACCTACGGGGCAATGTTTTGTTTATAGGTTATGGTTACGACTTAACATCAGGTGGGCCATCTGCTTGTTCCATCAGCTAGTTGTATAAAAAAAAAGTAACATTTTAAAATGTTACAAAAGTAACATTTCTGGCAACGCTGCGCTGCTGGTAGGGGCGCCTTTCTTATTTTCATACAAAAACTGCGTATAGTGTACACCATACACGCGTGTAATGTGTCAACCAAAACTGCTACTACGTCCTCAGGTCGGACTGTTATAATCTTGGTTATAATCATAATCCTTTTTTAGCTACCTACTAGTAGTAGTAGCTGACTGTAGATACAAGTTTCCTTTTTTTTGCCCGGCTCGGCTCATAAAAAGGTACTCTGGCTCTTTACCGCAGTCCGCCGTACCGACATGACATGACATCAGACAATTTTGCCAGTGTCAAGCAGTGTTGCCAATGAAAATTTTAAGGTGTACATGAGGTAAAAAAGCCGTTTTCATGGAAAATTACCAACATGGGCCGTATCACTGCTAATAAAAAGGAAAAACGTTTTAAATAACGTTTTTAGAAGCCTGTAACTCTTCATACATACCAACCCGTAAATTAATTAATTACCGTAGAATTTGCAAAAAGCCGTAGAATCTGCTACGGCCGCCACAAGGATATGGCGGATTTTGTGATTCTGGCCTGAAAGCCGTCTTTGGTCTTTGGCCTGAAAGCAGACAATTAATCAAGTAAGAGTAGTTATAGCTCTACTCTATGTGAAGGGCCAAGAGTATATAACGCTACGCTCTTAAGTGAAGGGCTCGGCCGGGGAAGTACTGCCACCAAGCAGCGTTGCTGTGTTTCGGTTTGAAGACCATGGTCGCCGGTGTAATAACAGGCACATGAGGCCTAACATCAGTATGCCTCAAGTTGATGGACGCAGGGCAGTGCATTGTAGGGCACGATCCTATCGTGCGTGACTTACTTGGCAATGCTTTGTTATAGGTGATGGTTACCACTTAACATCAGGTGGGTCATCTGCTTGTATAAAAAAAGCCACTCTTCAAACCGAACACAGCGTTGCTGCTTGTGCCTGTAATTACACCGGCGGCGCGCGCCGGCGACCACTCTTCAAACAAAGCGTTGTTGCTCGGCGGCAAAAAAAGGCGTGGTGGTAGTACTTCCACGGCAGAGCCCTTCACAGAGCTCTACTACCTACTCATTTTTGATGTTTAATTTATATTAATATAGATTAACGTGTGTAAGGCAGCCGCCGCAGAGCAGCAATTTGGTCATTAACAGAGGCATTTCTTCTTCGATCTCCTTGCACCATAATATAATATTTTCTTAGGAGCCTTTGTAGTCTCTCTACCTTGTCATGGTAGGCCTGGGCAAGCTCAAGAGGCCTTTTTTCCCCTCGGCAAGTTCCCGACTATCCCACACCGCCGAGGAATGGAACGAAAGCGACTTTTGCAACGAAATTGTATCAGCTAGATAACGTCTTTCGCTGAATCCTCGCATTCTTGAGAATTCTCCGGTGCCGAATTCCTGCGTAATTGAAACAAGCATTCCGTTCCATTCGGAATGGAACTGAATGCTAGTTTCAATTTACACCGCCGCGGAATGGACCATTCCGCGGCGGTGTATATTGGGCATAACGCTGTTACTATGTCAGGTAGGTACACCATGTTCATCAAAGGAAACAAAAGTTGTCTTACAGCATATTTTATTTAATCCCACTATCAGAATCATGTCGGGACACAGAACAAGGAATTGGAATGATGGAAATATTTTCATACCCAAATTGAAATGGTATTTCAAAACTCTGAAGAAATGAATTTTACAATAACCCTGG
Source organism: Plemyria rubiginata (assembly GCA_963576535.1). NCBI lineage: Eukaryota > Metazoa > Arthropoda > Insecta > Lepidoptera > Geometridae > Plemyria > Plemyria rubiginata. The sequence continues at coordinate 6,798,347 of OY754917.1, read as the reverse complement.
GCACTGGGGTAAAAATAGCACGTTCACTCAGATAGCATCACGCTTAATGGATCATCCTATAGTAAATGTGGATACAGGAATCCAACACAAGTAATGTTCACTCAGACACAAACATGATATCAGCAAATCCTCAATAGAATCACAATAAAAAAAATATCACAGTTTTCAAGTAAATACAAGGTGTACAAGTTTACAGGATATTCAAAACAAAAGAATCTACGACAATAAATTAGCTAGCGATCACTGAAATACCAATACCATACACCCCGCTTCTACATTCACACAAACACAAAATTTACTCTATGAGGATTAGCTACTACATCACTTAACTACAAATGAAATTAGGTTTAATATTCATTGAATCGTTTGTGTCCTGGTCCTTTGCCACCGCCAAAGCTACTTCCGCGTTTGAAAGATCCACCGCTTCCGCGTCCACTTGCATACCTATTCCTGTTCCAGCCGCCGCCTCCGCCTCCCGAGCGTTCAGCCATTGTTTGCAACTGAGGGTTCACTACCTATAACGAAAAATATCAGATTTATTTTCGGTAAAATTGTGATGAAGATCTCTGGTGGAGCTGAAATTATTATGATGTTAATGTGACAGCATCTGAGGATGGGATTCAGACAAAATATGTGTGAACACCGAAGGCATGTAGCTGTTTTAATGTACCTCATACTTGCATTCATGTTACGCTATGGATAAAACGTACCCATGCCAAAGGTATGAGGATAAGTTTGTGGTTTCATAGATAAAAGGTGTTTGAAAGTATGTACATAATTATTTATTGCATACCTGGTTAGCCTCTTGAAGTACAGACACAAGGTCTTTGGCTTGCCGGGAATTTGATGGTGTGAAGAAGGCATAAGATGTGCCTTTTGATTTTGATCTTCCAGTTCTGCCAATGCGATGGATATAGTCCTCAGATGAGTTGGGATAGTCAAAATTGATAACATATTTGATTCCATCAACATCTAGAATAAAATATTATATTAATTCATCAATCGTCATTGTTTAAATCAATCATAATAATCATTAAAAAAGGTTTCTAGTGTGCATCACGCAAAAGAACGCCGGAAGAAGGGGGAGGGGGTGTGATGGCGCGAGTATTGTGTATGCGCGCAACCATATCCCCTCCACTGTTTTCCAGCATTCTTTTTGGTTGACGCGAACTATACCTATGGACAGCAGTTTTACGAAAAACTCTTTTCAAGCTGGCTCATATGATCAGAACTTAAACAAATTAAACTAAATCAGGTTGTAGTAACTCATAGTGCGTTACTTACATGAAATATGAGTTACACAGTATGATCAAATACAACATTCAATACATATTTGCCTCTCACTCTGAACCCTGGAGACTTATAAAGGGCATTGGATTATTCTGTTAGCCAATGTTTTGTCTATTGATTGCCCTCTTCAAAGCTCCGTTTCGGCCGAAACAGAAAACCCTTGACCTCTTGTCGCTCATCTCATCAATCACTGGTCAAGTTTTTCATGATGCACACCATTGGAGGAATCTTATCACTTATGGTTTTTAAAAGTAGTAGTGCATCACCAGGTTTTCCACTATCAAGTGTATCCGCATGTATTACGGACATACCATCAAGTTTTCCGGCCTTGGGTCCCATCATAGTGAAAGGCACATTTGAGGCACCATAATAATGACGAGTTATTGCATTCTCAACAGTTGGCAACTGCATCAGACACTGGGTCATCTATGTTATCCAATGCAGTAGTGACATGCCTGCTTGTCTGAGGCAGTAATCAGATAGAACACAATAACTTTCCGCCGGTGCCTCTGAAAGTATACACAAAACAAAGTTATTATAGTATCAATCTCAAAGATATGTTAACTGGATCATACAAATTGAACCTGATTAGTTGTAATTGTGGCAAAGAATACTTACCAAGTCCTCGAGCTGCAACATCAGTTGCAACAAGGATACTAGCCCTTCCTTGCTTGAATTGATACAATACTTCGTCTCTTTCTTGCTGGGTCTTGTCACCATGCATACATACAGCAGGCCATCCATATCGCCTGATATTCCTTGTGATGTTTTCTACTTTTCTTTTGGTTTCCACAAATATTATAGTTTTGGCGCCAGGTTCTTGACTTTGCCCAATTTCTTGCAAAAGAACATTCAACCTGAAAATATGTAAAATATAAGAAAACTATCAAATAATAATTTGGATGACTGTTCTTGAGTAGTAAATCAGATCTTCTTAGAGGAGTATTTGCTAAATCTAATCAAAAGAGATTCATACTGAAATAATAACTCATCATAACATTAAAATTGTAATGTAATAATGATTAAATAATTTGCTAATACATACTTATTTTCCTTCTCATGTTCCTGGCAAACATCAATTATTTGAAGAATGTTATGGTTGGCAGAAAGCTGCATTGATCCTACATTGATTTGGACATAGTCTCCAAGATAGTCTTCAGCCAGTTTTCTGACTTCCTTAGGCCATGTGGCAGACCACATCACAGTCTGCCTATCAGGGCGAATTTGCTCAATTATCTTACGGATTTGGGGTTCAAAACCCATGTCCAACATGCGATCAGCTTCATCCAGCACAAGATAAGTGCAGCGTTGTAGGTTTGTGGTACCCTTTTCCAGGAAATCAATCAGTCTGCCTGGAGTGGCAATCACAATTTCTACTCCTCTTTCCAAGTCTCGAGCTTGCTCTCTTTTAGGAGCACCACCAAATATGCATGTGTTGCGAACATAGGCTGAGTTACCAAAGTCAGAAGCTACTTGTTGGATCTGTTGTGCGAGCTCCCTAGTTGGTGCAAGGACCAGAGCAATTGGACCATCTCCACTACGAATTGGAGGCTGGTTGTTGATATGTACAATAGCAGGTAATATATAGGCTAAAGTCTTTCCTGAGCCAGTCTGAGCAATACCAACCAAGTTCTTTCCTGACATGGCAATAGGCCAGCCCTGTGCTTGAATTGGAGTGGGTTCTTTATATCCCATGCTGCCAATGCTCTGGTTGACATAATCTGGAAAGTTTCCTTCATCAAAGTGCTGTATGGCATTAGGCACATCCACTCCACTGATGGTGATCTCATGTTGATTTCTGAACTCCTCCACCTCATAGGGTGATCGGTTAAGGACAGATGGATGTGGGTTGTAAAAGTTTTTGTTGAAAGGTTGTAGTGACATAGAATCCCAGTTGGGGCGTCGCATGTTCTGGCCACCGGAAAATTCCTTTTTGCCGCCGCCAAATCCACCGCCACCTCCGAATCGCCCGCCGCCGCCGCCTCCTCCTCCATATCTAGAGCCGCCACCGCCTCCGAACTTGGAACCACCGCTTCCACCGCGGCTATTATTCCAACTTCCAGACCTAAAACAAGACACTAGTAAGTCTCCAAATAGGTTGGTGATAGGTAGTACCACGAGGTTTGTTCAATAATTAGTCATTATGGCTAGAAGTGGCTGAGAGCACTGGTGGTCTAGTGGTAGCAGCCCCACCTTCCGATCCTAAGGTCGTGGGTTCAAAACCGGTCGTGCACCAATGGGTTTTTCTGTTCAAAAATTTATGTGCGCAATGCCAGTACTTTCAAACGGTGAAGGAATCAAAATTCAAATCGTGAGGAAACCGGCATGTTGTAAAACCTAACAAGTTCTATAACATGTGACAAGTGCTCGAAAGGAGCCTCTTGAGGCGCACTTAAAATCCTTTCAACACACTGTTTCGAAAGAAACTAGTGACACGATAAGAAGAAGATGGCTAGAAGTAGGTATAGGTAAATAGGTAACAATCGAGATCGAGACAGCATTCGATTAAATGTACTTTACCTACCTATGGCTCGATTCGGCCGCCACAACGGCACCGTCACGCACGCGTGGAATCATTGATTTAGGCACCGTTAGCAAAATGGCTACGCCCGGTAGCCATTTTGTGCTACGCTAGGCGCTAATTGACGCAATGCAGTTGATTGAAAAGTTTGAAAAAACATTAGAAACTGCTTCGAAGGATATTAATAACCCAGAAATACACGTTGACAACGAATAGACCTGAAGTAGGTACATAGGTACCAATTCTTTCTAGAGGTTAACTGTATGAAAATGACACGGCGACGGTGATCACAATACAGAAATTAAGCGAAGTAATAAAATTATGAAACATAGGTCTTAGATAAGTAAAAAATAGCATACTCACATGGTCAGTTATTTAGATAAGGCTGAGATGGTCAAGATAATCAAGGATGTAATTTAACTTAGAGCAATCCTGAAGCAGGGTGGGTCGTCTCGCCTGAAAAGAAAACACAATTCTTGATTTTATAACTTCACTAATACACAAGCACTCGCGACGAAAATTTGGCAACTGGCGTGCTCTAATTAATATGTGCACTCAATTTACCAAATCTTAACCAAGAAAGACTATTTACAAAAAAATTATGTAACACAACCTACCTACACCACTGCTATTAGAGAAAGAATGATCCGAAGAATGATATTAAAGAAAGAACCGAATGAGAATGAATGAGTATAATTTATCAATGAGAACGAACTTCAAGGTACAAGACTAGCCAGCTGGGCCGTCCTGAAGTATGCTGCTTGGGAATCCTCCATTGTCTATTGGCCATTTATGCACAAGCGACTAACTTCAGGACGGCCGGCCCCTGCCGCATTCAAGGAATTTGAATATTCCTTGGCTACATTGCATGTACACGTGCATGCATGAATGAATGAGTTGACTGAAATCACGTCTGTGATTGGCGTAGCGTAGATAAACAGCTAGCTTCACCATTGACAGCCGAAATAGAAGAGGGAGAGACATAAGAATGAATGTGGAATGAACACACTGACCTCAGTGAATGAATGGTAGATGTAGATAAAGGAGTTGTATCCAAATTCCTTGATGTTTGAGTATATAAGCCTTCCAACAAGGAATATATATTGCCTGCCAGCTTATCTTTTAAATAACAACATAAAACAAAATAAAAAAACCCATTGATTTGAGATCAAAATATCAAATGATACTATTATTAAATAAGTACAAAAACTAACTTACATCTAAATAGAAAAATACTAATGAAATAAAAATATAAGAACTGTAACGTATCTAAAAAATTTCAGAAATATAATAGGTGGGTAGAGATAAACCATTCTAAAAATGCACGCCCCTCTACCTGCCTTCACTCACACAAGCAAATGCGGTGTATAGACGCGATACATGACACCTGGATAATTTTAATCGTCATTCAGTTTCCCGCCGAATGTGAAAGTGACACTTTCATGTCTGGCGGGAAACTGAATAACGAATGAAATTGCTTGGTGGCATGTATTGCATCTATACACCTCATTTGCTTGTGTGGGTGAAAGCAGGTAGAGGGGCGTGCATTTTTAGAATGGTTTATCTCTACCTATTTAAAACAGAGAGTTAAGAATTCCTTGATTTAAGGGTCTGGCGACAGCGGCTCGCAATTTCGAGGTGCGATTGGCTATTATTTGTGTTCGAACAGTATTTATGCGTGTCACTTTAGAGTTATTCTTTCAAACAACCTCCCCGAAATGAAATAAAATGAAATAATAGCCAATCGCACCTCGAAATTGCAAGCCGCTGTCGCCGGAGCCTTAAAATACAAATTCCTTGGATTGGGAAATTGGGAGGACCGGAGGAGTTCGTTATATTTGTACCGTAGTACACTGATCCAAATTCCTTGTATGTACCCACTAGTTGCGCCCTGCGGTTTCACCCGCGCAGATTTTAACCCCAGTATTCCCGCGGGATAAAAAGTAGCCTAGTGTTATTCCAGACTATAATGTATCTCTCTGCCAAGTTTCATCCAGATCCGTTCAGCCGTTCTGGCGTGAAAGAGTAAGAAACATCCATCCATCCATCCATCCATACTTACAAACTTTCACGTTTATAATATTAGTAGGATGTCTTCTTGGATGACCTTGTTCTATGCTATGTATTAATGTTCTGTCTGTGGGGTGGGTGGGGAGGAAGGAAAGGAAACTGGAAAGCAGTGTTTCCCCTTCACACTAAGCTAGGAATGCTGGCTAACAACTGCTCAATTTTGGAACCTACTAGTGCCATGCATTAATGCCGCTAAAACCTGCAAAAGTAATGCTTCGGCTTCTGAGTCTTCAAATTAATAAGTTATGTTCAAATTATTTTCGTAATGAAATACGCAGTTTTTTTTTATTACGAAAATAATTTGCACTCGCCCTAAATTAGGGAATAAAAAAAAACAAGGATTTTTAGGGAAAATTTCTAAAGAATTTAGGGCAAAACTAAAATCTCTAGTGGAAACACTTAACACTGCTGGAAAGTTTGATTGGAGTTCTTTGAGAGCGTGCGGTTAAATTTTCAGAAAAATTAACAAATAAACTGGTGTTGTGAAGTGAAGTTATAACACTGATTTAATAAAAGTACTAAGATGACGTTGCAGCCCCACAGCAAAAAAAGAGTCTGCTATTATTACGATAGTAAGTATTACAAAGTTTGTTACCCGCCACAACCCAACTTTTTTGCCTATTTCTCTAAAATTTTAGCGTTAATTTTATGAAGAATGCTAACATATTCCTTAAAAGTACCATTTTACTGGATATTTTATATTACCGCTACTCATTTGTTGGTCTAGTATTGAAAATATCCATCTTCATCTTTTTACTGTAATGTGAACCAAGCCATTTTGTGGCGTCTGTCAAGCATTCGACGCTCCCATTGGCTTCACGGTTGAAGTTCGCCTAGCGATAAGCATGGTACAGGCCGATTGTGTCAAGACATGAAATGACCTGAGTAACATGTTTGTATAAATCTGAAACTGGTATTCTCAATGTATTTATTTTGGAACATATTTCAGGTGACATAGGAAATTATTATTATGGACAAGGACATCCTATGAAGCCACATCGCATACGCATGACTCATAATTTACTATTGAACTATGGTTTATACAGAAAAATGGAAATCTATGTAAGCTTCAATCGTTTTAATAAACATACCAAAAATTAATATTATTTAAATTATAGCAACCCTTGTACCTGGTTAGAGAGGAGGAGGAGTTGCAAGTGGGGGTGGATGGTAAGTCCTTCCCTTGAGTCCTTTTATCTAGGAAATGAAAAATTATTATTTTAATATTCTTCAATTTTTCAAATATTAAAAAAAAACCATAACTAGTAATTTAGCTGAAAAAGTGAAGTTGTATTTTTTCATTTCTTAGAAAAAAGGAATTGTTCTTTTTTTTAATGATAAACTTGCCACCTACCCACCCTCATTTGCAAACCCTCAACCCAAGTACAGGATTGCTTTAGCCAACCCTTGTATATTATGAATTCAGGAACATTAAACTAAAAATTAGTATTTAGTGAGGAGGCTAAAAATAATGCTGTTAATAATCTAAAATAATTTATGAAACAGACTGTGAAGGCAACAAAAAGTGCTGTGCAGTGCATTCCTTTTAGAATTCGTATCATCGTCATTGTTTAAAAGATTCGGAATTTCGTTCTGGAGTTTAAATTTCTGTAATTAAGTAGAACCAATATACCTACAAAGTACATTCTTGCGCAAGTGTACCCATGTGCAAACACACTCCCTCCAATTTCTTCCAGCATTCTCTTTGCTTGACGCGGCCTATACCCTAGGTTAGGCCTTTACCCTAGGTCTGACAGTTAGGTGGTAGGAAACGACTAACTTACCTATCTAATGTGTGATTAATATAAATGTTTATTTTGTTGTGAGTAAAACTGTAGGTATTGCTTAAACAAATGTATTTATTAAATAAAACCTGTTTCTTCACAGAGACCTCACAAAGCCACTGCAGATGAAATGACTAAATTCCATTCAGATGACTACATAAGGTTCCTTCGTTCCATCAGACCAGATAACATGTCTGAATACAACAAACAAATGCAGAGGTGTAAGTACCTATTATTTTACAATTTAATTACAGAAACCAATGTGTATAACATGAAAATGTACTAGTCTTACAGCATGATTTTATGCTGACAAAAACACAGCAAATGCTTTATGCTTAAGTATTAGCAAATATTATTAAATTTAACTCTTATCTTCTCACAAATAAAGGACCACTTTGATACACGACGACCTCTGTGGCGCAGCGGGCGAGAGCCTACCTGCGACGCACGAGGTTGCGGGTTCGATTCCCGCCTTGGAACAAACTTGTGTACAATCTGCAGAAATTTCTTCCAATGGTCTGGGTGTTTTCTATGTATAATAAAAAATATCTATCTATGTAAGTATATAATGTATTAAATATATCAGTTATCTAGTACCCATAACACAAGCTTTGAATAGCTTACTTTGGGGCTAGATAGTGCTGTGTGGATTGTCCAGCATTATTTATTTATTTATTTATACAGACTAAATGTATTAAATCTTTTATATACTTTTCTATATAAAAGTTGTTTTTTAATGTACTTATTCATGTAATGTGCTAATGAGTGAAATTTATTACAGTTAATGTTGGAGAGGATTGCCCTGTATTTGATGGCTTATATGAGTTCTGTCAGCTCTCTGCTGGAGGCTCTGTGGCTGCAGCAGTCAAATTAAATAAACAAGTAAGTTACTTTAAAGAAAACATTATTATAATTTTAAAAACAATTTAAACTGCATTCATGGATATTTAAATTATTACGACCTTCACTTTGTACTTGTGAGAAGTACAGATTAGCGCCTCCAATCGTTTCATTATTAGCACGAGTGGTAGCTTATTATATTTTGTTTATTTTTGTTAATGTATGTTCAGTTCAGCATGTTATTAAAATATGAATTATAACTTTTTTACAGGCATCAGAAATATGTATTAACTGGGGTGGTGGACTCCACCATGCCAAGAAGTCTGAAGCGTCAGGTTTCTGTTACGTCAATGATATTGTACTTGGCATTCTTGAACTGCTGAAGTACCACCAGCGAGTGTTGTACATTGACATTGATGTGCACCATGGTGATGGAGTGGAAGAAGCTTTTTATACAACTGACAGGGTCATGACTGTATCTTTCCATAAGTATGGAGAATACTTCCCTGGCACAGGTGTGTATATTTTTGTAGTTATATGTATAAATTTTTCTCCTCGTCTTAACCTATGTTGCGCAAACTTGTTCATTGACGCAACTTCAAAAGTCCAAAATCAAGGTTTGCCAACGTGCGATGGATCGCAGCATTTTTGGTTTCGAGCTACTGGATAGAATCCGTAACACAGCACTGCGCTCACAAACACAAATAACAGACGTAGCTTCGAAAGCCGCCAAGTTGAAGTGGAATTTGGCTGGTCATGTCTGCCGTATGCCAAGGTGAGCTGTGGGCAAAGATAGCCACTGATTAGCATCCTGACCCAGCAAGAAGGCGACGCGGCCGAGGATCGCGACGTGTGGAAGAAAAATGGGCAAAAGCTCATAATAATAAATTTAACATTTTTTACTTATTTGTATTTCAGATTCAGATTTTAAGTTATTCATAAATGTTTTAACACAATCTCACCTGCAGTGCAAGTACCGTTCTTATCGATCGCTTAATTTGACATTTAGAATCGTCAAAATTCGTTTTATCCATTGTTGAAACCATTTTTAACGAATTTTTGACGATTCTAAATGTCAAATTAAGCGATCGATAAGAACGGTACTTGCACTGCTGGTATTTACTTGAATAATGTTTTTCGTTATAGGAGACCTACGTGACATAGGCGCTGGCAAAGGGAAATACTACGCAGTGAATATACCGCTACGCGACGGGATGGATGACGAGTCTTACGAATCTATATTCGTGCCCATCATCTCTAAAGTCATGGAGACTTTCCAACCAAGCGCTGTTGTCTTGCAATGTGGTGCTGATTCTCTTACTGGTGAGCATTAAACCCCACTAATATTATAAATGTGAAAGTTTTAATGTTTCTTACTCAATCACGCCGGAGCGGCTGAACGGATCTGGATGAAATTTGGCACAGAGATTTATAGTCTGGAATAACACATACGCTACTTTATCCTGTGGGAATACCGGGATTTAAAACTACGCGGGTGAAACCGCAGGGCGCAACTAGTATTCTATAAATATCAATCGTATTTACATTACAATGGGTAGTGTCGGAAGTGTCGCTATGAGGATACTTACGACGTGCCTGCTCTCGCGGTGACGTTACATTTGCTGTCAGCCGTGTACATTCAGAAGAAAATCAAGTCCCTGGATGGTCTAGATCAGGGGTCGGCAATCTAAAGCTCCCAAGCCACATGCGGTTCTTTGGATGTAATGCTGCAGATCTTCTTTAGTACCATACGCAAATATTATTATTGTCTAACAAGAAATTTAAAGTTGTTCTCAATCAATTAACAAGGATTATGGCTCTTTAAAAACTATGTAATTTCAATTGTAATGTTTAGCTTCTGACTCATAAGGTTGCTGAACCCTCTAGTCTAGATGTTTAGCCAAGCACTTTCGAAATATTAAAGAGGCATCAGACAAATGCCGACGACAATTGACGACCTCAGTGGCGCAGCGGGCGAGAGTCCGCCTGCGACGCAAGAGGTTGCGGGTTCGATTCCCGCCTCGGATCAAATTTGTGTACGATCTGCAGAAATTTGTTCCGTTGGTCTGGGTGTTTATGTATAATAAAAAAATATCTATCTATGTAAGTATATAATGTATTAAATATATCAGTCATCTAGTACCCATAACACAAGCTTTGAGTAGCTTACTTTGGGGCTAGATGGTGCTGTGTGGATTGTCCAGCATTAATTATTTATTTATTTATTTAAATCCATCAACAAGCTTCATGCTGAGGTAGGTATTGTTACTTCTTAACACTACTGCAATAAGTAGGTCGTCGTCACTCGTGGCCTCAATTGACTACACGCAAGCACAGTACAAAGATTTGAGTCAGCGGAATTTGTTCGGATAATGGCAAATCACGAGAACCTATTCACAGGGCACCTTCTGATATGAAGCAAGAAAAAGACAAGAAACAATGTGTCTCCTTAAATAAATGAATATCAGCTCAGTTGTATAGTAGCACAAGTTTCTCAAGTGTGCTTCTCGTGACTTCATTAAAAAACCCACTCAGCAAACAGGCTCACATTACAAAAAATACAGTGTCTAATCTAATGTATAAACTGGTATAAACTTACTTTTTTACAAAAATATACTGTTTATTACAGTACAGTACAGTGTACAGTACAGTACAGTTATTACAGTACAGTGTTTACAAAAGTATACAAAAGAGATAAGATACATTAAAACTTCACACGACACAAAGACTGACCAAGAATATCGGCCCCCTGAGCTCAGAGTACCCACCCCATTCCTCGACTTTTACAAAACCACTTGGCGGTCTCTCCGAGCTGACCAATCCATGCAGCCATACATACTTCTTATCTTTGTACTTTTGAGACCAGAGAGAACAGAAGAGTAATTTCGAACACATTAGATATACCTACAATAGAATAGTTATTAGAAATCATCACAAATGTGTGCTTGCTTCTGTTATCTTAATAATATTTGTGTGGTGAATTGTGCTTTTGTTTGTTATTAGGTGACAGACTGGGCTGTTTTAACTTGACTGTACGTGGCCACGGGCGTTGCGTCGAGCTGGTCAAGAGATTCGGACTTCCGTTTCTTCTAGTTGGCGGCGGCGGGTATGTTTATTTCAATCTTTTTAAAATTAGTAACATCTGTGGTTAAAGATATTTATTTCTTTTGAGAAATAAATATCTCCCCCGAACAAAGTTCACTTACAGAGAATATACATATTACAGAATGTGTGTGCACAATGTACTGGTTTGACTCCAGTTATGTAACAGTGCTATACATAAAAGTAACTATTGAGAGTAGGAGTAGGTTGACAGTATGCTTACAATATGGCAATATGTTTTATGACATTTTCCTTTATTTTTTTTACATCTTAGCTTAAATTCTTAGTAAACATTGGGACTTAGCACACATGGAACATAAGTAGCTGAAAATTTCGGTATTGCATTAAAAATAACTATCTTCATCTAAGTGTATTTACAAATGCTATTTTTAATAAAATAATATCGGAAATAGATGAATTAAAGTAAAATTAAATTAATAAAATTATGAATTTTATACTAAATCAATAATGTTTTCTTTTAGCTACACAATTCGCAATGTATCCCGTTGCTGGACGTACGAGACGTCAGTCGCCCTAGGCGTCGAGATCGCGAATGAGCTACCCTACAATGACTACTTTGAGTACTTCGGGCCAGACTTCAAGCTGCATATATCACCCAGTAATATGTCCAATCAGAACACGCCAGAGTACTTGGAGAAGATCAAGAACAGGCTGTTTGAGAATCTAAGAATGCTGCCACATGCTCCTGGTGTGCAGGTAATATTTTTTTTTTTTTTTTTGTTTTTTTATATTAAAACCCAAATAGTAACATAAGAACACAGATTGTTAATATTTCTTCAATCTTTGTCATTTATAGCTCTGTGGTGTGTGTGACGTCCTCTGTGGCGCAGCGGGTTCGATTCCCGCCTTGGAACAAATTTGTGTACGATCTGCAGAAATTTGTTCGGATGGTCTGGGTGTTTTCTATGTACATATAATAAAAAATACCTATCTATGTAAGTATATAATGATATGTATTAAATATATCAGTTATCTAGTACCCATAACACAAGCTTTGAATAGCTTACGTTGGGGCTAGATAGTGCTGTGTGGATTGTCCAGCATTATTTATTTATTTATAGCTGGTTGGAACTGTAAAGTGTGGAGACTGGAAATAATTAAGGGTAATAAGAGTAAAACAAACATTGATAATCATATCTCCCGTACTTCTCTAACTTCGGTGATTTAGTTGTAAAGAATGCAATAAATTTTCGATAGACAGAGACAATAAAATATCTAATTATTGGCAGGTACAAGCAATACCTGAAGATGCTGTCAATGATGAATCTGATGATGAAGATAAAATCGACAAGGATGAAAGAATTCCACAGAGTGACAAGGTGAGTCCAATTCTACTAAATGATAATTTGCATTTGGTGCTTTTTTATATTTGTGTTGTGTTGAGTGCTTGCTTATAATTTATTGTCTAGACTAGAATACCCTCAACACCTTGAAACCCAGCTGTTAATATTTTCGAATGTTGACTATCTTATTCAGAGGCCAGAGAGACGAGATTTTACAACATAGCCGCAGATTGTATAGAAATCATCTTTAGTAAGGCGGTTCTTCTTGTCGTGTGACTAGTTTAAGTGCGGCTCTTTTTGGCGGTTTAACTAATGGACTTTAACTTTTGCAGGATAAGCGCATCACAGGTGACGGCGAGCTATCAGACTCGGAGGATGAAGGCGAGGGCCGACGCGACAACCGCTCGTACAGAAACCCACAGCCGCGCAAGCGGCCTCGTCTCGACAAGGACTCTTCTCAAATCAAGGACGATCTCAAACGTAAGTTATATACTCTGTTCGCGATTATATAGCTTCTGCATTAGATTTAAAAAGTATTCTGTTGAGCCTTTATGTACACCTTCCATCATCATGTCTGAAGAAGTCCACTATGGACATAGTCTCTCCCATACATTAAGAACGATTTGGAGCCTACTCCATCCACCGACTTGTTGCGGTCTTTATAATGTCGGCAAGTTTATCGTTGCTAGGCTACATCTTACATTGTTTACACATCTCAAACATAGTCTAACTTTAACAGTGCATTTCTAATTTTTAACTGATCTCTTTCAGCTGATGACGCAAAAGACGACTTAAAGAACATCAGCAGTGTGGAAGAACCAAAGAAAGACTTGGTACCAAATCCCTGATATTACCGTCAGAATATCATAAGACCGTAAACAAACGCGATGTGTTTCACGAAGTTGCTCGGTCGAATGCACGGTAACGCCGCATCCCGGTGAGCTCTGACTGGCCGATTAAAAGGCTTAACTCTATGGCGTCGTCGTGGTGGTATTGGCTTTTAAGTAACTTAAACATAGTTGAAGCGTTATATGTGCTGTGCTGTTTGATTACAAAGTGAAAAAAGACACATTTACATTACAAACATATGAACATATTTACTATCTGAAAACATTTTGGCTTTACGAGTCATAATTAGGCGGAGTGTGAAAGTGGTTAGAGAAGTGTTTTTTGCTGTCATCATCATCATCATCATCATCAACCTATTGCAGTCCACTGCTGGACATAGGCCTCTCCCATGGTGCGCCACTGAGCTCGGTCTATGGCTTCGGCCCGGTTTTTTGCTGTATATCTTACAAACGCCGAGTTTACATTTCTTTGGTTACATTTGCTTACTACTAGTTTTTACTTGTGACTTTGAACTCGTATGACTATAAAGCGTGTTGTATTTTTAATCATTAAATGAATTCCGAATCACGATATCATTGAACACTGTTCTAAATCGCCTTTATATGATGCCATTAAATCTTAAAAAATCCCTGAATAGCCAGTTATTAAAAAAGGGCAAAGAGTATTACATACAGTAGATTGTTACACAAGAGGTAGATAGTAGATTGTATGTTTTCACCATTTCCATTAATGGATTCATAAAATATACCTTATCTCCTTGTCTACCAAGCTACTTTTCAATATTGTCATAGCCTTAGTTAGATTTTAAAAACCTATTTCGAAATCAATTAGTCAGCCTCCATATTGTCGGCATTCACTTTTGTCTAGATAAGTTATTTAGAAAGGTTTTTATTACATTGAATAAATGTACCTAGGTACTACAGCATTATAAGTTCTTGTTGTAAGGTTATCAGTTTTCTCAACATCAGGGCTAAGTCACTTACATTGTATGTCACATTACATCACAGGTTTCAATTTCCCTCTTCCAGTGGTGTTTCTATCATATACTTGCAATTATTTGCTGGTATTGTTACATGCGTAAACCCCATACAAGTACTTTCTTCACCTGTATTTTTCAGTTTGACTGAAAATGTAAAACATTATTATAGGGTTCATTAATAACTGGTAGGTAATGTCTTTTTGTAGTCATGTAATGTTTCATCTTTGTCTGTCATACCCCATTGGAAATTGTTTGTGCATTTAATATGGATTGTTCTACTTTCTTGTGAAGGTGTAATATTGAAATGTTTTTATACAATGTCAGTAAAAATTGTTTATTTTTTTAATACTAAACCTTTTCTGGACTAGACCTTGTATCGAAAAACATTGGTATGGAACTATGAATCTGGTATTTTTTTGATTACTTCGAAATTGTTTGTCTACCTATGTAAATTTGTACATTTTGTCTTGACATGATTGTCTGTTTTGATAGGATTTTTACGGAAAAACTACAACATCTAAAAGTGAGATTTACTCATCTGAGAAACGTTTCCGATTCATACCAAAAGTACGAACGTTCTGAAATATTTCAAAATACCGGCAAGTCTCAAGATAAATTGCACAATAAATTATGTAGGTACCTATTTAATGTATGTAGCATTTGTATTACATATATTAATTTTGACTGTTTTTTTTTTTCTATGTTGAGTAGAGTAAGCATCTATTACAGAGAT
The DNA here is from genome assembly GCA_963576535.1 of Plemyria rubiginata. Lineage (NCBI taxonomy): Eukaryota > Metazoa > Arthropoda > Insecta > Lepidoptera > Geometridae > Plemyria > Plemyria rubiginata. Next base: position 6,782,875 of record OY754917.1, on the reverse strand, counting down.
TTAGTTCTGACCGGGTTCCCTCATCCGAATTTCAATGCCTATAGATAGTCACGAAGTGTGTATTCTGAGTTTCGTTAGGATAACTGATGGTATTAGAATAGTAACTATGCAAATTAATAACATACATAATCAATGGTCAAGAATATTATTCATAGGTACTTAAGTATTCTTTACATAATTTACTATTATAGTTTATTTTTTAGTCAAATACCTACATACCTTTACAAAATATTCTTGACAATTGCCAAGGCCCAAGATTACTTTATTTTTGTTATTAATTTGCATAGTTCCTGTTATGATACGCTCAGTTTGAAAGCTTGCTTTCCGAGCGAGTGAAGTATGCAGTCGCGATGTCTCATAAGGCGTTGACAACACCTGATGTACCTCTCACTCAGACGATAAGTAGAAAAACTTGTATAGATCAAAATTATTTTTTTATTAAACTGTGCGCCATGTAATTGCACAAAAAATGGTTGTTCGCTATTTTTCGAAAACGGCTTCAGTGATTTAAGAATTTGATTTTATATCCTTCAACAAGTCAAAACGTGCGAGCGAGTCACATTAGCTCACCCTAAGGCGTTGACAAGACCTAATTTATCTCTCGCTCGCACGATTCTACATTTTGAAAGATATAAAATCTTTAAGCCTAATTTTGAAAAATCATTGCACACAGTTTGGTAAAAATTTCATTCTGATCGATGCAAGTTTTCCTACTCAAAAGTTTACTTATGTTAAGTAGGAAAACTTGTATCGATCAAAATGAATTTTTTACTAAACTGTGCGCAATGTGATTGCACAAAAAATGGTTGTTTGCGATTTTTCGAAAACGGGTTCTGTGATTTTATATCCTTCAACAAATCAAATCGTGCGAGCGAGTCACATTAGCTCTTGTCTTCACCTTAATATAACCCTCAAAACGCCTGCTTTTGTATGGAATCACAATAAGGGTCTCAGCGCTTATTATCGTTGTTAGTACATAATATAATATTGATGCCTTAATAGAAGTAAAGCTCAAGTTGAATTAATATAAACCCAAATGCACTAAGTTTTTTGACACATGCTTATTTTCGTGGCGTGAATAGAAATTGCCGCAATACCATCAGTAGTTCTGTCTAAGGGTACCCACCCTCGGAACAGAGAAAACCCTACCACGGCAAACAAACGGTGTTATAAAGGTATGCTTTCTCACTAGATTATAGAAGTGTGTCAATAAGAGTTTGTCAGATGAATATAGTGCAGTAATATTTTCAATAGATACAATTCTTGGTTTATATTATAGTTATGTTTATTTATGTCACATAATCTCAACATTAGAAATAAGGATATTAAATTTAGTATCATTATTGTATGTAATGATATTGTTTTTTTCTCTATGTAGAAATTAAAGCTGTAAATATATTTTTTATTGTTCAATATATCAAAAATATGAGAAACAATTTGGTTTTACTTTAGCTTAAAATACCTATTTAACATTTTGCTAATAGAAACGAACGAAACGGGAGCATAGATCAATGAAAGTCTTTTTTTATACATTTCATCGCTTTATTACTTGTATGTAATTAAACAGATTATCACAACGCTCTAGAACTACATTGCACCATAAAATAAAAGTACCTTAAAATCAGTCTGGTACCAAAAGGCATAAAAAACAAATGTTGGAATGAATAATAATATAAAAATACTATGAAATAATTTAGCAATATACACCTACATTTTTATAGTTGTATCTTTACATACATAAAATCCAATAAGACAGCCTTACTGAGAGAGAAAAAAACTGTCAAGTATTTTTTATAATTAATTATTTATTCTAGTGAACACTTATTTCATAGGGCATTCTAACTTTACAGAATTATTTAAAATTGAACCTTACATGACTGCAATGAGTAACTACTTTCTAAAATTCATTTCATGTTTTGAACTTCATTTTTTAATCACACTTGAATGTTTTCAAAATCCTACGTTATTATGGAATGTATAATTTGGAAGATTTACTGATGCGGTAGTTTTTACAGCAAAATTTGTGCGTAAATCATAGGCCTTTCGTTGAATTAGTTATGATTGATTGCTATTACTGTTCACCAACCCTATTGAATTAGATTTAGTAATCAAATCTAAAAAAATGATTTTGATGTACGCTATCCTCGAGGATAGCGTAGGTACCTACATCGAAATCAATTCTTTATACACCCCAATCTCTGTGCCTGTTACCGAGTCTGAGGGGCGCTTAGGTACTGTTGCTGTTCAATGCAACACGAGCACGTTTTTTTTGTATTGAGTTTCAATAAGCGTCGCTAACGGGGGTGTTAATAGTTCTCGAGAGTGAGAGAAATACAATGAGCGCAACTCAGACTCAATACTCAGATTCAAGTTGTTTAAATACCTACTTACTACGAAGTATAAAGTGATGAACGCAAGTTAACTTAAGGTCAGCAGCATCGTCGGGCGAATTGGAAAAAGAGCAGCCACCACCACGTACCTACGGTACTGATGGATGACACTATCAAAGCGACGCAAAAGCCTCGGAGGTGAACGCAGTTTGACAAAAATGAGTTGTTATTGATAAGAAATCGCCTCAGTCAGTAGGTGCTGACCCAGAGTCAAGTCCTGAAATTAATTTTTAAATGAAATTCAAGTTCTGAAATTAATTAACTTTAAGAGCATCAATTTTTCCTCAGCGGTGGCAAGTTTTTATGGCAATAATTTTTACATTCTATAACGTTATCTAGAGACTGGAAAGACGAAATAGATATAATTTAGGCCCAAAGTAACAGACATAATTCTAAGGCCCCCTTTTCCTTACTCGCTCAATTTTACTAAAGTAACCTCATCACTAATGTTCTCGGAGAGAAAACTTCATAAGTGATAAAAAGAAGTAAGGCACCTCTCTTCAAGGCTAAATATTAAAAGAATTTTGTACAAGGTCTCAAAGTACTGTCAAGTGAGTAAGCCGGTTTTGATTCATTCATAACACGTCGAAGGGGCCAAGATAACATAAACGTGGTTAAATATTTTAATGACTAATTTATAACCCAATAACATAATATTTTTTAAAATAATACTAAAATAATCACAGAAAATATATAATATAATTTATATCTAAGAATATGACGTAGCTTACTTTTATTATGACTGCATTTAGATTAAAATTACGTAAAATCCTTAAATTATTTTAATTCGTTCTTAAATCTTGTAAATAAATGTAATGCCCCGTTTACACTATAATAGGTAGGTAAAGTGCGCGGCAGCACTATGCCGTGCAGTAGAGTGAGGCCACACGATGCGTTACCGCGCTTGAGTGATGACGTTGCGTCGTTCTAATAGGTACTTAAAACAGGCGACATGATACGTATAGTGACGTCATACGGCGACGCAACTTACATGGGGACCGTAAATTTTAGGAAAGAAATGGGGGGAGTAAAATGCGCTACTCAACGCGTTGAAATCTACTGAATAGCTTTGCGACGATTCAACGTATTGCCAACGCCCGTATGCCCTTCTTTGACTAAACTCACCACTTACCTACTACTGTTTATAATAAGTGCAAAGCATGATTCACGCTACACCGTGTCGCGACCGGTCAGACATGAACTACGCACGGCCCGGTCGCGACACGGTGTAGCGTGAATCATGCTTATACCAGACATAACGATCTTCCATCCACCATCTACTGATCAATCGCTAGTAACCTATGCAGGCGTCCAAGATGTTAAAGCGTGATAAAGAAGAATGGTCATTTGTGACCCAGGCCCGGCGCAAACGAAACATATCTCAATTTTTTTTTTATTTTATGTACATTGAAAATCATTCAAATAAAATATTTTTTGGGGCTAACTCAGTTGAATTGCCTTAAAAAAAGATTTTTTTGAAAAAAATGAATGATTTTCGATGTACCTACTTTTTGATTTTTTTTGCATAATCTTGTGTAGAATGAGGTCCTTTGCGTTTCTCTCAAATTTGATTGAAAACCATAGATTGTTTGATGAGCTATCCTGTTCATCATGCTGAAGATCCTTATCAGATCTTCGCCAAACTTTTATGAGACCAACTTATAGTTACTACCTTTCAAATAAAAAAAGAATAATCGAAATCGGATCTCATTTGGTGGAGATATCCAGTATATCAAATAGCCCCCTTTTTGCCCTTTTTTTGGGGGAAGTACCCCTCCAATCAAAAATCCCCGACGACAAAAAAATTCTAATAAGTCATATAACCTATGTACCAAGTTTCGTCCAGATCGGTTGAAAAATGCGACCTGTAGAGAACAGACAGACAGACAAACAGACAGACAGACATCCGGACAAACGCATTTTTGGCCAATGTGGAAACTGAGACGCTTCGCTCGCTTCGCTCGCTCGGTCAATAAAATAAAACTGAGATATGTTTCGTTTGCGCCGAACCTGGGTCACAAAAATGATCATTCTTTATCTAATCAAATATGTGCAGGCTACCAGCATTTTCAGAGATGGTAGAAATGATCGTAGAGGTTAATATTCTATCTGGCACAATTGTGAGCAATTGGATAGGATCCGTTGAGAGCGAGTGGACATGGAACCCTGCTCATCTTATCACGTGCTGTCGCGAGCGCACTGGTGGCGCCACCTGGGCTGCGCTTAGGTTTCGGTGCCCTCTGAAAACGAAACATCAAGTTACAGCATAACATTTTAGAGGCTTTCGCTATTTCGTAGGCTATTTCATGCAAAAGACGAGATAATTTACTGCTAATGCAAGAGTATAGCAATGCAACATGCACTTACCTGGAGTTAAAGGATGATCCCGCAACATTGAGCCTAGAAGTAGTAAAAGAAGTGTTAGAATTTATTGAAATACTAAGTAGCTCATTTTTATATAAAGCGTTATGACGTTAGTTCTTAGCATGCCTGAAAGGTCGCTTATAAATTCATACAAAACACGGGCTTGTAATACAGAAAACGAAAAACAACTCTTGAGGTACCTACTGTAAAGATTGATTGAAACATAGTTCTGAAACATGCATTACTTATGGATAAACATATACTATGTTAAAAAATTGTACAATATACAATGTTTAAATGTCTAAACTAGATACTCAACAAACAAAATTCATGCAGCAATTTCTAATCTACAAAATAGTACTTTTTGTTCAAGTTTAAATATTCCCTAAGCTTTTGAGCTTAATCAATTAATTTTTAACTAATTTTTAATTAATTTTTAGCTTTTAATTGACGACTTTTTACATGGGATTGACGTACTAAAATTATTATACTTGACTTCACTACAAAAAAATACTTTTATTATAATATAGACTACACACTGATGACTTTTTAAATACCTTGCTGCGTTGTTCAATAGCTCCTTGATTATCTTCTAAGAGTGTAAGGTCTTCACAACAAAAATCAAAATTTAAGTACATTAAGGGATTTGAAAACCTAGAACCTAACAAAAACCTCGGTGCAGGTAAGTAAAGTAAACCTTAATTAATTAGTCAGAAAACCGAAGAGTTAGTATGGCAAAGTATTACGTTAGAATGGTTTGAAAATCAGAGCATGCCAAAACACAACATAAAGCAGCGAAGCTTTACCTATACAGCGCCGGCAACATTGACACTTAGCATCAGTACAGTATAGCGTCAGAAAGTTTGTTACTGGTTAGTGCGGCGCCCGGCGTGATGCCTACGATGCTGCCTCCGACGCACGCCTCGACGCCTTCTGTAGACCACCACCAAACGGTTATACACTTACCCCCCATATTTATAAACATCGCATCGCATAAGTACCCATCTACCTACATTTATACAAAATAAATGAAAGAATGTAACAAGACAAATTAGAGAACAATGAAGTACACTTTATAGTTAAGTGACTTCGTATATCTATCTACATTAACTGTTTAGCGCATTACCAGATGGTAGGTAGTCTAGGTTGTATAATACAGATCAGTGTCTAGATTAGACTGTAGACTACCGGATAACGCTAGCAAGTTGATTTATAATAATTGAGGTACATCTGACACATTACACCTACGGTTTTCTTTACGATTTTTCGTATACTCTAAATTATTAATTAATTAAACTACCTTTGAAAGTAAATGTCAAACAATAAGTATTACATTAATAAATAAATAATTCAATTGATGAAAAAGTTGTAGTAAAAATATTAAATTACTTTATTGAAAGTACATTTGAATAAAAATAAAAACAACATGCACCATTAAATTTCTAGAACAAATATACATTGTTTTCCTCTATCTGAAAAATAACAAAGAAATAAGTTTGTAGTAGGTATGATGGTAGAATTAGTAGTAGAAGGTAGAATTGCTAAACTAGGAAGATATAATTATAACAAGGGACGACATTTTTTTTAAACATCTTTCTCTATTTAATATTCATTCCAGATGCATTTAGTATTATGAGTAATTCTGAAAAGATTAGCATTAATTGCGAATAGAAAATAAATAATAAATAATGCTGGACAATCCACACAGCACTATCTAGCCCCAAAGTAAGCTATTCAAAGCTTGTGTTATGGGTACTAGATAACTGATATATTTAATACATTATATACTTACATAGATAGATATTTTTTTATTATACATAGAAAACACCCAGACCATCGGAACAAATTTCTGCAGATCATACACAAATTTGTACCACGGCGGGAATCGAACCCGCAACCTCTTGCGTCGCAGGCAGGCTCTCGCCCGCTGCGCCACAGAGGTCGTCAAAAAAGAAAGAAAGTTCGTGCCAATATGCAAAAATAATAAAAATTAGAACAACAGTATATTTTCACTTGATTAATTGTAATACAAACATGCTCTGTATCTACTTAAATGGTGCTAGATTATTACATAAACGAGTGGTCAATAACAAATTAGTGTCCACTGGCATTGACAATCTAGGATGAATAATATACTGGAAGGGATGAATAAAGCCTCTTGCCCACAGGCGCGATTTCTGCGCACGCCCGGACGCGCGATTGGATTGTCCTATTTGTAGGACGCAATGTAAAACGTAAATGTCACATAAAACGTAATGTAAAACGCCTGTGGAGTAGAGCCTTAACCGCCACCATTTTCTTTAAAACAAATGATGGCTGCCTTGACTATGGACTGGACTGATTTGATTAGAAACTTTTTTATCTATATCACTTGACACTGGTAAAATTTTCTGTACGGAAAGGAGCCATAAACAGTAAAAAACATCAATAAATGCATTATAAGATATTTTACATTCGAGGTAATGGTCTCGATTCTGTTGTTGCATTATCATAAACTAACCTAATCTGACAGCTCTAAAATTATAAATTTTGCCGTCCTTGTTGTTTCAGTCATTTAGAAAGGGATGGCAATATTTTTAGTGCTGTCAAACTAGGTTAAGTTAGGAAAATTAAACAACGGAATTGTAACCAGTGTCGTTGTGTTGAAGCAAGTCTATACTACAATACTCTACAAACAGTGATGCAAGTATCTCACCGGTGGTGCATGCCGCCGCGTTATTGTCCGCATTGCCGCCGGCCACAGACCACGGGCGCGCCTTGCCCGGAGTGCGAGCGCACCCGTTACCTAAGCACACGCATCTTACACGATTATCTCTCACTCTCTCTCATCTTCCGGTAACCAAAGACAACGGTGCGTACATATCGAAGCGGGCTTTCCGAGGATATTTTGTAAGAACAAGCCGTAGCGAGAAAACGAGTCGTTGCTTGTTAGTAAAATTATCAGAGCGCCAGAACTAAAAGAAAATAAACTTTTTGACAGCACGACAATCAACTACCACAGCAAATTGCAAACAGCAATAACGTATTATTAATATTTATCCTATTATTTTCCGAGTGCAGCTGCGACCAATCTTCTTTATTTTACAAAGGTTGTCTGGAAGAGACCGCTTTCAGTTAAGACCACCCATTATTAATTATATTTTTATTTTTTTCATTGGTTTTCTTCTATTTTAAAGTATTTTAAGTCATATATCCAACGGCGATAACCGAGAGATTTGAATATCGTACTAGCAACGACTCCTTTTACTTCTACATTTGTAGATGTTACTAAAAAAGCAATTTTTTTATAATTGACCTGCTTCGTTCTGACTTTTATTTGACATGTGATCTATACCGGCATGTATGTACCGGGAACCCGTCTCGATAAGCACGCACCCTAACTAGGCAATGAATAGCTTGAACACAGTAATAGGTCAGCTCAAGTTGGATTTGCAGCACAGTAGAGCTTTAGTCGTCCGCTCGCGCGCAGTTGGGACGGTATTGAGTTGACTCGCGCGGCAAATACCGGCGCGGTCTGTTCAAGCGGGACCGCTTGCCGCGCGCGACAGCCGCGGTCTACTAAATTCATATCAACATATTGGCTCGCGCGGCAAACGAACGGTTTCACCGGTCGATCATTGGCTGGCGCGACAGCCGCGCGTAATTTGTGCCTAAGCACCTTTAGTAAATATTATTTTGTAAAAAGATCATACTAAAAAAAGGTTGGAACCAAGCTGGTAGTTTGTTAACTGTTCTAGGCTTGATCGCATGAAACTGGTTTTTAAATTCTTCAAGCATTTAAACCTTATTTAAACGTTTCAAAATGGTCATTGTGATTTATTTGAAATCACAGTATTGGATTTGGTTCTCATGTTGCGCAAATCAAACTTGCGGCTAGCTTTACAGAGTTCAAACCTATTTTCCGCCAGCTTTACCCATATAATGTGCAAAACAATGAAACTAGACCGTTGACCGCAAAATTAATGGCTACAAGCATTTTAACCGACCAGTAATAATAACATGCATTTTGAAAAGATGAATAGTATAAAATCCGTTTCAGTATTTTGCACTTAATCAATGTAACTACAATATTACTTTATGATATTAGGTATATTTTGGTTGAGTATCCCAGTATTTGTGAATGGATGTTTGATGACCATTTATTAGTATTTCTCCCATGAAATATATAGTTAGATATGTTGGTAATGAGTCTTGTGGCCGGTTTCTGAGACCTCAATCTAACGTAATCGGATGTCAGTCACAAAGTGTCTTCCCCTTAAATAGAGACAGTAAGAAAAGTGTGGACACATTCTTCGTTAAGTTAAGCTAAAAATTTTGGTCATTGTAAAATTACTTATTAGCCCGCTATTGTGGCTAGATTGTAATATAAGTAGAGTACTTTATACATTTCGTAAAGTACGCTATTTAAAAAAAATGACACATGATATTTCAGCTATTAAATCCAATTAGATAGAGATAGCAAGTGACTTGACATCCGATCAAGTTTGATCGAGCTTTCAGAAACCGGCCGATAATGTTACAAAAACACAAGTGACAACCAGTAAATGTTTTACCCGTTATTATTCATGTCGGTACCTATCAAAAAGAATATTCAAGATACTAATCTAGAAACATTTGTTTATCATTATTTCTCACTCTTCATTATTGTTAACAATAGTGAGTGAGAAACAAGATAAATGACGTCATTTGGACTCGTTTATTGGCACGGGTATAATTTCAATTTGACCATTCTTAACAAGATTTTTCCTCCAGTGTTTTTTTTTAGTTTTAAGTCCTACAATAAGCTCACTTAGAAGCAAAACCACAAAGACAAACACTTACACAGTGCTTTTAAAGCTGCATGTGCTCTCACAAAGTCACAATCTTTTTTCAGAATCTTGACATAAGACAGGCTAAGTAAAAGTATCATACCCATTGTGTTGACGTTATCAGAAGAACGCGAAGGAGGGGGTGTGTTTGGGACCTTAGTTCCCACGTTATCGGAGGATTTGCATCGGGACACCTCTGAAAATGTTTATAAAACATTTCTTAACCTGGTAAACTTTTACAACTTGATGATTCGGGTGAAGACTTACCGCATTCTAATAAGACGGGTGTGCTTTCGCCGGATGTGACGCTGTACCTGGGAAATAAATACAATTGCTCGAATCTAAAATTTAAACCTGTTCATATAAACAAAATTCAACGTATGACACATTTTGTGCTGCATATGGTTCTGCGCACTAAAATGTTTCATCTATCTATTTATTGGCTGTCCAAAAAAATTGTGTCAAGAGAAAGTCCAGAGATAGAAACCCCTTGGGGTACCCGAATCACCCCCATGTATGTTCCGTGATTTTTTATACTTTTCGAGTTATAATTTTATTCCGAATATTTGAAAATTTTCAACTTGAACAATTGCGCGAGCGAAGCCGCGTGTCGTTGGATACATTTATTTGTGATGACGATTGATGGAAAAGAGTAGAAGAAGAAAACCTGTTGTGTAAGTAAGATATAACATACTACAGACCCGCCCGCACGCCCCTGCTTCGCACGGGTGCACATATCATGCATGTATTATAATACATGCATGATAAGCCTTCCTCTTGAATCACTCTATCTATTAAAAAAACCGCATCAAAATCCGTTGCGTAGTTTTAAAGATTTAAGCATACATATATATAGAATATAGGGACAGAGAAAGCGACTTTGTTTTATACTATGTAGTGAAGTGATTATTATGATGGTTATAAAAATAATTATGATAAAGTGGATGTTCGACTGAGATAAAACAAAATATGTAAATGTACTCACATGGTATCGTCTCGCTGGAGTGTCGGCGAGTGTCGCAGAGGCGACGGCGAGGCGAGAGACGACAGCGAGTGCAGCGAGCGTGACGTCAGCGGCGTACGAGCAGACATGGAAGACGCGTCCTCGCTACCGGGCGGCGTGCGGCAAGTGCGCCAGAACTCTTCTAATCCTACACAACAAAATAAATAAAATAAATAATGCTGGACAATCCACACAGCATCATCTATCCCCAAAGTAAGCTACCCAAAGCTTGTGTTATGGGTACTAGATGACTGATATATTTAATACATTATAATTATATACTTACATAGATAGATATTTTTTATTATACATAAACACCCAGACCAACGGAACAAATTTGTGCAGATCGTACACAAATTTGTTCCGAGGCGGGAATCGAACCCGCAACCTCTTGCGTCGCAGGCGGACTCTCGCCCGCTGCGCCACTGAGGTCGTCAAACAATACCCTTATTTGTGATTTTAACCCTTAGTTGTGTACCTCTGACTACCCCCTTTAGACATCCTCAAAGAATCTTGAGTTCGTACTTGGTACTGAGAGATCTGAAGGGATATCTACCGTGCCTGGGGATCAAAGTCGTGAAGCTGCTTCATTGTGTACAAATTAGAAAAAATACCATACCAGCGGTCCGATTGCGCTAATGTCTGGCTATCGAGATGGCTTTCATTTCATTTGAGTTTGACATTTGATTCCCATACCCCCGAATACTCAAACGCAACTCAGATTTGAGCACGTCTCAAGTCGTGGTTTTTTGACAGTTTTTAATGAAATTCCGTCAAAAACTCGTCACATGAGACGTGCTTAAATCTGAGTTGCGTTTGAGTATTCGGCCGATAGTGTAATAGAAATTGTACAGGATGAAAATCAAATCTCAAACTGAAAGCCATCTCGATAGCCAGACATTAGCGTAATCCGGCTGCGGATGGCAATAGCGGACGGTACTACGGTAGTATCGGTAGGGATTTCAAAAGATTCGGAAATAAAATGTAAGGAAATTAGTTCCCGGTACGTTTTCTAAAAACCGAAAAGGCAAACTTCATTACATCCTACTAATAAAAAGATTAAGAAAAGTAAACAGGCCTCTTTCTTGTAGATGATATTAAACATCGTCAGGGCCATCCTACAACTCATGGTAATGTGAAAACAAATGCTAACTCAAAGTTATGTAACTAAAATGACACTAAAATAGATTTTACCTTCGTCGATATCTTGCGACTGATCGGTGATGGGTCGAGTTGGCGCTCTAGTTTTAGTCCTCCTTGGTCGTCCTGAAACAAATTACAACAAAGGGTAATTACATCGTTTTTCGGACAGAGGTCAGGGACGGTAAGCGTAGATCGGAAGTTCTGCTCCATCGTCGGCCACAATCATCGTCGCTTACCTTCAGGTGCGATTGTGGCCAAAGGACTGTTTATTTTGATAAACAGTCTTTTGGTTTTAAAGAAAAAAAAACTCGTAGATAGTCTACCTTTGACGAGATGCCTGAGCTTGTGCGCGGGCAGGTCCGCCAAGGCGTCTGCCGCCTCGGCGTGCAACGGCGGCAGAGAGAGCATCTCGTTGCTGCTGCATTGCTGCTCCGCCACGGACTTGGGCCGCACGCGGCGGCAGCCGCGCTCGCGCCGCCGGCAGCCGAGGGGCGTGGCCTGCGCATACCAAAAATATACACATCTAACACCTTTGAACAAGCAATCACTAATAGATATAGTGATTCAAGAGGAAGGTTTATATGTATAATACATGCATGATATGTGTGTGCACCCGTGCGAAGCAGGGGCGCGCGGGCGGATCGCTAGTTCTTGTGTAAATATTTATTTACTAGCGACCCGCCCGCGCGCCCCTGCTTCGCACGGGTGCACATTGTTTTTCTACTATATCATGCATGTATTATACATATTATAAACCTTTCTCTTGAATCACTCTATGCATTAAAAAAACCGCATCAAAATCAGTTGCGTAGTGTTAAAGATTTATGCATACATGGGGATATATGGACAGAGAAAGCGACTCTGTTTTATACTATGTAGTGATTTGTTTATTTCTTTGCTGAATCTCGGAAACGGCCCTCAGATTACTCTCAGATTTTCCTAATGAAGTTTATCGCAAAAATACTAGGTAGGTAATACTAATGTGTTTTATTTCAGTTGCAAAAAACAGCGAGTTCAGTCATAACATAACCCTTGAACATTGTCTAATCTTAAGAAATCATCATCAAGAAGATAAATAAGAATAGAAGAAGGTATCATCTTATGATCTTCTAAAGTTTTTAAGGGAAACATTAGAATAAATTTTTATAAAGTTTGTGTAGGATGATAGAAAAACTCATATACGAAATAGTACTTAATTTTATCTTACCAAGTTCAGATATTCCAGTTTCTATGCAGCATGGAAATGTTTATAAAACGTTTAAGTACCATTTCGGTCGCTGTGTGGCTAGCTACATTTGATCTCTGGGGGGGGGGGCATGTATTATACATATAAACCTTCCTTTTGAATCACTCTATATATTAAAAAAAACCGCATCAAAATTCGTTGCGTAGTTTTAAAGATTTAAGCATACATAGGGACATAGGGATATAGGAACAGAGAAAGCGACTTTGTTTTATACTATGTAGTGATAGTGAAACCTTCCTTTTGAATCACTCTTATCTTAAAACTGCACCAAAATCCGTCGCGTAGTTTTAAAGACCGAAGCATACATAGGGACAGACGGACAGACAGCGTGAAGGGACTGTTTTATACTATGTAGTGATAAGCCTTCTATACAGTTTTTTTTTTCAATTTGATCTATTTACACTAGATAAGATCATTAGCGACAGTTGGGATTCTTTGTGTGGCTTTTGGCATAAGCTAGTGACTATAGTTACCTATCAAATAAATACAAATACTTAGGTACCTTCCCAAACTATAATAGTTAATAGGTATATCAGATTGGTAGTAAAACAATACTTACCCCTGAATGGGACATAGGAGTCAGCAGATCGGGAATATCTCCTTCCGAGCAGGGGAGCATTTCACTGTCCACGTTGTCAACATTCTCGCAAGCCATGAGTGCTAAGTTCTCCACGGCTTGACTAAAATATAAAGGTATTTAAAAATAAACTGTATTTATTTCACATCAACTAAATTAATAAAACACATGACCGATGACCACAAAGTCATAGAAAATAAACATAAACAGCTTTTCGACTTTCACGTCACATCACAGTCAACTCTGATCTGAGATCAGTCTGATCTGATGATGATCACTGTAAGATGTTTTAAGGTAGGTACCTTAAATCATCTTAGGTACCGTATTTAATAAGTTATTTGAGTGAGCGGTATTACCCGACATGACCGCCATTACCCCTGCTTCCCCTACGTCCCAATATTCCATGTTGCTTATACTAAATTTTCAGTAGTTTGTATTCCATACGTGACAGGTAGCAAGGCCAACGTCACTATTAGAATCATGGCATAGAAATGATAGGAACGGTGGTTGGCTTACTTGAGCAAATCTTGTATTGTAGTATTGCACGGTGCCATTGCGTCCCTGACGGCCTGTAGTGAGACTATTTCCCCTCCGACCCCGTTGCCTCCCATCGCGGCGAACACTTCACTGCATCTCTATGAACCAACATATTTTTTTAATGAAGGCATAGCTAACACAAAAACCATGGATACACAGGCAATGCAGTAGCCTCTTCCATGTCTTTGTCCTCTTTTATGCACAGTCGACATAGCAGTGACTGACCTGCAAGTATTGGTGCAGTAGATGGTGAGCGGAGGAAAATGGGGTGAAGGCAACACTGTAAACTCAAACTGTAAACTAGGAGCGTTATTCACTATAACCAATCCAATCGCGTTTGCGTTTAGATCACGTGAAGACGTCACACGGCTTGAGCAAAGTGCCTCCTATGTCATAACATACACGGTTTGGGGCAAGGAATCTCTATAATGCCCTAGGATACGCAGGCTAGATATGGACTTCCCGTTTTTGTATCCTCGAGGGTTATTTTGATTTCATTCGGTATCAGATTCGGCACGGAATACAATTTTTGAATTTAGAATACAATGGCTCCTTAAATCCTTGTCGGAAACGCACAAAGTTTTTTTCACACAAAGCTTTTGAAATTTGGATTCGAAAAGATAACGCGTGACTTTCCGCCAGCTATTCGGTGACGGAAGCCCTTCCGTGAAAGGTCGTAAGTCCAACCTGTCGTTTAAAAACATATAAACACTGTTTTAAAAAATTTGCTTGTAACTCTGGTAAAGTTGCTATCCCGTTGCAAAAAAAAAATCACATTATTATTACTTACGTGGAATGGAATTTAACGTTGATTCATTGAGAGAATATACGCGCGGTAGGTACATGCCTTAAAAAAACTGTCAATTTACTTTTCGATACCGAACGAATCAAAATAACCCCGTCTCCTTTTATGTACAGCCAGTATAGACTGACCTGCAGGTACTGGTGAAGCAGGTGATGCGCGGCGCTGGCGGCCCGCTCGAGCGCGGCGGGCAGCGGCGGCGGAGGCAGCGCGGCCGCCGCCTGCGCCGCCAGCGCGGCCGCCGCTTCACCGCCGGCCCACGCGCGCTCCAAGGCCAACGCGCGCAGCGTGTGGCTGTGCCCAGGGTTACTGTTGTTCGCGAGACTGGAACAAAAATTAACAAATATTTTTGACTTTCCACACAGCACTATCTAGCTCCAAACTAAGCTAAAGCTTGTGGTGTGGGAACCAGATAGCTGATATACTACTTATATACTTTTTTGTAAATACATACTTATAATATTTTAAAACACTCCGACAGAGAACCAAAATTTATGTTCATCACAAATGTTTATTCGCAATGGGAATCGAACCCACGACCTACGGCGCAGACGGCAAAGCAGGTACCAACTGAGCTATGAAGGCTCTGACAGGATGACAATGGATTATAACTATAAATGAAAAACAAGCGGTTACGGGCTGCTTTATCATCATCATCATCTTCCTGCCCTTGACCCACGCTAAGTGGAGTCGGCACAACAGGTTTTCTTCTTCCACTCTCCTCTATCTATCGTCATCTCGGTGCTCACTTCATTCTCACTCATGTCATCTTTCACTTTATTTATCTTGAGATCTTGGACTTTATTATTCATGACATAGAAGATACTTTGCTTTAACTGTGTGACGTCACAAAGTGATTTAAATGCAAACGCGCTTGTATTGGTCAGAGAGAGGTGGTTGATTGGTTGTATTGTGGTATAGATATGTACATAATTAATGTTTGTTACCGTTCATGCAGATCTCTCCACAGTTGCGCGACGCGCTCGCTGGCGCCGCGTCCGCCGGCCGCCGCGTCGCAGCCCGGGAACTCGACGCGACGCACCGACACGGACCGCCGGAGCGCTGTGGCGATGTCCGTCAAACCTGCGGCGACACAACACATCATTTTCACTTCTCTTGCTCAAAAAGACCATTATAGCGTGCCATAGAGAATATAGAACTGCATTTCTTCTTTAGAATCTAAAGGAAAAAGGCACTGGCGCAAAACCTTCAGATTTCCTCGGTCCATTTAGTATTAATTAGGTTTACCAAATTTATGATTTAGATAGCGCTATTCCACAGCATACGATCTTAGATCGCGTAATCATCGTTGCGTTATTTACTAATAAAGTTGAATTGATTACTAACATTTTAAAACAGGAAATATATATTATAATTCACTTATATATATTTTTATCGGTTTATATTCTCTCATTTCTCTCAGCTAATAATAGTATTTCCAATATAATTTTGTATTCATGCACTAAATATAGAGATTAATATGTATCTAAAATATAGTAGTTTTCTATATTTTAGATACATATTAATCTCTATATTTAGTGCATTATTCATTTCCTATGAAGAGCACCTAATCTATATCCGTCTTATTATAAAAATGTGAGTTAGACTAGGCTTAAGCCAGGACTAACTGGTCCGTGGTCTAACTTTGATACCGAAGTTGGTCCCTGCTCTATAGAAAAATCAAAGACTTAGACCAGACGTTATTATAAAACGGAGTTTATCCCCTAAACCACGGTTTAAAGATAAACCCGCACGACCCCTAGTTTAAGTATGGTCTAACTAATAAAAATCTCATTTTGCCAAATTTTATTTGGTCTCCCACATAAGTTTATTTAATAAAACAACTTGTAGCACTGCATTATCCAACATACATTTCAAACTCTAGACCACATACTTATTTTTTTCTTTGCTCTAGACTCCGATCTAAATTTGAAATGTCAAAACGCATGGGTTGCCACGAATTTGTCAATATCAAGTTGATAACGAGATTTAAAACAAAAAGGCGGAGATCTGAGTCAAGAAGAGAAACTAAAAATTGATTCGTTAAAACGAAAGACGAGGTAGTATGCGCATATGACTTTAGCCTGCGGCAAGAGAGTACAGTTATACCAACTTATCTAAGCCGGTCTGAAGTTAGCTGTTTAGAGAATTCTCGATTCACTATTGGCCATTTATGCACAAGCGGCTAACTTCAGACCGGCTCAGATAAGTTGGTGATTACAAAATGAATGAACGATTGATTGCCATAATTTGTTATAGTCTGTGGATATTTGTTGAATGATTATGTTCTGTGATGATGAATCATGGACTATCTCAGGTACTATGTAGTCTTCGACTAAAGTGTCTTTTGTAATACGAAAATGATAAACCTGAGATGATCCTAAATTTATGAGATAAACCAGGTTTAAGTTGTTTATAATAAGAAAACGTGACTTGAGCTAGGTTTAAACCCAGGTTTGATTTGTTTATAATAAGGCTGTATGAGTCTAAAATAGTCTCACATACTCACAATCACAGTAACACGGTCATTAGATATCTCACCTTGCAAACTAAACGCGTTCCGATCAATATACAGCGTCTGCAGAGTACAGTTGCATTGCAACGCTTTGGCGAGCAGGCGCGCGCCCGCGTCGCCAGCCAAATTGCCGCCGACGTCTAACGAGCGCAATCTACGGGCTCCGCCTAGCGCGTTCAGCAATCCGTATAAATCTGCCTGGAATATTAACCAAGTTAAAAAAAATATTATTGATTACTAGTTGCGCCCCGCGGTTTCACCCGCGCAAATATAAATCCCGGTTTTCCCACGGGATAAAAAGTAGCCTATGTGTTATTCTAGACTATAATGTATCTCTCTGCCAAGTTTTATTCATATCCGTTCAGCCGTTCCGGCGTGAAAAAGTAACAAACATCCATCCATCCATACTTACAAACTTTCACGTTTATAATATTAGTAGGATGATTGCTTAGTTTGATAATTTACATTTAGTCTAGAATCTAGACGGAACTTAAATTAGCATGTGACTATCTACTCTCTGGAAGACTATAGTCACATGCTATAAGTAGTACTATTACTTATTTTGTGACTATGGTTTTCTATGTTGTGGGTCTTTACCTTTAGCTTGCATTCACTCAGATCCAAAGATGTTAGCGCTGTGTCAGGTTCTTGTAATACGTGAACCAAGGCCTGAAAACAAATTCACGAATAGTAAGTCACAGAAGATATTTTATCAAAATTATGTTATAACTAGCTGAACCCGCGGCTTTGCTCGCGCCAAGGAATTCAAAGTTTCATACAAACTTTTATCCCCTATTTTATCCCCTTGGGGGTAGAATTGATCAAAATCCGTTTCTAGCGGATGCCTACGTCATAACATGTACCTGCATGCCAAATTTCAGCCCGATCCGTCCAGTGGTTTGGGCTGTGCGTTGATAGATCACTATGTCAGTCAGTCACCTTTGAGTTATATATATTTAGATTATGTTATAATAATAAAATACTCTGGGGATTTTATAGCATTTGTCGTGTCTCATTTAATTAGTAAAGATATGCAAATCAAGTTTATTTCAATTTCATTGATTTTTTATTAGTTCATAGGTCATATACTGAGACAGACTACAGTCTACAGACAATAGATGGTACTTACTTGTATCAACGGTGGCGCGTACGATCGTTTGCCCGTGAGTCGACTGAGGGAAAGACGCGTAATGGAATGATTCTTTCCTATCGCTCTCACTATACCGGATAATTCAAATTCCATACCTGAAAAAAAAAATGTCATTGCTAAATATTATTGCTGGTTTGTCGTGTACGATTTTATTAAAATCCTTTGCAGGTTTTAAATTATCTTCCAGCTTTGACCAACCGCTTAACCTTATGAGAATTTAATTAGTGATCACATCTACATCACCAACTGCCATCGACATCTGTGTTAGAGTTTGATTGGATTTTCATTTATCAAAACATCTTTTTAATACCAGTGTTTGAGTTGCTCAAAAATACTCTTCGTTTAAATACAAGTAAATACAAGAGTCATATTAAATCTTCAATTCAATTCCATTTTTGTAATAATGGCATGTGGGGGTAAGCTAACTTCGCCAGTGTCACGTTGCAATCTCACTCCTATGTGTTAAGGCCTAACGCCTAAAGAGATAAAACCGGTGAATCTATGTAATGTTCCACCATTACGCAATACTATTCGGTTATTTTCCTGTATTGTAACAATAGGACAAAATATATGACATTTAAACCTCTTGAATCCAAAAAAAATCCCATGCGAAAATGGCCGTGAGACGATAAGACACGCCCCCCACCGCGGGCCTCTCACATTTCTGATTTTCCGAAAAAGAAAATTGTCATAAAAAAATACTAGACACCCTATCTAAATTCTGTAAACGATGTTAGCTTCCTAAATAATATTTCTATAAGTTTTTATCATTTATGTAAGCCAAAATGTACAAACAACAACACAAGAACATATGTATATAAATACGTAAAAACATGAAAATTTTGATACCCGTAATGAGGTCGAAAACAAGAAAACTAGAACGAAATTCGCAAATCCAATGACGTAAATAGCTTTATCGAACCCAAATCTTACAAAATATACTAAATATTCCATAAAACATCCATTTACCTTGATAAAATGACAAATTTAGAGCCCACCTTCATCAACACAACCAAAACAACAACACACGGTATACAGATAAATTATTTTCTCTTTTTTTTTCTCTAAGGAACGACTGTTTGTCGTTCGAATACATAGCAAATATATCAATCTTATACTCTGTAAAACATTGTTTATACCAATAAACACCCTAACACTATGAAAAAACCGTTTACCATCGCCTGGGTGAGCCGCGGAAGCCGGCTTCCGCCTGCCATTCAAGGGAAAAGTCGTGTTTTATATAGCGCGGAAGTCGGCTTCCGGCTGCAACTTTACGGGTAAATTAATAACAATTTACCCGTAAAATCCCCGCCACTTTGTAACGGCTCTTTATAGTAAACTTGTCAATGTCACTTTTCTGTCATGCCAACCGACTTTTCAGCTACAGTCATTTTAGCTAGAGGAGTGCTCAGCGAATAATAAGGATAAGACCAAAAAAAAACACCATAAGACAAGACCATAACTTACTATTATCTGAAAGATCTAGGGCGCTGAGACACCGAACGCCGTGTATGCAGGATTCTAGCACGTAAGCCGCCTGTGACGACGCCAACACTCCCGACAGATTCAACTCCACACTAGCCGCACTCTCGTTACATGCTAGGCCTAGGAGTAAGCTCCTGAAACACAATCATAATATAAATTCATAAGGAATTCATTCAGTAAAATCACTAAGATCACTTGAAACGTCTAAAAATCAGGTGAATGTAGGTGCCAGTTCCACGCGACCAAGTCTAGGAGAAAGGCAACAATAAGCTATTATAACAGTCCTTACAGCTTAGTTGGTGTAGCTCTGTCTTATACGTTTTAGGCTGAGGATTTGATCCCCACTGAGAACAAACATTTGTATGATGAACATTGATATTTGTTCATAGACACTTCTGACTGTGTGTGTGTCTCCAGCTTCCTCATATTGAAAATGTAATTTCTATAAATGCCAATATTTAAAGCATAATTAGTGCACTCATAGATTTGAATCATAATTTAGCTGCCAAATAAACAACGATGCTATAAGCTTATAATAGTGTGTAAGCTGGAGTAACATGTCTCCAGCTGCCTCAGTCAGTGTGGGCAAACGGCTAATGATAGAGATATATAGTAAACGCAAGGATTTAGTACCAAACGAATTAGCGAGGTACCAAAAATTTCAGGTCTGTAGCTCGGAAACTCTTCGAGTTATAAGACTTGATCAACGTGTAAGCTGGAGTAACGATACGTGAAAAAGCATATGCTCGTTCTCTGGAATGGCTGGAGCTAGCAGGTTGCTTTAAGTCTCCAGATTTAGTACCAAACGAATTAGCGAGGTACCAAATATTTGAAGTGTTTCTGTTCAAAACTCTATGAGTTACAAGCTTTTCCAGCTTTTTTTGTTTGTCCAACTTGCACATGTTGGATCTCAGCAACCACAATAGGTACAGACTCGGTTGATGTCTCTGAACCGAGCTATGAATTAGTGCACTCGGTACCAAAAATTTGGAATCTCTAGGACAAGCAGTTCTGTTGTAATCAGCAAAATAACATCCAAGGAATTTGAATACAGACAGATATATTCAAATTCCTTGATTGCATCAGTAGGTACGAGTGTGACGCATTCGCTGTAGTGACAGAGATAGAGCTACTATCAACTGAAGGCTGGTCGAAATGGAACTATCTGGTATTCTGTAACTCATCATAATATTAGTTATTTTGCTGATTACAACAGAACTGCTTGTCCTAGAGATTCCAAATTTTTGGTACCGAGTGCACTAATTCATAGCTCGGTTCAGAGACATCAACCGAGTCTGTACCTATTGTGGTTGCTGAGATCCAACATGTGCAAGTTGGACAAACAAAAAAAGCTGGAAAAGCTTGTAACTCATAGAGTTTTGAACAGAAACACTTCAAATATTTGGTACCTCGCTAATTCGTTTGGTACTAAATCTGGAGACTTAAAGCAACCTGCTAGCTCCAGCCATTCCAGAGAACGAGCATATGCTTTTTCACGTATAGTTACTCCAGCTTACACGTTGATCAAGTCTTATAACTCGAAGAGTTTCCGAGCTACAGACCTGAAATTTTTGGTACCTCGCTAATTCGTTTGGTACTAAATCCTTGCGTTTACTATATATCTCTATCATTAGCCGTTTGCCCACACTGACTGAGGCAGCTGGAGACATGTTACTCCAGCTTACACACTATTATAAGCTTATAGCATCGTTGTTTATTTGGCAGCTAAATTATGATTCAAATCTATGAGTGCACTAATTATGCTTTAAATATTGGCATTTATAGAAATTACATTTTCAATATGAGGAAGCTGGAGACACACACACCTTCTGACTTTGACATGACACTGACTTTGTCATTGTTCATTGTCCGGTTTCTGAAAGCTCGATCAACGCTAATCGGCTGTCAAGTCACATGCTATCTCTCCTTATTTGAAGTAAAAGCTGAAATAGCAAGTGACTTGACATTAGTTTCGATCGAGCTTTCAGAAACCGGCCGTAATTGATGTAATATAACGATATATTTACAAAAAAATCTGCTATCTGGGTCCCATAGTATGAGTTTTGCTTAGTTTTTGGCTAATGTACAATAATATTCATCATCATCATCTCAGCCCGGTGTCACCCACTGCTGGGTGTAGGCCTCCTTAATTTTCTGCCAGCCTCCTCTGTCCTTTGCATCTCGGGTCTATGTGTTTCCAGCGACCCTTACGATATCGTCGACCCATCGCGCTTTCGGTCGGCCTAGATTTCGTCGGCCTGATTTCGGCCACCATTCGGTCAAGGCTTTACTCCACCGGCTATCACCACGTCATCTGGCAAGGTGTCCTGCCCAACTTGAGGTTTATCGCCCTGTCACCGACGTCGAAGACTTTCGTACGACGCCGGGTCTCAGTGTTGCGTACTCGGTCTAGAAGTGTTAATGTATTTATATCTGCTAAGATTTCTTTATCTATACATTTATTTGCTACGTACTTGAGAGCGTCGGGAGGCATTTTGCAGTATGAAAAATCTAGATTAGTTAAGGCGAGGCACGCTGTGAAGAATTGTCGAAACGAAGGCGGCGGGTCCTTCGGTCGCCGAGAGCCCGTCCAAGGGTTACGGCCAACTAGTAACGCAGACAATCGCGCGGCGCAGCCTCGGAGTAATGCACCCCACATCTTTAACAAATATATCGTTCGTTAGACGTGTTGATAAAATGAATTAATAATAGCACTGACACAATAGATTCGCCTTCGGCAAAATCCTTTTAATGCCTACTACCAACTTTAATATAGTGGTTAACATAATACTTACATTTTCTAAGGTGGTTTCTGTATTCGTTAAATTCAAATGCGTAAGCACGTTGGGCTGTGCGAGGAAATTGTACAAGTTCTGAAACAAAAACATATTTTTTATGAAGTATTATATTGAAAAAAGTAACATAGGTGTATAGCACCTATGTTACTTTTTACTATCCATCTCTGTGCTGAATTCCATTCGTTCCGTTCAGCCGTTCTGGCGTGATTGAGTAACAAACATCCAAACTTTCGCATCCTACTAATAGTTTGTAAGTATGGATGGATGGATAGATGAATGTTTGTTACTATTTCACGCCAGAACGGCTGAATGTATTTGGCTAAAACTTGGCAGAGAGATAGATTATAGTCTGGAATAGCACCGGATACTTTTTATGCCGTGGGAATACCGGGATTTAAATCTGCGCGGGTGAAACCGCGGGGCACCACTATAGTTTATAAAATTATTGGGAGTGGGATATCAAAATACATAGACAAATTCACAGTCAACTAAATCAAAATAGTACAATCACAAAGATCACTTTGAAACGTGTTATATGAATCGAATTCTGATCCTTGCTGCCAAAGGTACTTACGTGAACGTCGTCTTTAAGGTTATTTTGTGAGAGGTCCAAATGCGAAAGCGTGGAGAGATGGCTCGGGTTGTCATTCAACATGGCAGCTAGATACGACACAGTCTTCCCCGTGATCCCGCACTGGGACAAAGCAATGTGCCGCAAGCCGTCCTGGTTGTTTGATAGCCCGGTTAGAATACTAATAGCACCTGGAAAAGACGGAAGTAATCGTTATAATGATGTCATAATGATGCCCTGATATGGCAAACATATCCTACGTTAGCCATTTGAGGACAAAACACTCGAACCCCTAATGATAATAAAAGTTTTAAAGCTAAATTTCTGTTCCGAAAACGGCTAGGTAACAAACTGAAATGAGGAAAACTAAGCTCTATATTATCGATGGAAAAAACGTGTTTTTTATTACTATTATTTTTTAAAGCGTTCATCTCATCTTCCATAAGACCTGCAAGTGCGACAGAGAGCACTGTATAGCCATCTCTTTCCCATACTTTTATTTCTCCGCGGGCAGCGAGTCTGACACGGTTATAGGACCTAACAATATAGGCAGCGTTCTGATCGTCATTCAGACCGTCATTCTGCGCGTTTTGCAAAGGGAACTCGTACATATATACGAAACAGGTTGAAAACCTTCACATTTCTATGGTCACTTACCACCGGGTTCATGAGATGGACCCCAACAGAATAGGCGTGGTGAAGCGTTTTGGGTATGAGTTGTGACTTGCTCTCCAGCATTCCAACTACTCTCAACAAGATGTTGCTTGCTGTTCAAAGTTGAGTTTTCGCGCTCCGGTATCATCCTGATTGTTCTACCTTTTGTTATTAAAACGGAGCCTTTCTTTGCTGGTCTATTTCGGTTTTTAGGATACCGGTACGATTATTATGTCTTTTTTATGCTTTGACAGCGCTGGTAGTCTACGCTTTTCTACAGGTTTCTATCGTTGGATTCGGTTAAACACTATTGCAACTCACATGTTTTAAATTTTTCTACTATTGACTATATTCGCCGAAAACCACTGACTTTACTGTTGTCCCTACTCCCTAGACTGGATGTAGTTCTACAGCCTAATCACAATTAACACTGCAGATTCGATCACAGCTATTTTATAATACTGCTTGTTGATAAAACTGGATCATTGTTGACAAATTCTCCAAAATTCATAACAATATTGTCGTGTAAACAATCTGTAATTTGATTTTCGAATTTTATCATCATGTCAATTTATTTGTACACGTTTAAAAACAACATTTCGTTTTATAATTATAACTAGCGACCCGCCCCGGCTTCGCACGGGTGCGATGCTTATTATACTAATAAACATTCCTCGTTAAGGGCCTAGCGACAGCGGCTCGCAGTTTCGAGGTGCGATTGGCTGTTATTTCATTTCGGGGCGGTTGTTTGAAAGAATAACTATCCAGTGACACGCATAAATACTGTTCGAACACAAATAACACAATAATATAAGGGAAACATGCCCGAATCAGAAATCATTTTGGTATGTTTGGCCTTACGTTTACCTAATACCAAAATGATTTCTGACTCAAGCACATTTCCCTTATAATATTGTATTATTTGTATTCGAACAGTATTTATGCGTGTCACTGGATAGTTATTCTTTCAAACAACTTCCCCGAAATGAAATAAAATGAAATAATAGCCAATCGCACCTCGAAACTGCGAGCCCCTGTCGCCGGGCCCTTAATCACTCTTATTAAAAAAACCTCACCTTTATCCTCGATATGGTTTTGCGTAAAGTCTAGCGTATGCATAGCCGGCGTATGCTTAGCCTTGACTAATGCGTGGCCCAGTCTGGCCGCGTGGTCGTGCCTCAACTGCGCGGCTCGCCAGCTGAGCTTCTGAGGCGGAGGCTTCGCGAGGCGCACCGACCGACACACGCTCTCCCACGCCTCGCCGCTCGCTCTCACGCTGTCCCCGCAAACACCCAGGAACCACGTGTTGTGTTGCAACGCCATAATCAGCGGGATCAAATCTCTGTAACAAAACATTATTTAAGTGCGTTTGTCAAGAAACGACTGAAAAAACAATGACCACTTCAGACTTTAAAAATAAATTGTTTATAAAATACTAGCGACCCGCCCGCGCGCCCCTGCCTCGCACGGGTGCACATATCATGCATGTATTATACATGTAAACCTTCCTCTTGAATCATTCTATCTATTAAAAAAACCACATCAAAATCCGTTGCGTAGTTTTAAAGATTTAAGCATACATAGGGACATGGGGACATAGGTATATAAGGAACAGAGAAAGCGACTTTGTTGTATACTATGCAATGATGATTCATGATTTAAAATGTATGAATGAATATGCCATCAGACTAGGCAAAAAAGCTGAGTCTTGGCTTTTTAACTACACAGACAAAGTCCAGACCACTATCCCCTAAATCCATTGGTTTATATTTAATAATAAATAAATAAATATTTTTCATTCTTTCTTTCCAATAATATTTCACTTCTCCAGTTTTTTATTTTTTATTATGTATTTGTGTTTAATTGTAGTATATTTTAAGTAAAATTGTAACAAAATTTCTGTATATCTATCATTATGTAATGTGTCTGTGTAGTTGAATAAATGTATTTTCTTTCTTTCTTTCTTTTCCATCTAGTTCCATTTCAAAAACATTCCAAAACGTCATTTACAACAACCAAAGGCCTCTAGACGATATTTTGTCGTCAGAGGCGAGGCAACATTTTTCACTAATGCGCGCTCGATAACGCGAAGCTAAATAAACCACGGGCCCACACGGCCTAAGTCCATAATGTTTTTAAAAGACCTTTCAAAAGATACCTCCGCGGAATAGAGAAAATTTCTGTGGATACCTCACTCAATAGGGTAAAATAACACCCTTTACAAAGAGGCGACTCGAACTAAATTATTATCATTAACTTTATGGACCGTGTTACACTAGTTAGTAACTAAAGAAATACCCTTAGGTTACTTAGTACGTAATGTAATGTAAAATTTTTGTAGGTACGTATTGAGTTCTGATCGGTAAACTTACCTTTGATCTAAATGGTCAAAATCCTTTAGATGCAGCATTCGTATGTCGTGTGCTAGATATATCGTGTCAATATCCCATGCGACTTCAGCTCTGCAAATAGCATACAATTTAAGACAAAGTTTACTCTATTTTCAGTAGATTTACGGCGGATGACAGCTGTCGAACATTTTCCATAGATTCCGAAAATAACATAAAACAACTAAGTATGTACCCACTTTTTTCATAAATAAGGTCAGCGATTTGAAAATGTGAGAGCGAGCAGTTGTTGAATAATTACTTAATTTTAAATAATTACTTTTCCTCATGGGCAATTAGTTATATAACTTTTCCTCTTATCCTTTTCCTCATTAAACACTATACAAGTAGTTTCATCCAAGACTGGTCTAGGAAAGGTGAACTTTAAGTGGAAGCTTAATTTGTTTGTAACAAAAGGACATGGCGTTATGTGACAAATTTTATTATTTGACTTCTACTGACCGGTTTTGACAGAATACTATAATAATAAGAACTTTAATAACAATAACAACACTCTGTATAAAGCATTGTTTATACAAAATTCTGCCTTTATAATTGACAAGATAACAGATATGGCTACATAACTTTTTTTAATACTACTTTCTAGAAGAAGCCTATAGGCCAGCTGATATTAAGTGGTAACCATCACAAACATAAAACACAAAAGTTTTGCAAGTCACGCTATAGGATCGTCCCTACGATGCACTGCCATGTGTCCGTCAACTTGAAGCGTGCAGATGTTAAGGCTCATGTGCCTGTTTTGCCAGCAACCCCAACCCTCAAAACCGAAACACAGCAACGCTGCTTGGAGGCAGATAAAGGCATACCTGAACGGAGTTTGGCACAAGTCACACATGGCTGCATACTGGTTCGAAAAGTCACCGCAAGTCGAATGTTTCCTTGTACCGCTCACTTGCGGCAGCGGAAACGGTAAATTGACCTGAAAATTATTAACAAGTGTTAATTTTTATACGGAGACTATTCAGTTAATTTAGCTAATTGTAAATTGTACTGTCTGCAAAATTAGTCACGAATGAGTTCAATTGATAGCGTTTTTACAACCCTGTGCTACGGCTGGGTTAGTCATATTAGAATCAGAATTAGCTTTAGGACTTTGATCTCCAGGCACGGTGGATATCCGCCAGATATCTTTATACCGAGTACCAACTTGAAGTTTGAGGATGTATGGGGCAGACAGAGGCACGTCCGAACATTACATTTGCTAAATTACGTTCGTGTGGCCTCAAACTTAGTGTAACCGACATAGAACCTAAAAAGTAAATACTAAAACAAGTATCAAATACTCGTAAGGATGCTTTTTGAACACCAAAGGATAGGCCAGTACTCAAAAGCACTAATAACCAACACTGTGATCAACCATCAAACTGCCAAGCATGGCGACTATGCCCATGTCCAGCACTGGGTGGACCATGCTGATGATGATGATTATTATTATTACTATTAAAAATAAACGTTGTGTACCTACTGCTGTTGTAATATCCCAATAAATTGTAGCTGCTATTTAACTGATACGAAATGAATTTTATAGTATTTTTTCCTTGTTTGCGATGTGGTAAGGATATGGTAGGTACCTTTGATATAATGTCCTCCATGGCAACATTTGGAAACAGATCGTCGAACGCAGCACTCAGTGCATGTAACACGTTTAAAACTCCATCCGGCGACCCTTCCTCGCCTGGAAGATGTAAAATTAATTAGCTTACGCCACGTGCTAGACGCCCTAAAATAAATATTGTTGGACTTTCCACAAAGCAAAATCTAGCCCCTAATAGGTACGATGAAATATAACAACATCGTTGTCTAGCCCTAAACTAAGCCAAAGCTTGTAATATGGGAACCAGACAGCTGATACACTACATAAATATACTTTTTTTGTAATACATACTCAATTTATAATACCCAGACAGAACCAACATATTCATCACATAAATGTTTGTTTTCGTTGGAATCGAACCCACAGCCTACAGCACAGAAGGCAGAGCTATTACCTACCGGCTGTGAAGGGTGACCGGCGGATATGGAGGGAGGCCTTTGCTTGGGACACTAATAAATAAATAAATAAATAAATAATGCTGGACAGTCCACACAGCGCCATCTAGCCCCAAAGTAAGCTACTCAATGCTTGTGTTATGGGTACTAGATGACTGATATATTTAATACATTATATATTTACATAGATAGATATTTTTTATTATACATAAACACCCAAACCAACGGAACAAATTTCTGCAGATCGTACACAAATTTGTTCCGAGGCGGGAATCGAACCCGCAACCTCTTGCGTCGCAGGCGGACTCTCGCCCGCTGCGCCACAGAGGTCGTCAAACTACTACTCACACTCACTCACTCACACTATAGGATAATGATAATTATATTTGCATTAACTTAGAAGTGTGACAAAATAGCCTAAGTTAAAAATATATTTAATCTTAGAGCGAAGGCTAATGACTATGACAAACAACCACACGTATTTAACGGAG
The DNA here is from genome assembly GCA_963576535.1 of Plemyria rubiginata. Lineage (NCBI taxonomy): Eukaryota > Metazoa > Arthropoda > Insecta > Lepidoptera > Geometridae > Plemyria > Plemyria rubiginata. The sequence continues at coordinate 6,753,944 of OY754917.1, read as the reverse complement.
TAATAGTGGTAAAAGTTTCTTTCTGAAGACCTTGTGTGGGGAAGTACTATGCCTATTTAGGTTTAAAGACATTTATTCTCATAAAAACAATACATAGTTCACTTAAAATGAGATAAGAATGGCGATGTTATAGGTACCTATAACAGTATATTTTTGCCTCTGGATGGCTGTCGGTTCTTGGTACGATAAGTTAGGTAGGTACATTTATGGCTGCAGTACAGCTGTTGCAGGTTACAGTGTGCGGACGTGTTTATTGAGCTTTGACTTGAACGAGTGAATGTTATCGCATTCTTTAATGTCATTAGGTAATTACCTAATGACATTAAAGAATGCGATAACATAATGCAACAACAGAATCGACAACACTGAAAGAAAGAACAATAACGAACAATATTATTTGAAGGAGTACAGCTATACAACCAATTGATTGTATAGCTGTACTCCTTCAAATAATATTGTTTTCTTTCCGTAGTTAGTTCGTACTTTATTTAAATGTAGCTTATGTTTATTTCTGAGATTGTGCATATTAGTTTTTTTGTGTAATTGGATATTTGATTGTATTGAATTATTTAAAATGTTTTGAATAAGGACGCAAGTGGAATATACACACATCAACATCGTTTAGGGATATTTTGTATAAAGTTCTTGAACTCTAAAAATACTGGCCGGTTTTAAAATCTTTTGAAGAAACCTTATTTTTTAGGCCTTTTTGAATGATTCCAAATTTGAATTTGAACAAATGAATAAAAAACAAAAGATTTGCGCGACATTGCTATAGCGAAGGTCGAAAGTTACAATTTATCTTCCATAGTTTATGGTATTTTTTTGTGTAAAATTGAAGTTTTAAAACACGTTATCAATTAATTTCGATTTTATACTACTAAATGCATCATGCAGCGGCGCCATTTAACTAGAGATAAAATGTTAAGGGCAGTAGGTATGCTCCAAGCTGGGGCTACTCAGCTGAGTGTTGCTGAGGAGATTGGGACAAAACAAAACGTGATCTCAAGGTTATGGTCACGTTATCGTGCTACCGGTGAAGTGGCTGAAAGACACCCAGGCGGGAAGCGCATAACCACCCAGCGACAAGACCGATTTTTGCAAGTTTCCGCTAGAAGACAACCAAATGTTACGGCAATGCAGTTGGTTCAAAGGCTCCAGCCAGAGCACCAGTTGCTGGTGAGTGACCAAACTGTGAGAAGACTGCATGAAGCCAACCTTCATGCTCGCAGACCGCTTCGTACTCCAGCACTACGCCGAGGAAATCGTGGACGAAGATTAGAGTGGGCTCGTGAACATTTGCTCTGGGAAGAGAACCAGTGGTCTGCGGTGCTGTTTACCGATGAGTCCCGATTCGGTTTCCATCCCGATTCAAGAAGAGTACGTGTATGGCGAGTTCCTGGTCGTGAGAGCCGTCTGCAACACCCTCAGGAAGTCCATCCATACCGCGGTGGGACAGTTATGGTATGGGCGGGAATACGTATTGATGGAAGAACAGATCTCGTTTGGATCAGAAACACCATGACCGCTGAAAAATACCGTAACCAGGTGCTAGTACCAATAGTCTACCCGCATCGACTACAAATGGGCCAAGAATTCACGCTCATGCACGACAATGCCCGTCCGCACACAGCGCGAGTGGTGACCAGCTGGCTGCAGGAGCACGACATGTCGGTCTTAAACTGGCCTGCGCAATCGCCAGACCTAAACCCCATAGAGCATGCATGGGACATGCTCCAAAGAAGGGCTATGAACCATTTTCCTGCAAACATCGCGACTGAAGAGCAACTTTTTTTGCATCTTAGCAGGACCTGGGACAATATCCCGCATCAAGACTTTGATAACTTGATTCAAAGTATGAAAACCCGTTGCAGGACCGTTTGCAACGTCATGGGTGGTTTTACTGACTACTGATTTTTCGTATAATTGCAAAAACCAGGAAATTTCGCATAGTTTTGCATTTTTTTTAAAAACACAACATCCTACCTAAATGTAAATTTTTTTCATATTTTGTTTTTTATTGAATAAAATTTTATTTACACAATAAAAATATTTATATTGTATTCGAAGGTCTAGTCTACTAAACGGGCTTTTCAAAAATATATACATACATGTTGCATGTTATTTATAACAATTTTTGAGTAAATATGAAATATCCCTAGACGATGTTGATGTGTGTATATAAATTTGGTGCAAGTTTAATAGATTTGTTCGTTCATATAATTGTTTAGTTGGCGTTAAGTAATTATAGCAATGAAGTACTGTAATTATTTTATTTTGTGTTCTTTGCTAGGGGTTAAGGTTTGTTATAGCGGCGGTATATTTCTATCGTAAAGCTGCGTTGTTGTGTTTCGGTTTGAAGTGCGTGGTTGCCAGTGAAATCAGGCACATGCATGATTCATTTATATGCCTCAAGTAAATTAACGTACATTATAAATTAGATAATGGTATAAACAAGTGGTACAGAAAACCAAAATGTATGCCAATCGAATCACTTAAAATACTCCATAAGGCCTGAAGGCCCTGATCGGCGATCGGTCTTAAGGCTCGTCGGTAAAGCTCGAGTCCTTATGGCGACGACGACAGACAGACTAGAGCTTTACCAACGAGCCATAAGACCACGGTTTTACTCGCTCGTCGGCTGAGAGAAAATTCTTTATCGTACAAATAAAACAAAATGTATGCTGGATAGCATTATCTACCAACTAACCGTGCATCTTTCTTTCCTCATATCTAACCTGATTATACAAAAGGAGGAAAATAGGAGGCCTTGAGTCACAGCCTCACACGCAGCGGTAGGTAAATAAATTCGTTGACTGCTGATTAGCACACAATAGAGGAACTTACCTATAAGTATGGACAGCGGTTTGTGTTCGTGTATTAGCGTTATCGACAAGTGGTTTGGCTTTTTGCTTTCCAATGCCTCTATTTCCATCAAGTGGAATCCATTGTCGATCTGTAGAGGAATATGTACAAATATTTTAAGATGGTCTTTTTTTTAACTTTCTAAATAGAAAGTTAAAAAAAAGAGAAAAGGGTAACTTTCAATTTTTTTTACCGATCAAAAAAAGGACTTTTTTATGTTTGTTCCACATAACTGTTTACTGAGTGGACCGATTTTGATAATCCTTTTTTTAATCGAAAGCTTGTCTTAAGTGGTCCCATTTAAATTTGAGTCAGACCTGACGAGAAGTTTCTTAGTTTAGTGTATGAGTGGATTTTACAGTGCATTGAAGTCGGGTTTTTCATGAAAAAGTTATCACATTTTATCTCATCTAAGTCTATCTACTATATCTAGTGAGGCTTCGCTCGCAATGTATCACATAATAAAAATTGACTCCACACAAAAATTGCTAACCATGCATTCGCATGTCAAGCAGTAGAATTACGTTTGTATGTCAGTGTTGTCGATTCAAACTAACCTAATCTGACAGCTCTAAAATAATAGCCGTCCTTGTTGTTTCGGTCTATTAGAATGGGATGGCAATATTTTTAGTGCTGTCAAATTAGGTTAAGTTAGGAAAATTAAACAACAGAATTGGCACCAGTGTCTCCATCATGCCGGAATCATTTATTTTTACCACCACACAAACAAATTCACGTGTAGAAGCTAGATATTTCTAAGCAGGAAGCAAAGCAATACAAACTTTTTTAGTAGGTGGCTCAGATTACCGGTTAGGCAAACTGTAGTTGCCGAAAATAAGCATTATATGCGTAGACGCCACTTGTCAGACCAGTAAAGCTATTCATAGGAAGTTATGTCAATTCTCTACATGAATGTTCCACTTCATCAAATAAAAGTAATAAAATCTACTCTACCTATAGGATGCATCCATGCTTGAAATTATAGACACACATATTGTAATGGTACAAAAGATAGGCTGTATAGTATTGAATCATGGGTGTAATAAAAAATCATTGATTTCATTGAATTGTTGGCTTTGGGGGCAATATACTTGACCCTTAGTGACATATCCAACATTAGGCATAGCACAGTTAGAACAATCATTATAAAAGGATAGCCAGAAGTAACTAAATGCTAAAATTCATAAAAGGTAGAATTTGGAAAGTTTATAATAATCATGAGTGTAATTAGGTACTAATCCAATCCTGTGCACCTGTTGGCAGTAAGATTTTTCCTGTGCAGACTCAAAGACCCCTGTAACCCTTTAGGGGTTGAATTTTGGGAATCTCTTAGGGTACCTATGCCAGAAATTTACCACCCAAAATCATAATCCTAGGACTGTTCATGGATTGTCTGTCAGTCGGTAACACATGCATATAGTCCCTAAGACAACTTTGAGAATTTTATTGCTAAAGAAGTGTTTTTGCTCTGCGGTTAAAATGACACATAGCTTAAATTTTCAGTTACAATATCTTTTTCTAGTATTTATGATCAGCAAATGACTAACTACCTAACTACAATATTTAAATTGAAAAATAATTACCTTTGGTGGGACTTTTGCTGTTGTTATGAATATACGGTATGCTGTCACAACCTGAAAAAAGTGTTTTAAATAATAATGTTCTTTTTCTTGTCAGATTCAGATCTTTATTTCAATAAAATACTCTTTGTTGATAATCCTACTACTATTATAAACGCGAAAGTTTGTAAGTATGGATGGATGTTTGTTACTCTTTCACGTTGGAACAGCTGAACAGATCTGGATGAAACTTGGCAGAGATATAGTCTGGAATAGCACATAGGCTACTTTTTATCCCGTGGGAATACCGGGATTAAAATGTGCGCGGGTGAAACCGCAGGGCGCAACTAGTAATAAATGAAAGACTCAATTAGATAAATTGTTTTGTTAATTACAGGCAAATAGTAATGAATATTACTAATTTATTAAAAAAAAGTTATTTATAAAGCCAAGGATTCTAGCCATTTTATTAAATCATGGGTTGCTTTGTTTTAACTGTTTCAAGTTTCATCATATTTGCAAGGTACCTAGTTGATTGATATAGATAGATGAAAGAACAACAGTGCCACAGTCAATTGAATTGATTCTATTTTGGTCTAGAATTGACCACAATAATACACTGTGGGTGTTTGTATCCACAGGGAGTAGGTACAAGCACATAAGCATCTGTAGTTTTATACAGACTGGCATATGAGATTGCTAGACACACCTAATGACTCATGTCACTGTAAAGAACTTATCAATAATAATGGACAGTTTAGTGGTAGGTACCTACTGGTTCTAAATTTATTTAATTTTAATTAATTTCTAACAATGTTTTTGTCTTTATGAAGCTATAAAAGTACCTTTTAGTGAATTATATAAGTACAAAGGTAAACATTTGATAACAGAACAATAAATGAGTATTTCTCAAACAAAATGTACGTAACGAAAAAGGAAAAAGTACTTTTACATAACTTTTCCTTTTTTGTTACGTACATTTTGTTTGAGAAATACTCAAATATAAATCAATATTGGTGCTTTCCACACAGCACTATCTAACCCCAAACTGAGCCAAAGCTTGTACTAAGGAAACTAGATAGCTGATATAATACATTTACATACTTTTTTGTGAATACAAACTTTTAATTTAAGGTAAACAGCCAGCATTGTTGTTTTTATAGAAAATTTTACCCATATTTAAACTCTTACCAACACTCTGTTGTCCACTTTATCACCTCTTGATTCCATTCGAATAAAGGTTTTATAAAGAATTTTAACTTTCTTTCCAAGGACATTGCTAATCCCATCTGAAAAGTAGGTAGTAAATCTAATGAGTAAAATAGGAAAAAAACTATCAAAAAAATAAATAAGCTGCCTACGAAGCAGCTTGCTTGTTGTTGCTATAATCGCTTCAGGATTTTACTTAATAAATCTTAGAAACATAAATAAAAAGGTACTTGCCGTTCAATTCAGTAGAAATGTGAGATTTTATTGACATTTTTGCAATTTTCTTGAGTGTCATTACTTCAGATGATAATATCAAGGGACCACACGTTCATGCTATTTTGCATGAAATTAATATCAAATGATGGACATGTAAATTAATCATTTTCCAGTCTAATATATTTTGTAAATCAAGAAGCACAAAACCACAAAACAACAGCAACCATCCGCGCACGAGCGAGCGAGCGATAAAAAATAAAATGTACTACCCAGTGCTGCCAACGAAAATTTTTAGGCGGCCGTGTACGTGAGATAAAAAAGCCGTTTAAAAGGAAAATGACAACGGTGGGCCCGGCCACCGCACCGTGTCACTGCTTAAAAAAGTAAAATGTTTTAATCAATGTTTCTAACATAAATAGCGCTATTTAGGTAAAATTTGCACTTTCAATTAAAAAAAAAAAAAAAAACACATTTTCATAAAAAAAAATTCCAATATTTTTTTTGTCTTTTTTTTGTAGGTACATAGAGGTTTAGATGGTGGGTTCTCAGCAATCATTTTTACTGTTGTTTCTTTTCTACATTATAACTGCCGTCCTCTCGAACTACTGTCAAGCAATATTTGGGTGAGTGGGACAGCAATATTTATACGACCGTAAAATTTTGTGCATCGGAGTAACGTCATAAAAACTATTCAAATTGACTATTTACCGTAGAATTTGCAAAAAGCAGTCGAATCTGCTACGGCCACGAGGATACGGCCGCGGCCGTAGGCCGTGGATTTCGTGATTCTTTGGTCAAAAAGCCGTGGAACACAGTGATTGCCGTAGCATTGGCAGCACTGCGTAGGTCGGTTGTCATCGTCTTGTATTCAAATTCCTTGGTCATCGTGTAGTCCTTGGATCTTAGAGCATTTAGAACGGGAGTTGCCAAGCGCTACTTTTAGTACTAAAATCTTTCTGCCGGTTTTCGCGGGGGGCGAGGTAGTACGGTACAGAACACATTTACATAATCACGCATACTAATGCAGAAAAATTAAGCGTCCCTATAAACGCACACGCAAGTAAAAGCTGTACACCAACACAAAAACAATAACACAATTAAAGAATTACTGTTGTTACACACTAACACAAAAAAGTAGTGATGGGTTGTAAAAAGACCGACAAAATGAATGATTTCATATGAATGAAATCAGGGTGGTTCAAAATCATATACTTTTCCTTTTTTTTAACCGACTCCAAAAAAAAGGAGGAGGTTATCAAGTCGGCTGTATGTTTTTTTATGTTTGTTACCGCATAACTCCGTCATTTATGAACCAATTTGAAAATTATTTTTTGTCTGAATCTGAAACTATACCCTATAGTAGGCGTCTTCAACCTTTTTTAGTGCAAGGGCCAAACATCGATTTCACATCGTCCGAAGGGCCACAACTTTTCACGACACTTTATCACCTTATCAATAAAATAAAAGACACATAATTTCAAATTTCAATAATCTTTATTGGTGCCCGCGTGCCGCAAGAAATTAGCTGGCGGGCCACATGAGGCCCGAGGGCCGCAGGTTGAAGACCCTAGCCCTATAGTTTCAGATTGGTCCCAAAGAAATTTCACCAAAATCCGTTGAGTAGTTTGGCTTTTAAAATTAAATTTCGTATTTTTTACAAGCTTTTATCTAACTTGCAATGTACTATACGTCGGCAATGTATTTAGTTAGTTCGGAGAACCACTTCCTCTATCCTACGGAGTTGAATTTTTGCAATGACGATGATAATGCATTTTATGGTAGGTATGCATAACCACAACGGACATCCAGGTTTGGCTCCAGATAAAGGAACTCTTCAACGGTCAACAGGACAGGCACGAAATTTTACGCATTCTATTATTATATTGTTGTATTTATTATATTGTGTACGCATTCTATTAGGATAGCCGGTTAGAAGATCCACTATGACAGGCTGCTGCACTCAAGAATGGCTCCTAATGAGAGAACTCTTCAACGATCAACAGCACAGTCACGAAATGTTGTGTACGGACTCTATTACGATAGCCGTTTAGATGATCCACCATGACAGGCTGCTGAACTCAAGAATGACTCCTAATGAGAGAACTCTTCAACGGTCAACAGCACAGTCACGAAATTTTGTGTACGCATTTTATTAACGATAGCCGGTTATAAGTTCCACCATGACAGGCTGCTGAACTCAAGAATGACTCCTAATGAGAGAACTCTTCAACGGTCAACATCACAGTCATGAAATTTTATGTACGCATTCTATTAGACGACGACGACGGCGACGACGATAAAAAAGTAGCCCATGTCCCTCTCCAGCTAACATACTACAGCTATACAAAAATCACGTTTATACGATTCTGCGTTCAAAAAGTACAAAGCAAATAGCAATAAACCAACGACAAATAACCAACGATAGCACAACTAAAATTATAAGGGAGCTCCATAAAGCGACGTATTGAAGGCAGAATGACAGAGACAGTTTTTGTAGAGTCCAATACTGAACCTCCTTTTTTTTAAATCGGTTAAATATGGGTACAAAAAACATCGCATTTTATTCTAATTTTACGTTCATTCCATCATTCATTCAATCGATTTCGCTCAACTAGTCCCCACACTACGCCTTCTACCAAGGAATATAAATTCACCGACACCTCCTACCAAGACGTTGGCGTCGTATTAAAACTGTCGTAACTGGTATTCCATTAAATATAAATTAAACGTAATTACAAAAACAATTGACTAAAATATCAATTACTTGTGATAGGAAATACCGTGTTCCCTAAAGTTTGATGTCTCTGATCTCCTTTTACACCGAAATACCGCACAATTCACCATTTTTACTGAGCACTACTTCGCGACACGAAACGACAACTAATGGCCGCGCGGTGATAGTGAAGTAGTTTTATATAACGTACATGGCCAAGTCGCGTCTTATGGCCGGCAGAGGGGTACGCCTTGCGTTAACATCTCCAGTTCTAAATGCTCTAAGCACGACACTGCCATGCTGTCATGTCGTCGGTCGTGGGTCGTGCGTGTTCTTGGATGAAGTCAAGGAATTTGAATACAATGAAGTATTCTTCTTAGTGCGTATTACTCCCCTCCCAGTCACTCAGTCACTGTCCTGTCATGTCAGTATCATTTCATGTCTGTCACTGTCAGTACATCATACGTTTAGCAAAAAAATAGCTTTGTATTTTCGTATTTTCTGATATTTTCAGATTTTTCAGTTCAGTTGTTTCGTACGTGTTGTATTGAATTTGAATGTGAGTGTTTATACAAATGATAAAGTAAATTGTTCTGTCTATCTAGTACATCTAGGTTTATAAACCATGAACAAAAACTACGAGCGTTGTTCCCATTGCAATCGTCGTAAGTGGCTTGCTACAGGCTGCCTTCGCAAATGGATAAAGCCCAATGCAATAGAATGTAAACACTTACAGCGAAATATCGATAGCAAAAGAGATTTTGACGATACAGATTTTGTGAACGAGGTTTTTTTGTCTGATCGTAAAGTTGCAGTTAGCACTAGCAAGTTTGTGAAGTTTTGGAAGAACAAACTCTTTCTTACTGGCAGCGTCAGATCCCTTCAGAGATATTTTGGTCATGCTAACGGTGGAGATTACATTTGCAATCTCAGTAAGGGTGGTGATCCCTCCACATCATCAGATAAACTAATTGTGTCAAACATAGGCCATGAATCCAGGATGGATGATATGTACAAGCAGGCAGCTAAGTGCAATCATTCAGATGGCCATTTAGTTCTACGTGGTCATCACCATCATACATCAATTGAGACATGTGCTATCTACTGCCAGCTATCAAAGTAAGTACCTGTTATCTACATTTTCATAATTCCTCAGATATGTAAAGTTTGTTAATTGTTTATTAATGTGGTTGATGAATGAATACTAGCTTTAAGAGCCTTTTTTAAGTAATAGTAGCTTTAAGAACTTGATTGACCAAACTCTGATAAAGCTTTATGGAAAATTAATTTAATGAGATATAAACTGCTTCCCATCAGGTGGGTCATATGCTTGTTTGCTACCTTGGTAGTATAAAAAAAATATACATAACATGAATAGGTACACTCTTAATTTCGAATTCAATAAACAATATACCTACCTACCTGATTTGGAACTAGTTAGTATGTGACTAATGTAATACATAATAACAAATACTAAATAATTGAGGGAATTGGGAATAAGCAGTTCAAGTGGCTAATGTAATATTATGACAGCATAAAGCTGAACAACCAATTTTGTTGTCATTTGCAATATTATTCTCTCTTTATACCTATTTCCCTAATGTTTTTGTGACAAAATAAACATTTTGATTTATTACATTGTCTTTCCTGAATCAAAAATTCCTGGTCAATTCATTCCAGTGGATCAGACTTACTGAATTGTTTCTAAAGATTGAATAAAGACTACCTATGTCTATGTCTAATGAGTGTTACCTTATGTTATATTCTGTCAGTATTCTATTCACACATAATTTATCATGGATAATTTTCAGACATGGTTGGTACTGGGGCAGTGTCACATCAAGCGAGGCTGAAGAACTATTAGCTGGACAACATGACAATGTATTCCTTGTGAGAGATTCAAATGATTCCAGGCACATACTCTGTGTCTCATTCAGATGTGTGGGACGCACATTACATGCTAGACTAAGACATGCCAATGGTCTCTTTTCTCTGAACAATGAGACATTTGTGCCAGCTAATAGAATATCAGAGCATTGTGCTGCAGTGGATGTTAAGTCACACCTTTTTGAGATGCCTGTTAAATTAGCTAGACCTCTAAACAGGTCAGATCATATTTTCTGTAATACTGTTTCCAGTACTTACCTACATGAATGTTCAATCAACATCCTCTTTTGTTAGAAATGGTTATCAATACTCTTTTCATATGTTTCAGATTTGCCAGACTGGATTCTTTACAAATGATCTGTAGATTTGTTATACGCCACACAGTAACAGCCAATGCATGGGACAAGTTGCCACTCCCTCCAAACCTGATCAGATACATAGAAATGGGCAGTGATTACATAGTGCCCTCATAACCGACTGAATATTGTGCCTTCTAATATCTACATTATCATTATTGTAAGTCCTATAACCTGTTAAGGTGTATTTATTTTACAATGAAACAGGCCCAACATGGTTCAAATAGTAGAAACCTAATTGATCTCATTACAATTCCCAAGTGTTAAAATGCATTTGTACTTGAGTAAAAATTAAGCCCATGTTAACAAATATATGCCAAAGTGCCGGTTTTATTGTAATGTGAACAGATCTTTACTGTTACCTATTACTATGTATGTAAATTGTTTATAAATTTTATACTGAAACAAATATTTTAATAAAGATTAATAAATTTCCTGAAATTTCTGCTATTTAGTTTTTAATTGTAACATAACCTAGGCTCAATGAAAAGTATGGGTAATTTGAATTTATTGTGTCAGTAGCACCTACCTAAATGTGCCTACTAAATAACTATTCACAACACAGGCATTTTACTAAGAAAATAAAACTTTTATGAATAATGCAATCACTATTTATTAAGCAGAAAACTTACCTAAAATACTATAATTTCACTAATAAAAATAATAATTTATTTACTTCAATGTATTGACTCCAAGGATGTTTTTGGCCTGTAAAGATATTTTTTTTATGATTAGGAATAAACACTACAATATACAGTATTGTTTTTGCATATTTGCTTTTCACATTATTTTACTGAATTCTAAAATACATACCGTTACAAATGCTGCACTCAGAGTGGATGGTGCTGCTGCTACTGGGTTCAGGTTCAAGGCTGCCTGTATCAACTGAGCATCTCTTATTCTTGAAGACACAAAGCTTCTTGTGCCAGTTTTGCCTTGGGTACCATCTGTGAGGTAGAACAGCTCTGATGTTTTGTAGATCCCAGCTAATCCCACTCTTCTCACATACCAGTTGAACTGCAAAATATGTTTGTAGAAAATAATTCTTGCAACCATTATATTCTTTATTTCACCATTCATCCCTATCTTATGTTTTGGTTTATGTTGGAATGAAACAAAATAACTTCTGTGTCAGCTTCTGGTGTTCAAAATCATATTTAAAATTGTACATTAACTTACATCTACACTTCTATCTCCTGAATGATAGCAAATATCATCGACAAGAGATAATAAAGTTGCCAAGCAATTTGGGACATTGTTTGGAAGGGTCTGGATAGCCATTGCTTTGGGCCAGGTACTCCTGAAACAATTTATAATAATAATTTAGAAATGGACAGAGTAGACACCTTCCCATTTATGTAGCTTCCGAGTGACAAGGTAACTTACTTGTATGGTTCAATCATGAGTAATCTAGACATGATTGCATTTTCAATAAACTTAGCTGGTACTTTTGACTCCTTCAATTCTTCCTTGGGCCACTGTAATCAATAAAAAATTTTTTAAATAAAAAACTAATTTTTTATTTAAAAAAACTATCAGAAATTGTATGCCACATCACTTACCATTTTCATTTGTGCCACTAAGTCTTCATTACATCTGACATTAAAGTAGTGAACTAGATCTCCTCCTCCATTAGGAAACAGTCCATGTGTGATACTAGGATACCCAGCTGCCTTAGCTCCAGCACTCAAAGACTCCACTGACCATCCACTCTTTGGTACAAATTCTAAAGCTTTTCCCAGAATCTGATTCTTTACATTTTCTTCATATTGTTGCTCATCTTTTTCTATTGAAAGAGCAGGCACCTTTACTTCCTTTTCAATATTATTTTGGCAGTAATGTCTGAATATCCTTTGAGTATCATTGAATGGGACAGCAGTTGCAAGTGGCAGATTTATTCTACGGGCAGCTCTTAGTGCTGTTGACAAAAGTAAATAATACTAGGTTTTGTTAATCTATTTGAAATAAATTTATTTTCAATATTATGTAAGTAAAGTTATTAAATAATAGGTCTTGTAAAAAAAATCTTAACAGTTTTGCAAGATATTATAATAAATCTTTAAAAACATTGCATACAGCTAACTTTATTATTATACCATGTGTTGTTACATGTTACACATGCCAAGCTTAAAATACCTTATAAAGTAGGCACACAAGGAATTTAACATGTAGGTGCTAATGATTATTCATGAATTCAGTAAGTCTAGCTACAAGATACTCAATCACATCAAAACCATTCAGTGCAGATTGTATAATTTCTTTCTTTTTTTCTGTTGGTATTGAGTCCAGGATATTCCCTCCAACATTAAGTTGGACACTTTCTTCAGGAAGATTTTTGCCTTCTTGTATTTCCATGAGTTTGGCTTGATAGTGAGCTCTTGACATCTTTAAAGCTGTTCTCAGTGTCTCTAAGTATTCTGTTTCTATTGTTGAGAATTGGTCTTTGATTCCAGTAATATTGTTCTTGTCTTTCAATACTAAGTAGGTCAAGAAGTTTAGGACAGAAATAATTTGGTCTGCTAGCTCCATCAAGTCTGATTCAATACCATGTGGTAAATTACTTATCAATCTGATAATACTTAGCAACTGTGTGCCAGTGAAACACTCATGAATTACAGGCTCTTTGTAAGACTCGTGCAGTGCATTCTTATACTGTGTTATGGCATAACCAATCAATCCAGAATGGTTTGAACCATTTATCAGGTATTTGATGATCATCACTTTACCTTTATAGTCAAACTTTTTAATATAATTTCCTATACTATTTAAACCATCTAATCGTATGGATGGATAACTTGAGTAAACAGTTACATTCACCAAACCTTTAATCAAATTGCAATGGATGGAAGCAGAAAGGAGTGAGTGTGATGTGTTATCAGCTAAACGGCTGGTCAGGGCTTTACAAGTGGCCATTGCCTTCATCAAGGGTCCATATTCTGTATAATTCAAAAAGTGAATGACTGTAAGCATTACCGTTTTGACCACATATTCGGTGCTATACACTTGTGGTACAGCAGTGTCTGGAATATCAAAATGGCCAGAGTATATGACATAAAACAACCCTGACAATGTTGTCATGTTGATTTTTTCTCTATGTTCATAGGGTGCCAATTCTCTGTCATTCGAAATCTTGGTCTTCTTTGAGCAGACCTCTATTTGATCCAAAAATTTAAGTAAATCATTTTCCAATTTGAAAATATCTAGAACAATTTGTATACAAACCAACCTTGCTTCACTTTTTTCATTAATATTTGGATTCATATCAAAATAAATTAAAGGCTTGCCCAGAAGGCTGATCAGAAATGCTGCTATTATTTGTTTAGCTTGAAGATTTTTTATTTCCATTACCAGCAATTCATCAATGAATACTCTATAGAAAGATGGTAGCATTGCATAAACTCTAGTTACCCTTCTCATGTTTGGGTCACTGTCCATCAGTTTGCACTCATCACCTTCTAGTTTATGTTCTGTTACAGGTATATTTTCAATATAGGTAGATATTGAATTAAAACACCACTCTAAAGATCTTCCTCGTTTTGAGGAAAGTTTTATCAGAAGCTTTTGCAATGGAGGCAATACTAATCCAAATTGAGCATCATTCTTAGCTAGTTCAATGCGCTCGATGAACTCTAGAAGGGCTTCTTCAGGAGAACACTTTTCTATTATGATTGTTAGTAGTTGTTCACAAGCACCATAGAGAGATGGTTTGAGGACAATAGTATCATCTTGTATTTTATCAATAACAGCACCTATCAAGTCCCAGCAATGATCCTTGAAAAGGGGTTGTAATTTCTCAACATTCGGAACGGCTAGGGCTTCTTTGATTTTCCCTGAATCCAGTAATGTTGAAATTAGATTGATAATATTGATTTTTTCCGCCATAGTGTGAACTAAACACTAGAGTTCTGAAATTTAATAGTAATGTAAGATCGTCAACTGTTACTGTTCATCGATGCTGCGTGCAATGCAAGTTAAAAAAAACTCACAGCCGGGTTTTGTACATGATGATGTCGGTGAAATCACAATTGTTTTTTTACTTACAGTGAAGAATTCTAGGTAGTTTGCTCATACTGGGTTCCAATGTATTTTGCAAAAATATTGCACTCCTTTGCAACGTTCTAAACTATCTAAACAAAATCTTCGTCGTAGTATCGTCAAGGAAAGGAAATAATACCCAAGCAAGCCAGCCAAAGAGAATGTAAAACTACGAGAAGAGGCGGGACTTAGTAAGAGCCAATGAGAGCCAATGGGATCCTTTTACATGGCACTTCAATACCAACACAACGAATATGTACGTCAAACAACAACAGTTTTACCAACCTATCAGCCTAAATAGTGCTGCGCGATGGCCCTCGCTTTCATATCGATATCGATAAAATATGCGAGATCGAAAATGAGGTTATTTTCGTATTCAAAATTTTGATCGAGTCCACGTCTAAGTCCAACCTAGGTTTTTAAGTCCTAGGTTGAACTTAAATATGGATCTGATATGAAACAAAAATCTTTTTTCATTATTACATTTAATTTTTAGCCGACAAACCTGTACATAAAACAAAAAATAAAATAAACATTGTACATAATATTCCTTTTTTTCATATAATACGATGTTTAGTTTAGCAGGATGGACACTCAGCAGCAGCAGTAGGCTTGACATATTCTGTAACATAGTATTAATTTATTAATTTCCAGTAGCTCTTTAAAGAAAGCAAAAGATCCACTATACACATTATAACTACAAGAATGGCTCACCCACTTTCGTGGCACAAAATTTTACCTATAGCATAAGTATAAAAGACTAGGCAATTCACGTCATATTCTAGAAAAGGTTATAAATTAAAATAACAGTATCAAAAAATATACCTACGCTTTTTGGGACTCCCAGTTGTCATCTTTAGCATATTATGTAGTTTTCACTCAGGTATATTCTGTAACAAAATTTCTTTTTTTTTATTTTCTTTTTAACTAAGTATAATAGATAGAGACACAAGAATTTTATTCTGAGTTGTGTTTGAATTTTATCTTTCTAAAAAACACATAAAACGAGGTCAAAGTCAAAGTCAAAATATGTTTATTCAATAAAATCACAAGGACCATCTTGAACCGTCTTAAAACTAGGTGACTCTAGTGCCAGTTCCACGCGACCAACACCGAGAAGAACAGGCAACAAACTCGGCTTGGTATCTATCGCTCTTTTATATGATCCTCGTTACAATGTAATAAAATACCTACACTATTGAAGCTATATAATACAAAGTAATCTAACAGAAAAGGAAAAGTAAACAGATTCATAAAAGAACACACGCTTCAAACCAATAATACTAATACATAAGTAAGAAGTGTAGTAAGTCAAACAACAATGAAAAAAAAAATCTTTTTTTAAATAACATAATAGTAAAGACATTGCAGATATGTTAGCCGTCGATGGGCAGAGCGACCGGGACATCAGGCCACGCACTTTTATCATTAATATAACTATCTATAGTATAGTAAGCTTTCCTTATCAGATAATTCTTAATGTACACTTTAAATTTTTTAATAGGAAGCCCAGTGACACTTTCTGGAAGTTTATTATAGAAGTGTATACCGTTCCCCATGAACGAGCCATTTACCTTTTGTAATCGAAATTTCGGAATGCATAATTTATTTTTATTTCTAGTGTTAACGTTATGTGCGTCACTCTTTTTCTTAAAGCTACCTATGTGTTTATGAGTGTACAATAAATTTTTAAAAATATACTGTGAAGTTACTGTGAGAATATTAATTTCCTTAAAACGCTCCCTCAATGAGTCACGTGGTTTCATTTTATAAATGGCACGTATCGCCCGTTTTTGAAGTACAAATATACTTTGTATATCAGCAGCTCTACCCCATAGCAAGATACCATAGGACATTACACTGTGGAAGTAACTAAAATATACCAGCCTAGCTGTAGCCTCATCTGTAGGATCACCTCATCTGAGGATGTCCGCATCTACGGCAAAATCTCACACTGTGTTCGACACACACTTATCGATAATTACACTACATCACTAGTACATACACAATAAAATTACATAACTTTGATTAAAAATCAATCTAAAGAGGTTCATGTTGTTTGTTCGTAGTTTGTACTCACTAAAATATCTAATTCAATGCTTACCGAGCCTCATCCAAAGGAAACTTTGCCATAAACTTCCTTTTTTGTAGATTTCTTCGGCTCGATCGATCTCCACATATTTCACACGTAATGAATTAGTTTTTCGGGGGCATTGTCGTTAAATATTACGTTCACTGAACATGTTCAAACACTTTCACTTATAAGGGCGAAATTAATAATAAATCCGCTGGAAATCTGCAAGAACAAACAAAATATGAGTAGAAACCAAAGTGGAAACGACAAGTAAACGAGACAGGGAGCCAGTAATGTACAACCACGTATTGCACAACCTTGGAAAACACAGCCCGGAATTGATGTAAAATTTGGTTGCCTATTCCATGACTGTGTAATCCGCGGGTGTACATTCCAATGACCAAAGAGCTAAGTATCATATTCTAAAACGTTGATCGAAACATGTTAATCGAAAATTAAGCACCTAGATAGAAGATGGGCCCGACTGCTTTTATACAAGGTGGAGACCTATTGACGACATTAAAAAAACCACGTACTCGCAGTCGTATTTTCAGATTATAGAGCTAGTTTTTACATCAAAAGCTTGAAGATTTATCGAGTAATCGATACATTTCCACTTAATGATTTTTAAACAACCTGTACGTAAAATCGCAAGAGAAGAGGTCAAATTCTAGGAGTCACGAAATCATATGACTTATCAATGAAATTAAAACGCGAGGGAAAGATAATACGTGTTTACGCGTATTAGAAAGAGAATTGATACAAGTCAGAAACAAGACACAGCACCCCCCGCTAATAATAGGCGAGTGTGACAAAGACAGCTAGCGTTAGCAATGTTCTGCTCACCAAATAGACAGGGCGCGGTGCGGTGCCGGCGCGGCGGTGCGCGGGCGCGGGTGGTTCTCTCATCAAGATCTAGCTAGCTAGTTAGTCATCGTTTTGCACTGCGACCTTTGACATACTTTGCATAAACTTTGCAAAGCGCACGTTAATTTAAACTGTCTAGCTACGAAAAAGACGCTTTCTGTTTTGTGTTAGTGTGATGAGTGTACCTATTATTTTTTTTGATAACCCCATTGACTTATCCCCGAAAATAGCGCTACCTATTTCGTTTTAATTTATTGGTGTATTTTAGTTATTTGAATTATTTAAGTAGGTAGTACCTTCTGCAAAACAGGCGCTTGTTTAGTGAGGTGTTTGTGTGGTGCAATGCCTAACCGTGCTTATTCGGCGACCGAGTACCTACGCCGACATGCTCTTCATTTACGGAGACTGCAACCAAAATGCAGCTCTAGCAATGAGGACCTATCGGAAAAGGTACGGCGAAACAAAACAATGCCCTACAAACCCCCGAACAATAATAGGAGCTCTTCAGCGCGGACACATAGAGAACTTAAAAAATTAAAGTGTACGTGTATGTAGGTACCTAGTTACCAAACTAGATAATATATTCTTATTACCTACCTATTGCATCGCTGCCGCTGCCTTTGAGGACGCGACGGCCGCCCGTGCCAAAAAGTGAGCGGTCAGATATCAAAGAAAGCCGATCTAAAGGTAGGTACATATGCGCTGCCTGCCATGAGCGCGTGAAGTTGCCGCTTCGCAATAGGGTCGAATTTCACGTAATAAATGAACTTATTTATGAATGAACGGTGCTATGTTTAAGTAAACATAGTACCTACTTTATACAGGTGGTTTCATCGATTTGCTCTTTATTTGATATTTAGTTTGATAGAAAATTTAATTTTTTTATTATTGGACGAATTAAAATAAAACCTTTTTTATAACAATTCTAGCAGTTAGTACTATACGTCCACCAATTTAATGTCGTCAATAGGTCCCCACCCTGTATAATATTGAAGCACCTTCAGTAATTCCATGAGCAACGGTATAGCCATACCATACGGTGTGTAGGTATTAAATATTTACAAGAAGCCTGGACATACATACACATAGGCCACTTTTTATCCCGTGGGAATACCGGGATTTTAATCTGCGCGGGTGAAACCGCGGGGCGCAACTAGTTTGATGTTGATGAACTAGTTTGAAAAATACAAATGTGACGTGAAATGAGACGCTGAACGATGGGATAGTACAGTTTTTACCACTAGTCCAGCTAAACAAAGCATAGGCTTTTGACCAATCAGAACAATGGATTTCTTTAACAATACTATTATTGAGTTGTATGACATTCATGCGCCGCTGCATCCAGTTCGTTTGAAGCGAGCTCTCGCTCCCTGGTTGTCGGATGAGATTAGACAGTGCATGGCAAGAAGAGACCACTTATATCGAAAGAACAGAAAGGAGCCAAGTGCGGAGAGCCTTTCACTCTATAAAAAAGCTCGAAATAAGTGCAACCAAATGATACGCAACGCCAAAAAACGGTACATCTTTGGAAAGATTTCTACAGGTACACAAAAATAACATGTGGAAACTGGCGTACCTTCCCTGCACACATTAGGTAGGATAGCACGACCATGGATTTCATGTTGGACGTTAAATCCTGGCAGCGTTTTCCTGCCCGTACATTCCTCGCTGTGATTTCTGGGGCTGCGTTTTACATGGTTGTACATTAACCGGACCCAACGAGACAGACGAAGAAGAGAGTGAGTTGTGAAAGAACGAGAGAACTGATTGAATGGAACGATCATTCGTTCCATTCAATCAGTGTCAATCAAGCAATTCAAGCAACAATCTTGTCAAATCAGTCAATCAGCCATTATTTGCCATGCGACCTCCATACAAAATTTTTGACGTTCCTTGTTGCGTCAGGGTGAAGCCAGCCAAGCAAAGCAAGACTACAGAGTACGCTACGCTACTCTCTTTTTTTTTTATGTGTTTTTATGGCTCCTGTCTATAGACAATATTGCCAGTGTCAAGTGATAGAGATTATATGCTCTTTGATAAGTTTACGTCAGTCGAAAGTCGAGTCCACGTCGAGTCAGTCAATTGTTTTGAAGAAAATGGTGGCGGTTTCTTCAAAACATTTGAATCATTTTCGGTCATATCATGATATCACATAATACACTTTCATTTCAAATGCTCACACTTTGTGCTAAGACCACAAGTAATGTTGGTTAAAATACCACCAAAATTACACAACACAACTCAAAATAACACTAGAAAAACAATTAAAATGAAAATGCTATGTTGCTTCGTTAGATGACAGGAAACGAATCGAAATACTTATTTGTGTTTCGTATTGCCTATATTGACGCGACGAGTGACTGCTGGCCTCAAGTGTGGTCAGCTGGCCTATTGGCTATCTCGGTGGATATCTCCTAGTGAAGATCACTCGCCAAAGTGTTCAACAATCGGCTGTCAAACAGCTGGTTTCGTATTGGCTATCTTCAGTGTCTAACTAGAATGACGTCATGAGCACTTGATATTGACGATAGTCACCGACCCCAATTTGTTAGTCACCGTAACACTATTTTGACTAGAGATTGCGATTGTCTACGCATAGTGGACAACAAATTGATGATCATTACCTATTCGTCAAAGACACTACTCCGAGGCAGTGTTTAATGAATATTATTGATAGGCACCGAAGCCGTTATAGGTATTTTAATTAGTAAAAGTGGTGACTGTTGTTGAGATTTGTGTTTGTTGTTAAGTAGGTAGGTATGGCACGTCTTATTTTGTTAGGATATGCTGAAGACGAGCGAAAACGACGTGCTCTTATTATTGAGAGACACCGCCTGCGCTAGTTTTATAGGTACATAGGTACCTAATAATTGAATAGAATTCATATTCTACTTTATATTTTATAAAAAAAAATATTTAGGCTTAAAGTTTATCTATGTACCTACCTACTATTTGAATGTTATATCTGTGTCTTTGTTGGGTACTTTTGGAACAAATTGAGAATGTAAAAAAAACAAAAAACATGCATGTAGTAAGTAAAATATTATATATTTATTTATTTTGTTCTATAAAATCTAATATTATAATACTTTATTTACAATTCCATATCATAGTAGGTACCATTACTACAGGCACATGTACCTTGCCTCAAGCTGATGGACGCAAGGCAGTGCATCGTAGGGCGCGTTCCTTTCGTGCGTGACTTACGAGGCATTGCTTTGTGATGTTTACCACTTAACATCAGGTGGGCCATCTGCTTGTTTAATTTGTTAAGAATTCAATAAGTGGCAGATTACACATATTTTGATTACAGATATTTAGTAAGTGTATAGCCGCATATAGAAAAAATATTTAAAATTTATAATTCTTACATACTTACTTGCCTTTAATTGTAGATTTATGTAGCAATATTTTTACACAAACGAACTTGATAAACACAATTCACAAAGTAGTAATAGGTACACTCGCTCGATACACTGAAATAAAATGAATTTGAATTTACCGCCAAACCTTAGGTACCTACGTCAGTATAAATAAACCGCCTAAAACAAAATATATCCTAAAATATAGTACTGTAATAATCAAAAAGTATTACTAAACTTAGCTTATTATATTTTGTTTTAGGCGGTTTATTTATACTGACGTAGGTACCTAAGGTTTGGCGGTAAATTCAAATTCATTTTATTTCAGTGTATCGAGCGAGTGTACCTATTACTACTTTGTGAATTGTGTTTATCAAGTTCGTTTGTGTAAAAATATTGCTACATAAATCTACAAGGCAAGTACAACTAGCGTAAGTAACTTCGTAGACTCCCGGTAAAACGATTAAGATTTGTTTTTAGTGTGAATATGGTACTTAGCAAAGTTTTAGATCTTATTAGTTTGTTTTAAAAATGTAAATGTCCACGTTATTAAAATACTTTGTCAACTTACGTAGAATATCTACTTTATAGATGGCACCAAGAATGTAAGTTGATGGATACGACACAAGTTGAAAATCTGTCGCCAAGCACTTTTGTAGGATATTTATAAACAAGCTGCACTTGAGACATTCCCTTGATGAGCTTACAAATACTCAAGTAGTCATGACACAGGAATTTTTGTTGAAAAGAAAAAGTATTTTACTTTAAGGCCAAGGTCAGCGCTCCACTCTTCCAGCTCGAAGGCAGAGGTCACAAAGACAAAGGTATACTTAGTTAGGAATCGTAAGTATGTAAGTATTATAAATTTTAAATATTTTTTCTATATGCGGCGATACACTTACTAAATATCTGAAATCAAAATATGTGTAATCTGTCACTTATTGAATTCTTAACAAATTAAACAAGCAGATGGCCCACCTGATGTTAAGTGGTAAACATCACAAAGCAATGCCTCTTAAGTCACGCAAGAAAGGAACGCGCCCTACGATGCACTGCCTTGCGTCCATCAGCTTGAGGCAAGGTCCTTGTGCCTCTAATAATGGTACCTACTATGATATGGAATTGTAAATAAAATATTATAATATTAGATTTTATAGAACAAAATAAATAAATATATAATATTTTACTTACTACATGCATGTTTTTTGATTTTTTACCTATAAAACCCATAAAACTAGCGCAGGCGGTGTCTCTCAATAATAAGAGCACGTCGTTTTCGCTCGTCTTCAGCATATCCCAACAAAATAAGACGTGCCATACCTACCTACTTAACAACAAACACAAATCTCAACAACAGTCACCACTTTTACTAATTAGAATACCTATAACGGCTTCGGTGCCTATCAATAATATTCATTAAACACTGCCTCGGAGTAGTGTCTTTGACGAATAGGTAATGATCATCAATTTGTTGTCCACTATGCGTAGACAATCGCAATCTCTAGTCTAAATAGTGTTACGGTGACTAACAAATTGGGGTCGGTGACTATCGTCAATATCAAGTGCTCATGACGTCATTCTAGTTAGACACTGATGATAGCCAATACGAAACCAGCTGTTTGACAGCCGATTGTTGAACACTTTGGCGAGTGATCTTCACTAGGAGATATCCACCGAGATAGCCAATAGGCCTGCAGGTCAGGTATTAAATTCTTAATATGGTAGTCCGTACCCAAAGGGTAGTATTATATATAGGTTCATAGTATAATGACGCACACCCAGTTGTCACTGTTGTTAGTGTACAGCATAAAGGAAGCCACCCACTGTCAAAACATCGAGACTCGTTTACGGACGTATCCTTTCGCAAAGTTTTCTTCCCAATTTAGAATCAAATCATATATTTTTTGATGTTTCACTCCGATAATGATATATATATTTGAAAATATAGATATATCGACAATCCGATGTTTTAAAAATATCCACAGCCCTATATAAACCAGTTTATGCAACCATCATTCCAAGGCTGTGGCATAGGGCATTTCTCCTTCAAATAGGCAGAGCAGCAAACTCAGAGGCAGATGAAGATCACTCAGAGGAGCTAGGAGTTCCATTTACGGATTATCATGTCCTATACAAAGAGAAAAAGAGAGAGATACCTATGGAACAAGTACTGGACAGAAACTAGTAAGGTCAAAGGACAGTGGTATTTTCATATTCAAAAAGAATTGCCTGTAAAGCCTTGGTATAACAGTATTAGAGATATTGATGAAAGGAAATTTGTTACAATAATAAATAGAATGAGATTTGGTCATTGCCCAACTCCTGCACATATTTACAAAGAATAAAATAGTAAACTCCAAAGAATGTGAGCATTACGGTTAAGAAAATGCAGACCTTCAACATATAATCCTGAATTGCCAATGTGTTCCACTGCAAAGACTCCTGATGAGCATAGTTACTGAAAATAAACCCTGACGTTCCCCGCCGTCTCCAAGAACTTTTATCTAATGCAGATCTTTGGATCCTTTCGGATCTCTTTAAAAATATGTGGTCAACACAGTGGACACTCTTTAAAATTGAATTTTTTTGTAAACATGCGATTGCAAAAACTGACCTTCGAAAGTTAAACAAAACATACAAACCTAGGGGAAAGTGAATGAAGTGACTTAGAACTCTGATAAACAAAACGGACTTGGCGAAAGGACTTTGTATCCAAGCCAGCACAAAAAAAAAAAAAGAAATAGGACTATACTTATAAATCTGTGACTGAGACCTCTTGTTATATTTTGCTTTCAACAATTACCATTTAGATTAGATCTTTAATTCTTTTGTTTTAGCATCAGTTATGGCAGCAAAGCAGAAGAACATTTTTACTAGAAGTAAACCTTTGATGAAAATATACAGCGGTGTAGATGACGAAGGCAAAGAGGTAAATAAACGACTGCAAATCTCAGTAAACGTGAACAGAATGTATTATCACACCGTGAAAGTTTAAAACTGTTGATGCAGGTCTCTTCATGCTGATGTAATTATCTGTTCAGGTGGAAGTTCGAGAGGACGCAGAACAGCTGGTGAAATGGCATGAGATTTCTGATGCCTTGGTTGCCGCCGGCTACTACCGGGCACAGTTACAAGGGCTGTCGGCTTTTGATAAAATTGTGGGTGGACTCACTTGGTGTATAGAGCTGTGTGATATCGATGTGGACGTAAGCCTGCTATTTGAAGAGAATCTTACTATTGGAAAGAAAATGTAAGCTCCTTCTTTCCAATCCATACAATGAACCACAAAATTCTCAGTACTAAATTTTAGTTGATAGCTACATGAACCAAACAATTCTCAGTATTATATTATAGTTGATAGCTACATTAATGGTAAACACTGTTAATATTGTAGCTTTACTGTAGTCATTAACCAAAGATTACTGTAACAAATTACACTTGCTATTTACAGATCCCTAACAGAGAAGATTGTTAAGGTTTTGCCATCAATGAAATGTCCATACATCATAGAACCTCATCAGATCCAGGGGTTAGACTTCATAAACATATTCCCCCTGATTCAGTGGCTTATCAAGTACTCTAGTGAGTTCAGGGAAGCAAAGGAAGATGAGCTGAGGCAGTTCGCCATCATGCAGTATGATAAGGCCCACATTTTTGAATCAGACAGAGAAAAGTTTGTACAAAGGGAGAAATTATTAAGAAATTTGGCTGCAGTACAGGTATATTGTGCTACTTACAGGCTGATATTGTTACTCCTATTGTTGTTCTATCTGAACCACTATCACTATTCCCAGTGTTAATAAAAAAATGTTTTGTTGTGATTAATAACTTGTAGTTTAGTAACATGTTTGGCTTTCACAGAACTTATACAAACCATGCAGAGTCCGCAAACGGAAAGGTGGACTTCCTGCGAATGAGCTAGAACAAGTTAATGCCACACTATCAGAGTATGATCAGAGGACATTGTTACATATTTCTACAAATAAGGAAGATACTAAGAAAGATGAAGGACTTGATTTCTTGGTAAGTAACATTATAGTTAAGTTGCTTTTGATTTCTTTAAATACCTACTGGTGATATTATAACTCTTTGCAAGAAAAAACCGACTTCAAATACACTCATACAAATGCAGTCATAACTCTAAAACTAATATTCAGATCTTAGTTATACTTAAATGGGACCACATGTGAAGGACCAGCTTTCAAATAAAAAGAGAATCATCAAAATAGGTTCACTCCGTCGAAAGTTCTGAGAACCTCCACCTTTTTTGAACTTTGTTAAAAATAAGATTTTATGGGCAGGATATTCACGGTAGTCAATTTTATGTAAACTATAAGAAATATGATATCTTCGTAAATGTTTTTTGGGCTCGTAATTTGTTAATTTCAGTTGCAGTATATTGTTTGATAATCCTTTGTTTCAGTATGATTATGAAAAAACACTTGCTGATCCATCCAAGATTACAACAGAAGTAAGTACTAACCAGTTTTTCAGTCCTTAAATCTATCAAAGTTAATAATAAATAAATAATTATGCTGTACAATCCACACAGCACTATCTAGCCCCAAAGTAAGCTATTCAAAGCTTGTGTTATGGGTACTAGATAACTGATATATTTAATACATTATATACTTACATAGATAGATATTTTTTATTATACATAGAAAACACCAACAAAACAAAAGTTCTCTATCTATCATTCACTGGTTTAACACTTTCAGACTGAAAGGTATATAAAAAATCCTGAAATCAACACAAGCACTGGTGAAACCAAAATACACTATGCAGTGCTCCATTCTGAGCTAACTGGCGAAGTGTCAAAGGAACTGGAACTCAGTGAAAAAATCAAGTACTCCCAAGATGTGGATAAGCTCACGAAGTCTGTAGATTGCTTGGAAAATGAGGTAACATCATTCAAAAAGGACCATGAAGCTAGAATGGAAGAAGCAAAGAAACAATATAATGATGTTTTAGAGAAATTGAAGAAGATTACTTATAAGTTAATGAAATCCAATGATTTCAGGTATTGAACTGAGTATTATATTTTATACTAGTTGCGCCCCACGGTTTCACCCGCGCAGATTTGAATCCCGGTATTCCCGCGGGATAAAAATGAAATGATATTAAGCACTTCAACATTGTTCAGTGTTAAAAATAACCATTTAAATGTTATTTATGAAATAGTTATCCATATTTTATTGAAGCCTCAGATCTCTAAACTAGACTGAAAAGTCTGTACGATAGACATCTGCACTCCCCCCTAAAATTTAAGCACGAAATTTGTCTATACTCTTAAAAAGGAGCCTATGTGCTATTCCAGACTATAATCTATCTCTCTGCCAAGTTTCATCCAGATCCGTTAAGCCGTTCCAGTGTGAAAGAGTAACAAACATCCATCCATACTTAAAAACTTTGGCGTTTATAATAGTAGAAGGATTTGAAAACCAACAGCTTTATTTTAACTTATTTAATAACATTTGTTTAGAATGAGAAAGCCAATTAATTGTCAGTCATACTGATTAGGCAATGTTTGACCGTTATTTATTTTTCTAGTGATAAAAATGCGAAGGATTTCTACAACTCCTTGAAAGAGCTAGCCAGGGAAAGGAATGAGCTCCTCCAAGTGATTCAACACAAAGAAAAAGAACATCAAAGACTTAAGAATGATATAAGGTAATATTTATGAATAAGTTATAAATTCAAATCTGTTTACCCCCTTTGTTGGGTCATTCCATGTAATGGGTGTTACAAGTCGTACACATTCAAGTTCAATTTTAACATTGATATTTAAAGAAAACATGTAACTTCAATGGTAAAAACAGTCCCCCCTTCATCCTTATTTTGTTAAAATTTAATCCTCTTTGGTGTCATTCGTACAGAAATACACAAGATTCAACATTAAGGCTCCGGTGACAGCGGCTCGCAATTTCGAGGTGCGATTGGCTATTATTTCATTTTATTTCATTTCGGGGAGGTTTTTTGAAAGAATAACTCTAAAGAAACACGCATAAATACTGTTCGAACACAAATAATACAATAATGTAAGGGAAACATGCCCGAATCAGAAATCATTTTGGTATTAGTATGTTTGGTCTTACGTTTACCTAATACCAAAATGATTTCTGACTCAAGCACATTTCCCTTATATTATTGTATTATTTGTGTTCGAACAGTATTTATGCGTGTTTCTTTAGAGTTATTCTTTCAAACAACCTCCCCGAAATGAAATAAAATGAAATAATAGCCAATCGCACCTCGAAATTGCAAGCCGCTGTCACCGGACCCTTAAATCTTAGTAGAAATTAGTATTAGACTTTAGTCTGGCCTCACATCTGGCCTCACAGTTACGTTGCTACTGGCTCTGCAATCTGCGATGTGGGTTCGATTCCTATTCAGGACATATTTGTGGCAAATGTGTGTATCGGTTTTAGTTTCCTGTATTAAGGGCCCGGCGACAGCGGCTCGCAGTTTCGAGGTGCGATTGGCTATTATTTAATTTTTTTTCATTTCGGGGAGGTTGTTTGAAAGAATAACTATCCAGTGACACGCATAAATACTGTTCGAATACAAATAATACAATAATATAAGGGAAATGTGCTTGAGTCAGAAATCATTTTGGTATTAGGTAAACGTAAGGCCAAACATACTCATACCAAAATGATTTCTGATTCGGGCATGTTTCCCTTATATTATTGTGTTATTTGTGTTCGAACAGTATTTATGCGTGTCACTGGATAGTTATTCTTTCAAACAACCTCCCCGAAATGAAATAAAAGCCAATCGCACCTCGAAACTGCGAGCCGCTGTCGCCGGGCCCTTAAGAGGCTGGGTTTTGTATGGACGTCGCGAACGCGATAAGCGTTCTCGCGCGGATATGTCACGGGCGGCATTCAAGTTTCATACAAAATGGAAACAAAGCTATTATGTGTGGCCCGCGCCTCAGCAAGCACCATAGAGGCGGCGGCGGCGTGCTGAGAACACTCGTGGCGTGTGAAACAATCGCTCACAACACAGTAAACCAAAAATAAAATCGTGTACAGGTCGCGTCAACGAAACAGAACGCTGGATAACAGTAGAGGGGATGTGTTTGTGCATGCAAAATACTCGCCGTCAAACCCCCCCCCCTTCTTCCAGCGTTCTTTTTGCGTGACGCGCACTATACTTGAAGTACAAATGTATCTTTTATGTTTGGAACCAAGCGACTAGTGACTAGAGGATGCCGCTCTTGCGTGAAAGTTGTCGTGCCTGTTTAATTTCCTAATTCATCATCCACAGCCCACTACGCTGCAGTGTATTGGCCTCGCTTTGTTAGTGCCTGCAAAATTTTTTGCCAGTCAAACCCATTTCGAACCTGATTATTATTATTTACACAAATATCGAATTTTTAGAAGTGCACAAGACACTAGTGCGAGTTTAAACGAGGAACAGCCTCTCACCGCAGCTGAGCAGAAGGAGTTTGAAGAGAGAGAAACGAAACTGAAGTCATTCATCACAAGCATGAGACTAGAGCTGGCTAAACTTAGCCGCGAAGTATTGAAATATACTGTAGCTGTTGACGAAATACCGGGTACTGCGGAGCTATTGCAGTACGAGAAGAGATTTATGGAACTTTATAACCAAGGTAAATGCACTTATATATCCAGTAAATAAAAGACATTTATTTCAGTCGGGAATTAAATCTGCGCGGGTGAAACCGCGGGGCGCAACTAGTCCTACATAAATCGGACAAAACGAGCGGAGGGACGTAATACCTGTAATACGGATGGGTGAGTATTGTGTGTTTTTTTTCACACAAACAGACAATACATCAATACCGAAGTATTTTTTAAAACAGTCGCTATCGGGAGTTTGGGAAAACTCATGGTGTTCCCATGAGTTTTCCCAAACTCCAAAAACGTAGCCTATATGTTATTACAGACTATAGGATATGTTTTCATACTTAATTTATTTCTAAATTTAAACCTCAAAAAGCTGCGGTCGGAATCGAACCTGATGCCCACATGATTGATATTCCTCTTCCCTTTCTGTCGAGTTTTTGTAGGGAAGTGAAAAGTTTGTTTTGAGAGCATGACATTATTTTGTGCTGTTTGAACATAATCTGACATATAAAAAAGATTAACGACGAACCGAAAAAACTGTGAAGATCACAAATTCACCGATGGAGAAGACTCAAAGCCGTTCTTCATAAAACGAAAAAAAAAATAAAGCTATGAGGCTTAGTCCAGCTGTGGACTTTTTCAGAATGATGATAATAAAGGCATGCAAGTACTGTTTTCTTTACAGGGTACACCTGTAAGAAATATTAAAATTGTTTTTTTTTTATTTGCAGTTTCCTCAAAGCACAAAGAAACGAAACAGTATTACATTTTTTACAATACACTTTTGGAGGTGAAACTCTATACATCAAAAGAGCTGAGCTTGCTGAATTCCATCCTAGATAATTACAATGAGTGAGTAGTTTTTATTTTTTATTTTATTCCTCGTTAGTAGTAGCAAGTAATCCATTTTTAAACTAAGATAAATTCCGGCAGTATCTCAAGTTCTAGTTTCTTTTCGTATTTGGTTTTCTGTATTGCGAGCCCTGGTTATAAATAAGTTTTCATTAGTTATACCTAGGCTTAGGCTCTCACAGAAATGTTTCATTTGCTAGAGCAAATCTAAATATATATAACTCAAAGGTGACTGACTGACTGACTGACATAGTGATCTATCAACGCACAGCCCAAACCACTGGACGGATCGGGCTGAAATTTGGCATGCAGGTAGATGATATGACGTAGGCATCCGCTAAGAAAGCGTTTTGATCGATTCTACCCTCAAGCGGATGAAATAGGGGATGAAAGTTTGTATGAAACTTTCAATTCCTTGGCGAGAGCAAAGCCGCGGGTTCAGCTAGTAAATTATAAGAATCCAGCTAAGATAACATTCAAGGGACTTCGTTTATTTTCGACTTCGTTTATGACTGTCTGGCTCATTCTGCATGGGGGCAGGTGATAAACTTTTACTGTTTCACCCCATTTCAGACAAATGTAAAACCATTTGCCACCACGTGGCACCGCGAAGGCTGACTAGTAATTCCATGTCTTAAATTGTGAACCTTCAAATAATAAAAAAAGTATTCCTTCATACATTGTATTGACATATAAGTAATCTAAACGAAACATTTTACAAACCCAATTATTAAAATAAAAATAAACTGACTACGCTATTCGATTGCAGAGCAATGTCATCGCCAAGAAAACGTGAAGAATTCATGACCCAGTTCGAATCAATAGTCGAATGGGTGAACCAAACGGTCAAGAAAGTGGAGGACAAGTTTGTTCACGAGAAATTGCAGAAGTCAGCGCTTTACGACGAATACTCGAGACTTTTGGACGTGCAGCGACAGTATGCGGCAGCGCTGAAGAAACTTGCTGAGGGCAGACACAAGATTGGATCGAGATAAGTGGCTCAACCCTTTCCAGTATCGGGACTCGGATATCGAAATCGCTACTACTCGTAGAAAGCAAGAGAAGACTTAAGTCGCATAGGCGCAGTTTGCAACGGAACTTGAAACTGTTTCAGTATTTATTGTACGAGTAAATTATATTATATGCAATGAAAACTGTATGAGCTAAGGAAAATCTTCAAATGTCAGCTTAAATTTTAACCATGAGACCACAGGTTCTGAAATTATTCCAAACCGTTACTGGCTACATTTAAGACCATTCTTTATATAGGGTGGCCAAAAAGTCGTGGATCAAACGCAATTAGGGGTTAGATGGGTTCATCAGCTGCAAAAAATTGTTCTACGGGAGGTCCCTAAAGTCAACCCCTGCAGAGTTATGATTATAACTGGCACCTGTATATTGCCTAGATGTGACTGTGAGTGAGTGAGTGTTTAGATGTTTGCGACGATCACGCCTAACCGGCTGGACCGAATGGATGAAAATTACAGTGTGGCCCAAAAATAACATAGAATACTAATAGTTCTTTCTTATTCATGGTAGGCAACGCAACAACAACGCCCTTAGTGTTGTTGGTGTATAGGGGTGACGGTAACCGCTTACCATCAGGTGGGCCGTAAGTCCCTTTCTCTCTTATATTTTACAAAAAAGTATCCTTGGGAAAACGTGAGCCGCAACCTACACGATTTGAACAAATATCAATGAAAACAAACACCAAAAATCAGCCCGTGCTACTGTTCAACCCTGAAGATAAACTTTTTCTTATTTTTTATACATCTTTGTGAACAAGCAAATGACCTGAAAAAAACCTTAACCTTAAAACGTTAAGTGGTAACCATCACCTATTACAAAACATTGTCTCCAAAGTGATGCACGATATGAACGTGCCCTACGATGCACTGCCCTGCGTCCATCAACTTGAGGCGTATACAGATGTAAAGCCCCATGTGTCTGTAATTTCAACGTCATCAGCTAATACACACCCTTCATACAGAACGAAAAACAGTATAGTTCGCCGTGGAAGTAATAGTAGTAGGTACTTCCCCGGACGAGCCCTTCACAAAGAGTTCTACTTATAACATTTATGAGTTTTATTGCCAGGCGATTATGATCGTTTTTTTTTATCACTGTAGGTACATAATGTTCAATTATACATTGTGTATATTTCGTTTATTTATTTGTATGATTCTTATTCAGTGATGTTTACAGACCCTACATAGGTTAAGAGAGAGTTAGCGAGACAAAATAGTTTGAAAATTCTTCTTTTCTCTGAAAATTTTTGTTTTATGACATTTTAATGGGTCCCAAAATACGGTATTTTCAGATCAGCGAACCTGAATGCAGAAACTTATACAGGAATTTAGGCTGGCCTTAGATATACGCGAGTTCAGCTGACTAATATCAAATGAAGTACATTTAAATAACATTGATTTTTTTTTGGCAGTAGTGTTGTAGTAGTATAGCAGGTATGAACAATGAAACACGTTTTTGGGATATTTCTGACACCCTGTATAAGTAAGTTGTTTTAAGCCAGAAAGGACTTACTTATACAGGGTATACATAAAGGGTTGTTAGATGGCATTAAAATACAATTGAAACTCACATTGGCAATGCAAGATAAATTACGATAGCGTGGTAAGCAATTTAGAAGTATTTATATTACGTAGAGTAAGAATTTTTAATGACTGCTTTGCAATAGTTTATATCTGTCCTATATAAATATGTAAGAATATACCAAGTGCAATAATCTAGCCATTTAGCATTAAAAGTACTTGTACTTTAACGATTAACTAGTCTTAATTTACGAATGTAACATACCCGCCAGTTTCTGATAGCCCGATCAGTATTCAAATTTATTGGCCCGATCAAAGCTAATCATCTGTAAAGTCACTTGCTATCTCTATCTAATTTGAGGTAAAAGCTGAAATAGCAAGTGACTTGACAGCCGATTAGTTTTGAGCTTCGGGTTTTCTGAAACCAGCGGTTATACTTTTATATCTGAATCTGCATTCCATAAAAATGCACTCCTGAATGTAACTAAGACTGAATTATTCAACATGGACTTTGTGTAGGTACATACATACTTAAGGTCTTGGAATAATATTTATTTAAACATAATTATTTTGTTTCATTAAATAAATATACATACTTTATCAAGTAATTTTATTAAGTACAAAATAATACATTATTCTTCTTAAGATATTTATAAACTACCGATAAAGAATGAAACGAATTGATAATCAAAAGTTCTAAACGCCTTGTAGCCAGCTACTAAGCATCGTATTATACATCAAAATTTCATAATAACAAGCGTAAATAATATACTGTTCTCTGATCAAACAATCGCTTACAATTTTTATTATATAATTAACTAAATCATGAATTCTTTAGTATTACTAATAGTAGGTGCAGTCATCTTGCAAAATCAAAGCGTGACCACGTTCCCCGATTTTTGTGTAACTGGTGGTGGCGGTTGTTGCGATTTATGTTGGGTCTTGTATGAGCTGCCATGACTATAACTATGACCACTGTGACTATGGCCACTGTGACTATGGCTGTGGCTATGGGAGTGACCATGCGAGCTGGGGCTCGATTTCTTGTACATCGAGAATGAGACTAGCTCGCGATTCGCGTTGGTCATCGCCATCGAGTGGGAAACGACGTCGTATCCGAAGAGTCCATGGAGGCGGTTTACCACGACCAAAGTTAGCCCTTTTTGAGTGACTCGAACTGTGCGCTCTTGTTCTAAAGCTATCGCCGTCTCAAAGTTGGAGTTGAGTTCCTGAAAATAAACCAAGTAAGTAAGATATTCTAAATAACTTATTGATAGGTACATAGAATGTTTGTATGTAGTGAAATGATCGGCAGCCGAGGTATTTATGCTTTTCGTGTTCAAGTGAACTGACGCGCGATAACAAAAAGCCCTCGCGAAGGTAGTAATAATATTATGATAGTTAAGGAACGGTAAAAAATGCAACTGCAAGTTAGCAAGTAGGTAAGTTAGTAAGTACCTAGTACCTAAGTGGTTAAGGTAACTACCTACTTCACGTGAAAACAGTGACATTTTCATGTTCCCACTTTTAAAACCGTAGAAGATTGAAAATTCGTCCAAGTTTATACCTAGGTAGGTACCTACCTTACCTAGCTTCTGTGAAATAATGTTAGGTAGGTAGGTACTAGTCATATTAGTCAGAGCAAACATTTTTCAACCATCCACGCATTAAGAACTAGATAGTTTATATTCATTTAGGCTTTACCCGGATTAACGTAGCTCGTTCTTCGCTCTTCAATCCGTAGACAGTCGCTCCTTCGTCTTTAGTTAGATGTTGAGCGCTGAGGCTCCCCATCACCATGATATACGGCATCCTGATAAATCACCACTTAGTAAACAATCACCTGTGAATCAAGTTCATTTTACAAGTGCAACTTCGCTGTGCAGGGTACCGTGTCGTGGACGGAATGACTCCACGCGGCCGGCTCGTCGACTGGTTGCGCGTTCATGTGTGAGTGAACTCTGCATGGTAGTCGCTTACGTGGTCGATTCGATACAAGAACGCCCATGTATTGGTGAGACGTGACGTCGACCGTCACATGGCCTTCACGGGTGCTTGACTGCGCGAGCGCTCGCGACTATTGCGCTCGCGTCATCTACTCACAATAATGCCAGGCATAATAAAAACAATGAGATTGTTATTGAAACAACAGCCAATGCGCTATGTTCTACAGCCTTCATGTAGGTATTATGTTTTTGAAAAAGTATGAGGTTTTACTGATTATAAACCACTTCAATCAATCAGAAGTGACGTTAGGATTGCCACCACATTGCTACAAATGGTCACAAAAGATACAAAAACAACATAATTGCAATTGAATTTATAAAGATTTTTCGCTCTGCAAAGGATTTTAACGGAGGATAAACAATGAGTCATTCTATGAGCAGTCCAAGAAATATCCAATTGGGTAGGAATCATCAAGAATGCTTGTACACCACGATTTTACACACTTTGTTTATTATGTACCATCGCAGTGTATTAGGTAGCATCAGTGCTTGGTTTCCGTTCCTGATCATGATTTTTGTTATTCCTAGGTAGACACTGCGCTATATAGTTACCTACACTAGAAACATTGCCTATTTATATAATGTTGCACTTTTTAGTGTTCGAGACGTACCAAAAAGCTCGCCTTGTGTTCGTCCAGACAATGGCCGAGCTGGCGACGAGGGCCACCAACGTCAAATGCCTTGAAAGTGCAGGAGTGTTAGGTGAGGGAGTCTCACCTTTCCTGAATATCTTAACTGTGTATGATTTGGTAATCTTTCATGTAACCTAGGAGCATGCAATGATCCTGATTTCAAAACGTAAGCTCTTACCATCTAACGTCTATCGGTTTTCTACTCGATATGACTTATAGGTTCTCATTGATTCGTAGATCTCCTTCGACCCCTACTCTCGGATGCGTGCAGTACCGTGCGGCAATGTGCCGTGGTGGCAGCTGCCAGACTAGGCGAGCATGATGAGGGCGTGGCCAGGCAACTACTAAATACAGGAATGATTACTATCACTTTGGAAAACCTAAACAAATACAACGTGAGCTCATGAGCTGATTCATTTCCTACTACCTAGTTACGATTAGCCCTCTACATTCAAAAGGGTAACTCTAATTTTTTGAACCGACTTCAAAAAAAGGAGGTTCTCAATTCGAATGTATTTTTTTTGGTATCTCATGACTTTTTACCTTAGTCGACCGATTTTGATGTTTTTTTTATCGAAAGTGGTCCCGTTTAATCTATACTTAAACTCTCCAACAGGTTTACTACAAACGGTCAGCTCTTTATCTAATGCGTGCAGTGGCCAAGTAAGTTTGTTTCATTACAACCCTTAACGAGTAAGTTGTAGAATGAACTTCCCCCTGCGGTTTTCCCTCGGAGTGACATGGCGTCCTTCAAAAGGCGGGTTTATCTCCTCTTATAAGACCGGCAGCGCATCAGCAACGCCTCTGGTGTTGCAGGTGTCTATGGGTGATGGTGACCACTTTCCACCAGGAGGCCTGTATGCTCGTCTGTCAGTTTCGGCATAAAAGAAAAACCCTTATGCAAGTGCAATAAATGTACGAGTATTGTCGGTACAGCATCTGATTCATTCAATAGTATTAATAAAATTACAGGCATAATGAAGAATTGGCGTCTGCGATTGTACGTCTTGGAGCATTGGAGCACATCGTGTCTTGTTTAGAAGACTTTGATACACAGGTAAGACGTTGTTAAAGTAAGATAATTTATTGATATTATTTTAGAACGAAGAAGACAGAGCGTAGAATGGCCTCCGCCGGCGCCGATCGATGGACCGATGACATAATATTATTATATTGACTAAATTGTGCAATAGTGGTTTTCTTGATGAGGAATGTCTTAGGTTGGAATTTAACCTACGATGCTGTAAACTAGGTAGGTATACATATATTCTATGCTACTACACCTATAAGTGCCTAGCTAGGCACTTAGGTAATGTAGTGGTAGTGACGTGGTTAGTGCGCATGCGATGCATAATGTGTGTAATAAACTCCATAGTTATTGTAGTGGGTTTCATCTTCACTATTCTGATTTATTTACATTTATAGCATTTTATTACTTACCAGCTGCGCCCCGCGGTTTCTCCCGCGTGGTTTTGAATCCCGGTACTCTCACGTGATAAAAATGTTTTGCCAGGGTATAATCATTCTCTGTGCCAAATGTCACCCAGATCCGTTCGTACGTGATTGAGTAACAAACATCCAAACTTTCAGATTTATAATACCTACTAGCGACCCTCCCCAGCTTCGCACGGGTGAAGTATTATGCATATAAACCTTCCTCTTCAATCACTCTATCTATTAAAAAAACCGCATGAAAATCCGTTGCGTAGTTTTAAAGATTTAAACATACCTACATAGGGATACAGGGACAGAGAAAGCGACTTTGTTTTATACTATGTAGTGATAGTAAATAGTGATTAGTTAGCATAGCATCTAAAATTTTAGGTGAAAGAAAATGCTGCTTGGGCCCTTGGATATGTCGGGAAGCATAGCGAACAGCTGGCCGGGCTGGTGGTCGACGCAGGGACTCTGCCGCTGTTGGTGCTCGCTTTTCAGGAGCCAGAGATTAGTCTCAAACAGGTAAAGTCCATGGAGTTCTAGGTTGTGGCTACATAAAATATTAAATTGTAGCAAAATCTCTTAACACATCCGTTTCATGTCTTGAGTTTAATTTAGGTAGGTAAGGTAATGTTTGTTCGTACACTAAAATTAAATAGTCCAACCAATACCTGCTTATTGAATAAACCTAAGGTTGAATTGATCAAGACAAATGAGTTTTCAAACTTACACCTACAGCTATCTCTAAAATAACTAGGTACCTATATACGCGTTTGCTACAATCGCTACGCTTTTTCGTAGCAAGTCTTTCTCAAAGACTTTGTACTTATAGTACAAAGTCTTTGGTCTTTCTACAATAAATCTCACGTAATAGACATCAACGCGAGTGCTTCGAGTGCTACACATTTTCTTTCAATCGTTTTCATAGCTTAGGTACCTATGTGTTTTTACGTTTTTATGGATTCCGATCTATCAAGAAATTTACAAAAATCGTTAATAATTCTTGTGAATTTATAAAACTGCATCTATTTGTTACGTTGGTTGGCTGGCTCTCATTACAGATATCCGCAGGCGCGCTTGTTGATTTAGCACAACACAAACCAGAGGCCGTTGTTGACGCAGGTGCCATATGTCATCTGGTGCACGGACTGGAGAACCAAGATCCTAAGTTGAAGGTTTTTATAAATTAAAATGAAATGATGCTGGACAATTAGTGCTATAATTGTAGGTTTATCGAGAATTCTGTCAAATTTTATCGTATCGATGATCCATGCTCGAGGGGCTGGTGTGATTAATAATAAATAAATAATGCTGAACAACCCACACAGCACTATCTAGCCCCCAAAGTAAGCTTTTATTATGAGTAGTAGAGCTCTGTGTGAAGGGCTCGTCCGGGGAAGTATTACCACCACGCCTTTTTCTGCCCCCAAGCAGCAACGCTGTCTTTTCGTTTTGAAGTGTGGTCGCCGCCGGTGTAATTACCTACAGGCACATGCGGCTTAACATCTGTATGCCTTAAGTTGGACTCAGGGCAGTGGACGTAGGGCACGTTCCTATCGTGCGCGACTTACGAAGCAATGCTTTGTATATAGGTGATGGTAACCACTTAACATCAGGTGGGCCATCTGCTTGTTCCATTAGCTAGTTGTATAAAAAAACTACTTGAAGCTTGTGTTTTGGGTACTAGATAACTTATATGTATAGATGTACTTACATAGACAGATATTTTTTATTATGCATAGAAAACACCTAGAACAACGGAACAAATTTCTCCAGATCAAAATTTGTTCCGAGGCGGGAATCGAACCTGCAACCTCTTGCGTCGCAGCATACGGAGTCTCGCCCGCTGCGTCACTGAGGTCGTCAAGGTCATCAAGGATCGTCAAGGTGTGATTATTTCAGCGTAGCACATTATGTGCGTTGGGAGCAGTGGCCGGCGCTCGGTCCGAGCTGGCCGAGGCGGTGGTCGCGGGCGGGGCGCTGCCGCCGGCGCTGCTGCACGCGGGGCACGACGCGGCGCCGGTCCGCCGCGCCGCGGCCGCGCTCATCAGGGACATCGTCAAACATTCCGTCGATGTAAGCAACAAACAACTCGAATCACAGTGGAAAGAATTACTCAAATGGTTCTTTCGTTGCTGACTGTACCTACAGCTGCATAGTTCGATCACACTTAATAGGACCTACTTTTGGTCAAATCCTACTTAATATAATATAAACGCGAAAGTTTGTACGTATGGATGGATGGATGGATGTTTGTTACTCTTTCACACCGGAACGGCTGAACGGATCTGGAAACTTGGAAGAGAGATAGATTTTAGTCTAGAATAGCACAGGCTACTTTTTTATCCCTTGGGAATACCGAGATTTAAATCTGCGCGGGAGAAACCGCAGGGCGCAACTATTATTTATATAAACAAAAACGTAAGGAATGTTTTTTTTTATTACAGCTAGCTCAGTTGGTAGTGAACACAGGTGGCTGCGGCCCCCTGATGGAGCTGCTGGCAGAATCGACAGGAGGCACGCGGGTGCCAGCTTGCATGGCGCTTGGCTTCATTGCTGGCCAGTCCGATCAACTTGCTATGGCCGTTATAGAGTCTAAGGTCACACAAATATTCATGATTAATATTTATTGACAGTCATGTAGAATGCAAATCCTACTAATATTATAAACGCGAAAGTTTGTAAGTATGGATGGATGGATGGATGTTTGTTACTCTTTCTCGCCGGAACGGCTGGACGGATCTGGATGAAACTTGGCAGAGAGATGGATTATAGTCTGGAATAGCACATAGGCTAATTTTTATCCCGTGGGGATACCTGGATTTTAATCTGAGCGGGTGAAACCGCGGGGTGCAACTAGTAATATATAAAAAGATTATGTGAAAAACACATCACAAACAGTGAAAAAACATTTAGTTGTATTTAGCAGATCATGACTTGCCTAAATTAAATTGTTTATGAACTTGATGTGCTACATCACAGGCGATTCCAGCACTAGTAGAAATTCTGCAGAACACGGAGGCGGAGGATGCCGAAATCTGCGCTTCCGCGTGGACGCTTGGGCATGTGGCAAAGCACTCGCCACAGCACAGCCTTGCAATAGCTGTTGCTAATGCCTTCCCTCGGTTGCTACAAGTATATCCCTTAATTATCATAGCCCTGAGAATAGTTTTCTTTATGTATGTGAAAATATCTCAAAGACTTTTATATGTTCAAAATATGTAGGTACGAGAGAGGATTGGGACATTGGAGACTGCCTACAGCTTTAATTCAGATAGGAGTCTCGATTCAATCAACCTACAGTTTACAAAGATACAAAATACAGATAAAAAAAATTAAGTATATTTTACAGTTATATACAAATCCTAAGTCTTCTGGGGAAGTTCGGGCTCGGACATCTTGTGCTCTAAAGCAGTCCTTGCAATGTTGCCTACATCGCCCAGCACTAGAGCCCCTTTTACATGCTGCACCAGCTTGTATACTGAAATATGTGCTAGCACAATATGCTAAGGTGAGAGAAATTATTTAAAATATTTGACCGAGTTTAGATAAGCCAGCTCAGTTAGCACAACAATTTGAAATATACCTAACAATTTCAGATTTATTTGAATTAAAAAACAGGTACATCATCTAAATTATCATCTTCTTCATCATAATCTTCGCCATTGTCAAAGTAATTGTTAGCATAGTCTGTTCCATCATCCACCTCATCTTCTTGCTCATGTTCATCATCCAAATCCTCATCATCATTTTCACCTTTCTTTGCAGCACTTTCTTCCTCATTTGTTTCTAATTTGTCTTCACCTTCTAGAGTTTCCTTTTTCTCCAAAGTTTGCAGTCTTTTATCAATATCAGAAGTGTCATCTATCTTACGTTTTCGGGCTATGCCTCTGACCCTGCCAGCCTGCGGTTTCAGCTCCGTGGGCATATGTGTCCAGTTGCAATCTAAGATCTTTCCTTTCTTCGCGTCTTGGGCTAAAACTTTGTACTTATCTGAATAGCGTTCAACGCCGTCTGTCCGCGTTTTCGCTTTTACATATGCCGGAGAGTCGTGCAAGTACTCTATAAACTGATCTTTCACAATTAGCATGTAATCGGTGGCAGCATCACAATTCAACGGCAATGGCTTTACCATCAGTTTTGGGAAAAGAGGTGGCGGCGCAGTCGGTGTAATGTAGGTGTTATCTTGCCGGGTGATACCGAGCAGCTGAAGCTGATCCGGCGTAAGTGATAATCCGGTACCACGTCCTCTGCCCCTTCCAGCCATGTTTATGTTGCAGTTTGCTTCAGTTCAGTTTTCCATTAATGCAATTCATAAATAATGTTTCGTTTTACTTTTACAATGAACGTTGTTTTGTTTACGTTTTGTTACCTACCTAGCTCATTATCGCTGCTGCTCGTAACATGTGTTTTTGACAGATAGATCAGGCTCTACTGTCTGTCAATGTGTTGCGTCATATTGACATCATTAGACGCCAATTCTTCCAGTACATAGGCTTATTCCGAATTATCACAACTTTTATCATCGTATTTTCGAATCGAGAATTCGACCTCTCGGAATGACTTTTCGAATCGATCGGGGCGCAATCGACAACTTTTTCATGGTTTGGTAATTCGCTTACGATTTGACAGAAAGTTGAGATGACGCTCATAAGTTGAAGTGGTTGGTCGAGCGCGTTACCATGAAATGGGGTAACATGAGCCTGCGGGGTTACTAGACGTTTGTAAACATTTTTCATCTTTGGTCTATGTCAACACTGTGACCATTCAATTAGCAGAATATGAAACTTTTGACAATGACTGACAAAGATTGAATGGTCACAGTGCTGCAGTGTTGTCTTAAATCATTTTTTTACAAAAGTCTCATGTAACCCGCTGGCTCAAGTTACCCCGTTTGACTGTACCAAAAACCACTGATCTGTAATAAACAAGTAGGCAAAAAACGCTTTTTCAGGATAGCAGTTGAACTATGATTGAATTTGATGCACGACCATTTAAAATAGCGCGATCGCGGCCCAGTCAGTAGGTACCTACTGTACAGCCTGCGTGTTTATGTTACCAGCATACCTAGTCTTTTTTTGTATAGAGATCTCAGAGCACCCGATAGGGGCGCTTATCGCTTCTCCATATAAAACACGGGCTGTGCAATACCTACCTGATCTATTCTCGCTTTAAAACTGTCCTTTGTTCACTAATTGCATAATATAATGAACATTTATCGAGGGACATGCTATTGCATTGCACTTCGTCCGTAGTCCATAAATTACTAGATAAATTTTCTGTTTAAAATAACTACTAACAGGTACTACGACCTATTATGTACTACCTAAATAATTCTTTCTAAAAATCTACGTATTACTTCCTCATTTTACTTCTTTTAGATTTTACCAAACGATGCGAGAGCACGAAGACTCTTTGTAACAACTGGTGCTCTGAAACGGGTTCAAGAAATTGATTCGGTCCCAGGAACTTCGCTAAAAGAATACATAAATATAATAAACAGTTGTTTCCCGGATGAAATCGTGAGGTATCAGTGTTCATGTCATTATTGTAGTAGCTATAAAGTAATACGCGTTCGTCTAGCTTAGGGAACGTACCCTTACTACGTGATCCGTTTAGTGGGGGGGGGGGGGGGGAGCGGAGTCTTTAAAATACTACGGTCAGTCACAGGAGTGGGGAGTGGCTCAGGTTTTTCTCACGTAGTCGATTTTACTGAGAGAAATCTCGTATTTTTTCAATCTATATTCGAATATAGCGCGCAGTGTTTATCGCTTTTTAAACGCACAGTTGGTGGCGCTGACGCACATATGCCGAAACGATTTTTTTTTTTACAAGTTTTGCCTGTGAAATAATTAAAAATCATAATTATGAATTACTACGTGAAAACTAAAGGGGGAGAGGGAGGTCTTGGCATATACTACGAGTGGTCACCGAGGGGAGGAAGGGGTCGAAAAAACTAAAAAAATAGGTCACGTAGTATGGGTACGTTCCCTTAGCTAGTAGTTTGTAAGCTAGTAGTCTAGTAACGCAATCCGTAGGCTAATTCCGAATTTTTACAACTTTGTTCGTATACTCGAATCGAGAAATCGACCTCGCAAAATGATTTTGAACCGATCAGTATTGCACAGCCCGTGTATTCTAAGGAGAAAATTAAGCGCCCCCACAGGGGCGCGGTCATTTTGCGAGGTCGAATCCGTCGAATTCTTGATTCGAAATACGAATAGCAAAGCTGTAAAAACTCGGAATAAGCCTACCGCTACGTCGCGTCCGCCTCGGCGCGGCGCGCGGCTTGCTAGGTTTTACATCTTTCTAGCCCCGCGTTCCGAAATACGCCATAATCGATTTGAGCGCACACACAAACCCCACACACAAACCCGTACCGAATTAGCGTGAGCGCGATAACGTTGACCCATGAAACGTCATAGATGACGTCATGACCTACGCCATCTTGCGATTACGCCGACCATGCCCTAATCTAATATCACCGTGAGCGCTGGCAAAAAATACAGTTGTGCATTTGTGTTTTGTTGTTATTTGTGATGAGGTAACATGTTTTCAGTCGCATTATAGTCTTATTAGGGTATAATATGTTCTGCAATCATAAAATAACAAATACAGAAAATATCCAAGCAGTCCTATGTTTGATAAACAATAAACAAGGTTTGAGGTTATGATTCCTAGGATCTTTCTGTGAGTGCGTTTACGAGCGTTCCGAATTGTTGACAGCTCTGAGCTGTCATAATCGTAATATCTAATTCGGAACGCCGCGCCTGTGAGATGATGTGTGCTGTGAGCGATAATATCCAATTCGGAATGCGGCCAGGACTTACCCACCTACTACGTACCTATAGGTACCTACCACTACCTAATATATATTTTTTATTTCAGATATTACACTCCTGGGTATTCAGATTCCTTACTTGACAGAGTAGAAGCATATACACCTCAGGTAAATAAAATGTTTCTTCCTAGTTCTTTTAATTTGTTCCTAATTAAATTCTTACTAATAAGTAGGTAGGGTACCTAAACTAGTGGCTCTGGGAGCTGTAGACCTCGCGAGCATACTAAAAGTGAGCTATTTGAGGAATGTAATGTGCAAGTGCATTTTCCGTTTTGTGATTTTTTTGATTTTTTTTGCATCATCTTGTGTAGAATGTTTTAGGACTTCAAGACTGAGAAATTGTATGACTTATGTTTTTTAGGTTTATATTATATGTTATTATATATATATATATAATAGTATATATATTTGATATGCATTATAGTTATATATTTGTTTTTAGGTTAACATTATTTGTCGCGCGTCAATCCTAATTTGTACCACCACTTAGGGGGTCAGGTAGAAAATGCTTGTGCATTAAGCCCTCCTTTTGTACCTTAACTTTGTGTTTTGTGCAATAAATGATAAATAAATAAATAGAATGAGGTCCTTTGTGTTTCTCTCAAATTTGCTTGAAAACCATCGATTGTTTGATGAGCTATCCTGTTCATCATGCTGAAGATCCTTATCAGATCTTCGCCAAACTTTTATGAGACCAACTTATA
The DNA here is from genome assembly GCA_963576535.1 of Plemyria rubiginata. Lineage (NCBI taxonomy): Eukaryota > Metazoa > Arthropoda > Insecta > Lepidoptera > Geometridae > Plemyria > Plemyria rubiginata. Next base: position 6,710,182 of record OY754917.1, on the reverse strand, counting down.
CCTAGTTACTACCTTAAAAAAAGAATAATCGAAATCGGATCTCATTTGGTGGAGATATCCAGTATATCAAATAGCCCCCTTTTTGCCCTTTTTTTGGGGGAAGTACCCCTCCAATCAAAAATCCCCGACGACAAAAAAATTCTAATAACTCATATACCTAGGTCTCAGACCAAGTAATAGGTAACCTGTGTGCAGTAAAACGGGGTGGATTGAATTCAAGCGGTGGATGAAAATGACCCCAAAAAAGCAATTATTAACAAACATTTTCAGATAGTTTTTATTTGAAGATGTTGCGTATTCAAATGTTTGTTAATAATTGCTTTTTTGGGGTCATTTTCATTCACCCCTTGAATTCAATCCACCCCGTTTTACGGTACCAAGTTTCGTCGATCGGTTGAAAAATGCGACCTGTAGAGGAGGACAGACAGACAGACAGACATCCGGACAAACGCATTTTTGGCCAATGTGGAAACTGAGACGCTTCGCTCGCTCGGTCAATTAAGGTCGTCTAGGTTTGCGGTCATACCTATGTACCTATGCCTGCTCCAGATTTTTATTAAGGTGAAGACAGGAGAATGTGACTCTCGCTCGCACGTTTTGACTTGTTGAAGGATATAAAATCACTACCATTTTCGAAAAATCGCAAACAACCATTTTGTGAATTTTTGTGTGCGCATTGCCAACAGTTTAGTAAAATTTCATTTTGATCGATGTAAGTTTTCTCACTCAAAAGTTTGCTTATGTACCTACTAAAACTAGGTACCTACAATTACACTACCTACTACCCCCCCTATGCATCTTGGTTTTGCTTGAACATCAAAGAATCTTCATTATTTGTTCCAGATCCCAGAACTATTTACAGATCGAGTACCCAGTGACTGCCAGAGTGAGCTTTCGGTGGAAAATGCAAACTAGCAGCATGGATTTTCGATGATTTATTTGTTTAGTAAATATTTTTCTTTAATACCTATTGTTGTTTTCTTAAATGCCGTTGAATAGTGTCCATACAGTCTTCTGAACCTGAATAGCTCGACTGCCAATAGTTGATTTCTCTATGACCATTGATTGACTGCATACTCTGTAACTACAAAAAGCTCATTTTATGGCTAACAGTAGGTAGGTATCAACACGAACTGTGTGCTCCTGGAGGTAGATTTTCGCGTTGCCACGGACATGAACTAAGTAGGTACCTACATAGGTAGATCTCTACTTGTCTTGCGTATTCCAGATTGGCTGAATATAAACGCAGCAATGTCCGTAAACCTACGCATTTTAGCTTGATGCTATTCTTCACTAAGCTTGCTGAAAATGGCATTACATACCCGTAGCTCACGTCCGATAAAATGTTTATCAGTCTGATTCCTTGCGTGTCCACTTCGTAAAAGTTTTCGTCTTGTTTATTTGAAGACAGATTCAGGCTTTTTATCAAGTTTTCTAAACTTGTTACCTCGGTCGGGAGTAATCCCTAAACAATAAACGAGGGTGGTCAGAGGCGAAAATAATAAAAATAGAATACACGGATACCTAGGTACCGAAAAAGCTACACCAAGCCGAAGATAAATGACGTTTATGTACTACTACAGGAAAATAAAAGAGAATGTATTAGCCTGATAGTACTACCGAGTTAGTAGTACTAACTATCAGGCCCTTACTAACCTATCCTAATGCCAGAGCCAGGTCAAATCAAAAAATGTTTATATTTTGGAATAAATCAAGGCACAATATTAACAAGATAACGATAACGCTCGCAAGTAGGTATAGCTTCAAATGTTTGATTTTGTGTGGCACGAGCGGGGCTATACCTACCTACTTGAGGACCGTAATCCTTGATATACATTACTAGATAGGTACTACGGCATTTTGGCCCATAGTGAATATAATTATGGCGAGCGCTAATTATCTAGGTACCTTTTTTTTAAAGTTGAATTATGTATATTCGTTGTCTGTAATTGAGCTTTAGTTTCCGTACTTCTAAAAGAACACGGAGGCAATTTCACCAGAAATGGTGTACGCATCTCCTGGTTTAATCGCTAGGTACCAGAAACAAATACGCTATATTAGTGCGCGTCAACCAAAAAGAACGCTGGAAAACAGTGGAGGGGATGTGTGTGCACCGCTTGCACATACAAAATACTCGCGCCATGATCTCTACATTATCACTATCATCACTGCATAGTAGGTATAAAACAAAGTCGCTTTCTCTGTCCCCATGTCCCTTTGTATGCTTAAATCTTTAAAACTACGCAACGGATTTTGATGCGGTTTTTTTAATACATAGATTGATTCAAGAGGAAGGTTTATATGTATAATACATGCATGATATGTGCACCCGTGCGAAGCAGGGGCGCACGGGCGCGGGTCGCTAGTTACAGATAAGTGGTGCCATCACACCCCGTCCCCCTCCCTCCGGCGTTCTTTTTGCGTGACGCGCACTTTACCTAGAATGCATGACTGCATAAATATGACGTTTCTATTAAAAATTTAAGGAAACTTAGGCTAAGAACTCACGAAGCGGTTTTCACCCGTGCCCGCCGCGGGGTGCGGGCCCGCAGCCTTTGTAGAATACAGATATTTAAGTAAAAAATTAAACCACATTTCACGACGCGTTTTACGCCCGCGGCGTGTGCGATTGTTTGCGGCTCCCGCTGCACCGGCAGTCATCTTGTACCGGCGGCTTTTTGTGCGTGCGTAACCGCACAAAACTCCGGTCTCGTGATTTTTGAAAATAAAACTCCATTCCGCCACCGCGACGGGCACGGGTGAAAACCGCTTCGTGAGTTCTTAGCCTTACATAGAGAACAGAGTTGCACAGCACTGACCTCTTGCGGTGCGGTGGTGCAGTGTTTAGATAAGTTACCTGAATTTTGCAGGACGTGAAACCAACAGATTCCAATTCGATAACCACTATGTAATGCATCTTGAGTGAAGAATAATGAACTACAGCTGATGAAACATCGGCCTATAATGACTGCAGCTAGTTCCATACGTTATCAATTTGGTCAGGATGTGGTAAGGAAAGATAGCAAGTGTATAACAATAAGTTTATTTATTAGTTATAGATTTAAAATCATAAATATATCCAGAAATTTTATTAATTACCTAGTAAACAAGGACCTACCTACTAATTGGCACTAAACTCAAGCGATAGGTAGTCATTCCATTCTGTCGAAATCCGATACGCCATCTGGAAAGAGCAACTAATCTTTAATATAATGATAGTGATTTTTATGGATTAAGTCATGTTAAAAAAAATATCAGGATTATTTATCTTCAAAATATTCTAGATATATGCTTGTCTTTAATTATCATCATCATTATAAGTGTCTAATGAAATACAATTTTTTTTTATAATTTTACCTTTATTTTATATTTGTCACACCATCAAGGTCATTCATCTAAGCTCCTGAAGCAACATCCTGAAAGAAAATGAGTATTTAGCAAACATATTATGTTGTAAGAGTGAAAATTAAATAAATTATAATCAGAAATGTTTGTCTTCAAAAATATCTAGATATATGCTTGTCAATTGAAATCATCATTGTTGGAGCCTATTTGCCTTTCTAAGAAAAGCTTGCAAACATACAAGAGGTACCTATATTATAATAGTTATGCTTGGTCAACTAGTCAAATCAAATAAGTTGAGCTTATAGAACTTAAACTTTATTTTCGCGTTTAAGCCTGCGGACAGATATAAATGTATGAAAGGATCATTAGTTTATGTTTCCCAAAGCTAATTGAATTTCCGCACACAAAAAGTTGAGGAGGTTTAATAACTACCAACCTTAGTTATTGAATATTTTCGCATATACTAGGGCTCCCATTGTAACTCTGAAAAAGAAACAGTAAAAATTACTTTTAATGTTTCACGAGAATTACGTATAGTATTGATTGTTTTTAGAGTTTATTCAGTTATTACCATACCATATTCTCCCCACGAATTTGTGAGCCAGGGATAACTAAGCAGTTCATCATTAATTTCATGTTTTAAAGGGTCTCATAAAATCCTATGACCATTTTTTTTATCAAGGACATTTCAAAGCGTTGACTCTGAATTAATTTTGTTTAAAGTATGTATCAGTTATAATACACGGCACGTAAGTCGACCGGTGAATGAAACCTGGAGGGGATACTGCGCATAGGGCCAATGAGCACGCGCGAATGCTGAGGTATACCTTATTTTCGACTTCTGCGCATTAACGGTCAGCAGTCGACTTACGTGCCGCGCATTATAGAATTTGTTGGACTTATATTTTATTTTTACTTACTTTCTAGAGAGAAAGAGCTGCCTATTTTTATCTGTATTAGGATGATCTTTACCTTTCATGCAACTGTCAGCCCAACATTAAACTCGAACCTGAAATTAATTCCAAAATGAATAATGTGCCAGAGAGCATTTACATTATGTTGTTGTGGGTGGAGGGTTTCAGTTGTTACCATACCATAGTTTGTCCGCACGGTTTAGTAAGCCAGGGATAACTAAGTATTTCATCATTGTTTTTATAATAATAAAATATTTTATGTATGGTTTTTTGTGCTCTTGAAATATATCTTTACCTGCAGTTTGCTAATTATGTGTGACCTCCTCATATCGTGTCATGATGGCATTGGTGGTGCATTCAGGCTCTGTCCTTATCTGCAATAATTTAAAGGAATGTCAATGCTGGGATATTACATAATATATGTCAATTATATTCTCAACAAGATTAAACTCAGATGTTACCATAACCATATTTTCTCCACGATTTAGTGAGACAGGGATAACGATTATTCATCATTTGTTTTTATTTATATTAAAATGAAGTCACTGGCTTAATAATTAATATCTGGTGAATAGTATTATTACTACAATCAGGAAGAGGCAAATTTTTGTTTGAGTTGGGGTTTTCATTAAACATAGATATTTTGATAGATGTACCTGTTATTTGTTTATAGCAGTTTGTTGAACTGCTGCACTACATCTGAAAAGTACATTCATGTTAATTGGGGTCATGTTAGTGAAGATGGCTCCTTTGGAGCTAGAACTTGATGTCAGAAGTACCATACCATATTTTCCCCATGATTATGTGAGACAGGGATAACGAACATTCATCATTCTTAAATATGAAGATAATTAGCAGGTATAGTACATAGTTATCTTAGAACTTACTTTATTGTCCTAGCTTCATCAACAACTGCAAACCGTTTCTTGTTAATTTATTACCTGTAAAAAAAAGCTTTGTAATATTTCCATATAAACTGCATAATTTTTTTTATAGGTATACTATTTAATCAGAAAAATCGATCAACATTCTTTTCGTTTCAGACTGGGGCGATATAAAAATCATCATATTTTATTCATCTTACTGCAACTTTTATTATAACATAGGACCTATGTCATAGGTAATGTTATTCTTACCATTTATTTAACTACAGGCTTTTCCAATTTGCATAGCAGATGCATTCTTCTGTACTAGAGTATCTGTAAAAAAAAATAGTCATTATCGAATGCTCATAAAACAACATTCAAAAACATAGCTTAAGATAAAATCAGAAAGATCGATCAACATTCTTTTCGTTTCAGACTGGGGCGATAAAAATCATCATAAAACTTTAGACGTTTATTGATATTTTGTAGAATATGACATTCAAGTGACCTATATATATATAAGGTAGGATGTAAGTATCTAATCAAAATATGTAGTTAAATAGGAAAACTTACTGCTATGCACAATGTTGCATCATCTTTTAGTTCAGGATGTTGATTCTGATCTGTGAAAAAACCAGTCATTAAAAAATGCTCATAAAGGAAACAATACATCTAGTATTTTTAAGTTATAACTATCAGAGAGATCGATCAACATTCTTTTCGTTTCAGACTGGGGCGATATAAAATCATCATATAACTTAAGCATAAAATTAATTAGCACTGTTTACATTTCAATAGTTTGCTAAGAGAAGGTAGATCAGTAGGTAAATAATCAAAAATCCAATATTAAAAATACTTACATGTACTATTTTTATAAGCATCTTCTATGGTCCAGGATTTTATTTCTGGTCTGTGTTACTATCCTGCAAAAGTTAGGAACATTTTGAACTGTGCATGTTACATAATTATCATAATGATTAATTTGATAGTGTTTGTCACACTCAACCCTTGGATGTATAGTTATGTGAACTGCACATCTTACACGGAGTGTGATAATGTTCCTAGCCAGAGTCACGCATGACAGGTGTTGCTGTTCACACATCGGCTTTGGTAGGGTACTAATAGTTTCAGTAACACGGTAATGTACTACCAAATGTAAGTAAAGATAACTAACCTTTTTTGAGTAGGTATGTTGTATCTCTTGTCTATGGCACCAATTGCAGTAGAGGTATTCTGAAATACAAGGTAAAAATTAGAATCCTTACAATGATTCAGAGGAACAAGGAAATATGTTTAAGCAGATCAGAAACTATCAATCAACAGGAATTCAGATAGGGGCGATACTTTAAGTCATCATTTTAGGAAGTTGTTCATAATTTTATTGAGAAAAGTTGATTTACCTATTATGACCCTTCATCACTGGTTCCTTCAACCTTCACCAAGTAATCAAACATCACTGGTGTGAGTTTTTATTTGTTTTGCAGCATCTGTAAAATACGCAGCATCTGTAAAATACCAAACTATGTCAGGTTTCAAAATGTCATCTTACAAAGTATAACCTCAAAACCTTTTGGGAATGTTTGTCACATTCAACCCTTGGATGTTTAGCTATGTGAACTGCACATCTTACACGGAGTGTGATAATGTTCCTAGCCAGAGTCACGCATGACAGGTGTTGCTGTTCACACATCGGCTTTGGTAGGGTACTAATAGTTTCAGTAACACGGTAATGTACTACCAAATGTAAGTAAGGATAACTAACCTTTTTTGAGTAGGTATGTTGTATCTCTTGTCTATGGCACCAATTGCAGTAAAGGTATTCTGAAATACAAGGTAAAAATTAGAATCCTTACAATGATTCAGAGGAACAAGGAAATATGTTTAAGCAGATCAGAAACTATCAATCAACAGGAATTCAGATAGGGGCGATACTTTAAGTCATCATTTTAGGAAGTTGTTTATAAATTTATTGAGAAAAGTTGATTTACCTATTATGACCCTTCATCACTGGTTGCTTCAACCTTCACCAAGTAATCAAACATCACTGGTGTGAGTTTTTATTTGTTTTGCAGCATCTGTAAAATACCAAACTATGTTAGGTTTCAAAATGTCATCTTACAAAGTATAACCTCAAAACCTTTTGGGAATGTTTGTCACATTCAACCCTTGGATGTTTAGCTATGTGAACTGCACATCTTACACGGAGTGTGATAATGTTCCTAGCCAGAGTCACGCATGACAGGTGTTGCTGTTCACACATCGGCTTTGGTAGGGTCCTTTTTTTTTAATCTAAAAATTGTTGGTTTAAGAATTAATATGGATAAAACTCACCATAAATATAATTTTTAAGTTTTTGGTGTCAAGTTGTATCTGTAACAATAATAGGTACAAGGTTAGTTAATCGAAACAAAAAGGTTAATTCTTTCAAGTCAGTATGTGCTCAGTTAGGTGGTAATTTTGAAATCATTGATTTTCATACGAACGAGACTAATAGAATTCATCACAGAATTTTTTTTTTGAATCCTGGTTTTTTATCATAATAATTACCTACCTTTCTGCATTGCTTCTATTTTCATAATTATCTCAATTTCCAAGTAGCAGAGTAAGGAGTAGGCCATGGTATTTTTAGATAAGCCTGAAACAACAATAAATATCTATTATAGCATTGTATACCATCAAAATAAAATATATTGTTTCACAGTGCAAGAGTTCAGCTAAGTGGTGTGTTTGGAATCAACAAAATTCATACGAACGAGACTATAAATATTAATTCATCATTAAAAAAAAATATTAAGAGCCTGGCGACAGCGACTTGCAGCTTCGAGGTGCGATTGGCTACTAGGTATTTCATTTTATTTTATTTCGGGGAGGTTGTTTGAAAGAATAACTATCTAGTGACACACACACATATAACACAATAATATAAGGGAAACATGCCCGAATCAGAAATCATTTTGGTAGTAGTATGATTGGCCTTACGTTTACCTAATACCAAAATGATTTTGGACTCAAGCACATTTCCCTTATATAATTGTATTATTTGTATTCGAACAGTATTTATGTGTGTCACTGGATAGTTATTCTTTCAAACAACCTCCCTGAAATGAAATAAAATAATAGCCAATCGCACCTCGAAGCTGTGAGCTGCTGTCGCCGAGCCCTTAACTGTGACACCTACTACTGCTGTAATAAAGATTTTAAATCGCTCACCTGTGATTGCTATGTTGTCTTCTACTCATCCCTGAAACAAAAAACAAATTGAGTAAAGAAAAAACATTGTAATGTTCTACAAAACCAACAGAACTCACCATTTAACCACACTAAGAAATAGTGGTGGATTCACAATAACAAACTGGCATAAAGCTTAGAGTAATTCTTTATTTATAAGTCTTTGAGTCACTGTTACTTAGACACAAAAGAATTACTTCTTCGCTGGTTTCTTAGCAGCAGGCTTTTTAGTACGGGGTTTCTTAGGGTTGTTCTTGGGAATCCTCTTCTTGCCAAAAGTGCCCAAACGCGCAGCTTTGTTCTTCAAACTCTTGAAAACCGTTGTTCTTGCACGGTTCCTCTTAACGCGGGCAGACGTAAGCTTAAACCTGTCGTAGTCTGTCATCTGAGCGCGCTTTTCCTTGTTAGCGAGCTTCTGTGCCCATTGGCTATCTGCCCATTTCTCATTCAGTTTCGCTTCTGTCCAGGCTTTCCTGACCACACGTGTGGGCGCTGTGAATGGGTACTTTAGGAGGAACTTGGTCAAGTGCAACTGGTTCAGACGGATCTGTTGTCTGGAGACGCCGCTGCAAGGACCATCGACGAGAGCTCGTGTTTGGTCAATAACATCAACCACGCTCACTAACTTTCCCTTCAAGGGACCCTCGGCGACCAGGGCGACGCGCCCCGGTTCCACGTACCTTTCGAATGGCATGACGTCCTGCAACAACCAAGACCCTTGAGAACGCTTGACGACGTTTTGTACTGCACTTCAGTAATAAAAGCCCTGAAGTACGACTTGCAAGTTTTTAGACCATCGCCGACACTGTCACAACATTACTTTTGGAGATGAAATTCATAAATACAATGTAAAACCAAAGGGGCTTTAGTAAAAAATCACCGAGCAAATTAAAAATATTAGGAAATAAGAACATTCACATAGATTTAAATGGATAAAAATAATCTAACCTCAGAACGCCTCTTCTCAAATAAATTACACACGTAAAAGAAAAAGAAGTTTGTTAGTTGCTGTCAGTTTGACATTAGTTAGTGAGTCCGGTTATTGTACGACATGATAATGTGCAGCACGGTACCTTTAAAAAAAAACTAACAATATAATCTAACTAGCAATCCCGCTAAAAAGTAGTGGACACGGATTATTGGGTGTACATCATCCCTTACATTATCATTTTCTTTTTTTAACAAAGTGTATCATGCCGGGCATTGTATTACAGATCAGGGGGGCTGAGCACTGACCTCCAATTTATTGAGGTCAGTAGGTTATGTCCTCAGCTATGGAAAACTTATTTTAGTTTTCTCCCTTTTATGTCTATTTTTTTTTGATAACCGGTGCATGCATGCAGTGCAGTGTGTTGTTTATTATAGGTCAGTGAGTGCAGTGCATGGTATGTGCATGAATATGGTGGTGAATCAGTGCATGTATGTGGTGTGATGTGATCTGGCCTTTAGGAAACAACCACTGTCTACTATCAAATTGCCTATGGTTTAACTTCCGGTGTCTTCAGTGAGTGAATCTAGTTATTGTATACATACTCTTTGCTTTGGAGTGAATGGTTTGGCGAGCATATTCCAAATGAATGGCGGAACTTTTGACTTGTTTGATTTTAGCACGGTTTTAGTTACCAAGCAACTCAATAGTGAAAACAAATATTTTTGTTACTGGAATAGAAGTAATTGTGACCTATAATGCGCCTAAAATATTCAAAAACGTTTATAGAATCTCAGGTAACGTTATTAACGTGTTCTAGCATTATATGTCTATGTACCTTCCTACGCCTTTTTCTGCCGACAAGCAGCAACGCTGTGTTTCGGTTTGAAGAGTGTGGTCGCCGGTGTAATTACAGGCACATGAGGCTTAACATCTGTATGCCTCAAGTTGATGGACGCAGGACAGTGCAATTTAGGGCACGTTCTTATTGTGCGTGACCTACGGAGCAATGTTTTGTTTATAGGTGATGGTTACCACTTAACATCAGGTGGGCCATCTGCTTGTTCCATCAGCTAGTTGTATAAAAAAAACTTATATAGGGAAAGACGGGGGAATGCCGATCACCTGAGAGAAAAATGCTTTTTTTTTTTTTTCTCAGTTAGTTTTGAGGTATATAGACTCTGCCTGCTCATGCGTCACAACCCCTGCGCTGCAGCGTGCTCCCTGTGTTTCATGGCACCTTATTTAATAAGTTATTGGAGTGAGCGAGCGGTATTACCTGACACGATCGCCATTACCCGCTTCCCCTAATAGACGATCATTGATCGAAGAATAGACGAGTACCTACATCTGCATTCTGTGCATAATGAGTAAGGATCACCATCGAAATAATGTACTCGGACCGACATGAGTAATAAAATTATTATTTAGGCATACTTACCTAAACAATAAAAACAGCATAGCAAACTTTCAATGAATCAACATGGCATAATATTGCTGAACTGTGTGCAATGTGATTGCAATGTGTTTTGCTATCATTAAGTAAACCCACAGTTACATCTATGTAAGTACCTATATAATGTATTAAATATATCAGTTATCTAGTACCCATAACACAAGCTTTGAATAGCTTACTTTGGGGCTAGATAGTGCTGTGTGGATTGTCCAGCATTATTTATTTATTTTATTTTAATGTAATTCTTCTTACAGGATATTGAAAGCCCTGTAGCAGATATCTGCTGGTCTCCCAATAACGTGAAACTTGCTGTCGCGACATGCGATCGTCTGGTACTGCTGTTCGATCGCGATTGCATGAGGCGGGATAAGTTCTCCACGAAGCCAGCTGATTCTGCTGCGGGGAAGAAGTCTTATGTTATCACAAGTATTAATCATTCATATAAGGTCCTATGTACCTACTATGTAGGTAGGTAGGTACCACATACCTAGGTGCCGTTTTTATATCGTTTTCGTTCGATTCACGCTTGATTTAACTCAGTCCTGAGTTACTTGGTAAGCTGCAATTTTATGTTCTTGGCAGGTCTCGAAGGTCCATTCCCACATTCTACCTTGATATTGCATCTACCAACTATCGTTGTAATTCATACCTATGGCGTGCGTGCGATATTTACAATAAAAAGTATAGTGTCAATGTTGACTTATTCGGCTGTAGCATAGCGCGGATGAGGTGCATAATGAGTTTGCAATTCTTCGGCTGATTAGATTTATGTATATGTTTTTATTATTTTACTATATATTGTTTCATAATTATCATTAACATCATATAGCTTTCTGAAATTTGTATTTTTTTTGTTGTGTGTATGTAGCTTGCACCCGATTTTTCTGTGCTCAAATAAGCTTTTATTCTATATCTATATGTGGAGACTTATTATTAGCCTTTTGTTTTATATTGTATTCTTGATTTATATGTATGGTGTGCTGTTAGTCTTCCTTAAACAAATAAATAAATAAAAATAAATAAATATCATAGCTCATAGGTAATTGGTTGCGTAGGGAGATGTTATTGACAATGCGAAGGTAGGTAGGACTAAAACTCTGAAAGACATCCGCTAATTCGCTCATAACCATAAACCGTATCGGACGAGAAACTCTGCCCAAGACTTATCACTAAAAGGGGTAGAGATCATCCATTCTAAAAATGCACGCCCCTCTACCTGCCTTCACCCACACAAGCAAATGAGGTGTATAGACGCAATACATGACACCTGATATTTTTTTTCGTCATTCAATTTCCCGCGGAACGTGAAAGTGACACTATCATGTCTGGCGGGAAACTGAATAACGAATGAAATTGCTTGGTGGCATGTATTGCATCTATACACCTCATTTGCTTGTGTGGGTGAAGGCAGGTAGAAGGGTGTGCATTTTTAGAGTGGATGATCTCTACTACAAGGCAGTAAGCAAGCCATTATGCAAGGTCATTCCTACAGAGGAGCTTGATTTGCTGCCAATTTTTGCTTGATTTCTGCCGTGGCGCGCTGTTTAAACAAGCTTCTTTGCAGGGCCGACCTCTTCAGAATGGCTTGTTTACTGCCGCGTAGGACCCCTTTTATGCTCTACAGTTTTACTTTTGTACTTATATCAAAGTTTTGTTTAGGTATCTCGTTCAGTGACAACTCTGAACTCCTGGGCGTGGCTCAAAGCGATAACATGGTGTTCGTATACCGGGTGGGGGCTGATTGGAGCGGAAAGAAAGTAATTTGCAATAAGTTTCCGCTAACTGGCGCGCCCATGAAACTGCTGCCGGCTGAAAACGGCTTCTTTACAGGAACTAGTGACGGAAAAATTAGGTAAGGTACCTTTGCACAAAAACTTTGCTAGGTATTTAAGTATGCAGTCAAACAAAATATACAAGAATGTGCCAAATGTTATCGTGGAAGTGTCTTTATCTACCTATATTATTTTGATTTAAAAGCCAAACCATCTATCTCGAAGTACGTAACATCCTTAAATAAAAAAAGGATTTTTCGAATCGGTTCATCAATAAATAAATAATTATAATAATATTGCCGGACAATCCACACAGCACCATATAGCCCCAAAGTAAGCTACTCAATACTTGTGTTATGGGTACTATTTATCTGAGGGGTTATCACGAGTTCCCACCGTAGACACCGCATTTCAAGGAAATCAAATATTATATATTATTCTTATATTCATATTTTATTCTTATTATTTTTATCATCATCCTTATTATAAATTCAAACTCAAATTCATTTATTTACTAAAGTGTATAACATTAATAATTTTGCCATTGGTCCCCGCACTAGGACAAACCTGTGTCGCGGGACGCCGAATACAGTATACAGTTTACTTAGTTTGAACCACAAATATGTTACAGTAGCAGAGCAAAAAAAAACAAAAATATTATGTATTATTCGCATTCTTTGAGAAGTTTCACTTAAGCTGCTCAAAGAATACGCTAGACGCCGTTATTTAATTTCCTTGGAATTCGGTGTAGATCGAAAACTAGAACACGAGAGCATTCGACACTAAACACATGATAACCCCTCTGATATATTTAATACATTATATACTTACATAAATAAATATTTTTTATTATACCTACATAGAAAACACCCAACGGAACAAATTTGTTCTGAGGTGGGAATTGAACCCGCAACCTCTTGCGTCGCAGGCGGACTCTCGCCCGCTGCGCCACTGAGGTCGTCAAAAATGAAAGAAAACTAAAGGAGAACATGAAAAATTACCACTTTTTTTAAGTTGAATTGCAATGAGAACCTTCTTTTGTGAATCTTAAAAGGAGATGGCAACAAGTGGAGCGTATATCGACTATTATCGACCGATACGATTACCGATTATCGATATAGATAGATAGATGGATAGATAACTCTTTATTGTTCACCACACAGAAACATAGTACAGATTAAACAATGGGCGATCTCTTCCAGGCAACCTTGGAAGGATAAGAAATAATTAGAAATTGACGGCGGTGTAGTTACTTACGGAATAAAGTTTAGATAATCTATTGGACCTAAACCTACATATTTACTAATAGCCAACTATGTAGGCCTTTGTATCTAAATATATATAACTCAAAGGTGACTGACTGACTGACATAGTGATCTATCAACGCACAGCCAAAACCACTGGACGGATCGGATTGAAATTTGGCATGCCGGTAGATGTTATGGCGTAGGCATCCGCTAAGAAAGGATTTTGATCAATTCTACCCCCAAGGGGATAAAATAGGGGATGAAAGTTTGTATGAAACTTAGAATTCCTTGGCGCGAGCAAAGCCGCGGGTTCAGCTAGTTATATGATATGGCCTTTGTATTAGGAGCTTAGACTGCAAAAGCAACAAGAGCTCTAGCGTGTGGACGGCGGGCGCTTGTTGCGTGTCGCTGGCGCGCAGCGGCGAAGGCACGCTGGCGTCGGGTCACGTGGACGGAACCTTGTATGTGAGCGGACGACTGCTGCTGCGGTACGCGCTGCCGCCTTCCGCGCTTGCCTTGCTGCCGCCACATGTGAGATACTTACCCCCGCGGCTTCTGAACGCTGGATCAACACTAATCGGCTGTCAAGTCCATCTCTATCTAATTTGAAGTTAAAGCCGAAATAGCTAGTGACTTGACAGCCGATAAGTTTTGATCGAGCCTTCAGAAACGGCCGTTAGGTTCTTAAGATATCTTATTTTAGTAGAGCTCTTCGTGAAGGTCGACGAGGAAGTACCACCATGTTTTTTTCTGTAACCGAGCAGTTGGTGTTTCGGTTTGAAGATTTTGGTGTTACTTTTTCAGAAAAACTATAAAAAATGTTTTATCTACTCTCATGTCATAAAATTCGAATTATAAACGTCAAAACGAATTCATATTGATATACTTTATAAACGCAATACCGTAACCAAATTAAAAAATTTCATTATGATACAGCTCCTCATACAAAGATAGTTGTATAAAATAACTTTTTTACCATAACGATACAGTTCTTTTTCTTTTTCTTTTAACACCCCCTCGAGTTTTAATACCCCTCATTAAGCAACAGTTTCATAAACTACTATTCTAGTTTACGATTTTTTTAAATCAAGCACATAACTCCTTGTTAGACTTTCCGATAACTGCCACCCCACAGGCTCCCTGGAAACAAACTGAACTTGTATTTTTTACCTAGCTACTCTATGAACTTCTGTTTATTAGATAGAAGAAACTTGTCAATTAAGAAAATATAGACAAAGGGACAATATTATAATAAAAACTTAGGTATTACATTTATTATAATGATGCAGCTTATCGTCGGTTCGTGTGACGGTCGCGTGTCTGTATACGAGATACAACGAGGAGCTCTCCTTCGCAGCTTGGAGCCACCCTTGCCTCTGGACCGACGCGACCTGATCACTGCCACGCCTAGTCCATCGGGGCAGGTAACTATTCAAAATCAAAATAATTAAATTTTGGCACATTATGTAATGAAAAATGAAAATGAAATATATTTTATTTCTGTAACCATTATAAGTAAAAATTTACAGTGTTGAGGCCCTCTTATAAGTATGTAATACTTGTGTTAGGTATTAGATAATAATAGGTAGGTAGGTATATAGATATAATAATAATATATGGTAATATAGATTATTATTATTCCGCGCCGTATAGTTTTTGTGATATGACTAATTTGGAAAATCAGTTGTGAGATACTATTTGATAGTTTCAATGACTTCGTATCTCATGTTTGATTGGTGATTAACTAGGTTGCGATAAGTGTTCAGACCGGGGCAAACCATTAAGAGTAATAAAATGCTCGAGTTGACGTTACTTGAATTTAGTATAGTGTGGTAGGTAGTGAAGATTTGAAGCATATTTTCATTAAAACTTCAATAAAATAAAGCCTCTGAATATACTGCGCATATTATCTCCTCGCCGTGTTCGGTAGCCTTGTAAACTAACACCTAATTTATACCATATAGAATAAGAATACGACGCGTGGCATAGACTGTGCTTACGTGCTTTTGTATTCGCAGACAGTGGCATTCGGTGTATTTGACGGCTGCCTCATTGGCGAGATGAAAGAAACCGGCAGCCTAGAGCTATCGATGCTAAGCATTCCAAACTTGTACGCCGGACGGGCGCTGGCTTGGAGCGGAGATGGCACCAAACTAGCTCTAGCCTCACAGACCGGTGCTGTTATACAACTTGAAGCCGTTTTGAAGTAAGAATTGATCTGAAGAAGTACATTATGGAATTTTTCAGGATTTCTTCTTATCGTCATCATCATCATCAGCCTAAAAAAATGCACTACTAGATATACGCCTGAAGAACGATTCTGAGCCCTATCTATTATTTTATTCTTCTTTTATTTTATTTATTTATTTATAATTATGAAGTGAAGCAGTTTGTGTTTTCATGATTTGATAATGGATCCGTGATATTGGATTCTCTCGTAAGTACATCCAAATAGAAAACAGGCTATGATATTTGATTCATGTTAAAAAACTTTCTGGTTATAATATTAGCTCGAATATTATGCGATACAAGAAAACCAGCTCTAAATGTTTAATTCTCCAGGCGATGGTTATGGCGAGATACAGTCGAAGTCCAACACGTTAGTCCGAAGCAACTGGTGGTGACTCGGCTAGCTAACGATGCGCCACCCCTGACTATCACTACTAAACACGCTACTGATATCTTCAATGTACGGTTTATAGGTAAGATGTGCTCAACAGTTTTATTTACAAAATAAATAGATTTAATTGTTATTGATCCTTAGTGCTTTATGAATAAAACAAAACTGGTGATAAAGCGTAGAATTTTTCCTTCAATGGCTTTCTATAAGGCTTGCAAAGCAAATCTTAGGATAATGTGGAGGGTATGTGGGAAGCTATTGCTGAGTAGACAGTTTAAGGAAGAATTCAATGATGGGGGTAGAAACGTCACTCTTAAAACATTATTTTAATTTATTAAAAAAACACTATTATAGTATTTTATATATCTAATACTTAAATCATTTGGCGCAAATTTGAAAACATAATTATTTTCATCCATTCGTAGGTAACGACTGGTACGCTGTCTGTCGTACGGTCAGTACGCTGATTTTGTGCGACATCGCTCGAGGATTGACTAGCGAGGTGTGTATTAAATAGGCAATTTTACTCTAAATACGAAGTAATAAAAAGAATTTGGCTTGAAGTAAAAAATCTAATCTGTTGCTCCAAAACTAGTGTATGCGTCTAGCGTGTTTGTCTAGTGTAAGTTGTAACACACATATTTATTAACAAGTACATTTAGTTGAGTAAATACATATTGGGATGCGTGAATGACGCAAGCTTTTCGCTAGTTTACAATGCAGATTCAAATTGGAATGTGTGAATGAAACTTTTTTACACGTGTGTTTGCCGCTATAGAGTGTTAGTTGTGAAATCCTCATTGGATTACGCGAGTAGACCAATTATTTTATTCAATCAAAACTTGTTGCCATTTTTCACACGTACTTCATTGTATGTTCAAGTATTTTAACTGTAATCCGTGCCTGCTGAAGTAGGAGCTTAGCTCATTCATCTGTTTTTATACAACCGAGGCGTCTATTGTTTTAGGCTCGGCAACGGAGTGTTTTGTTTGTAGATAACTTCTATTTTAACGTGCTATATATTACATACACGCTCGCTTATACTACACTAAAAGAAGTAGCATTCGGCTCCATTAAAAAGCTATATTCGATGTTGTGCCTCTTTCCAGCCTTCCTTACATAATCTCTTATTTGTTTTTTAAATAAATTCTGGTAGGATCAATTTTTGGACCATTTTTTACCCTCAAGCATCGTAACAAGGTCATTAACAAAACTAATGATATAAGGATTTCCAGATTCATAAAGTAGGGGTACAAATAAGTTGAAGGTCCACCCGTATACTATTTTTACTTCCTTGGTCCTCAACCATTCCAACGGAAGACCAACGCGAGTTATTGAAACTTGCAAGCTGAGTTGCAACTACGTGCTAAGTTTTCGATTTAGTTAATAAGTTTAATAAATGTTGTAATTAACGTACCTACTTTAAAAAAATACTTTGTATCTAAAGGGAAAACCTATAATTGGCCATTTGAATTTAAAACTTTGTAAAAAACTAATTACTGTTGGATTCCCAAAAAAGAAATAAATGTTCTGTGATTATTTTTTTTAGATTCCTTGGTCTGGCGGTGGTGAGCGGATTTATGCAGCGGTAGGAGGCGCGTGCCTGCTGCATAGAGCGGGGGAGCTAAGTCTCGTCGAATATGGACTGGATAAAGTGTTGCATACGGTTAGATATGCTCATTTTGAGACTGCACCACAGTTTTTAACTATTGCAGCCTATCGTTATTTTGTAACTTGTGCACTGTACATACTGTTCTGAATAAATATTATTATTATTATTCAAGGGCTCACTCACAATACCTACTAAATTTATTATTATTTAACAGAGCTACCGCATCGAAATGGGGGAGACCTACGCCATGGAGGCGACTACTTCTATTACCAATATAGATCTAAGCTTTGTTCGCGACGAACTGGCGGTAGATTCACTTAGTATATACGTTTCTAAGTGATCCCTGTGATTGTACCGAATGAAGACCGTTTTGATTTTTGATTTTGAGAAGTCAAACCGTTTCTTTTCAGATAAGATTACCTATTTGGTTAAGTATGCACCTAATTTATAAGCGTGTTAAATAATGTGTGTAATTTAGTAAGTAGTAGAAATAGAGGTTCGTTTTATTTATTTATTTAGAGCTAGCGCATCAAAAATGCCATAGTCTAAGTTAAGTTAAAATAAATACAGCTCCCGGAAAAGTATAAGGGAGGTATTGTGTCCAGCAATGGAATTCTTCAGGGTGATCATTATGATGATGACAAAGTTAGATTGAAATGTAATTCTCATTAGAAGTAAAAGATGGCAACGCAAGACTGCAATATTTTTTTGCTTTATAATTTAGAAGGTAGCGTAATAGGTAAGTTAATTATCTATAGTCTAAGTGGCTGAAATTAAAATTAACTGTTCGACTCGAAAAGAGAAGAAGAAGGTACTTAGTTACAATATTAAAAGTTTTTTTTATACATTATAGGTTCGCACGGAGAGAGTGAATCCTCACGTACTAAGCGTGCGGATCAACGAAGGCAAGGACACTGAAGAGAGAAAGCATCTGGCTTACTTACTCGACCGGCAGACTATTGCCGTTGTTGATCTTTCAACTGGTTAGTTCTCACGTTATATAACGTTAGTTATGCCGAAGGAATTTAGATACTAGCCATCGAAAGAAGAAGAAGGCTGCATGGTTAGTCCTCACATCCATTTTGTTCAAATATTTTCAACGGGGATGCTATATGATTAACTATATTAACTAAGAATGATTAACAGCATTTTGGCAACATTTTGCCAATTAATTCGTAGTCGAAGTGGAGTTTCGTAAAAACGTAATATTTTTATTGCTTTGCATCACGATTTATTTTCTAAAGAAAACTCATATTTTGTACTAAACGATTTAATTAAAATGTATTTTATTACAAACCCAATAGGAGTGCAATTAGGTCAGTGGTGGCACGATGCTCGCGTGGATTGGCTTGAATTGAACGAAAGCGGCCAATTGCTATTACTACGAGACACTCGCAGGCGACTTGCGTTATTGCAACTACACACTGGTGATAAGGTACATACAACTTTATACTTTATTAAAACGGCTGAAGTTCGTAAATGGCTTGGTATTCATTTAACATTATGAGCGAATGCTATTTTACATTGTCAGCATAGCTATAGTCTACGCCGTAGCACGTTGTGTAGCGTCTCGTAGCGGGTCTACGATGTAGCAGATATTTTTGTGTTCCGCAGGAAATCATTGCAAGCGGAGTGGGATTCGTTCAGTGGATTGAAAATAGCGATGCTGTTGTCGCACAGACTCCTACTCATTTGCTCATTTGGTTAGTTAGTTGATTTTATTTAGAAAGACGTATGTACCTTTGCTTTTTTTCTTAGCTTCCTATTTATAGATAGATGGAAAATACTTTATTGCACACCACATAATAATTACACATAACAGAACAACGAAAAACATCTGAATGATATACAATGGGCGGTCTTATCGCTAAAAGCGATCTCTTCCAGAAAACCTTGGGATGGACTGGATTTTACAAGAACGATAGAGGACGTTGGTGTAGAAAAAATCAATAAGAATAACGATTACATAATTATAAACTAACCTGCGCGAATAATAATAAACATGTATTATACCTACTATATACATACCTACATAACCTAAATAATTAAAGTATATAAACTATAAACGCAGTTTGATCGAAATAGCTATGCTGGAAGAGCGCTCACTAACCACGTTGATATGAGGAACAAAATCTTTGGTTGTTGTAACTTGATTTAGTAAAATGAGTTAAATAAAGGTACAATATTTTGTCAGGTATCGTGCGTGGGACCCTAGCAGTGTAGAAATGGCAGAATGTGGCGGTGGCGTGGTTGTAGAAGTAACGTCCAATCGCGTAGTCTTAGAAGGAGGTCAACTGCCGTATCTTTTGCTGGACGAACATCGGCTTGCATTCAGTGAGAACTTATTTTTGACTAAAAAAAATCCACTTTGAGGAGCACTTAAAATCCTTTCACCACACCGTTTCGACAGAAACTAGTGACACGACAAGAAGAAGAAGACTGAAAAAATACGGTTTGTTCAACTATCATTCCTTACCCACAATCATCATTATCATCAACCTTTTACAGTCTACTGCTAGACATAGGTCTCTCCCTTGGTGCGCCACTCCCCTACTAATTATCGACAATCTTAACCTACTAATTGATAAATGCCAATATTACTATGTTTGAACTTGGTTTTAAGCTTGGTCGCGTGGATGGCACCTAGCTTTAAGACGTCATAAAGTGATCCTTTTGATTTAATTGCAGAAATACTATTCAAGCTTGACTTTTAATATCTGTGATGTTCATAATCAACCAAAATAAAACAATATGAGTATAAAGTAAAGCTCTTTGTAAAGGGCTCGTCCGGGGAAGTACTACCACGCCTTTTTCTGCCTCCAAGCAGCAACGCTGTGTTGGTTTGAAGAGTGTGGTCGCCGATGTAATTACAGGCACATGAGGCTTGACATCAGTATGCCTCAAGTTAATGGACGCAGGTCAGGCATCGTAGTGCGTGACTTACGTGGCAATGCTCTGTGATACAGGTCATAGTGTGGGCCATGTGCTTGTTTCATCAACCAGATTCCTAAAAAACGATGGTATGTTTTTAGAATTTAAAAGTTGAAGTACTTAAATATTTTCATCTGATGAATAGCGTAATTCAGAGTGAATGTTGAGACTAAGTACCTGACAGTTAGCATTGTAGAGATGCTAAAACCAGCACTGAATGCTAAAACTAGCATTGTGATTACTCACCACTGGTTTTAGCATCTCTACAATGCTATCTGTCAAGTACTTAGTCTCAAAATTCAGAATGGAATCCGAGCTCAAAGAATAGACGGAGCTTAATAATTATTACAGACAATGCTTTGTGCAACGGCGATCTGTCGGGCTGCGCTCGCTATTTGGACGGAGTGAGCAGCGGCGCTGAAGTGGCCTCATTGTGGCGTCAACTGGCTGAACAGGCGCTCGCGAATAATGATATTCAAGTACGTGGCATATGACATGATTCTGATCTTCTGAATTAGTTTGATGCTTATAAATAATTTATTCTCTATGAATCTAGGTAAGTATATAAAAAACAAGATGTCAGATTATAGATTGAAAACTAGATCCTGCCATTAACTGATAATTGAATAACATTTGAAAATACTATATTTACTTATGTTATCAATGTAATTTATTTTTAAAATAACAAAGTTAAAATGAATACAAGTATTTACAATTAAATATTTTATTTATAATTTTGAATTAGAACTAAATATGATGCTGAGAAATAAAATTTATTTATAAATTAACAAAGAAAATTGCAATGAGTACCAATATGTATTTACAATTCAATACGAGTATTTTTGAATTAAAACTAAATATGATGCTGCGTATAAGAATAGACGGGTTATTCTCGTAGAACACCTTTCAGTCACACTGTGATACAATGGGATGAAAACTTCCCTTTGAATAATCCCTGTTACTGTGACTGAAAGGTGTTACTCTACGGGAATAACCCGAATAGACCTGTTGTGCCGACCCCACATGAAGTGGAATAAGGACAGGAAGCAGATAATGCTGCTTATAAAAGTCTTACCTGGGGCGGATCACGAACGTATTTTACGTTAGCCACGTAAACGTATCTTATCCCTAAATACGTGATCAAGGGTCTAATGTACTGAAGTTAATGTTCAGTAGTTCAGTTAGTTAGTTCAGTAATGGATAGTTAAGTGAAAACAAGCAAGGGCAGACTCAAAAGGAAATCCTACATGCTTAAGCCCCTCCTAAATCTAGCTAAATTAGTATGTATTTTTTTACACACACACACACACACACAGCTTTACGACTTTGATCCCCAGGTACGGTAGATATCCCTTCAGATCTCCCAGTACCAAGTTAGGTACTATAATTCATGATTCTTTGAGGATGTCTAAGGGGGGTAGTCAGAGGTACGTCCAAACATTACATTTGGCACATACCCACATTTTGCAGTAGTTAGTATTCCATACGTGACAGGTTGCAAGCCCATCGCCGCTGTTAGAATACTAACGTATTTAAGTATTTTTTTACAACTAATTTAATTTATGTTTTATGACCTAATTTGACGATTACAAGATTTGATGGCGTATGGTACTTTAAAATCGAATTGTTGTTTTCAGTTGGCTGCAAAATGCTACCGTGAAGTAGGCGACGACGCTCGAACGTTTTATCTGGACAAGACAGTCGAGATGGCTACTCATGAAGGCAATGGCGATATTGAAACTGGTAACTGGTAATATTTTTATATAAAAGAACACTATCCTTACCAACTTCTTTCCTCCTTAATAATATTGTGTTTGGTGAAAATATATTTATATTATAAATCTGAAAATATATGTGTTTGAACCCACTCATCTCCGTAACGGCTGCACAGATTTAGATGATAGTTGTATTATAAATAGTTTGTAGCCTGGATAGGCTTTTATTCGTGTAGATAAAAAACCAATGACGGGTTAATGATAGTCTTAACTAAAAATGGTCAGACGGCGTACGTTTTTATTTCTAAGCATTGAATATTTAAATATGCTTATTTAATTTTTTACAACATTAACACTTCAAGAATTACCGTGAATCTGAATTTTTTCCCGTATTTATGTTTAAATAAATAAATAATGCTGAACAATCCTCACAGCACCATCTAGCCCCGAAGTAAGCTACTCAAAGCTTGTGTTATGGGTACTATATATAGATAACTAATATATTTAATACATTATATGCTTACATAGATATATATATATTATTAAACATAGAGTACACCCAGACCAACGGAACAAATTTCTGCAGATCGTACACAAATTTGTTCCGAGGCGGGAATCAAACCCGCAACCTCTTGCGTCGTAGGCGGACTCTCGCCCGCTGCGCCACTTAGGTCGTCAAGTTATCATATGATTTCAGAAGCTCTAATAAATTATAAACTTTTATTAGGATTTGCAACTCCCATAGTCCGGGCTCGTCTCGCCATATTCTCCGGAGACTTGCCAACAGCTGAGGAATGCTACGTGAAGAGAGCCAACAGGCCTGAGTTAGCTGTGGACATGTACAAACAGTTCAACAGATGGTCTGACGCCATCGCACTCGCCGAGAAGACCGATAGGGCGGCGGTGGGCGATCTCAAGCAACAGTACATGGACTATTTGACTTCTACTGGTAACAATAAAAAAAATTTCTGTATTTCCACAGTAAAAATTATTTACAGTAGTTCTGGAATCGTAGCACTGCTGCCATCACTACATAGTATAAAAAAAAGTCGCTTTCTCTGTCCCTATATCCCCATGTATGCTTAAATCTTTAAAACAACGCAACGGATTTTGATGCGGTTTTTTTTAATAGATAGAGTGATTCAAGAGGAAGGGTTATACTCGTTTGTGCACCCGTGCGAAGCAGGGGCGTGCGGGCGGATCGCTAGGATATTATATAACTGGAAAAAAATGCAACAGCACATGGACTATTTGATTTCTACTGGTAACATTTTTAAATGAAAAAAAATATTCAGTATTTCCGCAATAAAAATTATTTACAGTAGTGCAGGGGAATACTAGAACTGCTGCCATTATGTATAACTGAATCAAAATCTAGTGTTAAGTTCGGATTTTACATTATTCATAAAAAAAAAATACTTTCACGTATAGGTTAGGTTTTTTAATTATATTTTAAATTATAATCAGTTAAAGATACTACGTAAAAAAATTCACAATTTGTATTTTACACTCCAACTTTATATTCTGGAGGCTGTTGCCGTACTGTTACTTACTTTCTTAGGTCGGTATGGCGAAGCGGGAGCAGTGCTAGCGTCTACAGGCGACGTCCAAGGCGCAGTGAAGCTTTGGCTGCGTGGTGGTCGTGCGAGAAGGGCCGCGGGTTTGATACTCCAACATCCTTACCTGCTCAGAGACAATGAGCTGGTTGAATCCGTGCATGAACAGCTTATAAAGGTCTTAAATAATTTTTCATCTGCTTTAAATATAACCTGATCAGGGTGAAACTTCGAACAAATATAGTTCTTGATCAGGATTAGCATAGGCCACTTTTTATTACGAATAATTACCGGAAAATGGGTAATTTTTTTTATGAGCCCCTTATATAGAAAGCGCATTGAAGAATATTATTAATGTTACGAAGCATTATCAGTCTCATATAAACACTTTAGGCATGGACTAATATTAAATGTCACTTTTACCTATATACACTAGCCAAGAGATAAACTGACCTACACGGATCTACGAACTTATCCATAGTTCCTATACTAAATGGAAATACACGCGTTTCTCTACCAGAACTGACCCACATAAATTGAATCTAGTTAGCGGTCCTCATTTATTGGCCCTTGGGGGCTCGGTGCGAAATATTTTGTATGATTGTTTGATAACGGTCCTCCGCAGCCGTAAATAAAGTACATGAGTAGCGACGGCTAACCCGTAGTCAGACTGTGAATGAATATTTTGACCTCAATAGGGAGTGCCTGCGAAAACCACTAATATATTGTTATCACAATACCCAAACCCAGAGCAAATATTTGCAGGGTTTTAGGTTATGAGTTTTGTCAACATTATCAACCAACTAATTTTAAGCAATGTCTAAATTTAAGTAACGTTTTGAAGGTAAATTTATGTGCCAGCAGTGCAAGTACCGTTCTTATCGATCGCTTAAATTGACATTTAGAATCGTCAGGTTGTTGTGTGGAATGTCCATCAATATTTATTATATAATATAGTCCGAGCTGTGCTAAATTTGGAACTGTATGGTTGTGATATTATTAATTTATTTATGGATATATTTAGGAGGAATGGTGGGAGATGGCCGGCGAGTTATCGGAAAAGAGCGGTGACAGTCGAACGGCCGTGGACTACTACGCCAAAGGGAATAACTACGCGCGGGCAGTGCAACTTGCTAAGGAGGTAAGCTAAATGTATCCGTCTTCCAAACGAGGTTATCAACTTGGCGTGGTTCTTTTAATGCAAATATTTCTATTATTTTTTATTACAATAGTAACTGAATTGTGTGTTCCAATTTTGAAGGGGGTTTCACTATCGTATAGAAAATCGTTTTGCAAACAAATTACAATATTTGGAGACTAAATCATTTTGGGTAATATTAGAGTGTCCATAATATTTGATTATCTGATTATTAAATTCGTTTTCATGAAGTTATTAGCTATAACTATTAGCTGAGTTCTATGTAGCAAATGATTTCATTTCATTTATTTATTTATTCATCTTTTGACATATTTACAATGTTCTTAGACAGGTCACATACAGTTTACAAGTTTTATTATAAAATAATTGGAATTAAGTTATTATTATAACAATAGTAAATACACACAAATAATTGAAAATTTAAAAATTAAAACACTGAAGAAAAAAGTCAATCGTCCTAAGAATAAAAAATGTTGCCAACAAATAATATAAATAATCAAGTCTGCAAAAGCATCGTCCGGACTAAAATTACATACTGGGGTACATATTAAGTAAATAAAATATAATTACAATTACTATATATATATATATATATAGATTTAGAAGGTGTTACCAAACAACCACACATGTCATCATCGTCATTTCAGCCCGTTAGCTCTCACTGCTGTGTATAGGCTTCCTCTTTAATACGCCACTCTTTCCGGTCCCTTGAGAGTCTCATCTATCCATTTCCAGCACTTACTACAATGTCGTTTGATTAACGGGCGTATGGTCTGCCTCCACACATGCATTATATTTTTTTTATGAAATTCTTTATATTCTTGATGTTTAGTAACACAAGTTCTTAGATCTAATCATGGTTATGTTAATAGTTAGGTGTAACTTATGCTTGGTAATTACTTAGGAACTGTTTGCAGACGTGTCCCGGCGAAGTCATAGAGTTGGAACGTTCATGGGGTCACTGGCTCGTAGGGCTACGCCAAGCGGGGGCGGCGGTCCCACATCTTATAGAAGCAGGCGACACTAGAGGAGCCCTAACCGCCGCTTTGAAAGCACATCACTATAACAAAGCTTTGCAGATTATTCAGGTAAGCAAAGCTATAATATGATATATAATATGAATTATTTATTGTAAAATTGTGTGAATATTACTGTATGTAATTTATGGTTTCACCTTTTTCGCACACACAATGTTGCTTGCGATACTTATTTTAGTGTGCATGCGAGTGATAGTTCGTGTAAACAAACAGTCATTATCAGCCTGCAAAAGGCAGGCCTTTTGAGATACAACGAATAATGGTAATAACGAACATGATAAAAATAAATAAAAGAAAACAAGGTCATTTTTGTTATTGAATGTTTATAAGACGTATCATGTATGCAAGACCCGGGTGTATAAAATAGCAGTTAATAAGAATGTGTAAGCAGTAATATTTTTTCAGGCTATTGAGGACAAAGAGTCGATAGGGGAGCAATGTGAGCAGCTAGGAGATCATTACATCGCTGTACAAGTAAGAGCATTTTCCATTTGAATTTTGTTTTAGTATACTACTACAATAAACTAGCGACCCGCCCGCGCCCCTGCTTCGCACGGGTGCACATTGTTTTTATACTATATCATGCATGTATTACACAGCCTTCACAGCTTAGTTGGTAGTAGCTCTGCCTTCTGCGCCGTAAGTCGTGGGCTCGATTCCCACCGTGAACAAACATTTGTGTGATGAACATAGATGTTTGTTCTCTGTCTGGGTGTTATATAATATTATAAGTATGTATTTACAAAAAAAGTATAATAAGTATATCAGCTATCTGGTTCCCATATCACAAGCATAAGCTTAGTTTGGGGCTAAGATAGTGCTGCGTGAAAAGTCCACCAATATTTATTTATAAAAAAAACCTTCCTTTTGAATCACTCTATCTATTAAAAAAAACCGCATCAAAATCCGTTGCGTAGATTTAAAGATTTAAGCATACATAGGGATATAGGAACAGAGAAAGCGACTTTGTTTTATACTATGTAGTGATAGTGCAGTTCGTACATACGTAACATCATCAGTATGCCTCAAGTTAATGGACGTAGGGCAGTGCATCGTAGGGCACGTTCTTATTGTGCTTGACTTACGAGGCAAGGTGATGGCTACCACTTAAAATCAGGCGGGTCATCTGCTTGTTCCATCACCTGGTGTTATAAAAAAAACTAATATCGTTAGGAATGGGAGACGGCAGAACGCGTTCTAACAACCTGCGGGATGGCAGAACGCTGCGTCCGCGCGTACAACGCCGCCGGTCGCATCGCAGACGGCCTGAGGCTCGCGGCCGCGCAACTCTCGGAGGAACACACCAGGGACATCTACATGCCGCTAGCGGAACAGACGAGGCAGGACGGACAGCTGAGGAAGGCTGAGCAGATTTATATCGGCCTCGGGGAACCGGACGAGGCCATCTCCATGTATAAAGTGAGTTTGATGCTGAGCGACGGCCAATTTATGTCATGGTACTGACGATATGTTCACACGTGCTTTTATTGAGCAATGCTCGAAAAAAGCATGTTTTTTGGCCAAAAATAAGCACGTGTGTTAGTAGCTTCACTTATTTGTCATGTATGTTTTTGTATCCCACTAATATTGTAAATGTGAATGTTTGGATGTTTGTTATTTAATCACACCTGAACGGATCTGGATGAAATTTGGCACAGAGATAGATTAAGTCTGGTTATCCTGATAAAATGTATGGTTCCCGTGGGACATACTTTTTATTGGGGATAACACTGCGGGGCACAGATAATATTTTATAAATTTTATTTTCGTGTGGCATAAATAAATGATTTTTTATTGTATTGCTGCTTGGTAGTTAGCTACGCTTTAAACTGTTTTGTTACATACAAATCTGTGGGCTGAATAAAAACCTAGAAAAAACATTTGAGTGATTAAGGGGCTGACAATCGTATTTATTCAAAGGCTTCCTGGAAGAGATCACTACCAGCAATAAGACCGTCCATTGTAGAGTTATTATTTTATTATTAATTAACTGCTGTTTTGGTGGTGTACAACAAAGCATTATCATTCGTGTATTCATTCCAACGCTTAACGTAAGAAAGAAATTCACTAAAATAAGTTTTGTTATTTAACTTATTTAAAAAGTTAATATGTGTTTGGAAGAGGTACTACTTTGATAGATCAGCCCCTTAAATTAGATGTTATCTCTTGCCTGGGAGTTTTATAAGTATGTATTCCCAAAAAAGTTATAATTAATGTTTTGTGTAGATTTCCTAGCTACTCATACAGTAAATGTTTGCTAACGTAAAGTAATGTTAGTTTGTTCAGGGTACTAGGTACATCGCATTAAGCTATTCTGCCTTCAGTAAGCAAAGGGCCCCTATCTCAACTTGTAATTTTAATTACTTACTTGCGTAAGTAGATACTCTCTCAATCTCATTCAGTATAGCTTAATTAACACTTAGATCTTTTCGTTAGAAATACCAAGTCAAGATGCTTTGAGTATTTCGATAAACGGTAGTCAGAGGTATGTTCAGGTACTTTTGGTACATACACTTTGCAGTAGTAGGTATTCAATACGTGAAAGGTTGCAAGCCCATCGCCACTGTTTGATACTAACGAATACTATTTTAATTCAAATAGTAAATCAATCAAGTAAAGTTTGTAAGGGACTAGTCCGGGCAGCAAATACCTCCATGGCAATTTCTGCCGCAAAGCAAACTTTACTGTGTTTGGGTATGAAGGGGGTGGTTGCATTGGAGTTACAGGCACAATGAGGCTTAGTATTTGTATGCTTTAAGTTGATGCACGCAGGTCAGGGCATCGTAGTGATTTGAAAAGCTTCGTTATAGGTGACGTCACATTACGTGGACCGTCTCAAAAACAAGTGGGTATATGTATTAGTAGTATATCAGCTATCTGGTTCCCATATTACAGGCTTTGGCTTAGTTTGGGGCGATATAGTGCTGTGTGGAATGTCCACCAATATTTATTTATCTGCTTGTTTTATCAGCAAGTGTATGAAAAGAAACAGATTATTTATTTATTTTATTATTGTGTACAGGAAGCGACTCAGTACGAAGCAATGTTGCGCCTTGTGGGCGCGCATCGCTCGGAGTTGTTGGAGGCGACTCGGAGGCACGTCGCTCAGGCGTTACACGCGCACGGCGATTTACGCGCCGCTGAAAACTACTACATACAAGCTGGTTAGTTTTATTCGTAGGATTTAAGGGTGCTCACACAAAACTGCGATACAACGCTTTTTCGATGCGATGCCGCTTGCTCTCTTCTTCTGCGAGCTCGCAGATACTTGCTCTCGATATTTGCGATGCGATGTAAATTCGCCCGAATTTGCAGTGTGTGGGCCCTTTTTAATCAAGTAAACGAAGTGAACGAACATTTTACCATCAACTTGGGCGATTAAGCATTGTAGTTATGTATGTATGTTTTTTGGGCCATATTAGATGCATGCATACTTCTTTCGAACCGTTGATCCAACCTGCTTAAATACTTTAATTTTCGGAGTATTTAGATTTAAGGTTTGCCGTTTGGGGCAAACCACTAGTTTAATTTGCAATATATTTATATTTTTATTTCTACAGTTAAAGCATTTCACGACGTATCCGTTAACTGTTGAACCGTTATTCCAATCTGCATAAAATTAAGGTCGACAGATGTCCATGTAAGTTTGAGAGTGTAATCATTTTATGATAGATGAAATCGGCCAAGAAGTGAGATCAGGCTTACACTACTGGGTGATTTATTTCTTCTGTGACACGCTTTGCTTGCTTGATATACCAAGTGCCAAATTTCTACAGATTACTTACCAAATAGTTTTTGATTTGCTGTGGCTAGACTAATGTATTTCTTTTGTAGGAGACTGGAAGAGTGCCATACAAATGTACCGCACCGCTGGCCAATGGGAGGGCGCGGAAAGAGTGGCTCGAGCGCATGCACCGAACAATGTTCAACAACAGGTTAGTTCACTTAGCTCATTAGCTCCGTTACTCCAGAAACAACAAAACAGTTTGTGAACAGCGCGAGCAGATAACTTCATTAATCTCAACTTTATGTTCCACTTAGCTCGTATTTTGCCAGTAAAAATAAAACGGTTCAAGACTTGCGGAAATAAGCAATAAATACCATTTTGAGGAATTGTACATAATATATTTATTATCCATGAAGTGGTTGTAAAATGTTAACTATGTACATATTAGATAGATAGATAACTCTTTATTGTTCACCACACAGAAACAAAATACAGGTTAGAGGCATGAATCTACGCAAAACAATGGGCGACCTTATCGCTGAGAGCGATCTCTTCCAGGCAACCTTGGATGGATAGATCTAATTAAAACTAAAGGCGGTGTAGTTACTAACGGATAATATTAAAATTTGAGGACCTATATACGAGTACTAATAACTATCTAAATAATCTACATATTAATTTTTTTTTAATGGTAGGAGAAAAACAGCATTTGAAGAAAAACAGTTTTATTTCATATAACCTTTTACTGAATATGGAGAGTTCTGATGGTGGTAAACAAAAGAATACTTAATATAAAAACCGCGATTGTTTTCTTTTCCTGATCCTATTTCTTTGTTTTGATTGTAAAGGTAGCATTACAATGGGCAGCAGTGCTGGGCGGGGCGCCGGCTGCAAGACTCTTATCTGCGCGAGGGCTGGCGGCTTTGGGAGCTCGATGGGCATTGCAAGCACAAAGGTACACAAAAAACACCCCTAGGTTCATAGCTATAAAGTCTACCATACCTGTGGGTGTGGGTGCGGGCAGAATCCACTTTCTGCTTAACCAACGTCTCTGAATAGATAAATTGGAGAATGGGAACTGGAATTGCGATTGTTTTGATCAAATTCATTAATTATTTTGTTCATTAGCATCTACGCTATGCTACGGTATTGTTTTAGTCCTCAGCGTCACGTCGCTAGGTGTGTGGGTGTTATACCGTGTTGAGGGAAAACAATTCGCTGTGCGTACATAATAGTACCTAAGGATGGAACTTATTTTTAGTCTGTGCCTTTAAAGTACTCCGTGTCTATCACCTCAAACTTCTACTATATTTATATGCTGTACGAGTTTAACACACATTTGAATGGTTACTTCCATAGGTGGGATATTGCCATGGAGCTAAGCGAGCTCGGCGGAGGCATTACTCGCCGAGAAGTGTCGAGGCACGAGGCAGCTGCTTTAGCTGACGACCAGCCCGAAGAAGCAGAGGCAGCCTTCCTGCGAGCCTCGGCGCCAGAGGATGCCGTCAGAATGTGGCTGAGTAAAGGAAGCCACCAGCAGGCTCTGACGTTGGCGGAGGAACATGCCACGCACATGGTACCTAATATAATGATCATAAAATTAGCAAACAGTCAGCCTTACCTACAAAATTCTCGTGTTATTTTCGTAATTTGCTCAAAAAATTACTCAAGAGCGAGCGCTTTCATCTCTAATCGTATGTAAAATAAATTGAGCTTTATTGTGGAAGGAATCTATAGTGCTGAACTGACTGAAAAATATTCATCAATTTTCGTACTTTCCACAGGTGGAAGAAGTTTTAGTAGAAGGTGCGAGAGCAGCCGCCGAACGCGGGGACTTGCCTCAGTTCGAAACTCTCATGATCCGCGCGAACCGGCCCAGAGAAGTTGTGCAACATTACAAGGATCTTGGTAATTATTTATCGTTCTTGCTGGAAATCTCAGAAGAACTGGACAGCAAATACAGCCAATTTACCTCTTAATCATTCATAAAATAATAAACTGTATATAAAAATTATAAGCTAGCTAAAATAACTTCGAGGTGATTCTTAGGTGTCCCGAATCCCGATGTGTCAGTTTGTCTCCTGCGTGAAGCAGTATGTGTGTGTGTGTGTGTATATGAAAAGCTATTACGAACCGCTTTAAACGGTAAACCTAAAGGTGTGTACAAATCACGCGCGGCAAACCCTCGAACATTGGCGCGCGCGGCGGCCACGCGTTATGTGGACGGTGTCGGCGCGCGCGGCACCTCGAACATTGGCTCGCTCGAACATGCCGCGCGTCTATCTGCTCGGTGTCGGTTTTTAATACCGCATCAGAGCTTCAAGGTGCGTACAAATTACGCGCGGCTGTCGAGCGAGCCAGTGTTCGACCGGAGAAGTGTTCGAGGGTTTGCCGCGTAATTTGTATATACGCACGTTAAGCTGTTAAGCGGTCCCGAGTGACTGTGCTGACATGTATTGCGTGTATGTATGTGTTCAGAGTTGTGGGAAGAGGCGATGCGCGTGACTCGCGAGTACCTGCCGGAGAGCGGCGAGCCGGTGCCAGCGGGCGTGCCCGCGCTGCTGTCGCGCGCGGCGGAGCACGCGGCGCGCGGCGAGTGGGGCGCCGCCGTGCGCGCGCTCGGGGCCGCCAGCGCCGCCGCCGCCGCGCCCGCGCCGCGCCTCGCCGAGCGCGCCGCCTTGCGCGCCGCACGCCTCGCGCGCGACCATCTGCACGCGGAGCAACGCACGCACGCCGCACACATGCTCGCCGACAGGTAGCTACATACTACACTACCGTACACCACAGTACAGTACAGTACGTGACTCGCGAGTACATATCTAGTTCATTTTCACCATTGCATATTTTCTACATAGATTCTACGTATTCCCTCATCTGTGCCAATTACGATTACCAGAGATACAATTAGGGGCGGTTCCCAAATCTAATTTTCTCCAAGTTATATTCCGTTCTCTATCGTTTACTTTGTACGCGAACAAACTCGTTATATGTCGCCTGCAGATTTGCCGCAATCGGTCAAAGCGAGATCGGTGAGCAACTCCGCGCCGCTCTGATGGAAGGCTACTCGGCCGCCGACGAGGACGCTCGCGCCGGCGCCTCCAGCGAGTACGAAGCCGATGAGGAGTCAAGTGCAGTGAACGCTGTAGAAGCGGACACGGAAGCAGAAGCGGAGTCGGAGGCGCTGGAGCGGCTGGCGCGCGCGGGTCACTGGGTCCGCTGCCTGGCGCACGCGGGCCAACGAGCGCCGCACTACGCCCTGAGATACGCCGCACATTTGTTCAAAGCTCATCCGGTATGTTGGCACACTTAAACGACGAGTTTCACGGAACAGCCTTCATTATTATTATCCTAGCTCCAGATTCTCAGAGAATAAATTATATAAGTTGTCAGCGGAGTGAGGCCCTGGTGTCCTGTAGCACAGGTTTCATTAACCTATTTCAGGCACCAGGCTCTCGCAAAACAGGTTAACTTAATATTATGATTACAAGTCACAACAGAAGAACGCACTAGATCTTGTTCAAACTACCTACCTACTATAATTGTTTGCTAGTTTTAAGTTTACCGTGTTTTTTGAGAGTAAATAAATGATTATTATTATTATTAATTATCCTTCATGCTGTTGCTATACGCAGATGGCCCGCTTCACAATAATTCAACTTTTGTTGCATGTTCTTCTCGGTGTTGGTCGCGTGGAACTGGCACTAGAGTCACCTAGTTTTAAGACGTTTCAAGATGGTCCTTGTGATTTTATTGAATAAACATGTTTTTACATTGAAAACCAATATGTAACCGGTGATCACACCCTTCAAACCGAAACAGCAACGCTGCGTGGCGGCAAAGACAAGCATGGTGGTAGTATTTCCCCGGAATCCCCGGACACGAGCCGTTTAAGAGCTCTACGTATAGTATTCTCTTATCTGTGGCTCTACTAAGTTTCTACTCATTTTCTGGTGTGCTACTGAACAATACGCCTTTTCATTTAACTTTATTCTCATTTCTGAGTGAGGAGTTTTCATGCCGTATTTGAATTTACCAATGGCTTTTTTTAATCCAAGTACTACGACAGTGCGACTTTGTAATTCCGAATAATCAAGCTATTCTTTTCCAAAGCGGATGGAAAACATCGACATCGAAAGCGAAGAGCCGCCTGAGGCGTTATCCCAAGTCCTCGAAGCGCTCCGTCAGTACCTGACCGCAAGCGCGGTTGAGGCCATATCGGGCAGCGACGTGCCTTTAGCCAAGGCTGTGTGCAGCGAGCTCCTGATCCGGGTGTCGATGGTGCCGCGAGCTGGCGCCGCGTTGAGGGATGCAGCCGCGGTTATGGCCGCGGCGGGAGCGGATGATAGAGCTATGCAGGTGGGTCTTAAACATAAGTACGGTCCAAAAACTGTAAAGTAAAAATGTGTTTTATTGACATAATAAGATAGGCACAGTTATATTTTATCAATATATCAATTATCAGTTATTTAGTACCCATAACACAAGCTCTGAGTAGCTTACTTTGAGGCTAGATTGTGCTGTGTGAATTGTCCAGCATTATTATTATTTTGAATCCATAGGCTCCCGAACTAGTTAAAAGACTATGTTTCATTAGTGGAATATGTCGTGATTTTGTTGAGGTGATACTAATATGCCATGGACCCTGGTGCGAATTTTAAAAGATAAAACTTTGTGACCGCCTATGTACCGTACTCATACCCTTCCAAAAGTACATGTACCTACCAAATTTCACACCTCGAGGCTTAGTCGTTTTGGTTTTGGAATGTCCTAACAAAGCCCTTTCATATGACATGTGACTTGATTTTGAGTGTAACCTTTTATTTTTACTAATAAAAACCCCATAACTTAATAACTTGACCGATTTAATTCATATACTAACCAGTAAATTTTTCAAGTACAAGCTATCGACTTACCAAATTTCATGCAGATCGGATCAACAGTTCTAAAGTTATAGCCCGACAAAATCACTAACATAGTATAAAACAAAGTCGCTTTCTCTGTCCCTATATCCCTATGTCCCCATGTCCCTATGTATGCTTAAATCTTTAAAACTACGCAACGATTTTGATGCAGTTTTTTTTGATAGATAAAGTGATTCAAGAGGAAGGTTTATATATGTATAATACATGCATGATATGTGCACCCGTGCGAAGCAGGGGCGCGCGGGCAGATCGCTAGTACATTATATAAAATTCAAAATGGCCCAAGTTAACTGTAAGATTTTCGTTCTCCTCGCTCACTCAATCAATTAATTATTTTACACCCAGACAGAGAACAAACATCTTTGCTCATCACACAAATCTTTGAAAGCCAATTATCGATAATCGATGTTTAATACCGCGGTACAATAACCTCGGCATCCAACGGCGAGCGTACAAGTATCGATTATGCTTTGTTGCCTTATTTTTTGTGAATACGTCTGGGTGCTAACAAATATATCAAATAATCGTTATTATTTATTTCTAGGCGCTGACACTGCTAATGGCTTTGCACGTCCCTCAAATAGCTGCCAAAGCGGCCCGAGCACTGCCACGCTATTCAGATATCATTGTTGCTGATGTTGGTAAGAACTCTCACATTTTACTTTCAAGTCAATTAAAAAAGTATTACGAATGTTTCAAAGTATTTATATCTGTATGGTGCTACTTACAGCATCATGATTTTATTTTATTTGCTAGTTTACATAAGAAATTACATACATAATTGCAATTTTTATAGATCAGGAAAATATTTTAGCTGAGCTTTTATTGTAATGTTAATTATGTTAAATTGGGTAGCTATTAAGAGAACCGTTTAATTGATCAAGTTTAGCTGATTGGTGCACTGGATCGGGATTTCCTTCGATACGAGACTAAAACTACGGTTTATGTTCGTAATTTAGTTGGTAACGAATTTTTAGAACTATAGCATGAATTTGTTTGAAGGTTTTCAGACTCTTAATGTATGATGATGAAGTAAGCTCTCCTTCTAGTACGCACTGCGTAGAATCAATTTTTAGTGGACCTACTACGACGTGCTACGAAGGAACGGTGCATTTGCTACGCATTCGTAGCTCTCGTAGCGGTTTGTGCTACGATTTATTTTATGTATGAAAAAGACTTCGACGCGACCCGACTAGCTTGTATTTTTCGGATGATTTACACATTGCTACGGTTTAGAAAAATTAAATTCACTTTCGCTGATTTTCTTGGAAAATCCTAGGAATTGTTGATGCCATGGCAATTCAATAGATGCAATTACTAAGAAAAAATGATGTCTTTGTGGTTGTCTTAGTTTTTTTGATTAATATCTGGGTGACCGAGCTTTGCTCGGTTGCAGTTAACAACGCCATCTACTGAAGTAGCTTAAAAAGGTAAGGTCCTTCATGATTAGGACTGCAAACGTGAATGCACTTGCTCTGCTATTCTATAGAGAAGCACTATGTTGGTACACTATGATCTTGGTTATAATAGCAGAGGTGGAGCCATGGCGATCTTCAAACTTCGTCATCAGAGGCGGCTCCTACGAATAAACATTTTAAGTAATAATACATGTTGATGGACTTTCTCCACAGCACCACCTGCCTCAAATTCAGGAAAGCTGGAACCAAGATAGCTGATAAAATAAAATTTTTTGATTGTTTTGTAGCTTTCTACGTGTGCGGGATGTCGATTCGCAATGAAGGCACGAGTGGAGCTCGCGAAGCATTTGTCCTGTTGAACCGATGTCTGGACCTCGTGGAAGCGGCTGATGACGAATCAGCGCACTTACTCGATTACGCAGATTTTGGTAAGCCTTTTTGTAACTTGTTTGAAAAACTGAAGCCTTATAAATCTATGAATATTTTATTGTGAACGTTTACAGAAAACAAACAATTTTTTTCTTATTTTTATTACACAAATCTTCGGTCTTCGGTGGGGATCGAACCCACGGCTTACAGCGCAGAAATTAGTGACCTGTGAGGGCAGTCAAATGAGAAGATTAACATAGAAAGAAATTAGAAAAAAATCTACAGTTAGTTCAAGTATAGGATTATATAGTTTAGGTTTAGATAGTTATAGGATTGCCTCTGGTAGGAAGTTTTAAGATTTTTATGGAACAGCTACAGCTAATCTAGTAGTGTATGTTCTCTGATTGTTGTATTTTGTGTTAGAATGCACAGATTGGCCTCACCAGCCGCTGCTATTGGATAGCGGCTGTATTCGAGGTTCGATATTGGATGAAGTCAGGGAGTGGGTGCTCGCTGTTTCTATGGACCAAGCTGTAGAGCAGGTAATATATTTTATAGTTCATAGTTATTTATTGGTAACAGATTATTACATGTCAGGTTAAGATAGAGAGCACCGGTGGTCTAGTGGAAGGGACCCCGCCTTCCGATCGTAAGGTCGCAGGTTCGAATCCAGTCGTGATTTATCTATCGAAAATTTTATGTGCGCAATGCCAGTGCTCTTAAACGGTGAAGGAAATCATCGTGAGGAAGTTAGTATTCTAACAGCGGCGATGGGCTTGCAACCTGTCACGTATGGAATACTAACTACTGCAAAATGTGGGTATGTGCCAAATGTAATGTTTGGACGTACCTCTGACTACCCCCCTTAGACATCCTCAAAGAATCTTGAGTTAGTACTTGGTACTGAGAGATCTGAGGGGATATCTACCGTGACTGGGGATCAAAGTCGTGAAGCTGTTTCAGTTTTTTTCAGGTTAAGATATATTGAAGGTTGTACATGTGAATACACCTAGAACATAATAATAATTTTCAAAAATTGAAAATATACATACATACATCATTTGCACTACTTTTTTATAATTGTATAATAAAAAACTATCTATATAAGTATATAATGTATTAAATATATCAATTATCTAGTACCCATAACACAAGCTTTGAGTAGTTACGTTGGGGCTAGATGGTGATGTGTGGATTGTCCAGCATTATTTATTTATAGTCGCTTGCCAGGAATATGGCTATGATTATATAGGAATATGGATATGATCGTTTACTTTTAATTCGAAAAAATATATATTTCGAAATATAGTTGCTTTGGATGACTGCTGGTTCGTATGAAGCGTATAAAAGCATTTATCAACAACATAATGTTATAATAATTTGAACTATTTTGTAAAACACCAAGAGGCTTTGTTAAGTGAAAATATCTTTATATTTCCATTGACACAGGGAATGTGCCCTACGATGCACAACCCAGCGATTATCAAATTGAGACATGCAGATGTTAAGCCTGTGTCTATATTTCCACTGGCATGCACACTTAAAACGGAGAAAAAGTAACGCTTGACAGCAGATGAAGCATTGTATATTTCCTCAAATGAGCCCTGCAGAAAAAGTTTGTAGCTTCACACCAACGAAGTAGGCTGATTAGCAATAAAGTTGTTGAATTTATTCAGATTTGAATTGAACTGCAGGTTAAATGTGTATTTCTATGCAGACACTTCCAGTCGATAGTCGCGGCTTGTACAGCTCGTATGTGGGAGAGTCTGAGCCATGTTGCGTTCTCACTGGATACCCGCTTTCAGAGAGACTGGTCACCTTCACCAATGGTAAGTACAACTTTAATTTTACTGCGTATTGTGTTATTAGAATTTTAATAATTTAAGCAAGACTAAAGTAATATTATTTAAATTTACAAACTTTATTTTAATTTAATTTTAAATTTTCTGATAATTGTCAGGTCGGTGTGCAAATCGCGAGAATTGGTCTCGCGTTTCAAGCGCGGCCCGCAACGGCGGCACGAGCGCGGCGATTCTGCAGCACGTAACGCATTGGTGCGGCCCTGCGGATTACGCACAACTGTAAAAAGTACGTAACGTACGGAAACTAACGAACTACCTAATTAGGAAGTAAAGAAAAAAATGGTTGCCCTGATTAGGCTATTTTCAATCTATTAACGTACTAAGTAACGTTTTGGTTGGGTTACTATACGGTCAGTTGATTAGTTTAGTACATAATGTAGATATCTGATGCCCTGATCTTATCATCTGCATAGGTCATTACGTCGAGTTCTATCGGTTGTGGTTTTATTTGGGACTAGTTCAAAATTTGTGAAATTGGAATCCAGGTATTTCAAAGATTAAAATTATTGTATGGTATGAATATAATTTGTGAAATAAAATAAAAATCTCAATCAGCATATAATATACATATACATATACAAATCTACATAAAAAAAATTGAAGCTGGAAAATTAAATGAAACAATAAACTTTGTTTATATCGCTATAATAAACTCATTTTTTTATCACATTTATTCAATAATATACTTTGACACAAATATTTATGTACTAAAAGGTTTATTTGATTTATACTGAAAGTTCTTTAGAGTAGTTTCAAGTTTTTTTACACAAATAAATCTCGTGTCTGTTATTAGTTTTATGATACTTTTCAGTATAAATCAAAAATAGTTGTGTAGAAGTAAGATAGTTTTTACCTAAGAAGAAACATTTATTTTCTAAAGAATTAGGTACAAGTTTGATTTCCGATACCTTTTAAAAATTTACGGTGGACAAGAACATTTTGTTTCATCATTTGGTTTTTATAGCAAAAGTATCTATTATTTAGATTTTATTCTCGATTCAAGTCAAACTGAAAACTAAAAACAGCTTCATGACTTTGATCCCCAGGCACGGTAGATATCCCTTCAGATCTCTCAGTACCAAGTACTAACTCAAGATTATTTGAGGATGTCTTAGGGGGGGTAGTCAGAGGTACGTCCTAGCATTACATTTGGCACATACCCACATTTTGCAGTGTCAAACTAAGTTTTCATACGTATTAGTTTATTTTGATTTTTACCATCATTTTCACATAATTAATTCTTTACAAACATGTATGACAGATTTTTAAGGTATCGGGATTTTGAGGCACGTAATTATATTAGATTGTCTTACACACTTAAATAGAATATTATTACCACTAGTATATCAAGATAATAAGCGTAAGTTTTGATCGATTCCAACATTGTTAGAATAGATGGTTAAATACATTTTTTTTATTAAAAAGTACATTTTACTCTAGTTTAGCGGTCCATTTTGAAAACTCAATCGCCTTTATTTGTTTAGGGCAAAATTACGATTGAAATGAAAAACTTTATTTTCACAATAGACCACTTTGCTAGAAAATAACTTTCTTAACAACAAAGACCAATACAAAAATAATAGTGTAAAAAATATACTACTAATTAGGTACATGATATATAATTTAGGCATTTGAGTATTACTTTAAGAAGAATATAATATTGTATTGTATAATTTTCTCTCTCTTTGGAAATGTACGATTGATATAAATTTCACGTGAAAATATGTTTCTCAAAATCAGTTGTTGATAGGTCGGGATATTAATAGCTCTATAAGATCAGAAAAATAGTACATTTACCCCCGGTTTCAGAAAGCTCGATCTAATAGGCTGTCAAGTCACTTGCTATCTCTTATCTAATTTGAAGTAAAAGCTGAAAAAGTAAGTGACTTGACAGCCGATTAGTGTTGATTGAGTTTTCAGAATCTGGGGGTTAGGTTATACCAAACGTTGTTTGGTCAACCATTAGCTTTTTACTACAAAAATATATAAAGTACTCGTAGCATGCTTCTTTCACTGTAGAATATTGACCGATTGTCAGCAATTCCCTTTTCTTTGTAAAATATTTTTCACGTTCAATGATAAAGTGGTTTAAATAAAATATTGACAAGCTTATTTTGTAGTCTTATTGGTGCTATGTCAGTTTACATAGCGCCGTACTATGAGATAAGACACCACGAGACGCAAGGGCAGAAGCGATTTAATATTGTCTGGAGCCACGATACTGATTATTAACTCTTTGAAGAACATAATTAAAGTTCCGGAGATATGTAAAGTAGTTTTTTTTCTAACACCGATATACTTCAATCACAATTATTACCTACAAGTACATTGTATGCAACTAACCAATGAGCTAGGCCAAGTTAACCGCTTCGGAATGTAGCGGTTCTCTAAAATATTTTTTCTCACTACAGTATAATTTTAATTTAAAGTTCATGTTGATTTTACATCAATGAGTGAAGTGATAGTAACCATTTTAGAACCTTTCTTATGTTATTATTAGTAATATAATTATTGATCTCCAAGTTTACATACTTAAATATATTTACTTTAGTAATCAAGAAATGTATGTTTTTCTCGGAAGTGGCGCACAAACACTCGATTAAGGTTTAAACATTTTAAAGATCGGACTTAAACACTATCACGAAGAAGTTGTGCGTAGTAGATTTTTTTTAAATAAACGTATGTACAGTTTGTCAAGAAATAGATAATTAAAGTTTAAATAAATATGGCTTTGTACATTATGAAAGACTCACGATGTCTACAAAAGAGATTATAAGTATACACTGGATCTTTTTCTAAAGCACAACCTTGGAAGAATAGTATCTAGACGCACTTACTTACTAGAATAACATTAGAAAAGTTAGTCATATAAGGCAAGTGTTGAAATTGGGGTTTCAATGACATTCATTTACAAGATAGAAAGTATTCGATCTACATGAAATTTAAAATACAATTTTTGAGTTACAATAATAATTTTGTGTACATCACATCAATTTAATTTCTAAATGATTAAGAGTTATGTGAAGACTTGATGCATTGTTATGAAAAAAGAATGAAAGAACAGATCATTTTTATGTAGGTACACAAATGCAGTGAGATTTGGTAAAATATAATTTAGTTTGAAACAAGGAGTAAATAATTAAAGGCAGGTTTTACCATATCAGAGCAATGCTGCTATCCAGTAAAAGTAATGCTATCCGATAAAAATATTTGAGTCGAAAGTAGGTATACTTGTCAAAAACAAAGGCGGAAATAGGAATTTTTATATGACAAAACCCGTCCTAACACCTTAACATTAAAAATACATGTATACTTTTACATCCATCACAACATAATATCAGTGATGGTCAAAACTAGATTATCATTTGAAGATTTTAAATACCTACCTATATATTTTTACCACAAAATTATCATTGTTTTAGTAATGTAATCTAAATACCTAATATTTTTAGTTCTCGTACTTGCAAATAACCGTACTAATATATTTAGTAAATACATTGATAACTAATATAATGTTTATTAATGTTTTGATTTGATGGCTCTTCTAAAACACAATATTTAATAAACACATGCCTCAAAGCAGCTCAGCTCCATGATTACTGGACCCTCAGCTGTTTGTAAACAACATATTTTTAATATTTTATATAGGCCTGTAATCTTTAAACCAAACTTTTGGCAAAGTCAAAAAAATATTAAACCTCATTATAAATGCATTTACGCTTACATTTATTTAATGCTTATTTGATTACAATAAAGCGTGATACTCGAAATGGACATCAATTATTATAATATAATATTTACACTGGCTGTTACAACACGAGTCGCAAGGGCAAAATGTTCTGTTTGTACAACTGCACGATGTTCAATTTTGAATCGTGTGACGTCGCCGGAACCAAGAGTGAACCAACTGTGAACTACATAATACTGATTATAGAGAAAGCTTGGGTTAGAAACAGCAAAACGAGTATTTTCGCAGGATACACTTAGCTATTCGTAAGCTTCAATAAGTAAGTATTCAATTCAGTAAGTAAGTATTCAATAAGTAATAAAAATAGTACATACAAACTCAGTTAATTAATTTCGAGACTCTGGTTTGTGTCACCGCTATAACTACAATGAGATCACAAAATGATTTATTGCCAACAACACTTTACATCTAACATAATACAATACCATACAATCGATTATCCTACAAGACCACACTCTAGGTTCCAAACGCCACACAATCAAGTCTACAATATCACCATGGATATTATAAAAAGCCGTCGTGGTCGCCTCTAGTAGTCTTCACGGCGTTCCGGCGACGGCTCCCTGGATCAGTCAGGGGACTCGTCAGCCCCGAGGGTAGTGGCGGGGAACAGCGGGTACCAGCCGTACGTGCGCTGAGGAAGCGTCAGCTTTTCCAGGCAGATCTCGGCGCCTCCTAATGCGAGGTTGTGCTCGAAGCCACCGCATCGCTGCCACAGCATTACGACCAACGTGCGTCCGAGATATTCGCTGGACTGATACAAAATAAGTTCAAAGTTATTTATACATAATTGTAAATGTCGTTAGTGTTTAAATAATTGGTAAGGGGCAAATAGCTAATGAAAAGGGGTGGTTCGAAAACGACATTATATCTATATCTAATCCCCCAAGTCATCATATATTACGAAGTATAATACTAAAAGTTATTTGAGTTAATTTGTAGACACTGGTAATGAAATAGAATGATAATTGCTAGGTACCTGATATTTGAGAGTTTGCTTGAATTGTGGCTCCGTAGTGCGGCGGACGACACGCGTTTTTCGCTTGTGCAGCCACTTGTCTGCCTCGCGCAGGTAGCACTTCACGTACGAGTCTGGTACTTCACCGTTCACGCCATACACTCGGCGGGCGTGAGAAATCTGCGTGATTAGTGTCATTTTTTAATTGCTGTAACATGTTTTTTAACATAATACCGTCATTACAGCTGAACGAATTTGACTGAAGCATGATATTTTTTTGAGTTGAATTAAACAAGGCGAGGAGTTAGTGTAAAAAATTGTAACCGTATATTTTTGCGTTCAAATTTTACATGACATCTATGTAAAGAAATAATAATAATAATCATTTATTTGAGGTAATATAGTAAAAAGATCTTAAAAATACAGGGCCCATAGCATAACTACCTTACAAACTAATATATATATATATAATTATATAACTTATTTTAACTAGCACGTAGAGACTGCACGTGGGCGCGACAGGGCTCGGCAGCCGACCCCGGAAACGTCGATATAAGATTCCCTCAGGCCACAGAATAGATAAGAAGGCTTTATGTAAAGAAATGGTAAAACGTTAATAAATGATGTAAGTACCTCTAGTTCCAACTGTCCCTTGACCATGATGATACTGATGTTGATCTCTGCGTGCAGCGGCGGCAGCATGGAGTTGCGCGGCGGCACCTGCCCCGGGCCGAGCGGCACGCTGTCGTCGTCGTCGCCGACCGCGTCGCATGCCGCCGCCGCCGGCACCGCCGCCCACATGCTGCCCTTGCGCCCCGTGGCGGTGCCTGCGCGTGCGCACACTCATCAATGCACCGCTGCCGCTGCGCGCGCACTCGACCGAATACGGCACCGGACACCGTTCGAACGAGCGCTCGCCCGCAAACAACATTCATATTATATTAACATAAATCAAAGTACGAAACGATATCAAAACCAATGAAACACTCAAAGTTACCAAAAATAAACATTACACGAAAATAAAGCACGTCAAACAGCTTCGTGCCGGGGTGTATACGGTTCTCGGCATACATTCAGTGACCCTCAACGTCTCCGACCTAAACATACAGATGGAAGAGAAAGCGACAAACGTGTGCAGCCAAGAGTGGATTCGAGTTTCTAATAGTTCTGTTAAGCGATCTTTGACTTATTAAGTTATTATGGTAAGCATTCCGTGTTATGAGCAGCCATAGTTGAACGTTAGAAAAAGTTTTTCGTAGAAAGTTTTTAGAGCTCATGCCGTGGCTTTTACGAGCCCCTGGAGCTTTGGACTCATGCGCGATCGCGACCTACTTTTAAGTTTTAATTCATTCCCTAGCTCGTCAAATTCAAAATTGTATTAAAATCTTCTACGCCTACGGAGAGAACAACTTAAAATGTATTTACAAGAAATCTAATAGAATGCGCTTCGAACAAACAATGAGTGAAACGATTGCAGACAGAGGTAATGAAATCCAAACATCCCAGGCGACACAATGTCATCGAGATAACTTAGACAGCCGAACA
The DNA here is from genome assembly GCA_963576535.1 of Plemyria rubiginata. Classification (NCBI taxonomy): domain Eukaryota; kingdom Metazoa; phylum Arthropoda; class Insecta; order Lepidoptera; family Geometridae; genus Plemyria; species Plemyria rubiginata. The sequence continues at coordinate 6,665,247 of OY754917.1, read as the reverse complement.
GGCGGTTGAAACACAGAAACGGATGAAGCGAGCGTGATCGCCCGTGGCCGGGCATGCGTCAGGACAGAACAGTACAGACATAGTGAAGTGATGAGAAGCGTCGGGCGCAGCCACATTAAACGGTGCGTGCGCGCGGCCGCCGCACAAGCGATGTATGACCATGCTACTACTGCCCCGCGAGCCGGCGTCGGCGGCGCGGGCGCGGCCTGCCCGCGGGGCGGCGGCCGACTCGGACGTCACAAGGGATCGCGTCCCCGACACCGGGCACGACACCCGCGAGCGGGCGCGCATGCACCGGCTCGGGCACCACTCAACAGTCGCTTACCGAGGCGCTAGCGGTCCGTCGCTGCTGACCAAACAAGCACAACACAGTACGATCAGTACTACCCTCAATGGTTGTATACTCTAGGGTTTTGATGAACAGTGTTAGGTAGGGGAGTCGATAGGGGAGTGGTCTCGATGGGCTCATGTTTCAGTATGGGAAGTACACCTGAAATCCGGCAGTGATGCTCCGTGATTTGGAACCCATAGGTCGTGATGGAAGAACATAAATTATGTAAGAAATAAAACAATATTGTAAAAGCTCAAGAAGTAACTAAGTAGTTTTAAAACTGAAACAATTATTTCGACAATATTCATAAGTATCGTTGGCACTCTTAATACATTTTCGAATAAAATGTATACATCTAATTAGGTAATTTATTAAGTTCTCAATTAAAACTCCTATTTTAACTATGTAATCGCACTTCAATAACTGATTATCAATTGCAAATTATACACAAGTCAGTATAGTAACAGCGATAGAAGCTTGGTCGGAAGTCCTGCAAACTGTTTCATACACGTACCTGCCTACAAACCAGTAGGTAGATACCGTAGTACTGAAACCATTTGAGGCATTTTCCGACCAACCTGAAGGAGCAGAAAAAGAAAGCGACAGAGATTGCATAACTTACGCCTGGCGGTGGACCCGGAGAGCGAGAGCGTGCGTCCCAGCTCTCCTTTGACGGCGCGCAGCGAGCGCAGAATGTCGTCCGGGTCGCGGCGCACGCACGACGAGCGACGCCGCTCGTTGCGCCGCGGCGGCACTGGCTCCGCGCCCGCGCCCTCTATACACGTCATACTCATACCCATACCACTCACTGAATCCTCTACTTCCTTGTTACAACGAAGTTGTATGCTTGCCTCAGTAAACAGGGAATAGAAACGGAACATCGTTATTTTTTATAAATTATTTAGAGTTTGGTTTGAAATTGTTATTTTGGGTGTAAAATTTTAATGTAAGGTTTAAATGCAAAGGTAGTTCTAATACAACACATACAAACCACTATAATTGCCAAGATGCAAGTAGGTGTCTATTAATTTTTCATTAGACCATTAGGTTATAGGTTCATTAGGGATTACGGATAATTTTACTAGTAGGTACCTACAATACAATACAAAATCATTTATTTATGCCACAAGCATAAATACAGTTTATAAAAATACAAGAATAGACATTAAAAATTGACCGTCACTCAGCGTAAATGCTAAAGGTTAGTGCATGGGTAAAAAAGTCTACTTAGTTTTAAAGCATCTGCTGTCACTGGAGCCTAAATTTGTGTTTGGCGAGCTGTGGCAAGGCAAATGTGTGTATTTACCCTTTTCCGCTTGCTGAAAGGATGATCGCCTGGAGCCGGGAAGCGAGCGAGAGAAGTCCTTCCCTAGTTGGTAGACCTCCACTTCCAGGGTCTCAGATTGCGAGGAGCCGCGACGGGAGCCGCCGACCCACGCGTGGTCGGGGTGCAGTAGTGACGCGCACTCGCCAATGGAGTCCACGTCATCTGGAAGGGAACCGCGTCCTTTTACGCTTTTAATTATAAAACTGTATTAAAATGGGTTTCTGGAATAAATAGTGTTATTGAAAAAAGTCATGAATGTGAGTGGTTTAATAATAAAAAATAAGTAACTAGTTATGTATGTACATTAAACAGGTTCTTATATCCAGTATAGGTACATCATAAAATACCTTGCTTAAATCCAGTTAGCTATTCATTCAGCCTAAACAAGGAAATTAGTCTAACATCCAGAAGCTCATACTTTTTTGCAAAATAAACCATCTTCGTATACACTAACCGAAACATCATCTCCGTATTTTGTTAAAATTAATTCCTAATTGGCTTTTACGATTTAAAAGTAGATAAGTATTCGGTGATTTGAATATTTTGGCTCTTTCTTGATACGACAACATATGCACACACATCGATATCAATGAGTTTATGAATAAATATTGGTAAAAAAGGTAACACAGAAAACAGGACAACACAAAAGTATGATGTATGGTTTACCGGACATAGATCGTTGCGAAGAGAAGTCCCCACGACGCAGAGCCCTGGCGCCGGTGAGGGAGCCCCGCGGTGACGTGTTAGCGGAGCGGACGCCGCGCTCTTCCAGTGTCCACCAGACTGCTCGTTCCTCTGCAAATGCTTTTTCCACTTCCATCTAAAAACATTATCATAGTCTCAGAAAGTCTTCTGATACCTGTGCTATTTGGTCGGCTATCTGTTATTGTTAATGCTACTGATGCTTCTTAGAACTTCTAAAAAAAAAGCCGAATGAAAAAACATAGGTACGGCTGGAAAGCAGTCAATTTGTTTACTACAATACCGTTAATCTCAGAATAGCTGCATTAACCGCTGAATAAAAAACACTTTAGTAAACTGTAGTACCTAACATTTATTTTGTGTAACGGATAAGTGTCTACATGCATTTTATTATCTAACCGATACTTACAGTGCATTCGCCAATAAGTATAGGGTCAATGCCAGGGCAGGCGTCCCAAAGTGTCAATTCTATAGCCCTGCCGGCTAGAAGATCCGCTGTTAGACCCCCGAACCCGAGAGTGGCATTCCACACGGGGTTGCAAGATGCAGAAGCTGGATCTGTCTCCACAGGTGGACAGGTTTCACTGCAAGTATATAAAGTTATTATAAAAAAACTAAATTTGTAAATGTCGTTGAAAGTGGGGACGATTTAAACAGAAGATCGATTTTGTGTAAGAGATGTCGCTGGAAAAAAACAAGTTTATGAACAAACCGAGTATGATCACGTGGGTTTAAACCAGAAACCTCAAGACTTCACAAGGGTGAAAAATATATAAACTCACAGTGATGGCAGAAGACGTATCCTGGCGAAGGCTTCAGGCTCATCGCCGTATCCTAGCGTGTGATCACGTGACGGCAAGTCATCAGCCGCGATCAGCACTACCACAAGCTTGCGCAACTCGCTCTCGAACCAGACTTGCAGCTGCGCACGCGCCGGCGGACGCTGCTCCCGGGCTCTCTCCATGCGGTCTTGCTCCTTCACACACACATTAATGGTTTAAATATTTCGTAAAATTAATAAGCTGCCTCTATAAGACCGTAATCAAACATAATTCATAAATATTAACTTAAGGTTCATTTAATTCGACTAGGATATTCCACCATCGGTCTCAAGGTGCAACTTTTTCACATTCGGGCTACGAAAACAAGACAAAATAAATTTAAATTATAATAATTTCAACACCCGAAATGCAAGTTCTAATTTAGTCGTAAACTTTGGAGAATGCATTGCATTATCGAGTAACATGCAGCAATCACCAGCTATAGAGGTATATTATGTTAATCGTTCAGCATAATATGGTTTCCCATTCATTATCATTCACTGTGTGCGATGCAGTCATATTGTACCATTGAAATGCGAAATTTAATCGTATTGCCATGTCCATTTCAATTGAAAATTTAATAATACATGCGTCGGGCTGAGGCATTTCTATGACAAAGAAAATTCATAAAATCGGATATTGTCATCCGCCATGCAGAAAGCTGTATCATGCTGATACTGGTATCACAAGCTGCATCTGCATGAACCTGCACTCCTACGTTTGAAATCCACTCATTATGCAACTCATATTCTAAAGGACGCGTGTAAGGCCTATAAAATGTATCCTTGAACGTTCTGTCAAGATGCTAAAGCTGTTTAGGGCATTAGGGACTCTCTATCTTTTATATTTAATTGAAACTCTACGTCAAATTTTAGCGTGCTACATTTAGTCTAAATCGTATTGACATAAGTATATAATAGCTAAGTTAAAGGGTTACAGTTTCACTATTACTCGTATAAAATACTCATTAAAGTGTAGGAGGTACCTAAGGTATGTAAATAGAAACAGCAAAGTGTTAACTAAAGCAGCAATTAACTTTGTTATGCTGATGGTTACTGTTTGCTATTAATAAATCTACCAGTATTGACTTGGACTTACTTCGTAGTTGGTATTTGTGTAAATGGTGGTCGGTATATGAACGAACATTGTGGCGAATGAGAAGTCTAAGCCTATCAAAATTAATAATCTGCTAGGCGCTCATTCACATAGACATAACTGGATGTTTGAATAAGAAAATGTTCAAAGCATTATTTAAATACATTCATGAACTTATCATAAACATTGACACTCATAACAATAAAAAATATTCGATTTTGAGCAGAGCAATCGCAGTGTCATTACATCGAGGCGTTTATGTCGGTGCTGTCACTAGACCAATATGCACACAACCATTTTGTGCCATTACATGCAGATCTCAATCAGTATAGGTAATGAGTTTGTACGAGTTACAATGAACACTACTACTGACAGAGCAGAGCGGGTATGTACACGTGACGTCAGGGTGACGTATCATCACATGACAGAAGCGTCGGTGCGCGCCTGTCGCTCAAGGTGTTCCAGGGCGGTGTACCGTGCTCCACCACTCCAAGCTCCTAAAGAGACAATCGCTGCGAGCGTCTCTCGACTGTGCCACATTACACTACCAGTACACTAACTCAACAGCAAGACTCGGTAACAGACACTCGATGCTCAATATAATGGCGGTACGAACGGATGAGTATGTAGTCGCTCGGCTCCACTTGGTTGTGGGCTGCCGTGCGATGATCTTCCTTGCTTCATCACTTTGATCTTCTTAACCCTCGTCGTAGTTATTTCTGCTACAATTCTGTTACTCATAGTCACATTCTCCTTCTTTCGTTAACCAGTGCTCACATTGATTTTCTACGTTGCTAGTGTGTCACACGTGTTGGTAAGTGAATATGAGAAATTCGTTATCATAGCTAAGCTGAAAGCGGTAGGGAACTATCTTCACTACTTCTTTATCTTGACTGGAGTCAGCACTAATCATCCACGGTATCCTATAGATGATGTTCGACATCGGGACCTTTCCCCTACTCTACCATCGAACTCTATAATTTTGATTAGCGTGTATCTACACTTACTTAAATCGTTATGCGATTCATCTTTGTTTGACTTTTTGGCGATTGTTCCCTAAGTTAGTCCAGCGCCGATGTCGGCTTTATGTAATTGGTCAGGTGATAGAAAAAATAAAAATCTGAAAATAAGTAGGTAGCATTTTTTCACACACTTCACTTATGATAATAAAAATACCATATAAACGATAACAAATACACTCGTAGATAACAAAAAATAAAACATACGAGGTACTATATTTATAATACTATTGAGTAAACGAAGTATCCCTTTCTTTATATAGTAAAGGTTAACAAAGTTAGAGTAACCCTAGATAAATAGAAACACTAATTTCTTATAACTAGGCTAACGTGGAAGATGTTTAACAGATTAGTGCTACAGTATCACAGCAGTCAATGGAGACCAGTTTCTGCACCCGCCACGCCCTATCCATTTGGAAATCAGCAATAATATAATGAAGAAATACTTTAATGTATTCCATCACCATACTATTTCTAATTGGACAAGAGCCAAAAAAAGCATTTGCGGCGACGACACAGGATCTCAATTATGTGATGTTAAAAATGATTGAAGAAATACCAGCGCCTCTCAGTCACAGATTCAAAGAACTCGTTAGATCAAACTCGAAATATTTTTGTACCCATAACTAATTTTATCACCTTACGGCTGCATCACATAAATTACTTCAATAGGTAAACAATAAATAGTTCGAAAAAGAGCTAGACGACCTTGAATCCTCCATTTTCTTCTACTTACAACACCACAGAGTAGTTTTAAAGTACGGATATTTCAGTTACTGGATCATCTGTCGTAAGCAGAGAAACGTGCCACTATATTAATAAAGAGCTTTTATTTTTATTTAAGAAATACAGGTCTCATACCACGTAACGAAGTCTCTACCAAATGAGCAATGTGAAGTTGATCCAGTCACTGGCTAATAGAATAGAATAGGATAGTTGGAGCACGGATATAGTATGTTTAAATGAATGATCCGAAAAGCGCAGAGGAGTAGGCACCAGGTGACAGTCTCTACATTTATGAAGGGCGAGGTTACCGCACAGGGTCTCATGGGTTCACAACACATATTGTTACAATTAAAGCCTATGGGTATTATACCGGAGTTTTCGGCAATTTCCGTCGGGTCGGCGAAGATGGCGATTTGTCCGTATCCGGTTCTGCGAACCAAAATAACGTGAATTACACTACCACTTAGCCTACACAATTTCCTAAGAACGACCTTATCTAATCATACGTGTGAAAAAAATATGAAATACCATGAGAGGAAGTTCAGGAAGAAAGAGAAGAATTTTTGAAGTGCTAAAACAACAGTGCTTTTGATGAACCAAAATTAAACAGGAAAGTAAGCTGAAAGAGAAAAGATAAGTTAGAAAAATGAAACATCTTAAAGTGAAAATTACTTCTAGCCTATTTTGCATTAAGATTACTAAGAGCTGCAAATGTTTATAATGACAAAGCAGAATTTATGTAAGTTTTGTGGTTGCTCGTAAAAGTAGCACTCTACTTAAGTATTAATTTACTTAAGGGCGCTAACACTTAACAGGTATGGTTATCTTACCAATAGTTTGAATAGTAATGTGTTATTTAATTCTCATATTTAAAAGTCATACCATAGCAACTAGCTAAAAAAAGTGACAGAAGAAAAGTTCACATTTCAAACACATATTTGATAAAATTTTTAAGTGATTTACAAAAGTATATATGTACGTATAAATATACCAGAATCAAAGGATTACTAAATCACAAATTGCTGATGTCTAATGTGGATAACACCTATCTTCTGTCAAAATAAATGTGGTATAGCAAATCCAAAATGTTACACTGTCTATTCAGTAAGACAAAAGGCATGAATAGTTAAAGTGGTGGCAACAGGCGTACCGTATAGCGCGTGATGGTGGTGCGTTGACGGCGCGGAAGCAGGCGGTGTGTCGTCCATTTGCGGCGCCGGCTCTACCAGCAGCTCGACACTGTCGCCGCCGCGCTCCAGCACCGCGCACACTTCCTCGAAGCTGCGCTCCGTAAGGGGCACGCCTCCCCATTCCAGTACCTAAGCCATTTTTTTATATAACTAGTTGATTGCTCCATCAACTAGTGGACCACGTGATGTTAAGTTATAACCATTATCTATAACAATGCATCCTCGTAAGTCACACACGATAGGAACATCCCCTACGATGCACTGCCCTGCGTCAATCAACTTATGGCAGAAGTTAAGCCTCATGTGTCGGTAATTATTTGAACATTTGGAGCAAACGTTTGTATACCTTTACTTACTTACGTTTGTTATTGAGGCATTTAAAGTCTATACGAGTTGAAGTGATATCGATAACAAAGGCTAACGTTTACTCCAGACCATTTATCGGTAAGCTGTCCGCCCACTCGTGTAAAATGGTTGTTATTTTTTGTCATAGTAGGACGTACCTTATCGCCCTGCGAGAGTCCGGCCAGGTCCGCAGGCCCGCCCGGCACTGTCCACACGATGACGGCCTCGCGGCGGCCGCTAGCGTCCGGCTTGCCCCCTACCACCCTCATGCCAAACCCGCGAGCTGTAATAAATTATTTTCAAAGACCAACTGTATAAAGCTCCTTTATTATTTTTATGAGCTTTTGAATCACTCACAATTTATAAAAAACGTTTAAAGCCCCTTTGTCGGCAAAAAGTGAAGTACAGGTCCGATTTGGCAAAATGTAATTAATTTGCTTTAGCGGTCTGACGCTGATACGGTTTGATCACATGGAAATGAGAAATTGCGGTGAGCGTCATTAATACCTGGTTTACAATTTTCAATTAATTTTATGAGTAGAGTATTTTAAATATATCGATTTCGATCATTGCTATGCTCCGTAGCTCGATAAAATAGTTTTATGAGCAAGAATGTATAATATTTAGTTTGAATTATAAAAGTTCCATAACTTCACTTACAGCGATGCCCTTTATCATTAGGGTCACGTCGCAGAGATACGCAACGAGGTGAGCGGTCATCTACATCGTGGATGACGATTTTGATGGCCTCCGCATCCACCGACATCTGACGCGCGGCCGCAGCCGCGGCGGCGGTGGCTGCGGCGCTCGCCATACTCGACTGTTCCGACGATGACATAGACCCTATTGAACTCATTGCGCTGGTTCGCTGCTGAAGGGCTGCTATGTCCGGCCTGAGTGTAAGAAAATCATAAAATAACTCTTCATAAACACAAGTTTTATACAAGTTGTGTTAGATACACACATAATTGGTAAACAATATATATTTTTATTCTAAACTTAATGGATATAAAGTATCGCGATAGGGCTTTGATGACATCGATCATCATTGTGGTCTTACCATTAAAGTGATCTAGTAGAAACATGTTAAGAGGTTCTAAGAGGTACCAACGGCCGATAGGCAACACTAAAGTTAAAAGTTTTCAGTTACAATCGCTGGCCTTGTAACCTTTATGCTAGTACTATTAATAGAGGCACTGGTAGTTATTACAGTAATTGTGCCTACAAAACTACAAATTACCGTAAAAGGATAACAATTAACATAACAGCATATTTGACCCATTTTGCCTGACAAATACCCGTCGTATAATCATGAGAGTGCGAGCGGGCCACGATCTATCACGCGGGTCAGTGAAGATAATCTCTATATACATCTATTTGAACAGCGGAAGCAGCTAACAATGTTACAAAGTCTAAGGGCTTTCACTTATGCTAGGTAAATCTAGGTGCCAGTTACACGCGAACACGCTCAGAAGAAGGCAGTAAACTTACGGTCTTGCATGGTCCTACTTTTCATTACATATTTGGTGCCAATCAAAAGCGATTTGTAGGTAAAACAGAAATATGTAAAGGCAATCATGCCGAGAAGTAACATACCCTCAATGGAAACCAACATGTTCTAGAACCTAATAAAAACTTTAATAACATGAGTCGTGCTAGAATTTTTGAGGCGCACTTAAATCCTTCTTTTTAAAAGAACCAGTGTCAAGACTCAATACAAAAAATAATAATAATTAAAGCATAAGATGCTAAATATTTAATTAAGGTATCTAAATAATGATTTCATACAAAATAGGCAATAGGCTGTATAAACTCGTCCCATAAATAAATTATTCACATAAATAAATTATTTCTCAAAAGTATTCTTTTTTTAATTTCATAAAGTTACATATTTATTTCAAGTCGGTACTTACAGTTGGCTGCCTCGGCGTCTGACGGGCCGATCTTCATCCACCGAGAGTCCAGATATCTGCGGCGTGGGGTCCACGTCGTCGGGCGGCCGGTACGAGCCACGTCGAGACGTCGCGCCCGCCACCACGTCTACTGCTGACGCTCTATAAGCAATGCATTCGTAAGTGTCATGCTAAGCTCATTTCGATTATTGCGGCCATTATATTATGACTGGAGAAATTTAAATCAAACAACTATCGTACAGAAAAAAGTTGTAGCAATAGTAGTAGCGTAGTAATTTTACATGTACGTACTTAAAAATAGAGTAAATTGTAGGTACAAAAATATATTAATTAAATCCACATCAGACTCCCCCTCCATTTTTCTTGTTCAGTCCTGTCCATCCCAATGTTTCCTGAAAGAGACCGCTGTTAGCGATAAGGCATCACTACAACTATTAGTTTTTAAGTTAAAATGTGTACTTCTATAAGCTGTGGTAATTATATCGGGTTATTCTCGTTGAGTAACTTCTTCCATTGTCACACTGTGACAATGGGACAAAAACTTCCCGTTCAGTAACCCCTGTTACACATTGCGACTTTTATTTCCCCGTTCGGTCACACTGTTACTGAACGGGAAAAAAAATGTTGCAATGTGTAACAGGGGTTATTCAACGGAAAGTTTTTTCCATTGTGTCACAGTGTGATTGAAAAGTGTTATGAGTAAGAGTGTGTATCTCTGACCGGCGAGACATAGGCGGCGGCGCGGCCAGCGCGGGCTGGTGTCCCGTCGCGGCGGCCGGCGGCTGGTCCTCGTCGCAGGAGCGCTGGCGCGGCGCGCGCACGGAGCGACGCCGCGCCGGCCCCGCCGTGCTCGGCCGACGGGACTCGTCCGGCGTCTTGCTGCCGCCACCCTTTAACTGCCGCAAGGGCAGCGTGGTTACAACACTTACAATTATGATAATACTGCACGCAAGATGATGCGATTCTTCCCTTTCACCATAAGACATCAAAAGGTTTACGGTTACTTAGGTTTAGGAAAGGTTTACATACCCACGGTTTCAGAGAGCTCGATCAACACTAATCGGCTGTCAAGTCACTTGCTATTTCTGCTTTTTCTTCAAATTAGATAGAGATTGCAACTGACTTGACAGCCGATTAGTGTTGATCGCGCTTTCAGAAACCGGGTGTTAGGTTTACTTTGCGTTTTATTCCTTTTACCATAATACATCAAAGGTTTACTTATATAATAAATGGTAAAGGTGAGATTACTTAAAATCTAATACCTTTAAACAAGCAATCTCGGAAACGGCTCCAACGGTTTTCATGAAATTTGGTATGCGTTGATAGAGGGTTTCGGGGGCGATAAACCGATCTAGCTAGAATTCAGCAAATGAGCGAAACTCCGTCACCTTGATATTTATTATTAATACGAAACGAGGTCATCGTTCATTCAGAAAAAAATTATGACTTCGGATGATGACCGTAATTTCTATAACTTGATTAAATAAAAGGCTAACAAAAGCATAACCATGATAGCATACGATGATGTTAACTATTTGCAAACCCAAATATATAGGCTAGCATGTAGACAGTGTTTAGTGCTGGTAATATAAAAATATAAAGAACACTGCTTTACTCTAATTTTAGGCACATATAAGTTTAATTAAAGGAATTCTTATTTATATTTTTCATTTCCTTGTATGTTATGCAAAGTCGATTGCATGAAAGGATCGCTGGCACTAGATAAAGAATTATTTCCAGCTCAGATGATCACAGTTTATGCCAGCTTTATAAGCTGCTTGACGCGACGAACGAATTCATGAATACTTATGCGGAGACTTGGTATACTTAATATCCACAGTGCTTTGAAAATTTTAAATTGCTTTTTTAGTCAGTTTAAAAAGGTTTCAGCAAATTGAGCATTTATTATGTTACGTATGATAGCAGTAAATTCTGGTATTATAGGTTTTACCGAAATAAATAAAATTATTTGCTCTTAACTTTATATAATTTAAGTGAAAATAAGTGTAGATACTTTGACTTTTTATAAAATTAAAGAATATATTTAGTTCCGTGTGTAGTTATTATTCACACTAATATCAAAAAAAGTTTGGATGTATGTATGGATGTTTGTTACCCAATAACACCAGAACAGTTGAACGGATTTGGATGAAATTTGGCAGAGAGATAGATAGTCTAGAATATGACATAGGCTACCTTTTATCCCATGATAATACAATACATTAAAACTACTCGGGTGAAAGCACGGGCCGCAGCTAGTAAACTAATGAACGTACGCCCTTACTCATAATGGTCTTTGAGCGCGCCAATCAGACCGATAAGTCTGTAGGTGTCTCTTTTCGTTGGCATGAAAGTGAGAGTGGCAAAAACCTAAGAGCTGCTATAAAATGGCAGGAATTATGAATAAGAGGGTAACTATCTATTAAACATTACCTTTTCGAGTTCTTTGAGCGAGGCGGGCGACACGTCCGAGTGGCGGCGCAGCTCGGGCGAGCGCGGCGGCGCCAGGCCGGCGCTGCCGCCGCCGCTGCCGAGGCGCGCCTCCGAGTGCCGGCGCTGCAGCGCGTCCAGCATCGGGATGTCCAGCAGCGAGTCTGTGCTGTCCTGCGGTGCCGCCGGCAGCCGCGGCACCGCCTTGCGACGGCACACGGAGCACTGCCACGAGTTCTACAATCATATTGTATGGACATAATTATAGGGTATTCTTTTTTTTTATCACTATATAGTATAAAACAAAGTCACTTTCTCTGTCCCTATATCCCAATGTCCCTATGTCCCTATGTATGCTTCAATCTTTAAAACCAACACAACGGATTTTGATGAGGTTTTTTTAATAGATTGAGTGATTCAAGAGGAAGCTTTATATGTATAATACATGCATGATATGTGCACCCGTGCGAAGCAGGGGCGCGCGGGCAAATCGCTAGTAAAAATAAAACCGTCCTTTGACTACAATCTCACCTGATGGTAGGCGACGATGTAGCCGACGATGGAACAGAACGGTCTAGAAGACACCTATTCACTCTTGCCTTGAAGAGATTTAGATTACAGTGGTCAGGAAAAACAGATGACAGTAACGAGTTCCATTCCTTAGCAGTTCGCATGATGTAGCTAGAAGCAAAACGCTTAGTGCGAATAGGTGGTATGCTAACCAGGTATGGATGATACCCGACCGTGCGTCTACTAGTCCTGTGGTGGAATGGTGATGGCGGTATAATATCGTGGTATTCATGTCAATTGTGTAAGAGTATGTCAGCGGTACAGAGTGCATGAGAAAGGTTGGTCGCCAGTTACTGCGCACGAGCGATCGGTGCGGTTGTGAACCTTAAAGGGTAAAAAAACAATAAACCGGTGCACCGAAAATGTGGTGTTTTGCAGTGACTCCCAATCCCCCAACAATATAAATAACATAATATTCATTTATTTCAGGCAACATAGTATAAAGATCTTAAAAAAATACATATATAAAAATACCTAATATACTTATGTACTTATACGTGTATACTTAATGACTTATTTAACTAGCAAGTGACGTGGCCAGGGCTCGGCAGCCGACCCCAAGCCTCTTATACAACATGCTTGTTTATATTTAGCAACAGTAGCAGAGCTCTATGAAGGGCTCGGCTGGGGGAATACCACCAGTATGCCTTTATCTGCCGCCAAGCAACGTTTCTCTTTCGGTTTGTAGTGAGGTTGCCGGTGAAATTTCAGGCACATGAGGCTTAACATCTGTATGCCTCAAGTTGATGGACGCAAGGCGGTGCATCGTAGGGCATGTTACTATCGAGCGTGACTTACGAGGCATTGTTTTGTAAGGGTGATGGCTATCTGCGTGTTTCATCAGCTAGTTAAAAAAGCTAGGTATATATTATTCCCGCTTAACGATGGTAACTTCAATAATGCGTGACACGTGTCTTACCGCATCCTGTTCACTAGAAGGCTTGGAGTATGAGGAGCAGTCCTCACAGACGCGGTGCTGGCAGCCATTGCAAGTGTGGTACACTTCTCCGGGCTTCAAAGCTTTTAGGCACACTCGGCAGGCGCCGACGCGGGATGGCGCTTTACCAGCCTCACTTGTAAATCAAATCAAAACAGCAGTATGTACATTTACATTTATTGGAACATTTTAATGAGTAAAAATTAACAAAAAATCTCTAGGTTTATTGTGTGCATGTCTCCAGCTTCCTCATATTGAAAATGTAATTTCTATAAATGCCAATATTTAAAGCATAATTAGTGCACTCATAGATTTGAATCATAATTTAGCTGCCAAATAAACAACGATGCTATAAGCTTATAATAGTGTGTAAGCTGGAGTAACATGTCTCCAGCTGCCTCAGTCAGTGTGGGCAAACGGCTAATGATAGAGATATATAGTAAACGCAAGGATTTAGTACCTATTTAGTACACCTGGTACCAAAAATGTCAGGTCTGTAGCTAGGAAACTCTTCGAGTTATAAGACTTCATTAACGTGTAAGCTGGAGTAACGGTACGTGAAAAAGCATATGCTCGTTCTCTGGAATGGCTGGAGCCAGCAGGTTGCTTTAAGTCTCCAGATTTAGTACCAAACGAATTAGCGAGGTACCAAATATTTGAAGTGTTTCTGTTCAAAACTCTATGAGTTACAAGCTTTTCCAGCTTTTTTTGTTTGTCCAGCTTGCACATGTTGGATCTCAGCAACCACAATAGGTACAGACTCGGTTGATGTCTCTGAACCGAGCTATGAATTAGTGCACTCGGTACCAAACATTTGGAATCTCTAGGACTAGCAGTTCTGTTGTAATCAGCAAAATAACATTTTACCGCCAAAAATTCAAAGCATTTCGACGCGACCATAAAAATGATGCGTTGCCGCTCTGAAGGTGATATTACGCTCTGCGGATTTGAACGTATTTTACCCGCGATAAGAGACTTTTTTGTATGCACTCAGTCCTTTAAATTTCTGAAGGCATAATTATTATACCCTTCTCTTTCCGATGTGCGTTGAAGAGCGGGGCGTTGTGTGTTGCCATATCTAATTAAATAGTTTGGTATGGTTTGACATTTTATATTTTTTTTTTGATAAAATATACCAATTATATTGCAGAATTTGCAGGCAAGGCAGGGAGCGAGCAGCACGTCCGTCCGTCCGTATTTTGACAGTTTGACAGCCAATCTAATCTTGCTAGTGTCATGTCAAGTGAATCGTCATCAGACCTAAGTCAAGTCATTCGAATTTGAGAGGTTAAAATATACCAATTATATATATTGCAGAATTTGCAGGCAAGGCAGGGAGCGAGCAGCATGTCCGTCCGTCCGTATTTTGACAGTTTGACAGCCAATCTAATCTAGCTAGTGTCATGTCAAGTGAATCGTCATCAGACCTAAGTCAAGTCATTCGAATTTGAGAGGTTTTCGATTTGCAAAAACGAATCCTTCCTACCTATATAAACCAGTATTATGGTAGGTAGCAGTTAAATAAATAATTAGGTAAATTTAGATTTACGTAGGTACCTAATCATTTATTAGTTTTACTACTTAACTTCTCCTATGGGTACTGTGGTAGGTGTTAAAGAACTGGCGCTTTGAGTAGGTACCTATGTAGATACAGATACAACTCCGTTATTTTAACACTGCCAAAAAGGTAAAAAAAGGGGCTACCTACCAGTAAAAACGCACCTCTTGTATCTATGTATGTTTCTTCCGCATCGATTTGGACATCCGCATCGCACCAATAATGCGGATGTTCATGCGGATGTGACAAAAACAAAAAATAAAATAGACGCAACCAGTGACTGGCGCGTAGTATCACCTTCAGAGCGGCAACGCATCATTTTTATGGTCGCGTCGAAATGCTTTGAATTTTTGGCGGTAAAATGTTATTTTGCTGATTACAACAGAACTGCTTGTCCTAGAGATTCCAAATTTTTGGTACCGAGTGCACTAATTCATAGCTCGGTTCAGAGACATCAACCGAGTCTGTACCTATTGTGGTTGCTGAGATCCAACATGTGCAAGCTGGACAAACAAAAAAAGCTGGAAAAGCTTGTAACTCATAGAGTTTTGAACAGAAACACTTCAAATATTTGGTACCTCGCTAATTCGTTTGGTACTAAATCTGGAGACTTAAAGCAACCTGCTAGCTCCAGCCATTCCAGAGAACGAGCATATGCTTTTTCACGTATCGTTACTCCAGCTTACACGTTAATGAAGTCTTATAACTCGAAGAGTTTCCTAGCTACAGACCTGAAATTTTTGGTACCAGGTGTACTAAATAGGTACTAAATCCTTGCGTTTACTATATATCTCTATCATTAGCCGTTTGCCCACACTGACTGAGGCAGCTGGAGACATGTTACTCCAGCTTACACACTATTATAAGCTTATAGCATCGTTGTTTATTTGGCAGCTAAATTATGATTCAAATCTATGAGTGCACTAATTATGCTTTAAATATTGGCATTTATAGAAATTACATTTTCAATATGAGGAAGCTGGAGACATGCACACAGGTTTATTCAGCATTTATGAGCTGAGCTACGCATAGTAAGGCGACGAATATACTAAAACACCTAATTGAGGCGCACTTCAAATCTTTTCACCACACTGTTTTGAACATACCAAGTGACACAACAAGAAGAAGAAGAAGATATTAATGTTCAATATATATTTCTAGGAATATGAAAAATACATGTAGATTAGTGTAAGAAGGCAGTCACAGTACTACATAGTATAAACAAAGTCACAAAGTCGCTTCCCGCTATCTTTTTGTCTATATTTTGTCTATATGTATGGTAAGATCTTTAAAACTAAGCAATAGATTTTGATGCATGTTTTTTTTGATAGATAGTGATTCAAAAGGAAAGTGTATATGTATAATACTTTGACATTGCACCCGTGCGAAGCTGGGAAAGGTCGCTAGTAAGTAAACATACCGTTCAGTCTTAGCAGATACGGGTGGGGGCTGAGCCGGAGGCGGCGTCGGCGCGGGCTCCGGAGGTTCCTGCACCGCTTGTCTGGGACCGAGTTTTGTCACTACAAAACATACAAAAGGGATATTCTGTTAGAGCGACCGCAAAGATGAAGCCCAAATTACAATGGTATAAGGCCAAACAGTTGGATAGTTATAGATAGATAGATAGATAGATAGATAGATAACTCTTTATTGTTCACCACACAGAAACATAGTACAGAGTAAAAGCATACATTTAAGGTAAAACAATGGGCGACCTTATCGCTGAGAGCGATCTCTTCCAGGCAACCTTGGAAGGATAAGAACTAATCAGAAATTGACGGCGGTGTAGTTACGGAATAAAGTTTAGTTATCGACCTGAACTAGGCAAATCATGCCTACTGGCAATAGAACCAAACGCTACCTACCGATAACATCTAAATACTAGTGGCTCTGGGAGCTGTAGACCTCGCGAGCATACTAAAAGTGAGCTATTTGAGGAATGTAATGTGCAAGTGCATTTTCCGTTTTGTGATTTTTTTGATCTTTTTGATTTTTTTTGCATCATCTTATGTAGAATGAGGTCCTTTGTGTTTCTCTCAAATTTGATTGAAAACCATCGATTGTTTGATGAGCTATCCTGTTCATCATGCCGAAGATCCTTATCAGATCTTCGCCAAACTTTTATGAGACCAATTTATAGTTACTACCTTTCAAATAAAAAAAGAATAATCGAAATCGGATCTCATTTGGTGGAGATATCCAGTATATCAAATAGCCCCCTTTTTGCCCTTTTTTTGGGGGAAGTACCCCTCCAATCAAAAATCCCCGACGACAAAAAAATTCTAATAAGTCATATAACCTGTGTACCAAGTTTCGTCCAGATCGGTTGAAAAATGCGACCTGTAGAGGAGAACAGACAGACAGACATCCGGACAAACGCATTTTTGGCCAATGTGGAAACTGAGACGCTTCGCTCGCTTCGCTCGCTCGGTCAATAACTCTAGCGAACGTGATGCGCGTGTAAAAATATACTCTTCCTACACGGCGTCGGTATCGTAGCAACGGATATCTGCGTAGGCGGCCGCCGTAGCTTGTCTACGACGTAGCAAACTAAAACGTTATATTTGCGAAACTTTACTTTATCAAATTGTGTTGTCTCACGCGACGAGACAAAACAAAGAAATCCGCGTAGGAGTAATTACAACATGTATTTGTTTACGTGGAAATATAATAATGAATTTAACTTAGATCTCATTAAAATTCAGTTCATTATTAGGAAGTACATAACTTGAATGATGTAATAGGAGTTTAACTAAGTTCACAGTTTACGTTTTCCTTACAAAGAAGAATCTACTGGCATTGCCTGCAAGAGCTCACTTAGGTCCGCCCTGTGAAACCCGCGTTATTCGGATACGAATATTGAGAAATAATGATAAATTCCATAGCGCACTCTCTTAGACGACGCCAATACGAAATACTTTGCGTGTCACGACATGCTATATCATTACGAGTGAATAACTCAAATGTACTCGTCATAGTATGACGAATATGATTTCTTTGTATTTTGTATGTATATTCACAAATTCTTTTTATTTACCTTCACGCACACAAGGCCACCTGCTAAATTTCTTGAGTCCATTTCATCCAACGGTTGTCTGGTAGAGATCGCTACTTAGCGATAAGGCCGCCTATTGTACTTTTAGTTTTAAGTTTGTTTTTTGTTGTATCCTTAAGTTGTGTGCAATAAAGTATTGTCATCTTTCTATGATATTGTAATCTAAGAGGCACAAGTTTCATTGTATTATCATTGCGTAGGACTTCACCTCCAGTTGAAGAAGGAAAGAACAAAAGAAAAAAAGTATAAAAATAACTTAGAAGTATAAAAGAAATAAGAGTTATTTAAAACATTATTGACTCAATTAGACAAGAGACTCCGAAAGCTTCATAGTCTAATACGGCTTCTCTTAAGAGTCCGGTGACAGCGGCTCGCAATTTCGAGGTGCGATTGGCTATTATTTCATTTTATTTCATTTCGGGGAGGTTGTTTGAAAAAATAACTCTAAAGAAACACGCATAAATACTGTTCGAACACAAATAATACAATAATATAAGGGAAATGTGCTTGAGTCAGAAATCATTTTGGTATTAGGTAAACGTAAGACCAAACATACTAATACCAAAATGATTTCTGATTCGGGCATGTTTCCCTTATATTATTGTATTATTTGTGTTCGAACAGTATTTATGCGTGTTTCTCTAGAGTTATTTTTTCAAACAACCTCCCCGAAATGAAATAAAATGAAATAATAGCCAATCGCACTTCGAAATTGCGAGCCACTGTCACCGGAGCCTTAAGCAAGTGAGAAACTTCATCGCAATCTCCAAACTCATACAGATAGTTTGCTGGTTGATGAAAGCTTATTATAACGTAGGTATTATAACGTAGGTAGTAAGATATTGTACCAAATTATTTCGCATGCAAATACGAAACTTGGAGCGACCTATATAATTTCTTGAGCGTATATTTAGCTTACGAGAACAACGGTTTTAGCTTTATAACTGGAAACGTTTTATTCTCGTAATCATGACTACGTGATATTTTCCTCTTTTATGATAAAAAGATTTTTATCCCGCCAGTGATGAACGAGTATTGTTCACGGCAAGAGAGGTGTGTAATGCGTAGATAGAGGGGGCACGGGCGCTTCGGTTCAAACGGCCCGTAGCACCGGAATTTTCATTTTCCGGTGTTGACTGAAAGGAATATTTGCTATAACAGTTTAGTTATTTTTGTTTCTATGTAGTTTTATAATGTAGTTGTGTTTCTATAAATGAGTGGGTCTACAATGTGTCAACCACAGAAGTGAGAAAGGTTGAAATTCCGCCCTGAAAGCGCGTTAGTACCTTACCCTTGGTTTTACCGCGGTTCGCATTTACAAGTTATTTAAGATATTTAGGTGTTACATACATCGTTTTATCTAATGGAGGTTCCATAGCGTAAAATTTCTAGGGCCCTAATGCTTTGCAGAACCAATCAAATTATTGGTGATGTATATCATTAATCCGGGTAATTTAGGTTTATGTGCCATGAGCGGAACTCCTAGGTTGAATAACTTCCGCCAGAATACATCATTAAATATCTTTAGTGAACTACTACCTTATTAAAAACTATAATACCTTTATCCTGTGCTGTGAGGAGAGAGGAGGAAAGCGTCTGGCGCAGTTTGCCAAACGTGCCCGATGTCTCGATCTGTCCAGACACCGAACTGGTGTCCTCCGTCGCCACCATCTGCCCAGAACACACACTTATTTATTACTATATAAAATTACATCAGAAACCTCATTTTTACCAAAATTATATTATACTCTTCTGAAATTACCTCTTAAATTCCGTAAAAGAACAAAGTTCGCAATAATAAAAAGGCATTGAATTAGTGATCTCAATAAAAACACTTGCCTTTGAAGAAACTCATGTTGCGGAAAGTGAAGCGCCAAGGTGATAAAACTCTTCATACAAAAATAACGACTCCGTAATACTGTCGTAAATTTTATGGAGAGCAACAGATGGAGAACGAAATACATCGGAGATGGGAAAATCAATATTTCCGCCGACGGATTCGACATCAAAAGGTCGCTCCCATATCAACTAAGAGTTTTTGTCCCAGCCAATAGCAATTAAACAGATGTGAACAGATGATTTCTGCTTATTTCACTACAACTTCTAAAGCCTAAAACCATAGGTTCTTAGGTCAGTTGTTTATAAAGTATTTGGTATAACTATTACTTATACTGCAAGTTATTTATAAACTTACTCAAGCCTACTCATATATTTTTTGTTAAAAATTGACGTGGAATAATGTTGGGTGTTTTTGTGATTTATACAAAATCAATCAGTATTACTTCACATTCACAAATAGGTGGGTGTTCGTTCCAATAGGCGAGTTGTTTAGGCAGTGCCCATGAATATTGGATGGTCTTACCGCCGGCGCCGCCATAGTTAATTCCAGAGGGATCACGTGTCAGACGACGCCGTATATACAGGAATACTCATAGGTTTAAGTATGTTAGTCGTAGTAATTATTCATTTATGCCTCATAGTGGCTGGTAGCATTCAGCCATGTTATAGACAGACTGATTGTATGCTATCCTTTTGAAAAGCTATAATTATAACAGAATGCTGTATGTTAAATAAAACATTATACTATACCTCTTTTTTAATTTATACTTAATTGAAGTTAAAACATTTACTGTTTAGGTTTATTCTATGATAACAGCTAATTGCTGGGCCGTGAAAACTTTCCTTCTGTTCTTTCCTGTTTCATTAACGTGAGCGGCGAATGGCGATGATATAGGTAGGTTACATATAAATAAATTGAATAGCCCGCGGCCGCCATAGTTTTACGGACTAGAGCGTTGGCCACGGCCGGGCCGTCGCGCTTCCCAGCTTCCCGACCCGACTGTTCCTGACATTATTGGATTTGCGAGCAAAGCGACCGCGCTCGACCGCAAGCTTTCTGCTTAAATACGTTATGGACTTTGTGAGCTCTACTTTACTGGATAAGTAATGAATTTTCGGTTGAGCATTTCCATAGCTTCATTTGCTTCAGCCGCGTCTGAGAGACCCTGAAGTAAGTTAATTGAAGAGTTACTAACAAGTAAAACTTTAAACCTTATTTTGGGTTAAGTACTGCTAGAGGATCGTTTCAAAGGGATGATTGAGAAATTATTGGCACTTGAAAATTGATCCCACTTGACCAACCCTTTAACCACTTAGCAGCTGTTTCCTCTTTTCGCCGTTTGCTGTCAAAATCTGAAGTTGGCTTTTATAATTTGGAATGTAACAGTTACGCTATATATATACAAGGTGTCCCAAAAAATAATGATATGCGTCGGAGGCCTAGAAATCATCACTTGGGATACTAATATCGAATGATATTTTTTCAAATGAATTGGTAAATCCTGCTACTAGAACCTTTTGTTGTGCAAGCAGTTAGTAAAAAACATGCATTTTTTTTTAACTGACTGACTACTGTGGAGGTACCTATTCTACTAGTGTCAAAGATTTATTCATGAAATGGAAGTATCGATTGACGGGAGCCAGACCGGATTTTTGAGATAAAATAGGTCATGAACATCGCTTGTTCATGACCCACTAGTGAGGTGCAAAGGGAGGGTTGCGGAGCACGGGGGCCGTTGTTTGACCCACTTGTTGCCTTCCCCTTAGCATTGTTATATAATCTGTGCCCTCACCCGCTATTTACATTACAACTCTAATTGCTATTCGCAGGCAGGTGTAGCCCTTCACTTTATCACCACCTTGGGATCGACCTTCCTTAATTTGTTGTTGGCTCCCGGTAAATTCAACCTGTCAAGATTTTCATTTTAAAGTGTGAATTGGTTTAACTTTTCCCAACTCATTACTGTTGAGTAAAATGATTTTTGTGAGCGATTCATACTAGCTTTTACCTTTATATCATTAACTACTAATAACTGTGAGCAAACTAGTGTTCTTCTTGTCGTATCACTAGTTTCTTTCTAAAAAGTGTGGAGAGAGGATTTTAAGGAGGCTCATGACTCATTTAGTACTTCAAAAAATCTATCTTTTGTATTGTATTTATTTCAATATTACATCTATTATTACAGGTAAAACCTAATACAACATCTTAAACTTAAGTGAACTAGTTGTGGGTAGGTATTTGAGTACTGTAGTTCAAAAATATTTGCTAGCGCTAGAGTACCTATATTTTTTAATTGTAAAATGTACCCTACACAAGGCTAAACAAGTAACAAGGTACTATCGTAAAACCTTTTTGATGTAACAGTTCATTTTACGCGCCAATAACGTTCTAACAATTAATTAATCGTTATAGCTCTCATTTCCAGCCATTTATCGATTTTTTTTCTTCTACAAAGAGGTCTCTAACAATAGCTGAAGTTCGTTCACGTGGCTGGACTCGAGCACGGACGCTCGCGGGTCGGCTAGGAGGACACTACAAAGGAATGTAATTACGCGCCAAACACACGACGAACCCGTTGCTCATATTCTATCAAGCATTCATTTAATATTTTACCACGATCATGACGAGCTGCAGTGCAAGTACCGTTCTTATCGATCGCTTAATTTGACATTTAGAATCGTCAAAATTCGTTAAAAATGGTTTGATCCATTGTTGAAACCATTTTTAACGAATTTTTGACGATTCTAAATGTCAATTAAGCGATCGATAAGAACGGTACTTGCACTGCTGGTTAGTCTTTTAGAAAATTTTTAAATAAAATATGTAGGTACCTTTAAGGTTTATCGGTTACGGCAAGACAAAATACATAATAAATTTTAATTTTAGTAATTTTATTAATAGGTAACTCAATATTGTACTAACACATTTGACATGTTTGATTAAGTTTACTAACAAATTATGGATTGACATCTGAAATAAATAAATTGAATTGAATTGAAAATAAAAATGTAGTATGATCATCATCTGTCATCCGATGCCCGATTGCCACCTCCTCAAATCTCATGGTCATTTCTTTATTTCTTTATTGTACACACAGTAAAAATAACAAGTCAACTTACATATTAGGCATGTACAAAGGCCTTACATAAGTGAAGATATCTAAAAACGTCAGAGACACATCCAAATGTGAGATTCATTAGGCCTTTCCTTACTTTTGATAAACTACTTAATAAATATATTAAAGGATCCATCAGCCAGTTGTATAAAAAAATAAAGCTGCGATCAGCAGATATTTCAATATTGTAAATTCAAATATTGGGTATTTTATAAACACACAAGTTCGCTAGTCACATTTTGGGTTTCCTGAAATTGGATTTCCGGAACGACCTTATAACTCTTTGTTATCCCTCGTAATAGTAAAAGTGATAGTTCCCTCACAAAATAACCGCGGTAGGGTTCGAACGGAACTAGGTGGGTGGGTACCTACAGTCAAATAAATCTAAATCAACGTCTAACGGAACGGACGGAAACCAAATCCCCACCCAAATCTAAATTTAGTGCTGTTTCATCATACCATCACATTTTATATATTCTTCATAAATGCAATAAAGATAGTCATTTCATTAAATTGGTATTCGATATTTTAGTTCGCCCTGAAAGTTGCAGTGTGCAGTGCATACCTACCAACCGTACTGGAGTAATATTTATATAATAATAGCTGCTGCCCGCGCATCGTTTTCCTTTTATTGGGGTTGTTCATGTTTTGTATACCACGTTCCCGGTTTTTTGGGATAAACACTCAACGAACTTTATTTGTTCTAAATTTAATTAGTTTTATGCAAAAAATCTGCGCGAAACGTCTAGTGGCGTATAATTAGAAAGGTCCATAACCTTTCTAATACTACGATTTACCCTGTTTCCAACTTTTTCTATTGTTTGCCTAAGTAAAGGTACCAATTTCCTTTTCTTATTACTTTCTGAAACAATACATCAACATGAGATTGTGTTTAGACAAGCATGAATCCAAAAGTAGGTATTTGAGCATAAGCCTTTATAGCAGGGTCGGGGCAACATAACCTCGGTAAGCCTTTCATCTACGTGGGGGAGCCGGCTCAGACTCAAGTCGCATAATTTTACCCGTTACTGCAGCTCTCCGTAGGCTTTCTCTTATTGTTATTTACTGGAATATAGACTTTATTACTATGCATCAGGCTGAGAAATTACAACACAAACTTGAGACGCCAACTTCTGTAGTTAGTTAACTAACCTATAGTTAGTTAACTAACCTTACAATCGGGTACGTTATCCACAAAACTTTGAATATACCTTTGAATTAACTTGAATTGGAATCAGACATCTGACGTATTTAAATCAGCTATCTGGTTCCCATAACAGAAGCTAATCCTTATATTACGTATTTAAATCAGCTAGTTGGTTCCCATAGTAGAAGCTATCTTTAGTTTAGAACACGTATACTATGTAGAATATCAACTAATATAAAATAAAAATATAACTACGAAAATAAACCTTTGTGGTCATTTGAGAAAAATAATACGATTGAAAGTGATGGGTTGTTGCTAATAGACCACCTGCTTGTGCCAAATTTTAGTAGGTTTTCCATCATCGTTAATAACTGTGCGCGACCCAACTCAAACCCACTATATCGCGAGATCAGTAGATCAGGTTAAAACCATGAACTCGTTACACTCGTTGCCACTATTACCTAAGGTTTACAGAACTATTACTCCCGTTCCCGGTAGATACGCTTTAATTTAACATTGAGGTGAAATAAAGTACGATGTCGACGGATGCTGAAGATTACATAACATTTGTAGCAGCTTGCAAACAAACTGTGTGCTGATGCAAATTGAAAAAGTTTCCTAAAGTTGAATGAACATAGTTAATTTCACACAGCGAGCTGACCGTTTCGCGGGTTTGCAAACTATTTAGAACGAGAATTTAGTCCAGGAACATTGCTTTACAACGAAAATGTGGGTAGGTATTCATGCTGAGTGTACTCTCAAATAATCCCCTACGCTACGAAGCAGATATCTCAGCAGCATACACTCCTTATATATGTAATGAAATACGCTCGCGAATCGTAATCCCCAGCATCGCCTAGCGGGGAATATTCTTGAAAGGTGCAGTAGACATTCCCATAGATTTTTTGGACGTTCTTAAAATCTATTTGGATAACCAAGTCATCAGCTATCTGAGCTAGGTTTCTTATACGTGCGACTCTTATCAGTATATGAAAAAGTACCTGAGTAACAAGATCTTTAATACATATTAAACTGAGCTACGGCGTATTGATTTCTTCTCAAGTCGAGTCGGTTTCATGCAAATTAATTCAGTCTATTTTTGATTCACTTCTGTTACTTCTCCCCAGAGTCTGAAAGAGACCTTGTGTTTTCCAATAAATGCTTCAAGTACTTTTGTAGCTTGAAGCATCCAATTCTGAAGAAGCAAGTTATGTGGATAAAAATATTGGAGTCGACTGGTTTTCCCAGAAAAACTTTGCTGGGAAAAAATTAGTCAAACGCGTGTCGTATACACTTTTTTCTTTCAAGTTGCCTATTTTGCCTATTTTTACCTTCCCTATTTCTACACACAAAAGAAACAATCTCTCGAAAGCCTTATAAATAAATAATAAATAAATAAATAAATATTGGTGGACTTTTCACACAGCACTATCTAGCCCCAAACTAAGCTTATGCTTGTAATATGGGAACCAGATAGCTTATAATACTTTTTTTATAATACTTTTTTTTTGTAAATACATACTTATAATATTATATAACACCCAGACAGAGAACAAACATTTATGTTCATCACACAAATGTTTGTTCACGGTGGGAATCGAACCCACGACCAGAGAAAAAAAAGAATATGAAATATATAAAGAGAATGAAAAAATATCATAGGTATAGGTAAGTATATAGGGACTTTCTACGTACTTTGGCACTTTTTTATGAAGGAGGAAATTGTTACCTTCACAACAGAAGGATACTACAAAACATTTTAAATGTATTTCTAGCAAGTCGAAGCTAAAAAATTGAGTGCTGCTGGGTTCGGTGAAAAGAGCTTGCAAGTAATGGCGACCCACTTTGACGACTCTATTAGCACAGCGCTGCATACAGCCAGCTTATCAAAGCGCGCATATTAAAGTGACCCTTTCAACCGAACGCTTTACTATCAACTACTACTTCACTCGGAAATAAAATGAGCGTTTCCAAAGTTGGAACTTTATATAATTTCTAAGAAAACGCTCAAACTATTATATACTTCCCTCGTTTTTTTATGTCTAATATCTTTTTGCTTTAGGGTGGCCTAATTTTTTTGTATTGACTTAAATACTTAATACATAAAACTCAAATAACTAAAATCTGACTTTAGGCTCACTATTAGACACTTAAAAGCTTAAAAAAGAAAATGCTCTTATAAGAAGACTTAAAGAGTGTTAAGTTATACCAACCATTCTATACTTCCTACTGATATACGATAGTGAATCTCTCTCTCTAATAATACAATACATGATATCTAAAAGAAACCAAGCAAGTGAATGTGTCATGCGCCATGTCTGTTTTTCAAAGGCTGTAATAAATTAAAAAATCTAAGCAATGTGATTCGTTTAACGAAAATGTTATTGTCTTGTATCTGTACATATAGGTACGGGAGAAGGGGGAAAGCCGATCACCTGAGAGAAAAATACTCTTTTTGTTTTTTCATTTGTCTTATATATGTTAGTTTTGAGGTTTAGAGACTGCCTCCTCAAGCGCTACAACCCCAGCGGAAGTGAGCGGTATTACCCGACAGGATCGCCATTACCCCTGCTTCCCTTACATATATTATTTATGTATTTAAATAGATGCTAATTTAATGAACATGCAGGTGGATCAGGCTAATAAGAACGATTGGCCTTCACATATTCATAAGCTCACACAGTTCACTACCTCTTTTGTAAATATTGACACGAGTAAAACAGACTGTAGCTCTTGTGTGCCCCACACACCAAAATATACACGCGTCATTATTAGTTGTGCAAAGTTTAAGATTTGGTACAGGCAATTTTTATTTTCACAATTTAATATTAAGTAGGATATCTGCTTTTTTCATCACTAAGTGGTAGATTAAAAAACAAAAGGCTTAATTCTTAAATGTTTGCGCATAATTGACCGAGCGAGCGAAGTGAGCGAAGCGTCTCAGTTTCCACATTGGCCAAAAATGCGTTTGTTCGGATGTCTGTCTGTCTGTCTGTTCTCCTCTACAGGTCGCATTTTTCAACCGATCTGAACGAAACTTGGTACACAGGTTATATGACTTATTAGAATTTTTTTGTTGTCGTCGGGGATTTTTGATTGGAGGGATACTTCCCCCAAAAAAAGGGCAAAAAGGGGGCTATTTGATATACTGGATATCTCCACCAAATGAGATCCGATTTCGATTATTCTTTTTTTATTTGAAAGGTAGTAACTATAAGTTGGTCTCATAAAAGTTTGGCGAAGATCTGATAAGGATCTTCAGCATGATGAACAGGATAGCTCATCAAACAATCGATGGTTTTCAATCAAATTTGAGAGAAACACAAAGGACCTCATTCTACACAAGATGATGCAAAAAAAATCAAAAAGATCAAAAAAATCACAAAACGGAAAATGCACTTGCACATTACATTCCTCAAATAGCTCACTTTTAGTATGCTCGCGAGGTCTACAGCTCCCAGAGCCACTAGTTTATTTTTTTTGCCTCTTATCCCTTATCCCTTTAACCGTTGTTTTAATAGGCATTACTTAAAATAGGCCATGACACTGTTTGATATGTTGATTGTTGGTAAAGTCATCGTAGTATTATGAGAACCAACCACGAACTGACTACCCAACATACACAACGAGGCAAACTTCAAAACAGATCGTCAGTAAAATATGTCAGGCAAAGGCACAAAGCCACGTTTGCTCAAAGCGCATTGTAGTGTAGGGAACAAGCGCAGGTGGAACGCCTGTGATATTGTAGGTAGGTGGGTAGGGTATATTGTTTTGAAAGAAAGACGCTTCCACTCGGCGGAGCGTTAATTCTCCTCACAGGAGCTAGTGAGCGCTCACCTGCCAGAGATAACCAACCGTGTGAATGGATATATTAAGATATTAACTCTAGGTATTTTGTTTTCTCACTGTTTGAGAAAACTTGTGAGATATTAGTTTAGGGCATTCTTTGAAGTCGATAAAGTTTATTTTGCCTCAGTATGTTTTGTATGCTTTAGAGTGTTCATAATAATTCTAAAGTAGTAAATATAATTAAAATATATGCAATATTCTAATTACAGAATTTATAGAACTGCATAATAAAACAGATCATAGGTAAATTTCATACTTTCCTGCCCTCCTGCCCTCCTGTAAGTACAAGACCCAAAATGAACACAAACTAGATAGTGCTTCATAACAACTGAGATTTTGTGTCTGCTCCAGTCTTACATTTATGGCTTACTTGGCATGGTAAAAAAGTTTTAACTCATATTTTAGTTAATGTACACATAAAAAACACAACCAAAAAAATGTTACGATGAAGTTCTAAAAAATCGCAATCGCCTATTTCTGAAAATACTGAAATTGCTTCAAAGCAAATAAGGGATAGATATAGAATTATAAAGGTTAACCAAAAATTCCATTTTAGTGCAAACAAGCTTTCCTCCCTCCTCCCTCCTCCTCAGAAATATGCTTTTACTAGGTTTCGTACTTATTCCAACTTTTCTGGTTTGAGTCAAAATTATATTTATGCTGAACCCTTGTACTTAATGCTTTCCGAAATTTGTTTGCAATTTTTCTTATAATTTCTGTAATTAATCTTCCTGTAATTTTATATATTAAAAAAATAGAAAAATGTGCTGCAAAAATTTACGGTTATCAGCCTGTTAATCTGCCCTGAGAGCTTCTAGAAGTTGTACGAAAGGAGACGAAAGGAATATAAGGATTAGTGGTCCATACAGTGCTATAATTTTAGCTTCAGCGGCAAGGGGCGACGACTGCAAAGAATTTTAATTAAGGCATGTAGCGGTAATAAAATCAAAACAACGATTCGACTTTAATGTAGCGAGGGACTTTTATTATTATTCCCAAGGAAAAAATATCTTATAGACTTGACTTTCACCTTGTTTACGGAAATAAATTATTAATGAGTTGTACGCGAGAAAACAACCTATGGTTATGTTTTAAATGTAGTGATTGGTTGGCAAACGAAAGCATTACTGAAAAGTCACGTTTTCAGAAGCCAGCCCCCTAAACACATAATTTTAAGAGCGTTCCCATCAATCAACAAGAGTAAGATTAAAATTGTAAATAAAACAAAGACATCTAGCCAAGTACCTAACTAAATTGCTATAATAATAATTATTATGTCACCTATTATTTTGTGTGATATGGGTGTGTATTTTGCATTACCAGAAAACACATTTAGGTATTATTTTATTCACTTTGATTTAAAAACTCGTATTTTTTGACCTAAAAGAATGAAATAAAAATATTTTTCTGATAAACAAGTATTAAATCTAAATCTTGTTTTTGTCTTACCACTAGCTTTGAAAGAGAGTACCAGCAGTGCAAGTATTCCTAAAAGAGTTTAAATGCTCCTAAGAGAGGCTCTTTCCTTTTAGTTTCTACGACATGCCACCAGTTTGACATGCAGCGGGCGAGAGTCCGCCTGCGACGCAAGAGGTTGCGGGTTCAATTCCCGCCTCGGAACAAATTTGTGTACGATCTGCAGAAATTTGTTCCGTTGGTCTGGGTGTTTTATATGTATAATAAAAAATATCTATTTATGTAAGTATATATAATGTATTAAATATATCAGTTATCTAGTACCCATAACACAAGCTTTGAGTAGCTTACTTTGGGGCTAGATAGTGCTGTGTGGATTGTCCAGCATTATTTATTTATTTAGTTTCTTCACGGTGTTTTCCTTCACCGTTTGAGTATGTACTGGCACTGTGCCTACAGGTAGGTACATTTTTGTGAACATTTGTCAACGGCCGGTTTTGCCACGGCCAACCCACGGCTTTAGGATCGGAAGCAGAGCCGCTAAAATACTAGACTGGTGCTCTCACATAACTGGCAGCCTTCAAACATTTGTGTGATAAAGAGGTGTTCTCTGTCTGGGTGTTATAAAATATTATAAATACAGTACCTATTTACAAAAAAAAGTATAAATATCATCATATATCAGCTATCAGGTTCCCATAATGACAATTTTGGCTTAGTTTAGGGGCGAGATAGTGCTGTGTGGAATGTCCACCAAATATTGATATAAACTACGATACATGTAACTCTGTTGTACCTTTCACAAAAACAACATTTTTATAATACCTACCTGCTTATGGAAGTACTAAGGTGTAATATCCTATAATCCAAAATTACTACCTATGTACCGAAACAGCCTTTGAAGTATAGGATAACAACCCCAAAATGGAAAACCGTACATATTTTATAGTAGGGGCTGACCGCAAAGGTCTGCAAACCTCTACGTGCTCTAAAACCTCTAACATGAACAGGCGATAATGACATCCATGAGTCGAGTGGGAATCTGTAAAGGTATCTGTTCAAGACTATATAAACGCATACTGTATCTTCTACAGGTGTATTGTGATGTGGTTGAAACCTGGCTAGGTAAAATTTCTTTGTCCAAAATCTTGCTCAAAACGTCATTAAAAACATACCTACTTTATGGAACCTGCAACACTGCAAATTCAAAAATTAAACTCAAAACGGAATCTTAATGACTGAATCAAGCGAGACACACATTAGTTTTTTTCAGTTTTTTTTAGCAAATCTATAATTATAGTTAGCCACCTGCGTCTCGGTTATTCATTCATTCCTATTCTATATTTCATCGTAGTATTTGTATTCCTTTAATTCACCATCAAAATTTGGATGACAAAGCATAATCGTTGACTGGAAATATAATTTACTAGCTGAACCCGCGGCTTTACTCGCGCCAAGGAATTCAAAGTCATAGAAAATTTCACCCCCTATTTTATCCCCTTGGGGGTAGAATTGATCAAAATCCTTTCTTAGCGGATGCCTACGTCATAACATCTACCTGCATGCCAAATTTCAGCCCGATCCGTCCAGTGGTTTGGGCTGTGCGTTGATAGATCACTGTCAGTCAGTCACCTTTGAGTTATATATATTTATATATATATATATACAGGGTTACAGGAAAAATCGTGCTAGATCCGTTAAGGGCGTGGAGTACCCATCATTTCTGACTTATTTCACTATGAAACACCCTACCCTAAACATAACCCTTTTCAAGCAATTCGACTTTTAATTTTTTTATTGAAAATTTTGTGCACCTTAATTATTATTATTATTGCATTTTTACATGTGTAATAAGATGCTTTAGGATGTCAATCATTAAAATAGTGCATAAGTTAATTGAATAGACCGTAGTAGACAAGTGAAAGTTAAGAAATAAGAAAAAATACTAGAAAGTTTATTTTTCTCTAAGGGATATCTAAAAAAAATATTATGGCAATTGTTTGTGAAATAAGTCAGAAATGATGGGTACTCCACGTCCTTAACGGATCTAGCACGATTTTTCCTGTAACCCTGTATATATATAAGAATAAGAAAGATAGAAGAGAGCGAATTAGGAACTACTCTACGTCTTCTCTTACTTATCTGTTGACTACGTTTACCTTGTAGAACCAGAAAGGTAAAACTTAAACTTACTTAAATTATTTTGGTAGATAGGTATTCATATAATAACTCACCTTCTTCATAAAAGACATAACGTTAGTAGGCAGCATGGTGGCGCTTTGTTCTATAAATGGCACTACCCTTATTCACAATCACATATCACATCACACTCCCAGGTCCACAATGCATTAAACAGTTTCTCGATTTCTTTAGTCGGGGATCAGTACACTTCCACCGAAACACGACATTTTTAAACAGATTTTAGGAAACACTGTTTTTGTCCTAAATCTGAAACAAAGAGAAATACGATTTTAGTGTCACTTCACAACGGTAAAAAAATTATGCGTGAAATTTATGTCACGGCAAAACTTTGTTAGAACATACCTACATACTTTACATAGCAGTGATATACTCTAATATACTATGTAGGTAGGTAGGCACTTCCAGTATCGACTCGAAACGGGCTGTATTCAGCGTGTCCCGTCCGCCGCGCCGGGAGAGCGGGGTTGGAATGAGGGTAGTAGGTAAAAAGTACCCCCGCTCGTACCGTACCGTCAGCTCTTAATTCAACAGGTCTCTACTTTGTTTCGCTTTCTTTAGGAAAATAATAAGATATCCGTATGTGGATCTCGTAGCTGCTAATAGGTACCTATGCTTTTTCATACCGATCATTTCTATAACTGAATAAACAGTTTTGATTTTTTTTTTATTATGTAAAAGATAGGCAAACGGGCTAACGGCCCACCTGATGGTAAGCGGTCACCGTCGCCCATAGAAAACAACAACACCAGGGGCGTTGTCCGTGCGTTGCCTACCCTGAAGGACTTTATTAAACATATATTGGCAACTGAACATTATGACTGCAAAAGTAGCCATAATAGTATGTAGTGGTACCTAAACAGCCCAAAGCAGCAGTTAAACGGGGCTATTTTATGAACCATATTTATAGGTAGGTAAGCCTTTTTAACTCTTTTTAGGGTTAAGCTCGCTTTAACATTTATGTAAATGTTTCTGTGTCAACCTACAACCACCATAAAGAATTTAAATTTAAGTCTAATGCTACATCATACCCCTAACCTATTCTAGGACCTACGTAGGTTCCTAGTAGGTGCCTACGTACAGCTCCTGGTATTAAACTAAGATAAAAATAGGTTGGTATCTAGGTATTAAGTAACCAATCTGTGAAATGTGCGCTCTCGTAATCGGCTGGGTGGCTCTCAAGCTATTTGAGTAAAGTAGGCTAGATATTCGTATCGAGTTTACCTTCGAAAATTGAGGGAAGATTGCATCGCCAGTAATCGATACTCGGTTCTTCGTAAGCATTCCCGAGGAATGGCTACGTCAAGCGGATAAGCCCTAATAATTTTAGCAGGTTGCTTCTCACCTAACCTACCCAATAAGTCTTAAGTTACATTCTGAACACCTTGAAATGGCAAAGCCTTTACATTATTTTCAGTCTTTAGGTGGAGGAGACTACGGTTTTAGTCAGACGATTAAAAAAAATGTTTCTGAGCTCCTATATTATGAGTAGTGAGATTGACTTCTTCGCTCATCATCACTCATGTTAAGATTCCCCCAGGACGTAAAGCAGCGTCCGAAAACTTTAGCGTCGTAGCGGACCACGCGCCCAAGTACCTAAGGCAGGTATATTATATCCTGTACATAGGTACGTTGTTCGCCAAGAAAACTTAGTAGGTTAGAGATAAGCCTGCCTGCGAGGCGAATTACGTAAATATTTCTGTGGGACATTGAGCGCGATATTAAATCGTGGATCGTGGGGTGAGTCGATTATACACAACAGCTATTTATTTCACGCGCCTCGCTCGCTACGCGCCTTCGGATTAAGTAGCGCGTAGCGAAGCTAGGTACCTAGGTCTTGGTATATCTGCGCTACGGTTTACAAAACTCAATCCACGGGGCGTGGTTAGCTTCTTCTTCTTGTCGTAACACTAGTTCTTTTGAATCAGTCAGTGTGGTGAAAAGATTCACCTGTTCCTTTTGAGCTTCCGTTACCAAAAGGCAAAAAAAGAACCTCGTGGTGATACAAGGGTTAGACTTTAGGTGAGATTGCGGTCTCAAACGTTTTACCAATAGATTGTTGTAAAAGACAGTTGATCGTTTGTCCGTCCATAGGTAGGTACTTGTGTTTCGTAAGAAATCAAAGGCACCTAATATGTAGCGACTTTGATTTGAGCAATTTCAAATAAGACTCGTAGATAGGTAGGTAGGTAATGTCCTCGAAATGAGTTCAGAATCTTGAGTTACTACCTATGTTGCCATGCGAGGTTCAAGTTGTGATAGGTACCTAAATTTTAATGTTTCTTGATTACCTATCGTGGTAGAAGAAACTCGTCTCTATTTTGAATTTCACATATTGTTTATGAAGTATGACAAACCACAAGTGTCCACTGAACGATATGTGACTACAGTTGTAATTTCAGTCTACATGTATTTATACGGGGTGGCAGTGATGTCAAAAAATAAAATGTTTCTCGAACGTGGACTAAGTACAAGCCGGAAAACAAAGCTTATGCTTTTCAAAGAGCTGAAGACATAGGAGACTACCTTATTGAGTGGAAACTCGTGTAGAGATTTCAAAATCCATTTATTAGGTACCATTCCAAAACTACAGCACATGGCTACAACATACCTAGTTC
Source organism: Plemyria rubiginata (assembly GCA_963576535.1). Lineage (NCBI taxonomy): Eukaryota > Metazoa > Arthropoda > Insecta > Lepidoptera > Geometridae > Plemyria > Plemyria rubiginata. Next base: position 6,631,044 of record OY754917.1, on the reverse strand, counting down.
TCTAATATTCTTATAATTATTGTATGAAATAGAACAAATCATTAGGAAACTTAAGTAAGCAGGTCACCATCTATTATTAATCTAGGGACGTGGAAATTTTGTTTAGGAAGCTATTTCATAAAAAAATCTGAATTAAAAATTTCAATTTTATTAAAATTATAACTCAACAAATACAGCAACACATTGCTCACAAATAAGTATTTTAAACAGTAGGTACTTACTTACCTACATATTAGGTATGTTAAAATCAATATTAACAAAGTGAAAAAAATGACAATGAACTCACTATTACAATGTCTTAGTTGGTAAAAAACTTTTTATTAGTACATTTACTTACCTAATAACAACAATAACGAATAGACGAAACTAAATATATACATACGCAATACGCACGCACATAGTTTAATTACCACTCATAAAATACATTTTTTTCTGTTAAACATGTACTTACCTAGGTATTTATCTCAGCTATTTAATCAAACGGTGTTTTGATTATTTTTATGTTATATGAAAGTCTGCTATGTCGTGAATATTAATTTAATTTTTAAGTCAACAAAAAAACTTTCTTTAAACTTTAGTTTCCATTGAAATGAAACATCAAAACATGTTGAAATTTTTTTTTTCTTGAGAATGTAATGAACAGAAGTATATAAATAAGTAATGGCAGGACATTTTATATTCAACAACACTTCAAACCAGTTAATATTCTAACAGCGGCGATGTGGGTAGGTATGTACCTACCAAATGTAATGTTTAGACATACCTCTGACTACCCCCCTAAGGCGTCCTCAAAGAATCTGGTTATTGTGCCTAAGGTTTAAAGTCGTGAAGCTGTTTCAGTTTTTCCTGGTATTTGTATGTACCAACATAAATCTAATAGTTCTATTATCAAACCAGCTATTTACGCTTATGGCAGATTTGACGCGAGAACCGTTGTCCTAGATACCTAACACTATTTTTATACAAGGAAGCAAAAAATATACTAAAATGCAGAATGTTGCTGAAAGGTAGGACATGTATTTAAAATAAGCACATGAGGTTTTTGATGCTTTATTATAGTCTATTTGGTAATCTAACTAGATAATCATGGAAATAAATAGTTCCAGAGACTCTAATATAGCTTATTCAAATATCATGAAAGGTGGTAAATACAGAATTCGCAAATGGCTACTGCACTATCAATTATATTATTCTGAGTGTACAATTTTATAGTAGGTATTATAATGATAATTGTAGGTATTCGTATTTTTTATACTCTATAAAATAACATGGTAACAGTAAGTTTGAAAATATCCTAGGTTTTCTTGAAAAACTACATTGAAGCTTGAATGAGAAAAACATATCTGGTAGGTAGGTACATAATATTTGCAAACATTTAATACCACATTGCTCCAATGTTAAAGTATGGGAAGTACATGTCTAATATACATTGATAGTTTGATTTTAGGAGAAATAGTGCATAGTTTAACCAACACAAAGGTAGGTATGTCAGATAGTAATAAAAATATGCCCTAGTTAGGATTTTTAAGATTATAGGTACTACTTGTAATACTCTCCATGCTTGTGCTGAAACACAAAGGACTGATTTTCTTTACTATTGAGCACATATACACAAAAACTGTCTTCCCCATGATGGATGTAGTTAAATAAAGCCCAACCCTTAGCCAACCATGTACCTATTTCTATCAAGAAATGGAAACAACAAAAACCTAATATCATCATTTATCATCACATTTCAATACATAATAGGATGAATACAATAATTATTGTAAAGCATGAAAAGATTCACATTTGCAACTCATACAAAACATAACCAAAGATATCATTGAATTAGGTATTTTAATTTTAATAGTATGAATGTAAGTAAATTTTGCAATAGGTGTAATAGTTACTCTAGTGATAACTATATCCAATGTCTAATACCTTTAAATAAGCAATTCTTGTATATTTATTTATTATCTGAATCTCGGAAAAGGCTCCAACCATTTACATGAAATGTAGTATGCAGGGGGTTTCAGTTTAGGAAAATCTGGCTAGGATTAATTTTTAGAAAACGTTTTTTATCCATACTTTTTGTCAAGCAACCGAGCAAAGCTCGGTCACTCAGATATTGTTCTTTAAGAGTTACATCCTAACTTGAGATACAAGTTTACAATAAAATACACAGCTAATACATCTGAAATAAAACTTCACCATTCTGCATCACCATTGGCCTTTTGGAATACAAAATCTTTACCGGCTAAGTTCATGATTCCATCTTTTAAATAGAACTTCCACTTGTTGCGACTGCGAGTTATCTTGTCGTATTGGCAAACTACCACATTGTCAGTGTCGAACATGTCCCCTGGCTCCTCATCGGAGACATCATCACTGGAGTTGAGCGGCTCCTCATCGGCGCCAGCGCTATCCTCGCGCTCCTCCTCTTCCTCATCTGCGCGCTCTTCCGCCGATTCCTCCTCCTCCTCATCCTCGCCCCCTGCCTCGTCTGATCCTTCACCAGCATTAGAACCCTCGTCATCTGATGAGTCCAATGCTCCATCTAATGAGAATGGTGCAGGTGCACCACTACTGCGACCGCCTCCACCACCATCAAACTCATTTTGCTGCTGCCCTGCAAGAGCTGAGTTAATATGTTGCTGTAGCAGAGTGGCAGCCAATGGCTGAGGAAGACTTATGGTAGCATTTATAATGGGCCCGGTTAGAACTTGGTGTAGTTTATTTCCATTGAGTGCCGATGCTGGAATTTGAATGGTAAATGATCTTGGTTGTGAGCCAGGCACGCCTGGCTGGGCCGGTAGTGTCAGTTGTACGGGTACTTTATTGTTGGGATCGTGCACGTGATGCGGATGCGCGCCAGCAATGGTCGATGGTGCACCATGCTCCGCGCTCGAGTTCTGTTGGCTTGTGCTCTGGGTCACTTTAGGGATTATGTTGTTTTTAGAATTGTGGAAATTTTGAAGCACTGGAGGAGGTGCCATAGAAGGCTCCGGAACTGGCGGGTCCATGGCCCCACTCGCTTGCAGCTTAGTCTTCCAAAGCTGCTTCAGCTCCTGCAAAACTTGCTCGTCGACCCCATCGTCCAGAAAACAGTCTCTTACGCCTGCTATCACGTCGTCGACAACTGCATTGTACAGTTTCAATACCGATAGTTGACTCATCGTCATTTTGGATGGAGTTTTATGTTTCGCTTGTCAAAACTGCACTCGCACTGGTAAGTTCACAGGTTCAGTTTGTAATAATCCTCATTGAAGAACATAGAGCAGTAACAAATGCGTATTCAGATTGTGTTTTACATTTCATCAACCACATCAATGTCAAGTAACAATCGAGGCCTACACGATCATTACTTTAGCAGCGGTAGATGTTATCGACCCAAACCTTATGCAGAACAATTCACGAGGTGAAAATATCGCAGTATTCACTCCCACTCCATCTCTGCATCAATTCCTATGTTTTATATAATTTTTACCAACTGTTATCACTAAAACTTAACCTACAAAGATTTAGGTTTAACTTTTTCAATACAATACTTTTTCAAGCCCAAGGAAAGAACAGCAGACAGAAACGAAACGAAGTGACATACATACATGACTTGACTTGACACAGACAAGACGGACAGTAGTCAGTACGTGCTGGTCGTGCTGCAGAAATGAATTGACAGAAGAATGAACATTGTATTGAGATTGTCTATGGGTGGACTGGAGAACGAACAGTCACGCATGCGCGACTCGCTTAGTTTGTCATGTAGTTGTAGATATTTATTGAGGTCAGTCAGTGTTAAGTTCACTGTTGTAGTTGGTGAATTGGTGAGCATTGCGCGCGCACTATTTGACTTGCTTTACTTGCCTGACCTGTGACTGACGTGACGGTGACGTTTCTTCATTCAACAATTCAATGGCAATGGCAAGCAAGGACCGATATTAAGGCGTTGACAACACCTAATATTCCTCTCGCTCGCACGATTCGACATTTTGAAAATTACTAAATACAATTTTGAAAAATCGCAAACAACTATTTTGTGTGTAATCACATTGCACACAGTTTAGTCAAAAATAGATTTTGGTTGATGCAAGTTTTCGTACTCAAAAGTTTGCTTATGTACGAAAAGTAGAAAAGCAAACTTTTAAGTAGGAAAACTTGTACCGATCAAAATGAATTTTTTACTAAACTGTGCGCAATGTGATTGCACACAAAATGGTTGTTTGCGATTTTTCGAAAATGGGTTTTGTGATTTTATATCCTTCAACAAATCAAAGCGTGCGAGCGAGAGTTACATTAGCTCTTGTCTTCACCTTATGAATGACATGACAAGGTAGCAAGGAATTTGAATATTAGCAAGATAGCTTAAGGCGTTGACAACACCTAATATTTCTCTTGCTCGCACGATTCGACATTTTGAAAGATATAAAATGACAAATTCCAATTTTGAAAAATCGCAAGCAACCCTCCTGGTTGCTGCTGGTACACATTTATCGATTATTAATACTATTAATACCACTGGTTTATTAACACGATAACTGTCCAGTGACTCGAAACGGAGTCACTTATGTGCCAAGTTCATAAGTCCATGACTCTGACTGGAATCCTAATACGTGGGTCGGCTAAATGTTATTTATTTCACTGGACGTACGAATAAAAGCTAAAACATTATCATGGACGTATGAATAGATAACTAGACAACATAAAATTCAAAAGAGCCAACGTAAAATGTTGCCAGTTTTCCTTGAGTATATGGGTAAAATAAATCAAATTATACTATGGACAATGATTGTTTTATTCAATAAAATATATTATAACATGGTCGGCATAACGCTGATTTACATTTAGGGCACCACGTTACCACTTTAGAAGCCTTTGCACCTGCAACTTTTGAAGTTTGCCCCTCTGAAATGAGCTTGTTATAGCATCCTTTGCAGCGTTTTTTTGCAGTTCGTTGAAGATAAGACTCTTTTTCGAGTCATGGACATAGATGTAAATACGAAGATTAGTAATGACTTTTTATCGTTATCTGTGGAAAGAAATGTCAGCTGTCAAAGTTGTTAACTCAATTACAACATCTGACATTTCCCATGGAGGGTATTTACGTCATGTGTGGTAAAAAAACATATGATTCAAACAAGTACTTACCTGCTTTCTTTCATGTGAACGTCCATGACTCCAAACGAAGTCACGCGGTTCATGTTCAGACGTCTTAAGACTCCGCCCGGAGTCATAATTAATTTTTTGGAGTTTTCTAACAAAACTAATTTTTTAAGGCCAAATTAGCATAATTGTGTTCACTTAGACCCTTTTTGTTTTGGGTATAGCGAAATTTCAGTTGGACGTAACCAATAGGTATAGGTACTTATTACTATTGTTCTGGGACAGTTAACGTGTTAATCAGTGATCCCTGCCGCCGCGCGCCGTGTCCCTACCCTGCCTACTAATCTGTGGTATCTATTTTCTAAATTCCTTGCCATTTTCCGAGAAAACCACACTTGATATGGCACTACCTACCTTAAGACGAAGACAAGAGCTAATGTGACTCTCGCTCGCACGTTTTGACTTGTTGAAGGATATAAAATCACTAAACCAATTTTCGAAAAAATCGCAAACAACCATTTTGTGTGCAATCACATTGCGCATAGTTCGGTAAAATTTCATTTTGATTGATGCAAGTTTTCCTACTCAAAAGTTTGATTGAGTATGAATACTAGAAAAGCAAACTTTTAAGAAGGAAAACTTGTATCGATCAAAATGATTTTTTTATTAAACTGTGCGCAATGTGATTGCACACAAAATGGTTGTTTGCGATTTTTTCGAAAATGGGCTTAGTGATATTATATCTTTCAACAAGTCAAAACGTGCGAGCCAGAGTCACATTAGCTCTTGTCTTCGTCTTAAGGTAGTGCCATATCAATTAGTGTGGTTTTCTCGGAAAATGGCAAGGAATTTAGAAAATGGATACCACAGATTAGTAGGCAGGGTAGGGACACGGCGCCCCGGCGCGGCGGCAGGGATCACTGATTAATAAACCAGTGGTACCTATTAATAGTATTAAATGTGTACTCCTGTAGTGGTAATACCTACTCTTTGGTAATAATAATAATAGAGATCAGGAAAGTGGCCAGCAATTCTAAGGCCGGTGCCAGATATATATGAACTTAAGTGATCACTGAGCCGCACTATGCTGCTCAGTGATCACTTAAGTTCATACATATCTGGCACCGGGGTTAGATCACTCACAGACTAGTGCTTACGCTTTTGGTAGGTAGTATAAAAAAAAGGTAGTGTACTAAATAATAATTGATATTTTCCAAGCATAAAATATCGAACTTGATCCAGTGGTTCTGACGCTACTAATATTTCAAATAAGTTAAAAATGTAGTAATAACTTATGCAAGGAAAAAGTTCAATCAGTGTATTTTTGACATAAAAAAATGAACCAACTCATACTGTTACCGAAACCCACCTACCTGTGTAATGCGGCCCTATTAGGCCTATAGGTACCTATTTATTGAGCGAGCCAAATCTACGCGCCCGCCCCGCTAGCCGCCAGTAGCAGCGAGCGAGCGGCTTGAATCTTGATTATTCAAGTTTGTATCCCCGGGCCTAGTAGGCACTCAAGCCACTATTCAACTGCCTCGTGAACTTTCCAAACTACAATAAAACTTACTACGTAACTAAGAATTAACAAATTCTGCCTCTGTGGCAGAAATCGAACGAAAGTTCTGGGTGATCCACGACGCCGATGCGACTACGAAACGATATCAAGAAAATATTGTTAATTTCTTAAAAAAGTACCTATTCATTTTATCAACCTTCAAGACATTTGGCTGCGTTTTCCCTTGGTAGGAACATTTATTAAAATATATTTATTTCCACCAGGTACACAAAAATAGCTATCCTATCCGTGGAATTCAAACAAACAATGTGTCACTAAATTATCTGTGCCGGATCAATAGAGAAAACAAAACTTTAGTTTCCCATACTTTTATTGCCGTCTAGGAATCGATTGCAAAGTAAAACACTTATTTCTATATTATATAATAATAATGTTCCTCATAGTCAATCACGGGGCATGTTTCTCATAATATAAGAGAATATTACTCATAATATTTTCAATATTGTGTTCGAACAGTATTTATGCGTGTCACTTTAGAGTTATTCTTTCAAACAACCTCCCCGAAATGAAATAAAATGAAATAATAGCCAATCGCACCTCGAAATTGCGAGCCGCTGTCGCCGGAGCCTTTACCCTTCATCAAACGTTTGCAAATAGATCCTAGGTACCTACCTGCCCACTTACCCACCTATATCAGTTTCTTCTTATTACTTCGAGTCTTAGCCCAAATATCTCCAAGTTTCCAACACTGAACAAACACATTTCCAAGAAAAGTTTTAAGTACCCACCTACTAAGGTTAGATAAGTACCTACCTACCTACTTGGTTACACGATTAAATGAAAGTGTCGATTTAACGTCAAAGTTTTTGATATTATTATTATCTTTTGCGTGCTAGGTACAAGCTAGTTCGGCTAGGTAGGAGTCTTACGTAGTTATTGTATACTCTTTGGGTAGGAGCCTGACATTGTATCACGTAGAAGTACCTACAACCTACCAGTTGCCAGCCGCATACGTGGAAGCACCCGCGAGAATACCTAACAACTGGCCAAGTCACGCTACAGGTGGCCGATACTACTGCGGTGCCCTCATCCTCGTATAGCTTTACGACTTTTACATAAATTTTGAGCTCATTGTCCGCGAACGTTGTGAATTACTGGAGCAGAATTCCAACTTCCCTCGCTATTTGAGTAGATCGGGTCGAAGTCAAGGAACCTTTTTGTTACTGTGTGTTTTGACAGAACAAAATGCAAGCCCGCATCGTGTGGAAATTATTGAGTGCGGACGATTTGATTTGAGACTCCATTCCGGTAAACACTAAACATATCATAATCAATTCATAGATAAATTTAAGACGCTAATTAACGCTAGAGTATGATAGTTCTCGCTTGCGTTCTTGCGTGCAATTGCGCACGCGGTTTCTCACTCTAGCTCGAGTCTAATAACAATTCTGATCCAGTACCGATTTGATAGTGCTCTAGATACATTCCAATATTCAGCATCGAATATTAGCTAAAAATTATTATTTAATGTTATTGTTAAGTTTAATTGTTTATAAAAATAACAATAACGTCCTTTCTACATAAACTTTATCTTTCGATGCTGCCTACACGGTAGGAACAAGAAAGAGCCCGTAAATAATTCAATCACAACGAAGATATCTCGACTGGTTACGAGAAGAAAGGAATAAATGACTTCGTTAAATACACCCCGTTGTATTCAGCGTATCTTAGAGGGTTGGGTAGACCCGCACTGAAATTGTCTGTTTACCTACAGCGCAGCGCTGGTGTTTCACAAACGATCTTGTTCACGAGCCAATTTAAAACAACACCGAACAGTTACTTCAAAGCCTTTGATGAAGCATGAAAGTAAAAGAGCTCGACAGCAATAGCAATACTTTTGGCGAGGCGTGATACAGCTCAAAACGTTTTGGTTTCACTTGCTTTCTATACACGCTGAAAAAAGGAGCGAAATAAACACGTTATGTACTACCTTCTGCTTGCGTAGCACCCGGATATTTCGTTATTATTCATTTAGTCTATGTATTCCCCGGCTCATTCAACCAAATCGTTATAAATAGCGCCATTGAGTCACATATATATAAACACATACCCTCTTATTCATAATCCCTGTAATTTTATAGCGGCTCAATAGAGTACCTATAGGTACTTCTGTCACTTTCACGCCAACGAAAAGAGACAGCAACATACTTATCAGTCTGATAAGCTATTGGCGCGCTCAAAGACCATTATGAATAGGGCCATATCGGAACTATACTAGCGTACAGCATCCTATTGCATCTTGAATATTATGAAAATATTATGTAGTTACCTTAGTTATCTTGTGATAGGTTAAAACAATTATTGAATTCCTCTTTAAATCAACGAGCCCGTAGGTGCTAGGGGTTCTTGTTTCATCAGGAAAGCAAGAGGTTCTTATTACGTAACTACCACAAGCCGCAACATTATTCCGAACGAGGCATAGGTAGAGCAAAACACAAACATGGTGCACTAGGTAAAGGAAATTAAAGATTAGAGCTGGTTAATTGCGTGCAATCGGTTCGGGTAATTGGTAATCTGTCGAGCGGGCGACACCCTGCGAATTCGCAGTTCACACGTGCCACCGTGTACCTAAGGTACCTAGCTGTGTAAACTTCTTCTTCTTCTTATCGTGTCACTAGCTTCTTTCGAAACAGTGTGGTGAAAGGATTTTAAGTGCTCCTCAAGAGGCTCCTTCCGAGCACTTGACACATGTTATAGAACATGTTAGGTTTTTACAACATGCCGGTTTCCTCACGATGTTTTCCTTCACCGTTTGAGAGTACTGGCATTGTGCACATACATTTTTGAACAGAAAAACTCATTGGTGCACGACTGGTTTTAAACCCACGACCTTAGGATCGGAAGGCGGGGCTGCTACCACTCGACCACCTGTGCTCTCGTGTACACTAAAATCTGGGGAATCAAAAGCCGTTTTACCTACCTATCGACTCAAATCCCACCTAAGCTTGTTGTACGAGAATAAATTGATAGATAGAAGGAAGGAATTGAACCTAGGTAGAATGAGTAGCTCTTCTATCTGCGTTATTGTTATGTACCTAAGTTCGATTTTCACCGGATAAACTATTGAAACATAGTAGTTGGTTCTGACTGTTGACTTTAGCTTTGATACGCCAAATTAAAGTCATGTTCTCTGATTACAAAAAATACAAAATCATTAATAAATCATCAAAAAATCGCTGGATACTCTACGTGTCCAATATAACAACATCTTCCGTATGATGTTGGGGCTGCCGCGTTTCTGCAGTGCATCAGGGATGTTTGCACACTACCACACTGATGGTTTTCACGCCCTGATGCGCAAGAAAACTGCGTCACTAATCAGTAGAGTGCGCGGCAGCCCCAACAGCATCCTGAAGACTGTTGCTGATAGCTGGAATTCTCCTATATGGAAATGTCTTGTGCTGAGAACGATCAACGGAGGAATATATTTCTTACGTTGATCGTCCTCAGTGCTTCACAACGGCATAAATTATTTAATTTTAGTTAGTTATATATTTTTGTGTTTAATAATTTGTACTACTTCTATGGACTTAGTGGTCTGAAATAAACGATTTTTATTTTTATTTATTTATTTATTTATTAATAAATATTTATTCAAGACTTCATTGTATTGACTTCATTTGACGACCTCTGTGGCGCAGCGGGCGAGAGCCTGCCTGCGACGCAAGTGGTTGCGGGTTCGATTCCCGCCTTGGAACAAATTTGTGTACGATCTGCAGAAATTTGTTCCGATGGTCTGGGTGTTTTCTATGTATAATAAAAAATATCTATCTATGTAAGTATATAATGTATTAAATATATCAGTTATCTAGTACCCATAACACAAGCTTTGAATAGCTTACATTGGGCTAGATAGTGCTGTGTGGATTGTCCAGCATTATTTATTTATTTATTTATTTTATAATGTTTATAATATGTATAACCTATACCTAAAGGTTTAGAAGAATAATTTATGTTTAGTTCGTTTTAATGTTATTGTATGTTTATTTAGAAAATTATCAGAAAATTATTTCATTTAATTCATCTACTACGTTTTCTATCACTACTACGAGTATTTAGTGCTGTGATGTGTCAATTATGATCTCAAAGTCCATTACAGGATTTAGCCCTCCGCTACTGCTATCGATCTGGTCTCAGATCCGTGTAAACTCCTTGATATTTGAATTTATTACGAGGGAGGCGTTGGTACCCGATAAACGCATTACAAAGATGAGTAGGTACCACAAAAAATTTTATAATATTATGTTTCAGATAAAACTTGGGCTAAATTAGAATTGTACTTATAATGTTAATTTGGTTGATGTCTAAAAAGAGGAACATGAACATACCGACAAGGACCAACGTACCTCTTTAGGTACGTATCTTACTAGTCTCCACATGCGGTACTTGTTTTAACTTTTATTGTTAACGTTAACGTTTATTGTATTGTTTGTTCACAACTTCGAAGAATGTGACGGGGTCATATTTGAGTCAAATATTTCAATACTAGTTGCGCCCCGCGATTTCACCCACGCAGATTTAAATCCCGGTATTCCCACGGGATAAAAAGTAGCCTATGTGAGTATAATCTATCTCTCTAACAAGTTTCATCCAGATCTGGTCAGCCGTTCCAGCTTGAAAGAGTAACAAACATCTATCCATCCATTCATCCATCCATACTTACTTTCGCGTTTATAATAGTAGTAGGATTTAGAGATGAAAAAGCGAAAAACTTATTATATTTTTTCACCCTGGCATGGTTATATAAAGTTAAAGCGCTCTTATTATGTACAGGCTGAAATTAATTGTATAGCTGTGCGAAGCTGCAGCCAGTAGCTAGCAATTTTTATATTAGGTACACGCAAACCTAGATTATTATTATGACACTTATTTCCTACTGAGGGATAGAAACGAATCCAATTTAGCTTCAAGTTTTTCATTTCCATCGGTTGTATTCTCAAGAAATAATAATTTTATTTTTTATACCAGCTCTCCCCGACGACTTCGGGATTATATTGCGTATAATTCAGGTTCTCATTATATTGAAATGTACTTCCTACTAATATTATGTACTTCCTACGAATCCTACTAATATTATAAACGTTAAAGTTTGTAAGTATGGATGGATGGATAGATGGATGGATGGATGGATGTTTGTTACTCTTTCACGCCGGAACGAACGGATCTGAATGAAACTTGGCAGAAAGATACATTATAGTCTGGAATAACACATAGGCTATTTTTTATCCCGAGGGAATACCGGGATTTAAATCTGCGCGGGTGAAACCGCGGGGCGCAACTAGTATTATAAAAGCAAAAGTTTGTAAGTATGGATGGATGGATGGATGGATGTACACTCGAGAGCATAGAAATCGCACATAGGGTAATTTTCCTGCATTTTGATTTCGACACTTGTTTTTTTTTGAATTAAAGATTGGTTGCAAATATAACTTAAATTAAATTAAAGTACACACTGTTAGCTTCCTAAAAACCCATAATGTCTGGCCTTGACCTTCCAAATCATACCAGTGGCGGCATAACAATGGAATGGCCTAAATTCGCTCGTTTTTAAGGTAGCGCGGGTTGTGGGACTTTGAGCAGGTATAAAACGATAAGGGATGATTGAAATGACATCATTTGCATACCAACACCCAGTCAGAAAGGTCCTTTAACGAATACGTCATCTCTCTAAACAAAAAAATGGATACCACACCAGAAGCAGCGTCTCAAGTGGTTGCACTAATCGAAGCTGGACAGAACCAAAGTCAAGTGGCTCGTCAATTAAATTTGAACAGATATGCTGTTCGACCTGTAAACCAGCGATATCGGCAAACTGGTGGCTATACCAGGCGACCAGGAACAGGCCCAAAACGTGCGACAACACAGCGCGATGACCGTTTTCTTGTGAATACATCACTACGAAATCGCCGGTTGAATGCAGTTCAACTCGGACAGCAGCTCCAGGAAGTTAGAGAAGTGGAAGTCAGTCGGTGAACGGTTAGAAGAAGACTAGCCGAAGGAGGTCTGACAGCGCACATACCAGCAACTGGCCCAAAATTGACCCCAGCGCACAGACAAGCACGCCTTCAGTTTGCTCGAAATCACGTTAATTGGACTATGGATCAATGGCAGGCAGTCCTCTTCTCCGACGAATGCAGGATGTGTCTCCATGGTAACGACGGACGGGGTAGAGTCTACCGAAGACCCGGTGAGCGTTTTGCTCAATGCTGCATCACCGAACGGGTCGCATACGGCGGTGGTTCGTGTATGTTCTGGGGAGGCATTTCACTGGAAGCGAAAACCGAACTTGTCTTCATCACAGGGCCCGATACCGACCGTCGATCGCGTGGATTGACTTCCCAACGTTACGTCGAGGAGATCCTGCAAGAGCATGTTGTGCCCTTTTCGGGATTTATCGGCGAAAACTTCGTTTTTATGCAGGACAACGCTAGACCACACACCGCTGCTATAGTACGCCAGTACTTGGAGGAGGTTGAAGTACTCGTTATGGAGTGGCCTGCTCGAAGCCCAGATCTCAATCCCATTGAGCACTTATGGGACGAACCAAAGAAACGAGTAAGAGCCAGAAACGCAGTGCCTACGAGTCTCAGAGAGCTCCAAACCGCGATCAAGGAAGAATGGGACAGCATACCGCATGATTTCGTAAAAAAATTGATTTCTTCAATGAAACATCGAATGGAAGCTGTTATTCAGGCTAGGGGAGGCAATACCTCGTATTAATAAATCGTTACATTGACAAATTTATTGTTTTTTTATCCTTTTATACCTGCTCAAAGTCCCACAACCCGCGCTACCTGAAACGAGCGAATTTAGGCCATTCCATTGTTAAGCCGCCACTGCTATGATTTGGAAGGTCAAGGCCAGACATTATGGGTTTTTAGGAAGCTAACAGTGTGTACTTAAATTTAATTTAAGTTATATTTGCAACCAATCTTTAATTAAAATAAAAACAAGTGTCGAAATCAAAATGCAGGAAAATTACCCTATGTGCGATTTCTATGCTCTCGAGTGTATGTTTGTTACTCTTTCACGCCGGAACGGCTGAACGGATCTGGATGAAACTTGGCAGAGAGATAGATTATAGTCTGGAATAGCACATAGGCTACTTTTTATCCCGTGGAAATACCGGGATTGAAATCTGCGCGGGTAAAACCGCGGGGCGCAACTAGTAATCTCATAACATGCATTCTAAATTACTAAGTTTCATCCAAGATGTTACAGAGTGATTGATTAACAAATAAAGACCCAAACCTAAGATTTCATTATATGACCTAGTAGATTTCAAATGCAGAACCGGAAAGAACGAAAACATGACAAAGTAAGTAGGTATGTAGGTTAGTCTGATAAAATGGCGGAAAGCAAGGAGAGTAATTAAATCCACTTTTATGAGCTGTTCTCATTTGTTACATGCAACCTGTCTAGAGTCTAATTTGCCAACGAGAAGCATAACGCCATGAGCCAGTTTTGTGTTACTCACCTACTCTAACTGCCATACCAGTGCCACAGAATGAATAAAATAGGGCCTAGAAATCAGCTATGTGAATAAAAATCATTTACGTTTGCGTCCTAAGATAGCACATAAAAAACCACGTGCTAACATTTTGGCTGTGATTTTGGCATCCTATTACGAGTAGAAATATATGTATAGATATCGGTGTCAAAACGAGAGCAGGGTGGAAATGTTTCATCTACTATTTTTGCATTTGTAATATACGAGTAGACCTGCCTGACTATAGTAGAAATACAAAAGTTATAGGTAGGTACCTAGATAAAATACGTTGTGTAGAAATGGAAGTAATCCAACCGGTATAAAGCCGAGTCGGAAATCACACAAATACCTACTACATCTCCTTAGCAACCCTGCCCGGGTTCGTGCTAACGAACGTCCATTGTAGCTTTCACTTTGCTTTTCCGTCTCCGTCACTGCATTCTTCGGATCACGTAAGTGCTTAGGATGTAGGATTATTAATTATATTCTGTCAGTAGTTCTGTTAATAAATATTTTAGATGATTAAATCCTACTACTATTATAAACGCAAAAGTTTGTAAGTATGGATGGATGGATGGATGTTTGTTACTCTTTCACGCCGGAACGGCTGAACGGATCTGGATGAAACTTGGCAAAGAGATAAACTAGTGGCTCTGGGAGCTGTAGACCTCGCGAGCATACTAAAAGTGAGCTATTTGAGGAATGTAATGTGCAAGTGCATTTTCCGTTTTGTGATTTTTTTGATCTTTTTGATTTTTTTGCATCATCTTGTGTAGAATGAGGTCCTTTGTGTTTCTCTCAAATTTGATTGAAAACCATCGATTGTTTGATGAGCTATCCTGATCATCATGCTGAAGATCCTTATCAGATCTTCGCCAAACTTTTATGAGACCAAATTATAGTTACTACCTTTCAAATAAAAAAAGAATAATCGAAATCGGATCTCATTTGGTGGAGATATCCAGTATATCAAATAGCCCCCTTTTTGTCCTTTTTTTGGGGGAAGTACCCCTCCAATCAAAAATCCCCGACGACAAAAAAATTCTAATAAGTCATATAACCTGTGTACCAAGTTTCGTCCAGATCGGTTGAAAAATGCGACCTGTAGAGGAGAACAGACAGACAGACAGACATCCGGACAATCGCATTTTTGGCCAATGTGGAAACTGAGACGCTTCGCTCGCTTCGCTCGCTCGGTCAATTATAGTGTGGCACACATAGACTACTTTTTATCCCGTGGGAATACCGGAATTTAAATCTGCGCAGGTGAAACCGCGGGGCGCAACTAGTACCGCATATAAAGAGAGACAGGCACAAGGCACAACGGTTTGTTGTGGTTCCTCTCACCTCTCTTATCATCGTATTTTCATTTATTTTTCTTGTAAACCTTATTTATTTGGTTGATGTTGAAATTTAAACATTTCAGTTAGTAATTTATGCTGCCCGAAACACGTTTGACTAAACATGGCTGGGTGAAAGACAATCAGAAATCCTAAAAAACTTTTATTTTTGTGTGTCCATCTCGCTTTTTCAGAGTTCATGATTCTAGTTATTATGATTTTCCTCTTATCTGTATTTAGGTACCTTAATAAAAGCTGCAGTAGCTATGTTATCTGTTCATGCGTTATGGCTTTATTATAATGCTATAGTTTATTTTTTAAATCAAGAAGTCGAGTAGAATGTGGAGAAATTTCGCACGCGGCGGCGGCGCCGCGCCGAAATTTCACGGAACGGCGCGGCGCGCCGCGCTGTTCCGTGCCTCGTCAGTCGCGTGTTCTCTTCAAAGGCCAGATACCACTTTAAAACCAGTCTTGCCCGGTTTCAACGCCGTTCCCGGTAATTTTTTAAACCATATTCGTTCTAAGTTTTATGCCCGTCGGTTTAGAATTTAGGTCGTGTTTGAGTCAGAAACATAAAATCTTGTAACTTTCGAATTTAATCATTATACATTTAACTATATTTATATATTATAATCCCAACTAACCGAACTCTCAACCGATTTTGATGAAATTTGGCACAGACAATCTTTAGACCCTGAGAAAGAACATAGGCTACCTTTTATTGCGAAAAAAAGAGATGAAGAGATTAAAAGTGCGCAGACGAAGTCGCGGGTACCAGCTAGTTACTATATATATTACCTAGTTGGATGGGGTAGGAAGTTAAATATGCCACTTGTGTTTTAATAAATAAACATTTAAACAAACAAAAAAAGGTATATCTACTGTCAAAGATGTTAAGTATTAATTAAGCTATTGTTTTCGAGATGGCAAGAAGCACGTTAGAGATGCTCACAGACCACAGTTAGTTACATCGATTTCTAACAATGTACCTAACAATATACCTGAAGGAAATAAATGGAAAATTGCTTTATTTTACAGGCGAAAACGTTTGTTTATTTGTTTCGAATTCCCGAAGCGGCAAGTTGGAAACTACTAAAATATTTTATCCTATTGTGATAGGTACTTAAATTCCATTGTCGAGGTAATAGCTGTCACATGACCTCGGGTGATTTTAAATGAAAATTTTAAGTGAAATTCGATGTTTTTGTGTCCTACTATCTAATATGTATTCTATCTTTGTAATTACTAAGGTAAGCGCGTTTTGTCAATGGGGAAATTGTAAATGATAGAGCCTCCGATTATGATAAGATTGGATAAACTAGATGTAATTTAAGACAAGAAAATACGATTTGTACCACTACCTACGCAAACACTAAGGCGCGACACGATGAATAATTTCCGGACATCAGTGAAAGCACTCATAACCGTAAATTACATGGAAAACTCACCAAGTCATGATGCTATCAGCTGTGGAGTGTGACCGTGACATGACGTAATATTAATTTT
This sequence comes from Plemyria rubiginata, assembly GCA_963576535.1. Taxonomy (NCBI): domain Eukaryota; kingdom Metazoa; phylum Arthropoda; class Insecta; order Lepidoptera; family Geometridae; genus Plemyria; species Plemyria rubiginata. The sequence continues at coordinate 6,614,045 of OY754917.1, read as the reverse complement.
AATATTCAATGTGTCACGTCTCAGTGAAGACATAATCCCTGGTTTCTGAAAGCGCGATCAAAACTAATCACTACTAATGCGATCAAAACTAGCCACTTGCTATATCTATCTAATTTGAAGTAAAAGCTGAAATAGCAAGTGACTTGACAGCCGATTAGTGTTGATCGCGCTTTCAGAAACCGGGGATTAGTTTTTAATATTATCTACTTGATTTAAATATGATTTGGCAATAAAATTATGCATGGATAGAATGAATGAATAAAATTATGATGTAGACGTACATTATGGAGGCCACAAACTATAAATATCTAGAGGCCTTCATTGTGTTATCGATGATTCCACGTCAATGATTTAATGGATCACTGGCATCAGCGGTAATGTGCTTTCGGTATTTTCAGTAAATTGTGTAGGTATATTGAAGTAAATAGTGAATGTTGTGAAACATTCTTGTTATCATTATTTACATGCAACTATCACTATTTACTTGAAATTGGCAAGAGAAATTACAGTGCGAGTTGAACTCAATGTTGTTTTCCAACATGCCTCGACTACGAGTATGTATGTACCATGTTATTAGAAGTCTTATACCTATTTTCTGATTTTGCCAAGCGATATAATTTATGATGTTCGCTTGCTAGACCAATATCCTCCGAAAATACGCCTTCAATACCATATTTCTAAAGTCCAAAAGTAATTTCATACAAGGCTGTAAAAAAGTTGGATGCGTGATGTGATGACGTGGCAAATCGTATAAAAAGGAGCACTTATTGGCCAGCTTTCGAAAGTTTTCCGCAATATATTTGGCTAGATTTACCCAGAAGGGCCAACCTGCCAGGTATGTTTTCTCAAAGGTAGGTGTATGTCCCATTGTGCGAATGTAAAGTAGTGTCAGTGGTCGTATAGAGAGGAGGACACGTCGGTATCGAGCGAGCTCGACCCAACCCGTACCGCCTCAAAATACAACACACCCGCTTTAAAAATATTTTCAACACTATTGCTCATAAAGTGGCTCTACGGTCACCGCAATTAGGCACAGAATGACACCCATTATTCAAACTGTGACTTTTTCATTGCTATAACCCACTTGTGCGTTATAGATTTTTTTTAATTTTATTGGTTGAGTTGTTTTGTTCCTAAAAAAGTTTTTATTCAAAAAAAAGATCGTGTTCAATAGAACAAATAAATTAATGGTCCTATTGCTTGCTCATTTCATGCAACTTCTTATATTATAGATAATTTTAACTCGTACGTGTATAATAAGTAAAACATTCACTCAAATATAACTTTTGTTTTCTCTGTAATAAAAGAAAACTCAAATTCCCCATTTTGTACGTGGCAGAATAGGCGCAATACTTTACCCTATGCGCGGAAAATAAAAAAAAACCTAATGCCTTTAGTTTGTGGCCGATCGCAATGCGCGCGCTTATGAAAACTGATTAATGTTTTTACGAATTACGAAAACTCAATTTCACTGTTGAAATTATAGTGATTTATTAATTAAAATGTCTACAAGTACAAGTTACGAAGAAAATGATTTACGTTGTACACCGCCCTATTTATGATGTGAAGCCCTTAACGTATGGAAACTTTACTACCTGAAAACTCCATGGAAAAATATCTGTTCTGTGAGTTTTTATTATTATTTTATTCACAAATGTGTTGAAAAACGTCGTATAGTACACGTGTGGATTGATGATTACCGTCCTCGGCTCTCTTAAGACCAATAGCGCCTCAGTGGCAATCACCAACATTCCACACTTGGACCATAATCTACTATTATACACGCATTCCAATTTACACACACTATCAACAGTGCTGATAGAATTGGAATTTATCAATGCTAGTTTTGGTATTTGTGATATTTGTAAAGTAATTATGTACTATTAATATTTTTTTATATATCAAAAATAAATACTAAATACTCTCAATATTAATACAATATTAAATACTCTCAATCATACTAAATAACAAATAAATAACCGTAAGTAAGTTGGTAAGTTACCATTGGTTATTCTTTTTTATTTTAGTTTTATTCAGTGACAATTACTATCTGGTCAAATGATGGAAGATTATTTTGTATTATAGCTCTTATTCATCACTACATAGTATAAAACAAAGTCACTTTCTCTGTCCCTATGTCCCTATGTATGCTTAAATCTTTAAAACTACGCAATGGATTTTGATGCGGTTTTTTTTAATAGATAGAGTGATTCAAAAGAAAGGTTTATATGTATAATACATGCATGATATGTGCACCCGTGCGAAGCAGGGGCGCGCGGGCGGGTCGCTTTTTACACAATAGTTTCGAATGCAAACTTACTGTAAGAAAGATTTGATGACGTTTGAGCAGTATAAATGTTTACAATTTCTGCTTTTCGGCGTTATAATTGAATTCTGTGAGCTTGTTCACAATTTAGGTGACAAGGGGACTTGTAAATTTGCTTCAATCTAATTATACTGTAAGCCGCAGAGGACTTGCGAGCAAACTTGTAGGTAGCTCTTGGTAATCGGGGAGATGGATTGATTGACGTGCCGCTTTCGAGTAGGCGAGTTTTAACAAGTTAATTAAAGAACATCTGTCATGTAGTTGTAATCCGGCGTCAGATGTGGATCAAGCTGGGATGAAGGTGGCTCCGACTGACCCTAAGGCTGGCGTTCTGGATTAACTTGACTGACAGATTTCAAATCCAAACTGCGATTCTAACTTGAAATATCTTTGAGTAAATAACGTGCTATCATAACGTGCTACACACCCCACATCCGTTCAGCCTCGGGCTTTTGCGGAAATTAAATTTCAAAATAGATGACATTTGCACAACATAGCACAGTAAATATAACTGACTGGAGCGCGTTTTTTCCTGTACGTTAAAACGTTTTTCAGAAAATCTTATGACTGCACTTTTCATGTGCTGTGTTTGCAAATCATAGCAGGGTATCAGGCTTTTAAAAAAAATCATATCAAATCATGCTATGATTTTTTTAAAGCCAAAAAAAAAGACTAAAACAAGACATGTACGTCGTAGGCAACTCAAAACGTGTTTAAACTATCACCGTGAAGAATGTTACGTTTATTGTAATACAGCGCGTCAGTGATACGTCACTGTGCTGTGTCGACGCGACACGGTACAATTGACACGTTAACCCTTGTCATAGGTGATTTATTTTGTTAGTCGACTCTACATTCGTGATATTAGTCTTGCCATAGAATTCATAATATTTTCGTGTTTGATTTCTCTCACGAATTCGATAAGATGTTGATAAACTTTTCTCTTTACGCAATGTGCTTTTGTTTGTTCTAGTTTTGGTAATCCTGGTGTGTGTGTAGTAGTAGTTAGCAGTTAGACTATGAAAGGAGAATAGAATATTTTAAGGCATGTTGTAGATTTTATTAATTATTTTGTCAAAACACAGTAGTAATAAGGACTCACAGTATTATAAAAACTGTCGGCCGGTTGCTGGAAGCTCGATCAAAACTAATCGGCTGTCAAGTAACTTGCTATTTTAGCCTTTACCTACTTCAAATTAGATAGAGATAGCAAGTGAGTTGACAGTAGTTAGTTTTGATCGAGCTTTGAGAAACTGTCCGTGTGTCTTCTAATGTATGCATTAAGAAGGATATAGTGTGGATACGGTAAACACGGCGTTTCATTAATCACTTGCCGCTTGCCGCTCTAGCAAACCCAAGGATTGTATATACAAAATTGTATTAGTGTATTCTTGAAGATAGTATCATATAGATTGGTAGTTGTGAGAAGGCAACATCTTTTCTTAGGCCCTAGTATCAGGTAACGGGTACTTATTACTAAGGAATCTTGGAGATCCCAAATCCCAAGGTCCCTAGACTAGAAGGTTAAGCTTTATTATACCTACACTACCACCTTGAAATATAAACAAACCTTATATACATCTATCATAATATCATCTATTTTCACGAACAATAAATATTCTAATTTCATTACAAACGTTACTCATTAATTTAAAAACACATTGTTTGTAATTGGTTCTGACCCAAATTTCAACTATAGCAACTTTTTTAAATGAAGTCATTTATCGATATTCAACGAAATAAAAAGAGAAGGCTCTCAATTTAACGCGTATACTGAATGCTCTTGAATCTCGAATTCTGAAATTCGATATTATTCTTATTAAGAAATCGGCTGTTTTGGCATCAAATAAATAAATGAAATGGTACTAGCGGTAATGACATACAGCGCCATCAAGGCCCTACTATATACCCTACTATAAACCTATATATTATATAAAGAGTAGTAGAGCTCTTTAGGACTTGTCGAAGGACTTGTCCGGGTAAGTACCACCACCCCTTTTTCTGCCGCCAAGCTGCGTTGCTGTGTTTCGGTTTGAAGAGTGTGGTCGCCGGTGTAATTACAGGCAAATGAGGCTTAACATCTGTATGCCTCAAGGTGATGGACGCAGGGCATTGCATTGTAGGGCACGTTCTATCGTGCGTGACTTTCGAGGCATTGATTTGTTGTAGGTGATGGTTACCACTTAACATCAGGTGGGCCGTCCGCTTGTACCATCAGCTAGTTGTATAAAAAAACCAGAAAATACAATTTTGATGTTTATGAATACAATAATTAATATTTATATAAAGACAGAGAACAAATGATCCAAAAACGGCCTACGCCCTATACAATAAAGACAGACTACAAGTCACGCTGACGACACTCGACTCAGTATGGCGACGTGTAGTTAGTAGAACCTCATTAATCATAATAATATTAGGTCCTCACCCAATTAAAGGACCGCTTGTTACCCGAGTGCCGCGAGGGTTATGTGTTTGGCGTGTATCTATCCATGTATGTATTTATGTATCCTTGCTTCGATATTTCCTTTATTACCACGTAGTAACCAAACGGCTGGATGGATTTTGATGATTCTAGTATCAAAAGATTCGTCGCAATTTTCCAAGTATCTTTAGAAATAAAAAACCAATGAGTCACGTGGGAAGGAAAGCAGGAGCGATATTCTCTCACAATAAAAAAAAACCTTCTCTATGGTCATACAAATCGTTAAGAAAAAACCGCATCAAAATCTATGCAGCCGTTTCGAAGATATGAAGAATTTTGTTATAAAAAAATGTAATTGCTGGTAACCCCAAAGTGATCAAAATGAGTTATACAACCACAGGCGTCAGTAAACTGCTAGGACGTAGGTACACGAGCCTCCGACTGTCTGCGATCATTACATTTGTTTCATCATTCGTCAAGAGACGAATGATGAAAATGAAGAATAATGACTACTGAAGAATGGATTTCAATATTAAAAAGTACCAAATTGAAAACATTATCTTATTTACCTACCTACATACTTTTAGTTCGGGCACTCGGGGGTTTTTTTTTTAAATAAATCTTCTTGTTTTACCCTTGCGAACGAATACGATCTCTGAACAACAGTTGTTTTATAGTGTTTAATACACAGACTAAACAAACATAGACACAAACTGTATCCAAATAAACGCATAAGTTTATTGACTTAACCTAACAAAATAAAAGTAAAATAGATAAAATCTGTGTAAAAATTTATCTGGTTTAAGGAGAACTAATTTTGTTTTAAGCTGTACCTACAGTGAGCTTAGATTTTTTTTTCTAAATATCAAGTTCAAGACTTCAATAAAATTAGTTTATTAATTCAGTTGTATATATAATACTTTTATAATATCTTTTTTATAAAAAAATCAGTTTTATAATTATTTTGCATTCAATATAGGTATAGGTTTTTTCTAAATAAATTCCACACCATAGCTACTTTCTTTACAAAACTGACAACTAAACAAACCAATTTTTTTAAACGTTGTCAAAGATAACTTTAATATGCATTTTAGTTTCCCGTTATGAAGGCTCTTGAGGTACTGGAAACAGCACGAAAATGGCTTTGGAAAAGTTCTTTGAAAACAGTTTTTCCGTAGCTGACAAACTCTTACGTGGAAAAAAATACGCGATTTTGTAGCACTTGTGCTACGGAGCTACGTCTCGTAGCATAAAACATTTAGGGAGGTGCAGTTTTGTCACACGCTAAATATTTGCAAGTGAATAAAAGCTAATAAAGAATTGAGCATTACATTACGAGACTGCGTTAGTAAAAATATAAATGGACAGTTGTCTTTATACATTCCAAAACTCGTATTTAGGGCGTTACCTAAGAAAGCATGAGTGGCGGGAATTTCGAGTGAGGACTGAAAGACACGGCAACCAGCCTAAAATTTTGTCTCGTTGCAAAATAACTCTATCTGTGTAGCCTCGTTTTATTTCGAGCATAACGTAACAGCCTCGACCGCGTTTCGTGCTACGGCCGTAAATAAATGCCAAAGGTTTTATCATCTACCGACGTAAATTAGTTTAGGCTTACGTTGGATACCAATTCATATTAATTAGAACATTACAATATCATGTTATTTATAACTAGTGAGGCAATCTCGCGCATGTTGTGTGTTGTTCATCAATAAGTTCGTGTGTTCTAAATGCTAACAACAAAATACGTAACATGAAATACTTGGCGAACTTAATGTTACTTAGCATTTTCTTCCAGCTAACCTTTGTGTTATAATTACATTTTTATCATTCGTCTCTTGACGAATGATAAAAATGAAGAATAATGACTACTGAAGAATGGAATTCAATATTAAAAAGTACTAAATTGAAAACATTATCTTATTTACCTACCTACATACTTTTAGTTCGGGCACTCGGGGTTTTTTTTTAATAAATCTTCTTGTTTTACCCTTGCGAACGAATACGATCTCTGAACAACAGTTGTTTTATAGTGTTTAATACACAGACTAAACAAACATAGACACAAACTGTATCCAAATAAACGCATAAGTTTATTTTCTTTCAACTTTTCAACTAATTGAATACAAGGCTATGTAAGGTTAAAGTACCTAATATCGTCACACAGCACACAAGTAAATGAATATTTGTCTATGTCTACACAGCACTAGTTAAAATGATATGTACACATCATATCATTTTAACTAGTGCTGTGTAAACCTACTGAAAAGAATAGTAGTGAATAGTAGTACTTCGACTATTGTATGCGGGATAAGACTTAAACCAAGTATGTACAAGTGCTACAGAACGTTTCAGCTAATCGCTGGTACGGAATAAAGCGCCGAGTAAGAATTCACCGGCATTGTATACGGTGGTTTATCGCTAAAATTCTGCGTAATCTCCCGCAAGTAAGTCCCGGTTTACTGCAACATAAGACGTCGTTTCCTCTCAGATTAGCCGGAGTACCATCGTTTGCTACACATCACTGAGTTTGATTTGTTACGCTTATATTTATTAGGCATGTTTGGTTATTTAAGGGCCTTAGGGTAAAAAGGAAATTAGGTAAGTGGGAATGAGCTAAGAAACGCGGTTTTATGCTGAAAATAATCTTAATCGTAGCCTTAGTCGTAGTGATGCAGGGGTTTTGTTTTACGAGCAATTAACTTAAGAGAATGTAGTGTGACTTCCGATATGTATCTTACATACCTCATAAGTGTCATATTCAAATTGCTTTAGCCGTTATGTTGTGAATGTAAAATAGTAAAAGAAGTAACAAGCGTCCAAACGGACCTACGATTGTACACATCTTATGCTTAATGTTTCAGTTAGAACATATTCGAACAATGAGTGCCAAAAATCCAGAGGACGGACGGTCGCGTTTTATAATTCAAACGCTCATTTTCGAATAATAATCTCATAAACATTGCCAAGGTTGGCTGCCTGCAGCCTCAGCATTCATTTTCATTGTCAATATAATGGCGGTTACGTCCACTAGTATTTTATGCGAAGTCCAAAAAACCCAAAGTGATGTAAAGAGTAGTTCCTCGTCCTCGGGAACTAGTCCATGTTCACTTGAGTGAGATTGATGCTGTAGACATGAAATTCAGCCAGGAAATATTAAGTTGCCAAATTTCAATGAGAAAATATTATTTAAAAATAAACTCTGCAAAAAGTGTTTGTATGTGTGTTCAGCGAGTTGTAAGAAATTCTTAATTACGCGTTATATGCTCATATACATGGCAACCAGTAACAAGCTAAACCAGTAACAGTAACAGTGGGTTGGATGTCCGTGACATCACTGCGCGGCCCTGACGGAAGACCAGCGTTAGTTGCTAGCCAACTGACTTAATGCTGAGTCAGGGACCGTTTTGCTTTCTCTTAACTTCATAGGTATCTTAGTAGTATTATTTTTTTTCTTTGTATTATGTTTGTTATTTATAAGTGCCTAGTTAAGTTTTTGCAAATAAATATGTTTTCTTTCTTTCTTTCTTTCTTAACAATATATATATATATAGACACTAAAATATGTATATATATATATATTACTAATGGCTTAGGTCGATAAAGTGACTTAACGAATTTTGCATTCTATTTTGTCTCCGAGGATTTACTTTAAATCATAAACTAATATATTATTCGAAAATACTTTATCACTCTCTTGATTTTAATACCCATATTGCTATGATTGCGAAAATATTTTTTTGCGACTTCGGCTTTTTCAGAGCACTTAATATAAAACAAACCAATTGTACCTTTTTTGTGTGCGAGAGTGCGCCATGTTTGTTATTCTCAACTGTGAAGTGCGATGCTGTGAACTTTAAAACCTTTCGGTAAAGTTTACACTAAGTACTCATTCTTATATGGCCTCCAATTAATTGCTTAGAGGGCTATTAGTAATAAAAGCGGTCCTAATCGCTTCAATAAAGCGCAGACACACGAGCCGTATCCGAGCCGGAAAGAGCGTAAAGTGTCAAATCATTAACCGGAATTAGTTTTCCGGTTGAACCCATGGAGCAGTAATTACAAAGTTTTTGTACCACATTGTGTTGCTTGTATAGCAACTGATGACAATGCTATATAACATTGTCAATGTATATAATATACCCACAGATATCTGTATTCGTTACCAAACAAAATATCGGTAGTCAAGAAGTGCCTTCTTAATATCCCAAAATATGAATTCATTGAGCGCAAAAGAGTAAAAGTAACTCGTAGTCAGTAAAATCCCAAGGATCGCTTTATCCTACGGTACGTTTTTACCATGCTTTTAATAGCTTCACTGCTCTATTTATCTATCTAACGGTATAAAGTCAGTCAATTATAACCTACCTCTAAATATCGTTATTGAGTGGATCTTTATTTATGTAGTAAATAAATAATTCGTTTTGACGAGCCTAAAGAAGAGAAGAGGTCTAAAGCTACTATTTGAGCAATTCTATAAAAATTACCGGAGCTGGTTTCATTGCAGAGGATAAAATATTTAAATCTATAAGCAGTTCAGTTTATGAAGTCTTAAAAATAAACATATCCAGTATCTTAAAACATGCTGAGATACTTTTTTATAAGAACTAAAACATGTATTTGCTTTCAAGTTTTTAAGAAGATAGTAGGTACTCAAAACATAGCTGTGCTGGAGGCCATTATGTTGATTAAATTCTATAGTCAAAGTCAATAACACCTTATCTATTAATGTGAGACTGTATCCAATATACAAACATTAATACTAACATTAATATTTAATTAGCGATATTGCTTTAAGCTGTATCGAGCAGAGTATTCAAAGGATGCACTCCAAACGGGCCACGGCCTATCTCTAGCAGGTAAATTATAGCCATTATAATGTATATCAGCGTCCATTAACGTGCCCATTGTTCTTTCCGAATAATCGCATTATGTGCAAATTGACGTTGGCTGTCCGTTTATCGACCAACTATTCTGAATTCAGTTCCTAAAGTAGATAGTGTCATGGTCACGCCGAACTTGCTTGAGGTGTCGATACTCAATTAAGTACAGAAGTAGTCTTCTCTTCTTAATCTTGTTTGATTTTGTTCGAGGGGGGCTATTTTCCATACAAATTTTAAACTGCATCGATGGTTATATTTCAGGAATTCTTAACTAGTAGTACCTACGCACACAAAACAAACAAGACAAATATATCTTCAAAGTTACAGACTACAACTACAGGTTTCGGATGTCCGTTTTTTATATTATGTCGGAGCGATATGTACCAATGCGCGAAATATTTTATTCATATTTTAGCTAAGCGCCATCTATTGGATGTCGTATCAGTATGAAAACGTCAAGTTCATAGGTCTATAGAAATCTTTGTTCTAAAACTGTCTACTACAATAAAAAAAGTCAATCACTTGGGTGAAGTTAATACTGAGTGGGTAGAGGGTACATAGTTTTGTTATTCGTTTTTATTGAAAAGGTGGTTGTCCACCATGGATTCGTCATAATATCTTTATTATTCTTGTCGTGTCACTAAGTTTCTTTCAAAACAGTGTGGACATAATATCATTGAAAACATTCATAAAGTATAATAGAATATTTAATTTTATGTAATAAGGTTACTCAATGAGTTAAATCTATGAGCAATACTCATAGATTTACATGTTTTTCAGCTCAAAGTTAAATATTATATTAGTTGAACCTCAGTGATTCATCGAGAGATTGAGCTGCTCATAAAATATTAACAAACCTGCGCCATAACTACAACTATTGCAAATTTTAATTCATTTTTAAGACCAAATGCAAAACATATTTTATCAAATCACAGTGGAAAGTCTGAGCGAAAGCCGGGCGGGGTTTATAAATATCTACCATTATGCGGGTCTGCTGCCCTTTGAATCCGAGATGAGTGTCAATTAAGCAACATTCTCTACATATTCTCTGTTTATTTATAACTTCAGCATACAGGCGCTGGCATATTTTGATGACGGTGTATACTTAGTTGTAGGATATTCTGACTTGATTGAGTCGGCTTGATTCGGCCTTTTCGTTCTAAATTTCAATTAGACAATTAATAACACGTTAGAGCACCGGTGGTCTAGTGGGAGTGACCCCGCCTTCCGATCGTAAGGTCGCAGGTTCGAATCCGGTCGTGCACCAATGGATTTTTCTATCGAAAAATTTATGTGCGCAATGCCAGTGCTCTTAAACGGTGAAGGAAAACATCGTGAGGAAACCAGTTAGTATTCTAACAGCGGCGATGGGCTTGCAACCTGTCACGTATGGAATACTAACTACTGCAAAATGTGGGTATGTGCCAAATGTAATGTTTGGACGTACCTCTGACTACCCCCCTTAGACATCCTCAAAGAATCTTGAATTAGTACCTACTTGGTACTGGGAGATCTGAAGGGATATCTACCGTACCTGGGGATCAAAGTCGTGAAGCTGTTTTTTTTTTTTTTTTTAACACGTTATTCAGTCGAAATAAAACAACAGCTAGTAAACTCGAGGTCTGAAATCTAAAATAGCAGTTTTTAATGATTACGTTACCGAGCTAGGTAAAGTAGGTGAAATATTGATGAGTAGAATAGTATTTTTGAGAGCCGTTGAACTCACTCACGCAATAGTTTTAATTATGATTCATCTGAAATAACTAGCTAATCGTGCCATTTAACTAACCATAGTGAAAGATATTAATCTCGTAATGAAGGCACTCATCTTAATTCACGGGGTGCGGCAGTGAAAACCAATCACCTACCAATTAAAACCCATTCGATCCTTTTAAATTTAACAGCATACAATCAAAATTAGCAGCTCTCCATGCTACATTATCGTTTTAATTATAATTTATAATGCTTTTGACGAGGTTCGTTAATTATGGCTGCGCAGACCAAAATATGAGTAAATCAGTAGTAAATATATATATTATTATAAATTACATCATACTCTCACTTTTTCCACCTAGGTAATAAATTAACTACTGAATAAAATAAAATGCTCACCGTAAAACGCGCTTGGTATGGATTTTTTGTATGAACTTTGAAGCTAGCCCCCCCAAAGAGAAAATTTATAACTACGACGTTTCTACATAATTACTTAGAGCCTCAATTTTAATATATTTTTGATAAAGAGTTTTTGTACATCATATAATAACATATTAAGACATCTCAGACAGAACAGAAGCTGTTTTTTAACCGAAACGATCAACAAAGCAGCGAAAACGACGACGAGGCGACGACCGTCAAAACCGTCAATTGTTTGGTCCTCCAGTTTCACCGGGATTGTATTAAGGGTTTCCTGTCGATCTAAGAAACATTATAAAAAATCTGACGACCTCATAAACCTCGAACCCTTCACAGAAATTCCTTTTTATAACTACGCTAAGCAGTTATTTCAGAACTGGGCCCCAAACGCTGCTTTTCTTCACAAGTCAGATTTACAGAATAAATCATTTCTTCTGGACCGTAAACGCAGGCATTGCCGAAATTAATTTCTTTATAATTGTAACTCACCATTATTTGAGTAAAACACTGATCACAGGAAACTTAAAGCTCACTTTCCGACTCTGCATAAAATATGAGCCACTTATAAAATATTTTACAAAGGCTTTAAAGTGACATGCCTTGGATTATGGCGTTACAAAGAGAAACAGCTTGATGCCATTATGGCGCGATAACAAATTTTCTTGATTGCATGAACGGAATATAATTTATAATTTATATTTATTAATTTATAATTATATTTATTTATAATTTATAATAATATAATAGCAAGATTTGGATCTTAGTAGGTACTAAGATCCAAATCTTGTTATTATATTCCGTCGCTTCATTCTTCAGTTATAAACATAGGTAGTATCCTCTTTTATGCTACGCAAACTTCGCACATTTAAAAAAGAAAAAAATAATTAAAGTAAGTCGTCATTCTTCTTTTTTGCGTAGCAACGAGCACACACTTTTGACAAGTTTGTGAAAAAATATGTCAATATCACTGCCATTAGCTAAATGGCACAACATACTACAATAGTACAAAAATTATCAAGTTTATCAGTAAGTACTTACTGTTAGAGAATTTGCCTACTTGTTAGGAGTTACACCAGCTTGCCCAGCTGTAAAGTATAGTTGGCTCTATACTAAAGAGTTAGAAAGACAAAACAATTTAGTTCTTTTAAAATATCATTCATAATTATGAAGCTAAATTTCAACTTTCTACTTCGATACTTTCTGCTTTAAATTGGTAGTTATAAAGTATATAATATACCACATCATTCCCTCTTGAAATCCCTTATTTTGTAATAGATTAGTAATGCGTCTAGAACGAGATGGGGTCTTACGTTTACCTAATACCAAAATGATTTCTGACTCAAGCACATTTCCCTTATATTATTGTATTATTTGTGTTCGAACAGTATTTATGCGTGTCACTTTAGAGTTATTCTTTCAAACAACCTCCCCGAAATGAAATAAAATGAAATAATAGCCAATCGCACCTCGAAATTGCGAGCCGCTGTCGCCGGACCCTTAAGAACTTTTAATGAAATATGAAAAAAGGCTAAGGCTAGAAAGACATCGTTGGCCACCGCCGGCGAGAACCCTCAGGCCCGCACTAATTAGCTACCCCTTCTCCCCATCAATATTACAGAATATCTTTAACTTTGTATAACCTTGTCTAACCACACATTTGTTTTTTATATTTGAACATGGGGCATATTTTTCGACATTATGTATAGGTACACTATGATGACCAGTGGCGCAGCGGGCAAGAGTCCGCCTGCGACACAAGAGGTTGCGGGTTCGATTCCCGTCTCGGAACAAATTTTAGTACGATCTGCAGAAATTTGTCCCGTTTTGGTCTGGGTGTTTTCTATGTCTATTATATGTAAGTTTACAATGTTTTAAATATATCAGTTATCTAGTACCCATAACACAAGCTGTGAGTAGCTTACTTTGGGGCTAGATGGTGCTGTGTGGATTGTCCAGCAATATTCATTTTTTATTTACTATATTGCACGTTGATTTTATGATTCTAGACACTCAAGAAACTCAACACCGAATCTATAGCGGACGTCAAGGAGGTTTATTTTATTTATGATATAGATATCAACTTTTTAAAATATATAATTTACAAAATACACATGAGAAAGTTGATGTGTCTATAGACCGTTTCGAACGATCTAGAGATAACTATTATATTCTGAAATCGCTTGTGTTTACTTTCCCAGGTTAAGCGTTTGAGTTGCGCACACTAAAAAAAGGATTCACGTTGGCGTTGGTAAGATTACTCTTTCTAATTACTTTTTGTTTGTTTGTTTATACCCTTCTTTCTAACTTTTTTTATAGAAAAATGTTCAACCTTTGGGTTATTTCGGTATTAGGCATGACAGACTGATGCGATAAAGGCGTCAGGTTAATACCTGACGCCTTTATCGCATCAGTCTGACATGCAAATTAAAGAAATATAGATAGGTGCTATAATTAGCACCTATCTATATTTCTTTAATTTGCTGCGTCTGCTAATCTGTTAATTTTGCATGAGCTTTGGGTTACTAATAACTAGAGAGATTTTTATAATTACAAGAAGCCAAATAAGGCATGAAAATAACAAAATGTTTAATATTTCTTCGCAGGTTTTTTTGTATGTATATTTTGATCATTTTGATTAAAACTGTACCATTTCATAACTATACACTTATCAAATGCATTTATCAAAATTATTTTTATTTTTATCTAATCTATACTGTCCCACTGCTGGGCAAAGGTCTCTTGATTCTTGAATGTATATTATTTTAAGAAAATAGGAGAGATTGAAATATACGCCTCTGAGTTATAAAGTCGAGCAATGGAGATAAATGGTGTCATATCAATCACTATTTACACCAACTTAGTAATACTGGAGAGACGGAGAGACAAAACGCTTCCATCAAAGTTATGACAATAAATTCCGTCGTCAGCAACTTTTTTCCAAGCAAAAATGTTATAAAGTACCACTGTTCCATATTGTTCTAGTCTTTTTTGTTTCATAACCCTTGACGGTCGTTTATCCCAGCATTAAAGCACGTAACGACGCACCGTGATTGAGATGCGAACCTTGATTCCATCATTTTTAATTGATTATTCTGAGATTGGGCATCCATTAAACATGAACTATCCTCCAGTTATATTGTTCTCATGTTCCCTACGTACCTAGTAGGAGGTTTTAGGAATGTACTCATGCGGATTTATGGCACTCATCGATTGGGGCTCTAGGGAGCGGGTTATTCACAGTTCGTTAGAGATTCAAAAGCTAACTCGGCCTGATAAGATTTCGCCAAATATTTTATTAGCATTCATTGTAACTTAAAAAATAAACTTTACTTTACTTTACTTTACTAACTTAGAACAGGTATTTATTGCTCTGTCCCCAGAGTTCGTGGTTTTTCGTCGGTTTACGGCCTATAAAACGACATTGGCATCCAAAATAGTTACATACATTTATAATATGTTATTATAATATCCTAATAACACTATGTACCAGTATAAACAGAACTTCAAATGAATTCATTTATAATTATTTTTTATCAAATCGGTGTTTTATTTTAATATGTAGAGATGGATTTTATTGGTGAGTTGATGGAGTTTTATTTTTTTATGTAGAATGGAAAGAAATAATTATGTAAGTTCATCTAAGATGTTTTTAGTAAGTAAGTAGGGAAAGTTCGAATATTAAGATACTAGTTTGGGGAACCACTTGTATTTAATAATTGCAACAGTGAAAACGTGGATGAATATAATATATAATATTTACCAATTCCATACCAATCTTCGTATCTTGGAAGTGGACGGATCTCTACAGAAAGAAGAGCCACAACTCCCACGCTCCTTGCCCACGTGACCGCTATCACATTGTTTGGACTATTCAGGTAGGTAGGTACATTTTCTTTCGTAAACTTCTTCAACAAAATATTCTATTATAATGATCATAATTGGCAAGAGATTACGTTGAAGTGTGTTCTTTGAAAGTGTCTGCCTCCCTTCATCTATTATGTTGAGTCTATATAAGTATAGAGTGAAGCGGACCCTAATACCCCGTTTGCTTAATAATTCATAATCGTGTCGGTAGAGACCAAAAAAGAGGCTTGTGGCCATGGTGCCTGATTGACATTTTCATTCAGTTTCCTCACTCGACTGTACTGTGCTTCACTCAACTAGTTTTAGTGACAGTGCCTAGCATAACAATCAATACAATGGGAATATACCAGAGGTATAATAGTGGACATCACTTTAGAATAAACCTTAGTACACCACCCATCTCAATCAAACTGCGTTGATGTCAATCTATGATTGAAACTGTTAAGGTCCGCCTAAACGCGTGCGTCAGTAACGCGGGAAGCGGGATGCGATGCGGGAGCGTCCAGAAGCGTCTGCGACGCGAAACTTAACGTGCGCACCTGCGTGACACGCTGCTGCGAACTTTATTTGCAAGTGAATTATAATTAAAATAAATAAAGTAACTTCTCGCACACTTACGCACATACACATATTTTGACGCACGCGTCACATGACAGATGTCGCTGTATATCTGATATGTGACGCGTGCGTCCCTCACTGCGCACGCGGTGCCGTCCCGCCTTGTGCTCACGTAGGTGTTCTAAAAAGGATAACCATCAGTAAGTGACGGCTAAATAAGCTATTAAAAAAAAACATCGTTCAAGCTGTCGCATCACGTTGTCTGTGTGAGCATTTGTATAATTAATTGGTGTGTGTTTTTTTCTTGAACAATCATTACCATCATCTAAAGCCTGGTTTAGCCTGCTGCTGAGCATAGCTTCAGTTCGCTGACAATGTTTTGCCGCCCACTTAACACTGGTTTTTTTATACAACCCCCCTTAACCCACTCCTACATTTATGAAAGCCGGCTTAAAAACGTAACTATTCTTTTGCGCTCTCTCCAAAAGAGAGACGATGATGCAAAACAAGTCTGACGTAAGTGTGCCCAGGTGCTACGAAAGTGCTACGAGTATGCTACGAGTCTACGAGGCGCTACGTCGCCATCCCCGTTTGCTAATATTGACAATGACTCGTTTCCCAGAATAAAAGCTTAAAACTTCGTAGGTGTTATTGTTTGCAAGTAGAAGCCTACCCGCGTCTTTTTATAGATATTGAACGGTCTTAGAAATATGCTCATGAGAATTTTATAAAGGACCAAAATACGCATCGTTACACACTCACAAAACTTGGTACTTTTTTATTACTTATCATTTACGTAATTACACAACATTATACATAATGTATCATCATTCATCATGATACATTATTATTATGCTTGAAGGTAACGCTGAACGAAGGATCTTTCCAGGAATATTAACATCGAAACCTCTCCAACCACGAACATCTGCAATATTTACATTGCTTTTTGTCCATCAGTAAATCCGTCTTACGCTTCATTGCCAGCAAAAATTCGAGAGCTTCCAGATTTGCCATTTAGCTTACTTATTGCCACTTTCATTTGCTCACGTGGACCTCATCTCGTAATGGAACTTCCAGCATTGCTCCCTCCATAGCGCAACTTTTTTACTTTTAATACCTAATTTTTGTGTATGATATTTTTATCTAGGTTATCTTGTTTACTTTTAAATTTTAAAAATTTAAAATAGTAGATTCATTCCTAAAATCAATCCATTAATTTTCTATTTTCATCACAAAGAAGGCTATCAAATAGATATTCTTTATATATTTAGCACCATAAAGTATTATTAATATAGGACAGCAGGCTGATTGCGTAACTTTTGTTGCATTCAAAATCCGGTTGCCTATGTTAATTTTGGCAGTTTTGCCATGATAAACCCAGTTAGTTAATTTGCTCCAGTTGCCGAATTCACCTGAATGCGTCTTGTACGTTGGACGGAGGTCGGCGTCTGAGCGATAGCGTTTGCAACACTGTAGTCAAGCACAAAGAGGAATATGATGAATCTCTCGTCTCTCAAAGTGCCAGTGTTCCCTTCTCATAAATGGGTGGTAAATGTGGCCAAAGGATTGAACAATGTTCTGATGCAAGATGAAGTTATTTCTTACTTTTATACAATAAAAAGCTGCGCCTCGCGATTTCACCATAGTAGTTTAGTAGTCCCTTTTTTAGTTAGAAGAAAGATGAAGATATGTAAATGAAAGAATTGTACGTAATTTTGTAACACAATTAAAGCTAAAATATTTTTTATTCATACTCAACCGAGAGCTGATGGGCCTAAAAGGTTGGTTGTATGATAAGACCTGTTATCGGGTCAGCAGGCCCACCTTACGGCTTAATTTTCAGTCTTTATTTATTTTCGTATTTGTATAACCGGAAGGGCGTAAACGTGCCTACTACGGGTAAAACTTCCTCGGCGGGCGGCCATGGCATTGTGCACCACACTGAGAAGGGCAAGTAGTTAAATTCGCATTAGGGGACCGTAGGCTCACTCACATACCTAAAGAACCATGGCGTGAAATATGAAGACGTTTACGTCATAGATCTTTTATCACATTATCATAAAAATGTGTTTGCGCGAGATGAAAGATCCGAAATAAGTACCTAAGTAATTTTGTTTGCTATAGTGGCCTCTATTTCTTTCTTTGTAGTCAAAAATACCAGCTGTTTTATCGATTAATAATTCTGCTTTCAAATTATGACTTATGGTGATACAAATACTTATATAATAAACTTTTCAAATGATCGAATAGTAAAATTTGTAAGGAATATTGTAAGCCTGAAAGCAACCCAAATGCCAACATCTAGCTAAGATCATAATGAAAACTTGGTGACGTCATAGTTAGGAGACTGGCTAACATGACTCTTGAGAGGATCACGCTCCATCCATATTTCACATTAATATCAGACTGGAACTTAAAGGACCTAGACCTCGGGACGGACATTTTTACCCTCTTATTCATATTCGCTGCCATTTTATAGCGCCATAGTATACTGGTTACTGTCACTTTCATGCCAACAAAAAGAAACAGCAACAGAATTATCGGTCTGATAAGCTAAAGGAGTGCTCAGCAACCAATATGAAAAAGGGCTTTAGAGGAAATCATCGATGTAGACAACGACCAAAACCCAGTGGTTACGAATACAGCTCGCCTCACTTGACTGAGCCAGAGACCAGCGGTCACATCACCCGTTTATCCTTTTAATCTCATTACTCGCTCCGTTCAACTAACCCAGTCGCGATCGAATCCCAGCTTTAGCTTCTCGAGCTGCCTATTATATCGGAGCGCGCTGCAGCTTAATTAGCACAGCAAAACACAACATTTTATAGTAAGCAGAACTATGTTCGGTTGTAAAAAAATCAATTTTTAAGAAATCTTAGTCTGATTCATCTGCATGAAATTATCAGAGTCTAATATAAATAACCACTTACAATGCCGATAAATACAGTGAACAATTTCGTCAATGCATTTGATACCACACCTGTTCCACTGTGGTTCACCAATTAGACCACGTACGCAAAATATTAGCATTTTTGCTTTATGTAAATGTTTACACTGTAAGGTTTTAGAATATGTGTAGGTACATTTTTTGTGGCAAGTTTATCCCACGCCGCACAGTGGGTGAAAATTCTTAGTTGCCTTTCATAGAATTTTTGAAAAAAAATCTTTCATAATTGGGGGATTAAAGTAAACAGCTTTGTTGTAAACATCAAAACATTACATAATTTTGTAGTTACGTGACTTTTTTGCGGTTAAACACCATACAATACGAGTTTGTGTGTTTCAAATGTATGAAAACGAAATTTGTTTTCATCATAACTTTTTTTGTATTCGATTGAAAAGCTGATACTTTTAGGTATAATAGTAGGGCTTGTAACGAAGCCATAAAGCTTTCGATATTAATCTGGAACGGACCTATTCAAAAGATATGATTTTTACAAAAATGCTAGTTTTAGTGGTATTGATGTATGGGGTATGTTCTACTAAGTTCGAGTTTGGTCAAAAATAATGGTACTTACTTACTTACTTACTATCCTGGCGCATCAACCCCGAAGTGGGTCTTGGCCTCCGACACAATAGCACGCCATCGACTTCGGTCTTGTGCCGCCTCCAGCCAGTCCGGTGGAAAGACTTGAAGTAAGCGAAGGTCCTTCTCCACTTCGTCCTTCCACCTGTATCTGGGTCGACCGACTGGTCGTCGGCCAACTGGCACTCCAAGGTAGGCCCGTTTTGCCGCCCGATCCTCCTCCATACGTAGCACGTGGCCGAGCCAGCGCAGCCTATGTGATTTTATTTCGCCAATGATGTTAGGCTCGGCCACTAGCTCGGCAATTTCCCGGTTTTTCCGCACTCTCCAGGATCCATCCTCCCGCTGAACTGCACCTAGGATTTTTCGGAGCACTTTTCTCTCCGTCACCAGAAGCTTGTGTTCTTCTTTCTGCGTTAATGTCCAAGCTTCACATCCGTACATTAAGATCGGACGAATGATCGTCTTGTATATGCGGATCTTAGTTTTCCGGGAAAGAAGCTTGGACACAAGGATTTTGTGAAGTGCTGCACTGCAACGGAGCGTATTCTGGGCTCGTATGTCAATTTCGTCGCCTCTGGTGTTGGTGTCCGTTACCGTGCATCCTAGGTACTTGAACTTGTCCACGCCCTTAAAGACCGAGTTGTCAACTACGAGGTCATCGCGTCGTTGTCGGTGGTTTCGAGCCCGGCGCATGTGGATGTACTCTGTCTTGTCCCTATTGATCATGAGGCCCACGGTTGCAGCTTCCTCTTCCAGACATCGTACTGCCTCCACGACCTCATACCTGTTGGCTCCGAGCAGCGCTACATCGTCTGCATACCCTATCACCTTGTGTTGGCCATTTAGCTCAACCCCGCCATCAAGCAAAATAACTTTCCGGATAATGTGTTCGAGGGTTAGATTGAACAACACAGGTGACAGGGCATCCCCCTGTTTCAACCCACTCACGATTTCGAATTCCTCCGTTAGTTCTGAACCCACACGTACCCTAGCCCGGCTTTCGTGTGTGGCTACCTCTATCATCCGAACTAACTTCAACGGGATCCGAAAGTTTCTTAGGATTCTGTATAAGGTGCTTTTGTCGACGCTATCGTAGGCTTTAGAGAAATCAACGAAGAGTGAATGGATGTTTTGCGCGTACTCCCACTTCTTCTCCATAAGTTGTTTGAGGAGGAAAATTTGGTCTACTGTGCTACGGTTTCGTCTAAAGCCACACTGATAATCTCCCACGATTCTTTCCGCGTAGGGCTCTAGTCTACTCAGTATTACGTATGACAGTACCTTGTACGCGCTTGCAAGGAGGGCTATTCCGCGATAGTTGGCACATTTCTTGCGGCTTCCCTTCTTATGGATTGGACATATTATTCCGAGGTTCCATTCTTTGGGTTGATATTCCACATCCCAGACTTTAAGAACCAGTTGGTGCAACACGTGGTGTATCACTGCCCCGCCGTGTTTCCACAATTCCGCTGGAAGGTCATCAACTCCCGCTGCTTTGTTGTTCCTAAGCCTCATTATTGCGGCCCTGACTTCTCGAAAGCTTGGTGGTTCCACTTCCTCCTCGTTTGGCTCCTCGACTTCTTGCACAGATACTTCTGGGGGTGAGCAATTGAGAAGAGTTGTGAAGTAATCTTGCCAGGCTCGTCTGATTTGCTGATCATCAGTAACAAGGTTCCCATAATCATCTTCCAAGGTCTGAGTGGTCGGTTTATAAGCTTTTCGAGTAGATCTGATTTCTTGGTAGAACTTCCGCGATTTGTTAGAGTTAACGAGATTTTCCATGTTAGTAATGATACCATCTAGATGTTGCTTTTTAGCCTTCTTAATGACGTATCTGGTTTGGCCGCGACACTCTTCGTATTCTTCTTTTCGCAAGCTGTCCTGTTCCGCTAATAATCTCAGGTGTTTCCTCTTCTCAAAATGCATTTCACACTCCGCGTTCCACCACTTTCTAGGTTTCTTTTTGGATCTTTTGCCTAGAACTTTGAAACCAGCTTCACTGAGGTTTTCCTTGACTAGCCTCCACATGTCGTCCACACTATCTGGAGCTTCCAAAGACTCAAATCGATTTCTCAATTCTAATTTAAATTGTTCACTAATATTTGATACTTTAAGTTTTTCTACGTCTATTTGTTCCCTAACACTAGTTTGTTTTCTACTACTACTGATTTTAGCTTGTAACTTAATCCCTAACATATAGTGGTCACTGTCACAGTCTGCGCCTCTGAATGTCTTGATATCTTTAATAGTGTTTCTATGTCTGATATCTATTAACACGTGATCTATTTGGTTAATAGTTATGCCATCGGGAGACTTCCAGGTACCTTTGTATATCTCTTTGTGGGGGAACATCGTGCTCTTCACAACCATGGATTTTGAGGAAGCAAAACTTATTAATCTAACGCCGTTATCATTGCTTATATCATGTTTGCTATGTTTGCCGATAGTGGGAATGAAACCATCCTCTTTTCCAATTTTAGCATTGAGGTCTCCCAGGAGAATCTTTACGTCATATTCTGGTGTTTGGTCATAAATCGTTTCGAGATCTTCGTAGAAACTATCTTTGGCGACTTCATCCGATACTTCAGTAGGCGCATAGGCGTTTATGACGGTTATATTTGAGAACCTACTCTTGATTCGTAACACACAAATTCTGTCTGATACTGCGTCAAACCTAAGCACGCTGCTCATATACTTCCTGTCGACCATGAAGCCCGTGCCATTGCAGTGTCTATAATCAGAGTTTCCACTATAAAATAAGGTCATTCCCCCCTCCAAAGGGCATTCACCATCTCCTGGCCATCTCACTTCCTGCAGGGCTGCTATACTCACTCTATACCGTTTTAGCTCTCTTACTACTTGCTCTATGGCTCCTGGTCTATAGAGACTCCTTACATTCCATGAGGCAAATCGGGTGTCCGTTTTTAATTTGCTTAAGTCGTCGAAGTTGGGATCAAATCGGTTTTCTATTGTTGTCGGTTTCGTAACGTTGAAGTTTTTCCGTGGGCGAGTTGTTAGCCCGCCGCACAACCCCCGATAATGCTGGAGGACCACACCCTTCGTTGGTCAGCGAGTCCATCGGACTTAGCCGGTAGCGTAGCTAGGCTGTGCTACCGACCGTTCCCCCATCCGCCACCCGGGGGACGCTCCTCTACGCCATTAGGGGTAGCGCGAAAAATAATGGTCATTATTATTATTTGATAGGTACCTAAATGCTTTTTAATGACTTTAGACCTTTTATCTAACCGATAATTAACAGAACTAATTCAAAATATGTGGTAGTGTAAAACTTTCATCCCCTATTTTATCCCCTTGGGGGTAGAATTGATCAAAATCCTTTCTTAGCGGATGCCTACGTCATAACATCTACCTGCCTGCCAAATTTCAGCCCGATCCGTCCAGTGGTTTGGGCTGTGCGTTGATAGATCACTATGTCAGTCAGTCAGTCAGTCACCTTTGAGTTATATATATTTAGATAACAAGAAGCCATATACCTAAAAATAGTACCTGCACTCAATAAACAAAGAACCTAATCAGCCAAATTACCTGTTTTGTCAAGCACTGACCCTAATCACCCGAATGAGTAAATCAAAAATAATTTACCACACAATGAGTATTGAAGACAGGTACAGTAATGATGGTTTCTGGGTATGGCTCTACATAAAGGGGAATCAATAACAAGATAGTAACTGATCAAAATATTTGACGTGGTTTAAAAAGTATGATCGTAAATACAAAATATGTCTTTCACATATTTTGAATTAGTTCTGTTAATTATCGGTTAGATAAAAGGTCTAAAGTCATTAAAAAGCATTTAGGTACCTATCAAATAATAATAATGACCATTATTTTTGACCAAACTCGAACTTAGTAGAACATACCCCATACATCAATACCACTAAAACTAGCAATTTTGTAAAAACCATATCTTTTGAATAGGTCCGTTCCAGATTAAGATCGAAAGCTTTATAGCTTCGTTACAAGCCTTACTATAATACCTAAAAGTATCAGCTTTATAATCGAATACAAAAAAAATTATGATGAAAACAATTTTCGTTTTCATAGATAGAATATAGATTTTTTTTCTAAAAATCCTATGAAAGGCAACTCAGTATTTTCACCCACTGTGCGCCGGGTACCGGTGAGGGACTGAGAAAATGAAATAATGATTGCGAGCGGTTGCGGCGAGCTTACTTACTGAATATTGCAATGATTTAATGAACATCCTTACCTCCATCCAAGTGGCTCAGGGTTCATCATTAATTCAAGCAACGCGTGGGTAGTAAAAAAATTGTATCTCGTTATTTTAGGTACAATATTCTAAAGGCCTTGAAAATCTTGAAATGAAATAATAATATGATAATAATTTAAAAACTTTCTTTCATATTGGATTCTACAAACTTACAAAACAATTATACAATCGTTCTTATAATAGCTACAAAATTTTTGGGTCCTTAAAACGAGGCAGTGTAAATAAATAAAGATGAATCTCGCGAGACACCAAACGGGCGTAATGGCGGCCGCTCCTCGACGCTTATCTAACTTTCTTTTGAATATTTTAAATCACTTTCTTTCATACTTTGTTTATAATCATTTCTGAGACTTATTTCTGAAATATCGAAACTTGCGACCTTTAATAAAATAAAAAAAAAACTTCCCATTTTTTTGGCCTAATGTTTTAAGGTGGCCATATAGGCTGATAATAAGTGACGGCTTCAACGTTTAAACAAAGTTAATGCATTATTTAATATATAATGTTCATGTGAACCATTATTATGCTTTAAGATTTTAAAAGCCTAGACAACGACTAGTATATACGGCGGGTTTGACGCTACTGAACTTACCTATTAATAAACGAATATTGAGCTATAATAAAATTGAAGTAAAATTGAAGCAATGAGCCCGTTAGGTTAAAAAAACAAATGTTGTTTGGAACGGGCCGATGATGTGAGCCGATATTGACAAGGCGACTGGCCGTAAGCGAAAGTATACCAATGCTTTTCCATACGGCCAGTCGGCTTGTTAATAAGTCTCAGAATTCATTATTACATCTTTATAATAACAAAGATCTAAATAGATGCATGTATGCAGGCTACATACATACATAATAATGCAATAAATATACTGAATACTGAATACTGAATACCAGGGGATATACTAGCGTAGCTCGGAGCTACTAAAGGAAGCGCGGCCCTGACCGACTTCTGTGACCGATATCCGTGCAACGAGCTCATGGGTCACTGTAGACATGCGTTAGCATCTCTATCAGTGTGTGCTGTAGATCAAAAATACCTACCGTTATTTTAAGTTCTGTTATGCAATACACGGGTTTTCTCTATTCCGTGCAATACACCATAAGGCAGACGTGACAGTATTTTTTTCACCCGGCAAACAGAAAAAGAAAGAAAAACTTTTTTGTAAGACAACACACTATGAAACAATAGTGACACACAAAGGCAAATATAAGCAAATACATAATATATTGTCATAATAAGTATTCCATGATGGTTTCACCATAAACAAGCCCATATCCGTTTCATTGATGTCCATTAACCGGACATTTAAAATGCAGTGCATCATTTGTAAATGCCATGTTATGATACTTGATACCATGATAATATTATGTAAGTAAGCGTCTTAACCTCGTAAAGACACCTTTGGGCCTTGTTACTTCAGTTGATTTCGTGATGAATGAGAGAACTTTTCTCTGTATAATTATAGGTTTCTAAGCTTATAACAAACATAAAACGTTTTTACTTTCTAAATTCTATAGATATTTTTTTATGTCGTCTGTACACAAATCAGTATCACTTTTTAATGTTTACAACACAAACATGACTGTGGTAAGGTTTGCGGCAACTGTTTCACATGCGATTTGCTAACCACAAACGTTACTCGTTACCAACAACAATCAAACGTGTTTACGCTAGCTTTACTCGCAAAAGTCATTTCATAGTCTCAAAAAGATAACATATATTTAAATTTGAAAGTTCAATAAACAATTTTCTGCTTACTGCTGTCACATAAACAGGGCTTAAAAATTACACGAAAGCCTTCCATTTTGCTAAAAAATACGGGGGCAAAACAGAGTGGTGACATTTTGGTGTTTTAGGTTTAACATTTTCGTGTTTATTAACAGTGTAAAAATGATGGCGTGACTGTCAGGCAGGGCAACGGCGCGTTAGATTTTAATGATAAGAGCACGTGTCGACTGCTTGCATTTGCATAATTTGTAGTCCCTCTCTAATTGAGCCTTTGCCAGTCGACCTCAGCTTCTGAAGCGCAGAATATATACATTAAAGCTTTTTACAAGAAAGCTTATACTTTATATACATAGTATAAAAATGACAGTAAATAAGTTTAATAGTATGTTCAAAAACATATTATTACATGACTCAGATAATTCGACATTAAAAACATTCATAAAAGTCATGTTCGTTCAAAATATGATAAACTTATATAGATATTTTTCGGAATGATTGACGGAATGATCACCATTTATTTAATCTAGGAGGAGATAAAACTCATTTTTCTACAATATAATATTTAATGGAAAAACTTTTAATGGGATTTTATGAACGGAACGCTTTTTATATGTACCTATTCCTACCAACGAACTTAAAAGCAATTTTCCTTTCAGATTTCGCGAATGTATTTTGAATGCTACCCTGGACGCCTATAACAGTCAGTTATTTTTAATCGTATATTTAGAACACCCTTCTGATATTGGTCGTAAATTCAAACATGTGGCCCATCATACCTTTTTTTTATAAATATGTAGGTACAATTTATTAAGATATTCTAATAATTTACATGATAAAAAGTTAATTTCGAGGATGCACGCCATAGCATGAGATTGATCTACACCAACTCTTTCCAAACTGTGCGAGTCATTCAAGAGACCGTGAAATATAA
This sequence comes from Plemyria rubiginata, assembly GCA_963576535.1. Lineage (NCBI taxonomy): Eukaryota > Metazoa > Arthropoda > Insecta > Lepidoptera > Geometridae > Plemyria > Plemyria rubiginata. The sequence goes on along the minus strand of OY754917.1, from coordinate 6,587,412 downwards.
ATAAAAAGCATATAGTACATAGGTAACTGCGCTGTCGTACGTAAAAATTTGACTACTTCGTTTTACACAAAGTCCGGTCCGCCCAAGAACAAGGACCAGGCAAAGCCAAGCTGACATAAATTAACTTAGAATGGCGCAACTTGTGACTCTAATGGCACATTGAACATATTAATCGTTGGAGAAGGCTGCGATCACGGAAACTGATTATTTTTTTACTCTCCTAAACTCTTACAGTTACTGGGATACAATAATTTTTATTCTTTTACAGTGGTTAGAACATACCTTTTGCAGACGATACCTCGTGAATGTACCTAACCTAAAACAATACAGAACACATTTTATGTTAGGAATCAAATATGGCAAGTACCTACCTACCTAGTTCTATGTAACTAAAATACATCCAACTCTAAATAATGAAATAAATGAGTAGGTAACTTAATTTCGAGTATTATTAGCAATATAATAGATGTGTAATATGGTTATAAACACAATATATACCTACTGCTCCTATCAATTAATACTTATCATAATTATTTAAAAATCATCTGTAAACTAACAAACGTAACGTAACGTATAAGTTTAATTATTGTCGAAATACAACATCAGACACATACCACCTTGGTACTCATGGTTGCAGAGTTCATAAAATAAATAAAAAATAACTGCCATCATCCTCACCCTGAAGAAGTCCATTCACCACTCGGATCCTCGTTTGTAAGTATGGATGGATGGATGGATGTTTGTTACTCTTTCACGTCGGAACGGCTGAACGGATCTGGATGAAACTTGGATAGATTATAGTCTGCAATAGTAGCATAGGCTACTTTTTATCCCGTGGGAATACCGGGGTTTAAATCTGCGCGGGTAAAACCGCGGGGCGCATTTAGTTTAATATAAAATTGTTTTATTTCAATTAATCTAGTGATGAGATGGTGAAATAAAAATATTTATGAAATATATAACATGAAACCATACACGTACACAGTAAATAACGCATACGTAATTACTTTCAGCAATCGTAGACTACGAAGGCTGAACCGACTATGTAAATTGCACTAAAGCGTCTCCTTTCAATCGCATGTATGTGAAGAGTAAAGCAAACGCGCCCTAATGGATGGATTCAGACGACTTAAAATGAAGAGATCGAATAACGTGTAATAATCGGTAAACATTTTAAGCTAAAATTATACATAAAATAACTTAAAGATGACAAAATGAAATTGGGATTCGTGTTGATGTAAGAAGCGGGATTAATATGTCTGACAAGAATTGCTTCTCACACATAATGTTATTAAATTAAACTTCACCTTCACTGTTATACACTTCACTGTTATATATAGATCATGATTCAACTAACTTTTAATTTTTGAATTTTTTGCTTCAGTGTAAATGAGAACAGAGTAAATGTAATATATAAAATTTTGACCTCGGATTCTTAAAAACAGGGTGGCCTGTTTAAACAGCGAAAACCCCTGTGCTATTCAAAATTACTACGTTCGGTTCGCATCAGAGCATGAAATAACTTTTTGGGAGCAAGTTCCGATCCCTTGCCAAACAGACCGCCCTACTTCAAAATATTAAAATCAAAATGCTTCAAGTTTGTTAGGACGCTGAATAGGGGATATAACCCCTAATCCTTCAGAATAAACTCGTGAGTAAATTGGAAATCTTGATGACGTCACTGGGCTTAAGAGCCTAGGCTCTCGAGATGTGTCGTTTTCGCTTCGCAATCGAGTGACTTCAAGTCAAAAACAGATATAGTAGACATTTTTAGAGTTTGAGCGTAATTTTATAGTATAGTATAGTAAAGATGGATAGAGCATAATATACGCTATTTATATATACTTGAATAAATATATACTTACTAATTTATTAACTATTATTAGTATGTATGTATGTATGTATGTATTATTTAAATTTTTATGTCTATTTATGACTAGTTATTAGTATTAGGGATTGAAGTTTATATATTTGTCTATACGTGTATATAATATATATTTATATATATCCATTTTGCATATAGGTACTGTATCTAATTTATTAGAATTTCTCTTATTATTTCAATGTTTTTCTTTTATGTTGTACACCTTCCCACCATTATAATCAGCTCTCTCTATCCTCTAAGGTTTGCTGGAAGAAAACTCTTATCTAGGGGTTAAGCTCGCCTTTGTACATGACTGCTATGTATTTTTTGTGTGTAAATCATGTTGTGTACAATAAAGAATAAAAAGAAAAAGAACTAAAAAGAACGAAGGAGCAACCTGATAATATTAGGTACTACAAGAACTTTGTATTCTTTTATATTATCGGGTTTGATACTATCATTTCCAGCTAGGTACCTACATAGGTAATGGTTCGCCAAATGATTGACTATGAACCTAAAATCCTATTTATTACCCTGTAAACACTCTACAAAACACTCAATAAGTCCATCTTTTTTATGTGTTCAGTTATTGAGGAGCCAAAAACGACAGTTAGCCTGTTACGAGGTAACATCTGCTTTCACCAATATTGCCTCGTTCCGCGGGATACGCTCAATGCCTACAAAATAGATAGAATAGAACTATATTTATGTTCCAACAAATCGATACCTGCTAGCAGCCATCATAGTGTTGCTGTATTCGTAGCATTGCATGCGGTGACTCTAGTTAAGGACGTTCACATTAGGAAGTTAGTAAAGTACCTAGGCCATGCTACGTACATGAAGTTAGGAATTTAAAGATGTTTATCGAGCAAATAGGCACAGAGAAGTATACTAACTTAATGACCAATAGCACTGTTTCAAAGAGAATTGTTCGCTGGCTTTCTTACTACTACGAATACTTCGTAAGTACTCTACATCTTTGCCACGTGAAAGTTCTCCTCTAAATCAACGCTTTGGAAAAAACTAGTTATTTATATAACAGAGAAGAATTACAATACGTGGCTGATTACATAGTTTTTTTAACTGCAGTAAGCAAGTATCGAATGTGAGTATCGTAACGGATTCGTCACCTGGCATATAGGTTTTCGAAGCAATGCGCGTTTAACGTACCTATAGGTAAGTACATGCACGAATATGCGATAGTATGTGCGAGAATCAATGCATGGCGCACCGCGTTCGAGCGGCCAGCTTTAATAAGCATCAACTGAATGTTCATTATATTTGAACTGAGGTTGCTCTCGCGTGAGTGCTGCTAGCGGTGGACCATTCAAAGGTAATTCCTACGTTTCTAATTAAATAACATCCAATTCACATTTGCAAACGGGCCATAGAGAGAGCTATGCTGGGAGTCTCACTACGGGATAGAATCAGAAATGAGGAAATCCGTGGGAGAACCAAGGTAGCCGACCGACATAGCTCGTAGATTCTACGCCGTATCACGAGTGGCAAAGAGAAGGTCAAATAGCTTGAAAAACTGACAACCGCTAGGAAGTAAAGGTTTTCGAATGGCAACCTCGAAAAGGAAAACGAAGCGTACAAAGCCCTACTCGATGGACTGACGACATTGTTAGGATCGTGAGAAGTCGGTGGATTGAGAGGGCTCCGAAGTGTTCTTCCTGAAAATGTGTCGACTTCTTCTGGCAGATGAGGATGATAAACTTACGTTGTATATAATTACTTACATTGTATTTTTGAGTCATGATTCAATGGGGTGTTGAACTTTAATGGTTATGTGCGCCCTAACCGATTCCCGTTCATTGAAAAACTTTACCATCTTAGATTTCCTTACCATTTTTCTTTCAAATTTTGAGAGCACGGTCATTACAATAGTTAGAAGGCACATCCTAATAATATTCTCAACGTATACTAAAATTATTATTATTTCACACTTAAATATGCTGGAACAAGTTTAGCTAGGTACTTATGAGTAGGTACGTACTAGATAATAATGAGGGACCCAGCACAATTTCAATTAAAAACATAATACTGTTCATCGCCATCATAATTGGCAGTTGATTTCACCCTCAGCAGGCCATTGCCTTTTATCTCACGCCATTTTATCCAGTTTATTTACTTTCATTATTTATTTATGTATACCTAAATTCGCTGTTCAGTAAAATACGAACTATCAAAAAACTTTTGAATGATACCAATTTTCTTTTATTCGATCGGAAACCCAACGAGCTTCTCATTTACATACACTTTGCTGACCCAACAACGATAAAACCCTTTTTATCGCACTGAAAAGGATTTCTGAGGTTCAACAAAGAATTCGTTACTATTTCATAGAAATCGGTAGGTACATACACTACACATGGTCGGCCATCTCGTGAGAACCGTCTCATAAATTACCTTCTGTCATTAGATTAAGGCCCCAGCGGAGGGCCATTTCCCATACAAACCTAATACCAAAATGATTTCTGATTCAAGCATATTTCCCTTATATTATTGTATAATTTGTATTCGAATAGTATTTATGCGTGTCACTACATAGTTATTTTTTCAAATAATTTCCCTGAAATGAAATAAAAGCCAATCGCATTTTGCACTGTTTTATGCTAAAATTTACAAGTTTTCTTCCTACTTATTTCGAATCAAAAACAACAATATCTCAAATATTAATTCTAAAGGAACATAGCTTACATTGTCTAGTTACAGAAAAAAAATACTATGTGAAGAATACGAAAAGTTTTCAGTCATCATTTTTGGTATTAAGGAATACAACCAAAATCACGCCAATTTCAAACTTCTATTAGTGCTATCGCACCGTGCACGAAGAGGGGTAAGCTGACGGGAAACTATGGTTGTGTGTGTGATCGCTCGGACATGACAAGTTCGCACGCACACACAGACTGAAGCGTCTGAATGAAACGTGTCTATTTATGCGCCGCCCGCCCTGCCGCGCCACCGCCGCGCCGCCTCCACGCCGCCGCCGCGTTGCTCAGGGTCTGGAGCGCGGCGGGGCTCATTCGGAGGTCATCGTTGGGGTACCTACACCTAGGTACTGTGGTATGAGAGGCTATTGTTATGTGTTATTTTCTAAATCAGTGTCCTGACAAGCTACCTACCTACTGTGTTGTGCGTGCGTGCGTATTTGTTTGTTCAGTAATATATTGACTGTGCTGCTGGCTTGGATTGAGATTTCCTGCTTTGGTTGTTGGAAACAAAAAGTACCTACATAGGTACTGCGACCTGTTTATTTGTAGCTTTGTTTACGGACTTCGATATTTTTCAGTTCGTTTGGTTCTTGTTATGAACTCGGAACGTATGGGGGATCTCATTATACCTACCTTACTTAGGTACCTACTCTATTACATAATTTACTTACCTAGTTGTTTTCATATTTAGAGTAAATATGTATTTACGTAGGTACCTATCTATCTAACATGTTGTTTATATAGGTATGTGAATTAGGGAAGTACCTACCTATTACCTAGGGTTCGATTCCCGCTCCGGATCAAATTTGTGTACGATCTGCAGAAATTTGTTCCGTTGGTCTGGGTGTTTTCTACGTATAACAAAAAAACATCCATTATTGTAATAAACCAGTAGCACCCCGCGGTTTCACTCGCGTAGGTTTGAATCCCGATATTCCCACGGGATAAAATGTAGCCTATGTGTTATTCCAGACTAGATATATTATATCTCTGTGCTCATTTTCACCATGATCCGTTCAGCCGTTCCGGCGTGAAAGAGTAACAAACATCCATCCATCCATACTTACAAACTTTCACGCTTATAATATTAGTAGGACTAGTAGCGCCCCGCGGTTTCACCCACGTAGTTTTATATACCGGTATTCCCACGGGATTAGCATAGTAGGATATTAGTAGGATAAGTAGGTAGGTGCCTAGATTATGTATAGTGCGTACACGCAAAAAAAACGCCAGAAGGAGAGGAAGGTCCATACCTAGGTACTTCGCGTTTATAATATTTGTAGGATAATAGGATAATGCTGGACAATCCACACAGCACCATCTAGCCCCAAAGTAAGTTACTCAAAGCTGGTGATAAGGGTACTACCTATATAACTGATACAATTATAGGTATTCAATTTAATACATCATAATTATACTTACATAGATAAATACTTTTTATTATACTTACATGGAAAACACCCAGCCAGACTAACAGAACAAATTTCTGCAGATCGTACACAAATTTGTTCTGAGGCGGAAATCGAACCCGCAACCTCTCGCGTCGCAGGCGGACTCTCGCCCGCTGCGCCACAGAGGTCGTCAATTTCATAACTTGTTGTTTCTCTAACGCGTTGTTTGCATCTGACTATTTCGTCTAGCTCGTCATCAAGTTTGGTGGCTTGGTTCGTCGAGTGACTGCCAAGCGGCGCAGCAGTCCGAGTTCAAGTCCCACCGCAAAACTCACTTTTTGCACTAAAATTTTTTTTTTTTTTATTAATCTTTTTTTTTGGAACTTTATCTACCATGGAGTTTATGAAGATTACATGCACAGGATGTAAAAAAGCAATACCCGGAAAGGAATATCTCCTACCTACTATAATATACCTACCTACAATACCCTAATTGTATGCTGTGTGTTTTTGTGGCCAATAAAATACTGTCTATGTCTATGTCTATGTCTAACTTCACAATAATAGGCAAGTAGGGTAGGTATGTAGGTACATACTCGTATTTTATTCTTTTATAGGTACCTATTCTATTGCAGAATATAATAATAATAAATAATAAATAATCGAGTATCTCGTACCTATGTGCAAACTTATCTCCTCCACTGTTTTCAGCGTTCTTTTTGGCTGACGCGCACTATATCTACTTATGTTCCTAGGTAAGTGAAGTAGAGAAGTAGGTAGGTACCTACCTAGATACCTCCGTAGGTAATTATTATGTATAGTGCGCGTCACGCAAAAAGAACGCTGGATAGAGGGGGAGGGGGTGTGATTTCGCAAGTATTTTATACCTATGCGCAAAGACATCCCCTTCATTGTTTTCCAAACTTTGCATAGATTACGATTAGGGAGACACAGAATAACGTGTACGAAGCCGCAGACTGGGGCTTGTAGGTACCTATTTTATTTAGTTTGGCACCGAAGCTGTTGGCAGTTTTAAACTTTATCGTCATAGCCATAAAGTGTTTTTTTTTTTTTTTTTTTTTTTTTTATACAACTAGCTGATGGAACAAGCAGATGGCCCACCTGATGTTAAGTGGTAACCATCACCTATAAACAAAACATTGCCCCGTAGGTCACGCACAATAGGAACGTGCCCTACGATGCACTGCCCTGCGTCCATCAACTTGAGGCATACAGATGTTAAGCCTCATGTGCCTGTAATTACACCGGCGACCACACTCTTCAAACCGAAACACAGCGTTGCTGCTTGGCGGCAGAAAAAGGCGTGGTGGTAGTACTTCCCCGGACGAGCCCTTCACAAAGAGCTCTACTACTCTTAATAAAGTAAAAGTAAAGTTGTCAGAGAATCTGAGCTCTGTTCAAGCGATTCTATGCAATAAAGCAATGAGCAAAATGTTTAAAATTATTTACACCGAAACACCGCCGCTTCGTTGCTGAATTGAGCCATAGTGTCACCAGGCGATCAGACTCGTGCGGAAATGTCTGGATTCTTGAGTTCTTCTTGGGCACGATCCGGATTTCCCTCCACCTTTATTTGTCAAATTCCCTATTACCTATAGGGTGTCTAATTGAGGTACTAAATAGTTCAAAAAAGGTAATAAATATTGATAGTTTCCAAACATAACCTTTGACGACCTCAGTGGCGCAGCGGGCGAGAGTCCGCCTGCGACGCAAGAGGTTGCGGGTTCGATTCCCGCCTCTGAACAAATTTGTGTACGATCTGCAGAAATTTGTTCCGTTAGTCTGGGTGTTTATGTATATAATAAAAAATATCTATCTATGTAAGTATAAAATGTATTAAATATATCAGTCATCTAGTACCCATAACACAAGCTTTGAGTAGCTTACTTTGGGGCTAGATGGTGCTGTGTAGATTGTCCAGCAATATTTATATTTATATTTATTTTATAAAAAATCGAACAGTTGATGGACGCAGGGTAGTGCATCGTAGGGCACGTTCCTATTGTGCGTGACCTACGGGGCAATGTTTTGTTTATAGGTGATGGTTACTACTTAACATCAGGTGGGCCATCTGCTTGTTCCATCAGCTAGTTGTATTAAAAAAAATAAATAAATAAAAAAAAACATGGTCCAGTGGTTCTGATGCTTACCATTACCTAAAGGGTGTCTCGGAAAGGTAGAGATTGATTGAAATGCAAATTATATCATTTTCCTGCAAATATCATTTTCCTTTTTTTGATAAATAAATATTTTTTTTCTTTCAATGAAGTCCATCCCAACTGTTGTATTTATAATAACTATTAGTGTGATTGACGGTACGAATTATTATAAATAAATGGTAGGTTGGTAACTTTCTGAACACGACAGAGAAATACAAAGCAAATAAAGTTGGCGCAAGCACGCAACCTTGCTTCACTCCACAGGTGACGGAGAAGAACTCTTCAAATTAGATAGAGATAGCAAGTGACTTGATAGCCGATTAGTGTTGATCGGGCTTTCAGAAACCGGGGGTTAGTAACCTTGCCTCATTCCGTACTTTTCAATCGAAATTATATAATAATAGGTAGATGCAGTCTAGCTACATATCAATGTTTATTTTTTTTAAAGGTCTATATAAATAAATAAATAATGCTGGACAATCCACACAGCATCATCTAGCCCCAAAGTAATCTACTCAAAGCTTGTGTTTTGGGTACTAGATGACTATTTAATACATTATATACTTACATAGATAGATATTTTTTATTATACATAAACAGCCAGACCAACGAAGTATAGTTGGTACTTACTTTAGTTTCAATCAATTTTTTATAATGACTGTACTTTTATGGGCCCGCGAGTTGATGACAAAAAAAATAGGTAATAACCCGCGAGATGACGAACAAGCCGTAATATCTCACACTATATTTTTTTTTTATCTACCATTATAGGTAAGTACATGTCGTAGTGTTTTACCGATATGGTTACCCCACAAGGCTTACCTCAATAGTAAATTGATTCGGTTGTTTATACTTACCACTACCTAATTTTAAATCGATCTTTTGTTTCCTTATCTTATATCACAAATATATAAAAAATATACTAATTTAGGGTTTTATCTCGGGTGGAATGCGCGAGCGGCGTCAAAGGCGCGGTGGCTGGCGAAGCGTGGGGCGCCGGGGGGGGGGGGGGCCTTAGCGGGCCGCGCGCCGCCGCCTCCGCCAAGTTGGGTAGGTACGGTACAACTTCAAATTTGTAGGTAACTGAATACCTACTCAGGGATAATGTAGTTTTCTATTAGTAAAATAACTTACTGAACTAAATAATCAGTTCAGCAGTAAGTAATTAAAAGTATTATAACTACGCATTTAATTTTACGGAGCGTGGCACACACGGAACAGAAAAAACATATTTCCGTGGTCGCACACGTCCGTCACGCACCGGCTCTAAATCGGAAAAACCCGAGTACACTGTCGCGATCCATAACTTTGATCCCCACCACTCAGTCGATCTAAGGTTACCTTATGGCGCATCCACACATGCCCGGCGGCACGCGCGGCTTTCTTTCGTTGCCGGCGGCAGTTTGCTTGCTTGCTGCTTCGATACGGAGTGGTATTGTTGTCGTATTCATATATAACATCATTTCATATAAATAACGAAATGACAGAATTTAACTGGGATGATAGTGCAGTACTTTTATTTTTTACTTTTATTTTATAAGTCACAACACTACTGCGAAAATTGCAACCGTATCTGCTGGCCGCCGGTAAAGCCGGCGGCAGGGCGGTCTGAAAGCCGGCGGCATGTGTGGATGCGCCATTAGCGATGAGTGCGACGCATATTTTTATCGAAATTTCATATTTTTTGCGCTATTTTGGTAACACAATACGCGCGGGTGAAAGCGCGGGGCGCAGCTAGTCATATCATAATTTCATAATAATAGGTAGGTATGTACACTAGGTACCTACCTACTCGTATTTTATATAATCCTATTTTAGAAGCAGATCATAATTTGACGAATTATGATGAACCTACCTAGGTAGGTACAGTTCAGCCAAATTCGGCTAGTTTACAAAAATGTCCCACCGAATTTGGCTGGACTAGAGGTAGGTTAGGTACCTACCTACATGGGTAAGTACCTATTTCCTGATAGATTGATAGGTTTCTTGAGATAGGTATACTTAAGTGCGTAGGCCTTGTCAAATACCTAACTTGAAGAAAAAACAGCAGCAGAAAAAAAAGCAAACTATAGGTAGGTATCTAGGTATTCACTTTTATATTTTTTAAAAATAGGTAGGTAGGTAGGAGTAGGTACCAAACTTGCACAGTGCACTTTTCTAAATGTAAGCACCTACCTACCTATGAAACGCAAAAGGTAAGCAGTATAAACATACTACACACATGACATGCCCAAAGAAATAGTTACCATGGTGAGTGAGTAGGTACCTAACGTACCGCTTTCGAATTGTTATCAATGGCAGAGGTTTATGGTACCTACCTACTTACACCTTTCGTAGGAAAAATTGTACAACCGTAGCGGTGCTTGAGTGTGTGCGTGTATACGTAGTACCTCGTCCCTGCCCCACACGCGCCTGCACCAGCAAAACAGAGATAGCTATACACGGATCGATTTTTGGACTCGTCTCAAATTGAAATTGCGAGCTGCCGTCACCGGACCCTTAACACACGTAGATAATACAAAAGCTAGCTTTCACTTATTCACGAATACCTAGTTTCTTTTGTTAGAGTGCGTTCTCATCTACGTTCTCACCAATGCGGGAGACAAGCGGAGAGAAGCAGAGCGGAGGTGTGGAAAGATCTGAGTGTTTCTGTGTATGAAACCCTTTTTTAAACCCCTTCGTCAGACGCCTTCTAGGTTCACCTGTCAGAGTTCAGCATCACTGCGCATCTGTTTCCAATAAAGAGGAAAGGAGACGATTATTGGTTTTTTCCTGCACGTCTCATCTCATTGAAAACGGAACCTAACCTAACTCCTCGAAGGCTTTCTTTATTTTCTTAGACATAAACTCAATTGTTTGACAAAGAAAAATAACGCGTATGTGTATCGTAAATTATATCAAAATTCTAAACTCGTATATCCAGTTTGGATATTAATACTTCTACATGATTGTATAGACCGTTGTTTGGAAAGTTTTTGCGGCCTAAATAAATATTATGAGATTATTTAGACTCCTCGTAGTACTTACCTACCTACTACGAGGGGTCTACGAACAATGCAATGACACGAACGAAGTAGCGGAAGTGATTTGCATGCTAAGTATTAGCCGAACTACCCCTGGGAGGTGACCCCCCGGTAGGACTGGCTTTCCTAACTGAGGCACGACTGACTTATTCGGATTAAACCCCCAAGATAAAGACGTCTGTAGATAATTACTTTGGAATTAAGGTCAAGGCCATTTGATAGCGGGTAGTTATGACGCTTTGAATCAAGCATAAGAAGCTCGTACCTATCGAGGTAAGGTAGTTCGTTTTTTGGGGATACCAGACCGGGAGAAAATCATAAAAAACTAATTATTCATTATTTGATTATCTCATCTGTAGGTAAGTACATATCACATTTGAAAATGGATCGCCAATAAAAGCCATAATCACCAAAATGTTTAAACAGCTTCTTACCAAAATCGACATCTAGCATTGTTAAAAATTCGAAAGTTTGTCAGTTATGCTCTCTAAAGGAGATGATGCAGCTGGTAGATTGCAAAATATCTTGTTGGTTAAAAATACACTGATTATATTCTGCAGCCACATCAGCTCGCAAACGCGGAGGCGTGCCCATGCCCAGCCAACTATTTAGCTTCTATTGTTCTGACTTCGGCAAACATTATATTTTACCCCGAATGCCAAAGCGTTTTACAGGGTAAGCAAAAAAAATCACAAATGTTTTATAAGTTAAAATTGGTTAGTTCCATCGATATATATAGTATCGATATGTATAGTATAACTTATTTAGATTGTAACTTGAGAACCAAACCAATAACAATAAATATTAGGTATATTATTGGGATTAATGATAAATATTTAGTGTAAGAATAACAAAACCTTTACTATGAATAAAACAATTAGGTATACCAATAACCTAGATAGCTTATTAATCTTACTAGTAAGACATATATAAATCCTAGTGCAGAGGGCCAAAAACGTAGAATAAAGTTCATTTCTAAGCAGAGAGCATTCATCAGGCAAAAACTGTGTTTATTAAATTCCACATTATTGGATCCTTTTATCATGGCAGCTAATTTACTGTTATATAACGTTTGAACCGAGAGAATATTTCTCGGTTCAAACGTTATGAAAAGTGCACATTCTCAGTTTTTTTAATAATAGAGCAAAAGCAGCTAGTGTTTCAGAAATAAAGATCGGTTTAATAGCAAAGTTTTATTTGTTTAAAGAAAAGGTTTCCAGGAATAATTTTATCACGGATGAGAAGCTTTCTTGCCGTGAAAATCGCTACGTTACGGATCGAGAACTCGAGCTGAAAGATATCCGTCTCAGTAATTCTGAAATAACAGAAACAGGTAGGTAGCTGAAATCCTGCAATTAAATCAGAAGGTAGAGTAGGTCTTTATATAAATTATATTACGTGGACTCGTAGGTCTATCATCAAAAGCTTTGTATTTGAGACCTTTTTGTATAAATTCTTAGGCCAGAAATCACAGTTTAAATAAATGACGTACCTACTTTATATTTATTCCTTTTATTCCTTTATATTTAGACCTTCGCAGATAACACAACGCTTGATGGATTTGCAATGTTTTATTTAATTAGGTTGAGAACCTAACTGCACAGGTTAATGCCGGATGAAGACTATGTCTCACGACGACCTCAGTGGCGCAGCGGGCGAGAGTCCGCCTGCGACGCAGAGGTTGCGGGATCGATTGCCGCCTTGGAACAAATTTGTGTACGATCTGCAGAAATTTGTTCCGTTTGTCTGGGTGTTTTGTAAGTATATAATGTATTAAATATATCAGTTATCTAGTACCCATAACACAAGCTTTGAGTAGCTTACTTCGGGACTAGATGGTGCTGTGTGGATTATCCAGCATTATTTGTTTATTTATTTATTATCTATGCCGTAGCTAAACTAAGCTAAACTAAACATAATTTTAGCTTATACAACTATTAGCTGTCCCTTATTGGTACTCGAGTATTATATTTAAAATTAGTATGCAGGGTGCCAAAAATGAAGTACCTGGATTCCTGAGTTAGTATCAAAACTATGTAAATTGTTTTTGTATCGCCTTGCATGGCCACCCTAGCCAAAGGGTTGAATAGGGGATCTTCAAGAAAAAGAAGTGTAAACAATTTTTTTTCATAATTTTTTCATAGCGACTGATAAAAATTTATCAGTTGATTGAGAATTTGAGATGAGGATCAGAGGTGAAATAACTACTAAGAAAAGTTATAAAAATGAGGCAGGAAAAGACAAGCTATAGGAAAACTTTTGAAAAATAAACACGTGTGTCATATGCATCCAGTGAAGTTGCAGTTCCTGCAAGAGCAGTAAAATCTAACGCCTGGGGATGTACCAAGTCATCAACGCGCAGATAGTACAAATGCATTAGCCATTCGAAACTTTTACAAATGGTTTTTACTTTGATGGGAAACATTATCTTAGAAAATCTTTTCAATTGGTGGATGACTGATGATGGACATTTTAGGTGAAGTAGTTGCAGCTACACAGCCCTTTGTAACGATAAGCCATTTTTATTGTCTCCGTCGCTCGCCCTTATCTTTTTATTGTCGGCACGGACAGGCATTAGGAATATGCTTCACAAGTTAAGCTCTAACTAAGCAAACACTGGAAGCCAGAAATATCTTGTTTATTACTGCTTCGACACACTTTTCTGTAGATGAGAACCTTCTTCATCATCACAATGCATTAAAGCACACAGGTGTTTAGACCAAAATAATCAATACTACATTATAAATTAATTAATAATAACAAATAAACTTCGTTTGCTCATTATTTATGTAAGTAGTACCTAAACTCTAGAAGCTCAAACTTCTTGTGGAATACAGACTTAGTCACGTTCCGGTATGCAGGCATGCAATATTCACCGTACCTACCTACCTACTCCTGTCAGTAACAATTTAGTAAGAAGCAACTGGAGTTACGTACCTACATACTATAAGTAGAATGCACTCAATTAGTTTGTTACTGTTTCATGAAAGTGCAATCGCCTGCAAAAATAAAGGGTCACCTAGTTAACTGTAAAGAATTTTGAGACCCCACAAGCTAGCTATTTAAGTTAAAAGTGTCTGAAAGAAAATAAAATTACTACAGTTCGATTCAAAATAACCATTTATTAGTTTGAAAATGAAAAGAACTCTGGTGCATTCTTCAAAAGTCAATGGCATGATTTTCCAAAAATTAATCGAATAAGAAAAATCAATTTCAAGTCCAATATTATATAGACGTCTAAGTTTGTCACAAAGCTTGTCTGGAAGGGATATTTTTTTTGCGGTAAGACAACATATTATTGTTGTCTCGTCCGGGGAAATACCACCACGCCTTTTTCTGCCGCCAAGCAGCGTTGCTGTGTTCCGGTTTGAAGAGTGTATTATCGTACATCTGTATGCCTCAAGTTGATGGACGCTGGGCAATGCATCGTAGGGCATGTTCCTTCGTGCGTGATTTACGAGCAATGCTTTGTTATATGTGTGTTATAGGTGATGGTTACCACTTAACATGGGTTGATCCATCAGCTAGTTGTATACAAAAAAAACATCACTTCAATTGTTATATTAATTTAAAAAACTAAAACTCTGACTGTTGGCCTTTTTACCTGTGTATTAGTATTTTTTTAGAGAAATGTGTCTTCCAAGTACCTTTAGAGAAATTTTTCACGTCGAGATCACTCAGATCCTGATGAATTTATGAAAGGTCGTATTTACCCGACTCTGCTGTCCACACAAGTCTGTTTACTCTGTTCTAGTCCGTTAATCAAATCTCTTTGTGCATAGCATTAATAGACTCGTGTTACTTCAAAGAGAGCTTCCAATTACTTACACCAAAATGTTCGCTACGATTCATTGTTAACTTATCTCTAACTCTCGAAGGTGAGCTTCAAATGTCGAGCTTTCAACGTCTTGTATCTCAATTGTGTGCTTATCTTAGTCTTTTAAATAGCTTTGAAAGTTCTTTCTATCTCTCTTATTTTACAGAATTGTGTTGTTTTAGTATAAATCATGTGCAAATAAAATGTGAAAAGAATACGGCTTAGGTTAATTATAAGTGGCGTTTGTTATTAAAATACTAATAGATGGTATATTTGGTATTACCGAGTCTAGCAGCAATGTTTTGTAAATCAAAATGGACCACAAGGATCGCTCGCTATTTTATCGTTTAATAGGCAAACTGGATCTGAAAAGATAATGCCTGAACACTGAAGGTACATTACCCATATTTTAATAGGTACCTATATACTGAATGTATTTTAATGAATTTTTAAGGAATGCGGTTTCCGTGGTAAAGGATCGAGAAGCATAGTATCAATGTGTAGTATTTACGTACCATCGATGTCCACTAATCTAGTAATAGTAATTTAATTTAACATAACTCCAAGACATTTAATACTTCAATCCGTTAATTTAGAAAATTAGGAAAATGAAAATTGACACAGCCATCTGTTTGGCAGAGTAGCACTGAGGCCGATGGCTACTGCACATGCGAATTATAAACCTCGTTCGTAGTGTAGAGTATCTCATTGATTTTTAATGAACCAGCAGCTTTTTGAATTGGAGTAGGTTTTATGATGGCCCCGATAGATATTGAAATTGAGTTTTGTTCTAACTATGAGTACCGTAATGAGTTTAAAAAGAAAATAGGCACAAAAGTAATTGAAAATCTATAGCAGAGAACTTTTTGAAAAATGTTATATTACACAGCGCTTGATTGAAAAGTCAAAAAGGTGTTCAAAGCTTTTGTTCAACGAAATAATAATATTGTACTATGGACGGACATGCTATCAAAGCAATTAATCACATTAATTGCTCACATAATTAAACATTGTGGTTTAATTAATCATGTAATTTGTTTCGTCATGCATTCAACAGGTAAGTACAATAAAGAACGTTGATACCTGACCCAGGTGCTCGTTCCCATAAGGTGAGAAAGGATACAAGGCACGCTGTGCCCGTCAGGGTCAAACATAGGATTCAGTTCGAAGTTGAACACAACGCCTCCCGGGGCATCCGGACTTGCCATTGAGCTACGAGGGCCATTAGTGTGGTTAATAAATGTAGATAAAGATAACTTACGCGGGTGCGAGATGATGAGGTGATCACGGCCGCACGTGTGGACGAGTGTGAGCCGCGTGCCCGAGCTGCGGCAGACTGTTGCTCCCGGGCCCGCTTCACTTGTTACGTGCCGCCCGCCCGCCTGCCTGCGCGGCCGAAGGCGCCCCCTGCGCGCCGCACCCTCGCCCCGCGCCACCCCCACCCCCCGGACCTCGCCCCGCATCTACCGCATCCACTCGCCAATATCACGGCTCCTTCAATTTGCAGCATCCTTGGCAAAGGTGAGCGGATGAGCTAAGCTACTGCAATCGCAAACAACACCAGATTTATTTGATTCGATCTGAGTCTCATATTTTCCATGTTGCGGATTCTCGCTCATTCGTTCGTTGACTTGACAACTTTTTGTTTCCGTAGTTGGCATGCATTTTCGCTCAAAATGCACCGTTGAATCAAGTCTTTATGGAGTAAACATAGCGTCAGTCCACTTCGACACATTTCTTGCATACCTAATGGTAGGTTTGGAAGTTGCAGGGTCTATTATTCTATAAGCGCTATTGACAAGTAATAATTAGGTAGGTATGTTGGCTGTACATTTTAAGCAAAGTTTTATAAGATTAATTCAAAATTATTTGTTCTGCATATCGGCAAATAGTTTGGGCACCTAACTGAGCAGGTGCCTGTCCGCTATTGGGATAGTGATCGATAGTGTAGGCTGGCGGCGGTAGCGGCGCGGTACTAGTAACGGTGGTGTGGTAAGGGGGCGTCCATAAATTACGTGAGGTGTTTTTTTAATCTTCTGTTTCTCCCTCCCCCCCTGGTGAGATGTCGTGAGATTTTATTCAACCCCCTCCCCCACCCCCCAATCTCACGTGAGATTTTTCAAAATGTGGGTTTCTTACGTAAACTTGTTGAACACATAAAATTATTTTCTTTCGAACGAATTAGTGAATGATATTAATCGTATTACGATTACGCTTAAGGACCCGGCGACAGCGGCTCGCAGTTTCGAGGTGCGATTGGCTATTATTTCATTTTATTTCATTTCGGGGAGGTTGTTTGAAAGAATAACTATCGAGTGACACGCATAAAAACTGTTCGAATACAAATAATACAATAATATAAGGGAAATGTGCTTTAGTCAGAAATCATTTTGGTATTAGGTAAACGTAAGGCCAAACATACTAATACCAAAATGATTTCTGATTCGGGCATGTTTCCCTTATATTATTGTGTTATTTGTGTTCGAACAGTATTTATGCGTGTCACTGGATAGTTATTCTTTCAAACAACCTCCCCGAAATGAAATAAAATGAAATAATAGCCAATCGCACTTCGAAACTGCGAGCCGCTGTCGCCGGGCCCTTAAGATTAAATCTTAAGAATGTACATTCTGGATTAAATGAACCAAAATAGTATATTTTTTTGTTTCAATCAGAAAAAAAAATTGCGTGATATTTTGCCAAGACCCCCCCTCTCCCCAACGTAAGATTAGATTTGACTCGACCCCCTCCCCCCTTAAACATCTCACGTAATTTATGGACGCCCCCTAAGAACAGTTTCGCGGTAATCCTAACAATTAGACAGTGAGCACGTCGTCCCAGTACCACCAATGATGACTTAAATTCGCTTGATAGAGATAAAATAGTTGCTGTGTACGAGATGTATGTAGGTAGTAGTAGGTACCTAACATCTACTAGCTATATGCATACCTACTATAGTGAAGAAAGCACATGTTAAAACAAAGCATTTTCGCACAGTTTTTCTATTCCGTCCCTTAGGCCCATAAATTCACACATATTTATTTAACCCAATACCTACTAACCTTAGCCAACAATAAGTTTTCATATATTTTAACCGACTTCAAAAAAGAGAAGGTTCTCAATTCTACTTTGTTTGTTTAATATTCTAGTTTGTTTTATGTTTGTTAGGTACCTCATAAATTTTTACTGAGTGGACCAATTCTGATAAATCTTTTTTTTATAGAAAGCTGGTGCTTCTCAAGTGGTCACATTTAAATTTGAGTTAGATGTGACGAGTGGTTTTTGAGTTATAGTAGTGCGAGTATATTTTCTAGCGCATTTGAAGTCGGTTTTTTTGTGAAAAGTTATTGATGATGGATGAAGGCCACTTTCGATGACAAAAGCGACACTATAATGCTACATTTGCAATTGTCGCGTAGCACTGCTACGTCCAATCAATCAATGGAGAAAACGGACAAGAAAAACTCTAAAAACAGAGGAGTGGAAGCGGTTGGAGGCCTTTTCAATTGGGCACACCAGACAGATTCAACGCCATACCTAATCAAAAATAATAAAGATTAACTTATTAAATAAATCCTAGTATCAGTGTAATCACTACATAGTATAAAACAAAGTCGCTTCCCGCTGTCTACGTGTCTGTCCCTATGTATGCTTAGATCTTTGAAACTACGCAACGGATTTTGATACGGTTTCAAGTTTCAAGAGGAAGGTTTATAAATGTATAATATATGCAAAGAAATATAAATTAATAATATAGTAGAGAAACACTGTGCACCTGTGCGGAGCCGGGGTGGGTCGCTACTAATATTGTAAAATATTGTAAAGAGAATGTTATAAAGAAGTGGCTGCCTATATACATGGGGCAGATACCTTTACACTTAGGTACACACTTACCTACTGTACACTTTGAAGTAGGTGCACCAACTTTGAGAGTGGTAGAGCTCTTTGTGAAGAACTCGTCCGGGGAAGTAATTCCACCACGCCTTTTTCTACCGCCAAGCAGCAACGAACGCTGTGCTTCTGTTTGAAGAGTGCGGTCGCCGGTGTAATTACTCGTACAGGCACTTGAAGCTTAACATGTGTAGCCTCAAGTTGATGATCGCAGGGCAGTGCATCGTAGGGCACGTTCCTATCGTGCTTGACTTTACTAGGCAACGCTTTGTTATAGGTGATGGTTACCACTTAACATCAGGTGAGCCATGTGCTTGTTCCATCAGCTAGTTATATAATAAAAATGATTAAGAATCTTGTGGAAAAGTCTCAGTTCCCGTTTGAATATGGTTTCTGCCTGTCACTATGTTTCCACAATGCAGTGAATCAGTAGGTACAGATTCAGTGGCATAAATCAATTCGTTGAAAGTTTTGAATAATTAGCCAGATTGAACTCGACCTTATCTCAGTAATAATGGAAAGTTTTCTTTGTGTCAAGAATAAGCACTTTAAGATAAGTGTTTTATCTATATATAATAACAGCCAGCAATAATAGACATCTCTATTATTGCTGGCTGTTATTATAAATTAACTTGTTTACTGGTAACCTAGATTATAATAAGATAAATAAGCGACTGTTGAAGCACATTTTTAATGAATTCTCTTGTTTTGGTAGTAGGCCCTAAGAAAAAAAAAGCAAATTTATTAAAAAAAAACATCGATTCCCTAGATGGCATTGTGCACACGTTAGGCCTTTAGGTCATTGGGCACACCACACACTGTTCGCTTTTATGTATCTCTCTCTATTGTAAGCGTAAGTTTTCTTTGGTTTTGTGAAGTTCTTTCTCTCTATTCGGTTTGTCCTACCAAATACAAACAAAATGCTTCTCAAAATAAACAATTAAGTAGGTATACTATCAGTGGCGCAGCGGGCGAGAGTCCGTCTGCTACGCAAGAGGTTGCGGGTTCGATTCCCGCCTCGGAACAAATTTGTGTACGATCTGCAGAAATTTGTTCCGTTAGTCTGGGTGTTTTCTATGTATAATAAAAAATATCTACCTATGTAAGTATAATAATATAATGTATTAAATATACCAGTTATCTAGTACCCATAACACAAGCTTTGAGTAGCTTACTTTGGGGCTAGATAGTGCTGTGTGGATTGTCCAGCATTATTTATTTATTTTGTAAAAAGGATCTTACAAAAAACACACTCCGAAGCCGTTCTTATAGGCTTTGGTCACGATGCACTGGCGATAGATTCACCTAGTACAAAAGACGTTCTAAAGTGAACCTTGTGATTGTGCGATATAAAGACCGTTTTGATTTAGTCTTCTTATTCATTTTTAAACACACGGTTACAGATCAAAATGGTAAGAAACCCCTGCGCAGCAAAGGAGATTCCTAACCACCGGTTTCTACAAGCTCGATGAAAGCTAATTGGCTGTCAAGTCACTTGCTATATCTCTTATTTGAAGTAAAAGTTGAAATAGCAAGCGTCTTGACATCCGATTAGCTTCCATCAAGCTTTTAGAAACCGGCAGTAATTCTATGGTGTGTTACCTATACCGAAAACTCATATCCATATTACGTAGGTTCCCCAAAGAAGACAAAATACGTTCGAAATCTATTAGACTCTCCCACATCCTACATGTCTACTAGAAGTTTGTTTTTCTGCGCACAATGCACTGCCGCCATCTTTTATGTCCATACGGAAACTAAATTATTTTTAATCGTGGATTGTAGGTATAAAATTTTTATTGAACTTACAGCGATCTATTTAAAAACTTTATTTTAAATTTTGTACTTAGTATGATATGAAACTTTGTACTTACTTTGATCGCATTCGTAGATCAAGAGATCCGTTCTCAATCAAAATAAAACTGCAAACTTCTAGAAGAGTGGCGTCAAAACAATTATTGAAAACAAGTGCCTCGAAGTACATACTCGTTTTGTAACGTCTCATAAATAATTCACTATTTTCATTAAAACGATCATTACGCGCACGCGGTAATTAACAAAGGCAGTCATTTACTAAATCGGTAATGCGCCGGTATTATCCAGGATTACTGCCACGGACGACTTCACGTCGCCTCATAATGAATCCTATCCTAATTATTCGGAACCTTGCATTATAAATAAAACAGTGTTTTCGCCATCGCATTCCATATATTGCATTGAAAACATAACTACATGTAAAGATACAATCACACCAACTTGCAACTTAGTTGCAGATAGGTAAGGTACATAATAAGTAATGTATATTTTCATCGGCAATGAATGCGACCTATCCTCTAAATTAAGAAAATGAAAGTTAAAATTGGCGCCACCAAAATTTTCTGGATGTTACTCTTAACTAATGATGAGTGATAACTATAAACATGCTGCTCGAAACGATCTGCTTAACCGAAATACAAACAATAGATAGTTAATTATCTACAAGTTACATGTAAAAATATATTGGTCAAATTAGAAATAAAATGTAGAACTCCTCGTAACAATTCCTTTGGGAGAAATCGCCTGGCGCTTGTGTGGACGCGCGGTTTAGAAAACATTCAGTCGCCGGAGCGGAGCGGTGGCGGCGCTCCTATTTGATGAGGCCCTTGGCCTTGAAGAGGTCGCGCATGAGGCCCTTCAGGTAGCGGATCTCGCGCTGCACGTCGGAGCACTTGTCGCCGAGGTCGACGTGCCGCTGGCGCAGCGTCGCCTCCTCGCCGAGCAGCACCTCCACCTCCGCCTTCTTCTTCTGGCGGTAGCGCGTCGCCGCGTTCTTGTTCTGCTCCTTCTTGCGCGAGCGGCGCTCGTCGCAGTGCCGCGAGTAGGGCTTGGCGCGCCGCGAGCCGCCGCCGCCGCTGCCGCCGCCGCCGCTCGACCACTCCTCGTCGGTGGTGGTGTTGGAGCGCGGCGAGGACGCGGGCGAAGACGCGAGGGATGAGTGCGGCGACGGCAGATGCGCCGCCCCCTGGCGGACCAGCTCGTCCACGTCGTGCGGCCACGACGAGTACTCGTCGGCCGCCCGCTGGAAGGGCGCGGGCGCGGGCGCGGGCGCGTGCGCGATGTTTGTCGCTAGCGGCCAGTGGTCGGCGTGCTGCGCGTGCTGCGCGTAGCTGACGAGCAGCTGCGTGGCGGGGCCGGGCGGGCTCTGCGGCGGCGTCAGGTGCGTCAGCTCCACCACACCGTACACCGTCTCGAACTCGCGCAGCAGCTCCTCCGTGTGCGCAGGGCCCGCCGGGGGGAGCGCGGGGACGGGGGACGCGTGCAGCACTGCCGGCTCCTCGCGCGCCGCCGCCTGAGGGATGCTATCGAAGATGGGCAGGTCCACCTTCTCCTCCAGCCAGTTGGGAAAGATGTTCTCTGTAACAATGAAAAGGTCTTGTTAAAATGGATTTCATCAAAAATTAGGATGGCATAAACCTTGCCATAGGGTTTGAATTTACCTACCCGAGCTATTAATTTTATTTAGTCTTCCCATAAAACTGCGTATTATGTGTTTTCCTGGCAGCTTGATAAGTCATACTTATATTAACCATGGTTATTAACTTTATAAATATAAAATGAACTAGTACCTTGCACGAGTTCTAGAACGATACATTAATTACATATTCAAAACACCGCACCGGTTTGTTGGGAAATTTCCTTGAGCAAAATACAAATCTTTATAATTCGTTTGCAACAAAGCTATTCACGCCGTTCGAGGCAAGGTAGGTATCCTCCCTGAACTAAATAAGCATCAATGTCTCATGTTGCACGCCAACCAAAAAAATGCGCCTAGTTGCTCGTTTCAGACTCGATAATTACTTAACTAATGCAGAGGAAAGTCTTTGGACGGTGTCGGTCGGCCATGCGACAGTGGCTCCTATCTGCGGTTATCTTGTTTGCGCAATCAATGCGGAACACATACACCACTGGTGGTCTAACTATACAAGTATCGAGTACAACACGCAATATTCAGATGGTCAATTCACTCTCGTGAAAGGTTAAAGTGGATCAATTAGATCATAAAGGGTGATTGTCACTGAAAGTGCTAGTGGGCAGCAGTAAAAAGCAATAATAATGAGGTCCATTGTGGTGTAGTGATGACATATTGACCCATAAAAATAATAATACATAGAAAACCTTCAAAACTTGATTACTTACTACCAAAGTCAGAGACCTATATGTCTGTTGATCTTTGGATCTATTTGTTTTCAGAAGAAATCGGATCAGACCAAGTCCGACCGACCAAATTAATACTAAATGCAAAAATTATGCAGTATATACAGGTACCTTTTTTACATTTTAAAACTCCGTAAATTGACAACACAGCGATTTCATAGTGGCAGACGCGGTCCACATTGTGTCTTATGTATAATAGCAATTATTATACTTGTTAGTAAGTGATTTCTGAAGCACAAAAATCATTATGATATGGATATGACACTGATGAGGTTAACCGACGCGGCAGAGTTGATCGACGACCAATTGAACATAAATTGGTAGGCCATTCTGTTGTGTCGGAGAAATTCTGTACATGCATAATTTGAGTTCAACATCCGACCTTTGCAACTAGTTACTGAACTACAGGCTATTTCAACAGTATGGAGTACCTACCATGCTTAATTAAGGGCTATAATAGCATCCCATAAATAGGACCAGGAGTGAAAAAAGCCCCTGACGCTGTAATAAATAAAGAACTTCTATAACTTTATTATAGGTAACTATAAAGTAGTTTTAAAAAACTGGTCATTAATTTACTACTATGTTGTCCAGGACAATGATGATGATGATATGTATTTAGAAAACATAAGGAGTACCTAAACATTAGTCTTGGCTTGATTATTCTGGAGAGGAGATATTATTTCGGTATGACGTGTCAAATAAATTAGCAACCTATAATATGTTTAGCGCCATGCGCTGGGCTGCAGCACCCTGACCCCAGATAAGCCTGCAATCAGAGTTCGGAGTCTGATGTACATGCCAGTTGCCCTCGATAGCAAATCGCCAGATAACTGGACAGCGAATGACCCACGTCGTCGCTCTTCGACAGATAATGTATTAAAATAAACCGCTAGAGTCAACGACTTCGAAAAATTCCACTCCTAATCTGATAATTTGTCGGGGCTCATTAGAATATACCCAATAAATTTGATCTTACACCTCTTACACCGTTTAAAAACATTCTCATAACGAGAAACTGGATGAACTTGTCATTACATTGTCAACCATTGTTGAATTCAGATTTTATAAAGTATAGAATGTTTACTTCCTAGTAAAGCACCCCAAGTCCGAGTTGCATTCATTGTTCTTTATGCAGTTAGAGTTCGTTTTCCGATAGGGTTTTGTGTAAATCACGAGAGTTTTAATCACACCTGATAAGGACGCTTTCGAGTCTTCTACAAAACGCTTTCAGAAACCGGACTCGCGTAACGAAAGTTACACGGTTACGTGAAACGGGTATTATTCAGAGGGAGTTCTATACGGAAATCTACGCACATTATGAAATATATCAAAGCTCTTGAAATAAATTAGGCCAACAACAATATCTATTCACGTACAAAAGTCGTGCTGAGTGTTGGAACGCCATACCTATCGACCGGTAGGTCAATATTGGTATCAATATGTAGGAATGAAAACAAGTGGTCAATATGTCGCATTTAATTATTGGGCGACCGCAAAGCGAGGCCGCTGTGCCCGCGAACTGGTTTATCAGAGGCGCGACGCGAGTCATAAGAGATCTGCTTTTTAGAAATGATTAGACCTAATCGCTACGTAAATAGAAACATTTTTGAATGATAAGTCAAACATTACATTGAATCGGAGATGCCATGATATGTACTATTTAATATTGAGCTGACCAGTGCCGCTAGGCTAGAGGACAACCGGCACGATATCATGGTAAGTTGGCCAAACATTCCAATTAAAACTAAACAACATGATCGATGAACATTAGAGCGCGCACTTAGAATCAAACATCGATGTGTTTACTAGTTACATGCCTAGTGAATAATATAAGCGAATACATAAATAAAGTACATAGTGCACTTGAACAAGTAAGATGTTGGCGAATCGAAAACTGCACGCTTTATCCTATGACTTGATCCATCGTCTAAGCAAGGCATGCTAATATTATAAAACAAAGCAATATGAATTTAAAATGAATTCTATCAACGAGTGCCAACACTATTAATGATAAATAAGCTGAATTAATGTGACATTGCACACACACGTGTCGCATTATACATGTGCATCAAAATATAAGTAAATGTAAGCAAATCCTGTTTTGTGTTGTTTTGTTTCTTACAATAGGTGCTGACCACACGAAGCATGCACAACCGAAACATGATTTTTCTCGTGGATATTATCGACGCGAACCTTAATGCTAATGACGTTTACTAGTAGCGTTGTGTTGAGCTTGAAATGTGGCAATATCGGGCAAAAGCAAACAAGTTCGTTGCGCAGTTAAATTATCACTCGAAATAATAACTACCTATGTCTGACCCGATTAAGCACTAAGACGACATAACTGATCTACCCAAATCTGTAAACAATTACCTACAATTATGATGATAACAACCGAAGCGTGAAGTAGAGCATACAGGCCTTGAGGGCCTTTCCGACACGATGACTTTCAATACCAACCAAAAACAACATCAATTATTAGTATTTGGAATAAAATGAAACAGGATCAGAACGTACCCATATACAAATCCGCCAGTGCCATCATGTTTCCCAATTCTTATCGTCAATTAGTCCTTCACGAACTAACAAAATATCTTTCGATCCTTACTGCTAAAATACAGTCTAATGTTATTTGAGATTAAATGGGCAATGTATATCCTTAGTGGAATCCTCTTTGGCGAGCGATGGTCGTCGTTGGGGTATCAGAGCAGGCTCCAAGCCTAACGTCTCTTAACAAGTTTCTGTGAGTTGAAAACTATTTCTTTATTCCAGATGCAGCGATAGTGGCACTTCATTCTAACGGCGTCCAATAGGGGCATCGGCGATGGCGGCAGACATAGGCAGCGAGGTGAGCGCAAGCGCCCGAAACGAACTTCTTGAATCGAATTTATTGTCACGGGTAAAGGCAAAATGTGGTCACTAGCAAACGCGATGCTTCGCGACTTCGTACTGAGGCGCGAGCGCATACCTCCGGCACCGCCGCGGTCCGCCGCGCCACCTCGATCCTTTCCCCCCTACATCGAAAACCCACTTTCGATACGCAGCGCAGCTACATGCAATAACACAGAAAGTGCACAGCAACATTCACATTATCGACGATGTAGAGTACTGATGTTTTCCGTTACATAATTTATTACGTCCTACGTATTCAAAAGTGGTATAAGGTTCCGTTTCTCCATAAAAAACTCTTGACACCATTATTTTCCTATCACATTAATTCTCTTCGAAACCACATCATGTATCAAACACATTGAGGAAATTAAGAACAGTAGTAATGACCTTCACGGTTGATCATTCAACATCAACTCTTAAGCAACAAAGTAATACAAGTGTTTTTATAAATTACCTTTGTGTACCTTTTACCACTCTCTGGCCCTAGTTAAACTATACCCTATAAAAGATGCTCAATACGTGAAAAATTAACGTGTTTTTAGTGTAGGTTTGAATGCACAAAAAAACACATTCTTTATTTAGACCCAGAAAATAAACACAATCACTAATGATGAGACATTATTTATTATTTATGAAACCTTGAACTATCTCGTACTCGTACCGTAGAGTACTGAGTGAATAAAACAAGGAAAATCATGTCAAATAATATTTCTCAGGAACTTGGGGACTTACACAGACAGGCAAATAAACATATAAAGTAAAAAAGAGTAAAATTGCACAACATTGGAGAAGTTCTAGATATAATCTAGATGCTCCCATAAATAGACGAAATAAGACATAATTACTTACGTGATCAACAGAAATGCTAAAATTTGTCTCCAGAAATTTTTGGAAAAGTCTATTTTACATTTTAAAAGAATTTTCGAAGAACTGTGTCAGTTGTTATAAAATCCAAATTTTAATGAAAAATTCATAGTTTTTTGTATTCATTTTGTAAGATTTCATTGTCAGTCAGCGCCTTCTAGTGATACAATAAAGAACTATCATAAAAATTTTTACATGTAAAATAAAGAATCGATTAAACCTCTTCATTCTCAAACAAAGCGATTATCGATCATGTGACCACGGGTTCACAATATGGAATAGTATCAGCCTATAAAGTATTCCACTCACTTTTAGAACATCGTTAATATTCCAACGATTCCTAGACAGATAAAGTAATGGAATAGTTTGTACAAATGATAAAACCTGTGACCTTAATTAAAATAAATACGAATTATATAAAAATAGGACCAAGCTATAAATTTTCAAGAAATTGGTAAAAACTTTAAGCCACAACAAATACGATAACGTTTTAGAGTGTAGCATTAAAACTTAATTAGTTAAATAAGATACGAAGCCGTTAGACAGTAGAGCTTATTATTTATCATTTTTATTGCAAATATTGGTTAATTAGTTAATAACGATATATATTATCAAGCCACGCAGACAACTAGTGGAAGACATTGCCAAGAGGTGTGTCATGTCCTGTTATACATATATACTATAGTGTTCAATATTTCGTTTACTTTGTAATCTTAATATTCATTTATAGGCACTTTTATTATTGGATATTTTTCCTTATAGACATTATTGGCTTTGGACATTGGCTTTAGACATTTTTCTTTTTTGACATTATTCGTGCAAATCTACATAATTATATTACATATCTACCCACAGTGATTAGATGGGACATCGGCTTGTTTGCTCTGTCAATTCGTCTCATACTCGTAATGACATAACAATTTGTTAAAACATCTCGTGCCATGATGGATGAATGTGTTGTTTTGTTAGTAAAAATGTCTAGTCATCGATCTACTATATTTAGGTTCTTATTTAGTTTTCCTTTTTTAACTTGTTAGTAGGTAGTAGTAAGCTTGTTAATCGTAAGATTGTTTTATTAATAAAAGTACCTAGTAAAACTAATAATTAGTAAAATACATATTCCAATCATAATTTGGGTAATAAGTTTTTTAAACATGTTAGATTCTTTATTTATTGGGATTAGTAATTATTTCTCTACGAAGTAAGAGTTTCATATGTTCGTTATTGCGCCTACGCTTAGTGAGACCGCAATGTTCATTGATAAGCAGGCTAAAATTATAATCTTATTATGCAAGGCAATAATTACTTAAGCAATGAGAAACATCCTTAAAAAAATTATTTCCTACGGATTCCTAAATGGCGT
This sequence comes from Plemyria rubiginata, assembly GCA_963576535.1. Classification (NCBI taxonomy): domain Eukaryota; kingdom Metazoa; phylum Arthropoda; class Insecta; order Lepidoptera; family Geometridae; genus Plemyria; species Plemyria rubiginata. Next base: position 6,559,213 of record OY754917.1, on the reverse strand, counting down.
TAGCCGAGCCCGGAAACGAAAGTTTCCTTTCGTTCGAATAATCCGACACTGAGAACTTAATAAAATGCATTTCCTGTTTGAATCCGGCTCTACCACGGCTCACTACCGCCATCTAGGATGGGTTCTGAGAACAATTCATATTATACGATTCTCAGTCTGAAAACGTTAATTGAAAGTCTACAGATATTTGAGGATATGAGGATTTTTCATTCCTGACCCATGACCTTGAAAGATACCTCTCTGCTATGGGAACTAAGATCTAGACCCGTGGCACTTCCAGGTTAATTAGGGCAGGATTGACCAGAAATATATAGATTTAAGCTTCCTTAATCACAACCCAAGTACTACAGCATCCCGTAAATACAGGCATAGATCTATCTTACACACTAATACACACGGTATTAAAACACCACTACATAGTATAAAACAAAGTTGCTTCCCGCTGTATATCTGTCCGTCTGTCCCTTTGTATGCTTATTAGATCTGTAAAACTACGCAACGCATTTTGATGGGGCTTTTTTAATAGAGTAATTCAAGGGGAAGGGTTATATGAATAACACTTTTGCATTGCACCCTTGCAAAGACGAGGCGGGTTGCTAGTTGAGAATAAGATGTATATCTTCAATACGTGACCCGACCTCGGACCCTATTGTGCGTAGGACATGCGTTATCATCAAAAACCCGAGCGTCATTCATAAATATCTGTACATGTGCGTTCTTGTGATTGATATTGTAACATTTTCAATAATAATAAAATGACATTGTACTTAGGCCTGCAAATTCTAAAAAATAAGCTTACGAGATGACTCACTACATCATATTCACCATGCCTGGATGCAGATTTCCTGTTATTTCGAATTGCATCTATACTTCATAACCTATCCCACCAATAATAATAACGAACATTTATTTAGAAAAGGTGAATATTACTCAACAGCGTTGTAATAACAGCGCTGAATATACGGCTAAATAGATAAAACTTGAAATAAGCATAGTTCATGATCAGAACCAGGCTTTATCGTGATTTACAAATAAATGAAAACCTGAAATTAACATCTGTATACCTTAAGTGGATGGACGCAGGGCAATGCATCTTAGGGCAAGCGTGACTTACGATGCAATGCTTTGTTAAAGGTAATGGTTACCACAAACATCAGATGGGCTATCTGCTTGTTCCATCAGCAAGTTGTAGAAAAAAATAGAGCACGGCTCTGCAACGGCATACTTTTCCGATAGCTCGCAAGAGAAACCACATTTATTATTTATGTAAATCAATACAAAAGAAGAAGTAAGTGCATATGTTCACACATACCATGCTAAACATACAATTTGGTCTTGACCGTTGCAACCGGGAACATACCTACTTCAAAACACATTTTTTACTTCTACCTAGATTTTTATTTCACCCAGGGTGTGACCCATTATACGTAAATTAAAAGACGATATCATACCCAGGAGCATCTCATCAGCACACTAAGCCCATAAGACGCGGCAGGGACTAAACTGCATACCTTGTTTGCATTGTGTTTCTAGCTGCTGCAGAAGATCGTTGGCGAGCTCCGCCGGGCTGGGTTTGCTCTCGGGCGGCGACGGCGGGTACAGACTGGCTGACACGTCATCGTGGAAGCACAAGTCGCTCTTTGCAGCGCTGGGAAAGTTCTTGAACAGATCTGCGGACAAAATGTCAACCTTCACTTACACCGCACAGAATAATAGATTATTTTCAAGAATAGGTCAATATTGCACATATCAGTCACATAATAAATTCCGCACTAACGCTGTTTATTGGATGAGATTACCGCACCGGACAAAATGGCTAAAAACACCAAAGAGAAATAAAAAATATTAAGTCTGGAACCGATGCAGTCTGAACTCGAACAGTTAGCCTTTTAAGCCACGATGAAGGGACTTTAATATCACGTGGGAGTAAACTCCAAAATATTTCCGTTGTATTTTTTAATTGAAGAAACGATTATGATAAAACGAAATTAAAAACACACTGACGAGGAATTAAATGTTATAATTAAATAGCAAAATTATAAAGAAAGTTAACATAATTAATTTCTGAGAATATAAATAAAATCTTACTATGTAATAAGGCCAACTGGAAATCTCTACACATGTCACACATGCCATTATTTTGATAACAACACATTTTCGCACAAAAATAATTTTTAAAACGTAGGCAAATAATACTGTAATAATTAAATGAAATAATAATCGCGATTCGCTAGAATATATCGGAGAAGCTTCAAGGTAAGGAGCTTAGATAAGTAATGGACAAAATACAGCGTTGAGTCTGAAGACATCGATATTTATATGAACGATAACTGTCACACGATATTACGTCAAAGAAACGCCCAGATGTCGTGCTGCTAAATCTTATTTGATAATGTCACAACAATTATTTTTCGTTGTTTCTATAATATATTAAATGAAGTTTCAGATAAGCAATAGTTATGTAGTAGTTGTGTCTTTAGTGGAGTATATTTTTTCAACAGGCTGGGCCAAATAACGTGAATAATTCAAAAGTATACATTTAGCGATTTAATTATTTTTGTTAAATAAATAACCACAGTGTTTAAATTCTTTAATTGCGTTATATTAGATGATCTCACCTAAGACCAACCTTCACCCATTTGATAACCAGATGAAAATTATATTTTAACAAATAAAGTATGTTTGTGAACGTGTACAAACAGGCTTACTGTAAAAAAAAACATGCATTGCCTAAAAGGCAGTTACGTATAGTAACGTGCCGTACGATACACTCGCATACAGATGTTAAGCCTCCTGTGCCTGTGATTTTACCACACTTTTCAGACCGAAATAAAGCAAGGCCGCATGTCGCCGTGGTAGTACTTCCCCGGACGACTCATACTCAAAGAGCTTAAAATATTAAAATACTCAGTATCAAGAGTATAGGCGCTGGTGCGATTACAGGCAAATCGAACTTCACCTCTATATGCACCGTTGCAACCGCCCGTTTTTGAAAGATCGATCAAAGCTAATTGGTTGTCAAGTAACTTGCTATATCTAATTTGAAGTAAACTCTTTCAAGAAAAAACCGACTTCAAATACTGACTCAAATTTAAATAGGGACACATGACAAGCACCAGCTTTCGCTTAAATAAAATTTCTCTCTCTCAGTACTCAGTTATGAAACAAACAAAAAAACAGTCGAATTGAGAACCTCCTCCATTTTTTAGAAATCGGTTAAAAAGCTGAAACAGCAGGTGACTTGACAGGCGATTAGCTTTGATCGAGCTTTCTGAAACTAACGGTCAGTATATCTGATTGAAAACCTTAGTGGTTAGACTAACCTAATTAAGGCTTTATGCTGTTATAGGCGATATGACTGCTTTACATTCGATTTCATCTCTCCTTATTCCATAACTTTAATATAAATAAAATTCAGGAGCTTGAATTATTTTATCTGTTTGGACTTCTTCAGAGTGCAGGCGGGATGTGAGTAGACTAGTTTATAAAAATAATGCAATATAATGCTGCAAAACAATATAACACTAGTGGCTCTGGGAGCTGTAGACCTCGCGAGCATACTAAAAGTGAGCTATTTGAGGAATGTAATGTGCAAGTGCATTTTCCGTTTTGTGATTATTTTGATCTTTTTGATTTTTTTTGCATCATCTTGTGTAGAATGTAGGTCCTTTGTGTTTCTCTCAAATTTGATTGAAAACCATCGATTGTTTGATGAGCTACCCTGTTCATCATGCTGAAGATCCTTATCAGATCTTCGCCAAACTTTTATGAGACCAACTTATAGTTACTACCTTTCAATTAAAAAAAGAATAATCGAAATCGGATCTCATTTGGTGGAGATATCCAGTATATCAAATAGCCCCCTTTTTGCCCTTTTTTGGGGGAAGTACCCCTCCAATCAAAAATCCCCGACGACAAAAAAAAATCTAATAAGTCATATAGCCTGTGTACCAAGTTTCGTCCAGATCGGTTGAAAAATGCGACCTGTAGAGGAGAACAGACAGACAGACAGACATCCGGACAAACGCATTTTTGGCCAATGTGGAAACTGACTCTTCGCTCGCTTCGCTCGCTCGGTCAATAACAGGTAGGTAATTAAAACTGTTAATGTTATGTGATATAATGTATGATGAGTTAAAAAAATACATAGTTTAATAGTTTGAATGCTTTGGTAATACAATTTATATTATGTTTACACCAGATATAAGAGCACCAGTGGTCTAGTGGGAGTGATCCCACCTTCTGTACACAAGGTCGTAGGTCCGAATCCGGTCGTGCATCAATAGATTTTTCTTATAGTAAAATTTATATGCGCAATGCCAGTGCTCTCAAACGGTGAAGGAAAACATCGTGAGGAAACCAGTTATTATTCTAACAGTGGCGATGGGCTTGGGCCCTATCACGTATGCAATACTAACTACTACAAAATGTAGGCTTATGACAAATGTAATGTTTGGTTAGACATCCCTCTGACTACCCCCCCCTTAGACGTCATGGAAAGGGATCTGAGGGGATATCTACCGTGCCTGGGGATCAAAGTGGTGAAGCTGTTTCAGTTTTTCAAAGAACATCGTTAGACCTCAGTTTTGGACAAGCCACAAGTCATTGCAGTTCAAAAGGGTTGTATAACCTTCTCTTCACAATAAATAATATACTGCACAAACAAGATATTATAAAATTAAATGTCACAACAGAATATTATTTTCATTGGATACAAGATAACTAGTGGAAATAATAGAGATAGGCAATTGAAAACATGACCAGAGGCCAGTTACTTGAAACAAATAAATATGTTTTTAGAAGAGCACTTCTTGACGTCATCACTGTGCATGCATAGTGATTATCAGGACACACCCACGTTTTCGGCATAGCAACCTGAATTTTTTGTAAATAAAAGCTTGATAACGCAATATCAATGTTTGAACTGAGTGATAGTTAAAAATATTCCATCTCAATTTATCAAGCTTCAACAAAAAATACCTAATAGAAAACGACCTAAACGAGATAAATGAGAATCAACATGACGATTTTCAAATCTATACTTCAAAAATAATATAACCTTAGATTTTGATCAAAGACGATAACAAAAATCTTTATAAGCTTATCCTTGAAGGTTTTGGTATGGAGTCCCACTTATAAACACGTCATCACTACATAGTATAAAATAAAGTCGCTTTCTCTGTCCCTATATCCCCATGTCCCTATGTCCCTATGTATGCTTAAATCTTTAAAACTACGCAACGGATTTTGATGCGGTTTTTTTAATAGATAGAGTGATTCAAGAGGAAGGTTTATATGTATACGTGTATACATATAACCGTGTGTACATGCATGATATGTGCACCCGTGCGAAGCAGGGGCGCGCGGGCGGATCGCTAGTTTTTTATATAATTGCTTATGATAGTGGCCATAGAAATACGAACGCCACGTTCGTACGTGTCGTTGACGTTTAGTACAAGTAAATAGTAGATTGTATCATAAGGGAGCGAAATCATATTTTTACGGCGAGGACGCTTTTTTGGATCCAGAGCGAAGTGAACGATTCTAGATTATAATCCCGAGCTTAGCGGGGGATTCTTTAGTAGAATCCTGAACGTAGCGAGGGATTCAAAGTACGTCGCCCCAGCCAAAATAGTAGATTGTATTATGAGGGAGCGAAATCATATTTTTACGGCGAGGGCGCTTTTTTGAATCCAGAGTGAAGTGAAGGATTCTAGAGTAGAATCCCAAGCTTAGCGAGGGATTCTTTAGTAGAATCCTGAACGTAGCGAGGGATTCAAAGTACGTCGCCCGAGCCAAAAATTTATTTTGCTCCCGAGTGGTACACTCTACTTTTCATCACCCACTATGAGAAAATAAAAGGCACCTCATATTTTATTAGTTTTGGCTAAGTACTAGAAGGAGGCCAAAAACACAGATTCTGAAAAATTATTGGCGCCTCTTGCATTTCTCCATTGAATAAAATTACCATAGGCTTTCTTATATTTCTCCCGGGACTTTGCAGGTAATATATTATCCCAAGGGATTTGATTGTATTCAAATTCTTGTATTATCCATCACATTTCTTGCGTCAGTTCTAATACTTTCAGGAGTTGATTCTATACTTTCACTGTCACTTGAAGAACTGATTTTTCAAAACAAAACCATGAATTTCTAACACTCCGTGAAAATTTACGAAAACCGTATTTCGCGCGTTTTTCAATTTAATTCATTTTTTTTTTACTAAGCCGGCATGGCGGTCTATGGTCGTACCAGCCAGTCTTTATTCAAACAATATTTGCGTTCGATTTCTTTGGCGCTGAACACTGAAGATGTTCCCAATTCAAAAAGTGCGCGGGAAAGTTAATTCCGGCGCACTTATTTAAATAGGAAAAAGGCATCGGCTACGTCGTGGTACGGGACCGTATTTATAAATCTATTAGAATGAAAGGTTATGATTTGAAATATGGAAAAAATATGTACAGAAACGAAAAAAAATTGGTAAATAATATCTGTTTAATCTTGAAAACGTTTTCATTGTCTAGTCTTAAATATTTTCATTAACTGTGTAAGCAATTAATTGTATAAACTTGCACAAGATATGTTTGTTGCACAAAACTATTTAGGCACCATGCACGATGTATAAAATAATGCACGTGGATTGTTTGGCGGTGTCGACACGTGGCATCGAAGTACCCAATGGAAATAAGCACGAATGAGAATAGGATAAGGCCATATTGAGATCCAGTTGACCTAGCTGAGTTATCAGCGAGCATGAGTCGGGTCCGTGGGGGGTACCTACGGCTGCGAATAACGCACGAACTGATTATTTGTGTAGTGTCAAACGGTTATCTCTATTGCGATAATTTCCAGGACGCAGCTCTTAAATCCGATCCGTTATGTCGCATGTTACACAGACATAGTTAAGCTACTCTTGTCAATTCCCAAATTTGAAACGTTTGAATAGTAGGAGATCGTTTGTTTGTCAGATCAGAAACTTATCTGCTGAAAAACAAAATCAAGCGTCATCAGCAAAATTATCAAAACAATCCTTCAAACAAATAAGTATTAACAAAGTAAACTTATCACAAGTGTTGAACAAAATATTATTATATACAAGTTTCCTTCTTTCAGGGCATAATACAACAATCATCATCGTCTTCCTTGATGAGGGAGGCCTATGTTCAGACGCAAGGAAACGAGACATCTATACATGGACATATCACCCACCCGCTCCAAGAGCTTTGCTTCAATTATTAGATGGTATCTGTAAATTTAGAACTAGGTTTAAGTAAATAAATAAGTAAAATGTCGCGGACATCAAAAGGAACAGGAATTAAGCACAGACTGACACCCATAATCAAACTGTGACTTTTTCATTGCTATAACTCACTAGTGAGTTATAGATTTTTTTTAATTTTATTGGCTAAGTTGTTTTGTTCCTAAAAAAATTTTTATTCAAAAAAGATCGTATTCAATAGAACAAATAAATTAATGTTCCTATTGCTTGCTCATTTCATGCAACTTCTTATTTAAATAGATAATTTTAACTCGTACGTGTTTAATAAGTAAAACATTCACTCAAATATAACTTTTGTTTTCTCTGTAATAAAAGAAAACTCAAATTCCCCATTTTGTACGTGGCAGAATAGGCGCAAACCCTATGCGCGGAAAATAAAAAAGTCAATCCCTCATCCCTTTAGTCTGTGGCCGATCGCAATGCACGCGCGTAGGAAAACTGATTAATTTTTCCCGCCGTAGCGAAATATTTTTCACAACTCGTTTTCACTGTTGAAAATTTTGTTATTTATTAATTAAAATGTCTACAAGTACTAGTTAAGAAGAAAATGATTTATGTTGTACACCGCCCGATATAAGATGTGAAGCCCTTAACGTTATGGAAACTTTACTACCTGAAAATTCCAAGGAAAAATATCTGTTCTGTGAGTTTTTATTGTTATTTTATTCACAAGTGTGTTGACAAACGTCGTATGATACACGTGTGTATTGCTGATTACCGTCCTCGGCTCTCTTAAGACCTTCGCCTACGGCTCGGGTCTCAATGGCGCCTCGGCGGTAATCACCAATGTAACACACTAGTACCATGTACCAATGTACTACATATTATGGTCGTCTATTTTTCCGCACACCTATAATATTGAGTTTTTTTAAGAGAAGAGTACAAATGTACTTCTAAATAAGCGTGCTACACCGTCGACCACATCTCGTAATATAAAAGGAAGGATGTTATTTCAAAAACCAGATCGACCGATCTCGTGTGAACTGCCCCCTAGGTTCCCAGCAATCTTTACCATACAAGTCGTATTTCCATTTGGTAGATGTTCTGCGTTTTACCTTCGGTATGTGGTCTTTAATTGTTAACCATATCCATCTAGTTAAAATCTAGTTTAAGAGTCGCCTTATAAAATAATATTAAGAAAACTAAATGGTGGTTTACTTGACAAACCAACATAGCATTACACATTCTTAGGATCTTGCTTGGTCCTTACTACTACTTACAAATCTACATTTTTACTACATGGTACTTACTACATTTTTGACTGACAGAGATGACGGATGATAGAGGGAAATGGAGAGAAAGAACCTGTTGTGCCGACCCCTCATGAAGTGGGATATGGGCTGGAAGAAGAAGCAACTACTATTTCTTCTTAAAATTAAAAAACGTAGTAAAATTAATAATCAATCAAGATATACGAGTATGTATAGGTTACTAATACACTAGCCAGTATTACAAAAAGTCATAGAATCGAGCGATCACTCACGTCTAATCTGAGGCTGGCATGTTTAATATAGCTGTAGTGTAGGAACGCTAGCCTTAGTGGAAAAAACGCACTTGAGGTCCAAGAAACAGCGGGATAAATTGTAGAATGTCTTACTGAAGATCAGCAGAACCTAAAACGAGAATCTGTTATGGGACTTCAAATGGTCCATCCAATAGCTTTAGATCCAATAGTTTACCAGTTTCCTTCTTACCTAGATTCATTGACACAGATTGTATATGAAATGGAAATAGTGAGGTATAAAAAATAAATCAATAATCTCCCCAGGAAATTGATTTGTTTTGATCAAAAAATTATTGTTTTTCCAAAGTAATTCTTGTGTTTTCAATATACCTACGTTGTGCCATCTAGCGGTAGACGAGTCAAATAATCTAGACGTATCGTGTCAAACCAAGTTCAAGCTAACAGAACTGGCGAGCATCACCACTATAGGTAAGAAGAAATTATATTTTAAGTTGTTTTAATGGTTTATGTTGTTTTTTATATAAATTTCAGGACTGACCATTGAACTTGGAAACCATTTAGATCTCACTTCTGCTGTCGTTGAAGTCAACAACCAAGGCATCCATCATAATATTGAACTAGGCTCGCATTTCACATTTATGTTTTTAATGGGATTGCTAGCATTCAGCCACTGATGATATTACTTTCTTGTTAATGTTATAATTGAAATTCTGATTTTATATTATTATAATATTAGTGATAACCATCAAAGTACAAGACATGCCAGTTTTAAATGAATTTAAAAAATATGCCTTACCAATTTTTCATGACTGAAAAAAATTCGGAATATTTTTCCAAAAAAATAATTTCCATATGGCGTCCTTGATTGCGGGAGTGAGTAATAATACATAAAGAATTACCGAGTCATTAGAAAAAAAACTGAAACAACTTCACGACTTTGATCCCCAGGCACGGTCGATATCCACTGAGAACTGTGGGTAACAAGAACGAACTACAGATTCTTTGAGAACGTATACCTAAGGGTCCAAGATGTGGGTATGTGTCCAAATATTACATTTTTGGCACCCACAATTAGAATAAAAAAAACTTTATTTTCCAATCAACGCCTACGCTACTTGAATCGATTGGAAACATTTATTTTTTCTTTTTAGAAGATTTCTTATTCTTGAAGTAATTCAGGGATTGTCAGCAAGATATTGCCCAATTCATTACCTAATTGGGCAATATCTAAATTAAATAAACAGCTAAAAGTTTAATCGATCAAATAATGTTCGAGAAATGAGATGCGTTTCTTATCAGTATTTAGAGGAGTTCCAATCAATTCCGCCGGTGATGGGCGGTTCTAGGCAGTGTCGGCAGATAACCTTATTCAAATTTATTTTGACCTGGCTAAATCGATTAGATAGTACATAACTAAGAGTGGTGTGCACCAAATCTTCAGTTAACGTAAGTGTCAATGTAAACTATAACAATAACGAACATCACTAACAGTTACATTTACCAAAATGGGTTGCACCATCAAAATTACCTTGTCAAATGTATAGTTAAAAATAGAACACATACAAAAAAAAACGTAAATTACCTTGTCAAATGTATAGTTAAAAATAGAACACATACAAAAAAAACGTAAAATAATTATATTATTACAAAAAATGTCTGAAGATTGTTAACCAGCGAAAATCGAGCAGTAACGGTTAACGTTAAATCATGACGTCAATTAACAACTCTTGAATGGTGCAACAAATTTTAAACAAAAACTGACTGACAAATAGTTAGTTAGATTTGACGGTAACGTTAGATGGTGCAACTCACCCTTTGTCCGCATAGAGGCGTCATAGACGAAGTAATTATCTACACTTGTGCTCATGGGTACTCAGGCTATCAACACAGCGGAAAAGCGCATAAGCGTCATACGATAACAATCAATTTTGTTAAAGTATGGGTTTTGGGTTATCTATCAGACTTTTTTTTATCAGACCTTTTTTATTGATGTTTTCAGATTTACATACTACATTCCACACAATGACTTTCCACGCAACACTTCCAAAATAGTGTGGAAAGAAGAGAGATTTCAGAAAGTAGTATAAGTGTGCATCAAGGCTCGAAGCGGTAAATTGACTGACGCGACATGAGAATGCTTTGACAAATCACTAAATTTAATTTTAATTAAGAATTGATATTTTATTTTTAATTGTTATTATTATATTTTTTTGCAATTCAAATATTTGTTAGATTAAGTAAAATTTCATCATTCTTCATATTTTATTATTGTTTTGTTTCATTTTCTGTGATTTTAATCTTATAATTTTATCAATATAAGTGATCAATATGCGGTAACCGTTATAATTAAATTAAAAACAACGAACATGTTGCATAAAAAAATACAATTAATACCTCTACATTAGGTACTCTTCGAAGTGATTGCTGAGATGACGGCTAATAGAGGAGAGATAAAAGAAAAACTTGTTCAGCCGACCCCACTTGAAGTGAAATAAGGCCAAGAAAATGATGATGATGAAATACAAATATAAAATATTCTTTTTTGTCTGGGCAGTCTGGTTAAAGTAAGAATACGCACCGTCGGCGTCGTCATTAAAGATGTCAATGTCGAGCAGCATGAAGCACTCTTCATTAGTGAGGATTCCGCCGGCCGAAGCCGACGAACTGGCCAACTGACTTGCACTCATGTTTGGAGGGATTTTCACTCTGGAAATTATACATTTTTATTCATTAGTATTGCCTTATAATATGATAATAATCATAATCAATCATTCATTGTTCCATGTTGTTAAAATAGTTCTTCAAGGGCAAAAAAAAACATCCAGGACATGAGCCTTGTTGGTTCAGTAAAATGGTTAGTAGGTAAGCCTTCAGGCTAATTACAGTTTGGTTCAACTATACAGCAGGTAGGTTAGTTTAAGAGTAGAGCTCCTTGTGAAGGGTCGTCAAGGGAAGTACTGCCATGCCTTTTTCAGCCGCCAAGAAGCATTGCTGTGTTTCGGTTTGAAGTGTGGTGGCCGGTAAAATTACAGGCATATGAGGCTTAACAACTGTATGCCTCAGGTTGATGGACGCAGCCTAGAGCATCGTAGGGCACATTCCTATCGTGCATGACTTACGAGGCAATGCTTTGTTATAAGTGATGGTATGGTGAGTTGTGTAAATAAGGTAATTGCTTGCCTCTATGTTGTTACCGCCCCCAGCACTCGTGGTGGTATCACCACAGCCATACGGCTGCACATGCCACGATGTGCCAGCCGCACGTCAAAGAGCGTCAAAGAATGTGACTTGGATGGGTACATACGCTATTCGGCTTTATATAACACTACCTATCGTTTAGAGTAGACTAAGAAACCAAACAGGTAAAGCCCATTCATCTTACCTAACCAATAATAATAAAGGCCCTTACTCCGATTTTCAGTTGTTTTTTCGTAGGTCGTAGGTTTCGTCGTTTTTACCTAGGGTAATTTACGAATTATGAAAGCAGACTTACCACAGACTGAAGTACAAATCCAGGGAGGTCCAATGATGATGATGGTGGTGACTTTTGTTGGTGTCGAAGGACAGGGCTGTCCGGTAAGGGCGCCATGGTGGCACTGAAATGATAACAACACAAAACTATTTTAGTCCGTGTTATTTATTATTAATAATAAATAAATACCTATCGGTGGTATTTGGTGGACTCCACACAGCACTTATATCCATCCCCAAACCAAGCCAATGCTTGTGATGTAGGAACCAGCTATGTATGTAATACTTAAATATTTTTTTTTGTAAAAACTTACCTAGGTACTAAAATTAATAATTACACCCAGACAGAGAACAAAAATCTAGGTATGTTCATCACACAAATGTTTCTTCTCGGTGGGGATCGAACCCACGGCCTACGGAGCAGAAGGCGGCCTACTACCAACTAGGTTGTGAAGTCTGTTATCAAAACGCTGACAACCGCTGCTGGGGTAGGTAGGCTTCTCGCTCACAAATTTCAACATTTTCGATGATGTACCTAAAAACGATGAATGTACTAAGTTATTACGAAAAATAGCAAATAATAAAGATACAGAATATAATTATTACTAAGCTTAAAGCTAAAATAAAATTTTGATTTAAAGAACTATCTATGACTACCAAAAACATTGTTTTGCTAGTTAATGGTGGTAGGTAGGTGCTTTTTACGTTAGTTCTACCAATGAGGAAGTTTATTCGCATTTTTATTACAGACGTGACGCGGCATGATGAATCACCCATACCTAATTTGTATTATGGTATTACGGCCTTTGCACATTATCTTATGTAGACATTTACTTATGTCTTATAAGACGGTGGGCTTCTTAGAGACGTTTTCAGTCGCTTGATTTTTTTATGAGACCATAATATTATTACATGAACTTTTAGGCGATAAGACGCCGACAAAGAACTTTTGTCTTGTGTGGTGTGGGTGTCTTATAATGTGCAAAAGGCCTTACAAACACTGCGAGCGCAACTCTTGTCTTCTGATGAATTTTTGTATTCAATTTGTGTTCACAATGCTATGCTCTCAAACGTTGAAAGTATATCGTAGTAAGTATCGTGAGGGAATCCGAGGCATAATCAGCTCTTTACAATTATACCTTCCCTGTATGTATTGGGTCGACAAAGCTGTGATAGATAATGCTATCCAGCCAGATATCGGGATTGAGAATGTAGGTAGGTATCCAGTCTAAGTCTAAATACAAAATCCTACTTATTTTCATCAAATGAGTACCTAGTAGTAGTTAGTAGAAGTAATTCAAAACTTAATAGTACCTATCTATGCAAAATTTTCTTGAAGATAGAAATTGCCTACATTCATTCTTCTTCTTATTTTCGTGTCACTAGTTTCTTTCGAAACAGTGTGGTCAAAGGATTGTAAGTGCGCCTCAAGAGGCTCTTTTCGAGCACTTGACACATGTTATAGAATTTATTAGTGTATACAACATGCCGGTTTCGTCACGATATTTTCCTTCACCGTTCGAGAGTACTGGCATTGTGTCACATAATTTTTTAAACAGAAAAATCCTTGGTACAAATCGGTTTTGAACCCACGACCTTGGGATCGGAGGCGGGGCTGCTGCCACTAGACCACCAGCGCTCTCATTCACACTCTATCAGTCTCTACCAGTGCTCTATCTTCATTAGGGGTCTGAAACACCAAGCAAAATATATGAAATAAATTTTAATTTAAATCAATTTTTAATTGGAATCAATTTAGTTGATTGTAATTTTTTTTTTAATGTTTGACTATTGTCACCCCATTAAGTACCTCTACACTTTTAAACTTAAATATATATAAACTAGTAGCGCCCTGCGGTTTCACCCGCGTAGTTTTAAATCCCGGTATTCCCACGGGTAAAACGAGGCCTGTGTGTTATTCCCGACTACCTGTATCTCTGAGCGAATTTTCACCAAAATCCGTTCATCAGTTCTGGAGTTATAGAGTAACAAACATCCATCCATACATCTATCCATCCATAATTAAAAACTTTCGCATTTATAATATTAGTAGGTAAGTAGTAGGATAATCATAAAAGTGTGTATTTGTATTCTATTTTTTATATAATCTCTTTAACTGTAGTCACATTTTTCGATTCTTTCATCATTCTCTTGTCCTAATCATTACTATTCATATCCAAGTAAAATCTATTTTTAAAACGAAACACACTGCAAGATAGTCATTCAAGTAATAAAAGAAGTGTGACTTAAAAAATGCACACAGTTTATCAGCTACGCTAGGCATTAAATACATTTGTTACAGTTGAAGGACTGTTACAAAATATGCATTGAAATGTGACACCAGGCAGTTTGATAATAAAAAAACGTGTTTAAAAAGTGGGTAATCAGCTGCTGGCCATGTTATGTTGTAATAAGTAATATGTGAGTGTCTCAAGCTGGATAATCGGACATTACACAACTGAGATTTTTTCACAAAGTCAAACACTCTTGCTTGAGCAATGAAAATACCTAAATCTAGCTAGAGATGTGTCAACTTGAGTTAACATGAGTGTCAAAAGTAAAAAGTAATTAGTAAAGGCCGCTCCACAGCTCCTTTTCTCACGTTCTCCCGAGATAATCGCGCGAATGTGGAGCAGGCTTTAAAAATCATACAATGAGTTTCTTCCTGCTAACTTGAGTTATACAACTTAAGTTCAACTCGAGTTACCTGAATTTCAACTCGCGTTAACTGGAGTCTGCATTTATCTTGAGTTGGCACATCTCTGCCTAAGTCATTTAAGATACAAATATTAATAGTAATTCTCAAGCAAGATTATGACGGCATCTTAATTTTTAGAACAACACTGGTGTCGATTCTGTTGTTGCATTATCCTAAACTAATTTAGGTTAGGTTTAGGTTCTGACAGCTCTAAAATTATAGCCATCTTTGTTGTTTCGTTGTTTTAGAAAAGGATGGCAATATTTTTAGGGCTGTCAAAATAGGATAAGTTAGGGAAATTAAACAACAGAATTGGTACCATTGACCAACTATGCCAGGAATCACCTACTTCAGGCACCAGTGAAGTACTACACTCTTGCAGTAAAGGTTATTAACTTGTTTTTTTAATTCATATTTTCATAAGTATTATATACCTAAGACACAACATGGAATTGATGCTCTCCAAGATCAATGTTCTGGCAAATAACACTACAATAACATCTAATTCATGGTGCTTGAATGAGATTGTGCATTCATCATCATCATTATCAACCTATGTTGTTTTGGGAGAGAACTAGGTATGTGGCTCTCCCAATATATGCCACTGAGCCCGGTCTTATCATACAATAACATAAATGACAGTGAAAAAGTTAAGAAATGACCAAGACACATTGATGCATAGGTATTTTTGTTTCAATAAAATAGCATTGTTTACTTTTTTATAAACAACAATCAACAAGATAATTTTGATAGTAAATATTGTACAACCTCTCAATATACCTAGTTTATGAGTTCAAAAATACTTCTACTTTCCTCTAAACGTAATTATCGTCAATAATTGAAATTAATTTGGAAGTATTAACTTTACGCGTTACCTACCTACCTACCTACACGCTATGATTGCGTGAAAGGCATGAGCAAAGCGTATTCTGATTTTAATGCTAAGTATGTGGCGTCTACGTCGTTTCGCAACCTAAATCATTGGCAATCATTGGGACTCCCACCAGCAGCTATGGTGAAAGCAAGTTGCTTTCAGGACAGGTATGTCAGTAGTATGTTATGGTGTAATTTAGGTTTAACTTGACATTGCTTGGACAATATTTAGCATCTTACATCACTGAGATAAATTAAAGAATGGTTAATTTCTGCGAACTACATAGTGCGTGAGCATTACCAATACGCTTGAAATGTGATATCATTATATGAGCTTTTTGGGATGGAAAACTAAAAAAGTACTTACAACATTTTTAAATCGTGTGTACGGCACACGCAGGTGTGCAGTTTGGTTACTAGTAACCCATCGCGAATGTGATGAAAGCACGGAAAAAACAAAATACACGTCTTTTAACTTCGAACCATTGATGAGTAATAGGAAGGAGGGAGGAGGGAGGAGACAGGAGACGCAACGCAGTGTTGCCAATGAAAATTTTTATGTGTACATGAAGTGAAAAAACCGTGTTTCTAAGGGATTGAAAGGTGGGCCGTAGCACTGCATAAAACAAAAGGAAAAAAATTAAATATACGTTTTTAACATTAAAACCCTTAAAACGGTTAAACTATAGCTACCCTGGTACCTGAGTTGAGGGTTGGGGATAGGGGGAAAGCATGTGGGGGTAGATGGCAAGTCTTTCCCTATAGTTCTTTTTTCTAGGAAATGAAAAAAAAATTCCAAAAAATTTCCTTCAAATTTATTCACTTTAAAAAAAAAAATAACCCTAACCTAATGAGAATTCCTTCCCTTGAGTCTTTTTGTCATAGAGATGAAATATTACTACCAATTTTTTTCATATAAAAAAAAACCCTAACCTAACTAGTAACTTACCTGAAAAATTATATTATTTTTTTTCATTTCCTAGAAAAAAGGACTCAAGGGGAAGACTTGCCATCTACCCCCACTTGCATCCCCCCTATCCCCAACCCTCAACTCAGGTACAAGGATTGCTATAGCCAACCCCTTAAAACAGCGACATTTGGGTAATGTTTTCTCCATTTCTTTAAAAAGCTTATGCAAAATTGGTGGTGGGTTCTCTGCAATAATTTTGCTGTTGTTACTTTTCGACATTATAGAGCCGTTCCTCTCGAATTTCCTCCTGTCAAACAATATTTGGGTGAGTGGGACGGTACCATGGTCAAAGGATACGGTCAGTAGTGGTATTTTATTCCCCAGTAATTTGATCAAGTATGAAAAATACCCAAGTAGAAAGCAAATAAATTAGACTACTTGATTAGACCAAACTCAAATTTTTAAGAGCCTCCATTTTCGTAAAAATTATAAAAATGTTTTGAGGGAGAAAAACATGTAAAGAAGCCAGCACGGCAACACTAATAACAAAAAAACATTCACTGTCAGGATGACTTGACATTCTCGTTACTTCAAAGTGATGTGACAACTCGGAATAAACCAAGGAATTTGAATACAAGTAATAAACACCAACTCAAAAGTCAAAATATTTATGAGATCACGTCAGTGGCAGAACAACAAAACACACGAAGCACCACGAAATTACGAACAACGCGAAACGAAGTCGAAACACCGTGTGATTTTCAAATCAAGCAAAAAAAATCAACTCTCGCTATTTCAATTCAACGTATTGAATTTGTTCCACGACACTAAAAATTATTCCTACTTTATGCTCCAAGTTAGAGTGAGACATAAACTCTAAAACGTAAGGCACTATCTCTTTCATACGGTGCGTTCCAGGGTATTCGCGTCACGATGTTTGCAAAATACTTTTTATAAAGGGTTGCCAGGCCTTCTTTAATGTTGCAAGAACATCTTGGTTCTACTTATGTTTAAAAAAAAACGGAGGGTTCTAGATTTTTTTTAATATCCGTAATATTATTTGAATAATATGCTATTTCACTAAAATAGCACACAGTCTTGCTTCAAGCTCAAGTTTATTTTTATACCAACCTCCATGAAAAATTTGAACAACTCCTTTCATGCATCGGAGTAACTCTTCGTACAAAACAACCCGTGAATTAATTAATTACCGTAGAATTAGCAAAAAGCCGTAGATTCTGATACGGCCACAAGGATGCGGGCCGTGTAGGCCGTAGATCTTGTGATTCTTTGGCCAGAAAGCCGTGGAACACGGCAATTGCCATAGCATTGGCAACACTGGGGAGACGGGTGAACTGGGGGAAGTGAAGGGGCGGGCGGAGAGGAAACAAGCGAGGACGAGACGCGGGAAAAAGTTAGGGTTGCCGTACTAAAAATGTATGGAAGGTATTATATCTACCGACTTTTTTTTTCTCACAAATCCGGTATTTACTGTCAAAACTGACATTTCATATTGTCAAATAACAAACTGCTTGCTTTTGATTGCTAGGAAGTTATTCGTCGAGCTCCCTCCCTCCCTCCTCTCCCGAGTCCTCCCTCTATTCCAATCGGCAGCATAAAGGCCCATTTACATGATGCCATTTTCTTGTACGTACAAGAGCAATAATTGAATGCAATAAATGAAGCGCAATAATGACCTTCGACAATTGCAAGCAACTGTTTACACGCGGATACTAGTAAAAAAGTTGAATGCAATTATTGAATGCAAATCTTGACAAGAAATAATTGCAGCTGTCTTTTGTTTACACTAATACGATAATGTTTAGGAGGTTATTGCTTTCAAGTCTTGCTTTGTCTAAACACAGACTTGTATTGCTCGTATTGCGTTGGCGAATTTTAGAATTCGGTTCTGCTGATTTAATAAAGTTTATTGAGATTTATCGGATACCTACACAATGAAAATTTTAATTACAAGAACCGTGATGCACGTAATGCTGCACTAGCAGCATTTAATCGTGTAAATGGGCCTTAAGCCTAGTTTGCCGTCCTAGGATTTCTAGGCCTGCTCAGCCTGGCGGTAAATCCGCCACTGCGTCCGAGACTAAATGATGATCTACCCCTGATGTAGATAGGTAGGTACCTACCTAGGTATTTCTTCGCCCATCATCAACTAGTTCAGCAAAATCGAAAACATAAGTAGGTAACAAGCTTCAGAAATACCTAAGTAGCATTATACATGTACAAACATTAAATTTTGACGACCTCTGTGGCGCAGCGGGCGAGAGTCTGCCTGCGACGCAAGAGGTTGCGGGTTCGATTCCCGCCTTGGAACAAATTTGTGTACGATCTGCAGAAATTTGTTCCGATGGTCTGGGTGTTTTTTATGTATAATAAAAAATATCTATCTATATAAGTATATAATGTATTAAATATATCAGTTATCTAGTACCCATAACACAAGCTTTGTATAGCTTACTTTGGGGCTAGATAGTGCTGTGTGGATTGTCCAGCATTATTTATTTATTTATTTAATTGCGAAAATGTACTACGTAGGTACCTACTTACTGAAATTTCGTAGCTAGTAAAAAGTACCTAAATATCACGGAACAGAGAAAACCCATAAATATCTAGATAGGTAGGTAGTTATCTAAAATCTGGTCGCGGGGCAGGGAGAATTGTGTAGGTAGGTATGTACCTACCTACACAATTCTCCAATATGACATTCATAAGGTATGGTTGCAGAATGGCGCGGCGGCGGTCATTGCATCAGTAGGTACGAGTGTGACGCATTCGCTGTAGTGACAGAGATAGAGCTACTATCAACTGAAGGCTGGTCGAAATGGAACTATCTGGTATTCTGTAACTCATCATAATATTATTCCTACCGACATTCTAGATCATCATCATCATTTCCACATACTAACTATGTTGAATTCTATGTATCTCTCAAAGTTAATGCAGTAAAGATTTATACCGCCATAATAAATGTTTGCTAAAGTGCATTAAATAAAATGTCATCATTTTATAATAATTTCTTGACAATGCATGCAAAAAACATTATTTAGATATCAATTAGTTATGAAATTATGCTCACATTTTTGTTTTACGAATCAGAAAGTTTTAAATGTGAAATAAGACCAAATGAAAGTTGAAAAAAGTCGGTGGAAATAGGCGCTCCGAAAATGTATACAAGCTAAGTTTAACGCCATCTATCAGAAGAATCGAAAGAATTGTTAAATTCTTGCTTGTCTTTCTTTTCCTTTCACACATTCTACTAGAGATGGTACTGTAACAAAATTAAGGTTAAAACATATTTAGCTTTTTATAATGGAATAATGGTGCCAATTCTGTTGTTTAATTTTCCTAATTCAACCTAATTTGACAGGACTAAAAATATTGACATCCCTTTTTAAAACACCGAAACAACAAGGACGGCCATAATTTTAGAGCTGTCAGATTAGGGTAATTTAGGATATTGCAACATTTGCAACAACAGAATCGACATCAGTATGTACTGTATGTAGCACTAGTTCACCAAGGTAGCGGTTTTTTAAACAAAATCAAAGGATGGTATGTACATGCTGTGTTGTGTTGATAAAACTTTTTAATACAAATAAATTATTTATACTTAAGAAAATCTCATGCTGTAACACTCTAGATTGGCCAAGTTGATTACTGCGACTGTTTGAGATTCGCAGAAATCAGGAACACACACTAATCTCACTTGCTGACCATCCTCTCCTAAAACAAATAAAGAGTTGATTTAAAATTTGTAATCAATATCATTTGTAGACTAGATTTTGTAATACTTTCTGATGATTCTCAAGTAGTATTTGCGACCCACTTAGCCAGTATTCATTTTTTTATTTACTGTATGAAATGTCCACCTCAAAAATCAAATATGTAAATAGGGTTGAAGTAGGTACCTACTTACCTTTGTACAGTTCTGTGGCAAATCGCTCAGAGTTTCCACTGAAGTAAATAGCTGGGCAGTTGTAAATAGTGAAGGGATCAGTGTCAGTACATGGAGTACAAGGTACAGTGTCTGGACAAGTTGGTCCAAGGTGGCGCCATTCAAGGGACTTTCTCATGACATCTAAGCTGTTATCTATCTTGCTGAAGCGCATTACATCTTTGACCAGTTCTCCTGAAGTTCCCAGACAAAGAAAACCTAGAATAGAATAATTTTGGTATATTCTAAACACTCAAAATACTACATTATTTCCACTATCAAAGATCTTAACAGGTGTCCAAAAATTACCTCCAATATCACATTCATAAGGATTGGATACTCTATGGAATGAATTGTATTCTGTTGCTTTAGGAAACAAACCTGAAACAAAGAAAATTCTGTTAGTGGTGGATCAATTTGATGTTGCTTCAGTTTACAGGATTTGAGTGGATGATATCACAGCCAACAAACAGGACTTAAAAAAACCCTTATAAATAGGCATGCACAGCATGAATTAATAAGTAAAACTGAGAATAGAGTATCAGTTTTACTACACTTATGGTATTTGTGGTTAACTTTATGGTCACTCAGAAATCACTAACAGTAATGAAATGGCTTCTGGGGCAGCATAATTCCAGTTGGGTCCTTGCAGCCAGGCATCAGATCTATAGGGGTAACAGCACTAAGAGACTCCAAAAATGAATCAACTAGTCCAGCTGATGCTATGACATCTGACTCATTGAGAACATTTTCAGTTGTATAATTTGCAAATACACCTCCTAAAACAAAATAAGAAATAGGTAGGTATAAAATATAAAAGGATATTTCCATAATAAAGTTAGGTTTAAAGTACTAGAAAGTTTTATGCTGAAATTACACATGGATTTTGTTTGAGTGTATTGGGGCCTAATACTCAAACGCTACTCAGATTTAAGCACGTCTCATGTGACGAGTTTTTGACGGACTTTCATTAAAAACTGTCAAAAAACCATGACTTGAGACATGCTCAACACTGAGATGCATTTGAATATTCGCGAGTTGGTAACTCAAAATAATACCTACCTGCAACAATTACTCTAACAATATTGGATATCTCTCCTTGATATTCAGATGTGCCAGCGAGTCCACACAGCCACTCCATAAGAAGATGCAATGAAAACATGTGATCAGCTGTCTTTGAAGACATGTTCAGGCCAGACATGATCACTATGTACCTAGAAATTATATGAAAACATTACAACACCACCAAAGCTGTTAAGTCAATGAATATTTAAAATACACTGCCAGTAACAAACCTATCATCATTAAGTTTTGGCAGAGGTTTTTGTATGCCACACCCAGGCCAACAGACATCTTTGACTGTGAATATTCCATCCTCCTCTTCAGAACCTATAAAATAAAATTAGGTAGTATGTTAGAAAAAATTATCATTTTATCTTCATGGTGCAGAAAATCAGTTGAATAATACTTACCTAAGATAGCACACACAACACCAGTCACTATCTGGTGAACATCAATGCAGTCTCCGCATAATTTGATTCTCTGGTGTTCATCTTCCAATACTAGACTGTCTGAGTCATGAACAAAGTGGGTTCTGAAATGAGATAGTAGTAGGTAGCAGTAGTGTAAGTAGCTAATAAAAATCAACAAGGATCATACAATAGAGTGGTAGGACCAACCCATGTTTTTTGCCTGTTCTAAGACATTTCAATGTGATCCTTGTGATTTTATTGAATGTAAGAACCTTCTGACTTTGAAATCAATGAGGTAGTTTTTAGATTCTGGCTTTACAATTTTCATTAGTGCAGTAATAGATTTACCTTGCTTGCTGTGGTATAATTTCTAGCTTATCGGACAATTCTTTGAGAATGCTAGGTTTTAATTCTTGGTGCTTGAAGATGGTTCCAACAATTATATATGTGGTTCCCTTTTCCCTAAGTTCACACAGTTTCAAAATCTTGTAGGTATTTGACCACTTCTTCTTAATTACTGGAGCTAATATATTTCTAAATGTGTTCAGTCTAGCTGCATAAATATAAGCGTATTGTTTCGAAAAATCTCTTGAAACTTGGTAGAAACGTTTTGAACAATCTGTGTAGTCTACACATTGTCTCTCCAATTCTTCTGTTCGAAAATCAGTCTTTGGGTTGCTTGTTGAACCGGACTCTACTTTGAAAAGCATTTTTATTTGAAGCTGGTTTTTGAATACACAATCAAGCAAACAAATTAATGTTACGGAATTTACTGGTAATTGATACCTAACCACAACAGCGAGATGCCGAGATGAGATAGTCAGTACTTCAGTAGGTGTTCCAGGTGTTCTTTCTTCACTAGTCAGAAGAAAAGAAATTAGAATTTCCGAAATATTCCGAATTCCGCGCGATTATTTTCCACTTTTGACGGTGAGTGAATGTCATGAGGCCGCATTCATCAGTCAGTCAGACTGTCAGACAAAGTCAAAGTCAAACAAAATTAGCTTTTTTTTATTTAGGAAGCTTTGTCGCGGGGCGACCATACAACCATTTAATACAATATCAAAAAAATATGCACATATCAAACTAACCATCTCCGTCCATAACTGATCTCGATCTTCAAGGAATATAGTATTCAAATTCCTTGGTGATCTTAACCGTTATTCTGCCAACCTTTTTAGCAAGGACACATTCCAGCACAACATGTTCTAAGTGTGTGTTGTAGTCTTAGAGCATTTAGAAGTTGTAGTGTACCGCATTCTTCGGTTGGTTTTGTTTACTAGTTTGCTTGCCATTAGAAAGACAATATTTTTCTCTATTCCGTGCCCGTCGTCCCCACCACGGAATAGAGAAAACCCGAGTCCGGTTAATGTACGACATGATAATGCACAGCACGATAACGTACAGCACGATAATTGGAAGCCACTTAGGTACCTTATTAGATTCGTATTATTGTGGTGTACATTATCGGGGTGTGTATTAACTGGCTGCGCATTATTGACACGTGTAAATAATGCGCAGCCAGTTAATGTACAGCATGATAATGTACAGCACGATAACGCACAGCACGATAATTGGAAGCCAGTTAGGTACCTTCGAAACTATGCCTCGTTTTCATGTGCGAGTTGTAAGCAAGTGCGACTGTCTTTGCTTGCTTTTGTTTGCTTTGATAAAATTCACGAAGAAGTATGTATTTTCTTTTATCACTTGGATGAAGTTATAACAAATTATAACATGTCTGAATTTATCTAAACATTGCTTTGTTTATTGGTTAGTTGGTATATAAGTAGTGGTAATAAAGTGCTCTAGAAGAAAAACAGAAATTCGAGAGGTCTAACCCTCCGGACAAATTATTTTTGTTGTCCTCTATAAATTATGGGATGTAGCAGAAGTGTATTCATCATCGAACGAAATACTTCGCTGTACGATGTAAATAACTCTAGACGACATGAATGTGAATTATCTGCAATGGAAGTGAAAATTTGGGAATGTTTTAGAAGTCAAACGCCTTCATAGGTACATAAAAATACATAATACACAACTATCAACAAAACACGAATGCACAACTGTAATTTTTGACAGCGCTCACGGTGATATTAAAATATGGCATGGTCGGCGTAATCGCAAGATGGCGCATGTCATGACGTCATCTATGACGTTTCATGGGTCATCGTTATCGCGCTCACGCTAATTTAGTACGGGTTTGAGAGCGCTCAAATCGATTATGGCGTAATTCGGAACGCAGGGCATGTGGGCCAACATGACGAACAATAACAAAAACATTCTTGGATGCGTTCCGTTTCACGATATTTTTTGTTTGCTGGAAAATATTTTTAAACAATATTTACATTGACCCAAAAGTAACACAAAAATAACATATTGAGTCGTGTAACATGGAGGTAACATTAGAGGGTCAAAATTAACATAACATGTTACAAAAGTATCATTCTGGCAACGCTGGCGGTCACAAATACCGACACCAAGCGGATCGTCACGCGGCACGTTCGAGCGCGGCAATATTCGAGCTGCCACGCGAGGCGATACCACCGCAGCACCGTCCACATTGCGTTTTGCCGCCTCGTCTTATGGGTGCAAGCGAAAACCTAGCAGAACATTTAAAAGTAGTATATTAAAACTTTTCAGTTTGCAGATATTCAGGCAACACTCAATCTCAATGACTCAATGACAATGATAAAAAACAATATATTACTCTATGATTATGTATGATGTATGATTATTATGTATGATAATTATATAATATACCGGGTGTTACCAGACTGCTTCCGAAAACGAAAGGGGAAGGTACAAGACCCCAAACACCAACCAAAAAAAATAACAGTTATCCAGAAAAAAAAATTATAGATGGAGAAAATAATGTTTCAAGATTTGTATTTATTTCGTCAGCCTGCAATGTACGCGCATTCTCGTTGTTAGGTACTGTTATCTATTCTGTGTCGTAACTGTTTGTGCCTAATAAACTGAATGAATAAATGTACCTAATTCTGAATGAGAAATAGGTAAAGATTTAAAAACCTACTGACGTAGGTAGGTACCTAATAAGTTTATAATTGGTATACCTAGTACTTACCTATTACGCTGTAGCCTCTGTCAAACCAGAAATGGGCTCAAACTGAGCACGCAATGCTCGTGACACATTTCCTCGAGCTTCACCATAGCACATAAGCATTTGCCCATATTCCCTTGCACTAAACATAGTCACTATCAGCCACTCACTGTTACTAAACTTAACAAAAGTACCTAACTAGGTAATCTAAAAATAACTAACTAATAAAATACTAACACTTAACACACACTGGAAACTTACTAAGTACCTACCTAATTATCTTGAATACTTAATTCATAAAATTAAACAACTCTCCGGAAAGGTAAGTATGTAATTTGTATGCACCGCGCAAGTGTCCGTCCAATACGAATATTGAACACGAACCAATTTTAAAATAAATAAAAACTCAAATTGCGCGAAAAATAGCTCTTTGAAAAAAGCCGACAAAGAAATGGCACGCGCGCCGCGCCGGCCGGCGCAAACGCCACGCGCCGCACTGTCATCACATCAATCTTTATGTTTTAAACAAAGAGAGATAAGGTTCAGATTTCTATTTGGTATTGTGCCGATTGGGTTCAGATTTCTATGTCGCTAAATACCTACATTTTCTTTTGACTGGGTGCCGAAGTGCCTATTTGTAGAGATATGTACCTAGGCCTAGTAGGTATTGTTTGTAAATCTGTTGAACTCTGTGTGGTTGGAGGTCTTGGTAGGTAGGTGTTTGTCCCTTTTGTTTGTCCCTTTACTTATTTATGTATAAAATTATACTTATTAGGCTTACAGCTACCGCCAAATGTCGAAATGTTACAAAATATTAGGATGCAAAAAAATACTACAAAAAATTATTATACCAATGTTAGTTAGTCACTGCCACTGAAAAAGATAGACTATTGTCTCTTCTCTTTCTTTATCTTTTAGCCTGCAGGGCCCTTCTACATTTGGTTGATTGAATGCTTGGCAAAAAGACAAGATCTAGCGTCAGAAAAAATTTAAACCAAACTGTTTGATTGAACTGGTACAGTGCAAACGAGGCTCGAGTGTAGTAGGTAGGTAGGTACCTAAGTGGCTTCCAATTATCGTGTTGTACATTATTGACACGTTCCAATAATGTACGGCCAATAATGCACACCCCAATAATCCGTGACCACTGGTCACGGATTATTGGGGTGTACATTATTGTGGTGTGCATTATTGGCCGTGCATTATCGTGTCGTGCATTATTGGCTCCCGAAAACCCTACAAATGGAAGGAGCATGATAGCTTTTTAGTACGAGAACCAAACCAGTGTAGCCGAACTCACATAATGTAAAAACTAGCACACATAGAAATACAAGCTATCATTGGTAGAAAGTGTCCGTTAAAAGGACCTAAAAGCATAATATAAATTTTACTGATATAAAACCTTAGCACCATCAGAACATGGTCCAAAATTCAATCAAATAACAATAATAAAAATATTATGTCTACTAAATCTATTCAGCAAAAGATGGCGCTTTTGTAAAATATTTTGATTCTAGTGCCTATAGCTTAGACATAAGATTGTTAATGCAATGGCGGCTACTTGATTTCCGACAAAACAAAGCTAATGAACAACAGATGGCGCTGTCGCCAACTATTTGAGTTATAGTTACATATACTTACAAACTTACTGCCTTACTTATAAAAAACTGTTTAAATAGGAGTTTTAACTTTGCTTAGTTATGGTACCTAGGTACCTTCCTCTTCTAGTTCTCTTCAGAGAGTTCAACAAGTGTATCCCACCTTTTACTGAACTCTCTAGGCCTCCACTGCTGGATTAAAGTTTAGGCCGACGGCAATATGCCCGACCGCGTCGCGAAAAACGCGTAGGTAAGTAGGTAGGTACATCGTTCAAGTCCTTCATTTTTAGGAAAAAAATATTCCCGAGTTGATTACATACCTACCTACCTACACACCAGAGTATATACCTAGGTAACGCTACGCTCGCTACACATTAAGTTCGCCTATGTACTTTATTTAAGTAGGTATGTGTAGTACTAGTAGATAGGTAGATATACGTTACGTAGTACTAAAAGTGCACGTCAACCAAAAATAACGCTGGAAAACAGTGGAGGGGATGTGTTTGCGCATACAAAATACTCGCGGTATCAAACCCCCCCCCCCCCACACACCTTCCGGCGTTCTTTTTGCGTGACGCGAACTTTACGTAGGTACGTATTGCGCATTGCGCTAAGTATTGGAAGTTCCAAAGTACTAAAATACCGTGGGAATGGTGGTAGTACGTACTCGGCCCGCAGGGGTACTATGCTATGATCCAAGTCAGTCCATAAAACTATCCAAGTACTTGAAGACCTGGTTTCTGAACAAGTTACGCAAAGGTTAGCGCGCTGCCTAGGCCTGGTACGTGATTAATACAAGTACGACCCATCGCTATTGATAATACTATGGCTGTTACTCGACTGCCCACAAAACAAGAGTTCCGTTTCCGTTTCGTCTAGTGATGTACCTATGCGGATGCAAGATGAATGTATCGATATCGATTATTGCCTACCTACCTACTGAAGGATAACAAACTAAGTACGTCACGGTACGGTTATATTTTTCATGTTTGAAATAAAAAGCTTTTCTTTTCTCTCTTCCTTAAAATGAGTATTTCTCAAACAAAATGTACGTAACGAAAAAGTTAAACGTTACGAAAAAGTACTTTTTCGTAACATAACTCTAGAAAATTAAGGAAGAAAAGTTACGTAAAAGTACTTTTTCGTAACGTTTTCCTTTTTCGTTACGTACATTTAGTTTGAGAAATACTAAATTGCATATTATTATCTATTTTATTAATCTCAATAATCAAAATTAAATCTTTCCTCTTTATATTAATAGTAGCAGCTTCTCCCAGCTTCGCTTGCTAAAATTTCAGCTTTTAAAAATCTTGCTCCTCAAAGAGCTCCGAGCAAATTGTACTTGATTTTGAAGGAAATCAATAATGTTGTTTCCCGGTAGCATCAATCCACTTGGTCTTTCTGTCTGGCGCCTTGGGGAAACTGGAAACAGCAGTTATATTTCTATAAATTTCAGCTTAAAAAAAACAACGACTTAAAACTTATATAGGTACCTTTCAATTGGGGTTAAAAATGATGAGTAAAGCTATCGATAGCACATTCATCCGTTTATTTGGGTTACATCCCTAATTGAATAGCATATGTAAATGTTTATGATAAATGCAACCTTACCGTTGTATGATTCACAGTCTAGATTTGTTTGCATTTTGTGACGGTTTTGCAATTTAAACAAAACTAACTAAAATCAATTAAATAATATGATATATATACCCATATATATAGGTGATATGATATACCCCCTTTTGATAAATTTTTGGTTCGGCTATCATTCCCATACTGTAAAACAGCACAATACGGCATTTTTGTATTTTTTTCGGGTATGTTTACCCTGACACACGTCAAAATGTGTTCTGTGAACACGACTGAAATGAGCTTGAACTAACCAACATTACTTGTGGTCTTAGCACAATGTGTAAGTTTTTTTTTCATAATACACTTTCATTTGGAATGAAAGTGTATTATGTGATATCGTGATTTGACCGAAAATGTTTCAAATGTTTTGAAGAAACCGCCACCATTTTCTTCAAAACAATTGACTGACTCGACTTTGGACTGACGTGACTAGAAACTTACCTATCTACAAAGAGCTTAGAGCATTTATAACTGCTCTAAGACAAAGAGTATAATCTCAGAATCACTTGACATTGGCAAGATTGTCTATGACAGGAGCCATAAAAAGAAGAAAGAAGAAGAAGAGCTTGAACTTGAAGTTTGCTTGCGCACTTCTCCTAGCATCCTAGCATAGGCTACAAGGGCACCGCCTACATAGGGTACTTTTTTGAATTTATATATCTGTGGTCCCGACGACGCAACCAGATATTGCATACTCTTTGTTTGACCGGATATAGAAGAAATTGGTTTATGTCGTTACGCTATTTAATATCGGGGCGCCTATGTTCACCGACTTTTTTCAACTTTCATTCGGTCTTTTTTCACATTTTAAACTTTCTGATTCGTAAAACAAAAATGTGAGCATAATTTCATAGCTAATTGATATCTAAATAATGTTTATGCATGCATTGTCAAGAAATTATTATAAAATGATGACATTTTATTTAATGCACTTTAGCAAACATTTATATTATGGAGGTATAAATCTTTTCTGCATTAGCTTTGAGAGATACATAGAATTTAACATAGTTAGTATGTGGAAATGATGATGATGATCTAGAAAGTCGGTGAGAATAATATTATGATGAGTTACAGAATACCAGATAGTTCCATTTCGACCAGCCTTCAGTTGATAGCAAGGAATTTGAATACAAGTAATTCAAATTCCTTGGTTGATAGTAGCTCTATCTCTGTCACTACAGCGAATGCGTCACACTCGTACCTACTGATGCAATTAATAATAATAATAATAATAATATATCTTTATTTCAGACACGAGATCCATTACAAAAAAAATTACAAAATGCTTACCTACCTCTACAAAAACAAAAATTACACAAATTAAATAATAAATAAATAGGTACTTAACCTAAAAAATAAAAAAGTGACACATAGTTAAAGTGCGTGTACCACTTAGGATGCAAGTTGCACCCACCGTCTATAGACGCTTGTCAGTGGGAGCCTGTCTGACAGACTTGCTATGATAGCATTTTTACACTTGCCGACTCTGGACATAAATTTAGCGATGCGAGTTCTTTGTATGGCGTTAAAGGAGTTAACGCGCGCCTCCAAGTACATACCAGAGGCGCTACAGTATCTTTCCAACCCCATAAGTTGCCTAAAGATATTATTATGGGCAACTCGGATGCCATCATGCGCTTTTTTTGTGTAGTTCGTCCAGAGTTGACAAGTGTAAAAAGTCTGACAAAAGGACCTAAACAGCGTCAGTCTCACGTCACGTGATGATTTACAAAATTTCCTAATTATCATATTTCCGACTACGTATAACGCTCGCCGTTGACGTTCAATATCGTCGTCGTCTTTAAGACTAGAAGTTACGATATGGCCAAGATACCTAAAACTAGTCGCGATATTGACAGGTTGTCCGTTAAGGAAAATACTGGGTACTGTCTCGGGTCCCTTTCCGGATCTAAACACTACCATCTCTGTCTTTTTAACATTATAAGTAAGATCATGTTCTTTAGCATACCTTTCACAGATGTTTAATAATTTTTTCAAACCTTTGATCGAGGGGCTAAGCAGCACCATATCATCAGCGTAACTCAGATTGTTAACATAATAATATCTGTTATCTAATCTGAGCCCGACTGGGGTGCTGCTTAGCTCCACGATCAGATCGTTTACGTAGATATTGAAATTAAGGAATTTGAATATGTCTTTATTCAAATTCCTTGGATGCAATGAACGCCGCGACGTTCTGCAACCATACCTAGGTACCTACATACGTAATTCTTCCTGCCCCGCGACCAGATTTTAGATAACTACCTACCTATCTATATATTTATGGGTTTTCTCTGTTCCGTGATATTTAGGTACTTTTTACTACCTACGAAATTTCAGTAAATAGGTACCTACCTCGTACATTTTCGCAATGAATGTTTGTATATGTATAATGCTACTTAGGTATTTTCTGAAGCTTGTTACCTACTTATGTTTTCGATTTTGGTGAACTTGTTGATGGGCGAAGAAATACCTAGGTAGGTACCTACCTATCTACATCAGGGGTAGATCATCATTTAGTCTCGGACGCAGTGGCGGATTTACCACCAGGCTGAGCAGGCCTAGAAATCCTAGGACGGCAAACTAGGCTTAAGGCCCATTTACACGATGCAAGTTTATTGCCTGTTGCATACAATAATATTATAGCAATAATTGACTGGCATCATCTGTACAGCATGTCACATTCTTGCTATAGCAGACAATTATTGCATTCAAAACTGTCCCTGGTATAAACAGCAAGTACAATAATTTGTTATGCAATTTTTGTATTCAATTGGATGCTAAATTATTTATTTCTGTTTGGTATTTCCATATGTTCGAAACCTTTTAACTCCGAATTCCTTTCCAAATGCTGCTAGTGCAGCATTACGTGCATCACGGTTCTTGTAATTAAAATTTTCATTGTGTATGTATCCGATAAATCTCAATAAACTTTATTAAATCAGCAGAACCGAATTCTAAAATTCGCCAACGCAATACGAGCAATACAAGTCTGTGTTTAGACAAAGCAAGACTTGAAAGCAATAATCTCCTAAACATTATCGTATTAGTGTAAACAAAAGACAGCTGCCATTATTTCTTGTCAAGATTTGCATTCAATAATTGCATTCAACTTTTTTACTAGTATCCGCGTGTAAACAGTTGCTTGCAATTGTCGAAGGTCATTATTGCGCTTTATTTATTGCATTCAATTATTGCTGTTGTACGTACAAGAAAATGGCATCATGTAAATGGGCCTTTATGCTGCCGATTGGAATGGAGGGAGGACTCGGGAGAGGAGGGAGGGAGGGAGCTTGACGAATAACTTCCTAGCAATCAAAAGCAAGCAGTTTGTTATTTGACAATATGAAATGTCAGTTTTGACAGTAAATACCGGATTTGTGAGAAAAAAAAAGTCGGTACAAATAATACCCGCCATTTAATATTCATTCATCTATGTTAAGGCGGGAAAACACAAATTTAATTTTTCGTAACAAATGGCGGGAGTACAGAAAGTTCGTCTCAATCATTTAAATCCAAATCTGAAAAATGGTTTAGTCGTAGGTATCATCATAGCGAAGAATAGCCCACGTGTTATAGGTTCAAAGAAGAAAAATGGAGAATCCAGAGGAGTTACTTCATTCACATTGAGGGATTCTGATGTTGACTCAATTAATGTTGATGTATGGGGATCGGAATACTTTGTGCTAACATTTTACGAAAGATTCCTTGTTGGCGATGTGGGTGCGTATAGATTCATGGCAAGAGCATAGAGAGACCCAGCCGGATGGTGATGAAGTACCTACCTACCACCTGCTATCACCCAAATGTATAAAATTATACCATTCCCCTTTGTTTTTCAGTTGAAGTTTCATCTCCGAAGATATGTGTAAAAAGTGGCTGTAATGAAATGTTTAGGCCTCAGGTAAGACCAATAGTTACCTAACTAGGTAGGTAGGTAGATTGTTATATCTGCACTTATTTAATTATGTAGGTACTATCAAAATTCAAAATGTAAGTCTTACCAATATGATTAGGTGACGTCTCCCTTCTATCTTTCATTGAACGAAGGATTATCCGACGTGAGCATCCACAGTGGAGACCAATTCGGTTCTTACTTGCCTCTGCTGCACATACCAACGAAACTTTCCTCAGGATACTGTGGTCTTGCAGAAGTATTAAAATTGCCAGGTAAGCTAATATCAAACGTCTCGCTAGTTCGCTACTCATAAGCTTCTTCCACTTTGCAATTTATTTTTTTACAGAAAGCGCCAATGTTTACGTGGATTTATTGGTAGTGGTAAAATCTGTTAAGCCAGCGAAAACCATTAGGACGAAAACAGGTACCTACTCTGCATTTTATAGGACGCTATCAAAACAAAGTAAAGCAGATGGGCAGAATAAAGCAGAACTTAACGATCGATACAATTTTCTTCATAGGTACAGACATGTCAGTTCGCACCGTGGAAATAATGGATAACACAACTCCAGCTTCGCTACAATTGGACATGTTTGATATCGATACGATACAAAGGTAGAAACAATCCTTGGTAGGTAGTTCGGTTCCTAACCTTTACCTACCTATACCTAACCTAATGGCTGATTTCAATATTTTCAATGCTATTTTAGTATGTAGAGTAAGAATTGATTGTAAGAGTTATTTATTAGAATAAGGTACTTCAATGTCCTGAATAGTCACATCGACAAATTAATTTCCCCTATTTTCTTTTCCATCGACGCGATCACGTGATGTGATCGCTTTCTACTACTTAGCAGGTAAGATGAAGCTCGGAGAATTAGCAAGTTGATTGAAGTGCATTGCCACTTCTACTTGCTAATTCTTCAAAGAATAAATAAAAATAAAAAAATAAATAATGCTGGACAATCCACACAGCACTATCTAGCCCCAGAGTAAGCTATTCAAAGCTTGTGTTATGGGTACTAGATAACTGATATATTTAATACATTATATACTTACATAGATATATATTTTTTATTATACATAGAGAACACCCAGACCATCGGAACAAATTTCTGCAGATCGTACACAAATTTGTTCCAAGGCGGGAATCGAACCCGCAACCTCTTGCGTCGCAGGCAGGCTCTCGCCCGCTGCGCCACAGAGGTCTTCAAAATATGTCATAACAAGAATATGTCATATATCATATAATAATAGAATAAAGGTTCTCGAATTGCTGGAAGACGAAGTGTAAGACGCTCGTCGCTCTCCTACCCGATGACATTGTGATGATCGCGGGAAGTCTCAGAGAGAGAAGGCTCAGAATCGTTATTCCTGTAAATGTATAGAGGAGGATTCTGACCAGCAGTAGACTTCTTCATGCTTCATGTAGGTAGGTACTCTCAAATGATGAAGGAAAACAGCGTGATGAACCGGCATGATAGAATCTAAAAACATTTAGTCAAGTGCTCGAAAGGAGCCTTTTTGAGGCGCCTTTAAAATCCTTTCAGCACACTGTTTCGATAGCAGACTAGTGACACGATAAGTAGTGGTAGACAAATGTGACGGCCATTATTATTTTGAAACAGGGCAGAAGACTGGCGCGCCCTGGAATGCGTGTTGTTCATAGCCGACGCCAAGGTGTCGTGGCGTGGCCTTGCCGTCAAGCTGCAAGTCTGCGCGCGCACCGTCATCACGCATCAGCCGCACACAGCCGACGCGGAGGCTCTGCAGCTCTATATACGGAACCAAGCTAACACACGTAAAGCATTCACTTCATGCTATCAAGGAGGTTTGGTAACCCCTTGCGAATCAGTCCCACGACATCTACATTTTTTGATATTCAACCCCTATGGCTGCCTGTCCACTGAAGCGGAGCGAGGCTGGGGAGCGGAAACGGAATAATATTAACCAATAGGATGGCATAAATTATCCTCCACTTCAGAGGACAGGCAGCCTAAAGACGACGTTAAGTTTGTAGAAAATAGCGTGACGCGAAGTCACACGACATTCCATGAGTCACAAACAAAACTTTAAAGCTATTTAATGTTTTAACAAAACTTTAAGCTATCCAGTTAAACAAAGTTAGACACCGTTTTGTAGTAAGGCCCTAAGGGTTGTACTACAAAACGGTGTCTAACTTTAAACAGTGTCTAAAATTAGCGCTGTCTCTGTTTGCCATTACGCAATGTCAAGAGATGTCAAAAGTTTAGGCAGTGTTTAACGTTGCCTATTTTTTTGTTTTGTTTATGACTTGTGGAATCTCGAAAATAATGGTGGAGTTGTCGGCAGCTGGAGGCGGCGAGGCGGCGGCGTGGGCGGCGTGGAGCGGAGAGCGCGCCTGCGCCGCATCGGTGGCGCAGATCCGAGACAGGCTAGCGAGTGCAGTGCCATTCTGCGCTTCTCTGCACGCGTTGCTCACACATCTGGACTTAGACGAGCTGGTCTCTCAGTACGCCAGATTTTTTTAATATCTTATACTATACATGATTTGCTGAGGAAAACATCCTCCAATTCATCAATAAATCAATCCATATCCTCGAATCCAATCCTTAGTAGTAGTACTATGTTATGAAGGATTGGTCTACAGTTGTCCAAAGTAGATTGGGCAGAAGGAAGGGAGGCTTTTTCCCTGCACTAGCAGATGGCCCACCTGTTGTTAAGCGGTTACCTTCACCTATAAACCTACCTGTTATACCTGTGGCCTAAGGGAATCTTATATCGACGTTTCCGGGGTCGGCTGCCGAGCCCTGTCGCAGTCTCTACGTGCTAGTTAAATAAGTCATATAATTATATATATATTTTAGTTTGTAAGGTATTTATGCTATGGGCCCTGTATTTTTAAGATCTTTTTACTATGTTGCCTGAAATAAATGATGATTATTATTATTATCATAACAAAACAATGCCTCGCAAGTCACGCACAATAGAATTCAGTGCCTGGCCATCAAGTGACTTTCATTTCACCGTCAACCACACCGTTCAAACCGAAACACAGCAACGCTGCTGGCGGCAGAAATATGCGGCTTTTTCTCTTCAGTCAATCCAGTGAAAATTGAACTGAATGTTTAAATCCAAGTTATATATTCATGCTATGTTTTTTAATAAATCCATCATATACTAATTTACCAAAGTATTTACTTCAATTTATATGTCCATATAATATTTATGCAGGTACTTATGTCTAATTCTTTCAGAGGAAATAACAACAGTGACGAGCTGCGGGTGCGATTCACAGACCATACGGGAGAATTAAATGCACGCCTACCGATAAACACGCTTCAAGAAACTTTGGGATATTCTGTAAGGATATATTCGTTGTAACAACATTTCTGCACTGGAGATTCCCGTATTCCAGATTTTGTATCAGCCTGTATGCACCCACTGCTGGAGGTATAGGCCTCCTCTTTTGTGCCAGTCTTTGCCATTTACCAATTTTGTTTTCATTTATCAGTCGGACCAGTTGAAGACCATGTCGGCAGATGATAGAGCGGCTGTTAGATGGAAAATTCTTCTGGAGCAGTGTACGGCTAAGCTAGCGGCCTCTACGCCTCGATTGATTGTATTGACCCTGCGGCGTGCATCCCCTGCTGACCCTATCCCATTGTACTAAACTAAAAATATTGTAAAACAAAAACTTTTCTCATAAATGACTTAATTACACCACAGTTGCGTATTATTATTATATCGAACAGTAAATCCAAAATACGGAAGAAAATGTCATTGGGAGCAGGGAGTTTAATCGATTTCAATTGACGACGAAAGGGAAAGCTGTTTCCCCTCGTTACATTGATTAAATAACTTTGCAACCATAATGTTATTCCTGTAATCAAGTCATGGCCGATAGGCCGGAAAAAACAGAACTAACATACGAATACACGAAACGTAGAAAAAATTTTGGCAGACAACTATTGTTTGAAGATCATGGCCCCGAAATTACGGTCAGCATTCCTTGCAACCCTTCTGTTTACAAAAACTATATTCTTCGGAATCCTGTGCATGTGGGCATTCAAAATACGGGGACGATGTCTGAACATTGGGTCAATTCCGTCACGTAAGTTCCAACTTTTACTTACACACCTCATTCTTAGTTTGATTTCGGATTAGTTATTATCCTGTTACCTACTGAGTTTTTTGCAGGGCCGAATACACATGCTCAGGCGTGAACCACATCGAAGGTGGATGGCCTAAAGATATTAACCTGAGTGACCCTGAAGCCGGACAAAGATATCGACGTAAAATAGAGAAGGATGATGCCTATATTCACGCTGTTATGCACCTTGGGCATGTAAGTTCATGATGCTGCCGGAAAAAAATTATGGGATGAATGACTTTTTAATTTCAATGCTTTAATTTTATATTCAGGGCATGGAGCACAATATATTACAAAATAATGCGATAGACATGTACCAAACATACTACACGGAACTCCCTACCATTCCACCGGTGGAACAAAGCAGTTGCCAAACTGTAAACGTGTATCGCGAGCCAGGAGCAAAACGGGCAGTGAGGGCGCTTTCTTGGCAGTCAGATGGTGGGGCTAAACTAGCAGCGGCCCATGCTGATGTGGAACTCATGAGAAACAACCGAAGTCCACAACATTCCTACATTTGGGACATCGGTAAGCAACATAAAATCAATTAACTAGAATAGAGTTTCTCCATAAAGATACAGTTAAAAAAAAACTTTTCCATCAGACAATGCCAATGCGCCTGAGCTCGTAATAAAACCGCCACAGCCTTTACTTGACCTGCAGTACAATCCAAGAGACCAACACACTCTAGTGGGAGGGATGATGAATGGGCAGGTATGTATGAAATAGAGTTAGACTCAGGACTTGCATAAATGATAAGATGATTGAAAAGTAAATTATTTCATCAGGTAGGCTGGTGGGACATGCGCAAAGGAGGAGAGGCAGTAAGCATTTGTCCACCACACGTCGCCCATCGAGATCTTGTGCGCAACGTTGTCTTCATAAACTCTAAAATTGGTGCTGAATTCATATCTGCTTCGCCTGATGGTGTTGTAAAATGGTAAGTAAGGAAAAAACTAGTTGTTAAACCTACAAAATAAACACTTCAATTGAAGAAAAACTATTTTCATCGTAGGTGGGACACACGAAATATGAGTGAGCCGTCCTATCATTTGATTATTGATATGGTGAAATTACCAACTGACACCGCAAATATTGAAAATGCGATAGGAATATCAGCCCTAGAGTATGAGCCTACGATACCAACGAGGTAACATAATTGAGCACCATTCGAATGATTCAACACCTTAGCTTTTTAGAAATAAAAAATCACATTCATTTGACTTATTTGATGGCAGATTTATGGTGGGGACGGAAACTGGACTAGTGATCGGTGGCAATAGAAAAGGAAAAAATGCTGTAGAAAAGCTTCCTTCAAAGGTACATGTATAAGTACATAGCAGGTACTAGGTACTTGTTACAATTTTTGTGTTAATTAATTTTAATATAAAACTCAGATCTGTTGACGTTGGTAATATTTAAATTTCAACTTTTTCAGTACGAAGCTCATTTTGGTCCAGTGTATTCTTTGAAACGTAACCCGACTTTCCTCAAGAATTTCCTGACAGTCGGCGACTGGACTGCCAGAGTGTGGAGTGAAGATTGTCGGGAATCGTCTATACTTTGGACTTATTCACATCGAACGAAACTTACTGACGGAGCTTGGAATCCCGTCAGGTACTTTTAGAGAATATAGAAAATATTTACCAAACAACTCATTCAAGAAAAAACCGACTTCAGATGCACTGGAAAATACACTCATACTGCTAGGCAGAACTCAAAAACTAGATTTTAGAGAGACTTTTAATTAAAAAAGAATCAGGCCCACCCAGTAAAAAGTTGATGTTGATGAGAGGAGATTGAGAACAAACATCAAAAATAGAGACGAATTGAGAACCTCTTTTTTTTGAAGTCGTTAAAAAATCGGTTGGCTAGACGAAAGTTTCTGATTTTACAAACTTTTCCAGATTCTCTGTGATGCTAGTAACGCAATGGGACGGGTGTCTCTCTAGCTGGGATTTGCTGCGGCGTCGTAGTGCACCCATCATCACTGCACAGCTTTGTGATGAACCCTTACTATGCTTACGACCACACGAGGGAGTAAGTTTTTAAATGATAACAAGTTTTATCTTACGATTAATTTATTATAATTGAATTATGTAGTTGGTAAAAACTTAAATGTAATTGATTTACAGGGTTTACTAGTAGCTTGCGGAAGCAGCAAAGGTACAGTATACCTTGCTGAGCTTTCTCCAAACCTCGGTACGGCTGATAAAAACGACAAACAACTTCTGACTCATGTGTGTATAATATATAAACGATTGCAATTTGTTATATAGAACGTTACTTAGTGGCTCTTTTATATAATAACTAGTTGCGCCCCGCGGTTTCACCCGCGCAGATTTAAATCCCGATATTCCCACGGGATAAAAAGTAGCCTATGTGCTATTCTAGACTATCTATCTCTTTGCCAAGTTTCATCCAGATCCGTTCAGCCGTTCCGGCGCGAAAGAGTAACAGCCATCCATCCATCCATACTTACAAACTTTCGCTTTTTACAATATTAATTAGGATAAACATCATCATCTTCCTGCCCTTATCCCACGCTAAGTGGGGTCGGCACAACAGTTTTTACTTCTCCACTTTTCTCTATCATTCATCATCTCTGAGCTCACTCCTTTCTGACTCATGTCATCTTTCACACAGTCCATGCATCTTTTCTTTGGTTAACCTCTCTTTTTAAAACCATCCACATCACGTCCAAATGACATGCGCCCATACCACGCTATTTATTGCTCCTCAACTTATCTGTCACAGGCGCAACTTTTAAACTTCCTCTATTTTATGTCATTCCTTATTTTATCCATTCTTATCACTTTGCACATCCATCTCATCATTGCATAATTTATTTTGATTTCAGATTTTAGAACGCGAAAACAAACGCGAACGTATATTAGAAGCTCGAATGCGCGAGATAAGATTGAAAATGCGTCAAGATCGCGACGTCGGGCAGCAGGCTTCCGATACGGACACGGCACCAACCGACAAAGACTTGGAGGAAGCTACCGATGAATACATGCAAACAATAAAAGAATTGCAAGAACAGCAAAAGGCCACTCAGTAAACCCAGCAACTTCGCTTGCTTTTCTTAGCACATTATTGAAAAATTAAGTGGTCTAAGATACAAACTTTAATGCACTAACAATCCACTTTATTCTCACCAGAACATTAGAAAGTTCTGCTTTTTACGATTTTTTTATCTTGATCCATATGTACCGCAAAATGCAAATAATAAAAAGTTATGTCAAAACACAAACACAATTTTAACTGATCAATTACTTACTACTGTAAGTCGGTGATATGCGTAATGGCTAGGTACGCAGCCGGGCTAGTCTATGTCTTTTTTTCTAGACAGTATTCTCCAACTTTGGAAACGCCGCGAAAGACCAGCGATGCTCAATATTGGCGCCTACTCCACTTGTGTTGCGTTCGAATACGTCGGTGTGTTTCTGGAGCACCTGATGGACCGATGTTTGAGAAACGCTCGGGAATAAGGCACGGACGTAAGACACCACGTAATCTAAGCTGGCCCCATGCGGGTGAACCTGTAAAAAATTTTAAGTTAAAATTAATTCTACAAAACCAATAAGTTCAATCTCAATTAAGTATAGGCAAGTACAAAAAAACCTGATTTATATGGGATCCTCTAGCCTCCGACTTTACTGATGTGTAGAGAAGAAAATGATCCTCTACACATCAGTGAAATCGTTATCGGAATAGCAGCTTTCAACCGACCGCACCAAATTGAGAACCACTATCCTTTTATAGAAGTCAGTTATCATCATCAGCCTGAAAAGTCCACCGCGGGGAAATAGGCCTTACAAAATAATTTTTTAAGAAGGATTTTGTGCTCTCTTTATCTACCCTCTCCCCACAAACCTTACAATATCGGCCACGCGTAAAAGATGTCGTGTATTTAAAAACTAGCTGCACCTCACGGTTTCCGCGTTGCCGTTGTTTAAATCCCGGTATTCCCACGAGATAAAAAGTATTGTGTGCTACAGACTATAATCTATATCTGAGCCAAATTTCATCCAGATCCGTTCTGTCTTTCTGGCGTTATTGAGTAACATCCAATCTCTCACATTTATGATATACTGGGATGGGATACAAATTATTAAGTTGTGCATGTTCCTTGTTGTTAAACCTACCTGTAGGAATGCAGACATAACGCCTATCAGTTTTGCTTCGCCGCAACCGGCGTCAACAGCTTCCGCTACGTTTGCTTTCTCCGTGACATGCGCTTTAGAGTCCGCATCTTCCGGTAGCGGCGGTGGTGGCGGCGGTTTGACTACCGGCTTCGGCAATGGTGGCTGGAATACCAATTATTTCGTTAAGGGGCTGACCCGTCAAACTATTTCCCGCTCGCACTCAAGTTTACATGTACGATATTAAAACTTACTAAAGCCACGGTTTTTGGCACGAAAACTGTTTTTTTTATCATTTATTATGATCACTTAGTCGCTGAGCGACCACACTGTCCTATAATAAAACAGCCAAAAAAATACATCTCATAACAAAATTAAATCTACCTTCTAATTAACCCTAGTACTCCCATCGCCATCTGGCTAGATGCCCACCAATAATTATTATCCATATCATAATAATATATAATAGCTAGTGCTATCTCCAAACTAAGCAAATGCTTGTACTTAGGAATCAGATTTAATATTTACAAACTTTTAAAACTATGCAATATTGTATGTACTAATTACAATATAATAACACCCAGACAGTACACATCTCAATGTTCACAACTGTTTGTTCTCGGTGGGTATCGAACCCACGGCCTAAAGCGCAGAAGCCAGAGCTGCTACCAACTAAACTGCGAGGACTGTCAAACAATACAAAACATTATAATTAGCAGGTAATTTACGTACTCACATTAGTTTTGTCCATAGCTCCTTGCAAAGCTTGTCGAGCTATGAACTGTGCTTTGAACTTCTCCATTTCCTTTAGGGCGTCGGATTTAATAACATCCACTTCGTTTTTGTAAGCTTCGAGTTGAAACTGGAGACTCTCGTTCTCACGCTATAAAAACAAATCATTTATTATAAAGCCATCAGAGAAATTTCTAATCCCGACAAAATAAGGGGTGATATATGTAATATCGATAGATAATACAATTTAAAAAAAATCTTCCATCCGAATGCGGCCGCAAACACCAGTTTGACAATTCCGTCTTAGAAAGGAAGGTTACAATTTCCTTGCAGTTTTTTATAAGATAGATGATTCTTATTATATGGGCACTTTGGATATAATCTGAATAATAAATAGTAGTCGTACAATCAGCCAGCCATTATTGGGGATTTCATTTCTACTAATACAATTAATTACTACTGTTATAATTATCACTAATTAATGGTGGGTTCATAATTGAAACGTACTTTTAGCTGCACAACCTCTTCACTCGAATTGCCGCCCATTTCTAAGACTTTGCTATTGTAGCCATTGTTGTAAGCATTTTCATTTTCTTCAGCATAAAATTTCTCATTGAATTCTTCCTTCAATGTATTAAACTCCTGAAAAATAATGCTAATGTAGTCCGGGATTTGTCGGCGTTATTATTGTGCGACATTGTTGTCCGAATGTTCCTCTGGAGTCGTTACTCTTACAGCTACTCGTCTACCATATATGTACTTACTGTTTTAGCGATCTTCTAGTGGAGGCTTCCGGTGTGTTTTATCACGACGACAACGCCACGGTACCTATTCGTAACTACATATTGGCTAATTCAAATTAAATATGGCAAATGAGAGTAAGGAATACGCAAATAATGCGGTTTTGTATTAAGTTAAAGTTCGCTTTATTGTTAATGTTACATACGAACAAAAATACTTAGTGAATATTTATGGGCTACACCGTCTGCTGGCATGTGTTAGCATCCTTCACGAATAATTTACGAATTACACCAACCTATATACACCGTGAATTAGTTTTTTTTTATCGAAATAACGTATACCTGAGTCATTTTCTGCCAAGTCTCTATATTCTTCCGCTGAGGTTTAGTGAAGTGGTCCCAGGCACGCTGGTGAGACGCTGCTGTTAGTACTTTCGCCACCTGCTCGACTGAGGTTCACAAATAATAGTTATGAGAGGTCGGAAGCCATCACATGACTGCACTGCACATACCGTCAAACTGTACATTAGCGACCCGCCGGCCCAGGTTCTCAACATTTGTCGACAGAGAGACCGTTTTGATGTTTGCTCATCTACCCAACGCGCGAGAGTTCTGGTAGTCGGGAATGCACGTACAGCGGCGAGGACAGTGTTGCAACACACGGACAGTGTGCCGCCACACAGAGGGAGCCATAAGTATTCACCATCGGTTCCGGCTTACACTGAAATGTCGTACTGTTC
The DNA here is from genome assembly GCA_963576535.1 of Plemyria rubiginata. Classification (NCBI taxonomy): domain Eukaryota; kingdom Metazoa; phylum Arthropoda; class Insecta; order Lepidoptera; family Geometridae; genus Plemyria; species Plemyria rubiginata. The sequence continues at coordinate 6,516,409 of OY754917.1, read as the reverse complement.
TGCCCCGTCTTTTTAGACTGAATACTAGATTAGTTATTTGAATACTAGATTTTATCAAGAATAGATAACCATGAAAGTGCTTACATGTTGTCTACCTGAATGCACTATTTCTCTACTGCGACTTCGAGTCTGTATGTAGTCGACGCTGATTCCAGACAAAGCTGTAGGACGGAATGTCGGAATTGATAAGTTTAAAGTTCCTCATAGAGCCGCAGGACGTGTTTCGTAGTGGCAGTACAAGTTCACATTCTAAATCTGTTCGGGCAAACAGAGAACAGTGAAAACGCATTCTGTTACCGTTTCGCTCCTAGTGAAGTCGCCCAAATACTTGCGACCATGCACAAATCGCGATATTTCACACAAGTCTTTCATGCCTTCATTCGTCAATTAAAGTAAGCACTCTAATTTGTTACCTGGTCATACAGGCCAATACGACAAATCGTGATTTAGGTGGTGAACACTTAATTTTACATGACAAATTTACATTCATAATATCCAAACCAAAATGAATTTCATATTGCTGAACTGGGCCGTTGTTGGCTAGACACAGAACTATTATAAAAGTAAAATTGCCAGAACACTTACAACAGATACCTAATACCAAAAGTTTGGTATAATGACTGAAGAGTTTCAATAGTTTTCTTTTATTTGGAGACTTCAGCTCAGCATTGGAGATCCGTTATTAAGAGATTGGTCTCACCATTGATCATGCAATGAGTCTTTATCATCACAGGGCAAAGAAGACATTATTTGGTTTTATGGCAAGAGACTACCATTATATGTACCTTGGTTCATCACGTTCAGACTATCTCTGCTCCCATAGAGAGACTTTGCCATAGCTTACCTTAGATAAACCAATTTCAAACTGGATATTAATTCGGTTACTTGTGTGAGAGTGAGATATTTTGGCAGACTAGATTATGACTGAGAGTAAGAGTTGGCCAATTATTCTATTAATGTGGTCATATCATAAACACTCACGCTGATTTATCACATTCTGAATGTTGTTTTTGACTCTTTCTTTGCAGTCCTGCAATTCATCTTCTGCCGCCATTTTTTCACTGAACAAACGCCGAATGTGTGAATTTGTAGCTTGTATCATAGAATAGAATTGGTTTGCATTCTTTTTGGAGCATTCTCCGCGCTCTAACCAGGTCAAAAGAGTCTGCAAAATAGATTTAATACAAAATTATCAATATTATGAAAATATCAATGATTAAACGAAAATTTGTAATGACCAAATTCTTACCGGTATGGCAGTAGAAAATTGATCTTCAGTTCGTATTTTTTCAGAAAGCTGAATAATAGCAGTGGTGGAGAATGGTTGAACCCTAACAGGTGATGGGGAGCGTCTGTAAGATGCACTCATGCTGCGACTTGCCATCTCCTGAGCAGTTAGCTGTTGCATTTGTTGCTGTTGAGCACGCAAGACCTGTCTCTGCCGTCTTTCAAACTCATTCTGGTCATCACGGCTCTGTAATCAAAAATGGAAATATTTAAGGGTTCCTATGTTCCAAAACACCAATGTTGATAAATAAAGTGGCCTTACTGCAGCATAATCAACATGTAACCATCCTGATGTTGAATGAGAAGAGTCATCTTCTACAATGTCTTTTTCTTTTATATCAGTAAGAGTAATACGATATCCAGAGATTGCCATGGCATCATCAACACAGCTTTCTTTGTCAAAACGAATATGGCAGAAGTTTTTTTTTGACAATCTGAGAGTATGAATACGGCCGTAGTTTTCAAATATGTCTCTGACCACAGATTCTCTAATCTTGTCTGGCAGTCCACCAACGAAGATAGTGCGGCATCCCGGAGGACGTGTTCTCCGAGGTGGGTGGGGAGTTCCCGGTTCAGGAGGCGACAGCTTGCAGTGTTTAAGTACAATTTCTTTCTTCTCTTGCACTGAGATGTCAGAGTTCAAATTGGAGTACATCCCCATCATAGAAGGATCCATCATCATTCCTCCCATTATATTCATATCTATTGGAGTTCCCGATGATGATTGCCCTCCTATTGATGATATATCCATTGATGGTTGGGACATTAAGTCTATTCCATTCGTGGAAGATAACATATCCATCCCAGTGGAAGGCAATATACCGCCTTGAAGCATGGGTCCTGACATCATCATATTTGGATACATACTTCCTAACATCATATTGCCTGAGAAATAATATTTATATTAATATCATTCTGTGCATGTATGTTCATATTGTTTATATTTTATAAACTGAGGACATATTTATTAAGTTGCACAAAAACTGAAGATTTGGATACATTTTTTTATACAACTAGCTGATATACATATATAGATAGTGGTAACCATCTTCTATAACAATGCATTGCCTCGTAAGTCATGCATGATAGAAATGTGTCCTATGATGCACTGTCCTGTGTCCATCAACTTGAGGCATACAAATGTTAAGTCTCATGTGCCTGTAATTACACCGGCGCTGGCGAACACACTCTACGAACTGAAACACAGTGTTGCTGCTTGGCGACAGAAGGTATGGTGGTAGTAGGTAATTCCCCGGACGAGCCCTTTACAAAGAGCTCTACTACTCTACAGAAAAATTAATAGGTATTACCTTGCCCATACATCATCATTTGGTTCATCATGTTTATATCACCAGGGTTGTTTTTGTTTACTTCATGACTCTTGTGATCTCTTCTTCGCCCAACATGATCTAACCTCACGGGAGACCTTGACCGATCTCTTCTACCTGTAAAATCAATTTATTTTGAAGATTCCTTAGTCTATCACCTTTAAATGCCTACCTATGCCTATTGAAACCTTGGAACACACAGACTTCACACTATCTGTGTATCAGACAGTTAACACAATGTAAAATAACCAGAAGTAATCAAAATTTTGGAAACAATTGTGATAAGGCCGATCTTGTATAAATTATAGGTCATAACTTATTTTCTTCACAATTTTAGTTTGATGAGGAGTTCATTTCCGAGTTTGTTTCCTAGTAATCGGTTAGTTTAGAAGTAACACCTTTCTGTCGATAAAATAAGGCATAGTTCCCCTCATTTCAGTTTGTGCACTTTAGTCAGACTCAGTATATTTACACTAGAGGCTTACATTAAGCCGCCTTCGCTGTGTCTACCTGATGTTTTTCTTTGTTGATAATGTACAGTGCAACAAACAAGATTGATACATTGCAACATGTTTTGGTGTTGAACACCTACATGTAGGCAGGGGAAACTCAGTTTTGTATGATGAAACACCAACCAACATAAAACCTCTAGATTAACAAATTAGGAACAAACCTTGCATGGTCCTTCAATTTTATGAAAGGTATTCCACAATTTCCACAACAATGAGAAATAAATAAGGAACTCCTCTTGAGGAATGTAAAATTACAAGAGACAGACAGGACGTGACAGGACGGACCATTGACCAATGAAATGAGAATGAGAATGTAAAACTACGAGAAGAGGCGGGACTTAGTAAAGAGCCAATGGGATCCCTTTACATGGCACTTCAATACCAAGACAACGAATATGTACGTCAATCAACAACAGTTTTACCAACCTATCAGCCTAAATAGTGCTACGCTATGGCCCTCGCTTTTATATCGATATCGATAAAATATGCGAGATCGAAAATGACCTTTTTTTGTAATCCATTTAATGACTGAATCCACGTTTAAGTACAACCTAGGTCCTGAAGTCCTAGGTTGGAAGCTAGATGTAGAAGTAGAAGTAGAAAATATTTGAATTTTTTTTAAACAGAAACTTTGCTAATATTACCCAAATGGCACTATTTAATGGCTTCTTATGTTAAAAACGTTATTTAAAACGTTTTTCCTTGTTTTTCAGCAGTGATACGGCGCCCGTTGGTCATTTTCCTAAACACGGCTTTTTTACCTCATGTACAATATACGACCGCCTAAACATTTTCATTGGCAGCACTGCTGGTGAGCGCGAACTATAAATTTTTAAATATGTCCAATGAAGTATGATTGTAGTTGTACTGCCTATTTTACATTGTTTTTATAAAACGGAGCCAGCCAGCAGTCATGTTTGTTTTAGCTGAAATGAAAGATGTTATTCGTGTTACTCCGGAACATTTTCATCAAAGTCTAACTGATTCTATAACAGTTTTACTCAATAGGAAACTTGCTAACAAGGTAAACAAAAACATAACCTTGGCACTAAACTAGAACTTTTATTTACAACTTTGTTATGTGTAGAATTGACTCATTATTTATTACATTACGTTTCATGTTGTGTTCATGTTCATGTTATGTTATTTTGTTGTGGTGTACAATAAAGAGTTTTCTATCTATCTATCTTCTATCCATGTTTTCAGGTGGTCCTAAACGTAGGTTTATGCATCGCATTATACGATATAACGGATATTGGACACTCTTACATATTTCCCGGTGACGGCTCATCCCATACGGAAGTAAAATTCAGGTACACAGTATTCAGACCTGTAGTAGAAGAAATAGTGGTTGGTAAAATCAAAAGTTGTAGCAGAGAAGGTGTTAACGGTAAGAAATGTTGAGTATGATAATTATATGAGTAGGTTATCATGTAAAAATATCTAGTTAAGTAAGTATTTAGAAATCAATGTTTTATGTTGTATAATTTGTTTCAGTTACACTAGGATTTTTTGATGATATCCTAATACCAGTAAATGCACTACAACATCCATCCAGATTTGATGAAACCGACCAAGCCTGGGTTTGGGAGTATCCAGTAGAAGATGGAGACAAACACGACTTGTTTATGGATTCAGGTAAGAGCAGTGTAGGCAAATTGGGTTGGCTATAGCAATCCTTGTACCAGGGTTGCAGGTTGGGGGTAAAGGGGTTGTAAGTGGGGGTAGGTGACAAGTCCTTCCATTGAGTCCTATTTCTAGGAAAAAAAAACACTTTTTAAGCTAAATTAGGTACTATTTAGTTAGGTTAGGGGTATTTTTTAAGTGCAGTAAATTGAAGTAAGTAATAATTTTATCTCCTAGACAAAAGTCTGTCAAGGGAAGAACTTGCCAGTAGTTGAGGTTTTTTTTAAGCGAAGAAAATTTAAGTAATTTTTTATCTTCTAGACTAAAGGACTTGCCACCTACCCCCACTTGCAACCCACCTATCCCCAACCCTCCACCCAGCTACAAGGACTGCTATAGTACATACATACATACATAAAATCACGCCTATTTCCCATAGGGGTAGGCAGAAACCACGGATTTCCACTTGCTACGATCCTGACATACCTCTTTTGCTTCATTCACTCTCATAACATTCTTCATACATGCTCGTTGGATTAGGGTACTCTTGAACATCTGCTATCTGATCTAGATAGGTCCGCCAAGGTCTTCTCCTCCCAACAGTCCCATTCACACTCGCCTGATGCACCTTTTTCGTCAATCTTCTTTCATCCATCCTCTCTACATGCCCAAACCATCTTAGCATACCTTTTTCTACCCTCATCACTACATCTTCTTGCACACACGTCTTCTTGTCACCGCTATAGTTTAATCGGCAATGTTGTTTTAAATGGTCTGGTAATCAAGTAAGTAGGTGCTATACCTACATTGGTTTTTGAAATCAAGAATTTTTATTTTGTACTAGGAGAACCAATCAGATTTCGAGTGACCAGTGAAACATTTGAGGAAAGCCTACCAAGTGGCCCCCCTGGCACAGAATGCAGCACAGTGCAAACAGTTGCACCATATAGAATAATAGGCGGCATCAATGAACCAGGGCTAGGCCTGCTGACTTGGTGGGAAGCACCTGGGAATGAAGGTGGTGAGGATGATGAATAAATATGATACTAATAAATAAGTATTTTGTTCTTCATCTTTGATGACCTCATAATAATACCTATGGTTTTCTTGATTTAGAATAAGTCTATTTACTTTAATTTTGCTAAAATCTTATAGGTAAAAAACAGGTTTGAATCATAAAACAATGTATAATATATTTTTTTTATAATTTTTTGATGCTCAATTGGAATATATAACATTTAATTAATACAATTTTCTATCTCCTCTAGTTTTTGCTCCTTTAGACCTTGGTCAATATACATAGACTTGGTTTATCAAATAGCAGTGTGGTGATGAGCAGCTAATATAGGCATATTAGGCATTGGCCCACAATACATTGTGCTTCTATGATTTTCATACGCCATTCATATGGTAAATTTTTATATTTTATATATGGTGTATTAACTATATGCATATTTTTATATAGTTACTACACCAAAAACCACTTGGCTCCATATGTGTCTCTGAAGCTCTAAAAATGCCTGGTCCTTTTTTAGGACAAAGTAATAACACATAAAATCTAAGTAATAACACCCACAAGGTAGGCCTTGTTCAAGCTCCACAGTACTATTTATATAGGTTCATAAACTAAACCTGTTTTTTTTTTTTTTTTTTTTTTTTTTTTTTTTTTTTTTTTTTTTTATACAACTAGCTGATGGAACAAGCAGATGGTCCACCTGATGTTAAGTGGTAACCATCACCTATAAACAAAACATTGCCCCGTAGGTCACGCACAATAGGAACGTGCCGTAGTTAGTATACATACATAATTAATTATACAGGGTTACAGGAAAAATCGTGCTAGATCCGTGAAGGGCGTGGAGTACCCATCATTTCTGACTTATTTCACTATGAAACACCCTACCCTAAACTTAGCCCTTTTCGAGATATTCGACTTTTAATTTTTTTATTGAAAATTGCCGATTTTTAGGCTACTAAATTTATTTTTGTTTATTTTGTGTATCTTATTATTATTATTATTGCATTTTTACATGTGTAATAAGATGCTTTAGGACGTCTATCATTAAAATAGTGCATAAGTTAATTGAATAGACCGTAGTAGACAAGTGAAAGTTAAGAAATAAAAAAAAATATTAGAAAGTTTATTTTTCTCTAAGGGATATCTAAAAAAAATATTATGGCAATGGTTCGGCAGATGTTTTTTAAAATATCTACGTTTCATCAGCTATCTAACGAGGTATAACAATCTAGGGTTTGTATTACATTTCGTGGAAAAAAAGTAGTTGGGACGCTCCAGGTAGCAGTTTTAACGGTCCCGCGCCTATTGTCCTTCAAGTTAAGACGCACCGTGCGAGCGAGACAAGTGATGATTTATGTAAGTGCGAATGAAAGAAAAAATGTGTAGAGACCGGTTAGGGCTGGGATACAACAGGGGGTACAACAGTTTTGGTTGTCAGTCTGCTTTTGTGCTTCGTACATAGTAGATGTGATATCGTTTTGCTCTTTTTCTCGACTTGGCTGTGATTCTGGACTATTTCTTCTGATTTGTGACTACTGTGCTTGCTAACCGGACTCTGATTTGTACCTGTGATACGGAAGTGTTGAAGATGACGTCCTACACACCTGAGGAATATGCTGATATGCTTATTTGTTACGGATACTGCGATTGTGTGTCTGCGCAAGCTCGCAACGAATACATAACTCGCTACCCCGGTCGTCGAGTGCCGGATGTGGCCGTTTTTGACAGAGTCTATCGAAGACTTCGAGAAACTGGCTCTGTTTTGAGACGAAATACAGACATGGGAAGACCACGAATTGATGACGAAGAACAGGACAATGAGATAGTGCAACGCTTTCGAGCGGATCCGACTACTTCCACTAATATTGTTGCCCGTGATCTGGGACTTTCGCAATGGAGAGTGTGGTTTACAGTGCATACTGCTGGCCTATACCCGTACCATTACACGCCGGTACACGTTATTGAAGAAGGAGACCCCGCGAGAAGATTGGACTTTTGCAGATTTATGCTAAATGCTGACGTAGAAGACCCAGATTTTCTAAGAAATATCTTGTGGACGGATGAGTCCAAATTTGATAAAGATGGCATAACTAACTATCACAACGCCCATTACTGGGCCCCAAAAGAGCTAAGGAATCCCAATAAGAAAAGAGTGAAGGGGTCCCAACGAAGATTCAGCGTGAATGTGTGGATGGGCATTATCTCCAATCATTTGATTGGACCTTACTTTCTCCCGGATAATCTAAATGGGGAAAGCTACGAAAATTTCCTGAGAGCAGACTTAAGTGATTTGCTGGATGATCTGCCACTCAACCTGATCAGGGACATGTGGTTCCAACACGATGGCTGCCCTGCCCATTTCAGGAGAAGTGTCAGAGACTGGCTGGACACAAATTATCCAAACAAATGGATAGGACGAGGTGGACCGTTGCCATGGCCAGCAAGAAGTCCGGACCTAACGCCCATGGATTTTCACGTGTGGGGGTGCATGAAAAGTCTTGTGTACAGCGAGCCGAATCCAGTTTCGTCTGTGGAAGACTTACGAGAAAGGATTGTGGATGCAGCCAATAAAATGAGGACCACGTTAACCACTGGAGTAGTAAAGACTGGTCTCCGTAGAAGGATGCGACAATGTATCAGAAATAGAGGCGGCCATGTTGAACATGAACTGTAGAATAAGAAAAAGTTGTGTGAAAATCTTTAATAAATGACATTTCATGCTTACCTATTATTTTATTTTACTTTTTAGGGCTAGGTATAAATTTTCTTCTCCACTGTCGCCTATAAAACTAAATTTTTTTCAATGCATTTGAATAAAACCCTAGATTATTATACCTCGTTAGATAGCTGATGAAACGTAGATATTTTAAAAAACATCTGCCGAACAATTGCCATAATATTTTTTTTAGATATCCCTTAGAGAAAAATAAACTTTCTAATATTTTTTTTATTTCTTAACTTTCACTTGTCTACTACGGTCTATTCAATTAACTTATGCACTATTTTAATGATAGACGTCCTAAAGCATCTTATTACACATGTAAAAATGCAATAATAATAATAATAAGATACACAAAATAAACAAAAATAAATTTAGTAACCTAAAAATCGGCAATTTTCAATAAAAAAATTAAAAGTCGAATATCTCGAAAAGGGTTAAGTTTAGGGTAGGGTGTTTCATAGTGAAATAAGTCAGAAATGATGGGTACTCCACGCCCTTCACGGATCTAGCACGATTTTTCCTGTAACCCTGTATAACATCACAATTACAAGACATTTATAACAAAATTCCTTTGGAATTAAGTGCCAAGCCTTTAAAATATTGAAAAATAATCACAGATTTCACAAATTCACAATACATAACTGACTTTGACATTTAATAATCTCATATGACATTATGTATGTAGAATAGAAAACTCTTTATTGCACACCACAAGGATAATAACACATAGATATTGTTATTTAAGATTAAATACCAAAGTTTAAATTATTATGTACATATGGGGGTTACTTTGATTCGTTCGGTATTGTCTCTCAATGAATCAACATGAAATTCCACGCAGGTAATAATAATAAGTGAATATTTTTTACCCGACTGGATGGCAAAGTAAATGTATTAAAACACAGAGTTTTAACATAGTTTTTAAACGATAGGTTAGACTTACGACCTTTCACGAAAAAGGTTTCCGCCACCGAATAGCTGGTGGAAAGTCCCGTGTTATCTTTTCGAATTCTCTTTGTATGAAAAAGTCAAAATCGTGTAAAGTTCGTTTCCGACAAGAATTTTAAGGAGCCATCGTATTCTAAATTCGAAAATTGTATTCCATGTCCAATCCGATACCGAATGTAATCAAAATAACCCTCATGGTATCCCCACCATTAGTAAATTGAAGTCCCACCCTAGAAGACTATATGGACTACAAAAAAGGTAGTTGAGACATTACTGAGATCAAGCTAAAACAACAAATTAAATAATAATATAACTTGAACTTTACATCAAAAGTAAAAATAACTTTAATAAATATAAACATATTGTAAATTAATTACCATTCGGAAGCGTACCCAAGACACTGGCTGCATTGCCAGTGTTTTGCCACACCATTGGATGTATTACCTAACTAATTACAAAATGTATTGGTTCATAAAAAATATTGATGTAAAATATTATATATATACCTACATCATTAAAGTGAAATAGAACCCGTATGTCAATCATGGTTATGGCTTCCTTAGGTTATCGGAAAAGGTACAGCATCTACCTATTTTACAAAATAATCCACTGCTGGCTGGCATAAAACCTCGAGCTTTATTAAATACCAGTTGCGCCCCGCGGTTTCACCCGCGCAGATTTTAATCCCGGTATTCCCGCGGGATAACAAGTAGCCTATGTGTTATACCAGACTATAACCAATCTCTCTGCCAAGTTTCATCCAGATCCGTTCAGCCGTTCCGGCGTGAAAGAGTAACAAATATCCATACATCCATCCATCCATCCATACTAACAAACTTTCGCGTTAATAATAGTAGTAGGATTCGTTAGGTTGCGCCAATTATCAGGAGCCCATTTTTCGACTGGGATTCTATACTCCTACTCAAATACATAAGAGATAAACAGTTAAGGAAAACTAAACAAAAGTTGCATAAGATTTGTAACAGATTCATGTCCCACTTTGCGCTTCTTAGTAAACAACCCTGTACTCGTTGGGTAGTTACTTCAGACATCAGATCATCATTACATACTATAATCCTTTCCACCTAAATATACGTTATTAAAAAGTGCTGCCGTGTCTGTTAGGCGCGGGCCTCATCTAAATGGCATATGGGCGGACGCGGGCGGCTTCATATTCCATTGTCCATGTCCGCGCCATACGGCATTTAGATGATGCCTGCGCCTTAAACATTCTCTGTTGAAATGACGATGGTTAACAGCGCCACTTTGGCTTCTGTTCAATGTTTATTTGATGGCAAAAAAAATATTTGTAACAGGCGGGTTATAAAGCTCGTGTTAATAAATTAAGAAACTGGGTACAGATTGTCTTTAGATATTTGACATAGACAGGATCTTAAAGGATACAAATACATAAAAAGAATGTTAGAATTGGTCACTCTTTTGATAGCATCAGGTTAACAGAATGGAACTACATAATGTGTACCTTATGAAAGTGTGAAACAATAATATTATTCATTACGATCATTTAAATATTTGTAAAAGCTATGAATATTTTGACATGCTGTCCTATATATTTTATGATAATCCAGTACACCTTGCACATATTATTCTTATTAGATATCTAATTCAGTACATCGAAAAAGGCTTATCTAACATTATACACAACTACAACAACATACAGGTATGTATACATAAATAACTTGATATAACTCATTCAATACGGTATGCGTGTTTTCTTCGAAGATCATGTATTTAGTACCATAAAAAACATTTTACAGTCAACGACAAAAACATAAGGTTATTACAATTTATTTCATAAATATCTAGATTTACAAAATAAATGGTAACTTCAGTACTCCATTGAGTTCAAAATCTGTTTCTCTTTTTTCTCCCTTGTGGCATCAATTTTACGAGTATCTCTTTTGTCGTTGACTGCAGAATGCATGTGGCGCCCTCTGTCTACTTAAAGGTGTACAGCAGGGGAGAGTTGAGAAAGTGATGCTTGCAGTTGATGTGTTGTATGAGTCGACCGGTGAGAAGGTGTCGCCCGTACTGCACCGCTTCCTGCTCGTCCTTAGCTAGCCCGCAGTCCAGCAGCCAACGCACGAGGCAAGAACCGCGGAATACGTTGCGATATGTACGCATACGCCATCTGCAAAATATTATTATTATTCTTTATGTACCTCTATCCTACTAATTTTTTTTTATGTAAAAGATAGGCAATCGGGCTAACGACCCACCTGAAGGTAAGCGGTCACCGCCGCCCATAGACAACAACAACACCAGGGGCGTTGTCAGTGCGTTGCCTACCCTGAAGGACTTTATTAACATTTTTCTTGAAGCTTTTCATGTTAAATCTTGGCGGGAAAACCTCTGATGGTAACTCATTCCACAGCCTATGGGTATGGGGAAGAAATGAGCGTGAAAAACGGAGAGTACGAGAGACCCAGGGACTAATATTACTCGTATAAATGCGAAAGTTAGTAAGTATGGATGGATGTATGTATGGATGGATGTATGTATGGATGGATGGATGGATGTTTGTTACTCTATAACTCCAGAAGGGCTGAACGGGAGATATATTATAGTCTAGGAATAACACATAGGCTACCTTTTATCCCGTGGGAATACCGGAATTTAAAACTACGCGGGTGAAACCGCGGGGCGCTACTAGTAGCTCACAAAGTCGGAACTTTTATCTCTGAATAAGTAAAATTGGAAAATAAACTTTCCGACAGACTATCAGTCGATCAACATTTCACATCTACTCCTTTGTACAAATATTAATAGTGTTCAAGTATGTACCTGGTATCTTTGGCAATAGCTTCCTTGCACCGCTCCAAGTGATGAGTGATAAACTGATCGCACACATGCTTCGTTTCGAAACTCAAGTCTTCAATCTCTGGTAAGACCACAGTATCCGCGCCATTCCTTTAAAATTGTTTATAGATTATAGATCGTATGATCAGCTGATATTTATGATGAAAGTGAGTCTGGGCAGTATTGATGCACATGAGATCAACAGTGAGTTGATTCGACTTTTATACCAAATAACTACAGCCGAAGTAGGAGTCGCATACTATCGATATCAGGACGCGTACTAAGTGGTTTTGCACTGCTCACATCCATGAAACATTAAGTCTCATTTGCCTGCGCCGACTCACTTGCACTCGCTCTTACGCTGCAATGCGAGTATCACAGAAGCATCACAGAAGTGACTCTTAGATCATTGATAATTCATTCTCTTAGTTCTCTTGGATCACACGATATTGGCATACGAGATCCACGGGAGGAGATTTAAGTACTATAGTAGTAATATAGTGACATACAAACATTTGAACCAATTTTTTCGATCGAACTAGGACCTCGCGTTTTATCATTTTTATCCTAGTATTACATGACTGATCCGCAGGCGCGTGCTTGTAAAATACTTACCATTTCTTTTTGATGAATCTAATAGTCGGAACCAGTATTTCCTCCGGGTCCAGGCCGAATAGTATAAGAACGACCAGCGCTTGCCCGTAGGTCGCCGCAATGTCTAACACCTGGATCTCGATGAATACGCCACTCTCGTCTTTGCTCATTATTCGCCATGTCGAGCAGGTTATTCCCTGGATTCACAGAAAAAAGTATATTATAATAAGACATCTTATAGAGAGTGTAAATAGGTAAAGAAAATAAAGTTGATAAAAAAAACCAGGAACAGGATATTTACAAGTCATGGTGAACAACTTACGTCTTATTATAAAAATGTGAGTTAGACTAGGCTTAAGCCAGGACTAACTGGTCCGTGGTCTAACTTTGATACCGAAGTTGGTCCCTGCTCTATAGAAAAATCAAAGACTTAGACCAGACGTTATTATAAAACGGAGTTTATCCCCTAAACCTTGCAGACTTTCTGAGGGAACGATCTATTCGAGTAGTTGTTGACGGCTGCTCGTCTGATCAATTGGATATTAACGCCGGTGTACCTCAGGGGTCCGTGCTATCTGCCACGCTGTTTTTGCTGCACATCAACGACCTGCTCATGCCCGGCATCATGGGATATGCAGATGACAGCACAGTCGTAGAAAGATACACATCCAATGCCCAAGCCAGACAGAATGTGATTCAGCAAGAGCGAGACGCAATGCTGCAGCGCTTGAATTTAAAACTACAGGCGGTATCTGACTGGGGTGATGCCAACTTGGTGAAATTCAATGCCACGAAAACGCAAGCATGTCTGTTCTCAGCAAAGAAAAGTTCGTTTCTCCATGTTCCTATTTTCCAAAATGTACCTATAAGTATACGCGATCACCTTGAACTCCTTGGTGCCACGCTTACGCCTGCTCTTAACTTTGGCTCGTACATTGAGTCCAGGGCTAAAACAGCTTCTATGAAGCTTGGCATTTTGAATAAGGTAAGGCGGTACTTCACACCTGGACAGCTTCTTAATCTGTACAAAGCACAAGTCCGGTCTGGTATGGAGTACTGCTGCCACCTCTGGGATGGCTCTGCCAAGCACCAGCTTGCTGCCTTGGACTCGATAGAACGGCGAGCTTTCAGACTAATAGGCGAGCAACACATGGCAGAGGCTAAGATCCAGAGCCTAGAACATCGCCGCAAAGTTGCTTGCCTTTCAATATTCTATAGGTTGCATTTTGGTGAATGTGCTCAGGAACTGCACGACTTAATACCTCCATCTCCTTTCCACCACAGGACGATTAGGCGTACGGCTCAGTACCACCCATACCTGGTAAATATACCACCCATTCGTACTAAGCGCTTTGCGTCCACATTTATTATGCGAACCGCCAAGGAGTGGAACTCATTGCCGTCGTCTGTCTTTCCTGATCGCTATAATTTGGGCCTCTTCAAGGCAAGAGTGAATAGGTGTCTTCTAGACCGTTCTGCTCCATCGTCGGCCACATCGTCGCTTACCATCAGGTGAGATTGTGGCCAAAGGACAGTCTATCAAATATAAAAAAAAAAAAAAAAAAAAAAAAAAACCACGGTTTAAAGATAAACCCGAACGACCCCTAGTTTAAGTATGGTCTAACTAATAAAAATCTCATTTTGCCAAATTTTATTTGGTCTCCCACATAAGTTTATTCAATAAAACAACTTGTAGCACTGCATTATCCAACATACATTTCAAACTCTAGACTCCGATCTAAATTTGAAATGTCAAAACGCATGGGTTGCCACGAATTTGTCAATATCAAGTTGATAACGAGATTTAAAACAAAAAGGCGGAGATCTGAGTCAAGAAGAGAAACTAAAAATTGATTCGTTAAAACCTTAGAGCATTTATAACGGGAGATGCCAAGCGCTACTTTTAGTACTAAAATCTTTCTGCCGGTTTTCGCGGGAGGCGGGGTAGTACGGTACAGAACACATTTACATAATCACGCATACTAATGCAGAAAAATTAAGCGTCCCTATAAACGCACACGCAAGTAAAAGCCGTACACCAACACAAAAACAATAACACAATTAAAGAATTACTGTTGTTACACTTTTGTTTAGTTACACACTAACACAAAAAAGTAGTGATGGGTTGTAAAAAGACCGACAAAATGAATGATTTCATATGAATGAAACAGGGTGGTTCAAAATCATATACTTTTCCTTTTTTTAGCCAAGATTAACAAACGTGTATCTGTCTAGCCTAGAAGGTATTACTAAGTAAATAGAGTGCTGGCACCGACTCCAAAAATATCAGTAATTGTATAATGTCATAATAATAAAATTATAAGATTTGTTGAAAAAATGGATACCTATTTGTAAGTAGATTGAAATATAAATCCATAATGCAATTATTTTTAACTTTTTAGTGTATTTTTCATAACAAATTGGATAGCAGTTTTGGAGTCGGTTTTTTTTTGTAAAAAATATTTTATTAAGAGTTTGTAGAGCGTAATCTCTGAAACTACTGAAACGATTTTAAAAATTATTTTACAAATAGAAAGCTACACTGTTGTTGAGTAACTTTAAGCTATATTCTATTTTCGCAAGTAGTAAGTAATCTTTCAAGTAAGTAGTCTTTCATGAATGCATTTTTAGATAAACATTTTGTTTCTTTATTGGTATGATGTGTCCAGCAGTGGACTAACATAGGCTGATGATGATGATTGGTATGACGGGGTGAAAAAAATGAAGAGCAGTAGAAGAATAGCGGCTGTTAACAAATGCTCATAGCCCATGGCCCTCTCCAGCTAACATACTACAGCTATACAAAAATCACGTTTATACGATTCTGCGTTCAAAAAGTACAAAGAAAATAGCAATAAACCAACGACACAGCACAACTAAAATTTTAAGGGAGCTCCATGAAGCGACGTATTGAAGGCAGAATGACAGAGACAGTTTTTGTAGAGTCCAATACTGAACATCCTTTTTTTAAATCGGTTAAATATGGGTACAAAAAACACATCGCATTTTATTCTAATTTTACGTTCATTCCATCATTCATTCAATCGATTTCGCTCAACTAGTCCCCACACTACGCCTTCTACCAAGGAATATAAATTCACCGACACCTCCTACCAAGACGTTGGCGTCGTATTAAAACTGTCGTAACTGGTATTCCATTAAATATAAATTAAACGTAATTACAAAAACAATTGACTAAAATATCACTTACTTGTGATAGGAAATACCGTGTTCCCTAAAGTTTGATGTCTCTGATCTCCTTTTACACCGAAATACCGCACAATTCACCATTTTTACTGAGCACTACTTCGCGATACGAAACGACAACTAATGGCCGCGCGGTGATGAGTGAAGTAGTTTTATATAACGTGCATGGCCAAGTCGCGCCTTATGGCCGGCAGAGGGGTACGCCTTGCGTTAACATCTCCAGTTATAAATGCTCTAAGGTTAAAACGAAAGACGAGGTAGTATGCGCATATGACTTTAGCCTGCGGCAAGAGAGTACAGTTATACCAACTTATCTAAGCCGGTCTGAAGTTAGCTGTTTAGAGAATTCTCGATTCACTATTGGCCATTTATGCACAAGCGGCTAACTTCAGACCGGCTCAGATAAGTTGGTGATTCCAAAACGAATGAACGATTGATTGCCATAATTTGTTATAGTCTGTGGATATTTGTTGAATGATTATGTTCTGTGATGATGAATCATGGACTATCTCAGGTACTATGTAGTCTTCGACTAAAGTGTCTTTTGTAATACGAAAATGATAAACCTGAGATGATCCTAAATTTATGAGATAAACCAGGTTTAAGTTGTTTATAATAAGAAAACGTGACTTGAGCTAGGTTTAAACCCAGGTTTGATTTGTTTATAATAAGGCTGTTTAAGTTCTATGACTTTTGAAATTCCGAAGGTTTTCATTCCTGAAATTCCTCTTAAACTTTTGTTATGAAACTAAAGACTCTGTAAAGTAGCTCTATTCACAGCTCTTGGTTTTTGAACATAAAGGCATATTATGTTACCGGTTGAATAGACGTTAAGGCTCTACACACCAAACTAGCCAGCCCGCGCCGGTTTTAACCGGCGGGTTAGTTGTGGAAGCCCAAGACAATACAAAACATGCCCGGCCGTCCCGGCGGGCTGGCCGGTTTGGCGTGTGAGGCCATGAATGTAAGTAATACTTACAATGAACATTGCCAAGTTATAGATTAGGATCAGCACAGTGTGCTTGAGTAGTTGTCCGCCGCGGCCGCGCGTTTGTTCCGGCGGCAACAAGCCGAGTTGATTGGCGGCGCGCTCTAGCTCGTTCAAGTAGGTGCAAGTGCCCGGATGTGTGCAACGGTGCTTCTGGGATGGCGGGCAGGCACACTCTCTGCCAAATAATTAATGTACATTTTTATTACACTTACACCTATTCACTCTTGCCTTGAAGAGACAGATCTTATAAATATCCCTAAGAGACAGATTAAGAACACGCCGATGCATTCCCACACAATAAAATAGTACATAGGGCGGTGTTATCACTAAATGCTATCTCTACCAGAAACCTAAAGTAGTATTATTAAAGGCGTTTTCCCTTAACTGGATTCATTCATATTTTCTACCCCGTAATAAACATAATCATTGTACAGACTGACACCACGTGACCGCGAACGCGTTTAGAACGCGTTGGTCTGGGCGGAGCTTGACCCACTGGCTCAATATGAAGTCAAGAACAATATAAATGGTGATAATGGTGTTTCAGAAGTTACCAGAAGAAACTTACTTAGCGTTATTGGCCATGTCTTCGATATCGTGCGGATTCGAGTCGACGAGTCCGCTCTCGCAGTTGGGATCGTCCGAGCAGCACCCATTGCTAACTCTGTTAGGTGATGGCGAAGCTGTTATAGTTCTGTAGCCACACGCTGATGCTGTCAAAGAAAAAAGTTTTTTTTATTACATATAGGCAAAACGTTTGACCGCAATCTCACCTGATGGTAAGTGATGATGCAGTCTACGATGTGACACGTTTACCTAGAAAATACCTATTCACTCTTCTCTTGAAAGCATCTAAATTATAGTTATTCGGAAAATCGGACGCCGGCAAGGAGTTCCATTCTTTGGCCGTATGCATTAAGAAAGTTGAAGCAAAGCGCTTGGTGCTGGCAGTTGGTAAGTCAACCATGAACGGATGTCTTCCTTCCGTACGTCGGTAGTCCGATGTAAAAACTGTGTTGTGTAGGTAACTAATATCTCCCATATCACCAGTACAGTCCACGTTTTTTTTGTGACCATGACTCACAAACTCTGACTCATTACGAAAACTTTTTTTTTTCATTTAAACATAAGCCTGAAGTAATTTTTTTTAATGCTACTATCAGATGGAACAACATGGCCCACCTGATGTTTGGTCTCATGTGCCTTTCTTGTATCTTGTAGTTTTTATAGATTTGGATCGCGAGGAACTGGCGGCACCTACATTCACCTCACCTTCATAAGCCGTTTCAAAGTGATCTTTGTGATTCTAAGTTAGGAAATTCCAAATAATGTTAGGAAGTGCCAAATAATGTTAAGAAGACATTTAGACTTCTGTGGCGAATCCTAATTTTTTTAAGGTTTTTCCCTTCCATTGTCTCAAAGAGCACTACTACAACCCACTCCACAAAACCCAAAAAAATAAGAAAATTGTAATTAGCATTAAGTTCGCCTATACTAATTTATTAATGTGCGACAAAGAATCATCAAAAATGTGGAATTTAATATGTCCAAGACTCGATATAGGACGCATACATAGTGACCTTGAATAGCATATTAGGCTATTTTCATCCGAAGCCGCAGGCTTAGACTAAGTTTAATGTGTTCAATGCTTTAGTAATTAATGGAATGCGGAAATTTGTTGCGCCGCCGTGCACTAATTGATTATTCAATAACAATTATTATTCCAATGCTCGAAAACCCGACTCCGGCGCACGTCATTGTAATCGCAGATATTATTATGCAACCTATATACATATCTGTCACGTATGGAATACTAACTACTGCAAAATGTGGTAAGTGCCAAATGTAATGTTTGGACGTACCTCTGACTACTCCCCTTAGACATCCTCAAAGAATCTTGAGTTAGTACTTGGTACTGAGAGATCTGAAAGGATATCTACCGTGCCTGGGGATCGAAGTCGTGAAGCTGTTTCAGTTTTTTTCAGTTTTCTATATACATACACTTTATATTTAAGAAATTATGAATTAAATTACGCAGCCGTGCCGTGCACCGGTATGAGCTGACCGTGGCTTTGACCTATCCTGGATTTTCTATCTGAAGCAGATAACACGTTTTTATACAATAAAAATACTAGAATAATCTAACAGTTCCTGTATTTTTCTCTACAACATTTAAAGCAGCAAGAATGTATAAGGATGTTTAAAGGGAATGTACAAGAGTAAAATGATAATTTCTGATATAACAAGCAGATGGCCCACTGATGTTAAATGTGACCAACTTGAGGCATACCAGATGTGAAGCCTCATGTGCCTGTATTTTCACCGGCAACCACACCCTTCAAATCGGAACACAGCTTCCCCAGACAATATCTTCAGAAAGAATCGGGTATCAGGAGTATTAGTGCGCGACACGCAAAAAGAACGCCTGAAGGACGGGGAGGGAGTGGGATGGCTCGAGTATTTTTTATGCGCAAACACATCCCCTCCACTGTTTTCCAGCGTTCTTTTTGGTTGACGCGATCTATACGAGCAGATCCTTACATGAATTAGGATCCTTTTTTAGCATTTTTTTCGCTGACTGTTCATTTTTTCCAAAATCTGTGAATGCACTTCAGAATATCTAAAAAGTTACGGACGATCTCTTAGGAATGTTTTCCTGTAACTATAACGGTTAAGGTACCTAGCCTTTCTGCCCCGTCCCAAAAATCCCCCTGTATAATACTAGCGGCCTGTCCCAGCACGCACAATATTTTTTCAACATTTTAGGATAAACTTAGACCGCGCGTTCGAGTCTCGCGGTTACTTAATCATCTGCATCCCAATTACCAATGGTGAAATAATTTTTCAAATCGGTCCAGTAGTTTCGTAGCCTATTCAATACAAACAATCAAATATTTCTTCTTTATAATATTACTAGCTGCGCCCCGCGGTTTCATCCGCGTAGTTTTAAATCCCGGCATTCCCACGGGATAAAATATAGCCTATGTTCAATTCCAGACTATAATCTATCTCTCTGCCATGTTTCATCCAGATCCGTTCAGCCGTTCTGGCGTGAAAGAGTAACAAACAAGAGAAGTAAGTAAGAGTAGTAGAGCTCTTTGTGAAGGGCTCGTCCGGGGAAGTACTACCACCACGCCTTTTTCTGCCGCCAAGCAGCAACGCTATGTTTCGGTTTGAAGAGTGTGGTCGCCGGTGTAATTACAGGCACATGAGGCTTAACATCTGTATGCCTCCAGTTGATGGACGCAGGGCAGTGCATCGTAGGGCACGTTCCTATTGTGCGTGACCTACGGGGCAATGTTTTGTTTATAGGTGATGGTTACCACTTAACATCAGGTGGACCATCTGCTTGTTACATCAGCTAGTTGTAAAAAAAAAAAATCCATGCATCCATCCATCCATTTATCCATACAAGCTTTCGCGTTTATAATAGTAGTAGGATAATCTATGTTAGTTACCTCCGTTATTGGAGATGGACTGTGTATGCGACATGGGATCGGCGTTGTCCACAAGGCTGGTAGTCTCGTCGGGCGGACAGGCCGATAGGTCGGCGGAGAGCGAAGCGAACTGGGCGCTGCGACGCCGGAACCGGATGTACACTATCAGGCAGCCCGTTGTCACTGGAATCAATTCAAGCATTACAACATCCATTTGTCAATCCATCAATCAATTCATTTATTCCAGCCAATGTCCGTAGGCGTAATAATATCTAAATATATATAACTCAAAGGTGACTGACTGACTGACTGACTGACTGACTGACTGACATAGTGTCCTATCAACGCACAGCCCAAACCACTGGACGGATCGGGCTGAAATTTTGCATGCAGGTAGATGATATGACGTAGGCATCCGCTAAAAAAGGATTTTGATCGATTCCACCCCCAAGAGGATGAAATAGGAGATGAAAGGTTGTATGAGATTTTCAATGTAAAACGAGCGCGAGCAAAGCCGCGGGATCAGCTAGTTAGTAACACATAACTTAAAAATTGTGTTTATGATTTTTTTTGGTTTAGGTACGACATACCTTATTACTATAGTATCCGTCAAACTCACAGAACAACGATCGGGCCACATCGCCCCCGCGCGCGCCCCCCCATAGAAGCGAAGTGAATAATAATACGTGGTTCTCGTTTGGACCAGTAAACAGGCCAACCTACGACAGCGCTTGTCAGTCTGTTGTCGAACATAGTCCGAGCGAGAGAGAGTTTTCGGTCGTTTTACTCGGTTTTACAGCATGATAAACTATGAAATATGTCTTGGTGTCAAGTAAAAAATTGTAAAAACAATAGTTCCAGTGTTACCGGCGTGAAATACCATCGGTAAGTAGTAAAATTTCGTAAATTTTAATGCGCATTAACACATTCGTTGTCTTGAGACGCTCGGGAAGGAAGCTCTGTGATTGGTTTTTTGCATCTTACTCTCACAGTAGTCGCTCCTATGGTCATCGCACTCCCACGACGCTGCTTCGTATGACTCGATAGCAAAGTGATGTGTAAATGGAACATGTTGTAGTGTGCGTGCCGAAAGTGTGTTAGTTTTAGTAAATGGTGACACCTGTTTTGTATCGAATAAAGAAAGAATTCGGCTCTAGTCACAGGGCGACACGCATGGACTTTAAAGCTCTGTGGTCAAACTTGTATCCGTCAAACTTCTTGGACAAATGACCTTGAATGAAAAAGAAACAAAAAAGAGTGCAAACCTTTCCCCTACCACCTCGCGCGATGGCCAAGAAGTTTGACGGGAACCTATGGTGGCTCCCTATTTCTATTCCTCTATTTTTAACCAATTTCAAAAAAAGAACAATTAGACAGTTTTTTGTACGATTGATTTCAATGATTCTGTTTTTGTTAGGTAGTTCATACTTCATAATTGGTGGGATAATACATTGTACCGATATTATAAGAGCTTTTGGAAAAATCTGTAGATTTGTAGATTACCTTCAGTTTTGTATTATGATTTTCATTGTATTCGAACTAATTCGAAGTCGGTTTTTTCCCAATAAAATAATATTATTGAACTTAAAAATCAATCCCTACAACAGATGCTTGTTTAATTACTGTTTATTTTGTTGGAAATTAAGATAGAAGAATATATTAAATATTAAGATAAAAGATATAAGATTAGGTATTGGGAGTAGCCACTAAGAGCAGTGACTCACCATTATACATCATACATTGAACATATTTTATTATTAATTTCCAGTCTATTTTCTTCTTCTCTTATCTCTAATAAACTACTATGTTACAGGCCAATTTAGGGAAGAGTGTGGTAAAAATAAGCATGGGTCTCCAAACTCTCTCTCTCTTTTTCTCTCACCAGTAAGACAAAACACGAGTAGACATAGCCGGATCGCGTCGATGGCCTTCACGTCGAGTTCGGTAGTAGTCTTGGTAGCTAGGAGAATCGCCACCATCACTCCGGGAGCACCCCACGCTACGAAAGCCAACACTGGCCATAGCGTGACTACGAAACATGGACCACGGCTCTGTCATAAATAACAAAATGATTAAATTCATGACTTTTTAAAGAAATAGCTTACTTAAATAGCCACTTTTATCTACAGGCAGGAAAAATGTCTACTCAGATTTCTTAGTAACCAAGGTCTCAGGTTTGAGGTACTCGAGATTCTTTGAGAATGTCCGATGTACAAATATTACATTTGGCTAATATCCACATTTTTTTACTATGGTTCTATTTCCACTACAAACTGCGGACATGCTATAATTAAATATAGCCTTGGAAATGTCTCTGACTACCCCATAATAGAACTCTTCAAGGATCAAAATATTAGGTACCTTCAAATTTGTAAAATGATTGCTTGTCGGTAGATTATTCCTACTAGGTACCTAAACAAACCATTTTTATTTTATTATTTTTATTTTGCTCTTTTCAAGACCTAGCTTGCTGTGGCTAACTTCAAGGAGTAATCACAAGAAATTTATCATCATTTTTTGATTATGTTTTCAAGAATCATGTATTACTTACTTCACTGCCATGCATCGAGTATAAAACAAGTATGGCTTCGATTGTATAATAGTACATTGTTCACCGAGAGGAGAAAGTGACCGATTACCGTCGAGGGTGTCGTTTGAAGCCCGAGCCGTAGGCGAGGGCTTTAAAACACCCGAGATCGGGAATCGCACTTTCTCTCGAGTGATACATAGTGCTTTATACGACACCTACGAGGAAAATAAAAAACTAAAACTGAATCCTCAAACAACACACAAATTGAAAATGGCGCCAATGGCGTCTGCAATTTTCACATGTTCTTTTTTCAAATTGTTTATCCTGCCGCCGCAGGGTCACACTGCCAGCCCGACACCATCCAACACACAGCAACACACAGCCAGTGTCATTTTGCGAACTTGGAGATAAAAACTCACTGTAAAAACTTTTTGGCTTTTGATATTTAGGTTACCGGCGCATAGTCTTACCCAAAATTAAAAAAGAAAAACCACGTAAGAAATGGATTTTCATTCACTTTTCTCTCCCGCTCAGATGCGTTTTCTCCCCGCATATTTGTTCGATATGCAATGACGTACTTTCTATCGTAAATTTGATAAAGTATCAAGGTACTTTCCAAGCAGGTGTAGTATAAATAAATTAACCTTGATCGCACATTCACTTCGCACAAACAGGTGTTTTTAATAAATGCATACGATCGTATTATGCTGAATATGAGAAGTTTCTTTTAACAGGTTCTTAACTATCTACGAACACTAGTTAGGTATGTATTTCCTGTACCTAGATAAAGCCGACTAGGCTGTTATTATGTGTTGGGCAAGCTTAGTTTTGTTCTTCATATCACTACATATTATAAAACGTCGCTTCCCGCTGTCTGTCTGTCCCTATGTATGCTTATATCTTTAAAACTACGGATTATGATACGTTTTTTTTGTAAATAGAGTAGTTCAAGAGGAATGTTTACCTACATGTATAATACATGCATAATATATTAGAGAAACATTATGCACCCGTGCGAAGCCAGGACAGGTCGCTAGTCTATTATGATTTCATGACATTCTACTAATCCTTCTAGCCTACTAATAATTATATACGCGAAAGTATGTGTGGAAAGATGGATATTTGTTTCTCTTTCATGCCGGAACGTCCGAACGGATCTGGATGAAACTTGGCAGAGAGATAGATTATAGTCTGGAATAGCACATAGGCAACTTTTTATCCCGTGGGAATACCGGGATTTGAATCTGCTCGGGTGAATCCGCGGGGCGCAACTAGTGTGGCTGTAAGTAATTCTCACCTCTAACATCAGAATCCCGACAGACAGCATAGAAGTCCACAGCATGCATGAGAACGTGCTAAAGGCACAGAGAGATTGCTGTATTGTGGCGTGCCAGGACGGCGCGACGACGGCCACCGGCCCGGCCCAGATCACACTGATCGCTACCAGCATCTGAAATATACAGTCGGCTACATATCAGGCTACACAGTACACACCCTATCCTACTAATAACCTTTCAACGAACAATTCTTGTGTAAAATTATTTATTTATAATCTAAATCTCGGAAACAGCTCCAACGATCATCTACAGCATTTACACTCGCGCAGACATGGGCAGCGGCATGGGTAATGCGCGAAAGGCAACGTGTGTAACGCGAGAGAGAGAGGAGAGGACATGAGCTGAGTAGAAACGCAGAAATAATGAAATTTTGTATGCAGGAGGTGTCGGCGTTGATAAATTGATCTAGCTAGGATTAATTTTCAAGAAAAATAATTATCCGTAATTTTTTTTTCGGTCACTTTAAAAAAAAATTAATGTAACCGAAGAAAGCACGGTCACTAAGATATTTGTAATTACCTGCGATACTATCAAACACAGCGTCAATCGATGCGGCATCCGCTTGTATTTTCTCGTTATAGAGAACACGAGTATCACCCACAGAGATGCGACGAGTGCCACAATCGATATACTGAAGGCGAATCGCTTCAGCTGCTCGGCATAGTCCTTGTTTAGCGATATAACTTGCGCGGACATGAACATTATCGGCGCTGAGAGGAACGTACAGATCACCATTGATGACGCAACCTGCACAAATACAACTAATGTTAGGTTTAAACATAACTTTCGTCAGTCTTTAAAAAAAGACTTTGATGCACTGGAACATACATACTCACTCATACTAGGTACTATAACTCAAAAACTACTCGTCAGATCTGACTCAAATCTAAATGAGACCACATGACAAGCACCAGTTGTAGATTCAAAAAAGAATCATCAAAATCGGTCCATGCAGTAAAAAGTTATGAGGTGACCAACAGGTCTACTCAGTAAAAGTTCTCCACCTCCTCCTTTTTTTTGAAGTCGGTTGGTAATCAAATAATTAATTGGTTAAAATAATTCTTACCAAATCAATCTCCAACTGGTAAAGGTTTGAGAAAACGAACACAGCTGGCGCAGTCGGTATGGTTCCATACAGGAAGGCATAAGTCGACAGTGATCCTGTCTCGGAATCGTTAGCCCCGGCGTCGAGAGCACTTACGGCTTCTCGCATCACTACCGGAAGGACGATTCTGTGAGTAAAAAAAAAAATATGAAATCATGTTATATCAAAAGCTATCAAAAATGTATTAACTCTTAATCGACTGTCAAGTCACTTGCTATCTCTATCTAATTTGAAGTAAAAGCTGAAATAGTAAGTCGGCTGTCAAGTCATGACAGCCGATTAACTTTGATCGAGCTTTCAGAAACCGGCGGTAAGACAAAAAATAAATTGTAATCAGCTTCAAGGTTTTAGTACCGAGTACCAGCTGTCAAAGGTACTTTCAAACACATACCTACCTATATTTTGCAGGAACTATTATTCCATGTGAAGCCGTCGCAATAATAATTGTGCACATTCATATAAATCATTATTAATTAGTTTAGTTTGGGGCTGGATGGCGAGCATACATGCTACTTTTTAACCAAGTACCACATAGATGGGGAGTGCAAGGCAAACAGAAGGTGGTTCTTGAACAGGAAACCACTACATTCCCATTAAATACTTAGATAAAACAGTATCAGTAACTAGGTACTAAATAATGCTTTTGTCTTAAAGGTCAAAAACCAAAATGAATAACTCAACGCAAGATAATGGCACTTAGAGCCATCACACGGCGTATTTTAAATGCGCAAACGATGCGCGTTCTTGACTCGCCGTTGATGCCAATATTTGCGATTTCATAGATTCAAACGCACGTTAAATGCTATGCAAACGCGCATCTGAAGCGCGTTCGAAACTCGTTTGTAGCGCGTACAAAGGGTCGGTGGAGGGGTAGGGAATTGCACGCGCTCACACCACCGCACCGCCCGACGGAAGCTACGAGCGACTACAGCGCGGCTGTATCGCTGTATCTGCGCGTATAATTCGCAGTAGACGCGTGTTTCGAGTCGAAACACGCGTCTACTGCGAGAGTCGAAACTTTCGAAACTTTCGACGATCGCCCCGTGAACTTAGGTTACAAGGCTGCGTTCAAATCCCGTTTGAAGCGCGTATACGCGCGGCATCTGCGCCTCGTCTGCTCGTTTAAAAAACGCCGCTCGCTATAGCTCTTAGTCAAACAACATTGCCAAAACTTACAATTTAACCATAATGAGTACACAAGGTAGCAAGAGAGCCGGTCCTCTCAGTCTGTGTATTTGGCCAACCATACGAAGTCCCAGTAAGAAAAGTGCAGTGGCAGAGAAAGCTTGTCCAAATACCTACGGGAATGTTACAGATTCAAAGAGAGATTTAAGGATACTAAAAAGTTCAGGCAGCCATAAGTCCGATTCATCCTACTAATATTATAAATGCGAAAGTGTGTAAGTATGTATGGATGGATGGATGGATGTTTGTTACTCTATAACTCCAGAACTGCTGAACGGATATTGGTGAAAATTGGCACAGAGATATATCCCGTGGGAATACCGGGATTTAAAACTACGCGGGTGAAACCGCGGGACGCTACTAGTGTAGCATAATTATGTTAAATCACAACCAATGCAGTTTGTACTGTAAGTGTAAGAAATAATGAAACAGTGTTTTACTAATGTTCAATTGTAGCAGCTACACACTTGAACTACAGAACTTTAATGGTGGGCAACAAGAGAATTTTAAGAAGAAAAATATGATGATTATACCTAGATGTCGATATTACATTTTTATTTTATCAGATTTAAGTAAATAAATTTGATTATATTTACTATAAAAATTGCATTGCTTTTTGTACATGATATGGGATTAAAAAGGGATTCATCAAATATGCAAAAGCTTGATAAAGAGACAATTTATTTCAGACATATGAATTCTAATTAACCTGATTATGAATGCTTCTTACCTCCAATAATCCCTCCAAGTAAATGGACAGTTGGTGCTTAAAAACAATGTTCCCAGTTATTCCCAAAACAGTCATAACGAGAACAGGGTTATAAGCAATTCCTTTAGCTATCTGCTTCAGTAGTTTCACAGTACATAGGTTGACAGCTAGCTGGTCAGAGCCTGACATTGATTGAGACTGTTCTTTTTGCTTATGTATTTCCATAAGGACAAAGGCTACTGGGTTCAATATAGCTAGTGATATTGGAGCCATGAGATATAGGTAGAGTGCATACTCCGGGTGAGTTTTCTCATATAGTGCGCTGACTAAAACAAGTAAGTTTTGCATAAATAATTAAGAAATCATAATCATTTATTCATTGGTATCATGTTGTACAGCAGGTGGTTCTTAGGAAGTAACAAGTTCAAAATTAGAGCCCCGTTGGGGCATCACAATTTTATTACCCTTTTATTAGGTACCTATCTAAGGGTAGGTAAGTTATAAAATTTCAAAATCCTGTGATTAATGTGTATGTGCTGAAAAACATTTGACTTATAGATAGATAGATAGATAGATAACACTTTATTGTTCACCACACAGAAACATAGTACAGAGTAAAAGCATACATTTAAGGTAAAACAATGGGCGACCTTATCGCTGAGAGCGATCTCTTCCAGGCAACCTTAATTAACCTTAACCTTATGACAATAATTGATGCAGCAAATTACTTACTAATTGGGTATCCCAATGCAAAATCATTGCTCTGTGTGCAAAATATAGCAAATATGCCAGCTCTCCCCAGGTTCACAGGTTTGGATACCAGTATTGTGACTATCATGACTCCAAAGAAGATAATGCCTTTAGCCATTAATATAGCCAGCAGAAATATCCAGTTGACCATACTGAAGTCCAGTTTTGCCAGAGAGAGAAAAATGAGAGATGGGAGGGCAAAAGTTCCCACAAATGTGGCAATGCCTTTTGATTCAGTGGATGTAACAACATTGAGACGGCCCGCTACATACCTAAAAGAGTAAGAGTAACCATTTATCTTCAGATCTTTATAAATGTATAAATATTGACAGTTAAACTTTTACCAAGTTAAAGCATAGCATTTATTAAATCAACCGACGTACGACCAAATATGCATAGCATTTATTAGCACGACCCGTTCACACGTGCTTTTATTGAGCAAGGGCTTTTGTGCACTACAAGGAAGTGCTGTAACTTACCCGCACAAAATTATTGTAAAGCATTGGAATAGAGCTGGATACAATTTGTCTGCTGCAGTATCAGAGAAAATTATGGTGGTTTGATCCATGTTCAAGTATTTTTTGGGTTGTGGGTTGTGGTAATATAGTATAGTTTAAAATGTTTTATAGCAAAATCAACTGAAGAAACCACATTTTTTCAAATAGTTATTTGGACTTGTTTTTTTTTAAATGGCGAAAATGTTTGTGAGAACTATTGGGATTTTTACATATTTCGTAAATAAAAATAAAGTAAAATTTTCTCTTCTTCTTCCTCTGGGTTCCATCCAGTGTTGCCAGATGAGACAATTGAAAATGCGACAGCTAGCTGTGCTTCAAATACGCGGATTTTCAACACAATAAGCTGATTTTTTTGTTTTATCATTTACATTGATTTTAAACCGACTTTAAAAAAGGACGAGAGGTTCTCAATTCGTTTGTTTTTTTAGGTTTGTTACCTCAAACAGTTTACTCCATGGACCAAGTTTGATGGTTTTAAATCGAAAGCAAATTCCTTTGAAAATACTACACAGACAGTGAAGTGTTAGCGAGAACCCCGGGAACCAAGGCCCTCTCGCTTGCTCGCGACTCGAATCTTAAGGCGGGTTTAGACAGGGTCAGTGACTGACTTCGATTTCGAGACAAGTCGGTGCTGGCCCCTGGCTGACCCGAAAAATACCCAATGTAAACTGATTTGAAAGTACAATGGCGGCGGGAAGTCAGTGCTGACTTTAGTATTCGCTCGCAGACTCTCCATGTCAATCAATTATGAGAATATTTTGACGTCAATTTTTTATTAGATTTATAGTGCTTACTACACTTAAGGAAATCACAAAGCGCAGCCGCGTATCAAGGGGAAGGTCGCGGGTTCAAATCCCGCTCTGAGAATAACTTTTGGGACATTATAAAATCTTTGTGATTTCCTTAAGTGTAATCTAAATATATATAACTCAATGGTGACTGACTGACTGACAGAGTGATCTATCAACGCACAGCCCAAACCACTGGACGGATCGGGCTGAAATTTGGCATGAGATTATGACGTAGGCATTCGCTAAGAAAGGATTTTGATCAATTCTACCCCCAAGGGGATAAAATAGGGGATGAAAGTTTGAATTTGATTTTCAAAGTAAACGAGCGCGAGCAAAGCCGCGGGATCAGCTAGTAAGCACTATAAATCTTATAAAAAAATTTAAACAGTGCCATCTCTCGTTGATTCAACTGAACTTCAGTTATCAGCAGAAATCTTGATAATGTAAGTCAAACCTGTCAGATGGAGCCACGGTCGCATAAGTACCGTAGTAACATATCTTAAGGCTCCGGTGACAATGGCTCGCAATTTCGAAGTGCGATTGGCTATTATTTCATTTTATTTCATTTCGGGGAGGTTGTTTGAAAAAATAACTCTAGAGAAACACGCATAAATACTGTTCGAACACAAATAATACAATAATATAAGGGAAACATGCCCGAATCAGAAATCATTTTGGTATTAGTATGTTTGGTCTTACGTTTACCTAATACCAAAATGATTTCTGACTCAAGCACATTTCCCTTATATTATTGTATTATTTGTGTTCGAACAGTATTTATGCGTGTTTCTTTAGAGTTATTATTTCAAACAACCTCCCCAAAATGAAATAAAATGAAATAATAGCCAATCGCACCTCGAAATTGCGAGCCGCTGTCACCGGACTCTTAAGCTGCAAACAAATTATCTGACGCGTCCGTAAGCCGCGGCTGACGGACACGGCTTAACAATGTGCACGCTCCCCGTTCATACCGTCCGCGGACGCAAAAACATCCAGCCAGCCAGATCCTGTTCGGACGTCCGTATGCTCAAGGTCACGTCCGCGACTTATGACAGACAATGTGCACAGTTTAGTGTATTTTGTATTAGTCAGATAGAAACAAGCCACGTCCGTCAGCCACGGCTTACGGACACGTCCGATAATTTGTTCCCAGCTTTAGAGTTATTCGTCGAGTGTGATTAGAGCTCCGGTGGCGCAGTTGGGGTAGCGCAGCCCCGTATCAAGGGGAACCCCGTATCAAGGGGAAGGTCGCGGGTTCAAATCCCGCTTAGAGAATAACTTTTGGGACATTATAAAAATCATTTTTAGGTCACCACGCCCCCTGCCACCCACGCCCAACCCCGTGTAAATGGGGAAGTCAGCGCTGCTGGGTCAGAGTAATAATAACGGTCGCTGTGTTGTTGTGGGTTGACGTCGCGTTGCGATTACTAGGTGTAATTTTCATTTCTATTGTTTTCGTGAATTCATTTTTCTGTTTTTCTCACTGACTTCACAAACGTGTGCTCACCGTACCTACCTACTCAGCTTACCACGACTGGTGGCGGCACTTTCAGCACCAATACTGATTTGTGCACTGACCCTTACTAAACCTACCTTTAGGCTCGAATTGCTCAGAAAGAATCTGAAAGCAGAATAACACGCAGTGCAAGCAAAAGATATGGCACGATAACAGATCAAAATAAACGTAATTTATTAACCTCGACGTGCGGTGTATTTTTCCGCCAAAAAAGGGGTTGTTCTTGTAGATATAAAAAAGCGGAACCGCATAGGTTAAAAGCGGAAGGCGGATTCTTTGTCTGAAAGACGGGGAAAAAAGCGAAAAGCGGTACATCTGGCAACGAGCTGGTTCCATCCGCATCCGTTTATAGTCGGTCAAATGAAAGTAGACACTGAAAATTCGCGCCAAATTCAAAAAATATTAGCGTGTTCTGAGCTTAGAGCATTTATAACGGGAGATGCCAAGCGCTACTTTTAGTACTAAAATCTTTCTGCCGGTTTTCGCGGGAGGCGGGGTAGTACGGTACAGAACACATTTACATAATCACGCATACTAATGCAGAAAAATTAAGCGTCCCTATAAACGCACACGCAAGTAAAAGCTGTACACCAACACAATAACAATAACACAATTAAAGAATGACTGTTGTTACACTTTTGTTTAGTTACACACTAACACAAAAAAGTAGTGATGGGTTGTAAAAAGACCGACAAAATGAATGATTTCATATGAATGAAACAGGATGGTTCAAAATCATATACTTTTCCTTTTTTTAGCCAAGATTAACAAACGTGTACCTGTCTAGCCTAGTAGGTATTACTAAGTAAATAAAGTGCTGGCACCGACTCCAAAAATATCAGTAATTGTATAATGTCATAATAATAAAATTATAAGATTTGTTGAAAAAATGGATACCTATTTGTAAGTAGATTGAAATATAAATCCATAATGCAATTATTTTTAACTTTTTAGTGTATTTTTCATAACAAATTGGATAGCAGTTTTGAAGTCGGTTTTTTTTTGTAAAAAATATTTTAATAAGAGTTTGTAGAGCGTAATCTCTGAAACTACTGAAACGATTTTAAAAATTATTTTACAAATAGAAAGCTACACTGTTGTTGAGTAACTTTAAGCTATATTCTATTTTCGCAAGTAGTAAGTAATCTTTCAAGTAAGTAGTCTTTCATGAATGCATTTTTAGATAAACATTTTGTTTCTTTATTGGTATGATGTGTCCAGCAGTGGACTTAAATAGGCTGATGATGATGATTGGTATGACGGGGTGAAAAAAATGAAGAGCAGTAGAAGAATAGCGGCTGTTAACAAATGCTCATAGCCCATGTCCCTCTCCAGCTAACATACTACAGCTATACAAAAATCACGTTTATACGATTCTGCGTTCAAAAAGTACAAAGAAAATAGCAATAAACCTACGACACAGCACAACTAAAATGTTAAGGGAGCTCCATGAAGCGACGTATTGAAGGCAGAATGACAGAGACAGTTTTTGTAGAGTCCAATACTGAACATCCTTTTTTTAAATCGGTTAAATATGGGTACAAAGAACACATCGCATTTTATTCTAATTTTACGTTCATTCCATCATTCATTCAATCGATTTCGCTCAACTAGTCCCCACACTACGCCTTCTACCAAGGAATATAAATTCACCGACACCTCCTACCAAGACGTTGGCGTCGTATTAAAACTGTCGTAACTGGTATTCCATTAAATATAAATTAAACGTAATTACAAAAACAATTGACTAAAATATCACTTACTTGTAATAGGAAATACCGTGTTCCCTAAAGTTTGATGTCTCTGATCTCCTTTTACACCGAAATACCGCACAATTCACCATTTTTACTGAGCACTACTTCGCGACACGAAACGACAACTAATGGCCGCGCGGTGATGAGTGAAGTAGTTTTATATAACGTGCATGGCCAAGTCGCGCCTTATGGCCGGCAGAGGGGTACGCCTTGCGTTAACATCTCCAGTCATAAATGCTCTAAGGTTCTGAGGTTTATATTGTATCAGAATCTCTAATGTATCATCAAATCAAAGGAAAATTGTCGTCAGTCATGTCGACAGACAATTTTGCCAATATCAAGTAAATATTTAAATTAACTAATTATTAGCCAGCAAGTCTTATTAATGCTTTGCTTTGAAAAAAATATAACAAAATAGTGGTTAGTATGGTTATCTACTTTTATAAACTAGCGTGAAAAAAATATATATCAGGAAAATTATGTACATAGATGAATTTCACATACATTGCGAGTATTTTGCAATCAGTAGGTATATATATATCTATACATATATAGCACTACCATATTTTACATGTGATGCTCTTTATAATATTAAATGTTTTAGAGCTTATATTGAACGTTTGTTTAGACCCTTTTGTACGCTACGAAGCGATGTACGAACTTTATTTTCTCTATGGTTTATAAAATTGCGCATCCGTTTCCGTTCATTGCTTGGCAGAACGGCAGCCATTATCTGCCTGCCCTTCAAATAATTTGTTCTTTCGCCGGGATATGGAAAGGGTCGCTACTGAATGAAAAATATACAAAAATCCTAAATTCTCTCTAACTGAGAGGTGAGTTCGCATTTATTATAATAATAGAACAAGTTGTTTTATCTTAAGTGGAGAAAGGCTTCGTGATATCGTTCGTGTATTACATTGTTCCAGATTAGTACCCAAAGTGACAACACCTTGCAAATCGATACTCCACTACCATCGGCAAAATGCAGTACAACGGATTCCACAATCAGCATCCCATGTAAGTGTCTGCCTGATCTTATTATCTACGTTCATCATTAGATACCAAACAATCCATACCTGCATTTTATTTACCTACTTTCATAAAGTTGGCTGGCAACGGCCATTTTGTGAAGTGCATTCTCGCTCAGCTGAGCACCTGCTGGGCCGCACCACAACCTATGTAAAATCACAAAGGTTACCAAAATTGGAAAAACTATGATGAGCGTGTTCCAAAGCCTGCATCGTTACTATTCTTGATGTGTTATTTTTGATGCCTTAAATTTTATCTAACGGTCTACCTACGTAATGTAGCAACAGACAGAATTCCGAGCAATGGAAATGTTTGTTCTAAATATTTGTTTGTATCCTAGAAATTGACTTGTTCAGTAGTAAATAAATAAGTTCACATGAACGCGTACCTCTAAATGTCGGCATCAAAAATGAGGGTTATGTTGTAAAGAACTATTTTCTCTAATAATTAGTTTCAGGCCCAGACCAGACCGGAACGAACAATTCGGCAAAATGCCATTTTTTAATGGTATGCCTGACTTTGGGGGCCCTAAAAACTTTGGTCCCAGAAATATGGGTGCTAAGAATTTTCGCCCTAGAAATGATTTCAATGGTGTAAGAAATGATTTCAAACAAAATGATGGTAATGCAAATGACTTTGGGGGACCAAAGGAGTTCAGGCCTAGGCCTAATTACAACTCTCAACCTCAAAAGAACTATGGTGATAAACCTGCTGGCATGAATATGCAGTATTATAATGCCAAGAATGAATTTGGTGGGCCGAATCCCAGTTATCAAAAGAGCTATAACCCTAATGGTCAACAGAACTTCATGCCAAAGAAAATTTTCAATCCTAATGGGCCTCAGCAACCACAGGATTTTAAGGGTCGCAAACTGCAAAGCATGAAAGCAAAGCACCCTGGGGACACTTTGGTAAAGCCAGTGTGGGATTTGGGTAATCTAGAGCCCATTGAAAAAGACTTCTACAAACCCCATGCTGATGTTGAAGGAAGATCAGAAGAAGCAGTTGAGATGTTCCGTTCTACAAAGGAAATCACTGTCAGTGGAAATAATGTTCCTAGACCCAACCAAGTTTTTGATGAAGGTAATTTCCCTGATCATGTAATGACCATTGTCAAAGAGCAGGGTTTCACTGAACCTACTGGCATTCAAGCTCAAGGTTGGCCTATTGCACTATCTGGTCGTGATATGGTTGGCATTGCTTCAACTGGATCTGGAAAGACCTTAGCATACATGCTTCCAGCTGCAGTCCATATTGTTCATCAACAACGCATCCAACGAGGTGATGGCCCAATTGCCCTCATTCTTGCCCCAACTAGGGAGCTGGCACAGCAGATTCAATCTGTAGCTCAGTCATACAATGCTCATGGCACAATCAGAAATACTTGCTTGTTTGGAGGCTCTCCCAAAGGACCGCAAGCTAGGGACTTGGAAAGGGGTGTGGAAATTGTTATTGCTACACCAGGAAGGTTGATTGACTTCTTGGAGCGAGGCACTACTAACTTGCGCAGGTGCACTTATTTAGTGTTAGATGAAGCTGATAGAATGCTGGATATGGGCTTTGAGCCTCAAATTCGTAAGATCATTGAACAGATTCGTCCTGATCGCCAAGTTCTTATGTGGTCTGCTACATGGCCCAAGGAAATCCAGGCTCTGGCTGAAGACTTCTTGACAGATTATGTCAAGGTCAACATTGGATCTCTAAATCTGTCTGCTAACAACAACATCAAGCAGATCATTGAAGTATGTGAAGAGCATGAAAAAGAAGGAAAGCTTACCAACTTGCTGAAAGAGATTGCATCAGAGAGGGACAACAAAGTAATTGTATTCGTGGAAACTAAGAAAAAGGTAATCATTTGTTATAAAATGTTAAAAGCAGATATAGCACTTTGGTCCCATGGCACAGGCTCAAATCACAGACTAGTTTCAACTGAAGATTATATTTGGATTTATAATTAGTAATCTCAGCGTGCTGCAAAACTATGCCAAATGTATGTATTGGCATAGTTTTGCAGCACAGCACACTTTGTAGTGTGTAGTTCATATTTCATGTGTCAGGTAATGAATAGAATTTGGTGTATTCCTTTAATTAGTTTTCTTATTCAATAGATTGTGCTTGTTTTTTAGGTTGATGACATTGCACGTGCTGTCCGCCGCATGGGACATAAAGCTCTTGCTATTCACGGCGACAAATCTCAGCCTGAGCGAGACGCCGTACTCACAGAGTTCAGAAATGGTGCCACCACCATTCTGATTGCTACTGACGTCGCTGCACGCGGCCTTGATGTCGAAGATGTCAAGTTTGTTGTCAACTTTGACTACCCTAACTCTTCTGAAGATTATATACACAGAATTGGTAAATTACTTGTTTTCATATTTTGAGCATGTCCATTGTTTACATATTTTGAAGGAGTCCAAAGCTACATGGGAAGTTGGTTATGGCTGATGATGTCTTCTGTATGAATAATATGAAACAAATCAAAAATACTAATTCTTATTAAACCTTTCTATTCTAGGACGTACTGGACGTTGCCAGCAATCGGGAACTGCATACACTTACTTCACCCCTGGGGATTCGCGTCAAGCTCGTGGTCTTCTGGCTGTTCTTCGTGAAACTGGACAGAATCCTCCCGCCAAATTAGCCGACTTAGCGCGTAACTCCAACAACAGTACTGGTAATGGAGCATATGTTTAATGCCTCGACGTAAAACCCGTGTGTCCTTGTCTGGGTGAAGCTCTTTTCTTTTTAACTTTGTAACTGAATTTGCCACTCAAATTCTTACTCATACTTAACGACACTAAATCTTATAATTCCTTAAGATTTAGTGTTTTACTTCACTGTGGTACAAAATAGTATGATGTATTTACATGAATAATGTGTATTGCAGGACGCAACCGCTGGCAACAACGTAAAGAAAACAACAATAACAGTAACAGTGGCTCCAGCTCACCCCGTCAACAAAGCAACCAATGGAACAACAAGATGGCCAACAACAGTGAAGAGAATACATACCAGAACCGTAACACTGGTCAAGCTCCAAGATTTAACAACCAAGGCAATCAGGGTTACAGACCAAATAACTATCAGAAGCCTCAGGTTCCTTTCCCGAGCCCAACTGTTTTTGAATCTATGGGAAACTACCAAGGCGGGTACAACAGTGGATACCAAGGCAACTACCAAAATCAGAATGGATATGGTCAACGCCCCTACAACAGTGAGTACATAGGTACATACTATATACCAAATTCTATTAATCCATCTGCAGTTAAATTATATTACCTAATTTGGGTAGAATGATTTAGTTGTCGATTTAAAAAAAAGATGTAACTTTATCTTATCTGATTCCTTTTACGGGAAATAAATATTTTCATAATTTTTATCTGAAATCCATATTTAGTCACTGACTGGACAATATAAATGTGTTACAGATTCCCGTAACATGGGTCAGCAGTACCGCGGCAACAACACGAACGGAAACAAAGCCAGTGGCTCGGGCTCGTCCTACGGATCGCCGCCGCCCCACTTCGCCACTCCGCCGCATTACCCACAAATGCATCCGCATCCCCAGGACATGCTTGGTGATTACCATTTTGAATCTATTAACGTCATGAATAACATAGATGAATGTCTAAACACAAAGTGTAGCATGCCTTCCCTTTGAATGAACTGACGAAATTAATATTGTTCATAGAAAAGAAATTGCTGTATAGTAAAAGCTCTCAATCGTTCTTCACGGAAACCTATGTCCAGCTTCATAATCATATTTTCCCACATCCTTCAATTAAAATGGAAGCAGCAGCGCAAGCAAACTTGCCCTTTAGTATTCATGTGGTGCACTATTTATATTGAATTGTGTTTGTGTTATGTAGGTGGAAAGTACTATGGAGGTGGAGTGGGAGGCGGGGGCCCATGTGGATATCAAGCGGCGGTCGGCGCTGGCGTAGCCTACCCACATCTGCCGCCCGGCCCGCTGCTTTATGCAGCCCCGGTACAACAGTAAGCTGTACCCACTGCATTCAGCTCTTGTTTTACATAACTCATGCATATTCCAAATATAAATGTGGATTTAGGTAAGGATGATTATTCACTATATTTGTTCTCTCGATAAATGATTAATGTGAGCTCTAAATGTTGTCTTTCAATATTGATGTTAAATATTGTAGAGCTAATTTCTAGAATGATTGATCAAGATTTTTTTCAATGCTTGTGATTAGTTTATTTTTTTCATTAGTATATATTTTTAGATCTGAATGAAAGCTTGCAAAATTAACCTTAATAGTAGATGGGAAGATTTGAAAGATATTACAGCATGTAATAATTGGAATTACATTGGTCTTCATTGGCTCTCTTGCTGATACATTTTTGTGAATTCTCTTTCAGATCCAATTTAAATAATTAATGTGTGTTAGATATAAAATATTCCTAATTGTGTTCTTCATTGATAATTTTTGACACATTTCCGATTCCTTCTTGATCATCAATGACACTGAAATAACATTAACACTTTTTTATTTATAATAAAAGGACCATCAATGCAGTGAATGCATACATTTATGATGTACATTAAACTCAAATTGTCAGGAGAATAGAAAGCTCTTCTTTTCATTATATGGGCTTTTTTGTACATATCCGTGGTTTTTTTTAAACATATAGGGCTTTACTACAAAAAAATAGGCAAACGTAAAACACTGCCTAAACTTTTGACATCTCTTACCATTGCGTAATGGCAAACAGTGATAGCGCTAATTTTAGACACTGTTTAAAGTTAGACTCCGTTTTGTAGTAAGGCCCCAAAAGTTTAGGCAGTGTTTAAGGTTTGCCTATTTTTTGTAGTAAGGCCCTTATAGATCAATGAAGAATACAATAAGTTTTAAAATTTATGTTGGAACATGTTTCAATTCTTGAAGTTCCACTGCTAGATTTAATCATTATATTTGTTAGAGTAGTTGGTGTCGGTACCCTCCAGTGTAATCCCGGGTGCCTTTCGTTTCTTTAATATTTCTGTATAATGTACGAAATGCACGAAACATATAGAAGATGAGTGAAATTTTCGAGGGAGGTTTAAATATTGCAGAATATTATGATAAAATTTATTTTATTGTTAACAATTGATCCAGTGGTATAATGGGACAACTTAGTGTTAGAAAATAATACTTATAAAACGCGTTAAATAAATGCTTTTGATATAATTCAAGTTAACAATCTGTATTGCCAGATAAAAATGTGAATATTTTTCTTATGTGATGTCAATGACATTTCCGTCACTGATTTTATTTTTTATAATAAAGATTAGATCTTAACTACTTGAACATAATGCCTAGAGGTTTGGTCATAGTCAAATTATGGCGCTTGACAAAGTTAGGCTTTGACTTATTTACCATTCTCAAATTAGAGAGAATGTTATAAGACATGCATTTAACCATAGGGGGATAGTATTCTGAACATATAATGTATAATTTAAACACAAATAGCTATTTATGTCATTTTGAATCTTTTTTATGACATGATTGTTTCAAATAATTCATCTGGTTTCTTACCACAATGGCTTTGTACGTAAACGGGTTTATATGGTATTAATAGAAGGCTAATACATGGTACAAATTATTCTGAACTAGTATAATTTGTTGTTCAGATTCACACCCGTCACTGTCCAAAGATTTGGAAAAATCTGTGATATATCATAACGATAGCCCGTCATTGTTTTGGTCAATTGTTAATACATAAGTACACTTTCGACTACAAGAAGTGTGTTTTACTAGACAAAAAGATATATTTTTTGACTATTTGAACGAATTTCATATAAATTTGTGACAACAAAGCTTGCAAGTCGTTCACAGATATTAATAGTTATAAGGTTAAATAATTTATTGTTATTCAATTTAGTTTTCAGTTTACTGTTAGGTGACGAAATTGAACCAGTTCAAAGGGACGTAAAAGTTATTATCTTTGTAAGAATACCGTTTCATGGAATGGTGTAATAGCAACCGGCTTTGGGGTGAACAACGTGTATGAGTCTCGTGTAATATACTTATCAAAATGCGAGATTTGCTTTGTTATTGTGTACATTGTAAGAGAAAGACTGCCGTGAAAGGATGTGGATAAGCATGTGCAAACTCATCTCAAAGATGATGTTTTTATTATCCTAATACTAGCCTGTCCGAAAGGATCATCTGTTAGGGTTTGCATTGGATTTTTCAAATCGGAAGAGGGAGGTCTAGTTTAGATTGTTGTCTGGTGGGGTATAAACGGCCGGGCTAGTGGTGTATTGTGTCGGATCGGCTAGAGTGTCGTATCAGTATGATCGCGAGTTGCAGGTTTCTCCTGTATTTATGTACAAAGTACTACACCCACCTCTACTAAACAACTGTGATAATAACACTAAGTAGCGTAGCAGGCGATTTATATACT
This sequence comes from Plemyria rubiginata, assembly GCA_963576535.1. Lineage (NCBI taxonomy): Eukaryota > Metazoa > Arthropoda > Insecta > Lepidoptera > Geometridae > Plemyria > Plemyria rubiginata. Next base: position 6,476,287 of record OY754917.1, on the reverse strand, counting down.
AATTACGTCCAAGAGAAGGGATGACATCATATCTGACATATTGTATTGTGATAATAATATCGAAACGTGCTCTCCGCGTTTTGACGAAATGTTTTTCTCTAAACAAGACTGATTATTTCTTATTAAATGAATATTTTATACTTGTTCCACTTCGACTGAATGAATTAAGACGTCTGTATTTGTATTTAGTAAGATTTTATTATCTCAGCTGAGTTTTTCAAAAGTATATTGTCACTATGTTGGATATGTGTCAAAAAGCCTTTTCAAGCGGTCACCAAAATAACGATTTTCTGTTTATGTTTTATTCATTGGTTTCCTTTATTTATTGTGATGAAAAATGTTGTTGACAAATTACGTGGCAGCGACAGTGCAAACTGTAGAGTTTAATAATGTTGATTTGCAAAATTTTATTTATTCAACCAATATCTCATAGGCACCTTCTTGCTTTACTATTAAGAGTTTATTTTCAAAAGAAATTGTGAAAAATATACATAGATTTTTAAGTATGTGGCAATGCAGATCATCATATGTATTGATTAAATTGTAGCAAACAACAGTATGTAAAGTTTGTATTTATTCAATTTATAAAGTACAGTATATATTGGAGAGAGACTCCTAATTAATAAAACTGTCCCAAAGGGAAGTCTTCTGAATGTTTCTGAAAAGTGCATTTCTTTTATGTAATACAGTATTAAATTCAGATTAATAAATGAATGTATAATTACCTAGCTTTTTATTTATTGACCCCTGAGTCCCAACAGCTAGAGAGACCTGTGAGTTAGGCTAGGAGCGCACTGCTAGTTACAATTTTTTTAATTTAGTGTCACGTCAAAAATCGAGGCTAAATCTATAGGGGCGCCTTCATATTAGGTCGCAAGCAACGTGGCAGCCGCGCGACTACAGCGGTTGCCTTTATATTACAAAATTTACGTGCTTGTGAATATTGATCACTTGTTTATTACAGATCAGGAGATAGATAATAAATAAGTAACAGTATACAAATAGTTGAAAAATTGTATAGTAGGTAGGTACTTAATAAAAAATCTTTTACTTTTGAATGTCAAAAAGGTCTCGGAGAATTAATAAGTCTTCTTGAGCACAGTACCTAGGTACCTATTCAACGTCGCGCCGTGATACTCGATTTCATTCATAAGTACAGCATTTCCGCAGAAGAAAGTCTCGTTATAACAATTGAGGTGAGTATAGAGGGGGTTCCTTGGACTACCCACACACAATGCAGTACGCTTTTGAACTTCATTAAATAAATTGTTTCTAATTCGCTCATCCTACTAATATTATAAACGCGAAAGTTTGTAAGTATGGATGGATGTTTGTTACTCTTTCACGCCGGAACGGCTGAACGGATCTGAATGAAACTTGGCAAAGAGATTGGTCTGGAATAACACATAGGCTACTTTTTATCCCGCGGGAATACCGGGATTTAAATCTGCGCGGGTGAAACCGCGGGGCGCAACTAGTTGGTTACAAGGTCACATAGTCATAACCACAACCTTAATCATGAATGAATGAAAATACTTTATTGTACACCTTATAAGAAAAACAGTAAGTACACTAAAATAAATAAGGAATAAAACTAACTGTACAATGGGCGGTCTTATCGCTGAGAGCGATTTCTTACAGACAACCTTTGGATGGAGAGGATTGTAAATTAAGAAAGTTGGTCGCAGGTGCACGAGAAAACTAAGTTGACAGTAGGTATGTAAACAAATAGATCACATAACACTAGATAGTTAGAAAGATTATACAGGGTGTCCCAAAAGGTTACGTAACTAGGAAGAGGGGTGATAGGGGTGGTCACAAGGGTCACCAGAAAAATAATAAAAAAAATCCCCTCTGGGTATTAAAAAAAATAAAAGGCATTTTTTAAAAAACTAAAAATTTTACGCCTTGTGGGGTGATTTTGCTCCCGATGACCTACAAATATTGGTATATTAAAAAAAAATGCTGTTATGTTATCGTCAATAACCCTTTTTCAAATTGAAATAAAAAAAAGGCAAGGCGTAAAATTTTTAGTTTTTTAAAAATGCCTTTTATTTTTTTTAATACCCAGAGGGGATTTTTTTTATTATTTTTCTGGTGACCCTTGTGACCGCCCCTATCACCCCTCTTCCTAGTTACGTAACCTTTTGGGACACCCTGTATACTAAATGCATACCTACATAGTAATACATAAACATTATAGTTATATATACCTAATACATAGTAATATATACCTATATAATATAATACATATTTTATATATATACAAAATAATAATTATATGTTTTTGACAAATGAACGATCTATGACAACTCATCAGACAAATAATACTGTTTTATTCTTGATTTAAAAACAGTCAGTGACGGAGACTTTCTTATAGAAAGTGGTAGTCCATTCCATAAGCGGATTGCTTGGACACTGTAAAGGAATCGGCATAAAAGCTGGTTCTATGCACGGGGGCTTTTATCATGTATTATGATAAAAGTTTTTATCACATCAATTCGAAAAGACCGCCCTAAAAACAGGCAGCAAAATAGCATTTCGCACATTTTCAATGTAAGTAGGCCTGGCCTACCTACTACTTTTTGTCGTTCGACCTAGGGAGGAAAAGTGATTTTAATTTGGAATGTGCAAGTTCCGTAAAAAGTTCCAATCACCAAACAGATCACGCTGACGCACGAACACTATGAACAAGCAGGTTGTATGTATGATAAAAAAAGTAAATACATGCGAAACGTGCATTCCACCTTTGTTCAATCCTATTATTTGCTTGATTTTACTTAGTTTTAATAAAAAAAGTACAATGAATAAAGTCATTCTGGGTAAAATTGTACCAGCGCAGCGGTACAACATTGGACCACACCCAAAACAAACACTTTTCATTACATACCGGGGTAAAACGGGGTGGATAGAATTCCAGGGGTGAATGAAAATGACCCCAAAAAAGCAATTATTAACAAACATTTGAATACGCAACATTTTCAAATAAAAACACCAAATTCTACATATGTAGAATTTGGTGTTTTTATTTGAAAATGTTTGTTAATAATTGCTTTTTTGGGGTCATTTTCATTCACCCCTTGAATTCTATCCACCCCGTTTTACGGTAATGAAAGTTTTGGGTGTGGTCCAATGTACCGCTGGTCCAATTTTTCCCAGAATACATTTACATGATTATGGTTGTGGTTATGACTACGTGACTGTGACCATGTATGTGGCTATGTGACTATCGTGATTTCTTGACTTCTTAACTTCATGGCTTCGTGACTTCCTGAGTTCTCGAATTCTCGACTTCTCGACTTCGTGACTTCGTGAATGCGTGACTTTAGTGTTTAATCCCTCGCTACGCTTAGGATTCAAAAAACAGTTGCCAAAAAACAAAAATAAATTTTTGCTCCCTTGGTAAACAATCTACTATTTTACCTCTACTTCTCGGCCGGAAGTCATTCACGATGAATTCCAGAACATACCACGACATACATACCACCAGTTTTCTCTATTCCGTGCATACCACGCATGGGTCTTGTGCCGCTAGATGGCGCTATGTTCAAACTATGTAGTCACGCTCCGCTCGCTTGACGATCGCTGTCTGGCTGGCTGGGTTGAATGGCTGATAATAGTAATATTGACGTAAATGTTTTTGGAAATCGGAAATTCTTAATTAATTTTGTTGGACTTGGTGAATTAATTGGTGGTTTTACAATTTGAAGTGAGTTTATGAAAAACTTAAGTGTGAAATATCTCTAAAACTTTAGATTTTAAACAAAATATCAATCGTTCGAGGTCAAATATCGCAATGGCTGAAATTTGTGATTGTGGGTAAGTACGAGCTTCTCTAAGGTAGGTACTTTAATTTTTGCATACTAGGATAATGAGTGAGCAAAGAAGGATGATATTTTGGTAATTACGGGTATTTTGAGAAACAGAAATCCCTCCCCCATGTAAGTTATCCCAACTTCCGTCTTCAAAATTTCTAGACAAGACGGCCTTGAGTCTAATCTTGTCAAATCAATGTCGATGGTAGGTAGTAGGTAGGTACGTGTAGGTGTCTTTATTTTTTTTCACTGCAATAATTACTGTGACACCAAGAAAATTATAGATTATTTTATGCTGCTGGTCTGGTATTAAAAATAGTTTCTCATTGGTAAACAAAATGAAAAATACCTATATCATCTATGATGAAGAATGTTCCAAAAAGGTACCTACCTACCTACTTAAGTACTTATATCAAATCAATCATTCGTGTCATGTAAAAAGAAGATATCATATTATTATGTACCGACATACATATTATTATGTAGGTCTGGTTTGGTTTTTTTATAGGTACTAAGTACCATACAATAGGTAGTAATATTATACTACCTATTGTATGGTATTTATATTTTAATACACCTTCTTTATTTTAAACGGTTTAGTAATTGCCAGCCTACATAGCTCAGTTGGTAGTAGCTATGCCTTATGCGCCGTAGGTCGTGGGTTCGATTCCCACCGTGAACAAACATTGGTTAAACTATAGCTACCCTGGTACCTGAGTTGAGGGTTGGGGATAGGGGGAAAGCATGTGGGGGTAGATGGCAAGTCTTTCCCTATAGTTCTTTTTTCTAGGAAATGAAAAAAAAATTCCAAAAAATTTCATTCAAAATTCTTCACTTAAAAAAAAAAAAAAAATAACCCTAACCTAATGAGAATTCCTTCCCTTGAGTCTTTTTGTCATAGAGATGAAATATTACTACCAATTTTTTATATATAAAAAAAAAAAAAAACCCTAACCTAACTAGTAACTTACCTGAAAAATTATATTATTTTTTTTCATTTCCTAGAAAAAAGGACTCAAGGGGAAGACTTGCCATCTACCCCCACTTGCATCCCCCCTATCCCCAACCCTCAACTCAGGTACAAGGATTGCTATAGCCAACCCCAAACATTTGTGTGGTGAACATAAATGTTTGTTCTCTGTCTGGGTGTTATATAATATTATAAGTATGTATTTACAAAAAAAAAAAGGAGGTTTATCAGCTATCTGGTTCTCCCATATTACAAGCATAAGCTTAGTTTGGGGCTAGATAGTGCTGTGTGGAAAGTCCACCAATATTTATTATTATTTATTATTTAATTGCAGATCTTACATAGGTACCTATGTAGGTAAGTAGGTAGTAGGAGCTCTTTGTGATGGGCTTGTCCGGGGAAGTTTTACCATCATATTTCTGCCATTTAGCTGTATTGCTGTGTTGCAGTTTGAAAATAGGTACCTACTAGTGGATGTCGGTGAAATTACATACACTTGGGGATTAACATCGGTATTCTTTATGGTGATAGATGCATGGCAGTGCATTACAAGGCATCTTTTGTGAGCCAATCCTTTCTTATGCATAATGGTTATTACTTGTCTTCTGGTGGGACATCTGATTGTTCCATTAGTAAGTTAAAAAATAATCTGACTGACCCATACCTACTAAGGGAAGCTAGAAATAAAGTGATTTATTGCTAACAGTTTTACAACAGATTACCTAGTTCTAAATTTTGAGTAACCTAGGTACACCTTTAGGTTTACTAAATGAGTGCCTCACAAACCGGTAATTTTATGTACTTTTATACATGCAACAACAAAATAACAAGCTGATCCCTTCTTTCACAAATTACAAAAGTGGCAGATAAACTATAGCAATCCTTGTACCTGGGATGAGGGTTGGGAATAGGAGGGTCACAAATGGGGGTAGATGGCAAGTGTTCCCCTTGAGTGCTTTTATCTAGAGATGAAAAATTATTAATTTAATTTTCTTCAATTTTTCAAAAGAAAACCCTAACTACCTAGTAATTCAGCTGTGCAAGTGAAGAACCTAATACCTAGGTATTTTTTATCTAGAAAAAAAGGCTCAAGGGAAGGACTTGCCCACTACCCCTACATGAAACCCCCCTACCCCCAACCCTCAACCCAGGTACAAGGATTGCTATAGCCAATACAAAAAGGCTATTGATTCGATAATATAAGTTAGGTTTAGGTCCCCCAGAAACACTATCTTAACTAATCTATGGTTCTTTCTTTATTCTTTTATTGTACACAAACTGATTTACACAAAAAATACATAATAGTCATGTACAAAGGCGAGCTTAACCCTATATAGAGTTTTCTTCCAGCAAACCTTAGAGGATAGAGAGAGCTGATTGTAGTGGTGGGAAGTTGTACAACATACTTAAAAGAAAAACATTGAAATAATAGGAGAGAAATCCTAATAAATTATATATAGTACCTACATGCAAAATGAATATAATTATATATATATGGTTCGGTAGGTACCTAATAGTATGGTTATACTAAGTTACATAAGTTTGTTCAGGTCCAGGAATTGTCAGAACGCAGACAGATGGTGAACAAGGGCAACAACAACTGGGTTAAGGCGCCATACTACGCGTAACCAGGTCGTCACTGCAGAACGAGCCTCCGACCGAGGTAAGTAACAAACACAACCTTGTATGTTTTATACTTTATTCTCAACTGTTTCACAGATTCTACTATTTCTGCAGGTGACTTAACTTTCTATTTAGTTTAATTGCGTAACATATTTTTCTCCGTGGCGTTCTACGATCGCACTGACTAGTAAACTGAAATACTGAAACAGCTTCACGACTTTGATCCCCACGCACGGTAGATATCCCTTCAGATCTCTCAGTACCAAGTACTAACTCAAGATTATTTGAGGATGTCAGAGGTACGTCCAAACATTACATTTGGCACATACCCACATTTTGCAGTAGATAGTATTCCATACGTGACAGGTTGCAAGCCCATCGCCGCTGTTAGAATACTAACTGGTTTCCTCACGATGTTTTCCTTCACCGTTTAACTAACTGACTAGTATTAGACCTTAAATGCTTTTAATATAAGCCCTCTTATCGCCGGAATTTTCACAGCTCTTTTTTCTTCATAAAAACTGTAAATACCTATGTCCGTTTACATCTATTGCGTTTACTGCTGCAATGCCGCTTTTCCGGGCATGCATAACTTAACCTACAGTAGGTAGGTAGGTACTGCGTGTGTTTATAAACAAATGTAACGTGACAATGTTGTCGTGAATGTAACACGCCTCACGCTGCCTCACCTCACGTAGTGAAGCTGTCTACAACATTACATTGTATTGTAGTAGAGACACGATGCATTCATTGTGAAAGCACACAGTTGTCAACTACCTGCTAGCGTTCTACGCCACTTACTTTCATGATGAACCCGTTTGAAATAGTTTATGTGAATATCTATGTCAGGTTCAGAGAATTCAGTCGTAACGTAACTACTTTCTTAACCCTAAACTCAAGGGAATATTGATAAATCCTGGTAGGTACGTGATTTATTATAAAGGTTGTGTTATACCTAGTGTGAGTCTGACTAAAGTGCACTTCAACTGAAATGAGGGAAACTGTGCCTTATTTTATCGAGAGAAAATGTGTTAAAAAAAATCTAATTTTTTTTATAAATTCCCGGATATTGTAGGTATAACGTTAAAAGAATTTTACGAAAACATTTAATTTTGTTACGTTTTATATCCTACTATTATTATAAACGTGAAAGTTTGTAAGTATGGATGGATGGATGGATGTTTGTTACTCTTTCAAGCCGGAACGGCTGAACGAATCTGGATGAAACTTGGCAGAGAGATAGATTATAGTCTGGAATAGCACATAGGCTCCTTTCTATCCCGTCGGAATACCGGGATTTAAATCTGCGCGGGTGAAACCGCGGGGCGCAACTAGTTAGTGCGGCCCCATACAAAACCTACTAAGAAAACGGGCTCTCAAGTCTCATTACGTTACAATAAACCAATATGGAGCTTTCCACAATTTAAAGTAGTTTTTAAGTAAAAATGTGTACCTATGTTTGCTTTGTTGTGGTGAGCAATAAAGATTTGTCTATCTACATATATCTCTCCGACTTCATACATGAAACTGACACTTACTGTTTTCGACTGTAAAAGCCACAAGCAAAAGCAAAACCTACGTGTACCTATCTATGTACTAAAAGCTTCGAGATGCTCGAAGACTAAAAGAGACATCCGCGACCGTAGGAATGCGAGCGGGTTGCGCAACTTGTTTTGACGGGCGAAACGATCGTTGCTTCATTATTACACAGACTTCACTTTCCAGTCGGAACGTGTCGTTGATATTATAACAGCGATAACGTTACAAACCACTAAGTAAATTCTGATTTCTTGGTATAAATATTTATGGTAATAAAGCTCCGAAAATAGGTATAGGTAAGTAAATGTACTAATAAAATTATGAATGTAACTAGTTGCACCCCGCGGTTTCACCCGCGCAGATTTAAATCCCGGTATTCCCACGGGATAAAAAGTAACCTATGTGTTATTCCAGACTATAATGTATCTCTCTGCCAAGTTTCATACATATCCGTTCAGCCGTTCCGGCGTGAAAGAGTAACAAACATCCACCCATCCATCCATCCATCCTTACTTACAAACTTTCACGTTTATAATATTAATAGGATGTATGGCGATTCGATGGACCAACGACATCGTGAGGATCGCGGGAAGTCGATGAATGGGGAGAGAACCGTTCTTCCTGACTGAAATGGTGGTACCTATAGTGTAGCGCATACGTACTTATGTCCACGCGAAAGTTTGTAAGTATGGATGGATGGATGTTTGTTACTCTTTCACGCCGGAAAGGCTGAACGGATCTGGATGAAACTTGGCAGAGAAATGGATTATGGTCTGTAATAGCACATAGGCTACTTTTTATTCTGTGGGAATACCGGGATTTAAATCTGCACTGGTGAAACCTCAGGGCGCAACTAGTTGTCCATAATTCCACATGTGGACGTCTTCAGGCTGATGATGATTTTGAATGTGTATAGGTAATGTTGAGAACTGTGTTGGCGACCTTGATAGTTCTACGGGGAAATACCTAGGTATCTACATGTTTTACTAAGTATCGCGAACATGAATTTACTAAATAAATAGGTAGGTCCATAAACCAATATAATCTCAAATTCCACAATATGGCAGGTATGTCTAAGTACATAGTAGTTTTCATAGAACGTGTGTATGTGTGTAACATAACTTAGGTACCTGGGAAAATTAATGTAGGTTTGGCATTGCACCATTGGCGTCATTCGACCGAGTTGGTATTATGTACTCAGAGACGGTAGGTACAGGTACGTACTCGATACTGTTATATTAACGGAACCAGTGGCGGTATAGGTACCTGCACAATTTGAATTGCCGGTCACGCAAGGCTGAAGAAGCCTCACTTATGAGCAAAAACATGCCAAGTGATTCTTTCATTATTAATTTGCGATCTTTTTGCTTTAAAAATATGGACCCTTGTCTCAAACTCAATAGCTCTTGTGAAATAACGACAATTGCATTTGTAAGAAACCTAAAACGAATGCATTGTGGCATGCGATGCCAGTTCAAGATTGACAACATGCGTGCAGTGCAACCAATCTTTGTGAGATCCGTCAGGCGCGGCGGGGCTGCGGGGCGTTTGACGGTGTCGACAGCCTTGCCTGAGGCTATGTTTTTGCAAAACAAACAGTAGGTAGATAGGTAAGGTTCCTATTGCAACAACCAGACGATTGACTCTCTCTTTGTCGTCATAATGCAAGAGTGAACCGCTCGCTCACTACAAAACCGGATAAGCCAGTGCACGTATACGTAACTAAAGTACAATAAATCTTTTCAATTAGTAATGAAAGTAGGCTTTTGATTTATCTTATCTAACAAGTCTCAACTGAACCCCAGTGCTTGTGCAGCTGATACAAATTAAAAAGTATTGTTATAATTGCTAGATAATCGATAATCCTAGTCGACGACGACGTTGCCCTGCGAATCCTGTGATTGCATTATGTATATGATTTAATTTATACATCATTGCTGCTATACAGCTAGGTTACTGAAATAGTGAAAAAATAAGGATTTTAAAGATGAAGAGAAGATAAGGAAATACATACAGCTTTTATTGGTTCCTCGTCTTTGTTGACTGTAGAGACATCTACTAAGAAGTGCCTGCAAAATAATATTTTGCAATAAAATCATTCTTTTTCTATTCATAATTAAAAATAAATATCAAAGGATATGTCGACTGTTTTGGTAGTAATCTATCTTATCTTTTAATTCGGGTTTATAAGATAAAAAAATGATAATTCCCACTGGAATTTCCAGTATGATAGGCTAATGAATCAGATTGTAAACCCATACCCATTGAAAGTAACCCTATACCTACTATACATTTGGATGCACTTTTTGCAAATTACGTTGTCGTTAAAAGCGTTTTCCTACAGGCAACCTTACAATTTGTATGTATTTATAATGTTTAATATGTTTTGTACATATATATATAGATAGCTAAAAATTTTAGGAAGAAACAAGTCTTCTTGCCTGATCTTATTTTGTACTTGGTCGCGTTGATCTGGCGGGTGGCGCCTAGATTCATCAGTTTTAAGACGTTTCTCAGTAATCTTTGTGATTTAAGAGTCCGGTGACCCCAGCTCGCAATTTCAATTTGAGACGAGTCCAAAAATCGATCTGTGTATAGCTATCTCTGTTTAGCTGGTGCAGGCGCGTGTGGGGCAGGAACGAGGTACTACGTATACACGCACACACTCAAGCACCGCTACGGTTGTACTATTTTTCCTACGAAAGGTAGGTAGGTACCATAAACCTCTGCCATTGATAACAATTCGAAAGCGGTAGGTTAGGTACCTACTCACTCACCATGGTAACTATTTCTTTGGGCATGTCATGTGTGTAGTATGTTTATACTGCTTACCTTTTGCGTTTCATAGGTAGGTAGGTGCTTACATTTAGAAAAGTGCACTGTGCAAGTTTGGTACCTACTCCTACCTACCTACCTATTTTTAAAAAATATAAAAGTGAATACCTACCTATAGTTTGCTTTTTTTTCTTCAAGTTAGGTATTTGACAAGGCCTACGCACTTATACCTATCTCAAGAAACCTATCAATCTATCAGGAAATAGGTACTTACCCATGTAGGTAGATATCTAACCTACCTCTAGTCCAGCCAAATTCGGTGGGACATTTTTGTAAACTAGCCGAATTTGGCTGAACTGTACCTACCTAGGTAGGTTCATCATAATTCGTCAAATTATGATCTGCTTCTAAAATAGAATTATATAAAATACGAGTAGGTAGGTACCTAGTGTTCCTACCTACCTATTATTATGAAATTATGATATGACTAGCTGCGCCCCGCGCTTTCACCCGCGCGTATTGTGTTACCAAAATAGCGCAAAAAATATGTACTTTCGATAAAAATATGCGTCGCACTCATCGCTAATGGCGCATCCACACATGCCGCCGGCTTTACCGCCGGCTTTCAGACCGCCCTGCCGCCGGCTTTACCGGCGGCCAGCAGATACGGTTGCAATTTTCGCAGTAGTGTTGTGACTTATAAAATAAAAGTAAAAAATAAAAGTACTGCACTATCATCCCAGTTAAATTCTGTCATTTCGTTATTTATATGAAACTAGCTGGTACCCGCGACTTCGTCTGCGTACTTTTAATCTCTTCATCTCTTTTTTTCGCAATAAAAGGTACCCTATGTTCTTTCTCAGGGTCTAAAGATTGTCTGTGCCAAATTTCATCAAAATCGGTTGAGAGGTTTAAGCGGGAAAGCGTAACAGACAGACAGACAGACAGAGTTACTTTCGCATTTATAATATTAGTTGGGATGATGTTATATATGAATACGACAACAATACCACTCCGTATCGAAGCCGCAAGCAAGCAAGCAAACTGCCACCGGCAACGAAAGAAAGCCGCGCGTGCCGCCGGGCATGTGTGGATGCGCCATAAGGTAACCTTAGATCGACTGAGTGGTGGGGATCAAAGTTATGGATCGCGACAGTGTACTCAGGTTTTTCCGATTTAGAGCCGGTGCGTGACGGACGTGTGCAACCACGGAAATATGTTTTCTCTGTTCCGTGTGTGCCACGCTCCGTAAAATTAAATGCGTAGTTATGATACTTTTAATTACTTACTGCTGAACTGATTATTTAGTTTAGTAAGTTATTTTACTAATAGAAAACTACATTATCCCTGAGTAGGTATTCAGTTACCTACAAATTTGAAGTTGTACCGTACCTACCCACCTTGGCGGAGGCGGGCGGCGCGCGGCCCGCTAAGGCCCCCCCCCCCGGCGTCCCACGCTTCGCCAGCCACCGCGCCTTTGACGCCGCTCGCGCATTCCACCCGAGATAAAACCCTAAATTAGTATATTTTTTATATATTTGTGATATAAGATAAGGAAACAAAAGATCGATTTAAAATTAGGTAGTGGTAAGTATAAACAACCGAATCAATTTACTATTGAGGTAAGCCTTGTGGGGTAACCATATCGGTAAAACACTACGACATATACTTAGCTATAATGGTAGATAAAAAAAAATATAGTGTGAGATATTACGGCTTGTTCGTCATCTCGCGGGTACCACAGAAAAAAGTGTGTCCAAAAAAAAAGGTAATAACCTTTTTTTTTTGGTCATCAACTCGCGGGCCCATAAAAGTACAGTCATTATAAAAAATGTATTGAAACCAAAGTAAGTACCAACTATACTTCGTTGGTCTGGCTGTTTATGTATAATAAAAAATATCTATCTATGTAAGTATATAATGTATTAAATACCTATATCAGTCATCTAGTACCCAAAACACAAGCTTTGAGTAGATTACTTTGGGGCTAGATGATGCTGTGTGGATTGTCCAGCATTATTTATTTATTTATATTTATATAGACCTTTAAAAAAATAAACATTGATATGTAGCTAGACTGCATCTACTTATTATTATATAATTTCGATTGAAAAGTACGGAATGAGGCAAGGTTACTAACCCCCGGTTTCTGAAAGCCCGATCAACACTAATCGGCTATCAAGTCACTTGCTATCTCTATCAAATTTGAAGAGTTCTTCTCCGTCACCTGTGGAGTGAAGCAAGGTTGCGTGCTTGCGCCAACTTTATTTGTTTTGTATTTCTCTGTCGTGTTCAGAAAGTTACCGACCTACCATTTATTTATAATAATTCGTACCGTCAATCACACTAATAGTTATTATAAATACAACAGTTGCGATGGACTTCATTATGAAAGAAAAAAAAACTTATTTATTTATCAAAAAAAGGAAAATGATATTTGCAGGAAAATGATATAATTTGCATTTCAATCAATCTCTACCTTTCCGAGACACCCTGTAGGTAATAGTAAGCATCAGAACCACTGGACCATGTTCGATTTTTTATGTTTGGAAGCTATCAATATTTATTACCTTTTTTGTACTATTTAGTACCTCAATTTCCTCAATCGAGAAAACATGAAAAGAAAGTTGCCAGCCATTCTGAAAACTAAATGAAACATTTCGTAAGTAGGTAGGTATAGTGCGCGTCACACAAAAAGAACGCTGAAAAACAGTGGAGGGGATGTGTTTGCGCATAGGTACAAAATACTCGCGAAATCACACCCTCTCCCCACCTACTCCTCCTTCCAGCGTTCTTTTTGCACTATACATACCTATGTACGTATCTACCTACTTCACTTACCTAGGTATATAAGTAGGTATAGTGCGCTTCAGCCAAAAAGAACGCTGGAAAACAGTGGAGGAACACACTGTGATTGCGCATACAAAAATCACGAGCCATCACACCACCCCCTCCTTCCGGCGTTCATTTTGCGTGCCGCGCGCTAGGTATACCTACCTAGCTACCTATTACCTACTATATGAAAACGAGGTAGGTACATAATAATAAAACAAGTTAGGTACTTACTATGAGATACATCCCAACGTTCCGAGTCCATATCAGCAACCAAACCAGAAGCGAAAAATATCAAAAGTCCGTAATAAACAAAGCCACAAATAAACAGGTCGTAGTACGAGTAGGTACCTAAGTACCTATGTATTGTTTCCAAACAAACAACGAGCAGGGTCAAGAATAGTGAACAAACAAATACGCACGCACGCACGCACAGCCACAGCACAGTAACTTGTCAGACACTGATTTAGAAAATAACAAATAACAATAGCCTCTCCTTTCTCATACCATAGTAGGTAAGGTACCTACTATAGGTACTACGTAACGTATATCTACCTATTAGTACCTACTTTCCCGGACGAGCCATTCACAAAGAAGTTCTTTGAAGAACTTGAAAGAGAACTCTAGTAGTTGAGTTCTTTGAAAGAACTCAACTACTAGAGTTCTCTTTTACTAGGTACTCTGTTACAACCTTAGTTAGTTAGTAAAAATTACTCATTAGGTACCTACTGCACACACAACACAACGCACAATAAATAAACTGACGAATAAAAAATGACCCAATTTACTCAATTTTAAAAAAAAATCTTATATGTATCTACCTAGCTACTAGCTAGCCTGCATAATACAGAGCGAGGGTGACGTATCATTCCATCTTACTTGCCCGTGAACTGCCGCCGCGGCGCGGCTCGGACGCGACGGGACTCGGGACCTGACCGACCGACATCTCCTCCCTCCTCCTCGCTCATCGCATCGCCCCGCGCCCGGCCTTGTTCAACAAGGTTTGCGCGTACCAGGGCGACGCGATGCTTGCCTCGAAGTATCAATCGACACGTACCGAGTCGTGCGAGTACTACCGGTACCTTGTTCGACCCAATAGTCGAATTAGGTACGCGTAATCGCATGGAAATACCTGGTATTTATACTTGGTCGAGTAAATACGCTTCATCCCTACTCCGAACGAGCCCTACGGAGGTATCTAGGTAGGTACCTACCTACTTCTCTACTTCACTTACCTAGGAACATAAGTAGGTATAGTGCGCGTCAGCCAAAAAGAACGCTGAAAACAGTGGAGGAGATATGTTTGCACATAGGTACGAGATACTCGATTATTTATTATTTATTATTATTATATTCTGCAATAGAATAGGTACCTATAAAAGAATAAAATACGAGTAAGTACATACCTACCCTACTTGCCTATTATTGTGAAGTTATGAAATTGACGACCTCTGTGGCGCAGCGGGCGAGAGTCCGCCTGCGACGCGAGAGGTTGCGGGTTCGATTTCCGCCTCAGAACAAATTTGTGTAACAAATTTGTTAGTCTGGCTGGGTGTTTTCCATGTAAGTAGGTATAATAAAAAGTATTTATCTATGTAAGTATAATTATAATGTATTAAATTGAATACCTATAATTGTATCAGTTATCTAGGTTGTACCCTTATCACCAGCTTTGAGTAACTTACTTTGGGGCTAGATGGTGCTGTGTGGATTGTTCAGCATTATCCTATTATCCTACAAATATTATAAACGCGAAGTACCTAGGTATGGACCTTCCTCTCCTTCTGGCGTTTTTTTTGCGTGTACGCACTATACATAATCTAGGCACCTACCTACTTTCCTACTAATATCCTACTATATGCTAATCCCGTGGGAATACCGGTATATAAAACTACGTGGGTGAAACCGCGGGGCGCTACTAGTCCTACTAATATTATAAGCGTGAAAGTTTGTAAGTATGGATGGATGGATAGGTAGATGGATGGATGGATGTTTGTTACTCTTTCACGCCGGAACGGTTGAACGGATCTTGGTGAAAATAGGCACAGAGATATAATATATCTAGTCTGGAATAACACATAGGCTACTTTTTATCCCGTGGGAATATCGGGATTCAAACCTACGCGGGTGAAACCGCGGGGTGCTACTGGTTTATTACAATAATGGATGTTTTTTTGTTATACGTAGAAAACACCCAGACCAACGGAACTAATTTCTGCAGATCGTACACAAATTTGATCCGGAGCGGGAATCGAACCCGCAACCTCTTGCGTCGCAGGCGAACTCTCGCCCACTGCACCACAGAGGTTGTCTTATTTTTCCTCCCCTTTCTTCCAGCGTTCTTTTTGCGTGACGTGCACTATACATGTAGGTACCTATCTACCTAACCCACGGATTTTCTCTATTCCGTGACCTAACCTACCTAGGTAGTAGGTAGGTACTTCCCTTATTCACATACCTATACAAACAACATGTTAGATAGATAGGTACCTACGTATGTGTTTACTCTAAATATGAAAACAACTAGGTAAGTAAATTATGTAATAAAGTAGGTACCTAAGTTAGGTAGGTATAATGAGATCCCCCATACGTTCCGAGTTCATAACAAGAACCAAACGAACTGAAAAATATCGAAGTCCGTAAACAAAGCTACAAATAAACAGGTCGTAGTACCTATGTAGGTATCAATTGTTTCCAACAACCAAAGCGGGAAATCTCAATCCAAGCCAGCGGCACAGTCAATATATTACTGAACAAACAAATACGCACGCACGCACAACACAGTAGGTAGGTAGCTTGTCAGGACACTGATTTAGAAAATAACACATAACAATAGCCTCTCATACCACAGTACCTAGGTGTAGGTACCCCTACGATGACCTCCGAATGAGCCCCGCCGCGCTCCAGACCCTGAGCAACGCGGCGGCGGCGTGGAGGCGGCGCGGCGGTGGCGCGGCAGGGCGGGCGGCGCATAAATAGACACGTTTCATTCAGACGCTTCAGTCTGTGTGTGCGTGCGAACTTGTCATGTCCGAGCGATCACACACACAACCATAGTTTCCCGTCAACGTACGCCTCCTCGTGCTCGGTGCGATAGCACTAATAGAAGTTTGAAATTGGCGTGATTTTGGTTGTATTACTTAATACCAAAAATGATGACTGAAAACTTTTCGTATTCTTCACATAGTATTTTTTTTCTGTAACTAGACAATGTAAGCTATGTTCCTTTAGAATCAATATGTGAGATATTGTTGTTTTTGATTCGAAATAAGTAGGAAGAAAACTTGTAAATTTTAGCATAAAACAGTGCAAAATGCGATTGGCTTTTATTTCATTTCAGGGAAATTATTTGAAAAAATAACTATGTAGTGACACGCATAAATACTATTCGAATACAAATAATACAATAATATAAGGGAAATATGCTTGAATCAGAAATCATTTTGGTATTAGGTTTGTATGGGAAATGGCCCTCCGCTGGGGCCTTAACTGAAAGTGCCTTTTGCTGGGTCGGATGAGGAAGGAGCAGTTGTGCAAAGATGTCATTTTCAGCGGTTCCAAGCTACATAAAATGTGGATTAGCAGGAGAGAGGCGAAATGCTGCTGCGCATGAATGTGAAATCTGTACAACGGATTTTTTTGTGGCAGTTGGCAGGCGTATTTAAGTAATTGCATATTGCATGCATGGCATTCTCACGATATACTCATAGATATAATTTAATAAGCGTACTCTACCGCAACACTGCGACAAACAACCTTCACCGAGTACGTCGAAGTCTTGTCACCACGGTTGTCTGTTGCGGGCATTCGCGGGGCTTCACACAGTAAAGCGTGCCGCCTTTCGGTCGCTGCAACAAACTGGGCTAAGGTCGCTAACGTGCATATTTCACTTCACATATTTTACATTTATCCACATGTATGATTGATAACGAATTCAGAACATTCAAGTCGTCGTACACATACATTCCAGTTAAATCCATTCACGCACTCGGAGCTAGTTTTGTAGATCCTGTTCCGTGCACTTCATCATCATTAGGTGACCTAATAATTACCTTGTTATTAATGTTCGCGAACCGGACATTTGGTTCGATTATTTATTTTTTAAAGGGATAGTGTTGTTCATCAGAACTTTGGACTTTTCAAAGCATATCTACTATATCTACTTCTTTGCCTCTAGAAGACAAATTGCCTAAACTGTCTGATAAAACTCATAGTTTCTCCCGATACGGCATCGTTGGTCGATGTAATTAATACCACAGAAGAAATAAATGGTAGTACCGTAATACTATCTCGATGGTTTCTCCTCGATATTTTGGGTCTC
The DNA here is from genome assembly GCA_963576535.1 of Plemyria rubiginata. Lineage (NCBI taxonomy): Eukaryota > Metazoa > Arthropoda > Insecta > Lepidoptera > Geometridae > Plemyria > Plemyria rubiginata. The sequence goes on along the minus strand of OY754917.1, from coordinate 6,458,412 downwards.
GTGACCGTAGTTTGGCAACGTTGAAATACTGTCGAGGTTAAAATAATTTGGCGGGCATTAGAACTGCATTGAAACGAAACATTAGCTACGCTTGGAATGTTTAATGGAATGTGCGGTGAGGTACGAAGGGAAAGGAGAAGCAGTGAGTAGGTAGAACGCTTTCGAAGCGGCAATGCATGAGCTCCGGCCACGCCGATAAACTAGGTCACTCCACACCTCACACAACACACGAGCTAACTAATTAAATTTGATTCAGCATGGATTCATTCAATTTCATAAAAAAAAATTGTTGATGATTCGCACCAGTTGAATCCCGTCGTACAAGGAGTCAGGAGTCAAGCTATTTCCATTCACAAACTTTGACACCTTTTTTCAAACATCTGGTGTGCAAATTTCTATGAATCTTATGTAATAATAAACTACAACAATAAATAACATTTTGTTTATTTGACACAAGAATTAAGGTAACACAAAAAATACAGAATAAAAATAAAAAAATACTAACTTTAACTTATTAAGGCGAATGCAAGGGCTAAGGCAGATTGTAATTAAAATGAAAACCTTAACTTGGGCGATTTGGCATTATACCTATGTACCGTAAATAGTCCCACTATTGGAAATCAAGGGGTTATTTGGATTCTCTAATTTTCAGAGCGCTTGGACCGCATCACGAAAACTCAATTCGAGGCGAACCACTGGTATTATAAATACAGATACCATGTAACATGCAAGATGGCTGCCATGTATTTGGTAGCTATTTTTTTCGCAATCGTAAAACTCTGATTTTCCTGGTTTACATTTCCTTTTGGGTTTTTCTGCGTATAAGGGAGCTCGTAAATCCAAGTTGTTTATTACATTACTTGGTGGCTAATACTGTAGTAGGTACCTATAGGCAAGGCGGGCGTTTGGCTTCAGGCGTCGTTTGTCGGCGGCAAGCAGCGCCTGCATGAATCATGCCTGTATGTCATGCCCGACCGGCAGACGCACCCAATGTAGGTCACCTGCTCGCAATGGTTTGTTTGGGTCCCCCGAATTAGAATGTGTTTAATAATACGACAACCTTTCCTCACCCGCTCCCCGCTCTACCCTCCTCTATTTTTACCTCAACTTTTTGGACGCATTACAAGTCCGATGCATTCTTAACAGGTTAAATCGCGATGTGCTCATTTCAAATGAGATATACGGGTATATTTTATCCTGTGTGCCGATTCGCAGAAATGGTTAATTTTGATTTTTCTTGTAGTTCGTATTGCGATATAAAGTTTACACGGATTTCTCGCATAAATTATATTTTACTTGTACTACTATGTACTTACCATTGATGGTCTTATTTTGGAATCTATGATTAGGTTGTATCCATAAGCAAAGGTACCTACTTCCTCTTTTAATTAAGGACAGCTTAATTTCCTGAATTTAATCTTTGTGAGTTGCACTTCCTCGTGGAATAGCGGGAACATCGTTGCATCCGGCGACCTACTCGTGGAAAATGGGTCAGTCGCTTACGTCAGTAGCAATCGCGTTTGTTTGGGTACCGTTTATTGATCAAACTTCGCTCGGGCCACGCTGCGCTCGGAACCTGTGCGCAGCTCGAGTTATTGGGTCATGAAGTTGATGCACAATTTGTCCGGCTATTGTTACTTACCTAATTTTCGTGAATACTATTTTGTTTCTTTCATATCTGTGACGATTTTTTAACCAGAACTGTTTGTTTAGCTCTCTAGTAGGGTCTAATCATCAATAGGGTTCTCTTTTCTAAACGAAAGTTCTTTTTTTTTCTATTTACTGGTTGATATTGATACCAAATATATTCCCAAAGTCACTACTTTGGGAATATATTGCTACGAACAATAAACTGCTACGAATAAATGTTAGTGGCGAAGATGCGGAAATTTTGTTTAGTTAGATGGTGTTCCGCATAGATGGCGCTGCTTGTTTTGTTGGATCTAGATAGCAACGAGAGCACGCTTGAAAGACGAGCTCCATGCGTGATTACAAGGAATATAATACTATAGTGATTATGTGGTATTTTTTTATTCAACGTAGAATTATGGCGAATACGGTGAAATACCCCTGAGAGCGAATTAATAAACAAAATAGAAAAAAAATAGAATTTAAATGTGTTTGTTTTGCATTATTATGTACATGTTAATTACACCTTATCAATTTGCCTGTAAATTAAATGCATATTAATGTACTCGTGTTACGCATGTGTAGATATTTAGTACTTACCTAACCTACGCCAACATGTGGCGCTTCAACTGTACCACTATCAGAGATAAACTGCAGCTCTGTTATCGATTCACGTATCGCTTTTTACGACATTTATCAGAAATCGTTTTTGTTTTATTTTAGGTAAATACCTCAAATGTTTTTATTCTCTGAAAATACATGTTATTCTCGTTACCTAGTTGCTCAACCGCCGGTTTCTGAAAGCGTGATCCAAGCTAATCGGCGGTCAAGTCACTTGTTATTTCAACTTTTACTTAAAATACACAGTGATAGCAAGCGACTTGACAACCTTGAGATTAGTTTTGATCGAGCTTTTGGAAACCGGCGGTGAAAAAGTTGAACAAATTGGGTACATACTAATATAATCATGAAAAATACTAGGTATGTAGGTAGGTAATTTTGAGTTAATATATTTTACCTAGCTATGCCAATAGATGAATATTATGCACCGTTTACATACGAAGCAATAATTGAAAACGTATAGAATGCAATCTTTGTGGATGATTGTTTGCAGTATTGACTCAAAATCTAGCACACAAGGCACGTGTAGTGTTAAAACCGGTAGCTTATTAAATTTGTTGAAATCCAGATTAGGTCCAAATAAAACAATTAAACAGTTAGCCTTGTGGCATGCTGACTCTGCTTTTTCCGCGCCGCGTGTATTTCTGTTTGGTGAGGAAAGCCCACCAATATTGATTTATTTTTTAACGGCGGGTTTTACTATCTTTAAGTGGCGTTCCGTTAGTTTGATAAAAACAATTTCCGTCATTGTGTTGAACACTGTAATAGACCTACGTAGAGACGGTAATATTGAATATTGAATTTGCGATGTTAAAACTCGCCAAATACGCGTAGGTATAGGTCGCGTCAACCAAAAAGAACGCTGGAAATAACAGTGGAGGGGATGTGTTTGCGCCTACAAAATACACACTCCCTCTCTCTCTCCGGCGTTCTTTTTGCATGACGCGCACTATACCTAGTATATAATCATCGTTTTATATGCTCATTAAAACAACATTTAGCTACAAGAATTTTGGAAATAGATATATTTGCTGTCATTTTCCAAAAGATTAGTTACCTTAGGCCCAGTGATATCAAGGTGGGCTTCCAAAGTCAGTACGAGTCCGACCGAATTATCTTTGATTTTTGGCATAACTGTCTAACCATTAATATTATGATCTAAGAGTAGGTATATTATGTTTTTCGATTATCCGCTTTTGTTATGCGTGTAAGTAATGTCATGGTCTTATTATGCTACGGGCGTAGCACATAAAACATTAAGTAAGACAAAAGAGTAATCAAAATAATGTTGATAAGAGGAATTCTCTTCTAAGGTTGAGTTCTAGTGTTTAGAAACACAGATGATTAGCAGGATGATTCTACGAGTATCTATACTATATATAAAAAGGTAAAAGTGATTGACTGATGCATCAATGCAAAGGCCAAACCTATAGGGCTAAAATTTCGCCCACGTAGGTATTCCTTTTATGACGTAGGCAGGACTTTTCCTTAGAGGGACTAAAAGAGGGTTTTTAAAAATTCAAGCTCCAAGGGGGTGAAATTGAGGTAAATCCATTTTATTCCTTGGACATATTTGCAACAAATTTCGTATGAATTGAGAACGGCAAAAACTATGAGTTACTTAATTCAGCGTCTTCCAAAATACAACCCCTAAGAGAGTAGGTAATCTCTATAATATAAAAAGGAAAAGGTGAGCGGCCCGCCCGTCTATGTAGAGATTTTTAATCAAGTAAATACCTATAAAGGTTATAGAAGTTCTAAAGTAAACGTGCTCAAACGAAGCCGCGAGTAAGAGCTAGTTAAGTTAAGTTACATAGTAAATTTATAACTTAAACGTCCAAAGAAAAAAAGTGCTACGCCGTAGCAAGACAATAATTTGTTTAATGTACTCGTAGATATAGGTAGATGAGGGGGGCTTGCATGTCTAACATGCAAGTCTGTGCGGATGCTCCCCGTTAAGTGCACTAAGTCTACCCTGGCAATATTGCAACCCACCTTCGGTGGCAGGGTAGCAAGGCAATGTGGATGGCCTTAAAGGCGACGATGGGAGCCATGTAGTCATCGTCGGCTAGATACAATCGCAAGTATTCCCAAAGAGGGTTGATGTCAGGCAGGCGGCCGGTCATAAAACACCACCAGCCAAAACTTTTTTACAACATGGATTTAAGAATAAATGGAATGCGCGATAATGCTAGGGCGTCCCCCCAAGGCGACGCGCAGGGGCAGCACCCGGCACCTGTGAGAAATGGACTAGGGTTGTTGCATCAGGGACAGGTGCAACGTAAGAGGCGAGTCCGGGAAGTAAGATTGCGGTTTGGAAATTGGAATGTTGGGACGATGACTGGAAGAGGAAGAGAGTTAGCGGATGTTTTAGAAAGGAGACGAATAAATGTGGCTTGTTTGCAAGAGACGAGGTGGAAGGGTACGAAAGCAAGAGAAATTGGAGCGGGATATAAATTTTTCTATTGTGGTAGTGATGGAAAGAGAAATGGTGTAGGAATAGTACTTGACAGTGAGATGAAAAAATGTGTGACGGATGTCAAGAGGATGAATGACAGAGTGATAGCTGTGAAGTTGTTGCTGGGAGACATAGTTTTAAATGTAGTAAGTGTGTACGCTCCGCAGGCTGGATGTGATGATGTAGTGAAAGAGAAGTTTTGGGAGGATTTTGATGCAGTGATGATTGATATTCCGCAGGGTGAGGATGTATACATCGGTGGTGATTTTAATGGGCACGTGGGAAGAATGAATGGAGGATATGAAAGAGTGCATGGAGGGTGGGGCTTCGGAAACAGGAACCGGGAGGGAGACACGCTATTGCAAGCGTCGGCCGCGTTTGATTTGGCGATAGTAAACACATTTTTCCAAAAAAGAGACCAACATCTGATTACGTACAATAGCGGAAACCATAAGACTCAGATAGACTACTTCCTTATCAGACGAAACACCATCAAAGCGGCCAAGGATTGTAAAGTCGTACCGAGTGAAGCCTTAGTCTCCCAACACCGCCTTCTTTTATTGGAAATGAAAATAAAGACTCAACTTGTTAACAAAAAATCAAAGCCCCAGCCAAAAATTAAATGGCATCTCATGGAAAAAGTGGAGTTTGCGAAAGAATTTCAAACAAGAGTGGTAGATAAGATGGTTGGAATGAAGGATATGGCAGATAAATCAGTGAATGAATGCTGGAATGAAATGGCAAACTGTATTCGAAATGTTGCAAAAGATGTCTTTGGCGAATCGAAAGGGAAAAGAAGAATGGATAGAGATACTTGGTGGTGGAGTGAAGATGTACAAAAGTGTTTGAGAGAAAAGAAGAATGCGTTTAAAGAGTGGAAGAGCGTGGAAGATAGTAACATTAGTGTAAAAGAGAGTAAAAGGGCAAATTATTTAGTATGTAAGAAGAATGCTAAAAGAGCTGTGGCCGTGTCAAGGGCTCAAGTCCAAGATAAACTTTACCGATCTCTGGACAGCCCACACGGACAAAAAGACCTCTACAGGTTAGCGAAAGTGAGAGAAAAGAATGGAAGAGATATTGTGCACATTAAATGTATAAAAGATGATGGAGGAAAGGTGTTGACGAAGGATGAAGAAATTAAAGAACGTTGGAAGGGATATTTTGAACGGTTGATGAATGAAGAAAATGACTGGAGTGGTGTTTTGGGGTACGCCCCTGTAAACATAGGTTTGGTAGAAGAGGTAAGAGTGAATGAAGTAAGAAAAGCTGTACAAAGTATGAAGAATGGAAAAGCAGTTGGACCAGATAGTATACCAGTTGAAGTATGGAAGTGTTTAAATGCAGATGGATGGAAGTGGCTAACTTTATTCTTCAACAAGTTGTTAAGAGATGAGGCGATCCCAGAAGAATGGTGCAACAGTTCGCTGGTGCCCATTTTCAAAAACAAGGGTGATGTACAGAACTGTAACAACTATCGAGGAATAAAGCTTATGTCACATAGTATGAAAGTTTGGGAGAAAGTAATTGCGAGACGAATGAGAGAGGAGAGTGAGGTATCACAGAACCAGTATGGGTTTATGCCTGGACGTGGGACAACGGACGCCATATTTGCTCTTCGCCAACTGTGCGAGAAATACCGCCGTGCACACAAGAACTTGCACATGGTGTTCGTTGACCTAGAAAAGGCGTACGACAGGGTACCCCGTGAGGTTCTGTGGTGGGCTATGAAAGACAAAGGAGTGCCTGGGAAGTACCTGCAGCTTATACGGGCCATGTACAGCCGAGCTAGTACACAAGTCAGGTCCGAAGCTGGCGTTACCGATAAGTTCAATGTGGCTGTAGGCTTGCACCAAGGATCGGCTTTAAGCCCCTTTTTGTTCCTCCTGGTAATGGATGCACTGACATCGGACATACAGGAGGAGGCACCTTGGTGCATGCTGTTCGCCGACGACATTGTTCTTATCGGAGAGGACGCAACTGAGGTCCAAAGCAGGCTGGTAAAATGGCAGGGGAAATTGGAGAATTTCGGTTTAAAGATCAGTAGGACCAAAACAGAACACTTGTTTTGTGACTTCGGTGGTCCCTCCAATTTCGCCAATATTGCCTTAGATGGTGTATCCCTACCAGCCTGTTCCGATTTTCGGTACCTCGGTTCAGTAGTACAGAATGATGGTGAGATTGACAGGGATGTAAAAAGTAGAATAAATGCAGGATGGATGAAATGGCGAGAAGTCACAGGAACAACCTGCGATCCAAGAATGCCCCTAAAACTAAAGGGGAAAATATACAAAACAATTATAAGACCCGTCGTTTTGTATGGATCGGAGTGTTGGGCCACAAAAGGGACGGATGAAAGAAGAGTGCATGCAGCGGAGATGCGAATGTTGAGATGGATGTGTGGAGTGACGAGAATGGATAAGATAAGGAATGAGTTTATTAGAGGCAGTTTGAAAGTGGCGCCAGTGACCGAAAAAATGAGGAGTAATAGGTTAGCGTGGTATGGGCATGTTATGAGAAGGGATGAATGTCATGTAACGAAAAGAGTGTTAGGAATGAATGTGGATGGATTAAGGAGTAGAGGCAGGCCAAAGAAAAGATGGATGGATTGTGTGAAAGATGACATGGGAAAGAAAGGAGTGACTACTGAGATGACGAATGATAGAGGAAAGTGGCGAGAAAAAACCTGTTGTGCCGACCCCACATAAAGTGGGATAAGGGCAGGAAGAAGAAGAAGTACTCGTAGATATACCTACTATAGAGCATCGTATATCATTTAAGCTCAGAGGTTATAGGTTAACCCTCTTATTCATAATCCCTGGCATTTATATCGGCTCAATAGAGTAGGTATTCTTGTCACTGTCACTTTCATACCAACGAAAAGAGAGCACCAGACTTATCGGTCTGATAAACTGTTGGCGCCCTCAAAGACCATTATGAATAAGGGCCGAATATAAAGCTATGGCCGCAAATGGCGGATACGGATATCCGGCACATCACGAGCGACAGTGACACAGTCAGCCATGATTGCTGCAGCCTTGCCTTGGCAGGTAGCGCCGCCGACCCCACGGCACAGCGCGGCCATCTAGGCCACGGCTACTATAGCTACTTGTTGTGCGTGGTTCCCGCTTTTTACGCCATCGTAACTATATACTCACTTGTTTACAGTGATATTTACATTTACGATCAACCTACAAAATTTATGACCGTGCTTTGGTAAAATTATTTCCTAGCGATTATTCGTTGTAAGTATAATGGTGGCACTTCACACGGCTATTCGTGTTCGCGTTTTCGTCTTATTTCGCTAAATACGACGATGTGTATTGTAGTGACCCTATTCGCCTATAGTTGCTTATTTTTCATGAGCAAAAAGCAAATAAAAACGCGAATACCGAGTACCCATGTAAAGTGAACTACCGCCATAACACCTACGTCATAACAACGCTGGCAATATGATTGTAACAAACATCCATCCATCCATACTTACAAACTTTCGCGTTTATAATAGTAGTAGGATGTTACGATACTCGAACCTTATTTGGGTCAAAAAGTTATGTTTGCTGTTGAACAAAAAATGTTTATTTGCGTCATAGTCATGGCACATCAGTCATACATCAGTGCATGCTAAAATCATGATATTTATTAACCTACACACACATTCGTTAAACACTCAGTAATGTACTGAATTATGTGATGTGATAGAGCAGACGGATTAGAACCAAACCCCTGTTTTAACACAACGGAAAACCGAATTCTCAAACAGATAGGTAAGTGATGATCTTCTGAAGTTTGTTTTTGGTTTAGTATTGACGAAAAAACCAAGCATGTACAGAACTAGCTGCAATGAGGAAAACATACAATAGCAGGATTTATTTATTTTCCTCATTGACATTATATGTAATTCATTCATAACGAGGATGTTATTGTAGTAGGAGATGCATACTACGGTACAGACAGACATAATACAAAGTTATGCACGCTTGCGCCGCGTGGTCTGCCTCGTCGTTCGCCTTCTACCACCCCATTCCCCTTATCGATCGCATTACTTGGTATACCTCCTACATGAAACGCAACTCTAAGTAGGTCGGTAGCGGTGTATGTGCGCGCGCAGCCTCTCACCACTACGACCGACGTCAGTATTGATCGTGCACGTGGCGCCGTAAATGACGTAGCGTCCTGATAGTACGCCCACACCCGTGAGCGACCCCTACCCGCCACCCGGCATCGGGGCCCACCGCCCACGCACCTCGTGATGCCCGTCTGACCCCACACCGACCCCTTACAAATACTGTTATTTCATTATACTGCACCCATTTTCGAACCTTGGTTAAAGTGCTTACATTGATAAACTTTAAACAAGTTCTCATTCATTGGTTTCCAGACAGACTTTAACTTGTTATTCCATAAAATCAATATAACACGGCAATGTCCACAAGCTAAGAGTGCTAGTTATTAGAATTCAATTTACGTGCGTGCTGTTTGCATTCTTTGATTGTACTACGTAGAACTGATAAAATGAACTGAGAAACTGAAAAACGATAGATTGGCGTCGTTGATTGCCTGGTATTATTTGTTTGCAAAGAGATTGACGTCAATGGGTGTGTTGCAAATTTATTACAAATAGAGTGCATGCATGGATAAACTCAATAGAAATGTTTACAAAATATTAAAAAATAAACTAAGCATTTTAGATGTTTGTGGTTCATTCAAACTGCAGCGGCAAATTAATTTGAATGTCTGAATAGTGAATACATAATAGATATAAGCGAGTTCCAGGCTCCAGGTCACTGCTCTACATCACTGGCAAATTTTATCCAGGCTCAACTTCTCCATCTTCTTCTCCTAATTCTTATAATATTTCTAATAATTCTTTGCAGAGGCCATCCTATTGCATCATATATATATATATGTAAAACTAGCTTTTTCCCGCGGCTTCGCTCGCGTTTAGAAGTATTATTATTAATTTGGCATAGTTTTTGCGGCTTTACTTTTGTTAAGCGTGTGTTTAAAATTGGGCGGTTGAATTTATCAAAATCCTATTTAAGCGGACGTCTTCATCATAGCTCCAATCTTTAATTTTAGTTCAATCAGTCGAAATCTAAGAAGATTTATACAAACTTTCATCCCCTATTTTATCCCCTTAGGGGTGGAATTTATCAAAATCCTTTCTTAGGGGATGCCTACGTCATAGTAGTTTTATGCATGCAAAGTCAGCCCGATCGGTTAAAAATTGTCAAAATTTCATCCCCTATTTCATCCCCTTGGGGGTGGAATTGATCAAAATCCTTTCTTAGCGGATGCCGACGTCATATCATCTACCTGCATGCCAAATTTCAGCCCGATCCGTCCAGTGGTTTGGGCTGTGCGTTGATAGATCACTATGTCAGTCAGTCAGTCAGTCACCTTTGAGTTATATATATTTAGATAATGCTTAAGTGACCCTGCTAACGATTCCACTATTTACTGCGAATATTTATATTTCTCTATTTCTAATTTCGAAATACATATTATTTTATTTTGAAGGTGAGAGTCAAAGATCTTTTTGTTTACTGCACCGTTATCTTTATTTTGATGCAGGTTTTCCTGTTGCCTACTCATGACAAATACGCTTCTTTATACTACGTCACCCATAGAAGATAATAATATATTGATCGTGTCATGCCGATAGCATTAATCGTTGACTAGTTTCGAATAATAGAAAAATAGTTCAGAATTACATCTATCTAATCTGATATCATATCCTATCACTTTTAATTACAGGCGCCAATTCGACAGGGCTTTGAAAATTAGCCTTCTTTTGGTATTAAATTCAAATAAAGAAAAAAATTAACTTTCAACCACAAATCACCTTCATACAATAAACCAAATTTTAGAAAAACATCAGGAATTCCAAATTCCTCTTTACCACGCTTCGTTGATAATTCGAAGGCCTTCGACAGTATCTCCCACTTAGCAATATTCAGTGCCTATCAGAATCAAAATAGATGAAACTTACATCAAAATCATTCAACAAATTTATCTTAACAGTACAGCAGCCATAAAAATTCAAACTCCTGGCCCATCATTTCTTATAGAAAAGGGGGTAAAGCAAGGCGATCTACTATCACCGAAACTGTTTAAGGGCCCGGCGACAGCGGCTTGCAGTTTCGAGGTGCGATTGGCTATTATTTCATTTTATTTTATTTCGGGGAGGTTGTTTGAAAGAATAACTATCCAGTGACACGCATAAATACTGTTCGAACACAAATAACACAATAATATAATGGAAAGGTAAACGTAAGGCCAAACATACTAACACCAAAATGATTTCTGATTTGGGCATGTTTCCCTTATATTATTGTGTTATTTGTGTTCGAACAGTATTTATGCGTGACACTGGATAGTTATTCTTCAAACAACCTCCCCGAAATGAAATAATAGCCAATCGCACCTCGAAACTGCGAGCCGCTGTCGCCGGGCCCTTAACAGCACGCTGGAACATATAGATATTCAGGAAGCTAGCGGAAAGTTAGGCAGACAATTTCATCGAAGTTGGTGGAGTGAGGTTGACTATCTCCGCTTTTGACGACCTCTATGGCGCAGCGGGCGAGAGCCTGCCTGCGACGCAAGAGGTTGCGGGTTCGATTCCCACCTTGGAACAATGAAAATAATGCTGGACAATCCACACAGCACTATCTAGCCCCAAAGTAAGCTATTCAAAGCTTGTGTTAAGGGTACTAGATAACTGATATATTTTATACATTATATACTTACATAGATAGATATTTTTTATTATACATAGAAAACACCCAGACCATCGGAACAAATTTCTGCAGATCGTACACAAATTTGTTCCAAGGCGGGAATCGAACCCGCAACCTTTTGCGTCGCAGGCAGGCTCTCGCCCGCTGCGCCACAGAGGTCGTCCTCCCCGAAAATAATGTATACATACAAAATTTTTAAATCTTTTTATTACCTACAACTTTTCCATTTACGTAACTTTTTCCCATAGGACTTGCATTTGTGCCGGAAATCGTTTTTACTCTTAAAACTCACCATCTTCCACTTCCCGACCTCAGATCGCCTGTAGTAGTAATTTTTCTTTCATTTTTGTTGTATTGACATTCTTTCCAATGGGTTTCATCTTACTAGAATTATTTTTTGTTTCAAAATTTATCGACCCTGATGTAAATAAGTTTTACATTATCACGATGTATTAAAGATATCGTTATTTAGAACAAACTTTTTAGTAGCCAGCTATAGCCAATTCTGGCCCTTCGGTTTAGGCTTTCCTGGGCTTAGGTATCACTTCAGAATAAAATAAACTATTATAATTTTTTGTGAAATTACAATTTTCTTCGTTAATCAGTTTAATTTCGGGTAAACCTCTGCAACCCAGCAATTCGGCGTCAAAATTAGCTTTAACGTTTGACTACTTTTTCGCTTATTCTGAGTTCAAACGAAGATTTTCTTTGAAGCTAGTTTCACAACATTTGCTTTGTATTGCGTATCCAGAATCGTATTACATGATTTGACAAAAAACAATATCATCACATTTATATCACCGTGAAATAGTTATTTACCCATCCGAGACGTTTTTATTTATGTAATGAAAAATTAATTAGCGTCTGACTGAAGCGGGCCGGTCGAAACCGGCTTCGGTCACGATAAAAGATGTACCTAAGCATAGAGCCAGACCGCACGAGACTCACTCGTACGCATGACCGTGGTGGAAATTGCGCAGCTACCAACAGTTGTGTGACCTTCGTAATACGTAGGACGTAGCACTAGCACCCTATGTCTATACTTACGGCTATAAGTAAAATCGTTTTCCACAGGGATCGTCTATCCGTGGCCCATAATGTTTTCGTAACGATTTTCTTTTAATACATTCCTAATAATTATTGTCTCTGAAATATCATAATAGAATTACTATATAAATAAATATAGATACTTAAATATGGAATGACTTTTGTTTTTGTCAGTGATAATAACTAAGTATCACTGCATGTAACCTCATTTAAGCTACCTCCGAAAAACTAAGGTCAGTAGGTTATGCAATAGGCATCTGGGTACGGGTGCGGCGGAGGCGGTAGGTTGGCTGGTCTGGTAGTTGGCACGAGTTGTGCGGAGGCGGCAGTGCGCCAGAACAGAAAGGGCAGAAGGTCGTGGCTGCAGTACAACTGCAGTGGGAGGTTTCTTCAGGGTGGGTGGACTAGCGAGTGGGCGCGAAACCCACGTGGCCTCGTTTACGTAAGCAAACCCGCAGCTGTACTACACTGTGGAAGTCCGCTAATGTCGAAGGTTGCCGCGCATTAAGGTCGCCAGTCTGGGTCACACGACACTACACATAGGTGAAGTGAATGTTTTTATTACTGCTAAGTTCATGCAATGCCTGCAATAGTTAATTATATAATTAATTATATAATAACGCATACTATTAAAAAAATAATGTAATACTGAGATATTTTTTTATTTTAGTTGGTGCTGAACAATGGTGTTAAGGTTTTTTTACACCCGTGTATTGAAATAAACAATTGGTATAGTATACTCAACACTCAACACCTGGATTAGCACCTGGACGCTTGCAATTTCAAATTCCACACGTAATGCCGTCAAAATAAAGTTCATAACAACATGCGCTCTGCCGTTGCGTTGTGGCGCCTACGACCAGCGCGAGGAACATGTGAGAGGCATTTACTGTAATTTCCCTAAATGGTGAAAAAAAAAACAAATGAGAATATCGTAAAACAATTGAGACATATTTTTACATGCCATGCTAAATACATAAATGTATGTAGGTATAAATCACACACTCGACTTTGAACCGCGTGCACAAACAAAATAGGCCAGCACAATAACCCATAACTTGTTTACTGTTTATTTGATAGTGTCGAGTCTCTTGTGCCTATAACGTGAATGAGGTTATCAGTTGGTAAATTACTTGTGATTATATAACTTTATGGACTTTTACCGTCAATAGTAGAGCAACAATACCGCAATGTGCGCAATAACATTTTCATCCCACCATCTCGGAAAGAGTATTTTTGCTCTTCAATATCTGAGTGCAAAAGCCGTTTTTAATCTCTAGAGGATAAAGTAAATTGAATTTAGAACATCGTGTGCACTAAGTTTGTGAATTAAAAAAAAACATTAAACCTATTTACTGCTACCTCTATGGTGCCGAATATATCATACAACTTTTTTTAATTTGTTAAAAACTCAGACTCGGAACCTTCTTGGTGTTCTTTTTTCAATTTGCTGTGTACGCGGTTCTTTACCCGGCATTTTTTCACGTCATTGTTAAACCTTATATTAAAAACAAGAAACTTGAAAACAAGTGAAAAAACTAAAATGAGTGATTCTAGCGACGAGGAAGTTTGTTTGACGCCAACATGTGATTGTAAACGTTTTTTTTGCATTTAGTCATTTCCTCGCTGAGGTGGAATGAAAAGTTACGTGTTCCACTCGAGTGCAAAGATTTTTCACCTCGTGCTCTTTTGATTCCCTCGCTAACGCTCAGGATTCTAATTTTGAATCACTCGCTGCGCTCGTGATTAAATTTTAGAATCCTTCGCTTGCTCGGTCATCAAAATTGAACACGCGGTTAAAAAGCAACTTTGCACTCTTGTATAACAAATAACTATTAAGCTGGCTGACGTCTTTCAACAAGTTAACCAGGGTAAGAGATGGTAGCTGATACAGGCAACATTTTTCGAAGAGGATTTGCTTAGATTTATTTCGAATATTGGTCCCTACAAAATAACAGCGGTTGAATGGGCCCCTTTTGCAAATTTCCATCGCGTCTTATATTTTTTGTAGTCGGGCAAGAATACATATATGTATATCGGAAAAAAATGCATCATACTAAAGTTTTAATCATCTTTTATATGTTTAATCTTATTAATTTCTTCCAATATTTTACGTTTAACATAAACATTCGCGCTTGGTGACTTGTATTGGGGTACATTAGTAATAGTCTAGTCATGCTCTTTGAATGTTTCAATGAAAGCCATAGCCATAGCATACATAGCCGAGCATAAATGCCATTTGCCAAAAGTTCAGTCCTGCAGACAGACCGGATTGGAACTCATACCTAACCTACCATCTCACTGTGGACTCAATAATGATGACGCAACTCGTTTTGCCAGCTGCACTTAGTCGTTTCGCAAGAAAGGTGTCGTGTCCTCGTTTCACTCTGTAAACAAACATTAGATTCTAGCCTTAGTCATTTTCCCAAGGAAGTTAAATTTTTAAAACTTTGCTGTTGAATCACGCAGTTTTGTTTTTGACCATTTCCTAGAAATTTATAAAAGAGAGTTCTTATAAACCCTGTGTGTTGTTCCTACCTTCTGTTTCTCTAGATGCGCGAGTATCTCCAAAACAAAAGTTTCAATTTCATTATATTCTGTAAGAATGATGAAAACAATGATTTTCTCTATAATTCCAATATCATCGGCGCATCAGCCCACAAGATCAGCTCAGCAATGTGTTTTTGTATTGATGACTGACGACTGTAGACTGTAGGGGTAATATGGATTGATTATAAATCTGAAAATAAATGAATAATAATAACTACAATATGAAAATAACCGCCTGAACAATCTTCTAGGAATAAGGTAGTTTTGTGTCATATTAAAATTTGTGCTAAGCTTAGTACCTACCTACCTAATGTAGGTATTATACGCAGACTGGGACGGCAAGGAATTTAAATTTTTACCAATGGACATTCAAACGTATTGACATAGAAAGACGTCATTAAAGCGTTGACAACACCTAATTTACCTCTCGCTCGCACGATTTGACATTTTGAAAGATATAAAATCACAAATTTTAATTTTGAAAAATCGCAAACAACCATTTTGTCTGCAATCACATTGCGCATAGTTTGGTAAAAATTTCATTTTGTTTGATGCAAGTTTTCGTACTCAAAAGTTTGCTTGAGTACGAAAACTAGAAAAGCAAACTTTTAAGTAGGAAAACTTATATCGATCACAATTATTTTTTTACTAAACTGTGCGCAATGTGATTGCACACAAAATGGTTGTTTGCGATTATTCGAAAATGGGTTTAGTGATTTTATATCTTTCAACAAGTCAAAACGTGCGAGCGAGAGTCACATTAGCTCTTATCTTCGTCTTAATTGAACAAAATAGATAGATACGAGTAGATAACTCTTTAATTTTCACCACACAGAAACATAGTACAGGGTAAAAGCATACATTTATGTAAAATAATGGGCGACCTTGTTGCTGAGAGCGCTCTTCCAGGCAACCTTGGAAGGATAAAAATATTCATTTATGTTACTTTTATCCCACATAGTAATATGGTCTATAGTATAGACCATATTACTATGTGGGATAAAAGTTATATTATTGCTATAGACTCTATAGCATACATAGTATTTTTGTAACTCGTACTACTATTGCCATTCATTCATATGGTACGGTTGTCTCACTCGTTCATTGAACGGATGTTTTGTCGATTCAATGCACATCTGATAATGCTTATCAGCGATCGTGTTTGGATATCTACTGTAAACAATGACGCCTACGCTTGCTTACCCATCAGTCGGCAGCGATCGTCGTCCAGCCTACTTACACTTATCTATCTAACCTTGGATTTTTGTATAGATTGTTTTTTTTATACTACCAAGGTAGCAAACAAGCATACGGCCCACCTGATGGGAAGCGGTTACCGCAGCCTATGGACGTTTGTAACACCCTTTAAATATTTTAACACGCCTTTTTTGAAGAACCCTATACTGTATTCTCCAGGAAAGATTGATTCCTTCCTTTGATTGTTTTTTTTTGAGGATTGATTTTAATTAAGCCGATGGTGCACACACATAAATGGATAATGCAAATAATGCACCTTACTTAAACAAAATTCAACATTCGAAACAAAATATGTATTTTAAAAACCAATTGGTTTATTCCTGGGTACTCTTGCGTATCTGTTTGGAAATTCCCACCATTTTATCGAACATGCATTGGCTGTTTATATACCTATGCATGTAGAGTAAATATTGTTGGTTTTCCTAATTAGCAAGTAATTTTAAAAACAATGTAAAATTTTGTTCGTTAAAACCCATAATCATTTTATGGTTTCTCCTCAATATGTTTTAGTTAGTAAAGTGTTTTTTATGTAACCCTTAAAGAAACTCGGTGCCTCGTTGGTGGATAAATAAAGGTATTTCGTCGAATATTTTGCACATTATGTTTTTGAATAAACCTACACCAACTCCACTGATATCATGCAAAAGGTTATCCTAGGTGGTTATCTCATTTCAGTTTTATATTAACTTTACACAACAAAGTAAATAAAAACCAATAAATTTGATAAGTCATGTTATTGTTTAGTTATCTATCACGCCGTTTGGAAAATAAATAGGTACGTAGGTACTTTAAAACTCTTCTTATAACAATTTTATTTCATTCAAAATTAACAGTTTTGGTGATAAGATGCTTTGTTAGTGCTCGGCCTAAAAAAAATCTCGGCCTCTTAGAAATTATGCTACCGTATTCTGGCCTCTGGCACGCTAATAATTATAGCATCCAATATCAACCAGGACTAAGTAGTAATTTTAATCCGACGAATTCCTGTTCCGACTATACCCCTAATGACCCCTATTGTTTGAGCGAATCTAATGTTAACGAAAAACAAAAATAGGCCTTCTTGCAAGATACATTTGCGGAAGTAAGTACGAGTAAGTGTACCAAGCAGGTAGTATTCCGAGTGAAAGAACCAGTGCACAGTGGTCCAAGCGGCTTCCAAGCGCGGTCATAAATACCTTACTTTATAAAATGAGATTTTTCTGAAGGGTAAATAATAAAAAATACTTAACTATTGTACATTAATGCTTTATTTACATATTTAATACATAATATACAATAAACTGTACAATATGTACTGTTTACATATACATTTAAATAGTCAATATTTGAGATTTATAGTTCCTCGTTCCGATATACATTTGATTATGATTTTCATACTGTTCATGAAGTGGATATAATTAAATATGTATTCTTTTATTTAATATACAACATGTATACAACAAAAAGCAAGAAAACGAAAACTAAAATTTATTTACAAAAGTAATCATAATACTAGGTAAGTTAAAATAAACACAATAAGCAACCTAATTTCAATTTAAACTATGTTTGTAATAAATCTGAAACCTGCCTCGATATACCTACCTAACGCTCTTTTTTTAAGGGGGAAGTTTCCGTAGACTAGTACTATACTAATAAACTTTGCAATTCTACTTCTGCTTTAGATTCTGAAACGGATTAGTTTTCGGGATAGCGCCTGTTTTTAGCAGTCAGCAGTATGCACTTTGTAAGATGGTAAAATGTCACACGCAGTTTTATTGTTAATGAAATTCTTTAATAATAAATATTGATGATTCGTCAACTTAGCTTCAACAAAAAGGGATACGACCTTGTCCGCATTTATATTCAGTCTTAAGATAGTATTAGACGTATCAGAAGTAATTGAGTAGTGCATTCACAGCAGTCATCTATTTCAGATAATTCTGCCAATCTTCTACGTTTGGTGCACTAAGACAATTCTGAAAAATCTTTCCTGGGGGTGTCCCGCGAAATTCGCGTTTTCTTGAATGCACTGCTCATTACTTCTTACATTCAATTTCATTAAACCAATCTGAGTTATTATGCCAAATATTTAATTGATTTCTAAAGACAATTTTCCAAAATCTATCAAGACCTACATAAACTGAGTATCTTACTAACTAATTCATAGTATAGACGTATCAGAAGTAATTGAGTAGTGCATTCACAGCAGTCATCTATTTCAGATAATTCTGCCAATCTTCTACGTTTGGTGCACTAAGACAATTCTGAAAAATCTTTCCTGGGGGCGTCCCGCGAAATTCGCGTTTTCTTGAATGCACTGCTCATTACTTCTTACATTCAATTTCATTAAACCAATCTGAGTTATTATGCCAAATATTTAATTGATTTCTAAAGACAATTTTCCAAAATCTATCAAGACCTACATAAACTGAGTATCTTACTAACTAATTCATAATGTCTAGATTATCCACATCATCCAGTGAAGCTTGAATAGTTTCCAACACGTGTTGGAGTTTCTGTGGAACACTTCCAGTTACGGTAGACCAAATCTCGAAGAAATGCATCCTTGAGAAAGCACAAATCTTTTACTTATATTTCGTAGACCGTGCTACGCCTGAGCCTACGCAGTCGTAGAGTCTATATAGCAACTAAAGTCGCAAAGGGACGCAGATAAACCTTTAATATTTTCAAAATAAACATTCTATCTCTAATTTAAGATATGTGAGAGTGTGTGACTATGACTGCAATTAGTTGTAAGTCTACGTGAAGTTAACAAAAAGTTTAATATTTATCAGAAATCCTGTGTGGCGTAGCACGTAAAAACAAGTCATAAAAAGTCAAATAACATTTAAAAAATATAACTAAATAGTAAGAACATACCTTGATCATGAAAATTCATGTCACAAACACCACTCAAAAACATTGCATTTCTGAGAATTCACCGTTACACAAACAATATGTGCTAAGCGTTAATGTTAAGACAAGCGCATCGTAACGATGTGTTAACTTCGGAGGTCGAAAAATAAGTGATAATTAAGTAATTAATTTTACATGTATTGTAGATAAATATTGAATAAATTATTAGATATTATATTAAGTAAAATGGGTGGCATATTTATATTTTTGGGTAGCTTGTTTAACGGTTAATCGTTTTATGTAATTAAAGTGGGGTAATTGATGATGAAATTTTTGCATTTACGACCTATGGCGGGACCACGGTGCAATGACGTGTTAACTAATATTGATGTTTGTAAATCGACTTTATTTTTTTGTGTTACTATTGATATTAATTTACAGGATGTCCCAAATATGTGTTAGAGCACGATATAATCTACTTTCATTACTAGTAGGTTTAAAATAGAAATCCGTTCAGCCACTGTTGTTAGTTGTTACGGAGACAAGTAGGTAGGAATTAATAAATATACGCACTCACTTACAAAGTTTCGTACCTATTTATAATATTAGTGCGATAATAAAATTGTGAAGACAATACGTTTTGCGTCGATGTCGGGTCGGCGGCGCCAAGGTCGAGGTCATTGAACCCATTTACTTACGTCTTTCAGAAAGAGGCGCCGCGTCGCGCCGCCCCAACCATTGCCCCGGCGCGTCCTCCCTGATGTGCCTCCGCATATACATACAAACACTATCATATCGGCCGCTTTATATGTAAATAACACAATATCTAAACACTCTAAATCGTACCTACCTATACCTTCTTGTGTTATCATCCGAAATACATACTTCAGTAACAGAGTATTTTCAGATTAAGATAGGTATTTAATAATATTAAAATTAGGTACATAAATTATAGATAGAGGAAGACTTCACTTGAGAGATTAATGATCGGACCAGTAGTTTTTGAGCCTATTCGAAACATACAAAAATACAAAGTTTTCCTTTTTATAATATTAGTGTTTTTTTTATATAATTTATAGGTAAAACGTTTGACCGCTATGTCACCTGATGGTAAGTGACGATGCGGTCTACGGTGTAGCACGCATACATACCTAGACTAGAAGATACCTATACACTCTCGTCTCTTGAAAACATCCAAATTATAAGCATCGGAAAAACAGACGCCGGTAAGGCATTCCACTCTTTGGCTGTTCGCATTATAAAAGTAGAAGCAAAGCGCTTTGTGCGGGCAGTAGGTGTGTCAACCAAGAGCGGATGTCTCGTTTCCGTACGTCTGTTAGTCCGATGGTAGAACGGGACGGGGGAACCAAGTTGTGAAGTTCCATCGCACACTCTCCGAAATGTATCCTGTAAATTACCGATACAATTTTGAGGTAGCGTTTTGAGGGCATGTCTGCTCAAGCGTCACAACAACATATTTGACTGAAATTAACTGTCGAACACAAAATAATTACATGTCTGTCTATGCTTCAAGTAAAATATAGTAGGCATTTTTGAACACTTCCCAAGGTACTTATGTACCATATATCTGATATTCAAATCGTCTCTTCATCTATAACTATAAGAATCAAAGTCCTGACTGACTGACATATAGACAACGCACAGCCTAAACCGCTGGTCGTAGAGACTTGAAATTTGAGGAGTACATAGTTCTTACTGCGTAGACGTGTACTAAGAAGGGATTTTTCAAAATTCAACCCCTAAGGGTGTAAAAAGGGTCGAAAACCTTTGTATGAAAAATCGTATTCTGTCAACCTAGGAACTTGAAACTTAGAGGACATATACCCCAAAGTCAATAATTAAGTTTGTCATTTTTAGTTTTTAAGAACTACCCCCAATAAGGGTGAAAAGGGATGTCAAAGTTTGTACGAGAATTTTGTTACGCGTAGTGCGATTGACTTGAAACTAAAAGTAGATATTAACAAAAAAATATACTAATTTAGGGTTTTATCTCGAGTGGAATGCGCGAGCGGCATCAGAGGTGCAGCGGTGGCGGGCGAAGCGCGGGGCGGGGCCCTTAGCGGGCCTAGCTGGGACTTGGACCGCTGCTGTATCTAAGTACTTGGCGCAAAAGTACTAACATACGCGGGTGAAACCGCGGGACGCAACTAGTCGTAAATATGTTTACCGATATCCGGTGCATTGAAACGTATAAGTAGGGATTTATTCCATGGCAATTGTACGCTTGTATTGTAGCTAATTAACATTTATTTGATTGCAAATCACATTTTTTGTTTACTTGGTCAGTACAATAATATTTGAGTGTTCAATGCTTACAATAATTTCTCTATTTTAAAAAAACCAAGATCTTGAACATGCAAGCATACGGTTGCCTTTTTTGAACTAAAGAAATAAAATGCATTCCCTCTGCAACTGATCGTGTTCACGTTGGAATTTTTCGTGGAATTCTTGGTCAGTATCGCCAGTATGCAGACTCAAAAGCTTGAAATATATGTACCAACTTGAAAAATAGAAAAACATAATATTAGTTGACCTTGGATCAGCTAACCGGTACGGTGATTGACCGTCGTGTTGCCGGTTACTCACATCACCCGTAACCGCAAAAACTCAACTCACTCGGCGAACACACATCCAATATTTTATTTTTAAAAGATGATAGTGAGCACGTGACTCACAAAAACAATGATTTTGCACTTGCTATTTGTACCAAATTTTTTACGAAACGTTGTTACGATTTTAACGGCATTTTGAAAATATGTCAAAATATCATCATCATCATCAACCTATGTTAGTCGACTGCTGGACGTAGGTCTCTCTCAAGACGCGCCACTGAGCCTAGATTTCGGCTCGTCTCATCCAGTGCCACTTCGCAACTTAGCGTCAACAAAAAAGGACACGACCTCATCCGCATTTATATTCAGTCCTAAGCTAGGATTAGACGTATCAAAAGCGTTGAGTTGTGCATCCACAGCAGAGACATTACTTGAGATAATTTTGCCAAATTTTTACGTTTCGAGCGCTTAGACAATTCTGAAAAATCTTTCCTGGGGCGTCCGCGTTCGCGAGATGGCCCGGACTGGTTCGCGTTTTCTTGAATGCACTGCTAATTACTTCTTACTAATTCGACACATCCATTTAACCAATCTGAGTACGAATAAGACCTCATACGCAATGCGTACGTGGTTTACTTGTGAAGTGTTTTGTGAACAATTTTTGTAACATTTGTCGCGTTTTTGGCTAAAAGCAATCCTCGAGTCATTAGAAGCCTCTGCTGAAAAAGTCCTTATAACTTTTTGGTAGTTACAAAATAGTGATGTATATTGGTACAATACATACACAACGGAGTTATAAAATACTAGCTGGTACCCGCGACTTCGTCTGCGTACTTTTAATCTCTTCATCTCTTTTTTTCGCAATAAAAGGTAGCCTATGTTCTTTCTCAGGGTCTAAAGATTGTCTGTGCCAAATTTCATCAAAATTGGTTGAGAGGTTTAAGCGGGAAAGCGTAACAGACAGACAGACAGACAGATAGACAGACAGACAGAGTTACTTTCGCATTTATAATATTAGTTGGGATTAGTTGGGATTAAAATGATCACAAGTGCTTCAGTATTTGTGGCTGTGGTGCAAGCGGCCGGGTATTTCCCGTTTCTAATAGCATATAGTACTATATGCTATTAGAAACGGGAAATACCCGTGTCAGCGAAATATATATTCTCAGTTGTTTACAGCGGTGAATAGGTAGTATTTACTACCACTTCACGTGATTCTTGCACGTGATTGTCCAAACACAGTTAAACATCTTCATGGTAATACAAATTAGGTACTTAAATAGTAAATTTTATGTAACCGCGCGATTTCTTTTTGTATTCTGTTTTGCATGTTATGTATACCCGATGTGATCTGATTAAATTACAGAGCCGCATAATTTTCAATATTTTTGCATATAATTTCCACGTCAAATAATAACATTATTATTTTGTTTATGTACGCTCTTCAGTTAAAACTTCAAACTATTCTGATTCATTAACGTGGACTGTTTTATGTGAACTACGGCCTCCTGACAAAATAATTGAGTATGAATAAAAATTGGGAGCCATCTTTATGTTTACAAACATGACGTTCCGATAATAGGTAATCGCAAACACACACCGATTCTCTATTAATAACCCAATGAATGAATGTGTAGTAAAAGTATTCCAATACCTTAGTTCGTTTCTGTTGAGATGACGATACTGTTTTGCATTGAGCGGAATTCTAAGAATGAAACACTATTATTGTAAAATACACAGCCAGCGGCGGCGTTCTATTCATAGTGGATGATGAGATATGTGATGGACTGATGACGTGGCCTCGCCGACTCGTCGCGTTGTTCGCGTCTCTTGTTGCCACTTGTTGCAATACAGTTGTCAGTGATCTTCTATTGTGGAGGCATTATCTTTAGTTAAAATCAGGTAGTATCTAATTTTGTAAATACTGATATCCAATATGTTTCTCAAGGACTAGATGTGATACAGTTGTTGTTGTACCAAATGTGTTTTTATCTATTCCTCAGTAATCACCTTCGTGGACCATTTAATATTATTAATGTTTTTATTTATTGGAGAACCAAAAGTTCTGTTACATATACATAATTGAACAATAGCTTTAAAAATCCACGTAAAAATCACGTCACGGGTAGGGAGTTTTATTTATACTCGCGCAATTTATTTAGAGGTGTAGGTAAACTGTTGAGGGAAGTAAATCACGAAAATATTACTTAAATTGCTGAAGAATAAGAACTGACACATCAACATTTCAATTTCGGGTAAATGATTTTGGATATGGTATCACGAGGTTCCTGTATTGGCGCCGGACTTCATCATTGACGCCACCTACTCAGATTTGCTTCATCATTCTACATCACGAGGACATACTAGATCATCATAATAATAGATGCTTCTATTTATGTTTCTACTAGTTGCGCCCCGCGGTTTCACCCGTACAGATTTAAATCTCGGTATTCCCACGGGATAAAAATTTGCCTATGTGCTATTCCAGACTATAATCTATCTCTCTGCCAAGTTTCATCTAGATCCGTTCAGGCGCTCTGGCGTGAAAGACTAGCACACATCCATCTATCCATCCATACTTACAAACTTTCAATTAGTAGGATGTTTCAAGCATAAACTACCTGAAATGATGTTTTCGTGCTCGTCGGGTTAAAAATGATGTAAAATGTAATGCTGATCCCTTTACGAGAAACATTGTTCTGCGCAAATAGTCAGCTGACAACTTACGTAACCGTGTCTTGTATATATATATATCTAAAAATACATGACTAGAATAAATAACTTGGTATTTGAAGTTTATTTAATCTTACATTCTCGGTCGTTGTTAGTCCTTTGACTTCAGCAGTCTTTCGAGATCAGCTAAGACGAAATAAAAACTTTGGTTAGAACTTAACTAAGTACTTACCTACTATTACTTTAATGACATTTAAAATAAATTCTAGATGAATAATTAATTTAGTTCGAAAAACATGGCTAATCGGTAATAACTAATCCTCAAACCATTGCATTGGCAAAATAAGTAGTCCGATTTATTGAGCTCGAGCCAGAAACAAGAGCGCATTGCAAGACAAACCACATGATGGTGTCGTGCATCGGAAACGAGAACAATGCACATTGGGAATGCTAATGAGTTTATTAATAGGGCTAGGTTGAAAGCGGCTCGAGTCATTGCGGCAGGACAGGACCGATTTGGTTACGGCGCGACGCGATGCGGCATCGATGCCGTCGGCGGTGTCTTCGCCTACGCATCTCGTGATTCATTCGTTTGGCCGAGCAACGGTAAACATTATCCTAACTATACTAGGCCACTGCAATGAGATTCCACAGAGCATAATATGCAAACTTGGATTTATTCCATTCGTATACTTATCTAGAAAAACAATATTCCCGCAAGCATTTCCTGGTAGGCTAGCAATAAAGTGATATGATTAAAAAGCTATAGATATGACGCCTAACTACCTTCATGGCTAACCTTCAACAAAATTAGGAAGTCAAGGCGGACGGCTTCGTATAGATCACGGCGGCGGCAGCGCATTTACCAACGCATAGTGCAATCATTAGCTTCGACCCTTAAATTGCGCCTAGTTAATTGCCGGTGCGTCAGACTGAACAATTGGTGATGTAACTATACATTCTTGGCGGTGTCGTGCAATGACGCAAGCTGAAATTTGTCACAGAAGGTCTTGTTCAATTTCGTCATTGCTTGTTGTGTTGCAATGTTGTGTTGATACAGAATCTACAGCAATGACGGTGATTAAACCGGTTTATATTATAATATGTAAGTATAATATAAATAAATAAAAATGTGTGGGACTCCTAGGTCTCCGCTACCGGTATACCCACTAAACAACCCAGCGGCACTCCCGCGTCGTCTTTGTTGGAGGGGAACTGGGAAACTGGCAGAGCCTTTTCATCCAGTCCCCCGCTGACGATGGCCCGCCTTTACAGCGGGGCCCGCAAATGTCCCCACCTTTACGGCGGGGCCCGCACGCCCCCCCCCCCTTTGCAGGGAGGGGCCCGGGAACGACCGCGACTGCTCGGCCGTTCCCACCCGACGGGAGTGGTGAATATGTGCAATGCGGGAGAAGGTGCCCCCAGGTCTTCTCCCGCTATTCACCACGTAGCGGCGCGAGAAGTTAAGGCGTCTCTCGCGCTCGCTCTACCGCCTCATCCGTCCGGGCTGCATAAACAGCCCAGACCCACCTGGGCAGACCAAAAGGTCTACCCTGCCGCATCACACTGCCCTCTGCTGATCAGAGGGACACGTGGAGAGGCCCACCGTGTCGGATTATTAGCCACCATGAAACACGTCCGCATTAATCTGCAGGCGTGTTTCATGGTATTACCAGGGTGCACCACGAGGAGGTTATCCGACCTAGCACCCCACAGACATACATATTATAATATGTAAGTATAATATAAATAATTAAAAATAAAATAAATATTGCTGGACATTCGCACATCACCATCATGCCTAAAGTAAGCTACTCAAAGCTCGCGTTATGGGTGCTAGATAACTGATATATTTTTAATACATTAATTATACGTACATAGATAGATATTTTTTATTATACATAGAAAACACCCAGACCAACGAATATTCTGCAGATCGTACACAAATTTGTTCCGAGGCGGGAATCGAATCCGCAACCTCTTGCGTCATAGGCGGACTCGCGCCCGCTGCGACACTGAGGTTGTATTGTATATTTGCCTTGTGTCGTTCAGATCCTAAGCAGAGTCCTTTAAGTTCCCATAATGAGATAGCCGACATGACCTCAGTATCAGTAGCGGTGCTTAGTTTTCGCAGCTCTTTAGGTCGACTGGACCCGGAGAAAACTGGAGCCACGGGTCCAGTGCACCTAATGCATGTTTTGAATTGGTCAACTGGCCCCGCTAACAGAATTTGTTATAAGAATATACAAGAAAAAAAGTGTTGTTTCAACTTTTGTCGATATTAACATGTAGGTTTTATGAAATGTATCGTCAAAGTTAGTTAGTTACTGTTTTTTAAGTTACTGCTAAAACATATTGAGTAGATTTAAAAAAAAAATAGACTGGACTAGAAAGTTTTTTGACGTTTTGAGTTCTAACAAAGCATTAATCAAACGGCTGATTAAGAGTCCGGTGACAGCGGCTCGCAATTTCGAGGTGCGATTGGCTATTATTTCATTTTATTTCATTTTGGGGAGGTTGTTTAAAATAATAACTCTAAAGAAACACGCATAAATACTGTTCGAACACAAATAATACAATAATATAAGGGAAATGTGCTTGAGTCAGAAATCATTCTGGTATTAGGTAAACGTAAGACCAAACATACTAATACCAAAATGATTTCTGATTCGGGCATATTTCCCTTATATTATTGTATTATTTGTGTTCGAACAGTATTTATGCGTGTTTCTCTAGAGTTATTTTTTCAAACAACCTCCCCGAAATGAAATAAAATGAAATAATAGCCAATCGCACTTCGAAATTGCGAGCCACTGTCACCGGAGCCTTAATACATATTTTATTTTGTTATGTTGATTAGAATACTTCTTTGACAGCCTGCACAGCTCAGGTGGTTGTAGCTCTGTCTCCAGTACCGTAGGCCAGCCCCCTCTCAGTCCAGTCGACTAATGAGCCGTTCTCGCTAACGGTGCAGCGATGATTTAAACACCCTGATAATCTTAGTACATATCAGATCAGCATAAAAATCAAATTGAAATTAGAACTTTTTTTTTGTACAACTATTTTCAAGACAAAATGTAAACAAACAAGAAGGAACATACGTATTTTGAAGTCATAAACATCCTTTTTTTAAACTAACAAGGGCGTCAGGTAAAAAATACCTATAACTTACGTATACTTACTTACCTAGCTTTAATTATTACCCGAGTGCCGAGGGTTATGTGGCGTGTAGTGGCAAGTATCCATGTATGTATGTATCTATCTTTTGATATTTCCTTTAGTACCACGTAGCAACCAAACGGCTAGATGGATTTTGATGATTCTGGTACCAAAAGATTCGTCGCAACTTCCCAAGTGTCCTTAGAATAAAAAAAACAAAAAGTAATGGGAGAAGGAAAGCAGGAGCGATATTCTCTCCAATAAAAAAAAACTTTTCGCAATCATTGCAATATGGGTATCAAAATCAAGAAGTGATAGAGTGTTATCAAATAATATATTAGTTTTTGATTTAAATCAAATCCTCAGAGACAAAATCACTTTAGGGACCTGGGCCATGAGTGATACTAAAATATTATAAAAATACTTTTAGTTTACAAATTATTGTTTTATGAATGTATTTTTTTTTTCATGCAAGTAGTCATCATCATCTTCCTGCCCTTATCCCACGCTAAGTGGGGTCGGCACAACAGGTTCTACTCCTCCACTCTCCTCTATCATTCGTCATCTCGGTGCTCACTCCTTTCTTACTCATATCATCCTTCACACAGTCCATCCATCTTTTCTTTGGCCTACCTCTCTTTCTAAAACCAATCACATCCATGTCTAACATTCTTCTCGTAATATGACTTTCTTCCCTCCTCATGACATGCCCATACCACGCTAACCTATTACTCCTCAACTTATCCGTCACAGGCGCAACTTTCAAACTTCCTCTAATATATTCATTCTTTATTTTATCCATCCTTGTCACTCCGCACATCCATCTCAACATTCGCATTTCTGCTGCATGCACTCTTCTTTCATCCGTCCCTTTGGTTGCCCAACACTCAGATCCATACAACACGACAGGTCTTATGATCGTTTTGTAAACTCATGCAAGTAGTATAGGTAAAATATAATAGGTTTATGTAGATTTTTTTAACAGTTCAGTGACCTGGCCTATAAAATTTGTTTCTTACAAGCATGTTGTTCCTAAAATGAATGATAGTGATCAGTCTTCCCACAAGAAAACTTCGTCGTATGGTCCGTTCCGTAGGTACCGTTGCCGCATCGATTTGTCTTGCTTAGAGCTGAGACGTGTCACAGAAATCTTACTGTATTTTTTTCAACGCCTTTGTAAAATTGCGAGGATAGCAATCGACTTTTTATCCAGCTCTGCTCCGCTAAAAAAGTGAAAACATGTTTTGATAGATCGGTAGGTATAGGTCGCGTCAACCGATTAGAACGCTGGAAAATAGTGTAGGGGATATGTTTTCTGGCGCATACAAAATACTCGCGCCATCACACCCCCTCCCCCTCCTTCCGGCGTTCTTTTTGCGAGACGCGCACTACAATAATTTGTTAATATAACAATAGTGTACTGCGGTCTTTCCTACACATTTTAATACTTATTTGGATTATATTAAGGTTAATGGTAAGGTTAATGTTTGCTGTCGCTCGCACGGTTTGACATGTTATTAAAATATGTGAAATAACTAAAACCTTTAAAAAATCGCAAACCCCCAAGTTGTGTACAAACACATTGCGCACAGTTGATGGACGCAGGGCAGTGCATCGTAGGGCACGTTACTATCGTGCGTGACTTACGAGGCAATGCTTTTTGTTATAGGTGATGGTTACCATTTAACATCAGGCGGGCTATCACCTTGTTCCATCAGCTATTAGTATAAAAAAAACAATCATATCATCATTAACACCCTCATCATCATCATCATCATCATCTTCCTGCCCTTATCCCTCGCTAAGCGGGATCGGCAAAACAGGTTTTACTTCTCCGCTCCACTCTCCTCTATCATTCGTCATCTCGGTGCTTACTCCTTTCGCACAATAACTTACTTTAATTAGTAGTTTGATGATATTAGCAATAGGTGTCTTATGGAAAACAGCTGAACTTTCTCACAATCAACACCAACATTTGAAAGACTAGGTAGAGTTACGGCGGCGGACATGACTTTCACTAGTCTTTGTATCCATTACCAAACAGAACTGAAATACGAAGATCGTTATCCGGACATGCTAACAGAACGTGATATATCTTTGATATTTTTATTGTTTCTTTCGTGTCTCTTTGGAGCATAATGTATTTTAGTCAGATTGGTTTCCAGACGTCGCAGATAATGCGATATTTACTACTTTGGTTTATAATGGCTTGCGATTCAATGTTGTTTGTTTGCATTTACTTCTGCGTGCGAGTCCGGATTTAGATGCAACATGAGCCGCCAGCGCCGCGCCCGCCGAGACGCATCACGCACCGCGCTGCCAGCGCCGCGCCGGCGTCTGCCGCCGCGGCGCCGATGCGATGCAACGCGCCAACAAAAGGACACCGACTATAATATTTTCTTTTCTACACTTCAATCCTACGGACACGTCATGCATGATGCATAGGCTCTTTAGCGGACTGGCCATACGGGGCCAGTTGACCTTTAATTTATTACTTTTCTGAGCCAGTCGACTACAGAGCCGATACATACTACCCAAGGAACAAAACCTTGTATAATCGAGGCTTTTTATTACCAAACTATATCACTGCTTATATCACACTATACAGGATGTCCCTGAAACCGACATCAACCCAGAAACGGGTGATAGGCTATAATAGAATTGTATTATAAGTATTTTAAAAAGCATTGAAAAAACCGAGAAAATCTACACCCTGTGATGGTCTTTTGACTCGCGTTTCTACAATAGTTATTTGTTATACAAGAGTGCAAAGTTGCTTTTTAACCGCGTGTTCAATTTTGATGACCGAGCAAGCGAAGGATTCTAAAATTTAATCACGAGCGCAGCGAGTGATTCAAAATTAGAATCTTGAGCGTTAGCGAGGGAATCAAAAGAGCACGAGGTGAAAAATCTTTGCACTCGAGTGCAACACGTAACTTTTCATTCCACCTCAGCGAGGAAATGACTAAATGCAAAAAAAAACGTTTACAATCACATGTTGGCGTCAAACAAACTTCCTCGTCGCGAGAATCACTCATTTTACTTTTTCATTTGTTTTCAAGTTTCTTGTTTTTAATATAAGGTTTAACAATGACGTAAAAAAATGCCGCGTAAAGAACCGCGTACAAAGCAAATTGAAAAAAGAACACCAAGAAGGTTTCGAGTCTGAGTTTTTAACAAATTAAAAAAAAGTTGTATGATATATTCGGCACCATAGAGGTAGAAGTAAATAGGTTTAATGTTTTTTTTAATTCACAAACTTAGTGCACACGATGTTCTAAATTCAATTTACTTTATCCTCTAGAGAATAAAAACGGCTTTTGCACTCAGATATTGAAGAGCAAAAATACTCTTTCCGAGATGGTGGGATGAAAAACTTATTTTTTTATCTATATTATTTTATTATATAATCCTGAATCATGACTCTGTAAGTTGTTATCAAAATTTTAAACTAACTGCCATTTTGGGTGAAAATATAATTTTTTCACTGTACAAAAAAAATATTCAGTACGATAGTTTGGCATGGCAAGTAATTTTAAAAGTTTTTGCATTTCACAAGGATTCCAAAATGGTATAGATAGTTAGATTAATTCTTGAACATTTTTTTTGTTCATATTAACTAGTACCAATCACGAACACTAATAAGCACGTTCGAAAACGTTCGCAGGACTTTATAGTACCTAATTTGGACTTACTTACTTGGACTTTAAGTGTCGAGCAAACTCTTGAAATGAAACAAAAAACTCTTCAACTTACACAAATGTAACAGCATGCGTTCATCATATTCCAAAATCTATATATAATATATATAAAAGGCAAAAGTAATTGACTGAACGCACAGGCCAAACCCTAGCTAGAAACTTGAAATTTTGCACACTGCCTCTTATGACGTAGGCAACTATGGATTTACTATGGATTTTTCAAAATTCAATACCCAAAGGGCTGAAACAGGGGATAAAAGTTTGTATGAAACTTTTTACTTCGACATATTGCATAAAATTTCATGTGAATTGAGTACGGCAAAAATAAACAATTTCGTATTTCAGCGTTTTCCAAAACTCAACCACTGAGTGGGTTATCTATAATACAACGGGCAAAAGTGAGCGGCACTCCTGATTATTCTTTATTAACAAAATGATTAACACCAATAATATAATATAGTATGTACAAAAAATAGCTTGACCCTAGATAGTTTTATTCTAGCAAATCTTAGAAAAAAGAGTAAGCTAATTATTTCAGCGGTTTTCAAAGTTAAACCTCTAAGAGGGCAATCTAATATAAAAGGCAAAAGTGAGCGGCTCGCTAGCGACTCTGTAGAGATTTTTTAATAAACTAAATAAAGTGGGTTCCTAAATAAAAAGGTTAAAAAAGTTTCGAAGTGAACGTGCGCGAGCGAAGCCGCGGGTTCAACTAGAACAAATAAGAAATTCCACGAAAAATCAGCCATTTGCAATAACAATATTAAGTGATACTTTTGTCTTACGATACTGTTGTCTTCATCTGCCCACGACGCAGACGAGTCCAGCGACTGAATGAAGAATATAAATAACGCAGACGTCGCGCCCTGCTGATCTGTTCTCAATCCTATGATGTATGAATTCAACAGTCACTGAAATCATATTTTTGAAACGTCTTGTTCGTGCCCGCAAAGCTAGTGACCTAATTAGCGAAAAAGTAAGATAATAAAATGATGAGACAGAGAGAAGTTAAGGCTTAGTTAGATTTATCTCAACCTTAAATGGTGTCTGAAAATAAGCTGTTGATAAACATAGCCATAATCGGATATGCACATGTGTCCAGCAAACGTGAAGGTAATTGAATGACCCTTCGGCTTCCACGTGCCAGTTGTTCGACGTCGTCGTGTTTGTTTTCATTTCGTTAGCTCTGCAATGATAATGGAAAATATTTATTGGTTTTTCGTGCATAGGTACTATTTATAGTTTCATGTCGTCGATAAGCGGGTAATGTGGCAGGGTTCATTGTATGTAGTAAGCGTATGCACCGCGCCACGTGTAAGATGCAGCGTTTTTAGAGCTTTGTTTTAATAATATAAAAATACCTAACATTGCCTTATTTGAATCTATTAATTATTGACTAGGACTTGGTCTCATTACTGCACAAGTGTTCGCCCAAACTGAGATTTTTCGATCTCTAGTCTTACAATTCTTGTATTGTAACTGTCTGGGTAACAAGATTTTAGTTAATCGACTTATTTGTCGAAGAGTTCGATAAATCTTGGCTGCATCATCAACTAGCTCGCTGTCACTATTCTATTTTTAAAAAATAACTAGGTATATGGGTATATCTACATACATCTATAAATAATTAATCAAACTAACAATAATTAGTACATTTTGAGCACCAATGTACGGTGGTCCCCCGCCTTAGGTCATATATGCAAAAATTCATCACAAATTATTTATTTATTTTTATTTCTCAGGAAAACAAACAGTTCTTACAGACTAATTAAAAAAAACATAAAAAATAGCTAAAGACCATATACACAATTTCGCATAGTGAAACTTGGAAGAGCTTACCTGCTAATCAAAAAATTCATTAATTAATTAATCTTATCCTGACTTTAATTACTTATAACGATTACCCGATAGACAATCTACCTAAAAATATAAATACGTCACTAATTTGACATAATTACTACATATCACTTATTTTTCGACCTCCGAAGTAAACACATTACGTTACGTTTCGCTCGTCGTATCAGTAACACATTACCACAGAATATCAAAATTGCATGGTTTTTGAGTGGTGTTTGTAACATGGATTTCCAAGATCAAGGTATATTCTTACTATTTAGTTATAATTTTTAATTTTTTTTTGACTTGTTTTACGTGCTATGCCACACAGGATTTCTACCAAATTTATTAACTTATTGTTGACTTCACAATTCATAGACTTACAACTAATTGCAACCATATTCGAATACTCTCACATATCTTAAATATTTAAGATTGAATTATCTATTTTGAAAATATAACGGGTTTATTTGCGTCCCTTTGCGACTTTAGTTGACCGAGCGAGCGAAGCGAGCGAAGCGTCTCAGTTTCCACATTGGCCAAAAATGCGTTTGTCCGGATGTCTGTCTGTCTGTCTGTTCTCCTCTACAGGTCGCATTTTTGAACCGATCTGGACGAAACTTGGTACTCAGGTTATATGACTTATTAGAATTTTTTTGTCGTCGGGGATTTTTGATTGGAGGGGTACTTCCCCCAAAAAAAGGGCAAAAAGGGGGCTATTTGATATTCTGGATATCTCCACCAAATGAGATCCGATTTCGATTATTCTTTTTTTAATTGAAAGGTAGTAACTATAAGTTGGTCTCATAAAAGTTTGGCGGAGATCTGATAAGGATCGATGCTTTTCAATCAAATTTGAGAGAAACACAAAGGACCTCATTCTACACAAGATGATGGAAAAAAAATCAAAAAGATCAAAAAAATCACAAAACGGAAAATGCACTTGCACATTACATTCCTCAAATAGCTCACTTTTAGTATGTTCGCGAGGTCTACAGCTCCCAGAGCCACTAGTTGCTATATAGTCTCTACGACTGCGTAGGCTCAGGCGTAGCATGGTCGACGAAACATAAGTAAAATATAAAAAAAAATATGTACTTTCATTAATATGTGCTTTCTCAAGGATGCTTTGAGATTTTGAGGTCTACTGTAACTGGATGTGTTCCTCAGAAACACCAACACGTGTTGGAAACTATTGTAGCTTCCCTGGATGATGTGGATAATCTAGACATTAGGAATTTAAATAGTAAGATACTCAGTTTATGTTAGTCTAGGATTTTGGAAAATTGTCTTTAGAAATTAATTAAATTTTTGGCATTATTACTCAAATTGGTTGTATGAAATTGAATGTGTCGAATTAATGTAAGAAGTAATGAGCAGTGCATTCAAGAAAACGCGAACCAGCCCGGACCATCTCGCGAACGCGGACGCCCCAGGAAAGATTTTTCAGAGTTGTCTCAGCGTTCGAAACGTAGAAGACTGGCAAAAATATCTCATGACTCTCCTGTGGATGCATTACTCAAAGATTCTGATACGTCTAATCCTAGCTTAGGACTGAATATAAATACGGACGAGAACGTGTCCCTTTTGTTGAGGCTAAGTTGACGAAGCACCAATATTTTATTAATTAAGAATTTCATCATTAGCGATAAAACTGCATGTGACATTATTACTAAGTCTTCGACAAGTTTATTATTACTAAGTCTTCGAAAACTATCCCGTAAGAAAAAATGAGCGTTAGGTATGATGAAGCAGGTTTAAGGCGTTGACAACACCTAATATTTCTCTCGCTCGCACGATTCGACATTTTGAAAGATATAAAATCACAAATTCCAATTTTGAAAAATCGCAAACAACCATTTTGTGTGCAATCACACTGCGCATAGTTTGGTAAAAATTTCATTTTGATTGATGCAAGTTTTCCTACTCAAAAGTTTGCTTGAGTACGAAAACTAGAAAAGCAAACTTTTAAGTAGGAAAACTTGTATCGATCAAAATGATTTTTTTACTAAACTGTGCGCAATGTGATTGCACACAAAATGGTTGTTTACGATTTTTCGAAAATGGGTTTAGTGATTTTATATCTTTCAACAAGTCAAAACTAGGTTTGTTGTTGTGGTTATTCTTACCTAGTTGTGGTTATGATTACGTTTGTAAATATATTGTAGTTTTGGTTTTCTTGCTTTTTGTTGTATATAATATATGAAAGCATACATATTTATTTAATTATATCCCCTTCTATTATATATCTTTCTATTATTCTTATCCTTCTTTTATTCATGAATAGCGTTAATATCATATTCAGATGTATTTCAGAACGAGGGACAATAAATCTTAAATATTGCCTACACTACATGTATAAAACAAAGTCGCTTTCTCTGTCCCTATATCCCTAAGTCCCCGTGTCCCCATGTATGCTTAAATCTTTAAAACTACGCAACGGATTTTGATGCGGTTTTTTTTAATACATAGAGTGATTCGAGAGGAAGGTTTGTATGTATAATACATGCATGATATGTGCACCCGTGCGAAGCAGGGGAGCGCGAGCGGGTCGCCAGTTTTTATATATAAATAGTACATATTGTTCAGTTTTTTGTATTAAATTATGTAAATAAGGCATTAATGTACATTTATACAGTATTTTTTATTATTTGCCCTTTTGAAAAATCTCATTTAATATAGTAAGGTATGTATTTATGACCGCGCTTGTAGGGCGCTTGGACCACTGCGCGGCGCATCAATTCTTACACGTGCCAAAGTTATATAACAACGAACAATATATGCAGTAAAGTTATTATTCAATACAGATTACATTTTATAGGCTTTACGAAACAGCGAAATCAATAAATGCTGCCTACGTACGAATAATGCCTCTTATCGGTTACACGTGCTCGGTTTACTATGCTTATTCTTACTACATCACCTACACATTTCTTGATTACTGTCGTAGAATTTCATAAATCTTACAGTATTCGCTATCAGCTGCATGTTACCATGCAATTTCGTTTCTGTTTTAAATATGTACTTCACAATAAATAATATATATTTCAATGACGTACATACAATACTTAAAATTGTTAGGTAAAGGTAATAAATTCCTCATTATTTTACGTAACTACTGTGTATACGTGTATACCTGTGTATCTACTCTACACTAATCTAAATCTAAATATATATAACTCAAAGGTGACTGACTGACTGACTGACTGACTGACATAGTGATCTATCAACGCACAGCCCAAACCACTGGACGGATCGGGCTGAAATTTTGCATGCAGGTAGATGATATGATGTAGGCATCCGCTAAGAAAGGATTTTGATCGATTCCACCCCCAAGGGGATGAAATAGGGGATGAAAGTTTGTATGAAATTTTGTCAATTTTAAACCGATCGGGCTGACTTTGCATGCATAAAGCTACTATGACGTAGGCTTAAGGATTTTGATAAATTCCACCCCTAAGGGGATAAAATGGGGGATGAAAGTTTGTATAAATCTTCTATCTATCTTCTATCTAAATCTAAATATATATAACTCAAAGGTGACTGACTGACTGACATAGTGATCTATCAACGCACAGCCCAAACCACTGGACGGATCGGGCTGAAATTTTGCATGCAGGTAGATGATATGACGTAGGCATCCGCTAAGAAAGGATTTTGATCGATTCCACCCCCAAGGGGATGAAATAGGGGATGAAAGTTTGTATGAAATTTTGACAATTTTAAACCGATCGGGCTGACTTTGCATGCATAAAGCTACTATGACGTAGGCTTAAGGATTTTGATAAATTCCACCCCTAAGGGGATAAAATAGGGGATGAAAGTTTGTATAAATCTTCTATCTATCTTCTATCTAAATCTAATTATAAATCTAATCTAAATCTAAGTTTTCTAATTTTTCTATCTACTATATAAAAATAAGTCGGGTTTTCCTTCCTGACGCTATAACTCCAGAACGCACGAACCGATTTCCACAATTTTGCATTCGTTGGAAAGGTCTCGGGCTCCGTGAGGTTTATAGCAAAGAAAATTCAGGAAAAAAATTCAACAGAAAAGCGGGAAAATCTTTTTTCACATACAGCGCCATCTCTGATACATAGCATGTACTACAAACCAATATTTTAAGTAGATGGCGCCGGTGCGTGATACATTGTTTGACAGCTACTCATTGTTCTCTGCTCAGTTAATTTCATGTGACAAACCGGTATTGTGTTCACTGTGAAATTGTGAAAAAATAGTAAAAAAAATAAGTTATTCGTTTCCTAACATTACAATTGGAAACCATCAAATCAATCATGTGTAAATTTTTGCAAATCTCTAAATATATATAACTCAAAGGTGACTGACTGACTGACTGACATAGTGATCTATCAACGCACAGCCCAAACCACTGGACGGATCGGGCTGAAATTTGGCATGCAGGTAGATGATATGACGTAGGCATCCGCTAAGAAAGGATTTTGATCAATTCCACCCCCAAGGGATGAAATAGGGGATGAAAGTTTGTATGAAATTTTGTCAATTTTAAACCGATTGGGCTGACTTTGCATGCATAAAACTACTATGACGTAGGCATCCCCTAAGAAAGGATTTTGATAAATTCCACCCCTAAGGGGATAAAATAGGGGATGAAAGTTTGTATAATCTTAGATTTTCGACTGATTGAACTGAAATTAAAGATTGGAGCTACTATGATGAAGACGTCCGCTTTAGGATTTTGATAAATTCAACCCCCTAATTTTTTACACACGCTTAACAAAAGTAAAGCCGCAAAAACTATGCCTAATTAATAATAGTACTTCTAAACGCGAGCGAAGCCGCGGGCAAAAGCTAGTATTATTATAAAGAGGAAACCTTTGTATTTTTGTATGTAACGAATAGGCTCATAAACTACTGGGTCGATTTCAATAATTATTTCACTATAAGAAAGCTACATTATCCCAAAGTAACATAGGCTACATTTACTGAAACAAGATTTATTAAAAAATAAAAAACCCGACTGCCTGAACTAAAAGTAGGTATGTGGTTAAATAAGGTTTTAAATTTGGTACTTATTGGTTAAATCCATTCTGCAGTCTTGACGAATGATAAAATGTAATGATCGCAGGCAGTCGGAGGCTGGTGTTGTTGAGTTGTATCGAAATAAAGATACAAGAATTGCTCGCATAAAGGTATTTGATTTAAATGAATTGTTGTTAGGTTTCAAGCAAGGTGAGCAGACGATGCGGCGACGCGGCGCGCGCGGACGACGAGTTAGACGTACGGCGCGCACGGTGACCTCTATTCTATGCCCGTCTTACTGGTTTCTAAATTAAAGCTTGTCTTTCATAGTCTGTCTGTATGGAAATTCAATACTGTCTGGCCAACACAATGAATCCATAAATTTGTAAACGAAAATCATAATAGCTCCAGTACTTTAACATAACTAAAGCCCAGAAATTGAATAGGTAGGTAGACTGGCACACACGAGCATTGAACATCCTATGACCTTCTTGATACGATCAAAATGTGGATCTATAAAATGAAAATAAATGTCATCATTATAATAATACACCGTGAGCTTACCAGATGGAGTAACATGTGCCTATTTTATTGGTGTTATTTCGACATTAGTCTTCTTCTTCTTGTCGTGTCACTAGTTTCTTTCGAAACAGTGTGGTGAAAGGATTTTAAGTGCTCCTTTCGATCATTTGACACATGTTATAGAGCTTTTTAGGTTCTACAACATGCCGGTTTCCTCACAATGTTTTCCTTCACCGTTTGAGAATACTGGCATTGTGCACATAAATTTTTGAACAGAAAAACTCATTGGTGTATGACCGGTTTCGAACCCACCTTATGATCGGAAAGCGGGGTAGCTACCACTAGACCACCAGTGCTCTCGACATTAGTTATTAGGAACATACCTATCATTTATCTACACAAAACGGCACTGTAGACGTGACCGCTTCGCTAGGATTTTTAGGGATTTGCAATGTATTTTTTATAATGATTTTATTGTTTGATGTCGCGGACGTTTGGATTTATATTTGAACGTACCTCGTAACCTTAACAGGCTCTTGATCATGATTCAAAATTCAATATTTTTTTATCTGATTTGTTGTTATTGTCAGCAGCTGGTGGTATGTAGACGGGCGCACTCCTGTCTCGCCTGTGGCTCAGACAGAAGGGAGCGGACGATATTAAAGTATTTAGAGAGTCCCGCTGAGGGTTGGCCGGGTAAGGGCGGCCAATGCACTACGCGGCTATGACCGGGGGGTGCTCGGGTTAATGTACTCTGTGACGCGCACCCTATGCGTTCTGTCTGCGTAGTGTGCGTAGCGTGTGTATCGTTAAGACTTCGGTTTTCGGACCCATATCCGATATCGATACATTATTTCTCGGGAATTTATAACTGCAATGAAACGACTAAGCTCCCAAGGATTTGAAGTACGATGTTCTTTAGTTTGATGGACCACTCTCGTAAATTTATAGTAAACTAGCTGTTACATCAGGCGGCAACCTGTCACCAAGGAGTTTATATATATATATTTTTTTTATATTTTTATTTTACTTTATATATAAATATAAAGTAAAATAAAAATATAAAGACATAGTAAAGTATACCACCTAATTTTTTTTATGTCTCCGTCTCAAGGATTAAAAATATCACAGTTGGCTGTAATTAACAGAATTTTTAATTAACGACACCGACAGCATAGACAGACACACTTTCGAAAAAAACAAAGATTTAATAAAAACGTAGAGAAAAAGATAATAATTAAGATAGGTGGTAGAAGTTGTAATGTGTTGTACCGTACAACGTACAAGCAAAACAATTTCCCAAATAATTGTATAACGAAGTGGCTTATTGTTTGTTTGTCTTCTGATGACAAAGCAGATGCACTAGTGAAACTAGGCTAGGTGTATATGTACTTTAAAGGAGCTGCATTATTTTCAATATATTTCGCAGAAGTGGTCGTTGCCTAATATGCGCATAGGTACGCGGCCTACTGTGTAAGAGGAAGGCGCCAGCTAGCGCATACGTATACGCTACCCCGGCGGCCGGCGGCGGCGGCGCGGCGCGCCGCTAATGAAGTGCATGCAATGCAGCTACCATGAGTCAAAACTGTGTAGGATGTTCTCCATGAATTCAGCGTTCAGTTTTCGTAGACTCGATCTTATTGAAAGCTAAATAA
Source organism: Plemyria rubiginata (assembly GCA_963576535.1). Classification (NCBI taxonomy): domain Eukaryota; kingdom Metazoa; phylum Arthropoda; class Insecta; order Lepidoptera; family Geometridae; genus Plemyria; species Plemyria rubiginata. Next base: position 6,418,158 of record OY754917.1, on the reverse strand, counting down.
AAGTACCTTACTACTTTATCTCGTAATATGTAGTCACAAATGAACGCAGAAACTGCGTACTGATATACATAATTATGAAGTCAAAACCTACCGCATCTAAAAAACCTTACTGGCTGTTATGTTTAAGGTAAGTACCGAGAAACTTTAAACTAATTGAAAATAATTGACCGAGCGAGCGAAGCGTCTCAGTTTCCACATTGGCCAAAAATGCGTTTGTCCGGATGTCTGTCTGTTCTCCTCTACAGGTCGCATTTTTCAACCGATCTGGACGAAACTTGGTACACAGATTATATGACTTATTAGTCATATATATCATAGTTATTTTTTTGTCGTCGGGAATTTTTGATTGGAGGGGTACTTCCCCCAAAAAGGGGCAAAAAAGGGGGCTATTTTATATACTAAATATCTCCACCAAATGAGATCCGATTTCGATTGTTCTTTTTTTATTTGAAAGGTAGTAACTATAAGTTGGTCTCATAAAAGTTTGGTGAAGATCTGATGAGGATCATCATGATCACGTTCATCATGCTAAAGAGCATGATGAACGGGATAGCTCATCAAAAAATCGACGGGTTTCAATCAAATTTGAGAGAAACACTGAGGACCTCATTCTACACAAGATGATTAAAAAAAACAATAAAAATCAATAAAATCAAAAGAATCAAAAATCGTAAAAATTATATCTACCTACCGCTAAGCCAGTGAATTGCTCACTTTTAGTGTGCTCGCGAGGTCTACCAGCTCACAGAGCCACTAGTTATGATTGGTTTTGAACTCATTTTAATAGCCGTACTGATTGAATAGTAACTTAATATTCTAAATTAGAAAAATATTATTTTGTAAAATTTCAGGGATGTGGTAACCCTAATCCGGTTCGTGAATGAGACAACAGAGGGCCGTGGAATGGCGCGCGCGCCTCCTTTGTTGAGTGCGCTGACTCACACAGACCACCCACGCCATGAAACCGCCCTCAGTGCCCTATTCACGGGATTCTAATCAAAGTAATTTCAAAAATTGTTACACAGTCAGTGAGCCTATATTTTTAATTTCATTAAGGCACTTTGGTGCTTTCCAAGAGGAACATGCCAGTCAATTGAACTTTCCTTTATGCAGATCGGCCGGTAGTTGCACTACCTCTGTAGCTGTCCGGTTGTTGAGTCAAAATAATCAAGGAAATACACAATGTTAACACTGAGGTACAGTACTGTTCTCAGAATTCTATAAGGAAACTACCTAACTTGAAAATCGCAAATCCGCAATCTTATCATTTAGAAAAATTAGTAGCGGAAAAAATTATAAAAATACGAACGCACACAGTTTACTAGATTTACTTCTATCGTAGTTTAAGTTTAGTTCGTATCAACTCAACGTCCAGAAACTTGGGTACTTTCGAATACTGTAAAAAAATGTTTTATAATTTATCTGGTTGGACCATCAAAGCCGTTGGTGCCTTGGTGCACGCTACAAATCAAAATCAGGAATGTGGATTTCACGTTCCACTGCAAAGGTCCAGATTCAAAGGTATTCGAGATCGTTATGCTGTATGTGCTGATGTATCAAAGCATTTTGTCTTACGCTTCTGAGTTCAACGGCCAGACAAATCGGATCGTTGAATCGTACGCTTCAAAGCTTTACTTTATTCTTACTTATTGTTTCACTTTACTGTGGGTTTTTGTTTACACGGTTCCTGCTTTTGTCAATGTGTAAAAGTACCAATGTTCTATAACATTTAATACGGGGCAGGGGCATGTCCTAATAATAATATAATATTTTGAAAGATAATCTAATGTTCATTAAAAGACTTTATTAAATTTCAACAACCTATTTAAAAAACAGTGGTAGATAAATGGGTGAATAAACTTTTAAGACACTCCTTTGACAACATTATGAACAACTAACAATAAAAAATAAATCATCGAAATATTATGAAAATATACTGTAAAATATATCTATTTTTAGGTTTTGCAGTGGGGCACGACATCTAAGCTAATATTAACGAGTTTTTTTAGAAAAAGTGACGAGGGTGCCTCATAAATATCCATTGCAACGCTGTAGAGCGACAATAAACCTACGCGCACCAGCTGAGAACTTAATTTAGGCTGGGGGGGCGGTAAAGCTAGGTAGAGATTTTTTGATCATACCAACTAAATATTAGACAATAATCGCCTTAGATGACACCAAGGTAGGCGTCATCTCTTGATAACGGTCATGAATTTTTATCGGTAACTCTGTAGAACTGATGTTTTGATCAAAGTTTGGGACAAAAGTTTGGATGCACGAAAAATATAAAATATTTGTCAAACTTTTATAAATGTTAGCTTTAAACGTAAGTTTATCTTTTTCTGAATCATAATATTGGGTAAAAAGGCTGTGCATTCATACCTTTTTTTTAAGATACGTCCTTAATTGTATCGTCATCTAGGCCTGGGGACACATGTTTTTTGTATGGATAGTGCTTATGTTCTGCTGAGTTACCATAATAAAGTCAAAAATTTTCCTATTAACTATAAAATACTATGAAACTAGCATGTTAGGAAAGGATCTAAGTTTACGTTAACATCAAAACAAACATATTTTATAAGGAAATTAGGATTTTTATGCTCTTTGCATGACAGGGACACAAAAGGAGTGCCTTAAAAGTTGATTCACCCAAATAACTGATTCGAACCCTACGCACTTCCTACGCACGAGTTCGCCACCACACTGGTGTCAGTAGACTCGTCTCAAACAAAGTACTATCGATGAGTAATGCGTGTATTCGTAGTACCTAGGTAGGTACTCATCAAATATATCTGAAGGATACTTACTGCTGCATTAGGTATTAAATTATGTTCACATTTTTAAAAGAAACGGTTAGCGAACGGCGCGGCGGGCGGCGGCGGCGCGGCGTGGCGTCCGCGTCGGAGTCGGTCGGCAAAGCAAAGTTGAATGTATCGGCAGTCATCACATCCTTCGTGGAATTTGCACCCACACATTCTTAGGACTGCACATTTAATACCGCCACCGCGCCCTGCCCCGCTTGGCCTGTCTCGCTCGCCACTAGCTCTCGCTGCATGTCGTCGTCGCGTAGCCTTTGTATTTAGGTACCTACCTGAACAGTCTTATGTGTTTTTTATGTCTGATGATTTCGTAGAAGGCGATTAGCAAGTATTCACCTAAGTGATTAGCATAACAAATTATTGCAATTTTGTTGTTTCAGAGATACGAGATGCGTCAATAATATTTACCATTATCAACTAAAATTAATAGGTAACATGTTTCTTCAATGCCCTTAGCCGCGACTTTTTTAAATTTACTTATTAGCTATGTATTCGTAGTTTGTGTTACATTTGCATGTCGTCGTCGCGTAGCCTTTGTATTTAGGTACCTACCTGAACAGTCTTATCTGTTTTTTATGTCTGATGATTTCGTAGAAGGCGATTAGCAAGTATTCACCTAAGTGATTAGCATAACAAATTATTTGCAATTTTGTTGTTTCAGAGATAGGAGATGCGTCAATAATATTTACCATTATCAACTAAAATTAATATCATGTTTCTTCAATGCCGTTAGCCGCGACTTTTTTAAATTTACTTATTAGCTATGTATTCGTAGTTTGTGTTACGTTACAGGTACCACCATAAATCTAGGTCGTTCCGCCATTTCAGTCTTGGTCTGCCGCGAGGTCATTTGCCGTTGTTAGTTAGGCCCACTTTGCCAAAGTTCTCTAGCACAAAGAGCGTGTTCTCGGCATGCGGCAAACGTGCCCAGCCCAGCTCAGTAAGTAATACCTAAGTATCCGAAATTGTAGGTAGGTTTTATAATAACTTTATAAAGTCATCATAATTTACGTGGTTACTACCACCAATTCTACGCAAACTACAAACACGACCACGTGCTCTGCTGCCGCCATTTTGGAATCGTTGTACAATTTGGCGCGAAACTTATAGCAGCATGGCGGGCGTGCGTTGCGGGTAGTGAACCAACTAGGCATGTACACATTCGGTATCAATCATCTGAGGCGAAACTTTTATTTTCCATCTTTGCTTGCAATCGTATTATCGCCTATAAAATTATTATTTAGATTTAACTAGGATTAGGTATTTCTGCCAACCTAATAGGTACCTAATGACTTCTGTCACTCACAATCACTGTTCTGTAGTGTAGGTACTTACCTCATATTCATTTATTATGGTACCTATGAATATTATGGATCTAGGTACCATACCAAGTATTGAAAAGAGTAAACGAGGAAAGAGCCATTATCAAAACAGTTGAGAGTAGAAGAGGAAAGATGATAGGCCATCTTGTAAGACAAGACAGCTTTATACCTATAGGTAAGAAAAATAATCGAAGGAAAGCTAGAAGGAAAGAGAGGCAGGGAAGACCTAGGTTAAGCTACATGAGCCAAATAAAAGCGAAAGTTGCCGTCATGTCTTACAAGGAGGTCAAGGAGGTTGCCCTAAAAAGAAACATCTGGAGAGAAATGCATCAATTACGCCGACAAGAGCATTGCTCTTAAATTAGAAGAAGAAGGTACCATACCTACCACCCATCATAAATAATTTGTAGGTAATCAATTTTACCTATTTTTTATATTTTTTAATGGTTACCAATCTCACGTAGGTACTACCTACGTCACATCACAAACATAGACGTAAAGTAAATAGTAGGAACAAACTATACCTTCATACTTCTATACAAACACCTACCTAGTCGAAATCCTGTTTTTTTAATGCCAAAGCAGACAGACGTACCTATGTTGCCTATAAACGGGACGGATGTTACCGCCAAAACATGGCGTGGTGGTAGGTACCTACGTACTTCCACTTTGATGGCCGCGTTCATTGCGCCCGCCTTAGGTGTATTGGCCGTTGCTCTGCTCACAACGCGCATCCTGCCTACTACGACGACGACCATTCTTGTATCCCACTCTCACTCATCTCCCGTGTCCGTAAACAAACGAGACAATCACTTCACGTGCAGCAATTTTGGTGCCATAGAAGGACGCAACGCGAGATCAATGCACTTTCCGAGGACAGCGAGCCCGTTTTTATTTATCGTTAGTCTACCACTGCCTTCGAGACAATATGGATCTTATACGGTAGCCCTAAGAGTTGGTTCGGCGAAGTTAAGACAATGATATTAGAGGTCGGCGTCTAGACGCGCGGGAAGTGATTAAAGTTGTGAGAGGGAAGCATCCCGCCCAGGGCTGTGTCATGTATTACTTGACATCGGTGCTGTACAACCAAGCTTCCGAGTGAGGGACCGGAATTCAGATGGCAAAAGGTACTGCAAAATTTTTCAAAGTTATTATTTAATCTATGGAAGGTAGATTGATTGGTTGAAAATTTTGTGTGTCGGAGTCGGTCGACCTCCATATTTTGAGACTTGGGTCGTAAAATCAAAAAGCAGTTAAATAAAACTATGGATTTCATAATCTTCAATCAAAGAAGTATGGTGATTTGTAACCCAGGCCCGACGCGAACGAAACATCTTAGTCTTTTGTTAATTTATAAAAAATTGTTTTTTTTTTTTGGCAAATTAAGTATTGTTCTTTTTGTGAATAGTTTAACTAAGTTAGCCACTAAATAAATAAAAAATTACGAATTTGCATTGTACCTGCATCTTACAATAACAAAAAACTATGATGTTTCTTTTGCGCTGGGCCTGGGTCACACAAAAATTGACCCAGCCCCCCCGCAAATCCTTATCCTAAATGTAAAGTTGTTCCATTATGAGAGTTTACGAGACATTACCTACATAAACATTACACAGGTAGCACATGTCATAATGGAACAACTTTACTTTTTGAATCACATTTAGATTTGTTAAGTTTTTTACAAAATCTAATCCTTCATAGAGAGAAAGCCAGAGAAAGGCCACGTCAGGAGTACCCTAAACCGACGAGCATGTATGAAGAATTTTATGAGAGTGAATGAAGCGAAAGAGGTATGTCAGGATCGTAGCAAGTGGAAATCTGTGGTCTCTGCCTACCCCGATGGGAAAAAGGGCGTGATTTTATGTATGTATGTATGTAATCCTTCATTTTAAAGTCAACCCTAAGCCCAGGAGAAATGTGGAAAAAAAATCTGAAGTTGTACCACATATTATCCCAATGCATTTTTTGCCGCAACCACATAGCTTTAGAAAGGCGACAAAATTCTGGTTCAGTTTAATACGGTGCTAATGGTCTTACCTTCTTTGGAAACCGACAATGGGATGACAAGCTCTTATAGATCGAGCCCAGTCACCTGGCTTACGAATGCGAAAGCACCCTCCAGCTATCGCCCTATCAGTTCCATGGAAAAATTCTATGAGCTACTCCTTCTGAATCGTCTCTGGTCTCATTCCACCTGAAAGATAAACCAGTCAGATAGGGCCGAGGATGTTGAATTTAAACCACAAAATACTTTTCTTCATGGTTTACTTTACTTTACTTTTCTTAATATTCTTTTAAACTGGTGACAATTAGAAAGGTACAAGTACATGTTTCTATTACTAGGTAGGACTTTACTTCTCGACGTCTCAGGACTGAATGTCAGTTCGACTTTGCTATCCTTAGTTCCAGAATATACCAACCCTCACTCTTCTGTAAAAGTGGGCGTTGAAAAGAAACCAGCGGATAGCAAGCCAATTACAATACTGGTAAAATGAAAACTAAATTATTTAACATTTACATAGTGGTGATAAATTTTATAATTAATGAATGTAATTATCGTATAACTTTCTTAATAGTTTATAGTATTAAAGTTTAATCATTGCATTAGTGTTTACAAATTTTACGGAAACGATTAAAAAAATACGTAATAAATTAACAAAAGCTTATACACCATACCTGGCTGGCATACTGGTGCAATCTTCCTCGACGTAGCGAATGCCTTCGATAAGGTCTGGCACAACGGCTTTATTTACAAGCTTTCCAAGTTCGGACTGCCATATAGACTCGTACTCATCTTGCGAGACTCGAAGCTTTCGCTATCGCGTAGATAGTGCGCTTTCAGACCCTCGACCCGTCCGAGCCGGCGTTCCCCAAGGATCCCGCACCCATCAGGTGGAATTGCCCTATTTGCTCATGACACAGCCTTGTACACATCGGACCGGAACTCCAGTCGGGTGTGTATAGGGTTGCAATCAGCTCTCGATGCACTCGGTGCATGGTTCCGCAAATGGCGGATAGAGGTGAATCTTACGAAAAGTGCCGCCGTGTACTTCACTAGGGGAAACCGCAACCCCAGAACCATCACTCTCTTCGACGAGCCCATTCCCTGGGCAAAGTCAGCCAGATACTTAGGCGTGATCCTTGATTTGAGATCTCGTCTCTTGTTCATCCGTTATGTACGGCAAGTACGCAACCGCGCTAGGTTCATACTAGGCCGTCTAAATACACTTCTATGCAAGAAGAGCAAGATGTCCCTTAGAAAGAAGGTGACGCTTTATAGAGCTCTATAAAGCTTGCCCTATCATGACGAACTCCTCTGTAGTGTTCGCTCATTCTAATCACTTGGCCACCCTCCAAGCAATTCAAAATCGGTTTTTGCGTATCGCTACCGGTGCTCCAACGTACATGTGATATTCACAGAGTTGTCAAGTCAATCTCTCTACACACCACGGTGTAGGTGTACAGTGTTGTTCTTCTTGTATTAATTAAAACATTTCTAATACAAGAAGGCGGTGTTGGGAGACTAAGGCTTCACTCGGTATTCGAAAGCAGAACATGGTTATAAATATATTTTTCTACTTCGTGGTAGGAAAAGGAACCGTTATCGTTGTACCGGTCTATTTGCAAACACAACAGAAAATATAACATTCCTTTCATCACAACACTAACCTAACCGTTTTTCCCCGTTCTGGGATTTCCATGCCTACTATTACATTGCCAGCATTTTATTTGTAATGTTTATTTATCTTCGTTTTTCTTAGCTCTATACTCAACTCATCGTGTTATTATGTAAGTAGTCGGTTACAACATAAACATGCTTTGATGTGTGTTTTAGAGTGCAACGATAACGTTATGTTATCTATTCATACATTCTTGTGTTACCCATTCTATACATATAGGTAATAATGCCCAGTGTGTGTATAATGTTGTATGATATGATATAGAGTTGTTTTCTACACAAATCATTAAAATATGATAATAGTACGCAGTAGTATTGGCATATTGTTATTACATTACATTACAGTTTTTAAAGAGCCACAAAAATGGTTATTGCCACACTGTATTAAACTTGCGTGAATAAAGTTTTTTATCTTGTATTCTCTTTCTATTATTGTATTCTAATTTTAACGAAGCTTCAATGAGACTTACCGCTGGTTTCTGAAAGCGCGATCAACACTAATCGGTTGTCAAGTCACTTGATATCTTTATCTAATTTGAAGTAAAAGCTGAAACAGCAAGCGACTTGACAGCCGATTAGTGTTGATCGCGCTTTCAGAAACGGGGGTATGACTGCTACTTGTAGTAGAAGTGCCTGGTCGGTCAGTCAGTAAGTGACAAAATTAAGAAACTTTGACTAGCTATATGAAATTTGAAACATAACCGTGTTTATACAATGCCTGCTTGGTTTCTGGAAATTCAGGCTTCTAGTTATCAATGAATCTGAACAATGGTTTTGATATGAGGGTTTTACTTTACCAACAAGCTGAAAATATTATTTCACTCTATCAGGATAAAACCTGGTACGTATTTGTGAGTTATTATACATATTTATAGTTCTGTGGTTATAATGGGACTTTAAATTTAGGTATTGTCAATGTATATTTTTGTCCACAATGCTCTGGGCAGTTATTGTATGCCATGCCATTCATAATAAAAATGAATCATGTATAGAAAACAAAGCTTCTCTTTAGCGGAGCGCATTTGACATGACACAATGGGGTTGTTTGTTTATATTGTTCTAGTGACTGCATTGAGTTCTGAGATATTATTATATGGTTTAAAATATACCTATGATAGTTTTTAGGTAAGTAAACCAAATGGCAAACCTCTCACAGCCCTAATTTTTAAGAATACGTACTTTCTCGAAAGTTACTCAATAGATCAATGATAACTTTTGTCATAGGTTTGTAATGTACCTATTTACCTAAATAAATAAATGTAGGCGCGCTCTGCAAAAAATTGAAGTAAGGTCCTTTTTCCTGTCATGCATGCGCGTTTTCGCCCGCGCGCGAATCTAATAATAGCGTGCGTGCTGCGTAGCGTACTGCGTATGCATGCAAGTGCGCTTCGACCGATTACTCCGTTTTAAAACGCACACCTTACTCCCCTTACTGTGGGACCACGAAAAATAAGAGACATGCCCTTGAATTATGTTTTGTCGGTCATCGCACCCCAGACGTACTACGTGTCCCCAAAGTATGATGTCGCTGAATTGCGCTGTTTTATCCTTTCGTTATTGGTGAGACCAAAGATTATTTTGACTTGACGTCAAGAGAATGAGCATACCATAACTAGTTGAGCCCCGCGGTTTCACCTGCGCAGATTTAACTCCTGGTATTCCCACGGTACAAAAAGTAGCCTAGGTATGTGCTATTCCAGACATAATCGATCTCTCTGTCAAGTTTCATCCAGATCCGTTCAGCCGTTCCGGCGTGAAAGAGTAACAAACATCCATCCATCCATCCATACCTACTTCAAACTTTCGCGTTACTTAATTTAAGCAAGTAGTAAATATAGTTTATTTTGGAAATTTCATTCTTTAGTGATCAGAATATAATTAAGGTTGGTATGCCATGTTCATTTATTTGAAGCTTAAGTACAGATATACCTATATGCTGAAAATGCAGTGTCCTTACCTTGTATTGTCGATGTAGGATCGGACTTGTGGGGACGCTAACCTCAATAAGTCATACCTACATAACTAGTGCTCTTTGGACCGCTCATAACCTGAATGAACGGTAAGGAATATCATAGTGACAACATAGGCAGGTGCTATGGTGAATAATTATCAAAGGAAATTCCATGCATAGGTAGTTTATATATAAATAAAACTTATAATAGCAAATTAGGAACAGGCAGGTGTTCTGCTGGATTTAATTGCGAGCGCATACAGCGCATAAAAGCGCATCACAGACGATGAAGGTACTTTAATATGACGTTTTTATTTGATACATTTGTAGAAATTCCGGACGGCTTAAGATTCCCCCGCACAATTTCCCAACAGACAATTTTCCGGACTTGTCCGGAAAATTCTGGACGCACGGCAACGCTATCTGTGATGCGCTTTAGTACGAGTAGCTTGTTCTCTTTTAATCTTGGACAAAAAAAGTTTTACCTGATACTAAAATTTTTGGCCTAGGCTCGTTGATATGGTAGCAATAGCAATCCTGTAATTAGGTATTTCGGCCGTGTCTGTCTAGGTCTAGCAGAACGTTATTTGGTTTGAAGTAGAATCCCATTAGCCAATAGATGTTTATTGAATCTATTAGGTAGGTATACAGCGTGTAACGGAAGGGGGGTATCAACCCTGAAGGAGGTGAATGTGCTCATGAAACTCAACAACTTTCCCCAAGGACATAGGTCGAAATATGAAAAAAAAATTTGGCCCTCCCTTACAAAACTGACTACCAGCTGATTGATTTACTATGGGAGGGCCAAATTATTTTTTCATATTTCTACCTATGTTTTTTGGGGAAAGTTGTCGAGTTTCATGAGCACATTCACCTCCTTCAGGGTTGATACCCCCTTCCGTTACACGCTATATAAAAAAAGGATTTGATATTTTAATGAAATTGGTATACTTATACCTACTTATTTCATAACAAAACAATAAAATAATAATAGGGGCGGTAAGGTAAAGAACTACTTTTTCTTTTATAGAGATACTAGCGACCCGCCCGCGCGCCCCTGCTTCGCACGGGTGCACATATCATGCATGTATTATACATATAAACCTTCCTCTTGAATCACTCTAACTATTAAAAAAACCGCATCAAAATCGGTTGCGTAGTTTTAAAGATTTAAGCATACATAGGGACATGGGGACAGGGACAGAGAAAGCGACTTTGTTTTATACTATGTAGTGATTTAGGTATGGACGGAAAAGGTTTGAATGTGGTTTTTCCATTCCTGAGTCTTAGATACATAAATGAGAGCAATGACCAGCTTTAACATTTTTAAAAAATTACCACTGATTGATAAATTTATTGCGCACGTTGCGATCACGACCGTTTAAATATGCGAGGGGCTCACAAGCAGGTGGTATACATATTAAGACGGCGGATGTTGCTTACAACGACGTAGGGTCAAAGGACTATTCGAGGCCGCGCCCGCAACATTGAGCGTCAATATCCTCTGTAGGCGCCTCTGTTCTCACTAGCTATCTGCTTCCAACAAACACATGGCACATTTAAACCATGTATTTCAGAGATTACGTAATCGATAAAATCCTAATAAAAGTATACGGCTCGTTTTGATTTATTAGGTAGGTTACTTACTAACTTATTATCGAAATATACTTAACTAATAAATATACTAACCTGCCTTAAATAATTTGGGGGTTGAATTAAGACATTTCTGATTTGTTTGGTAGGTACCTATATAGTAATTGAAAATAGGATGTTCAATAGTTGAAGTTCTCTCGGTTTTATAGCATTGGAAGTTTTATCATTATTCATCAAATCTGGCGAAGGGGAATGGGGATCACAAGTAGCTCTGAGTCTGAAGCCTCTGCATACTTTTCAAAAATTGAGAGTAGGTATTTAAATGCAGCTTTGTTGCAGTATTCTTTATTTAGTGTTTTATACATACCACCGACCTCTCGTTTGTTTATTTTAGGTTTAAATTTTTTTTTGATTGTATGTTAGTGTTAAGGCTCCGGTGACAGTGGCTCGCAATTTCGAAGTGCGATTGGCTATTATTTCATTTTATTTCATTTCGGGGAGGTTGTTTGAAAAAATAACTCTAGAGAAACACGCATAAATACTGTTCGAACACAAATAATACAATAATATAAGGGAAACATACCCGAATCAGAAATCATTTTGGTATTAGTATGTTTGGTCTTACGTTTACCTAATACCAAAATGATTTCTGACTCAAGCACATTTCCCTTATATTATTGTATTATTTGTGTTCGAACAGTATTTATGCGTGTTTCTTTAGAGTTATTATTTCAAACAACCTCCCCAAAATGAAATAAAATGAAATAATAGCCAATCGCACCTCGAAATTGCGAGCCGCTGTCACCGGACTCTTAAGTTAAATGTATGAATCCGTGACATCTTAATAAAATAAATTTTGAATTTGAATTTAATGGATGTTTATGCCTGCGTGAATCGTGAACCACGTGCAGACACATTGCATCGAAATGGTTTTTACTGCTATGGCATTGAAAAAAGAAAGAAATAAATTATTTTGTACCACTTGAAGGTAACACCTTTGCCAATATTTAGGTGAAAGATCAACCTATAATTAGTCCACTGCTGGAGACCTACGTTCAGCTGTGGACTAATATAGGTCCAGCAGTCAGTGGACTAATGTAGGTGTAAGAAAAATTAAATAATCTACCTATGTCATTTAGAAGCAAAAGCATTAGTCTAAAACTTCGAATTTCGTTATATTTTTCAGATACTTAGTAAATAAATAGGTAAGTAGAATTTTTTGCTGATGACATAATTTTTTCTCGTAGGCAAAACATTGGCTCCTATGAGGAGAAAGCCTCCAAATAAGGCCAATGTACTCCTATATTTATACCCCTTAAAGGATGAAGCCACATTTCTCATTATTCATTCAAAATAATGACATATAAACAAAACAACGATGCACGATGTAAACACCTGTTAAATCGTCTGGCTGCACCGATGCCCTAAACATCTGTCCTTCGCGCTCACGCTTCGCGGTGTATTAACGTAAATAAAAACATCTCTCAATAGAGAAATGTAATTTTTAGGAGGGTAACATTTTCCATTATAAAATAAAAAAAATGAAAAAATTCTGTAGCTTTGATAAGGCGGAATGATGATGCATTTTGATAAATGAGATGATAACAGAATGGTCTTGATTTTATTACCTACTGCATTGACCTAGTAGCTGGTAGGTACCTAAAATTTGATAGAGTAAAAAATATTATGCAGAAGCCTAAAAAATAATATTAGAGACAAAGCCAGAAGGCAGCAGTAGCAGTTTGCAGGCCTTCAAGTTACGACACAAAGCTAAGTACAAAGATAAGTTAGAACTAAACGAAGTTATGAGCAATTAATTGTACCTATGCTTAACTTTCAAAAAGGTAAGCAAAATATGATTAGATATAAGAAAAAAATTATTTGTAGCCTAAATAATTTTTCAACCATTCGATGTATGTCGTATCGTATCCATCGTATGTTCTATCCCGCTCTTGCGCATGAGTTTGGAAAGGCGTTCGACCCCTAATTTTTGTAAACAAATTTTACTTCAGCATCTTTAAATGCAGGCAATGCTGCTGCATTGCCTGCATTTAAAGGCATGCCCCAGACCCAGACAGATGTCACTTGGTTATTATCATGCCATGCCATCACAATAAAAACAGCCGGGTGGCGGGTTCGATAAACGAAGTTGTTTTCATTTTGTTTAAAAACGACATCGACAGGGGTTGGACTGTAAAAAATAATTCAAACACCTGGCTGGTCTTCTTCTGCGTGATTGCACACAAAATAGTTGTTTGTGATTTTTCTAAAATGGGTTTAGTGATTTTATATCCTTAAAAAATTCAAAACGTGCGAGCGAGAGTCACATTGGCTCTTGTCTTCACCTTAAGGGGCAGCATACGGCCGGCGCGCCGCTATCTCTCTCGCACTATACAGGGTTACAGGAAAAATCGTGCTAGATCCGTTAAGGGCGTGGAGTACCCATCATTTCTGACTTATTTCACTATGAAACACCCTACCCTAAACATAACCCTTTTCAAGCAATTCGACTTTTAATTTTTTTATTGAAAATTTTGTGCACCTTAATTATTATTATTATTGCATTTTTACATGTGTAATAAGATGCTTTAGGATGTCAATCATTAAAATAGTGCATAAGTTAATTGAATAGACCGTAGTAGACAAGTGAAAGTTAAGAAATAAGAAAAAATACTAGAAAGTTTATTTTTCTCTAAGGGATATCTAAAAAAAATATTATGGCAATTGTTTGTGAAATAAGTCAGAAATGATGGGTACTCCACGTCCTTAACGGATCTAGCACGATTTTTCCTGTAACCCTGTATATAACATTGTTGAAGATTATAAAATCACTGAAAGTAGTTATGTAAAATCGTAATCGGTTGTGGTTTTCAAGAGCATTTCAAAGATTTAGCTAAAATAAAATTTTGATCCTTTGTAATGCAATTAACAACAACTTCACCGATTGCGATTTTACATAACTACATTCAGTGATTTAATAGGTATATTCAAAAATGTTCAATTGTGCGAGCGAGATAGAGATGCGCCGTATGCGGCCCCTTAAATAAACACTATGGTCTACCTGTACGCACCCTAAGTCTGTGTATTGTTTTTCGTTTTCCGTTCATCAGGCCATTTTTGTATAATAAAAATGTAACCATAGACATCGGAAACAAATCTAATAGGTAAATCTCTTTTCCTTTATCTTATCCTTTAACGCTTGTGTGCATATTTGAGTTGCTCACAAAGTGCACAACTGTGTGTGTAACTTCTGCACATGCAGTCGGCGCGGTGTTAACACGGCCCGTGCGCGCCGTGCCTTCTGGCCTAGAAAGCACAGGCTGCAACAACACGTGCAGTGGTAGGTATAATAGCTGCCTTTCAATAACTTTTTTATAGTATACTGAATAAATAAAAGTATTCTGACCATTATTGCTGTCTGCATTCATTACACAACATTATTAACCATTTCGGATAATATGTAATAATTAAGTAAGTACTTTAATATTATTAAATACTTCAATACACACACGAAATACATTATATCTAATCAATCTTGTATCATATTAAATGAGGTTGTTAAACATCTGATATAAATAATGATGGCGAATTTAACCACGTGGCTGCGCAAATGGAGCTCAGGAACAAAACAGCGCATCCAGAGTGCGCTACGTTGCGCGTCGCGTCGTCATTGCTACTGCTGCTGCCGTACCTATCCGACAAAGTATCGGTCGGCGGGAAATGCATATCCGGCATACGCTCAGGCAGAGCATGGCTCTGTTTTTTTAATTCTGATAAGACAGCTAAAACTTTTTACAATCACGTGTATTTGTTACAGTGCCTACTTGCCTTGTAATCCCGTCTGCGCCGCACGTGCTAATCACGCCACGTGCTTTCCACTCGCAAGACCACGGTTAATATTAATAAATCATACCACCCCATAGGTATGTACTTACCTAGATAGGTTTTTTACTAATACATGGTTCATCCCACATGTCGTCAGTAAAATGTTTGAGAAAAGTTCTATTTTCATTAATGATTATTATTCAGATAGAAAAGTTCTGTTTTCATTAATGATCATGATTATTTAATTAAACCTATGTTAACAAAATAATTATGTTGTTAAGTATTTAATTTTTTGTTAACTAAATTCTAATGAAAATAAAATGAGGTCAGGCCACACACGCTTCAATAATATCCTACTAAATCAGAGGGCTCGGTTGGAGGGTAGACAGGGGTAGGGGTGGCATGGGGGTGAGGTAAGGCAATGAAAGTACGACTCTAGCAACGGCTAGGCGCGACGCGACGCGTACCTATCGCACGAGAAAGAAGCGTCCCGCTGCACCCCACCTCGCCACCCGGGTGCTCCTCTCCACCCTGCCTCTGCGTCGCACACCACCGACCGCACCTCGCCGCTCAAAACGCGCGATTATTCTGTCTAGCGAGCGGGGAACGTACTCGGTACTTACTACTAGTCAATGCCTTGCTTACGTCCGTCAAGCAAGAAAGACCCCGCATTGGCTGGCTGGCTCTAGCGAGCGACCGTTCTTCTGACTGTCACTTTATTTAGTTATAGTTAGTCCGCAACGTGCCGTACATCGGAACGGCCGTACGCTCGCAATCTACAAATCTGGGCTGTTGTTTATTAGAGCAGCATTTCACATTCTTACGAAATAGAATATTTTGTTTTCACGTTTAAAGTTAAACAGTTGGGAGGTACAATTTGAAAAAAAATATTCAGTGACTTCATAAATTGTGTTTTTGATCGTTTCGAACAATAATAAAACGGTACTTTAAAAAGTGTGAGACGGGCCGAAATGAGTGGATTGACCACAAGATCAAAGAGAGGTTCGCGAGGCAGTGCCACTCTTCTGGAAGCAGCAAACAGAATTCTTCGATTAATTGGAGTTACTTCAGCAAAGCGCGGGAAACAACCCTCCCCCAAATCTAAGGTAAGGTCAATGACTCGGCGTGTGCTTTTGTATCTTTACTGGTTGATTTGTTTGTGTCTATAGTGTGTGGATAGGGCAACACTACAACGATGAATTTTAACTTTAATTATTTTGTCGTGGCTTTGTCTTTTAAACCAATATTCAAATGTTATTTAGGTATTATATTATATAGATCGGTGAAAGTAGAGTTCTCATCCACAATAAGTCACCTACCCTCTCTTGCTCTATTTGTTTCAAAATTCTGCAAGCACCTTAATCTACCAATGTAGATTTTTGTTGAAAGTATTATCGTTGAATGGTGGTCTTGAAGTTGAATAAAATTTCACATATTTTACTACATGCCTACATACCTATTTGACTAAATTGAGTAAGTTTGTTTGTTTACTTTTCCTTGGTAAAGGATTTGACATTGATACTTATAATTTTCATAAGTTTTACCAGATAACCTAAATAATAATAATAACCTAAATTGATGATGATGTTTATTTACTTCGACTTTTGACCTATTTGTGACATACCTACCTAATAAAAAAACTTCTACGAGTATTAATTTGATATTGATACCTACTGGTGAAAACCCTTACAGCACCCTCATAAATTATTTTCAGTTAGGTAAGTACCTACATTGGTATTACCTAGTTCATTTTTAAACAGAAACCTTTATTTTTACGATTACGGCCGAATTCTCTGCTTGAATCTCTATTATTATTATTAACCCTCTGCGACTGCAAATACCTACACAAACATGCAGTCGTGGCAGCGGCGCGTGATGCGGTGCGGTTTGTTTGGTGCAGGGCATGAATGACAAGGCGGCGCGGCGGCGCGGCGCCTTGGCGCGGCGCGCGGCGACGACGGCAACGACGCGTCACTTGTTTTGTTTGTTATTTATTGTACACGCTACACGCGTTGTCGGCGTGAGCATCTTGTTTACCACTAGCTGCGGACGGTTCACGGTTCACGCTAAGCATTCAGTAAAGTAATGATGAGATGATAACGCAAACCATTAGAAAGTGGGTTCGGTTTATCTTACCTACCTAGACCTATGTGTCGCATACAAAAATCTCTCGTAATAATACCTACCTATGTGATAGGTACATTCTTCTGGTAAACGTTTTGTTAAGGGGCAGCATACGGCGTTTTGAAGATATAAAATCACCGAATGTAGTTATGTAAAATCGCAATCGGTTAAGACGTCGTCGGAGAAGAATAGCATTACACAGATTTAGCGAAAATAAAATGTTGATCAAGCAAGTTTTCATACACAAAAATTTTAAAATACAAAGTCCCATTTTGAAGTTTATTTATTTATTACATAAATGATACCTAGGTAGGTAGTAAGCTTACAGTACGAGTACGCAGACCAAAACGCTTACTAGGTAGTAGGTAGGTATCTCAGCTAAAACTTAAAAATAATCTTAAATTGTTGCTGATAGGTACCTACCTACCTAACATGTACCTACCTATATGATATATATACCGATATGTTGGACCTCGTGTAGGTACGTACAAATGCGTTTAAAAAGAGTTAGTGCTCTTAGAGTGAAGTGTGAAAACTAGCTTGGATCAAAATTTTATTCTGGAAGTTTGAAGTTCATTCATTCTGAATCCAGTTTGCCAGGAAAAAGACAAACTGAACATTGTTATGCAGTTTAGTCGTTATGATGAGTATTGTGTGCTCAGCTCACTGCCCGGAGTGCGGTGTAGTCTATCTACGGAATGTACCTACCTACCTACCTACTTGGACGGAATGCGCGCTGTGTGCGCCGGCCGTGCTGTGGGAACTGGGAGGGAATGCGCCGCCCCGGTAGGTACCGTTATACCTACCTACCATTGCGTAGACGCCGCCCGTCGGTCATAGTCTCGCTGCGGAATGCGAGACCTACTTGCGGCCTGCTGCTTTATTAGTGACTCATTCGAAACTTCAATGGACCTCACTTGATGTTCGGATACGGAATGTTTGCTCGTGCTGTTTATTCGTTCAAGGCCACTGACTGGAAAAAAAACTGGCTAGAAAAGGTCATATACCTATGTATACCTTACCTAACTTATTGAATGAAAAGTCGGTAGAGTTCCTAGTATTTTTAAAGCTCTCAGTACCTCTGTAAAAGGCAGGCAAACAAAAAAAAGAGCTGTTCTCAAAAAATTGTTCATCGAACCATGGCTGGTGTACCTACCTAGTCCTTCCCCTGCACCGCGTTGCTACGAAACTGAAGGAAAGCAGGCAGACGAGATTAATAATCAATGGTTCTTTTGTATTGTATAACTACCTACCTACCTAGTTATTCCATATTGTAGGTATTCCCATATACCTACGTGGCACTAATAGACTCATTCACGACTGTAATCACCAGGCACGATAGATACCTATCTCGTTAGACTGCATTCTTTTCAATTACCTAGGTATTTTAGCTTTTTAACAAAAACCACTTAGGTCATAGTAATAATTATGTATTATCATAACTTAATAAGGTAGGTAGGTACATCGTCTTTAAATGTAACTACAGGTGCTCCTTCCGATGCGCGATATTAGAAAGGTTCAATCATCGGAAGGGACACCTACAGCACAAGTCTGCAAGGACTTAGTGTAGGGTCTTGAATCTGTATTCATCTACAAGCCATGTTAATTATTGATCCCGTAAGTTTGTCTGTACCAAAATTGTATGTATCAAAATTATATGTACCTTATCTATGTGCTTTTTTATTTGATAAATAAATTATTATTATTATTCACCCATGATTTCGTAAACAAAGCCTCGCTGTCGTTATAAAATTAACTTATCTACAATCTCCATTGTTACAGATTAACAGCCTAGCTGCTAATGAGGTTTGCGCTCCCATTGCTGCTGCGGATACGGTCACAAGCAAGGTTCGAGCACCTATTGCTGCAGCGGAGACTGTCTCCGAGACACCGGTGAAGATGCAAGCGTCGTCGTCGGCAGCCGCCGCGCCGCCCGTGCCGGTACCTTCAACCTCGCCAGGGCAGAGTCAGTCGACCATGCCCTCCAAAAGAACGCACGAAGACTACATATTTGGCAAGCTAATTGGCGATGGCTGTTATAGTACTGTCTTCCTTGCCAAAGATAAACACAGCGGAAAAGAAGTTGCAAGTGAGTGTTCTATTATGTATCTACTAGCTGTGCCCCGCGGTTTCACCCGCGACAACTATAGGTATGTTTAAGTACCTATTTAAGTAAGAACAATTTTAAGAGAGTGTACGTTTTGAGAGCGTATTGTGTCACCAAAATAGCGCAAAAAATACGAAATTTCGTAGATACAGCGGTCCCAGCTTGGGTGCGGGCGGCGGCGGCGCGGCGGCGCGGCCCGCTAAGGGCCCCGCCCCGCGCTTTGCCAGCCACCGCTGCGCCTCTGACGCCGCTCGCGCATTCCACCCGAGATAAAACCCTAAATTAGTATATTTTTTTGTTATTTATCTACTTTTACTTATAGTTTCAAGTCAATCGCACTACGCGTACAAAAATTCTCGTACAAACTTTGACATCCCTTTGCACCCTTAAGGGTAGTTTACAAAAACTAAAAATGTTGTTCTTAATTATTTATTTAGAAGTATAAGTTTGAAACCAATCGAACCACTCGTTAAAAAACTCCCATACAAACTACAACACCCCTTTGCACCCTTATTGGGGGTAGTTCTCAAAAACTAAATGACAAACTTAATTATTGACTTTGGGGTATTATGTCCTCTAAGATTCAAGTTCCTAGGTTGAAGGAATACGATTTTTCATACAAACGTTTTCAACCCTTTTTACACCCCTTTTTAGGGTTAAATTTTGAAAAATCCCTTCTTAGCACACGTCTACGCTGTAAGAACTATGTACTCCTCAAAGAACAATGGCAGGTCTCCATACTAAAAAATGTCTGGGAGTAAATTGAAGCGTCTCGCAAGGAAAAATATATCTACAGAATCGGCATTACTTCCAGAGTCTATAAATAAAACTATTTTCATTTGTAAAAGCCGGAAAAAAAAGATATTGCCGTTTTTTTGTATCTTCCTGATAGGTTCTTACGACTCGTGGGTATACCCAGCTGCAAAGTAATCCAGCAACTCTCGGGTCAAGAGCTAAGACTGGATATCGGTGCAGTGTGTTGACGCATATATTACAATTTACACATAAAAAGCGCGTGCGCCGACGATCTCTACCGAGATCTGCCATTGTCCAAGTTCACAACAAAATCCGATTCACACGGCAAAATCAAAGTCCAGAAAGAAATAGCACGATGTCAAGCAAAAGCAATATCGGAGTCCAAGGGCACGCAGTAGTCACACGGGGCAATATCAATCAGTCCATAAACAGTCCGGGTCGCGTAAAAATATTTAGAAAACCGAAAGAGCACACAAAACACAACCGAAACGAAAAATGCAGAAGTATTCTGTAATCTGTAGCCAGCCAGAGCCAGCGTCTATCAATCTGTCATTGTCAAAAACAAAATGTAGTGCGGAACGTATCGATTCGATTTTATTTAGAATCGATCAACATTATAACGAACCTTAATAGGATTGCAAGTTGCATTGCTTTAAATATGGCTTTAATATCAGGTTACATAAAGATAAAAGAACCGTGCATTTCAATAACTATTGCAAACAAAACTTACCCTTGCCGGGTCGATCGACCAATCGATTTTATAGATCATTCGCTTAGTTATCGGTTCATATTTCAAAAGGTTCAATCACTATTTTATAGTAACATTTCGAATGCAGATCATTTGATATGCTTTTTTTAAACAGAAAATAACTGCGGCTATTACGAGAATGAGTCAATAATAGAAAAATCGTTGAAAATTATTTCAATTTGTTTTATATATGTGAAATCTATAGACGCTA
The DNA here is from genome assembly GCA_963576535.1 of Plemyria rubiginata. Classification (NCBI taxonomy): domain Eukaryota; kingdom Metazoa; phylum Arthropoda; class Insecta; order Lepidoptera; family Geometridae; genus Plemyria; species Plemyria rubiginata. The sequence continues at coordinate 6,397,023 of OY754917.1, read as the reverse complement.
AAATAAATCCAGACAAAATTATGCCATTGTTCTTTTAAGTCTCTACGACCAGCGGTTTAGGCTGTGCGTTGTCTATATGTCAGTCAGTCAGGACTTTGATTCTTATAGTTATAGATGTTGGCGTGCAGGCAACGCTATCTTGTCGCAAACTAAGGAAACCTATAAAAACATAACTCGGAAGGCAGCTACAACGCGATACCTAATTATTAAGTACTAGTAGCGCCCTGTGGTTTCACCCGCGTAGTTTTAAATCCCGGTATTCCCACGAGATAAAAAGTACCCTATGTGTTATTCCAGACTATTATTATATATCTCTGTGCCAATTTTCACCAAGATCCGTTCAGCCGTTCTGGAGTTATATGTAGAGTAACAAACATCCATCCATACTTACAAACTTTCGAATTTTTATTATTAGTAGGATAGTTCTAATCAATGCACCTTCGCCAAGTAATATTGTTTATCTTTTTCCAGTCAAAGTCTGCGAAAAAAAGCACATCATTCGGAAAAGAAAGAGAGAATACATTAGGCGTGAGAAAGAAGCCCTAAACTTACTTTTCAACGTTCAGCACGGATTCATCAAACTGTATTGCACTTTCCAAAGTAAACATGAATTATTCTTTGTGCTGTCGTACGCTAAACATGGTGAACTTTTGACTCACATCAACCGGGTTGGCTCCTTCGAATACAAAGTAGCTAAACACTATGCTGCGGAGCTTCTAGCCGCATTGGAAAAAATGCACGCCAAAGGCATTATTCATCGTGATCTAAAACCTGAAAATATTTTATTAGACGAGAATATGCACTTGAAAATTGCTGACTTTGGTACAGCGAAGCTGTTGGACCCTAAACAATTACGACCAACTACAGAAGAAAATAAAGAAGATGAAGCACAAGATGGACGTACCAGAAAGATCAGTTTTGTTGGTACTCCCCAGTACGTAAGCCCAGAGCTACTACATGACTGCGTAGACACTCGTGCGTCTGATCTCTGGGCGTTTGGTTGTATCGTTTACCAGATGATCTCCGGCCTTCCTCCATTCCGAGCTGCAACAGAGTTCCTTACGTTCCAGAAGATCCTTAAAATGGACTACTCCTTCCCAGACGAGTTTCCTGATGACGCTAAGGATCTCGTTGAAAAGATTTTAGTTCTGAATCACGCACAAAGACTGGGATCTAATGACCCGGGAGACACTTATGAAAGCATTCGCAAACATCCATTCTTTGACGGAATCAACTGGGACACTCTATTCGAAGTAACTCCTCCCGTAATTTCTCCGTACCTGCCAGCTTTTGAAGAGGAATATAACGTGCCAGACGACCTTGAACCAGGCTTCGGGCGAGAACAACTCAGGCGTCTTTGGGAAATCGATTTGAATACTTCAAAAGGTAAAGTAATGATTGTCTAAAATACTTCTTACTTCTATTTAGTCTTTTCATGAATGATACGGATAATTGTTTCTGCGTATGTAGTATAAGTGGACTCGAGTGAGTGCAGCTAAGCGGCTAGTAAGAGGCAACCGGTGCGTCCGTGACCCAAATATGTACTTAGTAATCCACCAGTCTTGTTTCATAACTGTGCCAAGTGAATAAAATGTTTTGCGATTGTATCACTTAAATCAACGATTGTTTAGGTCTGCATGCAATGTATTTCCTTACTGCGTAGTAGGTAGGTACTTATGTTACTGACTCTTCTCGTGTTCATGTTGCACTGTCATCGCATTCAGTGTTCATTCACAATGTAGCGGACGTCCTTAGTACATGCTTTGTCCTACGATTGGCATGATGACGTCAGCCTTCCGGCACACTACCGGCGCCGCTCGGCTCTACTCTACGTCCCGCCCACACTGGCATCAGCATGAATGAGTCTCATCGCACATCTGTCTGTATAATCAGCTGACAGCACCTACCATGTGGCGCATCACATGAATCATTGGCATCACATTCCTAGCTAACCTACTTTGTGCATATTTATTTAACGGTTAATCAAATTAAAAGCTAAAATGTTGTTTTCTCTTATCTTTTTAGGACTACTGAGTATAAGCTCCGAAGAGAAACGGCGCCGTATCGAAGAGCAATCACAAAATAGCCAATGGCATCAATTCGTGGATGGAGAACTAATTTTGAAACAAGGACTGATAGATAAGAGGAAGGGGCTGTTCGCCCGAAGACGCATGTTGCTACTGACCACCGGACCTCGACTGTTCTATGTGGACCCGAGCAACATGGTACTCAAAGGAGAAATCCCTTGGTCACGAGAACTGCGTGTCGAAGTAAAGAACTTCAAAATATTTTTTGTCCACACGGTAAGTAATTTAATATTTTGCTTCTTTATAATCATACTTAACCAAGTTTAAGTTTGTGAAGAACTTGCTAAATTGATCATAAACTATGAGAACATTTTCATCGGTGAGGCAGGTTATATAGATTTAACCTGTTTTTGTTGTTATTACAGCCGCACCGTACATATTATTTGGAAGACCCGGCCGGGTTCGCGCTCGATTGGAAGCGCGTGATCGACGAGGTTCGCATCGGCACCTACGGGCGAGACACGACCTAGGCGGCGGCGGCGGCCGGCGCGCCGGCCCAGAGTCCGCCCGCATCATATCGTAACTGCAGGGCTGAATGCACACTTCTAGGATACTATTAGTCTCCATTTGGTGACATGGTGACCATCCTGACGGAGTGGTATCGCGTCCGCGAGGACGTCGACCGCGCCTGCCGCGAGCCGCCCGTCCGCCCCGAGGCGTCGCCGCGCCGCCGGCTGTGGCGGTGACGGCCGGCTCCGTGCCGCTTCGCGAGATGACGACATCAACTGCCGATCGATCACTGTGGACATTGACTGATTCATATTCATAGTAAATACCCCTACTATCATAAATTATTACTCTTCATAAGTTCCTTAGTTAATGTGAATAACCGCGATGTGTGTAAATATTTTTGTCGTAAATTATAATATTTGCGTTCGCTTAATGTAGTAGGTACCTATAATGAAACCGTGGGCCCACACGGGCCTAGTAAGAACGGACTTGTTATTTACCACCCGCGTGTTCACAAAAGCCATTCCGGTTGGTTACTAGGTAATTTGTAGCTTAATTTAATATTATTTATTCAATTACAATAATTTGCCAACGGAATGAGACTGTACATACAGAAAACAAAACTTAGAAAAATATATCTGGCGGTTTTATACTCTAAACCGAGACTTGTCGCTCGTCGTTGACAATGAAGCTAAACACACACATACCTAGTATGTTATGTAGACCTAGTACTTCAATTTAATGCTCGTCCCAGGACCGGTCTCAGAGGGCTAGAGTATGAAGCCGCCCGCAGACGAGAAGGGTAGCTTCTTTGTTGCGCAGGCGCACTCCGATCAGCAGCATCGTAGAGAGCGCCACGCTTTGTGCATTATTAGTTTTGCACTATTATAAAATTATTGACTAGCAAAGTTATACAATATATGGATAAGGCCAACTATAAGGTGACAATTTTCAGCTATTGGATTGCTTATTTCAATAAGTAGTAGATGATTATCGATATTGTGTTTGTTAAAATATTATTGTATTAAATTGTAGTTGTTCAAATATTTTTGTATCAACGATAATATGGTACACACCTACGTACATGTATTGCTTGTTGTATGTCAAATTATATTTTAAACAGTTTAATCTTTATGTATACAAACGATATAGACATAGTTCCAAGGGACCTAGTTTCTAACGTTACCTACATACCTAAATGTCATGGGTTAATCTACCTTAAACCAGGTACGAAATACCTACATTGTTTAACTTATTATGTTATATTTACCTACTGTTTTTAATGAAAATGTTGTTCATTAGGTAGGTACTAGGTACCATTTTTGTTTCAAAAGTTATACTTGCAAACTTAACTATTAATTTTACTATTGGTAGGTACTACATAGGTTTTCATAGAACATAATAGGTACCTACCTACCTAGGTCGTTATTTTTAATGCCTAAAACTTGCCTGTATCTAATACCTACTCAATATAGGGTTTATTATAACACGGTATGTAGTACATACATCTATGTAATAATATATTCCAGTTTGAAATAAAACCATGGTAGGTATTTAGCTAAATTGTAGATAAGTATTTATTGGATACTTAATCAACTTTTCAACTTGTCTGTTGTAATAATGATTCCCATAAAAGCAAAGACACATAATTTTTGCCATTATACTTACTAAATCAGATTTTACCATTTATCATGACATTGTTAATCAAAACTGCATTTAAATTTAACTGTTTACTTAACATTTACTTACATAGTATTGCAATTAATAATATTTTACATTGTATTGCGTAAATTCCAGTTAGTAACAAAATAAGAAATTGATATTAAATTGAAGTTGATTTTTATCCCTCATTTTTAATTATTTCCATGTGAGACTGCATCAGTATCTACCTACTTAGCTTACCTACCCTACAGTGAACCCTGGGCCCCGATAGCTAGAGACCAAGACAGTAGTAATTTAGTAGTTCCCCAAAACAGCAGTTAGGTACAGAATTTATACCGTTTTTTCATCCGTCCGGAGACAAAGTTGTAGAATATTTTTGTAGTAGGCACAGAGTATAATAGATAACCTTTTGTGTTGGCTCTTGTTTCAAAATAAATTAAGGCCTTGAATCAAAATGATCTCAGCCCCTAGGCCCCTTGGATCTTCGTAATTCTAGCTAGAGAATCGGTGAATAGCTCAAAGTCAAAATATGTTTATTCAATAAAATCAAATAACTTATCCCAATTTTGAAAAATCGCATACAACCTTTTTGTGTGCAATCACATTTGGCACACAGTTTGGTAAAAATTACATTTTTACTTGCATTTTTATTGATTCAAATTTTCGTACTCAAAAGTTTGATTGAGCACGAAAACTAGAAAAGCAATCTTTTAAGTAGGAAAACTTGTATCGGCGCAATGTGATTGCACACAAAATGGTTGTTTGCGATTTTTCGAAAATGGGTTTAGTGATTTTATATCTTTCAACATGTCAAAACGTGCGAGCGAGTCACATTAGCTCTTGTCTTCGTCAGTGCACAAGCGCCATAATTATATGCAAATCCACAAACAATGGACCTACTGCAATAAAGAAGAAATATTAAAAGGCCGGTGACAGCGGCTCGCAGTTTCGAGGTGCGATTGGCTATTATTTCATTTCGGGGAGGTTGTTTGAAAGAATAACTAGGTATCCAGTGACACGCATAAATACTGTTCGAATACAAATAGGTTAAAATACAATAATATAAGGGAAATGTGCTTGAGTCAGAAATCATTTTGGTACCTATTAGGTAAACAAACGTAAGGCCAAACATACTTATACCAAAATGATTTCTGATTCGGGCATGTTTCCCTTATATTATTGTGTTATTTGTGTTCGAGTGGTATTTATGTGTGTCACTGGATAGTTGTTTTTTCAAATGATTTCCTGAAATGAAATAATAGCCAATCGCATTTTGAAGTTGCGAGCTGCTGTCACCGGGCTCTTAAAGGTACCTTAGGTACCTAACCTTATGGCGTTGACAATACCTAAAATAACTTTCACTCGCACGATTCGACATTTAGAAAGATATAAAATCACTAAGCCCAATTTTGAAAAATCGCAAACAACAATTTTGTGTGCAATCACATTACGTATGTACACAGTTTGGTAAAAATTTCATTTTGATCGATGCAAGTTTTCCTACCTACTCAAAAGTTTGCACGAAAACTAGAAAAGTAATACTAAGGCATGAGTTAATTTCTTGTATTCAAATTCCTTGACAGACAGTAACCGTCAATGTCATATACCTATTACGTCATTTAGACCTAATTAGTTAGTGATGGGCGATGAATTATCGTAACCACAACCACAAACTAACCTATCGATATTTTTAAAATGAAACTTTGTAGATAACAATTTTATCATTAAATATTAATGAATAATATTTTAAAATCATAAAATTATTTACAAAAAAGAATGGTGAGTAAATAAAATCCTATTTCTTACTTACAAAAACCAGGCAAAAACAAAGACACGCCGCCGCCATCATGTTGAATATGAACCTTCATTCTCCTCTGTACCGAGACGCCTTGCATACGATAGGTACATACGTCTTTTCCGTATTTACTATGTTATTGTTACTTTTTGTTACAATAAATTATTTCTGATTTCTGTTTTTGTTACTATTACTATTGCTGCTAGTTTGTAGTTTCAGTTTCAGTTGTTAGTTTCTTGTTGTTTATTTAAAATATTAGTTTAGTAACGTTTGTAATTAAATTAAACATTACATTTTAACTTATTTATAACATTAGCATCGATAATAGTAAGAAACGTTGTTAATTACTATCGTCAATTTTTTATATCCAGCCAACCCTAGGAGTGTCAGTTTGACATTATCAAAGAGTATACAATAACTACGTAAGAAGAGACATTAGTCCAAGGAATATAGATATGTACTTGTATTCAAATTCCTTGCATTAGTCACAGAGATGATCAAGCAACCTATTTTATTTTTCGGGACAGTGCTGCCAATGCTACGGCAATTGCCGTGTTCTACGGCTTTCAGGCCAAAGAATCACAAAATCTACGGCCTACGTCCGCAACCTTGTGGCCGTGGCAGGATCTACGGCTTTTTGCAAATTCTACGGTAATTAATTAATTCACTGGTTGTTTTGTACGAAGAGTTACTCCGATGCATTAAATTTGACCATAGTGCCGTCCCACTCACCCAAATATTGTTTGACAGGAGGGAATTTGAGAGGAATGGCACTATAATGTCAAAAAGTAACTACAGCAAAAAAGTAATGCAGAGAACCCACCACCTAACCCTCAATGTACCTACTTACCAAACTTAACATTGGAGAGGTTTTAAGGAAATATTTACATAATTTTTTCAAACAAAATTTGCAAGCATTAACCAAATGTCGCTGTTTTAAGGTTTTTAATAATGTAAAAAACTGCCTTCTTTTTAAGCAGTGCTACAGGGCTCACCTTTAGTCAATTTCCTTAGAAACACAGCTTTTTCACTTCATGTACACGGCCGCCTAAAAATTTTCATTGGCAACAATGGCAACACTGTTACGTGTTTACACGGAGATTTATTATTCGTAAGAATAAAGTTGTAAACTTTAGCAACCTAAGCTATACATTTTCTGAGTATTTCTACGTAATTTTAGCCCTTTTTTAGGAATTTTATGAAATTCGATATAATTTTGTCTCGAAATGAGTTCTACGGTTATAAAGTACATTGGCCGAACAACAGATTTCAAAGGGAAAACTCTATGGGAAATAGTTGGGAGCCTCAAAAACTTCGGCGTTGGAAGAGTTATTGTGCGATCCGTCTTTCAGAGATATCCGGAACCATGTTTCATGAAAATTGTGAAAGTAGAAACTTGTCCAGATGAGGTGTGTTACCCTTTCGCATTCAAACAATCCAACCAACCATTACTGCCCATGTGATTAGAAATTCTTGACTGACAGTCCCGTTATGAAATTGCAGGAACGCCGTAGAGTACGTGTGTGGGTTGAGAAAACCTTTAGAGGCCGAAAACTGCCAGCTCTCACTGAAATTTATAGAACATCATATAAACCTGATTATCAACTGTTGTCAAAAAAAGAAGAGGCTTCATTATTGGCTGCCATCAAGGAGTTCAATTTTACTGATGAAATCCTTCCTAGCAAAATAGAAATGCCACCACTTATGAAGAAATTTATTGAACAAGAACATTCAAAGAAAGGACTGGAGGTAAAACAATATTTCATGATATACAACCTTTTTCTAGGTGGTTGCGCCTAAGAATCTGAAAGGGGAAGGTTGTGGGTTCAAATCCCACTCGGATAATAACCGAAGGGAAATAATAAAAATCATAGCCTAAAAATGTAGTATTGTCAGAGGTAGAGTTTAAAAAAAATCACTAAAAGTTTCCTGACGGACTGGGCAAACATAGCCCAAGATCACAATGTGTGGAAAGAATGGGGGAGGCCTTCGCCCAGCAGTGGGACCCGGAGGGCGGATAATAATAACAACTATTTATATTTATTAGGTGTGGGGGTAACTGAAGTAATTTCATCTTCAGTTCTTGTAATCATTATTTATCTCTTCTTGGTCTTGATAGAAACAAGATATGCCTTTTGAGAGCTGCAATGATTCATAGTGTACTACTACAATTACCTAACCTTATGACTCAACTGTACAGCATCTCATCACTAACCTACTCATAATCAGTGAGTTTGTTGTAATAGTTAGTGACATCTGTTTCTTATAATGTTTCCAGACAATAAAGGATTACACAATGCCTTTGAGGTATAACAACAGCCCAAATCGAGTAAAAAGGGTAGCAAAGGATGGTGAAAACCCCACTATTCAAATCACCATGGGCCTTGGAAAACCCAGCAGCTCATCCCTTTATGAAGGAGTACCACTTAGTTAAGCAAGCATATACATTATATTTGGCAGGTGTAGAATATTATTACTCAGATAAAATAGATGGTTTTGTTGATCTTTATAAAGCTTTTATTCATATTTTGATCAGCATCGGTATTTATTTAAAATTTAACACGAAAAATTATTCAGATTTACAAATGTGATCTGTATTAATATATAAACTGTTAAATAAAGTAAACGACGACGTGATTGTAAGGACATTTATTTCCAGACTGACGATTGCGGGTACGCACACATAGTGCTACGAGAGTACCCTACATAACACCTCCACCCTTAAAATTATACATAGGTAACCCAAGCAAGTAGGTACCTACCCACCTACTTATAGTTTGCCTAGGTGGCATTAGTATACACAAACATTTTATTTCTAAGCACCTCTATCTATGACTAACTATAAGTACCTACCTACCTATATCATAAAGTAGCTACCGATCTTACAATAACTACGAAAGACTATTAACAAATCATAAATTATATACTGAACAATAAAACTAAAAAACTATAAAAACAAATAAAACATCATTAATCAAATTCTAAACCAAATCTTCGAATCGGTTTTCTAACCCTAGGCGGCATTGGCTGGTTCTCGGGAACCCGTTCAAGTCGTACCGGAGGATTTTCGTTCGATAAGGAACTCACTTCCTGTTCACTGTTCCGGCCCGAGCTTATCTGAGAGTCCGTGGTACCTGCCGGCTTCGCCTCGGGGCGAGCGGGCGCGGGTGAGATGCCGGCCGCGGGCTCCGCGCGATGCTGCTCGAGCTCAGCCGGCGCACTGGCCTCTTCCGCGCCGACGACGACGCCGCTGCAGCCGCTGTCCTCCGACTCGGTTCCCCCTGCCCCCGGGTATACGCACGTGGAGCGCCTTGAACACCGTCTCAATTGGTCAACATGACGATGCTGAACGCCACCCGCTGCCGAAGATACATTGTAGTTGTTCCTACCTAAACGATCTATCACACGACCTTGCAACCATTTTTCCCGCGCATTATAATTCCTGTACCATACGTTTTCCCCCGCCTCTAACTGCCTATCCTTACCGGGCCGAGAACTACTCTTACCCTTTTGTTCGACTTGTTTCTCATTCATTCTTATATCTAGATTCGGCCGTAAAACATCCATTCTAGTTCTCAGCGAGCGCCCCTGCAGCAGTTTCGCTGGCGTCTCGCCCGTTGTCGTATGAGGCGTGTTATGATAGCTAAGCAAAAATCTACAGATCGCTGTATCGGGGTTTTCGTTCGAGACCTTGGCTTTTTTAATTACGCCTTTAATTATTTTTACAGCATTTTCGGCCGCACCGTTAGATGCCGGATGATAGGGGGGAGAATATATATGTTTAATAGCGTTACCGTTCAGAAACTCATTAAATTCTTTGCTAGAAAATGGTGGTCCATTATCCGACACTACCTGCCTAGGTAGCCCCCATCGTGACCATGATTCTCGCAACTTTTTTATGGTGCTATCGGCGGTCGTTCTCTGCATCTTAAAAGCTTCTATCCATTTTGACCTAGCGTCTACAGTAACTAGGTAGGTTGCCCCATCTATCGGACCTAAAAAATCGATATGCACTCTGTCATAGGGACGGCTAGGCCACCGCCACGGCTCAGGCTCGGCCCGCGGCGGCGCTGCTGCGCACTCGGCGCACACGGCGCAGGCTCGGCACCGCGCCTCCAGCTCCTCGTCCAGGCCGGGCCACCACACGTAGCTGCGCGCCATGGCCTTCGTTTTGACGATGCCCATGTGCGGCTCATGCAGCTCGCGGAGCACGCCCTCGCGGCACGCCAGCGGGACCACGACGCGATGTCCCCACATAACGCAACCCACCTCCGTGTATAACTCACTCCGCCTATTCCAGTAGGGGCGCAGATTTTCTATGTCGAGACTATGTGGCCAACCGTTCTCGATATAACCCAACACCCTACTAGTTAGTGGATCATGCCGGGTTTGTTTCCTTATCTCCTCACAATCCAACAGAAGTGCAGTAGATGCAAAGTTCAGGTAGGATTGTTCCGACGGGTCCAGTTCTCTAGCCGGGCTGTCTATAGGTAACCGAGATAGTGCGTCGGCCCCGTTATCGTCCGACCGCACATATTGTATTTCGTAATCGTACGCTGATAAAATTATAGCCCACCGTTGCATTCTACTAGCGGCCATGCAAGGGATGCCTTTTTGCGGCCCAAAAATACTTACCAATGGCTTATGATCGGTCCTCAATGTGAAATGCCGCCCGTACAGGTACTGATGGTACTTTTTCACGCAGTATACAATCGCTAGCGCCTCTTTATGTATCTGTGAGTAAGATCTCTCAGCACTATTAAGTTTACGAGATACGTATGCGAGCGGCCGCTCCACGCCGGCCGCGTCTAGCTGCGACAGCACGCCGCCGACGCCGTGCGAGCTGGCATCGCACGTCAGCACTAGCGAATGCTTGGGGTTATAATGCGCCAGCACTCTGCTGCATGATAACAACGCTTTTACGTCCTTAAAAGCTGTGGCACACTGAGAATTCCAATGCCAATTTCGACCTTTTTTTAACAATTCATACAATGGAAATAGATATTCACTAATATTACGTACGAACTTGGCATAGAAATTCACCATACCTAAAAACGATCGTAATTCAGATACGTTGGTGGGGGCTGGCATTTTTTTTATCGACTCTAGTTTGTCCGGGTCTGGTCTAACGCCCTGTTTGCTAACAATGTAGCCTAAATACTTAATTTCATCCGCCAAAAATTCGCATTTGCTACCCTTGACCTTTAACCCGTTATCTTGCAATCGTGCAAGTACCGCTTCTAAATTACTCAAGTGGCTCGCCTCATCGGGACCCGTAATGATCAAATCATCTAAAAACGCTTGCGTATAGGGAATATCCTTAATCAAATCGCTTATAATTCTCTGAAAGATACCGCAACTAGACGAAAGCCCGTACACGAGCCGATTATAGCGGAACAGGCCACGGTGCGTATTTATAACCGTATACGGCTTGGAGTCTTCCGATAAGCAAATTTGGTTGTAGGCTTGCGACAGATCTATTTTAGAAAATTGAGCCCCCCCAGCTAAATTAGCAAAAACGTCCTGTATCTTCGGCAATGGGTATCTGTCAACCAACAAAACGGGGTTCAATGTTACCTTAAAATCAGCGCATACCCGAAGGCCCCCATCCTTCTTATGGACGGGCACCAGCGGCGTCGCCCAGTCGGAGCAGTCGACGGGCTCCACGACCCCCTCGCGCAGCATGGCGTCGAGCTCGGCATCCACCCGCTCCCGCAGCGCGTACGGCATCGGCCGCGCGCGGTGGAACACGGGCTGCGCGTCCGGCCGCACCCGCAGCCGCGCCGTGCCGCCCAGGTACCGGCCCAACCCCGCTTCAAATACATGTTTATATCTGTCGAACAAGTGACGCACTTTATGACTATGTGACATAGAAGATGACTTATCACTAGATATGTTATTTACATCAACACTTGCGCCCTTAAATCTAGGTATCTGTATGTCAAAATTAGATAACCACTGCCTACCAATTAAAGTGGTGATGCCCCTTTCTACAACATAAAGATCTAATCGTTTCTTCTTATTCTTATACGACACAACAGGTGAAATAATTCCTATGGGGTTAATCTTCTCACCGGTGTATGAATTGAAACGAGTTCTAATCTTCTCCAACGGTAAATCACTAAACATTGCCTCGTACGTGGATCTACTGATACAGGAGGCAGGGGTTCCGGTGTCCACTTCCATCACTAAAGGTATTTCATTCACTAGCATGGTGAGACTCACCGGCTTGTAATCGCTCAGAGACATTTGAAATATTGCATCTTCCGGTTGTTCCTCAGACTCCGACAGGGTTTCTTCGAACAACTCGCTCGCGAAGAAGTTGCGCTGACTTTCCCCACGTTCACGCTCCCTAGTGCCGGCCCTGGATGTCTTCGTACACACGCGCCTCAAGTGTCCTTTCGTTTTACAATTATCGCACACATAACTACGATACCGGCACTTGGAGGCTTCATGCCCTTGGTTTCCGCACGCTGAGCATGTCTTTTTGGACGCGGCCTTCGCCCCAGTAGCCCCGTACCGCTGTCCACGCCCCGACTTCATCACATTGATTCCTTGAGTCTGGATGTCCGATTCACTGTTCTTTCCTTTGATGGCCGATGACTCGACTGACGCGGCGTCCCTTTCCGCAGCTTCAAGAGTGTTCGCAAGGCTCATGGCCTTTGCGAATGTTAACGTTTCTTCGGCGAATAACCTCTGACGAATAAGATCGCTCATTACGCCACACACGAACTGGTCACGCAAATTATCTTCTAACGTAGTATTGAACTCACAGTATCTAGACAATTGCTTCAACGCCGCAATGTACTGTGTGACATTTTCTGTTTTACACTGCCGCCGTTGTCTGAACCGGTATCGCTCCGCCATTACCGATGGCCGCGGTTGCAAATGACTGCGCACCAATGCCACTAATTCCGCATATGTAAGTTCGCTTGGCTTTTTAGGACTTGCCAGATTCACCATGAGCTCGTACATGCGATCACCAGCTAAAGTGATAAGCGTTGGCAATTTTAACTCGTCTTTTACACTGTTCGCCTTGAAGTACAACTCGACCCTCTCACAGTAAAGAGTCCAGTTCCCACTGTCCACATCGAATTGTCCAATCTTCCCGATCGACATGTTTATCAAATTAAGTTATCCTCGTCGCCAGTTGATCTGTATTAATATATAAACTGTTAAATAAAGTAAACGACGACGTGATTGTAAGGACATTTATTTCCAGACTGACGATTGCGGGTACGCACACATAGTGCTACGAGAGTACCCTACATAACAAAATGAACCAAGCATAATAAAAAATGTGAAAAAGACACAAAGATAGGTACATGCTCTTCAACATTTTTATTCAGTGTCACCAGAGTTGGGCATTCAAGATGATGATTGTCCCCTATACATAAAAGAACCAGTTTACTTTATCTACTGTATCTATATTATATATTTACTGTACTACTATTTACTGTATCAGCATGTTGACTTTTGTTAAGGTTATTGTTTTTTTCTTGAGCTGGATTCAGTTGCAAATCTTTTTGCCAAGAAGGGATTTGTATCAATTTCTGGAACATGATGTTCAACCTCCAGTTTCTGAAAACGAAGTATACATTATTTCATCACTTAAATGTTTCTTCTTTTCACATAGGTACCTACCTACATATTAAGTAAACATTAAAAAAACTCATATTGGTTTCAAAAATAAAAGTTTGTTTATGCATTAAGCAGAAAGGAAGACTACTTTTTGCTGACCCTAAATCTTAACAAATTAATTACTTACTTTCCAAAATTGTCGCATCTCTTGCACTTCATCTTCCCTCTGCACGAAGTACTGACGGACTGTTTTCTGTATCAATGTTGCTGCATAATCTTCAGGCCATAGCCATGATTTCGGGTAGTAAGGACGAGGTCTGTAAACGTAGTATAATCCAAAGTTGAGTAGGTAGGTACAAGTTCATTTTTAAGTTCTTTACAAAATCGTTTAGGTATCGAAAATATACTTCGACGTACTTTTCACTTAGATAGTTTCGTATCCACGGCATGTTGAACAGATGCAATTTCTTTACTTTACGTTCTGGATAACGTGGATTATTGTTCCACAGTAGCTGTAATATGAAGCAAATCAATTAGTAGGTACCTACGTACATACATGTCATATATTAGCTAGGTTATGTTATGTACAAATTATACATTCTACCTGTACTATATGGTCAATTCCATTAAAAAAGCACTTCTGTCTTGCAAGAGCTTCCCAGGTCTTAGCTTTGTTCAGGGTTTCTTCAAGTGCTGGTATGAGATAGACAAATACTTCGCTTTTTATATAGTCGCATTCTGTTTCTGTAAATAGAATGGGTTCTGCCTAAGTAAAGAACTTATGGAGGTATACCTATACCTATACATAGGTATAGTTCATGAACCATCGACATGGAGACATTCGAAATAGTGAACTTACTAAGAAAAGGCGGCTTAGGAACCTTCTCCTGTTTGCTTTCTGCATACTCTACAATTTCATTGAACCTCTGATTGCTTTCCTCAAGAATTTCTTGCCAATTGGCTGTAGTAGACTTCTTTATCAGAACAGGGAACTCGATTTCCGAGCACGGTAAACTGTCCGGCAGTGTGAAGGTAGCCAAATTGTCTATTTGCTCGTTAGTGGTCGATTTTAAGTCTTTGCCTTTGGTCTTTCGATCGGTATTCTTCCCGGCCATGACACAATTTAAATCTAAAAAGGTACCTACTTTTAGGATACAGTTACCAGCTACCGCTGTTTTAGTCTAAAACTATAAACATTTGTAGTAAATTTAAGGATTGATTGTGTTCAATTTAATGTTTTGATATGTCTTGTCATGAGTTCATGACATCTGACTTATGAATCCAGAGAGCCATTCCGGATGTATGAGGCAAGTGTATTCAAATTCCTTGGTATGAGGCCAGACATAAGGGCACAGAGCTCCTTCGAACTAAGATACCTAAGTAGGTACGTGTAAAACGGTCTCAAACTCTCAAGTTCGGTTAGGTCATTGGTCACATAAATGAGGAATCCTGTCTTATCGCGCGACCAAAATGAAAATGGGAATCATAACTTTTTGGGGAAGAAAGTAGGTAGATAATTATTAATTTAGTTAATGAGGAATATCTAAGTAGAACGTTTTGTTGTCTATGCTGTAGGCCGTAGGCTCGATCCCCACCACATTCCCACCGAGAAAAATCCTACTACTATTATATACATACGCGAAAGTTTAGATGGATCAAAGAGTAACACTAACTATCCACGCAACAATGGATGTCGGATTGCGAAGTCCAAAAATTTTAATCTAGGTACTCGTACCTATACATTTAACCTATACAATAATTATGTAAGTACCTAAATCTGAAATGGAATAGAATCTATTTGACCAATTTTATCTAGCTTAGTTTTCTTATGCTATGGAGTGTCGTAAGGTTGTAAATTTAAATAGACCGAGCTTATTTAGAAAATGTTTTATTTTATGTCATACAAAACCTGCACAAGCAATTACTGGGATTCTCTGGATATTACCATCCAAAGCTAAACAATAAATTAAAATAGGGATCTAATAATAAATAATGTATAGCATTTAGTTCGCAGGCTCTTCCGCTTAATAATATCACCATGATTGTGAGAACATTAATAAGGAGAGAACCTTCCGGTAATCTGCGAGATCCAGTCGAGGTAATGTGCTACTTTGACGTAGACGCCGGGTACCCCGACTTCTCCGCAACCGATTCCCCAGGACACGACGCCAACGAGCTGCCATGTGCCCCCGCGCTCACACACCAAGGGACCGCCGCCGTCACCTTTGCACGCGTCCTTGCCTTCCTCCCCACCGGCGCAGATAAAACCAGGGTTCAGCTCATAATTGTAGCCCAACCTCGTCTGCCGTAACTGTTGCTGGCACTGCCCATGTCCGAACACTGGCACGTCGACTTCTTTCAGGATGTTCTGATACTTTCCTCCTTGCCCGAAAGCGTCCTTGCCCCAGCCAGTAGTCCAACATCTCTGGCCGGCATACTCTGTATACTTGTCCGGCAGACAGGCGGGGCTGATATGAGGGGTCTTTGTCCAGTCCACGGGACGGTCCATCTTTAGGATTGCTAAGTCGTTGTCTAAAGTGCCAGCGTAGTACTGAGGGTGCACATGAACGGAAACAATGTCTCGTTCGACGTAAGGGAAGAATTCCACGTCGCGGTTCACATCCCATTCACCAAGACGCACTCTAAGATCGAAGCCTTTATGCCTGCAACAAAAAATAGACTTAATAATATACTTTTATTAGCAAACATTAAAGTAGACAGATTTAATGCTACTTTGTTTTTTCATTATTTTCATATTTTGAATAGCTAGAATTTTTTTATCAAAATGTACCACATGTAATACATAAACATACAAGTGAAATACAGGCTCAACTTACGATTTAATGCAGTGAGCTGCCGTCATAATGTGTAAACCATCGATGAGAGTTCCTCCGCAGACATATACAGCTTCCTTAGGATCCTTCTTCAGTATAGCCACTTGCCAAGGGTATTCTCCGAATTCACTTTCGCCATCGACGTATTCGGGTGTCTTGATCCTTCCATTGATTCCTTGAGAGTGTCTTATCCCGCACTGGCCACGGTTGGCAGCTTGTGGAGTAAGAGGTCTACGGCAACAAACTTGATTTGGTCGGCATTGATTCACGGAAGGGCGGTTCGAATATCCTTGACGCTGTAACAGAAAATACTCAACATTTTAATAACTCACCTAATCATTATCAGACTACATTAGACTTGGTTAGGTACGTGCGAGTAGTGATTACCTCTTCTATAGTTTTGCTAAGGATTTCTACGTTAATTTCTCTCTTCCTGCGGTTGTCGGGGAATCGGATAGTTTGGCCTCCCCGGTTTGCCCCAGGTTTCGAAGGAAGGGTGAGGGATCGGGAATATGCGTATCTATTGGCGTAGCTACCCTGGTCGTTACCTGAGCTAGCGTTTGCTGATCTTTCGAAACCAGAATTGTGGTGTCCACTGTGTGGATTGTAATAGTCACTGTTATCATCAAAGTTATTGCCGCCTTCATCATCGTAATAGTCATCGTCAGTTGGTGAATTTTCACGGAGGCGATAAGGGTGTGATTCAGGGTATTCCGGTTCATAATGCGTATAGTGAGGGGAGTATACTGGTGGTCTTAAGTGTGAAGATTGATGGTGAGAAGGTGGGTAGTGGTGATTCGGCGGGTGCGATGGGTATTGGTGGATCGGCGGATGTGATGGGTATTGGTAGATTGGTGGGTGTGAAGGATAGTGACCATGGGGATGTTGGTATGGGTTATGATGGTGGTAATGCTCATGCTTATTCAAAAGATAAAGCTTTTTTTCGTGAAACAAGTGGCCAATTTTATTGACCACATGCTCATTGGGTGTTACATGCAAATTGACAAAGGGTTTGACTACTTTTTCACCGTAGTCGTTTTTGGTGACTTGAACAGATAGTAGAGGATTAACGGAAACGAGACCTAAATTAAGACCGCCTCCATTGAGAGCCGGGCCATAAGGATTGTAAATGGGATTTGCACTGAAAGGATTTATGGGGTATCCGGAATGGGAAGGCTGGGGCAATCCAAAAGAGACACCAAACGTGGGCTGCACTTTTTTATCGCCGCCAATGCCGCCATTGCCGCCGTAGCCGGACAATCCAATGAGGCGCTGCGTGACATTTATTTCAAGTAAATCATTTTATCTCTATCTTTATGATGTGTTAGGTTTTGTCAGTGCCCATTGTTTAGTTCTACTTTTGGGAACTGTTACAATTTGACTTCAGTGAAAATTATTAACTAAGTAGGTATTTTTGAGGGTCTTAATTATCTGTTCGAGTCAAATTGTAACAACGCTGCCCCAGTCTCAAGTGCCGAATGTGTGAATGATGCCAAAGTATAATGTTTCATTATTAAATTATGTAAGTGCTGGTTGGGTGATAGTTTAAGCATATCTCATAGGTAAATATGAATAATCAGTACAACAAAAACATACCGGTTCTGCTTCTTTTGTCGCTTCAGGTTCTTGCTCTGCTTCAACCTCGCGCTTGCTGACTTTCTTTACTTCAGAAACAGTTAGATTTTGTTTTTCACTGCTTAATACTTCAGTTCTGTTAAGGCTGTCCAATTGTTCTTCAGTCAACGCTGATATTTCGCTGCCCTTGTTACGAGGGTCGATTGGTAAATATAAGTCGTCTCGGCGCCCAATCACTTCTTGGGCGGGACACTGGTCGTAATTTACACAGACGCATTCGAATCCTTGGGCTTTTCCAGAGTGATAATTTTCTTGATGAGCGCTCGATTGACCGAACGTAGCGGGACCTTGGTTGTACAAATTATTTGAGGATCCTTGATTGTAAATGCCGGAAGACTCTTGATTGTAGATACCAGATCCTGATGATCCTTTGTTGTACACGTTACCAGGGCCTTGGTTGTACAAGTTGTTACCAGATCCCACATGCAGTTCTTTCTTGTAAAACTCTGAATTTTGTGTGGCATAGGATCCTAAAGAGTTTCCATATTTTTGGTCTTCGAATGCATTATTTTGGTAATGGTTGGGTAACGATTGCGACAATACACTTGATCCGCCTTTGTTAAAACCATTATGACCGTATTGTGATCCATATACGGTGTCTGGCTCGTAGACTGGTCCAGGAAGAGATCCAGTCATAGGTTTAAAGCCACCTGAAGAAATTGAGCTAAAATCTCCTCCCGAAGCGGTAATGATATCGGAGGAGTGCTGGGCGTTAAAGTTTTGTGATGCCAGGTGTCCTACGGATCCTACGGGAATAGCAACAGGCTTGATGATTACTTTGGGATCCTTGTCGGCATCGCTGTGCACGTAATGATGGTGTACGTGTTGTTGAACGATTTCAGGTTTGGTACCTGGTGGCGATTTATTGTGATTAGGTTTAGAGTTTTCATAGGCATAAGGTCCTTCGTTGGCAAATACGGGAGGCTTAGTGACAAAGTTTCCTTCGTAACCACCGTAACTGTTGCCGTTACTGCTTTGGGAAAACTGGAAGTTGCTGCCGGCTACACCGTATTTCTCAGAAAATCCTGGTCTAGGATTGCCTCCATAGGGCCTTTTTGGTGGTCCTTTTATCGGGCGTGACGGGTAGTGCATAGGTTTGGCTGGGCCGTAAGCTCTTGGGGGGCCTCGGACCGCAATTGAAGCTACAGGCTTTCCAATAGGCTTGATATCGACTGGTTGCGCGTAGATAAGTTCATCGGGAGATAGGAAACGTTTTTCTTGTGTGTCTTCATCTTCGCCTTCACACTGAAATAATTTAAATGAAAAGCAATATAATAACTACTAAAAACTAAAAAGATCGAGTGACTCATACTGTATTTAGGTAGGTACCTACCTACTTATGTGCTTATAATATTGAATTTGGAACTTACTTGTATAAGTCCTAAATTACAGAGTCTTCCTTTAATTAAGTTCCTTGCTTCAGCATCATCACCAGCGTCCAAGGCATCCTTGATAGTGGGATCGTCGTACACTTCATCAAAATCGCCTCCTAAGCTTCTGCCTTGTTTGCTGCTAACCAGTCCATCAACAATTTCATCAACTGAAGTGCTTTTTGATTCAAAACTCTTTTTTTCAGCTTCGGGCAATGTTTCTCCCTCAAGAAGTTCAGTAGGTTTTTCAGCTGCTTGTTCCTCCGGTTTGTCATTTGCCTCTGCCCCCCATGACCATTCCGCTGTTGCACTGGCTACTATTAGTGGTAGCAGAATAACGGTTATTTTAGGCCACCGCATGATCTGGAAAAGAAAAATGAAACGTTGAGTAATTTAATAGGACAGATTTGATCCTTATTCAGTTGAGCCGTCATTGTTTCGAAACCCGGTTGTCGGAGAGTTACTTTTACTTTTGCGGACAAGTCTGAGTTGCATAAGCTTGCACAGTACCGGCAGTATTGGCTATGTGTAACTGTTATAAGATCTGTGGCTGCTTCGCGAGCGGCACATCGACCGTGTGCAGCTGTTCTGTGTAGGCAGGGAAAGCTCTCTCACATGTTCTTATGTATGTATGTATAGTATTTCCAACGTATCATGACATCATGTTATGATTTCAAATCAGAGTGTGATGTAAACGAGCGAAAGCGATGAAAATTATTTGTGTCTAATCTGGATTGAAGTTGGATCTAGTTTAATTAGGGGCTTATGATCTATGCAGACACATAAAAATGTATCGAGGTCGTTCTTTGTTGTTGTTGTGTAAGAAAGTGGGGGATCCATGTCAGTGTCGTGAAGTCATATCCTAAACGGGCACACGAAGTTTCATTGGTATTCGGCTTCTGGCCGATGTGTCATAAGTTCGGTAACAGCGTTATGCAATTTCCGAGGTGGTTCTATCTTGTTTACGTATTTTTATTTAAACTGTTGAGCGTAACGCTCGCTAGCCACTCATTTGTTTTAATAATAAATAAAAGTATGCGTGAGGAGTCTATGGAAATTTCTCCTACCATTGTTTGTTTTATCGAAAACGAGATCCAAAACAATGTAAAGTAACTGTGGGAAATCTACACCGGATTTTGTCATGGTTGGCTGCGTATGATATAAAGTTATGAAGGCTTTCTCTATTCTAGTGTCGCGATGCAGTTAGGGATTCTAGGTAACAAATCTATGTACGTTAACTAATTACTTTTGAAATTATTTTCTTGACTTTTAAACCTAGGTACTGCTTGCTGATAAAACAAGATTAGGGTTAAATATTTTTGGCAGGCTTTTATTGTAACGAAGAAAATATCAGTAAAAGTGAAGAAAGTAAATTGAAAAAAAAAATCTTCTGGCCAGTGTCTATGAGCGCCCTTATCAGTGAAATTTATTGAAAATGAAATGAATATGTTTCCTTCAATCACAAATCTATTTAGCGCACACTCTTGATCAATCGCTAAAGTAAGTATGTTATACTGCTGCTGCTGCTGTTTTTTATACTGCATCTTTCGTCCTAATATTTTATATTTAAATAGACGAGGCTCATGTTTGAAACATTTCTTCTGATATTTAAAATTCAGTGAAAGCCAGATTAATTCATTTAGGTATGTTATGTACACTGTGTGTTGAAAATATTAATTCATAAGAAAATATACTAAAATATTTTCTAGGCGAAACAAAGTGTTAAAATATAATTGTCATGTTTTTTAGTAGGCAGATGTGATCCCAATTGAACACCAACACTCCTAGCAGTTAAAGTTGCATCAATAACACTATATTCATCTACGATCACTTAAGAAAATCCATATTTTGGTAAACACAAAACACTAGTCGTTGCACTAATTAGTAAAAACATACAAACTTACTATTGTTTAAAAGCTCTTATAAATAATAAGGTAATTTTATAAAATTTATAATTTCACTTCTTCACCGTTGCACTGTTTGCGTCTGAATGACGGTTACATCCACCACATCGACGCTTTATACTTCGACCAACTCAAAGATGCATACGCTCCGATTTTGTAAGACGATTGACGCAGACTCTTACCACTGTATACGGATATTTTACAATAACGCACTCGTGTTGGTCAGCTTTGCTCTTGACTAGCGATAGATCTGCAGTCGCATTTTGTCATTGGTACCGAGGAATGACGTTTTCAAATGTCATTGATCAACCCTTGCTCGTCTCATTCACAGGTTCTGAGTAGTGATTTGGCAATATGGGTTTTATTGAGGTCGCATTTAACGGATCTGTTATGCTATGAATTTTAATTATCCCGTGATAATTAAGCTTTAGCTTAGAGCTGGGATAGCCTAGTAAAAACCAAGACTTTGGTGTGATTTGATCCTATATGCCTGGGTTTGAAGTGCGAGCGTACACTAATGACTTCCTGCTGTGGCTAGATTTAGAAACAAGCTGGTATATTTTGACTAAACAAGAAAGGCATTTTAATACTCCATACGCATGCCAGTTGAAGTAGTGCACCTGATTTCAGTAACTGTATAACATATTATTACCCAGTCAATTAAATTTCTGCATCTAGACATAGGGCAGTTTTGAAATGATAAATAAAAATATGCAGGTTTATAAATCTCGAGCATGCTTAGCTGAGGACTTGAGGATATCGAAGAAGTAGTAGCTTTTCATGTTGGACGCAACCACGCATAATGAACCGCCTTAGAATCTAAATGCGGATACAGGAATCCAATACAAGTAACAAAAGTAGATAAAATAAATAAAAATAAATAAATAATGCTGGACAATCCACACAGCACTATCTAGCCCCAAAGTAAGCTATTCAAAGCTTGTGTTATGGGTACTAGATAACTGATATATTTAATACATTATATATATATTATAGATGTTCAAACATTTGGCACAAAATCACATAGTTTGTGGAATACACGACTAAATTTAAACGCAGTCTTGGTTCAAAAAAAACATTTACAAGAAGACCACCTCCACCAGGTATAAAATGTTCTCAAGTAGGTAACTATTCTTGTTCTTGTCGTGTCACTAGTTCCCTCCGAAACCCTGTGGTAAAAGGATGTTAAGTGCGCCTCCAAGAGGCTGCGTTCGAGCAATGTTAGTAGTACATCGTAGGTATTTTAAACAAATCTGGTCTTATTAGACTTCTGTATCGAAAACCTTAGCTCGTTTATTTAGTGACTGGTGTGCCAATAGTTATACAACAGTAATGGGCTATTTGCGCCCACCAGCTTCGGAATACGGCCGTTCTGCCAAAACGAGCTCGTGGGCCACTTTCCCAGGCACCTGATCCTTCTAAGGATTAACATTTTGCTAACTGGGTAGCAAATTAAAACTGTTGCAACGGCTTTAAAATACCAATATACTTGAGAGTTCCTCAATCGACATGTTTATGTTAGATTTAATCATTTGTCTAAAATACTTTTGAAGTGCGTAAGTGGAAAAAACACAGTGTAAATCTCATACTTATAAATGTGTATAACATCAGATCACTCACGCGTGAGCCACGACAGACCGGCGATATTGTATATAATAGCAAGGTAATACATAATTTTTTCGAAGTTTAATTACAGAATCAGTTTTATAAAGTTAAAAATAATACTCAAGTATAATGCAGTTTTAGAACTTTTGCTGTTTGCCGCCTTTGACGCACATTCGCCGTTGCGTTCAATTCAAAAGACATCAACGCGCTCGCGTGCTACGAATAAATTGTTTATAATCTCATGAAAGATTATTTAGTATTATAGACTGTTGCAAAATAACATTTTTCCTAGATTTTTCCTGGTCCAGAGTTATTTCGATCTGGGTATAATTTTAGTTATAATTGATTGATTTAATTGAATTGATATAATCCCAACTAATATTATAAATGCGAAAGTAACTCTGTCTGTCTGTCTGTCTGTTACGCTTTCCCGCTTAAACCTCTCAACCGATTTTGATGAAATTTGGTACAGACAATCTTTAGAACCTGAGAAAGGACATGGGCTACCTTTTATTGCGAAAAAAAGGGATGAAAAGGTTGAAGTAGAGGTTGAAAGTTTGTATGGGATTTCTTAATTTTAAAAGATAAAACCATGAAACTTTAATCAAATTAAAAGTACGCAGACGAAGTCGTGGGTACCAGCTAGTTATAAATATATATTGTTTGACATTCCACACACCGCTATCTCCCCCAAACTAAACCAAAGCTTGTACTATGAGAACCTGAAAGCCGATTTACTTACTTACTTATATAATAGATATTATAATAACACCCAGTAAAAGATCGAAACGAGTGACACTGCCGGAATGCGAGGTGATGTTCCGGCGGGTTCACCATCATGCTGCATAGGCAAGGTGTTGGACAGGCAATGACCTCCCACGTGTTTGTGCCGTGCGTGGATACCCGTGCGGGAGGAAGAAGGAGTCCTGGTGGTTGAGGAGGTAGCTCGCCGGCTGTAGTGCTTGCTACCAACAACACACCACTTTGGTCCTAATTTCTTCTTAAACGGGCGGTTGTAAGCTAGCCACTTATGATCAATCGGCTGTGACGTCCCGTCTGAGGGCCGTTAGGCGAGGGTCCCAAACTGGGGGAGGGCAGACGGCGAGGCGCGAAGACATGGGGATAGTGACCCCCATGAACTTCTCGCAGCGTGCAGTCTCGTCTATTCACCAGGGCGTGGGCCCTATATCCGAAAGATATCTCCGGCGTTCACATGCCGAGCATGTGACGTCCCCTACAGAGGACTCCGTGGCGGGTAGAGAGTCTCTAGGATGAATTTGTAATACCTCTTGTAATGGCTTCCAAACGAACGCACTACATCACCCCGGCTGCTGACAAAGCGCCCACTAAGGAACAGGTGTCCTCGGACGCCCCGTTCCCTTCAACCTCTAAGGCTGGGCCTTCGGGTACCCAAAAACCCACTGCGCCGAAAAACGCGCCAATTCCTCGCAGAGCTGCGGCTCTGACAACGCCAAGTGCGAACCAGGCAGTAATGGGCGCATCGAGTCTTAGCTACTCTGCGCCCACGAATGCGCCGACCTCGCACAAGGCTGCGTCTCTGGCCGCGCACAGCGGGAAAGTGGCTGCTACTTCGAGCATAGCTCCCCCCTCCCACACCACCTCGGTGTCCACGGACGCGCTCTTCGGAGCCTCGTCTAAGGACACCATTGAGATGTCGACCCTTAGGGACGCCATCTCCGAAGGACCCCCGGAACCGACTTGGACCCTGGTCTCCCCTCGTAGGAAACCTAGGAACAAGAAAGGCCAGCGTGCACAGGCGAGAGCCCAGGCACAGATGTCGATGAAGCGTGATGTTGCCAACGCAGCAGAAGTAAGCACTGCCTCTTGCAGTGCCGAAAAAGCCCAGGCGCAGGCATTGCCCCCGGCAAAGCCAGCGACTAGCGAAGGCAACCCCGCCCGTCGACCATCAAAGCCTAGAGGCAAACGCGCAGGCAGGCTGGCTGCAGGTCGGAAATCCGCCAACACCCCGACCGTCCCATCTACCACCCCACTGACCACTAGCAAAAGATCCCGACCCGATGACTCTGTCACGCCCACCGGTGTCGGTAAGCGCGCAAGGGCGGGATCCAGCCAAACAAGACTAAGCTACGCAGCGGCCTTCAAGGCCAATGACCTGTGCGTAGCGGTCATGACAGAACCGTTTTACGACCTCACGGCGGTACAAGCCGAGGGTATCAAGGAATGCCTCGAGAACAAACTTGAGGAAGACATCCTCAACCCGGCCACCGCAGACCATATGGCTACCGTAGAGTACCGCGGCAAAGCACACTTTGGCGAAGGCGTCCTGAAGTTTTGGTGTGCAGATGGCGTCGCGCTAAAGTGGCTCCAACAAGCGGTACAGGACCTCTCCTCACCAATCGCTGGAACAACGTTGGTGGTCCGACCACAATCGGAGATCCAGCGACGTATCCTTTGTGGGCTTCACATCCCCACCGTCACAAAGGACATCAACAATATCAGACAGCTATTGACGATGTACAATAGCAAGACCGTCAACATCAGATCCTGGTTGCTTGTGAAAGGGGAGAAGCAAACGGACACGGAGACACCGGGCATCTACCTGCTCCTCCGCATACCAGAATCTGACGTGGAGAAACTCCAGAAACAAGAGCGGCGCCTCAAGTGGATGTTCGGCAATGTCTACGTACGGATCCTGGAAACAGGCACCGCCGCACCCACTGTCGAGGGCGCCGCCCGTACCCCTGCCCACCCTGAACCAACACCCCTCGCACCTGAGCCCGTAAACGCGGACCCACCAGAGTGCGAACCAGAGGTGATGGATATGGGCGCCGATCCTCCATCGACGCCAAAACCGGACGAGGACCCCTTTCTCGATGTCGAGGGGAGTGAGGCCAGCGACAGCTGCCTTAACTCCTCTCCACTCCGGGCCTCGTAACCCCCTCCCCTGCATACAAACCAACCTCCAGCACAGCCTCGCTGCGACGGCTTCTCTGCGCAGAGTGCTGGAGGAAAACCCCAACACCACCGCCCTCATCCAAGAGCCGTGGCTTAATAAGGGCAAGATCTGCGGACTTAATACCGGTGGTAAAATTCTCCTGGACACCACGGTAAGCAATCCCAGAACCTGCATAATAACTTCAAAACTTATGCAATCCACACTACTCACCCAATTCTGTTCTAGAGACCTAACAGCTATTAGGACTCAAGCAGGATCACCCCAGCAACCTCACGACACCGTCCTAGCGTCCGTGTATCTGCCTAGCGACGAGGACATACCTTCAGCAGAGTTGGTGTCACTAGTGGAGTACTGCGAGAAGGAAAAACTAGAGCTCATCATCTGCACCGACTCCAACGCGCACCACACCCTGTGGAGCTGCGAGAAAAACAACCCACGAGGAGACGAACTGGTAAACTTTTTATTCTCCACTAACCTACTAATAATCAACCAAGGCTCGGAACCGACATTTGTCAACAGACGGGCACAAACCATCATAGACCTTACTCTATCCACCGAAGTGGTGTCGCGCTACATTACGGACTGGCGAGTCTCGGACGAAGCGTCGTGCTCGGACCATAGACGGATTCGCTTTAATCTCAATATGTCCGTGCAAACGCCAAGCCCGAGACGCGCCCCACGTAAGACTGATAGGCCAAAGTTCGTTAAACTGGTCCAATCAGCGATGGCCACCGAGAGCCCTACTTCTAACTTCTTAGAACCACACGAGATAGACCACTACACCAACAAACTCACCCAAGTTTTAACCCACAGTTATGAACAATCGTGCCCCCTCATGACACCGAGAGGGGATATCAACCGACACTGGTGGGGTCCTGAACTGCAAAGACTACGTTGCAAATTAAGGACACTTTTCAACAGAGCAATGAACACTCGGAATCCCCAAGATTGGGACATATACCACACCACTAAAATAACATACAAGAAACGTATACGCCTCAGGCAACAGGAATGCTGGAAACGTTTCTGTACAAACATTGACAACACCAGTCAGGCCGCCAAAGTTAAAGGCATACTATCCAGTGAACCAGCACGAACGGTCGGATACCTTAAAAAACCTGACAACACATACACTAAATCAGACGCTGAGACCAGCGAAATACTTCTTCAAACTCACTTCCCCGGATGTCTAATAACAGACACACACGAGTGGGAAGGACACAGCGTACGCGCAACCAGCCACCAAGACTGGACCACAGCTCAGAATCTGATCAACCGTGAGAAGGTTCTCTGGGCTATAAACAGTCTCCTTCCTTTCAAGTCGCCAGGCCTGGATGGAATATTCCCAGGTCTCCTCAGATGGAGTGGTGACATACTAGTCGACCACCTAGTAACCATCTTTGGGGGCTGTATCGCTCACCGATACATACCCCAAAAATGGAGAGAAGTGAAGGTCATATTTTTAGCAAAACCAGGTAGAAGCGATTACACAATGGCGAAATCATTCCGTCCCATTAGCTTAACATCGTTCCTCCTCAAAACCCTTGAAAGGCTGTGCGATCAGGAAATCAGAGGTAACACTCTCCTACGCCAACCACTCCACCCGCACCAACACGCCTATAGCCCGGGCAAATCCACAGAATCCGCCCTCCACAGCGTAGTCTCAAGAATTGGAGACGGATTAGCAGTAAAGCAACCTACTCTGGGTGCCTTCATTGACATAGAAGGAGCCTTTGATAAAACGACATTCACCAGCATAGACCTAGCACTGGCAAGATACGGTGTCGCGCCAACGCTAGCAGAGTGGATAAATAACATGCTCAAGTACAGAGCAATACAACTAACAGTAAATACCACTACAAGAGGTATTGTAGCGAGAGGCTGCCCACAAGGTGGCGTACTGTCGCCACTACTGTGGAATATAGTGGTGGATGAACTCATCCGGAAACTAAATGGCCACGGCCTCTATACGGTAGGATACGCAGACGACCTTGCCATCTTGGCAACAGGATGTTTTGAAAGCGTATTATGCGACCTAATGAAAACCGCTATGAAAACAATAGAAAGCTGGTGTAACAGCCATGGCCTGTCAGTTAACCCCACGAAAACAGAACTCATAATGTTCACACACAAAAGAAGCACAGGAAACTTAAAACTTCCCAAGCTATTTAACACTGAACTAAGCCTGACCAACGAAGTCAAGTATCTCGGAGTCATTCTCGATAGCAAACTCCTATGGAACAAGCACCTTGACTTCAAAATAAAACGAGCGAGCGCCATATTCTTCCAATGCAGCAGAATGCTAGGGAAAACATGGGGACTCTCACCCAAAATAACCCTCTGGCTCTATACAGCCATAATAAGACCAACACTCACATATGGAGCAATCGTATGGTGGAACAGAACCGAACTCAGCACCGTTATTGCGAAGCTACAACGCTTTCAGAGACTAGCATGCTCCGCGATAACGGGCTGCATGAGAACAACACCAACAGCAGCCCTTGAAATCATCCTGGGCCTGACACCCCTCGACCTATTTATACAACAAGAAGCGACGATGGCCGCTATTAGACTCAAACATTCGGAACTATGGGGTATCTCCAGGAGCCCGCACGCATCCATCCTGTATAAAGCGGTATTGTACGAACCGCTTATAGCAGCACCGTGCGATAAGATCCCCAAAAAACAAATATTCCAGAAACACTACCACATACAAACACAGGAGGACCAAAGAGACCAATCAGGCACTAACGAAGTCCGAATCTATACGGATGGCTCAAAAACCAAACAGGGAACAGGCGCCGGAGTGCACTCGCTTGATCTCAACATTAACATATCAATGTCACTAGGGCCACACAGCTCCATCTTTCAATGCGAATGTGTGGCCATCACCGAAGCTGCCACAGCAATCAACAGGAGAGGGATCGATAACTACAACATACGGATCCTCTCAGACAGCACAGCAACACTCAGAGCCTTAGAGAGTCACAACTGCAACTCGAGGCTCATATACGAATGTCACCAAGTCCTGGAGAGTATTGCCACAAAGAACTCGGTAACTCTACAATGGATAAAGGGACATAGCGGATCACTTGGCAATGACGCCGCAGACCAGCTAGCCAGAAGAGGATCAGAAACTCTGACGGAAGGACCAAACCCCTTCCTGCCTCTGCCGCTCTCCCAGCTGAGAACCTGGATACGGCAGCGCTCGCAGAACCAACACAACCAACGCTGGACACGCACAACTGACTGCAGACAGGCAAGAACAGCAATACCAACAACCGCACCCAGACTGACACGCCGTCTACTTAACATGCATAGACGGGACCTCAAAACCATCGTGGGAACCCTAACGGGTCACATTCCCTTAAACAAACACCTATACAACATCGGAGCCACAGACAGTCCACTCTGCAGAGGATGCCTATCCGAAGAAGAATCAGCTGCCCACGTAGTCCTGGAATGCGAGGTAGTAGCAACTCAACGACAAAAAATCCTGGCCAACCCCAGGTCACTCCTCCAAGCCTGCGAAGCACCCAGGAAACTTCTGCGCTTTTGGGAGGAGTTGGGCTGGCTACAGATATAGCCAGCACACCCTGACGCACAATGGACCAACCTTGAGTCTAAGTGCGGAAAAAGGAGTCCAATTACATTACATTACATTACCCAGTAAAAGAACAATCACCTAATTCAGCTGTTTGTTATGTTTATCATCCTACGGCACAAAAGGCAGAGCCAACTAAGCTGTGAAGGCTGTCAATTTTTCCTAGCAAGATAGAAACATTAATTCAAAAAATCTGATTTATTGTATTATTAGTATAGTGTTTTTAAATTTGGCATCAGTACAGGATCTGTATAGGCATTGCACGCTACGGTGCGCAGCCGGGCTGGCTTGCACAAGGCGGGCTTTCCAGTACAGCCGGACCTGGCGCTGATGATCCGTTTGCGCAATAGTTCAGTGAACCACTTCGCTAGTTTGAACTCGCTTGTGGTTTGTTGGTAAGACGTGTGCATTTGTTTATGTGTAATGCAATTGTATTACAAAACATAAATTGCCGTTTTGGTGTCTTTTGTTGTTGTTGTGTTTGGTATGAACGTCAGTTCATCGTAGTTGAATAGCGTTAAGACGCGATTGAGCCATATTAGGTACATCAAAATATCTATGCCAAACTAAAACAGCCTGTGACAGCCTACAGTTGGGAGAGATATTATAGCTCTGCCACCGAAATCAATGATTTGTGATGTCTGTTCTGTCTGGGTGTTGTAAATAGCTATGTAAATTCACCCATATTATTAGTACATAGTATAAATTAGCTATCTGGTTCCCATATTACAAGTTTTGCGCATTTGCTTGGCTATCTAACAGGAGAAATACGTTGTATGCTACTAGCGACTAGTAGCGACACGCGACGTTATCAAGCAGATTTTATGTAATAGATGCTTTCGAGATACAGAGATGGTTGGAGGATGGTTCTAGGGCATACCGACCGTTGTTTGGTCTGCAGTGGGACAATAGGCTAAAATAGAGACTCATGAAACAAAATGTTAATAAGTTCATAGATAAGTTTCTTAATACAAATAATTTAAAGGGTCGGAAGTGTTAAGTGAAAGAGATCAGACACACTTTTCCAAAAGTATTTTCTGTAAAAAATTTACGCTACAAAATCAACTAAAATTGAAAAAAAAAAACTATCATCGACTCCAAAGAAGACTAAGAAGATAAATCAGCTTACTAGTGGTCGTAGTTGGTTTTATTATGAACTAGCTTTTGCCCGCGGCTTCGCTCGCGTTTAGAAGTATTATTATTAATTAGGCATAGTCTTTGCGGCTTTACTTTTGTTAAGCGTGTGCAAAAAATTGGAGGGTTGAATTTATGAAAATCCTATTGAAGCGGACGTCTTCATCATAGTAGCTCCAATCTTTAATTTCAGTTCAATTTGTCGAAAATCTAAGAAGATTTATACAAACTTTCATCCCTATTTTATCCCCTTAGGGGTGGAATTTATCAAAACCCTTTCTTAGGGGATTTGCCCGCGGCTTCGCTCGCGTTTAGAAGTATTATTATTAATTAGGCATAGTTTTTGCGGCTTTACTTTTGTTCAGCGTGTGCAAAAAATTGGAGGGTTGAATTTATGAAAATCCTATTGAAGCGGACGTCTTCATCATAGTAGCTCCAATCTTTAATTTCAGTTCAATTAGTCGAAAATCTAAGAAGATTTATACAAACTTTCATCCCTATTTTATCCCCTTAGGGGTGGAATTTATCAAAATCCTTTCTTAGGGGATGCCTAAGTCATAGTAGTTTTATGCATGCAAAGTCAGCCCGATCGGTTTAAAATTGACAAAATTTCATACAAACTTTCATCCCCTATTTCATCCCCTTGGGGGTGGAATCGATCAAAATCCTTTCTTAGCGGATGCCTACGTCATATCATCTACCTGCATGCAAAATTTCAGCCCGATCCGTCCAGTGGTTTGGGCTGTGCGTTGATAGATCACTATGTCAGTCAGTCAGTCAGTCAGTCAGTCACCTTTGAGTTATATATATTTAGAAGAAGAAGATAGAAGATAGATAGATAGAAGATAGATAGAAGATTTATAAAAACTTTCATCCCCTATTTTATCCCCTTAGGGGTGGAATTTATTAAAATCCTTAAGCCTACGTCATAGTAGCTTTATGCATGCAAAGTCAGCCCGATCGGTTTAAAATTGACAAAATTTCATACAAACTTTCATCCCCTATTTCATCCCTTTGGGGGTGGAATCGATCAAAATCCTTTCTTAGCGGATGCCTACGTCATATCATCTACCTGCATGCAAAATTTCAGCCCGATCCATCCAGTGGTTTGGGCTGTGCGTTGATAGATCACTATGTCAGTCAGTCAGTCAGTCAGTCAGTCACCTTTGAGTTATATATATTTAGATATATAGATATATTTAGATTAGAAAAATTAGAAAACTTAGATTTAGATTAGATTTATATTTAGATAGAAGATAGATATAAGATTTATACAAACATTCATCCCCTATTTTATCCCCTTAGGGGTGGAATTTATCAAAATCCTTAAGCCTACGTCATAGTAGCTTTATGCATGCAAAGTCAGCCCGATCGGTTTAAAATTGTCAAAATTTCATACAAACTTTCATCCCCTATTTCATCCCTTTGGGGGTGGAATCGATCAAAATCCTTTCTTAGCGGATGCCTACGTCATATCATCTACCTGCATGCAAAATTTCAGCCCGATCCGTCCAGTGGTTTGGGCTGTGCGTTGATAGATCACTATGTCAGTCAGTCAGTCAGTCAGTCAGTCACCTTTGAGTTATATATATTTTTTACAAAATCTTTAAGCCTACGTCATAGTAGCTTTATGCATGCAAAGTCAGCCCAATCGGTTTAAAATTGACAAAATTTCATACAAACTTTTATCCCCTATTTCATCCCCTTGGGGGTGGAATCGATCAAAATCCTTTCTTAGCGGATGCCTACGTCATATCATCTACCTGCATGCAAAATTTCAGCCCGATCCGTCCAGTGGTTTGGGCTGTGCGTTGATAGATCACTATGTCAGTCAGTCAGTCAGTCAGTCAGTCAGTCAGTCACCTTTGAGTTATATATATTTAGAAGATTAGAAAAATTAGATTTAGATTAGATTTATATTTAAATTTAGATAGAAGATAGATAGAAGCGTCCTCCTAGCACTATATTGTTTTGTGTGAAAGTTTTAAATAAATAAATAAATAAATAAATAAGATTTATAAAAACTTTCATCCCCTATTTTATCCCCTTAGGGGTGGAATTTATCAAAATCCTTAAGCCTACGTCATAGTAGCTTTATGCATGCAAAGTCAGCCCGATCGGTTTAAAATTGACAAAATTTCATACAAACTTTCATCCCCTATTTCATCCCCTTGGGGGTGGAATCGATCAAAATCCTTTCTTAGCGGATGCCTACGTCATATCATCTACCTGCATGCAAAATTTCAGCCCGATCCGTCCAGTGGTTTGGGCTGTGCGTTGATAGATCACTATGTCAGTCAGTCAGTCAGTCAGTCAGTCACCTTTGAGTTATATATATTTAGAAGTATAATGAGGCTAACAGTTTATCTACAGCCTACGTAGCTCAGTTGGTAGTAGCTCTGCCTTCTGCGCCGTAGGTCGTGGGTTCGATTCCCACCGTGAACAAACGTTTGTGTGATGAACACAGATGTTTGTTCTCTGTCTGGGTGTTATATAATATTATAAGTATGTATTTACAAAAAAAAAAAGTATATATGTATGTAGTATATCAGCTATCTGGTTCCCATAGCACAAGCATAAGTTTAGTTTGGGGCTAGATAGTGCTGTGTGGAAAGTCCACCAATATTTATTTATTTATCTACAATATAATAATTATATGGTGGGTTAGATAAGTATAGGTAGTTGGTTGGTTACTTACTAAAATACCGGAACGAAAAGTATAATTGTTCCGACTTGTAATACTAGGCATAAAGTTGGTAGAGAAACGTAACTATCTTCGTTCCGGCATACTTTGCACTTTGAACTTGTTTATTTGCTTAAATTACTGATCTGTAATGAACAATGCATCTGTAATGAGCAATACAGTGCACTCATCTCAACATACTACTCAGTACTACCACCACGCCTTTTTCTGCCGCCAAGCAGCAACGCTGTGTTTCGGTTTGAAGAGTGTGGTCGCCGGTGTAATTACAGGCACATGAGGCTTAACATCTGTATGCCTCAAGTTGATGGACGCAGGGCAGTGCATCGTAGGGCACGTTCCTATTGTGCGTGACCTACGTGGCAATGTTTTGTTTATAGGTGATGGTTACCACTTAACATCAGGTGGACCATCTGCTTGTTCCATCAGCTAGTTGTATAAAAATAAATAAGTAGTCTGAGGTAGGTCCAAATATTCTATGTAAACTTGGGTTATAAACAAGCTAAGGAAAGAGCTACGCTGGGAGTTTCTCTAAGTGTTTGAATCAGAAATTAGAAAACCCTTAATTAAGTAACCCCATATGACTTGCAGAATTTTCAAGATTAAATGCAAATGGAAGGCCATATAGTTTGTAAAACCGACAACCGCTGGGGAAAAAGTTTCACGGTGACGACCGACGAAACTATAATAGGAAAAAAAAAACCTTAATTATTATTTATAGTAGGAACATACTCTCAATAAATACTGAAGCTTCTAGTAGATACCTAAGGCGGCTAGCATGAAACTTCAATTACTTTTATGTTGTAAATGTTTACAACTCCTACTAGGTACTTCCTGGTCAGAAGTTTACTGACACCAACTTGCCATTAGTTCTTGCATTGGCCAACAGTGCATCGAACCGTTCCCTTGTTGACCATTACAAAGAGAAAACATACTCAGTGAAATCTAAGCTTTAACCAGTTGTTTAAGAATCTAATTTAGAACACGCGGAGTTTTCTCAGTATAGGTACTTGAGTACTGGTTTGACGATCTTCTGAATGTGTTTACGTTTTTTTGCTAGTTCTCCACGTGTTAATAGTTATTATGATCGTGCACCTACTTCTTACGTAACAGCTGAGGTTGTAGAGCAATGACTGCCTGCTTGTAGTACTATTATTACCCGAGTGCCGAGGGTTATGTGTTTGGCGTGTATCTATCCATGTATGTATTTATGTATCCTTCCTTCTATATTTCCTTTATTACCACGTAGCAACCAAACGGCTGGATGGATTTTGATGATTCTGGTATCAAAAGATTCGTCGCAACTTCCCAAGTGTCCTTAGAATAAAAAAAACTCAAAAAGTCACGTGGGAAGGAAAGCAGGAGCGATATTCTCTCACATTAAAAAAAAATCTTTTCGCTATCATAGCAATATGGGTATCAAAATCAAGAGATAAAGTGTTTTTAAATAATGTATTAGTTTTTGATTTAAAGTAAACCCTCAAAGACAAAACCAGAACGCAAAATTCGTTAAGTCACTTTAGTGAACTAGGCCATGAGTGATACTAAAATATATCATAAAACCTTCTCTATGGTCATACAAATCGGTTAGAAAAAACCGCATCAAAATCGATGAAGCCGTTTCGACGATATTAAGAGTTTTGTAACAAAAAAATGTGATTGCTGGTAGCCCCAAAGTGATCAAAATGAGTTATACGACCACAGGCGTCAGTAAACTGCTAGGACATAGGTACACGAGCCTCCGACTGTCTGCGATCATTACATTTTTATCATTCGCCAAGATTGAAGAAATGATTTCAATATTAAAAAGTACCAAATTTAAAACATTATCTTATTTACCTACCTACATACTTTTAGTTCGGGCACTCGGGTTTTTTTTATTTTTTAATAAATCTTCTTGTTTCTTCTGTGCCTGGGTGCAATACCCAGGCACAGAAGAAACAAGAAGAAAAAAAAACAGAAGATTTAGATAATAATATAATATATACGATAAACAAGAAGAAGATATAAGATGTAAAATATGTTTCAGTCCTAACTGATAATTTGAAATTAAAGAAAGCATCTCTTTTGTTTAAAAAAATATAATAAAAATTTTAAACCGACTTCAAAAAAGAAAGAGGTTCTCAGTTCGACTGTATTTTATTTTATGTTTATTAAATCATAAACTTTTTTTTATCGATCGATTTTTTTATGGAATGCTGGTGCTTTTCATTGCCCATTTGTATTTTTATTTTATATTTTATTTAGATCTGACGATTATTTTGTGAGATAAATATACTTTCCTTTGTATTTGGTGTCGGTTTTTTATTAAAAGAGTTATTTATTTTTACTTTAATAATTCTGTTCTTAATGAATGTGTAAATTTAAACCAAAATAAGAATATATTTATCTTTGAAATGTATGTATGGTACCATCCACCCCGGATAACTTATCCACTAGAGAAAATATTAAGTATTGGCTTGTATTTGCTAAAGGTCACAATGATTTTCAGCTACCGAAATGTCGATAGATTTCCAAGAAATGTATTGCAAGATAGATGCAAGATACAGACAGGGGTTTTCCGAATTGCGCCTATTGCAAGCTTGTAACGTGCTGGCGGAGGTCACGCACGCGAGCGAGCCTCGTTGGCGGAACACAAAAACTGTGGAGCAGTACATATAATAACTAAATAAAAAAATAACACATTCAAAATATTTTCATTCCCTATCCGCATTTAGTGCTACTCGATCTAAAAAAATGGTAATTAGCTGTAACGGTATAGGCACGAAAATTTTTTATGTGCAAATTTGAAATTGCTACATGTAATCAGTTATCATAGTGAAATTGTTAGAAAAATTTATCTAAATTTGTAATTCTAAAAATATTATCTACGTCTAATGTACGCAGCCACGTTGTCCCTTAAAAGAGTTATACGAGTGTTAGGAATAACACAATATTTTTTGTTATACTAAAAACTTTCACTCAAACGCAAAAACGGCTATACATCTACTATCTGAAAGTTTCAGATGGTAGATGTATAGCCGTTTTTGCGTTGGCAATAACCATACCTACAGTACCTACCCAGTATATTACTATATACAATGCATATCGTCCCAAAGAAACAATTAATCGGCTAATTTTGGCTTCGTAGAGCGTTATATCTTTGTCGCACGAAATACTAACAGTCCGGTAGTATCTATTAGGAGCTATTTTTTATATAAAATCTCTCTTTACAAAGGTCGATGTGTGCCATATTTATCGCCGGGTACTAAAAACTGCCTTCTTTTGGCAATTTTTTTTGTAGGAAATTATTCCCTTGCATTTTTGATGTATAACTTTTAATGTTTGCATTTCGTGACATGGAATACTTGAACAACAAAAATGATTGGAAAACTTTTAGAACTGATGCAGCTCCTAGATGTCTCTGTGCGATTGAATCAATGACCTACTTCGATGTACCGTGTTGTTACTCATAGCTCGTTTCGTTACTTTGGGCTTCCCTAAGGTTCTTGTCAAGGACTCCTGAATCGATTTAACACTGCTCCTGGGGTTTTACTTGTTACAAATTGTGGTAATCATTTCTAACATTTACTGCAAGTGGATGAACTTCATCTATTGTTCTATTTCTACCGTTAGGAGCGTTACTGAACAGGCACCTCAGGTCGTGGGTTCGATCCCCACCGGAATAATCATTTGTTTGAACGTTGATTTATGTTCTATATCTAGGACTTACATTTACAAAAAAATATACATAAGTATATGGAAGTATTATAATCAGCTATCTGGGTCTTATGGTCTATAGTCCATTCCTTTGCGCCATCTAGCAGTCAGTCCGAACAATCTAGTAATACACGGCTACTATACTTGAGTATTGTACCTCAGCAGTGTATCATCTATCCCTCAGTCTCAATTCGGCTACGATTTTATAAATAACTAGCTTTTGCCCGCGGCTTCGCTCGCGTTTAGAAGTATTATTATTAATTAGGCATAGTCTTTGCGGCTTTACTTTTGTTAAGCGTGTGCAAAAAATTGGAGGGTTGAATTTATGAAAATCCTATTGAAGCGGACGTCTTCATCATAGTAGCTCCAATCTTTAATTTCAGTTCAATTTGTCGAAAATCTAAGAAGATTTATACAAACTTTCATCCCTATTTTATCCCCTTAGGGGTGGAATTTATCAAAACCCTTTCTTAGGGGATTTGCCCGCGGCTTCGCTCGCGTTTAGAAGTATTATTATTAATTAGGCATAGTTTTTGCGGCTTTACTTTTGTTCAGCGTGTGCAAAAAATTGGAGGGTTGAATTTATGAAAATCCTATTGAAGCGGACGTCTTCATCATAGTAGCTCCAATCTTTAATTTCAGTTCAATTAGTCGAAAATCTAAGAAGATTTATACAAACTTTCATCCCTATTTTATCCCCTTAGGGGTGGAATTTATCAAAATCCTTTCTTAGGGGATGCCTAAGTCATAGTAGTTTTATGCATGCAAAGTCAGCCCGATCGGTTTAAAATTGACAAAATTTCATACAAACTTTCATCCCCTATTTCATCCCCTTGGGGGTGGAATCGATCAAAATCCTTTCTTAGCGGATGCCTACGTCATATCATCTACCTGCATGCAAAATTTCAGCCCGATCCGTCCAGTGGTTTGGGCTGTGCGTTGATAGATCACTATGTCAGTCAGTCAGTCAGTCAGTCAGTCACCTTTGAGTTATATATATTTAGAAGAAGAAGATAGAAGATAGATAGATAGAAGATAGATAGAAGATTTATAAAAACTTTCATCCCCTATTTTATCCCCTTAGGGGTGGAATTTATTAAAATCCTTAAGCCTACGTCATAGTAGCTTTATGCATGCAAAGTCAGCCCGATCGGTTTAAAATTGACAAAATTTCATACAAACTTTCATCCCCTATTTCATCCCTTTGGGGGTGGAATCGATCAAAATCCTTTCTTAGCGGATGCCTACGTCATATCATCTACCTGCATGCAAAATTTCAGCCCGATCCATCCAGTGGTTTGGGCTGTGCGTTGATAGATCACTATGTCAGTCAGTCAGTCAGTCAGTCAGTCACCTTTGAGTTATATATATTTAGATATATAGATATATTTAGATTAGAAAAATTAGAAAACTTAGATTTAGATTAGATTTATATTTAGATAGAAGATAGATATAAGATTTATACAAACATTCATCCCCTATTTTATCCCCTTAGGGGTGGAATTTATCAAAATCCTTAAGCCTACGTCATAGTAGCTTTATGCATGCAAAGTCAGCCCGATCGGTTTAAAATTGTCAAAATTTCATACAAACTTTCATCCCCTATTTCATCCCTTTGGGGGTGGAATCGATCAAAATCCTTTCTTAGCGGATGCCTACGTCATATCATCTACCTGCATGCAAAATTTCAGCCCGATCCGTCCAGTGGTTTGGGCTGTGCGTTGATAGATCACTATGTCAGTCAGTCAGTCAGTCAGTCAGTCACCTTTGAGTTATATATATTTTTTACAAAATCTTTAAGCCTACGTCATAGTAGCTTTATGCATGCAAAGTCAGCCCAATCGGTTTAAAATTGACAAAATTTCATACAAACTTTTATCCCCTATTTCATCCCCTTGGGGGTGGAATCGATCAAAATCCTTTCTTAGCGGATGCCTACGTCATATCATCTACCTGCATGCAAAATTTCAGCCCGATCCGTCCAGTGGTTTGGGCTGTGCGTTGATAGATCACTATGTCAGTCAGTCAGTCAGTCAGTCAGTCAGTCAGTCAGTCAGTCACCTTTGAGTTATATATATTTAGAAGATTAGAAAAATTAGATTTAGATTAGATTTATATTTAAATTTAGATAGAAGATAGATAGAAGAGTCCTCCTAGCACTATATTGTTTTGTGTGAAAGTTTTAAATAAATAAATAAATAAATAAATAAGATTTATAAAAACTTTCATCCCCTATTTTATCCCCTTAGGGGTGGAATTTATCAAAATCCTTAAGCCTACGTCATAGTAGCTTTATGCATGCAAAGTCAGCCCGATCGGTTTAAAATTGACAAAATTTCATACAAACTTTCATCCCCTATTTCATCCCCTTGGGGGTGGAATCGATCAAAATCCTTTCTTAGCGGATGCCTACGTCATATCATCTACCTGCATGCAAAATTTCAGCCCGATCCGTCCAGTGGTTTGGGCTGTGCGTTGATAGATCACTATGTCAGTCAGTCAGTCAGTCAGTCAGTCACCTTTGAGTTATATATATTTAGATTAGAAAAATTAGATTTAGATTAGATTTATATTTAAATTTAGATAGAAGATAGATAGAAGATTTATAAAAACTTTCATCCCCTATTTTATCCCCTTAGGGGTGGAATTTATCAAAATCCTTAAGCCTACGTCATAGTAGCTTTATGCATGCAAAGTCAGCCCGATCGGTTTAAAATTGTCAAAATTTCATACAAATTTTCATCCCCTATTTCATCCCCTTGGGGGTGGAATCGATCAAAATCCTTTCTTAGCGGATGCCTACGTCATATCATCTACCTGCATGCAAAATTTCAGCCCGATCCGTCCAGTGGTTTGGGCTGTGCGTTGATAGATCACTATGTCAGTCAGTCAGTCAGTCAGTCAGTCAGTCAGTCACCTTTGAGTTATATATATTTAGATGTGTGAAAGTTTTAAATAAATAAATAAATAAATAAATAAGATTTATAAAAACTTTCATCCCCTATTTTATCCCCTTAGGGGTGGAATTTATCAAAATCCTTAAGCCTACGTCATAGTAGCTTTATGCATGCAAAGTCAGCCCGATCGGTTTAAAATTGACAAAATTTCATACAAACTTTCATCCCCTATTTCATCCCCTTGGGGGTGGAATCGATCAAAATCCTTTCTTAGCGGATGCCTACGTCATATCATCTACCTGCATGCAAAATTTCAGCCCGATCCGTCCAGTGGTTTGGGCTGTGCGTTGATAGATCACTATGTCAGTCAGTCAGTCAGTCAGTCAGTCACCTTTGAGTTATATATATTTAGATATATATATTTAGATGTGTGAAAGTTTTAAATAAATAAATAAATAAATAAATAAGATTTATAAAAACTTTCATCCCCTATTTTATCCCCTTAGGGGTGGAATTTATCAAAATCCTTAAGCCTACGTCATAGTAGCTTTATGCATGCAAAGTCAGCCCGATCGGTTTAAAATTGACAAAATTTCATACAAACTTTCATCCCCTATTTCATCCCCTTGGGGGTGGAATCGATCAAAATCCTTTCTTAGCGGATGCCTACGTCATATCATCTACCTGCATGCAAAATTTCAGCCCGATCCGTCCAGTGGTTTGGGCTGTGCGTTGATAGATCACTATGTCAGTCAGTCAGTCAGTCAGTCAGTCACCTTTGAGTTATATATATTTAGATGTGCGCCATCTAGCGGTAAAGACACGAAGGCAAGGGCACATGTCGTAGCAATGCGCTACGAAATGGCTACGAGGTATGTAGCGCCGCGTAGGTGTATGATGTTGGTTTTAGTTATTATAAAGTCACATAGGTGGCGCTGCGTTTTTTTTACTCAATAAGTATTAATGAATACGATGTAGCTAGTATCCGAATCACAGAAAAGTTTTCTCTGTTCCGTGATCCGAACAGCCTCGATCACTCCTCGTAACAATAAACTTACTTACACGAACTAGAGATTAATCACAATCGAGATGATAAAACAAAGCCGTAACTGATATTTGGCTGTGCAATAGATGCTGGTTTGATTTCCGTAATGGCACAAAAAAAAAGCAATATATGCGGTTGAAAACTAAACAAGCTTGCATGAGCTGTATTTATTTGTTTAGTCTGGGAGATGTGACGAGACGTTTACCCTACTTGACAATTCCTAAATGGTTGGCAGTGCGACAAAACATACAATACTACTGTTCTTTTATCTGTGACAATACCTACCTCTTACATCTGATCTGAATGACTGTATTAGAGTGTCCTACTTAA
Organism: Plemyria rubiginata; assembly: GCA_963576535.1. Classification (NCBI taxonomy): domain Eukaryota; kingdom Metazoa; phylum Arthropoda; class Insecta; order Lepidoptera; family Geometridae; genus Plemyria; species Plemyria rubiginata. The sequence goes on along the minus strand of OY754917.1, from coordinate 6,355,752 downwards.
AAATTTATACTCTAGCTATAGCCCATTATTTACGTCTTTAAAAAATACGGCTTTTAAATATATGCTCTTAGACAAATAAACAATCATAATAAAACAACCAACACGCATTACATTTTTGTTTGGTCTCTTAGCACATGTATAGGTTACCAACGAAGGTACTTTATGTTAACCAACAGGTAGGTGCCAATGTCGGAAGCTGTGCAGAATGCCCTGGGGCAAGGTTGGTTGCTTTCACTATGACACTTTGACATTGCTTTTTCACTAGGTACCTAATATCAATCTGGCATGTTAAATAATAATAAAATATTTACTCATTTGAACGCAGTATATAAGCGCCGAATAAGATGGTAATTGTATCAGTCGGCCGAGTACGGTTTGAAGTGATCTTGTTCGTCAGAGAAAAGCACAGACCACGTAGTACGAATGAATACGCTGGTGGTGTTATTCGCCGTAGTGTCGGTGGCATGCGGCTCTGTGGTGCAGCTGGCGCAGCCCGCGCATCACCCTGCGCTGGTGCTGGACCCGCACGGCCGGCCGCTCGACACCGCCGAGGTGATCAGCGCCCGTAACCTGCACCTGCAGGCCAAGGCGCTCGAGCACGCACACGCGCCGCTCGCGCACTACGCCGCCGTGCACGCCTCTCCCCTGCTGGCGCACTCGCACTCCACCCTGCACCTGCTGAAGAAGCGCTCCCTGGGAGTGCTGGCATACGCCGCGCCCTCCGCCGTGTCCCACCAGTCTCGCGTGGACGTCGTCTCCAGCCCCGCAGTGGTGTTGCACGCAGTCGCCGTCGCCGCCGCGCCGCTGTTCGCCGCGGCACCCGCTGCCGTCTCGCACCAGTCCCGCGTCGACTACCGCTCCAGCCCCGCGCTCGTCAGCCATGCGTACGCCGCTCCCGTGCTCTCCCATGCCGCTCCCTTGTCTTACTCAGTTTTAGCTAGTCCTTACGCTCATTCCTCCTTGTCTCATGGGCATTACCTGAAGAAGCGCTCGCTGTCTACCATCCTGGGCTCCTGGACTCACGCAGTGCCAGCTGCTGTTTCCCACCAGTCCCGCGTCGATGTCCGTACCAGCCCCGCTGTCTACAGCCACGCGGTCGCCGCTCCCGTGGTGTCGCACGCCGTGTACGCCGCTCCCGCAGTGTACGCCGCTCCCTCCGCAGTCTCTCATCAGTCACGCGTAGACGTCATCTCGTCGGCTGCACACGTTGCACCCTTGGCCCACAGTGTCGCCTATACTTCCCCCATCGCACATTCAGCCTATGCGTCCATCTGGTGAAGCGAAATATCTGACGAACAACGAAAATTATTGTAGTTTCCGTTTTGATAGTTTTAAATAAATTATTGAAATGCATAGACAAATAAAATAACTTATACATATAAAACAATTCAATTTTCTTTTCTTACCATGAAATCACACATAAAAACCCTGCCTCTGATGCTCGTAGGTTGTATACAAATAGACCTGACTTATGGAAGATTACGAGGTCATTAGGTACTTAAAAGTTCAGTAAATTAGCCAGACGTCAATGGCGTGATACAATAATAAGATTCTTTTGAAAGTGATGAAGTGTAACCATCTCATCATCTTATGCCCCTGACCAAGTCTCCTTACTCTGAATTCAGGGCATACACAGTTTCATTGAAACAAAATAAAACAATCCGAGTACGAGTATGCACAGTACTTACATGCTTACATGATGTCTCAGGAAGTTCAGTCCATCCACCATCTTATTGTATATGACTACGAGCTACGAAGTTCCTCAGGGAAGCATCCTAGGCCACACTTTATTTCTTATCTATATTAATAGTCTTCGTGACATGAAGCTCCGTAACAGGGAAATCATAACTTTCGTGGACGACACGATACTTCTTTTCGCTGGTAACCGCTGGTAGCAGCGTCTTTGTCTTTAAAAATAATTTTGTAGTCTCTCCACTCTGGGATACCCAGAGTGGAGAGACTACAAAATTATTTTGAAAATTAAGTCATCTTTTGCGCAGTGGAAAAAATAAGAAAGTCGAATGCGAATGCGAACTCGCACTTTTACGCGTTTACAGACAGAGTTTCATAAGTTTTAGACTTTCGTCGAAACTATGACATAGAGTTTGTCCTAATGAACCAAGGTCCAAGACTTATTTTTGCGAGGAATGAGCCACACGAACTCACAGATTGACCTACGATTTGCCGCACAACTCACTATAAACATTGTGTGTGTTCTGTATGAAACATTTTTTTTTTTTTCGAAATATTTCCTATTTTTATTGTCTTACAGAGCTCGGCATACAGTGTTAGTATTTCCTCGGATGAATTGTTTTACGAGTAGATATAGAGAGCCGTTCCCATTTTTCGCAAAGAACATTTTTATAAAAAGGACTGAATCATGTTTTTCATTAAGAAATAAGAATAAACTCTTATTTATTATCATAATTATATTTTTTTTATTACATATTATAGGCAAAATGTTTGACCACAATCTCACCTGATGTTGAGTGATGATGCGGTCTACGAAGTGGCACGTTTACCTAGAAAATACCTGTTCACTCTTCTCTTGAAGGCATTCAAATTAGGTATAGGTATCTCTATCATGGGAGTTTCACTACGAGATAGAATCAGAAATGAGGAAACCTGTAGAAGAACCAAGGTAGCCGATATAGCTCTCAGAATCAGCAAGTTGAAGTGGCAATGGGCAGGTCATATAGCTCGAAGAACTGACAACCGCTGGGGAATAAAGGTTCTCGAACGGCGACCACGAACAGGAAAGCGAAGTGTAGGACGCCCTCCTACCCGATGGACTGACGACATTGTTAGGATCGCGGGTAGTCGGTGGATGGAAAGGGCTCAAAATCGTTCTTCCTGGAAACGGATAGGGGAGGCCTATGTCCAGCAGTGGACTTCTGTAGGCTGATGATGATCTCTATCATCGACATGAAAGAAGAAGTTCATGATTATCAGCCTAAAGAAGTCCACCGCTGGACAAAGGCATCCCCTAATACCTACATTTACAATTTACAAGACGAATGTTTTGATTTCTCTCTATCCACCAACTCTCACGTTACTCTCTATCGGTTTCGGAGTTGTGACTTTCCCTTATAGATTGATCTCGAGGAGACATCCTGTAAGCAAGTTTGTACTGTACCAGTCGCATACAATAAGATTGTTTAATTTGGTTTGAAAACTGTGTATGCCCTGAATTCAGAGTAAGGAGACTTGGTCAGGGGCATAAGATGATGAGATGGTTACACTTCATCACTTTCAAAAGAATCTTATTATTGTATCACGCCATTGACGTCTGGCTAATTTACTGAACTTTTAAGTACCTAATGACCTCGTAATCTTCCATAAGTCAGGTCTATTTGTATACAACCTACGAGCATCAGAGGCAGGGTTTTTATGTGTGATTTCATGGTAAGAAAAGAAAATTGAATTGTTTTATATGTATAAGTTATTTTATTTGTCTATGCATTTCAATAATTTATTTAAAACTATCAAAACGGAAACTACAATAATTTTCGTTGTTCGTTAGATATTTCGCTTCACCAGATGGACGCATAGGCTGAATGTGCGATGGGGGAAGTATAGGCGACACTGTGGGCCAAGGGTGCAACGTGTGCAGCCGACGAGATGACGTCTACGCGTGACTGATGAGAGACTGCGGAGGGAGCGGCGTACACTGCGGGAGCGGCGTACACGGCGTGCGACACCACGGGAGCGGCGACCGCGTGGCTGTAGACAGCGGGGCTGGTACGGACATCGACGCGGGACTGGTGGGAAACAGCAGCTGGCACTGCGTGAGTCCAGGAGCCCAGGATGGTAGACAGCGAGCGCTTCTTCAGGTAATGCCCATGAGACAAGGAGGAATGAGCGTAAGGACTAGCTAAAACTGAGTAAGACAAGGGAGCGGCATGGGAGAGCACGGGAGCGGCGTACGCATGGCTGACGAGGGCGGGGCTGGAGCGGTAGTCGACGCGGGACTGGTGCGAGACGGCAGCGGGTGCCGCGGCGAACAGCGGCGCGGCGGCGACGGCAACGGCGTGCGACACCACTGCGGGGCTGGAGACGACGTCCACGCGAGACTGGTGCGACACGGCGGAGGGCGCGGCGTACGCCAGCACTCCCAGGGAGCGCTTCTTCAGCAGGTGCAGGGCGGAGTGCGAGTGCGCCAGCAGGGGAGAGGCGTGCACGGCAGCGTAGTGCGCGAGCGGCGCGTGTGCGTGCTCGAGCGCCTTGGCCTGCAGGTGCAGGTTACGGGCGCTGATCACCTCGGCGGTGTCGAGCGGCCGGCCGTGCGGGTCCAGCACAAGCGCGGGGTGATGCGCGGGCTGCGCCAGCTGCACCACAGAGCCGCATGCCACCGACACTACGGCGAATAACACCACCAGCGTATTCATTCTTACTACGTGGTCTGTGCTTTTCTCTGACGAACAAGATCACTTCAAACCGTACTCGGCCGACTGATAAATTTGATTTGCTCTCTGCTATATTTATACAGACCGGATATAATAAGTATGTAAGGCAATTTTAAGTGGTACCTTAATATTATTATTATTAGAACAATGTTGGTTGTCATTAAAGAGTGGGTATGACCTCGACGTGTGCGTGGCGGTCATACGAAATAACTTCGTGGCCGGAGTATGTAGTGCGCAATAATGTCAGCAAAATCTACAGTGCTAAAGGTCTTTACTGGGTTTTATAAGTAATAATAATTTATATCCATTTTTATGATATACGTCGCATTCAGGTGTGATCTTGCGATGACCGTATTGATAGCGCTACTTCCTAATTATAATCATTGTAATTCTTACACATTTGAATTCATTTTTCAAATTTTATAAGCTATGTATAGAACAGAAATAGATTCAAAACGAATGCAAATATCGCTATTTTTATCAAGATATTTCACATCCCATATGTCTACATAGAAGTTCGTTGAAATTGTTGTCATTGGAAAAAAATATACTTTAATGAGCTAAAGTTTATCAAAGTAACTACAAACGTAAATATTTTTAGTCAATATAGACCGAGCTCGTAATCGTGTTCGGTTTATCAGCATTTTCTTATTTTTTTTTCTTTTTTGGGCCTCAGTTGCAAGGAAAGTGACGAACTTATCTCTATTTTATTAGATTCCTCCTTTCCAATAATAAATATCTCTTACGAATCCGCGAACTAAATCTTTTAAAAATGACCAAAAAAATTAAAAATGACAAAATGCGATTTTGCGAAGAACGTAGAAAGCCAGTGGATGTAGAGAGCTTGGCATCGTTCCTCTAGAAGTGGACTTCTTCAGGATGTTAGTGATGATGATAGTCGTCACAAAAACGTCACAAAAAGCGTAAGTATGCGCACGCGTCGCGTCGTTGAAAGGCGCGACGCGTTCGGTCAACCAGATTAGTGTTCAAGAGCACAAGAATTATTAGATTAATAATATGTAGCTACATTTAAGTTCCGTGTTCTTGGTTTACCTATTCGAAACATGCGATACAAAAACGTGCTAACATCATCATCACGATCAGCCTACAGAAGTCCACTGCTGACAATAGGGCTTCCCTATCCGCTTCCAGGAAGAACGATGCTTAGCCCTTTCCATACACCGACTAGATAAGATAAGATAAGAAAATTGTTTATTGCACATAAATAAAGTACATAAGGCGAACTTAATGCTAATTAGCCGACTACCCGCGATCCCAACAATATCGGCAGTCCATCGGGTAGGAGGGCGTCCCGCACTTCGCTTTCCTGTTCGTGGTCGCCATTCGAGAACCTTTATTCCCCAGCGGTTGTCAGTTCTTAGAGCTATATGCCCTGCCCATTGCCACTACAACATACATACATACTCCTATTTAATTAAAAGCTTCTTAGTTATTTGTTGATAAAATACCTACCCGTGCACTGCACATAATGTATTGTTTTGTAAACCAGCTTAGTGCGAGATATTTTTGATTATTTCATACATTACCTTTGGTGGTGGTTGTAACAGTTGGTTCATTTCCTATGTTTAATATTATAGACACAATACTATGTATGTACCTACCTATTGTGGTCTGAAATAAAAGTATTGAATTGAATTGAAGCTAACACAATTCCTGTAGTTTAGCTTAACGGATACAAGACAAGCAAGATAGAGTACATTTACTGAAATGTTAATGAACAGTGCGCCATATTTTTTTGCTTGGTGTACCCCACCTAGAATAGAAAAACAAACTGCGTTCTATTTTTCATTGCATACCTATCTCAAATTAATTCATAACTTACCTATATTTTTCCTTGATAAAAGGAAGTATCCATTAAAAGGCATATTCAAAATGTGTTTTGATAATTGAAGTACATAACATTAAAATAATAAGTCATTCAACATTAATATCCAACTAATATTATAAACGTGAAAGTTTGTAAGTATGTATGAATGGATGGATCAATGGATAGATGTTTGTTAGGTACTCAATAACGCCAGAACGGCTGAACGGATCTGGATGACATTAGGCACAGAGATAGGATATAGTCTGGAATAGCATCACAAAGGCTACTTTTAATCTTGTGGGAATACCGGGATTTAAACTACGCGGGTGAAACCACGGGGCGCAGCTAGTTTGCTATATAATTGATACCATAACCTACTAATAGATAAATGCGATGTTAGGATGTTTGTGGCTCAACCACGCTCTACTGCCTACAGAACCGAACAGGATGAAACAAAACGAATATAGTTCGTAATGTGTGTGTGTGTGTATGCATAAAAACCACTTTTTATTCCGCAAAACTATCGGGAACAGGAAAGAACGGATAACTGGGGATAGCAGTTGCCATCTATATGTAGTAGGTGCAAAGCAAGACGAACTGCAACATTTCTTATCACGATTTTACGTTGGTGTTGTTTTTATTTCAGCTGGCTGATGTAGAAGAGATCCTGCCATCTGGGTTTACTGCCGTCAACACGGAAGCCTCCTCTGAATTTAAATTCAAACCCTTTCCTTGGGTCAACAACCTCGAAAGCTAAAGCTAGATTACGTAGGTCACCTTTGACCTTGCACGGATCTCACAAGAAAATGCTAGGAACAAATTCGTACAGCTCTTCTGTAGGTGTTGATGTTAGGGTGTCTCTTTCTAGTCTGTTCTTTTATTTTACTAGTCTCTGAACTGACTCTTAAGTTAACTTTTAAGGCTACGAATAAATAGGTTTTAGGTACATTAAATTCAGACTATTCGTACTGATTGTGGCTTTTCGAGTTAAAGTTTCGCTTTACTGTAAAATTAACGTAATAAGGTCGTTGACTCTCCACAAAAACTGAAAAAATATAACAATATTCGTGATGTGTAGGCGTGTAGGCTCAGCGCAATTGGAACGCTCTAAATGAATTGGGGATAGCGAGCACTCGCGAGGTTTTCGGGAATAGCTACTATAACTGGCAAATACAAATATTCTAAGATTTAGACATTAGGGTTTTAAAATGCTTGATATCATTATCAGATATTCAGAATGTTTGATCACTATGGCGTTGACAACACCTAATGTACCTCGCAATTTTTCGAAAACCTTTGTTTGATTCCCAGCAGTGGTGGTCGAGCTGTAAAGGGCCTGCCCTGGCCTGCTTTAAATTCTGAGTTATTCTTGTAATATTGTAAATCCTTCGCAGGCTACAATGGCTACGTCCATTGCGTTTTCGGATATATAGTTTTGTACTAAGAAGAAGTGTACGTAGTATCTAAATTCCTTGGTTTTGTAAGAGATTTGCCGCGGTTTCTAAAAGCCGATCAACACTAATCGGCTGTCAAGTAACTTGCTCGGCTGTCAAGTAACTTGCTATCTATCTATCTATCTAATTTGAAGTAAAAGCCGAAATAGCAAGTGACTTGACAGCCGATTAGTGTTGATCGAGCTTTCAGAAACCGAGGGTGAGTTTTCTAATTGTATATGCAGGGAGTACCTACATACATACCTATTAATTATCCTTGCTGTCACTTAGTACCAAGCCAGGCAAATCTTTTTATGAAAACTATTTTTATTTACTCATACCACATGCCGAAAAGAAATATTCTAGTCACGACCGTTTACAACAGTTACCTTAAAAGTCTTAAATACTCCAAAAAAACTCTCAACGAGTTAGGTAACCACAAATCGTGATATATTTAGCTATTAACAGTCCAGAAAAGGATTTATTTGAAGTCGTTCCTGATGCAAGGCACAAAGACATTTCATCAGCTTACTTTGCGCAAGCCGATCTATTAGATAGCTTATCGTTTGCGCCGTAGTACTTGTGTTAGGAAATAATTAAAAATCTAATGTCGGTGCTAAGACATTGTTGTGTTCGATCTATTTAAAGGTCTGCTCTTGCTACATCACATGCTATGATAATTTAATTATTTATGCACTTCTACTACCACTTACTCAGTTTTAAGTTAGGTTTTAATCGAGTAACGAGGATTTTTATTCTCAAAAATTTGACATTATCAAATATCTTGACATCGATGATCATTTTATAAATGCAAGGCCTGTTAAAAAAGCTGGTAAATACATTCAGGTACCTACTTCAAAGTTCAATGCAATAATATCATCATCATAATTTCAGCCTGTTTACACCTACTGCTGAGTATAAGGCTCTTTCTGGTCCCTTCAACCATTCATTTCGAGCACTTGCCACAATGTCGATTGACCAACGGGCCGGGCGTGTGGTCTGCTTCTCTCTAGGTCTATAAGCATCCCTTGGCCACCATTCTGTTGGCGCCTTCGTCCATTTCCCGTCGTCCCTACTGCAGTAATAATATACTCAGGATATTTGTTTATTTGGACCTCAGTGGCGCAGCGGGCGAGAGTCCGCCTGCGACACAAGAGGTTGCGGTTTCGATTCCCGCCTCGGAACAAATTTGTGTACGATCTGCAGAAATTTGTTCCGTTGGTCTGGGTGTTTATGTATGATAAAAAATATCTATATATGTAAGTATATAATGTATTAAATATATCAGTCATATAGCATAACACAAGCTTTGAGTAGCTTACTTTGGGGCTAGATGATGCTGTGTGGATTGTCCAGCATTAATATTTATTTATTTATTTTTTATATCGCGCTTTAATTTTTATCGCACTACGGCATCTGGTTTTACTAGATCAAGGCAATCCACGGATATAGACAGGCGGTACTACAGGCTAAACCTTACAAGCACAGTCCCACAGTACTTGAGGTACCTACTCAATTGTTGACATAGCCTTGCTGCATTTATTTCAATCGCCGTTTATATTGCATAATAATATCTGCCTACTATTACGCATTTAAACATACTCGTAGAAGTTTTAGAAACATTGATCACAAAATTTTATTACAACTACGGTCATTAAATTTTCCTAATGATTAAAAAGAATTGAGTGCAAAAAATATTGTATTAATTATATTGTACACTATCGACTATTTGAACTGCTAAAGAAGTGGCTGGCTCGTTTTACCTTTCTTCTGCCAGTCAAAAAACTTCTGAATGTATGTATTAATTCAAATAAACAAAAATAATGTATTTCAGATCTTGATTGAATAATCTATGTTTGTAAGTGGGTGTAGGACGATGATTTCTATTTATTTTAATGACTCATTTGGGCCAAACTTTAGTTAAAATAACTGCAGTTAGTATTGTAGTAATCTATGAAATATAGTTACAGGCATAGAAAACGACAAAAGAATCCGGTATTACGCTTAACTTTGAACGTACGAAGTTAAACTGCAGTGCACTGTTTAACTTCGTACGTTCAAAGTATAGTAAAAGCAACTCCATGGAGTAGGTAAACACCTAATCATGGGAAAAAATTTGCTAGTTTGTTGTAGCAGTAGCACATAGTAATTTAAGTATCTGACGAGCTGTACCTATGTAATCATCCCTTTTAATTATCTTCCGGTGCCTGAACTCACAACTCACACAAACACACAACTCACAACTCACTTTACTTGACGGATAATGCAAACGAAATTTACTCTTGAGTTTGAAGTTGCAATGTAGGTTAACATTATGTTAATTTGTTAGATAGTTGTACAAGAATGCTATGGTAATTATAAATACTGGTTAATATTGTCGCTGACCAGCGACCTTGATATATGTTCCTGTTTGTTGACTGAGTCAATTTGAGAGAGACAAAGAGATTACTCGTGAGCGACTATTAGATAGATAACTCTTTATTGACTATCACAACAAAATAAAGATATACATTTAGCAATTTCTTCCAGGCTACCTTTCGATGGACATGAACATAAAAAGAGAGGGGGGGTGAGTCTGATAAGAGTTTATTTAAAGTATATACTTTATTTTTAAGTAGTTATAACCTATATAAACTTACTTACAATAAATACTCGTACATACACTACATAAACATTATACAGATAATGACTTTGCTTTCCTGATAATGACTTTGCCTTCCTGATATCGACAGGTAATGCGTTATTATAACTTTGTACTACTAAAACTCAAAAACGACTCGTCAGATCTGAATCAAATTCAAATGGTACCCTATGACTAGCACCAGCTTTCGATAAAAAAATGAATCATCATTATCGGTCAACTAGGTAAAAAGTTATGAGGTAACAAACAAATAAGCAGTCGAATTGAGAACCTACTTTTTTGACGACGGTAAAAAAAAGTTTTAATTTTTGAAGGTTTTTACTTATTTGTTTAGACTTATTTTGAAGAATTTCAACAAATATAACTATAATTATATTAATTGTTCTTGGTGCATACATACTTGGAATAAAAATAAGTATCAAATTCAATAGATGAATCAAATTCTTAATAAGCGCAGCAAACTCATGGTTTCATGAAAACTAAAAATGTCTTATGTCTATAGGAAACCCTTAATCGTATATTTATGAAACATGATATCAAAGTTTTACGTAATATTTCTATGAAACATTTCAAAAAATGTATGGTTTATGTCATAAATGAACTTTTAAGATGTGTCAAAGAAGGGCTTCCCGTATCCGTCAGATAATATTTCCATCTAAACTATACTCCATTAAAATGTGTTTTGCAAAAGAAAGTTTCACAAGAAAACTAAAGACCAAACAAATTCGCTAGCGTTTTCGTAAATTCTAGTAATAATAAAAAGCTGCCTCTCTATCAAAGAGAGTTCGGTGCCCTGACGTGGCTCACTGCCTTCATTTCTATGACATATCTTCCAGGGTGGTAACATAATTGAATACGTGGCTTCTATACACTCCAATATTTTATTGAAAAATGTCTTGTAATTTTGTGAATTTAAAGGTCAATCAGCCGCTTGGGTAGTCAAATGCCTTGCTATGTTGCTTGCAAGTTACCTGGTAAATGTGTATTTTTTTGTTGGTAGGTACTGAGGAGTAAACAAGGTAGATAGGTAGAAACTGATTGTGATTAGTATAATAAGTTTGTACTACCACAAGACTACCACTATTTAAACATATGGAAAGCGTATCAGTTAACAATCTGTATGTGTGTAACTACTGTGCTGTATGCGTGTAACTGTCTATCTGTGTAACTACGTTGTATGGGGCTTCTACGTCACAACCAACGGTGCCGGCCATTTGATACTTGATTACCTACACATGAACTATCAATTCAAGTTCATGAATGTACACACTATGTATAGGTGCTAAGTATTATACGTAAGGTGCAAGCTATTAACAAAAGTCCGACTAAAATGTTTTTGTTTGACGACCCCAGTGGCGCAGCGGGCGAGAGTCCGCCTGCGACGCAAGAGGTTGCGGGTTCGATTCCCGCCTCGGAACAAATTTGTGTACGATCTGCAGAAATGTGTTCCGTTGGTCTGGGTGTTGTCTATGTATGATAAAAAAAAACAATGACAGTGTAATAAATATATCATTTATCTGTACACGATACGTGTACAGATAAATGTACGTATATACCCCAAAGTAAGCTACTCAAAGCTTGTGTCATATGACACAAGCTTTGAGTAGCTTACTTGTCATATGACACAAGCTTTGTGTGTTGTGTGGATTGTCCAGCATTATTTATTTATTTTATCGACTTTATTATATATAATATGCTTTCTGTTCTTGATTGACTGTTACAATACTTACTTACTTATTATTTGATTGCGTAACAAATAGTCAGGTATGGGCTTACTAATTTATAGGCCTACGCCAATACATTTAAATTAGTACAAAATGTTCTGTACTGAAATAGCAAAAAATGAATTATCCCTAAATTCAATAATAACAATGGAAATGGGTGCGTTGACCCGAACCAGTAAGAAGCGACGCCATTAAAATGCCTTCTGTGAAATATGTCCGTTTTAAACTTAATTGCCAAACTCACTGATGTGTGTTTTATGACCACGAAATTATTGATACAATATAATTAGGTTAAATAATTTAAAAAATTCTAAACCTTTATGTAAAATTTCACAAGTCCTGTAATTTTACTTGGGTGTATTTTTATAGTCATGATGATTGTAGTGCAGCTACGAGTATGGTGGTTGTTTTAGTGGACGCGGCCGCGGAGCGACGGTACAAGGACAAGGATGGTGCTAGGTGGCGACTTGTCACACTTTGAAATATAATTGTGGTTAGGCTGTGTTTACTGAAGTGAACGGCCCTTATCAAAATGTTCAAGGTGAACTGGGAAGCAATAATTGATTCTGGGACCTATCCCTTTTGTATATAGAGTCGAATTTGGTTGAAGAATGAATGAATAATACACCGGTCGGGCAGCCTCTGGCGCGGCGCTCACGCTGCCCTGTGGTGCTTTTCTAACTATTACCGATAGCCAACGCCCTATTGCATATTTAGACAACGTCACAAAGCTATCTGGAATAGGTTCGCCTACGAAATTGATTTGGTATAAAAGCTAACACCAAAATAGCAAATGTATCAGTCGTTTTTCGATTAGAAAACAACACAGACCACAATGTTCAAGCTGGTGGTGTTGTCTTCCGTGCTCGCCCTGACGGCAGCCGCGCCGAGTGGACTGGGCCTGGGGCTCGGCTGGGGCGGCGCGCTGGCCGGCCACCTGGGAGCTCCCCTGGCGGCACCGCTCGCTGCGCCCTGGGGCGCTCCCTGGGCCGCTCCTCTCGCGCTCGGACACGGAGGGGTGGCTGCCGCACCCGCCATCGCCGCCTACAACTACAGAGGTCCCCTGTCCCTGGCTCCGGGTCAGCCCGCCAACATCCTGGCTAGCGACGGCAGGCCGCTGGACACCATCAACGTGAACTTTGACCGCGCCGCGCATCTGACCGCGAAGGCGCTGGACCCCGCCGGCGCATACGGCGCGCACCACCTCGGCAAGCGCTCTGCTCCCCTGCTGGGCGCGGCGTGGTCGCACACTGCGCGCATCGACCTGCCCGCCGCGCGCCTGATCGCTCCCGCTCCTCTGGCCGTCCCGGCTGTTCCTCTCGGCCTCCACGGCGGTTTCGGCTTCGGCCCGGTCGCGCCTTTGGGTTTGGGAGCCTGGGGTCATGCTGGCCAACTGGGACACTGGGGTGGCTGGTAAACATTGTAGGAAAATATTAGACTGTAACAAACACTATGCCTACCTACTATAGTTTTAATAAAGAGAGTTACCGATATATATATAGTGTTTCTTATTGAACTTAATCTACCACTTACCTCCACCCCCATTTACCTCCACCTTCATTTATCTCCACCTACATTTACCTCCATATAGGTTATTTTTTCAAGAGTAGTAGAGCTCTTTGTGAAGGGCTGGTCACGGGAAGTACTACCACCACGCCTAAGCTTTTTCTGCCGCCAAGCAGCAACACTGCGTTACGGTTTGAAGAGTGTGGTCGCCCTGGTGTAATTACAGGCACATGAGGCATACCTCAAGTTGATGGACGCAGGCAGGGCAGTGCATCGTAGGGCACGTTCCTATCGCAAGAGGCAATGCTTTGGTATGGGTGATGGTTACCACTTAACATCAGGTGGGCCATCAGCTTGTTCCCCAAGCTAGTTGGATTAAAAAAGACTGCAATTAATAAGTTTTATTTTGGACTGGACTATAATCAGAACTCACCAGCTAAAACGTTAAAAAAAGTTAGTACCTAAAAGCAACACTCTTAGACACACTCCCCCCCCCCAAATTTGTTTCTTGTAAGTTTAGTATAGGTTTGTTTAAAATATCTGCTGTTTATTTTTATTATTCGTGTGTCGCTTTGTTGTTATGTGTGTGCGTGTGTGTTGTCGTCATAAATAAAAACTTTTTCTTTCTTTCTTTCTTATTGACTTGAGAACAGTCGAGGAACAGCAGCCGTTGAACAGCCGTATATTAATTAGTAAAGATTGATAGTTCAATAATTCAAAAAGTATTAATATTATCAAGGAAAATGTATTCTCCATTTAAAAATACAAAAATTAGATTGACGGCCTAAACAGCCAGTTTCTGAAAGCTCAATCTAATCGATTATCGGATCCATCGACCTATCCGATCGGACCGGTCTCGATCGGTAATGGGATGTAAAGTTACTTCCTATTACATCAAATTAACGGCCGAATACTCAAACGCAACTCAGATTTAAGCACGTCTCATATGTGACGAGTTTTTGACGGAATTTCATTAAAAACTGTCAAAAAACCACGACTTGAGACGTCCTCAAATCTGAGTTGCATTTGAGTATTCGGCCGTAGATCTCTCTAATATCAAACCTAATCAGATGTCAAGTCACCTGCTATCCAGAGATAGGTTTTATGGAGCTTTTAGAAACCGGTCGTAAAAGTTATAACAGTGTATTATTCCTTTCGAAAAAAAGTGTAAGAAATAGCATCATCATCAAACGTATTCTACTGACTTGATAGATTAGGAACTCGGGATCGCAATACACAAACCCAACATACTACTACTATGGAAAAATTAATTAGCGATATTGATTTTGGGAATAAAACAATGACACCTAAACTCGATAATGTTAATTTATGCATATTTTTTTCGTTTATTACCTAAAATAAACCTTCGTGGATACCTACCTTGGCACTTGGTCGAGACAACTTACCTACTAAGACCAACATTACATCCAGCTTGTCCTGGTTGAGCTCATTCTTTCGTCATCAGCATGTAGGTAAGTTCGAAGGAAGTAAACCTGCTATTACGTGCCTCAAAAAAGATGGTGTGATATCCCCTTATTACCCGGTACGGTAAACCTGAAATACTTAGGTAACCACCATAAATACTTAATAGTAAATAGTTCAGTCTTTTGTGTTCTATAATTTTAAAATTCCGCGAACTTTTACATTAAGGCTCCGGTGACAGCGGCTCGCAATTTCGAGGTGCGATGGGCTATTATTTCATTTTATTTCATTTCGGGGAGGTTGTTTGAAGAAATAACTCTAAAGAAACACGCATAAATACTGTTCGAACATAAATAATACAATAATATTAGGGAAATGTGCTTGAGTCAGAAATCATTTTGGTATTAGGTAAATGTAAGACCAAACATACTAATACCAAAATGATTTCTGATTCGGGCATGTTTCCCTTATATTATTGTATTATTTGTGTTTGAACAGTATTTATGCGTGTTTCTTTAGAGTTATTTTTTCAAACAACCTCCCCGAAATGAAATAAAATGAAATAATAGCCAACCGCACCTCGAAATTGCGAGCCGCTATCACCGGACCCTTAAGTTCGAAATATAAACAATTTAACGTTACCTAATTACTTATTCACAGTAACGTCCGTTCCCTGCAGTATCCAATCACTGACATAAATTGATAAGTTTATAAGTTGACACTAGATGTTGTCCGGGTCACTAAAATTAAAGAAAAGACTTTTCAATGTTTAGTAGGGCAAAACAAGAGATAGATTTGTTATCGCCACGGCGCCAAAGCTCGGTTTTTAACAAAGAAACGCTGCAGCTTCGTAAACAAGTTACGTCACTGGCCACGTCACCCGCCCGGCGCGCCGCCTTTATAAGCAGATGGCGCGCACAGCAGTGGTCATTCGCTTGCCTGCGCTCAGACCGAACGGATATATAATTAGTCGTTTTATACTTACCTATGGAAAGTTTTATAATTGGTTATGTACTTACGCAGATTGTTTGACGTATTGATGTTATTGGTTATGGGTTTGGATTATTATACAAATGTGGAATTCGATGACGTGTTCTGATTAAGTGAGACTACCCTTCATGACTATCTAACCATGTATGCTCGTTCATCAGAAGTGTTAACTTGCTACGCCCACAAGATAAGATGCCGCCTTGTAAGCGCAAACGAAGATCGAGGTGGAAACCATCGACTAGCTCAGGTAGCTGCTCCAGTGCCAGTAGCAGTAGTGGCAATGATCGGAGGCGCAAAAACAGTAAGCTACATCGAAAACCGTGAGTTGTTGTTATGTTGTATTATCGTCAGTCATACCAGAATTTATGAAGCACTCATGGATAGGATGTTGATATGTGGATAAAACGTAGTAGAGAATATTTTCAACAAAACTTTTCTAGTGGTGCTTTCTGCAAATAGGTTTTTGGGTACAAGATATAATACCATATCAGTTATACATATTATAGTAGTGTCGATTGGCAATACGAATCATTGTTTGTTGAATTGTTGCTACAGAAACAGGAAATTTTAAAAGTTGTAACGATGTCTTTATCATATCCTCGGTAAAATATACCTACCCGCCGAAAAAAAAATACCCCAGTATAATAAATATGTAATATTCAAGACATTTTAAAGTCAGGTGAGGCCGAGACAAAGACATATTTTATGAGTACGATTTGTTGGAAAAAAGTATACCGTAGTACATAACACAAGTAGAATTCGGAAGATGTTGGGTAACAACAACAATGGTTGGTAGTAACAAACAAATGCGTATGGTACACGTTATTCGAGCTAATCGTAACGACTGTGTAGTATTTTTCTTTTTTGCTGTAGATAAAACTGTCGAAAGAATCGGTCAAAATTTTGGTTTCCCCATTTGAAGAAAACTGTTGTAAAATACATCAAACTGTATAAATTGCATTTAACATATTGATATTGAATATATTTTGCTTAAACGTGTTTATTTTATGTGGCAACAAAATACGGGTATGGGTACAATATTATATTCATTCGATTTATAGTGCTTACTACACTTAAGGAAATCACAATGCGCAGCCCTGTATCAAAGGGAAGGTCGCGGGTTCATCCCGCTCGGAGAATAACTTTTAGGACATTATAAATTCTTTGGATACAATAGTTTTTGCCGAGATGTCTGTGTGAAAAAGACAGAAATGGTATAATGTCAATGTGGTAAATTGTAAATGTCCCTAACTAAACAGGAAGTAAAAAAAAAAAGGAACAAAGGTTTAATGGTTTATAAATCTTTATTTTTCATACAGAATTACAATAATTCACTCACATGAGAACCAGTTTGAGAACAAAATTTTACGTACATTACAAGACATAAAAGTAAATCTAGTAAAAAAAACTTATAAGATGTGGGTAGGTGTGAATCTTGTTTAAAAGCTTATTTATAACGTTGGAGACTGGAACTTGGTGGTACTTAACATTCAAAGTCACCCTAACGATGACCAAAGTAAAAAACTAATGCCTCTCTACAAAGGTTCGTTTAAAATGAACAACATTTGGGATCACGATAGATACCTATCAAGTAGCTGGTATGTGAGTTATGATCTTCGAAACGATTTATTGAAATAGCAGACTTGGAAAATATGATAGCCTTCTGACTGAAATTAGACCGGATGTTATCGATAAGTTGTATTTAGATTCTGTTGTGGGATAACTGGTGTCTGTAGTGAATTGGCTTTGAACATGGATATGTTTCCGGTATTTAGACAATATTAGTTCATACTGACCGGCGATGGAACAGTTGTGGATAAGTCTGGGTACCGGTTATATAGATTCATGTCATTGTGTTCAGCTGTACAAAATGATTTTGTTTTGTTGAGGAGTCTTTTATCTGCTAACCGACGATGGAATAGCAGAGTGAAGGGCACTCAGCCAAATTAATTGAGGAGTCCCTCAGCTGCTGGTCGACGATGAGATAGCAGGGTGAGGGGCACTCATTCAAATTAGTCAATGAGAATGTTTTATGTCTGGTGGTGATATGCAACTAGGGTTGGCCAAAGGCATCGCCTAGGGAAAATCACCATTCATAAAATATTATTACAGTTTTGGATAAGTTAAGATTTCAGTAATATAACTTCATATCGTTTTGTACAGTTGAGGTTGAGGTTGAGGAGTCCTTCATCTGCTGGCCGGTGATGGAATAGCAGGGTGAGGGGCACTCAGCCAAATGAATTGAGGAGTCTTTCATCTGCTGGCCGTTGATGGAATAGCAGAATGAAAGGCCCTCAGCTAAATTAATCAATGGTGATGTGTGATGTTTTATGTTTTGTGGTGATAATGCAACTAGGGTTGGCCAAAGGCATCACCTAGGGAAAATCACAATTGATAAAATATTATTTCATACTGGCCGCCGATGGAACAATTTTTAGATAAGTTCAGATGTCAGTAAACTAAATTCATGTTAATTTGTACATTTCAGGTTTCAATCTTTCAACTGTCGGCTGTTGATGGAATGGCAGCGTGAAGGGCACTCAGCTAGATTAATCAATGATGTCTAATGCTACTACTTCAAACATTATAAGTGCCGCTGATAGGTTAACTTTTGGCTAAGTTTCATTGAACACTATGTGGGGACTAATATAAAGAAAATGTACAAACTGTAACCTAGCACTGTGAAAGGGAATTTAACTGGTTAATGTTTTCAGTTTTCGCATCAGACTATGACGCTATCCAGGGACGGATGCGTGCGCAGGATGGCCGGATGTTATCGCCACGGCGCCAAAGCTCGGTTTTTAACAAAGAAACGCTGCAGCTTCGTAAACAAGTTACGTCACTGGCCACGTCACCCGCCCGGCGCGCCGCCTTTATAAGCAGATGGCGCGCACAGCAGTGGTCATTCGCTTGCCTGCGCTCAGACCGAACGGATATATAATTAGTCGTTTTATACTTACCTATGGAAAGTTTTATAATTGGTTATGTACTTACGCAGATTGTTTGACGTATTGATGTTATTGGTTATGGGTTTGGATTATTATACAAATGTGGAATTCGATGACGTGTTCTGATTAAGTGAGACTACCCTTCATGACTATCTAACCATGTATGCTCTTTCAGATTGAATATTGGTGCCAATTTTGTTGTTAAATTTTCCCAAGTATTCAAATTCCTTGAATTTTCATAACTTAACCTAATTTGACAGCACTAAAAACATTGCCATCCTTTTCTAAAAGACCGAAACAACAAGGACGGCTATAATTTCAGAGCTGTCAGATTAGGTTAGTTTAGGATAAAGCGACAACAGAATCATAACGAAGTTCCTCGGAAACATTTATGACAGAATTTTTGTACGTTTTATTTCAAAACAATTTATGTATGTACCTACTCACATAATTAAAAGAAGTAAGTTTTACCATAAAATAACCAGATAGAAAATACTCTTTATACTACACCTGCTTGGAAAGTACCTTGATACTTTATGAAATTTACGGTAGAAAGTACGTCATTGCATATCGAACAAATATGCGGGGAGAAAACGCATCTGAGCGGGAGAGAAAAGTGTATGAAAATCCATTTCTTACGTGGTTTTTCTTTTTTAATTTTGGGTAAGACTATGGCCGGTAACCTAAATATCAAAAGTCAAAAAGTTTTTACAGTGAGTTTTTATCTCCAAGTTCGCAAAATGACACTGGCCACTAGCTGTGTGTTGGATGGTGTCGGGCTGGCAGTGCGACCCTGCGGCGGCAGGATAAACAATTTGAAAAAAGAACATGTGAAAATTGTAGACGCCATTGGCGCCATTTTCAATTTGTGTGTTGTTTGAGGATTCAGTTTTAGTTTTTTATTTTCCTCGTAGGTGTAGTATAAAGCACTATGTATCACTCGAGAGAAAGTGCGATTCCCGATCTCGGGTGTTTTAAAGCCCTCGCCTACGGCTCGGGCTTCAAACGACACCCTCGACGGTAATCGGTCACTTTATCCTCTCGGTGAACAATGTACTATTCCGGGCTTAAATCGACGTTCAAGTTTTTGTTTTTTTTAGCGAGTTTTCGTTGCATTTATTGTATTTATTGCTATATTTTTTTATCTGACTTCAAAACAAGAACTTTATCAATTCGTTATCTTTTGATTAAAGTTCGTTTGGGTTTAAAAGCCAGATTGGACATAGTAATAGCTCATAAAAAAATAATAATCTAATAATAGTAGTTTATGAAACTGTTGCATAATGAGGGGTATTAAAACTCGAGGGGGTGTTTAAAAACCGAACCGTAGGCTTATGGTAAAAAAAATATTTATCTACTCTCATGTCATAAAATTCGAATTATAAACGTCAAAACGAATTCATATTGATATACTTTATAAACGCAATACCGTAACCAAATTAAAAAATTACATTATGATACAGCTCCCCATACAAAGATAGTTGTATAAAATAACTTTATGGCATCAAGTACTATTGCTACAATGCAATGTAGTTTACCTCGATAAAAAATAATGTTATTCAAGTAAAGTGAAGTTTCTAGCTTATTTCCTACAAAAGTAGGTTATTTTATATAGCAGGTTGAGATGTTGATATTGTTAGATAAGTAATTGAAATGTAGGCTTTTCATGGTCATCAAGACGATGCATTTCTACGATACACTTCAAGATGCAAGTATAAAAGGTTGCTGCAATCTTAGAAGTGCATCAGTCGTCGAGTTACGAACACAGACCACTTACACAATGATTAAGCTGGTGGTGTTGTCTTGCGTGGTGGCCGCGGCCTCTGCCGTAGGGCTATGGGGCGTAGCTCCCTACCCGTACGCCGCTCCGCTTCTGGGGAGCAACTACAGGGGACCGCTGTCGCTGGCTCCAGGTCAGCCCGCTAACGTGCTGGGATGGGACGGCAGGCCCTTGGACACTCTGGATGTGAACTTGGATAGATCGGCGCACCTCGTCGCCAAGGCTTACAGCGGAGCCCATATTCTGAAGAAGCGCTCAGTGACCCCCCTAATTGCACCCATCGGTGGACCCGTCGCTGTGGCTCCGGCGCCGCTGATTGCCCCCGCCGTGCCCTACGGCCACATCTCCCCCTACTACGCTCCCTACACATCCTTGGCCCACCTTTCCCCTTATGCCCGCTGGGCAGGACCCCTCTCCCACTGGTAAATATCCCATTTGATCCTCATTCGAATATTGGACATAATGTAAATAAACAAAGATGAGTTACATTTTATGTTTTTTCTTTTCTCCAAATAAGTGTGAGACCCTACGTATTTTTAATAATATTTTGATCATGTGAGCAAAGCGAACTCACGGGAAAACTTGGGGAACTTGACATATCTATATATGTATGTTTGTCTGACCATAACTTTCGAATACTTGATCGGATCTGCTTAAAACTCCGTGATATTAGGAAGGAGCAAATAAAATATTAGGTGCATAATTATCAAGTGAATTACTATTTACTATACATATAGTTTTTGAGATACAATTATAAAATAAAATCCGAAAACCAACCGTCGTGATCGAAAACGAAAATGTCACGGAGAACTACGAAGTCAATCAGACTCGAAGAGATAGCTCTTCGAGTTTTCAAGTTTTTTTACTGGTCGGGAGTTACTTTGATTTTCTTACTACTTATCATTGATTTGGAACATGCAGATGGCCCACCTGATGAGTACTATGGTAACCATCACCTATAATCATTGACTCGTAAGTCATGTACGATAGGAACATGATTTTTGTAAGCCTTATAATGTGTTGTATATGAGTGAGATTATGAGTTGCAGTATGGGTTTTTTTTACGATTGCTCTAGACATATCTATATAGTATTAAATAATTAGACCATATGTTTTGCAGATATCCCTTTGTAGATCTATGTCTCATGGAGGTTTAGTCAGAGAATAATAAAATATACACTTTAACTACTTTATTTACAAAGTATTATACAAGGATGTTGGAAGTTGTGCATGGCGTCTGTGAGGTTCAGATATTCACCATTGAGTGAACACAGGTGCTCCGTAGTGGGCGACGGGTGCGATAGGGGAGATACGCGCGATCGGCACAGCGGGAGTGATCAGCGGCGTGTGAGTGTAGGCGAGGCGGCTGCCGAACACCGGAGCGATCAGAGGTGCGGAACGCTTCTTCAGGATATGGAAGCTGTTGTCAAGAGCCTTGGCAGTTAGATGAGCAGAGCGGTCCAAGTTCACTTCAAGGGTATCCAAAGGCCTGCCGTCTGAGCCAAGGATGTTGGCGGGCTGACCAGGAGCGAGCGACAGAGGCCCTCTGTAGTTGTAAGGCTGGATCAGGGGAGCACTGTACACGATGGGGGAGTAAGGTGCGATCAGAGCAGCGGAGCGTTTCTTCAGCAGATGTAAGCCACCGTTAGCGAAAGCCTTGGCGGTGAGGTGAGCAGAGCGGTCCAAGTTCACATCCAACGTATCCAGGGGCCTGCCGTCCGAGCCGAGGACGTTGGCGGGCTGGCCGGGAGCCAGGGAGAATGGTCCTCGGTAGTTGTACGGCGCTAGTCCGAACGGAGCGCTGTAAGCCAGAGGCGCAAAGGGTGCGTACAACCCAGAGGCCGAAACCGCGGCCAGCACGCAAGACAACACCACCAGCTTCATCATTGTGTAGTGGTCTGTGTTGATATCTCGACTCGACGACGACTGATGCACTCCAACAATTGGGATTCGCTTTTATACTTGCAGTGAAATATTATTAAAGCTGTCATCGCCGGAACATATCGTTGACATTGAAAGGACTACTTTTAAGAAAATAAAGTCAACTTTACTGGATCGGTTTTTGTCGTATTCTTTGTGCACTTTTAATTAAGTAAGTTGTAGGTGAATTTATTACTTAAACAACTCATGCCAAGTTCAGACATTGTTTATGTGTACTTCGACACAATCGCAAATTGTATGTCTGTTTATTACCATATATTGTCCCTAAGCTGATTTTTTTGATTAAGATATAAACGTAAATAAATGATGTGTGACAGTTTCTTTGGAGAATACATCGGAAAAGAAGTTTATAGCTTACAAAACATTCACACTTTGTATTTTCTGGATCTTATTTCGAGATGGTCGGGATTTCTGCCTTTCTAAAACAGAAACTTCAGCTTCACGACTTATCCCCAGAGATGGTATCTCTAATACTGTAGCATATATACATATAAGTACCGACTCAAGATTCTTCGAGAATGTCTAATGGGGTGTTGCAGAGGTACATCCAAATATTACATTAGACTAGCTATGGTGGTATGGTACATACCCACATTTTGCAATGTTGCAAGTCCATCGCTGCTTTTTAAAATAGTAACTGGTTTCCTTATATTTCCTTCATGTTTGAGAGCACTGCGCACATAATTTATTCAGACATGAAAATCCATTATTTCATGACCGGATCCCACGACCATACTATCACAAGGTTGGACATTTCCCACTAGACCACCGCTGCTCTTTACCGGTTGCATTGTTGTATGCAATAAATAAATGTTTTTTTATTGTATTGTACTGTATTGAACTTTCAAGAATCTCAATTAGGTTATTTAAATCACTTTACCCGTATTGACACGCCTGTCTCACATACATTTCGAAATAATAGCAGAAAAAACGCAAAAAAATACTACGAAAATCATTTAATATCACGCCGAATTGAAGATGTCCTCCTTGAACGTACTCTACTTGAAGACTCTCTCAGCCAGTATTGATTTAGCAAAGTATTTATGATTTTAATAAGTACTTCAGAAACTTTATAAATACAGAAACCAGCATAGCTACCAACTCTCAAATTTGTTACCACTGTAATGTTATTAATTACTGATCGTGAATTGGAACCGAGCAAGCAACCAAAATAGAGAGTAAAAGCCTTTGTATCAGATTTCTCATAATTATTAAAAACAGGTGTTCTTGAATTTATTTCCCACACTTAATTTTACACCTTGTTTTTGGATAGTAACAAAATCATTAGGTTTGAAGGACGTGGAGACAGGTTTGTGGTTGGTTTATATAAGGTATATCAGAGTTTTTTTGTATATTGTGCTTCGGTTTTATTCAATTCTTCTAGAACAGAGCCGAAATATACAACACAGAATCCCTTTATTCAATTACTGAGTAATAAGAGTATGCCTAAAAAAATATGAAATGCCTTTCTTCAATAGCTGAGTAATTGATGAACTGACAAGTAGAGGCTTCTGGGCGACCTCGACTATTGTAAATACCAGCTTCCTGGACAGCCTCCTTGCACCGGTTTCAGAAACAAGATCGCCCTTTTATCCAGTGATTACTTTCTATAAATACGACACTGAACTTTTGTTTAGCATCAGTCGTTCATCCGAACAACACAGACCACAATGTTTAAGCTGGTGGTGTTGTCCTTCCTCGCAGCGGCGGTGGCCGAGCCCGGCGGCCTATTCTACTCTTCTCCTTTGGCGTACTCTACGTTTGTGGCGCCAGCAACGACCACCATTACGAAGTCGGCCAGCAGTGTCGTCCATCCTTCGCCGCTGTACTCCGCCTATGCCACTCCCTTGGTTTACAGCCACTTCATCAAGAAACGGTCTCCGCAGTACTACCCATACTATGCCCCCAGTGGCCTAGTTAGCGCACCTCTCACCACGAGATTTATCTCGTCACCCGTCGTGCACGGCCCCGTGTTATCTACTTACGCTGCTGCATCTCTACCTTTGGCAGCTACCACACATTTCATCAAGAAGCGTTCTGCCCCTCTGCTATCCACCGGTGCAATCATCGCTCCTACCACATACGCGTCGGCTCCATACCTGACTTCAACGTACGCTGCCACCTCTCCTATTTACTCATCTCCGTTCTATTCCACTCATGTTGCTTATTCTACCCCTATCACCCACTTCATCAAGAAGCGTTCCGCACAATTCCTGACCCCTTACTTAGCCCCCACATCCTACACCCATCAGTCCAGAATAGACTTGATCAACCATCCGTCTCCAATTCTGAAGATAGCTTCCTACCACGCTCCTCTGAATTTTCCTGTGCTAGTATAAACTAGAGAAATTGCTGTGAAATATTATCAATTGAAACTTACTTTGAAATCAGTTTATTTGCATGCAAATATTAGGTAAATATAACAACATCTATAACTTACGATTTGAATAAAAACTGCGATAAACAATTTTATGTGTTATTATTTAATTCACATATTAATTACTCCTTATATGTAGAATTTAAGTGAGAGTTTTTTTTTATGGATCCTGTCCGAACATGGTCCGAACAAACATCTTGAGTTTAAGGATATAGGTAAAAAATATCTAAGTCAGACCATAGTCAAGTCAGCCGTCAACTGTTTTGAAAAAAAAAATGGTGGCGGTTTTTCTCAAAACCATTCGAAATATTTTCGATTAAATCACGATATCACTTAATACACTTTCATTCCAAACGCTTACACTTTGTGCTAAGATCTCAAATAATGTCGGTTAAAATACCATCGAAATTACACAACACAAATCAATACAACACTAGAAAAACAAATAAAATGAAAATGCCACGTTGCTTCGCAAAATGTAAGAAAACTAATCTTTTTCATTCGAGGGATTATTCTTTGACTATGACACCATCTTCGTCTTTATTTATTTGGCCTTTCGGTCTATCATAATACTTGTCGGACTCAATGTCTATCCTAATACGACTTGTCAGTCACTCTTTGCTTTTTACTCGTATGTCGCCATCGATTGTTTCAACCATAACTTCATCCAGTTTTTCACGCGCTAAAGCTTCTTCTTGTGCTTCCTTTATCGAGATCGGATGTTCTAGCGCTCTTGCCAACGGGAGATTGTGGAAAAATGTAAGAGCCACGGGAGTAAAATAATGTTCCGTTCGCACTAAAGGCGAATCCTTTATAAAAGATTCACTTTCTTGCAAAGCCGGATACACGGCTATTGGACTGTAAACCAACGGCGCTGAAATAAATCCGGGGGTGTGTCTTATATCAATTCGCGATTGATGAGACACTGCACTCGGAGCGGCGAAGATGAACGGAGCGAGTTGACCTTGCGTCGTACACAGCACACACACGAGAAAAAATATTCTAATCATCGTGTACGGACGAACTGTGACGTATGCCGACGCAGGCAGATGAGACGTAGCTTATAAAGTGAGGTAACGGTTGTTGGTTGCGCGGACGCAATAGGTTCAAGTTCTCGTTCACCGTTAACGGACGGGTTGTTGCGTCACTGGTCTCGGCTCAGGGGCACTGGCCGGATTGAGATGCACACATGCAATGGAACGTCATTCATTAATTAAAATTTTGTAATTGATCTTCTTGCGACGATTTATTGCTTACGATATACGTGCTTACGTAGGCATGTCTAATAAAGATTTTAGCATTCTTGCATAAAATATGAAACTAGCGACTTCCTTATTAAATACTGAATTGATCTGTTTCATTATTATACCTACTATGGTATACTTACTTTGATCTATTCTGTACAAAAATCAATCTATTTGTAAACGTGCAGCAAAAAATAGTGAATTTCCTAGTTTTTGTCAATACGTTCACAGGCCTCAATGGCAATTTTATTATTAGATCCTGTCGCTTTGATTCAGCGTTCATAGTATAAGAAGGTGCTGCCTCATGTATTTGGTATCAGTCAGCTTGGAAAGTTCAATATGTTTCGTGCCGTGTTATTGTTTGCTTGCCTGGTGGCTTGCAGTGCTCATGCAGTGCTACCCTTGACGCATGCTGTCGTGGCTCCGGTACCTTATCCTCACGGAGGCCTAGGTCTCGGCGGATACGCTGGGCATGGTCTTACCGGCCATGGATACTCTGGCGTAGACCATGTTGGATACGTCGGTCAAGGGCCCGTCGGACATGGGTACGCTAGCCTCGGGCTTCTCGGACATGGACATAGTGCTCACCATATCTTGAAGCGTTCTCCACATTATGTTCCTGTTGGTCACTTGGGTGGTATTGAACACGGAGTCCACGGAGCTTACCCTGGCTATCTTAGTGGAGTGGGACACTTGGGAGCAGTTGGTCACCTTGGCGCTAGCCATGTGGCTCCAATTGCACCGGTCGCCGTTTCTCACCAATCACGTATAGATGTTCGTGCGTCGCCTGCTCTAGTCGCACAAGTTCTACCTGTCGTGGCTCCAGTAGCAGGACGTCTCATCCACGCTGCACCAATACATCACACTGCTTCGGCACCTCTGCATTATGGAGGTGCTCATTATGAATCTGCTCATTCCCACTTGGGACATTACTAGTTTAAAAAAATCAAGTTTAAAACGAAGTTGTATCTTAGTTTTGTAGTGATGGCAATCAAATTTATAATACTAACTGAAGTTACCTACCTCCTGTGTTTTTTTTGTGTTCGTATTCTATTATAATCATGATTATAATATCTTAATAGTTAATGAGCGTTATGGGACTCAATCTCAATCTAAGCAAGGAATCAGCAAAATGCGTCTGTAAAAAACTATAATCCGTGCTCAGCACATGCAGCTGTGATATTTCAACTTTTACACAAGAATTACTAGAGTTTCTTATATTTATAACTTTGTTTTTTATTTAGTTGTTTAGCCCTCAGATTTAGGCCGGGCACTTGCCCATGCGGTCGAGACTAAAAAAACACATAACAATGACCCTATTTTTACACGGGATTTTTTTTTACTTTAAAAAATGGCAAACAAATACATGGATGATCGAGTTTTGCTCGGTTGCGTGATGGCGCTATCTAGAGAAGTAGTTTAAAAATAATAGTATTAATATACTATAGTGCTATAGTATTATTACTTATAGGTACATAGGTACCTATAAGTAAAAAGTGTAGTGTGTGTGTGTGTGTAGTGGGTTATAAGGGAATTTTAATAATAACCTAAAATTAACTACCTAAGGTAGGTAATTACTTTGAAAAGGGCTACCTTCAATAGGTAACATATTAATAGTTTGGCATAAAAACTGGATAATGCCATTCTCAAACATTGGGTTAACCTGTTAAGGCGTTGACAACACCTAAAATTTCTCTCGCTCGCATGATTCGACATTTTGAAAGAAATAAAATCACAAATTTTGAAAATTCGCAAACAACTATTTTGTGTGCAATCACATTGCGCATAGTTTTTTGTAAAAAAAATATTTTGGTTGATGCATGTTTTCCTATTCAAAAGTTTGCTTGAGTACGAAAACTAGAAAAACAAACTTTTAAGTACGAAAACTTGTATCGATCAAAATGATTTTTTTACTAAACTGTGCGCAATGTAATTGCACACAAAATGGTTGTTTGCGATTTTTCAAAAATGGCTTGAGTGATTTTATATCTTTAAACAAGTAAAACGTGCGAGCGAGAGCCACATTAGCTCTTGTCTTCGTCTTAATTGGTTTTATGGTTATATAGGTACTAATGTTCTATGGATTATTTATTTGTACCTAGGTTTAGCTTTTTTATGTTTTGTTTCCTATAGGTTTTATGTCTGAACGGATGATTTTTAAATCTATGAAGACATGTTTCTAAAATGTAGAAGTTAAAGTTTGTGTGACAATAGTTTCACACAAAGACCGCCGAAGTCTACGAGTGTTTAAAGTAAAAAAACCTAATAGTAAACAAAAATAGAAACAGTGATAAAAAATAACATTCAACATAACATTCAATTGGTTTATTGCAGAACAATTATTTTATGATCAGATATAGAGCTACACATTAGGCAATGGCTATGTTTACCAGGGGTGAACGCTAAGAGCTTTAGGGACTACACCATGGTAGGCCAGGGATGAATACGGGGATACAAGGGGAGAAGAGTACGAAGTGACTACGGGAGTGGAGTAGGCGGAGACAAGAGGGGAGGAGTAGGCAGAGACTACTGGCGTGGAGTAAGCAGACACGACGGGAGCAGGGTAGCTGGAGTAGGCGACGGGCACGACGGCAGAGCTGTAGGCCAGGGGAGCCGAGCGCTTCTTGAGGTGGTGCAGAGACAGAGCCTTGGCCTGGTAGTGAGCGGCGCGTGCAGCGACCACCTCAGGGGTATCCAGCGGCACTCCACGGTAGGCATCGAGTACTACGGCAGGTGAGTGCGGTGACTGTGACAAGGCGGGGTAGCCAGGGTACAGGAGCCCCGCACTGTAAACTGAGGGCGCGAAGTACGGCGAACCATGCACCACGCTACTGCTGTACTGCGACTGCGAGCTCACGGCAGGAACCACGCCGGCGTACGTCAGACCCACGCCGGGGCTGGCCGCAACCATGCCTACTACACCGAGCAACACCACCAGCTTGTACATTGTGGTCTGTGTTATGTTCTTGTCGGGACGAGAAGTGAAGATCGACTGATGCCTGGCAAACAGACATGGATGTTTTTATACTCTCCTGAGAACAAGTAATTATTGCCGAAACTAATGCTAATAAACGACCTTCAGAGACCGTATGTTCGCTGCTGGTGGTAGGGATCGTTGAAAATGTATTATTGTTTATAACTAGCTATGTACCTGCTGAACTTTTTTGGCACGGAAGCTTTCGTGATCAAATCAGATCGATTAAATAAAATATGTTACAAAATATTGAGTACCTTTAGCTCATTCACGTTTTGTTAACACCTACTATTTTTATTTTCATTGTAGAACTAATAATTAGTTATCTTTAATCAGTGGAGTGGAGTCCTGGTGACCTGGGCCCGTACCACCATCTCTTGAAGCATTCTTATTTCAATATTACTTTTCTGCCAATGTCTTTTATCAACTGCATAGAGTCTACTTTATGATCAAAAAGTAAAGTAATATTGAAATAAGAATGCTTCAAGAGACGGTGGTACGGGCCCTGTATCACAGGTTTTCTATATATTACTTCAGGCACCAGTCTCTCGCAGCTCAGGTTTCTAACTTGTTGGTCTTGTGAGACTGTTAGTTTGTTAATGCTTATGTTGAGAGAAAAATTAATAATTATGTAGTTGGAAAGAGAAATGAGGCCTATTAGCACAGGCAGTGTATCTGAGAGTAATTAGTCAGAGTTCGAATATTACATTTGGTACATACCCACATTTTGCAGCAGTTGGTATCCCATACGAAAAGGGTTGCAAGCCCATTGCCGCTGCTAGAATACTACCTTGTCTGCCACCACCTCTACTACCTATTCCGATCATTTATTATCCACAAAAATCTGTAAATAATTATCCTAATCGCTTTGCTTCTCTCTTCTAACCTAAGCTTAACTTATCCATGTTTTAAGGGCACCAAATGGCATCTCTGTGTTATAAAAATATGGAGATAGTAGAGTAAATCAGGAGCAATTTGGCGACCTCTGTGGCGCAGCGGGCGAGAGCCTGTCTGCGACGCAAGAGGTTGCGGGTTCGATTCCCGCCGTGGAACAAATTTGTGTACGATCTGCAGAAATTTGTTCCGATGGTCTGGGTGTTTTCTATGTATAATAAAAAATATCTATCTATGTAAGTATATAATGTATTAAGTGTATCAGTTATCTAGTACCCATAACACAAGCTTTGAATAGCTTACTTTGGGGCTAGATAGTGCTGTGTGGATTGTCCAGCATTATTTATTTATTTTATTTATTTTTTAATTTATTTTCAATTAGCTCTAAAAAATCCTGAGTGCAGCGACGGATTCAAAGTTTTCGTCACTCAAGCAAGTTCACTCAAGTGTTGTTCACGAGGTGGACACTTTGTTTTAGAGATTATTGCCACTTATGAATAAGATTAGCACTTTTATTTGATAGCGTTTTATCAGTACTTGTTTAATTGTAATTGTAAAACTTAATATAATTTTGTGCATAAATTTAGGGGGAGCGCAGAGCAATTGTCAATTGTCAATTGTCGATAGACAATTAATAAACACTGAACTAACAAACTAGTCTAGTCACTAGACTTCTAGTTTAGGCTTCAATAAAAAAAAGTGAAATGAGTTTTTAAACTTTTTAATAAACCATTAAAGGCTATGATCAAAGGTACCGGCAGGTACCTTTAGTTACTTGTGTTACTTCCATGCTTGTTTCCACAGCTACATTATGGTTCTTATGTACCCAATGTTTTCTGTTTTTTATTTGTAAAATGTCTTAATACCTGCGTATCTACCTGCAGCCAAAGAACACACAGGTTTATATAAAAATTAGGCTTTGGCTGTAGGTAGATACGTAGGTACCTTCAGCCATAGCCTAACTTTTATGTAATGCATGGATTAATTTATTTCATAGAGGATGAAATAAATTAATCTATGAAAGTCCTACACTTCATCCATTCCTTTTTTCTGTTTTTCATTGTAGTAAATGCAAAGTGAATATGATATTGTATTAATTTGACGACCTCAATGGCGCAGCGGGCGAGAGTCCGCCTGCGACGCAAGAGGTTGCGGGTTCGATTCCCGCCTCGGAACAAATTTGTGTACGATCTGCAGAAATTTGTTCCGTTGGTCTGGGTGTTTTCTATGTATAATAAAAAATATCTATCTAAGTATTAAATATATCAGTCATCTAGTACCCATAACACAAGCTTTGAGTAGCCTACTTTGGGGCTAGATGGTGCTGTGTGGATTGTCCAGCATTATTTATTATTTTTTATTATTTATTAATAAAGGTAGGTAATATGAATATGTCACTGGCAGAGCTTAGTGGAGCCATTTTCCAATTATTACTATAGAGGTTGATTGATAGCGTAGAAGTCCCTATACACCTTCCTCATTTAGTACTAATAGTTACATTGTCTTGGTGTTCTAACATTCTAATATTTGTATATAGAAAAAATGCTTCTATAACTTAACTAAAATCAAAATCCAATATCGGTTCGTTTCTTTATTTACAAATCATTTAAGTCAGTCGTTCGGCAAGCTGAACCGAGGATTACTCCTCGTTATCGGGGTGACGTCTACCAGGGGTGGATGCCGTAGGCCTTGGTGATTATGGGGGCGTGGAATGCCGTCGAGTAGGCAAGAGGTGCGGGGTAGATAGGAGCCGCGGCGTAGGTCGATACGATCGGTGCGATTGAGTGTGACAGAACGGGAGCAGCGTACACAGAGCGTTTGTGGATTGAGTGACCCTCAGCGAAAGCTTTAGCCTCTAAGTGAGCAGCACGAGCGGCGACCACCTCGGGAGTGTCGAGGGGCACAGCGGGAGCACCGATGGCGGCGGGTACGAAGGCTGCGCTCTTGATGAATGCTGGAGCTGAGAAAGTGGTCGCGATGGCGGGTGTGGCGATGGCTGGAGCGGTGAAAGCGGTCTTCACGAACGCGGGAGCAGCATACGCGGTCTTCACAAATGCAGGTGCAACTGCGGCGGCAGCGATCGGTGCGCTGTAGACCTGGGGGGCTGACACGTAGGTGCTAGTGATAGCGGGAGTTGACTTGATGTCAAGGCGGGATTGCGAAGATACAGCGGATCCAGAAGTGTAGGCTACAGCGGGTGCAGCATATGCTGTGGGTGTGGAGTAGGCAAGGGGAGCGGCGACTGCAGCGGGGGCAGCGTAGGCCACGGCGGCTGCGGGGGCAGCGTAGGCCACAGGAGCGGCGATGGCAGCAGGAGCCGAGTAAGAGGTTGACACGACAGCAGGTGAGCTTTTGATGTCCAGCCGAGATTGAGAAGACACGGCAGATCCTGAAGAGTAGGCGATGGTGGGCGCAGCGTAGGCCGCAGGTGCAGCGTATGCGGCAGGGGCAGCATAGGCTGCTGGTGCAGCATAGGCAACGGGGGCTGCGACAGCCACAGGCGCCGAGTAGGAAGTCGCCACCACAGCTGGAGAGCTCTTGATGTCCAGCCGGGACTGCGAGGATACAGCGGCGGGAGCAGCTGCGAACACACCCGCAGAGTATGTCAGCGCACTGCCGTGCAGGACACTGGAGCTAGGCACGACCGAGGCCGAAGCCAACGCCACCACAGATAACAACACCACCAGCGAGTTCATCGTGGTCTGTGTAAGTTCAGGTGCGAACGACGAGAGGAAAAGATCAACTGATGCTTTCTTCAGATCTCTTAGTGTATTTATACTGGCGGCGATGAATCGCGAACGAAAGTCAAGTTCAACGAGTCCTTATTCAATGTAGTACATAGCTAAAGAATAAGTGACATTTAAGTGAACTCACAAAAGTTGCGTGGAAACTGATGCATTTATTTAAAGTTTCAATTTATTAAAATGATAAAATCTGTTTTGTAAGCAGTTAGACAATCTGTATTCTATGCATATTGGGATTTGGTTTACATAAAAAACAAGAACAAAAATATTGCGTCAGCTATGCCTACAGATAGCAACACAAACCTCTTTCTTAACCTCAAACTATAGATCTCATTACCTACAGCCGAACATAACATCCGTCTAATCCATACACTGTCGCCAAAACGTTATAAAAACATGTCCGAAACCGAGAGTACCAAGGGTTTTACTAATTGATATTTTAGCATTTAGTCTATTCAAAGACAAAAAAAATTAGTAAACAAGTAATATGTGGTATGTGGCGAGAGTGACAGCGGTAGAAGTAGCGAAGTACTAAAAGAGTCAATGCTTAATCACTACATATTATAAAACAAAGTCGCTTTCTCTGTCCCTACATCCTTATATCCCTAGTATGCTTAAATCTTTAAAACTACGCAATGGATTTTGATGCAGTTTTTTTAATAGATAGAGTAATTCAAGAGAATGGTTTATGTATAACATATGCATGATAGAGTAGAAAAACAATGTGCACCCGTGCGAAGCAGGGGCGCGCGGGCGGGTCGCTAGTTGATGAATCACACTGCTATTGCTGTCTGTCGTTCTAGTCGATTGTTGTTTTTATTTTATTTTATACAACTACATAATAGTGCAAGCAGATGATAACTAGTAACCACCACCTTATAACAAAGCATTGCCTCTTAAGTCAAACACAATCCAGCGCTTCTTCCGTCTGATGTCGTCCATCGTAACATACGACATCAAAATAAAGTTTGCGTTCGTAACTTTAAAACCACATCAAGCGCAACCACAATAGAGGCTTCTGTATGACTCCATTGATTTTTAATAGAATTCCGTTATATTACGCGAACTTCTAACTTTCATGCTTTAGAGGAAACTGGGTTAGTCTATTCTAGCTTATAAGCTAAAAATAACATTATTTTTATATAATTTAAATTTTTCTGAACTGTTTATAAATTTAAGAATAGAGAAAAAGGAGGCACTACGTTGATACAACAAAAAATATTTCCTATGTAAATCTTCAAATATATATACTTCTGTCTTGAAGTCACAAATGATCGGAAAATTACTCTAAGATGCCCTGCGTCCATCAAACATCAGGCATACAAAAACACACCAACGCTGTTCGGCAGCAAAAGAAATGGCGTAAGGTAATATTTCCCTGGACGAGCCCTTCACAAAGAACTCTCCTACTCCTAAAAAATAGTTGCCATTGTGTTGTCAAAAAATACTTATTTGTATCTTTATTTTATTCATTTTCCGAAAGATGTCCTAGTCTTTCTCAAAATTTTTTATGAACAAAATCGCAACTGCTGCTACTGCAACTGCTACGACTCGTTTTAGATAAATAGACCCGCCGATATTACTACTGTCAACAATTAAATAAATATTTATTTCAATTTCAATCAATTCAATTTCAATATTTATTTGTATCTTTATTTTATTCATTTTCCGAAAGATGTCCTAGTCTTTCTCAAAATTTTTTATGAACAAAATCGCAACTGCTGCTACTGCAACTGCTACGACTCGTTTTAGATAAATAGACCCGCCGATATGACTACTGTCAACAATTTACCCGATTATCCAGAGGAAAACTATTGTTTTCAGATAAATAGGTGGATGTTGAAAATACGCAATGTTTATTAATGACTGTACATAGCTACACGAACAATACGAACATATTGTACCCTTTGTAAGTAAGCCTTCAATCATTATCAACCTTCAGACCAAGACTAATTTCTAATATAATATTACACACATTACCGACGTACCTACGGACCTGTCAAATACCACGTAGATCGGATTAACGGTTCAAGAGTTATACGCTCGGACAGAAATACCAAGCTGATTCATCCCAGTTAAATGTTTGCTCGCTTCGCTCGCCAGAAGGGTGATCAACCCGCTTACGTAGTTAAGTACAGTCAACTTGATAATAATGATGCATATAGATAAGATAAAAAAATTAAGACCCATTGATAAACCATTTAGGAACACATCAAACGTCATAACCGGCTGTGTAGCTGGATGTTCAAGCTAGCCTACTGTTTACTGGATTCCTTGTTTTTTTAATAAATCTAATTAATTCATATTTTAAATTTAGTTCTTGTTAATGTCTGGTAGAGATCGCTACTTAGCGATAAGGCCGCCCATTGTACTTTTAGTTTTAAGTTTGTTTATTTGTTGTATCCTTATGTTGTGTGCAATAAAGTATTTTCTATCTATCTATCTATGCTAATTCATTCATATTTCGAACTCAGCCCTTGTTGCCTTATAACCCCTTATTCTCTGAACAGGGGAAATATTTGCAAACAGTTTTCCAATGGTATCCTGAAAGAAATAATGGTTTGTATGTACACACAGATACGCATCAGGCTAAACACAGCTCGCTTATATGTAGCTTGATCTGTAACTGTGTGTACACGTAAAATTGATTATTGTAAAGGTTACATGTGTAGCAAAAAGAGGCAGGTAAACTCGTAAGTCGAACAGTCACCGGTGCTACTTGAACAATATTTTTTGTAGTCGTTGTCTGTCGGACAAAGCGAAATGTTAAGGTTTGGTCGACCTTGTCTTGGCTTTCATACCGACTGGGCGTTGGTTTTACCGAATCTGTGTGTTAACATAGAGATGATACAACGGTTTGTTTAAGCATCGTTTACCTCAGTGTAGATCTAGATAGCTAGTCAGTTTCTTATAAACAAAGTTGCAATTTTTTTGTTGTTCTTCCTGCTGTTTACAATTTACGATGCCCACAAAACTAAAAAAATAATTTAAAAATTACAATAATCAGAATATAATTAAACTGATAGAGAGATTGATGAAAAGAGCGAGGTTTATTTTTAGGTACAATATAAATTACTCGATGAATTACTCGACAAACACACCTAATAAAAAATATAGAACAACAAATTATAGCACCCTGAAATCAGCACAAGCAATGTGTTACAGTTTCTAGCGCCCGCCCATGCGAAAAATTATAAAGGGAAATGGCATTTTAAAATGGTATTGTCACGTTGTATCAACAGCTCTTTTAAGATATGTATCAGCTTGTTGACATTACGCATATACGTCGTGAAGTGGTATGCGGAATCGACTATGGCAGTCACCCTATATGGGCTGCTTATTCGCCACTCGCCACCACTTACTTGTAGGTGATCCTCTGTCTGAGGATAAGTAATTGTTGGAAATAATTAACTCAAACTCAGAATGTAGTCTAAGTTTTTGATTGAATTAATTTTTGGAAAGTGATGTACAGTCGATATATTTTTTTTTATTATATTTCTTCTTGTGTTCGTTATGTTATTTCATTAATGTAATTGGTGTTTACCCGTTTTATTTAAATGTGTATGTGTAAAATATTAGGTATGCCCTCGCAAAACGTTTTTATATATGACGTAGAGGCGTTTTGGTTTAAATTGAGTATGCCGTTGAAAGACACATGAGGCTCAATACTTGTATGCCTCAAGTTGATAAAATAAATAAATAAATAAATAATGCTGGACAATCCACACAGCACTATCTAGCCCCAAAGTAAGCTATTCAAAGCTTGTGTTATGGGTACTAGATAACTGATATATTTAATACATTATATACTTACATAGATAGATATTTTTTTATTATACATAGAAAACACCCAGACCATCGGAACAAATTTCTGCAGATCGTACACAAATTTGTTCCAAGGCGGGAATCGAACCCGCAACCTCTTGCGTCGCAGGCAGGCTCTCGCCCGCTGGGCCACAGAGGTCGTCAAGATGTCAGATGGACCAGGTCAGTGCATAATAGAGCACGTCCATATCATACGTGACTTGTGAGGCAATAATTAGGTGATGGTTACCACTTAACATCAGGTGGGTCATAAATTTTTTTCATCAGCAAGTTGTATAATATAAACAAAAACGTTGCTAATACAAACTAGATGGGCACTAGTCGGTCGTGTATTTCTCTACTCTAAGGCCCTTATTTATAATGGTCGCTCAGGGCGCCAATAGCTTAGCAGACCAATAGATCTATTGGTGTCTCTTTTCGTTGGCATGAAAGTGACAGTGACAACAATGACAGAATACTCTATAGAGGCGCTATAAAATAGCAGGGATTATGAATAAGAGGGTAAAGCTTCAGCAGTCCGCATTTATGTTACGAGTATATAGCCAGTATTTTTTTGTGTCAGAAATTATTAAAAAAAGTACTTATTTATATCGGATCCTTTAAAAGTTCTAGTCAACTGTCACAGAAATTTTTTATATAATTATGAATGAAACAAAGGATATTCATTTTATTTTATTGCAAACTCAATGGCACAACGTTCCAATTCCAACTCCCTAGAGCTGATAATTTGCTCCAATGCACTTAGAACTACATTTTATAAATAGGAAATGTTGACTGTTGCTCTTTTTGGACTAAGCCGGGTGTTGAAGGCTTGTTGGCCACTGCTGGGCCTCGGATGTTTACCACGCGTGGGCGTAGGCAGGGGCGGCGTATGCTGAAGCGTAGGCAGGAGCGGCGAGGACGGGGCCGTGAGCGGCCACAACGGCAGGAGAGGCAATCTGTAAAGTTTAAGGCCCAGATAAAATCGCCGCTGAGCGAACCAATAGTTTATCAGACTGATAAGTCTGTTGCTGTCTCTTTTTGTTGGCATGAAAGTGACAGTGACAAGAATACTTTATAGAGCCGCTTTA
Source organism: Plemyria rubiginata (assembly GCA_963576535.1). Classification (NCBI taxonomy): domain Eukaryota; kingdom Metazoa; phylum Arthropoda; class Insecta; order Lepidoptera; family Geometridae; genus Plemyria; species Plemyria rubiginata. Next base: position 6,318,005 of record OY754917.1, on the reverse strand, counting down.
AAATAGTAGTGATTATGAATAAGAGGGCTTAAATGGGAGATGTTGGCTGAAAACATACGCCTTTTTTTTTGTGAGTTGTGAATGAGGTTTTTCGCTGGATTTTAATCAATTTTGTTTCAACCTTGTCCTATAATGAACCCATCCAATTCCATCTAATTACGTCCACCATATCTTTTCAAGACGTATGTTTTGTTAACCCGTTAACAAGAAAATTTTGTAGCACAGACAAAAAATAAACACAAAAATGTCTGCCACCTTTTAAGAAATTTTTAATAATTATTTTTATTTGAAATAATTATTGTTATTTTAAATAGTTATTTTTGGAACTTGCAGAAAAACCGACTAAAAACATAAAACAGCAAAATATGCAATTTCATTTACATCAACGACGTAACTTTTTCCTGTTATTTTGATTTAAAAGCTAAACTACAGAACCGTTTTTGATGAAATTCCTACAAAAGGACCAATCTAAAAGTACGAGTCATGACTGAACGTCACTGTCACTGACGAGTACGGATAGCGTCGGTCAAAATGTATGCTTCAATATCATTTTCACTGACACTGATGGATACGTTAATGAACAAAATTGTACTGGCACTGTTTTGTATGAAAGAAAGAAAACTCCCTTAGCCATATCTACCAAAATCCATCAAAATAAAAACTAAAAACAAATTAACCCAAACAAACCAAAACCAGTACCTAAAAAACTAACAAAAATAATAATACATAATAATTATGTAAAATAATAGTAAGTGTATGGATCGGCCTTTATGCGGTAACTAAGGTACCACAAAAAACAGTCAAATTGCTAATCTCCCCCCGTTTTTGAGGTCAGTTAAAAACAGAAGTGAAAATAAACTTACTCTGACGGTGTTGGCATAAGAAGTAGCGAGAGGGGCAACAGTCTTGACGACCGGGGCGCTCACTAGGGGAGCACCAACGAGTCCGTGGCCCCAAGGGGAGGCGAGAGGGGCAGCATAGCCGTAAGGGGAGCCGATGAGGCCAGGGGCGGCAGCGGCACAGGCCAGGAGGGCGGCGAATACGACCTGTAAAAACCATCATATACAATACAATATTAGTATCTATAGTTAGTAATGTTTGGAATTCACCATCTACCATATTTTACGTTTTGCAAAGCTTTTTTATACGCATTCTCTGATTTTAAAACGTAGTATGTTTACGTAGTTACGTAGTTTATGTAGTAAGTTTATTAGAATAATTATGACCATTGTAAAAATTGACTTGCCAATGTTATATTACTGTAACTCAATAGTTAAATAAATAAATATCAAATATTATCAGATACAGATGTTAGGTTTGTAATTTGCCTGTAATTTTGCTAGCAACCACACTCTTCAAACCGAAACACAGCAACGCCGCCGCTTCCGTAGCAAAAGACACTGTGGTAGTATTTAACCACTACTTTTGCCGCGGAGGAGCCATTCACAAAGAGCTCTACAACACAATTTCAACATAAAATGTCAAAAAGAACAAAAATAAGCTGAATTAGGATAAGTAGGTTTTTCTGAAGATAAATATAATATAATATACACTTCATATTTAATAGATTAACTTCAATAAATTAAATTGTACCAACCGATTTAAATTATTTTTCTTTTAGAAGCTCAGTTAATACTAGTTATGATATTACTCATTTCTATTTTTATAATGGTAAGCCGAGTTTGAAAGACGAATTACATAAAAGAGTTGTGAAGAATTCGTTGAACGTTTTTTAATATTAGAACTTCATATAGTTATGTGGTTTCATCTAGATTTTCTATTTAAGTAATTATTGACTGACATTATTGGTTGTCTAGTGCCCTTGCTAGCAGTAGGACATCGACATGGCGTGGGCTCAGGACTTTTAAACTAAGACTAATAAATTGAATTCAATCTAGATTACTAGAATTAATGCCTATCAGCACATTCAACAGTCTTTATTTTTGGTAAAGATATCGGCAATAACACGTGTTATTTTTTCAAATAATACTACAATGTTGCGTCGTTTTATGATATATACCTGAATAAACATTTTATTTTATTATTTAACTGCACATTGTATTTAATTACTATTAAATACTATGTGCAGTATAACTACTACTTACTTCCTTGCAAAGTGGGTACTGAAATACCTATATATAGGTATCTCGTGCCTACCTACCTACTTTATGTCCTTATGTCCTGTAACACTTTGCAAAGGAAAAATAAATACATTTTGAATTACAAAAAAAAAAAATCGCGCTACATGTACTTAATGATTTAACACCTGGGTGACCGCTTTGTTCGGTTGCTTAACAACGGCATTTACTGAAGTGGCTTAAAAAATAATAGTATTGCTCGCCTAATTTTGTATGAAATAGAAAATCTTACATGGATTATGATAACGGTATAGAATAAATACATCATTAATTGAAGTTTAGAGTAGGTACTAGCAATATACTTCGTGCCGCAAAAGGTCTTAAAATGGAGTCTTTAATTTCATCAAATCACCTTTTGTTTTACCGCCCCTTTAAACCTGCTAAAGCCCGATACGAATATTTTATGACGCCTCTGACACAGGTAGTAATTTCTGCTGCGGCTCGATAATTGTAACGATAGAGCTATTTACTTGATTTATGGGTTGGTTATCGAATAAAAAGCGTAACTTATCGAGTACCGGATGGCAACATTGGCAACCCGCGACCTCGGTCGGGTCGTTGCCGCATGAGAATGTCACGACAAAAAGTGGATTAAAAAACACTTTGGTTTTCCTACTTGCAGTTTTTACTTTGTAGGTGAGAGTAATTTTATTTTTAACAATGTAAGAGAGTGCGCGAAATACAACCTAAACTATGGATACCTTACCTAATTGTTACACATAGAATTATGCGATACATCAATTTAAATACACTTCGTAGCAGTTTAAAGACTGTCACTTTTCAAAATGTTGATAATGATTATTAATATATATATATTTTTATTATGTTTAGTAAAAAGTATTTTATTGATTTTTCGAACTCGTTTTTAGACAAAAAAACATGAGAGAATCTTACCAGCTTGTACATTTTTGAGGGTTGGGGATTTTTGTAAAATCAAATGAAGGATGTGTGAGCGAATGTGCTAAGGGCCTGCCAGGTCTTGCTTTTATAGTGACTTAGACACAGCTGGGCCAAATCTGTCTAACCCTACCCCCGGCCTTAGCCTAGGTCACATGTAGCCTTCGTCAAACTGTATGGTTCGCAAAACTAGCGCAATATGTGAAATATTGTGCCCAAGACTGAACGCAAGGAACGGATGAGGAAAATCAAATGATTCTGCTAAAAATATAGCGAATTCATTCTACATAATCCCTAATCCTTCCAAATATGGTGAACCTGTATCAAGCAGTGGATTTATGCAGACCAACGATGTTGATTATTCAATAAAGACAGAAATACATTCATATACATATCACTTGTTGCGCCCCGCGGTTTCACCCGCGCAGATTTAAATTCCGGTATTCCCGCGGTATAAAAAATAGCCTATGTGCTATTCCAAATATTCTATCTCTCTGCCAAGTTTCATCCAGATCCCTTCAGCCGTTCCGGCGTGAAAGTGTAACTAACATCCATCCATACTCACAAACTTACGCGTTTATAATGTTAGTAGGAAGGATAGGATAATAATAATAACTATATTTTTAAAGGTTAGTGTAGCAATAACATCTCAAGCATACTCGATGCGAAAGCATGGATTTAATCCCCCTATATCATATCCCCCTATATCATATCCCCCTATATCCTAACTTTATATCATCATTTCTTTATGACCTTTTAGATTCTAGCCGTAACTGTGACTTGAGATACAACGGTTATATATATAAAACAAATAAAGTTTGAATGGCAACGAATAAAAGATAAATGTTACAGAGATATTTCAAAATAACAACATTCAATAGTGGGCAGTTTCTTAGTCATGATCTCGTTATTTATTAGTAACTTAAACGAACTATTACATCATGTGACAGCCCTTGGAGCTCAGTTGGTAGTAGCTCTGCCGTCTGGCGCTGTAGGCCGTGGGTTCGATCCCCACAAAGAACAAATGTTTTTGTGATGAACAGATTTTTATTCTTATTAATATACATTATGAGTAGAAGTACTAAAAAAGTATATACCTAAATATTATGAAAGGGTAATTAAGGTATATAATTATACTCTTGTCCCCATATTAAAAGCTTGTTTTAGTTTGGCGCTAGATAGTGCTGTGTGGAAGTACCTATAATTTTATTCATTACATTTTTTTGGAAAATATTTATGGGTATAGATGATAAATAAGATCCAATTATGAAAACAGTGTATTAATTTTGTAACCGTACCTACATGGCGTAGTTACTGCAAACTGTTACTTATATTTTTAATTCCCTGCACACGTTCATATATCACAGTTATATACATCAAAAATGGATTTGATACTTTAGCTAAGTTATCTCTTTTTTCTGATACTGAGGGCCACTAGCTCAACCATCTGGCACCTGAAACACAGTAAAACCGACACTTCTTACTTTTTCTGTCACCAGAAAAACCGTCCCGTGCCGCCTTAACCAGTTCGGGAGCCTATGGATTCAATATCAAATTGTACCTGAATATTTATATCAATAAAGTTATTTTATAATAAAAAAAACACCAAAATTGTCCTAAGCTTCTAATTGCATGTGCAATTTTCGTGATGACTAAGCTCATCGAGAAAAAGTAAGCCACTAAAAGATTAGCGCACTGTTAGACAATGGAAAAATGTTTACGCTATTTCTGTTTAGCTTACTAACACAATAAATCTGATTGTTACGCAAGCGGGCAGCGGCCCTTACTACTGAATTCACAAAGCTGTACGCTGCACGCTGTATCAAACCATGATCGTATAGGATCTGTCGTTGACTCACGCAACGGTCGATAGCGGAGGAGTTAACTTTGCGTATTACTACGTATTTATTATTCACTAGTAGCACCCCGCGGTTTCACCCGCGTAGTTTTAAATCCCGGTATTCCCACGGGATAAAAAGTAGCCTATGTGTTATTCCAGACTATAATACATCTCTGTGCCAATTTTCACCAAGATCCGTTCAGCCCTTCTGGAGTTATAGAGTAACAAACATCCATCTATCCATCCATCCATACAAACTTTCACATTTATAATATTAGTAGGATTAAATATTTTTATGAACATCTTGATGAAAAAAAAATTCAAATAAAAACAAAAGCTTTTTAGATCTTTTATCTGTATCAGAAAATTGGATAAACTACGGGTCGTAGCATGTATAAGTATCAAGATTATCTGATTAAATTTTAGAGTAAATCAATACATGTTAACTGAAATTTATTTGTCCGTAGATTAAAATTGCTCGATTAAGTTATGGTTTCCTATAAAACAACACCGTCATTACGATTATAGATGAAATAAAATGTGAATTTCCTTGATATAAAAATCAAAGTCAAACTCAATCGCAACGATTACATTACAATGGTAAAATTTTTTTTTTATCTAGCTGATAGAACAAGCAGATGGCCCACCTGATGTTAAGTGGTAACCATCACCTATAACAAAACCTTGCCTCGTAAGTCACGCACGATAGGAATGTGCCCTACGATGCACTGCTCTGCGTCCATAAACTTGTTATTTGGTAAATTATTTTGTAGAGAACTTTCCTATAACTCTGGTGGGGACTGAGAGAAATAAGGGGGGTATGAAGGGACTTTTTTCCTTGGGAAACTTGTAACTTCAGAGAAAATGAATGGTGAAAGGAAGAGGAGGAACGGAGGGAAAATAGGTAAAACTTATACGTTTAGCAATAGTTAGTATTCCATACGTGACAGGTTGCAAGCCCTTCGCCGCTTACTGTTTTCTATAAACCTACATAAATAAACGTTGCTCTGCTTCTTAGAAAACTAGGGCTTAAGTGCTTGTGCAAAGTAAAGGAGGGCAGGGCGTTTTCAATGACACTATTCTAGTCATGTAGTCAGCTAACACAGTGGAGCTATATCATTTTATGACACATAATTATTAGATGTAGAGTTCAGATTAGCAACAATAAGTCTTGGTAAAGTAAAGATAGTAGATAACTTTGATGATTTATTTGTTACAAAATATAAACTAGATATTATTATTTGAAGACAAAACCTAAATAAATAATTTTGCTTTCATGGGTGTACGAAATGAAAGGTTACGCAATTATTTCAAGGATAGCTCACCTTTTAAATTAGATAGAGATAGCAAGTGACTTGACAGCCGATTAGTGTTGATCGACCTTTCGGAAACCGGAGGATAGACTGTTATTTTATTATCAAACCAGCTGCTAGTGATTTTAATAACATACAATAATTCTAACGGTGATAGGTACATAACAATGAACCGAAGTATGTGTAGGGTACCTATGGTTACCGAATAATTCAATTTTTTCCTACGGATTTCGTATGCAACGTTCATTTTCGATAAAGGAGTCTAGGGAATTTTTGCCTTGCTAAATCTGGCCGGAATCAAAGTTGTTAGTCTTGGCATACCTTTAAGAATGCCCTTAGCTTAACTTTTTATCTCCATTCAAACATTTTTGATCTAGATATGACTTAAATCGTTGCTACAAATGGCGTTGCATGTCTAGTAAGTATACGGTTGTACAGTAACACGCCGCCATTGACTTGTTTCGTTCATAAATATCAATTATATAATCTATGCGTTGGGTTTGAAGATGCAGTAAGTAACCATCAACGTAATAAAACGGTCGTAAAGACACGCGAAGACTAGCTGGTTGGCTGGCTAGTAGTATAAAATCGGTTGAATTGCTGAATGCAACTATATTACTAACTTGTATACTAATTAGTTATCTAAGCTACCTAGTAGGATAATACTTTTTGGACACTGCCGCAATCACCTAATTTTTATTATTTATTTTTAAGGATGCCTTGGAGATTCTCTATATTGCATTTATTTATAAGAATTTAGCGTTTTACGATTAATAGGGTTGTATAGGTACTATTCAAGTTATAGTCGATTTTGATAATTCAAAAAACAATTATATTTTACTACATTCTTTTAATATCACATAATATAGTTGAGCAAGTCACTAGGCAATGGTTTCACCAAGTTCGTTTACAGGTAGTATGAGTACGGGGAAGAAAGGTATCTGGCAGAGAGGTATGGAGCGGGTGCGGCAGCGACGAGGGGCGCAGCTGGAGCCGCGACGTAGGGAGCAGCAGCTACATAGGGGGCCGGTGCCACATAGGGGGCGGATGCAACGACCGGGGCGGCCACAGCGTGGTTCACGGCGTGCGCTGAGTAGGAGCTGGCATAGGGCGCCACGTAGGCCGCTGGAGCTGCTACCAAAGCAGCGGGAGCCACGACGCCAGCGTTGATGGAGGCAACTGCCAGGGTAAGGATAACCTGCCGAACAAAAGGTTAGATAGAGCTTTAATAATATTACGATAGTTAATGGAACTATTTTCTCATAAGACTTTACGTAAAACTTACAACAAACTTGGCGATCATTTTGCTTGGGTTTTTGTGACTGCTAACAGGTGTGTTACACTGGAAGATTCGTTGAACTGTGTCGTCTCCAGGCCATCCTCACGTTTTATACTGCATGGTGATTTTGTTGAGCAACCGTGAAGACAGTACGCGCATGCGACGCTAAGTAATGCGCAGGACATCGTAGTTGGCACTGCGATTTTTGACCCAGACTCGGTTTACGAACAACGCATTCTAATTTAAACTCTGTGCTAGCCAATTTCACTGCACGTTATATAATACCCGAAATAAATATGCTCTAGTATACAAACACTATTGCAGGATAATCTGTTAACAATTAAAAATAATTTTTATGAGCTAGTATTTTTAGGAGTACGAGTATACTCCTACCTTACTCGGTGTGGTAGGTAATACTCAGTTTTAAATTTAGGACGGCCACCGGACTTGACACGTTCCAAATTGTTCTCTTTGATTTAACAGAAAATGCCTTTTGATTTCGACGTTTGACATTGGTTAGGAATGGTAATAGTGCATTGTTTATCTTTTGGCATATTTTTATAAAACAAGGCCAAGAATGCACAGTAAATCTTTAAAATTCTATGCGTTGTGACAAATCTGGGCCAGGGTTTGTTAGAGAAATCTTGCACTTATATGGTGACGAACGTGCATAGTGGCCAAAAGCAGACCAAGGTACATTAAAATTAATGATAAGTTGGTCCATGTGATAGTGCATTACAATACATTATTTTTCAAAGAAACCATGATTTTTACCGACTCTTTATTAGCACAAAATTGAACATCTAAACAATATGCAAATATATTGTAAATGAAAAAGTAGAAAATCTTCTTGAGCATACAACGAAATCCAAGCAGTCTGAATCTAAATGAACTTTTTGCAACCTGAGTCAATACAATTTCACAACAAAAAAAAACGTTTCCCAATGTGATCCATTTCTTCGCACACGCCACTTCGAATCCCAAATGAACGCTTGCAATACTTCAAATGCGTATTTAGCTGTACGGTAGCTGAATTACAATAAACGAGGTATAAAAGACGAATGCTTTTTCTTGATAATCACACATCACATCCTCTTTTCACTAAGGAAGGTCCTCCACCAAACTAAGCAAGATGTTCTCTGTCAAATCTGTAAGTCTCACATTTTATTTAACTTTTTAGTCGTACGTAACCACAAATAATTTACCAAATTATTTTTTCCTAGATCGTGCTTATTGCTGCGGTGTTAACAATTGGTGCTGAATCCAGTGCAGTTCCAGTAGCAGCTCCTTTGGTCGCCGCGCCTGCCCAAATCGGATATGCCCATGCTGTGCCGCAAAACATTCCTCCGTACGCCTCTCAAGTCAGCGTGACTACTAAGAACTTGAGCCCTCTCATTGCTGCTCCAGTTGCCGCTCCTTTAGCTTCTGCTCCGTATCTCGCTGGACCCTCTCCATACTTCGCTGGGCCTGCTCCATCTCCATACATCGCTGGACCTGCAGCTTATATCGGAGGACCCGCCCCGTACATCAATGGTCCAGCCCCGTATGCTGCCGGTCCAGCCCCGTACGTCGCCAGTCCTGGTCCGGTCATTGCCGGTCCTGCCCCGTACGCTGCCGGTCCTGCCCCATACATCGCCGGTCCTGCCCCATACGTCGCTGGTCCCGCTGCCTATGCTGCCCCTTACCCTTACGGTGCTCCCCTCGTCCGATCACCACTCGGTTTTGCCCCAGCATACGTTCGATAGATTATAGAGAACACTAGTCTGATGACCTTCCTAGTAAAAAAGACTAATTAGAGTTTTTACGTTTTATATAAATAAAAAATTATTAATTTAACTTATTTGTTTTTATCTTTCACAAAAAGTAAAAGTAAAAGCACATTAAAAAAAAATATGCTATTATAGATTTTGTTATAATATAATTTCCTAGATTTAATTGAATTTGGTATAAATAGTGTATGGTATAATATACATAATCATGTCACGTTTAAGGCCTCTAGCAAATATGGGCATATTGTAAAAGTGTAATTTAAGGCTATGAATCATCTTCAATAGAAACAAAGCTAGTTTAATTTACTTTTATTACATTTTGTATCTAATTGAAATCAAATTCAACTGCTAGCTGCAGGTACTTGGGAATAGTCTTTTAACAAATCATTTAAGGCACAGAACACCGTCCAATATTTTTTCTAAAGTTTACCATTACGAATGTTCAATACCATTTTGATCCAAACAAGTTTTCTAATTATATAATCTAATTCTAATAGAAATTGGTTCAAAGTTTTTATAATAATTCTGTTGTTAGCCTCATAACTGATAATATTTGGCGTCTAACTACTTTTAGTATCAGAAAACGATGGATGCAGAAATGAGCTAGCTTCTAGCGTAGGAACCATAGCAGGACTTATTATACTTACGCCCGGTTTCTGAAATCTCGATCATCACTAATCGTCTGTCAAATCACTTGCGGTTCCAGCTTTTACTTTAAATTAGATAGATATAGCATGTGACTTGGCAGCCGATTAGTGTTGATCGAGCTTTCAGAAACCGGGGGTTATAATAGCATACGGGGGTTTAACGTTTTATTTTTCATTTTAATGGTTTTGTAAATCTATTTTATTATGTGCCATGTTTTGGCGTAGTCGCCTTAACATAAAACCAAGGCATATATGCAAGGTATACAAACCTTTTATTTAATTCGAGTCTTACTAATTGGAAAAATATCTGGGTGACTCAGCTTATTATTTATTTATACCTAATTTTGTGAAAATAGTTGGAGTAGTTTATAAATAAATAAATGTACAAGAATTGCTCGTTTAAAGGTATTAGATAGATAAATGTGTTATTATTTTAACTCTGCAATGACAAGTTTAAACGAAAAGAGTTAACATATGTGCATATTTTTAAATTATTTATTTTAAAAACATCGTTTAAAGAATAACAAAGTATTTACAACTAAGCAACATTTGACTATTTTACACTATTATTTAGGTCTACTTATAATTTAGACTTCACTTCTTCCATGCATTTCTGAGAATGGGCGCTGGTGCTGGGGCGTACGGAACGTGTGATGCGTAGCCGTTGATACCGAAAGGGAATGCTTTAGCCACTGCGATTTGAGCAGGTGGTCCAAAAACAGGAGCAGGTAAGGCTCGTGCTACGGGCCTTATAATTGGGGAAGATGGGGCCACTGACAGTGTGGGTACCTCATGAGAGTACAGGGCAGCTTGTTGTAATGCTGGGACTACTGGTGCAATCCTAGGCAGAGCTGGTAAAAACGGGGATAGTTTAGGTAGAGCTGGTGCAAAATAGGGAAATGCACCAGAAAAAAATGGAGCTGGTGGGGGAAGTGGAGCGGCTGGGGCAAATACGGGTGCTGGGTACGCCGGAGCCGGTAATGCGGGCGCTGGTAAAAATGGGGCTGGAGCAGGAACGAAAGGGGCTGGGGCAGGAATAAAAGGAGCCGGTCCGGAGATTACTGGGGCTGGGGCGGGCAAGAAGGGCCCTGGCGCAGGGTAAAAGGGTGCTGGCGCAGATGCTGGTAACACTGGAGCTGGTGCAGGAAACAGTGGAGCGGGAGCTGCTACTGCGTGAATAGACCTAGCTCCAGTCGGGAAGTTGAAGAACGGCGCGTATCGCACTATAGGGAACGATTTGACGGCTGGATAATGGTGGCCAATCCCGCTAGCATGACAGCTAGTTATGATGGCAAGGGCTGATACAACCTGAAAAGGTAAAACAATGATTACAATCCATTACGATCACATTATGATTTGTATTTAGGTTGATACGTTATTCGAACTGCACGTCTGTAGGTACTTACTAATCTTTGGATTGACATTGTGATTCTCTGTCACGACTTGGTAAGTCGGGTGTCAATGTAGAAGTGTACCGACTGACGTGGCACTTGTGGTTATATAGTTCAAAACTGTTGCAAGCATTAAGTCTATGTTGGTCGCATCGGTTTCACTTTCCTTAGGCAGGACATGCGCATGCTTCATTGGGTGTCAACACGGACACATTGACTACCGAATGTGACATAGCTGCCATTGATAGTAATGTTATATAACTTAACAGCATGCCGCCTCTGTTTTATTGCAGTCAGTGCTGCTATTTTTTGCAAGTACATAATTGACGTCAATAAAAATACCTTGCTCTGTTTTCAATATGCATGCTAGTCGTTTGTCGGTCATAAATTCCGCACTAATTAAATGTTTAGTTTTTTTAGCAATTATTTTAATTGAAGGCTATAGTGGATCGACCGCGTTAGCTTGAAACTCTAAGTAGGTACTCCTAACATCTATTTGTGATCTATCTGCGGTACTTGAATGCAACAAGAAGATTTATTAAAAAATAAAAAACCCGAGTGCCCGAACTAAAAGTATGTAGGTAGGTAAATGATATAATGTTTTCAATTTGGTAATTTTTAATATTGCAATTCATTCTTCAGTCTTGACGAATTATAAAAATGTAATGATCACAGACAGTCGGAGGCTCGCGTACCTATGTCCTAGCGCCTGTGGTTGTATAACTCATTTCGATCACTTTGGGGTTACCAGCAATAACATTTTTTTATATAACAAAACTCTTCATATCTTCGAAACGGCTTCATAGATTTTGATGCGGTTTTTTCTAAACGATTTGTATGACCATAGATAAGGTTTTATGATATATTTTAGTATCACTTATGTCCTAGTTCGCTAAAGTGACTTAACGAATTTTGTGTTCTGGTTTTGTCTTTGAGGGTTTACTTTAAATAAAAAACTAATACATTATTTGAAAACACTTAATCACTCTCTTGATTTTGATACCCAAATTGCTATGATAGCAAAAAGTTTTTATTTAATGTGAGAGAATATAGCTCCTCCTTTCCTTGCCACGTGACTTTTTGTTTTTTTTTATTTCTAAGGACACTTGGAAAGTTACGACGAATCTTTTGATACTAGAATCATCAAAATCCATCCAGCCGTTTGGTTACTACGTGGTAATAAAGGAAATATCGAAGGAAGGATACATAAATATATGCATACATGGATAGATACACGCCAAACACATAACCCTCGGCACTCGGGTAAAAACTATCCCTGTTAGACTATGACGTCAAATAAATTTAATGAATGTCAAATCATTACATTGTTTTGAACCAGGATTCATAAATCTGCTTGGTTCCCTCAACTACGGCTCGAAAGACACTGCATATGCTCACACAGATGAACTAAGTTAACTGAAAATATAGATAGTTGGTTCTGGATCTGGAAGAAGGAAGGCTAGTGTACCCAGCGGTAAACATCTGAAGGCTGATGATGGTGATGCGACAATGGCGTCAATCAACCATTATGTTAATACATCTACTGAATCGGTACACTGATCAAAGACGGCCCCAAAATTATGCAGTGATTAGAATAACCAAATATGTACAGAATCCTTATTGTTTCATACGTCATGCTGTGGTACTAGTACCACTTGACAGTCATGAGTCATGACGCATGGTGAGCAATTTAATAGGAAGAAATAGTAAATGGATATTTAGTTTGTAATTTACTTCAACTTTCCTTCACTCAGAGGTGTGGCGTGGGTCTAGCCAGTATAGGGCTTAAAACTATTAATAGTCTAAAACTTGGCAGGTGTAAATTTTTTAAGGGAATAAAAATATAGCGACCCGAGACGGGAGCTGTTGAAAAATTACACTAGAAGGAAGTATCTAATTTACACTTTACGTTAAAGATGCATCCGCAAGCTGCGGCCTAGCCCTAGCTTGAATCCTATTGGATTTTCATAAGCTTCTCCAGTTCCATAGAAATATTTACCGTGTCTACCGTGCTTGGAGGTTAAAGTAAACCTCCCCCCCCTTTACTTTAATCATTATAGCCCGTCTTGGCGTAATGTGACTGAATTAAATCAGAACACTGACACTGGCAAGATTATGTGTCAAAATTTCGAGTCAAAATTAGGAACAGGGGCCATAATGAACGAGGTGAGGAAAACATGCGGAGCGGTTACCACGTTGATTGCTGCAAAGTGTAATTAACTCAAAATATAAATATAAATTATCAATACGACTCTTTTATCGCATTGTGGACCTCCAGGTTGCAAGCCTATTTTCGCTTACAAATTACTAACTGGTTTGCTCAATCATTTATGTTATGAATGTTCTCCGTAAGTAAGTTGCCATAGAAATAACCTAAATAACGCGATGTAGGTGTAATAATTTTGGCTTTTAGGAAACGATAAGTTCTGCTATTTGTTATAGTAATCATCTGGTGGGTAGAAGGTATTGGTTGTGATCCAGTTTAGTTCTTATTTGGGTTGTTCTAAATCAGCCTTCATACTTTTTGAAGACTGTTAAAAATACAAAACCAGCTAACTTATCATTTTATAAACAAGAAGATTTATTAAAAAATTAAAAAAAAATCGACTGCCCTAACTAAAAGTACCTCTGTAGGTAAATTAGATAATGTTTTAAATTTGGTTCTTTTTGATAGTTAAATCCATTCATCAGTCTTGACGAATGATAAAATGTAACATCGCAGGCAGTCGGAGGCTCGTGTACCTATGTCCTAGCAGTTTACTGACGCCTGAGGTTATTTAATTCATTTTGATCACTTTGGGGTTACCAACAATCACATTTTTTTAAAACAAAACTCTTAATATCTTCGAAACGGCTTCATCGATTTTGATGCGGTTTTTTCTAAACAATTTGTATGACTTTAGAGAAGGTTTTATGATATATTTTAGTATCACTCATGGCCTAGTTCGCTAAAGTGACTTAACTAATTTTGCGGTCTGGTTTTGTCTTTGAAGGTTTACTTTAAATCAAAAACTAATACATTATTTGAAAACACTCTATCACTCTCTTGATTTTAATACCCATAATGCTATGATCGCGAAAAGATTTTTTTTAATGTGAGAGAATATAGCTCCTGCTGTCCTTCCCACGTGACTATTAGTTTTTTTTTATCCTAAGGACACTTCGGAAAGTTGCGACGAATCTTTTGATACTAGAATCATCAAAATCCATCCAGCCGTTTGGTTGCGTGGTAATAAAGGAAATATCGAAGGAAGGATACATACATACATGGATAGAAACACGCCAAACACATAACCCTCGACACTCGGGTAAAAAGATAAGTTAGCTGGTTTTGTATTTTTGATGATACTATAGTATCATAGCAAAATACTTTACAAGATACAATGGAATCTAACACAGCTCACTCTATAGGTACAATTTGCTCATATCTATAGGTACACATAAAGCTAACGATTTAAATCAGTTGGGCTATATCTAGATCGCTTGCAACGGTCTGCTGATGGCTCAACATATTTTGTATTTTGTTAGTACATTAATTGTAATTTTCTTTGTAAATAAATGAATGATACTTTTATTTATAAAAAAAACAACGTTGCTCTATCCTAAAATAAGAAACTAAAACAATGTTTCTTTACCGACTAATTTCGCGCTGCCGAAATCGTACATCAAACATGTGATCTGAAATAAATCACCCTAATTTCAATTGTGCCCATTATTGTTCGGCTTCTTCATGTAACCACGAGGCTTTGTGTGATTGTGAGTATAATTAATTTTGCCAAGGCCTACAGGAAAACTTCCTTGAAACTTAAACACTTTAAGTATCGACACGCCACATGCAAATGTGCCAACATAAATAACCATTCAATTGTTTTGAGTGTCACGTTTCATTCCACATCGTTTGAGGTAGGTAAATCATAAGAAAGTTATAGTTATTAGAAAATATATTGAGTACAAAATGGTTCTAGATGTCAGTCTTAATAGATTCTCACTTGAGGGCTACAATGGGCGCTGGGGCCGCTACGTAGGGGGAAGCGTAGCGAGCGTAAGCCGGGGCGGCGAGAAAAGGGGCAGCAGCTGGGGCGACGAGCTTGGCCGCTGCGAATGGCGATGCGACGTAAGAGGCTGGGGCGGCAACGTATGGGGCAGCAAACGGTGCAGCTGCCGCAACATACGGTGCAGGTGCGGCAACATACGGTGCAGGTGCGGCAACATATGGGGCCGCAACCGGAGCCGCGATTCGAGCAGCAGGAGCGTAGTATGGTGCGGCGACTAGGGGTGCCGCTGCAGGGTAGAGGCCATTGAAGTTTCTAGCCACGTATTGAGAGCTAGAAGCAGTGACGATGGGAGCTGGTGCAGCTACCAGCGGGGCAGGTGCTGCAAAAACAGCAGCCCCTATGCTGGGGTTTGCAGCTGCAATGGCGATGGTAGCCAGGAAGAATACCTATGAAAAAAAAACAATTAAATACTTAATTAGATTCGTTTTAAAATATTATGTGTTTGTATTTTCTCTTTTTTTAACTTACAATTCTGTACATTTTGGTTATTGTGGTTGTTTGTCTGTCGAACGTCGAACAGAAGATGCGAGTGTGATGACAACAGTTTGGTGACAAAACCTTATATACGGCAGACGGGTAAGATTCACCTTGTACTGCGTTTCGTCACTACTATGCATGCAATGTCTCGTTAGACTCAAAGCACGCAACGGGGGCGGCCTGCACGTCCCACGTTACGAAAACTGGGCTGCTTAGTGGTCACTGGTCAATCCGATAACATTTTACTGGACCACATTTGGGCTTGCAGGTTTTGGACATAATCACCTCATTCAATCATGTTTTGAAGCTTATCAAAAGCTTAGAATGCGGCCGGTTTTGCAATGTCTGTTTCACAACCGGCGCACTTATCCGCTAAGGTTAGTGTCCATTATTATAATTAGCTACTTTACTGTGCAAATATTCTTTTTGTTATTCCTTATGAGTTGCTCGTTTTAACATTAAGTTGTATTTACAACAGCAATTGTATATTTTCAAGGTTCTTTGTTTCAATGTAAGAGTTTTACTGAAAAAGATATCTTTGAAAAGGCGCTCGTTGGTCTAGTAAGAAATTGTGTTGATATGTTTCGAGACATGTTTAATTAGCCTACCTATTATTGTGTTTTATTAGCCTACTTATTGAGTCCTTTGCCCTTCAGTGGGACGGCGACACAAACTAAAATAAAAAAAAAATTGGGTGTACACGAATAATACCTGCCTTGTTTCTACATAATTTGCAGCGCCCTTTTGAGTACGTGTACTCGCCTCATAACTAAAACCTTAGTGGCTTAGTCCAAAGCTATGTAAACCGGATGTATGCACGTGTTGGAAATAAATAAATCTACATGTATATATCATGATAGTTGACTAACATTTCTCTCTCTCTCAGTAGATTCAATATTTAAAATTAGTAAATCAAAATGAGTAAATCTTCCCATTACCGTTCTATTGAAAATTTATATGCATAAATCCCTATACAATAAGTTGTATTAAACTTTCAAAAAGACATTTTCTAAGCTATTTTATTATAATAGTCATAAACATTTCACGCAGCACTATCTAGCCCCAAATTTATCAAATACAACACAATAATATAACATACTATGGAGGAACCAGAAATATGAATTATATATTTTTTGTGAATACATTATACTTATTATATATTTTTATATTTGTTTCTAACTTTTTTTTTGTATGAATGTAGCTAGACGTTAGCGATAAGACCACCCATTGTACTTTGTAGTTAAGTTAGTTTTTTGTTTACATCCATAAGTCATGAGAAATAAAGTGACCACACCTACTTTTCCTAAATATTCCCTCATAGTGCATTTCTTTTATTTGGCATTTTTCGAAATTCTTCTATTAGATCGTGTCCCAATGTTTTTCAGAGATGATATAGGCCATAATTGGCCTTCTGATGTAAATCATAATAACATAAAATCTTATTATTTAAGTATTGTAGTTTCGGCTGAATGAAAGAAAAAAAAGCAACCAAAAACAGGATCGCGCTGATTTTCCAATAGATTTGTTACAAAGCAAGTAAAATAGATGTATGTAAAATAACCAGCTTCGCGAAAGGATAATAATTCACCCGGTAAAAGCTTCAAACAAACCAAAGAACATGACTGAAAGAATGGGTTCCCATTTTACAAAATTTATTAGCTGTTTAATTTATGCTTATAGTCACTGAATAAATTATGTTTTTAGTTCAGAAATATTGTTCTTATAGCTTTGTATGTGCCTAACATACCTAACAACAAATGCTTGACGTATATTTTCATTCGTTTCTTTTGCACAAATCATCATGTTGGTATGTGTTTGAAATTGTGAACAAAATTTCGTATGGTCTCCTTAGAAGCAATGACATTTAAACTATACATAGCAAATTACTATACATATCAATGTAATTTGTATTGGTTATAAAAACATTTTATGAATCGGTGATGTACCTCTTAGGTATAAAAATACCTGCCCCCATTCTAACACGAAAATCATCGGTCATGTATGAATTACGGACGTAACTAATTACGCCGTGTATTTATAGCATCTGTATTAATAGTAGGAATTATCGATGACTATGGGATAATGTACGTGAAACAGCTGACGTCCGGTATAAAATATTTATTTACATAACACTTTATTTACAATTGCTTATCTTTAACAAGTGTGAATTTCCTATTTTTAATCACGCTACAACCTAGGCGGTTTGGTATTTGGTATAGGAAAAGGTCTGAAGGTAGTTGGTTCGATTTCTTTGGTATTGAAAGGCCTCGCGTTTTGGCTGCGAGGGGCTACGTTCCTCAATGGAAGAGGAGCTGGTGCTTTGTATCCAGAGCTTGGCACCTTGTATCCAGTATTAGACGGTATACTGCGAGTTTTCAGCACGGGTCTGATGATAAGTTTCGCTTTTGATGGCAAAAACGAATGAATATGCTTGACGACTTTGACTGCTTGGTGGTTGTGTTGAAAATAGGGAAGTGGAGGTGGAGCGATATATGCCAACGGTACCCGCTGGACTTCCACCAAAGTCTTCAACTTCTTAGGGTGAACGTGGATGTGCGTATGTGGGTAATGATGATGATGATGATGGTTTGGTAAAGCGAAAGGCAGTTGATGCTGAGGCTGCTGAAACTGGGGGTTTGTAGCCCAATACTGCCTCAAGTTAACATCCTGAATCGTCGGCAGTGGAGACGGCGTTGCATATTGTTTAAAATTCACGTTTTGATTCGATGGCAGCGGAGCCGGGCCTAAATACTGCCTGAAGTTCACTTGACTCTCGTCCTGGTTCGACGGCGACGCCTGTACCGCATTGTCACTTCCATCTGGTACTTGAGTGGTTGCTTCTGGTTCCCTGGTATTTGTGAATTCAGCTTGTGTCGTAGGATTTTGCGTAGTCGTTTCTTCTTTAGTTCTATCGTCGTTCGGTTTTTCTTGAGGTATGATTCCGAAAGACGGTGGGAATCCGAAAGGGTATGGCGGAAGGAGGATGGTTGCGACGGGAGCTGCAGCGTTCGCTGTTGCTATAGCAATTGCTACGTTTGGCTCCACAGGTGGAGGTTGTGTCGGTTGCGAGGTCTGATCTGGTTGCAAAGGTTGCACTGGTTGAACAGGTGTCACTGATTGAAACGAAGGCACTGGTTGAAGATGCACAGGTTGCAGATGTGTCACTGGCTGCACAGCAACTGGTTGAATTGGTTGTACTGGAACAAACTGCTGTGGTCGTCCGACTGGCTCGAGGTAAACTGGCGGTGCGACCAAGCGGTTGAAGGTTCTCTCGAAGTATTGTGAGCTGGATGCGGTCACCACCGGCGCATCGGATATGGGCGCAGCGTGATGAACCCCTGAGCTCTGCACCACTCCGCATATCGTAGTTAACGTTAACACCTAAAAGTTTACAAAAAACTATATTGATGTTATTGATTAAAATATATTTATAATTATCATAAAATATATTTATAGATAAATTCACTATTACCGTTTGGAGCATTTCAAAGTCCCCTTGTTGGACCGCTTATAAATTATAATGCGGGCGTTAGAAAATGGAGCCTTCGCTTTTATATAGGTGTAACAAAATTTAGCATCATAGTGTGGCAATGCAGCGGGTGTAGTGGAATACCTAATGGTTCAATATGTAAGGACGCGAACCTTGATGGACACAAAAATCGTATTGAAACGCCCAAAGAATAATAATAAACGAGGGCTATTGGGAAAGTACCAGTCACAACTGGCAATTATCGATTTAGCCTATAAACAAACACCCTTGCGACAGCTCAATGTCATTTGTAATGGTAATTCAAGATCGTGCATAGGTTAATCCTTAGCTGATAATTTATGAAACATTATCTTTGTTACATAAATAGCAGTGCTCAAATATAGAGGACATATTCTCAAAAGATCAACAGTTATTTAATTCGTAGTAGAAGTTCTTTTTTTTATGTAAAACATAGGCACACGGGCTAACGGCCCACCTGATGGTAAGCAGTCACCATCGCCCATAGACAACAACAACACCAGGGGCGTTGTCAGTGCGTTGCCTACCCTGAAGGACTTTATTAATATTTTTCTGAGATTGTCTATCTCATTGTAGGTACATAAAGTTGGAATTTGGGTAGTTATCTATATGAGTACAAGCGTGTGGATACTAAAGTCACATAGAAAAGCGCCAACAACGTTACTTAGTCACTTGAATGGGTGACTGCTAGTTTTGTCAATCTCCAATGCAAGGCAAAAAAATACTGGGGTTGTCGATTATGTTGTTGCATTATCCTATAATAACTTAATCTGACAACTCTAAAATTATAGCCATCCTTGTCGTTTCGTCCTTTTATTGGCCTAATATTTTTAGTGCTGTCAAACTAAGAAAATTAAACAACAGAATCGACACCGTTCTAACGTTAAGTGCCCTCCATTACTAGATTTGGCACCTAGGTTAACTGTCAAAGTAATATGGTGCATTCAAGTGCTGTAATGTACTTGTACCTACAAGAACATTCTTCAGGTAAAAAAAGTCCCAGGCGGCAGGCACTTTGGAAGGGAGCATGTTTGAAAAAGTCGCATTTATCGCTAAGAATCATCTTAATGCTAAGGCCTGTTTTATCAACATCATTATCATTCGGTAAAAATTTCATGCAGAGTATCTACAGAGTAGCCCCGAAATATGAATGTCGAGTTCAAACTAAATGGACGAGACTGGGTATACCAGTGGGCCGATTCTAGACCCGTGACTTTTTTGTCACATTAGACATATGTCACGAAAACTGTCAAATTTCAATAGACACGACAATTTGCAATCGATTTTGTATTCTAGCAATATCACATTAGACATTTGTCGAGCGTAGGCTGGTAGACATGTACTGTCGAGTGACATCACTACTAGACATTTGGCATGCCACGGTAGACATATATCACGGTAACTGTCAAATTTCAATAGACACTAAAATTTCAACAGATTTCCTATTTATCAATGTCACTGTAGATATTTGTCGAGCGTAGGCCGGTAGATACGTATCGAGTGGTCAGCAGCGGTAGACACTGACCACTCTACACTACATGTTCACGAGGGACTGACATATTAGTTTCATAGTTTGGGCTGCAGTCGGATATATTTTCCGCACTCTCACCACGTCGTCGTTATTATTCATTATTATTGTGTGTGTTTAATTTAGGTACCTACCCAACAACATATCAACAAGTTTTGTTTGAATTGATATTTAGCAAGAGTTTTTTTCATTCTGACTGACTGATATGCAATCTACAAATTACAATACCTAACCTATCAAAGATTATACAAAAACTATTTGCGTTAGCATCCCTCGGGTTTGCCAGATGTTTTTAATCGAGCGATATCGATCGTACGCAAGGTGTTTAGAAAACCCGATATTCGAGGAAAAATTTTAAAAAAAGCCGTACATATGAAAATTTAGTAATAAAATAAGTTACGTAGTAAACAATTTTTTTATGAACATCAGATTGAGCGTTTCATTTGCTGGTTCATAAATAATTAATTAACCTTTTGAATAACTTTTTTTTTTGCATATGAATTATAGCGAATACGGTGCTCAACAATATCACACGCCCCGCACCGCGCGCCTCCCCGATTTTTGATTTTCCGAAAATGAAAATAAATAAAAAAATACTAGACCACGTATCTAAGTTCTGTAAACGATGTTAGCTTCCTAAATAATATTTCTATAAGTTTTTATCATTTTCGTAAGCCAAAATGTACAAACCACAACACAAAAACATAATGAATACCTACGTAAACAAATGAAAATTTTGATACCCGTAATGTCGAAAACAAGAAAACTACAACGAAATTCGCAAATCCAATGACGTAAATAGCTTAACCGTACCCTAATTATTACAAAATATTCCATAAAACATCCATTTACCTTGATAAAATGACAAATTTAGAGCCCACCTTCATCAACACAACCAAAACAACACGGTACACAGATAAATTATTTTCTCCTTTTTTTTCTCTAAGGAACAACTATTTGTCGTTCGAATACATAGCAAATATATCAATCTTATACTCTGTAAAACATTGTTCATACCAATAAAGACTCTAAATTTAATTTTATTTTTAACATTAAAAAACTTGGTGAGTAGCATGAAGTTGTAGATAAAAATGGAGAGCACACTTCGAATACCTACTTGAAGCATAACCTATGTATTACTATCTCGCTCTATGTAGGCAGACCCTCTCTTTCTAAATAGATAGATAGCAATACTATTGTCACAGATAAGAGAATACTATACTAGTACTATAGTCCACACTAAAAAGAGAGGTATGCCCACAGAGAGCGAGATAGACAT
Organism: Plemyria rubiginata; assembly: GCA_963576535.1. NCBI lineage: Eukaryota > Metazoa > Arthropoda > Insecta > Lepidoptera > Geometridae > Plemyria > Plemyria rubiginata. The sequence continues at coordinate 6,295,884 of OY754917.1, read as the reverse complement.
ACGTAGGTATTTGACTAAAGTTGTTGTTCCAAGGGTGGCCTCCATTTTTATCTACAACTTCATGGTGAGTAGTGTGTAGTTTGGTTTGTTAAAGTTCCATAAGGTTTGATTGCTTGATTTGACATAATGCAAGACTGATGGATGTAAATGACATTGACAGCTGAATTTCCTAAGACCACCGCTTGAAAGCCATCATAGAATAAAGAAGCACAGAATCGTACATTTACGTACGTATCCTGTGATTCGAGCGTATAATAGTAGAACGGGGAAAAAATTAAATGAATACAATTTACATCTGGCAACGCCTACTAATCACAAATTAGTAGGGATGCCAGATCTAAGTCAGTTTTTTTTTTATATCTACCTACCTAACATTCCATTCCGTAAAATGCGAATAAGTTTCTAGAACTGTAACTAGTATTTTATATGCACTCCACTGACATTGCTGTAATAATGGAAATTAATTCATTATGAACAACATCAAGAACGCATTATTAACCCAGTTTAAGTACTAGACAATGTATTTAATTGAAGACAATGCAGAGTTAGTTAGTGTTACCGAACTATTCTATAGAGATCGAAACGGACCGTTTCTAGTGTGGGACAGTCTGTGGAAGCTTTATTAACTATCCTTTTTTCCAGCGTTGCCGGATGTAGGTACGATTTAAATCGTATTCGTACGATTTATTCCCGTTTACAACTGTACGATCGAATCACAGAAATCGTACGGACTAAGTAATTCTTTTACTATGTTGAATGATCATAATCTGTGCATATTTTTAACACCTAATGTATCTCTCGCTCGCACGAGATACTCTATATTCCTTGAATAATGTAAGCAAGTTTAAAAACTGTAATTAATATTTTATACGAAAACTACAGTGATTAAAATAAATCTTTTATGAACAACAACAAGAACGCATAATATATCCAAATTACTAGAAAAAAAAATTTAAGACATTGTATGTATGTACCATCGTACATACAATTATTGAGAAACGGAAGTTATCGGAACTTGTCTTGGCATTCTATAGTGCGAGATAGTCTGTGGAAGCTCTATGAATGAACCTTCTTTTTGACATGTCTACTAACGTAGCCACCTGAACCGGTCTGAGGTTAGCTGTGTGTGTAAATGGCCAATAGCGAATGGAAGATTCCCCAATCGGCTAACTTCAGACAGACGGTGGCACCAAGTCTATCGGTAGCTAGAATACGTATTTTGGCGCGGTTAGATATATGTCGTATAAACATTTGATGATTTTCGTGACATTTCAAATGTCTATCTCTAACGTAAATGTCATAAGTCTGGAATTGGGCTCCAGGGCGTTCCTAGCGTGCGTGAACTGCAATGCAATGCTTTGTTGATGGTTACCACTCAACATCAGGTGGGTCATCCGCTATTTCCATTACCAAGGGACATAAAAAATTTGCCCATCATGACCAGATGCAGTGGTTTTAGTTGATTTCGATACTGTATTCCCATTTTGTATCAAACCGTGGCGAGGTTTTACTTTACTCATCGTCGTTTGAGAATATTTCAACCGGGAAAACAAATATTTTTGTTTACCGAGCAGTGGAAATTACCTTTCGCGAACGTACATCACGAAAGAACTTTTCCAACTGCCTACGTAGGTGTCGACCCACCAACCTAAAAAACGTGACTCCAAAACAGTGTTATTGACAACTTCTGTAATAATATGTGTCTCACAACAGGAGTTAAATATCACAATAATCTTGAGCGTCCATTTCTTATCATTTGCGCCTGTCAAAATAGTGTTTCCGAATTCATCGTTGTGTTTATTAAGAAAAATATTATTGTTGCTGACTCTTTTCCGTACATTTATTATCAACGCTCTTAGGACCACATGTTGGTCACGTTTCTAAATCGTATAGGAAAATAGAAAATTGAGGAAAACTTACGATCCTTGTTAGGTGTACAAGCTACTATTGTAAGTATAAAAGCGCCTAGCGAATGTAAGACTCCATCTATACGCACGATTATTGTAAGGAAACTGTAAGGCGAATATTAATTAATAAACAACAATGAAGTTTATCTAAGAATAGCTGATCCCGCGGCTTTGCTCGCGCTCGTTTACTTTGAAAATCTCATACAAACTTTCATCCCCTATTTTATCCCCTTGGGAGTAGAATTGATCAAAAACCTTTCTTAGCGGATGCCTACGTCATAACATCTACCTGCATGCCAAATTTCAGCCCGATCCGTCCAGTGGTTTGGGCTGTGCGTTGATAGATCACTATGCCAGTCAGTCAGTCACCTTTGAGTTATATATATTTAGATTTTGTTTAATTTTCAAGAGATTTCTTTTGAAAATTAAGACTACTTGAACTTCTCATGTTAGACTAAAGTATTTGCACGTAGCGCATGAACTCTAAATCCACATTCTAACCCCCTGTTTCTGAAAGCTCGAATAACTATATTTTATATTTCAGCTTTTACTTCAAATTGGATAGAGATAGCAAGTGACTCGACAGCCGATTAGCGTTGATCGAGCTTTCAGAAACCGGGGGTAAGTCTTTTTCAGTAAGTCCTCACGATGTTTTTCATCACCGTTAAGGAGCACTAGCATTGCGCACATAAATTTAACGTCAGGATGTTTTTTTAGCTAAATCGATCACATCAGACTCTCTTCAGACAAGAGACAAATCTGAGAGGATATCGGTAATTATAAAACATGATATTACAATGTAAAAATCATTTATTCATAGCACAACGTTTATTATTGGATTATCAATAGGCAACAAGTGGGGCAGAAGCCGCTACGTATGGTGAAGCAGCAGCGACGTATGGGGACGGGGCGGCGATGTATGGGGCAGCAGCAGCGACGTATGGAGCCGGAGCGGCGACGTACGGGGCGGCAGGGGCGACGTAGGCAGCTGGAGCAGCGAAGTAGGCTGCTGCTAAGGCATTGTGGTTGCGGTGGAAGTATTGTGAGCTGGTGGCTGTCACGATTGGAGCAGGGGCAGCCGCGATCAGAGGAGCGCTGAGCAGGGCAGGCTTGGCGGCAGAGATGGCGACTAGGGCGGAAAATACGACAAACTGAAAACAAAATAAATGATAATTAGCAACTGGTTTCTTATAAAAAGCCTATGACTTTTGGAAATGAATTTTAGGGGCGTTTTTGTCCTAAGATAAACTTACAATTTTCATCATTTTGGTAGTTGTTGATGGTACTGTTAGTGAGAACAGGACTGATGCTGATTGGCACCGATCCTTAACATTTTATAGTAATCAGAGGGTATCTTACGCAACGATATTCCTTTCGCGGTGTCGTCTCTGGCATTGGCCTGCGCGTGATATGAATCAAAGCACTGACCGCCAGTGCTCACTCACATAAACATGTCGTTTGTGTGTCACTGCCAAATGAGGATGGAAATACTAACTTCACATGCGTTGAACAGGTTAAGTAACTTCCTAGAAGCAGATCATACTTGACCAGGGCACATAGGAGATATCTGTCATCCCCGGTGCGTTCTTTGTCGCCTCTTACAACATCTACTGGTACTGCACCTGTAAATATTAGAATTAGTGAGTAAGTACCAACTATAATGCTTCGTAATAGTTGTCAGAGTGTGCGTTTCCGGCGATTTCGTTTTGCAGCACGCGCATTTAGGCAGTGTGTGGGCTACAAGGTCATCAGTGTTCTCCTTACGTCATGTAAAGCTCTGAAGCCTTATGACGACATGATTCTTACGTGTTGCTTTGATACGAGTGGCCATGTATTATTGGCCGCTCGTATCCTGAAGAATTCCTGATTTAAGAGTAATAAATAATAAATATTTACAAAGTCCCATTATATTTGTAAAAATGCAATTTAATTTAACAGTTTGCATTTATCTCTATGCATAGAGGAAATATAAAAAAAAATCAAATAATAGTATCTAAAATAAAATGTTTAAAAACGCCACTCTGGCGCAATTTTACGCTTCAAACTATTAGTTATTTCTTCGATGTTACGAAGTCTAAAACTAGAATACATATATTACATGAAAGAACAGGATTTTATTTATAAAAATATTCTAGCTTATAGGTACTCATTTTTATATACGATTTTTTTTAAACTTCACCTTTATCAAGCCACGCAACGCGCCCGCAGGCTCTTAGTCCGCGCCAAGCGCTCGACTTCGTTCGATTTGGCGACCGACGGCCTCTTGATATACTTACTCTTTGTATGGGTCCAGAGTCTAACTGAAAATCAACAAAACTTTTGTTGTTGATTGATTATATAATATACCTACTGTGTTTCGTTTTAAATTTCATCTAATTTTCTTTTTCCAAGCGTGCTTCTTCCATGACACATTGCCAGACTTCCAACTTCTTGCCTTGAATCGTTAGGGCCTAGGTCTGTAATGATAGAACTGAAAGAATATGTAATGTATATGTTCATTTATTTATTTGTATTTCATAATCTCCAATACCGACGAGTGTCTTTACCACGCATTAGCTGTCCTTACTTCTAGATCGGTGATATTATTTCACCTAGATAAGTGTGGGTAGGTACTCATTTACATGCTGGATATTATTCACATTACGTTTATTGGATAAAAGAACGATAATTTCTCAATTTTCCTTAAATAAAATGAAAAGGGACTTTGAAAGTAAAACGTGGCATGCCACGTGAAAAGTTTTTAGGTTCCGTAACCCTTGTTGCCACTGCCGTTCCTGCTAAATAAACCAAGATGTATTTATTTTTCCTTGAAATTCATACTAAAAGACGAATAAATCAGACAAACAGTATACTCGTCGTAAGTGTTAATTACTTGAAATACCATCCGTCGCTTACCATCCAGTATCGGGCCATAAGCCTAAGTAGGAATGTTAGATACGGTGAATAATAAAATAATCTTGAAAATTTGTAAAACGATTGATATAATTTAGGTGCGGGGTCAGATAGCACTATGTACCTATCTACTTGTATTTTAGTATGTGGGGGGTAATTAGTTCACATGCATACGGTGTTAATATATTATGATGCTACAAACTAAAACTAGTTCATAAGTACAAATGGCTAAATGTCCATGTTAAAATGTTGGAAATTATCCTACTAATCCCAACTAATATTATAAATGCGAAAGTAACTCTGTCTGTCTGTCTGTCTGTCTGTTACGCTTTCCCGCTTAAACCTCTCAACCGATTTTGATGAAATTTGGCACAGACAATCTTTAGACCCTGAGAAAGAACATAGGCTACCTTTTATTGCGAAAAAAGAGATGAAGAGATTAAAAGTACGCAGACGAAGTCGCGGGTACCAGCTAGTAATATTATAAATGCGAAAGTAACTCTGTCTGTCTGTTTGTCTGTTACGCTTTCCCGCTTAAACCTCTCAACCGATTTTGATGAAATTTGGCACAGACAATCTTTAGACCCTGAGAAAAGACATAGGCTACCTTTTATTGCGAAAAAAAGAGATGAAGAGATTAAAAGTACGCAGACGAAGTCGTGGGTACCAGCTAGTACCTAATATTTTTTACTTTTCTTGAAGAAATAATTCTGAAACGGTAACAGTCACCTATAACATCACAATGCATACAAAATAATCCATGAATATAATTTCGAGAAACTACAGACGTCATAAAGTCATGTTACCAAACAGCTGTATCATTTATGAAACTATCTAACAATAGAGCATGCTAAACAGTGAATGAGACAATAAGGCATTCTAACCATCACAATAGTCAATAAACAAAGCGTTCGGTAAGAGATTATATATCATTGAGTGAGGCCTTTTGGTCTGCGTGCTCTGCTCACACAATTCTGCCTTTTGTCTGTTAAACTAAAAAGCTTTCGAGACACAGACATTCATTTGAAGGAAAGGTATACATACATTAAAACAATTCAGGGGGGTTGGGTGCTTCATGCTCAGTTAAACAAATAGTTACTTACGCAAATTGTTTGAAATATAATATACTTATGTTGTTTAACATGTAAAAGTTTTTGAATGTATATTTAATTATTTATTAAAATTAAATTTAATCGGTAAATATTAAATTTAATACTAAAACATTATATTGAAATTAAGCAAAACAAAACTTAGAATATCTAACAAGTTTGTTCATAGTGCTAAATAAAAAATTCAACAAAATAAGCGAAAGTCAACATAATTATGAGTGACAAACACGCCTTTTACCTTTTTAACCGACTTCAAATAACACTTTCAAGAAAAAGCCGACTTGAAACACACTGGAAAATATATCTACCTTATCATACTAATATAACTCAAAAACTGCTCGTCAGATCTGACTCAAATTTGGGACCATAAATGACAAGCACCAGCTTTTGTATAAATGCAAATATAAAAACATCAAAATCGGTCTGCCCAGTAAAAAGTTATGAGGTAACAAACAGGAAAAGATATGTATGATACTAAATGTATATGTTGTGTTCTTTGTGGCAAAGAAATAAATGTCTATGTCTAAAAGAAACAGTACGAGTGTATTATTGTGTATTTAGTGTATTTTATTTGTCAGTTTTTCTTGAAAGAGTTATTGTAAAGAAAGCTCAGAGTAAATTACCCACGGCTTGCGTGTGTGTGTTTTACTTAAAAATGTGTGTACATTTTTAAGTAAAACAGAAGGTATATAAGGGTGATAACAGATTCCATTGCGTGAAGCATTTTTACACTTTACCATTGCGAATCAGATGGTCTCTACTCTGGATATTCTAGGAAGTGACATTTCCTAGAATATCCATGCTGTCTAGACATAATATGTAATCCTGTAAATCCGTTTTCTTTTTCCGCTCTTCTTATCCATAATTAACGGGAATCAAGTACTTAATAGTATATTAAGTACTTATTACTTTTATACTCAATTACTTATCAGCATTGCCATTCAGCGTGGCAATGCAGCCAGTGTCTTGGGTAATTCCGACTGGCACTGATTTGGATTAGTTGAGATATCTATAGATCGTTTGCAACGGTCTGCAGATAGCTCAACTGTTTCATATGTATTTTGTATATTTTGTACATTTTGTAAATAATTGTAACTATTAGTAGTACTTAATAATTTTGCAAGCATAACATGGCTTTAACATTTTGTGCCTAAGAAAATGGGATAATAATAATATTAAGAGTCTAAAAACTCCAACTACCTACCAACTTATGAGTAGAGAAAAAGTACACAAGACATTACGCTACAAAAGGCTACAGCATTAGTAATGAGATCCTTAAAAATAAGCAACTGAGCTTTTTACCGAGAAGTCTATTTTCAATAGAAGTATATGAAACTTCTTAGCGGCTTGTCAAACCGTGTAGTTTTGCTTTTGTAAAACAACAATAGGTCTGTAGAAGAATAGTCCACGTGGAGCTGATGCTTAGTCACATGCGTGCAGTAGTACACCGTAAATTTTCAGATAAATATCAAAAATATAATAATTTATAAATATTTATATGACCTTCGGTTACAATACAACCAGGGGTACAGTTTTAACAGCTTGTCCGTTGCTGATGAACAACTACAAAGTTTGGATCCAAGAACACTTAAACCTTTTTAAAGTAAATGGTTTTATGACAAGCACATATAAAAATATAAAAAAATCTATGTGACTAATAAAAAGTTTCTTAAAATATTTTTTATAATATAATTTCCTTAGGTCAGAGAATATCCCTAGTCTTTGCTATCAAAAGCTACAAGCTGGTATTATCAATCCTAAACAAATAATATGCAGATTGTAAAAATCTTCTACTCTTCACTGTATCACAGTGAGACAGTCACCGGGTCATGCTACACGTTACCATGCTAAGATATCGCTTGTTCAGTTTTAATTAGCTTATTGGCGTGAAACCTAACTTCTTCATCATCATTATATTCCTAAAAAAACTCCAATGCGATAGCTAACAGCTGGACAGTATGTATCTATGTAAATAGATAGAAGAACTCTATGTATTGATAACACAACAATTTTTACTTAAAAACGAATAATTGTAGTAAAATAATAGGCGGCCTTATCGTTAACAGAGATCTTCTCCAGGCAACCTTGGGTATGTATTCCCAGGAGAAATGATTTTGAGGAAGAATTAAGTATTTAATTAATTATGTATTCATAAAATATGTAATGTTTTTCTTTGCACTACATTATCAGCCTTCAAATCCTTTTGTGGAGATGGAAAGTTCTTAATGACGACGGTGTGGATTTCGTTTGAACAAAGGTGATGTTGACGCAACAGGCGACTTCAAGGTGGCTCGTGTAAGGAAACTTTCAAACACTATGCTAGCTAGAGCTAGCATAGTGTTCATAGATCTAGAAAAAACAGATCCTTAAACTGCTGGTACTTAAAAAGTTTTATGCAAAGGTTTAAACCAGATCAAGTTAGTGGATGCCAGGCTGTGTATGTTGTAGGGCACGATTCTAACGAGAATAACTTGCGAGGCATTGCTATGTATTTACTCACGTGGGGCATCTGTTAATTGCATCGAAAACTTGCATTTAGCTTCTGCAATGCAATGGTGCCTGGTGCTCTACCTAATAAATACACCTTTAGTTTTTGTTGCCAACAAAAAACTAGTTTTTCTATACTTCTTGATGCTGTAACAAGCAAATGGCCCACCTGATGTTAAGTGATAACCAAACATAGATAGAACATAAATAGAACATAGATAGAACATAGATAACAGTGATAACAAATCACTGCCTCGCAAAGCTCGTCCGTTATGTTAGTTATGTGTAATTGGAAGTGGTCTTTTCACACCGTGTATAAATTATTATTGATTTTCCACGAATCTACGTCGCAAAACTCGCGAACAACCCAAAAGTCAAACACATGCTGTTCGAAACAAAAGCTGCTAAAATAACTTTTTATTTTCGTCTTCTCTGAAGGAGAAGCTATGGAGAAACAAGTAAAATGTTGCAAAGAAGTTTATGAAACATTTTGGGTAAAAATAAGTACCTTCCTAGTTGTTTTTATTTCAAATCTGGAAATAGTCAAATGATACGTATCCCAGTTTTGAAATATGAAACAGATGCTAACTATTAAGCTTTCATACACGTGAGAATTCAAAAAGTATCTTAATTACGAAGTTTTTATTCGTTTTTGGTATTTGGTTTTTCGTATTTTGTATTTCGTCCCTGTTTTTTATTATTGCCACGAGAGTCCGATATCGATCAGAATCTCTTACCGAAAACAAAACATACAACTCAGTTTTGGAAAGTGGATCTTGTCTAGACCCTCGGACTTAATACCTTTGAAAGGCTGGTTCATGCTTATTATGGATTTAGCTCGAAAAGATGAAATTAATATGTAAGGTTTCTTAATGCCGTAAGCTTAAATTCCCAGAACTAGCTTTGTTCTACTTTTGGAAGACGGAAAATCCTATCCTAATTCATAACTTGTCCTACCATATCATAATATATCTATCAACATATGGTTCGCAGCTGGATTATTTACTACTTTTATCGCAAAAGATTAATCCTTATTTATATAAATTCTAGCAATCACTATACTAAAATGCGAGTGGAACGGCAGGAGGCAGCTAGTAGTTTAATTAACACATTCACTGCGTTACAGGAAGTATTTGGTTGTAATGGAACTTTGCTCTGTGCGGCAGATAGTTGTCCTTGTTTTACTCTCCGTGCGGAGGTGATTTTTTCAAGTATTCGTGCAAGTAAAAAAGAGACACTTAGATTGCCGGTGCCCTTGCTTGAAGTGTATTGAAATTTAAAAATAAAAATGTACGGGAATTACTTTATCGTAACGCACAGAAAGGTAATTATTTTACAATAGTGCGATACGGGAACTATTTGACCGTATCTTAAACCCCGTACCGCACTGAACGAGCGCGCGCGCGGAGTTTTGTTAGCCGTAGTGCTGTGCCCAGTTAGTACGTTTAGAACGCGATATTTTATTCATGGTATGGTACCTGTACTGTCACTTTTTTAAGTATTTTTTTCTGTTGATTAAATTTTCGAGTAAAATAAATAATTGTGATAAATAAATCAGGGATTTTTTTGTTATTTAGCTTTTCTATGTATCTAAAATAAAGAATAATATAAACTAAGGGTTTACTGTTTTTGTTAAAAAGTTAACATTAACACAGTTAATTAATTATCATTTTTGTTAAAAATAGTTTTCGCTGATTGTGTACGACCTGAATGAACAATAATAAATCTGAAACAGAAAAATATTTTACTTATTACACCCCATCCCTAGCAACATGACTTGTTTGCGCCACGACAAGTATTTTCCCGTAAAATCAACCATTTCCAAAAATACCTAGAACCCGGTGCTACTGCAGCTGTGTATACATAAGGATGTAACCTATTGATTGGTTCAAGAAAAAAAAAATCAGCTGTGGACTTTTCATGTCTCTGTGGAGGTTTGAAGTAAGGACTACGTACGGGAAAATAGACGTAACGCATATCAGGCATTCTGGATACGGGAAGTATGTGACTTGTACAGTACTGGAAGTAAGTCTGGAAGGAAGTAAGTATAACACATATACCGACCATGATATTATTAGACTTGCAAATCTGAACAATCTTCAAAAAATTAATAAAATCTAACAGTAATCTTCTATGATGTTTCCTATAAAAAAATACTAAACTAAATGGAAATCGTAATGATTCTGTTCGAAGACAATACATATTTAAATTTATTGGAAACGAAATAATCTAACACGAGTTGATGTTTCCTATAAGAGCATGGCCACAAATAAAAACAGTATTGTTTTACAGTTGCTACCTATTGTGTTATGAAAACGTGTTTGCCAAGTGCAGCGGAGTGGAGAATTTTTAGAAAGTACGATATCGGGACTGATAAAACTAAGCTTTCAATCAATAGTTTTAATGAATTGGTGTACCTACCTACGTAGATATCTTCAGGTAATAAACCAACTCAAAAACATCTCTAAAGTGACTTGAAATTGAAGGAATTGATTGTCAAGCTCGTTAACAATTTATTAGTGTTAAACTTTAGTATCGATAATTAAACTAAAAACTAAAACAGCTTCACGACTTTGATCCCCAGGCACGGTAGATATCCCTTCAGATCTCCCAGTACCAAGTAGGTACTAATTCAAGATTCTTTGAGGATGTCTAAGGGGGGTAGTCAGAGGTACGTCCAAACATTACATTTGGCACATACCCACATTTTGCAGTAGTTAGTATTCCATACGTGACAGGTCCACAAAGCCCACAAGCCCATCGCCGCTGTTAGAATACTAACTGGTTTCCTCACGATGTTTTCCTTCACCGTAAGAGCACTGGCATTGCGCACATAAATTTTTCGATGGAAAAATCCATTGGTGCACGACCGGATTCGAACCTGCGACCTTACGATCGGAAGGCGCGGTCACTCCCACTAGACCACCACACCTAAAGTGTGAAATATTTTGTAATTTTATTTTTTCAACGATCATGCTGCTGAGCTGCATGAGCTTACCCACGTGAGACCCACGAGACAAAAAAAGTCACGTTTGCGAGTCCTATGGGACACGCAACACACACGCACGCGTGATTTGGGTAGTTTTTGTTTTTGAGAGTATACTCTCTTAGCATTCGTTCTTATGAATCTCTGAAGGTTAGGAATTCAGATTTTCGTAGCAAATAGTTGAGTTATTTCATTTTTCCAAATTAATTCAACATAAACCTATTATTATTGAGCGGAACCAGTCAACTGATGGTTTCGCATAGGTACCTAAATAATGGTACTCGGAACTTGGCCAACAATCTTTGTGATTGCTTGTTATTTGTTTATATTTTTGTCACAGACTCAAAGTAGGGGTGTTATTGTATGTGCTCAAAGTCTTGTTGATATTTATTTACCTCTATCTTCGCTCGCGCTGTAGGGTTGAGGGTTCGATTCTGAGGTCAAAATTGTATATTTGCTCAGTATGTATACCTATATTTTAATTTCATTTGCAGTGTCTGGCAATATGTATGTACGTAGATCTTATTAAATTTTAAGAAAAGTTGTATTTGGTGTACCTATAAAATAAAATACAATCCAAAAAGTTACTTTTTGCGAATACAAAAATGAAAAATATTAAATTATGTAATCGTATTTTGATATTATATTAATGCGATGGTCTCATTCCAAAATCGAACACTGGTGTTAAGGGTACGACGTCACACAGCTTTTAATGTCAGGCGTAGTGTTTTAACGTCACTCGCAAATCCAGAGTGTGTATGTTTATCAAAGAAAATGTCGCATTAAGTAAGCAATAGCATTACAGTTACCTGAGCGTGGAATACTCAAAAATTATTTTTAGAGAAAAGCACTCAGACTCAGACCTACTGACATGAGAACGTGGGTAGAAAAGAAGGTACATACATTAAGAAAATTGTGCTTAAAAAATGTAGGTGGTGCGTGGTATACTTTGTAAATGAGCTAGCAGGTGGCAGTTTGGGCAGGACTACTGCCTAAACCTACCTAAGAACAAGCAATAGCGAGTCCCTAGTGGATTGAAATGTCTTCGAGCTATAAAATTTAGTAAACACTCAATCTCTTCGATGCATCTTTAGTAATACAGACCACATTTTTTTTATCATAGCGCGACAATCGACTAGCACAATAAACTAGTGGCTCTGGGAGCTGTAGCCCTCGCGAGCATACTAAAATTGAGCTATTTGAGGAATGTAATGTGCAAGTGCATTTTCCGCTTTGTGATTTTTTGATCTTTTTGATTTTTTTTACATCATCTTGTGTAGAATGAGGTCCTTTGTGTTTCTCTCAAATTTGATTGAAAACCATCGATTGTTTGATGAGCTATCCTGTTCATCATGCTGAAGATCCTTATCAGACCTTCGCCAAACTTTTATGAGACCAACATATAGTTACTACCTTTCAAATAAAAAAAGAATAATCGAAATCAAATCTCATTTGGTGGAGATATCCAGTATATCAAATAGCCCCCTTTTTGCCCTTTTTTTGGGGGAAGTACCCCTCCAATCAAAAATCCCCGACGACAAAAAAATTCTAATAAGTCATATAACCTGTGTACCAAGTTTCGTCCAGATCGGTTGAAAAATGCGACCTGTAGAGGAGAACAGACAGACATCCGGACAAACGCATTTTTGGCCAATGTGGAAACTGAGACGCTTCGCTCGCTCGCTCGCTCGGTCAACAAGTAATGACTGGTTATTTTGGTACAGTTATCGCTGCTGCTTATTTTTAAGTCATAGTTTTGCGTGTTAACACAAAGGGTGCTTAAATGAAAGTGTGTCTTATCTTGGAATATGTATGGCACATTCTTTAAAGGAGTTGTATTTTTTATACTTTAATTCCAAATATACGAGTATAGCTTAGTTTAAAACAGAATTCAAACACAGCATTCCAAAAAAAAATTATTTAATCTTGGTACTTAAAAGTTCATTCACACGTTCATAAGGTTCTGACGTAAAGGTATTCAACTCTTAGAAGTACCCACTATGCCGTACATCCATTGAAATTCCCTGGCGTATAATGCGGACCAATGGCATAATACAATCATTTTCAATGGCATAATATGAAAATTTCAAAGAGGTCACATACAAGGCACCTAGTACTATTTTGTAAGTTCTGTAACAGTGCTATATGAGGTCATTGTACTTTCCACAAAGCACAAAAGTTCAATTTTAAAATGAATGGGTCAACATTGTTTACTATTGAATAATATGAATCAATAACTTTATATTCATCATTGTTATGACATTTCAATATTATTGTAATACCAACAGTAGTTCAATGGAGTGTAAAAGGTTCTTGTCCTGAGAGGGCAATTATACAATGGCGATAAGTAAAATGACTGAGCTTTATAACATTTGTAACACTTCTAGAACACAAAATGAGCCAATAAAAATATGTATTAGCAATAACATTATATGATAATTATATTATGATATACATTAATGTCTATGATATAATTAAAAAGATGACACAGAAGAGGCGGTTTGCAATCAATGTTTGCATAATCTGTCCTATAATAAATATATCTCTGTGATCCGTTAATTAATATTTAAAAAGAGAAAAATATCCTCAAAGACTCTTGCGTGAGTATCTTACCTCTTGTTACTAAAAAAGATGAGAGGATATTTACCGTACCTACCTGATGGGGATTCAGTTCGTGAAGCTTTTTATTTTTGAGACCACCCACTGCTATTATGAACCCATTCTACGTCACGATTGGTAATTATGTACCAACTTACAAAAAATTACCATGACATTATTTACAGACTACTCATTAAAAAAATGCTTAATTTTTTTAATCAAACCTTTTATGACGAATAACATAATACATCTATTATTATTATTGTTTTCTCAGGTTTCATCATTATTTGCGCCAACCCCAAATTGTTCTTGCAATTATGCCTTAATTGCTATTGTATAATTAATGTAAAGTCAATAACATTAATACAGTTCATCATTGTTATGACATTTTAATATGATTGTAACACCGACAATAGATTCAATGAGGTAAACACCTAAGGTGTTTGGACTTTATAAAGGGCACGGTGAACACAAGAGTAGTAGAGCTCTTTGTGAAGGGCTCGTCCGGGGAAGTACTACCACCACGCCTTTTTCTGCCGCCAAGCAGCAACGCTGTGTTTCGGTTTGAAGAGTGTGGTCGCCGGTGTAATTACAGGCACATGAGGCTTAACATCTGTACGCCTCAAGTTGATGGACGCAGGGCAGTGCATCGTAGGGCACGTTCCTATTGTGCGTGACCTACGGGGCTATGTTTTGTTTATAGGTGATGGTTACCACTTAACATCAGGTGGGCCATATGCTTGTTCCATCAGCTAGTATAAAAAAAAAACACTGACTGGGTTTACCAGCTCATAGTAGAGCTCTTTTTAAAAGGGCTTGATTACAATAATTACCTCTATATTATAAAATGGTGCTTTTTATATGATGCTTAAAATTTGTGATGTGTCTGTTTGCCATTTAGCATAGGTAGGAGATGGCAATCGTTTAAAATTTTTTTGAAGTAAGGCCGTTATTTTTGTAATTATTGTATTTAATCTAACCTGTATTGATAGGTGTATGTTTGAAATAAATGTAAATAATAAATTATTAGCAAGCACCAAGTAGCCTAACAATTCATAACTTGTAGGCGTTAATCGAGATGTGTTTTACCTAGCGTGTAAAACAGCATTAATACCAAGGATTTTTTTATTAAGAGTTATATTTCAAATTACCACAGTTGGTCCTTAGAATGATGAAATTGAGAAATGAAGATGAACAATAATAATAAAGCATGCTTGAATGGCTCCCCCACAGGCACGATAAGAACGGGCGTTTGCATTGGATTTTCTTACATCCAAACGTGCGTTATAATCGCAGCAGTGTGTTAATTCGCGCGCGTTCTAATACAACATTTTTAGGAGGATTTTTAGGAGCCTGACACTAAATTAAGGTAGGTACTACAATCGTAAAATAATAAAAAGAAAATGCTTTGAAAATAGATTTATTTTCTTATTGAACTGATATACATAATCGGTGAGATATTGTTTTTGCAAGCGGTCCTGTATCATCAATCATTATTTTACATCATTTGAACGTTTTCAACGCACGTAGTAAGCGTACGGGGAGTATGCGCTGTATGCAGAGTACGCTAAGGGTGCAGTGTATGCGCTGTATGCTGAATATGCTACTGGAGCGGTGTATGCTGCGGCGTAGGGCGCACTGTAACCCACCGGGTATTCCACTACTAGAGGTTTGGCGGCGGCGAAAGCCAGAAGAGCGGCAAAGAGTAACTGAAAATGAAAAGAATTTGTTATTATGTACTTAATTACCTTGATTGTACAACAGCGTCTTTAAGGGGCGCTTGTGGCCGAGTACTTTAACTTTACCTGCTACTTTTACATATGGAATAGTAAACTACGCTTAAAAATATTTTTTGGCATGGCATGCAATTTTAGAACTCTAGGATTTTAGATTTTTTCCTGAGAAGCTTAAACTAAATAATTAAGCCAAGTGTTATGCGTTTCGGACCTATGGTTAGGTTAATTTCTGTCGGTTATTCAGTCACGTGACATATTTGGATATCACTACATAGTATAAAACAAAGTCGCTTTCTCTGTCCCTATATCCCTATGTCCCTATGTATGCTTAAATCTTTAAAACTACGCAATGGATTTTGATGCAGTTTTTTTAATAGATAAAGTGATTCAAGAGGAAGGTTTACATTACATATATGTATAATACATGCATGATATGTGCACCCGTGCGAAGCAGGGGCGCGCGGGCGGATCGCTTGTTTAAAATAATTTTAAACAATTCCTATGTCATTAATAACAAAAAAAAATTAAAAACATTGCTCAAATAAAATATTTTTGATTTGACGAAGAGGCATACCACCCTGCCCCTGGTAGGTGGCCGTAGCTATCTCCTGGATCTGGATGATATTATCTTGATGACTCTCAATTGGAGAACTTCTGATCCATTATGAATGTTAGATATTGCACTTAGGTACGCTTTAAGGTAAAGGTACAAAATACTCACGTATTTGAACATTATGTAGCGTTGATGTTGTTGATAACTGTGTATACAAGATGAGCTCAGGAGTCGAAGTGTAGTGAAGACTTCCCTATTCCTCTTTTATATGACTGCAATTCTGCTTTATGGAGTTGTAACCGGATAACTAGATGAAATATCCTCTTGGAACATTAGGCAGTATAGTCACGTACGGCCTCGTTCCATGACACTGGTCAAGATTAGTTCAAGGTCATGGATTGTCCAAACGGATGCGTGCATCCAAGTTAGCTAAAAACTTGACGTTTATTCTTAGAATCGTGAAGAATTCAACTAAAGTTGTTGTATAGTAAACTTAACTTATACTGAGTCCTACATAATATGCCTTCTATTGTAACGACTTCCAAATAACTCTTTCAAGAAAAAACCAACTTCGATGCACTAGAAAATACATTCTATTTACTACAATAACTCAAAAACTACGTCAGATCTGACTCAAATTTAAATGAGACCACATGACAAGCACCAGCTTTCTACGCAGTATAGGTTCCTATGTCATTTTTATCCGGTTTCAATGTCATTTTTATCTTGTTTCATGTACATAAAGCTATACCGAGGTAGTTCGATATAATATTGTATTTTATCTTACTCATGTGGGAGTTATTTTAAACTTTTCTTTTTTATTCTTCATTGTATACACATTGATTTACACAAAAAATATACAAAAGTCATGTACAAAGGCGAGCTTAATCCTAGATAGAGTTTTCTTCCAGCAAGCCTTAGAGGATAAAGAGAGCTTACAGTCGTTGAAAGGTGTACAACACAAAAAAAACTTCTCCAACTACTTCATTTTGGTTTATATAAAAATATCTTTATACCTTTAAACGAGCAATTCTTGTATAATATATGTATTTATTTATATATAATCTGAATCTCCGAAACTACTCCTATGATTTTCATGTAGTTATATTATGCAGGGGGTCTCGGGGACGATAAATCGATCTAACCATAGTTAGATATTTGCTTGTTCCATAGGTACAAGGTAGCGCGGCGTCAAAGTACAAGTTCCAGCAGGTTGTTTTACAAAACGTATTGTAGGTCTTGGACACACTACGGACCCGGTGCGTCCGTCAGGATCGCCATCGTGCACACTTTGGTTCTATTTTTTCATCCACAAATAATAAATATCAGACAAATCGATCAATATCAATCAGACAATACGTTGTGTAAAACAACCTGCTGGAACTTGTACATTGACTGCCTCGCATAAGTTACGATAGAAACGTGCACTAATATGTTAAGCCTCATATGCTTCTAATTTCATCGGACCCTTTAAACCGAAATATAACAATGCTGCTAGGTGGAAAAAAAGCTGAAACAGAAATTGACATTCCGATTTTACCATACTGGTCGTCTGGCTATCTGGCGTCTAGTGGGTTCAAAAGCAAGCGAAACATCTCATCTGATAAATTTATTAACCATTTTAGTTATGTCCAAACACATGTATGAATTTTGTCCTTCTCAGCGGCCTTGGCCTTGAAAACATTTGCTGGTTATTAGTCCAAGCATTCCTCCTGAGATGGTCTTGGACTGTGCTTGCCAACACAGTGAAGACGCAAGTAAAGAACAGTAGTAACCACTGGAAATGAAAACGCACAATTTAACACGAAATGCATAACAAGAACCAAAATTAAACACGAAATCTATGTAAAAACAGCTGAAAGGTCTCCGAAACATAAACAATAAGTGTAGTATAAAAATAAAAATTTTTTTTCGGTACCTATTATGAAAGATTAAACTTATCTAATTAACGAGATTAACTACCTATTTAATTTAATTTAAAACCTCGGCCTACCTCCATGTTGCTACACCCTATGCAGGGTTCATGTGATACTCACATACACCTAACAACTATGTATGTACATAAACTAAACCATGTGTAAGCAATAAATATTGAATATTGAATATTGAATATTGAATATTGAATATTGAATATTGAATATTGAAAATATTAATATTATAGTACCAATTTTGGCATTATTGTTAAAAGAAACTTAAAGCAAATCTACTTGTATCTGGGTTAGCAAAAAAAATGGGTTATATTTGGTAAAAATGTGCAATTAGATTTAGTTAAGATAATTTCCAAATTTAGAATAAAAATACGCGCCGACTTGAGAACCTCTTCTGTTTTTTTTGTTGATTAATAATGAGCAATATTATGATTATAAGAAATCTAGAAAATTTATATATAACTAAGCTAACATGAAAGGAAGAAATAAAAACTTATTATTACTGCCAAGTTTGTAGTAGCTATGCCTGCTGCTATGATGATCACAGGTGTTTATTTTGGGTCTAGGTGTGATATTGTACTCCAAGTATATTATGTATAGTATTAATGAAAAAAAGCGATCAGTCAATTAGCTGGTTCCCGTAGTACAAGCTTTGCTTAGTTTAAGGCTAAGTGGAGCTATATGCTATGTCTGAAATAATAAATGAATCCACTTACTGATTTCAGGAGCATTGTAATGGTAAACCACAACCCAGTAAGACATATTCACATTTCTTGTTGCTTTTATAACTGCAGGTAATCAGGGAACTGAGGCGTAGATAATTAGTAATTTCATCAAGCCGATCCATGGAGGCGAGTCTTAAGTAGTTCAACGATTAATTAACTAATGAAGAACCAAATGTGAATGAAAGAATAACAAAAACACCTAAAAAAATTGTTCTGGTACCAGTACGTATAGTAGTGTACGTACTACTAATTGTCACCACACAGGAGCATTATAATTACTAGTAGAAGAAGACGGAGGAAGGCCGTTCAGCTGAGGGAAAAATTCTCTAATTATACTTCAGGTCTCGTCCGAAGACCATTATTACTTGCAGCATTACGAGTTGTGGTGCTGTCTCTGTCACACTTCAGATCCACATCATAAAATACAAAACCTATCTCCTGTCTCACTCCCACGCGTTGGTGCAGGCGGCGGTGGCAGCAGCCGACCGGGAGCGCACCTGCAACTTGTCATTACGTGTTTTTGTGTTTTCTAGGTCACACAAAAAGTTTTCAATTTCTTCAAATTTGTGATTTTTAGGTGAATTTGAAGTGGGAAAACGAAAGCATTCACAATTCGATGCTAATTTTTATCGAAGTAGTGAAAAAACAGTGAAAAACTGAAACGCAAACTTCAAAAATTGCAATGTAAAAGACCGGGTACCTAGTAAGGTAGCTCGTCATCTTTGGAATCGGATAAATATCACAAGGCTAATAATTATGAAGATGAATTTTGGATCATACCTATGTTATATACCTACCTACCTACAAGGTATGTAAGCCCAGTATTTCTTATAGTAAAGATATATTCATAATATTGTTATTATACTTTGACGACTAGAATTTTCTCGAAGACTACCAACTTACCCATATTATGATAAAATGTTCGAAATTCGGTGGAGGGTGATATACCTACCTACCTATATATTGATATTACCAAGGTCTCACTTGTATATCATGTTGAGAGTATGTATTATTTCATCACGTAAATCGTGTTGAACGTACCTATCTTCGGATACAAATAATCGTACATTCCTTGAAGACCTTTCGCGTTTATCGCGTTGAGGGTAAATAAGTAGTAAGCATTGTGTACCTATCAATTGATATCCTCGCACGTAAATCGTGACGAGCACACCACCGATCTATACCTACGAAGGTACCATCTATGCTTCTTCACGTAAATCGTGTTGATAGTATCTTGAGATAGGTAAACCTAAGAGATAGGTACCTATAAATAATTTGTACGTAGTACCTACCTATGCATGTACCAGCTACTTAATATTTTAATAACTCCGCGTAAATCGTGTTGAGTGTCCTTCCTGATCAACAATACCAGAATATGTAACGAGAAGATACCTGCATAATATTTCTTCACAAGAAACGTGTTGATCACCCTAGAGACATAAAAAAATCAGTTACACAAAATGATTTCTTCATCGCCATGAAACTACCTATGTAACCTAACATATGACATTATTATGTACCTAGGTATATCACAAGACTAAGCTTGTCTCCGCGTAAATCGCGTTGAGAAATTGTAAAGTACTATAAGTACTAACATTCTACTACTAAGTACCTAAATTTTAACATGTTCATACAGATGAAATGTACCTACCTACTTCAGGAACAGTATGAAGCACAAGTGTGGTCATACCAGTACTGGAGTCACTGATAATACCAACGGTTCAAGATAAACCTAAAAATTATATTCAACCCTAAAATCCTAATGATATTGGGTGACGATTCTTCCGTACAGAAAGAAAGTACAGCTGAGAACTGCAACAACAACCCAAACTCAGTTTAAAATTCGAGGCGGCTATATCAATCTTAAAGATGTTAAAAAAGTATAAATTGAGCTAAGGCAAGAAAAACCAGCTATCTAGCTGTTTATCCGCTGTCGGTCCGATGTGCTGAACTGAGCCTTGTCATCAAAGGATGCGCTATCTCACGCACAGAAAATCATGAACTCTTTGAGTGACGCTGGACGACTACACAGTCTCTTTTGAAAGTCGCAGCCTAAACAAGATATTGTGAAGAATATGAAGCTCGATGGAACTTTATTTGGCGCTAGCCTGGAGTATCTTTAATCAAAAGCTCTCAATCGGGTGCGGAGAGAAAAAACTGCTATTTTTTCCAGCACGATACCGCGCGCTACAGTTAAACCTCCGCCACCTAGAAGAAAAATTCAGTGAGGTAACGTGCTCTAAACTTAAGGGGGATGTCGCGACCAGATCAGATATCGGCGAGCCGCGTACTCTACTACACCAGTACCTAGAAGCCGGCAGCAGCACCGCGGGATCACCGTCGAGCCGCCGCAGCCACGCAGCGTGCCAGAGGACTACGAGGCGCTGACTTCAACATCGCAGGTACCTAAACCATCGCAGACGGACTGAGATACTTTTATGACCAAAGGTGTAATATAACTGATAATCCTGTTATAACTGATTATCCAGGGTTCGAGGATACTGTATGTATACCTATCTTTCATAAGCGAACCTTTACAGATACTCGTATCTTCTTTCGAACTTCTATTGAATCAATATGTACCTAACTGTTTATTCTCCAGATTATCCAGTGTTTGAGGATACTTTATAGGGTATACATATATCTTAAACGAAACTTTACAGATATATTCGTCTCGAATTTCTACTGAATCAATATTTATTTATGTACCTACTTGAAATTAACCTATCAATGGAAGTATTTTACAGTCTGATTTTATATCAACTCGTGTGTGAACCGTGTGAAGATATTTTTTTATCTCGCACACCTTCACGGTGTCTAAGCCATTGGCAAACATCTTTATTTTTGAACCTGAAACACTTCTGAAAAAGTTTATTCAGCTAGAAAATTTTCAAATGGATGATTTCTTAAATCAAACTATAGTTCAATTTATTATATAACTTTATGCCTACATTCTATTTAAAAGAAGCTTTTTGTACTAACAAAACTGGTAAAACCTGTTTTACAATATTTACATTTACAATGCCTTTACATACATTTATTAATACAGCGAATGCGTAAGCAACAGCAATGGACAAGCAATGGAACAATAATGAACAATCTGGGTTTTATTATAAACTTTAGTAAAAGGCACATACCTTCAAAAATGCCGAATGTAAATTATTGGGCTTTATTTTAAGTATCTACTAATAATATGTCTATTTGCATTCCGAAGAGTAAAAGTTACATATTCTTCAAAAAATACGGAATGTATTTAAATAATAAAAAAGTGCAATTTATTGTCATAGTTGACATCTGCATAGGTATTCTGCCGTTAGATAATGGGTGGATGTATACAATAAATTTATTCAAAAAAGGTTAACTGATGACTACAATAAGAAATTAATAGTAGTGAAGTAACTTAATATTCTACGTTCAATGACTCAAAATTTTTTCTATGCGTCAACTACAGGTTCGGATGTATCCTGTGACAAACAGTTCACGTGACTGGACGCACTCAGAACTTATCTCGCATATTTTTACGTTACAATTAATAGTACGCCTTTTACGGCCTTATTGTTCCTGCTTTTGAACTTCTCCATTGCAACGTACTATTAAGGGTAGATATATAGCAACGTGTAACGTGCTACTATAAGGGTAGGCGGCAATACATAATCGAGAAATACATATTTGAACGATATAGCACCTATCTTAAAAATATTAACATTTTTGCATCAATATAAAATCTTCGAACAATTAAATAATAATAATAATAATAACATACCGACGCAATGGGAACTCGCAGAGTACCCACGTTTTTACGGAAATAGCCAATAATTTTGGAAACCCTGACTGAACTATGTATTTGCAAGCTCTCATAACTATAAAGATACGCATCATGGAAACTTAGACCTCTGTTCTGAATGATTTAGTAGACGCGTATATACCTGTAAAGTGGAAGGTGTTTTAGTATTAGTACCTCTCTGGCGATCACAGCCTTGGTATCCGCTATAGACTAAACTTATAGTTTCATATAAAATATGTTTTGGACCCGATAAATATTGGTTACCCGCTTTAGGTACACATAATATCTTCTCCTAGTGAAATTATCAAGCAAGCGATGATAACTCGAGAGTATTCCAGAGACATTCTTGGTTTATTATTTTTAGGATACCTAGGTATCATTTGCGGGATAAAACTCTTATTCAGTATTAGTTTTTCTCATCCCAGTTGTTATTGTCACAATAATTATGTTTTATATTTTGTTATATGCATTTATAACAGCTTAAGATTTTTTGAAAGTGAATTCCGTCCGAACCAAAGAATTTGAAAAAGGAGCTGGTTATACTATACTTACTACATTATGTACCTTCCTGCTACATCTTTTCACTCTATCTAAAAATAATTTAAGATTAATATTAAGTAAAAGTTAATTTAATAATAACATTTGATGATAGCAATATATTTTTATGGGTTTAAAATTTAAACCATCTAATGGGATCCAAGTGATCCCAAGGTTTGTCTTTCTTTGACGTCAATGATGTGTTATGTGATACATTTGATCTTTATTATTTCAATGATACCTATTACATTTCAAAGGCTATCTCGTAGTAAGCTTGCTAGCAATAGCCCCCGCACTGAATATGTAGATGATAAAATATTACAATTATAATTATAAAAAAGGTTATGATTAACAATAAAAATTCCTGGTCTCATTAAAATATTTATAGCTGGGAATTAATATAAAATCCTTCAGGCACTAATCAGGCTACATTTCTTTCGTGAAACTCCATCAATATGCCCCGCGACATCGACAGTGTTGCAAGCGCATTAGATAAAACTTTAACTTTACCCAGCGCCATGACAATACAGACGATTACCTATTGTTTATAAGCCTGAAAACATTTACTATTTAGCCATAAGGCAAAAAAGTCGTAACAGATACGTAGTAGCAGGTATTTGACGTACCTATCGATGTTTGGAGCGCATAGCGCCCGCCCAGCCGCTCGTACGTCGCGTCGGCTGAGCGTGAACCTGAAAGCGGTACAAAAGTCCGCAGGTTGTGTTGATACCTCTAATGTATTCTTAAAATACAACCATAGATAAATTTATAGTTCAATTGACAATGATTTTGCTGAGGTTAGGTACTTTATTTAGTGGACAAGTTTGAGTTTATAATCAGGCACATTTATTGTATTAACTATTTTGTTAGAATTAATGTATCATGAAAGAGAAGATGTGCTTGCTAAAAATAGTTATCTATTATAAAAATCTATTACTTTCCTGTAAGCTATTCAGCTTATTTTTGTTGTCACAATCTACTAAGTTTTAAATATCCATCACGAAGATACAAAACGTCAATGTATTTTAACTTTCCTATATTTTGTCAGGAATATTATGACGTTCTCTAAAAATCTGCAAGTAATAATGGTCTTCGGACGAGACCTGAAGTATAATTAAGAATCAAACTAACTTACCTAGTGCTGTTTGATTCCAATTATGCGAAGGTCTCGTCCGAAGACCATTAGGATCCCACCCATCCCAATACAGTGTACCCATTCGTGGAAAAGTAAAATACATATTACGGGGACAAGGTGTAACAGGGTATTCTCTGAAAATAATGACAAGTTGCAGGTGCGCTCCCGGTCGGCTGCTGCCACCGCCGCCTGCACCAACGCGTGGGAGTGAGACAGGAGATAGGTTTTGTATTTTATGATGTGGATCTGAAGTGTGACAGAGACAGCACCACAACTCGTAATGCTGCAAGTAATAATGGTCTTCGGACGAGACCTTCGCATAATTGGAATCAAACAGCACTAGGTAAGTTAGTTTGATTCTTAATTATTTTTACCCAACTTCAAAAGAAGAATTTATCAATTCGACTGTATTTTTTATGTTTGTTACATTATAACTTTTGATGATTCTTTTTGTAACGAAAGCTGGGGCTTGTCATGTAGTCCCATTGTCATGAGTCTAGTTTTTGAGATATAGTAGTATTAGTGTATTATCCAGTGCATTTTTTGAAGTTGGTTTTAACTTGCAAAAAGTTATTTCATTTGTCATATATAGCGTGTAACGGAAGGGGGTATCAACCCTGAAGGAGGTGAATGTGCTCATGAAACTCAACAACTTTCCCCAAAGAACATAGGTCGAAATATGAAAAAAAAATTTGGCCCTCCCTTACAAAACTGACTAGCAGCTGATTGATTTACAATGGGAGGGCCAAATTTTTTTTTCATATTTCGACCTATGTTCTTTGGGGAAAGTTGTTGAGTTTCATGAGCACATTCACCTCCTTCAGGGTTGATACCCCCTTCCGTTACACGCTATATATGACAAATGAAATAACTTTTTGCAAGTTAAAACCAACTTCAAAAAATGCACTGGATAATACACTAATACTACTATATCTCAAAAACTAGACTCATGACAATGGGACTACATGACAAGCCCCAGCTTTCGTTACAAAAAGAATCATCAAAAGTTATAATGTAACAAACATAAAAAATACAGTCGAATTGATAAATTCTTCTTTTGAAGTTGGGTAAAAATAATTAAGAATCAAACTAACTTACCTAGTGCTGTTTGATTCCAATTATGCGAAGGTCTCGTCCGAAGACCATTATTACTTGCAGCATTACGAGTTGTGGTGCTGTCTCTGTCACACTTCAGATCCACATCATAAAATACAAAACCTATCTCCTGTCTCACTCCCACGCGTTGGTGCAGGCGGCGGTGGCAGCAGCCGACCGGGAGCGCACCTGCAACTTGTCATTATTTTCAGAGAATACCCTGTTACACCTTGTCCCCGTAATATGTATTTTACTTTTCCACGAATGGGTACACTGTATTGGGATGGGTGGGATCCTAATGGTCTTCGGACGAGACCTTCGCATAATTGGAATCAAACAGCACTAGGTAAGTTAGTTTGATTCTTAATTATACTTCAGGTCTCGTCCGAAGACCATTATTACTTGCAGATTTTTAGAGAACGTCATAATATTCCTGACAAAATATAGGAAAGTTAAAATACATTGACGTTTTGTATCTTCGTGATGGATATTTAAAACTTAGTAGATTGTGACAACAAAAATAAGCTGAATATCTTACAGGAAAGTAATAGATTTTTATAATAGATAACTATTTTTAGCAAGCACATCTTCTCTTTCATGATACATTAATTCTAACAAAATAGTTAATACAATAAATGTGCCTGATTATAAACTCAAACTTGTCCACTAAATAAAGTACCTAACCTCAGCAAAATCATTGTCAATTGAACTATAAATTTATCTATGGTTGTATTTTAAGAATACATTAGAGGTATCAACACAACCTGCGGACTTTTGTACCGCTTTCAGGTTCACGCTCAGCCGACGCGACGTACGAGCGGCTGGGCGGGCGCTATGCGCTCCAAACATCGATAGGTACGTCAAATACCTGCTACTACGTATCTGTTACGACTTTTTTGCCTTATGGCTAAATAGTAAATGTTTTCAGGCTTATAAACAATAGGTAATCGTCTGTATTGTCATGGCGCTGGGTAAAGTTAAAGTTTTATCTAATGCGCTTGCAACACTGTCGATGTCGCGGGGCATATTGATGGAGTTTCACGAAAGAAATGTAGCCTGATTAGTGCCTGAAGGATTTTATATTAATTCCCAGCTATAAATATTTTAATGAGACCAGGAATTTTTATTGTTAATCATAACCTTTTTTATAATTATAATTGTAATATTTTATCATCTACATATTCAGTGCGGGGGCTATTGCTAGCAAGCTTACTACGAGATAGCCTTTGAAATGTAATAGGTATCATTGAAATAATAAAGATCAAATGTATCACATAACACATCATTGACGTCAAAGAAAGACAAACCTTGGGATCACTTGGATCCCATTAGATGGTTTAAATTTTAAACCCATAAAAATATATTGCTATCATCAAATGTTATTATTAAATTAACTTTTACTTAATATTAATCTTAAATTATTTTTAGATAGAGTGAAAAGATGTAGCAGGAAGGTACATAATGTAGTAAGTATAGTATAACCAGCTCCTTTTTCAAATTCTTTGGTTCGGACGGAATTCACTTTCAAAAAATCTTAAGCTGTTATAAATGCATATAACAAAATATAAAACATAATTATTGTGACAATAACAACTGGGATGAGAAAAACTAATACTGAATAAGAGTTTTATCCCGCAAATGATACCTAGGTATCCTAAAAATAATAAACCAAGAATGTCTCTGGAATACTCTCGAGTTATCATCGCTTGCTTGATAATTTCACTAGGAGAAGATATTATGTGTACCTAAAGCGGGTAACCAATATTTATCGGGTCCAAAACATATTTTATATGAAACTATAAGTTTAGTCTATAGCGGATACCAAGGCTGTGATCGCCAGAGAGGTACTAATACTAAAACACCTTCCACTTTACAGGTATATACGCGTCTACTAAATCATTCAGAACAGAGGTCTAAGTTTCCATGATGCGTATCTTTATAGTTATGAGAGCTTGCAAATACATAGTTCAGTCAGGGTTTCCAAAATTATTGGCTATTTCCGTAAAAACGTGGGTACTCTGCGAGTTCCCATTGCGTCGGTATGTTATTATTATTATTATTATTTAATTGTTCGAAGATTTTATATTGATGCAAAAATGTTAATGTTATATACTCAGTATTTTTCTTGACAAATAAACATATTTCCAAAATATAAATACAGGTAAGTGTGAGTAGATTTTCATTAACAAAAGTATTACGAAGAGACTCTATACTGTTCATATGATATATAGAACGCAAGCATCTTTTTTGCATAATAAAAGTCGATTGGATATCTACAGAATTACCCCAGAAAATAATCCCATAACTTAACTGAGGATAGACAAATCCGTAGTAAGCCTGTTTTGCGATATTTTTTGAAGATATGGAGCTAAGAACAGCTAGTGCATAACAATATTTGGAGATTTTTTTATTAATTTTACATATATGGTCCTTCCAATTTAAATATGAATCTATTGTTATACCTAGAAAATTTGTGCTATTTATTTCTTTGACTTCGTTGCTTTTATTTACTATTTTTATATTAACTGGAGCAGTTTTATGGTTCCGAAAGCGTAACATATTTGTTTTATTTATATTTACTTTTAAATTTATGTTTTCAAGCCAGCTTACAATGGAGCTAAGAGTTATGTTTATTTCACTTTCGAATTCAGAAGCAGATCTTTTCCCTTGAGGAATGAAAATTGTTGCATCATCGGCAAACATGACACACATGTGTGCAGTTACTTCAGGCAGATCATTTATATACAATAGGAATAACAACGGCCCAAGTATACTACCTTGTGGCACTCCTAGTAATATATTTTCAAACTTTGATTGTATTGTTTCTATTGTTTTTGTTTTTTTGTTGTAAGTATCTGTAAGATTGATTGATACTTAGCATACAAAATTGTTACCAGTATGTATGTAGACTTTCTTTAAATGTATTTTTTGCCACTTCTATTGTTTTTTCTGTATATTTTTTGTGTTTTTAGTTGGTTGTGTTTCTCTTTCAGCAAACTGGCTTGTGTGGTGACTATTTAGTGTCTATAGTAGTATAAAGTAGATAGGTACATACACAAATTAGTAATTTTTATTTATTTTTAGATTTATTTATATTAGGTTTATATTTTGGTAGGTATATTTATATAAGTAGGTAATATAGTAATTTATGTCTATTGTATTTGATGATAGTTTTTTCTCTTGCTCTTCATCTTGCTCTTCTGACAATGACTATGCCAGTGCCTTTAGCGATGACTCACTTCATTTGCGAGACCAGCTTAACCCTTTCAGTCCCCGTGGTTACATTTGTACACATTAAGGTTTTTCCCAAATAAAACAATTTTAGAAAATTATTTTCAATTTGAGATCGGTTGCAATCGTTTGTACACATTATAAGCTATCGAAAATAGAACTAGTAGCGCCATCTCTTATCGTATTTCAAAAGTTTTGTCGAGTTTATGTCAGTGGCCGGTGAGTTTTGAAGAGTGCAGGTAAGGTCAGTTTTGTTTGCTTCTAAATTATAAGTTTTAGCGTGAAATACGTTTAGCAAAAAATGTTTATCGATGAATTGACGTATTGTTATCATCTATAATATATTTCTAGAGTGGTAGTAGTTTATTTCACTCGAAAAACTTGAAAAATATATATGTGCACATTTGTACACATCAGGCCGAAACATAATTTTCAAAAGTTGTAACCGTTATAAAAACCGCGCGCTTTTTGATTTTGCTGAGCTAATTATTGTTACAATTTTCAATTATTTCGTGTTACAAAAATGTTTTTGTTTATTTATACAGATAACCACAAATAACTATATTACAAAATGTTCCATCCAGATGCATTGGAAGCCTTACGTAATGGAAATTTATCAGATCTGGATTTATCTTCAGACGACGAATGTGTGGATGTAGATCCTGCTAGTCAACAACCACGATCAGTCCGTGTGGGCGCAGATATAGTAAGCCGCCATCAGCGAGAATTCTACCCACCGGAATCTGATGATGAAGAGGAACCAAATCGCACTGAAATTGATTTAGAGAGTGAAGCAATACCAACTCAAGACTTTGCTGATTCTGAAGCTGCTCTGCTCGAGATAGGACAATCCTCTTCAACAGAAAATTTTGAACGTCTCACGCCAAGGTCAAGTATTAGATGGAGACATAGAGAAATAGAAAACCAAACACCAATTGTGAAAACATTGTGAAAAGATGGCCCAAAAAAGAAAAGCGATTTATTGATGTTGAAAGACCAGAAATCGTGAAAAAGTATAATCATGCGATGGGAGGGGTTGATTTACTGGACCAGCTGATGAGCTATTATAGAACATTTATAAAGTCCAAGAAGTGGCGAATGATATTTCAGGCAGTTGTACAAGCTTTCAGAGAGTATCAAATGGATAATGATTTGCTTGGAGTGCCGAAAACTAAGAGACTCACTTTGCTGTGTTTTCGACGACATCTAGCTGAGAGCTTAGTTTTATATCAAAAAATGTCTGGCGCTAAAAGAGGTCGTCCAATAAGCAGCAGTCCCTTGCCAGAAGTTATACCAAGGAGAGTGGGAGAGCTTCGCCCAGGAACTGACATAGCTCGTAATGCAGTGTGTCATTTTCCAGCACATGATGACGGCGGTCAAACTGGGACCCGCTGTAAACTGGTAGGGTGCAAAGGACGGTCACGCATCAAGTGCATGAAGTGCAAGGTACACTTATGCCTTACCAAAGATAAAAACTGCTTCCTAACTTTCCATACGTGAAAGAAACACCTTCTTTTACGTATAGAAAGTATGTGTACCACCAATACCATGTTCCTATTAGAATAATTATAAGAGGTGGTTTTTATAAGTAAGTTTTATTTTTCTAAATAATAAGTGCAATTTGTTGTTGATTTTAAATTTCAAATAAAAAAAATCCATAAATAACATACCAGTTTACTTACTAAACCTACTAGTTTTTAACAGTGTAGGCCGGATGTACTCAACTGTGTACATTAAGAAAAACTAAAATTTTCCGAAAACTACACACCTTAGATTTTTTTTTTCAGTGTTTTCCTACTCCAATTTACCCCCATTATCAACACAAATTTTATCTCAACTCAATTTGAAAAAAAAATAATTCAGGACTGAAAGGGTTAATACAATTTTTTCTGTTTTTTCTGGTAACTTTAATATTGTTCACATAAATGCGCAAAGCA
This sequence comes from Plemyria rubiginata, assembly GCA_963576535.1. Lineage (NCBI taxonomy): Eukaryota > Metazoa > Arthropoda > Insecta > Lepidoptera > Geometridae > Plemyria > Plemyria rubiginata. Next base: position 6,265,244 of record OY754917.1, on the reverse strand, counting down.
TACCATCACACTTTGACGATATCCACTCCTCTTTCGATTCTAAAATGATTGATGCAATACTTGTTTCGGAATCATTCTTGAAACCGTCAATGCCTTCCACTCAATACCCTCTCCCTGGCTTCAAACTCTTTAGAAATGACAGAGTGGGCAAGGGGTGCGGTGGGGTGGCCATCTATCTACGTGCCGATATACCCTCTAAAATCGTGGATCATTCTCCTTCGGATTACTCGAACTTTGCGGAACACCTTTTCTTAGAGATCACTGTTAACCACTCCAAAATTCTCCTGGGCGTGTATTATCCCCCTTCATGCAAAATTGATTACTTCTCTTCTCTGGAGCTGAAACTGGATTCTCTCACTCCTCTCTATGACCACACTATTCTTCTTGGTGATTTCAACACATGTCTGCTTAGAGGTGATTCACGAGCAAACAAACTTACTTCACTGTTTTCATCTATCAACATGTCTATTCTTCCGCTCTCTGCCACTCACCATGCTCCCAATTCTTCTCCCTCTCTTCTTGATTTAGTTATAGTTTCTGATCCTCGTCGTGTGGCTACACATGGTCAATTAGCTGCTTCCTTCTCCTACCATGACCTTTTGTATCTGTCCTATAAAATTCGCTGCCCCAGGCCTAAGCCAAAATTTCGTTTTATCCGTAGTTTCAAAGATATCAATCTTGACAGCTTGAAACGGGATGCAAATAATATTGACTGGAAACCCCTCATAGATGCAGTTAGTATTGACGACAAAGTTTCTTCCTTTAACTCGATCATCGTTGGTCTGTATGACATTCACGCCCCTCTTAAACGTGTCAAAATTAAACATCCACCAGCTCCCTGGTTGACACAGCCTATAAAAAAGGCCATGGCTTTACGGGACAAAGCTAAGAGGCTCTACAAGAAGTCGCCCACTGAGGAAAATTTTACCGAATTTAAAAGACTTCGCAACCGATGCACCAAAATGTGTAGGCATGCAAAGAGACGCCATATTCACTCCTCCATCAATAACTGCAGTCCGTCTCTCATGTGGAAATTTCTCAACTCCTTAGGAATTGGAAAACACTCCCATGACACCCAAATTTCTTTCAACTTAAATTCAATCAACACTCACTTCTCTAGTTCACCCGTATTCTTAGATAATCGGACCAAGCTTTCCACCATTGACCAATTATCTCGCCTATCCAAACCTAACTGTCCTGCTTTTATCTTAGATGGGGTTACTGAGGGGGAAGTGTTAAAGATGATTAATTCCATATCCACGAAAGCTGTCGGTGTGGATGGCATTCAGGTCAACATGCTGCAAATCCTCTCCTTAGAGCTCGTTTCTGCAATAACTCACATTATTAACTTTTCTCTTGAAACGAGCTCATATCCTTCCATCTGGAAAAAAGCTTTCGTTACTCCTCTCCCTAAAACCCCAAATCCCACTACTGTATCCGAATTCAGACCCATATCCATCCTACCTTCCCTATCCAAAATCCTAGAGCATGTTGTCCATAAACAACTGTCCCACTTTCTCCATCGTAACAACCTTTTGAGTCCCTGCCAGTCCGGTTTTCGCCCCGGCCACAGCACTGTCAGTGCCCTGATAAAGGTATCCGATGATATTCGTTGGGCTATTGACAATCAGTTGGTCACTGTTCTGGTATTACTTGATTTTAGCAGTGCCTTTAATTCGGTTGATTATGACATACTTCTATCCATTCTTTCCTCTCTTAATATTTCTCCCTCAGCAATCTCCTGGTTTAGCTCTTATCTGTCGGGTCGCTCGCAGTGTGTGCGGTCTGAAGAGTCTGTCTCTGAATGGTGTGACATCACTGCGGGTGTACCACAAGGGGGTGTTCTCTCCCCTCTCCTTTTTTCTGTCTTCATTAATGCTATCTCTCAAGTAATTTCTTCCCACTATCACCTTTATGCGGACGACCTGCAAATTTATACTCATTTTAAAGTCGACGAGATTTCCTTAGGCATTAACCGAATTAACGCTGACCTCCAAAATATCCACTCGTGGGCAAGTGCTTTTGGTCTCCTGGTTAACCCATCGAAGTCTCAAGCTTTAATCTGCGGTAGCCCCTATATGTTGAATATGGTTCGCAAATCTCTCCCTCCTCCTTTGTTGTATGCTGATTCCCCCATCTCTTACTCCCCTAACGCTAAGAATTTGGGTGTAATTTTTGACTCTCAGCTATCTTGGCTAAGTCATGTCAATGGAATCAGCAAAAGAGTACACTTTTCTTTTCAATCCCTTAAGCGTTTCCAGAAGTTCTTACCCCACGAGACCAAAGTCACTCTAGCGCAAACTCTTTTGTTACCCCATCTCGACTATGCAGATTCCTGTTTCTTAGACGCTACGGAGGAGATCTGCAATAAATTGGAACGTCTTCAGAACTTATGCATCCGATTATTTTCGGTCTGCGTAAGTATGATCACGTTTCAATGTTTAGGGCCCAGCTGAAATGGCTGCCTATCCGTCGTCGACGTGATCTGCACATCCTGTCTCTGCTCTTTAACATTCTCAACAACCCTCTCTCTCCTTCTTATCTCCGTGAGCGTTTCGATTTCCTTATCCCACATGGTGAGTCCTGCAGAACATGCAAATCTCTTTTACTAAAAACACCTCTTCACTCTTCAAGTCGCTATGGTGGCTCTTTTACTATCCAGTCAGTCAAATTGTGGAATTCTCTCCCTCATTCTATCCGCGCTAGTCCCTCGCTTGGTATATTTAAAGCTAAAGTCAAAGAGCACTATCTTTCCCTTTGAGTATGTATATTATAATATGTATATATTTATCATATATATCGTAAGTAGGTATATATATTATATATTTTGTATATAAGTATAAACAATATATGTATGTTTAAGTACATATGTCTTGTGTAGATTTAGGTATTTATTTTATCTTGTTTTTTAATAGTTGTAGTAGTTATTAATATAATTTATTTATCCTCTCTCATTTTGTACACGCACCCACCTCTAATTTCAATCTCTCACAATCCTTCAAGGTTTGCTGGAAGAGAACTCTTTTTAGGGTTAAGCTCGCCTTTGTACATGTATTGTTATTTAAGTTTACTGTATATTTTCACTGTGTACAATAAAGAATAAAGAATAAAGAATATTTTTAAGATAGGTGCTATATCGTTCAAATATGTATTTCTCGATTATGTATTGCCGCCTACCCTTATAGTAGCACGTTACACGTTGCTATATATCTACCCTTAATAGTACGTTGCAATGGAGAAGTTCAAAAGCAGGAACAATAAGGCCGTAAAAGGCGTACTATTAATTGTAACGTAAAAATATGCGAGATAAGTTCTGAGTGCGTCCAGTCACGTGAACTGTTTGTCACAGGATACATCCGAACCTGTAGTTGACGCATAGAAAAAATTTTGAGTCATTGAACGTAGAATATTAAGTTACTTCACTACTATTAATTTCTTATTGTAGTCATCAGTTAACCTTTTTTGAATAAATTTATTGTATACATCCACCCATTATCTAACGGCAGAATACCTATGCAGATGTCAACTATGACAATAAATTGCACTTTTTTATTATTTAAATACATTCCGTATTTTTTGAAGAATATGTAACTTTTACTCTTCGGAATGCAAATAGACATATTATTAGTAGATACTTAAAATAAAGCCCAATAATTTACATTCGGCATTTTTGAAGGTATGTGCCTTTTACTAAAGTTTATAATAAAACCCAGATTGTTCATTATTGTTCCATTGCTTGTCCATTGCTGTTGCTTACGCATTCGCTGTATTAATAAATGTATGTAAAGGCATTGTAAATGTAAATATTGTAAAACAGGTTTTACCAGTTTTGTTAGTACAAAAAGCTTCTTTTAAATAGAATGTAGGCATAAAGTTATATAATAAATTGAACTATAGTTTGATTTAAGAAATCATCCATTTGAAAATTTTCTAGCTGAATAAACTTTTTCAGAAGTGTTTCAGGTTCAAAAATAAAGATGTTTGCCAATGGCTTAGACACCGTGAAGGTGTGCGAGATAAAAAAATATCTTCACACGGTTCACACACGAGTTGATATAAAATCAGACTGTAAAATACTTCCATTGATAGGTTAATTTCAAGTAGGTACATAAATAAATATTGATTCAGTAGAAATTCGAGACGAATATATCTGTAAAGTTTCGTTTAAGATATATGTATACCCTATAAAGTATCCTCAAACACTGGATAATCTGGAGAATAAACAGTTAGGTACATATTGATTCAATAGAAGTTCGAAAGAAGATACGAGTATCTGTAAAGGTTCGCTTATGAAAGATAGGTATACATACAGTATCCTCGAACCCTGGATAATCAGTTATAACAGGATTATCAGTTATATTACACCTTTGGTCATAAAAGTATCTCAGTCCGTCTGCGATGGTTTAGGTACCTGCGATGTTGAAGTCAGCGCCTCGTAGTCCTCTGGCACGCTGCGTGGCTGCGGCGGCTCGACGGTGATCCCGCGGTGCTGCTGCCGGCTTCTAGGTACTGGTGTAGTAGAGTACGCGGCTCGCCGATATCTGATCTGGTCGCGACATCCCCCTTAAGTTTAGAGCACGTTACCTCACTGAATTTTTCTTCTAGGTGGCGGAGGTTTAACTGTAGCGCGCGGTATCGTGCTGGAAAAAATAGCAGTTTTTTCTCTCCGCACCCGATTGAGAGCTTTTGATTAAAGATACTCCAGGCTAGCGCCAAATAAAGTTCCATCGAGCTTCATATTCTTCACAATATCTTGTTTAGGCTGCGACTTTCAAAAGAGACTGTGTAGTCGTCCAGCGTCACTCAAAGAGTTCATGATTTTCTGTGCGTGAGATAGCGCATCCTTTGATGACAAGGCTCAGTTCAGCACATCGGACCGACAGCGGATAAACAGCTAGATAGCTGGTTTTGATATTTATTAGATAGCTGTAAGCTATTCAGCTTATTTTTGTTGTCACAATCTACTAAGTTTTAAATATCCATCACGAAGATACAAAACGTCAATGTATTTTAACTTTCCTATATTTTGTCAGGAATATTATGACGTTCTCTAAAAATCTGCAAGTAATAATGGTCTTCGGACGAGACCTGAAGTATAATTAAGAATCAAACTAACTTACCTAGTGCTGTTTGATTCCAATTATGCGAAGGTCTCGTCCGAAGACCATTAGGATCCCACCCATCCCAATACAGTGTACCCATTCGTGGAAAAGTAAAATACATATTACGGGGACAAGGTGTAACAGGGTATTCTCTGAAAATAATGACAAGTTGCAGGTGCGCTCCCGGTCGGCTGCTGCCACCGCCGCCTGCACCAACGCGTGGGAGTGAGACAGGAGATAGGTTTTGTATTTTATGATGTGGATCTGAAGTGTGACAGAGACAGCACCACAACTCGTAATGCTGCAAGTAATAATGGTCTTCGGACGAGACCTTCGCATAATTGGAATCAAACAGCACTAGGTAAGTTAGTTTGATTCTTAATTATTTTTACCCAACTTCAAAAGAAGAATTTATCAATTCGACTGTATTTTTTATGTTTGTTACATTATAACTTTTGATGATTCTTTTTGTAACGAAAGCTGGGGCTTGTCATGTAGTCCCATTGTCATGAGTCTAGTTTTTGAGATATAGTAGTATTAGTGTATTATCCAGTGCATTTTTTGAAGTTGGTTTTAACTTGCAAAAAGTTATTTCATTTGTCATATATAGCGTGTAACGGAAGGGGGTATCAACCCTGAAGGAGGTGAATGTGCTCATGAAACTCAACAACTTTCCCCAAAGAACATAGGTCGAAATATGAAAAAAAAATTTGGCCCTCCCATTGTAAATCAATCAGCTGCTAGTCAGTTTTGTAAGGGAGGGCCAAATTTTTTTTTCATATTTCGACCTATGTTCTTTGGGGAAAGTTGTTGAGTTTCATGAGCACATTCACCTCCTTCAGGGTTGATACCCCCCTTCCGTTACACGCTGTATTAATGATACAATTTTGAGGTTTAGAGTTCAGAGAGGCTGCCTGCTCAAGCGTCACAACCATTGCGCTACAGCGTGCTCGCTGTCATTTAAGGCACCGTATTTAAGCGCTAGTTCAGACACGGCGGGAACCGCGCGTTTATAGAATCGCATGAAAATCGCGCGGGTCTTATTTATATGAGTTAGTTAGTAATCGTTCAGACATATAACCGCGCGGTTATTCAAGCCGCGAGGTCTATAATCGCGCGGTTCCCGCCGTGTCTGAACCGTGTCTAAGAAGTTACTGGGGTGAGCGGTATTATGAAATCAATCAATTCTACGTACGTCTATATATTAATAATAATAATAAAGCCGTATAATTCCCATAAAAAGGAGATACTTAAATAACATGCAATTGGTATACATTCTAATCTAAATAAAATTAATCGATTGATTTTAACACTAATAATAATATTCTAATTTAAATATAATTCATTGATTCGTGTATATATTGTTATTGTTATTGTTATTATTATTATTATTTTTTAATTAATTATGTTTGGGATGTCCATTTTCTGCTCCATAGTTTTCGGTCCTGGGCGAGTCGCGTCCATGTGACCCCGGCGACAGCTACGATGTCGTCCACCCATCGACGGCGGGGGCGCGTCTATATACGTAGCGTTATTTTGTAAAAAGAATCATACAAACGCATGGAACTTGCACCTAGATTCACATAGCTATAAGACGTTTTCTAAAGTCATCCGTTTGATCCAACTGAATAAATGCTTTTTGATTTTTGACAAAGGTATCAACGAGAGGACGTCCAGGAGCCTTATCCACTATGCACCGCGATCACAGCTAAGACAAGGCAGCTGGTGTCATACGGTCAGGGCAAAGTATCTCCATGTCTTAAAGAATAAAGCCCAACATCAATCAAGTTTGGACGTTTCACGGTTTGGGGCAAGGAATCTCCTATTGTCATAGAGAATAATGCCCCAGTGAATATTGAACTATTGAGACATTATAATATTTTTGTAATAAACTTTGCCTGCCGTAACTCTTTAGATTAGGTAGATTTTAGTCAATCAAAATGTTTTTGTAGGTATAAAATTTAGTTTACAATTCGCTAAGCATGCTATGGAAGAGCGATGCCTCCTAATACAGGTATTTTTACTTAAAAGGAGGTATCAACAACTGTTAAATCATGGTAAAATTTTTGGAAAGAAAATAAACATTTTGTATTTTGTGTTGTATTTGTAGTGAATAATCATCTCAGTCATGACGCTGTTTCCGATTGGTTCTAAGTTCAAATAAGTTTTAATTAGAACAAAAAAATCACAGATTTACAAATACATAGCTCTACGTTGTTACAATATAGTATAAAACATTAAAACAGACATCCAAAAAGGTGATGTTTTTCACAAATAAATTTTAAAATTTATGACTGGAATCTAAAATTTAAGTTGAGCAGCCAAATAGAATAAAACAGAATATGTAGATCGAAATAATCAAGCAACATCCTGTTTTGACTCCGCCCACGCCGCGCACGGGTTACGTCCCAAACGTTACTCCAGCAAACTCATTTTGCTCTCATTATACATTAATCATTTTATACAATATTGATTTGTTGCTTTTAATCAATGGCAAAAATAATTTGCTGCTAATTATGTTTATTGCTTGTCCGATAAAGAAGTATAGTTTATTATAGTATTTTATTTAATTTTAAGATCGATTAATAAACGTAGAGTAGTTTTTTTTTCCTTTTATTATGTTTGTCAGGACCACAGATTAGATTAATTTAAATGATACTCCCACAAAGGAGTACCTACCAAAAACAAGAACTTTTTATACAACTAGCTGATGGAATGGAACAAGCAGATAGTCCACCTGATTTTAAGTGGTAACCATTGTCATTGACATAAAGCATTGGCTCGTAAGTCACGCACGATAGGAAAGTGCCCACGATGCATTGCCCTGCGTCCATAAATTTGAGGCATACAGATGTTAGGCCTCATGTGCCTACACCACCGGCGACCGGCGACCACACTCTTCAAACCAAAACACAGCAACGCTGCTTCAGTTGCAGTTCGCCAGATTGCGATTTTGTATACTTAGAATATTGAAAGTGAAACATTACCTACATACAAATTATTGCACTATAAGGCCAGATAAATTATAGTTAATCTTCTATAGTCATTCTAGTTCGAGTCTACTACAATCAATATTCCTGGCCTTATATTATTCTTCTTATGGTTCTTGCTTTAATTATAAATATGTACTAACATAGCAAATAAGTTAGCCTGTAAGTTGACTAACAAAATATGGACCAAAATTGTCTGATTTAATAAAATAAATTAAATTAAATTATAAGGCTAATTCAGTTGTGCGAGATTTCCTCACGTTCTTCTAGCATAAGTAAGTACCAAAGCATCAATTTATTCATGCACGTGAATAGCTAGGGGAGTTTGACCCAATGATTCAATATTCCAAACATGCACTGCTAAGTAGTTTCTTCATTGTCGGCTTCGTACGATCGTGAAGGTATAAAATGTATGGACGCATTCTACAGGACATCACACTCGCATCTGCTTTTGAGTCCTTCTGTTCTTACAAATTTAATCCAACCCACTACCAAAATGTTCAAGCTGGTGAGTTTGACACATCTTGTGCTACGTACGATAATATATTCAAGCCCGATAGAATCTAGTGCAAATTATAAATCCTGTTTGTTATTTTTCAGTTTGTCTTCGCTTGCTTCCTGGCCGTGGCTGCCGCCAAGCCTGGTATCCTGGCAGCGGCTCCAGTGGCGTACACAGCTCCAGTAGCAGCAGCTTACACGGCGCCAGTGGCCGCAGCGTACACCTCACCCCTCGCATACTCGGCTTACTCTGCCTACCCCTACACCGCACCACTGGCTGCCTACTCTGCCTACCCCTACGCCTCACCCTACTCTGCTTACTACCTGCGTCGTTAAAACGTGAAGTACCCAAGTGACGACTAATCGAAATCTAAGAAATATACCATTATTGTTCAATAAATATTTTTAACTTTTATTTCCATGTCCCATTTATATTTAATAGAATGACCTAGATTTTTAGTAATGATTTAGGTAGGTAATTATAAATAAATTAGTTACTATATTTAGCCCCAGCTTTTAGTAAATAATCAAACAAAAAAAAGTTAGAAACCTATCTTCGAATTCCTGATAGATTTGGGTGGGATTTTTTTTACATGTATCAATACAGTTGCGAAGAATGTTTTGAGATAGATATCTAGTGCGACCCGGTAGTGGTATCAGACAAAAAAATGTAAAATCACAAAATTAGGCATATTAACTTAACTGATATAGATAAATCTATTTTGCTTAGCTTATAAAATGCCCTGTATATAATGCCACTTTGCCCTAGAAATAAATATACAGATATGTTATGCAGTTCTTTTATTTTCGCGTTTTTCTGAAAATCCATGATTTTCTAAAAAAAATCTAATTCGAGTTCCAGACTGAATTGACTTCTGGGAATTCTACTCTAGCTTTAAAAACAGCTTAAAGTTTCGATATATTATCAAAAGGCGGTGTCTGATTTTCACCCTGATTTTCATACTGTGCAAAGGTACCAAATTTATTAAATTTTCGCTTATACCTATCATTTCGTGAGTTGTAGGGAATTATTTTAGGTCGGAACTCTAAAAACGTTTCAGCACGTCACGTTTCTTTATACCCATTCATCCTAATAAGTCGAAGGCGACTTTTATAATGTGCGAGCGAGATGTACATTTGCTTCCATTTTATGTTTTTTTTATACATCTAGGTGATGGAACAAGCAGATGGCCCACCTGATATTAAGTGGTTAACCATCGTCTATATCAAAGCATTGCCTCGTAATTTACGAACGATAGGAACGTGCTCTACGATGTACTGCCCCGCGTCCATCAACTTGAGGCATACAGATGTGCCTGTAATTACGCCGGCAACCATGCACACTCTTCAAACTGAAACACAGCAACGCTGCTTGGTGGCAGAAAAAGGTGTGGTGGCAGTACTTCCCCGGAGGAGACCTTCACAAAGAGCTTTACTACTACTCTGATTATAGGTGATTTACACAACGTGACGGCCCACTTTTTCTGTTTCCTTAAAAGAACGCGGACGTAGTGCCTCTGTGTGTATAGTTTTAATATGAGCATATAATAAACCGAAATTCACAAATGAATATGCATTTTCTGTATACTTTTTTTAATGAAAATAATTGTATAGCAATGGTAGCTTAGTGGTAGCGGCCCGCCTTCCTATCCTTAGGTCATAGGTTCAAAAGCACTTGTGTACCAATGTGCTTTTCTGTTTGAAATTTATTTATGTACACAGTGCCATTACTCTCAAACGGTGACGGAAAACACCATGAGAAAATCGGCATGTCGACGAATATAAAAGGTTCTAGGTCCATAAGGAGCCATTTTGAGGCGCACAGTATACACAAAAATATGTTTACAGTTTCGAAAAGTCTAGTGCTACGAAAAGAAGGAGATCGAAAAAAACTACGGATAAATTAAATAAGTATAGTTAGTAGTTAGTAAGTAGATAGTAGTAAGTAGATAGTAGTAAGTATATAGTAATATAGTTAGTAGTAAGTGTAGTTATTTCACCGATTACCACACCCTTCAATACACATCAACGCTGCTGCGTTACTGTGTTTTATTCAACAGTTTTGTTTTTTTGTGTGTGTTATCTGGCCGTTAAACATGACGGCAGTAGTCATGGTGGTATGTAGGTAGACCTCATTGGACGAGCCCTTCACAAATTGCTATACTACTTACTACCAAGGCTCAAGTTCCAAATCAAGCCGCGATCTGAAACCATACAATCTTCACTACTATTAAGAAAGATAATTCTGTCCTTATAGCATTCCAACAGGGGCCAAGCTCATCGGAATTCAAAGAACGTCACGGTTTGCATCAGATACTCTCTTTGCACGAATTGTCCTTCATTGTTTACTATAAAGTTTGCTACGGGAGCTCTTTGTTATCATTCAGCAGTAGCTCAGTGCCCACCTACAAACCAGTAAACATGTTCAAACTGGTATGTTTTTTTTATTACAAAGCCGTCATGGCATAGCTTGATTGTCAATAATTAATGGATATCAGTACTTTGGAATTCATTTATTCTATTTTCCCCGTGGATTATATTAAATATCACTTTAATTTTTTTGACGTGTTGGAGCGTATGGTCAAAACATTCTAATTTGAGTATATTTTTTCAGTTCGTCTTCGCTTGCTTCCTAGCCGTGGCTGCCGCCAAACCTGGTATTCTGGCAGCGGCTCCAGTGGCGTACACAGCATCAGTAGCAGCAGCTTACACGGCGCCAGTGGCCGCGGCGTACACCTCACCCCTCGCATACTCGGCTTACTCTGCCTACCCCTACACCGCGCCACTGGCTGCCTATTCTACATACCCCTACGCCTCACCCTACTCTGCCTACTACCTACGCCGTTGAAACATAAAGGACCCAAAAAATACGACCAATTGAAATCTTGGTAATAAATTAATGTTCAAAAAATATTGCGTTACTTATTTTCATGTAAAATTTTTGCCTTTATACTCTGCCTATCCCGTATCCTTACGCCCCACCCTACACTGCTTGCTACCTTTATCATTGAATCAAGGAACTTGGCTCAACATGAAAGATAGTGAGAAATAAACACATTTTATATGAATATTTTATAAGAATTTTTATGAAATATCCGACTACTGTTTCTATATTTTTTTAATATTTTTAAAGTATGGCATACATTAATGGATTTTAATTCAAGGATTCCGTACACTTTCCTATATCAACTCACACAAACACCATAGTGAGACCTTCATCATCATTATCAGCCCAGGCATAAATATAAACCATCTACAATAGATCAAACACGTATTCTTTTACTTTTTTATTATAAACGTGATTCATTTGTTTGATATTAGAAACAATAATAAAATATAGCCCCTACGCTTATAAATGTCAAATGTCAGAAACTAGATTAACTTCAAGGACTATAAATAATTAGAATAACTCATTCTTAAAATATTATGTGAAATGACATTATACTCTAAATTAACATTGAGACTTTTTAGGTAGTACCCATTATAGCCAGGTTTTATACGAAGCGGACAAAATCTGTACTTTTCACTTTTCAGGGATTAAAATCGTGACAGCAGTTTTTTTTATAATTTATCAAACTTTATACGTAGCGACAAAATTTTTATTTGAAAATTCAAAACTGCTGATTATTTTAATGTTTTTCTTTTATGTGATTAGTTGAACTCGTTGTCGATGTTTTTTATGAAGAATATTTTGTTGTGCAACAGAGGCTTCGTCTGGCGCTTCATATATTTTCATAAATTTAGCTTTTATATATTTTTTGGTTGCCGTCTCAACCTTATAGGGCGTTTAATGCCGTATGCACCAAAAGATCGCCGGTCGTTTCGCTCAGTCGAGTATGCATAGACTGCGGGTACGAAATTACTCTGGGTATCTGCATAATCAAATCCATCTTTTAAGTTCAGTGGTACCAGAATTATCATTCTAGCTGAAGGGTCACCTTGAAAATCGAATGTACGTATTATATTCCTCAGATTATCTGCATTCAAGCCATCACAGAGAAATCTTTCTATGTAGAAATTTGTAGGTAAACTTGCTATTGTACAAACTCGTAAATTTTTTGTATTAAAAGCAGCACCCAAACATTTATTCGTTTCCACAAAGAAAGTAATCACTGGTATCTAAAAAACAAATAATGGACGTACACGAAAAACCCCATAAACTAAAATCGTTCCTAGGAAAACAATATATTATGTATAGATACAATACCAAAATATAAGTCATTTTCTTTACACAATTTGTTGAGTATTACGGAAAAAACTGAGTAGCTGCAAACAGCAAAACCATTTATGATTATAAGAAAATTAAGATTCGCTATGGCATGAAGCAAAAACAGGTAAGTAATTATCTGATTAGAGTCGATTACCAATATAAAATTATTTGGTCAGAAATGAATTGTTCCATTAAAACGCTGACGCAAATTCTATTATTATATTATATTTTCTATTATTATTATTATATTATTTCTAATCTCAAATCCTACTCGGACTTTTGGGACCAAAAATCTTTGTAAATCTGTGCCTATTTATATATATTTTTTGTTTATTTATTTTATAATTCAAATAATTTTTGGACCATATTCTTTTAGTAAACTTACAGGCTAACTTACTTGCTATGTTGCTTATATGACTTATTTAGCGTTTTTATATTCATAAAAATAGGGCAAAAGCAAGAAACTACACAAAATGCATTATATGGGTGTGCATGTCTCCAGCTTCCTCATATTGAAAATGTAATTTCTATAAATGCCAATATTTAAAGCATAATTAGTGCACTCATAGATTTGAATCATAATTTAGCTGCCAAATAAACAACGATGCTATAAGCTTATAATAGTGTGTAAGCTGGAGTAACATGTCTCCAGCTGCCTCAGTCAGTGTGGGCAAACGGCTAATGATAGAGATATATAGTAAACGCAAGGATTTAGTACCTATTTAGTGCACCTGGTACCAAAAATTTCAGGTCTGTAGCTAGGAAACTCTTCGAGTTATAAGACTTCATTAACGTGTAAGCTGGAGTAACGGTACGTGAAAAAGCATATGCTCGTTCTCTGGAATGGCTGGAGCTAGCAGGTTGCTTTAAGTCTCCAGATTTAGTACCAAACGAATTAGCGAGGTACCAAATATTTGAAGTGTCTCTGTTCAAAACTCTATGAGTTACAAGCTTTTCCAGCTTTTTTTGTTTGTCCAGCTTGCACATGTTGGATCTCAGCAACCACAATAGGTACAGACTCGGTTGATGTCTCTGAACCGAGCTATGAATTAGTGCACTCGGTACCAAAAATTTGGAATCTCTAGGACAAGCAGTTCTGTTGTAATCAGCATAATAACATTTAACCGCCAAAAATTCAAAGCATTTCGACGCGACCATAAAAATGATGCGTTGCCGCTCTGAAGGTGATATTACGCTCTGCGGATTTGAACGTATTTTACCCGCGATAAGAGTCTTTTTTGTATGCACTCAGTCCTTTAAATTTCTGAAGGCATAATTATTATACCCTTCTCTTTCCGATGTGCGTTGAAGAGCGGGGCGTTGTGTGTTGCCATATTTAATTAAATAGTTTGGTATGGTTTGACATTTTATATTTTTTTTTTGATAAATTATACCAATTATATTGCAGAATTTGCAGGCAAGGCAGGGAGCGAGCAGCACGTCCGTCCGTCCGTATTTTGACAGTTTGACAGCCAATCTAATCTTGCTAGTGTCATGTCAAGTGAATCGTCATCAAACTAAGTCAAGTCATTCGAATTTGAGAGGTTAAAATATACCAATTATATATATTGCAGAATTTGCAGGCAAGGCAGGGAGCGAGAAGCATGTCCGTCCGTCCGTATTTTGACAGTTTGACAGCCAATCTAATCTTGCTAGTGTCATGTCAAGTGAATCGTCATCAGACCTAAGTCAAGTCATTCAAATTTGAGTGGTTTTCGATTTGCAAAAACGAATCCTTCCTACCTATATAAACCAGTATTATGGTAGGTAGCAGTTAAATAAATAATTAGGTAAATTTAGATTTACGTAGGTACCTAATCATTTATTAGTTTTACTACTTAACTTCTCCTATGGGTACTGTGGTAGGTGTTAAAGAACTGGCGCTTTGAGTAGGTACCTATGTAGATACAGATACAACTCCGTTATTTTAACACTGCCAAAAAGGTAAAAAGAGGGGCTACCTACCAGTAAAAACGCACCTCTTGTATCTATGTATGTTTCTTCCGCATCGATTTGGACATCCGCATCGCACCAATAATGCGGATGTTCATGCGGATGTGACAAAAACAAAAAATAAAATAGACACAACCAGTGACTGGCGCGTAGTATCACCTTCAGAGCGGCAACGCATCATTTTTGTGGTCGCGTCGAAATGCTTTGAATTTTTAGCGGTAAAATGTTATTTTGCTGATTACAACAGAACTGCTTGTCCTAGAGATTCCAAATTTTTGGTACCGAGTGCACTAATTCATAGCTCGGTTCAGAGACATCAACCGAGTCTGTACCTATTGTGGTTGCTGAGATCCAACATGTGCAAGCTGGACAAACAAAAAAAGCTGGAAAAGCTTGTAACTCATAGAGTTTTGAACAGAGACACTTCAAATATTTGGTACCTCGCTAATTCGTTTGGTACTAAATCTGGAGACTTAAAGCAACCTGCTAGCTCCAGCCATTCCAGAGAACGAGCATATGCTTTTTCACGTACCGTTACTCCAGCTTACACGTTAATGAAGTCTTATAACTCGAAGAGTTTCCTAGCTACAGACCTGAAATTTTTGGTACCAGGTGCACTAAATAGGTACTAAATCCTTGCGTTTACTATATATCTCTATCATTAGCCGTTTGCCCACACTGACTGAGGCAGCTGGAGACATGTTACTCCAGCTTACACACTATTATAAGCTTATAGCATCGTTGTTTATTTGGCAGCTAAATTATGATTCAAATCTATGAGTGCACTAATTATGCTTTAAATATTGGCATTTATAGAAATTACATTTTCAATATGAGGAAGCTGGAGACATGCACACTTATATGGAGCAAATTTTGTGACTTTCACTTGGTATTATGGTATTTATATTTATGCTCAACCATTTTATACCAGTTCCTTTGAGTTATCTTTTAGAGCACCGGTTCTCTAGTGGGAGTGACCCCGCCTTCCGATCGTAAGGTCGCAGGTTCGAATCCGGTCGTGCACCAATGGATTTTTCTATCGAAAAATTTATGTGCGCAATGCCAGTGCTCTTAAACGGTGAAGGAAAACATCGTCAGGAAACCAGTTAGTATTCTAACAGCGGCGATGGGCTTGCAACCTGTCACGTATGGAATACTAACTACTGCAAAATGTGGGTATGTGCCAAATGAAATGTTTGGACGTATCTCTGACTACCCCCCTTAGACATCCTCAAAGAACCTTGAATTAGTACCTACTTGGTACTGGGAGATCCGAAGGGATATCTACCGTGCCTGGGGATTAAAGTCGTGAAGCTGTTTCAGTTTTTCCTTTGAAAACTTTTTTTGTTATTTTAATTTTAATTAGTTGTTCACGTTTTAAGTTTCTCAGTATTTTATTTAGTACTTTATGTGTCTATGCGTATTAGTTAGGCAAATAAGTGTTATCTATATATCTGTTATCTATAGGATATAATGTGCACTTTGGAGGCTTTTTTCGAGCACATGTTTTAAAATGTACTGTATTACTGAACGCGTCACGCGGTACATATTCAGACAGTTTATTTATTATTATGGCTTGTTTTTATTGTACCTGTTTTATTTCCCATACAATGTGTGGATTTGTATGTAGGTAATAATGTGATAATTGCAAATAATAAAATTTGTTTTGCTCACTCACTCACTTACTTGAGATGAAAATAATCAAAGGACGATGTTTGGAAAGTGTTTTCACTCAAGTATTTCACATTCACCTTATATTATAATTGAATTATTGATAAAGAGATAAAGAAACAAATTCAGATTCAGTATTTATTCACAGACATTTTTAGAACATGGTTATGCTTCAATTATTCCTTCTAACGACGCAGATAGTAAGCAGAGTAGGGTGAGGCGTAGGGGTAGGCAGAGTAAGCAGCTAGTGGCGCGGTGTAGGGGTAGGCAGAGTAAGCCGAGTATGCAAGGGATGAGGTGTACGCCGCGGCCACTGGCGCCGTGTAAGCTGCTGCTACTGGTGCTGTGTACGCCACTGGAGCCGCTGCCAGGATACCGGGCTTGGCGGCAGCCACGGCCAGGAAGCAAGCGAAGACGAACTGAAAAATAACAAACAGGAATTATAATTTACAAATTACTTAAAGTAAGGTAATTAGGACAAACACATTTTTCTTTTAAACTATTTGGTCTAGGTACATTTAGATACCCATAACGGGAATTTATATTATTACTTTGCGATCATAGTTTTGGTTTTCCACCATAGAGGTAGATATTTCACAAAAGCATGATACCTATTTGGATACCCGCCCGACAATGAAAGTTTTATTTCCGTTTAGCCAAGCCAAGCCTATGGCCAAGCCAAATGCTAGACTTGGCTTAGTGCTGTGTGGAATGTCCAGCAATATTTATTTAAAAGCTTACCAGTTTGAACATGTTGGAATTGTTGAGTGTCAATTAGCAATTGTTGAATGATGCCCATTTACCCACTACAATAAACTTTATAGTAAACAGTGAAGGACAAGAACGCAATACTTAGAGGCACGCCCCATTCAATGCTTCTCTGCATTTTTATTAGTTGCCTGAATAATGATTACCTCTGTACAGTTTCACTGTATAGACTATACAAGAGACGCATTATCAATCTAAGAAGTTCTCTATTTAGGTATCTACTGGTTAAACTCATTTATGTATCAAAAAGGTATGCTAAGATGGTTTGGGCATGTAGAGAGGATGAATGAAAGAAGATTGACGAAAAAGGTGCATCAGGCCAGTGTGAATGGGGCTGTTGGGAGAGGAAGACCTCGGCGGACCTATCTAGATCAGATAGCAGATGTTCTAGAGAAAGCCCAGGTCAAGAGTACCCTAAACCGACGAGCTTGTATGAAGAATGTTAAGAGAGTGAGCGAAAGAGGTAATTCGGGATCGTAGCAAGTGGAAATCCGTGGTCTCTGCCTACCCTATAGGAAATAGGTGTGATGTTATGGTATGTATCAACTAGTACTTTATAAATTACTAGTTGCGCCCCGCGGTTTCGCGCTGATTTAAATCCCGGTATTCCCATGGAATAAAAACTATGTAGCCTATGGGCTATTCTAGACTATAGTCTATCTCTCTGCAAGTTTCAGCCAGATTCTTTCAGCCGTTCTGGCATGAAAGAGTAACAAACATCCATACTTACAAACTTTCGCGTTAATAATAGTAGTAGGATTTAACACCCAAACATAGAACAAACATCTATAAATAAATATTTGGGGACGTTCCACACAGCACTATCTCGCCTTAAACTAAGCCAAAGCTATATGGGAACCAGATAGCCGATATATTATTACATAAATACTTTTTTGTAAATATTATATAACAAAAAATAGCAAATAATATACCTATATTTACAAAAAAACAAAAACACCCAGATAGGGAACAAAGTAATCGTCATCTATGTTCATCACACAAATGTTTGTTCTCGGTGGAAATCGAACTATATTGCTTTTATCAAATCCAGTCCATTCAAAGGATACTTGTATCTGAAAGAGATCACGTATAACGATTAGAACGCCCATAGTATTCCACTTTGTTGCCCTACTAACACAGTTGCTTAGTAACCTATTACGTTGACAAGTTTCCATGGAAGATTTAAGTATTTAGTAATATATGAAATATGCTAAATAATTTTAATCTACTTAATGATAATACATTAGTTATGTTGACGCACGGCAAAGGCCAAATTTAATGGTCAGAGGATCAACCTTTGCGAGGAATAAAATATACATGTTTGAAAATTGAATGAAAATTATGCATGAAAATGAGTTCGTGTTTTGACGTTGTTTTTTTATACAACTAGCTGATGGAACAAGCAAATGACCCACCTGATGTTAAGTGGTAACCATCGTAACGTAAGTCATGCACGATAGGAACGTGTCCTACGACGCACTGCCCTGCATCCATCAACTTGAGGCATACAGATGACCTCATGTGCCTGTAATTACACCGGCGACCAGAATCTTCAAACCGAAACACAGCAGCGCTGCTTAGCAGCAGAAAAAGGCGTGGTAGTCTTCCCCGGACGAGCCTTTCACAAAAAGCTCTACTACTCAAAGAGACAGGTATTATTAATCGCGCTTATTAGAGTTTTTTTTACCTTTGGAGTAGCCTTTGGGTCCTCGCGGCGTAAGAACAGAGTGTTTTGCACTTAATTTCGACGATGTTACGTTTGTAACTGAGTCGCTGGTTAATTTATGCATTTTCGTTGCACCGAATCATTATTCCGTGTGTGTTCTATGTAAGTAAGTAGCTTGCAACAACCTCCATTACATTTCGGCATCAGCATTTAGTATAAGTATGCTGTACTGATAGTGACAGTACCATTCGACTCAGTAAAGTCTCCATCGATCCATAAACATGTTTAAACTGGTATTAAATGTTCTTTATTCAATAAGTATTATCTCAAATAAGCATTGAACCTTGTTCCTCGCCTTTTCCTGCCGCCGAGCAGCGTTGCTCTGTTTCGGTTTGAAGAGTGTGGTTGCCGTTGAAATTACAGGCACATGAGGCTTAACATGCTTCAAGTTATTGGACGCAAGGCAATGCCTCGTAGGCCACGTTCCCAACGTGCGTGACTTACGAGCCAATGTTTTGCTATAGTTATTAGCACTTTGCACTTACCATCAGGTGGGCCATTTGCTTGTTCCATCACTTAGGTGTATGAAAACCTCTCTCATTACGCACCAACAGGTTAAAAATAAACAAAATTTATTTTTGACTTTTATACTGTGTTATTATTTATAGATTGCTTAAGATAGCACAGTCACCCGGGCTGTTTTAGGAACTTATCTAAACAAACTTCTGACTGTTAATATAGAATTGTTAATTTGAGGTGGTTTTCTGTGATTTTATTTTTGTTTGTTTTTGTCACACAGTTTGTCTTTTTCAGTTCGTCTTCGCTTGCTTCCTGGCCGTGGCTGCCGCCAAGCCCGGTATCCTGGCAGCGGCTCCAGTGGCGTACACAGCTCCAGTAGCAGCAGCTTACACGGCGCCAGTGGCCGCGGCGTACACCTCACCCCTCGCATACTCGGCTTACTCTGCCTACCCCTACACCGCACCACTGGCTGCCTACTCTGCCTACCCCTACGCCTCACCCTACTCTGCCTACTACCTACGCCGTTGATGATAATGCAGAATAATAAATATTTTGAATGAAAGAATATGTATTGTTTTTATATTACCCATTCCACCACCAGAACAACATTAACTGCTGTAATATTTTTCGTATAAATAAATAATACCAAAAAACACTTTTCCTTTTTTGTCCTAGTAAGATGGCCAGCCCATTTCCACTTTAGCTTAGTGATTGTGTAGGTTATTCTGTTATTTTTGTTTTTGATCTTATTATTTTTAAGTTTATTTTATCTGTTCTCCTTAATTCAACAAGCTTTAATGCTGTGTTGACTACTTAATAAATACCAATGATAAAGCTTAAATTATTTTTTATCTATATATCTTTTTATACAACTTCAATAGTTACGTATTCAAGTGTAAATAGCTGTATAATTAGTCGATCTTAAATTAGCAATGCCTACCATAATAAATTATAGGGTCTTTGAAACAAAAACGTATACCTACTGAGCTATAAAACTGTGACATTTAGAGTGAAACCGGTCTATATTCATACCTAATCAGCAAGCAAAATTTAATTTATTTCAATGCTATCAATATAATATAATATCCTTGTGAGTTAATTTTACACTTTCGATGACAATTACTGTGATTCTGCCACTAATGAGAAATATGATATTTCTACTTTGATTCTGATTAATTTATTGTTCTGTTATGTAATAAAATATATGAAGTAATATTAAAATGGAGATATGAATTAATATTAAAATGAAGGACATCATACTCGTAGTTGAAAAATGCATGTCGGTGTAGTTGTTCTATCTCACAAAGGCGGGTGAGCAATACTTGTAGTTGTTGTGTATGATGTATGTTTATTGTATGTCTTTACCCCGGTGCCAGATATGTATGAACTTACGTGGTCACCTAACCGCACGCTTAGTGAAACACGAGAAAGTGAAGAGTTTTTCTCGTGCCTCACTATAAGCGTGCGGCTAAGTGATCACGTTAGACCGGGGTAAGACAGCTAGGGCGAAACTGAAGGCTCCCGACCTTATGCACATAGAAACCACTTACCTGTGCATCTATACACACAATAAGGGCAAAACCGCTTTCGTCAGATGGAATAACTATATCCAATTTTCCAAAGAAGACCTTGAAAAAGCATATAATTAGTAGCTATGCCATCTGCGGAGAAGGTTGTGGTTGCGATCCTCAACGAGGACGTTGATGTTTGATATTCGATCAAAATGATATATTATACATATATTAGGTATACCTTATAATATTCATATAAATTATACATTTGACGAATCATGGTTTCGAGATGCGTCATCAGGCGGTGGAGACATGACGGAAATCACTAATCCATCTCACAAATAAGTTAATTTAGATAAAAGTTTACAAATAAAAACCATGCAGAAATGTTTTGAAGAAAAATGCATTTTCATTTTAATTGTTTTTCTACTCGTATTGTTATTTTGAGTTTTGTTGTGTAATTTCGGTGTTATTTTAACCAACATTACTTGAGGCCTTAGCACAAAGTGTAAGCATTTGGAATGAAAGTGTATTATGTGATATCGTGATTTGACCGAAAATGTTTCGAATGTTTTGAAGTAAACCGACACCATTTTCTTCAAAACAAATGACTGACTCGACTTTGGACTGACGTGACTAGAAACGTATCTCCAAAGACTATATATAATCTCTGAATCACATGACATTTGCAAGATTGTCTATAAACAGTAGCCATAAAGGCTACAAAAAAGAATATATATAAGGCCATAAAAAAAAAGAGAAAAGCTAAAAGAAGAAAGAAAGAAGTACTTCTTAATTATACATTCAGAAATTTCACATCTTCAAAGATGTTGAAATTTGCGAGCGAGAAGCTGTTTGACGGTTGTTAGCGTCATTATAAGTTTCTCAATATGAAGCTCAATAAGAGACCCTAATTTATAAAGTTGCACCCTGTAACAAATGGTATAATATGTACTTACTACTGCGTAATATGCACCTTCTGTGTTGGAATAGTACCTGCCTGCTATTTATATTGTCTGTTATGATGATATTCGGACGTGCATTTAAGACACCAGGTCATTCATTTGTTGATATTTTGGAAATAAATATAAAATACTTGTTTGAAAATGCAATGTAGTTTTATTTCACGTTCTTCACACAAGGCGGGAAGGGGAGAGAGCTTGACAGTTCAGTGTGACCAACGCATCGAGAAAATGATGCCAACACATTGTTGCGTTCTTTTTATTTACTAACACTCCCTGCAGAACGCAAACCCATTTTACTTATACAATACAAATGTTTTTCATACGTGGTACCTTTAGTTAAATTATCCGCAATCATTTTACAACCAGCAACAAATATGAACTGAACTTTAGAATCAACTATATTCTCTCTAAGAAAATGTAAACGAATGTCTATATGCTTAGTTTTTGGCTTATAACAGTCCGTTGATGCCAGTCTTATAGCACTTTGGTTATCACTATATATAACAAGAGCACTGTCCATAGCTTGCCCTAGCTCAGCCTGCAGTTGCTGGATCCAGAGAGCCTCTTGGGTTGCTGACGCCATTGCCATGTACTCAGCCTCGGCTGTAGAGAGCGCCACAGTCTGCTGCTTACATGTATTCCACGAAATAGCGCCATTCTGAAACAGAAAAGTGTAACCCGTGCACGAACTTCTATCCAGTGGGTCACTGGCCCAGTCTGCATCACAGTATCCAGTTATCTCTCTTGAGTCTTCTTTGACATAGTACAGCTTCAGGTTCTTGGTTCCTTGAAGATATCTCATGACTCTTTTTACTCCAAGCCAATGCTGATTTCCTGGATTATTACAATATTGACTTAATTTGCTGACTGCAAAGGCAATATCAGGCCGCGTCACATGTGCTAGATATATGAGACATCCCACTGCTTCCCTATATGGGATGTTTTCATCTCTATCTTCAGAATTATTTTCAAATTTTGCATTTACCTCTATCGGTGTGCGAACTGGTTTGCATTCAGACATGCCAAAACGTTCCAATACAAGGTTAATGTATTTTTCTTGGTCTATTGTGATGACACCTGATTCACAATTTCTATTTATATTAATACCAATGCACTGCTTCAATTCACCCAGATCCTTCATATCAAGTTCCTTCTTCAATTTTTCCTTGATATCATCTACCCATACTGCAGTGTATATCATTATTGGTTCATTCATGAAATAGTATATACATGGATCAATTTTAGATCTTTTCAGTCCAATTTTAAGTAGAACATCATTCAATTTAAGGTTCCATTGCCAGCTAGCTTGCTTAAGCCCATAGATCGATTTGTGCAGGTGACATACTTGATTACTTTCTACAAATGGTTTCGGTGGAGACATGTAAATCTCTCTGTCTATGTCACCTTGCAAGAATGCACTTATTGCATCCATCTGAACCATTTCTAAATTGTACTTAGCAGCCAGTGCAATCAAAAAAACGAATTGAGGTGTATCTTACTACTGGAGCATATACCTCATCATAATCACTTCCCTTTCTCTGAGTATATCCTTTTATGACTAATCTTGCTTTGAAACGAATAATCTCTCCTTTCTCATTGGTTTTAGTCTTGAAGACCCATTTGCTAGGTAAGACTCTTTTACCAGATGGCAGATCAACCAGTGACCAGGTTTTATTCTTGATCAAAGAATCATATTCTTCCTGCATTGCCTTCTTCCACTGGTCTGCATTAGGAGATGAGAGGTCATCATCCAGAGTCTGAGGATCATTTAAGTCAAGCACAGGACAAAAATAACTCACATCATGCTCATCCTTTTCTGCACACTTGACAGCTTTACGTGGACGTAAATTTACATAACGAGTTGGTGTGTCGCTATCAGTTACTTCTTCTGGTGTGTAGGATGAGTCATTGTTGTCACCAGATAGGTACTCATCAGTCAATGAATGATTTGAGTCAATCTCCAGTTCCTCCTCGCAGGGCTCCTCAGGATTGCTGTTGGGTACACAAGGTATGTATGTATTATGATGAGACCTTTCAACATTCTCCAAAAATTCAACATCTCTGGTTATAATAATTTTATTAGTTTCCGGATCAAGCACTCTATATCCTTTTGTTGATTCACAGTATCCAACAAATATTAATTTTCTAGATTTAGAATCCCATTTTTGGCGTTTTTCTTTAGGTATTTGTGCCATAACCTCAGAGCCAAAAACTTTCACATTTGATAGGTTAGGTTTTATACCAGTCCACATCTCCATAGGTGTTTTACCTTGAACTGATTTTGTGGGTGACCTGTTAATGACATAGGCAGCTGTGGCTAAAGCCTCTGCCCACAACTTCTTTGACATTTTTGCATCAAGTAACATACACTTAGCTCTTTCTACCAGGGTCCTGTTCATTCTTTCGGCAAGACCATTCTGCTGGGGTGAGTACGGAGTGCTTGTTTGATGCTCTATTCCGTGCCTGCTTAAGAAGTTTTCAAAGTCTTTATTACAATATTCTTTGCCATTATCTGAACGAATAACTTTTATTTTCTTGTCAGTTTCATTTTCCACTCTATTTTTGTAATCTTTAAAGACTTCTAGAATATTCAACTTATTTTTCAAAAAATAAACATGAACTCTTCTTGTATAATCGTCTATGAAGGTAATAAAATATTTCATACCTCCCAGTGACTCTTGTTCCATAGGTCCACATAAATCAGTATGGATAAGTTGCAATTGCTGTAATGCTCTCGAGCCAACATTGTTGAAGGGTAGTCTAGTTTGTTTTCCCATGAGGCAGGTTGTGCATGTAATAGGACCTTTCTGCTCATCAAACCTGTTTACTCCTTCCGCACACTCTGGCAGCCTTTTAACATCTGAAAAATTCAAGTGCCCCATGCGTCTATGCCACAGGACAGCATTGCATAAATTATCTGAACATGACAGGTTCGAAAATACTTCTCTATGGGTATTTAGCACATACAAGTTGTTCTCTAATGAGGCTGAACACAAGAGTTTGTCATTTTTGTCATAAATATCACAGCCTTTGTCTCTAAAATTAACTTTGCAGCCATTTTTCACCATTGCACTCACTGATAGGAGGTTTGCAGCGAGCTTAGGTATGTATAAAACTTGTTTTACCTGAATTTTGTTGTCTTCATTATTATCCATCAATAAATTAACCTTTCCCATATTTTCCACAGGTAATGGTGTCTTACTGGCAACAGTTATGGTGAGCACCGGGGGACTTGTCACATCATACATCCAATCACTTCTATTGGTCATGTGCATGGAGGCACCTGAGTCCACATACCACTGGTCCGGATTCGTCTGAGAAGAAGCTGAAAAAGCTGCGACAAAGCCTTTGTTTTCTTCTGAATTATCTGCATTTTTCGATTCTTTCTTCGGAGCACGACAATTCTTAGCAAAATGTCCATGCTTGTTACAATTATAACATCTGGGTCCTTTGTTGACCTTATTTGTGCTTTGATTTCCTTGAGTAGCCTTTTTCCTAGTGAAGAACGCTGAGTCCTCAGAGCATTGTACTTCCTGCAGGAGTTTAGTCTTAATAGAATCTGCACTAATTTTGATACCGGAGCTCTCCAATCCCATTATCATTGGTTTATATGCTTCAGGCAAGCCAGCCAACATCAGCGTTCCAAGCCATTGATCATCAATATCAAACTTTATATTCCTGAGCTTGTGAGCAGTTGACAATATTTTATTCACATAGTCATCCACGCTCCGAGAAGAGTCCAATGTAGTTGTGATAAGGTCTCGTAACAAGGCAACTCTTCTATACAACCCGCTGTCATCAAAAGCTTGTTCCAAACACTCCCAAACTTCCTTACATTTGGTCGCGCTTTGTACATGTACATAGTTGATTGGGTCTAGCAATAGTATAAGCTTAGATTTTGCCTTGGTTTCCTTTTTCTCATCAGTGTTTGTACCGGTGACACAGCTCCACAATTCTTCCAATTCGAAATACGCTTGTACGGCGAATTTCCAACTCGCATAGTTTTCTCGGCCAACGAGTCTGTCGATATGAAACGGATTGTGACCAGTATTCGACATCTTCTTAGCGTATTCACAGTTTTGTCTGTAGATATGTAACAAAAAAACGCCACGCTGCCGGCGTGTCCTCCAAAGTTAGGTTATACAGCACTCCTGTACTGTACGAATGACTGATAAAACAATCTTGCCGGTTTTCAAATTTCTTCTGCGTATTTACTGTATTTAGTTTTCCAAACCACGCTCTGCTACCATGTTGATATTTTGGAAATAAATATAAAATACTTGTTTGAAAATGCAATGTAGTTTTATTTCACGTTCTTCACACAAGGCGGGAAGGGGAGAGAGCTTGACAGTTCAGTGTGACCAACGCATCGAGAAAATGATGCCAACACATTGTTGCGTTCTTTTTATTTACTAACATCATTAACTCTATCTTAATATGCAGCTCTTCAAAAAAGTATATTCTGAAAAAGTAAGATAATAAAGATAATTTAATAGTAGGAACACAATGCATGAACAGAATACATAAGTTCAATAGGACAATCCCATCTCAAACGACGGTGCGACACTTCGTTATGGCAGCCGTGACCTTTGAGACAACCATAACTCCATCCTACTTTTCTGAGTGTCGTCCAGTAAATAGGCACATTGACCTTAGGGTTGCCGCAACGACCAGAACAGATAGTGTAGTGAGTAGGTATCTTTGACCATTGGGACTGCGGACACGCGCAGACTGACCCCTAACTGCCCTGACGCAACTTTATTGCGCATCCTGCATGCTGATGACGGGATGAGTGTATATGCAATGTAGAGCCATCCTTCGAGATACATTTTACTTTTAGTCTATTTAAGAAAGATACAATATCTTCTTCTCGAGCCAGTTTTTTTGAAACAGTGCAGTGTGGTTTCGAATCTGCAAAGACGTAGCCTCTCTAAGGCACACTTAAAATCTGAAAGGATTTCGACTGCGCGTGAAATATTTAATAAATTTTTATTTAAAATGAAAATTTGCTTGCTTGCCCCAGGTAAACTATGCTATCTGTTCCCAAACTGACCAAAGCGTCTGTTTTTCTAAACAATATGATTTGATTTTTTTCAAGAGAGAGTGTAAGTATAGGTGTTTCTAGTATGTTTCACTTCGACCGCATCATCAAATTATATATTATTATTATGTTTTATAAATGTTTATCAGTTTTCAAATTAGATTCTTCATCACAGTGTGTGTGTATGTGCAGTAAAGTCTAAAATGCTATACTTATCTCGGTACATATTACTTTTTATAATAGTTGTAACATCGATTCTAAGATAAAGTTATAAGATTATTCGTAAGATTAAGCATTTGCTTCGGTTGCTTCTTGCATGCCACCGTTCGATGTTATCTAGAATTCGGAGCATCGTGAAGCATGCTACGTAAAGTTGCCAAACACTCGTTTAATCGCGAAATTCTCCAATGTATCAAAGTAAACGACTATCTATACTGCTACTTCACAACTTCAGAGGCATCATTTACTTCTTTTGCTCAGCAAGACCAAATCACATAAATAATGTATAAGCTGGTAAGTAAATATCGTTGGCTGTTTAGTCCAACCTTAAGTTTAATCTAACCATTCCAAGTTGCGATATTATTTTCCATTGAAAAATAAAATATTATAAATATCAGATTCTTAGACAACGTACCTAAATTATTTTCATTGTTTTTTTCATCAGGTCATTGTCGCTGCCATGATGGCTGTCGCTGCCGCTAAGCCAGGAAATTTGCTGGCTGCGCCCTTTGCTGCAGCGTACACAGCCCCCCTTCCTGCCTACGCTGCTCCTGTTGCTGCTGCCTACACGGCTCCTATTGCTGCAGCTTATACTGTCCCAGTAGCCGCAGCTTACACCTCTCCTTTCGCCGCTGCTTTCTCGGCTCCACTCCGGTATGCAGCCTACACATCCCCAGTTGCCGCAGCATACACCTCCCCTATTGCAGCAGCATACACCGCCCCCATAGCAGCAGCGTACAGAGCACCCGTATTTTTCAAGTAAACTAACATTGACTGAGCGATCATAAAAATTTGTACTTGTCCTTTCATGTTTTATTTTTAAGTTTACCGTAGCGAGCTGAACCCGAATGAAAATGAATTGTATCAGTATATCGACACAATTCATTCAATTCAAATAGTAGCCTAGTTTAAAAGAAACTAAACCTCAACTACATCTCTATAGACACATAGAATTGAACATACTACTACTTACAACTTTTTATTTTTCGTGTCAAAAACACGATCCTCAATTTGTTGTCATTACAGAAACATAGCAACCTACACCATACTATTACTAGTGGCTCTGGGAGCTGTAGACCTCGCGAGCATACTAAAAGTGAGCTATTTACTGCCTTAACAAAAGCTATTTCAGAGTTTTGAAAGAAACCTATCAATGTTGAAGAGAAGTAGAAAATACCCATCCCCACTACTTCTCACCTGACACCCATCCCTCACCCGCAACCCCCACTGTAGGTTATCTCATTCTCCCTATTTTACCTAAACCCCTTCACCCACCACCCCTTACATGTTTACCAGCCTGTTTAATCTTTCTTATGTTTATTCTATTTAATTTTGTAAATTTTTGAGGAATGTAATGTGCAAGTGCATTTTCCGTTTTGTGATTTTTTTGATCTTTTTGATTTATTTGCATCATCTTGTGTAGAATGAGGTCCTTTGTGTTTCTCTCAAATTTGATTGAAAACCATCGATTGTTTGATGAGCTATCCTGTTCGTCATGCTGAAGATCCTTATCAGATCTTCGCCAAACTTTTATGAGACCAACTTATAGTTACTACCTTTCAAAAAAAAAAAAAAGAATAATCGAAATCGGATCTCATTTGGTGGAGATATCCAGTATATCAAATAGCCCCCTTTTTGCCCTTTTTTGGGGGAAGTACCCCTCCAATCAAAAATCCCCGACGCCAAAAATTCTAATAAGTCATATAACCTGTGTACCAAGTTTCGTCCAGATCGGTTGAAAAATGCGACCTGTAGAGGAGAACAGACAGACAGACAGACAGACATCCGGACAAACGCATTTTAGGCCAATGTGGAAACTGAGACGCTTCGCTCGCTCGGTCAACATAGTGTCCTCTATTTTATTAGCCTTATTACGTTTACGATAAGAATGACTTTCTATGACAACTTTTCCGTTAATACAAATGAAACCAATGCACCTCACTGCTCTTATAAAACCTATACAGTCAACAGTATCGATGAATAATCTATAAATATTCAAAACTAGCCATAAAGACAATAGCGATGACATCAATCAATATGTCCTATCCAAGGAATTTGAATACAAGTCTATATTCCTTGGTCCTATCCAACACGGAATGCCGCATTTACAAAATAGATCATAGAAATGTAGTAACTTTTTTGACCATTTATCAAAATATTTAGTTAAATTATTGGTTTTGCATACAGATAATGGCCTATATCCGTCCTTAGTTTCATCAAAATAGGATGATGTTTACTGTAACGGTACCCCGTTACAGTAAACATCATCCTAAAAATCCAGTTTACATTTAATTACCATTTAATTAGCTTTTACAGATTTACCCTTATATTACAAAACTATTAGAGGGTATCCTATACCTATAGTATACATTAATTTCATTAAGTCCACAAATAAAGGATCTACTGCTAAGAATTTTGTTGAATTCTAAATTTTTTTGGCTATAAAAAAAATAGAAACATCAAAATATAAAAAAGCATTAATTCTTTAAAAAATAGGCAGCACACGAAATAAACGAATATATTTTTAATGTGTTATTATCCTTGTGGTGTGCAATAAAGAGTTTTCTATTCTATTCTATAAGTCTACTTCGTGACCTCAACGATGTGGTGGAGGTTTCTGCACCATTCTGACGTCAAAGGTTATGAATAGAATAAGCAAGGGGTTAGTTAACTCCAGTATGGTTGTGTAAGGTTTTATTGTCGCATGGTTATAAGCACGAGGCACATCATACTTCATAGCATGAATTGGTTTTGGTTCTATTTTTTATTAAACTAGATGATGGATCGATCTAATGGCCCACCTGATGTTAAGTGGTAACCATTACTTATAGCAAAGGATTACATTGAAAGTCAAGAATGATATGAACGTATGAACAAAACACATTAAATATTGGAGGACATTCCACACAACACTTCACCAAACTAAGGCAAAACTTATACTATGGGATCCAGATACCAGCTATCTGGTTCCCATAGTTTAATCATGTATTTAGTTTTATCATGTATCAATCAAGTTTATCAAGTTTAATCATGTATTTATACATTAAAAAAAGGTAAAATAATTCTTTTTATCACACAAATGTATATTCTCGGTGAGGATAGAACCCACGGCCTTCGGCGCTGCACGCAGATCTACTAATAACACCTGAGCTATGAAGGCTGTCAATTGTGATGATAGTAGCCGACGATGATGGTTAAGTTAAAGGTTTTAATATATCCTTCTCCCCCGGACCCCTGCGCTGAGCAGACGTGTTTAACTAGTCACTATTTCATATTTTTTTTTTTTATTGTTTCAATTTAAATAAAGTTTTCGATATTTTAATCAACTCAGATTACTAGGAGCGCATAAGCTGCGAGAGGACTAGACTAGTGTACCGTCGCACGAGACACGGATGTGTGTGATATCGGTGAGTGCATCCTTCACCAATCATTTGACTCAACGTCATCGACGCACTCACACTGCGACAACTGCGCGCCAGTCAGTGCTCGCTTGCTACGCACGCACACAACCGCTTAGCGCCTACGCGTGTATCGCCTACCTACCTGTGCTACGCACCGCCTGCTGCTTTCTGCTTGCCTGGTACCGCTCAGCCGACTCCGCTCACCGTAATGCCGCGAATTGCTCGCTCTCCGCCGAAGACGCCGGCGGTGACATTATCGCCCTCTCTTCCCTCGCTGCTGCCCCCGCTTACGCATTGTAAGTCTGACTCAAATCTAGTTGATTCACCAACTGCTGCTACTGCCGTACCTAACCTTTTACGCGACGCTTCGAGTGACCCTAACATCACCATACGAAAACGTAAGCGGGATGACATTAGTAGAGAAGAATTTATGGAAATGTTCTCCTCACTTAAAAAGGAACAGGAGGAAAGATTTACCGCCCTCATGTCAAAAGTTCAAGAAGGTATCCAGACAAACACTGAACAAAATAAGTCTATACAAGGTTCGATTGAGTTTCTTGGACAGAAATATGATGAGCTGCTTACTAGAGTAGATACCTTGGAACGGGAGAGGACATCGGACCGTAAATACATCCAATCTTTGGAGGACAGGCTGGAGCAGCTTGACCGGAACTTGCGTAGCTCATCTATTGAAGTACGTAATCTCCCGAAGAAAACGGGCGAATCAAAGGAAGACCTCCTGAATCTTGTTAAAAAGGTGGGGACTGCCTTGAATGTGCAATTGCAACCGGTAGATGTCCGTGACGTATACCGCATTAATACTAAGAATGAAACCAACCAGCCCATCGTTGCTGAGCTATCGAGCGTGTTTCTGAAGGAGAAAATCATCGGGAATGTCAAGATGTACAACAAATCATATGCCACTAATAAATTCAACACGTCAAACTTGCAGCTCGTCGGGCCAACAATACCGATCTATATTTCGGAGAGCCTCGCACCACATACGAAAAAACTCTTCTATTTGGCCAGGGAATTTGCCAAAGAACATACTTTTCGGTACTGCTGGGCCTCGAGAGGCAGAATATACCTAAGACGTGCGGATGGTGCACCTCTAGTGCGGGTAAACAACGAGAGCGACCTAGATAATATTGCTAAGAATAAGTGACTATCTCTTATAAAGCCTATGCTACATGGTTTAGTAGTTTTAACCATTACTTTAATTATCTTTTGTGTAAAAATAGAGTTGGCAATCATTTACAACACCTCTCTCTATGTTCAAATAAACCAATACATGTTTTGTATAGACAAAAACCACATCAACCATACCATACAAAAAGAAACACAAGTACACACCTTACACTTACACTCAAATTACAAATATGTTAACAAGCACAATCCTTATCACCTGTTTATTATTTCCTTCGCCATTTTGCTCACGAATACTTTGCTCATTCAAAATGGATGACACCTCTTTCATTATTGCGGAAGTTGATGACTCTCAAATTATAGATTGCATTTCGATTGGCAACCTGAGGAGTTGCCACAAACATTTGAACCCAAAAAATATCAATAACAGAAACAGTCTCACAGTTGTTACACAAAACATTCGTAGCATAAACGCTAACTTTGACCTTTTTATGGCATTTTTATCTGGCTTGGGCACTACAGTGGATGTCATTGTGCTAACAGAATGCAGAACTAGTTGTAGTAATCCACCTCCTGATCTCGATAACTATGACTTGTTTTGGACTAAAAATAAGCTGAACCAGAATGACGGAGTGGTAGCATACGTCAGACAAGAGCTGGGAGCAGTAGCACAAGAACCACCCGTCGACGATGGTAATTGCCTAATTGTTACGATATCACCTGACTATACAATTGTATGCTCTTATCGACCACCGTCCTTCCATAATGCTGGTAATTATCTGTCATCTATTGACTCCGTTCTTTCGGGTGTGGCAACCACCAATATAGTTTTCACTGGTGACATTAACTTAAATATTCTACCAGGAAATCTGTCTAGTTCTGCTCCAGATTATTTAAATATGTTGGCCATGCACGGGCTTAGACAAGGCATTAATCTCCCAACCAGAGCCGGCTCATGCTTGGACCACTTTATGATCAAAACAAACTATGATTGGAAAACTTTAGTATTTGAGCAGCCGCTAACTGACCACTCCCCTATACTTCTTTGCATAAATGATGCTAAGGTTGCCAAACTTGATTTAATATATAATCGTGTTATTGTCAATGATGAGGGTATCAGGGAATTGCTATCTAAAGAGTCGTGGAATGATCTGTTCCAAGCCGATAATGTTGATATTGCTGCAGACATTTTTACAGAAAAAATAATTTCCATTGTCAACCAAAATACGCAGATCAAGACATTCTCCAAGCGATATCAACCTCTTAAACCTTGGATAACAAGAAGCGTAGTGATATGTCTAAGAAAAAGGGATAGGTTGCACATAAACGTCAAAAAATCACCAGAAAACGCGAAACTTATGGATAAATATACTAAATATAGAAATGTTTGTAACAATATTATTAAAAACTTAAAAAGAGAGTATTATAAGAACAAATTATTAAAAAGTAAAGGGAATATCAAGGAAACATGGAAGATAATGAAGGAAGTGTGCAATTTTAAAAAAACAAAGACAACATCTCAAAATCTTCTAAAAATATGTGCTGAACCTACACAATCACTTAATGAAGTAAATTCATACTTTACTACTATCGGTGAGACGCTTGCTAATGAGACTTTACATAAAATTAATGCCACAGAAAGTGAACTTGCTGATCTGGCTAGAACTAATAATTCTCCGGTAAACTCTTTATCACTGGCCCCTACAGATCCAAATGAAATAAAAACTATCATATTCGGTCTAAAATCACATAGTGCGCCTGGTTGGGATAAAATTACAGCCCAGCTACTTAAGAGCCACGTGATGTTTCTAGCTGAACCCATAGCTTTGTTATGTAACCTCAGTTTGGAAACGGGGACGTTTCCAACAGCTTTTAAAACCGCTGTCGTATGTCCAGTCTTTAAAGCGGGAGACAAAAAAAACCCCTCAAATTATAGGCCTATTTCTCTACTCTCAACATTAGCCAAAATATTAGAAAAATTAGTTAAGAAGAGAGTTATGAAATACCTAGAATATAATAATCTTCTAAGCGCTAACCAGTACGGCTTTAGAGCAAGAAAATCAACTGAGGACGCGGTTCTGACCCTTACATCGCTAATAACTTCATATCTCGACAATGAAAACAAATGTCTAGGAGTCTTTCTGGACCTCCAGAAGGCTTTTGACACTGTCTCCATACCAATACTGCTCGCTAGGCTGGAAAATGTTGGAATCAGAGGTCTGGCTCTTGAATGGTTTACAGATTACCTGACACAAAGAACGCAACGGGTACGTGTTGAAAGACATGAAAGTGAAAGTGCAGTCTGCACGTATGGCGTGCCACAGGGTAGTACCCTAGGACCGACACTTTTTTTAGTCTACATAAATGACCTATGTAACACTACCCTGCCCGGCCTAGATCTGCTCATGTTCGCTGATGACACGGTGCTTCTTCTCCATGCTAAAACCTGGCAAAATGTGTTGGCCCTAGCTGAGAATTGCCTCTCATTGGTAACTAAATGGATGGAACATAGCCTTCTAACACTGAATATAAATAAAACAAAATACATGTGCTATAGCATAACTGCAGCTGGAGATCCTGGAACCAACATACAACTAAAAATACACACATACCCCTGTAACCTCACTAGCTGTCCAGCATCATGCTGTTGTTCCACTCTGACCAGGGTTAACTCCATTAAATATCTTGGAGTCATTATAGATGATAAGTTGAACTGGAACGTTCATATAGAATCGCTGGCTGCAAGGGTAAGAAAACTTATCTACGTCTTTAAAACCCTCCGCAGTGTTGCTGAAAGTAAGCTGGTAATCGATACCTACAAAGCTCTGTGCGAGTGCATTGTAAGGTACTGCATAAGCGCTTGGGGAAGAGCGGCTAAAACAAATTTAATCACCGCAGAGCGTGCCCAACGCGCTGTTCTTAAAGTTATCCTCTACTTACCCTTTCGGCACTCCACCACAGACGTATATGAGAAAACCAATGTACTAAGTGTTAGGAAACTGTTTGTTTATGAGGGCATACGCCGTTATCATAGAAAAACAGTACCTCTCCTACCTGACATAAGTAGAAGAGTGGAGCGGTTTCCCGCACCTAGAGTTAAAACGCGATTCGCTCAAAAACAATTTGATGTTGTGGTTCCACACCTCTATAATGCACTCAATAAAGTACATAAGATTAAAAAATTAAGTAATTATGGTATTCAGAGTGTGATCCTTGCCTGGTTGAGAGGATTTGATTACGATGGCATTGAAACAATGCTAGCTAGTTTCTATACATAGGTAATATTCTTATTTCGCTTTTATGATTTTGTGGTAGGCGTTGTTTTAAACAATATTTATATAATATCAATAGATATACCTGTCTATTTATTATTGTAGGGGTAGGTAAACACACCGTAGCAAATTTTGTTTCTAATTGGTTGTTCATTACATCAAATAATAGTACACAAAAGTGGGTAGGTACAAATAAGTATAATTGGTAGGTAACAGTGATTTAAGTAATTTGTGGTACTAAACATGTTAGTTTAAACGAGAGATTTTGTTGGTAGATACTTGTATGTTTTTTCTTCTCTAACAATAGGTACTTGGTTGGATTTGCATTTATTCAAAATTATGCCTATGTCTATATTGTATTAAGTTTTTCTATTCTTTTTTATTGGAAAATGTATATATTGTGTTGTGTAATATTAACATAATCACTGCTTAATTCAATTGGAGAAGCCACTGGCTCCTGAAACACAGTTTATTAACTAGTTCGGGAGCCTATGGATTCAAATTATAACTGTGCTTGTCTTATGTCAATAAAACACATTTTTACTTTACTTTACTTTACTTTACTATATAAGTTCAATGTTATAAGGGTTTTTTCATAATAGTTTTTTTTATTATTCCTTGTTCCTGTTAGTTTCTCGTAAAACATCCTACAAGCTAATCCAGTTTATAAACTACATCTATTGTAAGATTCATTCCAATCGATACAGTGCCGGTAGTCGATTACAATCAATCTTATTTTTGTCATAAAATATTAAATTATGTATCTAAATATTTTCCTTGAATCTGGAACCATCTGGTGACATTATGATTCGCTTTTTAACATTATGAATAGGTGTGGCTCATTTAAAACAGATTCTAAAATCAAATAAATCTTTGCTTTGGGTTTAAATAGATTTTTGATTTCAGGGAAGTAATAGGCACATTTTGGTGTATTGTTCTTCTCCAAAAAATTGCCTCTTAAATACCTTTTTTGTATTCTCGAGTATGTAGCCTTAAGTGAATTCATTAAAAAAAACAGTGTATGTAAATCACTCTAAGAAATCCATTAGCTGATACCTATTGCTCCTACGAAAAAGAAGATTCAAGGGCAAAAATATATTGCTTTACATTTTAAAAAGACTGGGTTTGTAGAGCTGGTTTATTTTTTCAAGCTATTATCAATCATAACGTTCTGATCTTATGATTCAATCTTTGTTGATTGTATTTGATCGGTAAAGTTCATTATCCATATGAGCTAAGACGCTATATAATAATGTTCCGGTCCAGTTTTAGGAAAATAGGCCATATTATAATATGGCCTTACTCCGGGAAAGGATAGAGGAATATAGGACATACTTTTTAATCGCGGGGTACACCGCGAGGCGCAGATAATGATAAATAAATAGGTAGTTGGACTTTCAACACCACTATCTAGCCTCAAACTAAGCCTAAGCTTGTGTTATGGGAACCAGATATAGCTGTTATTAGACCTGCTACTTATATACTTTTTTTTTGTAAAAACATACTTATATTATTAACACCCGGACAGAGAGCAAACATCTATGTTCATCACACAAATGTTTGTTCACGGTGGAAATCGAACCCACGACCTACGGCGCAGAAGGCAGAGCTACACCAACTGAGCTATGAGGCTGTCAAAAAAAAGATTAAAAAAAAGATGAAAATGATCCATCATAATTCATGATGTTGTTCGTAAATTCATATTTTGATTACAATATAATTTAGTGACCTACTCAGAGAAATAGGTTATTGTATTAGGAGTAGTTGCTACTAAGTTGCTATTTTGTAGACACTAATATAGATTTCTGTTTGAACCGATTTCCTGTAAAAGTTTTAATAACGTTATGTTAAACATTATATACCACCCACCTATAGCAGGTACATAATTCCGCTTGCAAACGAGCTAAAAAAAGCGGTAATCCTTAGCGCAATAACAGCAATAAACTTTCAGACTTCTGTTGTTTAAATTGACACTTTTAATAAAGAACAAATTTAAAGAAAATGATCTCATTGAAACCAAATCACTTGAAATGTTGGCAGTATCTCTAATTTAAGATCCAATATAATATTAACCTTTTAACTGGTTTTCAATCACTCATGAATTAATGCTAATACCAGTCTGTTTTTTAGGATCATCTTTCTATTGACCAAAAAACTATTGGTGGGTAGTAAATTATAGAAGCATGAATATACATAAAATGTGATTCCTAGTGATATCTTTAAACAATTTGGCAAGTATTACGATGCCTACAAAAGGATGTAGTTAAGTACCTACTTTATTTAAATTTCTGTATAAAGATAATATTCGTCTATTAAAAAAAAGATCCTTGCAATAAATTCATTTATCCATACTTATAATTTTTACTTTCACACTTTTTCGATTTCAATTGATTTGGATGAGGCATAATAACGAATAAAAATAAGAACATTTTACAAAATCGATTTCCGATCTTGAGCGAGTAGGTATAGATTTTTAAGCGATTACCTATACGGCCAATTTAATATTATGTAATCGAATCTAGTTTAGGGTATAATAGTTGGTGACCTTCATTCGTCCAATTATTAAACAAGAATACACATAACTACTACTTTGTAATGTACATGTAGAATGTTCTCCTCAATGTCGACCTCGGTGGCACAGCGGGCGAGAGTCCGCCTGCGAGGCAAGAGGTTGCGGGTTCGATTCCCGCCTCGGAACAAATTTGTGTACGATCTGCAGAAATTTGTTCCGTTGGTCTGGGTGTTTATGTATAGTAAAAATATGTATCTATGTAAGTATATAATGTATTAATTATATCAGTCATCTAGCACCCATAACACAAGCTTTGGGTAGCTTACTTTGGGGCTATATGATGCTGTGTGGATTGTCCAGCAAAAAATAAAATAAATAAATAATAATAAATAAATGGTACCTTGATGCCCGTTCATGTTGATGATGTGTCTTGGTTACAGGGTGCTCGTATACTATCTTAAAAGGATCCGTTTGTTCAGGGCTTACGTAGATTTGGTACCTAGCTAATTTATTAATCTACGTGCTGATGGACTGAGCACATGTCCCACCTGATGGTTATTGGTAACCACCAAATATCACATTGCCTCGTAAGTAACGCTCAATAAGAATGCGTCCTACGATACACTGCGGTCCATTAACATGAGGCATAATACAGATGTTAGGCCTCATTGCCTGCAATTTCACCGGCAACAACACTCTTCAAACAGAAAAAGAGCAACGCTTCTTGGCGGCAGAAAACAGCATTACTGTTTAGACTTTGGTGAGAATGTACCTTGTAATACACAACATTTTTTAACTGATACTGCCATGTAGAACTGGAAATTCCTGCAATGTTTGCTCATCTAACGGCGTCATAATATTGGGTAAAATAAAGCTTCAGATGCTTTGTCGAAATTTTAAAGAACTATTCTCTATTAATAGTAAACTTGTATGTAATCGTAGGAAACAGTGGGCGACACAAGGTTTAGGAGAAATGCAACAAAATCTGCATATCCCTGAAGATGAGTACGGTAGAGTCGATCTCAAGACTGCTTCTGAACACCAACACTTAAAATTCCATCCTGTTGATGTGTAGGTACCTACTCTGTCTATTATTCATGTCACGGAGTCCTGATCGCGCACGTTCCAAGGTGCGTAAGCGCAGGCGATGCCAAAACAATAGAGGTCACTATCAGCTCCTATATAATAGCCGGGATAGGCTGCAACTCCATCAGTCAGTGCTAGACGGACTAACAAACAAACAAAATGTTCAAATATGTGAGTACATTTTTGAGTTTTATAATTTTGAACTTTTACTTGAGTCAAAAGATAATAATTTCCTGTAGTTTATGAGTTCTAAAAATATGTAATTTGTACTTTGAGTACAACGAAGATATATTCTGTTATTTATGTTCTGGATAAAAGAGTCGTATGTCAAAATGCTAAAAATTTAAATAAAAAATGTATGCTCTGCGATAACATTGTATAATATAAAAAAGTACTTTGGTACCAGAAATCAAGGAATTTGACTTATCTATATTCCTATATGTGCAGGGTCTTATTCTTCTTGTCGTGTTACTAATTTCTATCGAAACAGTACAGTGTGATGAAAGGATTTTAAGTGCGCCTCCAGAGGCTCCTTTCGAGCACTAGGTATACCTATAATATATGCAGGGTAATAAAGTGCGACGTACTACAAAGCTAACTTCTGAGAAAAGTATGAGAGTGAGTGTGTGTGTGACAGAGGGAAGTGCAAACATGTTGTGCCCTCATGAAACACGAAAATTATCTGACTTGTAATTTTGTTCACAGTTGATCTTCGTCGCTCTCCTGGCTTTCGCTTCAGCAAAGCCCTTGGTAGTGAGCTATGCTTCGCCATACACCGCAGCATACACTGCGCCTGTAGCCGCAGCCTACACCGCGCCCTATTATTCTGCCTACTCAGCATATACCGCACCAGTGGCGTATTCGGCTTACTCCTACGCCTCTCCGTATTCTTACTACCTTTGAACGAGCCTGCCCTTCTAATACCCGACAAAGTGATATATTTATGATAGAACTAAGAATGCTAAATATAGCCATGACGTAATACAACCTGTTTTTATACAACTAATCAAATATTCTAACCGCTCTTAATCTTTTCAGGATAAAATTAGAAGTACCTAATATTAAAATGTTGGCATAATATATTGAAGTTCATTTTAAAGGTTAGCAGTATGCGACAGATTTGGTGGTAGTGTGTGAATCATTCGGTCAACTAAATAATATTTATGAGTTGAGATTGAGAATGATCGTTTTTCTTTTAATGTATGATTTTTTGGTCGATAATCTGTTGAAATTGTTATCTTTATAGATAACAATTTCAACAGATTATCAATTATCAACAGATAATAGATTATCAATTTATTAAAGATATACTTATGTATCTCTCTTATCAGAAAATGAAAATTCCAATTATTTGATGCTCAAACGATGTGATGGTCACTGCAAAGATGCGTTTGCCACTTTGACCATTGATCAATGACTCAATACATACCTATAGGTATCTGTTGTACAAGGTGTTCGATACAGGGCGGCAGTATATCGTAGGGCACGTTCCCATCATGCGTGGCTTACCATCTGATTGTTCCATCAGCTAGCCTGATAAAAATTATAAAACCGGCCAAGTGCTAGTCGGTCTTGTGCACGAAGGGTTCCGTACCATTATGAGCTATAAAAACAGCAAAAAATCACGTTTGTTGAATGGGGAATATTTATTTGCATATTTTTTTATGGGAGCCTCCTTAAATATTTATTTTATTCTTATATCGGCAGAAATACATCATCTATGAAAATTTCAACTGTCTAGCTAGGGTGACGGAGGACAGACAGACAGCGAAGCCTTAGTAAAATAGGGTTCCCGTTTTACCCTGAATAATACTGCGAAATAATGTAATTGGTGATGCAGTATTCTTTAGTTGATTCTTTCAGCTTGACCTTTATAAGGTACATCACAGCAACCTTCTCATGATCGGCGACTCAGAAAAGTAAGCTTCCTAAAACAAGCTACTGCCGCTTTATTTTAAGTCCAAAGCATATTTTTTATACAGCTAACTGATGTAACAAGCAGATGGTCCAC
This sequence comes from Plemyria rubiginata, assembly GCA_963576535.1. Lineage (NCBI taxonomy): Eukaryota > Metazoa > Arthropoda > Insecta > Lepidoptera > Geometridae > Plemyria > Plemyria rubiginata. Next base: position 6,224,703 of record OY754917.1, on the reverse strand, counting down.
CTGATGTAAAGGGGTTAGCCTCAAAGCATTGCTTCGTAAGTCACCCACGATAAGAACTTGCCCTACGATGCACTGCCCTGCGTCCACCAAGTTGAAGCATAGGTACAAATGTTTAAGCCTCATGTGCCTGTACTAACACCGGCAACCACAACTTCAAACTGAAACACAGCAACGCTGCTTGGGGGCAGAATAAGCCGTGGTAATACTTCCCAGGGCGAGTCCTTCATAAAGACCTCTACTACTCTTAAAAGTAATAATAGTTAATGTCACTGTAAATTTTAAATCCATACTTTTCACATTATACTTTTTTTAGGTTGTACCCCATAGACGCCCTCAAAATTATCTCTAGTTGGTACTTAAAACTAAGTAGGTAATCTGATGAGACCTATCGTGCCTATATCAAGTCGTGAAGCAGTATTTTTTTGTATCAGATAGGTGTACGAGTATGTGTAGTAAGAATTTACTTTACTCAACATGACGATTAATCGGTGGCATTATAATAAGAGGATTAATTTTAAATAATAAATCATTTTTTAAATAAAGCTGGTTCCAATTAACAGGAGCATAATTTGCCATAATTTGCTTTGGTTGAATTATAGTTTTATGGCCTCTCATTCAAGCGTTTAAAAATTGGCAAAGGCTGCGGTACATAATGCTACTTCATTCAATTGATACATTTATTCTATTGACGACAACTCGTAAATTATACTTGTTTTAATAAAACAGCCTTGGCTAGTGCCATCTAACAGAATAGATTTTTATTGCATTTCACGGCTCAGCCCACCGGTTTAAAATCGAAATGGCTCTTATGTGTTCCGCAGAAGTGTCAATTTAATAAGTTTGTATTCATAAACATTAGGACGAAATCCGGTTGTATGATATTTGTATAAAATGGGTGAAGATGGTCGAAATGATACATTCAGACCGAGACAGCCTGAAAACCACCTGCCAAAATGTACAAGCTGGTAAGTCACCTCTATTAATTATAAAAAAATTGGTTAAGTACAAACTTATAAGAAAAACCGCACTAATTATATAGATAATTATACTCCGGGTTCATACTTCCCATATTATGATTTTTAAGATGTTCTATAAAGCATGCATTATCAGATTGATGTCAACGGAAACAGATAGCAACAGTCTCAAGGGCTATTTTAACAGGTGGAGCCTTCAGCGACCAATATGACCCACCAAATAAGTTTTAGATAGATGCAGAACCTAAACTCACTTAACTGATCATAATCAGGAAATATGAACTAGGAAATACTAAATTATTAAAAATGACTAAGAACCAATACCATTGTTACAGATTGTTGCCTTCGCCGCCGTGCTGGCTGTGGCCGCGGCTAAGCCTAGCCTGGGCTACTCCTATGCGGCTCCGTCCTACGTAGCCCCCTTGGCTACTTCCTACTCCGCTCCGGCGTATTCTTCTGTCTACTCCGCCCCCGCGTATTCCTCGGTCTACTCCGCCCCCGCCTACAACCAACTTTACTCTGCCTCCGCGTACCCCTCGGTCTACTCCGCCCAGTCCTACGGTCCCTCCGCATACTACGCTCAGGGATACACAGCGCCCGCCTACTCTCAGGTGTACTCTGCCCCCGCTGTTGTCGCTAAGACCTACGCCGCTGCCCCAGTAGCTGCCCCCGTCGCCACCTACCCTGCTGCCGCTGCCGTAACCTACACCGCCGCTGCTGCCCCAGTTGTGACTAAGACTTACGCTGCTGCCCCCGTTGCGTCTTACCATGCTGCCCCCGTTGCGTCTTACCATGCTGCCCCCGTTGCGGCTTACCCCGCTGCCTCCATTGCGGCTTACCCCGCTGCCTCCGTTGCGGCTTACCCCGCTGCCCCCGTCGTGGCTAAGACTTACGCTGCTGCCCCAGTCGCGACCTACCCAGCAGTTGCCCCCGTTGTCGCTAAGACCTACGCTGCTGCCCCCGTCACCACCTATGCCGCTGCTGCCCCCGTCGCCACCTACGCCGCTGCTGCTCCCGTCGCCACCTACGCCGCTGCTGCCCCCGTCGCCACCTACGCCGCTGCTGCCCCCGTCTACGCCAAGGCTTACTCCGCCTACTCCCTCCCGACTTACGCCTACTCTGGCTACTCTAGCTACCCTTCCGTAGCTTACAGTGCCGATGACTCCTTCCTGTGGAAGAAGAAGAAGTAAGAATTTAACGTGTTTAAGTGTTCACGAATAGTCATGCTAATATGTTCAAAGAAATAAATAAATTGTTACCATCTAGTTAGAAAGCGAAGATTGTTGTTTCACCTAAATTCCCATACTTAAAAGTAAGTAGGTTGGCAAATGAGAAAAAAATCAAGACTGGACAAGACTTTCCTTAGAAAAGATGTTAAACGAAGAACTAGAATTCAATCTAATTACGGAAAAGTCGGAAAACTATATAGATTGTACAGAATCTTAAAGAACCACAAAAAACATTCAAGTTTATTATTTAACGTTATCAGCAAGACAACTTCAATTTGATATTTTACCTAATTTGTCGATCTGTAGGTTATGTAGGTATGTAAATATTGATTTCGATAGAAAATGTAACTATTTGATAATATATGGTATTACTTTTCATGATTTTAAAACGTGATAAAAGTACCCGGTTCCTATAAAAATAAAACGGTTCGTTTTACCTACGTACAGTAAAATAAGGTACTAGGCGTAAATGTAAACCGTTTCTATAATTAACGTCTCGTAGTTTAAACAACTAGCAGTTGGTTACTAACGGATGGGAGGGCTACCTTCAACGCTCCGTAACTGCTTTGTAGGGAAATGGCACTCTTTGGTGTTTCTATAACCATTTTCAAACGTCAGTTTATCTGTCAAACTTACCATCCGTACGAAACTTGTTTACCGGTCGATTTTGGTCGGTTTCGGTTTGTTTTCAAACAGATAAAACAAAAATAACACAATGTCTAGTTCAGAAAGTGATCAAGAAATTATGCTAATAATATCGGAATGGAGTGGCACCGATTCGGAAGAAAATAATTCACGTCTTGATGGACAAGCAAAGAGTGAAATAATTATCTACATTGGATAATGTTGAATTTCAAGTGAGATTTCGGCTCGATAAATGTCTGTGCAAGAACTGTTATGGAAACGGAGATTCCCAGTCGTGGCTTTGGTCTTATCATAATGTAGATAATTAATATAAACTGACTTATAAAGAAAATATCAAACATTTTTTATTATCCCCGAATGTTATAGTAGTTGCTTAGAACCGATTATAATTTATAATTGCTTACTTTTAACAGTTTTATATTACTATACTACTCTAAAAAGTGAAAAAAGAAAGTTGTGGTTTCCTATAATCTGTGTGTGGTGATCTGGCTACAATTGTAGCCAGCCTAGCTCCTCCCAAAAGCGCAGAAGCTTCCTGAGGGCTTCACAGGCGTGGATGAGTGACCGCGAACGCTCTCTAGGGCAAGGTGGCATTCGTGTATGAGCTTGGAGTTGCAGTTGTGACTCTCCAAGGCTCTGAGTTTTGCTGTGCTATCGGAGATGATGCGGATGTTGTAGCTGTCGATTTCTCTCCTGTTGATTACTGTTATGGCTATGGTTATGGTATGATTACTATTGCAAATAATAGCATTCTCTACAAAAACATAAAAAATGTCTTTATTAATTAATCCATAACGTAACTACAGCGAAAATTAATTTAACTGTGTTTTATATTTATTTTACATAGTTTTCATGTTATTATATTGTAAAAACGCCATTTTCTTTATTCCACGAAACGCATGTTTTTTGGTAAAAACGAAACGTATAGAGGGCCATCTGTTATGCGCTACGGACGATTGTTCGTCGCTCGCAGGAGAGTTATGAACATTGTGAAACACTACGTAACTACTCGTTGATGGTTAGGTGGAAACTAGTCGTAGTTTTTATACTATGACTGTCCGTTGAATATAGAAACCGGGCAGAAACATACGCTACAACTAGTAGTTCGCCCCGAACTGAGATCTCGTGATCCGATCCGAAGGCTCCAAAAATAAAAGTAGTTGGTCACTGTAACTTTTTTTATCGGTAAATTTCGCAAGTACAACCCGTCAACTTCCCACCAAGAAGTTAGCCAGATTCTGGACAAATGGTAGTCTGTAGGCCCAACACATAACACATACGCATGTACATAACGCTGTGTTTCGGTTTGAAGAGTGTGGTCGCCGGTGTTATTACAGGCACATGAGGCTTAACATCCGTATGCCTCAAGTTGATGGACGCAGGGCAGTGCATCGTAGGGCACGTTCCTATTGTGCGTGACCGGGCAATGTTTTGTTTATAGGTGATGGTTACCACTTAACATCAGGTGGGCCATCTGCTAGTTCCATCAGCTAGTTGTATAAAAAAAAAAAAAAAACACATCATAATATAGGTAGGTACACATAATGTACCTGCTGTGAAGAACGGAACGTAATGATGGTGAAACTCCCACGTCTCTAACCAGCATATGATCGATCGCTCGCCCCACTGCTCTTGCATAGCAATACGCAACTACTGCTCAGCAGACGGTATCCAAGTTTCAAGAGCTGGAGTTAAAAGCTCTCAAGGCCGTACAAGACCTTGGGCCTACAGACTTCCACTTTTTCCAGAATTCGAATAACTTCTTGGCGGGAAAACATTCAACACCCGAGGGGCAGTACAAAATGCCTTTGAAGAATCTTTGCCTCCCGTCCAGCTGATTTCTTCAAAGGCATCATTATAATTACTCCCAAAAGTACGGCAATTTCATAGACTTCTAATATTTTTATTTTAAAATTGTAGGATGCGCTAGGTACACCTCAAACTGAATCTAAATAAAAAAAACGCGTATGTTGTGTCTATGAAGAACCTCTTAGCTAGTCGTTCGTCCTGAACTGAGATTTCGTGATGCGATCTGAACGCTCCGAACCTGGTAAAAGTAAGCAAGTTCAAACACAATTGTTGGACTTGCCTTGCGTATCACCTACTAACTAAGAATGGTAAAAACGTTTCAACTGAATTGGCCTATTTATTGAAGAGTTCCGTTAACACGTCTTGGCTTCATCATTACTATCATAATATTCATCACGGAAGGAGCGCCGGGGGGAGGGGAGGTGGGTGTGATGCCACTAGTGTTTTGCATGCGCAAACGCGAAGGGATCCTCCACTATTTTCCGGCGTTATTTTTTGCGTGACGTGACTTATACATTCCTAATTATTAGCATAAGTTTACTTATCTACTTATTTATACTACCTATCTACCTACTACCTATAAATATTAATTTTATGTTTATGTTTTGCAACAGCTCGAGTCAGTGCCAACATCGACACAAACCTTGCTAGGTTTCACGATGTGGTATTTTATTAATACTGTTATTTAAGTTTCGCTGAATAAATAAAATAAATAATAAATAAATTAGACCAGACTACCATTTTATGAGAACTTCGACCAGACCACCATTTTATTTTTTCCAAAAAAAAAATAGAAAAAGCAATGGAACTGGTTGACCAGTAGAAACCTTGATGTCAACGAAACCCTTAGAGATCTCTTGTAGCATTGTTTACTTTTAAAATGGTTTTGGAATGTCAAAACAAAGTCTTTTTTCATAATATAGATAAATAGATAACTCTTTATTGTTCACCACACAGAAACATAGTAGGTACAGGGTAAAAGCATACATTTTAGGAAAACAATGAGCCACCTGATCGGTAAGAGTGATCTCTTGCAGGCAACCTTGGAAGGATAAAAACTAATCAGAGTTGACAGCGGTCGGTGTAGTCACTTCCTACTATAATATTTTAAACGCGAAATTTTGTAAGTATGGATGGATGGATGGATAAAGTAAAGTAACCGTGGGAATCGGGTGAAACCGCGGGGCGCAACTGGTATGAAATAATAATGTAAATAATAATTATTAGACCTATACCTACATATTTACTTATTAGCCAACTACGTACCTAAGTATCTACTTATGGTACCTAACGATTATATGACATATGATTTGATATTTTTTTTATTTTTGCCACCTTAAAAACCCCTAAAGTTCTCATACTTATTAGTAAATTTTTCAAGTACAAGCTATCGACTTAACAAATTTCATGAAGACTGAATCAAAGCATAGACAAAGTAATGTACAATACTCGTATTATATTACTTTGTCTATGATCGAAGGTTGTTCTGTGGTTCTAAAGTTAGAGCCCGACGAACATTCATAATATGTGTATGTTTGTGTGTGCGCGTCTTTTGCGCGCGCGTTTCTGGGTGTCCCGTGTATGTTTATAGCTGTTTCACAGGAAAACTCTTTTGTGTATGTGTGTATGTTAGTTAGGTACAAATTTTTTTATTATAATGAACACTCGATATTATATTGCATTGATACGAGTAGAGAGCCGCAAATGCTACGTTGGATGAGCACAAATTACAGGTTAATTACCTATAAAATGTAAAGGTGCTAACTGTTGGGGTCACGGATGACCGTTGGTGTAGCGTAGGTTTCTTTACCACCAATATTTCATTCGTTTTATAATCTTGACAAACAATTCCTATCGAAATCTAAAGAAGTCAATTTACATACCTCTACAGATCGACAAATTAGGTAAAATATCAAAATGAACTTTCTTTTGCTGCGATAACGTAAATAATAAACTTGAATGTTTTTTTAAGGTTCTGCAAGATTCTGTACAATCTATATAGTTTTCCTGATTTGATTTATTTCTAGTTCTTTTTTAACATCTTTTCTAAGGAAAGTCCTGTCTTGATTTTTTCTCATTTGCCAACCTACTTAATTTTAAGTATGGGAATTTAGGTGAAACAACAATCTTCGCTTTCTAACTAGATGTTAACAATTTATTTATTTCTTTGAACATATTAGCATGACTATTCGTGAACACTTAAACATGTTAAATTCTTACTTCTTCTTCTTCCACAGGAAGGAGTCGTCGGCGCTATAAGCTACGGAAGGGTAGCTAGAGTAGCCAGAGTAGGCGTAAGTCGGGAGGGAGTAGGCGGAGTAAGCCTTGGCGTAGACGGGGGCAGCAGCGGCGTAGGTGGCGACGGGAGCAGCAGCGGCGTAGGTGGCGACGGGGGCAGCAGCGGCATAGGTGGTGACGGGGGCAGCAGCGTAGGTCTTAGCGACAACGGGGGCAACTGCTGGGTAGGTCGCGACTGGGGCAGCAGCGTAAGTCTTAGCCACAACGGGGGCAGCGGGGTAAGCCGCAACGGGAGCAGCAGGGTAAGCCGCAACGGGGGCAGTGGGGTAAGTCGCAACGGGGGCAGCATGGTAAGACGCAACGGGGGCAGCATGGTAAGACGCAACGGGGGCAGCAGCGTAAGTCTTAGTCACAACGGGGGCAGCAGCGGCGGTGTAGGTTACGGCAGGGGCAGCAGGGTAGGTAGCGACGGGGGCAGCTACTGGGGCAGCGGCGTAGGTCTTAGCGACAATAGCGGGGGCAGAGTACACCTGAGAGTAGGCGGGCGCTGTGTATCCCTGAGCGTAGTATGCGGGGGCACCGTAGGACTGGGCGGAGTAGACCGAGGGGTACGCGGAGGCAGAGTAAAGTTGGTTGTAGGCGGGGGCGGAGTAGACCGAAGAATACGCGGGGGCGGAGTAGACAGAAGAATACGCCGGAGCGGAGTAGGAAGTAGCCAAGGGGGCTACGTAGGACGGAGCCGCATAGGAGTACCCCAGGCTAGGCTTAGCCGCGGCCACAGCCAGCACGGCGGCGAAGGCAACAATCTGTAACAATGGTATTGGTTCTTAGTCATATTTAACAATTTTGTATTTCTCAGCTCTTTTCTTCATGTTTCCTGATATGATCAGTTAAGTTGTCGTTCATAATGGTCGCTGAGGGCTCCACTTGTTAAAATGGCTGATTAGACTGTTGCTATTTCTTTCCGTTGACATTAATCTGATAATAATGGATAATTTAATATATATAATGGATAATTATCGCATAATAATAGGAGGTAAGAAACAGGAGTACCTATAATTCTCTATTTAAGTCGTGCTTTTTGATCGAGTGAGCGAAGCGAACGAAGATCTTACAATCAACTTGGGCGATTTGGCATTTTATGTATGTATGTATGTTTGTATGTTTGTCCGACGATAACTTGAGAACCGCTTATCCGATCTGCATAAAATTTGGTAAGTCGATAGCTTGTACTTGAGAAATTTACTGGTAAGTATATGAGTAAAATCGGATAAGGGGTTATTAAAATATGGGGTTTTCTAAGGGGGCAAAAATTAAAAAAAATACACAAAAAATTAAATTACATGTCATATGAAAGGGCTTGGTTTGAACATTCCAAAACCATTATTATTTTTTTTCTAGGATGCCCGCTTTTTGAGATACAACAAAAAAGGTAAATTGAGATAACCAACGACCCAAGAGCTCCCATTTCTAAGAGTTTCGTTGACATCAAGGTTTTTCTACTGGTCGCCCAGTTTCTTTGCTTTTTAAATATTTTTTTTTACTGAAAATAAATTAAGAAGGTACTTAGTTATCATTAAACAGTAATAGCAACCTATTCTGATGATGGAGCCAGGGTCTGTTCAACGGAACTCTTCAATAAATAGGCCAATTCAGTTGAAACTTGGTTACCATACTTAGTATGTAGGTGGCAGCCAGAGACAAATCCATACACAATGTTTGGACTTGCCTCTAACTACCACTTACTTAAATTTTCGGAGCGTTCGCGTCGCGTCACGAGATCTCAGTTCGGGGCGAACTACTAGTTATACAATTAATAGAGGTAACTTACCAGCTTGTACATTTCGGCAGGTGGTTTTCAGGCTGTCTCGGTCTGAATGTGTCAATTCGATCATCTTCACCCATTTTATACAAATATGATACAACCGGATTTCGTCCTAATGTTTATTAATATCAAATTATTAAATTAACACTTCTGCGGAACAGATCCATTTGAGCTGATCAGCTGAGCCACCGAACGAATTATGCAATACCAAACGGGATGAGATTTACTGCAGATATATGCGGTAATGCTCATCCCGATCGGTAAGAAGCTGTGATTAATCATACTGACGCTAGATCACCAAAATGGTGATCATCACTTTTGTAGGGGTAACTTTTTGTGTGTGTTGCTGAACCAGGATGCAACCAACTTTACATATAGGTACCCATTTTTCGACACAAATATAATGCGGTTCACAGTTGCTTCGTTTGTTTGCCTGTTGCACAAGGAAAAGGCACGTTTCAATGCGCTCATCACGCTGACGACATTTGACATCGTCGGACACCCATTTGTCAAGCTTTTTATCGTGCCAATTTGATGCAAATTGACCGATATAGTTTTGATTAGGTACCTACTGATCTGTATTATAAACAGTGTACTGTTTAATACAGATTATTGATTTTGATGCTGATCGACGAAAGCTGAGGCTAATTTAGCCGTAAATTGAGTTTCTAAAATTGCCTTAGATGTTAGTCTAATGGACCAAAGTTTTCGGACGGCCACGGGATTCATTTTTCGAACTCTGCAGCTGCGGTGCCGCATGATTGCTGCCAAATCAAACTAACAACATCACTAATTTTATCAAAAGAATTCCAAGTTTTTAAAACAACATTAATTTAAAATTAGAATTCGAAACTAAACAACAAATCTTTTTTTTAATGGCACTGACATTTCAAAAAAAGTCGTTAAGTTATATCGATGTAATTCAGGAGAGTTATGCTTCCTAGGCTAACGTTTTTCCAGGAGATAGAGCTTCACACTTTACTGTTAATTTTATTAAACCCATAAAAGAAAAATAATTTAATACTTTTTTGTCTTTTTTCATTCCCATCTTCATAGCAGCGGACGTCAGTTATCAAAAACGAAATGTTTTCATTCAATAAAATCATACGAATCACTTTAAAACGTCTTAAAGCTAGATGACTCTAGGGACCAGTTCCAAAACCTAGATGAACGGTAACAAACTCGCCTTGGTTCCTAGCGCTCTTTTGTATGAGCGGTATTATAAGGAAGGTAACTTGTCATTGAAATCTGCTCTACATAGGTAGGTACTTCATTAGTGAGTTTAATGTAAATAATGTTAAAATGAGTATAATTTGAAGGGCTAGAAAAGCAATTAAAATTAGATTAATGTTGTGTATGTTAATATTTTTAACCGTCTTCAAAAAAGGATGTTGTCAATTAGACTGTTTTTTATGTTTGTTACCTCATAACTTTTTACTGGCTGTAATGATGTTGATATTCCTTTTTTAATCAAAATATTGTGTTTTTTAAGAGTTAGGTTTCAACACCACCTTCCCGCGTCAGTAACGCTGTAACTAGGCGAGATGCAGGAGCGTCAATTTGAAACCAAACGTGAACACATTTTTGCGTGTGGTCGCGTTGGTGCGCTAGTCGCCATACATCACTTTGGTCGCGCAGGTCTGGTCGATCCTTAATTGATTCTGTTGCTCAAAGAAGTAGGTTGGGAAATATTACGTATCACACTAATATTCAAAATGTGAAAGCTTGTGAATGAGAATGTTTGCCCAACGGAGGTGCCGTTACGGCTGAACAAACATAAATGAAAATTGTAGTTTTCAGTTTATTTTTCTGACTAAAGTAGAGAGTAGGACTAGCCCAGAAGACCAATAAATAAAAACTAGTACTTTTAGATTGATCGTTATGATTAAACTAATTATTTTGAACGAAAAAAAAATCCTTAATAATATTGCGTTTTTTATTTTGTTTGTGCCAAGTTTTAGCTCAACTGGACTATTTGTTGAAATTCTTCAATACCGTCGAATCTACGATTTATTCGTAGTGTCGAATACATCTTGGCTCCTTCGTCAAACCTGCTGTCCCCATTTAATTTTTGTACTTGCTCACTCGATGTTACGTGGTAACCTTCACCAATAACAATACATTGCCTCGTAATCCACGCACGATAGTATTGTTCGTAGTAGTATTCCGTACCACAGAAAAGAGAATACTATAGATAGACAGTACGATGCGATGCACTGTGTCCTTCAACTTGAGACAAACAGTTTTAATGCAAATTTTTAATTTTTGACCTAGAAATGAGACGATGAAGATTATAGGGAACTAGCTGAACCCGCGGCTTTGCTCGCGCCAAGGAATTCAAAGTTTCATACAAACTTTCATCCCCTATTTTATCCCCTTGGGGGTAGAATTGATCAAAATTCTTTCTTAGCGGATGCCTACGTCATAACATCTACCTGCATGCCAAATTTCAGACCGATCCGTCCAGTGGTTTGGGCTGTGCGTTGATAGATCACTATGTCAGTCAGTCAGTCACCTTTGAGTTATATATATTTAGATAGTAGGGTTTGTAGAGCTCGCAATAATTTCTTATAATTGATGAATTGCAGTAAAAAAGCTAACCGAGTACGAAATCCACTAGATGTGTGTCTCATCCACACTTTTCTGTTTTGTTTCTGCTTTTTATTAAGATGAATGAGTGATACACAGACACATCAGTATTAACAAAAAATACATATCAACAGATCTACTACATTAGGTAAAAGAAGAATTTATAACATAGTTTTTCACTTTTGATTACCTACAGCCTAAATTAATTGACTTGGAAATTATTTTATTTAAGTGTAGCTCAAATCCGGTTAAGGAAACTCGTATAAAATGAGCGAAGATGCACAAACCAACCATTCAATCCAGAACATTCTGAATATTATCTTCCAAAATGTACAAGTCGGTAAGTTAAACCTCCATACATATAAATTTCAGTTTATTAAAGTACTGTAGTTAGTGTACTGTATTACAAACTACTTGTTACTTGGTACATACTGTGCCTGCTTTAGTACGAATATAGCAATAAAAACTCATACATATTCATTACAAGATTTTTATTAACTTGCAATGTAGGTATATTATGTATGTTTGTCCGGGTGGAATCTTGAAACTAAATTTTGTCTTGCGTACGCTTCCGACTAGCACTGATTTGGATCAGCTGAGCTATCTATGGATTGTTTGCAACGGTCTGCAGATAGTTCAACTGTTTCATATATATTTTGTATATTTTATACATTTTGTAAATAATTTTAACTATTAGTTGAAATTTTCTTTGTAAATAAATGTATACGGTACTCCATTTTGAAGCAGTTATCTTTAACTGATTGAGCTGTTTTTTATGAAAGTTTTCACTTTTAATTTTTTTTTACAGTATCTTTTCTTCATCGCCGTACTGGCTGTTGCTGCCGCTAAGCCACAGTTGATTAACTCAGCTTCCGGCACCACGTCACACGTGTCCCCCGCTAAAGTCCGCGCTGCGTCTTATGTAGCACCCGCTGCATCATACGTGGCTCCCGCAACCTCGTACGTGGCCCCAGCTACATCGTACGTGGCCCCAGCTACGCCCTACGTTGCCCCAGCTACATCCTACGTAGCCCCAGCTACGCCCTACGTTTCCCCAGCTACGTCCTACGTGGCCCCGTCTGCATCTTATGTCGCCCCCGCTACGACCTACGTAGCCCCCTTTGCATCATACGTCGCCCCGGCTAGATCCTACGTGTCCCTTTAATGCTTCTTATGTGACTCCCACTGCTAGGTCCTACGTGACCTACTCTGCTCCATCCTCCAGTTATCGCCCCAAGCTATCCATTTGTTGCTAAATCCAACGCCTCTGCACCAGTGGCCTACACTCCCAGCATCCCCCCTTGGCTTGGTCGCTAGGGCCGTGCCTATCCCCGTCGCCACTGCCCTCATCTCATTCGCTCCCGTCGCGCCGCCACCCGGTCGCCACTGTTGCTGCTGGCCCTATCTTAGATGCTCATGACGCTCCTACCTTGACCAAGCCTGTGGGTGAGGCTTCTGTTGGATGCCTCCGTCGCCACGCAGCCCCAGTAGGCCAATGCTGCCGTCTCTGCCTACCTGTATCCTGCTATAACTATCTCCTGAATGAAGCCTCAAAGAAGAAGTAAACCACTAAATTTAAATTACGTTTGAACGGCTATGGACTGTGACGAAATAAAATTATCATAATTTTACTAAGCGTTAAGTACGTTTAAAATACCAGTTTTTATTTTTCAAAAATCTGTAGAAGTTTTAAACATTCACAACAGCGAACTAAAAGTGATAAGTGATTTGAACTGTTGTAAAACCAAAAGTAATTTTTTGGCAAACAATATAATTTGATCTGACGGAGTACGGAGCCCCCGAGGTGCAGGTCTCACTCGCGAGTCGCGATTGAAGGACCTTTTTTATTGCTTACGTGATTACTAAGTAACTATTACACGCTTCAGACCTGTGTTGATTCGGATCGATGCTAGATCCTTTTCAACAATCTGCGGATAACTGGACGGCTTCAGTGTAACAAAGATTTTTATAATGTTCCTTATAGTTATTCTCCGAGCGCGATAGCTAATAATATGATAATAACTTTTGGAAGCCCATAAAAATCTTTGTGAGTTCCTTAACTGAAGTAAACACTATAAACTAATAAAAAATAGCTTCAGTGTATTTTGTAACATTTGTATCTGTTATTTAAGTCATTTTCGACTTAAGTTGATGTATCTTAAGTCAAAGTCAAAAAGTATTTATCACAACATAGTATAAAACAAAGTCGCTTTCTCTGTCCCTATATCCCTATGTCCCTATTTTGATGCGGTTTTTTTAATAAATAGAGTGATTCAAGAGGAAGGTATATATATATAATACATGCATGATATAGTAGAAAAATAATGTGCACCCGTGCGAAGCAGGGGCGCGCGGGCGGGTCGCTAGTTCATAAAAAATCACAAGGATAACTTGGAAACGTTTTAAAGCTAGGTGAATCTACTGACTTGATTGATTACACTAAAATCGGAATTCATTAAAAAAATTGAAAACATGAATATATAACATCTCATCTATTGACACATATTCACAAGTCGATATTTAGCTCTTAGAGACGGAAAGAACTATGCAGAGTTTTACTATGAATAAGATACTCGCAGAATCAGAAATGATGAAATGCGTAGAAGCACGAAGGCCGATCGACATTGCTCGCAGAATTAGCAAGTTGCAGTGAGTAGGTCATGTAGCTTGAAGCCCCAACCAAACGTGGAACACGTTATTAAAGGTTCTCTAATGACGACCACGATACGGAAGACGAACAAGGGACAATCGTTAACTAATATTAATGTTTCAGGTTTAGGTTTTTTTTTCTAAAATGATATCAAGTACAATGAGAAACAACACTATGCATATAAATTCAAACCTATTTCGAGCTGTTTATCATTTATGCAAAATTTAATTTCTTTTTCAAAAATAAATAGGTATTCATTCAATTTAATAATTTCAATTCAGACCGCATAATATATAAGTCCTTAAAAGAAATAAAAACACAAGTCAGATAATAAAACACAAAATGATTCTTCACAATTTTAAAGAGCTCTTTGTGAAAGGTCGTGAAGGGATACCACCTTGCTTATTTCTGCCGCCAAGTAAAGTTGCTGTGTTTCGATTTGAAGAGCATGGTTGCCGGAGAAATAACAGGCGCAAGTTGATGGACGCAGGTAAATATTTTCAGACACAACCTCTTCATCATTGTTTCGAGTCTAAGGTAAAGACGCACATATTTTAACATGACGGAGCGTTACTCAGAGATAACCTGGATACCCGCATCCTGCATTAACTTTATATCTTTTTGTCTGTTTTGACGACCTCTGTGGCGCAGCGGGCGAGAGCCTGCCTGCGACGCAAGAGGTTGCGGGTTCGATTCCCGCCTTGGAACAAATTTGTGTACGATCTGCAGAAATTTGTTCCGATGGTCTGGGTGTTTTCTATGTATAATAAAAAATATCTATCTATGTTAGTATATAATGTATTAAATATATTAGTTATCTAGTACCCATAACACAAGCTTTGAATAGCTTACTTTGGGGCTAGATAGTGCTGTGTGGATTGTCCAGCATTATTTATTTATTTTTTATTTATCTATTAGGTCCATAATTCCGAAAAAAACATTTTCCAAGTCAAGTCAAAGTCAGAAAGTATTTACTCATAAAAAAAAACACTTTAAAATATCTACAAACTATGTATGTAAATCTAAGTGCTGGTTCCACGCGACCAAATCCTAGAAGAAATTAATGCAACAAACTTACGGCCTGGTTCCTACAGTTATCTTGCATGATCCTTGTTGCAATGTAATGTGGTGCCAATCAAATTGAGTGAGGGCCAGGTGTAGCAGTCGCGGGGCCCTTAATACTACAGAACTAGAGCCCGAAAGCAATACTTGCCATTTACGTCAGTACGCTAGCTCGTCTGTCGTACGATACAAGTAAATATACGCATTGCACATATTTAATTAGGACGGAGCGCTACTCAGAGAAAGTCACTCTAGATACCCGTCCTACACTAACATTATGTCTAAGTCCATATTTCAAACACAATAGTTTCTCATACCGTGTAGTATCAAGATACTACAGAACTTGAGCCCGGAAGCAATACTTGCAATATACGGTGATTTACGTCTTCGTTGATGAATAGGCAGGAGTGGAGTGTTTGAAGGTGTTGTTGATACGCTCACCGATACCGCATAAATAATGCGTAAACGTTGCCTAATTTATGATTTTTTGTAAATCCGGTTACAGAATTTCTCGTATAAATTGTCCGAAGTTATGGGAACCATCATCATTCAGCCATAGCCAGCCTGAAAGTTACTACCAAAATGTTCAAAATCGTAAGTGTTTTCTTCAAGATCTATATCTAATTGTTACCTTTGTAATCAAACTTATTTCATGTTTTTGTATTATTGAGATTGCTAATGTCAATCACTCTTTTGGTCCTGGTTTTATGAGGTTACAATCATTTGGCTGCAAAAAAATCGACTTCAAATACACTGAAAACATAAAACAGCAAAATACGCAATTTCATTTAGGATGAACTTGGATGACATAACTTTTCCTATTATTTGGATTTGATAACCAGACTACTTACCTACTGAACCGATTTTCATGAAATTGATTCGGGGCAAAACTGAAAGTACCTATATCCTTTCAATAAAAAAGATTTTTCTCTTGGTTTATAAATGACTGAGTTATGGGGTAACAAACAAAAAATATAGTCGAATTGAGAACCTCTTATTGAAATCGTAAAAAAAGGAAAATTGCCTAAATGTGTATTATTGTTGCAGTGTGTTGCCCTCGTCGCCGCGCTGGCCGTCGTCGCCGCCAAGCCCAGCTTGGGTTACTCCGCCTACCCCGCGGCCTACGGCGTAGCCCCCGCTTCCTCCTACTCATACGGGGCATACGGCGCACCTGCTGTGTACTCACCGTCCGTCTACCCTGCCTCTTACCACGGCGCTAGCGCCTACGCCGCCCCGGTTGCCTCATACGGATCCCCTCTGGCATCGTACGCTGCCCCGGTTGCTGCCTACGGCGCTGCTCCCCTTGCCCCAGCCTACTCCGCGTACTCTGCCTACCCCGCATACTCTGGCTACTCTGGATACGCCGCTCCTTTGACTTACGGATCGTCTTACGGACAGGTCCCCATCTGGAAGAAGAAGTGAATTGTATGACGCTCTGTTTTAGTTTCAGGTTTAATAAAAAATATGATGAAATTCTAAAAAGTTTTTTAATTTCTACATGTTTTTCGCAAAAAAATACACATAAAAAAATATTAAGTGTTTATATAGAGGTATCGATATCGATTTTTTGTTGATATATATTATATAAAATACAGAAGGATATATTATATTATATAAAATACAGATAGATGAGTTGTTGTTTAGTTAATTTGGCACCTATACTCGGGGTTTCAATTTTTTTAATGAATTCTGCTTTTAGTGTAATCAATAAGGTCAGTAGATTCACCTAGCTTTAAGACGTTTCCAAGTTATTCTTGTGATTTATTATGAATAAATACTTTTTAATTTGACTTTAAGATACATCAACTTAAGTCGAAAATGACTAAAATAACAAATACAAATGTTTCAAAATACACTGAATGTACTTCACTTAAGGAACTCACAAAGATTTTTATGATGTCCCAAAAGTTATTATGATATTATTAGTTATCCCGCTCGGAGAATAAGTATAAAGAACATTATATTTTTTTTGTTAGGTACTACACTACACATTGAAGCCTACACTGCCTACACTGAAGCCGTTCAGTTATCCGCAGATTGTTGAAAAAGATCTAACATCGATCCGAATCAACACAGGTCTAAAGCGTGTAATAAAACTTAAACAGTTACTTAGTAATTACGTAAGCAATAAAAACGGTCCTTCAATCGCGAATCGCGAGTGAGACCTGCAGCACCTCGGGGGTTCCGTACTCCGTTAGATCAAATTATGTTGTTTGCCAAAACAATACTTTTGGGTTTACAACAGTTCAAAGCACTTACTATCCTTATAATCGGCCCTTTAGTTCGCTGTTGTGAATGTTTACATCAATATACAGATTTTTGAAAAATAAAAAACTGGTATTTTAAACGCTACGCTTGGTAAAATTATAAGAATTTATTTCGTCACATGCATGTAATTTAAATTGAGTGGTTTACTTCTACTTTGAGGCTTCTTTCAGGAGATAGTTATAGCAGGATACGGGTATGCAGAGACGGCAGCATTGGCCTACTGGGGCTGCGTGGCGACGGAGGTATCCAACAGAAGCCTCACCCACAGGCTTGGTCAAGGTAGGAGCGTCATGAGCATCCAAGATAGGGCCAGCAGCAACGGTGGCGACCGGGCGGCGGCGCGACGGGAGCGTAAGAGATGAGGGCAGTGGCGACGGGGATAGGCATGGCCCTAGCGACCAAGCCAAGGGGGATGCTGGGAGTGTAGGCCACTGGTGCAGAGGCGTTGGATTTAGCAACAAATGGATAGCTTGGGGCGATAACTGGAGGCTGGAGCAGAGTAGGTCAAGTAGGACCTAGCAGTGGGAGTCACATAAGAAGCACTAAAGGGCCACGTAGGATCTAGCCGGGGCGACGTACGATGCAGAGGGGGCCACTTAGGACGTAGCTGGGGCAACGTAAGGCGTAGCTGGGGCCACGTAGGAAGTAGCTGGGGCCACGTAGGACGTAGCTGGGGCCACGTACGACGTTGCTGGGGCCACGTACGATGTAGCTGGGGCCACGCACGCGGCAGCAACAGCCAGCAAGGCGATGAAGACAAGTCACTGTTAATTTAATTTAAAGTAAAAACTTTTATAAAAAACAGCTCAATCGGTTAAAGATAACTGCTTCAAAACTGACCTTCAAGATTCCACCCGGACAGACATATCCATAATTACATATACCTACATTGCAAGTTAATAAAAATCTTGTAATTAATTTTTAGGAGTCTAAAACATGCATAGTATGTACAAGTACTTTACTTTAGTAAACTGAAATTTAAACGGATATTTACAACACAATTATTATTTTCACTTTTGTCCTGTTTAACTTACCGACTTGTACATTTTGGAAGTTAATATTCAGAATGTTCTGGATGGAATGGTTGATTTATAAATAAATAAATAATGCTGGACGAAGATATTATATACGTACATAGATAGATATTTTTTATTATACATATAAAACACCCAGACCAACGGAACAAATTTCTGCAGATCGTACACAAATTTGTTGCGAGGCGGGAATCGAACCCACAACCTCTTGCGTCGCAGGCGGACTCTCGCCCGCTACGCCACTGAGGCAGTCAAAATCATCAAGTCAAAACAAATGGAAATAAAATGTAATAAAAATGTTTTAAAAATTAGGAATTAATTGTGTCTGACATAAATTCATTGATTGTATAATAACATTTACCAATGAAAATAGTTCTCAGCTTCCTCTGAAACATTAGCTTTGGAAGTTCTCTTAAAGCTATCGGGAGTTTATTGAAGATGAGTGGAGCCATACAAAAGACACTTTTGCGCATTAGTGTGGTCTTACAGTTACGGACGCAAACTTTATTTTGGTCTCGTCTGTTACGCTGAACGACTTCAGACAACCGAAAAAAAAGATCAGGATTGTGCCTAACATACATGGCCGTTTCAAAAATATACAGCGAAGGAACCGTTAAGATATTGTATCGATTGAAGTATGATTTGCACGAATACTACTATGATCCCGTTTGGTATTGAACAGTTCGTTCGGTGGCTCAGCTCACCGGATTTAGATCGAAATGTATCTGTTCCGCAGAAGTGTTAATTTGATATTAATAAACATTAGGACGAAATCCGGTTGTATCATATTTGTATAAAATGGGTGAAGATGATCGAATTGACACATTCAGACCGAGACAGCCTGTAAACCACCTGCCGAAATGTACAAGCTAGTAAGTCACCTCTATTAATCATAAAAAAAAGCACTACTTAAACAGATAATTAGACTCTACTCTTGTTTCATACCTCCCATTATTATGGGATAATTATCAATTATTATCAGATTCATGTGAACGGAAAGAAATAACAAAAAGTCTCATCGGCCATTTTAACAGGGCCCTCAGCGACCATTATGACCCGCAAACTTAACTGATCATATCAGGAAATATGAAGAAAAGAGCTAGGAAATACAAAATTGTTAAATATGACTAAGAACCAATACCATTGTTACAGATTGTTGCCTTCGCCGCCGTGCTGGCTGTGGCCGCGGCTAAGCCTAGCCTGGGCTACTCCTATGCGGCTCCGTCCTACGTAGCCCCCGTGACCTACTCTGCTCCGGCGTATTCTTCTGTCTACTCCGCCCCCGCGTATTCTTCGGTCTACTCCGCCCCCGCCTACAACCAACTTTACTCTGCCTCCGCGTACCCCTCGGTCTACTCCGCCCAGTCCTTCGGTGCCCCCGCGTACTACGCTCAGGGATACACAGCGCCCGCCTACTCTCAGGTGTACTCTGCCCCCGCTGTTGTCGCTAAGACCTACGCCGCTGCCCCAGTAGCTGCCCCCGTCGCTACCTACCGTGCTGCCCCTGCCGTAACCTACACCGCCGCTGCTGCCCCCGTTGTGACTAAGACTTACGCTGCTGCCCCCGTTGCGGCTTACCCTGCTGCCCCCGTTGCAGCTTACCCCGCTACCCCCGTTGCGACTTACCCCACTGCCCCCGTTGCGGCTTACTCCGCTGCTCCCGTTGCGGCTTACCCCGCTGCCCCCGTTGTGGCTAAGACTTACGCTGCTGCCCCAGTCGCCACCTACCCGGCAGTTGCCCCCGTTGTCGCTAAGACCTACGCTGCTGCCCCCGTCGCCACCTATGCCGCTGCTGCCCCCGTCGCCACCTACGCCGCTGCTGCTCCCGTCGCCACCTACGCCGCTGCTGCCCCCGTCTACGCCAAGGCTTACTCCGCCTACTCCCTCCCCTCTTACGCCTACTCTGGCTACTCTAGCTACCCTTCCGTAGCTTATAGCGCCGACGACTCCTTCCTGTGGAAGAAGAAGAAGTAAGAATTTAACATGTATAAGTATTCACGAATAGTCATGCTAATATGTTCAAAGAAATAAATAAATTGTTACCATCTAGTTAGAAAGCGAAGATTGTTGTTTCACCTAAATTCCCATACTTAAAAGTACCTAAGTAGGTTGGCAAATGAGAAAAGATCAAGACAGGACTTTCCTTAGAAAATATGTTAAAAAAAGAACTAGAATTAATTCTGCTTTATTACATTCCACTTCGCACACTCGATCTACTTGACTACGACCACTGTTATTATAAGAATAGTTTGACTTACAATTGCAAGCGAAATGTCCACGATTACCGCACTTGAAGCAGCTGACGCGTTGATGTGCTGGACACGCCTCGCCACCAGCACACCGCGCGCCGCCACATGCCGCGCACAGAGCCTGGAGTGGCGGCTGCCCGCTCCAGTGCTGCCGCCCGCCCGCGGCTGCGACCCTCCGGCGCTGGCAGCGTCGTCGTCGGCGGCCCCCGGCCCCGACGACGACGCATGCGGCGTGCGTTGCGCCCACGAACGCGACCCTCGACCGCGCAACCTATAAGCGACACTGTCACTTATAGGTTGCGCGATGCCACTCGTGCTAGCCATTTGAAGCTCACTTTCCCATGACGCCTCCACCACCTGGCACATTTTCACCGCCTTGTCCAGGTTGAACTCCTCGCATCTCAGTAACCGGTCCCGGACCGTAGCCTGGCGAATGCCACATACGATCCGATCCTGATCAGATCCTCCTCCAATGTCTCAAACTCGCACTTTTTACTTAGAAGGCGAAGTGCCGTGACATACTGTTGAATCGATTCACCATCTTCTTGGTTGCGTGTTAAAAATTTGTATCGCATGAGTGTCACGTTGGACTTTGTCACGAAGAGATTATCAATTTTTTTTAACAACACATTTATGTCATCGCGTTCTTCTTCTTTCTCGAAAGTTAAAGTTTGATACACATCAAAACTATCTGGGCCAATAAGATTCACCAATAAACTAGCTTGCACACTTGAGGGCTTCGTGTGTTCTTCTGAAGCCTTGAAAAACAGGAGGCCTTGACAACAATATTAAATTTTTTTCATAAAAATTACAATGCAACAAACATAATCAAATGAAATAATTATGTGCAAGAAAATATTGTGAAAAATATAACTACATTTCCTACGGCTCATGCCATCGAGGAAGGTGCTGGGCACTGGGCACTGGGTGAACGGACCGTCTCCAAGTTCAATTCAAGACTGAAACGGTTAATTTTATTCTAGTTTATTTTTCTGTTACATAGATTTTTGTACAATATGAAATAATACGATGTTGCCTGACCATGAAACTGTTCTCCGAATTTATTTGTGAATTTATTCAAATAAAAGTAAACAGATACATATACTCTCTAACTCAAAGGGTTCTGACATCCAATACCACTATTATGAAACCGCAGCCGATACTAACTTCAAGGATACTAGATTTTTATGTAGCAAAATAAAATAGCTTTTCTTTTTCAAGCGATAGTGATGTCCCGAATATTTCAAAGCTTAATAATATTTTTTGTTTTGCATTGTAGTCGTGTAGATCAATCGGTATCCGTACGTACCTAGGTACTATTGAAAAACTCAAGTATTGTCAGAGTCTATTACTACTTCTCTTTGCTTATCTACTACTACACAATAGTAGATAAGCAAAGAGAAAATCAATTTTCAGGACTAATAAAAAACAAGCAGATGGCTCACGTGTTGTTAAGTGGTAGCCATAACCTAAAATAAAGCATTGTCTTGCAAATCACACACCTATACTATGCGATGCACTGCCCTAAGCTGCGTCTATCAACTTGAGGCATAACAGATTGCATACAGATGTTAAGACTCAAGTACCTGTAATTTCACTGGCAACCTCACCTTTCAAACACAGCAAGCAGCATTGCTAATAAAATCTTTGTTTAGGCTAAATAGTGCTGTGCGGAATGCCCACAAATATTTATTTATCTCTAAAAACTTACACAGATGCATGTGAAAGGCGCACTAGTTGAACTTGACTAATGTTATTGTTATTTCGGTATATCACTTATCATTATCTTTGTAGTTGTTGTGAATATAAATCTTCCTTTTGTATTTTATAATTACAACAAAAAATCTATATCGATACCTTTAAGCCCTCTATGTAGGTACTTAGGTAATATTTTTTGTGTGTATGTTTTTGCGATAAACATGGACACACATCACAAGGATAACTTGGAAACGTCTTAAAGCTAGGTGAATCTACTGACCTGATTGATTACACTAAAAGCATAATTCATTAAAAAAATTGAAACCCCGAGTATAGGTGCCAAATTAACTAAACAACAACTCATCTATCTGTATTTTATATAATATAATATATCCTTCTGTATTTTATATAATATATATCAACAAAAAATCGATATCGATACCTCTATATAAACACTTAATATTTTTTTATGTGTATTTTTTTGCGAAAAACATGTAGAAATTAAAAAACTTTTTAGAATTTCATCATGTTTTTTATTAAACCTGAAACTAAAACAGAGCGTCATACAATTCACTTCTTCTTCCAGATGGGGACCTGTCCGTAAGACGATCCGTAAGTCAAAGGAGCGGCGTATCCAGAGTAGCCAGAGTATGCGGGGTAGGCAGAGTACGCGGAGTAGGCTGGGGCAAGGGGAGCAGCGCCGTAGGCAGCAACCGGGGCAGCGTACGATGCCAGAGGGGATCCGTATGAGGCAACCGGGGCGGCGTAGGCGCTAGCGCCGTGGTAAGAGGCAGGGTAGACGGACGGTGAGTACACAGCAGGTGCGCCGTATGCCCCGTATGAGTAGGAGGAAGCGGGGGCTACGCCGTAGGCCGCGGGGTAGGCGGAGTAACCCAAGCTGGGCTTGGCGGCGACGACGGCCAGCGCGGCGACGAGGGCAACACACTGCAACAATAATACACATTTAGGCAATTTTCCTTTTTTTACGATTTCAATAAGAGGTTCTCAATTCGACTATATTTTTTGTTTGTTACCCCATAACTCAGTCATTTATAAACCAAGAGAAAAATCTTTTTTATTGAAAGGATATAGGTACTTTCAGTTTTGCCCCGAATCAATTTCATGAAAATCGGTTCAGTAGGTAAGTAGTCTGGTTATCAAATCCAAATAATAGGAAAAGTTATGTCATCCAAGTTCATCCTAAATGAAATTGCGTATTTTGCTGTTTTATGTTTTCAGTGTATTTGAAGTCGATTTTTTTGCAGCCAAATGATTGTACCTCATAAAACCAGGACCAAAAGAGTGATTGACATTAGCAATCTCAATAATACAAAAACATGAAATAAGTTTGATTACAAAGGTAACAATTAGATATAGATCTTGAAGAAAACACTTACGATTTTGAACATTTTGGTAGTAACTTTCAGGCTGGCTATGGCTGAATGATGATGGTTCCCATAACTTCGGACGTTATATATACGAAAAATTCTGTAACCGGATTTACAAAAAATCATAAATTAGGCAACGTTTACGCATCATTTATGCGGTATCGGTGAGCGTATCAACAACACCTTCAAACACTTCACGCCTGCCTATTCATCAACGAAGACGTAAATCACCGTATATTGCAAGTATTGCTTCCGGGCTCAAGTTCTGTAGTATCTTGATACTACACGGTATGAGAAACAGTTGTGTTTGAAATATGGACTTATTTAATATTAGTGAAGGACGGGTATCTAGAGTGACTCTCTCTGAGTAGCGCTCCGTCATATTAAAATATGTGTGATGCGTATGTATTTACTTGTATCATACGACAGACGCACTAGCGTTACTTGCTTTGACGACCTCTGTGGCGCAGCGGGCGAGAGCCTGCCTGCGACGCAAGAGGTTGCGGGTTCGATTCCCGCCTTGGAACAAATTTGTGTACGATCTGCAGAAATTTGTTGCGATGGTGTTTTCTATGTATAATAAAAAAATATTTATCTATGTAAGTATATAATGTATTAAATATATCAGTTATCTAGTACCCATAACACAAGCTTTGAATAGCTTACTTTGGGGCTAGATGGTGCTGTGTGGATTGTCCAGCATTATTTATTTATTTACTTGTACGCATTGCTTCCGGGCTCAATTTTATTCTCTAGAGGATAAAGTAAATTGAATTTAGAACATCGTGTGCACTAAGTTTGTGAATTAAAAAAAACAATAAACCTATTTACTGCTACCTCTATGGTGCCGAATATATCATACAACTTTTTTGACCGAGCGAGCGAAGCGAGCGAAGCGTCTTAGTTTCCACATTGGCCAAAAATGCGTTTGTCCGGATGTCTGTCTGTCTGTCTGTCTGTTCTCCTCTACAGGTCGCATTTTTCAACCGATCTGGACGAAACTTGGTACACAGGTTATATGACTTATTAGATTTTTTTGGTCGTCGGGGATTTTTGATTGGAGGGGTACTTTCCCCAAAAAAGGGCAAAAAGGGGGCTATTTGATATACTGGATATCTCTTTTTATTTTTTTTTTATTTGAAAGGTAGTAACTATAAGTTGGTCTCATAAAAGTTTGGCGAAGATCTGATAAGGATCTTCAGCAGGATGAACAGGATAGCTCATCAAACAATCGATGGTTTTCAATCAAATTTGAGAGAAACACAAAGGACTTCATTCTACACAAGATGATGCAAAATAAATCACAAAACGGAAAACGCAAGTGCATTTTCCGTTTTGTGACATTACACATTGTGACATTACATTTCTCAAATAGCTCACTTTTAGTATGCTCGCGAGGTCTACAGCTCCCAGAGCCACTAGTTTTAATTTGTTTAAAACTCAGACTCGGAACCTTCTTGATGTTCTTTTTTCAATTTGCTTTTTACGCGGTTCTTTACGCGGCATTTTTTCTCGTCATTGTTAAACCTTATATTAAAAACAAGAAACTTGAAAACTGTAATACTTACCTGTCATAATGTAGTAGTTAATACCTAAACTGAAATAAAAGTACCCATCTTGTGATTGTAAGCTTTTTTTTTGCATTTAGTAATTTCCTCGCTGAGGTGGAATGAAAAGTTACGTGTTGCACTCGAGTGCAAAGATTTTTCACCTCGTGCTCTTTTGATTCCCTCGCTAACGCTCAGGATTCTAATTTTGAATCACTCGCTGCGCTCGTGATTAAATTTTAGAATCCTTCGCTTGCACGGTCATCAAAATTGAACACGCGGTTAAAAAGCAACTTTGCACTCTTGTATAACAAATAACTATTTTGTCTTTGAAATTGGAAATGTTGTTGTCAGAATTATGTACTTAGATGTGACTTAGATATAAAGTTAGTGCAAGATGGGGATAGTGTGGCTAATCTCAAAGTAACACTGCATCATATCAGAAATGAGTAACTCTTTGCTTTAGACTTCTCGACACAATGATGGATATGTTGTGTCTGAAAAAAATTACTCTGTAAAAAATAAACTGGCCCTAACCTAATCGTGCGGGACTTGCGAAGCATGATGCTTTGTTGTTTACCACTTTAAATCAGGTCGTGGGCCATTATGTTAGTTCCATCAGCCAGAGTATAAAAAATTAAGAAATACGTACAATAAATCAGCAAGCAAAATCGACAATAATACTCTCTGATCGAGTCAAGTAATGGAAACTTAAAAACGACTTCTGGAATCGAGGTTCTGGCATTGAAGCACCTCATCAATTAGTAAGCAGTTTAGTTGTTTTTTTCTTATCTCACAAACACTATCAATAATTTAAATATCAAACGACCTTTATGTAGGACAGTAAAATATCTGTATCACCAATTAGCTATACCACATTTTTTGTTTGCAGCCTACGACAGGGACATTCATCTCTGAAGATGTTTTATTATTTATTAATCAATATAATCCGGTTGATAAAATCCATATAAAATGATCGAACTAGAGCAATTGTTCGTCATTCAGTCAGAAGCCGTCTGAAACCCTCTACCACAATGTTCAAGCAGGTATGTGATCTAACTAAAGGAAAAAAAACCTTATTGGGTTTATAAATGGGAACAAGACGTGACGGAGCTCGAACACCAGGCAGATGCCCTATATGCGGCATTACTATAATGTGCATCGGTCACTTTGGGTCCATTATTGTAATACCTTTTCAATCGGATATAATGTTTTAGTGGTTTTTCTTTCATAAAACATTAATAACGTACTGTAAACCATGCAAGGCTTATATAAAAACGTATGCCGTTGTTTCAGTGTGTTGCCCTCGCCGCCGTGCTGGCTGTCGCCGTTGCCAAGCCCAGCCTGGGATACTCCTACTCAGTGCCCGCGGCTGCGTCTTACGTAGCTCCCGTGGCGACCTCATACGCAGCCTACGCACCTGCCGTGTACCCCGCTCACTCCGTGTACTCGCCGTCAGTCTCCTCGTACCCTGTGGTCACTAAGACCTACGCTCCTATTGCCACTGCCGCCGTAGCAGCCGCACCCATCGCCACATACGCTGCCGCACCTGTCTCCACTGTGGTTCAAGCGCCCGTCGCCACTTACTCCGCAGCACCCGTCGCCTCCTACGCTGTCCCTGCTTACTCTGGATACACCGCTCCTTTGGCCTACAGCCAATACAGCAGCGACCTCCCCGCCTCATTCTTGTGGAAAAAAAAGTAACTGACTCCACTTGGTCAACGATTATTAATAACTAAATAAATAATAGGTAGCAAAATATTGATACTTTTTAATTTTTAAATAATACATACATAAATTATATCTTTTATATCTATAGAAGATAAAGGATTAGTCCACTCATTCATGCATAGAGGTCTGGAATTTTATCACAAACACTCATTGAGGGACTAGATCCCCGTCCTAACATTTGTTCTGCTTTCCTGCGCTCTGTGCACAACAACCTGCACTCCTGTGCAGGATATAAGGTGTTGCCTTTATCGGTACAAAAGTAGCCCCAGCTACATTCATAAAGTTACGATACAATGAATAAATGAAGCAAGATGGATGGATGGATTCAAGACGGGACCCTTCAGGTCCTTTGTCTTGAAGCCGAGAAGTTCTGCTTAGCTCTTGTTCAAGCCATTGCCATTTTTTTCAAACTGCAGCATAACAAAAAACATTTAAGTGCACATATATATATTTTCTATGTATATAATAAAAAAAAAAATCTATCTATGTAATTATATAATGTATTAAATATATCAGTTATCTAGTACCCATAACACAAGCTTTAGTAGCTTACTTTGGGGCTAGATAGTGCTGTGTGAATTATCCAGCATTATTTATTTATTTATTTATTTACATGATGCCAATGATTGAAAACGGATAATAAGATATCGGTTCCACCTTATCACCATAACTACCAACCCAAATATGGAAAAAAAATATGGTAAGAGCACTTGCACGTTTATTTGGTGGGGCCGTCGATATTAAGTGATCCAATTTAAATTTGAGTCAGATCTGAGGGAGTGTATTTTCCAATCCACCTGAATTCGGGTTTTTCTTGAAAGAGTTATTCTTAAAAGAGTATTATTTGTAACAAATATTTTAGTTGTGTCAGTTTTTTTTCTCAGCTTCATTATAATTTGTTTATAGTTCTCAATTAGTGATCAAATAGTATTCGGCCTCCCGCGTTACAGGCTACTAGAACTAGCCTGCGGGGACCAATGGTAAGTAATGACGCTTTTGTAAGATTAGGTATTTGTTGCTTATATGAATTTGTATTGGTTGCTTCAATTCTATTCTAGCAGCTTTGTCGGCAATGGAAAGTCGTGGTCAATCGTGCGGAGTAGGCAGCCGCGGTTTTCCTTACTATGTTGTCACATTTCTGGAGAGCACCAGAAGTGCGCTCATAAAAGGCGGCATTACGAATAGAAAAATCACACGAGCGCATTCAAACAAGTGACTAGATCCAAAGTTGGAGTTGCTAATATCACTATACGACCAAGTGATCAAAACGGGAAAATAATAATAAATAAACATGTTATAAATCATTCATTTCATTTATTTTGAGGTCGTGTTATGGTATAGCTTTTCACTTCTTTTTCCAGAGGAAAGGGGTAGCGATATTGTTGGTGTAGGCCACCGGGGCGGAGTAACCGGAGTAAGCGGGGTAGGCGGCGGCGGCGTAAGTGGTCGCTACTGGTGCGTAGGCGGGGGCAGCGGCGACGGCGGCTACGGGGGCAGCGGCGACGGCGGCTACGGGGGTAGCGGCGTAGGTGGGGGCAGCGGCGACAGCGGCCACGGGGGCAGCAGCATAGGCAGGGGCAGCGGCATAGGCGGTCACGGGGGCAGCGGCGACGGCAGCCACGGGAGCAGTGGCGACGGCAGCCACGGGGGCAGGGGCAGCGTAGCTCGGGTATACAGCTGGCGAGTACGCGGGCGCGGAGTAGGCCGAGTAGGAAGTCACTGGAGCCACGTAGCCGTAGCCCAGGCTGGGCTTAGCGACGGTGACGGCCAGAACGGCGGCGAGGGCAACACACTAGAATAAACAGTTCAGTCAATAAATAATACGTAATTGCTAATGTGTTCGGTCTTATCCGAACAATTGGACTTAAAACTAATAACTATCGGACATAACATATTATGAAATCTGCATTAAACATAATTTTCAAACATAATTATAAACTACTCAAACCTCTTTCTAAAATTCTCTTAGTATAAGTACCTACCTACTAGTATGTAAGTTACATGAATGTGAACGGTTCACATTCATAATACAACATCCGTTTAAAAAAAACTTAGTTAAAAATATTTATGTATTCCAAGATGTTAGATAAAATTACCACAATTATTATCATAACTGCTATTGGTATTTTTAATAAACTAAAAAAGTCTAATTGGTAGTTAGAGGCACGTTTAAAAATACTATAAGCATACACAAATATATTTATTTATTATTTTTTTACGACTGAAAATTCATAGTTCTATTTAACCCCTCTTACCAGCTTGTACATTTTGAAGGAGTATTTCAGACTGCTTTCGACTGAATGATGAAAAAGTGCTCCATTTCGCCCATTTTATACAAATGTCACAACCGGATTCGGACTCTAATGTTTACAAAAGTAATAAAACATAATAATAAACGAATAGGTTGCAACATAAAAAGTTTAAGGTTAGGTATTGGGTTTTCTATCTTTGCTACCAATAAATATTTTTGCGACATATCTGTCATTCATCTTCACATAAAAAAAACTCGCCCATCTTAGGTCTGGTAAGCATTCAAAGTGTTATAAATAGAGGAGATTTTTAAATTTCAAACATTCTTGGTACAACTCATTTAAAACGAAGTCATATTATGTGCCAATTTTTTATAATGTTTCTTTTAAGGTGTCACTTCACATCGCTGTTCGGTATTCGCGTTTTTATTTTCCCGTGTACCTATTGCATATTCATTCATCTTGCTCGTATAGTCAAATATAGGGATTATCATCGTATCTCACTACACATCGTCATATTTTTGCCATTTTCTGCCGCCAAGCAGCGTTGCTGTTTCGGTTTGAAAGTGTGGTGTGGTTGCTGGTGTGATGTTAAGCCTCATGTCATCATGTGCCTGGAATTAGGCAGATAAGGCTTAACATCAGTATGCCGCAAGTTGATGAAAGCAGAGCAGTGCATCGTAGGGCACGTTCCTATCGTGCGTGACTCACAAGTTTGTTATGGGTGATAGTTACCACTCAACATCAGGTGGGACATCTACATCAGGTGGAAAATAACATAAAAGAAAAAACGTTGGGTAAAAAATACAATGAATATTTTTTTTATACAACTAGATAGTTGTATAAAAAAAATATTCATCGTATTTTTCCATCAGATGATGGAACAAGCAGATTGATGTTAAGTGGTAACCATCGCCTATAACAAAGCATTGCCTCGTTAGTCATGCACATTAGGAACGTGCCCTACGATGCATTGCCCTGCGGCCATCAACTTGAAGCATACAGATGGTGGTGGTCATGATAGTTATAAGTAATATGGTATAAAAATATTTGCTCTAGTGTCATTATCCAGGGAGTAAACAGGCGACTACGTTTGTATGGAGAAAGAGCCCTACCCTTTCTTCTTAAGCCTCACCTGTAATTACACTGGCGACCACACTCTTCAAGCCAAAAAACAGCGTTGCTGTTCGGCGGCAGGAAAAGGCGTGGTGGTAGTACTTCTCCTGATGAGCCCTTCACAAAGAGTTCTACTACTGTTAAAAAATAATATACGATACGATAAGCGGTGTCCTAAATATGGAAATTAGTTTTTCTTAAACATGCGCGGAAATATTGTCATTACTTCTATGTAAAGAAGACGCGAAGTATCATATTTACGTAGACTGAAAACCGGAAATCACTTCCCGGCGCGTTAGCGCGCCGGCAATGTTGTATAAA
Source organism: Plemyria rubiginata (assembly GCA_963576535.1). Taxonomy (NCBI): domain Eukaryota; kingdom Metazoa; phylum Arthropoda; class Insecta; order Lepidoptera; family Geometridae; genus Plemyria; species Plemyria rubiginata. The sequence continues at coordinate 6,194,081 of OY754917.1, read as the reverse complement.
ACGGCGTGCTGTTTGAATTTAGAACTCTTTCATCTATCGTACACATTGCGTTCTCGCGGCTGTATAGCCGTATAGCCACAGACAGTTACATAGTTACATTGTTTCCGCAGTTACATTGTAGCCACAGACAGTTACATAGTTACAGTTACATTTTCTTTCAATAATTGCCCTAACATGAGCAATATAACTTTTAATATTAATTAAATTTATTTTTTAGTCCTTGCATTTTTTAAGAAAAGCACTATATATGCCTCTGCTGATATGGCAACTGCCTGTCTCGTATTAAACTCATACTCGACCTGCTATTGCCTATTTCGCTGCCTTTGCAATAATAATAATAATGCTGGACAATCCACACAGCACCATCTAGTCCCAAAGTAAGCTATTCAAAGCTTGTGTTATGGGTACTAGATGACTGATATATTTAATACATTATATACTTAGATAGATATTTTTTTATTATACATAGAAAACACCCAGACCAACAGAACAAATTTCTGCAGATCGTACACAAATTTGTTCCGAGGCGGGAATCGAACCCGCAACCTCTGCGTCGCAGGTGGACTCTCGCCCGCTGCGCCACTGAGGTCGTCCAATAATGTACTATTATTGACAGCCCTGACAGCACAGTCGTTAGTGGTAACTTTGCCTTCTGTTTGTAAGCTCTGGTTTCGATCCCCATCGAGAACAAATATTTGTATGAACATGAACACTTTTGCTCCGTCTGAGTGCTAAATATTTATCTAATAAGTGTTTATTTACACAATAAATAATTTTTATATAAATAAAAATAAATAAATATTGCACATAGCACTATCTAGCCCGTACCATAATTACTAAGCTCGTATTTGGAACCAAAAGCTGAAAACTTTGTTTTATTAGGGCTTTTCATTATATCGTAAAATCATTTTACGACCTTAGTGGCGCAGCGGGCGAGAGTCCGCCTGCGACGCAAGGGTTGCGGGTTCGATTCCCGCCGCGGAACAAATTTGTGTACGATCTGCAGAAATTTGTTGCGTTGGCCTGGGTGTTTGCTATGTATAACAAAAAATATCTACCTGTGTAATTATAATAATGTATTAAATATATCAGTTATCTAGTACCCATAACACAAGCTTTGAGTATTTATTTATTTTAATAATCGTACGCAATACATAAACAAAAGGATAATAAAGGACCTTAATGTCTAAACTGGCACAATTATTTTTTCTGATTTGTTGCAACCGTCTAATAGCGTCCCGTAAATAGCTGATAAATCATCACCAGGTACACAACACAACACTACGACGCTGTATAAAAAACATCTCCAATAAAAACAAAAGGCCTGTGTATACAGGCCACCCAGCTATCACTGAAACTTAAACTGAAACTGAAACAGCTTCACGACTTTGATCCCCAGGCACGGTAGATACTTACTAACTGTCTCTATCCCTTCAGATCTCCCAGTACCAAGTAGGTACTAATTCAAGATTCTTTAAGGATGTCTAAGGGGGGTAGTCAGAGGTACGTCCAAACATTACATTTGGCACATACCCACACCGCACCGGTCGTCTAGTGGGAGTGACCCCGCCTTCCGATCGTAAGGTCGCAGGTTCGAATCCGGTCGTGCACCAATGGATTTTTCTATCGAAAAATTTATGTGCGCAATGCCAGTGCTCTTAAACGGTGAAGGAAAACATCGTGAGGAAACCAGTTAGTATTCTAACAGCGGCGATGGGCTTGCAACCTGTCACGTATGGAATACTAACTACTGCAAAATATGGGTATGTGCCAGCTATCATAACATTCAGATAAACTAAAATACTTAATTTAAAACGTTTGAAAACATTTTGTTTTTTTCGTTCCCGAATCGATTAAAAATATTTTAATTATATACATGCGAGCAACGGTTTCTTTGCGGGTCGGATAAGCCTTGAAATTAGTATAATATGCAGTTTATCCCAAGGTTGTCTGAAAGAGATAGCTTTTAGCGATAAGACCACTCGTTGTGTATCACTCATATTTTTTTTGTATTATATTTAATTATTATATGGTGCGCAAAAAAGCGTTTTCTATCTATGTCATCAGTCAGATGCCGTCTGAAACCCTCTACCACAATATTCAAGCAGGTAAGCGATCTAACCAAAACTAAACAAAGGAAAAATACCAACGGGTTTATAAATGGGAACAAGACGTGACGGACCATGACCACCGAGTAGGCACATGCCCTATGCGGCATTAGATAGATAGATAGATAGAAAAAACTTTACTGCACACAACTTAAGAACACAACAAAAAACAAATTTAAAACTAAAGTACAATGGGCGGGCTTATCGCCAAGTAGCGATCTCTATCAGACAACCGTTGGATGAAATGGCTTCAAGAAATTTAGAAGGGGTCTTTGTGTGCTTGGAGATAAATAAAAATAATGTGTGAATACACATACAAAATACAAAGAAATTAGAAACCAATATACATAAATACTTACATTAGCTAATCATAAATACATACATACTTACTACAATACATATAGCTAATATATGTTTATATTTATATCTGTATAATTGCAATAAAATAATTGTAAAAAAAAAGAATCAAGCAAGGTAAAGTTAGTGACAATATAATATGACAAATAGTGTTCCATGACCATAGATTTAAAAATGAAAAGTGATCTAACACATCTGATAGCAACAGGCAATGCGTTCCACAGTCGAACAGCCTGCACCGTGAAGGATTTGTCAAAGTAACCCCGGTGCCAGATATGTATGTATGAACTTAAGTAATCATTGAGCCGCACGCGTAGTGACAGTGAGGCACGAGTCAGTGAAGAGTTTTACGATCTTCGTCCAACGAAATGCGCTTTGCCATGCGGTATCGGTTTTTTAGCTGATGTTAGCTAAAAAACCGATACCGCAAGCGTTCACTGATGAAATGCCACACTGCGCGAAGTTGCGAGGTCTATTTTTGTACATTTCATATTCGCGTCTTTTTCTTGGACGTTTCCATATTTTTAATTATTCTTCTTATTTTTATTGATTTTTAATTTTCTAGTAATATATTAAATAATTGTATAATATTAAGCATACATACAAAATACCTATATTATCAAAAAACTAATATTTTGTTATAAGGTATTTACATTTTGTTACACATGTAAGAGATAATTACATGCATATAGATAATATAGGCACGCTGCGTCCACGAAATCGTCGTCCATGCTTAGTGTTGTCTACTAGCGAACTGTGCAGAAAAAGGTTCGCGATGCAGGTCTGGCAGGTTACGACGATGATCGCAGACTTAAGTGTACATTGATCAGTGTACAATGTACACTGTATCTAGCGCCGCCGTTAGAAGAGGAGTGTACCGGTGTCTTACTATAATATAATACATTACATAACTCTAATGTGCATCCGTCACTTTGGGTCTATTATTGTAATACCTTTTCAATCAGATATAACGTTTTAGTGGTTTTTCTTTCACACTGTAAACCATGCAAGGCTTTTATAAAAACGTATTACCAGTGATTAAAGCGGGAAAATATATCTAACAAAAAATAAATAAACGTGTTATCAATCATTCATTTCATTTATTTTGAAGTAGCTCAGTTATAGTATAGCTTTTCACTTCTTTTTCCAGAGGAAAGGGGTAGCGATGTTGTTGGTGTAGGCCACCGGGGCGGAGTAACCGGAGTAAGCGGGGTAGGCGGCGGCGGCGTAAGTGGTCGCTACTGGTGCGTAGGCGGGGGCAGCGGCGACGGCGGCTACGGGGGCAGCGGCGACGGCGGCTACGGGGGTAGCGGCGTAGGTGGGGGCAGCGGCGACAGCGGCCACGGGGGCAGCAGCATAGGCAGGGGCAGCGGCATAGGCGGTCACGGGGGCAGCGGCGACGGCAGCCACGGGAGCAGTGGCGACGGCAGCCACGGGGGCAGCGGCAGCGTAGCTCGGGTATACAGCTGGCGAGTACGCGGGCGCGGAGTAGGCCGAGTAGGAAGTCACTGGAGCCACGTAGCCGTAGCCCAGGCTGGGCTTAGCGACGGTGACGGCCAGAACGGCGGCAAGGGCAACACACTGGAATAAACAGTTCAGTTATTAATACATTTTTGCTAATGTATTCGGTCTTATCCGAACAATTTGACTAAAACCTAATAACTATCGAACATCTAAATATATATAACTCAAAGGTGACTGACTGACTGACTGACTGACTGACATAGTGATCTATCAACGCACAGCCCAAACCACTGGACGGATCGGGCTGAAATTTGGCATGCAGGTAGATGTTATGACGTAGGCATCCGCTAAGAAAGGATTTTGATCAATTTTACCCCCAAGGGGATAAAATAGGGGATGAAAGTTTGTATGAAACTTGGAATTCCTTGGCGCGAGCAAAGCCGCGGGTTCAGCTAGTATAAGATATTATTAAATCTGCACTCAAACATAATTTTCAAACATATTAGAAAACACTCAAATTTCTTTCTAAGATTCTTCTTAGCATGAGTACCTAAGTAGGTATGTAGGTTAAATGAATGTAAACCATTTAAGTTGTAATAAATTATGTTTTTGTTTTCGAGGATGCTATATAAAATTTGTATAATCATGAACCAATAAGCCAATTTTTTGAGTCAGCAAAATAGCGAATTTTTTAATTATTTTTAGGATTGAAATTATGTAATAATTATATTATTACAATAAACCTCTCTTACCAGCTTGTACATATTGAAGGAGTGTTTCAGACTGCTTTTGACTGAATGACGAAGAAGTGCTCCATTTCGCCCATTATATACAAATGTCACAACCGGATTTAGACTCTAATGTTTACAAAAGTAATAAAACATATATAAACACTAGTAGGTTGCAATATAAAAAGTTCGAGGTTAGTGTAGTATTAGGCGTTCTATCTTTGCTATACCTACCAATAAATAATTTAGCGACATATCTGTCATACATCTTCACATAAAAGAAAAAAAAACAAATCACAAATCTTCGCAGGTCTGCTTTCAAAGTGTTATAAATAGAGGAGATTTTTAAAATTCAAACAGTCTTGGTTCAACTCATTTAAAACGAAGTCATAATGAGTACCAATTTATAAAATAATATGTTTATTAAGGTGTCACTTCACATCGCTCTTCGGTATTTGTGTTTTTTCCCCGTGTATTTGCATATTCGGCTTGCTCATGAAAATAGGCAAATATAGGGAGGGTATTATCATCGTATCTCACTACACATCATGTCATATTTTCGGCATTTTCTGCTGCCAAGCAGCGATGCTGTTTCGGTTCGAATGTGGTTACCATGTACGCCGCAAGTTGATGAAAGCATGGCAGTGCATCGTAGGGCACGTTCCTATCGTGCGTGACTTACGAGGCAATGCTTTGTTATAGGTGATAGCTACCACTTAACATCAGTTAGTATCACTAGTTGTAACTACTTAGGTGATGGAACAAGCCGAAAAAATAATATAAAAGAAAAAAATTGGGAAAATACGACGAATATACCACACGAGAAGCGGTGTCCTAAATAATGGAATAAGTTTTATTGACAGTCCTGACAACTCAGTCGTTAGTGGTAACCACCTTTTTATATACTGAAAAACTTTGCCTTCTACTTCCCTTCTGCCCCTCTACTTGTGCGTAAGCTCTGGGTTCGATCCCTATCGAGAACAAATAGTTGTTAACAAACCGTTCATGTTCATGAACGGGCTTTCTCTGGCTGAGTGCTAAATATTTATCTGCTAAGTTTTAAGTGTTTATTTACAAAAAAAATAATTTAGAGTTAAATAATATGACAATTTGATGCCGGTGTCCACACTTTTAAAACCGAATCTACTGATGTCAAATAGATGAGTGTAAAATAAATATGAAATTCAAAAATAACTAGTATAGTAGGAATAAATAACATTGTCGGTCAGTAATTCTGTTCCGTAAGATTCACTCAAGTGACAACCCATCACTTAGCACCACCCGCGTGAATTTTGGCGAGTAAAAATGGCTACATGAGTTAGGCGAACCTCGTGTTTGGACTGAGTAGCGGTCCGATTACGCTGTCTTACTATCGAGATGGCTTTCAGTCTGACATTTAATTCCCATCCATCCATCAATAATTGTTATTACACTATGGGAATCAAATGTCAAACTGAAAGCCTCCTTGTTAGCCAGACATTATCGTAATCAGCCCTCGGATCCACTAGGTGAAACTACCTGTGATTTTGTTGCTTATAGAATGGACACTCAGAGCGGAAGTAAATGTATGGATTACTGTTAGTGACATTTGCACACACGGTATGACATCATACCTAAAGTCGGGTCAATTTAATAGGTCACATTAGACATCTGTCAGTTTCAGTTAAATTATGTCTAAGTAAGTCGTAAAATTGCCTTCTTTTGCACAATTTCTTTACTTTTTCAATCCAACTTTTTTCAATATTTATTGAAGTAATGACAAAAATTTACTGACTGACAAATTGACTAACAAACCATTCTATACATGTGATCTAGCGGTAGATTCACCTAGTTTATAAGACGTTACAAAGTGATCTTTGTGATTGTCTACATTGTATAGAGAAAAATTATAAAGAGGAATGATTTGTATTTTTATATGTAACAAATAGTATCAAAAACTATCAACTATCATCGCATGCTGCAAGTATTAAACATACGAACATACGGACCCTTCTTTCTGAGAGCCACGGATGCAAAACTGTGGTATCTCACAAAAATGTTTATATTGTTCCAAACTTATTATTCGAGTGGGATTTGAACCCAGGACTGATGATGGCTGATATAACAAGTATATGGCCCACCTGAAGTTAGGTGGTAATTATGACCTACATCTAACAACATTATTGCCCTGCGTCCATCATCTTCAGGCTTACACTCTTCAAACCGATACACAGCAACCCTCTTGGTAGCAGAGATAAGCATGGATAGTTTAAATCTAAACTATTACACTTTTTAATTTGGTAGAGAAGCATCTAGAGTTAAGCAATTTTTGATTTTGAGGAATCTGCCAGTTTGTGGTCGCCATTCGAGAACCATGAGTCCCCTTATAGGATCACTTTGTTGTCCGCCTGTCTGTCTGCCTGTCTGTCAAGACCCTTTTCCGCAAGAACGCGAGGAGATATCAAGCTAAAATTAATCATAATTATCAAATACTGAAATACTGTTTCTGGAACTGTGAAAAAATCTAACTTCTAAGCCAACGCAATCAAAAGTAACAGCAGCTTACAACAAAGATAAAGGAAAAATTGCGAAAACCATAAATTTTTAATTACATAATTATATTTTTAATTATTTTATAATCGGTTTAGAGTTTGAAAGATATGTTGGATAATACAGTGCTACAAGTTGTTTTATTGGATAAACTTAGGTGAGTGATCAAATAAAATGTGACAAAATGAAATTTTGACTAGTTAAACCATATTTAAACTAAATAAATTAATTGGTCTAACCCCAGGTTTCTGAAAGTTCGATTAACACTAATCGGCTGTCAAGTCACTTGCTATCTCTATCTAATTTGAAGTATAATGAAATAGCAAATAAATTTACAGCCGATTAGTGTTGGTCGAGCTTTCAGAAACCAGCGGTAAGTCTTTGATTGTTCTATAGAGCAGGGACGAACATTGATACCGGACTGTGTTCTACCATAGACTAGTTTAGTCCTGGTTCAAACCTAGTCTAACTCACATTTTTATAATAATACGGTTAAACTTCTTCTTGAGCCCAATATCTTTACACATACCGATTCAGTTCAAGCCACATAAGGCTAGCCCTCGGTAAGTTATGCAACTGTTACCGCTCAAAATCATGTGGATTATCATGCTTTTCTCTCAGTTTTTGCAGTAAACTATAAATTGCGAAAATCCTCATCGTTTACAGAGTCAGTTAGATGTCAAAAACATTTTGATATTATCATGATTATTCATGATTGCATTGATTGACCAGTGTGATATAATTTCAATACCTACCTATATGTTTATTTTTACAAAAACGCAATTGTATTTAAATCCTTAGGATAGTGTCATCTCTAAAAATCTCTAGAGGTCAATACCTAAATACTAAAGCCGGTCCTTAAAAACATTCAGATATAAATAGTAGTGGTAAGTCTGTCAGTATGACAGAAAAATATATTACTTCCATGATAATAAAATATTGATCCAGTTAGACCATGCTTATTTAAGATCTATGTTCATATTTTTGTTCTGATTAGTTTTTTTTTATTTAATTGAAATAATCCCATATTCTCACATAACTTATAATTATGACAAATTATGATGTTTGCCAATTCCAAATGTAAATTCAAAAAAACCATGGAAAAAGTACTAATCGAAAGTGAATCACACCCGAGGATTTTTACATAACCTGTATGACCCTCAAAAGTTTTATTTATTGGTAGCATCTGTTCCAAAGCGATATTATTAATTTTATCATTATTAGGTTTCAATCCGGTTGTTCATTAATTGTATAAAATGGAGTTTGTTTATCGAAAGATTATCATTCAGTTCGAGACAGTCTGAAAACGAACTGCCATCATGTTCAAGCTAGTAAGTACCTAATTAATTTTTCATTATCCGACGAATTTAGCTACATCTCAGTTTGAAAACATAAAAGTTCAATTTTGCATGTCGTGTTGTAATAAGTAGGTATAATAGGTTATCATCCAATTTTGTCTTTACGATCCCACAGTTGTAAGTTTAAAGAATATAGCGCAATCTTTAACGTGATTTTTATGACATTTTCTTCTCGTTTTGTTCCAGAGTTTTGCACTTGCCGTCCTGGCCGTCGTCTCAGCTAAGCCTAAGCCTAGCTTGCCTTACTCAGCGTTGAACACTGGTTTCACCGCAGGCCCGACCTACCTGCCTCCTGTGGCTAACTCCTACCCGGCCTACGCCGCGCCTTCAGTTTACTCCGCCGGACAAACCGTGTACCCGGCAGGACACCAGACCGTGTACCCCGCAGGCCACCAGACCGTGTACCCCGCAGGCCACCAGACCGTGTACCCCGCAGGCCATCAAACCGTATACCCGGCCAAGTCAGTGCAGTACGCTGCTGGTCACTCTGTGTACCCTGCTTACTCGGCCCCAGCTGTCTCATACGTTAAGAACGTGGCCGCTCCCGTAGCTACCGCGACATACGCCACTCCAGCTGTTTCCTACGTCAAGAGCGTCGCCGCCCCCGCCATCAGCACTGCTCACTACGCTGCCCCCGCCGTCAGCACCGCTCACTACGCTGCTCCCGCCGTCAGCACCGCTCACTACGCTGCTCCCGCCGTCAGCACCGCTCACTATGCCGCTCCCGCCATCAGCACCGCTCAATACGCCGCCCCAGCCGTCAGCACCGCTCACTACACCGCCCCTGTGAACACTGGTTATTACTCAACCCCCGTGGTTGCCGCTCCCACCGTCGTCAAGCCTTACTCTGCCTACTCCGTCCAACCTGCCTACTACCCAGGATACACTGGATACTCTGGTTTTTCTGGATACTCTGCCCCCATCGCCTACGGCAGCCCTCTGTGGAAGAAGAAGTAAACGATATCTCGACTCTCGGATTGAAGATCAAAATTTTGAAATAAAGCACTAAGCAAATACTTTTTAGTTTTGTTTAGTAAGTAAGTACCCTAAACATATTTTAATGATATCATGAGGATATGTGATAAAAAAATCAAGAAGGATGCTAAGGATGATAAAAGTATTTCAATCGAAACGTAGGCGTGTGAAATAAACAAAGTATCTCTCTTGTTGCATTTCTTGTGTATTGTATTAAGTGTTAATCATACTTAAATATTCTATAATTAGTAAATAACGAATTCACTAGGTTCAAAAATATAAAATACCAAATTTTTCAACTGACTTTTCGTTTTTCTAAACACAATAGGACAAACAGAAGGATCTTTAAAATTTAACATTAACTTAAGTAAAGAAAGCAGTGCACACACCTGCAGTGATGTTTTGCTTGGCTTGGCACTTTATAATCGATTAGATATTAGTCAGAGCTTAGGTATAGTAGTATGTTAGGTACATAAAAATAATACGCGGTTCAAAGGCGATTTTAACTGTTTCAACGTATCTAAATGCGGGTTTTGCAAAGAGCCACTTTTTTATATAACAACTGTCAGAAAATTCCACAAGCAAGATTTATTTAAAAAGTAAATTAGAATACGGACCATGTAGTACTGATGGATACAACAATAGTTTCAGTTATTGTAGGCTACACCCTACCGAGTCAACGCCGGCGTCGTGCCGTCGAGTCTAACTTTTTTTCCGATGCTGTGACACAAAAGCATCCTGTAGGATACCTTAAGGACAATGCACAATATACCCCATAGCGGGACGTCCGTGCAGATCTCATTCCTCCACCACGAATTAGAATTAGATACCTTAAGGTTATTGATCATTAGAAATCAGACATACCCTTACACCTAGCGACGGTCAAGGGAATAAATTTAGGATATTCCTCAATCAAGAAAGGCGTTTTTACAGGCAGCAACAGTGAATAATGGATTCGCCACAACAATATTCGTCAAACGCTTTTACATTTCACAAGGTCGATGGAATAACGTTTATTTTAGTTACATGAGCCGACTCTTAGACGAAATTATACATTCTTTTGTATAGCCAACTATTCATCTAAGTCTTTACAATGCTATTGAATCAATTTTCATCTATACAAATATACATTTTTGCCAGTGCTCATTTTCTATGCCGGCCCAAATATATAAATACTCATATTTTCTATGACATTCAGTTTGATTTAGGGAGTGGTTAGTAGACGTAGTTCTCTAGCCATCTTTCATAGAAATGGCCGGAGGATTCGTGGTAAGTTGCATTAGTCTTGTTCATTTTCACGTTACAATAAATACCAGAGCCTGCCTTGTGTGATTTGCTATACTAAATAGGGCATCTGAAAATCTACGCTTAAACAATTAGGAGTCCTTCTTTAATGCAATGTTGTCCCCGTCACCACTCACGCCATCTAATTTGACTTTGATAGAGGGAGTATTTGGGGGCCTATTGCACTAACCTTGAACAATAAAGCCAAATAAAACTTCGAAGTAATCTTGAGTCTGAATCTTATTCTAATAAGTAAGAGATAAGAGATATATATTAAGTGACAAGTTAGATCCATTGCATAAAATAAAAGAAAGAGCAGTTTAACCTATGGTTTTAACAGGCAAGTCAGGATCACTGATCTCAGCTGACATTTTCGTTGAACAGGTTAAACTCAGCAGTCAAGTTTTGTTATAAAAACGTTCATCTCTACTACTACATCTCTACACTTATGTGCGTAAAAAAATATCAGATGAGCATTTTTTTTTAATTGATAGCTTTTAAACAAAAGTTGTCTTTCACACACACATTTTTTTCTTAATACTAACTTTTTTTCTTATTACTAACTTAAACTTACGCTATCTCTTCCTCTCTACCGTTTGCATTTGGCCATTTCTAACTTCTTCGATTCGTCTCTATCCCTAGACTTTCAGTCTGAGTTGAGTTGGTTGATTTTGGAAGAAATCACAATTATTCTTGACAACAGATTTGCCTTTGTACGATCGTCCACAGAAAAAATGCCTTGCTGTGCACTAATTAGGTAAGATGAGCTCATTTTGAACGCTGTCATTGTCGGCCTCCCCATCTTCTGTTTTGTTTGTTTTAGATGTTTATTTTGTTTTCAAAATTTGAAGTGTTTTTGTCAAACTGCTTTTGTTTTTCGAAAATAAAAGTTTTAAAATAAACATAATATGGTACGTTATCGTACGATTTCATACCTAAAAGATACCTTTAAAAGAAAACCAGTCAAAACTAAATAATATGTGTATTTTTGGAATTTGATTAAATAAAGAACACTATTACATTAAATTTTTAGAAACTAAATTAATTTGTTTCCCTCAACAGGTATTACTGGCGCTGTTGGCAGCAGCCACAGCCCGGCCCGACCCTCAGATCATATACGGCGCTGACCCTATCTACGGAGCGTTACCAGCGTACACTGCTCCCGTCGTCGCTCCAGTAGTGCCCGCTGCTGTCTCACCAGCATTACCCGTGTCCAGTGTCTATCCTGAACTAGCCCCACCTTCAATATCTACCTACTCCTATGGCTATCAAAGTAACGTCATTGGAGAGGTTCCTTCGGCCAATCTGATCTACCCTTACTCGACTGTACCTTACGCAAATCTACGTTACTCCAGTCTATCTTACCCGAGTGTACCGTTCCAAAGTCTACCTTACACTTACCTGAGTTACCGTCGATAGATTTAAGACTTACTTAAACTCGTTTTACACACCAACAAAGGCTATTGTTGATATATTTTTAGTAATATAATTTAATTCAGACGTTTGAATTTTGTTTCACTTTAATATTATTATTTCTATGTTAAACCTTTTTCCTTATTCTGTTTTGACAAGATGTAACGCCACTTAGCAATACTTTATTAATAATGTTTGTGTTTGCTTTAGTTATCAATTTATAATTTTCATTTCATTTCATAGGGAACTAGATTGCTGCATTTCATAGGGAACTAAATTACTGGTTTAAAATACATGTATAATGCTTTACACAACTATTTAAAAAAAAATACGTTATATTATAACAAGTTTTTTTATTTTAGGCTAATGAAGAAAACACCGGCCGGCGGCCCGATTGCGCTAATGTCTGGCTATCGAGATGGCTTTCAGTTTAACATTTGAACAAGGAATATAATGTATAAAATGCTCTCTGACGAGAGCATTTGATTCCCATATTGTAATAGCAACATATGGATGGATCTAGTATCTAAACTCCTTGGGATGGATGCTAAATTCCTTGGATGGGTGGGAATCAAGTGTCAAACTGAAAGCCAGACATAGTCGCCAGGCATAGTCGGGCCGCCGCAGGCAACGGGCCCGTGCTCAAAAGGTTGGCAACAATGAATGAACGAATGAATGAAAATGCTTTATTGTACACCTTACATACTAACAAAAAAAATGGAACAGGGAATAACAACTAGAGATATGTACAATGGGCGGTCTTATCGCTAACAAGCGATCTCTTCCAGACAACCTTGTGACAGGTACAGCGTTTCCACTTAGCTTAAATGCGCAGGGACATGGGCAGCGACTTGGGAAATCGAAAGGCAGCGCATAGGGTAATGCTAGAGAGAAAGAGAGAGAGAAAGAGAGAGAGAGAAAGAGAGAGCGTTGACGTTCGCGTTGCCACGGACATGAGCTTAGTTTAAACGCAGCATTGGTATGGTCAAAAACTAAATGGAAGTAGAAACATTTGCATTTATTTCAATGTCGTGGAACTAACTAGTAACTACATAGGTATTAGTACAATGATGAGTCACTAGCAAACTCATTTTCGTCGCTGCTGATTTAAAATTCAACTTAAAATCATCATGATACATACTTATAAAGATTTGAAAAATAGAAAGTCCCATTTTTAAGTGTGAAAACTTTGGTACAAACAGTACCAACATTTTATTTTAGCTAAATCTTTGTAATGCCAATGACAACAACTTAACTGATTGCGTTTTAACACAACTACATTCAGTGATATTATATCTTCAAAAATGTTCAATTGTGTGAGCGAGATAGCGGTGCGCCATATGCTGCCCTCAAGGTGATATCGTTTCATGTTACCGTATTTAAATAAAATACATAAAATCTATAAAACAACATCTTAGCAATTCATCAATTTCGCCAATCTCATACATTTTGCTCTTGAAACTGGTTTTAGTGGTTCTGTTCTATATTAGTTGACATAACACTCGGTTGCTAGCTGGTCAACTGAACTAGTTTTAAAGGCGCAGCCTCCCACAATTATTCAAGGCCGTGGTCCACGGTATGCACTCTGATTAAATAATTTATTCATAGACAATAATTGAAGAACCGGGCTATATTATGGCCCATGTTTTATAGTGGGGCTGTATTAAAGCTTAAAAACAAATAAAACTTTGATCGGGCAATAAATAATCCTCAATCATAAATACAAAACTACCTAATTTAAGGCTTATCTAATCTAAATATATATAACTCAAAGGTGACTGACTGACTGACTGACTAACTGACTGACATAGTGATCTATCAACGCACAGCCCAAACCACTGGACGGATCGGGCTGAAATTTGGCATGCAGGTAGATGTTATGACGTAGGCATCCGCTAAGAAAGGATTTTGATCAATTCTACCTCTAGGGGATGAAAATTTGTATGAAACTTTGAATTCCTTGACGCGAGCAAAGCCGCGGGCTTCAGCTAGTTATTTAATAAAACCACAGTCATTATTGGCCAAGCTGGACATGAAGTTTAAGTAAGTCCTAGTAAAAGAACCAGTGTGGTGTTAGCTCGAAGGATTACTAAATGCTTGATTTAAAAACAAAATTACAGATTTTGTATTACCTAACACTGCCATCGAAGCGAAAACAAAAGTGTTTTGTTATTTAAAAATTGAACTCCAGCCAGAAATACCACCACGCCTTTTTCTGCCGCCAAGCAGCAACGCTGTGTTTCGGTTTGAAGAGTGTGGTCGCCGGTGTAATTACAGGCACATGAGGCTTAACATCTGTATGCCTCAAGTTGATGGACGCAGGGCAGTGCATCGTAGGGCACGTTCCTATTGTGCGTGACCTACGGGGCAATGTTTTGTTTATAGGTGATGTTACCACTTAACATCAGGTGGGCCATCTGCTTGTTCCATCAGCTAGTTGTATATAAAAAAAAAAAATAGTGAATTCATTTTTAAAGATTTCAATCAAAATCTTTAAAAATGAAATATTACCTGCTCAAACCACTTTTAATCATGAAAATGTGTAGCTTCTGTTCAATATTATTTTAAGTTATTTGATCAAAACAACAAAATGGAGGTAAAATTCCTTATTCCGCTTGATACATAGGTACTTGATCTATTTTCATTTGAATATTTTTATGTAACATTAGCTGAACCCGCGGCTTTGCTCGCGCCAAGGAATTCAAAGTTTCGTACAAACTTTTATCCCCTATTTTATCCCCTTGGGGGTAGAATTGATCAAAATCCTTTCTTAGCGGATGCCTACGTCATAACATCTACCTGCATGCCAAATTTCAGCCGAATCCGTCCAGTGGTTTGGGCTGTGCGTTGATAGATCACTATGTCAGTCAGTCAGTCACCTTTTTCATTTGATTATACCCACTGTTATTCAAATGACTTTCGTTAGAATAAACAAGTTGACCATAAAAGTAACGTGCCTGCTCATTTTCATAAAAAACCTAGCTAATATGTCGCTTATTTTATTTATAAAAAGCCTAGCACTTGCTACTATCGTTATTGCATTTATCTTGCATACAGGCATTCCCGTCCTTAAGGTCAGTGCTATTTCTGCCTGGATTGAGTAGGTATAAAAACGCATCGGACCCTTCGAAGGACATCATTCACCCCTGTGAAGTCATCCCATACAAGATGTATAAGCTGGTAAGTAAGCACCCATCCATACACAGTACTTTGTTAATTTACTTAGTTTACCTATTTTACGTATGAGAGCACTGTTGGTCTGGTGGTAGTGGCCGCGCCATCCTATTCTAAGGTCGTGGGTTCAAAATTGGTCGCACACCAATGAGTTTTTCTGTTCAAAAATAGTATCTGGGTGACCGCGCATTGCTCGGTTGCTAAATCCTAGCTAGATCGATTTATCGCCCCCGAAAATCTTTCTGCATACTTATAACATAAATATCGTTGCCATCCCTTTCCGAGATTCAGATTATTTATACATAAATATACAAGGATTTCTCATTTAAAGGTTTTAGATATAATTATTTTGTATTCACATCTCGAAAATTATGTCATTACTTTTGTATTCTCGAAAACGGTATCGACTGAAGTGAAGCCTCATCACACTAAATCACAAATGTGAAAGTTTGAATGTATGTATGTATGTATGGATGGATGTTTGTTACTCAATAACGACAAAACGGCTGAATGGATCTGTATGAAATTCGGCACAGAGATAGATTATAGGCTGGAATAGCAGATAGCCTTTTTATCTCGTGGGAAAACCGGGTTTTAAAACCACGCGGGTGAAACCGCGGGGCGCAGCTAGTAACAGATATACCAGAGGCCTAATCACGAATGAATTTAGACATTTATGCCGTTAACGTATCCTAGCGATATTCAACCTTATTCTCTTCTAGTTTGCAACTTACGTCAATTCTGTTCATGATTAGGCCACAGATGTGCCAAAAGGCCATTTTTTAAATTGCGGTCTGTCTTATTGCTGCGACTGTACGTCAATCTGGAAAGTGTACTTTTAAAGCCCAAGAAATAAAAAAACAAAACTCATAATTATGTAGCAGTAGCTGATACCCGCGACTTCGTCTGCGTACTTTTAATCTCTTCATCTCTTTTTTACGCAATAAAAGGTAGCCTATGTTCTTTCTCAGGGTCTATAGATTGTCTGTGCCAAATTTCATCAAAATTGGTTGAGAGGTTTAAGCGGGAAAGCGTAACAGACAGACAGACAGACAGAGTTACTTTCGCATTTATAATATTAGTTGGGATTAGTTGGGATAACAAGTGTGAACAGAACTCAACGCGTCGCTATCAATGGTTACGTTTCTGAGGACATAATTAAGGTCACTTCTGGGGTAGCCCAAGGGTCCATTTTAGGTCCCCTGCTTTTTGTTCTTTTTATTAATGATATTAATGATTGTTTTAGACATACTCGTTTTCTACTTTATGCCGACGATCTAAAAATATATCGTGAAATCCATATCCTAGATGACTGTCTCAAATTACAAGAAGATCTTGACCGCCTTACAGTGTACTGCACGGTAAACAAACTCCATCTAAGTCTAACAAAATGTAAGTCTATTACATTCACAAAGAAAATCCAGATAATTAACTTCACGTACTTGTTATGCAACACGCCGTTACAAAAGGTATCATTGATAAAAGATTTGGGAATAAAAATGGACTCCAAGCTGCACTTCGATGTCCATATAAATAATATCGTAAACAAAGCCTTCAAGCTGTATGGTTTTGTAATGAGAACTTGTACTCCTTTCAGAAGGTCAGCATCTTATCTGCTTTTATTTAAATCTTTAATAAGATCTCAATTAGAATACGCCACGTTTGTCTGGAACCCGCACTACGATAAATATAATTGTCAACTTGAAACAGTCCAACGTAAATTCTTGCGGTCCATGACCTATCGCATTTGTCGTTCTAAGTTCCCATACACCACACTTTTAGATAAATTTTCTTTACAAACACTTAAGGCTCCGGTGACAGCGGCTCGCAATTTCGAAGTGCGATTGGCTATTATTTCATTTTATTTAATTTCGGGGAGGTTGTTTGAAAAAATAACTCTAAAGAAACACGCATAAATACTGTTCGAACACAAATAATAAAATAATATAAGGGAAACATGCCCGAATCAGAAATCATTTTGGTATTAGGTAAACGTAAGACCAAACATACTAATACCAAAATGATTTCTGATTCGGGCATGTTTCCCTTATATTATTGTATTATTTGTGTTCGAACAGTATTTATGCGTGTTTCTTTAGAGTTATTTTTTCAAACAACCTCCCCGAAATTAAATAAAATGAAATAATAGCCAATCGCACTTCGAAATTGCGAGCCGCCGTCACCGGACCCTTAAGATGAGAAGATTGCTTCTGGATCAAATGCTGTTATATAATATATGTCATGACAAATTCGACTGTAGCAAACTAGTCAATCAAATATGTATACACATTCCACATCGCTGTTACCTACGAGAGACTCGCAAACGTTACTTGTTCGCTCCCACTCCTTGTAAAACGAACGCTGGTAAGCGTGCACCTTTGCATAGAATCATGAATCAATATAACATGCATTTCACAAACACTGAATTCTTTGCAACCTCACCCGGTTCGTTCAGAAAAAACATACAAGACATTATTATGTCTTATTTAGATTATAAGTAAGTCAAGTTCAAATCTGTATAATTTTAGGTGGATAGGTGGGTGGATGTATTGGCTGTATTCTTATCAATTGCAGACCAGTACACCTACATACCTACCCTCTCTCTCTTTCTTCTTCATTCATACGTTCATGCCGCCCGATATTTGTACTTACCTTATTTGCGGATAACGGTGCTGATTGCACTTGAAGAACTACATTATATACTTAGTACCTATTTATTGTAACATATGAGTGTAATTGTTTGTTATCCTAAATAAAAACAATAAAACAAAACAATAAGTTTCATGGATACGGATTTTATTGTAATTATAATTATCTAGAAAATTTAATATAACACCTAGTCCCAAAAAAATCCAATGTTTCTATGTATGCTGTGAAACTTTAGAATCGATTACCTACTCTGATTTATTTTATAAATTTGAATAACCTGTATTCTTAAAATTAATACTTAAATGTATTTTATTTTTTATTGATGGAATAAAACGTAAAAAAAAAGTCTCATAAAGGTGGAGTCTGTCATTAACGTCTGGATTGAGACGCAGACTACATCTAAATGTACTTCTCAGTTCTCACTCGCATTTTAATATTTTTGAACATTTATATTATTAGGTTCTTTAACATGAATTGTCTCAATTGTCCGAAAGGAGCCTCTTGAGGCTCACTTAAAATCCTTTCACCACACTGTTTCGAAAAAAGCTAGTCACAACAAGAAGAAGAAGATACAAGTACTAGGTTTCAGAATAGTTTTCGTACTCAAACTTTTATTTAGGAAAACTTGTTTGAATCAAAATATTTTTTTTCCTAATTCTTTGTAATGCTTATATTCCCTTAAACTCTTTTTCATAACTAAACCTTCACTAATTTTATATGATTCAATAATGTGCCAACGAGTTGTTTGACAGGTATCAGCCTCTTAAGGCGGTAGCCTTTTTTATTTGGTAATAC
Source organism: Plemyria rubiginata (assembly GCA_963576535.1). NCBI lineage: Eukaryota > Metazoa > Arthropoda > Insecta > Lepidoptera > Geometridae > Plemyria > Plemyria rubiginata. Next base: position 6,175,247 of record OY754917.1, on the reverse strand, counting down.
TCGAGACTTTACTTGAGTCAGTTACCTACTACTATAAATAACGGTCGTCATAATAATGACAACTCGATGTTGACATTTGAGTTTTTTAGTAATCTTGTTTTCTAATTTACATTACTACCTCCTTTACATAAAAGTATTTATACATATTAGGAACTGAGACATGACTATTACCTATCATTATTATTAGTAGCCCGTAGTATCCCACTGCAGGGTAAAGGCCTCCTTTCGTACTCTCCACTCCAGTGGCTTCTACTCTGGGCCACTGTGGACCAGTACCTTAGGTAGGCGTCTATTTCGTCTATTTATTTGAGACATAAATAGTAATAAATATTGGTAGACTAACCACAGTACTATCTAGCCCCAAACTAAGCCAAAGCTGTAGTATGGGAACCAGATAGCTGATATACTACTTATATACTTTTTTTTGTGAATACATATAATATTTATATAACATCCAGACAGAGAACAAACATCTATGTTCATCACACAAATGTTTGTTCTCACTGGCAACCGAACCCACGACCTACGGCGCAGAAGGCAGAGCTACTACCAACTGAGCTATGGAGGCTATCAAACATGACATGACTAAGTTGTTTATATTTCAGTTGTCTTTCCTCGTCGTTCTGGCCGTTGCGTTCGCCGCGCCTGCTCCGGAGCCAGCGGCGGAGCCAAGTGCAGCACTCTTGTCGCCTACGCTCCCTCAATATGCCTACCCTCAGCTCGGCCTTGCCTACCCCGCAGCACACATCGCATACAGCGCGCCGCTAGCCTACCCAAGCTACTCAGCGTACCCGGCCGTTCCCCTCGCCTACAATAAGATATACTGAACGAATTGATTCAAAATTGGCAGTGATGTTTGAATAAATTCAAGATTCACTAAAATGTCGTATTATTTATATGCATCTATATCAAGGCCTTACACAGCAGCAAGTCCGTTGCAAGATCACAAGCTTAAATACAAATAACGAGGTCTTTTAAATAAATAGGTATTTCTTAGTAGCTGCTATTATATTAAGCTCCAGGCAAGTCATCTCTGGCTATTAATTTCTACCTGGCTAGAACACTTGTCTTGGAGTATCAGACTAATAATAAAATTAGAAAGAAACATTTCGGAACACTGCAATTATTATTATTATTAATTCATTTATTTCAGATAATTATAACAATCCATAAAATATCAAATACACAAAAACTTACAACTATACATGCACCTTATAAATAAATATTTTAATTATAATGAAATGTCACAGAAAATTTGAAATTAGAATTGAAAATTTGATAAAATTGAAATAAAATAGCTGTGGAATTATAAAAAAAATTATGAAACTTTATAAAATAAATTAAAATTTTGATCAGATGGAGCCCATAACTACCTCCATCCACCTGTATTGTATCGGACAGTCAGTCCTCGCTATAATCATCCTCAGGATGCCATTGCTGCTGCCTCGCGCACGCTGAAGTAAGGAGGCGACTTTCTTGCGAATAACCGCGTGAAAGCCGTCCGTGCGCGCCTCGGCGAACATCCCTGATGCGCTGCAAAAACGAGGCAGCCGCATCAACATCCTGAAGATATTGTTATATTGTACGCGCAGAGAGCTGGCAGCCCGCCGGGTGTGGTTTATCCAGAGGCTGCTCGAGTAGAAGGACTGGCAGTAAGCCTTGAACAGAGTGATTTTCACTTCCCTCGAGCAGCGAGCGAACCTGCGTGTAAGCATATTACCCCGGACCGCCAACGCTCTGCGCTCCCTTTCAATGTCTTCGTCATCTTTCAAATCCTCTGTAACAACGTGCCCCAGATATTTAAAACTCCTAACTACTTGTAGAGCCGCACCATTGAGCATAATTGGCGGAACATGAACTGGTCGATCTCTACCACTCTTAAACACGAGGACCTCGCTCTTTTTAGAGTTATACCCTAGACCATGTTCAGCCGCATATGTCTCACATATTTTCACCAATTGGCGAATAGATCCCACCGACGGTCCCAGCAACACCATGTCGTCTGCGTAACTCAGGTTATTTACCGCGACTCCGTCCACAAAACACCCGGTATGGGTGCTGCTGAGCTCGCCGATGAGATCATCAACATACACATTGAACAGCAGAGGAGATGTTATTCCACCCTGCCGCACCCCACACTCCAAGCCGTATGCGTCTGACAACGCACCAGCCCATCTCACCTGGTTTCGCTGGCAATGATACCAGTTTTTCAGTATGGCGACAATATCTGCCGGCACACCTGTCGCCCCCAGCCTGCACCAAAGCTTTTCATACAGAACCGTATTAAAAGCCTTGGACAGGTCGAGGAAGCATGCGTACACCGGCGTCTTCCTCTCCGTGTAGTACCTGACAGCCTGCTTAAGACACAGGATCGCGCTCTCCGTTGATAGCCCAGCTCTGAAGCCGAACTGGGCATCGTTAAGGTGGACGTGTCGCCGCATTACGTCATTAAGCAAGCTGTCAAGTATCTTTGCCATTATGGTCGCTAGTGAGATGGGCCGATAGTTGTTTTTGTCCGACGCATCTCCCGTTTTGCATTTTACAATCGGTACCACAACAGTTTTAGTCATCTCTACAGGTAAGTACCCATGACACAAACACAGATTGTAAAACATGGAGAGCACGTGCGGCAGATGAACACCCGCATATTTCAGATGCTCAATGCTGAGACTGTCATGCCCAGGTGATTTGCCACGTTGCATACACTGGAGAGTTTTTCGCACTTCCTTGGCTTCAAACCTTGTACTTTTCCCGTGCACGACAGTCCCAACATCGATCGACCCTGACGAGGTAGAGCCCGTCGCCGGTTTTACTCTAAAGTGTTCTTTAAAGAGATTAGCGATCATTCCATGGTCACTCACATCATTGACACTCACAGGGAGGCCAGGCTTTGCATTCATTCTATTGGTTTGTTTCCAAAAATGTTTGAAGTCTTTGGCCGTGTGATGAGAGGCAAGGATGTCCATCTTAATCTGCTCTTGTCTGTCCTGGCACCACTTAAGTTGTTTTTTAAAGGACTTTCTACTCTCACGCATATCGTTATAAACTCTACCACTAGTTGCAATACGTTTTAGACAAAATTATCGGTTTCCAGCATCAAACTTGACCGGAACATGAAACTGTTTTTTAAGTTATATGTTTTGACTGATGACAAGCGGGTTCATACTTGTAAAAATCTGTAAGGTTTAAATTATAAGCTACTAGCTGGTACCCGCGACTTCGTCTGCGTACTTTTAATCTCTTCATCTTTTTTTTCGCAATAAAAGGTAGCCTATGTTCTTTCTCAGGGTCTAAAGATTGTCTGTGCCAAATTTCATCAAAATCGGTTGAGAGGTTTAAGCGGGAAAGCGTAACAGACAGACCGACAGACAGATAGAGTTACTTTCGCATTTATAATATTAATATTAGTTGGGATTCATATCTCACTACTGTGTATCTTTGAGCAATGTTTCAGCCTTACCGTCTATTTTATCGCTTACTAGCTTGTATAAACGTCGTCATTTTGGGGTAATGCCTTTGCTAATTTCAACGGATTTCAGATTCAAACGAAACGTTTTGTTGACACTGTTCAATAGATTAATGACGTACGATAATTCTCCCGAAACAGGTGTGAAAATGCTTCTTTGTAACCGCTATTTTATTGTACAACATGTACCTACCTAAACGCTATGTTAAGTTCTTGATTTGTAGAATATTAATTTATACGCTCATTAAGATTCAATTATATCATTATATTATACTTTACATTATGCCGAGATATACATCTACGATGTTCTCGGTAATAAGCTATGAATTATTTAAAGTGGGTATTTATTGTTAAAACATTAATTTAAGCACACACAAAGGAAAATAGAGATAGTAAATGATGTTGTGTAGAAACTGGAATCTGGCGGATGTGTTCTAAATAAATAGTACCTTATTGGCGATGGCTGTGGCATTACCAAATGTTTTTATAAATCGCGTATGTTAGTTAGGTTAGTAAGTTTTCAGACTTGTAAGTTGTCAGAGTAGTAGTAGTTTATGAACTCCAAAGACTGTGTTTCTTTTTCCTAAGGCGTCAAAGAGATGTTTTTCTAACAAGGTTTAATCATCTCAGTTTTTATGCTCTCCACGGACGGCCCACCTGATGTTCAATGGTAACCGGAGCATGGCCTCTTAAGTCATTCACGATAAAAAAGTGATCTACGATGCACTGCCCTGGGTCCATCAACTTGAGACATACTTACACACAACAACAACATACAACTTGAGGCCTTATGTGCCTGTAGATGTTAAGTCTTAGTGCCTGTAATATTACCGGCAATCACACTCTTATTGTAAGAGTTTTAAAAATAAAACCAGACGTAATGCATAAAACTATATTAAATCATCAGGCAAATCAGTGTCAATAATCGATCACAATCAGTCTTCAACGAACGTAGTATGCTCCGGAGTAGCCATAGGGGTAGGCAGCAGCGGCGGCGTAAGGAGACGCGTAGGCCAGAGGAGCGTTGTAGGGAGAGTAAGCACCTGAGTACGCCAGGGGGGCAACTACTCCGGGGGCAGCGTAGGTGATGACCTGAGGCTTGGGGCTGGCGAAAGCCGCAGCCAGGAGGGCGAAGAAGACAAACTGGAAGTAAAACTTTTGTGAATGAGATGGTAAGGAAAAAGAAAAGCAAGATGTTCCATTTTGTATTCATATTGTGTTAAGAACCTAATATCTTCCTAAATAGATATTAGCACACATTTAAGACTTTTCAAAGTGATCCTTGATTAAATTGAATATCCTTTAACCATGACCGTAGGATATTCTACATAAAATAAAATGATTGCCAGACCATGGTAACAATAATTGGAAGGCTAATCTAGGTAATACGCCGTAACAAGCTCATTGTCCGCCCTTATTATCCAGAGACAGAGGTCTATAGGGCAATACCTTCAATGTGAATTCAAGGGCGACGACTTTATCTTATAGAAAAATACGATGTGTGTAATACATAGAAACGATACTGCGTTGTGTTCATAATTAGATACGACAGAAACAGCTTCACAACTTTGATCCACGATGGGATATCGCCTCGGATTTCTAAGAAAAATTTTCATAATTAATCTGTTTCAAAAAGTATTAACTCAGTTTCTTTAAGGATGTCTAAGGGTACATCTGACACATTCCCGCATTTTCAATGGTTTGATTGCAAGCCTATCGTCGCAGCTAGAATACTAACTGGTTCCCGATGTTTTCATTCACCGTTTGAGAAGACTGGCACTATAGCATGTTTACTTCAAAACCTTATATAAACCTTATATATCTACCCTATTTTTGATCGCATCTGGAAATAGCAAGCATCTTGCACTCTACACGGTGATGTATCATAAACGCAATCCGAGCTGTTTATGTATCTTATGTAACCAGTTTCATATCTATATTGTTTGGTTGTACTCTCTACTTTCACGTCTCGTCGCCGTAGGAACCGAATAAAGTGGGATTGTGAACCCTACTGATCTATTTATATACACACGAAAAACATCAATCTTTGGAGACGTCGCGTTAGAACTAAACATTGAAGGGTTTTTGTAAACATATGAAATACGACTAATTACTTGGTCTTTTAAATATATAGAACTTAAAAAAAATACATAAAATAACTTTACGATAAATCAAGATAACAAGATGAAGTAGCAATCAACAGGGGATGCTAATATCAGCGAATCATGTTTGTTTAAACATGGTTAATACTGGAGTGAAGGTTTAATACATTCAATTCCTACAGGCCAAGTATATGTATATATTAATCAAAAATTACGATGAATACAAGTATTTTACAAAATGGAAAATGGTTTGCCTTTCCGTTAGGATGGGATGAGGAGTTATGACAAACAAACAGGTAACTTCTAAAAAATCTATGCTGAACACCACTATCAGAATGGGATGGGACATATTTTATTTATAATAATTAAAAATATGAGTAGGTAGGATCAAATAGCTTACCACTTTGGCGAACATTGTTGTATTGTACTTGTAGTTATCAAGTGATAATCTTAATGACAATGCCCAGGTTTATATACGTGCAGTACAGAACGACCACGCCTTCATTGGTTGTCTTGTCACAACAAAAAGCGTCCTTGATCTTCAAAGTAATAGATTCAACACATGAAGGTGTACTTACATGCCCACCGATGTGTATCAATGAGTAATCGACATCCGTGTTATGGAGCCTATTGCTTTTGTTGATGTCCTTTTGTGGAGCTTCATAATTGATCTTTATTTTAATACTCATATCATCGTCCTCTTCTCGTCATATTACTGGTTCTTTAACAGTGTGGTGATAGGATTTTAAGTGCGCCTCAATCACACTCGAGCACTTTCGAGCACTTGACATTAGCGTCAATTCTTTTGTTTATTTTTCCTAATTTGACAGAACTAAAAATTTTGCCACCTCTTTCTAAAAGACCGAAACGACGAGGATGGCTATAATTTTAGAGCTGTCAGATTAATTTAGTTTAGGCTAATGCAACAACAGTATCCACATCACTTCCTTCAGATCTTCTAAGGTTCTACGACATGCCGGTTTCCTCACGCCCCTTATTAGGTACATGTTTCAATAGAAAAAATAGGAGGCGCTACCACCTGACCAGTACTCATTTTTATCGTTTAAATGCAATATTGAATTTAGATAATAACTAAGTCATGAAAAGGTGGTTACTTCTTCCAAGCACCTCGAGTATTTGACACCAACACATAAACCTCAAAAGCGGTGACTGCGGCAGCTCCCCTATGACCAGCCGCAGTGCAAGTACCGTTCTTATCAATCGCTTAATTGACATTTAGAATCGTCAAAAATTCGTTAAAAATGGTTTCAACAATGGTACTTGCACTGCAGGGGACTGTTTCAGTCTCGTGATTATCCTGCTTTACATTACACTAGGTAATTTTACAAAAGATTCAACTTCAAAATAAAAATTAGTTAGCTGGTTGTATTTTGAAGAATTCCACTGGGTCTTTTTCTTGAATCAAGAATTTGTTTTATTCATCCATCCAATAGCATGGAGCCACCATTTTCTATTCATCCATCCAATAGCATGGAGCCACCATTTTCGCACAAGTCCTAAAAGCTATAAAACCTACCAATTTAACATTCAACCAGAGAAATTGTTCAAAGGTTTTTTAACAATAGCAAACATTATATAAAGTATAACGTTTAATGATCCCAGTTCTAATTTAAACTAGTAGGTTTATTGGTAGGTGTGCAATTATTCACATTTTTTAGGTTTGTACCAGTTTTATGACGTTTATTAAAAAATTATTTTATGATATGGTGGTAAAAAACAAAACCTGATCATAACTACCTGAGATTTTTCATCACTGGCCTGACATTATAATATAATAATAAAAGGCCAGTTTGCAATATCTTAGTGAACTTTTCTTGATTAGTACCTTAATTTTTAAGATATCATAAATCATTTATTTATTTGCTTAGACTTCAATCAATTAATCTGAATGAAGTTCTCGTTTTATTGCTAATTCTTTGATGTCTTCAATAGAATTAGGTTGCTTGGGTAATAAAACAAATATTTTTTGTGGAATATATTACAGCGGCGAAAACAAAAATTTTAAACTAAAAAAACATCTATCGAAATCAGTAATATCCATATCCGTAGTTGTAAGGCGACGCTCCGTAAGTTCCGTAAGAGCCATACGCCCCAGGGTTGGAGTAGCCGGAGTATCCCCCGTAGTAGCCGGGGTACCCAGATGAGTAGCCGTTGTATCCATAGCCGCTGTAGAGTTGGGGCCTGGCGAGTGCCACGGCTACGAGAGCGAGGAAAAATACCTTAAACAAAGAGATAAGTGGTTGTTACTCATCCTACTACTATTAAAAACGCGATAGTTTGCAAGTATGGATGGATGGATGTTTGTTAATCATTCACGCCGGAACGGCTGAACGGATCTAGATGAAACTTGGAAGAGAGATAGATAGGACATAGGCTACTTTTTCAGCCTACGTAGCTCAGTTGATAGTAGCTCTGCTTTCTGCGCCGTAGGTCGTGGGTTCGATTCCCACCGTGAACAAATTTGTGTGATGAACATAGATGTTTGTTCTCTGTCTGGGTGTGTTATATAATATTATAAGTAGGTATGTATTTACAAAAAAAAAGTATATAAGTAGTATATCAGCTATCTGGTTCCCATACTACAAGCATAAGCTTAGTTTGGGGCTAGATAGTGCGGTGTGGAAATTCCACCAATATTTTTTTTTTTATTATTTTTTATCCCGTGGGAATACCGAAATTTCAATCTGCGCGGGTGAAAGCACGGAGTGCAACTAGTACTATATTTTTTTTCATAAGTGCTTATAATAAAACAATAATATCAAAGTTAAGAGTAACAAAGATGTAACACGGAGGGTACGATTTTTGCAACTACTTTTTTTTTATAGCCTATGTAAAACAGCCTTACTAAACTTATCATCAATATATGGTTAAATTTTATGTAAATTCCTAAATACATACATAAAATCACGCCTATTTCCCATTGGGGTAGGCAGAGACCACGGATTTCCACTTGCTACGATCCTGACATACCTATTTTATTATTTTATTCACTCTCATAACATTCTTCATACATGCTCGTCGGTTAAAGGTACTCTTGACCTGGCCTTTCTCTAGAACATCTGCTATCTGATCTAGATAGGTCCGCCGAGGTCTTCCCCTCCCAACAGTCCCATTCACACTCGCCTGATGCACCTTTTTCGTAAATTCAAATGTAAATTCCTGTCTTACATAAAAGTATTAAATGTAAGTAACAACTGTTACTTTTAAACAAAACTATGTTTATGTTGTATTACTCTTCGTGTACTTTTGAGGTAGTTAGACTTGAATGCAATTAAAAGCAAAAAATGATTAAATTAATTGGCTAATTAGATGTGTCGGTAGGATTAATCACTTGAAAATGAAGTAAGAATATGTACTACAGTTTGAACTTTTAAAAAGCGTGTTAGATTTTTTTTTTTCAATAGGCAGCAGATATACCAAACTTTTTATCTCTAAGAAACCCTTATAAATAGTGATATTTTTTTTTATTTATTGTTATTAGATCATTTTACACCTCGATATATTATTCGCTCATTACATTTGGCATGATAACTCACTATCTTGAGCATATTATAATAGAATATGGTTTTATGTATAATATATTTTGGTTAATTTATTTTAGTAGATAGGTATGTATTTTTTATTTTTTATGTATGCATTGTTAGGGAAGTAAATATTTATTGAGTAGGTACCTACTTATGTATTTTTATCGTTGTTAGTTTAGAGGTGTTTCTATTATTTTCACTCGAAGCACTACCATCTACTCCACATAACACAAAGGTTAGCTGGAAGAAAATGCTAATTAGCATTAAAAATTACATCATTTTTGTGCAATAAAGAATTTTCTTATCTTATCGTATCTTATCTTATTTTGATAGCAAAACATATTATTCCATGCAAATCGGGTTAACCAAATCATTCAAATAAATTTATAAAGGATGTATCAAAGATGGTGATGAAAAATTTTTGCATATTTAAAACCTTGAGTAAAAAAACAGAGCTTTACAAATATTTAAATCAACAAATAAATATTGCTGGACTTTGCACACAGCACTATCGAGCCCCAAACTAAGCTTGTGAGATAGGAACCAGATAGCTGAAAAAAAAAGTAAAAAAGTAAAAGGTAAAAAAAAGTATTTAAGATTATATATCTTAAATACTTTTTTTTAAATACATACTTATAATATATAATTGACAGCCTACAAACGTACAATAACGTAACAATATTTAAACGTGACTCTCAATCAAAGAGTACGTGATTACTAACGAACGTCACGTTTCAAGAGTCACGTGATTGGGGGCATGGAAAATAAACATTTCCCTTGCTTTTGTTTCATTTGGCATTTTTGTTTGGTCAGACGAAAGCGGGTAACTCTAACTCCACCCAAAATTAGTTTTTTTTTTGCCTAGTTAGGGCCTCGACGTTTAATCATATCTTTACTAAAAAACTATGGTCCTAAAATTGTTTACTTGATAATCCTGTGATTCTGTTTGGCAATAAATTATTCTTATTCTTGTTCTAATGTAACTATTTTAAGATCCACCTTGCTAATTTTAGGCTAATTTTCAATTACCTATTGTAAATAAATAAGTAGGGATAGCTATATTTTATGCCTGAAATGGGAAAACTATCGCAACTATTACCCTACTGTAAGATCTATTTACACAATTATACAATATAATTCTTATTCTTACCAATTTGGCAATCATGTTGTTTTTCAATACCGTGCTATCCTGGTTCACACTTAAACTTTGCAAGTAAACTGTTCTGATTTTTAGTACCCTCTACCTATATAGACCGAGGGTGTCCTTGGGGCTGTCCAAACAATAAAAACCTCTATATGAAACTCAGTTGGGAATCAATGTAAATTATCAACACAGACATACTGAAGACGTGCTCTACATTATAATCAGGTTGTCTTTGTTATTCGCTTTATGTTTGAAAAATTTAATACAGCACGTATACGCACAATACATATGCATTTAGTTTTATTACCTGTAATGCCTAAATAGTATATATATATATATATATTATTGTCCAGCATTATTATGTATGTACCTCTAAAGTTGAGAAGAATAAAAACATAAAAACGCATATTTTGGCTTAACGGATTTCTCCATAACGGCGTTCTCCAAAACAAAGCAGTACCCGAGGCTTATAATAATTTTAGTAAAGCTAATCTTATAACAAGCTAAAAAACAGACATTTTCTTGTTTGTGATTTTAGCTGGCACTAAATTGTTAGATAAAGTATTTTCTATCCATCTATCTATAGACTCAGGTAGGTAGGTGTTGTATTTCAATAAACAAACTTGTCTTTATTTTGTGGATTTTATATAGGTATCTGCCAAATCTATCTGAGTTTGTATTGTTTCTATTGAATTTGGTAAGCATATACATCTCAAAAATAATCATTATATTATTATATGTTTCCCTATTCTGTTTGGAGGGCTACAAGGATGAGTTTCAATCTGATCTCGACTTACAATCTCAACCCAAACAAGGAAGAAGTTTCTATGACAACGGGATCAATGCCCGTGTCTCACGCCCTTGTTGACATCGGAACATAATAGATCATACGTACAAAAAATCAAGGCTAGAGCTTTGGTATATAAAAGCTCAGTACTCTTAGGTTGGACATGATTCAGTACACTGCATCGCAATCAATCAACATGTTCTCCAAAATTGTAAGTACAATCGTTCAAGAAGAGCCATAATCTAGCAACCGAAAATTTAATAGATTTGCGTCTAATTAACTTATAGCACTAGTCATATTTTGTTATAAAAGCTTTTTTCTGCAACAAGTCAACTATTTTGATTATAGCTTCCGAAACAATAACAAAATATTCATTTGAAATTTGTAAAACGATAAAATTTGCATTAAGATAAGTTAAGATTTATATACGAGTATAAGCACATATCAGGAAACAAATTTAATGTTTTACCTCATCACTCGTAGCCCAAAATTGGCAGGCACTGAAAGTTTTGTGAAAGAAAATGGTATATCGTTCATGGTTTCGTTCCACCCTACCCCCAGGGGTATGGTGGGTCCGTAGTGGTTCTTGTTAACTCGTTAATTGTTTCCAGGTTGCTCTTATCGCCATCTTCGCTGTAGCTTTCGCGGCTCCCAACCCTAAGCCAGCCCCCGCCCCTGCCCCTCAGTACTTGACTTACTCGGCCGGTCTGGACTATGCCTACCCGTCAGCTGCCTACGTGCCGTCCTACGCCGCTGCTCCTTACGCCGCGGCAGCGCCCTACGCATACTCTGGATACCCTGCCAATACTCTCTACTACTGAACTGAACCAACTTTGACAATCTTATCACGACTCTTTTACGCTCCGCTAACTAATTAATCCGAATAAAGTTAAAACTTTTTTTTCGATATGTCAACAAGTGCACCAATGTAGAATATGTACATAGTGTTTGCATAGTAATATCCAAATGTTTAATTAAACTATATTGATGTACTAGATTGTTACGAGTATCTTATGTTTTCTTATCAATCAATAAAAACGCATTAATGAATTTATCTCTTTTATTCCTACTCAGTCTAAACCTTTTGTTTATGGTCGCACCTGTTTCATTTAGGTATCTGATTGATTATAGTCGGTATATATTCAACTAAATTACTATTTAGGGTTTTATCGTCCGCCGACAAGAAACCCGTTTTGCCATGTCCGTGTCTTCGTATCTTAAGCCAGTTTATTCATCATGCTAAAACCACCTAAAACTATAATAGATTTAATCAAATTTAATGTAGACTCCTATATAATATTGTTTTAAACTAAGGTACAGGTACAGTACACTGGCGCCTTACCCCTAGGCATGATCATAAATGATCAGGTACACCTGGGTAGATATTAGATATCCCTATGATGGAGATATTTACCGTGTCTGGGGGTGAAAGTCGAGAAGCTGTTTTTGTTTTTTTACGAACGTCCTGAAAACTATATAAATACTCAGATAATTGTATTTTGATTCTGTATCACAGAAGACAGGTAGAGCTACTTAACTTTTTATTTGACAGGCCACACAGCTTAGTTGGTAGTGGTTCTGCTCTCTGCGCTGTTGGTTGTACCTAGGTACGAGTACGATCCCCACCAAGGACAAATACAGCTGTGTGGTTCTGTCTGGTTTTGTATATCTATTGTATTTTGTGTTGTATGTATTTATAAAAACCTATTAATTACAAACTAGCGACCCGCCCGCGCGCCCCTGCTTCGCACGGGTGCACATATCATGCATGTATTAGGTACTTGGGTCAAATAAACAGCTATAGTTATAGGCAACCTACTTATATCGTGTCTCTATATTATCATGTAACATGTATCCTATGTAATGTAATAGTGCATTGTAATACAAGGGGCTAAAATTACCCATTACTACCTCGTATATATACGAGGTAGTACCTAAATAGGAACCGAGTTATCTGGGATTTTACAGTGTACTTTTCACTAAGATTGCGAGAAAATAAAATGATCTAATACAATACACAGTTTTACAGTTGCAAAAATCCTACTAATATTATAAACGCGAAAGTTTGTAAGTGTGGATGGATGGATGGATGGATGGACGGATGTTTGTTACTCTTTCACACTGGAACGGCTGAACGGATCTGGATGAAACTTGGCAGAGAGATAGATTATAGTCTGTAATAGCACATAGGCTACTTTTACCCCTTGGGAATAACGGGATTTAAACATGCGCGGGTGAAACCGCGGGGCGCAACTAGTATTTTATAAATTATGATTCATTTACTACCCTAATTGGTGTTTTTTATGTTACGTAGAAACCATTCGACCTTAATCTTTTTTGAGATGACAAGCTTCGAGACCTCGATATTCAAATAAAACGCTCCAATTTAAGGCAAGGACTGTAAAAAATAATCCTTGAACTTCAAAATACAATGGAGTGTCCACACGGATCTAAAAGATGACATGAGTGATGTGACAGATGAGAAACAAAAAAACTTGAAAAATTAAAGACAATCATCCAAGAATCCGGAAGCATCAGATAATCAGGTCGGTAACTTCGCCATTTACGTCAAGCAAATGACGGCGGATTTACTATCGACTGACTAGACTAAACATAAGTAAAACATAGCAATATTGACATAAATAAAACAATAACATAAGTAAAACATAGAAGAAGACACTGGCAAGATTGTCCGCCAAAATTAAATGACGACGAGTGACTTATAGGGAGCGAAGAAGAATAATTATAATCGTGCAAGTATCAAAGATCAGATCAGATCAGATCAGGTAAAGGAAACCGTGGTACGGTTTCCTTTACCTGATCTGACCTGACCTATCGATATACTATATTTCCATGCCAATTCTAAAGTCGTCCAAAACAAAGATGAAAATAAACGACTGACGAATAATGTTACGCGGAGATGGTGTAACAGCCCTAGTCTATTCTGATAGTTTTGTCATAATATTACGTAACTTACACTTGATGGTAATAATTTAGGTTAGTTATTGTTGGAAGAACAAAAAGGGTTGGTAGTCTCGTATTCACAATTCGACAGTAGCATAACGTTTTAGTGACCAACTGCCGCATGCCGGCGTGTGGGCCAAGTATTACCAACTTTGCAGTCAGGGACACTGTTATGTGTACCTCTTTTTATTTTATTTATGTTTTTAAATTAAATTAAATAAAACCCGCTATATACCTTCAGCATAATAATATTATATTATAAAAACACTAGCTTTTGCCCGCTTCACTCGATTAGATAGTGATAAACTTTTGAGGTGTTTTCTCTTAGTTGAGTTCGTGTGCATGATATCTACCCCCGTTCACAGTAATTTTTAGGGATAAAGAGTAGCCTATTATGCTTATCCAGGTTACGGAAAATAATCGGTTTTACAATATTTGATATTTATTAAGAAGTAAGTTAAGATTTAGATTGAAACCAAGCCTTTTAAAGCGTCAAAGGAGCAAAAAACACATCAGTGTATAAAACACTCAAATCTCAAATTTTTATATATATATATATAATCATTTTAAAGGTACACTACTGCCTTTAAAAATACTGTACTGCCTCCCTATAAAATTTCCATGTCCTATCACAGCTTGGAAAAATTGTTTTCAGCGATAAGGCCGCCTATTGCACTTGTTTAAATTAGAACGCCAAAGATTAGTTATGTATTTATCCTAGGTGGTGTTGATATACAATAAAGTGTTACCTGTCTACGGAAAATACGGAAGGAACGCGTTTTGAAGACTCCTGTTCACGTTAAAAATAACTCAATCCCCCAACCACAGCTATGTTTGGAATAATGATGACCAGACTGTGTTACAGTAAAGTGTGTAGGTACATTTTAATGTTAATCAGGTAAGATAGCATCAATTGGTAGTCAATGGTCGTTAATTTTGAGGCCATGCAGTTTTAACCAGTGAGGACATCTAGATAAATGCATTCTTTAAAAGATTTTTATTTCTATGCTTTACTCATTTTTTATCTCTGTGGTTCTGCGGCTGTGCGTCTCAATTTTATACTTATTACTATTTTTATTTAATTATATGTAGGTACAAAATATTGATAATAATAAGTAAATACGATGATAAAGTCTTGAGTCAGACTTGAGTCTTGACTTGAGTGAGTTTCATGTCAAGACTCAAGTCTGAATGGAAAATCAAATAGCATTGAAAAAAAGAATATTTTTTTATTACTCTTAGAATAGTTCTTCATATAAAATTCTTTATTTTTTAATTTTATTTGAATGCTCATTGTTAATACACACATTGAAATGGCATTGTACTAAAGTATGTAATCTGGTTTGAAAAACCATTATTTAATATTATGAAACATATCTAACATTAGACAAACCACTGATATTTCAAATAGGTATTAATTAATCTATTCTCATCTATTTGGATTGCATTCTGTTACATTGTGTTCTGACGTCCGTCAATAAGCTTGCAGGCTAATCCGAACCGTTGCATCCTATTAGCATACGGATAATGAAGGCTTTGTTCAAAGCTGGTTCACCACCTGGTTCTAGTAAGCTCCATAATGATGACTAGTTTTCGTGATCGGTGTAGAGTGACCAAGAAACTTTATATTCAAACTGAGTAATTATTGCAATATTGCAATACGGCTCGATGAACAGGAGCCCTCTGTATCGCTCTAATAAACAGGGAGAGAGAGATAAAAAAGCATGTAATTGACCAATGACAGATCATCACATCGGTCAGATGGACGGCAAATGTACGGGTCTCTTGGAAGGAACCTAAGGAAGGAAAACTAAGGTACCCTAAACCCGCCTGAAAGTAAGCATATCTCTCGAATGGATGTTTTTTTATACAACCACCTGATTAAGCTGGAACAAGCAGATGGCCCACCTGATGTTAAGCGGCAACCATCACCTATAACAAACCTTTGTCTCGTAAGTCACGCACAATAAGAACGTGCCCTACGATGCACTGCTTTGCGGTTTTTGCGGAGGTTTTTCCGCAGATATCCAACATGAAAAGCTTAAAAAAAGTCCTTCCGGGTAGGCAACGCAACGACAAGCCCCTGGTGTAGTTGATGTCTATGGGCGACGATGATCGCTTACCGTCAGGTGGGCCGTAAGCCCCTTTGTCTATATTTCACATTAAAAAAAAAGTTGTTAGCGAGTTTAGTATGGAAAAAAATAGTAGACTCATTGTCTTCCATAAATATGGCTACTCTTGCTGGTTATTGTCATACGGTTCGATACATTCGGCAAACCCTGTGACAATGATAATTCTATGACATAACAGAACACAAAGCGAACAAAACGCCTGTGGGCTTCGTTAACGCGTCATACCTACAGGTACTTACGCAAAGTTACCGAACATACACATTTTGAATCGGATTAGGTTTAACTTAAAGCAGATTTTTTTCTGGGATTCAAATCAAAGTTTATGGTTTTTTTAAATAGTTTGGACCTGACAAAAACACTTGAGCTCTTTTAAATTTTGTGCAAAATATAGTCCGGAACGATGTTTTTTATAATTCATTAAGCAATACGATTTTAACCCTTTTTATTAATTTTAACCTACTCGTAACTACCAGTGTATAATCTACTACCGTCTTTGCATATGAGAAAGTAAGGTGCTTTACGGAGATAAGACTATAGGCTTGCACTTGGTTAATAAGTTTTAGTAGCTATAATTCATACACAATTTCTAAAGCAGGTTATTATTAAATTATTAGCAGGGTGACCGTGTCAAACACTCATGTAAGTTAATCAATACTTGAATATATGTAAAATAGGTCTTCTAATCTAAAATCGTTAAGTTTCGGTAAAGTCACGAGACGATACATGAGAAGTAGTTAGTATTTCACTTAATGAACGTCATATAACGTGTCACACAAAACTCATCCTATCTGACGATCTCTGATGTAGCATGGAGGCATCCTGGAAAAAAGCTATTTTATACAGGGTTACCGGTAACTCGACGTATTCCTTGCAGGACGTCCTAGTAGGGTTAAAATGCAGCAAATTAGGCCACCAAATGTTCTACCGAAGTTCAGTAGTTTTTGAGTTAGTTAGATTTTTTGGTGTTTTATGAAAAATCCTAGATTAAATCATTTGAAGCCAATTTAAAAATGATTTACAGCGCGACTGTACTGAAATTTAAGTTAATATCATAGTTGATGCCGTAGCAGATCTTTGTTAATAATTAAAGGTTCACAAATGCCACAAACTTTGGCAAATATCACTAAAGAAACATTTATTTTTTTGTGATTTTTGCTATTACTTCATACAAAATGTTGTCTAGTGAAAAAAAAATTACATTACGGTAGAACATTTGGTGGCTTAATTTGTTGCATTTTAGCCCTACTATGACGTCCTGCAAGGAATACGTTGAGTTACCAGTAACCCTGTATAAACTAAATAATAAAGTTTTAATTTTAAAACCATTAATTCACTATCATAATAACGTTGACGATACCTGGCCTGCTCGAATAATTAATACTTTTTTTATTTATGCCCCCTTGAAAAGCCCCATATCTTAATAACTCGTCGTCCGGTTTAACTCATGTAGGTACTATAAATTTACCAATAAATTTGTCGAGCACAAGCTATCGGCTTACCAAATTTCATACAAATTGGATCAACCGTTCTAAAGTTATAGCCCCACAAGCATACTGTGTTCGCTTCGGTCACATAAACTAAACAAATTCCAGCAATTTTAAAATATCTGCTGCAAATAAAAATGTTTATTTAAAACCCCAAATGGTTCTATTACACAATATTTTTATCAAACAAAAGTTTTATAATGTTTCGATTTTCCATTTAGGCACATAATAATATACTAAATAAAAGAAATAAACGACATAAAGAAACTTCGCTTTCGCAAAACTTTAATAAACTAAAATCCGCAAATCAAGGCATTACAAAATCACCTACGTCAGCAATCACGTACCTACCTACCTTATTACCGAGAAAATTGAGTGGAGTGCGCAGTCGAATCGCGTGTAGAAATGAAGACCGCTAAGTTCAATCAAAAATTAATTAGGGCGCTCTCGTGTACTGGTGTGGTCACGTTGTGGGGGGTTGCTGAATTCTTCGCGGTTACTTTGCTTGAGATTGAGAAAACGTGCTGCGTGATTAACACGTTACATTTTATTTTATAAAAAACATAATCAACAAGCAAAGTCGCAAGGAAAATTTAACCTAACATCTTTCGTTTAGGTATAGTGCGCGTCACGCAAAAAGAACGCCGGATGGAGGGGGAGGGGGTGTGATGGCGCGAGTATTTTGTATGCGCAAGCACATCCCCTTCACTGTTTTTCAGCGTTCTTTTTGGTTGACCCGACCTATAAACAGCTTTTTAGGCAAATCTAATATTTAAGTAAGAGATTATTGAGAGCATCTCACATTTGGTAACTCGATCAAAATCTAAATACTGAACTTACTTTGATGGTTTAGTTTTGAAAATTTGTTTAGATCGTTCTCTGCAAATGGTTTACTATACCTAATACAGACAGTAGGTTTGTATTAGGTATATATAGGGTCTGAATCGAAGACAGGTTTTCGTCTGGCAGCTACAATGATCGCTGCAATGATCTTTGTCGCGTTTAATAATATAAATAATTATATTTGATTATAAAATCTACACTTACTTATAACTATATCAGTCTAGATCATTGGCTTTCACACAGAAATTACATATGAAACAATTTAATGGTCTCCAAATCCCATGAATACGTTAATTCTTATATTATAGCATATTTCGGCTTCAATAGTCTGATCAATTTGCTCTAATTATTTTACGAGGCGTTTTATTTGCACTGGCATTTGGTTTCAATGCCGTCGTTTTATCACGTGTTAAACGTGTTTTGCACAGTTAGAAGTTCAGTAAAATGGTCGATCACAAGGTCAAATTAATTGATCTAGCAAATGTTTTAAACATCTAGCTTAGATTCATTTTTTAAAACTATAGACGCAACGGACCTATGCTATAATTCTGAGAACAGTAGTCAATTGTTATACCACTGCCTGCTCTTTTATAAAGTATCAAATTGAGCAAAAACTATACGAGGTTTGTTAAATAAAAGTACGATCGACCTCGAATTTTGCGGGGACAAAATATGTTGCAATACAAGGAAACCAGGTAGGCATTTTACGCAACAAGGGGAGGACATTGGTCTGGTGGCGGCGGCGGGTGTGAAGTACGTGGGCCGTTGCATGAACTGGCGGGAAAGCTACTGCTCATGCGCAAATAAACCCCTTATAAACCCTGCCTCCGTCGACTCGCCAACAGTTCGCAACACCAACCTGTGAAGCGACCTATACTTTCTCAAACGACCTGAAACTAAATCAGAACGAAAAGTTTTTAGTGATCGAGATTTGCATTTCAACGTTTATACCGAATAATCTCCAGTGTTCTAACATTTTAAAAGCAGTGATAAAATATTTACTGATGAAGAACAAGCTAGGACTCAACCTTTTTAACAGTGAGAAATTCGCCGGTGAGCTGCCAGTCAACAATATGGGAGAGCATCGCACACCAAAGCAGACAACGCGACGGGAATCCATCACGCCGAAGATTGTGATTTGTCCACCAATGGAGGACATGCCTGAGCCCACCGCTCAACCTCGTGGAGGTCGCCTTTTGAAAGCTCTCAGCAGGCGCCTCTCTCGTCGCACCGCCGACTCAGGCTCTGTTGAATCAAACTTAAGTTCGAGCAGTAACGAGAGCGTCTCGGGAGATCAAACACGCTCTGAAGATCCATCCTCGTGCTCTAACAGTGACTCTGGAAGTGATGGCTCTGAACGCCGACGTCATCGTCGCTCTATCGTGTCTCTTCGACGTGTTTTCCAAAGCTTGAGTCTCACGAGTCGTTCCCAATCCTGCTCGCCAACGGAACGCACCCGGCCGCCGAAGAAGCAGCAGCAACCGCAACGCATCCTGCGCCCTCCAGTCACGTACACATATGTACGTGGACTCTCTGGGCTCCCGACGCAAAGAGTACCTCGATACAGCGTCTGCTGCTCTAACACCGGCCTCAACCGATAAATAAATAAGTTCTTATTCAGCGTTTTGGATCGGATTTGGCTGAGATAAAGACTGGTTAAGTTTTACGTGTAGAATAAAAAAAGAAGTTCTAATCATATCAGTATACAGTTGCTGGGTTGAGAACGGTAGTTAAATCAACAGTGGTGTCATCGAGGACCAAATGTGAGGCAATGGGCAGCGCTGCCGGCTAGGAGCGCTCGCGCCACGCTCGCTGAAGCTGCGGGCTGTGACTCGTTTAATTCTTTTTAAGGGACAATATAAGACTGTAAGCGATCGAGAGTTTGATTTTCGATCAGTTAAATATTGTATAAATAACAGCGTAGTACGAGAACGTCTATAAAGTATTGTCATCATTGTCTAAATGCACTTTAGGAAACAAGTCTTTAATGTTAGATTCAATATAATTTTTGTATTCTGTATCAGTATCTATGATATTGTACATAGCTGAACGTACCATATGGTATTAGCTATAATGAAATTAATAGTATGAATATGTAGTAATAACATAAAACGCATTAATGTACACGTCTTAATATCTTTCGTTAATCAAGCATAGTGCCTTTCCACATTTTGAAAATAAGTAGCTGTAGTTTTAACGTTACTATTTGGTAAAATACTGTGAACATTGTACCTTACAACAAAGCATTGCTTTTGGAGGATAAATTATCTACTTATCAGCATCATACCTACACATGTCGTTTTAAAATAAGTAATTCACCACAGCATACTATAAACTTTCGAATTTAATATAAATATTAATTCTAGACTACCCATTTGTCTACAATTTACGATATCTGTAAAACTTTAAATTTAATATTATTGTACTCATATGATGTAGATAGTAAAAATATTGATCAACTAGTTTTAAGTTATTTGTAAGTAAAATTATAAGATGGTTTTCTTATGAAATAAAAGACAAAATATAAAATAAATTTTCGATTTTTCTTCCAACATCACAAATTAATCAAAAAATATATCCTGAAAAGAAATTCAATAAAATATTGTCAGATGAATCAATCAAAGCATCAAAGTAGTCAAAGTAACGATGGAACTAAATTAATAGAAATTCAAAAGTAGTAAAGTTAGAGTCAAACACATAAATCAACCCAATAAAATAAAGATGAATAGAAATAATAGTAGTAGTAGAGCTCTTTGTGAAGGGCTTGTCCGGGGAAGAACTATCATCTATCACCACGCCTTTTTCTGTTGCCAAGCAGCGGTGCTGTGTTTTGGTTTAAAGAGTGTGGTAGCCGGTGTAATTCGGCACATGAGGCTGTATGCCTCAAGTTGATGTATGCTATCGTACGCGACTTACGAAGCAATGCTTTGTTATAGGTGATGGTTACCACTTAACATCAGGTGGGCCAGCTGCTTGTTTCATCAGCTAGTTGTATAAAAAAATTAGGCGAGTGAAACCGCGGCCAGCGGCTAGTAAGAAATATGAGAGTAGCCAAAGTAGGTACCTAATTTATTATATTCAAAGTTTCAAAATACTATTTTGCCTCATCTAATTAATATTTTAGAGACAATCAAAGATGATTAAAATAAAGCAGGTACATAATATAAGTACAAAAAATATGGGAGGATATTGTGAAATAAACGGTAGTTTTACTACTGTCTATTTTATCACTACAGTACATTATGAAAGAATACTTTGCATAAGTTAGTCCCGAAAACCCAAATAAAAGACTTCGTTCTAAGATTCTTGATATGCTGCAACGTTCGTTTTTGAATTTGTATTTAATGGATGGTTTCATTTCAGCAGGAACTATGTGATTATGACCTCTCATAGTCGATTTCAGCTACAGAAACTGTGGAAAGTGGATATTGAAACAGCCAAATTCTTGAGAAAATCTTAAATCCGAACTGGCCAGCTAGCTTGCATCGTCAGTTTTTGCATGTGATCTAGTAATATTTTCGATACTTGTCTAACTACCTAACCTAGCAGTATATTCTAGTTAATCCATTGGCTAGGTACGCTGCAAATATTTTAAAAATAAATTCAGGTTCTATGGTACCTATACCGGCACATGAGCCGCCCACGCTGCAGAGGGCACGTGACAAAATGTTCGATATGAAACTAAATTTTATAGTTTAGTTACATGGATATTTACATTAATTGTTTTGATTCAAGCCTATCTACCTACTACTTTATGCACAGTTGTAATTGAGTTTAGATAAAACATACAAAGAAATAAAACCTTTGTATTGGCTAGCACTATAATTACATTTTGTTGTTTGACCCCCGGTTTCTGAGAGCTCGATGAACACTAATCGGCTGTCGAGTCACTTGCTATTTCAGCTTTTACTTCAAATTAGATAGAGATAGCAAGTGACTTGATAGCCGATTACTGTTGATCGCACTTTCAGAAACCGGGAGTAAGAGTTTTAGTGAGTTGTTTTTTTTTCGAAAACACTGACAAAAAAACATTGATTAGATATTTTTATTACATTCAACCTTTGTACTGTTTTAAACATCTTTTAAGCCTTAGGTTTGGTACCAATTAGAGTTCTGAGGGGATATCTATCGTGTGTCAAAGGGATCAAAGTCGTAAAGCAATTCTTCTGTTTTTCATAAAGGCTAATGGTTCAAAACAATTCTATCAAAAAGTACACATAACAGTAATCATCTAATACTGGTCTTCAAGGCTCTAGGAATACCTACTAACACATTTCCCTTGCTGCACTGCAGAGCATTAATATAATAGGGCAATGGAATCTTGATGCCGAGGTTTAATCAATACTCATGTTGGACGACGTAAACTCTAGGGTAGGTTTTTTACACCCCGACTTATCTTCTCTTCTCTCCTTTACCGACACTTATCCGAAAGCATGGATTATGTTTTGAAAAACTTTAAAAAGTTGCTATTACTTTTTCCCAAATATAGAATGGAGATAATCAAATGACAAAGGAGATGTTGACGGTTCATTGACCGACTGAAGCCTTCCTCGTCTCCATTGCCTATCCTATTTAAGGAAAGTTATATCTCTTTTTGAAATGAAAATGTCAGAGATTTGGGATGAGAATTGAAATAAATATTAGTGTTTCTACAATGATGTTGAGGCTTCACGAGGCAACCTAATTTTATACAAATTATGGTTGTTTAATGAATCAAGTCCAAATAATAATTATAATAAAATGATTATTTAGTATCTCTTATAACTAAGATCATTATATGAACGAACTAAAACGTTACTCTGTTTAAATTGGTGGCAATATGCGTCACCTACGAAAAAAACTATTATTCTACCCCAACCTGGATTTGTTTGAAAGAACCTATTGTATCACTTATCGTATTTTTTTTTGAAATACAGAGGTTTTTTAATCACGTTAGTATGCATTGGAAACAAGCAAGAGCTTTTGTTGTCACTTGTGGAATCACTTGTGGATGTGTACCGATAATTTATTATAATCTATGTGCGTCATCTTACCTCTGAACGGCGATTACAGCAGGGTTGAACTTTCGGGTTCCTGAAACCTGAAGAAAACGGTGGTAAAAAATCTACATTTAGAACTCTAACCCCCGGTTCTGAAAGCTCGATCAACACTAATCGACTGTCAAGTCACTTGCTATTTTAGCTTTTACTTTAAATAAGATAGAGATAGCAAGTAACTTGACAGCCGATTAGTGTTGATCACGTTTTCAGAAACCAGGGGTAAACTTAACGATTTTATCTTAGCTCTAACTTTTTGTACTTCTCGCGGCTTCACACGCGTTGAAGTGGTCAGCCGTGATTGAGCCACAAACATCCAAACATCGAATCTTTCACATTGATAAGTACATTAGTAGGTTAGGATTTTAAATACCTACGTAGGTATAAATGATACATACGCAACGGTTTCACAACTTTGATCCTCAGGCACGGTACGGAATGAACGGAACGGAACGGATTTCCGTTCTTTAGAATGTCTTTTACTTTTATTTCTGTTGTTTTCAAAAACTATAACTGTCTTATTGATATCTATCCACAGAACGAATTTACTTTTAGATTAAAGTTAATCGTACTACGCCTTAAAAATCTTCCATACAAACATTGTAATATTGAAACTTTGACAGTCTTTTGCACCCTTTGCAGGGGTAGTAAGTTTTATCAAATCAAATCAAATCATTTATTCTCAGACCATCCAAGTCCAATTTGTTAGTACACACACAAATAAAAACTTAAAAACTAATGTTAGTCTTATAATGTCATATAATCAATACCTATATATATATTATGTTCGTTCCTTGAACCTACAAGGAATACTATTTTTCATACTAAAATTTTTAACCCTTTTTACATCCGGATCGAATTTCCAAAAACCCCTTCTTAGTACACCTCTACGCCCTATTTACTCCTCAAATTTCAAATCTTAAGGACCAGCGGCTGAGGCTGCGTGTTGTCGATTTTGTCAGTCAGTCAGGATCAGTCAGATCTTTGGTTCTTATAGTGGTAGAGATTATACAATTATGTCGATTTGTTATTGATTTCGTTCCCTATTATATAAGGTTTTTTTTTGTAAAATAGTAAACAATGTTTTTTTATTCTAATAATTTTTATTTATGTACTGTATAATATATACCATAAGTTTAATACCTAATACTAATAGGCATACCTACAATTAATTCATAGTTATAAATCCACTATAAAACAGGGTGCCAATTCATCTAGAAATAGGAAAATATGAGAATAAACATCGTATAATTTGTACAAAAATATACAAAATAGAATCCAATAATTAACCGATCGGGAAAATATAAACAGAATAATTGGATGAATCGGTCAGTCCAATTAGCCTTCTATTAATGTAGGCTGAGTGATAGAAATAGGATTATGTCTATTCCAGCTACAGATAAACAGAATAATGAATATGAAACTTTAGAGTGAAAATACTTATGATTCGGAAATGACCGTTAGGTAATTAAATAGTTGAACTATTAGGTAACTTGAAACGATCAAAAGGGTAATAACTCATCGCTTACCCTACACTGTATGAGACACAGTACCTCGTTTAGGCTGTCTGTGCATTGACGCGGAGCGAGGCTGCGGAGCGGTTAAACGGAGAAATACTCGTATTAACCAATAGGATTGCTTATTTGGAGCTGCAAAAGAAGCACTTGACACCTTGTCATGACTAGAGTGGGGGCGTAGTTTTTTTCGAAGCACTGTTGCGGTTCTCTAAGTCTTATTCTAGAAATCTGGATCGGATCTGATCTTCCTGAAATAGTTTCAAGAAACAACTGTAATCCCCTTGGAATTCAATGAATTGGCGTGCATCAGGGACAAGTTTGGCAGGCACAAACATCAACATGACTAAGACAAGTCTACTAGTAGTAGTCTACTAATGAAACGTCCAAGACAAGTCTTGGACGTTTCATTAGTAATATTCATAAGCCAGTCTATTTGCTTGAATGCACTCAGGTCAAACTAAATTACAAGTTCTATCTATAGGCAGTCTCGGCCCCAGAGACCTTGCTAAATTTAGATTTGATTTGTGTTATAACAACGGATCTTTGCCTGCTGGTCTATATGAAGAATGAAGGCTAACAGAAGGGTATGCCTCACGGCCACACCGCTACACTGACAACCCGCACACTAACTCAAGCGTGTGTACACCTGCTTGCGCGTTAACTTCCATTGAACACACCACCGCGTATCCTCCAACAGCTTTTGAACTCCGATCTATGCCTAGTCAGTGTACCGGTAGCAAATATGTTGGTAGGGGTGTACTGCCTACGTCACTTGAATCAAATTTTGGGTCAGTAGGTCACGGGAAAGGACTGCAGCGGTTGTGCGATGAGAGGGGGGTAATTTTAAAAGCCAATACCGTGACGTCATCATGCAAGCCTTGGGCCCCTCGCGCCTCTCGTGAATGATGAATGAAGAGGTCGATTGATGATAGCTAACGCTAGTTAGGTCATAACGCATCACTGTGAGTCACAAGTTTAACATTTCATTTTAGGAGCAGACAGAGCAAACATAGCCTTTATTATTTTTATATGATCAATAACATGCGGTAGTTTTTATAGACTGAAAGATTGAACAGAGGTAAATCAGGATCGCAATGCGTGATCTATTTACAATCATTATAAACGAAATGTATAACAAATACATGCTTAGTTTTTTTTGTAATGTCTGCCAAAGCGTGTAAACTCTAGCTACATGGGCGCTCACCTCGGTAAGGATATTACAGACCTAAGTTTGGACTGAGGTCTGTATTAGGCCCACGATGATATTACCTACTCCCTTTCAATGTGCATTGCACAACATGGCCTGGTTTATAGCCGGTCAGAAATAAATTTGTCATAGGCAGCTGTTTAAAATTCAGAATAAAAAAAATGTGTACATTTATTTTACATAACATCACACAAATGTTTGTTCTTGGTGGGAATTATACCCGCGGCCTACGGCGCAGAAGGCAAAGCTACTACCAACTCAGCTGTGAAGGCTATGAATATTAGTGAGTTATTTTTTCCTTTCTGCCAGCGGATGTCTCACTATTATGTGTGGCCACGCATTATCACTGAGAGGGAAGCTCCAGTTTTAATGCGGTTATTTGTAAGAAGTTTTGGTCACGTTTAATGGAAATTCATGCCGGTATTTATAGCTTCAACACTATTTTCGAAAGGATTTTCGAAGTTGTAGTAGTTTGACAAACGTAAAAAAATTGTGTCATCTGCTGATAAAGGGCCTTGAGCTAAGTTCTATTCAATTAAAAATAAAATCAAAAAATAGGGCTCGTGTTCGGTCACGCTGCCTACACAGAATATGCAAAAGTTACTATAAAAGCTGGCATAGAGATAGCCAAATATGGTCGTACGGCTTTCTTAATGATGACGCACCAAACAATTGGAAATTTTCATGTATTACATAATAATTTAAATTTTATTTTTGTTGTTATGTGGGCACACTTTGGGATGGTTTTGTTAGAAATGTCAAATTAATTAGTTATAGAAGAAGACGGGGGAATATTTTTTCATTCACTTGAGGGAAAAATTCTTTATTTATTTTTAATTTTTCTTAATGATACATTCTCAATTATACATTTTCGAGGTTGAGTCAAGCGTCACAACCACTGCGCTGCAGCCTGCTCGCTGTGTCTCCAGGCACCGTATAGTTATTGAGGTGAGCGGTACCCGGCGAAGGACATTACCCCTGCTTCCCCTACCTGTACTAATCAACTTACTCGTAGGACGGACAAAAACGACTGTCCCGTCATTTTGTTTGCATTTAAATATAGTGAAAACATCCATCAAAATCTAATATTTGTTTCAATCTACACAAACAAAATAGGAAATTGGTAGTTTTTTGCGTAAGGTATCGTTTTTCGATGACAAAATGTGATAACTATGTATACAAATATTGAGGTATCGAAAAACGGAGCATGAATTGAGCTATCAATAAAGATGTACTTAGTACACGACCTAGACAACATCCGACAAATGGCCTTTTCAAATAATGAGGTTATTTTCCACGGACAAGACCGTCTCATCAAAAAACACTACTTATCTTCATTGATGTCGTGATTTTCTATTCAGAGTATTTCTAAAGAATAAGTATCATTTCTTAATGTGAAAAAGAACAACCATATTCAGATTGCAATAGTCAACATTATAACCTATAATATGTACTTATATAATTAATTTAAAAAGTTTAAACTTCGTGAAACCGTTTTTTGCTTCTTTATTTTTTGGGCACTTATTTATGTTATCTGCAGCATGTAAAAATGTTAAATAAACAAAAGAAAAAACTAAAGTTCAAAAACTTACTTGCACTTAACGAGGGCGAGCATTGCCATTCAGCGTGGCAATGGGTACGCTTCTGATTGGCACTGACTTGGATTAGTTGAGCTATCACTAGATCGCTTGCAACGGTCTTCGATAGCTCAACTGTTTGGTATGTACTTTGTACATTTTGTAAATACTTGTACCATTCATTGTAATTTTCTTTGTAAATAAAGATGTTTACGGTTTCGTAGCAAATGCTACGGCGTAGTACCCAGAGCTACGAATTTAAGGAACATAATTTCTAAGATGTCTCTTCTTCTTTACTTTAAAGAGGATAAATTGTTTGGTTCTATGTTTGGACTGGCAAAAAAACAAATAGATTAAACCTAAGCTAGTTTAATTATTTCTCACTAGTTGCGCCCCGCGGTTTCACCCGCGCAGATTGTATCCCGGTATTCCCACGGGATAAAAAGTAGCCTATATGTTATTCCAGACTATAATGTATCTCTCTGCCAAGTTTCATTCGATCCATTCAGCCGTTCCGGCGTGAAAGAGTAACAAATCCATCCATCCATCCATCAATCCAGACTTACAAACTTTCACGTTTATAATATTAGTAGGATTAACCTTAAATAATGATAGGGTTTGTTTGTTACACAGCAAAGTTATGGAAGAAAATACTCATTAATATTGAAAAATATGTACGAGTATTTATTGTATTATTGATTACTAGTTGCGCCCCGCAGTTTCACCCACGATGATTTAAATCCCGGTATTCCCATGGGATAATACCAGACTGTAATCTATCTCTCTACCAAGTTTCATCTGATCCGTTCAGCTGTTACGACGTGAACGAGTAACAAACATCCATCCATCCATCCAAACATCCATACTTACAAACTTTCGCGTTTATAATATTAGTAGGATAACAACCTACATACCGTTTTAGCTTTCATAACTCATAGTAAACTCTGTATTCCGTCGCAAATATCTCAAGTGGGCGAAAGCGGTAATGTCCACGCGATTGATCCTCAATGACGTCAACAAGTTGCAAATACATTCATCATCATTATCATCAGCTTGAAGAACTCCTCTGCTGGACATAGGCCTCCCATATATATTTCCATGATGAGATTATGTAGAACCCTCTCCATGCATAGACTTCCCGCGATCCTTACAGTGTCGTCAGTCCATCGGATAGTCGGATGTCTCAGGTTACTTCTTCCTACAAGTTAATTACTTTTGTATTGTAAAAGTGTTTTAAAAAAATTATGAGATAAAATAAACAATTTTCTATTCTATTCTATTCTATTTTATAGCTTGTAAAAAGCAGGAAGATTTCAAACAATTGCAGTTATTATTTCAACATGGTGTTAATATTTACTCATAGTTATCAACCCACCACATGTCCAGCGTCACTTGAACTTTACGAAGTCTCTATATAACATTATAAAATACTTACGTCACAGAATCATGCACTACTTTTTTATGGGCTATATAAATCCGGCTTGCTCGTTCATTGCGTGCAGAGTGCGGTCCAGCGGATTGTTGTTTTACTGCCTCTGTATAACATAAGTAAAAATATCTCATTCACGAGCTTTTAGCCATTAAATGGCTAACCCCCGGTTTCTGAAAGCTCGATCCACACTAATCGGCTGTCAAGTCACTAACTATTTCAGCTATTACTTCAAATTGGATAGGGATAGCAAGTGCTTTACAGCCGATTAGTGTTGATCGCGCTTTCAGAAACCGGGGGTTAGTTGACGATTGCTAGTACTATTGAAAACCCACCTTTTTTTTGTTTAACTAGTGTTCGTGCTTAATCAAGTGTTCAGGTAGAAGTGTTCCCTACCTAAAACGATATTTTGGCTAAACGATAAATAAAATAATCGACACTACATAATGTAGTTAAAGCACGTGGCCACTCATAAAGCCCCGCAGATTTATAAATCTTCAAGAAAATATACGTTTTTTCTTACACGCAGAACTAAACGTGTTTAATAAAGGTCAGTACGAACCGCGCAGTTACATAAAGCTGGCCTGAGGTTTCACGCGGCGTCTCGGATGCGCTCGTTTCTCTCCACGAGGGAGCGAAGATGCCATCCTTGTTCGTCACTGTTTCTTAAACTTGTTTTGCTATTTATCTTATTACTACACTACTTGCTCATGGAACAAGCAGATGGTCAACAGCCAAGTAATTTACTATCACTGAATAAGAAAGCCTCGGAAGTCACGCATGATTTGAACGTAGGTAGAGTATGGTAAGGTAGAGAGATTACTGTACCTACGTTCAAATCATGCGTGTTGAGACATTGGAAACCTGCACAGTAACAATTTACCTACATTATTAGCGGAGAAAACCAACCATTACATTTATGGTAGTAGGAGGTTCATATATGCTAGTGTCTTACATTAATTCCAAATACTGCATTATATTAATAATTTTGACTTATTATTTATTCGTAGTATTCCTTTCTCTTCCTCTCTGCACAGGGTTCTAAACCTGACATTGTGTTAGTAAATAATTCCGCATTGATAGAAAAATCAAACACTTCAGTGGTCAACTCAACCGCTGAAGTATTTGAATCTTCTATTCCCTGTCTAAGATCGATGATCGTATTTGCCATCTCCAAAATATCTCCAAATATTGGTTGAAGGTACTTATTTATAATGTTATGCAAATTACGATGACAGAAAGTGGCCCTGAACTGACTTTTAAACAGAATTTTAGGTGAACAATCCATTCTTATCTTAAGGGTGATGCAGGTACGCAAACTGTCAAAACAAACATGCAGATACTAGAAATCGCCAACTTGGATGTGGATAGCAGACCTTCGGGGCTATTTCAAAACTTTCGGAAATCCGATTGATATTTGTTTATAACACTGACCTCAAATAAAATTTGGAAACTCAAAAATATAAAACAAACAAAACAAGAGCAACTTCAAATTCCTTGAGCAACACCAAGGAAGAGCAACACAAACTAATCGAAAATGTTTTCGAATGTAAATAATTGATTGATTGTAATGTATGCCATATAGTTAAAATCAGCCCTAGAAAATAATACTTTATAATATTACGTTCGCCTTTATACCTACTGTTTTTTTAATGTGCAATAATAGTACATTGTTCACCGAGAGGAGAAAGTGACCGATTACCGTTGAGGGTGTCGTTTGAAGCCCGAGCCGTAGGCGAGGGCTTTAAAAAACCCGAGATCGGGAATCGCACTTTCTCTCGAGTGATACATAGTGCTTTATACTACACCTACGAGGAAAATAAAAAACTAAAACTGAATCCTCAAACAACACACAAATTGAAAATGGTGCCAATGGCGTCTGCAATTTTCACATGTTCTTTTTTCAAATTGTTTATCCTGCCGCCGCAGGGTCGCACTGCCAGCCCGACACCATCCAACACACAGCTAGTGGCCAGTGTCATTTTGCGAACTTGGAGATAAAAACTCACTGTAAAAACTTTTTGGCTTTTGATATTTAGGTTACCGGCGCATAGTCTTACCCAAAATTAAAAAAGAAAAACCACGTAAGAAATGGATTTTCATACACTTTTCTCTCCCGCTCAGATGCGTTTTCTCCCCGCATATTTGTTCGATATGCAATGGCGTACTTTCTACCGTAAATTTGATAAAGTATCAAGGTACATTCCGAGCAGGTGTAGTATAAAGTATTTTCTATCTATCAAATGAGCAACAATTTATTATGTAAATAACAGTGAATACGTTGCTCAAGGTGTACCAAAAAGGATTCAGTGACTGAACTCTGGGCGACGAAAGTACTAAGTGAACTCAAAAGATTGAGAACAGTTCCACCACGTTGCGCCGTTATGGACGATATCAGTCACGTGTTTTTTCACATTTTCCCTTTGTCTGGCAGGTGCACAATCTTTCTCATAATTAACCAAGGCATTGATTTACTTAACTATAATATTAAAAAAAAATTAAAAAAGTTAGTGTTATGGAGACAATCCTTTTTTTGAAACTATATATTTTTATAATATAGGTATGAATGCACCCAGATATAGAAGAAACATCTATGTTTATCAAATAAATGTTTGTTCTCGGTGGGAATCGAACTCACGGCCTACAAGGCGTAGAAGGCAGAGCTTTTACCACCTGAGCCGCTACGATGACGAGACAATCCCTTAACAGAAAGCTCTACTACTGTAAAAGTACACTAAATTAGCATTTATCTAACAATTGTCGACCTCAGTGGCGCAGCGGGCGAGAGTCCGCCTGCGGCGCAAGAGGTTGAGGGTTCGGTTCCCGCTTCGGAACAAATTTGTGTACGATGTGCAGAAATTTATTCCGTTGTTCTGGGTGATGTCTATGTATAATAAAAAATATCTATCTATATAAGTATACAATGTATTAAATATATCAGTTATCTAGTACCCATAGCACAAGCTTTGAGTACATAGCTTACTTTGGGGCTAGATGGTGCTGTGTGGATTGTCCAGCATTATTTATTTTATTGATTGAGTGAGCGAAGCGAACGAAAATCTTACAATCTAATTGGGCGATTTGGCATTTTATGTGTATGTATGTACGTATATATGTATGTTTGTATTTTTTTTTATAACTTAAGAACCGTTTATCCGATCTGCATGAAATTTGGTAAGTCGATAGCTTGTACTTGAGAAATTTACTGGTAAGTATATGGGTAAAATCGGATGAGGGGTTATTAAAATATGGGGTTTTTTATGGGGGCAAAAATTAAAAAAGTTACTTAAAAAAAATAAAGTTACGTGTCATATGAAAGGGCTTGGCTTGGACATTCCAAAACCATTTTTATTTTTTTCTAGGATGCCCGCTTTTTTAGATACAACAAAAAAGTTAAATTATATAACCAACGACCCAAGAGCTCTCATTTCTAAGAGTTTCGTTGGCATCAAGGCTTTTATACTGGTCGGGCAGTTTATTTGCTTTTTCAATTATTTTTTTCTTGAAATAAATTAAGAATGTACTTGGCTCTCATTAAATGGTGATAGCGACCTGTTCTGATGATGGAGCCAAGGTCCGTTCAACGGAACTCTTCAATAAATAGGCCAATTCAGTTGAAACTTGGTTATCATATTTAGTTAGTACCTAAGTGGCAGCCAGAGACAAGTCCAAACACAATGCTTGGACTTGCCTCTGAGTACCACTTACCTTTATTTTCGGAGCGTCGCTTCACGAAATCTCAGTTCGGGGCGAACTACTAGTTTATTTATTTTATAATTAAAATCAAAAGCGCTTACACGCTTGCGAGGTGTCTTGTGAGGTACCTATGTAAATAAATTTGGAAGGTCTAGGACCTCATATAGGTGACACTCCATTTTATTTGTCTGATTTATTTTATTGAAATCAATCTTAGCTATTTGTTTACTTCAACAAAATCCTAAAGCTCAAATTAAAATTGAGTTTGACTTACTTGTTCTGCGTTCGATGAACTTATAAAATTAATTAGGTAGGTTTAAAAAGTAGACGCACTAATACCATATATAATTCTGATAGCCCTTACCAAAATGATGAAACAAAAGATAAACTGATATCTGATAAAACGATAAAACCATGTAATACAGTAATCTTATTCAATCGATTTCGGAGTCGGTGCCGATTATTGAACCCAAATTTAAAAAAAACCTAAGAGTTTGGGTGTGAATACAACTACAGGGGGGAGACCCTCTTACTTCTAAGAGGGCGCTTTGCAATGGCATATAAAGCACATACTCAATAGATGTGCTTTGTCAAGTACCACTCAGCAAAAGATGAGTCATTATATCTTTATTTATATTGTCTCTTTAAAAAAACATTGTTCAACCCTCATCAGAAAAGATTTGCCAAACCTAGATCGCTTCATTAGTAATGTTTCATCCCATGTCCTTAGGCATGAAGTTCCAAGACCATGGAGATATTATGAAGTGTTTTATTACAAATCCATGTTGGGAAGTGGGACTAGGTCGTGTCGTAACCTTAAGATTGCGCCTTCAGTAGGGTGAAATTTAATGTAAGACAGGATTAGGTACCTCACACATGACCTAGATAGAATACGTGACTTGCATCATGGAGAAGGGATTAACGAATGGTGGAGGACTGTTTTTTCCACAGTGAGGATGAAAGGCGTTTTTGTATACACATACGTTTCTGGAACGTTTCTAATGTTAGGTAATAAGTAATGTTTTTTGTGGCATGTCCTTAGTGTCTTCTTGGTAGTGTCAGCTACTAACAGTTATCAGTATCAGTTAGTTACTAGCACCACTTAAAATATAAACTAGTGGCTCTGGGAGCTGTAGACCTCGCGAGCATACTAAAAGTGAGCTATTTGAGGAATGTAATGTGCGAGTGCATTTTCCGTTTTGTGATTTTTTTGATCTTTTTGATTTTTTTGCATCATGAGTGTAGAATGAGGTCCTTTGTGTTTCTCTCAAATTTGATTGAAAACCATCGATTGTTTGATGAGTTATCCTGTTCATCATGCTGAAGATCCTTATCAGATCTTCGCCAAACTTTTATGAGACCAACTTATAGTTACTACCTTTCAAATAAAAAAAGAATAATTGAAATCGGATCTCATTTGGTGGAGATATCCAGTATATCAAATAGCCCCCTTTTTGCCCTTTTTTTGGGGGAAGTACCCCTCCAATCAAAAATCGCCCGACGACAAAAAAAATCTAATAAGTCATATAACCTGTGTGCCAAGTTTCGTCCAGATCGGTTGAAAAATGCGACCTGTAGAGGAGAACAGACAGACAGACAGACATCCGGACAAACGCATTTTTGGCCAATGTGGAAACTGAGACGCTTCGCTCGCTCGGTCAATTACTAGCTGCTGTCCGTGGCTTTGCCCGCATATTAGTAGTGATTGCTAACTCTACTCCATTCCCGGTATTTTTTTATAATAATAGTAGCCTGTATGTTAATCTAGGGTACGAACAATAATTTGATTAAAGTTCCTTGCTGATCACAAACATCCCTACATCAAAACATCGCAGTCTGAGTAGGAAGTCAGATAGGGTTCTACCCGTGGTTCTACCAGTAGTGACTATATTAACTTCATTACTGTTTTCAAGTATTTTTAAGTGTGCTGGGTACTACGAGCACTAAACCCAGCTCGTAGTGAACATCTGTCAAACTAATGTCATTTTCCTACAATTTTATATTTGTGACATTTTATTTATTGTGATGATTTTTGGGAGATAACAATTTAAGGCGATGTCTATCATATCTTGGGACTACACAGTCGTGAGCGCGTATCAACTAGCCACCTTCATAAAATCGAAGCCAATTCAAATCGCTTTTTCTTGAACAATAAATGACCATGCCATAACCTTCTATATTAAACAGACTTTTACCACCCGTCCTTGTATCGTTCGACTTTGTTTCCGTATTGAACCTTTCAACAGCAGTTTCCCGATATTTTTGTTCAAAAGCTCACTCAGTATTAAATAGTTAAGCATCTTTAAAAACGCTTCACTCCGATGACATCACTGGAACATGGTAACAGAATTTATGGCAAAATTAGGTATTTGTATAACAAAATAGAATCTTAACGGAACGTGATAGAGTTCATTTCACATTAAGCGCTTAAATTGGAGTAGCACAGACTTGAAAATAGACCTTGCAAGTTGCGCTCTCCTCTAGAGGGCACGACCCACGATATCCGTGTCAAGGATATCTCTTAAAATAGACATTTTGAGTTTGTTACTTGTGTCTATAGGCACATGGGCAAGCTTGACTGGTTTCCTACATTTTCCCCCAGATAATTTTGCCTGATTTACGTTATTTTGCGCTATAAAAAAGAAAGTAGCTTTATCTTCTGCGTTTTATGACTTGTATGTATGTATGCTGTTATGGTTTTGATTCTTAGCAAGAACAAAAACATTTATGTAATTGACATGAATATTATGTTTTGCACTGTGTTGTAATATATTAATTACCTATGTATGCGACCAGCTTTTTTGTTTATTTTTGTTCTACAAAAACAACGAGTATCCCACACGATTTTGTTTGCGTGTAGTTTATTCCATTTGTTGTGCGTATTTTCTTAAATCGTTTTATAGTAAGACAATCCTAAAATGAAAATAAAAACATGAGGAACTCCACCTTCAAATCCACTACCTGCGCGTCCTTGGTCGCCATCTCACAAGTTGAACGAAACATAACATTTTAAATAGAACTTAATCTCAAAGCGCAGTAATAACAATCCATTCTGACAGACCTCATTCTCTGAGATTTTCAGGCATCTCCAGATCCTTGACGCCTAGTTTTAAGTAGAATACATTGGACATTATTTGATTTTTTTTTACATCTTCCCATACATGTATTTAAGCAATAAATATACTTTGACTTGACTTGATACCTAAGAGAGGTAGTCAGGGGCATGGCTGGGCTTAATTTGGAACATGCCTATTTTTTGCAGGAAATTGGGTACCTTATTGGTTTTTAAGTGATTCTAATGAATCTTTAACTATAAGAATCAAAGTCCTGACTGACTGACTGACTGACATATAGACAACGCACAGCCTAAACCGCTGGTCGTAGAGACTTCAAATTTGAGGAGTACATAGTTCTTACAGCGTAGACGTGTACTAAGAAGGGATTTTTCAAAATTCAACCTCTAAGGGTATAAAAAGGGTTGAAAACGTTTGTGTGAAAAATCGTATTCCTTCAACCTAGGAACTTGAAACTTAGAGGGCATATACCCCAAAGTCAATAATTAAGTTTGTCATTTTCAGCTTTTGAGAACTGCCCCCAATAAGGGTGCAAAGGGGTGTTGTAGTTTGTATGGGAGTTTTTTAACGAGTGGTTCGATTGATTTAAAACTTGGAGTAAATATACTTCTAAATAAATAATTAAGAAAGACATTTTTAGTTTTTGTAAACTACCCTTAATAAGGGTGCAAAGGGATGTCAAAGTTTGTACGAGAATTTTTGTAGGCGTAGTGCAATTGACTTGAAACTAAAAGTAAAATTAGATAAATAACAAAAAATATACTAATTTAGGGTTTTATCTCGGGTGGAATGCGCGAGCGGCATCAGAGGCGCAGCGGTGGCGAGCGAAGCGCGGGGCGGGGCCCTTAGCGGGCCTAGCTGGGACTTGGACCGCTGTATCTAAGTACTTAGGCGCAAAAGTACTAAACTACGCGGGTGAAACCGCGGGGCGCAGCGAGTATAATATAGTTTTTTAATTTTTTTAATTGTAAATTTGTTGCTATAGCAAAAAAACTCTTTAATTTATTAATTAGTATTTTATAAATTATCTGGAGCAGTAACTAGTATGTTGTTAAATATTTCCATTTTGCATGTTTAATAATATATCATTAAAAATATACCAATAATGACTCCGAACTATTTTATGTAAGATCTGCAGAAATTTGTTCCATATTGGTTTGGGTGTCTTCTACGGGCAAAAAATATATATGTCTATGCAAGCATATGATCTATTAAATATATCTTTTATCTAAATAGTACCCATAACACAAGCTTTGAATTAGCTTACTTTTGGGGCTAGATGGTGCTGTGTGGATTGTCCAGCATTTTTGTTATTATTATTATAATCAAACGGGAAAGGTCATCTGGGTACAGTGGCGCACTTTATCACCTTCCCGAGCTTTTTCAACGCCCGATATAAATACCAGTCTGGGTACCGGGCTCTGATCCACTTTTGAATGGACTCGCGGAGGCTCGTCGTGACGTCATAGAGGCGTATCTGTGACGTCAACAAAGAAACTGGGTCGCGCGGTCGAAGACCCCGAGCGATGCAGTCGTGGCACATATCCGTCCTTGGAGAGCTAGACGAAACGGTGCCAACTTTTGTTTTGAAAGAACCGAGACAAAAATTTTTTTGACGCGTAAGCAATTTCTAATACTGCATCTTATAATGTAACAAATTAAACGCCATAAACGTGTGTCGGACTAATGACACGAGCAAAGTAAATAAAGTAACACTATTAATTCTGTGGTGCAACTTTACACTAGAAAATTTTACAAAAGAAAATTTTTCTTCAAGTTATACTTATATATTACTTTGTTATACTTATTATAACGAATAGACGTTACCAAAAAAAGTCAGCAAAAGTCGCCACACAAAACTACTTAAATATTAATGGTGGTGGAGATGTAGTATCTTGTGTTCGAAACGTATTCACAAATTGTTCTTGATTTCAATACATATGTTACTTGGGGCCATCCTCATTGAGCCCCCAACCCATACCCCCACTCCATTGAGGTGAGGGACCAAACTAGGTCACTTGCTGCAGCCCCCATAGCTGCCTCCGATCGATGCGTCGGCGTCAATGAGAACAACCCTGATGCTCAAAATTCCGCCTATAAATAGAACCTGAAGGTAATCGGTATAATAGGAAGCTACTTGTAAGGGTCTCCTCAGTCCTTTGATTTTGAGATGACACGTTTACTGAAAATGCGGTTGAGGTGATTTTGCCTATAAGGGCTTAACTATGTGTATCATATTTGAATTTAAACATTTTTTATATAAATAATAATGTAAAGACTTATGTTATTAGACTTTGTAATAATGCTAAGAGTTATGTTTTAGAGAAAATAAAATCAAGTTACAGACATAGGTTTATTGAAAATGAGACGAAGTGCCAATAGCACTTGAGGATTTGTCAACTCATATGGTATAAAGTGATGCTACGAGAATTAATATACAATAGTATACAGCATTATTATTGCATTATAACCAATAATATATTTATTTAAAAATAACTGTTTGTTTTTAATTAAAGGAAGTAGCAGTAACAAAAGTCATACTGAACTGTAAATCTAAGTACATCGAATATCGTTAGCAATGCTCGTCTGCATAGCTCAACTGTTTTATGTGTATTTTTTTTGGAAATGGTTTTATTTTTAACATAAATACATTTTACTTTACCGACTGGCACTGATTTGGATCAGTTGAGCTATCTATTGACGACATCAGTGGCGCAGCGGGCGAGAGTCCGCCTGCGACGCAGAGGTTGCGGGTTCGATTCCCGCCTCGGAACAAATTTGTGCACGATCTGCAGAAATTTGTTCATTGGTCTGGGTGTTTTCTATGTATAATAAAAATATCTATTTATGTAATTATATAATGTATTAAATATATCAGTTATCTAGTACCCATAACACAAGCTTTAGTAGCTTACTTTGGGGCTAGATAGTGCTGTGTGGATTGTCCAGCATTATTTATTTATTTATTATTTATAGATCGTTTGCAACGGTCTGCAGATAGCTCAACTGTTTCATATGTATTTTGTATATTTTGTACATTTTGTAAATAATTGTAACTATTAGTTGTAATTTTCTTTGTCAAAAAAACTCACTTTTACTTTATGTATCTGTAGCTGTCTTCCTAGACGAATGAATACTGAAATAACTTTCAACGGAAGCCATTAGAGTTTGCCAAACAAAGAACGGATCTAACATGCTTACGTACGTAATATGTGACATCCGTTGTTTCCGCTTTAGTTCACTAAAAAAACTAACAAGTTATGGCTAAGTGCTAGGTACCTGTGATTTGACGTCCGACCACTATCCGACACAGATTTTTGCTATCTATCTTCTATAATCACTATCACTATCACTATCACTACATAGTCGCTTTCTCTGTCCCTATATCCCTATGTCCCTATGTATGCTTAAATCTTTAAAACTATGCAACGGATTTTGATGTGCTTTTTTTTAAAGAATGATTCAAGAGGAAGGTATATATGTATAATACATGCATGATATAGTAGAAAAACAATGTGCACCCGTCCGAAGCAGGGGCGCGCGGGCGGGTCGCTAGTATATCTATATACATAAAAGGCAAAAGTGATTGACTGATATATCAACACACAGGCCAAACCCTCGGGCCTAGAAACTTTAAATAACACCGGGGATAGTGTAACTTCCGTTTCGGGGATAGTGTAGTTGTAGATTTTTTTTTGAAACGGTGGAATTGTTTTAAAGCCTATTTAATACAAACAAACAAACAATCAAATCTTCCTCTATAATAGAATGTAAAGTGTAGAATAGCTTCGGTATCATATCTTAGTTCCAATGCCAACGACCGGTGAGTCAATTACCTTCTAAAGTAGTCAGAAGTAGGCCACCAAGCCCTGATACCGAAGTGTCCCTTATTGACGCCTTAGAAGTGCCCCTAGGCACTTCTAAGGCATCATTAACGCCGGAACGAGTGAAGAGCAAAACTAACAATCGCCTGAATCCAATTCAGGTGAAGCCGTCACAGTCTTTAGTAAAGCAATTCAGGATTGATTTGCGCAAATTGAACATCCTTTTGTAGTATCAAATTATATAATTCAAAACCATTAGACGAGCAATTCTCACTAGTTGCACCCCGCGGTTTCACCCACGCAGATTTAAATCCCGGTATTCCAACGGGATAATAAGTAGATAATATGCTATTTCAGACTATAATCTATCTCCTTGCCAAGTCTCATATAGATCCTTTCAGCCGTTCCGGCGTGAAAGAGTTACAATCATCCATCCATCCATACTTACAAACATAATTCTAAATCTGAATCTCGGAACGATGTTCATGAAATTTTGAACGCATGAGGTTTTGGGGGCGATAAATCGATCTAGCTAGGATTCATTTTTAGAAAATTTTCAGGCAATGAAAAACATATGACTCTTCCTGACACCTATTCGCGAGTAATAATACTAACTTATAAAGCTACTTTAGTAGATGGCGTTCTTAAACAACCGAGCAACGCTCGGATACCCAGGTATTTTATAGTTAAAATTCAGTGCATCTAATACCTAGTGGCGTAGCTGATAAAATATAAATTAAATACCTTTTGAATTATTTTATTCAAGTTAGTTCATTTATTACATGAAGTAATCCAATTCGTTAGTACCATACAAAAGTAAAATTTAAAAAACTGTTAGTTTGACCAAGGACAATGCAGATATTAAAGAAATAAATTTATTGATGTGTTCGATTCAGGCCTCATACAGATGTCATTGATGATATTGATGATATTGTCACTGATGTAAAAAATCATGCCCCATGCAATACAGCAGTGATATGATAAAACAAATAATTTTATACCTCATTTTCACCTAAAACGTGTCATAAGTTTTTATTTTCAACTTTTTCGTAGCAGCAATGCTACGTGCGTAGCCACTCGTAGGCACGTGGCTACGCGTGTAGCTAGAGGGTTGTGCGGTTTTACGTAACACTTACGGAAGTACCTATTTCAAAACACTTTTCTGTCCAACAAGTCTTGATTTTTCTTTTTACATTATTCTCCATCTTGAATCCCCATACAAAAAGGCCTGAAAACAATAAACGAAAACCGAAAACACACCTCAGACTTGGGGGCCAGTGCTTATTCATATAGATAGACAACTATCTATTATTCACCACACAGAAACATAGCACAGTGTTAAAGCATACATTTAGGTTAAACAATGGACGACCTTATCGCTGAGAGCGATCTCTTCCAGGCAACCTTACTTAACAAGTAAGTGTAGTCACTTACTTAACAATATGTAGGTGACCGAGCTTTGCTCGGTTGCTGAATCCTAGCTAGGTCGATTTATCGCCCCCGAAACCTCCAAAATACCTAATTTCATGGAAACCGTTGGAGCCGTTTCCGAGATTCAGATTATTGTCATATGTACAAGAATTGCTTGTTTAGGTATTAGATATGATATTTAATTAGACCTAGCATAGTAACAAACATATTATTTACTACCAAGTAAGCAAACAAGCGTACGGCCCACATGATGGGAAGCGGTTAGCCTATGGACGTTTGCAAAACCAGAGATGTCACACTCGCGTTGCTGGTTAGTGTTTGTACTTGGTTCTAGTTCTGGAGGCGTATCTACCGTGCCTGGAGAGCTTTGAAGTTATTTCTGTATGCTTATCGCGAGTTTCTGAGATTAATTTCTTAAATCTTTTACCACAGTTAAGTATAGTTTACAAATATGTTTATTACATATTACAATAAATATGTATAAACGGATTTGGTACCTCAGTTCTGGTAGTAGTAAAATGGTCCCAACTTAGCATAATCCTAGTTTGTAAAACTAATTATATATTGTAAATATTGGTGGATATCAACATAATATATCTCGCCCTAAACTAAACAAAGCTTGTAATAAGAGAACCAGATAGCTGATATGATGCTTATAGATAGATAGATAGATAGATAGATAACTCTTTATTGTTCACCACACAGAAACATAGTACAGAGTAAAAGCATACATTTAAGGTAAAACAATGGGCGACCTTATCGCTGAGAGCGATCTCTTCCAGGCAACCTTGGAAGGATAAGAACTAACGACTAACGCTTATAT
Organism: Plemyria rubiginata; assembly: GCA_963576535.1. Classification (NCBI taxonomy): domain Eukaryota; kingdom Metazoa; phylum Arthropoda; class Insecta; order Lepidoptera; family Geometridae; genus Plemyria; species Plemyria rubiginata. The sequence goes on along the minus strand of OY754917.1, from coordinate 6,133,166 downwards.
ACTTTTGTTATAAATACAAGACGTAGAAATCATCTATGTTCATCACACAAGTATTTGTTCTTGTTGGGAATCGAACCCAGAACAGTTTCATAAGAGCTTAGCTAAATTAATACTATATAATTTGTGAGGCATCCCGGCTTCTCTCGGAATTATTGGAATTTTACGAGGTGAAAGTTTTTGGGCACGAAGTTAAACCTATTTACGGACTTGACATGAATGTTCAGCCACCGATAAACAGAATAAACCCACCATCAGTTAGGCGTTAGGCTTCAATTTATTGCTTTCTGTAGAACAATATAAGCCTTTACAAATTCCGGGTTCACCGACCTCTAAACATGTTCATGTTCCAAAATGTTGTGTAGATACCTAAAGGTATAGAGGATATTTCTTTTTAAGCGTTCATTTCCTTTACAAAGCCATGAATCGATGTTAGGGAGTAATTTATCATGTCTTGCATTATGTTTTCCTTTTGATGTCGTTTAGTGTATTCGACATGCTTCTAATAATATTATTTATCGGTTTGCCATAGATAAAGATAAGTATTAAATTACTTTTTCATGTTTTTTTATAGCTTGCTGAAGGAACAAGCAGGGTCATCTGCTGTTAAGTGACCTGATGTTAAGTGGTAACCAACTTAATGCATGCCCTACAATGCATTGCCCTGCGTCGATCAACTAGAGACATTGGTTAAGCTTTTGGTATAAAATATGCCTATAAATTCACCGGCAATCTCACTCTTCAAACCAGAACACGGCAACAAAACAGAAATAGGCATAGCAGGGCCCGTTTTTTCTACCCTACTTTGTAATTTTTAAAGTATCTAATATTTACTTAAGCTATTTCAGGACTGTATTCACTTCAAGTTTTATTAAAATTGGCCAAAACAGCGTTATTGGGCCCTAAACCTACAAATTTGGTAGGATAATGGCTTATTTTTAGGCGCGTTTGCTTCAAGTTTGCGCTACGAATATCAATTTCGTTGTACATTTGAAACCCTTGGTTTAATAACGACTTCACTTGTTAAGTCCATTTACAAGTAAATAAATATTCGTGGCCATTCAACTAACACTATTTAGCCCCAAACGTACCAAATCTTTTTATCTTGACCAAGTTTTTTTACGAATACATAGTTAAATTTTAATATAGTATCTATATATAGGTACAATAGAACACCCAGACATATAACAAAATGAATGTTAATACACAAATGTTTGTTCAACACCTAGGTATTGGGTTTACTCCATTAATTTATTTCTTGATACAAAAAGGTGACCCTCGGTCTCTGAAATCGCGATCAACCCTAATCGGCTGTCAAGTTACTTGCTATTTCAGCTTTTACTTGCTTAAGATAGAGATAGCAAGTGACTTGACAGCCGATAAGTGTTGGTCGCGCTTTCAGAAACCGGGGGTTAACTTTCTATAAAGTACATAGAATCTTCAGTAGGTCACTTATGAAAGCATTAGATTTGCGGGCAAAGTCACTTAAGCGGACATTGCCTAGGGCGTTTAACCTATTACTCATAGTTTAGGATACAATCATTCAGCTAACAGCTTTTGAAAAACCTAAATGATGTTGATATTTAAAAGCTATTTGCAACAATGAACGTATAAAGCTGAAGTCAACGAACCTGGGGCATTCTTCAGAATACTATTCGAAACTCAATTATCAAAGGATAGGTCGACCTCATCGTGTTGAATGGTGGAATACCCTTTCTCGATTATCGTATGATGTTTCATTTTAACTAAGGGATTTATATTTTCAGAAGACATCTTTAGCATTTAGTACTATACAAGGATTAGCTGAGTGGTGACCGCGTTTGTCTTGGTTAAAATTATTTCGTCCTCAAATTTTGTATTAAATTTATAATTAATAAATAAATAAATAATGCTGGACAATCCACACAGCACTATCTAGCCCCAAAGTAAGCTACTAAAGCTTGTGTTATGGGTACTAGATAACTGATATATTTAGATAGATAGATAGATAGATAACTCTTTATTGTTCACCACACAGAAACATAGTACAGGGTGTAACCCTGTACTATGTTTCTATGTTCATACACAAAAAAGGCAAAACAATGGGCGACCTTATCGCTGAGAGCGATCTCTTCCAGGCAACCGTGAAAGGATATAAACAAATCAGAATTGACGGCGGTGTAGTCACTTACGAAAAATACTATATTTTATTAGATCTATACCTACATATTAAGTACCTAGCCAACTAGGTACCTAATCAGGTACCTACCCAAGGTACCTTAAACCTAACTAGCCTAAATTATATAAATCTAAACAATCCTAATACTTACTATACAGTTTAATAAACTAATACATATTATAATACATACATATTATATTACATAATAATATTTAATACATTATATAATTACATAGATAGATATTTTTTATTATACATAGAAAACAAATTGACACGCATAAGCTAAACTTATTATTTACAATTTGGGTCGGTCTGTTTTATTCGGTCTCCTAACTTAACACAAGGAAATATCACTGAGTCCCCGCAGACTACAAACTTTCTATCTGCCGAGAGTTTGGTCGGCTTCTTAATCAGTATAAAGATGTATGCAGATGCGCACATTACAGTGATTCAGTATCGGCCGATAAAAAAGTTTGATGGGCTTCACGACTGCCTTCAAACTTTCCATCGGCGAACTATCGGCCGAGCGTTTGATCAGTATGGCGCTCTTGCCCCGCCCGCACACTTGCCGATTGTTTGATGGCTTCATTCCACGCGAGTGATCTCTTCACAAACTCTAGTAAAATAATCAATCGGCCAAACCATTTGTCGGCTAGTCTGCGCACTCACGACCAACCCAACTGTTTTGTTGGCACAGTGTGCGCACGAACAGGCCAACTCGACTAAACTCTCGGCCGATAGAAAGTTTGTAGTCTGCGGGGACTCTTAGTGGTGACTAGAGTGGAGACCCGCGGCTGTCATACAAAAATTAGTTTTAGAAATTTAAAATAATGAATAATCGATCGAGTGAGCGAAGCGAACGAAGATCTTACAATCAACTTGGGCGAATTGGCATTTTATGTATGTTTGTATGTTTGTCCGATGATAACTTGAGAACCGCTTATCCGATTTGCATGAAATTTGGTAAGTCGATAGCTTGTACTTGAGAAATTTACTGGTAAGTATATGAGTAAAATCGGATAAGGGGTTATTAAAATATGGGGTTTTTTAAGGGGGCAAAAATTAAAAAAGTTACACAAAAAAATTAAATTACATGTCATATGAAAGGGCTTGGTTTGAACATTCCAAAACCATTTTTATTTTTTTTCTAGGAGGCCCGCTTTTTGAGATACAACAAAAAAGGTAAAATGAGATAACCAACGACCCAAGAGCTCCCATTTCTAAGAGTTTCGTTGACATCAAGGTTCTTTTACTGGTCGACCAGTTTCTTTGCTTTTTAAATATTTTTTTTACTGAAAATAAATTAATAAGGTACTTAGTTATCATTAAACGGTGATAGCAACCTGTTCTGATGATGGAGCCAGGGTCTGTTCAACGGAACTCTTCAATAAATAGGCCAATTCAGTTGAAACTTGGTTACCATACTTAGTATGTATGTTACGTTTGTAAATATATTGTAGTTTTAGTTTCCTTGTTTTTTGTTGTATGTAATATATGTTTAATATATAAAAAATACATATTTCACTATATCCCCTTCGTGAATAGCGTTAATATCATATTCAGATGTATTTCCGAACGAGGGACAATAAATCTCAAAATTGACTATTTAAATTTATATTTACATAATAGTACATATTGTACAGTATTTTCTGTATTATGTATTAAATTATGTAAAAAAACATTAATGTACATTTGTGAAGTATTTTTTATTATTTACCCTTCAGAAAAATCTCATACAATGAAGTAAGGTATTAATAACCGCGCTTGTAGGGCGCTGGGACCATTGTGCAGTGGGGTGATCACATCAACGAGACAATGCGCTCATTATAAGTTAATTCGAAATAACCCGAATCTAGCTGAAAATAAAAATAATTTTGTTCAATCAAATGAAAAACAGTACTATTAATTACAAAAATGTCTAATACGTAGATAACATTGTCTCGCTCTGTCATCAAACAATTATCTCGCTAATAATAAATCGATAATTTGTAAAAAAACTTGACTCAAGGGGTACCTACTACGGGGTGCAAAAATAGCACTCCTATAAACCCATCTGATCTTTGATCGACTGGGCCTATAGGGGGGCCCAGTCGATCAAACTGGCTTTATGTGGATTACATTTTAGGCACAATTTCAACAATTAAAAATCTAAGTAATAACAATCGACGAAAAAGACGACAAAAAAATATTGATATTTATGTTGACTTTTTCAGTAGAAAAAGATTGCGAAGCAAGCAAGTCTTCCGAGCTTAACTAAGATTTTTGTACTTTTGCTCATTGAAAAAGCAGATAGGCATAACTGTCACGCACAAGGAATATAGATAAATTCAAATTCCTTGGTCACACACGATATAGGGACATGTGTACCTACTGCTCTGCGTCCAGCAACTGGAGGCATACAGATACTTGTTACTTGTGTTGGACTCCTGTATCCGCATTTAACACACTTGTTTTTTGCGATTATTTATTTTTTTGCGATTTTTATTACCTTAATTTAATTTCAACTTTTGTTTTCGATTTATGTTTTACTTGTTAACTATCACTTTACCTACTTTTTTGTTTGTCTACTTACTTCATTATCTAACTACCTACCTAGTACCTACCTAATTATTTTGGCTTATAAAATGTAGATTCAATTTGGTTACTGTGCAGTGTGCATCAATTAGATTAAAATAGACAATAAGAATAACTGTGAATCTTAGTATTAATAAATAAATAGACTCTAAGGTGGTCCATTGTGTAAGTCGCATACAGATGTCAAGCCTCATGTGCCTTCATTGGAAACCACGCCCTTCAAACTGAACACAGCAACGCTGCTTGGCGGCAGAAATAGAGATGGTGGTAGTACTTTCCCGGACAAGCTCTGCACAACAACCTCTATCTAATCAATTAACTTTAACCTTATTTACACTGTCCACAAATAACAAAATCCAAATATCAGATCTTTGTAATTTTCTTAATTAGAATATGAGGATCGATACGAACAATGGATTGGAGATTAAATAGGTGTCTCCTACCGAGTCCTACCTGTAAACATTATTAATTAATATTTATCGAATCGCGCAACATGTGGTAAGCGTAGAGTCCTGTCACAAGCAGACTCGCGTAGGCAGGCGTAGTACTTACCAACTATTTCTTTTATAACAGCGCGGCATTAGTTTTTACACACTGCATCACACCATGTCTATACACAAGTTTCATTGTTTTAGTTTTAGTGTATTTTTCAGTTAAATTGTGCTAATTTCAACTACTAACATTAATATAAATGGGTTCTTTTCACCTCCATCATTCTGTATAAGTCAATTAGACCCCATGCATAAATTTCTAGGACGATAGTACATTTGAACCTTAGTTCTCGCATCTTCCCGCAATACCCTTTAGGTTATTCATTACTACTACATATTGTTCATTCCAATTATTGCATAACAATTCGTATTATGTAGTTGTCAATTATATTCAGTTAGCAATGTTACGCAAACTTCAATTTGACATCCTAATTACCTATATATGTTTATTTTAGGTTTATTAGGAACGGCCACCCATACGGGTGTCTGGGTGGCCGTCAACACACCCTCGACGACCGGTCAGAAACACAAACTCAGGGTAGATATTTACAGATAGATACCCTTTTGTAGCCTTTAGCTTGACGAAGTTACTTACACTAATTTATTTCTTGTTTAGGCTCTCCCCCGCAGGCGCGTTATTGCGATTTGCGTTATTGCGATATCTGTTTTCAGTACGCATATTTTATATTAGGACGCGCGCGAAGTTATCCGCTGCTGCGATAATAACGCGCGTTCGGATGTATAATAATAACGCGTGCGATATTACCGCACGATAATAACACGCCTGTGGGGGAGAGCCTTGTCTATTGCATTGCGTGCATTTTTGCTTTTTACAAAAATAGCCGAAGTGGGGTCGGAACGGGGATTTAACTGAGTTTAGCCTTATAAGAGTGGGTAGGCGTTGCTATGCAAAAATAAAATACAACTGCCTGAAAATTTTTAACCGCTTTTTATTTTAATTTCGACTTTCTATTTGACGATAATGTTATAATGGTTAATGAAAATGGTTCCTATTAAGAAACTACTATTGCAATAAGTTTAAGCATAAATAGTACAGCTTTATGCAATGAGTTTGAAGTAGGTAGGTACATTGTGAAAATTTAACAAACGTAATCCGTCTACATTCGTATACAAGTGAATATCATTTAATATATATTTATGTCAATCAAACCAAATAAATTTTCATGGAAAACTAAAAATATAACAAATCACAAAAATGTGCAAGACTTACTAGAGTTTCTAAATGACCAAAGAAAGCTATTGAGTCATAAGTATACAATAATCATACAGGAATTTAACATTGCTATATTCAGAACAGGCTACGCCAGAGTAGTTCCTCTCGGTTCGAACAAATAACACTGATGGTAAGCACTACCGAGAACACCAGTGAAGTGAGGCTCGTAGTTATAGATTAGGTACTGGTTCTCTTCAGCGGCGTTCGTGAAGGTGTGGACGCTCTTCCTGCATTCCCTCACGAAGAAGTCCATGAAATAGCGGTTCGCTTTCACAGCGTCTATGGAGTGCGCATAGCCCTTTGAGAGCTTCCATTCGAATGAGCTTTTTTCAGGATGGAACTGAACTCCGAAGAATGGATATCTGGTTATAAGAAGAAAGTGTGCGTTAAATAATTTTAAAAAATGCTAATTGGACGCCAAAGTGACGTAAGAGGACTTGACAAACGTATCATCACTATCACTACATAGTATAAAACAAAGTCGCTTTCTCTGTCCCTATATCCCTATGCCCCTATGTATGCTTAAATCTTTAAAACTACGCAACGGATTTTGATGCGGTTTTTTTAATAGATGTAGTAGAAACACAATGTGCACCCGTGCGAAGCAGGGGCGCGCGGGCGGGTCGCTAGTACATAATAAATTAAACAAATTACACATTTAAAAACAAACGGTACCTAAGTAGGTATACGTCTATCTGCATTATTTCATTCCATACCAAGTATTATACTATGGAAACCATAAGTCATGGTTTTTAATGGAAACTCCTATATCCTATCCTATGGAAGACCAGACGAAACATCAATAAACAAAGTTAGTTGAGTACTATGTACTTCTTTCTTTATTTCTTTAAAATAAAAATATTTTCAAATGCATTGTGCAGTTGCAAATTCTTACCAACAAGTATAGCTACAATTATTTTAATCATATTCTTAGGGTTCCGAAGTCCGACAAGGAACCTTAAACCGACTTCAAAAAAGTCAACATCAAAAGAGGTTAATACCATTATAACTGTTTTTTTATGTTTGTTACCTCAGAACTTTTGACTGGGCTAATCGATCTTTTTTTAATAGTAAGCTGGTGCTTCCCGTGTGTTCCCATTTAAATGTAAGATATGACGATTAGTTTATGGTTTGAAGCGTTACGAGTGTATTTTCCAGTGTTTTTGAAATCGGTTTTTTCTTGCTGTTATAACCGAGCGAAAGCAGTGTCAACCGGCCGCGGCGTCGTCGCGTCGTCGGTTGGTTTTAAAACTTGTACCTATGTACTTACTTGGTGTGTTCAATACTAGCAATAAACTGCACTCCAAACGCATCGTCTGTGTATGATGTCACTTTCCAGTCTTGGGTGAGGTTGTGAGATTTCAGATTCTAGAAAAAAAACACCAGGATTTTGAGAACAAGAAAGACGGAAAACAGATAAAATATGTAAAAATATGTTGGTGAACAAACTTAGGTATCTAGCACAAGCTATTTTTTACTAGAAATTAGTTTTTTCGAGATTTTTCAATAAATGTATTTTTCATCTTTTCTAGAGAAACTGCAAATGAATTTTGTTTATTTTTATAAGAAGTGCTGATGCGACCGTAAGCAACTTCACTACTCAGTCGGCCATGCGATACCATCATAGCGTTCCTTTTACAGGTATAGTGCCACCAACTTCTGAACCGGTGATATTAGCCGTTTGTGCATAAATGGCCAATAGCGAATGGAAGATGGCCCCAAACAAACGGCTAACTCCAGACCTGCCGCGGTTCAGATTAGTTGGTGGCACTGCACTGTAGGTCCCACGTGCCCACGTATAATAATACAGATCAATGATAAGTTAGCACAGTTAGCATGTGACGATGTGAGTCTGAATCATAGACTTAGGAAACTCTTTGCTGCTTTGCTGCGCAGTTTCTTACCTCATTGGTCTAATTAAAATGAATCATGGAATGAATGCATTCACAGAGCACTTTAGATGCAACAACGTTAAAGCTAGCAAACTTAAAAATTATTAAGTTAAGATACCTACCTAAATATTTTAAAATTCATAATATATTAGGTACCTACCTCATCCACGATGCAGAACTGGTGGGCATTCACAGTCACATCTTCGTGTTCCAACACATCAATAACATTATCAGGGGCATCTTTAAACATCTTGCTATCGCGAAAATCTGCCAAAAAATAATAATATTACAGGTACATTTAAGTAACTACCATACCTACTTATAGCTAGATATACGTATCTACCTACTTAAGGTACATATATAGGTAGGTATTCAATTAGGTACTTATCTACTTTATTTTAATTATAATCGATAGCAAATAAATTAAACTAAGTGAAAAGATAAGTAGGTACTTTCATTTGTAATAAGTAGTTAGGTACCTTACAGTTACAACTATCTGTTAAACTTACCTACTACATACCGTACTAATCATATTCTCACTTAGTAAAATTTATTTGCTATCGATAATCATAGGTGCAATGACTTATCTACCTACTTTATTTTATAAAGTAGGTAGATAAGTCATTGTACCTATTATTACAAGTAAGTACCTAGTAAAAATACAACTCCCCAATTTATTGTTTTGCGGAGTAACTTACGTTCTCGTCTTGAGACGGTGACAACTGCTAATAAACCTCTCCATTTTCCTATATTATAGGAAAAATCTCAATCAACCAAGTTGTGTGCAATTACATTCAAAGTTAAAAAATATACTAAGTTAAACTGTCCTGTATTATAACCACTGATCTATAATAAACATTTTTATGTAATAATCACTGACCTCAAATAAATTTATTTGAGGACAGTGACAATAATAACAAGTACCTATATACCTAGGTTCACCTACATTCTAATCACATTGCACCTAAGAGGTAAGGATATTTATAGATATGTTCTACGTTCTTATCACATTGCACCAAAGCATTGCACTTTCTGATCTGTATAAACAAGTAATAGAGATCTGTGATTGCATACGGTTCAGCAAAAATATCTTGATCCAAACAAGTTTTTCTAATAAAAAAGTTTGCTCTAAGAACTAGTTTTCGTATCCAACTACATAAGCAAAATTTATAGTAGGAAAAACTGTTGACTCTAAAAACAAAGATTTCACGGAAAGCAATTCTATCCTACTCCTACTAATATTATAAACACGAAAATTTGTGAGTATGGATGGATGGATGGATGTTTGTTACTCTTTCACGCCGGAACGGCTGAAAGGATCTGGATGAAACTTGGCAGAGAGACAGATTATAGTCTGGAATAGCACATAGGCTATCTGCGCGGGTGAAACCACGGGGCGCAACTAATAGTATTTATATTTAATAAACTCAAGATTTTGCTCTGTGATACAGTAACTTACCATCAGTAAAATCAAGCGGATAATTGCCGAAGGAGTAACAAGTGATCCGGTTCTCTTTCTCTCCTCTCCCCGAATCCAAAATGATGAGAAGCTCGAAGCCGAGACAGGTGCCGAAGATTGGGAAGTAATCTCCTTCATCATTCAGCTTCTTGGCTATCTCAAAGATGTGCTGGCCAGCGTCTGCGTAGCCGTTGGATTGGTTGAAGTAGGTGGCGCCACCTGGTATGAGGACTCTGGAATCAAAGTACTTTAGCTAGACAGCTAGACACATGACTACATTTTTAGGCTCAAACGACACCAGCGAAGCGGGCAGCAGTTTCGGTGTATATATTTTAAACTTTATCTTCAATACTTTAATGCATAGTATCGCTTGAGAAATTGCAAACAACCAAGTTTTGGAGAATATTAATAAATATTGCATACCGTATATACAGTAAAATTGGTATAAAAAACAATAGTCAGCAGGTATATTATGCAATTATTTGCTTAGTAGCATTCTTTTATTGAGTCATACTCAATAATAGCACGTGTGTCCAGACGTTGCTACTTGCTAGTAATACCTAAGCATGCTTCCTGAGGCGCAGGTGGAAGAGAGCGTCTTCAAGCACGTCTGAACAGGTGCTTGCACATAAACTTATTGTTGGGTAAAAGCGAGGGCCATAGATGAATCACGAGCAAGTGAAGGATTTTAACACTAACAACTGAATTACGACCGTAGGTAGACTCGCTGCGCTCGTGATCCAAGTGTTAGAACCCTGAGCGAAGCGCGTAAAGGCGAAAATATTTTTTTTATGAATAAAAAGGTTATTAATCAAAATAGAAACTTCGATGAATGATTACCCTGATGGGGTAATCATTGATCGATTGTTGACCAATCAAATCTCAGAGTTATTTAGTATTTTTGGCACAAGGAGGTTGTATGCATTGAGATGGAGATTGTGTATTGGTGCGCTCTAATATCTGTTTGAGCGAGAAAGAGAGAACTTATAAGCACCAGTGAGTAAAAGTGCTTTTTATTCACTGTTTTCAATGAATAAAAATAATAAGCTTTTTAAAGGGGGAATGGTATGGATTTAGTTCTCACCCATTGATCTTGCCTATCAGTGCTTCATAGTATTCACGATCTTTGCCAATCCTGAAAATAAATAAAATATATATTTATTAGCTTTTCCGTATCGTTTTTTTAGAAGTTTTCGTTTGATTGCCTTGACACAGACATCATAAAATTGCATTTCCACTGCAGTCCACTTGCGGCGGACGGTGTGGCGGCGTGACAGTCACGCACGACCTAATAAAACGATTATCAGGTTTTATTAGGTCGCATAATAAAAATAATAATTCAAATATTCATTAGGTCTTAATTTAAGACCTAATAAATATTTGAATTATTCGCTATTTTCTTTAGGTATGGTTTAAATAGCCTCGTTAGGCCATATATTATCCTACGCCTACGTTCTTATTATTTTATCTACAGCAAAACTTACATGATAGGCACAACCCTGGCCCCAGATGCCTCTACATCCTTAACATATGAAGCGGCTATGTAGCTCGTATAGTTCTCGTCAGGGTACTTCCCGTGGAGGTAAAAGGACTGCTCCTGAGATAGAATGCCGATGATTGGCCGGTCATTCACGATCTGTGCTTCGTCCTTCCTTGCGACCACTACCGCACCTTCGCCTTGGAGGAAATACACCAGCGTCAACAGCAGAGCACTTTTCATCATGACTAATCCAATCCAACTGTTCTCTAAACCACTACACCACCTAAAATATTTGTCAATTATCAGACATCTGCCGTAAGCATTCAATCAATACGTTTTAATCACAAATCTAAAACGAAAGACGGGACGATAAAGTAGGTAATTTTTCTTTGTTCAATACCGACTTGATCATGAAGATTAGATAGGTACCTAATTAAGTAGGTAGGTACCTACGTTGTTAACCTGATGACGACTATGTTAAAAACATCATTCGCTAAGCAAATAACTATTTTCTCTGCGATACGTGTCGTGTGCATCGGACAATAGCTATAGTAGGTATAGAGAACGTAGTGGGTACAGTACCCAACAGTATCTAAAAATAAACTTCACTGCTCTAGAATTCACAAATAGAGCATTTTCTCTCAGGTGATCGGCATTCCTCCATCTTCCCGTACAACGAAAATTCATAGTAGGTACCTAAGGATTTTCAAAACAATGGCGCCGCAATTCGACATTTTCTACCAGCCAACCTAAGTGCCAAACTAAGGTGCCAACCTGCCTATAGAAAAAACATGAACGTAAAATTAAAGGGCCGAAAATACGTACTGAAAAGCAAAAAATCATAAAACTTTTTTATTAAACTTATCTAAGTTCACTAATGTAAGTAGGTAGGTTCCTGAGTACATACCTAATTCTGAGTCGGTAATTAATTCATTTGTCGGTAACAATAGAGCGCCCGCCGCCGGCGCGCCGCCCGGCCGTCTCAGAACTACATAGGTATGTACCCCCGGTTGCCCTCGGTTTCTGAAAGCTCAATCAACAATAATTTATTTATTTTATTTAGATTGGTTTTTTTACACACCTTGACTGTAGGTATAAAGTTTACTGGAAGTCAATAAGATAAAGATGGATGATAATTTTTATTGAAACATTGATGAATACCTTCACTGACCATCTACCTCACTATCTACCATCTCCTTGGATGAATGAAGTGTATTGTTCTAAGGCCATCTCCGATTGGAGTAGGGGAGAGGGGGGCGCATTTGAACACTTTTTAGATAAATTTTCTAGATTAAAAACAATAAGATTTTTTGTCTATTTACTAATGTAAAATTATGTAGCAGGGATTATGTATTAGTAGATTGTATCATAAGGGAGCGAAATCATATTTTTACGGCGAGGGCGCTTTTTTGGATCCAGAGCGAAGTGAAGGATTCTAGAGTAGAATCCCGAGCTTAGCGAGGGATTCTTTAGTAGAACCCTGAACGTAGCGAGGGATTCAAAGTACGTCGCCCGAGCCAAAAATATATTTTGCTCCCGAGTGGTACACTCTACTTTTCATCACCCACTATTGTCGTGATTAAAGGAAACGCTTCAAGTACTAGACAACAACTGATTTATTTACGAGTGAACCTACCCACATAAAACATGACTACCCACAACATCTCCCCCACCAAACAATGAACATTTATTGCTTACTAACTACACTCATCACTATACAACTTATTGACTAACATAGATTAATATTGATACGAAATATATGTATTAGATAACAAAGTATAGGTACACATTTAGTTACGTAAAGATTGACAGGCAAATAATAGACCTAATAATATTAGGTACAAGAACCTAGTCAGCTCTGTGCTTGCATCTGTCCCACCTATCTATCCCCTCATAAAATAATTAAGACTTACACACAATCATGTAAGTGTTATATTTATTTCCAAACATGTACCTACCTATTTAGAAAATTAAATACTTACCTACCCAAAACCAGATGTAATTTTTTTTTTAAATATTTACAGTAATTATTAAACTGTAGGTAGGTACCTAGGTACCTGTTATACAATACCTACTTGCTGTGGGTTTAAACAGTGCGTTGCGCCGCTTTTTTTTTTGCTTTGCGCGTAAGTGGCGGCTGGGATGTAAACACTTTAGGTATATCTTGACCTAAGTCTGAGTTTGACTCTGTACTTTTAGTGTCTACATTCTCAACCTCCTCTCTAGCGTCACAAAATTCATCTTCATTGCTCACACTAGTGTTTGGTGATTGGGTTGATTCTATGTCAGGTTCACATTTGATTAGATGACGACGGTTGCGTCTATACCTGCCACCTGCACTAGTCTGGACAATGTATGATCGAGGAGTATTAGCCTGGCTTACCACTCTTGCCCTACTTCTATTTTTTCCGTCAATACAGACAACGGAATCACCTTCTTTTAGAGTAGATAAAGTTTTACACCTCTGGTCGTAATACATTCTCACATTGTTTTGTTTGTTTAACATTTCTAAATGTTCTGATGGGTCTATTGGCTGTGGTTTTAGAATAGCTGAATGCACTGGTAATTGACAACGTAGCCTTCGGCCCATCAAGAGCTGTGCTGGAGAACTCAAACCGTCCCTAGGTGTGTTTCTATAGTTCAGAAGAGCTAAGTCGAAATCACCGTTACTTTGAATAGATTTTTTTAATAATTTTTTAATCGTTTGTACCGCGCGTTCACTTTTTCCATTCGACTGCGCATAGTTAGGCGATGACGTCACATGGTCGAATCCCCAGGCGTTGGCAAAACATTTGAACTCTCGACTGGAATACTGTGTTCCGTTATCGCTTATCAATACGCTGGGAATGCCGTGACGCGAAAAAATATTTTTCATGCTTTGTATTACTGCCTTTGACGTCAAACTACTCAATTTACAGACTTCCACAAAGTTAGAATAATAATCAACCAAAATTAAATAATGTCGCTTTTTAAACTCAAAGAGATCTGAACCTATTTTATGCCAAGGCAGCTCGGGAATCTCAATTGGTAGCATGGGTTGCTTAGCGGGTGCGTTTGAGTGCTCCTGACAGGTGTGACATCTTTTTACATACATTTCTATGTCCCGTGACATGTTAGGCCAGAACATGACTTGCCTCGCGCGCCGCTTGCACCGATCTATACCTAAATGGCCCTCGTGGATAATCCTTAGCATGTCGCCTCTTGCATTTTTAGGAATTAACACCAAATTATCCCTAAAAATAACATCATCCACTACTAGTAGCTCCTCTTTAAAGGACCAATAAAACTTAATTTCATTTGGAACATTATATTTATGGTCAGGCCACCCAGAATTAATACACTTTGATAACATTTGCAATTCGGTATCACGTTTAGTTTCTTTTTTTATTAGAGTCAGTTTATCGTTCGACATCGGTACATTTCCTACCATCATCTGTATCTGATACACAACATTATTATGCACCTCATCACTATATAAATCGGGAAGCGCGGCACGAGACAACATGTCAGCAATAAACATATATTTGCCAGGCACGTATGTTACAATCAGGTCGTAACCTTGAATTCGCAAAAGCATACGTTGCAGGCGCGCTGGGACAGACATCAATGGTTTTTTAAAAATGCTCTCTAAAGGTTTGTGGTCTGACTCCACAACGACCCCCTTTTGACCATAGACATACTGGTGAAAACGCTCACACGCAAACACGATAGCCAACATCTCTTTTTCTACCTGAGCGTATCTTTTCTGTGCATCCGTAAGCGTGCGCGAGGCGTACTCGACGGGGCGGCCACCCTGCAGCAGCACGGCGCCCAGCGCGTCGCGCGACGCGTCCACTGACAGCACGACGGGACGCGTCGGGTCGTACAGCGCCAGCACGCCAGCGCCCGTCACCGCCTCCTTCAGCCGATCGAACGCTTCGCTTTCGCTTGCCTCCCAACGCCAATCACTACCTTTCCGCAATAGGCTAGTTAAAGGAATAGCTATCTCAGAATAATGCGGAATAAATTTAGATAAGTAGTTTACCGCGCCTAAAAATCTCTCTACCTCTTTCCTGTCTTTTGGGGATTTTAACTCTTTGATTGCTTTAATTTTTTCATAATCTGGCCTCATTCCGTTTGAGTCAAAAATGTGTCCTAAGTACTTAACTTCTTGAACACCTATTTTACACTTTTCTTTATTGAACTTCAGATTTATTTTTCTCGCTCTGTCTAATAGTGCCTTTAATCTTGTGTCGTGAATTTGCCTAGTTTCACCCCACACTACAACGTCATCTATGTAATTTTCTACTCCTTCCAGACCTTCCAGAAGCTGACGTAGCTTCCCGTGAAACACTTCTGAGGCACAATTAATCCCAAAGGGGAGTCTCAAAAATTGGAACCGACCAAAGGGTGTGCTGAAGGTACAAAGATCGGCACTTTCATCATCTAGTTCCACTGTCCAAAACCCAGAATTGGCGTCCAAAACAGAAAAGAAACGTGCCCCGTGTAGGCGTGATGCCAGTTCAGATACTGTTGGGAGCTGAAAGTGTGCGCGTTGCACCGCACGGTTTAGTTCGCGCGGGTCTAAGCATATCCGGATACCGTTATTCTTTTTAGCGACCAGCACTAGCGGGTGAACCCACTGTGTCGGATGATTGACCTTCCTAATGACGCCTAACTGTTCCATTTTACTCAGTTCTTCCCTTAACCGGTCTCGAAGCCCGTGAGGAATTTTTCGAGACGCACAAATAACAGGTGGAACGGATCTATCAATAACAATGTGATACTTTCCCGGCAAACATCCTAATCCCTTGAATAAATCATCATAGTTCGATATTTCGACTGACCTTATACGTTTTACTAATCCTAATAGCTCGCATGATTTCTGTCCCAACACACTACTGCATTCCATGTCCGCTACTGCAAACTTTAGTTTATATACAACATTTTTGTATGACCAGGGTAAAATACAAATTCCCTTTAACGGTATGACATCGTGTGTGTAAGACAACAATGGTATCTTCTTTTTAATAATTAACGCTTCATTAAAGCCTAATTCACAGAATCTTCGAAAGGACATTATGTTATAATCGGCTCCCGTATCGAGCTTGAAATTTTCCGTACCGTTCATACATGACAGCTCTTGGACCCAGTTTTCTGATCCACTTTTTCTACCCCCGACCCCAATAGTCGAAATATAAAATGAGTCATCTTCCGAGTCACTGTAACAATCTGCTTCATCACATTCAACTTCGTACACTCGATCTACTCGACTGCGACCACTGTTATTATAAGAATAGTTTGACTTACAATTGCGAGCGAAATGTCCACGATTACCGCACTTGAAGCAGCTGACGCGTTGCGCTGGACACGTCTCGCCGCCAGCACACCGCGCGCCGCCACACGCCGCGCACAGAGCCTGGCGCGGCGGCTGCGCGCGGCCCGCTGCATTGCTGCCGCCCGCGCTGCGCCCGCGGCCGCGCCCCCCGGCGCCGGCAGCGTAGGCGTCGGCGGCCCCCGGCCCCGACGACGCATGCGGCGCGCGCTGCGCCCACGAACGCGCCCCTCGACCGCGCGACCTATAAGCGACACTGTCGACATGCGGGGTCCCTTCGACACCACTCGTGCTAGCCATTTGAAGCTCACTTTCCCGTGACGCCTCCACAGCCTGACACATTTTCACCGCCTTGTCCAGGTTGAGCTCCTCGCATCTCAGTAACCGGTCCCTGACCGTAGCCTGGCGAATGCCACATACGATCCGATCCTTGATCAGATCCTCCTCCAAAGTCTCAAACTCGCACTTTTTACTTAGAAGGCGAAGTGCCGTGACATACTGTTGAATCAATTCACCATCTTCTTGGTTGCGTGTAAAAAATTTGTATCGCATGAGTGTCACGTTGGACTTTGTCACGAAGAGATTATCAAATTTTTTCAACAACACATTTATGTCATCGCGTTCCTCTTCTTTCTCGAAAGTTAAAGTTTGATACACATCAAAACCATCTGGGCCAATTAGATTCACCAATAAACTAGCTTGCACACTTGAGGGCTCCGTGTGTACTCCTGAAGCCTTGACAAACAGGAGGAATTGTTGCTTCCATTTTTTCCAAGCATCGGCCCGGCCGACTGGCCCCCCGGCGTCGTCCATGTTTAATTCTGACGGCGGGCGAGCGTGCTCCATTGCTTATCGAAAATATACGCGTATATCACTTTGTTAATAATGCTCAGATATCAATCGACACTGGTTGAGTACTTTACTTGCAATTGTGAATAACTTTAGTCACTTTACACACTAAATTATCACAAAACCGCTGTCACCATGTCGTGATTAAAGGAAACGCTTCAAGTACTAGACAACAACTGATTTATTTACGAGTGAACCTACCCACATAAAACATGACTACCCACAACAACTATGAGAAAATAAAAGGCACCTCATATTTTATTAGTTTTGGCTAAGTACTAGAAGGAGGCCAAAAACACAGATTATTATTGGCTTTCATATATTTCTCCCGGGACTTTGCAGGACCATCACATTTCTTGCGTCAGTTCTAATACTTTCAGGAGTTAATTCTATACTTTCACTGTCACTTGAAGAACTGA
This sequence comes from Plemyria rubiginata, assembly GCA_963576535.1. Taxonomy (NCBI): domain Eukaryota; kingdom Metazoa; phylum Arthropoda; class Insecta; order Lepidoptera; family Geometridae; genus Plemyria; species Plemyria rubiginata. Next base: position 6,115,299 of record OY754917.1, on the reverse strand, counting down.
TTTTTCAAAACAAAACCATGAATTTCTAACAATCCGTGAAAATTTACGCGGGCTGTATTTCGCGCGTTTTTAAAATGATTTCTTTTTTTTTACTAAGCCAGCATGGCCGGTCTATGGGCCGTCGTACCAGCCAGTCTTTATTCAAACAATATTTGCGTTCGATTTCTTTGGCGCTGAACACTGAAGATGTTCCAAATTCAGAAAGTGCGCGGGAAAGTTAATCAGATAATTTATTTTAATATTAAGTTAAAGTGACAAATGATAAATGTGTTATTATAAGCATTAGGAGTATCTTTGTATTATAAATCTAATATAATATTTAATTATAATCTACTTGTACTGTATTGATTTTTCGATCCACAGTCTATTTATAAAGAACTAGCAGTTTCATCTAAATGGTGATGAAAAATAGTGGCGACGATAAAAAAGTAGCCCATGTCCCTCTCCAGCTAACATACTACAGCTATACAAAAATCACGTTTATACGATTCTGCGTTCAAAAAGTACAAAGAAAATAGCAATAAACCAACGACACAGCACAATTAAAATTTTAAGGGAGCTCCATAAAGCGACGTATTGAAGGCAGAATGACAGAGACAGTTTTTGTAGAGTCCAATACTGAACCTCCGTTTTTTAAATCGGTTAAATATGTATATGTATACAAAAAACACATCGCATTTTATTCTAATTTTACGTTCATTCCATCATTCATTCAATCGATTTCGCTCAACTAATCCCCACACTACGCCTTCTACCAAGGAATATAAATTCACCGACACCTCCTACCAAGACGATGGCGTCGTATTAAAACTGTCGTAACTGGTATTCCATTAAATATAAATTAAACGTAATTACAAAAACAATTGACGAAAATATTACTTACTTGTGATAGGAAATACCGTGTTCCCTAAAGTTTGATGTCTCTGATCTCCTTTTACACCGAAATACCGCACAATTCACCATTTTTACTGAGCACTACTTCGCGACACGAAACGACAACTAATGGCCGCGCGGTGATGAGTGAAGTAGTTTTATATAACGTGCATGGCCAAGTCGCGTCTTATGGCCGGCAGAGGGGTAGGGTAGACTGGGTACGTTTGTAACACAGGACGGTTGAAACAATTTAAATACTCGCGAAACTATTCACCGTACGGTGAGGGGTACAAGGGGAGGGACACGCGGCTTGCGTGTCCGGACATGATCGCCAGTGTTGCGGCGCACACTGAGCGCAGAATACGTTTGCAAAGGGGCCTATTGTGTTTTGTTAACCAAAAGTAAGTATTTTTGATCGATTTCTTTCTTAAATTGCATATTTAATATAGTGTTCTAAGTTTTGTCTGTTTTCATGCGTAATTGTTAGACTTTAGAGGTCAGTGTACAGTAATTTGTTTCTGTGTAGGTTATTTAGCCTTGTCACTGAGATCGTTTTATTGGCAGAAAGGTGGGGTGGGTACGATTGTTACAGTTTTTGTGGGTACGGTTGTAACATTAGGAAATATTTTTATTTTACATTGCAGATGCCTAGGAAACGCGTAAGAAAGACTTCAAGAGGTGAAAACGAGATATTTCGTTACAAGGATGCTTACGATGAAGTTAAAACTGGGAGTCAAACTGCAAAGTCATAACTGCAGTGAGTCTGATTAAAAACTGAATGGTAAAGAATTTTGTTAATTTGTATTGGTTTAAAATGTTATTGTTTTCTTAGTGATTTTTAATTTAGAAGTTGTTTTTGTTTTGGTTTTTGCTCATATTTTTGCTAGTATAAGATGGAAATAACTACGATGTTACCTTAAAATTGAAAATGTTAAAGACTGATTAAGAAGACTACCTCAAAATGTTCCTAAAATGGTGCCATATTAATCTTAAGTAATTTAAAAGTACCTTAAATTTGATTTATAAATAATAAAAGTGATTTAAATGCATACACTGTGTATTATTTGGGTATGTTACAATTGCCCCCCATCACTGTTACAACCGCCCCTGGTATGGGGGTCAGTTGTAACAGTAGGCCACATTTCCATTAATTGTAACTGTCAAGCAACAGTTACATCTAGACCTCTAATTGTTATGTCCATTTGAAGACAAATGTTTACCCTTTAATTTCAAACGTTTAATATGTTATTCGTACTATTAATGAAACCGGTACGAACAATCTACCCAAAATTGTTACAACCGTACCCAGTCTACCCTACGCCTTGCGTTAACATCTCCAGTTATAAATGCTCTAAGGTCGCGTGCGTGGAACTGGCACTAGTCACCTAGTTTTAAGACGTTTCAAGATGATCCTTGTGATTCTAGTGATTAGACATTCTTGAATTTGAATTTGCCAATGAAAATTTTAAGACGGCCGTGTTCATGAGGTAAAAAAGCCGTGTTGTGTGGATTTTGTGATTCTTTGGCCTGCCTGAAAGCCGTAGAACACGGCAATTGCCGTAGCATTGGCAGCACTGGGCGCAAGGAGCATAGATAAAACATAGTACGTAGTATTCGAACTCCTTGGTGCGGCGCGGCGTGTATTGTATCGCGCATGGCAGACCACGCATGTGGTGGCGGTGGCGGTAGCGGGGTGGGACAAGGAATTGTCTTATCTATATTCCTTGGGGTGGGACAAGCCAAGGAATTTGAATTCAAGTATTGGGACGGTTTTTCTGTCATCTATCGAAACAACATAGCATTTTCATTTTAATTGTTTTTCTAGTGTTATTTTGAGTTGTGTTGTGTAATTTTGGTGGTATTTTAACCAACATTACTTGTGGTCTTAGCACAAAGTGTAAGCATTTGAAATGAAAGTGTATTATGTGAAATCGTGATTTGACCGAAAATGTTTCAAATGTTTTGAAGAAACCGCCACCATTTTCTTCAAAACAATTGGCTGACTCGACTTTCGACTGACGTGACTAGAAACAACACAGAGCCTACAATCTCTATCACTTGACACTGGCAAGATTGTCTATAGACCGGAGCCATAGAAAAAAAAAAAAAAAAAAGTATTGGGACAAGCTGTCAGAGGGGCGTAGTTATTGTATAGGTGAGGGGTCTGCTGGCTGGCCATGGATGATTTGATCAAAGACCTTGTAGTTATAGGTACAAGGTCTTTGGATTTGGTTATTTCGTCCGACGGTCTGGCGAGTAAGGGACTGGCAGAAATGGGGGCCTATGGGAACCTCTGGCTCTCGTTCTTTGTGAAGGGCTCATCCGGGGAAGTAGGTACTTCAGTTCTACTATGCCTTCATCATAAGCCCAAAGACGTCCACTGTTGAACATAGGCCTCCCCTAACGTTTTCAGATATAGTACTAGTTCCGCCCCGCGGTTTCACCCGCGCAGATTTAAATCCTGGTATTCCCACGGGATAAAAAGTTGTCTATGTGCTATTCCAGACTATAATCTATCTCTCCAAGTTTCATCCAAATCCGTTCAGCCGTTTCGACGTATTGCAGGAAGCCAGGTTATTATTATGTTGCTAGGTAACTATTGATATAAATATAGTCTACCTACCTACACATCAAGGTGATATGAAGTATCAAGGATACATAGTATTCAAATTCCTTGGTAGGTATCAACCAAAAAGAACGCTGGAAAACAAGGGAGGGGATGTGTTTGCACGCATACCTATACAAAATACTCACGGCATCATACCCTGCCCCCTCCTTCCGGCGTTCTTTTTGCGTGACGCGCACTATGACTACCTACTGAAATAACTTCATTTTTTTTATGGTTTAATTTTCATCATCACACATTATTGTTAAAAGTTTCGGTTGATAGCATTGATGATTTTCGTTTCTTAGAACCTTGATTTTCACTTGTTTCACATTCATCATGTTTCCTATGTTTACTTTCACTTGCTTTACTTTTAATATTACTTTCAACTAAATCAGTGGGTGCTGGTGATTCCAATTCAAACATTGAGTATTTTCTGATTGGCATTGTTAGGCAGAAGTCTGGGTCATTTACTAAATCCATGTTTCCACTTTTCTTTAGATAACTTATTGTTGAATAAGCAGTGAAGTGAAAATCCTCCACAATAAAGTTGTTTGTTATCAAAAAAGCAATTACATCTTCTCCTAAGTTTCTTGAAAAATTTGGTTCTTTTCCTTTATGTCTTAAGGGAACCGGTCCTTTAAGAAACCATGCATCAATTAATTTTTGAGCTGTTAACTTGGTGTCTTGCTTCTCTGCATTTTCAATTATGGATCTTAGTGTTTTACAATGAGGTTCTAGATTAATTTCTTTGAAATTATTATTTGGATAGCAGCACACATCACACATCTTATTACAGTCTGTCTTGCCCCAGTTTTCATCAAAGTGTTCAGCTATCAATTGCCTCCTGCAGTAAGTTCCATTAAGGCAGTATTTGACCATGCCATATAAATGGTCCAGACTTCCTACAGAAGAAAACACCATCGTGCTAACTTTAAAAATATCTTGCATTCTGTACATGGTGATACACTCAGCTCTGAGACCATCTCTTCCTGCTCTTCCACTTTCTTGATAATAATTTTCCATAGACTTACTGATTGTGTAGTGAATAACAAATCTGACATCAGCTTTATCAATTCCCATTCCGAAAGCCACTGTAGCTACAATAGCTTGATAGTGCTTATCATGCCACTTTAAGTGAATATTTGATCTTGCTTCAGGTTCTAGGTTAGCATGATAGCACCCCACTTTTAGACCTCGTTTGCGTAACCCTTGTGTAATATCTTCAGTGTCTTTTATGCTGTTTGTGTAAATTATTCCAGTCTCATCTTTATATCTATATTTTAGCAATCTCTCTAGTATTGAGATACATTCATCTTGTGAAGTTGGTTTCTCCATTATTTTGTAATACAAGTTAGGTCTGTTGAAAGTAGACTTAATTACCAAGCATCCAGGAATATTTAGTATTTTTTGCACATCACTTAAGACATGAGCGGTTGCTGTGGCTGTCAGCCCTAGAATAGGTACATTTGGAAACATGTTAGACAAAATTCCAAGGTATTTATAATCAGGTCTAAAGTCATGGCCCCACTGAGAACAGCAATGTACTTCATCAATAGCAATTCTTTGTAGTCTGCCATCTGCATAACATTTTTGTAAATTAGACATAAATCTTTTACTTTTGGCAAATCTTTCTGGTGTTACATACAGCAATTTAACATCTGTGTTTTTGTCTTTCAGCACATTTAAAGCTGCTGATGTTTCGTCCTTAGTGCTTGAGCTGCTTATGTACTTTGCTGAAACACTCTTTTGAGTTAGAGACCTTACCTGGTCTTCCATAAGTGATATCAATGGAGAAACCACAATTGTGAGTCCTGGCTTAACTAGAGCTGGTAATTGATAGCACAGACTTTTTCCAGCACCAGTGGGCATAACCACAATAGTATGTTGGTTAGAAAGTGTTGAATTTATTGCACTCAATTGCTTTGGTCTAAAAACTTTGATTTTGAATATAGATTCTCGAACATTTTCAACTTTTTCAGACCACTTATAGTTAGTGCCAGTCCAATCAATGCTTGCTACAGAGTCTGATTTCAACTTATTTATTGAGTCCTTCAGTGAAGTTTTTTTTTCTTGCAGTATTCGTTGATGGTTTTTCAGTTTTGATATCTCGACTTCCACCTTTTGCAGATCTTTGTCCACGATCTTTAATTCTTGCTCAAGTTCTTCAGGAGTAGGCATTTTTTATGATGCATGCGTTTTACTTATTGATCTTGAACGTCGCCAAAAAAATTAATACCTACGTACCTACTATGTGCTTAAAATGTCGCCGATGCCGATGATGGATGCTCAAGAGTATTCTGTCTGCTCCTGCTACCCATCCGTAGTTTGTCTGCTCCTGCTACCCGTCCGTAGTTTTACATTCTCTTTGTTGCTACCAAACCAAGAGTTAACGCTGTAGGTACCCCAAGAGTGTATAACGCTACCTGTACCTACGTTAGCTAGGCTGAAAATTCTTACGTAATTATTGTATACTCTTGGCTGAAAATTAAGAATAAACATTCCTTTATGTACTACCTACTTGTAGACTAGACGACCGACCGACCGACGTGTAGGTAGGTATCCAACCAAATTCCTTGGTCGCGTCGTCGCACGCACACTGTGAGATTTAGCCTTAGTTGCGGACCAAAATACATTAAAGCTCGTCACAGACGGCGAAGATAGTAAAATTGATTATTTATTAATTAATTATTGCTTACAAACAATAGATCACCAATGCTCTCGAATAAGTTAAATTTAAGATGTGAGTAAAGCAAGACGTGCGTTATAAAATGTTATAGAAAAAAAATACGAAATCAGACAAAAATGTTAATTGTCACCTACCTAAGGTAACCTGATTATTTTTTTGGATTTATTGGTGCTTCTAGTGGTGTTATATCATTTATAAAACATTTTAGGAAAAAACGTTAACTGGAAAGGAGCTAATCCGTTTCTATGGTTTTTATGGACATTTCTCAATTTTTTAATTTTCTCTAAAACTGATAGCTAAAGACACAAGAGTTTTATTCTAACTTTTGTTTGAATATTATCTTTGAAACCCATTAAAACGAGGACGTCCGCAACTAAGGTCCTCCACTCATGGATCTACTCAAAAATAATTAGTTACAAACTTAAATTACTAACGAGTTGCTTGAGCGTCACCGCACAAACATTCTCATTGAGGTTCGCACAAGACGCTACTAGTCACCAACCAGTCAGTAACCCGTTGGTAATAAATCACAGAGGAACCGTCGTGTCGGTCGCCGCGCTACTGGTTACCAGATTTTCTAATATTTCCCCTTGTTAACCGTGTGCTTTTGTGAACAGAAATAACAGAAGTGACTGAAAACTTTCAACTTCAGTAGCGTCGGGTGAGAGGTTTCTAATTGGTTTGTAATTGTAATTACTGATTAGTTCCGTCATTTTTGAGTAGCTCCATGAGCGGAGGGCCCACAAAATCTCACGCAGTGCGTGCGTCGGTCGAGTCCGGATATTGTACGAAAGAAACGACATGATCACAGTCATCATCACATATTATTGACATCAATCTCGTACACTTCGCTCGAACCCTAAGCTCGAACCTTATCAATTTTTTGTAAGAGCTTTTTTTATTGCAAGGGTAATAAAAAGGTCCCATAGTCCATATGGCTGCGAATTAGAGCAATAAACATAAATTTTTGCGTAAAGGGGTGAGATAACTCAAGACATTTAAAATTTGTTCACATTTCTGAGCAATGTAATCAAAATGTTTCGTACCTAACTGTTAATCTTTGATCTAGACAAAAGGTACCTACGGAACTAGGTACCTACTTACGTACTTCCCTACTTCATAATACGGGTACTGGGTAGGTACCTACCACGCGGGTATTCAAATTCCTTGACGCGGGTGAATACACAGACGACAACCTAAAAATAAAGCCTTGTTGACAATATAAGACTGAACAAGAACAGTTGCAGTGTAGCATTCGTCACGTAGGTAATACTTACCTACTAATCGTTTTGGTGATCACAGTGTTGGTGAGTTATCGATTTCATGTAGCGGGTGGTTGGCGCATTGAAAGGTTGGTAGTTTGGTACCAACCAAGGAATATAGTAGGTATTCAAATTCCTTGGTACCAACAAACATACACGACACCTAGTAGTGACGCAGCGGGCCAGAGCCCGCCTGCGACGCAGGGGATGCGGGTTCGATTCCCGCCTCGGAACATATTAGTGTACGATCTGCAGAAATTGGTTGCGTTGCCGCGTTGGTCTGGGTGTTTTCTATGTCTTAGAGTGGCGACTGGCGCGAGCGGTTCGACGAACCGCGCAGCTCGCGCCAGCGCATCGTTGGCGCCATTGCGCCAAATTTCGAAGCCTGGCTGGGAAGGGAGCATGGGCACGTCACCTATCGCCTTACACAGGTACTTACCGGGCATGGATGCTTCGGTGAGTACCTGAGTAGGATCGGACGCGAACCGACACCACAATGCCACCATTGTGGATGGGATCGGGATTCCGCGCAGCACACGCTAGAGCAGTGCTCAGAGTGGAGCGTTGAGCGCGGAATTCTGATAAACAAGATCGGGCAGGACCTCTCTACCAAGCGTAGTGGAAGCTATGCTGGCAGACGAGACGGCTTGGAAGGCCGTGGCCTCTTTCTGTGAGACCGTTTTGGTTCGGAAAGAGGCCGCCGAGCGAGATCGGGAGAGGGCCGATCCCGCACGGAGGAGGCGACGGCGGGGTGCTGGCAACGGCCACCCCGCGCTGCCTGCCCCATGAGGGGCGAGTGTGGTACCCCCTGCCAAACAGGGGGCCTTTCGGGTCTGTGGGCGGTCGGAGCGAGGGCTCCGGCTGGTCAGCAGCGGACCCCGGGAGGGCGGCTGGCACATCGTGGCATGTGCAGCCGTAGCACCACGAGTGCTGGGGGTGGCAATGGATGTCGTTCCCGGGACGTGCTTTTTAGCGTTATGCGAGAGGGGCACCGAAATTTTCTTTTTAGAGTCGTCGGAGCCCCTTGACATGCATTGAGGCTGGCCACCGGGGTGGTTTTAGTGAGTCGACGAGTCCGTCAACCTCACACTACCCTATCGCATCCCTCGGTGCGGTAGGGTGTCTGTTTGCAGATTTCCTCCCCGTCAACAAAAAAAAAGGGTGTTTTCTATGTGTAATAAAAATTATCTATCTACTAGCGGCCCGCCCCGGCTTCGCACGGGTATTTTAACAATAATTTCAAAATTATAATACACACACGTTAGCGCGATTAGCGCGTGCTAATCTTTCCTGTGGCGACATCTACATTTACATTTTTCAGAAACTAAAATATGTATTACCTACATCTAAATACGGTATAATTCAAAACATCTGCCAACATTTATTATCAGTACCTACTTACTGAACAATATTGGTTTAGTTCTGAAAGAACTTTTATTTAGTTCTAAAAAGAACTTTTATTCAGTTCTAAAAAGAACTTTATTTGTTGAGTTTAATTACCTACTAATCGAATTCAAAATATTTTAGAGCCTGATTTATTCGATTCCGCACACGACCGTTGCGTAGGGGAGCCGACTTCATTTCTTGATATTGACTCCCCACCCACCCGTACGGCCCCTACCCTAAGGTGCTGCCTAGCTCGCCAAGCAGGGTGAGCGGCTACCACGCGACTTTTTTCTAATACTTACATTTTTAAACTTGTGATATCTTTCGAATGGAATGTCCGAATTGAATAATTTAAAAAGTTTTATAAAGGTATTAAAGCAGTTTTGAATATGAAGTAATTTATTTTGATAAGAATTAATACCAAGATACAAATAAAGAGCCTCTTATAGCGGCGGCATTTCAATTAAAATTTTAAAATAAAAAACACTTATTGTGGCATAACTATAATAGTTAGACATATGCTGTCGCGACACTTTTTGTAAATAAGGATGTGTTCTGCAAAGTTGTAGAACATTATTTTATTCTATCATCAATCGTTTTCGCAGTGCACGCGATGTAAAGAATATTTTACGGTTTTTTTACACCTTGGGTTACATTATTTGAATTTTTGTAATGATCCCAATTTTTTTTGAAAATGTAATATAGCCTATGTTCACCGAGATAGTGTAGCTTCCCAACGGTGAAAGAATTTTTCAAATCGGTCAAGTAGTTTGAAAGCCTATTCAATGCAAACAAACAAACAAACAAACAATCAAATCTTATTTAGATGTAAGTATACGGTGTCCCAGAACTCAACGTCAAGCCGAAACGGGGCGACAGGATTGATTGTAAACATCATGAGAAAAATCAGAAAAAAATATCTATCCCATGCAGTTTGAAAATTACGGGCATTTAAAAACCTAAGAATTTGGTCAATCTGTAACCATTTTCCGGTTAATTTTGTATTAATATAATCAGTTATCTAATAACTATGGCACAAGCTTTCAGTAGCTTACTTTGGGGCTAGATGGTGCTGTGGGGATTCTCCAGCATTATTTATTAATTTATACAAGGCCAATTTTTCAAGTTAAGACTAGGCTGGCAAAGGCTTGCTCAATCATGATGATGTCATGTTAAAGAAATCGGGCATTGTATCTACAAGGTACCTACATAAAATTACATTGAAATGGTATCCTACTAACACTAAAATCCTACTAGTATTTTACCTATATGCGAAAGTTTGTAAGTATGGATGGATGGATGGATGTTAGTTACTCTATAACTCCAGAACGGCTGAACGGATCTTGGTGAAAATTGGCACAGATATATTATAGTTTGGAATAACACATAGGCTACTTTTTATCCCGTGGGATTACCGGGATTCAAAACTACGCGGGTGAAACCGCAGGGCGCTACTAGTTTAAACATAAGACAAAGCATTTGATTCTCGTTCCAATTTATTAAAATGCATAAAAAAATGTACCTACCGTCAATTATAAAAGCATTCTACAACATTGGTAAAAAAAACAATAAAACATAGGTACTACATAATATCTTACACCAACTACCTAGATAATGCTAATTTATTTTGTGTCATTTTATTTTTTTTTGTCAAGAATTTCATTATGATAAAAAGTAAATTTATTCTACACAAAAATACCACAAATTCCTTAAGGCTCCGGTGACAGCGACTCGCAATTTCAAGATGCGATTGGCTATTATTTCATTTTATTTCATTTCGGGGAGGTTGTTTGAAAGAATAACTCTAAAGAAACACGCATAAATACTGTACGAACACAAATAATACAATAATATAAGGGAAACATGCCCGAATCAGAAATCATTTTGGTATTAGTATGTTTGGTCTTACGTTTACGTAATACCAAAATGATTTCTGATTCGGGCATGTTTCCCTTATATTATTGTATTATTTGTGTTCGAACAGTATTTATGCGTGTTTCTTTAGAGTTATTCTTTCAAAAAACATTCCCGAAATGAAATAAAATGAAATACTAGCCAATCGCACCTCGAAATTGCGAGCCGCTGTCACCGGACCCTTAATAAGTATAAATAATTGCGCCAAAAACTCTACATCCCTAATATCTAAAACATTCATTCTCATACTAGACAAGACTAAAAACGTCATAATATGATTTATTGTAGGTACTACATACCTACCTATTGTTTTCCTACTCTGAATCATAATAATATTATTAACAATGATGACTGTCCAAGTAGGTAATCTTATTTTCAGTGTCAAATTATACATAGGTATGAAATAGGTAATCTCCTATTTTATTTTAAACTGATATTATTGGGGTCTAACCAAATTTGTCTCAATCTTGACAGTGTCATCTTTTTTATGTAAATTCAATTGCACCATTGAGAACACTTCAATCACCTGCATAATCTCTGGCAAATTGCCTTCCGGGTGCCATTTTATTTCCATCTTAGACATCTTAACACTGCCACATTCATGTTTGATACAGTTGAATTCTCCTGGGAAATCCTGAAAATAAGGATATACATACTCTATAAGGGTGCGGTTTAATTGTGCGAGCGAGATAGCGGCGCACGTGAAGTTCTCTAATAATCATGTTACTATGGTACAAAGTTGTGAACTTAAATGTATGTCGCATTACCATGGGCTTGCAACCTGTTATGACGTAGGTACATTGAAATATAGACTGTTTCTATTTTATCATGGGGTGTACCTAGGTAGGGCTAATTACTTCGGCAAAATGGTAGGTATAATAACACAGTACCTATGTGGTAAAATCACGATACCTATTATACACAAACTTGAAAGGTAAATAGTAGATAGATAACTACTAGATAATAAACTTACACTGTTGAAAAATATCCGTCGATTCAAAGCCATAGCCACAACTATAACATCAATGAACTTTTCTCTGATTTCAACCACAACACCTTCAATCTGAACTGGCGAGTTCATTTCAATATACTTTAGCATGTATAGGTCTGACGACATTTCACCAGCTCTTTTAGCGTTGAACTTTTGCTTGTTGCATTGCGCAGCGATCGCGCGGACTTTGTCAACTTCCCATCTTGGAACCTCCCGGAACTTGAGACTGGCTGCCAATAACCTAAAAAAAATGCGTTAGCTAGTTAGTATCGTAACAATGAATTTAAATTCGGACGCAGTGGTACACTGTGCAATGGCAACCATTCGATATTATACCTATGCTTTGAACATTGCTAAATACTTTGACGGCCTCAGTGGCACAGCGGGCGAGAGTCTGCCTGCGACGCAAGAGGTTGGGGGTTCGATTCCCGCCTCGGAACAAATTTGTCAAATAAAAACAAAATCTATCTATTTAAGTAAATAATGTATTAAATATCACATACCTATCTGGTAAGATACGTGATATTTAATACTATCTACTATTTTGATTATAGCTTTGAGTAGTTTACTTTGGGGCTAGATGGTGCTGTGTGGATTGTCCAGCATTATTTATTTATTTATTTTGCACATTACTTTTTTGAGGCATATTCATACCTGTGAACCATGATGTCAGCATATCGTCGTATAGGGCTGGTGAAATGTGTGTAAATTGGAACATTAAGTGCATAATGTAGAAAATCGTCGTCTTCACAGCTGTCAGCACAAAAATATTTGGCTCTTGTCATTGGTTTTGCACATAATACATTCAGAACCATAGCTCTGCCTTGGTTGCATGTTGCAGTGTCAGTGTAAGGCAACAAGGAATGGTGTAGGGCGCCGGCCGATGAGATATCTAATTCAATACCCATGGGAGCCAGTGCCTTTGCCAGCTGCTTTAACATATGACCACTTGGAGCTGGGTGACATCTCAAAAATGCTAATTGAGGGTGGTCTTCATAAATTCGTCGAGCTACAGTCATATTTGCTAGTAACATGAACTCTTCAATCATTTGATGGCTCTCTTTGATTTTATAGAAAGAATATGAGTCTGGCAATCCATTTACAGGACTCAAACTAAAAGCAACTTTTGGTTGATCAATTCTTAGTGCTCCATTTTCAAACCTTTTACGTCTGAAAATTGCTGATAATCCTCCTATTGTTTCAATCGATTTACATACATCTTTATATTGGAAATGGTTATAGGTTTCAGGAAAGGAACTTTCTGTGTTTTCTTTCATCTCCAAAATATCTTGAGCATGCTCATATGCTAATTGGCAGCATGAGTTTATGACTGTCTTAGCAAATCTGTGACTTAATACTATTCCATCTTTAGTGATTTCCCAAAATACAGAGAAGGCAAGTTTATCTACTCCTGGGAAAAGAGAACAAAGCATGCATAGCTCATCTGGAAGCATGTGGTATGCTCTTTCCACTAAATAAATAGTTGTGGCTTTCTGTGCTACTTTTTCATCTAATATCGTGTTTTCGTTCAAGTAATGGGCAACATCAGAAATATGAACACCAATTTCATAGTTGCCATTGCTCAAGTATTTGCAAGAAACAGCATCATCAATATCACGGCAATTGGATGGATCTATACTAAATACACACTGATCACGACAGTCTTCTCTTATTTTGATTTCTTCTTCTGGGATAGTGTAGTCCAGACGGGGAAAGAGATCTCTTACTTCAGGTCCATAAGGTGTGATATCTAAATCATTTTCAGCAAGTATTGCCAGAGTTTCTGCTTTCATATTTCCAGATTGACCAATGTTTTTCAGAATTTTACCCACAGCAAATCTTGTATCAGTCCATGATGTTATTTGAGTCAAAAATAATGTGTTCTCATATTTTTTGTAATCCTGATAGAAATTATCAGGCCAGCAAGTGAAAGGTATATTGAGTCTAGGTATTCTATGGTCCCTTGGAACAAACAGAGCTCTTTGTCTATTTTTGTCTGGCATCAGCTTGAGATTTCCTATGCTTGTTCTCTTGTGCACTTTTTCCTTGATATAGACTACTTTTCCTCTTTTCTGATCTTTTTTTTCAATTTTTTCTTCATCTTTTTCATTGCACTGTTCAGTTATCTGTTCCTTTTTATCCTCTTGCTGGTTGGTTGCTTCCTCCTTTTGTATAGTTTTATCTTCTTTGCTATTAGCTTCAACAAGCATCACTACCACAACATCTCCTTCTAATGCACGGTTTCTGTTCTTGAGTCCATCTATAAAGACATCCTGTTCATCTCGATCCAATGTGGATATGTATGCATGTTGAAACTGTTTAGGATTGATTCTCAAAACACCTTCTATTAAAGTATTATTTTTTAAACCAGCCTCAACTTCTTCAAGAGGCATGTATGCATCAAATCTTTTTTCATCACTTGTCTCTTTTTTGTTATTGCTATTTTTTGTTTTGCGGTTTGGAGAACTTTGAGAGTCAGGGGCCTTTCTCACCTCCTTGACCGGGGTGTTGATATTACTTTGCATGTTAGCATTATAATTGCTTTGCACATATGAATGATTCAACAGAGGGTGTTGCATCATATTATGAAAAAATCCAGTATTGGGTGAGTTTGGTATACTACCTGAAGATGGCCTCTGATACATGAGCAGAGGGGTAGTTGGAGCACTAGCTGGGTGTGGTCTATTTTGCACTGTATGAATAGCAGCAGACTGCATTGAATGTTGCCGACCAACTGAGTGCCTCATGTGTGGCACAGCAGCAGACTGAATGGTCTGCTGCATGCCAGGAGACTGCACAGTCTGTTGTATTACACCAGTTTGCATGGTATGTGTCCTTGCACCAGACTGAACAGTTTGTTGCATACTCACAGCCTGCATGGTTTGTTGCATATTTATCATGTTATGTACATTTGGCAGATATTGAAACTGTGGATGATATGTGAGGTTTTCTAAATATCTGGAATTGGCGTGAGCATATAAGGGACCTGCATAGTTTTGAAAATAATCTTGCATGTTTACTCCATTTTGTGCTATGTTGTTTATTTTAGTAGGAAATTGAGCTTGATTTGGATCAGGAACTGAATTTACTGGTGGCATTTTCAATTGCTTACGTTTTCTGCGCGATTTCTTGCCTTTGGGTATTGATGTACTTTCAGTGAGCTCGCATGTTTTTGCTTCACCACCTTCTTTGTCTGTTTTCATAGCAGTCATTAACTTTTTGCTTAGAAACTCGTCTACTTGTTCCATGTTCGATCCAGAGGCTTGTGTTTGCAATTCAACAAAAACTTCATTTTCCTCTCTACGTGGAAGCTTTATTTGGCTTTGTACTTGCTGGTCATTCTGCGATATAGTCGCTGCTGCTGGTAAAATGTGTGACGACGTGGATATTTCACTTGAATCCAACACACTTTTAATTACATCACCTGTAGGCGACATTTCTTTGTCATTAATCATAATCATAGGAATACATGTGGAATCATAGGAGTATACACTGTAGGATTAACATTTGTTTCAAAATCACAAGTAATTTTTAGAAAGTTCAATGATCCGTCCAAAATAGTTACCCAAAGAACAAAACCAACAAACAACCAAACAACTTGCACAATGCAACAACCAATTAACCGTGGCCCCGTGGGTAGAATGAGTGAGACGCATGCATATGCAGCACGTCACACCGTTGTGTGTGCTTCATTATCAGCTCTAGTAGAGCTGCTCTACCCCATTCGCAGCAGCTCAAAAACCCACTCTCACTCGTTTTATTAGGATATGCCCTTAGAGCATTTATAACTGGAGATGTTAACGCAAGGCGTACCCCTCTGCCGGCCATAAGACGCGACTTGGCCATGCACGTTATATAAAACTACTTCACTCATCACCGCGCGGCCATTAGTTGTCGTTTCGTGTCGCGAAGTAGTGCTCAGTAAAAATGGTGAATTGTGCGGTATTTCAGTGTAAAAGGAGATCAGAGACATCAAACTTTAGGGAACACGGTATTTCCTATCACAAGTAAGTGATATTTTAGTCAATTGTTTTTGTAATTACGTTTAATTTATATTTAATGGAATACCAGTTACGACAGTTTTAATACGACGCCAACGTCTTGGTAGGAGGTGTCGGTGAATTTATATTCCTTGGTAGAAGGCGTAGTGTGGGGACTAGTTGAGCGAAATCGATTGAATAAATGATGGAATGAACGTAAAATTAGAATAAAATGCGATGTGTTTTAGTACCCATATTTAACCGATTTAAAAAAAGGATGTTCAGTATTGGACTCTACAAAAACTGTCTCTGTCATTCTGCCTTCAATACGTCGC
Organism: Plemyria rubiginata; assembly: GCA_963576535.1. Classification (NCBI taxonomy): domain Eukaryota; kingdom Metazoa; phylum Arthropoda; class Insecta; order Lepidoptera; family Geometridae; genus Plemyria; species Plemyria rubiginata. The sequence continues at coordinate 6,099,264 of OY754917.1, read as the reverse complement.
TTCATGGAGCTCCCTTAAAATTTTAGTTGTGCTGTGTCGTTGGTTTATTGCTATTTTCTTTGTACTTTTTGAACGCAGAATCGTATAAACGTGATTTTTGTATAGCTGTAGTATGTTAGCTGGAGAGGGACATGGGCTATGAGCATTTGTTAACAGCTGCTATTCTTCTACTGCTCTTCATTTTTTTCACCCCGTCATACCAATCATCATCATCAGCCTATGTAAGTCCACTGCTGGACACATCATACCAATAAAGAAACAAAATATTTATCTAAAAATGCATTCATGAAAGACTACTTACTTGAAAGATTACTTACTACTTGCGAAAATAGAATATAGCTTAAAGTTACTCAACAACAGTGTAGCTTTCTATTTGTAAAATAATTTTTAAAATCGTTTCAGTAGTTTCAGAGATTACGCTCTACAAACTCTTAATAAAATATTTTTTACAAAAAAAAACCGACTCCAAAACTGCTATCCAATTTGTTATGAAAAATACACAAAAAAGTTAAAAATAATTGCATTATGGATTTATATTTCAATCTACTTACAAATAGGTATCCATTTTTTCAACAAATCTTATAATTTTATTATTATGACATTATACAATTACTGATATTTTTGGAGTCGGTGCCAGCACTCTATGACTTTGACTTTGACTTTGACACGTTTGTTAATCTTGGCTAAAAAAAGGAAAAGTTTATGATTTTGAACCACCCTGTTTCATTCATATGAAATCATTCATTTTGTCGGTCTTTTTACAACCCATCACTACTTTTTTGTGTTAGTGTGTAACTAAACAAAAGTGTAACAACAGTCATTCTTTAATTGTGTTGTTGTTTTTGTGTTGGTGTACAGCTTTTACTTGCGTGTGCGTTTATAGGGACGCTTAATTTTTCTGCATTAGTATGCGTGATTATGTAAATGTGTTCTGTACCGTACTACCCCGCCTCCTGCGAAAACCGGCAGAAAGATTTTAGTACTAAAAGTAGCGCTTGGCATCTCCCGTTATAAATGCTCTAAGGATATGCCAGTGTAATATACATTTTAACCTTATACAAATAGGGTCTATTTCAGAAAAAATCCATTCGCATCATTTTTTTTGCTAAATGAATTTGAACTCTTATGACTAAGAAATAGTGTCTAATTTGCAATGCAGTAATTTTTCCACTCAAGAACTGTTGAGCTGTACCAGCTCAAAACACAAAATGATGAACACAACTCAAACGGTTCAGAGAGTGGTTTCATTGTAAAACAGAACCTTGAACCGTTTGAGTTACTTATACGTTTTGTGTAATTGAGTGGTTTAATACGCATACGGATGATTTGTCGGTTGGATCATTTGAAGTAATATCTGCGCTAGATGGAGTAGGAATGAATTGTAAGTAATACGGTTCATTTTAGAAAAACATGTTTTGTTGTTGGGTAAGTACGGCGGTAAATAGTTTGCATCAAGATTTCCTATTGCATCAGTTGGTGAATAAAATTTAAGTTGAGGGTTTCTTAGGCTGCCGGTGGCTTCACTCACGCGCTAGGTAGCAATGATTTGCTATAATTATTTTTGAAGGATTTTTCCCGTTTAGGAACGCTACACAATAGTAAAATGTGATACCTATTTAATAAAAATGTAGCAACACGTCAAGTAAAAATAAAGATTAGTTAATCCATGTCAGTCAAACTAGGTATATTTATACACAGAAAATAGGTATATTTATGTCTAAATTTATTTTGTAGTTATCATTCTACTCTAACTTCGGAAACTCCCACGAAAGTCTTTTTAAAAAGTTAGTAAGTTTGCATGCTAGGTAACCTATCTAACATAATTTGTTAGAATAAAATAAATTTAGTTAAGTACATACTTAGTATTTAGTATTTATAATTACTTAGTAGTATCTACTCTACCTATATACAAAAGACATGTACCTACAACTTATTATGGAATAAACTGGCTTTTTTAATTCATTTATTGACCGAGCGAGCGAAGCGAGCGAAGCATCACAGTTTCCACATTGGCCAAAAATGCGTTTGTCCGGATGTCTGTCTGTTCTCCTCTACAGGTCGCATTTTTCAACCGATCTGGACGAAACTTGGTACACAGGTTATATGACTTATTAGAATTTTTTTGTCGTCGGGGATTTTTGATTAGAGGGGTACTTCCCCCAAAAAAAAGGGCAAAAAGGGGCTATTTGATATACTGGATATCTCCACCAAATGAGATCCGATTTCGATTATTCTTTTATTATTTGAAAGGTAGTAACTATAAGTTGGTCTCATAAAAGTTTGGCGAAGATCTGATAAGGATCTTCAGCATGATGAACAGGATAGCTCATCAAACAATCGATGGTTTTCAATCAAATTTGAGAGAAACACAAAGGACCTCATTCTACACAAGATGATAAAATATAAATTAACTTGAACAAAGCAATATGTAGTACTAATCCGCTGAACTTATCTCCTAAAGCTGGAATAAACTTAATTAGAATTCGACACGTGTTTCACCTCTCTACGAAGCATCTTCCGGAAAATGACCCGCTGTGCACCGAACGTGTTACCTCGTCGAGCGCTGAGCTGAAAGTGAGCCAATACTCGCCCGCCCCACTGTAGATGATCCAAGATGATGCAAAAAAAATCAAAAAGATCAAAAAAATCACAAAACGGAAAATGCACTTGCACATTACATTCCTCAAATAGCTCACTTTTAGTATGCTCGCGAATCGCGAGGTCTACAGCTCCCAAAGCCACTAGTTTATAATTATTCTCTATCTATTACAAGATTTAGTCACAAAATAAATATAATAAATAAATAAATTTTGGTGGACTCTCCACACAGCACTATCAGGCCCCAAACTAAGCTTTATGCTTGTGGTAATATGGGAACCAGATAGCTGATATACTACTTATATACATTTTTTTTGTAAATACATACTTATAATATTATATAACACCCAGACAGAGAACAAACATCTATGTTCAACACACAAATGTTTGTTCACGGTGGGAATCAAACCCACGACCTACGGCGCAGAAGGCAGAGCTACTACCAACTGAGCTACGTAGGCAGTCCTACTAAAATATGAACATCTTTCGCATTTATAACTAAGTAAATGAGCTAGGATAGGATAGTTGTTTGAATCTAGTATAAATGACCATACGTACTGAAAATATGACACATACAGATGGCCCACCTGATGTTGAGTGGTTCAAAATAAAATTCTTTACAAAGACTGGTAAGGTTAGGGTGACTTTCAATTACCCCTCAAAGGATGGATAATGAGGTCAAAGGTTAATTGTAGCCAAAGTCATATCTTCGTGCTTGTTTGAAGTCCTTAAAGTTTCCCTGCAATTTTGAGCTGTCTGAGCCGCGGTTCAGCTCCAGCTCGAGACTATAAATGAGCTGATGCACTGCAGATCATGATTTTTGAGTGAGTTACCCATGGTTAACCAATTACCAACAAGATGACGTCAGAGAGTATATTACAAACTAGATAGAGTCAAAGACTTTGTACTTATAAGTACAAAGTCTTCTTTGGATAGAGTAGACAGACAGGAGTCCGATATATCAAAACGCAACTTAAATCGGATATGGGTTAGATATTATATAAAATCGATATGTTTATCAACTTAACCGATTTCATGATATCTAGCCAAAATCGTTACTAAAAACACAATCAAAACGAAAACTAAACAAACCAAACGATCGCATCGATAAAAACATACATCAATGGAGATTCGCTACCTCCTATAAGTATGAATGGTTTAAAAGAGAAGAAGCGCATAATATGATGTAGCCTAGCTAAGCTTGGTAAAACATGAAGGGAAATCGCCATAGTTACATTGATGAACTATACAACTGTATAGGTACCTAAGTCTGCGTTTGTCGTCTCGTTGGTTTTGCTAAGCTAAAAACCATGTTACGTTTGTAAACCAAACGACTGAAATCAATATCTGAAAACCGTTGTTTATCAATATGCAAACCGTATATATCGGCTACATGACCGTTTGCGGGAAAAACCGAAAACGCCTATGTCTTTTACAAAGAGTATAATGTGTATGAGTCATAGAATTTGAATACAATACAAGTATGAGTAGGTAGGTATTAAAGATAATTTATTCTACTACAAATTTTCAATTCAATTCAATTTATTAATATTAGTACAACATTACAGACCACGTCCAATGCGTTATACTAGTTAAAATAAAACTATTTACTACTACACTTCACTCACACAAAGAAGAGTCTATACAATGCTGTTATTGTTAGAAAGTTCCGTTGGTCTGGGTGTTTATGTATAATAAAAAATATCTATCTATGTAGGTATATAATGTATTAAATATATCAGTCTTAGAGCAGTTCTAAATGCTCTAAGATATCAGTCATCAAGTACCCATAACATAAGCTTTGAGTTTACTTTGGGGCTAGATGATGCTGTGTGGATTGTCTAAAAATAAATAAAAAAATAAATAAAAAAATAAATTCCCTTGGATTTAGACAAGGAATATTTATTCAAATTCCTTGGATAGTTAAGCCTATGGCTAAGGTCGTACCACGATTTTTTTCAGCTAGCGATTAATCGCTACAACCGCGAAACAGCTTGATGCGCACACATCACGATTAAAAATCGTGAAACATTTTCTTCAAAACAAATGACTGAATCGACTTTGGACTGTGACGTGAATAAAGAAACTTATCTCCAAAGAGAATTATAATCTCTGGATTGTCTATGCCTCGCGGTTTTAAAATCAGTCGCGGGAAAAAACCGCAGGTGCGGCCGCTTGTATCAGTTTTCTAGGGGCACCAATTCACGCGATTAAAAATCGCAGCGATTTAATCGTGGTGCTGCCTTAGCCCATGCTAACCAAGGAATTTGAATACAAGTCTACATTCCTTGATGCTTACGCAAGAGGAATTTGATAGTACCAAGGAATATAAGTATTCAAATTCCTTGGTGCTAACAAAACGAACCTAGAACCAAAAACTTTGTACTTATAACTAGACTGGCACCAAAAAAATTTGTTTAGCTTAAATGAGATTTATTGTCGCAAGTGTAGGGTAGCATTTCCATAAAAGCGGTAGCGAGCGAAAAACGGTCCTGGTGAGAGGGCTCCGCTGCTGGGAGTGTGTCCTTGTCTGACGTCTTGCCAGCTCAACTAACCATTGGGTTTGGTAGAAATGGTACAATAAAGTACATACGTTTTGCTTTTTTATGAATTACTAAAACGAACGTTTATAATTTTTGAAACTTTAGTAAATATTTCTAGTTCATAAAGTAGGTATAATTAATCATCAATTCGTTGTATTTCATAAATAATCCTTCAACACTGAGTATGAAAGAGTAGTAATTAAATGTTTGGGCCTGGTAATACTAAATGCAGATGGCGGTTTGCTCATTATGGTTGTTTGGATTATTCTCGTGCTTCGATTTGTGATAGTGTAAATTTTCATAAAACCTGTTAATTTTAATGAAAAATGGTGAATTCTTGTGTGACAGGGTGCAAAAATGAGTATTATCCCGTTAGCCGCTTTTCTTTCCATGGGTAAGTAAAAACAACAATTATGTTCTTTATGGGTAACCATGAGTTTTGTTGATCAAAGATTTTTTTACAATCTCGTACTAGTAGTAGGTATAGGTCGATACGTCTCGACTGTCATAAATTGGAGATTTTGGTGAAAAAAAAGTTGTTCTTATCGCGTTCTTTGACTTTGAGACGATGACGTTTGTTGATAATAACTAATTCTTGTATTGTAGATTTCCGAAGAATGAAAACTAGAAATTGAAGTTGGAAAATGAAGTACCTGGAAAAAACTCAGTCGTCTGTTGTTTGCAGTACGCATTTTAAATGTGATGACTTTATTCCTGGATATACTAGTAAAATGCTGAAACCTGATGCTGTCCCGGCTATATTTCCTAAGGTAAGAATAAATCATCCGAGTGTGTCCGCGCATTAACAATAACCTTGAAAATTCAAATTTTGCACTGCCTTTTTCACATAGTTTTACTGAGCCGAGTTTTGTTTTGTTTGAATTTTTAAGGTCATCTTTAATTCAAAGTTGCTTAACTTTGAATTAAATATTATGTATGGTAAAGATAAGTACTTGTTTAAATAAATAAATAGAAGCTCTCATCTGCACTACTCTGCTCCAGTCTACTCTTGTCTACCTACCTACCGTGTCCCATTAACTTTAAATATCTTTACAGGTCGTGCCGTGCGTACAAAAAAAGAGTGCATGTTTTAAGCAATGTATGTACCTATAGAAGAGGTAGGATCAGCACCAAAAAAGGCAAAACTGCAAGAAAGTGCCATTAAGGAGATTAACATTACGGAAAGTGTTTATAGTATAAACACTTTCCGTAGTTGCAGCGGATTCTGTTTGTGTATAAACTTTATACACAAACAGAATCCGCTGCAACTACTGACACGCCACGTAAAAAAAATTACGTCGAGATGTGAAAGTGTTACAAAAACGCCTGAAAGTGTGTTGGTCAAAAATTCTTAAATTTAAGACTTAGAAGCTACGGGAAGTCTCTAACCCTCAAGCATGTAGTACATAAGGCTACATTAAAACAAAAATTGCGTAAAAAAGTAACCAGCAATGTGTAAAACCAATTCAATAAAAATTATTCCAGAATATTGCATCAGGTGTTTATATTTTGACCTCCTCTATTTTACTGGTTTAATAATAATAAATATGATATTATGGTGATATCTCACATTTGACAAACCTAGCTTTTTTTAACTAGGTACCTCTGTAAGGAGCGAATGTTGTTAGGTTTTTTCCAAATTAACGGTAGATGATACTTACCTATTATAAAGGGAGGAAAAAAGTATTTCCGACCCTTAACCCACGTGTAAGGAAAGTGATGTAGATTCAAAAAAAATATACACACGCGATGTTTTTGTATTTTTTTTTTCACGTTACACCTTTTTTAAACGAAAACCACATATTAAAAATGAAGCATAGGCAGAAACTACATCTTGCGTGCCTTTTGTTTGGCGTATTGAAGAACCAGGCACCTTCATATCTATACAAGAAACTAAAGTGGATGTCAAGCTTCAGATCTTGTGGTTCCCGCCAGTGCTCGATGCAGCTCTCCATACAGAGGCACAGCTCTGCCTCTTTTAGGGGCTGTTTCCGCTATGCTGCGTCGAAGTGCTGGAACAACATCCCGCCGCCAATAAAGAACCTGCAAAATTTACATGGATTTAGAATTAAACTTAAAATACATCTCTTTGATAATCAAAAGAAGCAAGAAGCTCTTAAACACGATACAAGTATAATATAATATAATATTCACTTACCTCGCTCTTAGTTTTATTTCTCGGCTTGTGTTCTATTTTATATTGCTATTTAAGTTCGATTTTATTTTAATTTTTGTATTTTTCTCTACTCTAATTACTCTTTGTTTATGTATCTATACGTCTTATTTGTTTCTGTTCATACACTTCTTGGTAATTATGTGGGTTGGATGTCCGTGACATCACTGCGCGGCCCTGACGGAAGACCAGCGTTAGTTGCTAGCCAACTGACTTAATGCTGAGTCAGGGACCGTTTTGCTTTTTCTTAATTTCATAGGTATCTTAGTAGTATTATTTTTTTTTTCTTTGTATTATGTTTGTTATTTATAAGTGCCTAGTTAAGTTTTTGCAAATAAATATGTTTTCTTTCTTTCTTTCTTACATAATATATAAATATGGTAGCGTAAATATGTCATCAATATGTTAGGATACGCAATCGTACAAGCAATTTGTCCCGTGTTCTGTTTGGTTATTCATGGTCACCTCATTAGAAAGGGACACACTCCCACCAGGAGCCCTCTCACGCGGACCGGTTGTTGCGCCTTGGTGCACAGTCTAGTTATAAGTACAAAGTCTTTGCCTAGAACGCATCCTTATTAAGTGCCACAGACTAGGGATGCTATTTAAGCTATTTTAGCCTAAGGACGTGACTAGAAACATAACAAAGAGCATATAAATCTCTATCACTTGACACTGGCAAGATTGTCTATAGACAGGAGCCATATAAAAAAAAACCAAAGAGAATGTAAAACTACATATATACTACGAAAAAAACGAAACGAACTACTTGGTTACAAATTACCAAATTACTATTTTTCTTTCGTTTCACCACGAATTCATTGTTACGACGAAAAAACACATGGACGAAAAGAAATTACACGCTCGGGTTATCGCAAAATTCTAATTTTTTAGTTCACATAGTATAAACGCGTGATTTATGAATTCAGTTCAAAATGAAACTAATAACTCACAACATGCTTACTTCGAAGTGCTTGAAGGGTGTCTTGACTGGATATCCACTTGCTATCAACGCTACAGACGTAAAGGTTACCGAGGTAGACTACAACCCTGAATTTATAACCCGTATAATTCCTAAACTAGATTGGGATGTTTTGTGGACTGCAGCTGACAGCATTGGCCATGGTGAAGGTTTACCAAAAGTTATAGAGGCCAAATATGAAGAAAACGAAGAATTCTTGAAGATTGCTCATAAAGTTTTGCTAGAAGTAGAAGTGGAGGAAGGACATCTTACTTGCCCTGAGTCAGGAAGGCAGTTCCCTATATCTAAAGGCATACCAAATATGTTACTAACAGAAGCGGAAGTGCAATAAAATAAAGTACCTAGTCAAATTGTTTCGCTTCACTTTCAGCCTTTGCCTCATCTAGTTTCTTAAAACTGTCTTAAATCCTACACTTAATTTAATCTTGTCTGTATGTTGCAAGGTTCTGTACTGTACAACGCTAAAAACAGATACCTATGTATGCATGAAGATGTGAGAAGGGGTTGTTATGAATGGCACTGGGTATTTTTGGACTCTAGAGTTGGCTATAGCTACCCTAGTACCTGAGTTGAGGGTTGGGGATAGTGGGGTTGCAAGTGGGGGTAGGTGGTAAGACTTTCCCTATAGTTCTTTTTTCTAGGAAATGAAAAAAAAATCTTCACTTTTCAAGATAAATTAATAGGTTAGGGTTTTTTTTTTACTAAAGTGAAGAAAATTGGAAATAATATTTCATCTAGACAAAAAGACTCAAGGGAAGGAATTCCCATTCCCACAAAGAACTTCTTTCTCGATCCTTAAGGGCCCCCATTCTCCTTTATGCCTAAAAAGTAAATTTACCTTTCTCTGATTCCCATGATTGTAACTCGAGATCTGACACTCTTCTTCTGGCGACCCATAAGCATTCAACTTCTTTCCATGGTAGGTAACTATTTTGAGGTGGCAGCTGTGGGGGGTTGGCTATAGCAATCCTTGTACCTGAGTTGAGGGTTGGGGGTAGGGGGGATGCAAGTGGGGGTAGATGGCAAGTCTTCCCGTTGAGTCCTTTTTTCTAGGAAATGAAAAAAAATAATTTAATTTTTCAGGTAAGTTACTAGTTAGGTTAGGGGTTTTTTTTTTGAAGAAGATATGAAGAAAATTGGTAGTAATATTTCATCTCTATGACAAAAAGACTCAAGGGAAGGAATTCTCATTAGGTTAGGGTTATTTTTTTGTTTTTTTAAGTGAAGAAATTTTTTTTTCATTTCCTAGAAAAAAGAACTATAGGGAAAGACTTGCCATCTACCCCCACATGCATCCCCCTATCCCCAACCCTCAACTCAGGTACCAGGGTAGCTATAGTTTAACCGCTGTGGGTCTTTGGAATTCACTTCCCATTCACATCAAAAACCACTTGATAAATTAGTGTTCAAATGATTAGTTTATAAACATTTCCTAACAGATCTCATAGTGCCGCGATGCGCGCTCGGAAACGGTCGTGTCTCGCTGCACATTTTCGAATTTATTAGGTAATTCACGTTTCGCAACTTGTATGTAAAGTTGCTGTCCGCTACTATGGCTTCTCAACAAGTCATAGTGAACGAGCTGCTGGCGTACATACAGAACGCTATCGACACCATGGACGAGCTCAGTGTCCTGCACGTCTGCAAGTCCAACTTCAAGGAGGAGGATATCTGCAGTGGAAAGGCGCTGCTGTACCTAACGCTCGGCAAAACTGCCCAGATGCCCTTACGCAGGAGGGATGGGGGCGAGAAGAGTATCCAAGACATCATCAGCTTGTTTAAGGAGACCGACCCTGACGACGTGCCTGCGTTCGCGGCGCGGCGCAGCAGTTACATTTACTGCCAGCCGTGGACTTCCAGCATATCGACGTAAGCAGGTTCCTGAAGGACATCAAATCCCTTAAGAGTAGCCTAGCCATAATGCATTCCAAGTTGGAGGCTTCGGATAAAACTATCAGTGAGCTGCGTGCTGAGGTATTGTTACTTCGTAACAGTGCTATAGCAAGTGGGTCACCACCTTTGGCCTCTTATGTGAATACTCGTAGAGGAGCGCAAAATGCATCAATCGACAGTTTCGAGTCAGCGGAATTTGAATACAAGAACAATGTCTTTATTCAAATTCCTTGGAATTTGTCAATACGTCACCGGCTCGCGTGACCGCGAGTGACACCTTGCCATCCCCCCCCCCCCCCCGACTGCATCTTCCCCCGCGGAGATTCCGAAGAGCGTCACGTTGTCTCCCCCCGCCAACAACGTGCGTATGCAGAGGCCGCCTCCAGCAGGCCTGCTGCCGCCCCAAAACGAGCTAATGGCGGAATAGGTACGCGAACCAACTCGCAGGACAGCACCATCTGACAAGGCGCATGGTGACAATCAGGGCTCCATCACAGTGGAAAGGAAGAAGAAGCCCGTTTGTCTGCGGTACCGCACCGACAGGACCAAGCTCCACGCTGCGTCCGGAGATTTCCACGACCCTGATGTACGTCTCTCGCGTGCACTACTCCATCAAGGCTGAGGATGTGGCGGATTTTTTGTGCGCGAAGACCCAATTCCGTCTCAGGATCGAAAGATTAGAGCCACGCCACAGGGTCAACTTCAACTCTTTCGTGGTGAGAGTGCCGACCCAACTTCTGTCGACATTCATGAAGGAAGATCTGTGGCCTAAGGGAATCTTATATCGACGTTTCTGGGGTCGGCTGCCGAGCCCTGTCGCGCCCACGTCGCAGTCTACGTGCTAGTTAATTAAGTCATATATTAATATATATATTTTAGTTTGTAAGGTATTTATGCTATGGGCCCTGTATTTCTAAGATCTTTTTAATAAGTTGCCTGAAATAAATGATTATTATTATTATGAGATAACTAATGGTTTAATATTGTTTTATTATAAAACCACTCATATTTCTGTTTGTATGTAAAGATTTCGTTTTAAAACAATATTCTTTATTTTTCCAGCAAGGTTCCCATTACCATACCAGCACAAAGTAGGTAGGTACCTATTAAATAGAATTATTTTGAACCATATATAGAACACCATGATGAAAAATCTGGTGAAATATGCATTAAAAGCTACTCTAATAAAGGCCATACCTACTTTAAAAAAATCTAAAGTTGATGCACCCAGAAGAATTTTACTATTATTTATACAAGATCATAAACAAACACCTCCACGGATGTGAGCCTCCGAAAACATCCGCATCTGCATTAAAATCCACGGATGTAAATGAATCGGCATTTGCAACATCCCTGACTAATCAAATTTCTGTAATCCTTACAATCCTAACAGTGAATCATGGAGTTAATTTTTTTTTAAATACTGGCAACTTACCAAACCTACATTTACCTACATGAGGCCCCAGTATGCCTCAAGTTGATGGACGCAGGGCAGTGCAAATTAGGGCATGTTCCTATTGTGCGTGACTTACGAGGCAATGCTTTGTAATAGATGATTGTTACCACTTAACATCAGGTGAGCCATCTGATTGATTTATCAGCTGGTTGTATAAAAAACTGTAACAAATGGATCCACTGGAATAACAAAAGTGTAATCTAAATAAAAAAATAGCAACAGAAACTTTTATTTTGTAATAAATAATATTAAACACATACATTCTGTACCTACTGTTAATAATTTAACATTTTGTAAATGACCACAATACAACTTTAAAGTTCATCTGCATATGGGACGAATGCTAGGTTGCCTGCAGCTCCAATGGAAATCTTGGTTTTAGCAGCATTTGACAGGGCCTGAAAAATATATTGTTAAATTAGTACCTATTACTATGTACCTTTATTAGACCGTCCAAACTAGGCTGACCAACTAAATGCAATTTATTTACTTGTGCAGTCCCGAGGATCTACAAACTTTTCTTTTACAAATTTTGCTGATCATCATCAGGCTGAAGATCTACTGATGGTCATAAACACACTGTATATCTATTGTAGGCTATTACTAAAAATTTTTTAACTTTGGTTGGGTAGAAAATAACAAACACCCATAAATACCTACTTTCGAAAATAATGTTGCATGTTATTGGCCTATACATACAATGCGTAAGTAAGATTATGTCAATGTGCCTAAAAATGGGACCATACATAATAATAATATGAATGTTGGCGTTCCTATCTAATTATTTTTTTTTGTATGTTAAAAATATATCTATTTATGTAATATAATGTATTAAATATATCAGTTATCTAGTACCCATAACACAAGCATTGAGTAGCCTACGTTGGGGCTAGATAGTGCTGTGTCGATTGTCCAGCATTATTTTATTTTATTTATTACTAGCGACCCGCCCGCGCACCCCTGCTTCGCACGGGTGCACATATGCATGTATTATACATACTAGTAGTTCGCCCCGAACTGAGATCTCGTGATGCGATCCGAAAGCTCTGAAAATTTAAGTACATAGATGTACTGTTTGGCCGTGCCTTTGATTATCCCCCACTAACTTGGTATACTTACCTAGAAAGGTTACCTACTAAATGGTACCCACTGACCGCTGTAACCGCTTTTTTTTTGTGTAACTGTAACCCCTGACTGCAAGTTTGTATGGTAAAGAAGTTTTAACTCAATTGGCCGATTTATTGAAGAGTTCCGTTGAACAGACCTTGGCTCCATCATCAGACCAGGTCGCTGTCAACATTTTATGAGAACTGAGAACTTTTTTAATTTATTTCAATAATTTTTTTTATTAAAAAGCAAGGGAACTGGCCGACCAGTAGAAAAACCTTGATACCAACGAAACTCTTAGAAATGGGAGCTCTTAGTTCGTTGGTTATCTTAATTTAACTTTTTTGTTGTAACTCTAAAAGCAGGCATCCTAGAAAAAAAATAAAAACGGTTTTGGAATGTCCAAACCAAGCCCTTTCATATGACATGTAACTTTATTTTTTTGTGTAACTTTTTTAATTTTTGCCCTCTTAAAAAACCCCATATTTTAATAACCCCTTATCCGATTTTACTCATATACTTACCAGTAAATTTCTCAAGTACAAGCTATCCACTTACCAAATTACATGCAGATCGGATAAGCGGTTCTCAAGTTATCGTCGGACAAACATACATAAAATGCCAAATCGCCCAAGTTGATTGTAAGATCTTCGATCGCTTCGCTCACTCGATCAATAAACCTTCCTCTTGAATAACTCTATCTATTAAAACCGCATCAAAATCCGTTGCGTAGTTTTATACTATGTAGTGATCTTCTATATATATATAAATGAATTGCTGTTCGTTAGTATCGCTAAATCTCGAGAACGGTTGATCCACTTTGGCAAATTTTGGCCTTGAATTATTTGTGGAAGTCCAGAGAAGGATTAAAAGGTGAATAAATATGAAAATGCTCGGAATTGTCGATTGAGGCAGTACGAAGTCTGCCGGGTCAGCTACTTACATAGTAGCTGACCCGGCAAAAAAAATACAATTAAAATGGATAAGTATAGTTTTACCTTGAGCCTATTGGATTATCTAGCAGCATATTATGTACCTGGGTGATGTCACTGCTGGATAGAGAATCGACTTCTCTGGCTAAGTCGGCGGGAGACGTGACTTTGCCGGTGTATAGGCCTTGAGCGGCGAGGGACTCCGCCAGGGATGTTCCATCGTCAGCCTCGCTCAAAATCTGGAGCTTCATCTGGTTCTTGCCCGCGTTGATCATATCCCCACTCAGAGCTGGACTCTTGAGGAGTTTACCGACGCATTTGACAGCCTAAAAAGAAATCATATAAAAACGTTAAGTTTGGGTAGATAGTAACTGAAATAAATATTGCTGGACTTTCCACAGAGCAATATGTAGCCCCAAACTGCCAACGCCTGTAGTATGGGAACCAGATAGGTGATATAATACATACCTACTTATTATATATATATTTTTACTTAAAATATAATTATAATAACACCCAGACAGAGAATAAACATCTATTTTCATCACACTAATGTTTGTTCTCAGTGGGGATTGAACCCACATGGGCTGTGGCACAGAAGGCAGAGCTACAAACATTTATTTTCATCACACTAATGTTCTTTCTCGGTGTTGATCGAACCCACGCGGCCTGTGGCTCAGTAGGCAGAGCTACTACTAACTGAGCTGTGAAGGCTGTCAAAAATATGATATATTGATGATTGAGTATGGCCTGCCATGAGACTGCCATGAAGCAAAGCTGGTGGATAAAACTGATAAAATTAATCAGTTGTTTTTCTAACAAGTGCATAACATGTTAGCTCTTGAAATAGTAGTTTATGTTGGGACCAAACTAATTTTCTATTCAGGTTGAACAGATCCTTGAAGCAGATGGATTTCAAATTCCTGATACTAAAACAATCATTCAAAGAGACTTACGGTATTTGCTTCATCCTTAGGCACGGATAAAACAACTCCGAACAGACCGTTATCGGTATAGGAAACGTTGAATCCAGCGGCGGCGAACGGGCCGATGTTGCCCACGGCTTTCGCAAGCGGCGAGTTGTCCGAGCCCCACTTGGTCACAGGGCCACTGCCCAAAGCTGTGGAGGATAACAGATTAATAAATATAAGTTGGGGCATGTTGCAAGGCATGAGCGTTTTAAGAGTAGTAGAACTCTGTGAAGGGTTCGTCCGGGGAAGTACGACCATCACGCCTTTTTCTGCCGCCAAGCAGCAACACTGTGTTTCGGTTTGAAGAGTGTGGTCGGCGGTGTAATTACAGGCACATGAGGCTTAACATCTGTATGCCTCAAGTTGATGGACGCCAGGGCAGTGCATCGTAGGACACGTTCCTATAGTGCGTGACTTGCGAGGCAATGCTCTGTTATAGGTGATGATTACCATTTAACATCAGGTGGGCCATCCGCTTGTTCCATCAGCCAGAAGTCTAAAAAAAACACCTGCTCCAGCTTATAATGATGGGCAAGTAGCTGGGAAAGAGAGTAAGTAGAAGTAGAACGTCATCATGGCTACGCAACATCAGTAATGGACTGGTATCATATCAGGAAGGTAGAAGAGCTATTTAGGCTTTCCCTAGATACGGAGAAATTTAAAGAGATGACTGCCAACCTTCAGTATAGTGGAGAGGCGCTATAAGAGAAAGATGAATGAGAGTTGTCATTCTTGTAGTAACGCCTGGCTCTTTTTGTTATATATTGAACAAGTCTCCGATCAGCGCTGAACGTATTCAAACCGAAACAAAAAAAAATATTTTTTTACAAATACAAAAAGAGAACATAATATGTTCTCTTTTTGTACTTGTATATTATATATTATACTGGCTACAATATATTATATTGGCTATGACTACAAAATCGGTCGTCACTCAGTTTTATGCTATAGTAGTAACGTGCTACTACTGCACGCTGGTCTTCCGTGACACCGGAGTGCAGGGCAGCAACTGGGGTGCACAGCACCATTATTTTTCACACTAATCAAAACAAGAGATCATAGGTACAGATTAAATAACGCTACAAAACAACACATCCTACTACCTTACCTACTATTAGAAACGCGAAATTTTGTACGTATGGAAGGATGGATGGATGTTTGTTACTCTTTCACGAAAGACTGAACGGATCTGGATAAATCTTGGTAGAGAGATAGATTATAGTCTGGACTAGCACATAGGCTACTTTTATCCCGTGGTAATACCGGGATTTAAATCTGCGCGGGTGAAACCGCGGGGCGCAACTAGTAAAATAATAAACAATAAATTCATAGACTAAATTTAACCAAACGTCCAGAACGACTGACTACCTAGGTGAGATACTGTCTGAGAATGTAACAGGAATTGAGAACTCGCGAGTCTCCAAAAAGGCCTGACGATACGGATATAGTATAGTAGCCCGGTAACGCTGTCGGCAATCGTCACACGATTACCAGCATTTTAGTACATTCGAAAAAAACAGGAAATAAAACCTCAAGACCTGTGGTACTGGATACATGTGACTCTGCCTTCTGCGCGTAGGCATTAGGTTCCATTCTATTTCCAACGAGAACAAACATTTGTGTGATGAACATCGATGTTTGTTTTGTGTTTGAGTGTTATCTTATATTACCTATAAGCATGAATTTTCAAAAAATTTTACCGAACACCATTGACGGTTTGCGCTTGACCTGCCTCATTTTCATAAAAAAAAAGGTCCAATGATTCCTCCAGCCCAAAATCCGCACCACACAGTGACACGTTGAGGATGCATTTGCTTCTCGTGAATCACTCGAGGATTTTCCTCACCCCAAATGCGACAATTCTGCCTATTGACGAAGCCATCAAGATGGAAATGGGCCTCGTCACTGAAGATGATTTTATCGGCAAAATCAGCATTTTCATGTTGTCTCTCCAATACCCAATTAACGAACTCGGGTTGGCTATAGCAATCCTTGTACCTGAGTTGAGGGTTGGGGATAGGGGGGATGCAAGTGGGGGTAGATGGCAAGTCTTCCCCTTGAGTCCTTTTTTCTAGGAAATGAAAAAAAATAATTTAATTTTTCAGGTAAGTTACTAGTTAGGTTAGGGTTTTTTTTTTTTATATGAAAAAAATTGGTAGTAATATTTCATCTCTATGACAAAAAGACTCAAGGGAAGGAATTCTCATTAGGTTAGGGTTATTTTTTTTTTTTTTTTTTAAAGTGAAGAAATTTGAAGGAAATTTTTTGGAATTTTTTTTTCATTTCCTAGAAAAAAGAACTATAGGGAAAGACTTGCCATCTACCCCCACATGCTTTCCCCCTATCCCCAACCCTCAACTCAGGTACCAGGGTAGCTATAGTTTAACCACGAACTCCCTTCGCTGTCCATGGTCAGCTGGCTTCAGTTCCTGAATCAATTGAATTTTGTATGCATGAAGATGCAAATCTTTCGTCAAAATTCGCTGCATAGTGGATTTGGAGACACCAATTTGCTGAGCTCGGTGTCGAATTGAGGTGGATGGAGTTTGAGCGACATCATCACGTACAGCTGCGACATTTTCTGTCGATCGACCAGTCGAAGGCGCGTTGTTGTCTTTACATCACTAACAGACCCAGTTTCGGCAAATTTATCCATTAATCTCTTAACAGTTGACTCTTTTGGAGTATTATTGTGACCCCAAATTGATCGCAATTTGCGAACTGTAGCCGCAAAACTTTCACCATTTTGGTAAAACAATTTCACAATGAGAATACGTTGTTCCTTCGTGTAGCGCTCCATTTTTACTAACCTCGTACCTTCTACTAGCAAAAAATATTAACAATAACAATTATTCAAATGTCAAACAATGACACTTCGAATGGCGCCAAATTTAAATCTTGCGTTCTTGTTGGGACACCCGTTACAAGCTTTGGTTTAGTTTGGGGCTAGATAGCTGTGTGGAATGTCAACCAAAATTTATTTATTTTATTTTTCTCATTTCGGGTGTTGGGCGGGCCACATCAGCCGGATGCCTCCCGAAAGGTGGGCAAGGATCTATACGCCATGGGTTTCTGACGGACGTCGACCTCGTGGTCGGCCGAGAAAGCGCTGGCGGGACGACCTAGATGCCTTTGAAGGTAGTTGGTGGGAGGAGGCTCAGGATAGGGAGAACTGGAAGTCCTTGAGGGAGGCCCAGCAGTGGGACGGAATAGGCTAAGGAAAAAAAATTTTTCTTAGTACACATCTTTTTTTAATTTTACCTTTAGCAGCAACAGCTAGAGCGAGGGACTGCGCGGTCCCAGCGGGGGCTCCCTGCAATGCAACGGCCACGTGAGCCAAGTCTCCTCCCATCTCCTTCCTGCACAAAAGTTATAAATAAAACTGGTGTTAACGTGCGCGTCCACCGCGTCCGCACCGCTGCGTACGGAGCAGACGGATTTGTTGCTTTGGACGCGTGCAGTGGACGCACCCCATCGGCATTTTGTAAATACCGACGCTCCGTCCGCTCCGTACGCAGCGATGCGGACGCGGTCGACGCGCACCTTTATTGTGTATGGCTTAGCTAAAGGGGAATAATGATAGGTGCACGTCATAGGTAATAATCATAGGTGACGTTTCATCAATCAGTAAACATGTTGGTACCTACCAAGAGATGATGCATGCAAGGAGATATAGCTACCCTTCGTACCCATTCGTGAATATCAAGTAAGTTCTGGCTACACAGGCTAGTGTCAACAAGTATGTCGAGGGACAAAGTTGCAGAGACAAACTACATGAATGTCGGGTGATTTGTCTCCGTGACAAAATGTCCCTTAGTATAAATGTGGCTTAACAATGTGCAAACAGAAGAAAGAACGCCTTTTTGGTTTCTTCTATCAACAGATAATAAAAAACGATAGAACGTCAACATTAGAAACTAATGACTGTGAAAATACCAACCTCAATTCACCACCATAGTAAGTGGAAGCCTCAGCCTTAGCATCCCCATTAGGCAGCTGGAGGGTTTGTGCAATAAGGCTAGCTCTGTCCTGAAAACAAAGTCTATTTTACATCACAAAAACAAGACGAAAACCAGCCAACCAGCATAGAAAAAAGTGGTGGTAATGGAGGAAAATCTTGAGAACCTTAATTAAAGAGCCGGCAGTTTTTTTGTGTACTTATTAATTTACTAAGAGTAGTAGAGCCCTTTGTGTGTCTGCCGCCAAGCAGCATTGCTGTTTCAGTTTTAAGGGTGTGGTTTCCAGTAAAAATACAGACATATTATGCTGAATATGCCAAAAATTGATGCGTGCATGATGGTTACCACTTATTATCAGGTGGGCCATATCTGCTAGTTCTATCACCAAGTATTATATTATGTATATGCATATGTGATATACCTGGCTGTCGCCAATAACGATGACGGCACAGCGGCCTGGCGTAACGGTGTTGCTGGCAAAGTGTTGCATTGACTCGGAGGAAACCTTGCCGATTCTCTTAGGTGAGATGAAGAGCGAGTTGCCGAGACCACGGCGAAAGGCGGCCTTGTGCAAAAGGTCAATGGCACGAACCTGGAATTGTTTACACAAAATAATCTCAAACTCTAAAAAGTAGCCAGTGGATTAGCGGCTCATGAACAGGAGGTGAATTTATTTGCTGGGAGTTTCGTTTCAGTGTTATAACATGGTGGTTGTTATAACATTTTGGTGCAGGGTATCCTCGGACGAAAAGGATTGATATGGCTTTGTGACTAATAGTATTTTTCTATTCTCAGTGACTGGACTCTTGACTAATTATTATTGCATATCACTACATATTATAAAACAAGGTTGCTTTCTCTGTCCCTATGTCCCCATGTCCCTTTGTATGCTTAAATCTTTAAAACTATGCAACGGATTTTGATGAGGTTTTTTTTAATAATAGAGTGATTCACGAGCAAGGTTTATAATGTATAATACATGCATGATAAGTGCACCCGTGCAAAGAGGTCGCTAGTTAATAATATTTTCATGTGGACAAACACTAATGTATTCTTTAACATTACCTTTGCTATTGTCAAAGAATACATTTGCCATATTATTTATAAATTGTATGAGAAAACTTATATTAAATTTGACTATTTTCTGGTGCTTTAATTTTTTTTTGAAACAGTGAAATTTTCCTTACATGAAACTAAAATAATGGTTTTTTTAGGTTTGTGCTTGTGGTGAAAATTACTTTAAGTACAGCTTTATAATTATGCAGGTATAGGTATTTATATATTATCACCTGGGGTGGAAGTGTAGCCAGGTCTTGTCTAAGACGGGGCACATTGTCATCCAGCTCCCACGGCCTGAACTCCTGGTTGGAGATAATATTATTTAGCTGTTCCACTGCAGCCTGCAGGTTATCTTGCGTGGTCTGAAATTATATGTACAAAACTAAATTTTAAGAAATAAGCTCATAATTTTGTCTTCATGAGTCTAGGAACTCTAGAGGATAATAAGAAGGAAACTTTTAGCTTATGAAGCAAATTCTGCTACCGAATTTCTGCCCTTGTGGTCTCACACTAAGTTTAAAACCAAGATAGATAATTTTATATTCTCAATTCAACTAAGGCTACAGTCTAGCTAGAGCTATTCTTGTCTTAAATCATATGTTGTTAATCATTTTATAGCTCACCTCAAGAGTATAGTAAACAAACTCGCGGTCTCCAGAGGCACTAACTGCAGCACCAACCTGTGCCAGCTTACGCGCAATGATGAAACCACTAGAATTTTTGGTAGAGAGACCAGCAGCTGAGCGTAAGATGTGAGACACTCCCAGATCAGTTTGAGGCTCATAGCGAGATCCAGCCCTGAAAAGCCGAATAGGTATATGTAAGATATAAAGGCCTTTAGCTAGCTTAAAGCTTATGAAAGAAAAACTTAATTCAGTCAGTAAAACATACTTGAAAGCAACTGTGACACGGGTGACAGGTGATCCATTGTCCAATGCAGCCACTAATGTCTTGTTGGGAAGGACTGTCGACGAAATTCTAACATCTTTCATCAAAGCTGGCGCCGCCTGGGCGTATCCCCTGGTCTACAAGTGAAAATAATTCATTTTACGCCCAAGAACACAGTAGGGAGAAGGCATGATACAGGTTTACATAATCAGAGGTTTTGACAGTAGATCTAGGAAACAGTTTAGCTCAGCAAATAGTTGACCAACACGACGGGTAATTAACAAATTCTTACCGCAACATGTCGAACTAGCGGGCTAGCAAGAGCTTTAGATGCCATTTTAATTGAAATGTAGGTAATTATTATTTTTGCGTGCACTGCGCAAAGAGAATGTAACACTACGAGAAGAGGCGGGACTTACTTAGTAAAGAGCCAATGAGAGCCAATAGGATCCTTTTACATGGCACTTTAATACCAACACAACGAATATGTACGTCAAACAACAACAGTTTTACCAACCTATCAGCCTATACAAGGTGGGGACCTATTGACGACATTAAAAAAACCACGTACTCGGAGTCGTATTTTCAGATTATAGAGCTAGCTTTTACATCAGAAGCTTGAAGATTTATCGAGTAATCGATACATTTCCACTCAATAATTTTTAAACAACCCTTAGTGTTACGGTGACTAACACATTGGGGTCGGTGACTATCGTCAATATCAAGTGCTCATGACGTCATTATAGTTAGACACTGAAGATAGCCAATACGAAACCAGCTGTTTGACAGCCGATTGTTGAACACTTTGGCGAGCCAATAGGCCTGCTGTACATAAAATTGCAAGAGAAGAGGTCAAATCTAGGGGTCACGAAATCATATGATTATCAATGAAATTATAACGCGAGGGAAAGATAATACGTGTTTACGCGTATTAGAAAGAGAATTGATACAAGTCAGCGCGTGTGGCGACAAAAGAAGACACAGCACCCCCCGCTAATAATAGGCGAGTGTGACAGAGACCGCTAGCGTTAGCACTGTTCTGCTCACCAAATAGACAGGGCGCGGCGCGTGGCGGTGCGCGGGCGCGGGTGGTTCTCTCATCAAGGCATTACTTTATTTATTTATCTAATCTAGTTAGTCATCGTTTTGCACTGCGACCTTTGACATACTTTGCATAAACTTTGCAAAGCGCGCGTTAATTTAAACTGTCTAGCTACCTATTTACCTCGAGAAGGACGCTTTCTGTTTTGTGTTAGTGTGATGAGTGTACCTATTATTTTTCTTGATAGGTAACCCAATTGACTTATCCGCGAAAAAGACGCTACCTATTTCGTTTTAATTTATTGGTGTAATTTAGATAAGTATTTGAATTATTTAAGTAGGTAGTACCTACCTTCTGCGAAACAGACGCTTGTTAAGTGAGGTGTTTGTGTGATGTGGCAATGTTATTCGGCGACCGAGTACCTACGTCGACATGCTCCTCATTTACGGAGAATTCAACCAAAATCAGCTCTAGCAATAAGGACCTATCGGGAAAGGTATGGCCAAACAAGACAATGCCCTGCAAACCCCCGAACAATAATAGCTCTTCAGCGCGGACACATAGAGAACTTAAAAAATTAAAGCGGACGTTTACCCAACTAGATATTTTCTTACTACCTTACCTACCTATCGCATCGCTGCCTTTGACGACGGCCACCCGTGCCGAAAAGCGAGCGGTCAGATATCAAAGAAAGCCGATCTAGGTACCTACGCGTTGCCTGGCCATGACCATGAGCGCGCGAAGTTGCCGCTACGCAATAGGGTCGCATTTCACGTAATAAATGAACTTATTTATGAATGAACGGTACTATGTTTAGATAAACATAGTACCTACTTTATACAGGTGGTTTCATCGTTTTGCTCTTTATTTGATATTTAGTTTGTTGGAAAATTTAAAATTTTTATTATTGGACGAATTAAAAAAAACCTTTTTTATAACAATTCTAGCAGTTAGTACTATACGTCAACCAATTTAATGTCGTCAATAGGTCCCCACCCTGTATAGTGCTGCGCGATGGCACTCGCTTTTATATCGATATCGATAAAATATGCGAGATCGAAATCGAGGTTTTTTGTAATCCATTTACTGACTGAATCCACGTTTCACTACAACCTAGGTCCTGAAGTCCTAGGTTGGACTTAAATATGGATCTATATGAAATAAAAAGCTTTTTGCATTAGTACATATAATTTTTGTACATAATTATAACTATTTATTTTATGAATATGTTTTTTCATTTATTATAATGTTTAGTATTAGCAGGACGGACACGGTGTGCTTGACATGTTCTGTAACAAAGTATTTTTTATTAATTTCCAGTAGTTTTTTTAAGAAGTAGGTATTGTATCTAGAGCATAAGTTTAAAAGACTAATTCACGTCATATTCTTGAAAAGTTTATGATAATTTTAACAGTACAAACTTATTTATTATGCTATTCGCAACTCGCAGTTATTATATATATAATATAACTGCTTATATATATATATTATAATAATATAACCCGATAATCATGAATTTGTGCATTTAGTAGGAAAAAAATTTAAATTTCAAAAAACAAATACTTGATTACTATAAGCCACCGCGCCAAACCCATTTTGTAAGACTGTGTATATAGCCATAGGAGATGTGCACGTTATAATGGGATATTAGCATAGAAAGAACTGTCCGACACAGTTATCGATAATTACATTAGGTACATCACTATTACACGAATATTCAGTATTTACCTCTGGTAAATCCCTAAAATCTTTTTTCAATACGATGCATGTTGTGTATTCGTTGATTGTATTCACTAAAATATATAATTCAATGTTTACCGAGCCTCGTCTAAAGAAACTAGACTTCCTTTTTCTATAACTTTACGGCTCGCTTGATCTTCACAATTTCGCACGTTATGAATCGTTTTTTGGTGGTATAGCTACGTAAATTATTACGTTCACTGAACAATAACGATCAATTTCACATTTATGGACGTAATTATTGATAAATCTGCTAGAAATTTACAAAAACAAACAAAATACGAGTGGAAGCTACAAGTAAACGAGGCAGACAGACGAAGAAGAGAGTGAGTTGTGAAAGAACGAACACTGATTGAATGGAACGATCATTCATTCCATTCAATCAGTGTCAATCAAGCAATTCAAGCAACAATCAAGTCAAATCAGTCTATCAGCCATTATTTGCCATGCTAAGTCCATACAAAATTTTTGACGTTCCTTGTTGCGTCAGGGTGGCACTGCGGCGCAGCGCAGCGCAGTGACTGCGCTGCGCTGCGTGCGATGTGCAGACAAATCCAAATTCCAAATCAAAGTGATTTTTTATTCTCTTTCCCTCCTTTGTCCTCCCTCTCTCTCTCGGACTCTCTTGGACTTGCTCTTGGACGACACAGTGTCTGTCACTTCACTTGGATGAAGTTTAACATGTTCTATGGTCTGTCACTAGGAATTTGAATACAATTTATATTCCTTGGTCTGTCAAGTCTATGTAATTTTGACACTAATATGTACCTTGCCAGTTATAAAATATTTAAGCACCGTGTCCACAGAGAGAAAACTCATGTCCATGAAAATATCGTCCATTTGCGACGACAGTGTGACATCTCAAATTGTACGATTTTTCGTTTTGCTGATGTTCTGAGTCGAGATCTCGCGTTCTGTTGTCTTCGGGGACGGGATGTTCTTTTCGACTTATACAACAAATTTTGTTGTATATGTCGAAAAGAATATCCCGTTTTTGAAGATAGTGGAACGCGAGATCGCGATTCAGAGTGTCGGTGGAGCGAGGGATCGTGTAGTTTGAGATGTCACGCTGTCGTCGCAAATGGACGATATGTACATGTTTGTAGAGATCATCCATTCTAAAAATGCACGCCCCTCTACCTGCCTTCACCCACACAAGCAAATGAGGTGTATAGACGCAACACATAAACACACACTTAATTGTACACATAAACACATACTCAATTGCACACGAATAATCCTGTATTCTAACATATTTTATACATTGTCTTATGTAGCTAGATTATTTGCCTCATTTCAGCATTTATTCTTAATGTTAGTTATTACCTTCTTTTACTTTTAATTATGTTCCATAACCTTGTTTATGTATATCTTGTATTTATTGTTTATATTTAGTGTTTCCACTGTACTGGAGAAAGGCGTTGGTATCTGCAACACAGTTTAATACTTTTGCAGGTATCATCGTTTCTGACTTTTTAAGTAGCTTGTATTTTTGTTTCCATAATAAACATATTTGATTTGATTTGATACATGACATGACATCTAATAATTTTATTCGTCATTCAGTTTCCCGCGGAACGTGAAAGTGACACTTTCATGTCTGGCGGGATATTGAATTCAATTCAATTCAATTCAATTTATTAATATCAGCACAACATTACAGACCACGTCCAATGCGTTTTACTAGTTAAAATAAAACTATTTACAAACATTAAAATATTGAGATCAAAATTAGAGGTACCTGCTAAAAATAGATAAAAATAACTCCATAAAAGAGAAACATTGTAACAGAAAAAAACACTTAGTTACACAATAACACTAATAAACTTCAAAATAAAAAAATAAAATAAAAAACTGTTACCTAGTAAAATTTAAATGTACCTACCTATTAAAAATAAAAGAGAAAAGCCAGTAGATTATGTACGTATTGCACAGGTTATTGCGAAAAAAAAGTAAAAAAGTCCTAGTAAAATTAAATGTATGAGACTAAACTATTTATAAGAGAATTGCACAAAATATTACACAGGTAGGTATTTAGAATACCAACGATAAAGCGAAACACTTACACACATATGTACTGTATATTTACACAATAATTATTATACTAAGCAGTTTCACATCTCCAGGGACTCACAAAAATTCAAACTTATACCCTCAATGACTTTCCATCCATCCGCAAACACGTCAATCTGAGGATGCATGGAGATAAGTTCATTCAGTTTGCGTTGTGCTCTGCAAATCGGTGACTGTTGGCGTGACACTGTGCGCGCCCAAGTGACTGAGAATAGTGGTACTCTTCCAGTGCGGAATCTGGCCCTATTCTCTGGTACATTTAATTGAATGGCTTTGGTCAGTAGTACAGGACAGTCAAGTCGACCCCGGAGTATGCGCCATAATGTTAATATTTGGTCATTAAGTCTTCTAGTTTCAGCAGAGTTAAAACCTAATGCACCTTGAAGATATTTAGTGGGATACAGAAATGGGTAATATTTGTAAAGTTTTTGATAAAGAAACCTCAAGAAGCGTTTTTGTACTTTTTCTAGCATAAGTGCATACGTGGATTCATAGGGATTCCATACGCACGCACTCGCCTCCAACTTAGATCGTATGAGTGAGGTGTACAAAAGTTTTACTGCATTTATGTTGTTGAATTTTCTACAGTTCCGAGTAACGAATCCCAGTCTTTTAAAGCATGTTACTGTCAATGAGCGAATGTGTTCATGAAAATTTAATTCCGAGTCAAAATGTACTCCTAGGTCTTTAACTGAAGTATATCTTGTGATGGGTTTCCCGTGTAATTTGTATTGAAAGGCTATGGGTCTTGATGATCGACTAAAAGTCATGACTTGACATTTATCTATATTGAAATTCAGGCGATTATTGGCACTCCAAGCCTTAATGGAGTCTAGGTCATGTTGCAATGCTTCACAGTCATGCAAAGATTTAACATCCAGGAAGATCTTTACGTCATCTGCATATATTAGGCAATTTGATGTTGACAGACACTTAGCTAAATCGTCAATAACTATGGAAAAGAGAAGGGGGCCCAATGATGATCCCTGACTAACACCCGATCTGGTGTTATAGGATGGTGAATCGTAACAGCCGAGCCTTACAAATTATTTGCGATCACTTAGATAGTCAGCAAAGAACCTTAGAAGCTTAGGGGCAAATCCATAATGGTCTGATTTAGCCAAAAGTATTTCATTGTCTACTTTATCAAATGCTTTTTGAAAATCCAGATAAACTACATCTACTTGGGTATTAGTATCTATAGCTTGAGATACATAGTCTACCAGTGTAAGTAAGTTAGTATTGACAGACCTACCTTTCCTAAATGCGTGTTGGGTATCGCTGATATACGGTGCGATTTGTTTGGAAATCCTACTGTGTAAAACACTTTCAAACAGTTTTCCGAACGCTGACAAAATAGCAATAGGTCTATAGTTTTCCACCAAGGTCTTATCACCGGATTTTAGGATTGGTGTTACTCTTGACAGTTTCCATTTTGTTGGATAGATGCTTGTGCTGAGGGACAAGTTAAATATATGTGTCAAAGGCTTAACTAGCTGGCTTTTGAAAGCTTTAATTATATATGAAGGGACATTATCTGGGCCAGTAGAAGTTTTAGATTTGAGCTTGTCGATATGATACTCAACTTCTTCTTCACTAATTGTGAGTATATTAATCAGACTATTATTTCCTGTAGCTTTTATATTCTCCACACTGAGTATCGGTGTTTGAGTCAGGAATACACTACTGAAGTAAATTGAGTAGGCTTTGGCGGCCTCTGGACCACTGTAGTTGCACCCATTATGGGTAACAGTAGGCTCAAATCCACCCTTAGTTTTTAGACTTGCCATATGCCTCCAAAACGCCTGTGGATTCACTGATAGTTCAGCCTGTATGTCAACTATATATTTGTCGTCCTGAATAACGAATGAAATCGCTTGGTCGCATGTATTGCATCTATACACCTCATTTGCTTGTGTGGATGAAGGCAGGTAGAGGGGTGTGCATTTTTAGAGTGGATGATCTCTACCTTTGTATGTACATACATTTTTATAAATATATTTTTGTAAAGACTGTTCTTTTATGAGCCCGCGAGTTGATAATAACAAAAATAGATAAAAATGAAAGGTGCCATCTCGCGGATTCAAGCGAGTTTGAGACCTGCTAGATGACGAATAACCCATTATTTTACGTTAATTAGCCCGTGGATCGGATCCCATTCCGATCGGATCCAATCCGATCCTTAAAACGGATCAATGATCTGGATCGCGCATCCCTATCTTCACTTGACACCTTCTTGACCCTGTCAAGTTTGTCTGCTGTACGGACCAAGGAATTTGAATACAAGTACAGTACGGACAGCCAGGCAGGACGGGACAGGTGCTAGTGCCACATCCCTACTTTAATAGTCTGTCTGTGGGAGGAGCCATTTAAAAAAAAAATTACGTGTTCGTGTTTTGTTTTCGTTTCGTACAAATGCCGCCAATTTTAGATAAATTGCTTTAAGGTGTGTATTTAATTCTAATTGTGAATTCATTTATGTCGCATGCAATGCGTCCAATTTTTTCTATCTACAATAAGATATTTGCGCTCCACATATGTTTGGTGCCCAGTTAAATAACTAGGTTAGCTAAATGTACCTACACAATACCAAATATAAAGGGGTAATGACATTCTTTCGTCAGAGAGTACTATATTCCTTGGTGACATTGATGTGGAATGTGGACGTAGGATCGACCCATTGACCCATCCAGAAAGCTAAATCATTAAAATATTGTAAATGTACATTAACCTCGTAGCCTGGAATTACTAGGTACTATCCTACTAGTCTGTGCTAAGAAGGAGCTTCATCTAAGGGCTTATTTTGTATAAGGTACATACCGTGAAATTAGGAGTAGTACTAGTAGTAGCTCCATTAACGACCTATTTATTCATTTCAGAGAAGTTATGACCAGTTTGTTTGAACAAGTTCCTGAAGAAAATTCTACTAATTATAGCAAGATAAACTATAATTTTAGCATTTACAATTGTAATAATGGTCTTGATGTTAAGGAGAAAAAAATAAGACCAAAATGCAATAAAATTTTAAAGAGGAAACTAAAAAAATACAAAATCAGGCAAGATGGAAAAGAAGACCAAGATATTTTAGATGTGTCAGGTATTCTAGAATCCTTATTAGTCATAAAATCACCGAATAAAAAAAAAACTAGTGGTGAACTAAAGCTTGAATTGCATACACCTACAAATTATCTGTTCAAAATGGGTAGAAAAAAGCATTCAGCTAACATGACGGAAAAATCTGTGAAACCTAAAAGTGAATTAAATGTGGTAAATGGCAATTGTGGTGTACAGTTATCTCCCACTGCTGAAGAAAAGAAACAAACCAATGCATTTAAGCTATTGATGGACTCGAGAAATAAAAGCCTTGGCAGCAACTCACCAGGCAAAGAAAAACCTATTGAGCAAACAGAAATGCAGGAGCTACTGGATAAAAAGAATAATAAATCAAAAAGATACTTGGTTCTTCAAAAAATGGCTGAATCTAAAGGAGCTCTAAAGAATATCGAAATTGAAGAAAATCAGCAAAAATACATCAATAATAAAATGAAGAAACGGGCTGAGAGATTAAAAAATATGATCTCAAATATTGAACCCAAAGCCTTCAAAGAGGCAGATGAAAAAAGTGTTCTAAAATTAAACAATTGCAGAAAACCATTGAAAAACTTGAAACCAGAGAAGAATGAAAAACTTTCAGATATGCCAGTGAAAACATTACAGTTAGTGAACATGTTTAAAGAAGTTGAAGAAAAAATGAGCCCTCAAAATAAACATGTTTCCAAGGAGGATGAGGAGTTCCTTAGAAAACTATCTCCTTCTCTCAAAAAGAAAGAAAGCATGCTAAGCTACTTTAAAAAAGTTGAGAAAGAGCCAGACTGCACTTTTGCAGACTCTGAAAACGTTATCATCAAAGTCAAAATAGGTACTAAAACCAAAAAGAAAATTAAGAAAAAAAAGTTAAGCCTAATTAAAGGTGGTTCCAAAATAGATATATCTGAGATTGAAACTATAAAACCAGATAATGAGACAAAAAATAAAGAGTTTACAGATCATAAATCAAATGAGACAGATAACCCATCCAAAATTAAACAAATCACTAGCAAGGAAAGAAAAATAAGGAAGTGTGTATTAAAAGCACCTAATTGTGATGATGGTGCAGTTTCATCTTTAAATATCTTAGATTCAGTAGATGATACTCGTCCAAGACGATCAACAAAAAGGCCTGTGAAATACAATGAGGGTGCTGGCCCATCCAATTCAGATGAAGAACTGCACATTTTCACCCCCAAAAAGAAAAAGCATTCCATTAGTAAAACCAATCAAAACAAAATCAAAACAGTTGATTTATGCTCAGAAGATGAGGCAACAGAGCCATTAAAAAAATCATTACTGGAACCAAAAATAAAAATGTCTAAAAAAACTAATAAGAAACCAGAGAAATTAGCACCAATATTTTTTACAAAACCACAACTAGACCCAGCAGCTGTTGAAGCAAAACAGAAGTTTTTGCAAAGTGGGGTTCCAGAAAAGTTGAAAAAAAATATTTTGAAACAAGTGGATAAAACCACAGTCAATAATTACTTTATAAAAGTTGTTCATATCCAGCAACTTGATGGAGAAAAACAGTCAAATCCTGTTCTGAGTCTTGAACATTATATTTTTTTTGATGATGATAGTGATACAGAAATATATGGAGACATCTTTTTTAAATCCCTATTGGATATGACATCACCAGCAGCCTTCAAGTTATTATCAAAGCATATCAATGCACAATTTGTTTTACAAAAGCTCAAGGAGAACTACCCGAGATATCCTGTCTATCGCACTTATCGATTATTAAAGGGTAAAAAGAAAGGAGACCAAAAGGTTTGGACTAACTACTTGGATTTAGACAATAGTGTGGAGATATTAAATACATCCATTGACAGCCAGAATGACAATCCAGATCAGTGGAGCTGGTCTGATAAGTATAAACCATTAGCAGCTAGCCAAATTATAGGCAATTTTGAGAGTGTTAAAGAACTAAGGAAATGGCTAGTATCATGGACTGAGAATAATATAAAATCAAGAGCAACAAATGGTGGTGGATCTGATTCTTCAGATTACTACCAATCTGATGGTGATAGCAAGGATAGTATGAAATCAAATAATAACCTTCTGGTATTGTCAGGGCCTGTTGGCAGTGGAAAAACATCAAGTGTATATGCCATTGCTGCAGAACTTTCTATAAAAGTTATTGAGGTGAATGCAAGTAGCAAAAGAACTGGCAAAATAATGTTGCAAGATTTGCAGGAAGCTACCCAATCTCACAAAGTGAATAGACAAGCAACCAGCAATGATTGTTCCCAAAAAACTGAAATTATTGAAGCACCTACTCCTCTGATTACACATCTAGTCAAGAAGCGTGGGCGACCAAAAAAGTATGTAGATATTGCAACACCAACAAAACCTGCCTTTAAAAAGACAACATCCAAAGAAAAATCTGATAACTTGATGGTTACCAGTTTGTCAGGTAGCCAAGATATAACAAGGACTTGCATGTCTCTTATTCTGATAGATGATGCTGATGTCGTTTTTGATCAAGATGATGGGTTCTGTTCAGCAATTGTGCAGCTTGTTCACAGTTCCAAAAGACCAGTTATACTTATAACTTCAACACTATCATGTCCACATTTACAGAGGTTCATACAAAGTAGCAAGATACTGACCATGAATCCTTTGCTACCAAATATTCTTGGAACATGGTTGGACATTATGTGTTTGGTTGACAGTGGAACATGCTGGCCTGGAGTGGGCTCAAAACTTCTCAACTTATTCAAAGGAGATATTAGAAAAACCATAAATTGCCTGCAGTTTTATGCATGCAGTCAGGAACAAGCTGTGAACATGGACTTACAAAATACTGATTGCAGAATAAATATAGATGATGAAAATTCAAACATGTCATGGGCAGATTGTGATGGTGAAGATAAAAATAAAAACAATGATGTCATTGAACCATGTGACCCTAATAAAAGTTTATTGTTTCAACAAATCCATTCCATGCAATACAAAACACCAAATGATCTCTTTAGAATTTGGTGGGGTATGCCAGAACTGCTGAAGACCTCTGATCCAGCTAAACAGACCAAAAGTCCAAATATCAAAAACAAATCATTGAAATCACTTGAATCACTTAGCCAAGTTTACGACTCTATTTCACTAAGCGATTTCTACAGTCAACCCTCTTTCAGAAACAAGAGAGATTTCACCTCTGATCCATGGTTTTCTGAAGAGTGTCACAGTGTCTCTGAACTGGAGAATTACGATAAATACGACAAGCATTATGGAACAAGAGAAGAAATTGCTCAAGAAATAACAAACATTGCAATTAATATTGCACAAGGTGATTTTGGTTGTGAAGGTAACACAGTATTGGATTGTCCTGGAATGACTCAGCAAAGGTGAGTTTTTATTTTTCAGACATACAGGATATCATTGACGTTTCGATTTTATTCTCCAGGCGCAATAGAAACTACTTCACCACACCATGTTACATCAACATATGAAGAAACATCCGGTGCGAGTATCGAACCCGCTCCTGTTACGTGCTAGCTGGCGGGACAACTATCGTTAAACACGCTGCAGCGACAGCAGTAGTAGTCAAATGCGTCGCTGCTTGTTGAAAATCTTTCCGCTATCGCTATTTCTGTCAAAAAGTTATAACTTAGAAAATCGATGTGCCTACTCTAATAGTAGGTATACTTTTAGTAGATAGGTACATAGAGCCATTCCCGCTCTGTAACATCCCGTCGTCAACACTTTTGACGACAAGGTTATAAAGTTCCACTAGTTCACAGTATTGACGAACGCTACTTTGTTACTTGTTAAACTAAAAGGTTGTAGCACGAGCTCTGTGTGTGACAGCTGCGATTGATAGCCTACTTCCAAAATCAAAGGTCGCAGGTTCGCTACTCGCTAGATGTGCAAATTATCATTGCTTTCGATAAAAAAAGAATCTTCAAAATTGGTCCACTCAGTAAAAAGTTATGAGTAACAAACATAAAAACCGGTCGAATTGAGAACCTCCTTTATTTAGTCGGTTAAAAAGAAACTGCAATCGGTAGCTTGCTTGCTAGCATGTCCGACAGAGGAAAGAGAGAGAAAACTTAACTCAGACTTGTAGTAGGTACCTACTGAATGAATGGTCAGATTATGTTTTCCAAGTTGCGTCTTACAGGTTTCTACCCTACTCGTATCTGTGTTACGACACGCCCGCTATGCGCTACTATAGGCGCTTATTGTGACTCTTTATACGAAACCCATTCTGTCTGAATAACTCGTTCAAGATAAAAAAGGCTTAAAATAAACTTGAAAAC
Organism: Plemyria rubiginata; assembly: GCA_963576535.1. Taxonomy (NCBI): domain Eukaryota; kingdom Metazoa; phylum Arthropoda; class Insecta; order Lepidoptera; family Geometridae; genus Plemyria; species Plemyria rubiginata. The sequence goes on along the minus strand of OY754917.1, from coordinate 6,066,493 downwards.
ACACTCATCCTACTTACTAATATTATAAACGCGAAAGATTGTAAAAGTATTGATGCATGGATGGATGTTTGTTAGTTACTCTTTCACGCCGGAACGCTTGATCGGATCTGGATGAAACTCGGCAGAGAGATGGATTATCACAGTGTAGAATAGCACATAGGTTACTTTTATCCCGTGGGAATGGCGGGATTTAAATTTGCGCGGTGAATCCGCGGGGCGCCAACTAGTACTACTACAACTGAAAGACTAATCGTCAAATCTTACTCATATTTAAATGGGACGACTCGGTCATCAAAATCGTTTCATCACTCAAAAGTTCCGAGGCACCAAACATTAAAAAAATACAGTCGAATTGAGAGCCTCCTCCTTTTTTGAAGTAGGTTAAAAAGGGCTCGCAATCAAGCCTTCGCTGAGAAAAATACATCGGAAAACTATTTTGTTACAGGCAACGAGACAGGATAGTCACTCGCCACACGAATCTAACCGGCTACTTGAGTCCACAGGCCGTTCTAGATAGGAAAGCTCTTGCTCTAGACTACTGGCCCTCCTGTAGAGCTATCTGCAGGATAGAGAAATCGAAGACTGACACCAAATCCAAAAGAAACAACCGTTTCTGTCACTACTTGAAGTCCCTGAGTGTTCTTTGCAAAAATAACTCTTTTGATAAACTAGCTTCTAGTTTATCCCCAAGTGAAGTGCGCAATAACACAGAACCATCATAATTTATTGTATAGTGCGCGTCACACAAAAAGAACGCTGGAAGGAGGGGGAGGGGTGTGATGGTTCGAGTATTTTGTATGCGCAAACATGTGGAGGAGCCACTGTTTTCCAGCGTTCTTTTTGGTTGACGCGACCAATACCTTTTAGTAAAATCATTGTTATTAAGTTTAAAATAAATTGTGTTGTTGAATAGAAGTTATGGTATATTAGTTAAGTTATGGTATAGTAGTTGTAATATAAAATATCGTGTAATTCCATTTACTTATGATGACAATTGTATAAATTATAAACTTCATTACACGTAATTGTTTGTTTTTCACTTGTTCTAATTAGGTGTGTGGGACGATACTGGTATCGCGTCTTACCTACTTCATGAACTTGTTTTTTCTTTGTTAGAAGTATCTCTCACGTAAATAAATATCATTTAAGTAAGTTGTCCTGGAATTATTTAATTTTATACTTAAAAGGCGAATTTGTGTAGTTTTTGTATTTATTTTCAGAAAGCATACAAAATATCTTGCAACAAGCAAATACGCTTAGAAACGCACAGAAGTTTAGAGAAGGGAAATATTATACGAGCTGCGCCGCGTGAAATGCAATACACAGTCTTCTTCTGGTAAGCTATCTCATTTTTTTTTATTATACATCATCACGGGCAACATCAAAGTAGGTAACTATTATCATATTTTATTTACTATCTATTGTATAAAAATCTTTACTCAGGAGAGGATCCTTGGTAAGTTAGTCTTGGTCCAAAATGCCTTCTACGACATTCACGGGATAACTTGATATTTACGGATAGATCTTTATATTTTATGCTGGGGTCACCATGGCCAGTTCTATTTTTGTATTTAAAAATAACTTATCTTTAAATACACACGCTGTGTAGGTACCTACTCGTAGTGCAAAAGCGTAGATAAAGTCCGCCTACCTACAGCTACAATACTCCTGTTTTGATTTGTCTCACTAAAGCCGTATTCGTTACTTGGAACATTCTTATCTAAAGTTGATAAGCCGCGCAAATTAACAACAAATTGTCAAGATTTAAATATTGTTTTGTCTAATTACATGGTAACAGAAGATTTATCCAAAAATTATCAAAGTTGCTACCTTATATTTCGGTTGAATACTTCACAATTTAATAACAATGGTAGGTAGGTACCTACTTCGGTACCAAACTTTGTTATGAAATTATTTTGTTTTTCGGTACATGCTCTAATTATAGAACGGATTTGATCTCTCAATTATTTTTGTGACCCGCGGATCAGTGTCGAATTCATTTTAATAGATTTTTACTTATACCTACTTGTTTAATTTGACTATTATATACCAACGACTACGACTTTGATAGATGTTTCTATTCCGTGGTGTCTTACCATCGGTGTTGGTATTCTAAATTAATTTACACCGTCGTATTCTTAACTCACATTATCAAGTCTTCCGGAAGGATCATGTGTACCCAGTTGCCCATACTTTCATGAACAAAAAATCTCAACTAGTAGGTCACGTAAGGGAATTTCTTCTAAAAGTCCCGCTAGTACGTCAGGGTCAGTGTTCAAGTTATTTTTAGACCTCTAATAATAGCATTGAGTTGTTTACACAATGTTACCAGTCAGATAAGGTTCACTTCCACTTCTTCTACACACATCAAAAAAGTCTAAGCAACACCTACAAATTTTAAATATTTTTATTTTTATAGATTTATTTTAAACTAGCTCTAACCCGCGGCTTCGCGCACTTTTACTTTAGAACTTCCCTAATCACGGTTTTGGAACAGCTGTAAGTCTACTGAAATGTAAAAAAATACATGAAAAAAAAATTAAAACATTAAAATTTTACATGTCCTCGAGCGCTGTGTAAGTAATAAGTAAGGTTTATAAAAAAATCTCTACATATAATTGGGCGGGCCTCTCACTTTTACCTAGGTTACCCCCTTGGGTTGAATTTTGAAAAATCCGTCCTTAGTGGATGCCTACGTCCTAAGAGGAATACGTGTGCGAAATTTTAAGGTTCTAGCGCTAGGGGCAAAGAGTAATAATTAAAAAAGCCTAAGGGTTTGACCTGTGCTTTGATATACATCCATCAGTCAATCACTTTTTAACCGACGAAAACAAAAACGGAGGAGGTTGTCAATTCGACGCGTATATTTTTTTTAATGTATGACCGCGCATAACTTTTTACAGAGTAGACCGATTTTGATAATTCTTTTTTCAATGGATAGAGTATACCTCTATGTACCTACCTCGAAGGGTTGGTTTTAAGCACAGCTGTTGGTTTTAAGTCCCTGATTATGTTAGGGGAAACAGATGTTATTAATTAATAATAAAAAAAAAAGTTGGTTTTAAGTGGTAAAAACTAAAAAGCAATAAAATATACACACTTGAAACGTTTTTTATTACTAAGTTCTTAAACTAATGTAAGAAGTAGACAAAAAATCGGTATTTAAAAAATACTTCAAAGTCCAATATCTTGAAAACTTGATGTCTGTTGTAGGGTTTCATAGTCAAATCAGTCAGGAATTATGGAAGCTACAACCCCCTCAAGGATCTAGATCGACTTAACCTGTAACCCTGTACTTATAGGTATATATAGATTATTTATTTTCTTTTTAAATTAAGTGATATTTGTATGTTGTATTTGACTTTTAACTAGATAAACTAAAAAAAAATTTACTAATAAAAGTTTGCTGTGAATCTGGGTAGTTTGTATAATATAATAATTCTAAAAATAAACAAAACTATTACTCTGCGTTAAATTATAACCTTCTTAATTTTAATAAATCTATTACAGCGCAGCGTGTTTCCTCCTCGAAATATCAGGTCACTAGTACTACTGGTAGAGATCAAGATCTTTCAGGACCCTTCTCTGGAACATACCCCAGAAACACATGCTCAATGAGTTCAAGTGAGATGAGATTGAGCTGGCCATGGCAAAACGCGTATATTTTCGCGTAGCCATTCTTGAGTCCGTCTCGTTATGTGCGGACGGGCATGTCGTGCATCAATGTAAACTCAGGTCACATAGCAAGCATAGCCTGAATGCTGAACAATATGTGGCTATGTACATTCAGGTTCCCATTTTTAAAAACGAGATCGTCTTTGCGGGTTTTATGTAGTCCAGCCCAAACCATTGCTGTCGAACCGCATAAGGGTGGTGGAAAGTCCACGCGTCTAACTCAAAAACTACTGAACTTCGGCAGAACATTTGGTGGCATGACGTCCTGCAAAGAATACGTCGAGTTACCAGTAAACCTGACAAAAAAAATATTTGATAAATTGGTTGCTTGAGTTGCTACTATATTATATGTATGTGTACTTGCACAGGGTTATAAGTTGAACGCGAATAAAGACAATGAAGATAAAATTTACACGATGTATTAGTATTGCAATTCGATTAATAACGAGGTTGGTAAACCGGTAATTACGAGTTGAGGATCTAGAGCAATCGGTCGTTATCGATGCTATGACATTTCATACCTACTTAGTTACTAGGTAGGTAGTTAGAAAATGGTTTGATGGAAAATTTTTGTAAGACAATCGTGATTTATCTTAGTAGCCCATTATTGTAATTTCACTTGTTATTTATTACTGATTTTGTGGATCACCCTGCTGTTTTCTCTAATACAGCTAGGCTGGTATATTTTAGTTACTTCCATAGTGTAATGTCCTATGGTATCTTGCTATGGGGTAGAGCTGCTGATATACAAAGTATATTTGTACTTCAAAAACGGGCGATACGTGCCATTTATAAAATGAAACCACGTGACTCATTGAGGGAGCGTTTTAAGGAAATTAATATTCTCACAGTAACTTCACAGTATATTTTGGAAAATTTATTGTACACTCATAAACACATAGGTAGCTTTAAGAAAAAGAGTGACGCACATAACGTTAACACTAGAAATAAAAATAAATTATGCATTCCGAAATTTCGATTACAAAAGGTAAATGGCTCGTTCATGGGGAACGGTATACGCTTCTATAATAAACTTCCAGAAAGTGTCACTGGGCTTCCTATTAAAAAATTTAAAGTGTACATTAAGAATTATCTGATAAGGAAAGCTTACTATACTATAGATAGTTATATTAATGATAAGAGTGCGTGGCCCGATGTCCCGGTCGCTCTGCCCATCGACGGCTAACATATCTGCAATGTCTTTACTATTATGTTATTTTAAAAAAGTGTTTTTTTTATTGTTGTTTGACTTACTACACTTCTTACTTATGTATTAGTATTATTAGTTTGAAGCGTGTGTTCTTTTATGAATCTGTTTACTTTTCCTTTTTCTGTTAGATTACTTAATGTATTATATAAATAAATAAAATAAATAATGCTGGACAATCCACACAGCACTATCTAGCCCCAAAGTAAGCTATTCAAAGCTTGTGTTATGGGTACTAGATAACTGATATATTTAATACATTATATACTTATATAGATAGATATTTTTTATTATACATAGAAAACACCCAGACCATCGGAACAAATTTCTGCAGATCGTTCACAAATTTGTTCCACGGCGGGAATCGAACCCGCAACCTCTTGCGTCGCAGGCAGGCTCTCGCCCGCTGCGCCACAGAGGTCGTATAGTTTCAATAGTGTAGGTATTTTATTACATTGTAACGAGGATCATATAAAAGAGCGATAGATACCAAGATTCTTTGAGGATGTCTAAGGGGGGTAGTCAGAGGTACGTCCAAACATTACATTTGGCACATACCCACATTTTGCAGTAGTTAGTAGTTAGTTAGTTAGTTAGTTAGTATTATGTTAAGAATCTTGAATTAGTACCTACTTGGTACTAGGAGATCTGAAGGGATATCTACCGTGTCTGGGGATCAAAGTCGTGAAGCTGTTTCAGATACCAAGCCGAGTTTGTTGCCTGTTCTTCTCGGTGTTGGTCGCGTGGAACTGGCACTAGAGTCACCTAGTTTTAAGACGGTTCAAGATAGTCCTTGTGATTTTATTGAATAAACATATTTTGACTTTGACTTTGAAAATAAAAACCATGGTAGGCATTTCGTTAGAAAAGGGTGTTTTAAATTTTTTGGTGTCGACATCGCTGATATTGTAGACGTCCTTAGGTTACGGCAACCGATTTCCAAGACCGTAATCTAGGGTAGGGCTCTTTCTCCATACAAAATCCTCCTCCATAAAAAAAAGTGTTCGTGCGTGATCTCTTTGGTGATTGGAACTTTTTACGGAACTTTGTGAACGTTTTACTCAAGCACATTTCAAATTCAAATCGGCTAAGTAGTTACTTTTCCTCCCTAGGGAGGAAAAGTAAGCATTTCGCTCACTTTCAATGTAAGTAACATTGAAAGTGAGCGAAATGCTATTTTGCTGCCTGTTTTTAGGGCGCAAACAAAGTCTTTTCGAATTGATGTGATAAAAATAATAAAGGGTTTCCTATCTACCTAAATAGTTTTGGAATATACAAACATTCAAACATAGTCCTTTTATATATATCCATTCATTTCATTCGCTTTATCTTTTCGGCATTTAGAAGTAAATTGGAATGTAGCGCTTGTGTATGGAATCCGGAATCCGTACGAAGTCACTTACACGCTCATGATTGAAAAGGTTCAGAAAGCGTTTCTGCGGTACCTTTACAAGCGTCGATTCGGCTACTATCCATTCCTCTACCCCCTAAGTTTCTTTAAGGTTGGCTGGGGTATAACTCGCTTGAGGTAGGTACGGCGTTCTTACGACAAGTTGACCACAGTCTGCAAAATCTTGACAACAATATTGATGCAAAAGATCAGGATGGTGTGCAGTGACGACTTTATGTCCCAAACAATTACCTGCTGCCCGGGTCGGAAGCATTTGTTGGTTGTAGTGCCGGCGGGGCCTGCCGCACGGTGCGGTGGCTGGAGCCGGCTCTCCCATCCCGCGCTCTCTCACTGCACTGCACTCAACGTTTTAAAGTCCTTTGGCACAATATAGTCGATACGATATCTCTACTATACCCACTATGTAGTCCCTGAATTAAACTTCGTTCGCAAAGCACTTTGAAACTCTGAAACAGTCCGTACAGCTTTACTTTGTCTAAAAGTGTGTCAATTAAATGATCTATTCATTGAATGCTTTTATAGCATCGTAGGTACTTATATAGTTTTTGATTACTTACGTAGGCACATAAATGTTATCTCATTTAAATGTGGTATTTACGGGAGCATAAAGTATTTCTCATCACGACAAGTCATTAAAGTCGGCAACGTTGGCGCCGGAGCGGGGGTTATCGCAAGGCGCGTGCGCGACGCCAGCAGCAGAACCCTTCTCTCGCTTATATATATAGCCGCGTGACCATTCGCATCAGTTTCATCATTACGACAACCTATAGAGCACCCGTCAACCAACCAAAAATTAAAACATTCAAAATGGTCAGAGGCGATCTTCGTGGAGAAACTTGCGGCTACTGCAGCGCGTGTGTTCGGGCGCGTTTGTGCGCCGCACGAGGGCGGACCCCGGAGCTCTTGGAGTGCGCTTATAAACACATCTTGGAGTCTTACACAAGTGAAAAGCAAGGAAAACTGCCGGAATCGCCGAAACCGGCATGCGCCTCGTGTCGGTGGACCTCCAACGCTCAATTCCCGGAGACCCCTCCGCAGTCTGCGAGCGATCTCAGCTTAGAATGGAGCTCCAGGTCTTCTCAGAGGTCGCGCACTCGACGACGCCACAGGTAGATAGCCTCAGGACAGATAGCTCTTGGAGTATGCTCATGGATATTTTTCCTACAAGAGTGCTTAATAGCCCTCAAGTCATTACTGTCTCAGTTAAAACAGTACCTGAGGTCGGCCAGCCAGCGGTGCGACTTTGCGTCGGGTGTACCTATAGCTAAGTTTTGCGACGCAAAACCCGGTAGATTATTTTAAGTGAACCTTCATTCGAGTTATCTTTGATATTTTGTTGGATTATAATTTAATTAAATAAATATGTACTTATAACTAAATATGTTTTTTTTTCATTGTCTTGTATTCTCGGAGATCATTTAGTCATTAGGTAGGTAGGTATAACGTACCTATTTGCAAGTAGGTTACATAGGTTTATTGATCGAGTGAACTTAACTTGATCTAACGTGAATTGAAAACCCGTAAAGTGGTATCCAGATACTAATCGATCGATCTTCGATCGACGTCAATCGAAGTTGATCATTTGGATTGGTGTTGTAGAACTATCGATCGACGTCGACTAATCCATTCTACCAGTCACTGGTTGGTAACATTTTTATAACAATTATATCTACCTAGTCAACTATAATAGTAGGTAGGTATATACCTGCTAATCTACAAATTGATATTTAGTGCGACTGAAGTCGTCACAAAAGTTACAAGAAGAAATGGTACAATGCCCTCTGAACACGGACCTTGCACGAACACGCGAGCCTCGTGGAGATAAAATATTTGGTTGACGTAGAAACTGCGAGATAGGATCACGAAGTAGGTATTCTGACTCTCGTCACTGAAAGGTAGGTAGCTAGGTATAAAGTTCAATATGTATTGTGGTTTTTGTTTAGCAAAACTTTACGGGTTATTTCTAAAGCGGGATGTTTTCCGCCCGTCCCCAGTTTCCAGTAGTCCGTTTTTGTTACGGCTTGTCCCCAGTGGGACTTGCGGTAACAAAAACGGTAACGGTTTATTTATTATATTTAATAGTTACTATTTTATTTATTGCGTTATAATAACACGTGCCGATGGTTTTCCCAAAATAAATAAAGAAATAATAAATAAAAAACAGCATAATAAGTGTACAAAAAAAATAATAAATATATAAAAATAATACAATAATACGTAACTTTTGTTGCATTCAAAATCCGGTTGCCTATGTCAATTTTGGCAGTGTTTCGATCGCGAAACTGCCAAAATTGAGACCGGATTTTGAATGCAACAAAAGTTACGCGATCAGCCTGCTGATATTACTGAAGGTAATGAAAAATCGAAAAAAAAGTTTTGCAGAATACTATTACAAAAATTCAGCTAAGGAATTTTTAAACGTAGGTAGCATATACCTACCTACCTCCTATATACAGGGTTACAGGAAAAATCGTGCTAGATCCGTGAAGGGCGTGGAGTACCCATCATTTCTGACTTATTTCACTATGAAACACCCTACCCTAAACTTAGCCCTTTTCGAGATATTCGACTTTTAATTTTTTTATTGAAAATTGCCGATTTTTAGGCTACTAAATTTATTTTTGTTTATTTTGTGTATCTTATTATTATTATTATTGCATTTTTACATGTGTAATAAGATGCTTTAGGACGTCTATCATTAAAATAGTGCATAAGTTAATTGAATAGACCGTAGTAGACAAGTGAAAGTTAAGAAATAAAAAAAAATATTAGAAAGTTTATTTTTCTCTAAGGGATATCTAAAAAAAATATTATGGCAATGGTTCGGCAGATGTTTTTTAAAATATCTACGTTTCATCAGCTATCTAACGAGGTATAACAATCTAGGGTTTGTATTACATTTCGTGGAAAAAAAGTAGTTGGGACGCTCCAGGTAGCAGTTTTAACGGTCCCGCGCCTATTGTCCTTCAAGTTAAGACGCACCGTGCGAGCGAGACAAGTGATGATTTATGTAAGTGCGAATGAAAGAAAAAATGTGTAGAGACCGGTTAGGGCTGGGATACAACAGGGGGTACAACAGTTTTGGTTGTCAGTCTGCTTTTGTGCTTCGTACATAGTAGATGTGATATCGTTTTGCTCTTTTTCTCGACTTGGCTGTGATTCTGGACTATTTCTTCTGATTTGTGACTACTGTGCTTGCTAACCGGACTCTGATTTGTACCTGTGATACGGAAGTGTTGAAGATGACGTCCTACACACCTGAGGAATATGCTGATATGCTTATTTGTTACGGATACTGCGATTGTGTGTCTGCGCAAGCTCGCAACGAATACATAACTCGCTACCCCGGTCGTCGAGTGCCGGATGTGGCCGTTTTTGACAGAGTCTATCGAAGACTTCGAGAAACTGGCTCTGTTTTGAGACGAAATACAGACATGGGAAGACCACGAATTGATGACGAAGAACAGGACAATGAGATAGTGCAACGCTTTCGAGCGGATCCGACTACTTCCACTAATATTGTTGCCCGTGATCTGGGACTTTCGCAATGGAGAGTGTGGTTTACAGTGCATACTGCTGGCCTATACCCGTACCATTACACGCCGGTACACGTTATTGAAGAAGGAGACCCCGCGAGAAGATTGGACTTTTGCAGATTTATGCTAAATGCTGACGTAGAAGACCCAGATTTTCTAAGAAATATCTTGTGGACGGATGAGTCCAAATTTGATAAAGATGGCATAACTAACTATCACAACGCCCATTACTGGGCCCCAAAAGAGCTAAGGAATCCCAATAAGAAAAGAGTGAAGGGGTCCCAACGAAGATTCAGCGTGAATGTGTGGATGGGCATTATCTCCAATCATTTGATTGGACCTTACTTTCTCCCGGATAATCTAAATGGGGAAAGCTACGAAAATTTCCTGAGAGCAGACTTAAGTGATTTGCTGGATGATCTGCCACTCAACCTGATCAGGGACATGTGGTTCCAACACGATGGCTGCCCTGCCCATTTCAGGAGAAGTGTCAGAGACTGGCTGGACACAAATTATCCAAACAAATGGATAGGACGAGGTGGACCGTTGCCATGGCCAGCAAGAAGTCCGGACCTAACGCCCATGGATTTTCACGTGTGGGGGTGCATGAAAAGTCTTGTGTACAGCGAGCCGAATCCAGTTTCGTCTGTGGAAGACTTACGAGAAAGGATTGTGGATGCAGCCAATAAAATGAGGACCACGTTAACCACTGGAGTAGTAAAGACTGGTCTCCGTAGAAGGATGCGACAATGTATCAGAAATAGAGGCGGCCATGTTGAACATGAACTGTAGAATAAGAAAAAGTTGTGTGAAAATCTTTAATAAATGACATTTCATGCTTACCTATTATTTTATTTTACTTTTTAGGGCTAGGTATAAATTTTCTTCTCCACTGTCGCCTATAAAACTAAATTTTTTTCAATGCATTTGAATAAAACCCTAGATTATTATACCTCGTTAGATAGCTGATGAAACGTAGATATTTTAAAAAACATCTGCCGAACAATTGCCATAATATTTTTTTTAGATATCCCTTAGAGAAAAATAAACTTTCTAATATTTTTTTTATTTCTTAACTTTCACTTGTCTACTACGGTCTATTCAATTAACTTATGCACTATTTTAATGATAGACGTCCTAAAGCATCTTATTACACATGTAAAAATGCAATAATAATAATAATAAGATACACAAAATAAACAAAAATAAATTTAGTAACCTAAAAATCGGCAATTTTCAATAAAAAAATTAAAAGTCGAATATCTCGAAAAGGGTTAAGTTTAGGGTAGGGTGTTTCATAGTGAAATAAGTCAGAAATGATGGGTACTCCACGCCCTTCACGGATCTAGCACGATTTTTCCTGTAACCCTGTAGAATCCTCCTCCTTGGGTTCAGCAAACAATTACCTTTAGGTATATAAAAAGCTTATAGTAAAGCAGACTTTTATGAACGCGTTAAAAAAGAGAAGTTGAAAGTAATACAAAGGTATTAGGATTGATACACTTATATTTCATAAATTATGTAACGTTGTGCTACTGCTACCATGAAACGCGTTTACATATGTAACTATCTTCTACATAAGTACAGTTTCGAGATTTTAATATCAGTGGATAATTTTAACAAACAAAATTATGATTATGAATTAATAATACCAGTAGAATTTGTCTATAATGTGGAACCTCTGAATTATGATCTCACCACATGCCTAATAAACTCAAATATAATAAGCGTTTTCCATTGCATTGCATATTAATTAAAAAATGCGTGCCATTGCATATTAAATAAAAATATATCTATGGAGAGCTTTTAAATATCATAAAACCTCCCGCCCACAGGCGCGTCCGGACGCGCGCTTTTTTTATCGCAGGACTCGGAATCGCAGAACGCGCCTGTGTGCGCGAGCTCTAATAAAACGGTTCGTTGGCCTCAAGAGGGAGCCAATCGAATCAAAACGTTTATTTTATGTCATTCAAAACATATGAGAAATACAGAGAACAGATATTTGTTAATACAAAATCGGTCGTCACTTAGATTTGGACTAGGCATAATTTGATTCATTACAACAACTGTGGCCCTGGCGCCGCCGCTCCCGCCGGCGTAGGTAATCAATCGGAGCAACTCATTACGTTTATCTAATAGATGAAAATAATTCATCAAAATCATGTATTCAATATTTTTATAAACATAAATCAAGAAGAATACCTACATCAAGAAATGATTTCATATACTTCCTAGATTACGCTATTACACATAGAATAACACTCAAATGACTAAATTCAGATATGTTTAAAATTGTTAAAATACAATACATGATTATTTACACGAAATATCTAGGTTTGTAGAAGATACGACGCAAGCTTTTGAATAAAATAAAATTACATGAAAAATGCACAGCACCTTACTCTGTATTGTATCTAATATTTTATCTGGACATACATGTGAATGTTGCTTTTAAAAAACTTAAACTGTATCAAAATTTGTACCATCTGATTTTGGGAGTGTTTTATTTACATAGTATATAAACTTTATATAGAATTTATTTTATGATATTTAGGTGGCAGATAAATGGACAAGATTTCAAACTTTAATTGGGTGATATTCAATCATTTTCAGTATCATACATTTAATAAAAAAACCATTAAATAAAAAAAGTTGTATGTATTCTACGTGTAAACTGCGTCTTTAGTGTCCCACATATGGATGACCCCGACGTGTTTTAGATGCCAATCCCTGTTTTTAGAGTCGCGCCTTCATCACACCTTTCGGCTGTATGAGTAACCGTTAAATATATTTGGTTTACGGAACGGTGCCCAAACATCCACAAATACTTTTTCCAATATCAGTCTCCCCTAACAATCATAAACTCCCAGCATCTAACCTCGCCCTAGGATTCTCTGTGTCAGGGGTATCAGAAACTACGAGTACCTAACCTACCACACACAAACTGCAGAGTCGGGAAAACATCCGAGCAGAAATGTGTCTTGCGGCGGGAATCGAACACGCGTTCACAGTTCAGCCCAAAGTCACCCGCTGCGCAATTTGTATTGTAACGTGTATTCAATCAAACTTTTCGATTCTGTTATTTACATTCTTATAATACTAACTATTTACTACGGGACATGATTATTTTATAAATAGTAATATTTATTATACACATTAGAATGTTACAGATAGTTTTAACGACCTTTTTATAAGTGTTTTGCATTGAACTTTAATAAAATTGTTATCTTAATAGCCAGTGTATTTTATGCTAACGAATGGAACTAGACTATAATTAGGTACACGTTAACGTAAATAAGTTTAACTAGTAGTTCGCCCCGAACTGAGATTTCGTAAAGCGACGCGAACGCTCCGAAAATATAAGTAAGTGGTAGTCAGAGGCAAGTCCAAACATTGTCTTTGTACCTACTTGTCTCTGGCTGCCACTTACTAACTAAACATGGTAACCAAGTTTCAACTGAATTGGCCTATTTATTGAAAAGTACCATTGAACAGACCTTGGCTCCATCATCAGAAAAGGTCGCTATTACCATTTAATGAGAGCCAAGTACCTTCTTACTTATTTTATTTCAAGAAAAAAATAATTGAAAAAGCATAGAAACTGGCCGACCAGTGGAAAAACCTTGATGCCAACGAAACTCTTAAAAATGGGAGCTCTTGGGTCATTGGTTATCTTAGTTTAACTTTTTTGTTGTTTCTAAAAAAGAGGGCATCCTAGAAAAAAAAAATGGTTTTGGAATGTCCAAGCGAAGCCCTTTCACATATGAAATGCAAATTACATGTCATAACATGTAACTTTTTTTGGGTAAATTTTTGCCCCCTTAAAAAACCCCATATTTTAATAACCCCTCATCCGATTTTACCTTACTTACCAGTAAATTTCTAAAGTACAAGCTATCGACTTACCAAATTTCATGCAGATCGGATAAACGGTTCTCAAGTTATCGTCGGACAAACGTACAAACATACATACACACGCACATAAAATGCCAAATCGCCCAAGTTGATTGTAAGATTTTCGTTCGCTTCGCTCACTCAATCAATTAATTAAAATGTTATTTTCATTTTTATTTAATTTATATACTTGAAAATTACATTTGGTAGCCTTTTAGGCATTTAGTTAGGTAAGTACCTATTTGCAATTATGCTTAAAATGCACTGTGTATCGTGTTATACATCTGCGTTTATTTAGAAAAATTACAGCTAAGATATGATCGGCAAAAAAAATAAATGTTAATCTTTACAAGTGTACCAAAGTTGAAAAGTTTGTTGCTTAGTCAAAAAGATCCACACTTCTATTCCTCAATGGTACTTCATCGCAAAATTGCAGAAGCAGTTGTCAGTATCAGAAGAGTTTCAATCGTAAAACAATGCGCTAACGTTTATAATTCAATGTGATGACGCCAGTACAAAAGTGACGTTGGGTGGCATAGTAGGAGCCGAGGTCGTGGTGGGTAGTACAAGCATAGGGTAGGTCTTGCAAGGGTTACCAGCCGGTTCCCCCAGCATACTGAGCAGTAGGTAGGAGACTAGTGATCCTGAGAGGAGGCCTCCGTTGTATGAGAGAGTCATCATGTTGCCTGGAAAGAGAAGCAAGCATTTTCATAATGTGTAATATGCAAGTCCTAAGATCTATAGATAAATGGGTGAATCAACTTTTAAGACACTCCTTTGACAACATTATGAACAACTAAAAATAAAAAATAAATCATCGAAATATTATGAAAATATACTGTTAACATTTGCACAAGTTTATCTATTTTTAGGTTTTGCAGTGGGGCACGACATCTAAGCTAATATTAACGAGTTTTTTAGAAAAAGTGACGAGGGTGCCTCATAAATATCCATTGCAACGCTGTAGAGCGACAATAAACCTACGCGCACCAGCTGATAACTTAATTTAGGCTGGGGGGGCGGTAAAGCTAGGTACAGATTTTTTGATCATACCAACTAAATATTAGACAATAATCGCCTTAGATGACACCAAGGTAGGCGTCATCTCTTGATAACGGTCATGAATTTTTATCGGTAACTGTAGAACTGATGTTTTGATCAAAGTTTGGGACAAAAGTTTGGATGCACGAAAAATATAAAATATTTGTCAAACTTTTATAAATGTTAACTTTAAACGTAAGTTTATCTTTTTCTGAATCATAATATTGGGTAAAAAGGCTGTGCATTCATACCTTTTTTTTAAGATACGTCCTAAATTGTATCGTCATCTAGGCCTGGGGACACATGTTTTATGTATGGATAGTGCTTATGTTCTGCTGAGTTACCATAATAAAGTCAAAAATTTTCCTATTAACTATAAAATACTATGAAACTAGCATGTTAGGAAAGGATCTAAGTTTACGTTAACATCAAAACAAACATATTTTATAAGGAAATTAGGATTTTTATGCTCTTTGCATGACAGGGACACAAAAGGAGTGCCTTAAAAGTTGATTCACCCAAATAGCTCACTGCCTATACTAGTGTAGGTGTAATTGGATTTAATTATAATTAAATACAGCTTATAACCCCAATAGGGTTGTTGCTGACTAAATTTCGGCGTTGTTGTGATTAAATTGTTTCGGTTCTAGTTCTATTGTAGAAGAAATGATTTGGATTTCCTTTTGATTTGTTCCAGAATTAGAACGGACCATGTCCAATCAAAATGGTTGGGTATTTTATTTGAATTACAGGCACATTTTTTTTTAATACTACCAAGGTAGCAAACAAGCATACGGCCCACCTGATGGGAAGCGGTCACCGTAGCCTATGGACGTTTGTAACACCAGAGGTGTCACACTCGCGTTGCTGACCCTTTAAATATTTTAATACACCTTTGGCACATGAGGCTTAACATCTGTATGGCTCACTCAAGTTGATGGACCCAGGGCAGTGCATCGTAGGGCACGTTGCTATCGTGCTTGACGTACGAAGCAATGCTTTGTTATAGGTGATGGTTACCACTTATCATCAGGTGGGCCATCTTCTTGTTCCATCAGCTAGTCGTATAAAAAAATAGTTTTTATTAGTTCTATATTGTTAACTACACTAAAGGAAAACAAACATTTATTATAATATTCCCAAAAAATTTCTAACCCCACTTGTAGGTATAATAACTTTTGTGATAATAAAAAAACGCTTTTCTTGCCAGGTAAAAAACCCACGTACCTATTAAATTTAGTACTGGGCTGTTTTATTTGTTCTTCTAAAATAAAATTTTGACAGGAAATATGTTTTTATACATATTTTCTCAAGTACTCAAACTTAATTATTAAAAGGTTTCTGAAAGCTCGATCAAAGCTCTAAAGCAAATCGGCGGTCAAGTTACTGTATCATAATTGAAGTAAAAGCTGAAATAGCAAGTGACTTGACAGCCGATTAGCTTCTCCTACAAAAAATATTCACCAGCTATTTCACGATGTTCACGGCTGACCCGAGATGGCGCCATTATCATCGGCACCGACCCAAACACGCCATTAGTGAAGCCAAGGACGACCGAAAACATTATAGGATATATCTGAAAACATAGGATGGCTTATATTTATTACTAGCGACCCGCCGCCCGCGCGTCCCTGCTTCGCACGGGTGCACATATCATGCATGTATTATACATATAAATCTACCTCTTGAATCACTCTATCTATTAAAAAACCGCATCGAAATCCGTTACGACATCCCTATATCCCTATATAGGGACAGAGAACTATGTAGTGATGATGGACATACAATCTCATCCAAATAGTCCAATTTGTTTCTGAAATCATCCTTACTCGATCAAAATAGAAAACTTACGTCGCCAACAATGTGCGGAGAGTACCGAGGCGCAGCGCACAGCAACAGTAACGGCACTAGCAGTAGTCTCAGTCCGCTCGCCATCAGCAACTGGCTGCGACTCCACTCGTACGGCCAGGCTGCTGCTATCTGAAATTACCCGGTAATGTCTGTTCATAAAGAGAACCGTCCTAAGATTGGGGGTCGCTGCTGTGCCGGCGCCACTCTCTAACCCTGTTGGAGACTGGCATCAAGCTGAGACTAAGCCTTTTTGACTCACTCACACAGGGAGAGGCTTGTTATTTGTGTGTAGGTAGTAGGCTATCTTTATTTTTTAAGCGTTTGTAAATCTACCTACTGTGTATTCTCTACCTATTGCATTTTTTTTCTGTTCTTTCTTGTATGTATGCTTCTTCTGTGTGTCGTCGTCAAATAAACTTATATATTATTCTGTGTTTTATTACCGTGTTTGTTACGATAAAAACAGTTAGAATAATATAAAAATTATTGTTAACAAATATAACTACATACACGTTAAATTTAGTTCCATTTTACGTACGTCACGACGGTTCTCTTTTTGAACAGACTATAGCTGACAGATTTGACAACTGTGAACAACTATACATCCAAATTCCTTGAGTTGAAGTCTAATTGGAACAGACCTTTCATCAGGCGTAATCTGTGTTCATTCCTATATAATTCGAACCATTGTAGCCGAATTTAGAACACACAATTTCATGGGGAAATAATGCAAAAGTTTCAAAGTGATCAATCACTGTTTTTATCATGGTTAGTAACACACCAATCTGTCTGCCAAGCGTGGTGAATATGGCAAATCCTTCCAAATTATGGAGGAAGCCCAAGTCCAACAGGGGACCTATTCAGGTTGACGATACAGCAAAAGCACACAAAAAATGAATAAGAGCTCCTTATGAAGGGCAAGTTCCAGCTACTACCATCACACCCTTTCTGCCGCCAAGCAGCGTCGCTGTGTTCCGATTTGAAGAGTGCGGTTGCCGGTGAAATTACAGGCACTTAAAGCTTAAATCATCTGTATGCCTCAGGTTGATTGACGCAGGGCAGTGCATCGTAGGGCACGTTCATATCGAGCGTGACTTGCGTGGCTTTGTTATAGGCGATGGTGCCAAACATTAGGTGAGCCATCTCTTGTTCCTCCAGCAAGTAGTAGAATAAAAATGGATTAAAAGAATCTTACTTTTCCGATAAAGTCGAACAGGTTAAAGAATGACATGAGTATGATGGGAGTCCAAGTTCCGAAGCGGCACGAAGGCACCTCCGACGCGATGCCAGGGTACAAAGCTAGGGTCGTGAAGTACACCAGTCCTATTGACACCATGTAGGGGTAGATAGCGCGAGCCACCGCCCAACGGTCTAAAATGCCACCTGGAAAAAAACGGGTTCAATTTAAGTTTATACCACTCACATAAAGCACAAATCACTATATATTTTTTTGTACCCAACTAGGTACTTGTTGATGGAATGGAACAAGACCAAATGCCCACAAAACCTTGCCTCATAATAAGTCACGCACGATTGAAATGTGCATTACGATGCACTGCCCTACGTCCATAAACTTGTGGCATACCGATTAAGCCAGTGGTTTCACACCACCAACATTCCGAGACACATGTACCTAGCTTGGCGCTGCTTGGCGGAAAAAAGGCATGGTGGTAGAACTTTCCCGGACGAGCCCTTCACAAAGAGCCCTACTATTAAAAATGTTCCATTATTGACAACAACATTCTTCCCCGCAATTTCCCCCATTTCCGCCAGATTCTACTAGTATAGTATTCTCTTATCTGTGCTACGACCATGAGCCTTTATTCTTCAGACCCTGTCACAGCTTGTCTCGCCCCGCTAGCCAGCTACGCTACTACTTACGTTTAATCGCCCTCCAGGACGTATGTCGCTCCGGCGGCTCGAAGACGACGTCCTCGACCTTGTAAGAGGTGCGCGGGGACGCCGCAGAAGGGGACCCGCTGGGCTCAGAGAGCGCGGGAGGGGACGTCGCGTGAGGCGAGTATACCGGGTTTGCGAAACTGAACGCGTTGTCTGTTGCTACTGGAAATTACCAAGAGTGGGTTTGAGATTTAGTTTAATTTGGATTTCTTCAATATGATCCATCAACATTGATGAGTTGACATGAGAATTGAGGAAACGTTACAACATAATGACCGTAAAAACAACTTATAACCATTTTATTTATTCGAACCTACTACTACTGTCGTTTTTAGTCGTAGTTTGAAAAATCTTTGTAAAATCAAAAAGAAACGCCACTTAGAGTGGCGTAGTCTTGGCCATGCGACGTTGTTTCTTTTGTGTCAATTCTTGTCGTGTCACAGAGTTTTTGAAACAGTGTGCATGGTGAAAGGATTTTAAGTGCGCCTCAAAGAGGCTCCGTTTCTGTTCTACGACATGCCGGTTCCTACACGATGTTTTCCTTCACCGTTTGGAGAACTGGCACTACACACATACATTTTTGAACAGAAAATCTCATTCGTACAGGACCGGTTTCGAACCCACGACCCCTAGGATGGTGGGGCCGCTATTACTAGACCATCCAGTGCTCTCAAAATAATAACGTTGCGTTTAACGTTACCTGTGGTAGATAAAGCTGGACTTTGTATCTGCAATACACCGTAACTCTGATCTCCTACTTCACTTTCCATCTGAAATCAAGCAGGATATTTATTTAACGGTGACGTCGTCCTTTTGTTGAAATAGGCTTACGGCTGCAATGCCTATGAGAGACAAACCTAGAGACCTGACTGAGTCATAGCTTGTTCGAATCCAATCTCGAATACAAAAAAATCTAGGGCTTTTTGTGAAGGGCTCGTCCGGGTAAGAACCACTACTTAGGTACTAATAATAGATACTAGGTAGTAGGGTAAGCAGGGGTAATGGCGATCGTGTCGGGTAATACCGCGCGCTCACTCCAATAACTTATTAAATAAGGTGCCTTGACACAGCGAGCATGCTGCAGCCCAGGCGTTGTGACGCTTGACCAGGCAGTCTCTAAACCTCAAAACTAACTTAAGTCAAATAAAAAAACAAATAGAGCATTTTTCTCTCAGGTGATCGGCATTCCCCCATCTTCCTCTACTATTTCTGCCGTCAAGCAGCGGTGCTGTAGCATTACAGGCATTTGTATGGCTCAAGTTAATGGACGCAGAGCAGTGCCTTGCAGGCCGCGTTCAATAACGTGTGTGTCTTGCAAGGCATTAGTTTGATAAAGGTGATGGTTATCATTTAACATGTGGGTCTTGTGCTTGTACCATCAGTAAGTTTTATTAAAAAATAAACTAAATTCAATATATATTATGTAATAAAATTAGAATCTAACTAAGTGGTACCTTCTCAGTAATTTAACGTATTCTAGAAGTTAAGAAAGCTTAGTATAGGTCGCGTCAACCAAAAATAATGCTGGAAAACAGTGGAGGGGATGTGTTTTCACATACAAAATACACGCGGCATCACACACGCAAAAAGAACGCCACAAGGAGGGTTTTTGCGTGACGCGCACTATACTTATGCAAGCGACAAAGCACCAATATGACACAATACTAACGTAATTTTTAATTACCAATGTAGCGTCTTCATTCGGGTTCAGATGCAGTAAAATGCGTCGCTTTTGTTTAGATTCCGCCGTGATCCTCACGTAGTGTTGGACTAAGGGATTTTTCATCGTGAAATGGTGCATCAACGAGTGCAGGAATAGTATCAGAATGGATACTACGAAGAACATTAAGGTGCTGCGTGTGGGTGTATGGAAACAGAGCTTGGTTGCTATCCGGTCGAAGGACACCACGAAACCGGCAGCGCCTGTTGAACAAGTAATAAAAATAAATATGGCCATTAACTGCTTTATTTTATCGCCTCTGGGAGGCGATTTTAAATCCTTGAGTGATTATGTACCTACCTACTCGTAAACATTGCTGAGAAGTGGCTCTGTCAATGTTAATACCCTTGGGTAAGAGATGACTCGATGGTATTTAACTTGTAGATCACCTGGATTCTAGACAAATTGTTTTCTATCGCTCCTAACTTGAAGTGGTGTCATTACGTTTCTAAAGGTTTTTCCTTAGCCTATTTCGTACCATTGCTGGGCAAAGGCCTCCGCCACGCCAAGGACTATAAGTTCTCCTTATCTCGAGCCTCCTCCCACAGTTCTAAAGGTTAGGACATAAAATTTGTCATAAAGTTACCGACAGAAAAATCAATGTCAGATGCCTATATCCAGGCATAGCCTCCTTCAGGCTAGATTAAGAAAATACTGATATGGTATAGTAAACTATTCATGCTTACTTTCCCCGACCATCACTGCTTGCGTAAACCTCGGTGGCAGGCATCCAGTGAACCCGTAGTAAGATGCCTGTTGCACCGTGCACCCGAAAGCCACTATGCCTATGGCGACCAGGTTGATCGTGTAAGAGACAGATGAGGAAAACCCATCCCACCCGATGTTGCAAATCGCGACAAACAGCATCATTGCTAGGGAGATTAGAATACCTGGAAAGTAAAGAGTTTTTTAATAAGAATACATTGAATACTAGTAGCGCCCCGCGGTTTCACGCGTAGTTTTAAATCCCGGAATTCCCACGGGATACAAAGTAGCCTATGTGTTATTCCAGACTATAATATATATCTGTACCAATTTTCACCAAGATCCGTTCAGCCGTTCTGGAGTTATAGAGTAACATACATCCATGCACACTTACAAACTTTCGCATTTTTAATATTAGTAGGATTTCAAACAGCACTTGTAGCCGGAAATTAAAATATGTAGTAAGGTAGGTATAAAATTGGGACTTTGGTGTAGGTAAGTATATTAAAAATATACTTTTATAACTTTTTTTTTATGGATTAATCCAGATTTACATAATGCACATTCCATTTGACTTGACAAACATGTTTCGTAGATAGGTGTGTATGACATTTTGTTATCCTGTTCTTGATCCTATTTTTAATCTAAATATTAATACCTAAATAAATATAGGTCACACAGCACTGTCTATGCAAAGCTGTTATATAAATAAATTAATAATACTGGAAAATCCACACACCACATGTTTGTTCTCAGTGGGAATCGAACCCACGGCATACAGCGCAGAATTTAGATCTACTACCTACCAACCGAGCTGAAAATAGGTAAGACTAGTGCTTAGCCGGTCAAAGTTATTAATTTGATGTTTAAAATAAATAGCACGGAAGAATTATGTGGGTTTAGATACATACTTAGATACTTAATGATAAGCAGGCAATATATTACGAAATTTGTGTATAGGAGCCAAACCGGACATGAAAATAAAAAAGTCTTCGGGTCAATAAGATAAATAGTAAACCCACAGATAAGAGAATGCTATACTTGTAGTAAAGCCAAGGAATTTGAATATCTATATTCCTTGAGTAAAGCTAACCAAAGCTTGAAGCGCATCACAGACGATACTGATACTATAATATTTCATCGCCAACATCTTAAGATACCGTAATATGAAAATATAATAACTTATACTTTAATAACTTAACCGTCTGTGATGGCTTCGTCCATGGATGGCTGATGGCTCATAGTGATTGTATGGCGGGTGATATTTTATCTGAAAAATAAATAAGCAGTAGGTAGGTATCTTCGTCGTCTGTCATGAGGAACTTACCAAAAAGTATCCTCGTATTATACGAAAAGACGTCCAACAGCATATTGTTGATGACAACGGCGACACACGCCGATGCGATATACACGGTCGACATGTCAAACATTATCGTACTTTGAGGGTAGTGGAACTGGAAGTAATCTACCGCCATTATGAAGCTGAAAGGAAATCGTAATCGAAAAATATAATGTGTGGTAGAACATCCCTCAGGTGAATTCTTTTGACAGGATTAGACGAACTTACCTGAGTGATGTTCTATCCTGATAAGGTTTAATACCTTATCAGGTACTCATTCTGGGATGGGAGAGTTCTTTCGCGATATTATGGCATTGAAGTCTGACTAGGTACTACTAGTATTCCTCCCAGAATTAGTACGCAAAATAATACGATACTGAATAGCCTAGTTTAGGTGAAGAATATGTATATTGGTCGAACTGAATAGCCATAAAGCGGCAGGATAAATTTTTTTGATAGATTAGCAGGATAAATTTTTTTGATGGATTTTATAGTTATCTTCGATCCTGAAGACAACAGGAGACAGACAGGCAGACTACAGCAATTTGTGCAGTCGCTGCCAGCCTCTGGGTACCTCCCTAATAAAAAACCGGTAGTGAATAGGTAAGACAAAATGAGAACTAGCATAAAACTACAAAATGTCACTAACGCTGTTTTTATAATATGCATGGCCAATATTTTATTTAAATTAAATAAATAAAAATACCTGTTGAAAGGCAGCAAAAAAGCTGTGCCAGCGCAGAACAGCGTCAGGTAGACCATGTTGTATGTGTCAGGCGGTGGTGCGCTAGGGTTCGCCATATTGGAGACAGGTTCCCCTCGGGCCGTGCGAATCGCCTCGATCCGGGCGTACCCGCGGCCTAGGGTCTCGTTCATCTCTCCACCACTAACTCACATAGTGTTCACTCGACACTATCGTAACACAGCATCCCAAATTTTTAACTCCTTAAAGCATTGGATAATGCAGGCAAAGACAGAATACGGGGAGGAAAAGGTAATGGAGGTAAGTTTATTTACCAAAAGTGTTGGTAAATGTAAAAAAACGGGAAACAAATTTGAAAAAAGCGTAGATGCCATGGGGTCGGCGAGGTGGTGGAAGGTTGGGTTCCAGAATAGGAGGGGGAGTGTGGAGCGGGCGAGACATTATTATTTTTCGCGGGCGAACCCGCGTACAAGAGCTAATTCACAATAATGTCGTCTATAACCAATAACCAGTCACTAGATGTAGCTAGGTACTTTAGTGACTACTATTTTATTACTCTCGATGCTCGATTAAGACAGTAAATGTTTCAAAACAATATATTATTCAACTTTTTCATTTACGTAATGGTGAGAGCTGTTTATTATTTCAAGGCACCTGAATTGGCACTCAATTTCACAATACGATTCGAAGATCACAGTTCACAGGCTTTTAACAATGGTAGGAGCCACGGCAAGGCGACAATTACTTTCAAGGATCTTACACGAATAAATTATCTGATAACTTCATAAATTAGGATTTTATCGAATATAATTTCTGCCGGACGCGAGGCTGTGGGTAGGTACTGGCGAACGCGGGGTAGAAGTGTTATAGGTACAACGCATGCGCCTTTTGCATTGATTTTCAGTGCAGGGACAAAGCTTGGTTAAATGGCATTGTGTAGGTTGGTGTAGGTATTCCAGAAATGTTATTTTTAGGTTCATACCATCCAACACAATATCACGATTAATTTTTACGCTGTATAACGTATTACGTCAATAATAATTACCCAAGTTAATAATTACCCAGTTCTCCTGTATCCGCATTAAGAATCTAAGGCGATCCATTATGTGGTCCTAATTTGCAGTACTAGCGATCCGCCCGGGCGCCCCTGCTTCGCACGGTTGCTTATATCATGCATGTATTATACATATAAACCTTCCTCTTGAATCACTCTATCTATAAAAAAACCGCATCAAAATCCGTTGCGTAGTTTTAAAGATTTAAGCATATAAAGGGACATAGGGACAGAGAAAGCGACTTTGTTTTATACTATGTATAGTGAAGAGGATATCAGAAAAATTTAAATCAGCCGATTTTGTTATGTTAGTAGGTACATTTTATTTTAGTGTTTTCTGAGCAAACAATTGACATATTATCTAATAAACAATATAGGTAACCTTATCCTGCCTACTAATTTTAATTGTACGAATTCCTTGTATCGTACGAATTCCTGGGTTGAAAAGGGTGCGAAATACTTAATACTGCAATGAGGTAAAAGATACAGTCTACGAAAATAGTCAAACTAACCACTTAATACCTCGGTTCAAAAATTACTCTAAACGGTTTGGCAGAAAGAGAGAGTCCGTCGATAGGTTCTGTCGATGGAATATTGTCTCCTTCAGGTATCCTCAAGTTGAACCTTTGAAGAAGATGCGTCAAAAACATAAATAGTTCTGACCTTGCCAATCCCTCACCAATGCAGCGTCTCTTACCTAGTAAAATTAAATAACACAATCAAACCTCGGTAGATAGAAAACCAATTATTTGCTATGGCTAAGCAGGAAATAATACACTTTATAACGATTGCGGAAAGATACCTTTATAATTAATAGTGCAACAAGAAATTTCAAGAAGGAAGCCTGAATTATGTAGGAAGTATATCGGTACCTAAGCGATAAATATAATAATGCATATGCCAAACCCAACCGTATAATTTTACGATGTTATTTTGTTTACTATTAAATAATAAGGAACTGACTTACCAGAACCAAACGGCATCAACCATTCGTCTTGGACCAGATTCCCTTCTTTAGTAATAAAACGTTCCGGACGAAACACGTTGGGGTCTTTCCAATGATTACCATTATGTAGGTCATACATCGCGAGCAATATCAATGTTCCCTGAAATAAACTGTCCTGTAAGCAACTCTTTCGAAGACGCAAAGGTCGGAGGAAAGGTATAGTCGATACGTTACTCATGACCGTCCCAGCAGAATAGTTTGATAAATCAATGAAGATTATAATAATAATATGAAGATAATAAGTTGGGTAAAAATTGTCAAGAATCGCCTCAGATGAGAAGAGGGATGCTAAGGCCTTGAGATCGTTAAAATTCCAATTAAAAGTTACATTCATTAGGGTAGGTATCCTACTAATATTATAGACGCGAAAGTTTGTAAGTATGGATCGATGGATGGATGGATGTTTGTTACTCTTTCACGCCGGAACGGCTGTACGGATCTGGATGAAACTTGGCAGAGAGATGTATTTATAGTCTGGAATAACACATAGGCTACTTTTTATCCCGTGGGAATACCGGGTGTTGGCAGATATTTTGCATTTTACCGTATTTAGCTGATACATTTTTAGTTCCTAAATAATAACTAGATGTCGCCACAGGAAAGATTAGCATGCGCTATCGTTGCGTTTTGAACAATGAGTGATATCAGCAATCGTAGGTATACATGTTTTCCCTCTTTGTGTTTTCCGATCACCGGGATTTAAATCTGCGCGGGTGAAACCGCGGGGCGCAACTAGTAATATAATATAAGTAAGTACAATATACTTAGGTAATATACTTTAGTACCTAACCTATAGGGCCTCCTATATCATTGTCCGCGAAGAACTATCTGGATGATATTCAATTGATGCGGAAATTGCACTCGCATAGCAATCAGCAGTAGGGTACTAGGTACCTACCTCTCTTCAATGAACCCAATACCAATGAATTTGATCTGAAGTGTAAGTTATTTACTATTTCAATTAATTTGTAATCTAATTAATTATTCTGCAGATAGCTCACCTGTTTCTTATTAATATACTAGTTGCGCCCCGCGGTTTCACCCGCGCAGATTTAAATCCCAGTATTCCCACGGGATAAAAATCCTATGTGCTATTTCAGACTATAATCTATCTCTCTGCCAAATTTCATCAAGATCCGTTCTGCCGTTCTGGAGTTATTGAGTAACAAACATCCATCTATCCATACAAACTTTCGCGTTTAAAACATTTGTAGGATTTTGTACGTATTTTGTGCGTATTTTGTACATTTTTAAATACTTGTATTGATTGAAATTTTCTATGTAAATAATTGCATTGATATAAAACATTTTTTTTATAATTACCTTCGGTACAATGTAGTTGCCAATTCGTGCATCGGCAAGTGCCATGTGAGGGATCCCCACTGCTGCCACACTTGAAATGCGTAGCGTTTCTAGTATAATAGCTTCGGTGTACACCATTCTACAAGAAACAATATTCTTGAGCCCGGAAAAGCACTACTCACCTTGCATGCCTTTTTCTACCGGCAAAAGCTGTTTCGGTTTGAAGATTGTGGTGGCCGGTAAATTGATGGATGCAGGGCAGTGCATCGTAAGGCACGTTTCTATAGTGCGTGACTTACCTACGAGACAATGCTTTGTTATAGGTGATGGTTACCACATCTGCTTGCTGCATTAAATATAAGCTCTTTAAAAAAACCCCGTCTTCAAATGCATTGGTAAATACAGTCATACTACTAGAACTCAAAAACTACTCATCAGATCTGACTCAAATGGAACCACATGACAAGCACCAGCTTTCGCTTGAAATAAATAATCATGAAAATCGGTTCACCCAGTAAAAAAATTATAACAAAGGTAGCAAAACAGGTAAAAAATATACAAAATATACAGTCTTCCTTTTTTTGAAGTCGGTTAAAATACTATCAAAGTACCTACCTGGTTCGGTCATGAACGTTAGGTGTCCGGGTACGGCTGATCACTTCGTCAATCTCCATCTGCAGTTTCCTCTGGACTTCTTGGTCTCGTACTAAGTAGAGCAGCATGAATACGGCTGTGTTTGAAACTGTTTCCATACCAGCCTCCAATAAATCCAGGCATACTACGTAGAGATCGTCCTTCGTAACTGTTCAAAATAAATACATTAGCTAAAGATATCTCAAAGATATCGATTTTAGCAATCAAGCCATATTGTTATGGTCACCATAACAATGAAAAATAATCATTCCTTAACTTCTTAATCAACTTATTAAGTAAGATAGAATAGAATATAAAATGTTTATGTTTTTCACAAAAACCTTGTATCTATGTGTACCTACATATATCTAATCTACTTCAATAAAAAAAATACAATATCAAAGTTTAAGATTGCCAGTACCTACTTCACCTACCTAGTATAAAACAAAGTCGCTTCCCGCTGTATGTCCCTATGATATGCTTAGATCTTTAAAACTACGCAGCGGATTTTGATGTCGTTTTTTTAATAGATAGAGTGATTTAAGAAGAAGGTTTATAGGTATGTATAATACATGCATAATATAGTTGAGAAACACTGGTGCACCCGTGCGAAGCCGGGGCGGGTCGCTAGTAAAACAATAAAACACATCATAATTGAATGCTAAAACGCCAAAAAAACGTTAGGAACAGCAATCTAGTCTACTAATCTAACTCTATTTGAGTTAGATTAGTAAGTAGGCAGATTGTTGATCCTATCACGAATTTTCCAAAAAATAGGTATAGTCTGTTAAGTTACTACAATAAACAAAAAACACAGTAACGAGCGACACGACACGACAGCAGTAGCAGTAAAATGGGTTTGCATCGATCACTATTCAATTAGGAATCGTCGTCATTAAAATTGATGTACCTATTGGTTCCTTGTAATAATTAACTATGCCTTAGTGTTTGACTTGCAATCACTACATAGGTAGTATACCTAAAACAAAGTCGCTTTTTCTGTCCCTATATTCCTATGTATGCTTAAATCTTTAAATCTTCGCAACGGATTTTGATACGGTTTTTTTTAATAGATAAAGTGATTCAAGAGGAAGGTTTATATGTATAATATAGCAGAAAAACAATGTGCACCCGTGCGAAGCAGGGGCGCGCGGGCGGGTCGCTAGCATTGAATATTGGTAGGTCTTATTGCGTGTCTCTCTCAATACGTACAGGATTGATGTTTGTGTTCCATCATTTCGATAAGAAACGCATCGATGACGTCTCTGGGATGATTCATGTCAACATTCAGCTCATGGTCTTTTATCGTCTCCTGTAAATTTTGTAAAGCTATGTAGAACTTACTTATAGGTAGAGTTCCAAGGCACTTAAATCTAAAGAAGATACATGTGGGGGCTCAGCTTGACGACGTGTCTTTACCTACTGGTTTAGAAAAATACCTGAACAAAACCCAGGGAATATGGCTAACAGTAGGTAGCAGTAACTCGGTAATGTTATCTCTAGCGCTAGCGCGATTATAATGAATCCAATTTAAAAATATCAGACCATGATGTTTGTTTAAAATCTGACGCAAATTATTGTTTTGATTATCCCCTCTTAAATAACGTTGGTGATAAGAGCAAAGATCCATTTATACATTAACATTACGACGAGTTCATTACTATAATAGGCAGAACTGTTGGGCAACGCTTCCTCATAATTATATTTCCAGGAAGAACGTTATAAAGCCCTCTCTATCCAATCCACCAACTTCCCGCGATCTTTACAATGTCGTTGTCAGTCCATTCAGGAACTTAATGTAATCAATAGCGTTTGAAAAAAATATTCACCTTAATAAATTCATGAATTTGATTGTGTATAGTTTGGAGTTCTGTGTAACCAATAAGATCCGGTATCACATGTCTCAGAAATGGCAGAAAGTTTAAAATGCCACCGCTCATATCAGCAGCTTTGAATAATCTCGTGATTAGATCGCCGAGATGTTTTAGACGTTTGTCGTCTAGGTTGTATCTGGAAAATAAACTCATACTTTCATAAAACATAAATCGAATGTAGGTATGTATTATGAACATGACATGTGGTACATTCGGAACGATGTCATGAGTTATTAAAGTAAAACGAAATGAGCTCTACTGTTTTACGGTGCTATGCATGACCCACCATGTGTAGAATAAGAAAACAAAATTATATCTAAACCTTGAAACACCGTACTGGTACAACAGGTCATCATCTTGAAACACCGTAGGGTTCCTGATAGTTAAGGCTCCGGTGACAGCGGCTCGCAATTTCGAAGTGCGATTGGCTATTATTCATTTTATTTCATTTCGGGGAGGTTGTTTGAAAAAATAACTCTAAAGAAACACGCATAAATACTGTTCGAACACAAATAATACAATAATATAAGGGAAACATGCCCGAATCAGAAATCATTTTGGTATTAGTATGTTTGGTCTTACGTTTACCTAATACCAAAATGATTTCTGACTCAAGCACATTTCCCTTATATTATTGTATTATTTGTGTTCGAACAGTATTTATGCGTGTTTCTTTAGAGTTATTATTTCAAATAACCTCCCCGAAATGAAATAAAATGAAATAATAGCCAATCGCACCTCGAAATTGCGAGCCGCTGTCACCGGACCCTTAAGACATGTCGGAAAAAGACGTTTTATTTTTCTTTATTTAAATAAATCATATAAAAGCAACCAGTACCTCTGCCTACATTATCGTTCATAGCAACGTATTTGTAAAGTTTATCGCAGGGTTGTTTTCATGATGAAATTTTTATTTATGATGCATTCATAATATTATTATGATGTTTTTGTTTTTGTAGATCGATAATTTGTTGGTGCAGTACTTTAAATCATTAGCATTACTAAGCAAATTATACCCAAGGTTAAGATGCGTAGCACGTGCTAGAACGCGCAATTTTGCATAAATTATAAAACAATTTTCTTTTATGAATATTCTAACGAGGAAAAGTTATCACAAGATTCTTATTCGACAACACCTCAAATCCGCAGATAGATAATTTAAACAACTCCCCCGGTTTCTGAGAGCCTGATCAACACTAATCGGCTGTCAAGTCACTTGCTATTTCAGCTTTTACTTCAAATGTGATAGAGATAACAAGTGACTTGACAGCCGATTAGTGTAGATCAAGCTTTCAGAAACCGAGGTTACCCTCGGTACTTACGTATACCTATCAGCAGTGCAAGTACGGTTCTTATCGATCGCCTAATTTGACATTTAGAATCGTCAAATTCGTGTAAAATGGTGGAACGATACGATTCGATTGGTTCTTCGACTTTAGCCGATCGACAAATAGGCGATCGGAAGAACCGTACTTGCACGGCTGGTTCGATAAAATCTGCTTCTATTTAAAGTAAATGGGCAAGCTTTGTTACCTTTTGCCAGCAACTAATTGCCACATAATATTTACAATAGACACATGAAACATCGAATTCACGAAAACTGGGCGCCCATCGTCATTCATTCGTAATTTTACTAGCGCCCTGCATTCTTGCTCAATGTTATTTTCCATATATCGCGTGTTGTAACCAAAGTTTTTCAGATATTTCAGAACGAATCTCCTTGTTGTACTCCATTTAGGCCCATCTGAAAATACTAGTCCTGGAAATATGACTTATTGTTCATTATTTTGCTATTTACATACATAATGCAACTAGATATACCTAGCTATTATTATTGATTCAGATTTTTTCCATATTGGGCTATTCCTGATTTTTTGAAAAACGAGCATCACCTTAAAACTACCTGATACGTCATATCTGTCTAAAGTTTCAATTGTGTCCCCATATAATTGTGATTGTCAAAGACTTACCAATTTTTTTTCCGAATGATCTCATGGTATAGAAGAATCCATCAGGTCGCCCTTCGAAGACTTCTCTAGATGACACCTCCTTGATGTAATCTCTTCCTGACACTATGACGACGTTCAAAATGCCCAGTCGCAAACCGAGCAGTTCCCCGTACTGCTGAGTCCATGTTTGCCAAAGCTTATGATGATACTTTTCTTTTCGCAACTTGTATATAACTGATAAAAGGTTCCCTACGAATGGCAAAGGCAAAGGACCTAAAATGAGAATTTTCATAAGCTTAAATAAATGTAATGACGATAATAGAGTACATAAAACAATTTGAACCTGGGGGATACAGGCTGGGAGGCTTCAAACTGCGTTCCAGAAGATATATCAATAAAGTTACACAGAAAATTGCAACCAACATAGCGCCTGTCTTCACCGAGGGTAAAATAAGAATTGATAAATGTATTTTTCTGTTATGAGAGGAAGTAACATATTCAATGAGATTTTATCCCTACCTAATCGTTGCGGCTTGAATAATAATGCTATTCTTTATTTTCACAGATGTTATCATCCCACTAAGACTAACATGTAAAATAAAGTAGGTAGATGGATGTAAATAGTTTTTAAAAAGCTGTTTATAGTTTTAAACTAGTGGTTCGCCCCGAAATGAAATTTTGTGATGCGATCCGACCGCTCCAACGTTATAGTTAGTAGGGATTAGTCAGAGGCAAGTCCAAACATAGTGCATGGCAGTAGCAGCAGCGCTGTGTTTCGGTTTGAAGAGAGTGGTCGCCGGTGTAATTACAGGCACACGAGGCTTAACATCAGTATGCCTCAAGTTGATGGAAGCAGGGCAGGGCATCGTAGGGCACGTTCCTATCGTGCGTTGACGAGGCAATGATTTGTTATAGGTGATGGTTACCACTTAACATCAGGTGGGCCATCTGCTTGTTCCATCAGCAGGTTGTATAAAAAAAATTTTGCTTCTGACCTGCTAACTAAGTACTTATGTTGACCAAGTTTCAACTGAAATGGCCTATTTCTTGAAGATTTCAGTTGAACAGCCAGGGTCTGTTCAACTGAAATCTTCAAGAAATATGTCCAGCAGTAGACTTCTTGAGGCAGATAGATGATGATGATTGTTAATTGATTTTAACGAACTATTCACCCACGGTAAGAAATAACACAAATTCAGCAAGCAGCTGTTTACATAATGATAAGTCGGACTTTATCTGCCTTCTGGGGGGCAGTACCTATCACAGGTTTGATATAAATTGTTTACCTAAAGACAGTCATAATTATAGATTGCTAGCTGGCCAGCTCTGACCTCTCATGGGTTAAATTATAGCATTCTCCAAAACCTAGCCATATAGTAGGTAGTCAGTTTACCTATTCATTCCTCATGCGATGAGGTCTATATCTAATAAAAAATGGTGGACTTTCCACACAGCACTATCGTAATATGGGAACCAGAAGATATAATAAAATACTTACCTATAATTTTCTTATAAATAAATAAATAATGCTGGACAATCCACACAGCACCATCTAGCCCTAAAGTAAGCTACTCAAAGCTTGTGTTATGGGTACTAGATAACTGATATATTTAATACATTATACATAGGTATATACTTACATGGCTAGTTTTTTTTATTATTCATAGAAAACACCCAGACCAACGGAACAAATTTCGGCAGATCGTGCACAAATTTGTTCCGAGGCCGGAATCGAACCCGCAACCTCTTGCGTCACAGGCGGACTCTCGCCCGCTGCGCCACTGAGGTCGTCAAAAAATAAGTTCATCTAATACCAAGACAGAGAACAAAGATCTGTTCATCACACAAATATTAGTTCTAGGTGCGGATTCAACCCACGGCCTATCGGTGCAGAATGCAGATACTACCAACTGAGATGTGACGGCTATCAAAATTTTAAACTATTTCACACTATTATATTTATTTAGATCGTGAACACCAAATTTTATAATATTTAATATTCAAAGTTTAAGTGACCATAAAAAACAATTTTTTTGACGACCTCTGTGGCGCAGCGGGCGAGAGCCTGCCTGCGACGCAAGAGGTTGCGGGTTCGATTCCCGCCGTGGAACAAATTTGTGTACGATCTGCAGAAATTTGTTCCGATGGTCTGGGTGTTTTCTATGTATAATAAAAAATATCTATCTATGTAAGTATATAATGTATTAAATATATCAGTTATCTAGTACCCATAACACAAGCTTTGAATAGCTTACTTTGGGGCTAGATAGTGCTCTGTGGATTGTCCAGCATTATTTATTTATTTGACTTTTTTATTAAAGTCATGCATAAAATTACTGTGTCTACGCCTTATAATCTGTGCACTCTACGATAGAAAAAAATCTGCATTATCTCTCTGCAAACACCTCATTAAATCGCCGTCGGTCGTGCAATAAAAACAAACAAAAAAACTCAGTACCTACCGGTTCGAGTGAAATAAAGTATAATATAAACATAAAGGGAACGTCAGACCATTTTTTGACCGATTACTTGCTACCGAAATAACTGAGTTACGTTAAACCAACTTTCAAAAAATATGATGTGTGAATGATCATCACTCATCATGCGTTCATGCGCTCGCAGTCTGTGGTGTCATCTTAGGTGCTGATTGGAATATATATTTTTTTAGTTTAACGTCCGTATCTACTTATAAAAATACTATAAAAATCATTCAAAAGTTAAAATATTGCCCTGTCTTACCATTGAATAATGAAAAACAATGGGGCAAGCCTAATTTTAAAGCCTATTTTTTTTAACAAAATAATAGGTAAGTATGAGGTCTTATTTTCAATTGGGGTCAGTGCAAATTTTAACTTATATTAAACTGTAGTATGGTAATCCTTACGTACAGATGAAGACGTAACAATATAGTGCCTATACAGGGTGTTTCAGAACTCAACGTCAAGCCGAAACGGGGCGACAGGATTGATTGTAAACATCATGAGAAAAATCTGAAAAAAAATATCCCATGCAGTTTAAAAATTACGGCATTTAAAAACCTAAAAATTTGGTCAATCTGTAACCATTTTTCGGTTATTGTGGCAAATTTTTATTATTTTTGTTCATTTAAACTTTGGAACCGCAACCCTAAATAATATTTGTAAGAATCACAGTAAAATAATGATTTTTGTATTTTAATTGTTTTAATTAAAAAAAAACAGATTTTTCGCATGATGTTTACAATCAATCCTGTCGCCTCGTTTCGGCTTGACGTTGAGTTCTGGGACACCCTGTATATAGGGGTATGCGTACCTTCCGTCCAGGAATGGTTTGTTACAACCTGTATTTTTTAGTTTTATTATATTTTGTCCGAAGGGAGTAATCACGCCACACACGGTTTACTGTAACAGCATAATCATATCGTCCACTCGGTGAATCTATAAAACTGTCGGGGTATCTGTGGGGTCGCATTGTATGTTCGGACATCGACCGTTGAACATCGCTACTTACTGAACTGTTTGCGTCTAAACAACAATATTACAAAAGTGCAGTGATGGCTCCCGTTAATGCAAATATCTTAAACGAAGCCAAGGTTTTCGTCCCGGCGAAGAAGACTCTACCGGAGGTGGAGACAGAAAACGGAAATGGAAAAAATAGTACCGGGTATGAACACAATTTTTTACGTGTGATATAAGAAAAAAAACTTGAAACGAAAACTTACTTTTATAGGCCACGAATTAGGTTTTTAGTTACGGGCATACAAGCTTTAGTTATTTTATCATAAGCACCATAAGGTAGCCCTATCTAGCTAAAACTAATAGACTGTTTACTAACAAACCTGTAGGTAATCGATCACGTCAGTTAATGGCAATTCAGTCACAAAACTATTTCATCTTGTCATGATTTTTTTCCAAGGTGTGGAAAATAACAAATATTTGTAATGGAAAATCATATTCGCCAATTTTTTCAGAGTGATAAGGCCCACCTTTTTTTTTTTTTTTTGACGCTGGGAAAAATGCTTTACGCATTCCCCCCCATTGGAGGATGGGAGGGATATGTGGGACTCCCCGGTTTCCGCTACCGGTATACCCACTAAACAACCCAGCGGCACTCCCGCGTCGTCTTTGTTGGAGGGGAACTGGGAAACTGGCAGAGCCTTTTCATCCAGTCCCCCGCCGACGACCGCCCGCCTTTACAGCGGGGCCCGCAAATGTCCCCGCCTTTACGGCGGGGCCCGCACGCCCCCCCTTTGTAGGGAGGGGCCCGGGAACGACCGTGAGTGCCCGGCCGTTCCCGCCCGACGGGAGTGGTGAATAAGTGCAATGCGGGAGAAGGTGCCCCCAGGTCTTCTCCCGCTATTCACCACGTAGCGGCGCGAGAAGTTAAGGCGTCTCGCGTCTCTCGCGCGCGCTCTTCCGCCTCGTCCGTCCGGGCTGCCTAAGCAGCCCAGACCCACCTGGGCAGACCAAAAGGTCTGCCCTGCCTCATCACACTGTGCCCTCTGCTAATCAGAGGGACACGTGGAGAGGCCCACCGTGTCGGATTATTAGCCACCATGAAACACGTCCGCAGTACTCTGCGGGCGTGTTTCATGGTGTTACCGGGGTGCACCACGAGGAGGTTACCCGACCTAGCACCCCGTGATAAGGCCCACCTAGGTTGACCATCCTTGGTGGGTTGTATCACTGGTCAAACTGTGGTAATCATTGTGTTTTACTGTAAGTTAGTTTTATGGATTAGCTATTGTCTGATATAAAATCTTTTTATTAATTTAAAATCATTCCTTGGAAATATACTAACAAATAGCTCTCAAGCTAGCGCGTACCTAACTCAATACTAATCTCTAATAACTAAACCTATACCTACCGCATACCTACCAATAACGTCACCTAAACATATTTTTAGATTTGGTAATCTTCAAAATTGATGAACGTGAGTGACAATTATTATCTCCAGGTAGAGAACTCGCCTGGTGCTAAAAATACTGATATCACGTGGTTCTTACTAGAAAAATCTGTTTCGCTCAGAATTTTATCTAACTAATAAAATGTTAATAGGGGTCAATTGAGCCAATAGATACGTATCAGGCTGTGCCGATCTTATCATCGGTGATCGCTGGCAGCTTGTTTATTTCTGAAGACTTTTAAATATATAGTAAAAAGTATGGTGCATTTTAATTATAAATAGGTACATCTGTCGACTCCGGAACACTTGTCATCTTCTAAGGTGGTTATGTTTCTGTTTGTATCATCTGATTTTCTCTCATAAAATCCTGGACTAAGACGTGTAGAGCCTGTGGTTAGAGCCACTGCAGAGTTGGTTAATTTTGTTCCACCTTTGGCTTCTATCCTAGAAATGTCCAAAAACAAAACTGCCAGTTCCACGCGACCAAGGCTAGTAGGGCCTTTGAAGCTTGTTTTACACATACTCGTACAAGTGCGAATTATATCGGGAATGCAGTTGGTCATCATTGCTGACATTACTGTCAAGTCATTCACCTGATTTCCAACCAGTTTATTGTTTCGTAGAATATTACAAGGTTTTGTGGATAAGGCCGCTGGAAATAAAGCAAGCTGAGATGATGGCCTAAGTGCTGGCAAGCCTTAATAAAATAAATATGAGTGGACATTACACACAATTTTACCAGCCCTAAAGTAAGCAAAGCTATTGGAAACAGAAAGCTGTTCTAAGTACCGTGGTAAAACGGGGTGGATAGAATTCCAGGGGTGAATGAAAATGAAACAAAAAAAGCAATTATTAACAAACGTATTCAAATGTTTGTTAATAATTGCTTTTTTTGTTTCATTTTCTCACCCCTGGAATTCTATCCACCCCGTTTTACGGTACTTACCTAATACTTTTTCTAGAAATAGTTTCCTATTAAGTATTACTTATTTACTATTAAGTATTGCATAATTATTATTATGATGTTGGTTATCGGTGGGGATCGAACCCACAGCGTAGAAGGTAGAGCTACTTCTAAGCTGTAGAGTTGTCAATATCCCATTGTCCCGTAAAATGTATAACATATAGCATAGGTTCAAATACCTAAGTACTCGAAAAATATGTACCAATGCTTTCAATCTCAAACGGTGAAGAAAAACATCAAACCAGTTAGCATTCTAGCAGGGGCGATGGGCTTGGAAACTGTCCCGTATGGAATACCAACAACTGT
This sequence comes from Plemyria rubiginata, assembly GCA_963576535.1. Classification (NCBI taxonomy): domain Eukaryota; kingdom Metazoa; phylum Arthropoda; class Insecta; order Lepidoptera; family Geometridae; genus Plemyria; species Plemyria rubiginata. Next base: position 6,029,540 of record OY754917.1, on the reverse strand, counting down.
TTCCCTCTCTTCCCCCTCCATTACGTGCACTACAGTGCAAATCTACTTTTAGGTTTAAACTAAAAAAAATCTTGCTGGACTTGCAAAAGTCCGTCAAGTGAACGCTTTTCTCTAATTTATACTACTCACTCATACGTCTACCAATATTATCTACTTAATCTATTTTTCTTTTAATGTTATTATAAAAATTGTTCACTTTACAAGATTACCCACTAATTTAGTCCTAATTATTATTTAAGTATTTTTGAAATATTAAAAAAAAAAAAAAAAAACAGCACTGTGGCACGGGGATAGAGAAAGGTACCAAATAGGTACTTGGGGGACCTAGTACGAGCAGTTCCTAAACAACTATAACTATATAATAACTATAACGGGGTTCTCCCGTGAAACCCAGACTCTTAAGAGACTGGTGTAGGCAACGGGAGAACCCTATTGTGTGGTTCGTTTTTTTATTTTATTTTTATTCTATTTTTTCTTAGATAACTACCGATTACTTATATTTTATTTATTTATTTATTTATATTATATCATTATACATTCTGTAAACCCTTACTGATCCAACTCATAAATTATGTAACATTTCAAATCTAAACACTCATGTGTGTACCAAGCAACTAATTTAAAATACAGTTCGTGCGTCACTTACTTTAAGCCCTGTGCTGAAAACCAGCGCTGGGAATTAGTTCTCAGCTGATGCTGAGCTCAGGGCTTTTTATGCAGACCGTGCATGGCAGCGTTCCACAGTCATATTGCGGAGATGTGACACACACATTTTTCTTTATTATAGTTTTTTCGTTTCTCTCTCTCTAGGTGTCATTACTATGTTTATTGTCTTATCTGTCTAGAATATTTCCCTTTAATATATATATATATGTTTCGTACAGTTTGTCGTGTGCGGTATGTTTAAATAAATGTCTTTTCTTTCTTTCTTTCTTTCTGTAAAATGTGGATACCTGCCAATAATTATAATATTTGGAAACATCTGAAGAGGGATATTCCCTTAGACATTCTCAAAGAATCTCGAGTAAGTAGGGACATTAAAGATCAGAGGGGATAGCTTATGTGTCTGGGGAGTTAAATCGTAGGTTGAATCGGTTTTGCGGTTTTAGGAAACTGATAGCTGTTGTTTGGTTGGTGTACATTTTCTTTCATTCATTCATAGCTAGGTAGGTAAATTTTTTTCCAAACATTGTAGCTAGGTACTTACTTATATACTTTGAAAAGGGACTGCACAAGTTGATTTTCTTTGATAGATAATTTTGTAATATTTTTTGTAGAGCACCGAGGCGGCTCTTTGCTTTGAAGCGAAACTGTTTAATCACTGTACCTACTTATGTTGTTGCTATAAATGAGCAACTTCGCAATAAAGATAAGTTGATACTAAATATTGATAAAATAATCAATTTCATTTTGTACGTATGCCTACCGGCCCGTACACAAAAGCATGTTCCGTGAGTAATTTACTGTTGCAGAAATCTTTAAACTGGTCATTTCACATCACACACATACATGCCTTATTATCTAACAGGTATATATAAACATACTTACTGACCGCTACGCAAACAGATTTTCTAGGGTCCACCAATACTTGTACTGATTTTAGAGCCAGGCACAGAACTGTATCGAGAAAGTCTCGATAAAGTTCTGTGGAGCCAGGCCTCCAGCTTATAGAGCCCCGCCCTCTACCAACGAAACCCCCTATTTATTTACATTATAATGAAAATTCACAACCAACTAGACGTACTTCTTATTACTAGACGCCTCACAATCATTGACATCAGAAATAAATAAATTGAGTTGAACAACTTGGTACGTACCTATAAAAGGTGTAATTTAATGTGTCTAAAAGCCCGAAAGAATTTCAAAAGGCGTATGTATATCCAACGTTGTTCGCAATGACGTGTGAAATACCCCCCTGGTCATATCCCTGCCTTTGAGTAGTTTGGGGGGTCCATCCCCCTAGGACAAACATTTGTAATTAGGTTTGTTTCCTCATTGTCTCGTTTGTTATACTTTATTATTAAGCCGGGTCCGCAGCGCCGTGTTTTCGTGTTTTCTAACATCTTAACATGTTTACAAAACAAAATAGGGGCGTGGCTTAACAGTTTTGTTAGCAAAAACACAAAAACATGTTTACCGAGACAAATGGATAACATCACCCGCGTTCGCCTGCGGGGAGGGGAAGCGTCACATTTTATGTTATATATGTGTAAGCTTCTACGTCCTCTTCGTCGGAACTCATTTTTGAAATGAATTGGAATGAAACAAAAACAATAAACAAAACAGAACACACCAGACGGGCTGTTTTAAAAACATGTTATGCTTAACATGTTATGTAACATGTTTTGTTAGAAAATTGGCGCTGCGGACCCGGCTTTACGTATGCTTTTAAAGAGAGAGAGAGAGCATATTTAAGAATTCTATCAGTTGTATTGAGTGAGTACCGGTAGTAGGTACCTACAAGTTTCATGTAGTTTACAAGAAGACTTAAACAGCACATTCACTAAGTGTGTATCTCCTCTTTCAGGTATTCGTATGAGACGTTAATGGAGGTGGCAGATTATTTACTGTCGCGGATCCCAACAAAGCCACACATCGGCATCATTTGCGGCTCTGGGATGGGTGCGTATTGGAATGAGGGTACATATTAAACCTTTGAATTACAATTTTAAACTTTTTACAATACAGAGTAGGAAGGTAGGTGGTATAAGTATTCTACAAAAATACGAAAATAATGCGAAAATCATTCATCAACGAATTATATTATTTTGTCTACAGGACAACTAGCAGAAAATATAATAGACCCTATCTGCATTCCATACGAGGATATCCCCAACTTCCCAATAAGCACAGTAGAGGGCCACCACGGAAAACTGGTGTTCGGAAAACTGGAAGGTGTTACTGTTGTGGCCATGCAAGGACGGTTCCATTATTATGAAGGGTACCCCTTGTGGAAGGTTAGTCTTTTGTAGTTCTGTTATTGCAGAACTGATTACTTGTACTGTTTTACTATCAAACCCGTGTTTTTTTCCGTCATAATTGGCTATTAGTTGATTAAAAAGATGTTGGTGTTCAAGAAATAGCGTCGTATGTATTTACCAAAACAAGATAGTGAACTGACGTCAATCAACCAAGAAACCGTTCTGGACTTTTCCCTATAATTCTGGTCATTAATAAGTAAATTTACTTATAATGACCAGATAATTGTACAGATTTGGGCGTTTGGATTCTTATCAATTCGTAAATAAGAGCCTTGACTTCGGCGGTAAATACTGATGCAAAGATTTCGGGGGTTGTGTCATTAAGCTTATTTATCTTAGTGATAACAATGTTTAGTAAATAGGTTTGGTTTATTGATAGAGGGGGATTTTATAGATGTCGTTGATGCAAAGAGAACTCGACTCCCTGAAATGAGGTTATCTACCGACTTACAAAGGGGGTAAAGGACAACTTGAGATAACTATCTGCTTACGGTCGCTTGCTGTGCTCATTATAGCCGACTATCTAGCTACAGACCCTTTGCAATACTGACCCTTATAAAAAATGTCCCCAAAAGTAGTAATAAGCGGAAGTCCACCACTTAGAGGTACCCGAATCAACCCCATGCTACATTTTATTCGTAGACCCCATGTATGATCGTTCTTCAAAGACATTCCTAACCAGTAGTCATTTTTAACCTTCCAAATGTTCAAATCTTACTTTGCTACAGACATTTTTGGTTATGTGATAAACTCATTATGTAACGTTAGGAATGATAAAATGGCCATGAAGATACTGTTGAAAAAAAAACTCGGAAGTGTCTTCTTTTTCCATTTTTGAACTTTTTAAAGTTGTTACGGTAGTAAGTTCTCGAAAGTTCAGAAAAAAAATCAAAACCCGAAAACTATGAACATACGCGAGTTCTTCGGGTACCTCAAGTGGTGCTCTATCTCTGGACTTATGACTACTTTTTGGGACACCCAGTATATTTTTAATATATGTTTAATAAGTATGGTACGACCATTGAGATAGAATATGGGTACGACCGATGAGACCGGCCAGTTTTTCTGATAAAAATTGTAGGCCTGTAGAATGTAGCAGCTCTGCCTGCTGCCATGTAGATTCTGGTTTCGATTCCTACTAAGGACAATTTTTTTGTAAAACTTGCATTATTATAAGAGAATGCATAGGTATTCAGGGACATTATGAAATTAGCCGCGCACACAATGTACCTAGGTATGATTATTTATAACTTCAATAGTTAAATCTGACGACAAATGTCTGTAACTACTGATATAATGAAGGACAATCTAAGGACTTTTGCTGATGATAGCTGGTTAAAAAGCATTTGACCTTTGTCTGAAAAATCACGAAAGTAACGGAGATCTTTGTAATTTATACGACACTAGACACGAACAACACTATAAATTAAGATTCCAAGGGTACCCGCGGCCCGATTACGCTAATGTCTGGCTATCGAGATGGCTTTCAGTTTGACATTTGATTCCCATCCATCTTAAGAGTTTCTAATACACCATGGGAATGAGATGTCAAACTGAAAGCCATCTCGATAGCCAGAAATTAGCGTAATCGGGCCGCCGATGCGGACTTGTTGGTATCCTCTAACTGATGTGTTCAGCTGGGCTGGCCCCCTTCTCTTTTTTTTAATGATTATTGGTTTTGTGCTAAAAGAAGTCTGTGTTACACTCCGCAAAATAATAATAAATTTTGTTTACAGTGCTGTCTGCCGGTGAGAGTAATGAAACTTTTGGGAGTAGAGACCCTGATTGCAACCAACGCTGCCGGAGGTCTGAACCCCAACTACAAAATCGGGGACATTATGATTGTAAAGGATCATATTAACATGATGGGTTTCGCTGGAAACAACCCACTTCATGGACCCAATGATGAGAGATTTGGGCCTCGCTTTCCGCCCATGAACAAGGCCTACAAACTCGCGTTGAGGAAAATCGCTAAAGAGGTATGTATAAGATATTATGTATATATTGATCCAAACATACAACATGAGGCATACGGGTGTAAATACTCGTGCGACTATGATTTTAGCGGCACCCACACCCTTCAAACCCAAGTATTAAGATTGTTCCTTGGATACGTAGTTTACGACTTTTAACCCCAGTATTCAGGTTACACCACTGAAATCCAAGCTATTCATGGCTGAAAATAAATCATTTCAAAGGAAGTTGAACGAAAAAGCATAGAAAAAATATTGAACCATTCTAGATAACATCGCTCCTGGATGTTATCGACTCCATTGTTGTTTACAAGATGTCTCATTAACATATCAAGAGACAAGGTTATCGTGGGTTACCACATGATTAGCTACGAACCAAATGGATGTTGCGCTTGTAAAAGATCTGCGACTTCCTGACAGCGGGTTTATGTATTATACGAGTAATTTTGTAAGTCGGTATTGCCTTGTCCGACTTCCAATAATTTTCACTCAGGTTTTTTCGATGTTGTTAACATATTACTTACTGTACCTAATTTATGAACAAAATTATCATATTTCGTCATAATGTACAATAGCTTTGTAGTTTCATCAACCAATAATAAAGGTTATCTAGTAATCATCATTGCTCCCGAGTCTGAAGACGCTCAATAACTATAAACACGTGATTATCTCGTGCATACAAATTATACGAGTATGCACATAGAAGTCCAATAAAATATTAGTGGCCTTTCCACGCAACACACACACGTCTAGCCCCGACCTAAGTAAAGCCTGCAATATGGGAACCAGATATAGCTGAGGAGTAGTTAAGTTCATGTTTTTTTTCCCAACAGGTTGCAAAGGAAATCAACATCGAAAACATTGTCAGAGAGGGTGTGTATACGTGTCTCGGAGGGCCCAACTTCGAAACAGTTGCGGAGCTTAACATGCTGAAGATGGTCGGAGTTGATGCTGTGGGCATGTCCACCGTACATGAGGTAATCAGACGAAACACGTAACTTCTACTTGCAGTATTTAAGAAAAATCTACTTAATAGCAAATTGTAAGTGTACCTACCTGCGTACAAGATCGAGTAGGGCAAAGGTGCCCAGGCGAAGTAAGCCTGGGAAATGTTTGCATGACATGGATATCCACCTCAGTGCCCAGACGAAGTAAGCCTGAGAAACGTTTGCGTGACTTGGATATCCACCTAAGTCACGCATTGCTGATGGGAAAAGGCACGGCGGAGTCATTTGGTATGCGCTACTACTATTTATTTCTTCAAGGTTTACATGCAATGCATGCAATCATAAACATCCAGTGTCAATTATTCAGTTATAAATGTTTTATTGATTTTTTTGATGTTACAGGTAATTACAGCGTGTCACTGTGACATGAACGTGTTTGCTTTATCGCTCATCACCAACGAGTGTGTCACCAGCGATGACGCAGATTCTGAAGCCAACCACGAAGAGGTCCTGGACGTCGGAAGAATGCGTCAAGATATCCTCCGCCAATACGTGTCGCGCCTAGTCCAGAGATTTGGACAGGTGGCAACCTCGTCCAAATGATAACATTAACCAGTCTAATACGGCTTCTTTAATTGGCAACATTGCCATGTTAGATTGAGCGACAGTAATAAATAAAAGTATGTTTTATGTATGTAGTTTTCATAAATAAAAGACGGAAGCGCGTGAAACAAATCAGCATGATTTGTTTTTATCGCAAAAAATATATTGACAAAGTAATCTAAAATAGTTCTACTTTTTATAAGTCACTAATTTGGTAAATTTTTATGTATGTACGTAAAATATAATAAGTAAATATAAATTTACACATTATTAATTTATAAAATTAGGAAGGTAAATAATGTAATACTTAAACTATAAACATTTGTATGATTATGTATAAATAAATTTAATTTATACTATATTACTTATATTTTTATAATTTATTAAAAACATTGTAGTGTAATTGTAATAACGGTTATTTAATAGGTTAGGAAATCATGTACCTACATCAGTCTAACAAAACAAAAACATATAAAAAAAAGATATTTAAGTAGGTACTACTAGGTACCTAAATAATACCTATCTGACTATAATAATTTAAATGATATTACCTATACAGGAACAAACATAAGATTAGATTGAATGGCACACTATGAAACACCTCTGATTGTTTGCAGGTTTATATCAAAATTATATTAGTACACATAATCTACTTAATTATACTAAATATAATAAACATTAACAAAAATATAAATGTCTTTTACGTAAATTACAGCTTTAGTATATCAAAGATAGGACAGGTTTTTTTATGTAAAAATATTGTATCTTTAGTTTGCGTTCAGTTGCATCACTTTTAAATTTAAATTCTACTTACATTTCCAGACCGTGAGTTACTTGAGAGGATGCTTCTTCGGGCATAGATGAGCAAATTCCTTGCAGGCTTCTTCAATTTCACCATATTGATATTTGAACCCATATTCTAAGACCCTTTTTGGTACAACATATTGACCTTTTGTCATGATCATGGCCCTTTCGGGGTTCAAAGCCATGTTCAGTATTTTTTCAGGAACAGGGAAGAATGCTGGCCGCTGTAATGCCTTTGCGAAGGACTGTAATAAAACAGAAATTAACTTTAATAAGGTTTTTTAAAAGCATTCCAACTTATGCGATTTAAGGTGTACTAGGAAAGAAATGTTTATGGATGTAACTGTAAGATTATGATTATTCCAACCTTTGTAAACTGCTCATTGGTAATTATCTGTGGCGCCACACCATTCAATACTCCATTAACATTGTCATTTTCAATGGCAAATTGTATCAGTCTTGTGAGGTCATCTATGTGAATCCAAGGTAAATATTGTCTGCCATCACCAATTCGCCCACCAAAACCCAAGTAGAAAGGAAGGAACATATTTTTTATCATGCCACCCCATCGGCCTAGGACTGCTCCTGATCTGATTATCACCTGAAATTAATTATTTTAATGTTATTTTTGCCATCCATTTCTTAAGGAACCTTTGTTGGTAACCAACCAACCATGTCAGTTCCCTTACGCTTTGTCTTAAACTGGCTCCCATCAATCAAATTATTTTTTTTAAGTTCACCCTAACACTATTTGCTACAGGCACACTCCATCAGGTGGTAATTTTTCATTTATAGTTGTAGGTATTTTCTTAATGAATTATGTAATGAAATTGTGTGATATAGTCACAATCAGATTGTAGGTTCTATCTAATGACCAGCAAGTACCTACTAAGAGATGTGTAGAAATCTATTAATTTTGTCTCTTACAAGTCTAACAGGTGGGTCCACTTGAGCTGCTTTTTCCCACTCCCCAACCAATCTCGAAAAGAAGTCGGCTCCAGTAGAAGCGCTGGTCTCATCATATCTGTTAGAATCAGAAGGCTCATATGCCCCAACTCCAGTCAGAAGCACAAACACCTTTGGTTTATCATTACTCTCATTTATGGCTTTGGTCAGTGCTCTTGTTGTATACACTCTTGAGTTATGAACATTCTGTTTGAATCTGCAAAATAAATTTTGATGAAGTTAGTTAGATAGGTACCTAGTAGCTACAGTTCAGTCTGCAGATGAAGACATCTAATGTTCATAATGAACCTCACTGTTACATTTGAGAAGTTGTGCTTTGCCAGGGCTACCACTTACCCTGGAGACCAAGATTTTGTAAAGTCCATAAACTGTTGCCCAGCGCAGTTAACTACAGCACATGTGCGCAAAGGCAGCCCGGACAACTCGAGTGCAGACCAAGACATGTTGTTGGCACCCGGCATACGTGCTATGTTACTGACACTATAACCACTGGCTAGCAAGAGCTCTCCCAAGTGTCGACCGATGAATCCTGTTCCACCACCTGTACAACAATAATTCAGAAAGTTATAGCAGAGGTTTGGCTGTCGCAATCCTTGTACCTGGGTTGAGGGTTGAGGGTAGCAGGATTGCAAGTGGGGGTACCTTAATATTATAGGGTACCAATAATATTATGATACCGCTGCTGTTTATATATTGTTCTCAACCGGTCTAGGTACTTGGCACGGTACTGCTGTCGTACGTGTACGTAAAAACCCACGGCTGCTCTAAACAGCATACCTACGATGGTAATGCCGGCCGATGTACATTGTTTTGTTTAGACATTTCACATACCGATTAAAACTTTTGTCGCTGCCATAATTTTTGCAGTTATATCCAAGTTATATAATAACCACCGTAACAGCAACTCGTCTCAAGAAATTATCAGAATGTTGGTAAGGTATCAATTATTGCACACGTTTTGCTACCAATTTATTTTGCGAACACAATTTTGAGATTTAAAACTTGCTTTGCTGTTTTTAAATTTTGATTTGTTTTGTTGAATTGTTGATTGATTTGATTGATTGATCAAGGACCAAAGAATATAAAAACTACGTCAAGTACCTACGTCAAGGACAAGATCAAGGAATAACTTGTATTCAAATTCCTTGCAGGAATATCTTTTTCTTCTTTTTTGTTTATGGCTTCTGTTGTCCAAAGACAATCATTACAGTGCAGTGTCAAGTCAAGTGATTTGTAGTTTTGATACTTTGGCCGCATTCCGAAATGGCTATAATCGATCACAGCGCTCACATCACCTCACAGGCGTTCCGAATTAGATATTGCGATTATGACAGCTCAGAGCTGTCAACGATTCGGAACGCTCGTAAGCGCACTCACAGAAACATCCTAGGAATCATAACCTCAAACCTTGTGTAACAAACTGGGACTGCTTGGATATTTTCTGGATCTGTTATTTTATGATCGCAGAACATATTATACCCTATAACGACTATAATGCGACTGAAAACATGTAACCTCATCACAAATAACAACAAAACACAAATGCACAACTGTCATTTTTAACAGCGCTCACAGTGATATTAGAATATGGCATGGTCGGCGTAATCGCAAGATGGCGCATGTCATGACGTCATCTATGACGTTTTATGGGTCATCGTTATCGCGCTCACGCTAATTCGGTACGGGTTTGTGAGCGCTCAAATCGATTATAGCGTAGTTCGGAACGCGGGGTTTATATTCAAGTCCGTCCATAGTCAAGTCACGTCATTTGTTTTGAAGAAAATGGTGTCGGATTTCGTTTTCTTTTTAAAACTCGAAACATTTTCGGTGAAATCACGATATCACATAATACACTTTCATTCGGCTACTTTAGGCTACGTAGACTGTGAAAAATGGCAATATTAGTCTCGGTTTCGTTGGGAGCACTGCTGCGTAGTTACAGGTAGTTACTTACCTACATAAAGCTGCGTTGACACGATCAGAGCCAGCTCGGACCGAGTGAACTCGGATACCTACTATAGCTAGTACCGAGCTAGCTCGTCTAGGAGTTGGAAAACAAAATGGCGGCGAATAACAACAACCAAGTCTCGTGCGAAAAAAAGTGGTCTGACGAAGCAGGATCTTCCTGTTCAATTTCTCGGAGGAAATTGTTAGATGCTCCCTGTTGTCGGCGGCGTGGAATCCAAGAGCGAGTCCAAATTCTTTTCCTTTTGCGAGATGCCTTATCTCTTTCCCGTCTTAGCTCCTCTATCAGCAAGTCTGCGACAATTCCGATGCCACTTCGCACTAAATCCGTCATTTTTCGATGTTGACTGATAAAAATAATTGGAATAATGACGAAAATGATCCGAGTGAACTATGATAAAATCAACAGCTATCCTAGTACACTCTTATGAAGCTACTCCTACGAGTCCACTCAGTCCGAGCTTGGTCCGAGCTGGCTCTGATCGTGTCAACGCGGCTTAAACCAAAGAGTACCTATACAATAACTACGTAAACAGACGTACGCGCGTACGTACGACAAGGAATATAGATATTCAAATTCCTTGACGTACGATACCTACTTGTACAAACACAAACAAACAAATAATTACGAGTCCGGTTAATGTACGACATGATAATGCACAGCACGATAACGTACAGCACGATAATTGGAAGCCACTTAGGTACCTTATTGGATTCGTATTATTGTGGTGTACATTATCTGGGTGTGTATTAACTGGCTGTGCATTATTGACACGTGTAAATAATGCGCAGCCAGTTAATGTACAGCATGATATTGTACAGCACGATAATGCACAGCATGATAATTGGAAGCCAGTTAGGTACCTTCGAAACTATGCCTCGTTTTCATGTGCGAGTTGTAAGCAAGTGCGACTGTCTTTGCTTGCTTTTGTTTGCTTTGATATAATTTACGAAGAAGTATGTATTTTCTTCTATCACTTGCAAATTAAAACATGTCTGAATTTAACTAAACATTGCTTTGTTTATCGGTTAGTTGGTTTATAAGTAGTGGTAATAAAGTGCTCTAGAATTTCTGTTTCTGAAGAGATTAAAAGCAGAAATACGAGAGGTGTAACCCTTCGGGAAAATTATTTTTGTTGTCCTCTATAAATTATGGAATGTAGCAGAAGTGTATTCATCATCGAACGAAATACTTCGCTGTACGATGTAAATAATTCTAGACGACATGAATGTAAATTATCTGCAATGGAAGTGAAAATTTGGGAATATTTTAGAAGTCAAACGCCTTCACTTCACGCTCACTGAGTAGGTACTTATTAGGATAAACTTTGAAGTTCCTATGAGCCTAGTAGTAATATCCCTACAGAAAACCAGGATAGAGGATAACAATTTTGTGAACACGGTTTATTCTGTGGCTACAGAGGAGCTAAGAAAACATTGTTTCTTTTTCAGAGTCATTACACACACAACAACATTAGACACACACAAGAAGATTGATCCTTTAATGGTGAAGCCAGCAACCAATTCACTTGATGGACTAGAACCTCATGCAGCATCATCAACCTCATCCACCTCTTTTGCACTATGCCTGATAGAGGACATAACTTGTTAAGGTTGGGTCGACTTATAGCAACCAGTTGTTGTGTGTTGCGTAGTGCCATACAGGGCACAAGGTTATCCTGCAGAGAAGCATAAAGCCATGCCGATTGCTTAAAGAACCTTGTTGCTCCCCATTTTAGCGGTGGTAAAGTGGCAGAGCAGGTTTTTTTAATAAACTATTGGATTACAAAACAAGTGACAAGCTTAATATTAACTACATTGTTCAATAACCAAGAATCGGTGTGGGGTTTATGCAGTCGATTGGAAACAAAAGTTTTGGACTTCATCAGAGCTGAAGACTTGCCGGTCCCGTTCTTAAACCGCTGGATTATGATTTATGTTCAGTTTTAGACAGTATGACTTGTTCCACCATGATAATTTGGAGTCCATAAAACAATGCATACAATTGGCAGCGAAGAATTTTTCCATGGAAAGAGTGCATGCTTCTATTGATAACTGGCCTCAACGTTTAGAGGACTGTATTGCAGTGAAAGAAGACAAATTCAAATAAGCTTTTTATATTTTAAATAGTTTTATATTTAAATATTAAACTAACACACTGTAAATATAATAAATGTTATTTGCATATATAAAACAACATAGACAATTTTTTTTCTTTATTTTGGTATTTATGGCAAGACTAGGTATTTACCTACCAAGGTACCTATTGGTAAATTAACAGCAATTACAGGAATTATTCAATAGCTGAGCAGGTAATTATTATACAAATACCTGTGTAATCATAAAATAGGCCATTAAAAGATTTTTATAATAAAATTTTGTTTGAAATTTATAAGGATTGCACTTGAGAAATTTACTGGTAAGTAGTATAATATTATTACCTAGTGTAATTGGATAAGGGCTTATTGAGGATACATACAAGGTCATTGAAAGGTACAAAAAAATTTGATGATAAATATTACTATGTTTTTATTTTCAATTTTGTACCACCTACTTACCTACCTAAATAATTTTAATAGATTTATTGTTTGAATTTAATAAGCACCAGCCTTCACTTTTTGAAAAATAAACGATTTTTGCTAGTAATTCGCCCCGAACTGAGATTTCGTGACACGACGCTAACGCTCCGAAAATATAAGTGGTAGTTACAGGCAAGTCCAAATATAGTGTTTGGACTTGTCTCTGGATGCCACCCAAAGACCTTGTACCTGCCACCTACTAACTAAGAATGGACATTTTGTTCTTATTGATTGAGTGAGCGAAGCGAACGAAAAATTTTCACTAAGATCCATTCAGCCCTTCTGGATAGAGCAACAAACATCCATCCATACTTACAAACTTTCGCATTTATAATACAGTAGGATGTTTTTCCGTCGTTAACTTGAGAACCGTTTAACCCGATCTGCATGAAATTTGGTATATCGATAGCTTGTACCTACTGGAGAAATTTAGGAAAACTGAAAACTGAAACAGCATTACGACTGATCCCCAGGCACGGTAGATAATATCCCTTCAGATCTCTCAGTACCAAGTACTAACTCAAGATCCCTTGAGGATGTCTAAGGAGGTAGTTAGAGGTACGTCCAAACATTACATTTGGCACATACCTACACTTTGCAGTACCTAGTTAGTATTCCATACGTGACAGGTTGTAAGCCCATCTCGCCGCTGTTAGAATACTAACTGGTTCCCTCACGATGTTTTCCTTCACCGTTTAAGAGCACTGGCATTGCGCACATAAATTTTACGATAGAAAAATTCATTGGTGCACGACCGGATTCGAACCTGCGACCTTACGATCGGATGGCGGGGTCACTCCCACTAGACCACCACCGGTGCTCAAGAAATTTAGGGGTTATTAAAATATGCGGTTTTTAAAGGGGCAAATAACTTACACAAAAAATAAAGTTACATGTTGTAGTAAAAGTATTCAAGGGCTCGGTTTGGACATTCGAAAAACATTTTTAATTTTTTTCTAGGATGCCCACTTTTTGAGATCTTACTACAGTAAAACGGGGTGGATTGAATTCAAGGGGTGAATGGATGGATGTTTGTTACCTACCCTTTCACGCAAGAACGGCTGAACGGATCTGGATGAAACTTGCCAGAGTGATAGATTATATAGTCTGGAATAGCACATATGTTACTTTTATCCCGTGGGAATACCGGATTTTAAAACTACGCGGGTGAAACCGTGGGGCGCAGCTAGTAGTTACATATAGAAAAAAGATGGAGCCACGGTCGCATAAGTACCGTAGTAACTCTTGGACATGTTACCAAGAGTTATTCGTCGAGTGTGATTAGTACTCCGGTGGCGCAGTTGGTAGCGCAGCCCCGTATCAAGGGGAAGGTGGCGGGTTCAAATCCCGCTCGGAGAATAACTTTTGGTACATTATAAAAATCTTTGTGATTTTCCTAGGTGTAGTAAACACTATAAATCTAATAAAAATAAATTGTTACCATAGGTATGGTCTGCAGAGTGTGCTATTTATTAAAAATAATGGCTGCACTATTTAATATACACCTACCTATATATACCTATTTTAGTTAGATTCGGATGGGGAACTCCTAGAATTTGTCATAAAAATACTTTTAATCCAGTCAGAGTATCTACTGAAAATACTTCTGAGAGAAACAAAATTTGCTAGCCATGCTTTTTATGAATAATGTATAACACTACATGCCTTCATAAAGTGCACACATTACTCAAGTTTGTAGTGTTCTTCCAGAACCTGAAGGTCATTTTATCTCCAATAACTGCATTATAATTGTATATTTAGTAGTTTGAGTTACCTAATAAATTAAATGTAATTGTGTTCAAATGTCTGTTCATAGGTCAGCATTGATGATGCCGCAGAAGAACAAAAAGATCCAGGAGCAGATCAAGACCTTTTCAGAGGAAGGATGACTAGGAAAACTAGTTAAGACTATCTGAATAAGATATTATTTTGAACAAATGTAGTTAGGTTGAGTTTTTACAAATGAGTTTGTACTTAGTACTGTAAAAACTACTTGTATTTAAAAAATAACCTTTATTTTCTATAAGTAATAAAAACTCATTGTACATACAAAGTCAGTGTATTTATTTAACAAAATCACAAGTATCACTTTGAAACGTCATAAAGCTAGGTGACTCTAGGTGCCAGTTTCGACCAAAGCTCTAGGCCTAGCTGTTGTCTGGGCGTTAGCGTTGGTCGTGTGACGCGACGCCTTCTAGGTGAGCGGCGGCCACAGCGGCATCACTGGCAAACGCCGGCGAGCTGCTGCCAGCATAGCACCCGGGGGTGAGGGCGTGGACCATAGAGCAGCGCAGCACAACTCATTAGGAGTGTTTTCTGGAAAAAGAATAAATGATATTAATACAATGATCTCCCGAGGAGTCACTATTGAGAAGGAGGCGGTGCTCCATCCACAGCCCATCTGCCCGCCTCCCCATCTCTGATGAGGTGGGCTTGGGCAATGGAGAGATCACTGTTACTAAAATACAAGTATTATATTGCGTAGATATCTAGGGTTAGGCTCGCCTTTGTACACTACTATTATGTATTTTTTGTGTAAATCACTTTGTGTACAATAAAGATTAAAGGATAATCTTTATCTCAGAATATCTCACACCAACCCACTAGCTAGAGCCCTATTAGAAAACTGCAACACCACTAGGAGGTTGAAGAGAGGCCACATTCTGGATAAACTCAACTGAAAAAAAAAAAAAAAAAAAAAGGGGGAAAAGACTGCTGCGTCTGGACCCTAACCGCCATTCGTCCATCCACTCATCCGCCTATAGTCCACCAACTGATTGCGGATCAAAATTAAAAAAAAAAAAAAAAAAAAAAAAAAAAAATCTCAGAATAGCTAGGGACATAACCTAAAACCTTAGCATTATAAGGTGTATTTATTTATTGAAAAAAGGAACGCCAACAGACAGCGTTATCTAGGGTTAATTTTTTAAACACTATTATTGTAGTTGACTGATACTCGAGCCGAACTCAACTATTTTAGGTACCTACTACATGACACACTCAACACAGTAAAACACTCAACTACAAGGTTGTTTAATTGGTCACATAAGTATTCGTAAAAAGCAAAACAAAACCAAATTAAACCTGCTTATATCTCTATGAAATAAGCACCTTCAACATCTGCAACTTGTTCGCGATTTCGTTCACATTCACAACAACAAACAACAATAACAAAGAAAATGTAAAACAACAATAAAATGCGAAAACAACTTCTTCACCAAAGATAATGTAAAACAGGTAAAACTACAAGAAGAGGCGGGACTTACTAAAGAGCCAATGGGATCCTTTTACATGGCACTTCAAAACCAACACAACGAATATGTACGTCAAACAACAACAGTTTTACCAACCTATCAGCCTTATAGTGCTGCGCGATGGCACTCGCTTTTATATCGATATCGATAAAATATGCGAGATCGAAATCGAGGTTTTTTTGTCACTTATTGTCTGTCTTGCTCGTCAATTCTATAGTATTCTTCTTCTAAGTTTCCAAGGAAAGAACGAAACAGTGTTGCCAATGAAGGTTTTTAGGCGGCCTTGTACGATAGGGGATGCGTCAGCATCCTAGTAGTCTGTGGATAGAGGTCTGAAATTGTTTACCAGTTTTCAAATTAGATTCTTTAGCACACTGTATGCAGTAAAGTCTAAAATGCTATATCTCGGTACATATTACATTTTATAATTAGCATCAGGAGTAGTAGAGCTCTTTGTGAAGGGCTCGTCCGGGGAAGTACTACCACCACGCCTTTTTCTGCCGCCAAGCAGCAACGCTGTGTTTCGGTTTGAAGAGTGTGGTCGCCGGTGTAATTACAGGCACATGAGGCTTAACATCCGTATGCCTCAAGTTGATGGACGCAGGGCAGTGCATCGTAGGGCACGTTCCTATTGTGCGTGACCTACGGGGCAATGTTTTGTTTATAGGTAATGGTTACCACTTAACATCAGGTGGGCCATCTGCTTGTTCCATCAGCTAGCTATATAAAAAAAAAAAAAAAAACAATTCTTCTAACAAAAAGAGTATTCGCGACTTTTTGATGATTAAACTCATTTCATAATCTATAAGTTGACACATAAACATGTTACAATGTCATTTGCCTACCTATCAAAAATATACTAGGCAAAAATTTATTATCAACCCTGAGGTGATAAACATTTTCAGACCGCGAGTGTACATGACGTAAGTGCCGTTCCTCTCGACTCGTGAACAATATTTGAATGAGGGACGTAGAATCTGCTACGGCCACGGGGGTACGGCCGTAGTTCGCGAATTTCATGATTCTTTGACCTGAAAACCGTAGAACACGGCAATTGCCGTAGCATTGGCAACACTGTTTCCAATTCAATTTCTTGTTACAAATACGGAAGAAATGACAGTTAATAAGCAAAATGACATTGAATTTGACATAAATTCTCACAAGCTCTCAAATGCACTTGTATTCAAATTCCTTGGTGCTGTCAGTGGTGGACAGTTGGCCGGTTTTAAACAAATGTGGCTAAATCTAATGGAAATTAGTAGCAAAATCAAAGTAGAGATGGCTCTGCTTGATATATTACGTCAAATTCAATAGACATTCCATGTCTGGCAGCATAGATTTACGTCAGAAAAAATGAAAAAATAAAAAAGTTGACGGACCGCCACTTGGATGAAGTATAACATGGATTGGTCATGAAATAATAATACCAAGAGTAGGAGAGACGCGATAATACGAAATATACCTACGAGTAAGGGAATTTACTTACCTTACTCCGTATACGTTTTTTGAAAAGTTTGGCACCAAATCTGTCTAAACTTGGTGCCAAGCAAATTGCTGGTTCATTTGATTTTACGTGTTTAAAAGCCAAATTTCAATGAAAATAATGTGTGCCTATGGTCTCAGTTAAGAGTCCGGTGACAGCGGCTCGCAATTTCGAGGTGCGATTGGCTATTATTTCATTTTATTTCATTTCGGGGAGGTTGTTTGAAAGAATAACTCTAAAGAAACACGCATAAATACTGTTCGAACACAAATACTACAATAATATAAGGGAAATGTGCTTGAGTCAGAAATCATTTTGGTATTAGGTAAACGTAGACCAAACATACTAATACCAAAATGATTTCTGATTCGGGCATGTTTCCCTTATATTATTGTATTATTGGTGTTCGAACAGTATTTATGCGTGTTTCTTTAGAATTATTCTTTCAAAAAACCTCTCCGAAATGAAATAAAATGAAATAATAGCCAATCGCACCTCGAAATTGCGAGCCGCTGTCACCGGAGCCTTAACGCAGAGCTATGTTCAAATGTGGTCCATTGTAGTATTTAGCGTGTGCTATGAATAGAGCACGGAAAACTGAAAATATACGCTTCCATCGGTCAGAAGCAATTTTGAATAAATGAATGAATGAAAATGCTTTATTGTACACCTTACAAAATAACCAAAAAATTCAACAAAGGAATAACAACTAAAGATATGCACAATGGGTGGTCTTATCGCTACCAAGCGATCTCTTCCAGACAACCTTTGGATGGAGAGGAGCCTATAAAAAAGAAGGTTTTATGTTCTATTTGTCAATAAAACTTTAGAAACTAATTTCTAAAGTTTTATTGACAAATAGAACAAATAATAGCAAAGTGTTCACAATTAATCATGTAACGATTTTGTTGGCTTTCTATCGCATAATCAAATAGATTTATATCATTTAATTATTTCTAAAATTAAGTATAGGTTACTAAAAACCACACAAATTGACATGGTTTGTCAAAATGTCAAACTAGATACAGTCTTAAAAAACAATAATCTGCTTAATTTGGCTGGGTTATACGATTTTTCAGGCTGCCAACTAAAAATAAATCTCCACCAAAAACGTTGGAAAACGAATCACTACGGTGGACTCGAGTCGGATATGATAATTTATGTTCGAACATTATACAATAGAATGAACTAGGAAAAAATAAATGGTCGGCTTACATAACCTCATAACTTATTATTATTTAATTTAAAGAAATATGTGTAAGACGTGTAAATGACGTAAGTAGGTACAAAATGATTGTAAAGGTACCTTGTAGGTACAAATATTTTCATTTTCTTTTTCATTATGTTTTTAGCTTTGCTTTGCATATGCAAATATTTGTGTATGCCCTCTTATTCACATTCCCTGTCATTTTATAGCGGCTCAATAGAGTATTCTTGTCACTGTTACTATTATTCTTTTATACAACTAGCTGATGGAACAGGCTGATGGCCCACCTGATGTTAAGTGATAACCATCACCTATAACAAAGCCTTGCCTTGTAAGGCACGCACGACAGGAACGTGCTCTACAATGCACTGCCCTGAGTCTATCAACTTAAGGCAAACCGATGTTAAGCCTCATGTGCCTGTAATTACACCGGCGACCACATTCTTCAAATTGAAACACAGCGATGCTGCTTGGCAGCAGAAAAAGGTGTGGTGGTGGTAGTAATTCCTCAGACGAGCCCTTCACAAAGAGCTCTACAACTCTTATCATGCCAACGAAAAGATACATCAACAGACTTATCGGTCTAATAAGCTATTGGCACGCTCAAAGACTATTATGAATAAGGGCCTTTTAATTTAAGTTTCTTCACAATTTTCGCATTAGATAGAAATTGATGATTATTTTATGTCCGAGACCGCCTTCGCGCGTGTCGTACGATTGAATACATACCTACGTAATAATAATTAGGTACATGTTTGTTTTACAGACTTCCCAAACATGCAACTACTGTGGGCTGGTCTTTAAAGCTACGTATCACCAAGCTCCAGATTAGCAACCTCATGAAGGAAGGAGTTAGGTATAGCTTTTTTTAATTTGATGCAAAGCTGAAATAACAAGTGACATCTGATTACGTTTTATCGGGCGTTCTGAAAGCGGCTGTTAGCAAAGTTTATGATATCCTTAGGATATTGTTGTGTGCTCATTTACCCTATAACATCCCCAGGTTGTAGAAAAATGCATTACAACACGTGCATACAAAACCAAAAAGCCCAAGTTGTTTGAAAGGTCTTCTTTGGTTTGCTCGTTCGATCAGCTACAGGAAAATATCAGGGTTAAAAACATACATGTCATGCATGTGAAGGGCTTTATTGCCATTTTTCAGAACATTTCTTAAAATATATTAAAACGGCGTAATTTAGAGGATAGATTAAACTATTGCACTGCCGACACTAGCTAAAATTTGTAACATAAATGAAAAAAAAAACTGGAGCCGAGGCAACATCATAACTTTCGTTTGGGTAATAAATTGTATGATGGTGGCAACCCATAAATTGTATGTACTTGGTATGTACTTATTGTCTGTCTTGCTCGGGTATACGCGCCCGTCAATTCTATAGTATTCTTCTTCTAAGTATGTACTTGTTGTCCGTCTTGCTCGGGTATAATGTAATTTCTATGTATTCTTGTTCTATGTTTGAAACATTGTGAAGGTGACAGCTGTATCGGCTTGTACGTTCAAATTCCTTGACAGTATGACTTTGCTAAAAGGCCAAAAATTCAGTCAGAACCTCATTATAAGGGTTACGTGTCGTATATTTCGCAAAATCCAAAATTTCGCATTTATTGGCTTAAATAAACGAAAACTATTAAAAAACTCTAAATACGAGTTTTTTAATAGTTTTCGTTTATTATTAGTATATACAGGGTGTCCCAAAAGGTTACGTAGCTGGGAAGGGGGGTGATAGGGGTGGTCACAAGGGTCACCAGAAAGATAAAAAAATAAATCCCCTCTGGGTATTTAAAAAAATAAATGGCATTTAAAAAAAACAAAATTTTACACTTTGTGGGGGCTATTTTGCTAACTGTACCTACAAATATTGCTGTATTAAAAAAAAATGCTGTTATGTAATCGTCAATAACCCTTTATCAAAAGTTCTTGCCCAGTCAAGGACTTAGTAATTACGATTTTACTCAACTTCCTCCATGTGTACTGAAAAAAAAAGTACAGAGGGGATTTATTTATTTATTTTTCTAGTGACCCTTATAACCACCCCTATCACCCTTCCCAGCTACGTAACCTTTTGGGACAAATCATTAAAATAGCAAAATAATTATTACAGAAAACTTAGTTAAAAGCTAATAGCGTGGTTGTCTATATATTTTCTTCCTTTCTTATATTGTATTTATAAGCATTCGGTCACTTTATTTATTTTATACTACACCTGCTTGGAAAGTACCTTGATACTTTATCAAACTTACGGTAGAAAGTACGTCATTGCATATCGAACAAATATGCGGGGAGAAAACGCATCTGAGCGGGAGAGAAAAGTCTATGAAAATCCATTTCTTACGTGGTTTTTCGTAACCTAAATATCAAAAGCCAAAAAGTTTTTACAGTGAGTTTTTATCTCCAAGTTCGCAAAATGACACTGGCCACTAGCTGTGTGTTGGATGGTGTCGGGCTGGCAGTGCGACCCTGCGGCGGCAGGATAAACAATTTGAAAAAAGAACATGTTCCATTTTCAATTTGTGTGTTATTTGAGGATTCAGTTTTAATTTTTTATTTTCCTCGTAGGTGTAGTATAAAGCACTATGTATCGCTCGAGAGAAAGTGCGATTCCCGATCTCGGGTGTTTTAAAGCCCTCGCCTACGGCTCGGGCTTCAAACGACACCCTCGACGGTAATCGGTCACTTTCTCCTCTCGGTGAACAATTTACTATTCTTTCATTCTTATATTTTATTTATAAGCCTTCGGTCATTTCTACATTGTAGATACTAAAATATCTTTCAGCATCTATCTACACAGTTGACAGGGCTATAAAGACTGTACTGCCCAATTCAAATTCCTTGGTACTGCCCACTGAATCCACTGTGCTGTATTTTAGACATTCAAACGACGCGACAGTTACTTTGCGTGCCCATTGGAAGCGCACCCCCGAGAGTACTGCGTACTAAAATGTCAGCAATAATCATAATGGCGGCATATTTCAAATGTAAACATACATTGCAAGAAATATAATAATATCATTTTAGTTCATAGTTCTTTCATTGCCACTCTGCCCACTCTCAACGCCAAAATGACGATTGTCAAATAGCATCACCATCACTGCCACTGGCAGTGGTATAATTGTACTTGTATTCAAATTCCTTGGGTATAATAGCAATTAGTGGTATCAAGGAATTTGAGTGGTATAGCCGCATTTGCGAACCTCAGCAACATTTTCCTGTTGCTGAGGTTCGCAAATGCGTATGTTTTTGATGCCAGTAAAATCTGCATGACGTTTCCTTGCTGAACACACATTAACGCACATTAACGAGTTGTCTATATATTATTTCGTATTTATCGCATAAATTACGTGAATTTCGCATTCATCGCTTCATACTTAAACAAACTGCTTGATTGAATGCTTGGCAAAAAGACAAGATCTAGCGTCAGAAAAAATTAAAACCAAACTGTTTGATTGAACTGGTACAGTGCAAACGAGGCTCGAGTGTAGTAGGTAGGTAGGTACCTAATTGGCTTCCAATTATCATGTTGTACATTATTGCCACGTGCCAATAATGTACGGCCAATAATGCACACCCCGATAATGTACACCCCGATAATCCGTGACCAGTGGTCACGGATTATTGGGGTGTACATTATTGTGGTGTGCATTATTGGCCGTGCATTATCGTGTCGTGCATTATTGGCTCCCATAATTACTACTTAGAATAGAAAAAAAAAGAAAGATGTAGTGTTTTAAACTTGGAAAGATAAGATAAGATAATGTTTATTTCAGAAAAAAAATAAATACATATGAGTTGAGCCATACAGAGGTCTTATTCTAGGGATTTTAGCCTATCAGGCAATCTGGCACACTCTGGTTACGGAACATTACCTTCCGTGCTAGTTAAAAAACTGTGTTAAAAAGATGCTATGCACAATCATGAAGTAAGTTGTAGATAACTACAACTTCATGTGCACAATGCAATAGTTGGTAGGTAGCTATTGTAATCATCTACAGTTTAGTGGCTGAGATTTCAATTGAATATCAATCAAACAGACAAAAAACAAAGATAATTTGTGCTAGTAACAAAGTTTTAATAATAAAAAGCAATATAAATCGCTCATCTGATATGTCTGAGACACTATCACCACAGGTTAATAGCACCATCCCTTTATACATCGACAAGGGAAAGCCCTACGTGTGGAATGCTGAAGGTAGGTTACATATACTCGTTGCTGCATTTTCAAATTAAATTTAGCTGAGCTCTTTCTTGGAAAAAGTTCATTTCAATTCACACAAGACAGTATCATTATTCTCCAAGTAGACCTGCCTGCGGCTAGCAGAGTTCAGCATAAGTGACCTGCCACTACTATATTTTAGAACCACATTTTTTGCAGCCTGGCACACACTACGTACACAGCACAGGATATGTGGAGCATTTATTGGCTCAATACCATCACATCCAAGACAAAATGATTTTTTTGGTATGTAAAATACTTTTTTTATAATTAAGGAGGATGAGACAGAAAGAGTGGTATATTCATCAACCAATTTCGAATAAAATTAATACTTTGAGGGCTATTACAGGATTACCAATGGCTCTGATGCCAGAAGAAGCAGCATTACTTGTGGTAAAAGGTTTTTGTGAACTATTTGACCTGCCAAAGTTGTCCACAAAGCCTACAGAAGCACAGAAAAAAACTATAAATGAATTAGAACAACAGTAAGTAAATAATGATCTCTATCCATTAATCTAAAGCTCTAATCACGACATAGTATAAAACAAAGTTGGGTTGGCTATAGCAATCTTTGTACCTGAGTTGAGAGTTGGGGATAGGGGGGATGCAAGTGGGGGTAGATGGCAAGTCTTCCCCTTGAGTCCTTTTTTCTAGAAAATGAAAAAAAATACTTTAATTTTTCAGGTAAGTTACTAGTAGTTAGGTTAGGGTTTTTTTTTTATATGAAGAAAATTGGTAGTAATATTTCATCTCTATGACAAAAAGACTCAAGGGAAGGAATTCTCATTAGGTTAGGGTTTTTTTTTTTAAAGTTAAGAAATTTGAAGTAATATTTTTTTTCATTTCCTAGAAAAAAGGACTCAAGGGGAAGACTTGCCATCTACCCCCACTAAATCGAGATTTATACTTGCAGCCACCCCCCCCCCCCCCCCCGACGTTTTAAAAAAAAAATCGCTCCCCGGATTTTTTTCTATTTAAATGTCTGCCCCGACTGGACTATCAGTAGTAATTAATCATCTGTTAGACCTCAAAATTGGTGAAATAATAAGGAAATGAATAAAGCAGGTCGTAGTTTTAAAATGTGGATATAGGAAATGGTTCTGACTTTATTAAAAATATCGACATAAAATATATTTAATGGCTAAAATTTATATGATAAAAATGCTTCACCTACAATCACTATAGCCCAGCATCATCATAATAGATAGAGTGATTCAAGAGGTTAATGTATAATAATACATGCATGATATGAGCACTAGGGTGGAGCGTAATTTTTTTTTTTATAATTCCTGATCTAAAGGGGTCTTAAAAGTTGCGCCTTGTTTAATAGATTACGATAAAAATGTAAAAAAAAATTTAAACCATTTTTTCAGCCCTTTACTACCCCATAAAGATTTTCTTAAATCGAAAAATTGTGTAGTTTCTCAATTGCTTTTTTCGATTTTTTTTTACTATAATTATTAAACTTTAATAAATAATAGTAGAAAATACATAAAAAGACAATTTAGGTAGTTTTTAAGGTCAGTTAAAAATGTTTACAACATCAAACCATCTCAATTTCATATGTAAAACGCATTTTTTAAATTTTTTCAAACCCAGTTCTCGCTATCTATTTTAGCGTGTAATTAATTTGTGTTGGATTCTTTGTTTTAAACGTAGTGTTCTGCCTTATTTACAAGTATATTCGAATATTTATTTAACCTTAACAGCAGAGTTTGCCTATGCCTTTTAGGAACAAATTAAAAACTTTGAAGCTTGGTATAGGGCTGAAAATTTAATAATTTTTAAAATAAAAAGATTTATTATTGAACTGTTAGCAATAAGGCACTTTTAAACCCGATTCAAACTTCATAGTAACAACTTTTTTTCTTCTTCATACATTGACACTCCACCCTAATGTGCACCCGTGCGTAGCAGGGGCGCGCAGGCAAGTAGCTAGTAATAACATAAATCATGTGTATTTAGAATACTTGAAGAACAAACTGAGACACTCAAGAAAAGAAAAATTGATCAGATGATGCTAAAGATAGACATCATCATGGCAGGGAAGAAACAGAAATTGTTAAAGAAAGGAATGACTGGTATGTTACTATTGAAAAAATAAGAAGATACCTTCCATGTTCCTACTGCACTAAACAGCCTTACTGTACACATGGTTGGTAGTTAGGTAGTATAGGTAGTAGTCTAGTAGCACTGATGGGTTGGCTATAGCAATCCTTGTACCTGGGGTCAGGATTGGGGGCATGGGGGGGTTGCAAGTAGGTTTATATGGCATGTCTTTGCATTGAGTTATTTTGTCTAGATCAAAAAATATAAATTCACTTTTTAATTAGTACTTGGTTAGGTTAAGGTTTTTTTTTGAAAACTGTGAAGAAAATTTCAGTAATAATTTTTCACTTCATTTTTTCAGTTGAATTTCTAGTTAGGTTAGGGTTTTTTTTAAGTTGAAGTAATAATTTTAAATCTAGAAAAAAGAACTCCATGGAAGGACTTGCAATCTACCCCCACTTGCAACCCCCTATCCCAAACCCTCAACTCAGGTATAAGGATTGCTATAGTTTAATCACACTTCCTTCTATGATGTAAAATGTGGTGAGCACACATTTTTGTGATGAACATAAATGTTCTGTGTTTGATGGAACACACAAATGGCCCACCAAACGCTGAGCAGCACCCAACACCTGTTGTCTTGTCATTCATGTACATCATCAAATATTCATACAAATCAGATAGAATGCTTAAGAGCCCGGTGACAGCAGCTCGCAATTTCAAAATGCGATTGGCTATTACCTATTTCATTTCAGTAAAATTATTTAAAAATATAACTATCCAGTGACACACATAAATACTATTCGAATACAAATAATACAATAATATAAGGGAAATATGCTTGAATCAGAAATCATTTTGGTATTAAGCCAGCGTAAGGCCAAACATACATACAAACCTAATACCAAAATGATTTCTGATTCAAGCATATTTCCCTTATATTATTGTGTTATCTGTATTCGAATAGTATTTATGTGTGTCACTGGATAGTTATATTTTTAAATAATTTACCTGAAATGAAATAATAGCCAATAGCATTTTGAAATTGTGAGCTGCTGTCACCGGGCTCTTAAGTTATAATGTTATAAGCACTGTCTAATTTGTACAGTAGATTTGATTTAGAGATTAGCCAGCCTAGAAAGACGGAAATTGCAAGATTCTTTGTTTATACTATGTGGTGATTAAAAACAAACTTCCAGGTGATATAGACAAGGAAGCTTATATACAAGAGAAAATTAATTCGCTGCCAGGCTTGTCTCCTGCCCATGCACTAGTACACATACCAACTGAAGATTTTTTAGAAACAGGTAAGTTGTATGTAGTATCTTGTAGTTGTACCTGCCTATGCATGTCACAACATTATTATTGTTTACAGAAATAATAATAAAAATGCATTTATATGTAAGTAAAATGTGGGTATGTGCCAAATGTAATGTTTGGACGTATCTCTGACTATCCCCCTTAAACATCCTCAAAGAATCTTGTATTATATAAATACACTATAAAACTAAGTAGATACATATCTGTTAAAAATTCTCCTAATTAAAAAAATGATCATCACAGCAAGTAGTACCTACCTGTGAGTGCTTATTCAAACTGTTTACAGATTGCAAAAAAGTTGATGTAAGCCAGTTGGGAGAAAATGCTTTGAAATATGCAGTTTTTACTGATCTATGGGAAAAAGGATATTATATTACAAATGGATCAAAATTTGGTTGTGATTACCTTGTATACCCAGGTAATATAAAGTTTATTTACGTAGTAAATTTATGTAATCTAGGTAATATACCTATTTTATTTATAATAAGTTTATTACAATAAAAAATCTATGAATAATCGCAGAACATTACATGGAGGTGATTCAGATGCCCCACAATATGAGGGACCTAAATTTTATTTTTGGATGTCACTGTTCCAGCCACCCTGTATATATTCCACCAGCCTAGCCGTGGTGTGTATGTTTATCTACCGATAAGGTCCAGTGTGTAGTAGGAATATGTACCTACCTACCTAAGTAGTACCTACTACACTAAATATTAAGCTTTTTCTATTTCAGGTGATCCAGTAAAATTTCATGCTTTGTATATGGTGCGATGTGTTAAAAAAGAAAAGTCATTTCATCCAACTGATATTGTAGCATATGGTCGGCTAGCAGTAGGAGTAAACAAGTTAGCAGTTTTTGCTTTTCTCAGTGCAGAAAAGAAAGTTATGTATCAGACTCTCCAATGGCATGATAGCATCAACTGACGAACATTTCGTAAGTCTGAGTAAAGTGTAGGTAAACCGGACTGAATTACCGGAAAACTCAGACCAAATAAAAACTAAGGACGGACTTCTGTGAACAGCAAAGTGAAGCCAGTTTTCTAAAGATGTGTTGCCTTAGAGCATTTATAAATGCTCTAAGTGTGTTGCGGTCAAACTACGCCTCGCCCCGTGTACATACACAACTAAACGCACACACACAGAAAAGTGAAGCCAGTTTTCTAAAGATGTGTTGCGTGGGCCGATTTGGTGTGTGCGTGCGAGGCGTAGTTTGACCGGCTTCACTTTGCTGTGCACAGAAGTCCGTCTTTTAGTTTTTATTTGGTCTGAGCCGGAAAAAAAGACACCTTTAAACCTAGCTAGTTATATCGATGTGACGTCATACCGTTTTATTCGGGTTACCAATGGGGTTACCCGAAAATTACAATAGTAAAAAATATTGCGGTACCGAAAAGTCAGTATTCAAACACGAAACGGTTTAGTATGACCGTTTTCCCCCCAAAGGGAAGAAAACGATTATTTAGGTTTCCCCGCCACTCCATTACCTCGAATCAGCGCCGGCTACCTTGCGAAGCCAGTAGGTACGCTAATAAAACCGTCAAGGATTTAGATTGTGTGGGTCAAGCTTCGGCTGAAACCTAAATAATCGTTTTCTTCCCTTTGGGGGGAAAACGGTAATATTTAGGTGTTCGAGCCTTCAGCTTGACCCACAATGGACGTGTTTACATTCTGACGGTGCTGATTACGTACTGTGACTGTATCTAAGAATGGTGATTTTAAGGGAGAGACAAAGATAGTTTGAATCAACTTTAATTAGTTATTATCTTAGAAGTTAAAAATATTAAGCAATAACATTATGATTATATATATATATATATATATTTATAGTCAACTTCTCGCTTACTGTCTCTAAGTTTCCTGATCAATGGCGTAAGGCCTACGTCATTCCTCTTCCTAAAGTACCTAAACCTACTCTTCTAAAACAATATCGCCCTATTTCTATACTACCGTTTTTTTCTAAAATAATTGAATCAGTCGTACACGCTCAGTTAACTGACTTCCTCTCTAACAATAATCTTTTTAACCCATTCCAATCGGGTTTTAGAAAAGGACACAGTACAACGTCAGCCCTCGTCAATGTTACAGAGGACATCCGAGTAAATATGGATGAATCCCGTGTGACGGTGCTGGTTCTCATAGATTTTAGCAATGCTTTCAATGTTGTCGACCATGATCTGTTGTTAGCCATTCTCCCTAAACTTTCCTTATCGCCTTCTGTCGTAGAATGGTTCGCTTCATATCTGAATAGCCGTTGCCAAAAAACCCGAAATGGACAGGATTTCTCAGAATGGATAGATATCGTGACCGGTGTACCTCAAGGGGGCATTCTATCCCCTCTCCTTTTTCCGTTATTTATTAATCAGCTGCCTCCACACTTTCTTAGTCAATACCACATGTACGCCGATGATCTACAACTGTATACCTCTGCCTCTGTTGACAATCTGCACTGTGCTATTCAGACTCTCAATGATGACCTTTTCCGTTTATTTTCCTGGTCAAACCGCTTTGGAATAAAGGTCAACCCTGATAAGTGTCAAGCCATAATAATAGGCAGCTCTCGCCAGCTTGCCAAAATTAGCTCTCTTGGTGTCCTTCCTCAGCTTACTTATGATAATACCATAATTCCTCTTTCGCCGACTGTCACAAATCTTGGTATCATATTTGATGTAAGACTTTGCTGGGTATCTCATATAAAAGAAGTTTCACGCAAATTTTATGCTGCACTTCACTCTATTATGCGTTTGAAGCATTTCCTTCCAACGTCGACCAAGATAACACTGGTCAACTCACTCCTATTACCTATAATTGACTATGCTGATGTTGCCTTCCTGGATCTTTCCGAAGAATTTCTTAGTAAACTTGACCGCCTCTTAAATACCTGTATACGTTTTATTTTCTGCCTCCGCAAATATGATCATGTGAGCCACTACCGTGCTGAACTTAAATGGCTTCCCATCCGAGAACGTCGGAATTTGCGGATTCTTTGTCTTCTTTTTTCTACACTCAAAGATCCCTTCTCCCCTCACTATCTTAAAACCCGTTTTCGTTTCCGGACCGACACACACGACAAAAATTTAAGATCAGATGACAACCTTCTTCTCGATACCCCTGCTCATAACACCTCTTTTCGTGGAAATTCTTTCTCCGTGGAAGCTGTCAGGCTGTGGAATGCTCTGCCTTGTGATATCAGGAGGGTTGAATCAAAGGAACGTTTTAAGGGTCTAACTCGTAAGCATTACCTCAGTATACTATACGCTTAGAGACTTTTTTGTGATCAGGTAGTTGTACATAGCGTGGCATTAGTACCGACACTGTAATGTAACGCTTGTTGTAGGACTTCAAGACTGAGAAATTGTATGACTTATGTTTTTTAGGTTTATATTATATATTATATGTTATTTTATATATATATAATAGTATATATATTTGATATGCATTATAGTTATATATTTGTTTTTAGGTTAACATTATTTGTCGCGCGTCAATCCTAATTTGTACCACCACTTAGGGGGTCTGGTAGAAAATGCTTGTGCATTAAGCCCTCCTTTTGTACTTTAACTTTGTGTTTTGTGCAATAAATGATAAATAAATAAATAAAATATATTATTATGCAAATCAAATTTTTTTGACTAAATCGATGAGAAACACTGTAATAATGGGTTACTACTAGGGTTAACATGTTCTGTTATTTCTGCACAGTGTTTTGTGATTTCCAATTCCCACGTCTAAGAATTTGTTCTATTGTTTCACATTTATTATGTAAGCTATTCGAAGCGACAGCTGCTCTAAAACTTCCCGCTGAGCTGGTGATGCCCGCATCCTCCAGAAGTGTTCGAATCCACCCTGCTATTACAGTGCGAGACGCGGCTTTCGCCTTACCTCTTGTAGTAATAAATAAGTTCTTAACATTATTGTGACTTAGTCGTCTATGACGTGATACTCTGACGAGGTTGCGAATCCACAGAACCAGGTTCAATTTTGGATTGACATTTTCGAGCAATTTCCACCCTGATTGGCGATGAGAAGCAGAGTCAGTTTTGGAGCCATATTTCGGCCATAAGATAATTACATAAGATTTATAGAATCGGCTTTTAGGGCCGAAACACATAACCGCGTTGCGGCGCCGCGCCGCGAGAATCGGCGGTAGCGGCACCGCCGATTGTAGCGGCGCGGCACCGCAGCTTTCAGCGTTATGATGTCATGTATGACAATGTCATACATGTTGACCATGATTTAGTTTGTTTCTATCACTCTAGCAAATAACACATAAATGTGTCTCTGGTCAGCTAGAACGTAAACAGTATCTGTAGTTACTCTGCGCTTTAAAAATATAATTGAGAGATCCAGTGTTCTGATCGCCGTACCACCGGAACATAAAAATATTGGAAAAAAAAATATTTTTTGAAAAAAATTCGTTTCGTCTATCTTTAATGCTTTGTATTTTCGAGAAAAGTACTCGCCATCGGGATTCATAGCCTTAATAAATGGATGTATCCAGTATCTTCTTCGTCGTTTATTTAAAACAGAGTAATGTCTTTTTAATAACATATAAGCAATAAGTTTCTCACGATTGTCCATGGCAGACACGTCTATCCACAATAAAAAATCACGAGGAACTGGTTACCCTACCGTACCGCTCTTTTTCGCGGCGCCGCAACGCCGCGACGCAAACCGCCGATTTTAGCGGCGCGGCGCCGCAATGCGGTTATGTGTTTGGCTCTTAATGGACAAGCAAATGTGATTACGACTTACTTGTGGACATTTATAGTTTTTGGTGCAAGCTTTGCAACACTGTAAGTAGCACAAGAATTTAACTACATTATCTGGAGATGGATCACATGATGAATGTTTATTCTTAGAACACCAGGTCTGCCATCTCGCCCAAGCTGATTTGTAAGTCTTCTTAGTTGATAGACGCCAGGAGGAATCTAGAATCCTAATATTATCCTGTGACCATTCTTTCACGAGTGAGGTCCAGCCCGTATTTTCCAAACCTGCAATTGTAAGTTCTCTGAAGCTGGAGGCGGTTGATTGGTTCGGAGGTCGATGAGATGTTTTTCCAGATTGTGTATTACAAGTGGTTTCCCTTCTGCTCTCCGCTTCAGTTTCCGTCTGCCAGAATGTTTTCTGCCAGTTGGGGGCAACTAAGATGTAAGTTCCCGTGCATATGTCTAGGTGATGTAATACTCGGGGTATCAGTCCCGGAGGAGGGAATGCATAGCCTAGGTCGAATGTCCATGGTTTGCTGAATGCATCTGTGAATAGGGCTTCCTGATCCCGCGCATTCTCTGACACGTATGTTTTTAGTATTGCCGAACGTTCCGAGGCGAACAGGTCTACTTGCGGTTTTCCAAATGTCCTGAATATCAGATCTATCGTTTCGTTTCTGAGACTCCACTCTGGTAGATCGTTGTATCTTGACAGGCTGTCTACGATTCCGTTGTATCGGCCCGGCAGATAACGAGCTGTTAGGTGTATCCTGTATTTTACCAGCATATCGAAGATCTTGAACGTCATGTTCAGGAGTCTTAAGGACTTTGTCCCCCCTTGTTTTATAATATACGCAACAACGGTCTTGTTGTCTGTTTGCAGCATTACTGACGATCCTTTTAACTGTGGCCCTTTTTGGATTAAGACGTTGTAAAGAGCCCACAGCTCTTTTTGATTGTTGTGCCATCGTCGTTGATTTAGTTTCCATCTGCCGCTGAGGTATCAGGAGTTTACAGTTGCAC
The DNA here is from genome assembly GCA_963576535.1 of Plemyria rubiginata. Lineage (NCBI taxonomy): Eukaryota > Metazoa > Arthropoda > Insecta > Lepidoptera > Geometridae > Plemyria > Plemyria rubiginata. Next base: position 5,997,445 of record OY754917.1, on the reverse strand, counting down.
CCCATCCTGTGTCTGCTGCATCTGTTACTATAAACACAGTTGGGCTCGTGTGGAATATTTGTGAGCTCATATCGACGTGATTCAGCCACCAGTTCAGTTCTTGGATGACGTTTGTTGAAATTGGGTATTTTGCGAAAGGCTTGCTCTGAGGTAGACGATTTGTTTCTATTTGAATAAGTCGGCAATGCAGTCTTCCTGTAGGAACTGTAAAGGTCGCAAAATTGAGTCTTCCTAGGATAGCTTTTGCAGCTTTCCAACTCCAGAGTTTTCGTTTTAGCAATCGCCTGATTGCTATTCGTGTTGATAAAACCTTGTCTTGGGGCAGTGCTTTCGTATTTTGTTGGGTGTCCCAGTTTATGCCCAAAAACTCTAGTTGCTTGGCGGGAGTTATCAGTGTTTTCTGGAAATTTACGCACCATCCGAAGTCCTGGAGATGACTGATTAGAAATTCGGCTTGGTGTTGAAGGATCATTGGGTTTTGATGTACAACCAGGAAGTCGTCTAGGTAAACCACAATTCTTAACCCTCGCTCCCTGAAAAAGTTCGCCAACCAGTTAGTGATTTTTGCAAATGCACTTGGTGCTGTTGCCAAGCCGAAGGGAAGGCATGTCATCTCATAAAACTGCCCTTGGTAAGCGAGCGACAAGAACTTGTGATGAGGTTTCACTATTGAAACATGGTAATATGCCTGTGATAAGTCGATTTTTATCATGAAATCATTTGGTCTCAAGAACAATGGTATTTTAAATAGATTAAACAGTCGAAATTTGTTAGGTTTTAGATATAAATTTAAGTTCTTTAAATTAAAAATGGCTCTGCTAGTGTTATCCGCTTTTTTGCGAAGAAACATTTGGGACACGAACCCCCTTCTATCAGAACTTTTGACAATAGCTCCTGATTCTTGCAATTTGTGTAATGACTCTGTCATTTCTGGGGAAACTTTGGTCTGAAAACGCACAGCATTGTGTGGCGATAGGTTAATCAACGCCGGTTTAGAACAAAAAGGTATACGGTAGCCTTCTATTAGAGATAAGACTGATGTGGGAGCCCCTAACTTTACCAAGTAGACAGATTGTTCTTTACCTGGCCTGCTCGGAATTTATTTTTTATTTTGTCCCTTTGTATAGGTCTGACGTTGAGCTTGTTTCTGTTCTTTTATAATTTGTTCGTGGTGGTTGTCTTTGAAACCTATCGGGCCGCTGAAAGTGTTTCTGTCCCGCATTGTTTGATCTGGTAGTTGTTTCCTTCGTCCTTCTATCGGACTTTTGTTTGTAACTAACTTTTCTGGAGTTGTCAAGAAAAAGCTTGTTTGTGCCTCCTTGTTCTTCAATAAGGTCGGACAATTTTGATTCCGAGAAAAGATGCGTCGACGACGGTGGAATGTTATGGAGTTTCTCATGTAGATATTTATTGCGAGATCGGTATATCGCTCGTCTTTGTTGTATGGTCTCTGCGCGTTTTCCACATACGTACTGCAATAACGCATCTGACGTTTTCCGAAATTCTGAGTCAGGAGCTAAAAATTTTTTGCCTATAAATACTTTGGCTTCGGGTGGACTACCATCATAAATTTCTTGAAAGTGTTGGCGTTGTTGAAGGAGACCATGAGATACTGCTCCGAGATCATAGACAGCATAGATCAATTTTTTTCCAGTGTAGAGACTTGTGGCCACGGGGGTGTTGCGCTAGACAGCTGACTATTTATTTTTAGGTTTGAGAATACCGGCGTGGCTTGAAATTTTTTCTGGACGTCTGTATATCTAACGGTATTCCAATTTTGGGAATTCAGTCTGACATTCCGCTCCCTGTTTTGCCAATGTAGCCGTAGCTAGAGCAATCTTTGGTTCAGTTTCAACCGTCGATGGGTTAAAGTTATATATATCCGAGTCGTCACATGACTTTGATATATTATTATCATCTATATCAAATTGGGGGGCCTGCCAGGGAGCTAATTCTGTAGCATCAGGATTATTCTCCTCATATGAGATAGGCTCGCATTCGCGAATGCCATCATGTGAGCTGGAAACTGACTCAAATGACTCGTTTAAGGTGCTGGTTTCACCATTTTGGTACTGTTTTTGTCCATTTATCTGTTGCTTCAGCTCATTTACACTCTCGGATTGCTTAGCGGCCATCTCAACTAGTTGACTGAACATTTCATTTTGTCTGTTTAAAATATCTATGAAGAGGTCATCCCTATTCGGCCGCTTTCCTGGCGGCTGCTCCGCTGTCAGTACAGCATCTTGCACTCTCTTTCTACTGGGCGTAGAAGAGCTGGGAGTAACAGAACCTTCTTTAAGCGATGCTGACGCTTCATGTCTTGAGACGAGCAATGGCTTTAGGCGTTTTACTGTATCCATAAATTTAATATAATATTCGCCTTTGTGCATTTCTTCCACGATTGCATGTGGAGCATAAATTATGGAACGACCCAGTGGCCAAGTGATGGTATGGTATTTCCAAATAACTCCTCATAGGTGAATAACATGACCTCCCATGACCTCCAATCGCTAGGATAATACTTATCCATAATTGTGATAAGGTTGGTCAATAGCTGTGAGTCTCCATCAGGTGGATCAGCTTTAATTATATCCTCGAATGTCTTTAGCGACATGTTGGTCACACTGCAAACAAACGAATGACACAGTAAAAAAAAACAAGTATATACTCTGTGCAGTCGACGTGGCGGTTGGACAGCCGACATGACGGCTGCGCAGCCAACATGACGCATGGGCAGCCGACACGGCTGACGGCTGCTTGTATGACAGCTGCGTAGCCTACATGGAGGCACATTGAGCAGCCGACGTGTGCGTCGACTGCGTAGCCGTCGGTGCGGCTGAGTCACACGTCTGTCGTCTGGGCAGCCGACAGATTTCATGACGTGGTGACCTGATGCTGCGGTATATAACAATGCGAGTGTCGTCGTTTGAGGGCAGCTGATAATACAACTTCCCTCGCTCAGACATCTAGCGAAGTAGTTATTGCCCAATTTGGGAGTCTCGTCTTTTGAAGGCAGCTGATTTACAACTTTCCAGACATCTGCCAAAGTAGTTAGAGCACTACAAACCGCTTCTAGTTTTAGAGAAAACTAGATCTCAGCCGTCCGAATAGCGTGATGTTGCATCATTGGTAAAAAAGAAGTTACGTTACGAACCTGAGCCTTCGAAAATTTTCGAGGTTCGGTTCGCACGTCCGGATTGCACGATGTTCAAAAGCGTACTGGCCATAGAACACATATACTGTACTGGCTTCGCAAGGCAGCCGGCGCTGATTCGAGGTAATGGAGTGGCGGGGAGTCGGGGAGACAGCGACGTCTAGCGGATTGTTGACTAAACTACGTGAATGACCGGATAAATAGCACGATATTCAATGGTGTTCATCTCATTGTGGGTCAAGCTGAAGGCTCGAACACCTAAATAAGGATAGCAGTACCTAAACCCTTATTAGAAGGGTTTCATTGATGAATGCGCCCGCGCCGCGCTTTTCTTTCGCTACGACTAGCTTCATTACAAGTTACTATACCCGACTACCTAGCTTGATTTAATATTTTTGGGTACCGTAATATTATACCGGTAAAATAAAGAAATCACCTAAGTATTTGGATAGTTGTAACCATAAGTTTTGCGATACCGTAACCGCTTTTAGCCCCACAGGTAAACGCTTGAGCTAACTAAACTGTAATAAAGCATTCATTGGGTTTTAAAATAAAGCCAGTGTAGGTTACAGGCAATCTGCACCTACCATGATGGTATAACTTTGTTTGTTTTATTGAGAGGTCGCGTCATTTAAAAATAAACGCTGGAAAACAGTGGAGAGGATGTGTTTGCGCGTTTTGCGCATAAAAAAATTTCGCGTCATCACACCACCCTCCCCCTCCGTCTAGCGTTCTTTTTACATGACCAGAACAGTCCATCTATTATCTATTCACCTCACCGGGCCTACCTAAGCAGCCTACAGACCGACCAAGCGAAAGAAAATGAGGACCACTGAAAATAGCTTTCAGCAGAGGTTGCGACTTGCGACGCATTTGATACAGAACGAGTGGTACGGTACTACTCGTTATAGGTACCACTGGTACCTAGTTACAATTCAAAATTTAGGTAGGTAAGTATGAAGGAAGACTCAATCTCTGAAGATGATTTTCAAACTTCAAGAAAAAATAAAGGTTTTGAAAAAAGATTTATATAGAGCTTCAAATCGTGAGCAGCATCACGATTTGAAGCCATGCCTCCTTTCTAATAACGCGATTGATTACAGACCATCACAGACTAATAGTAATAGCGCATCGATTGATCGCGATACCCCTTCATTCTTCGTTTTCGATTTGCATTAAAAAAAAATCCATAGATGGCAGGGACTCAATTGGCATAAAATGTATACATTAAGGAAAAACAAACGTTTTTATAGTGTTACTATTTTATAAGCTAAACCTGGCAGATTTTGTAGTCGGTAAGTACATAGGTACATTATTTTTATTTACTTATTTACATAATTATCTAGAACGGTTTTAATAACCAATTACTATATTATGTATTAATTAGTACTTAATTTCAATTAAATTCTAGCTAGTAATTTAACATTGAAATCATAGATTTAAAATAAAGTAAGTAGGTATGATCGATTACACATTTTCAAACAAGAAAATAATCCTAGTACCTACTAATCCTACTAATATTAGAAACGCGAAAGTTTGTAAGTATGGATGGATGGATGTTTGTTACTCTTTCACGCCGGAACGGCTGAACGAATCTGGAAGAAACTTGGCAGAGGGATAGGTACCTAGATTAAAGTCTGGAATAGCAAATAGTTGATGGACGCAGGGCACGTTCCCGATATGAGTGACCTGCGAGAGTGCGAGGCAATACTGTGTTATAGTTATATACCACTTAACATCAGGTGAAAGTATGAGATAGGTATACATCTGGCAAGGTATCGCACTTTAGAACAAACAAAAAAAAAGTAAAGTCAAATAGTAGGTACCTACCATTAAGACCCTGTCCAGAAGGCGAGTTTTACACGCGCGTAACCGAGCGACATACATCGCGTCCGAGCTCTCGCGCGTTTCCGAGCCTACGCGCGTGGTAGGTACTAGAGCTACATACATCACATCCCGTCCGGAAGCTCGCGTTTCATGTCAAATGTCACGACTCCATGACAGTCTCCATCCATCCCGTAGGTAGTAGGTACTAGCAAAGACTTTGTACTTATAACGGTACTAGCTATTGTATCTTGGATGAAGTATAACATGGATTGGGCGTGAAATAATAATACCAAGAGTAAGAGAGACGCGATAATACGAATTATACCTATGAGTGAAGGAAAGATCATATTTTTCTGTCCCTTACTCCGTATACGTTTTTTGTTTGATATGTTTTGGCACCAAAGTTGTCAAACTTGGAGCCAAACTTTGGGTTGAGTCAAGTGATTTTACGTGTTTTCAAGCCGAATTTCAATGAAAATAATGTGTGCCTAGGTCCCAGTTAACGTAGAGCTATGTTTAAATGTGGTGCATTGTATTGTATTGTATTGTATTAAGCGTGTGCTATGAATAGAGCACGGAAAAGTGAAAATATACGCTTCCATCGGTAAGTAGCAATTTTATGTTCTATTTGTCAATAAAAGTAGGAAGTAGAGAGCAAAGTGTTCACAATTAATCATGTAACGATTGTGTTGGCTTTGTAACGCATAATCAAGTAGATTTGTATAATTTAATTATTTATAAAATTTAGTATAGGTTACTAAAAACCACACAAATTGACATTGTTAGTCAAAATGTCAAACCAGCTAAGTAGTCCTAAAAAACAAAAATCTCTATAATTTAGCTGGGTCATACGATTTTTCGGGCTGCCAACTAAAAATAAATATATTTGCCAAAAAAGTTGGGAAACGAAGCACTAGGGTCGAATAGAGTCGGATATGCTATTTTATGTTCGAACATTATACAATAGAATGAACTAGAAAAAAATAAATGGTCGCGGCTTACATAACCTCATAACTTTTTATTATTTAATTACATATTACATATTTCTTTAAATTAAATAATAAAATTTAAATTAAATAGTAAAAGACGTAAGTAGGTACATACAGATAGGTAATTAAATAAATAAATAAAATAAATTATTTTTTACTAAGTGGTAACCATCACCTATACCAAAGCCTTGCCTTGTAAGGCACGCACGACAGGAACGTGCTTTACAATGCACTGCCCTGCGTCAATCAACTTAAGGCAAACCGATGTTAAGCCTCATGTGCCTGTAATTACACCGGTGACCACATTCTTCACGTCATTCGGTAGTCCTCGGGCGAGCCCTTCACAAAGAGCTCTACAACTCTTATCATACTTTATGACAGCCTACGTAGCTCAGTTGGTAGTAGGTCTGCCTTTTGCGCCGTAGGTCGTGGGTTCGATTCCCACCGTGAACAAACATTTGTGTGATGAAAATAAATGTTTTTTTCTTTGTGTGGACGTTATATAATATTATAAGTATGTGTTTACAAAAAAAAGTATTATAAGTAGTATATCAGCTATCTGGTTCCCATATTACAAGCAAAAGCTTAGTTTGGGGCTAGATAGTGCTGTATGGAAAGTCCACCAATATTTATTTTTATTTATCATGCCAACGAAGAGACACAGCAACAGACTTATCGGTCTGATAAGCTATCGGCACGCTTAAAGTCCATTATGAATATGGGCCTATTAATTTAAGTTTCCTCATAATTTTCGCATTAGATAGAAATTGATGATTATTTTATGTCTGAGACCGCCTTCGCGTGTGTCGTACGATTGAATACATACATACCTACGTAATAATTAGGTACATGTTTGTTTTACAGATTTCCCAAAGATGCAACTTGGGCTGATCGTTTAAAGCTACGTACCTATCAACAAGCTCCAGATGGGCAACCGCATGAAGGATGGAATTATAGCTTTTTTTAATTTGATGCAAAGCTGAAATAACAAGTGACATCTGATTACGTTTGATCGGGCTTTCTGAAAATGGCCGTTAATAAAGTCTATGATATCCTTGGGATATTATTGTGTGCTCATTTACCCTATAACATTTCATAGGTTGTAGAAAAATGCATTACAACACGTGCATACAAAGCCAAAAGGCCCAAGTTGTTTGAAAGGTCTTCGTTCGGTTCGCTCGTTCGATCAGCCAGAGGATAATATTTTTCAACACATTTCTTAAAACATATTAAAACGGCGTAACTGAGAGGATGGGTTTAACAGTTTTACTGCCTGAAAAAAAAACAACTGGAGCCGAGGCGACATGCGACATCATAACTTTTGCTTGGGTAATAAATTGTATGATGGTGGCAACCCATAAATTGTATGTACTTGGTATGTACTTGTTGTCTGTCTTGCTCGGGTATACGCGCCCGTCAATTCTATAGTATTCTTCTTCTAAGTATTGTATACTCTTTGATCCATCCAGTGCTGCCAATGCTACGGCAATTGCCGTGTTCTACGGCTTTCAGGCCAAAGAATCACAAAATCTACGGCCTACGGCCGCGGCGCGGCGGCCGCATCCTTGTGGCCGTAGCAGAATCTCCGGTTTTTGAAAATTCTACGGCAATTATTTAATTCACGGGTTGTTTTGTACGAAGAGTTACTCCTAAGCACGAAATTTGACCATAGTGCCGTCTTACTCACCCAAATATTGTTTGACAGGAGGGAATTCGAGAGGATCGTTACTATGTCGAAAAGTAACAACAGCAAAAATGATTGCAAACATCCCACCACCTAACCTTCAATGTACTTACCAAAAAATTAAAGATTGGAGAGGTTTTAAGAAAATTTTTTTTTTAAGAAAATTTGCAAACAATAACCGAAATGTCGCTGTTTTAAGGTTTTTTATGTTAAAAACGTAAATTATAACTTTTTCCTTTTTTTTAAGCAGTGCTACGGCCCAACTGGTCAATTTCCTTAGAAACACGGCCTTTTTACTTCATGTACACGGCCGGGCCGCCTAAAAATTTTCATTGGCAACACTGGCTGGATCCATCCATCCTGCCTGCCAAAAAAAACAAAAGGTGCTTCTTGGTTATAATGGAAATAATCAAATTTTTTGTTCGATCTACATAAATTTGCCTGCACATTGTGGCCTGCATGCATTGGCCTTTCTTTGTCTTGGATTGTACTTGTAGCCGTACCCGTAACGTAGCCTACCTGACGCAGCCACCCACCGCACCAGTGCTCACAGTGCTGTGTCTGACCGACCGACCTACCTTTACTATATAACGTACCTGATTTGCTCGAGAATTTCTTACAATCATCATGGACGATCCAGATTTAGACAAAATTAGACGACAGCGTCTTGCTCAGCTTCAAAGCCAACATGGGGTACGTACAAAATATTAATACAGACATAAATTTGAAAGTGATATGTTTATCACACCAACAAAATATCTTTCTGGTTTAATTTTCAGGGTACTGGAGATCCAAACCAAGCTAAAGCGCAAAATGAAAGGCAGCAGGCGATGGAAGAAGCCAGACACTCGATTCTCGCTCAAGCACTCAGCCAGGATGCTAGAGCTAGATGTAAGTAATGCTATACCTATAGCATTACTTACTTAATAATGGTGTTACGTCTGACATGAGGTGCTATTGTCTAACCCAGGGTTACAATTTTTGGACATTAGGACCAATACACAATTTTTGAGTCTGACCAAAGCCCCCAGGCCCTAGATTGATGATGAGTGGTGTGGTGAATGGTACCTAGGACCTACCAAATTTTGTACATTGTCTACATCAGTTAGACAGCCACCACAAAAAAGTACACATATATATACTATCATACATACATACATACTATACATACATCAGCTATCTTGTACCTTTAATACTTTAATGATACTTTTAGGCTTAGTTTAGGGCTAGACTAGAAAGTCACAAACATTTATTCATTCATTATTATATTTCTTTTTAATTAAACCGTTTTTGTCAATAGCTTAACTTTTTACTTTTACCTTTGTCTTTTTATTGTATGTTGTAGCTAGATATTTACGGAATGGAAAAATCCCTACTTTATTTATTAAAACAGTCTTCAAAATTATAAATTTGCATTTGTTTTTATTGCAGTGAACACCATAAAGATCAGCAAACCAGAAAAGGCGGCAATGGTGGAAAACATGATTTGCAAAATGGCCCAGATGGGGCAACTTCAAAACAAAGTTACAGAACCAGATCTTATTCAGCTGCTAGAATCCCTTAATCAGCAAATGCCTAAGTCAGCTAGCACTGTGAAGTTTGACCGACGTAGAGCTGCTCTAGATTCAGATGATGATGATTTCTAACATTTACTAAGGCTAGTTTTACTTATGAATACACAACTAAACGCTTTACTCATACCTTATAATTTAATTTAATTATATCAATGAATTGAATCACATAGCCTAATAAAATTTGTTCATTTCATACTTTGGTCTAGATAAATGAATATAATATTTAATTTTCATTATAAAAGCTTGAAATTATTGTTTGATTATTTTCCTTACATAAGATGTTACATGGACCTATCCATCTAGTGCCTGCATTGTTCACCATCTTTAAACATTTGCAGGTACATATTTATTATAGGTACCACTAAAATCTCGGAGTGGATGGCGATTGGTTCTGAGAACTGAGATTTGGTGATGTCCGCTTCTTGGCACTTCATAATATGGCTTTTCGTGTTAGCATATTCTTTTTATTTTGCCAAATTCGACATATTCCCTATATTTGGTAATGTTTTACCAGCGAGTAGAAAACGCAATCACATGCAAATACAACGCGAATAGTACCGAATAGCCAGCATTACATTGATCCCAACACTGCTTCTGATTAGGTACTTCACTTTTAGTGCAGGGCGAACCTCAAGCATAGTAGGTAGGTAAAACGGTAGGTAGGTACTGAAGTAGGATAGGTACCTGCATTAGGCGACATTATCTAAGAACGCCTTTTTCTGCCGCCAAGCAGTTGCTGTGTCTCAGTTATGTCTCAAGTTGATGACGCAGGGCAATGTATCGTAGGGCATGTTCCTATCGTGCGTGACTTACGCAATGCTTTGTTATAGGTGATGGTTAGTTAGGTACCACTTAACATCAGGTGGGCCATCTGCTTGTTCCAGTAAGTATTTAGTATAAAAAAACGTAATATAATCTACTAAGAAATCTGTCCTGCTCAAACCGTATCCGATACGTACCGATCGTAGAGTAGCAGGTTCGAATCTGGGCGTGCACCAATGGATTTTTCTATAGAAAAAAATTATGTGCGCAATGCCAGTGCTCTTAAGGCTCCGGTGACAGCGGCTCGCAATTTCGAAGTGCGATTGGCTATTATTTCATTTTATTTAATTTCGGGGAGGTTGTTTGAAAAAATAACTCTAAAGAAACACGCATAAATACTGTTCGAACACAAATAATACAATAATATAAGGGAAACATGCCCGAATCAGAAATCATTTTGGTATTAGTATGTTTGGTCTTACGTTTACCTAATACCAAAATGATTTCTGACTCAAGCACATTTCCCTTTTATTATTGTATTATTTGTGTTTGAACAGTATTTATGCGTGTTTCTTTAGAGTTATTATTTCAAACAACCTCCCCAAAATGAAATAAAATGAAATAATAGCCAATCGCACCTCGAAATTGCGAGCCGCTGTCACCGGACTCTTAAACGGTGAAGTAAGACATCGTGAGGAGATCAGTTAGTATTATAACAGCGGCGATGGGCTTGCAACCTGTCAAGTATGGAATACTAACTACCTACTGCAAAATGTGGGTAGGTATAATGTGCCAAATGTAATGTTCGGACGTAACTCTGACTACCCCCCTTAGACATCCTCAAACCATCTTGAGTTAGTACCAGTTAGTACCTACTTGGTACTGTGTGATCTGAAGGGATATCTACCGTGCCTGGGGATCAAAGTCGTGAAGCTGTTTCAGTTTTCAAATTTCAGAAATATCAATAAATAAATACTGAGGTATGTAGGTAGTTATGTTACCGGCTAGTACAGAGCGCATAACAACACCAACCAAACGCATAAAGTGCAAGCATGCACTATTGCACCTGCAGCCGAGTGGCTTATCTCCACCGCCCACGCGTTCTGTGCCTACGTGGCTCCTAGTTAGTAAGATAGATTAGAGCATTCGTGAAGAGAATAAACTTCATCTCACACGTATCAAAATTAGTTGTTTAATTTCAATAAGAATATAATTTTCATGCATAGGTTTTAAAGTTAGTTTCTAAAAACATCGTTGACGTTCCCGTAACCTTACTAGGTACACAAACTGGATTATATTTTTTTCCAGTTAATCTAGGAATGTTAACTGAGTAGGTTGCTATACTAGGTATTTACAGGATGTTTGGTGGATGGACCGACAAAATTGTATGGGGTGTTGGGAGGGGTCGTGCGCATGTTTCCCCCCGGTAGACCCGAAGTCCTAAGTGTCACGGTTTTTTAGATATGACTTTTTTTGTAATTTTTTGAAAATAACTTAAGACCTTGCCTTTAAATGGTGCTATACGACAAATTAACTTGTGTTGTATTCTGCAATGTTTCTGTATTCTAAGTAAAACACACCCATTTCCCTTAAAGAAAAATAGTTCGTACTAAGTATTCAAATCCTTGGTTTAACTGTCTTAAAAAGTGTCATTTTCTTAATTAAATAAAAAAAAACTAACATCCATTTTGAATTCAGCATTTTTTTTAAAGTTCTTTGGCTATTAATTACCCTTTCCAACCAAGGAATTTGAATACTATTCTAAGTAGGTACGAGTACACTAGATATTATCACTCAAGGTGATCAAAATAAGAGATACCTACCTACTTGTTCCCCAAAGTCAAGAGGAAGAAAAGACTTTTCTGTGATAGGTTGTTTTTTATAAATTTAAATCACAAAATTAGTTCGAATTGCTTGTCTCCACTACCTAATGTAGGCACGACACCTTTTCCTTACTTCCGTGGTTGTCGTTTGATGCAGCATTTCACTTTTCGTTCGGTTAAAAGTGCATTAATTCTTTGAATTAAAATTTCTTTGCTGGGCACTCTTTCTTCTCTGTTGCATGTATAATTCTTTTGCACGTCCCCAGATGTAAAACCCTAGAGGTGAAAGGTCTGGGGAATGTGCGGGCCGAGTTTGTAGTACGTACGAATGAGAGATTAGTAAGAAAGAAAGAAAGAAAATGGATTTATTAATGGATTTTTCTTAGTGAAAAACTTTGTGAAAAACGAGTAAGAAAAAAAACTGGTTTGCTGCATTGATTGGCGTAGTATCCAAATTGCTTGGGGGTTGCGCCGCCGACGCGCGACGTCCCGTAGCAAAGAGTATATATCGCTACGCTACGCCGTAGCGCATTAGAGGTCATGCAGTGCGTAGCGCTCACTGAACTAACCTCTTGTAGCACTGAGCAGTAAGCATTTTCTTGTACTGATTGCCAACGCCAAAGCCAGAAACTAGTAGGCACAGAGTACCTTTTTATATACATATACTGTAACTAGTAGGGATGCTAACGCCACGTATTTCAAAGCCAACGTAATGTGTGTAAAAATCTTTGAGGTCAGTGAAAAATATCAGGATTTAGGATTTTTACACATGTTGGGTTTTCTCTTTTTTTATTAGTTTGTTTTACGTAAGAAATCAAAATTTGATCAAAAAAATATACAATATCTTACAACTGACGTATATCATTTTTAGGTAGGAATGGCCTTCCCAATATAAATTTGTGTTAGAATGGGCTCAAATTCTAAAGGAGAAAATATTGTTACCATCCATGGTGTAGCATACAAAAAACATGTGATCTTGGCTGACGCTAATCTTCCTTGCAAGCTTACAATAGATCGCAACCGAAACAATTTGTTGTTCTGTATCAATGCTGACGAGTTTTCTGATCAAAGCTTTCATTCTGTGATACTGAATCTAGAGAGGGGAGTAGTATCTGAGGGGATCAGTAGCCATAGTGCCTGGAATACGAAACGGATTTGCTAGTGCGGTAGATCAAACTACAGGAAATGTCTACTTGGGAGGCAGCGATGTTATATTTTCTTACAACTACTACACAAAAAATATCGATAAGCCAGCACTGATAAGCGGAATAGATGTATTCGACATGTTTTTTCAAAAACATCTGTATTTAGTAGATACCGCTACGGAATGTCTAAAAGTGTTCAAGAACGGCAAGCAAAACATAGTTCCAAATCTTGAAGGGCACTTGATACACCACTTTGTTGTAGATATTGATGGAAATATATATTTTGTAGCCCCGACAGGGCTCTATGTCATGAAGAATGGTAGACATAGAGCAATATTGTTGGATGATAACGTCATACAATATCGCGGCGCTACCCTTGATATGAACGGGGTGCCACACTTCATTGCACAGGATGGAATATACAAATTCAATGGAGAAACCGAACAGCCAGAAATAATACTGCCGATAAACAAGGGCTTTGGATTAGCATTTGATAAAAATAATAATATTGTTTACAGCGATGAACGAGCAGTGATTACATTAAATCGCTGTTAGATAACCATGTATTTTACTGGATTAAAATATGATTACAGCTATCTTCGTTGAACTGATTAAATTGTTCACAATGTGCCCACCCAGTGCTGTTTACCATATTGAAGAAAATTGAATTGTTAATTTCTTTCAAGAAAAAAACCGACTTCGAATGCACTGAAAAATACACTCATACTCAAAAACTACTCGTCAGATCTGCCTTAAAATTATGTTGGACCACACGGGAAGCACCAGCTTTCGAGGCGTTGACAACACCTAAGTCAAAGTCAAAGTCAAATAATGTTTATTCAATAAAATCACAAGTACTATCTTGAACCGTCTTAAAACTAGGTGACTCTAGTGCCAGTTCCACGCGACCAACACCGAGAAGAACAGGCAACAAACTCTGCTTGGTATCTATTGCTCTTTTGTATGATCCTCGTTACAATGTAATAAAATACCTACACTATTGAAGCTATATAATACATTAAGTAGGTAATCTAACAGAAAAAGGAAAAGTAAACAGATTCATAAAAGAACACACGCTTCAAACTAATAATACTAATGCATAAGTAAGAAGTGTAGTAAGTCAAACAACAATAAAAAATAAAATAACATAATAGTAAAGACATTGCAGATAATATGTTAGCCGTCGATGGGCAGAGCGACCGGGACATCGGGCCACGCACTCTTATCATTAATATAACTATCTATGGTATAGTAAGCTTTCCTTATCAGATAATTCTTAATGTACACTTTAAATTTTTTAATAGGAAGCCCAGTGACACTTTCTGGAAGTTTATTATAGAAGCGTATACCGTTCCCCATGAACGAGCCATTTACCTTTTGTAATCGAAACTTCGGAATGCATAATTTATTTTTATTTCTAGTGTTAACGTTATGTGCGTCACTCTTTTTCTTAAAGCTACCTATGTGTTTAAGTGTGAACAATAAATTTTTAAAAATATACTGTGAAATTAGTGTGAGAATAAAACGCTCCCTCAATGAGTCACGTGGTTTCATTTTATAAATGGCACGTTACCTAATTTACCTCTCGCTCGCACGTTTCGACATTTTAAAAGATATAAAATCACTAAGCCTAATTTTGTAAAATCGCAATCAACTATTTTGTGTGCAATCACATTACACACAGTTTGGTCAAAACTTCATTGTGATCGATGCAAGTTTTACTACTCAAAAGTTCGCTTAACTACGAAAATTAGAAAAGTAAACTTTTAAGTAGGAAAACTTGTATTGATCAAAATGATTTTTTTACTAAACTGTGCGCAATGTGATTGTACACAAAATGGTTGTTTGCGATTTTTCTAAAATGGGTTCAGTGATTTTAATAACCTTTAACAAGTCAAAACGTGCGAGCGAGAGTCACATTAGCTCTTGTCTTCCTTTTCATCAAAATTGGTCCACCCGCTGAAAAGTTTGAGGATGCAAACTTAAAAAATACTCCTTTTTTGAAGCTAAAAAAAGGCATAGCTATATACTGATCTGAATCTATTTAAATATTTTAAATCCAGAGTCCATCGTAGAGGCAGGTACCTATCTACCTAACCTACATTATTAGTATATTCCAGTTTACATACTCTGCCTAGTTAAAGTTTAGTGTATTATTTGTATTAGTGTGTATTTATTGCTGTCTTTAGAATGTTTATTTTAGTTTTTTTCGTTCGTTTTATACAGGGTTACTGGTAACTCGACGTATTCCTTGCAGGACGTCATAGTAGGGCTAAAATGCAACAAATTAAGCCACCAAATGTTCTACCGTAATGTAATTTTTTTTTCACTAGACAACATTTTGTATGAAGTAATAGCAAAAATCACAAAAAAATAAATGTTTCTTTAGTGGTATTTGCCAAAGTTTGTGGCATTTTTGAACTTTAAATTATTAACAAAGATCTGCTATGGCATCAACTATGATATTAACTTAAATTTCAGTACAGTCGCGCTGTAAATCATTTTTAAATTGGCTTCAAATGATTTAATCTAGGATTTTTCATAAAACACCAAAAAATCTAACTAACTCAAAAACTACTGAACTTCGGTAGAACATCTGGTGGCCTAATATGCTGCATTTTAACCCTACTAGGACGTCCTGCAAGGAATACGTCGAGTTACCAGTAACCCTGTATAGGTAAATACCATAGTTTTACTATTGAATGTTGAGTTCATTTCATATAATAGAGCATGATGTGTCTAGCTAAGAGATACGTACCTAAGTACGTAGGTAGGTAGGTACCTACTTATATTTTTTTAGTAGATAACCTACACACACTGTTCACTGTGTGTCTTATTTATATTCTGTGTGATTTCAGCTGAAAATACGGACATGCGGCTTCCGCTACCATGAAAAAATATATGAAGCGAGCGACACAAATGAAAATAAATGAAACTTGATTTCGAAAACTCTTGTAATATTCGACACACTAACATCCTAACTATCCTAACCTACTAATATTATAAACGTGAAAGTTTGTAAGTATGGATGGATGGATGTTTGTTACTCTTTCACGCCGGAACGGCTGAACGGATCTGGATGAAACTTGGCAGAGAGATAGATTATAGTCTGGAATAGCACATAGGCTACTTTTTATCCCGTGGGAATACCGGGATTTAAATTTGCGCGGGTGAAACCGCGGGGCGCACCTAGTCCTACTAATATTATAAACGTGAAAGTTTGTATGGATGGATGTTTGTTACTCTTTCACGCCGGAACAGCTAAACGGATCTGGATGAAACTTGGCAGAGAGATAGAGTATAGTCTGGAATAGCACATAGGCTACTTTTTATCCCGTCGGAATACCGGGATTTAAATCAGCGCGGGTGAAACCGCGGAGCGCAACTTGTGTTTTCATAGTGTTTTGTTATCCGTGAAAACTTTTATAACTCTCGTATCTATAGGTATCATGTGTATGAAATTTAAGTTACCTATAATAAACCGTTGGTGTTCCATTATATAAATAACCAACAACCATAATTAGGTACTTAATGATAAACACAGTTTTTTTTATAAATGATCCACTTCCAATGCTTTAGGTAACTACTTTATTGATAGGTAATTGAAAACTACATCAGTGTTTCTGAAAACGATGCACAATTACATAAGGTGTGTATACCTAGGTATACACACCTTTATTTTGTATCTTACAGAAAAAATTAAGGACTGTTTCAGCAGAGGCTATACTAATGATAGTAACGCCGTCAGAACTTTTCAATCTCTATCTGCCTCCAAGTTATCGAGGTTTGCTCTTAGCCAAAAACGCGGCAAATTTTACAAAAATTGTTCCCAAAATACTTCACTCCATCCTCTTGAGAAGTATTTTCTAGTAGGTAGGTACTGTGCTCCTGTGCTCATAAAATTGGTCCCGTTATTGGCTAAAAACTGAAAAAACAAATTCCCAGAAAAGTTAAATAAAAAATGTTTTGATCGTGGTTTTGCCATAGCCCCTGCTGAAATAGTCCTTAATTTTTTCTGTTGTGGGTGTGTATGTATATTTAGGTAGGTTACATTGGATTAGGTAGGTATTTGAAAAGTTGGATCTCCTGCAAGATTTTTTTGCGGACACTTGATTATTTGTTAATCGTCTTATCGGCTAAGAACCTTATCAAATCAGCAAGGAAGTTATAAAAGCCAAGGTACCGGTACTCGTCGTCAGATGTGTTCGCATAACTCAAGATGTTGCGCGTCTCTCTGCTCCTCTGCTTTGCTGCGATAGCGGTCCAAGGGTCGCCGCAGCCAGATATCGTCAAAACTATTCTGAATGCTAAAGACGCTCGGTATTCAGATAACATTGTTGAAGATGCTAGCTTAAGCGTGGTAAGTAGGTACAGGTAATAGTTGTCTACACATCAGTATACACACGCTAGCAGAGTGGTTAGGAAAAGCACGGCCGTCGCGGCGCACAGTGGCGGGCGGAAAGTAATAAGGACGAGCGAAACAGTAAACATATTATCGCACAACACACTCCAGCGATCCACTTCAATTGCGTAGCTGTATGTACACAACACGTATAAAGTACCTAAGTAAATTGTAATCAAAAATATACTTGGTTTGCATTTTGTTTTTAGCCGGAGCTGATTGAGAAGTACCGATATCCGATAGAGGTGCATCACGTCACAACCGAAGATGGCTATATTTTGGAGATGCATCGTATTCCCCACGGGCGCGACAACAACTCGCCTTTCGATAGACCCGTTATCTTCCTAATGCACGGTCTACTCTCGTCGTCTGCAGACTGGGTGGTGATGGGCCCTGGTTCTGGATTTGGTATGTTATCCTACTAATAGGTATTATGAATGCGAAAGTTTGTAAGGATGGATGGATGTTTGTTAGTCAATAACGCCAGAACGGCTGAACGGATCTGGATGAAATTAGGTACAGAGATAGATTATAGTCTGGAATAGCACATAGGCTACTCTTTATCCCGTGGGAATACCGGGATTTAAAACTACGCGGGTGAAACCGCAGGGCGCAGCTAGTGGGATAATAATAATCAATATTAGTAATCATACAACGAGGTCGTATCATCATACGGCTCATTGTATGAAACAAATATGCATACGAGCATAGCAAGCTTTACGTTTTTTATACTTATTGCTGATGGAACAAGCAGATGGCCCACCTGTTGGTAAGTGCTAACCATCACCTATCTTTAAAAAAATATTGCCTCGTAATTCACGCTCGATAAGATCGTGCCCTATGTACCTACTGCCCTGCCTACATCAGCTTTAATCTCACCATCAGCAAACAAGCTCTTTAAACCGAAACACAGCAACGCTGTTTGATAGTTTTCGCAGGACGAGCCCATAACAAAGAGCTGTTCTACTCATAAAATGTATATTATGTAGGTCTAACTTTTGAATTCCGTTCGGTGTCAAGAATTCAAATTAAAATGATCAATATCGTTCGCCATTTTCAACCACGAACCCTTTTCAGGTTCTCCGCACGTACGATCATGTCATTAGTGTATTGGGGCTCTTTGATTATTTATTAACACTTATCAAAGTCAAGACTCTTAAAAACTTGCTTTTACTTTCCCAGCTTATATCCTCGCGGAGGAAGGTTATGACGTGTGGCTAGGCAATGCCCGCGGTAACCACTATTCGCGCCGTCACGTCTCCTTGAATCCTGATTCTATCTTAAATAGTAACTTCTGGAAATTCTCCTGGGATGAGATTGGAAATATAGACCTGCCTACTATGATTGACTATGTTCTTGAGCAGTCTGGAAAGTCAAGGCTTCACTATATTGGACATTCTCAGGTAAGTTGTAGGCTCTTGATTTTTAAAACCTAAATGTTTAGTTTCTTTTTTAGGTACTTTGTTTTAGATTTGCTTTTCTCGCAGGGCACCACGGCTTTCTTCGTCATGGGTTCACTAAGACCGGATTACAATGAGAAAATTATTTCTATGCACGCGCTGGCACCAGTGGCTTACATGGCGAACAACAGGAATCCACTTCTGTGGTTCATCTCTCCCTATTCAAACAACATCGAGGTATTCTTGATTTTATTCAGGATTTGTGAACCAGCAACCAAATTAAAAGTAGATTATTTAATTATTGTTTTTAGGAATCGTTCTAGACCAGCTAAAACATTTCAGTTTCTCAGTACTTTTGATTCCTGAAGTAGATCAGTTTATTCGCTGACGATACCTCTTTAATTTTTAAAATCGACAGATTGAAGGCTAACTTCGATGACGTTAATGCATCTCTGTCGCAAGTACTTAACTGGTTTACTGTTAATAATCTTTTGCTCAATGCTGGGAAAACTAAATGCATAAAATTTACTTTGCCAAATGTGGTTCAGCGACCAACCAGTATCAAATTAAATGGAGAGTCACTTACCCCTGTCAATTCTACAATTTTTTTAGGACTTACTATTGATGCAAAATTGTAGTGGGGTCCTCACATAAAATCACTTGCTGGTAGACTGAGTTCGGCTGCATACGCAGATCGCACTATAAGATGGCTTACAGATGAGGCTACAGCTAGGCTGGTATATTTTAGTTACTTCCATAATGTAATGTCCTATGGTATTTTGCTATGGGGTAGAGCTGCTGATATACAAAGTATATTTGTACTTCAAAAACGGGCGATACGTGCCATTTATAAAATGAAACCACGTGACTCATTGAGGGAGCGTTTTAAGGAAATTAATATTCTCACAGTAACTTCACAGTATATTTTGGAAAATTTATTGTACACTCATAAACACATAGGTAGCTTTAAGAAAAAGAGTGACGCACATAACGTTAACACTAGAAATAAATAGTTATTTGTTATACAAGAGTGCAAAGTTGCTTTTTAACCGCGTGTTCAATTTTGATGACCGAGCAAGCGAAGGATTCTAAAATTTAATCACGAGCGCAGCGAGTGATTCAAAATTAGAATCCTGAGCGTTAGCGAGAGAATCAAAAGAGCACGAGGTGAAAAATCTTTGCACTCGAGTGCAACACGTAACTTTTCATTCCACCTCAGCGAGGAAATGACTAAATGCAAAAAAAAAGTTTACAATCACAAGATAGGTACTTTTATTTCAGTTTAGGTATTAACTACTACATTTTTCACTTGTTTTCAAGTTTCTTGTTTTTAATATAAGGTTTAACAATGACGTGAAAAAATGCCGCGTAAAGAACCGCGTACAAAGCAAATTGAAAAAAGAACACCAAGAAGGTTCCGAGTCTGAGTTTTTAACAAATTAAAAAAAAGTTGTATGATATATTCGGCACCATAGAGGTAGCAGTAAATAGGTTTAATGTTTTTTTTTTAATTCACAAACTTAGTGCACACGATGTTCTAAATTCAATTTACTTTATCCTCTAGAGAATAAAAACGGCTTTTGCACTCAGATATTGAAGAGCAAAATTACTCTTTCCGAGATGGTGGGATGAAAAATAAATTATGCATTCCGAAATTTCGATTACAAAAGGTAAATGGCTCGTTCATGGGGAACGGTATACGCTTCTATAATAAACTTCCAAAAAGTGTCACTGGGCTTCCTATTAAAAAATATAAAGTGTACATTAAGAATTATCTGATAAGGAAAGCTTACTATACTATAGATAGTTATATTAATGATAAAAGTGCGTGGCCCGATGTCCCGGTCGCTCTGCCCATCGACGGCTAACATATCTGCAATGTCTTTACTATTATGTTATTTTAAAAAAGTGGTTTTTTTATTGTTGTTTGACTTACTACACTTCTTACTTATGTATTAGTATTATTAGTTTGAAGCGTGTGTTCTTTTATGAATCTGTTTACTTTTCCTTTTTCTGTTAGATTACTTAATGTATTATATAGCTTCAATAGTGTAGGTATTTTATTACACTGTAACGAGGATCATATAAAAGAGCGATAGATACCAAGCCGAGTTTGTTGCCTGTTCTTCTCGGTGTTGGTCGCGTGGAACTGGCACTAGAGTCACCTAGTTTTAACACGGTTCAAGATGGTCCTTGTGATTTTATTGAATAAACATATTTTGACTTTGACTTTGAAGTTCCTCAGGATGAAAAGGTCCAAAACTGAAGTTTCAAGTGACAGTGGCAGAAGCCCATCAGTGTATTAGTTAAGCCTACATATACATATAATGACGATGATGATTTATAACCAAAAAACATTGATCAAACTAAATTAAATATTGAAAATACCTAATGTTTTTTCACAGACTATTGCTAGGCTTATTGGGGCCGGTGAATTTATGCCCAACAATGCAATTATGACCTGGGCCGGTCAGGCCATGTGCCGAGACGAAGTGGTATTCCAGCCGATTTGCAGCAACATTCTTTTCCTGATAGGTGGATGGAACGAGGCGCAGCATAATTCAGTAAGATTTTTTCTCTCTTTCGATAAGCACAGCACATCTACTGGTTTATTGACCCTGTCTTTTTCAAAAAATTGTTGGTTAGTCATGGCATAGTGGGTTGCTTGGCATTGCTTGGTGGGTCATGGCATAGTAATTTAGTAGTTCACAAATGATATGATTTTTATACTGATATTTAAACATCCTGTAAACGGCAGAAGTTAGTATGGTTGTGGATAGTTATAGTTCCCGGATCATTTCATATAGTGTTCTATCTAACACTTCTAAATACTTACGTAGCTTAGGTAAGATATTCTTCTAAGTGAAACTGCTAAGATGCCCGTCACCCATGATTACTACATAGATTTTACGCGTTTTTTACGCTCAAAAACTACGAGTACGTATGGGACTGGAGGCATAGACCTCATTGACCGTAATAAACCTCCACACTTTATGGATTGACATGCTTCTTGTAGATTAATATCCTCCCCACGATTAAACAACTCTAGTCATCCAAAGAGGAGACTGTCCTGATGCGGTGTTTGTATGTGGTTTTTTGTATGTTTATTGTTTTTGCCATCATCTAGATTTTGTTTTACAGACAATGATGCCAGTGATCTTCGGACATGCTCCTGCTGGGGCGTCCGTCCGTCAGCTTGCGCATTACGGCCAGAGCATTGATAATAAAAGCTTCCGTCGCTACGACCAAGGCAGCATCATCGCCAATAGAAGAGTCTACGGATCCATCAGGCCGCCGAAATACGATCTTTCTAAAGTGACAGCACCTGTGTTCCTGCACTATTCCGATAGGGACCCCTTGGCACATGTCAGAGATGTTGATACACTGTGGAAGGAACTTGGAAGACCGATCGGCAAATTCCGCATTCCCATGACCACTTTTAGCCATTTAGACTTCTTGTGGGGTATTGATGCGAAGGAATTGGTGTATGATAGGGTTATCAATCTAATTCGGGCGATGGACGTCAATGGTTTTGTAGGCGATGTTTAATAACAGATTTTTAACATGCCACTTGTATTTGGCCGCAGATTTGAAGACAGTCGTAAGCATTACAATAAAATTAATTTGGCGATAACTGTAATTTGTAGGATTCTATCTATTAATCAGGTGGGATTATTATATGTATATTTTAATACGTTTAACATATCCTTATTTGTTCTCTAGAAACAGAATGTAAAAATTGGTACCGCTTCCTAGACTGAAGGTGCATGCACAGTTAAGTACCCCAGCATAAGTCTTATTGACTC
This sequence comes from Plemyria rubiginata, assembly GCA_963576535.1. Classification (NCBI taxonomy): domain Eukaryota; kingdom Metazoa; phylum Arthropoda; class Insecta; order Lepidoptera; family Geometridae; genus Plemyria; species Plemyria rubiginata. The sequence goes on along the minus strand of OY754917.1, from coordinate 5,974,879 downwards.
ACAGGTCTGTTAAATGAAAGTAGTGCTGCCTTCTGCGCTGCAGGTAATGGGTTCTATTCCTTTCGTGGATAAGCATTTATGTGATGACCTTATACGTTTATTCTGACTGTTCTATTTCAAGTAGGTACATTTAAACAAGTATAAGATGTTATCTGGTTCCCACGGTATAATAATATACTTTGCTAAGTTTGAGACTGCATGGCGAAGTGTTAAATGTCCACCAATTTTTTTATAACACAATTTTTATAAAAAATAAACAAAAGGATTTATGAGCTGGTATTTATATGTAAACCATAAATTATTATCATATTAGCCACAACTTATTTTTGTTGGTAGGTTAATTGATCTGATGGTGAACGATCTATAAATCAAAGTCGGACAAATTTTTAACTAAACTTGTAAATAATATATCCCGTATACCTGGGCAGGCTCTAGGTATATAAAATAACTAGGTTATATCATAATAATATGAGATCCATAAAAATCTCATCAACTCGAGATAATAATATACGAACGAGGTAAAGTTATATCTACCACTACATAACAAAGGAGACTGCTTGAATAGCATCACAAAGTTTTTATTAGACTCGATTTCATCCAACTTTTCCTGTTATAAAGGCACAGTTCCTAAAGGTTGTATAACATAATGAAAATTATTTTTATCATTCTGTCTAACCATAGTCGCAGATAAGAGAATACTATACTAGTACCATAGTTTACCTCTAGGTCGTGATGCACAAGTGTGAAAAGTATTCGGTAGTGACAACCGTAATAGTAGGTATATTCAGACTAATATCAAGCTTCAACATACCTTGTAGGTAAGGCTTGGACGTACAGGTCACTTTTACATTATAAATTGTTACGACTTGAAAATGGGGGGTCCTATACCTAAATTAAGGGCGTCCAAGTAAAATACAGAAAAGCTCAGTAAAGGGCATTTATTTATAAACACTGTACACACAGTACACAACATGAAAAATCCAAACAGAGAGATAAACAGTTAGAACTAAGTGGTATGTAAACTATCTTACACAGGTAGGTTAAATAAGGTTCTATTGGAACAATTAAAGAAAGTTTACAGTGAATACCTAGCCTGATGGGATTTCTGATCTATACCTAGACAATAAGGCTCGGACCTCACCAACTAAAACATGTAGCTACCTATGATCTTAAATAAAGCTTTGACCGGCTAGTCAGCTTCAGGGTAAAGTGAGTACGTTATCAGGTGATCGATGAGCTATGTTATAAAATATCCATTCAATTTCTTAGTTACAGATTCAAATATGATTAATTACTCTTTAAAAACACCAGGACCTTACAACTATTACAAGGTTAGCAATTAATGTGGGCGCCACCGGTAGAAGACCGGATCTCTGTAGTATAACCCCGGTGAACGGGAACTTTAGAATAAGTAAATACCGACTTTTAGGAAGAGGGACGCGTGTCGCTGGCGGCCAGCACAGTTCAGGAGCCGGTGCGCGAGTGCGCGACGGGCTGGACAGGAGCGGCTGATGCGCGTGCCAGGAGAGAAGAAAACACTTTCCCGTCGGGTGACCGGAGTGACCGCAATAGGCCCCGGAGTAGATGCAGGCTCGAGGCCTCCACGGGAGACACGGGCTCTAGGCCCCCAAAGTAGACCTCCTGAAATTGTGATAAGGACAAATCAGAAACAATCCAATTAACCGTATAGGAGTTAGGTCCAAGGACTTCTAACCCTATGCATATCCCCTAACTTACCTACTTTATAACTTTGAGCACAAAAGACAACTGTGGGCAGGTGTTACTGCCACGTAATTATAAATATGCAAAGCCTGTGAACCATTGGGTTCACAGGAAAGAGAAGGGAACTGTGTGGAGGGAAAGCATAACTACAATTGAATACCTAATTATGATATTTAAAGTACCTTGTTGGAGGTAAAAGTTGAGCGCCCGTCTGCGTCGGCAGGACAACAGGCAAATTGACAGTGTGGCTCTTTCGAACAACCAGGAAACGCCGCTGGAGCTTAGACGACCGGATGGTCCCGTCAGGATGCAGTAGAGGGAAACCTCCTATTATAACAAAGGTCGCACCATAAATTTCTAGATACAGAAAGAAATCCAGCGAGGAATAATCCTTTTACATACCTATAAACCGACAGGAACTGACGCGTCGCCTTTGGGTCCGCAGCTACGACACAAACTTGTTAAACTAGCAAAGCCTTCGGCCGCTTTTGGTTAGCAGGAGAAAGAGGCCCTCGTCAAGAATCCTGAGCTATTTATAGCATTTGCCTCTCCACTTATCCGACAGTTCGATATTTAAAAATAAACCAATCACGAGAGTCCTTGGAGAATCTCGTGATATGTGTCAAGGTTAAAGAAGGTTATTGTACCATGATGACAACAAAGGAACCAGCTGACTCCGTCTAACATATAACGCTGTCACTTTCACACCTTTGTTCTAGAATGTTCCTCGGAATCACGACATCTATTCGAATTCATGAAAGCTCTTGTTCAGCTACTTAGGTTGGCAATGATTATTATAAACCTAATGTTCTAGCAAATCGGTAGATGGCGCCTTTAAACAATCGAACAATCTATAGTCATTCGATAGCTGTAATTGCCTGAAAACAACTTAATTCCAAAGAAAAACTATAGATGGCACTATACGAAAAAATAATTGTAACAAAATCAGGAAAGATTATGCCTACAACCCAATCCCTTTTTTTTAGTTTCAACCATTTACGACACATTTTACATTTATGAAAGGGCTCAGTAAGATAAGGTCGCGCAGGACTTGATATTAAATATTTTAATTCAAATTATTTATGAACATCTATTATCTTGCGTCACTTGCAGGCCTTCGATAATTATCTTTCAGCTACGTTGTTATGCGTTGGCTGTATATATAAAGAATGAAAACGTTATTTAGAGAGGAGCTCGGGTTCAGAGTCTAGCGCAACGAGAGATTGAGGGATGAACGAATAAACTATTGCAAATCACTCTGGATGTGTGGCTCAGAAGACAAAGTGCTGGCCATAAAATAATTAATCTGAAAGAAAGCCTTTAAAATTAATTCGTTAGCTCTTCTCTATCGCCTCTCTAATACCATAAGAATCAAAGTCCTGACTGACGATTGACAATATATAGTTCTGCCGGTCGCTGATAGCTTTCATAACGCAAAGTTCGCTAACAAGCAAACTAGAGACCGCTTCATTGACTGCCTTTATTGATTGAGAGAATATCCATTATAGTCGTAGATTATGTGCTAGCTAATCTCCACACAGTTTGCAGAGTGATGGACGAATAGGCCGATTGTTTATTCTTCTGATTTTCTCTCTAAAATCTCTCAAACGATCATGATGGAAAGCAACGTGAGGAAATTCATGGCTTATCCGCACGTATTGACCATGTCTTTTCTGTGTATTGACCAGCTAAGTTGTGCGGGTGGCAAACGAGGGCAAGCATATTCTCCTTAGAAAATTCATCTCTCCATCTAAAGGAAGTTTTTGTAAGTAAATATTGCCACAAGGAGGAAGTACAAGGAAATAGCTCGTTATGTCTTCGCAGCTAAGGGAAAAATTCAATAAGCATAAACAGTTTACGATAAGTTTGTCGACCGAAGTTACATGTTTGCACTGCTGTTCCGTGTTTTTTTTTCAAACAAACTCATGCGCGCGAAATATAAATACTACGTGCATACTTTTTGTTCCTATATCTAGCCAATTTCCATTTCAGAATTTTTTCAAAAAGTACCAACTAAGCCAAGTCTATTTTCAAAACTTTCTAATAGCATAATTATTATTAGTTCGAACTTTATTGGAGTTGGCATAATTTAAATATGAGACCAACAATTTCAAAGTTGTATCGACGTTCTTAGATTTTCGCAATATTTTTGCTTCTTAATTTATTTGAAAAGTTTGGGACTTGCTGTTTGCTATCAGAGAAGTAAAATTTAATATTTATTACTGCGCCTTTAGGTTAAATCTTGTTTTGAGAAAATATTTTAGTTTTAATTTTTGGCTATAACATCATTAATGCTACTGGTAGGTGTGTGACATTTTTTAAATTTGTAAAATTAAACCGGAAACCGAAGTGTAGGACGCCTCCGGACATATAACCGACGATATATTAGACGTCGTCGGTTGGTCCTAAGTACAGCTACTACTGAGTATAAGCATATAGACAAAGTAATATAAAGTTTAAGACCAGTAAAATTACAAGTTTGTTGGTTCCTTTTTCTAGGTTGAATTGACTATTATGAAACCATTCGGAAATATAATTTAAAAGTAGTAGAGCTCTTTGTGAAGGGCTCGGCCGGGGTACTACCACCACGCCATTTTTCTGCCGCCAAGCAGCAACGCTGTGTTTCGGTTTGAAGAGTGTGGTCGCCGGTGTAATTACAGGCACATGAAGCTTATCATCAGTATGCCTCAAGTTGATGGACGCAGGGTAGTGCATCGTAAGGCACGTTCCTATCGTGCGTGACTTACGAGGCAATGCTTTATTATAGGTGATGGTTACCACTTAATATCAGGAAGGCCATCTGCTTGTTCCATCAGCTGGTAGTATAAAAAATATAGCATAAGATTACTTGAGGGTCATATTTGTACCTACTAGAATATTTGGACAATGATGGTCTCATTTTTCAACTCGTGGTCTGAGAATGTTTTGGATTAGTCTTTCATTATAGTAGGATATCACTGTTAAAATAATAATAATATATCATAGATTTTTAAAGGTACTTTATTTAAAGCCAGGAACACAAGTTACACTGTTACAGTTCATGAAAATAATCTAACAATACAAATCATATGAATAAATTCGGTTTTGAAACACAGATAGCGATTTAGCAAATTATTTTGTATTTTTTTATCATCAGTAGCTGATTAGATTTTAGGTACAGCCTTACAAATTCTCTAATAGAAGCCCAGGTTTACACTTGAGATATTCATTAAACAAAGATTTATAAAACATAGAACCCACTAAAGAAATCATTTTCAGAAAAGAAATGCTCAAAGCTTTTAGAAGTGAACTTTTATAGGAATCCGTTTCAATCGAAATAAACCGCCAGTAGTTCGTATAAAGTTCTCATAAATTGATTCTGTAGATACATTTATAAAAAGATTTGATACTTGTTTAAAAATAAATATTATAAAATATAGTTTATTTTGTTTCGGTACATCATTTTAGTTGCCTATATAATTGACGCTTTGCATGGTCTGATTTAGCAGATATAATAAATTTTCAGTAAGTTCATAATAGTAGGTAATTTTGATTGGCATAAAGATTTATAAAAAAAACTAAAAATGTCTAACGGCTCATAATAAGCAGGATGAATGTTCTAGAAAATCGGTTTCCCGGAAAATGAGTTGGTTGTTAAGGAGTCACGGTCTGACGACGGCTCGCTTCGCTTCCGAAACGTCTCTAAAATGCGTTCTCTGTCTAATTTAATTTAAAATGTCTTACGAAGGAGAAAGCTCAGCAAAATGGGTATGACATGCACATGGCTTTCATTATGAATCTGGCGTAATTATATGTACCTTTACTGTATTTTAAAATTTATGTAGGTGGCAACAGGTTAAGACTGGATTCAAAGGTCAAATATAGGTTCACGGCGGAATACGAAGTAGGTAGGTACACTAGTTTCACGACACTCATTTATATATTAAGTTACTAACATGACATTGTAATTGATTAATATTTATGTAGACTAGTTTTTTTTACAATAAAAAACGATATTTTGCATTTGTTTTGCATACATAGTATTCATTTCTAAGTCACGATAACCAGAAGGAAACCAAAACAAGCAACATTATTATCCTATTTCAAACTTCCACATATATTTTAAAAATTTGTTTAATCCAAAATTAGACAAGTGTCAGTATAATCCTAAAAGTTGATACACTCGTCATGTATAAGTATAATAATAAAACACTTTTTAAGACATCGATACATTTTCTAATATTTGTATACACATGGAATATTTTTCTTAATATTAATAATTTATTTCATCTCCCAACGCTCAATTTCATATGTTTATCTTCTGATGAAAATCAGTCGCCGAAGACTATTAATTAAGGTATATTTTTATTTTCCAAACGTTAACACCTATTATGAGACGGCTTATACAAAGCTCTTAATCTGATTATATTTTTACACAATATACATAAAACATCAATAGGGTTTCAAAATTCACATTTTCTGGAAAAAGCTACTACAATACATAAAATAGCAATCGGAATAAAAATTGCAATAAATACTTATTTCAGTTTGATCTACACATTTATAACATCCACAAAATAACGAGTCTTACAAAAAGATATTAGTTGTGAGCAATTCTTTGCATAAGTACAACGCGTAAATATGAATTTTATTTAGACAAAAGTATATAGGTACTATATTATATATATATATATATATATATATATAATTTCCCCGCGGGGAAAAACTGGATGGGGAGAGCCAATGACCGGGCTCAGTGGCGCGCCATGGGAGAGACCTATGTCCAGCAGTGGACTGCGATTGGTTGATGATGATGATGATGATGATGATATATATAATATATATACTACATGTATTGTATATGGCCATAGGTGAACATTTTATTTCAATACATATAGAAAGGTAAGACCTTATAAGAATAGATATGAAATTGATAGTGAATCTTATAATATTTGGTCGGGAAATTCTAATAGAGACTAATAGCTAGGACATAAGCTCTGAAGGGTGCGTACTACCTACACACACATAACGCTTTGAAAATTACACTTAGCCAATTATACATGTATATTTTATTGAAGGTAAGAGCTACACACAGTCTTGTATAATATACAATTTATATTAATACTGATGTGTAACGTTATACATACTTCATTTATTAAAATATATTATTTAAAAACATCGATTTCTCTAAATACTTTCGAAATCTCTCTGACACAACATTTATGCATAAAATATTGTCTTCATTGAAATGGAATTTGTGCGTCAACAAAAATTACATTCAATACATTGATTAGTGATTCATGCGAAGAATATTACATTATTGGATATTTACTGTTCCGCAAAACGTAGTCTTTGCTTCTTGACGAACTCTTGGGCGAGTTTATCGTTGGTGCGCGACTCGCAAATTTGCAATATTGGGTGATCTGGAAAAGGTATATTAATTATAGGAAGTTATAATGACTCGGTTAACAAGTTTAATATCACACTAAAATAAAACAACTCCGCAACTTCTGTGAGCCGTAACAGTAGAGCAAAGGATTATTGTGCCGGCCGCTGGTGAATCTTACAGCTACCCGCCTGTACATTTTTTAATAGTCTATTGGTAAGCGGCTAAGTAGCCTATATACGTTGCGAACAAAACGCCAATTCACCTTAAAGTTACGGTAAATGTTATATTTATTTCCTATTACCGCCAAATCAAACGACTGAATCGGTCTGCCATTATTTTTTAACATTAAGCAATACTTAAACTTTGTTGAAGTAAATGACGTAGGTGTAACACGAGAGTGAAAGGATTAACATTATTTCAAGAGAAAACGACTTCAATGCACTGGAAAATACATAAACTACATTCAAAAACAACTCGTTAGATCTGACTCAAATTTAAATGGGACCACATTGACAACCACCAGCTTTTGTTTAAGAAAGAATAATTTGAATCGGTCCGCCCAGTATTAAAAAGTTACGAGGAAACAAAGAAAAAAAATACAGACGAATTGAGAACCTCTTCCTTTTTTGAATGCGGTGCGAGGACGTGTCGTAGATAGGTGGTTTGGGTCATGAGAAGAACCATTTTGAGGTTGTAACATCGTGGTGAAAGAATTAGCCAGCATAGGACGCAAGTGGCGTAACCGTGTCCTATCTGTTACCGGGATGCGCCGCGTGGAGGCTTCTTTCTTGCATCATGAATGCTGTTAAGGTGAAGACAAGAGCTAATGTGACTCTCGCTCGCACGTTTTGACTTGTTGAAGGATATTAAATCACTAAACCCATTTTCGAAAAATCGCAATAAACCATTTTGTGTGCAATCACATTGCGCACAGTTTAGTTAAAAAATCATTTTGATCGGTACAAGTTTTCCTACTTAAAAGTTTGCTTTTCTAGTTTTCGTACATAAGCAAACTTTTGAGTAGGAAAACTTGCATCAATCAAAGTCAAATTTTTACTAAACTGTGTGCAATGTGATTGCACACAAAATGGTTGTTTGCGATTTTTCAAAATTGTATTTAGGTAGTGATTTTATATCTTTCAAAATGTCGAATCGTGCGAGCGAGAGAAATATTAGGTGTTGTCAACGCCTTAAAAATACTGACTGCGGTCGTGCAGCTGCATCAGCGGCAGCTCGACGGGGCGCAGCGGGTCGGGAGGGCCGTTGATGTTGACGCCGGGCACGCGCGCGAGGGCCACGAACGCCTCGCCGGCGAAGTCGTCTGCGGTCAGCACGTCCTTGTCCCACACCGATATGGACAGCACCGCGTCTCCGGACCGCACCGGCTCCACGCCCACGTTAAACTCGAAGCATTCGTCCCATACGGGGTTCAGGGTTTTCTGGTGACGAATACTGCTATCAGATGCCAATATGAGGAAACGTAGACGTTTTCAAGAGTGGTAGAGGTAGAGAGTCAAGGCATTGTTATAGGTGATGGTTAACACTTAACATCAGGTGGGCCATCTGTTTGTTCCATCAGCTAGTTGTATTAATTAAAACGTGCAGGTATCCCCGATAATTTGGAATATCCCATAATACTCATACGCTTCCTTTTAACATCAAAAGCAAAACCGCTAAGATATTCTTGTAATTAGGTACAAACTAGGAAATTATTTTTAATGAATTAAATTCCAATAATTAAAAGGATAACGCGCGTAATTACAGCTGAAGCTGTAGAGTGGATATTATAATTAAAATATAATTATTGGTATTTTTCCTCATTGAGTTGACTACAAATCCATAAAATTATTGAACGTATATAACTTAGGTACTTCATATTAGGGAAAAATAAACAGGTATGTTTTACTTTGTCGAACAATGGGATGATGCGAGCTTATAGCTGGTTCGCACTGGTCGAGTAGCAAGTCAAGAAGCACCTCCCACCACGCGTCACATCATCGTGCTCACTTGGTGCTCACTGGTTGGCCGATAACACCGAAATACTTGCTACTCGACCAGTGCGAACCAGCTATTATCCTACTAATATTATAAACGTGAAAGTATGTAAGTATGGATGGATGGATGGATGTTTGTTACTCTTTCACGCTGGAACGGCTGAACGGATCTGGATGAAACTTGGCAGAGATACATTATAGTCTGCAATAACACATAGGCTACTTTTTATCCCGTGGGAATACCGGAATTTAAAGCTGCGCGGGTGAAACCGCGGGGTGCAACTAGTATTTGATAATGAATATTGATAAAAAATAATAAATTTTACTAACCTTCTGCACATGAGTAACTTGTTCATGAGTCTTCGGGAAGAGACGCTTTGGAAACAGCTCGAGCACAACGAACGGGTCACTGAGACCGTTTGGATCCAGCGGGATTACGTCACGGGCGGACAGCACTTCCACGCAGAGCACGTCGTGGTTTGTGAAAACCCTGCACGAGTGTTACAGTCAGAGACAAAGTTGCGGAGTTCTTAACCTTCTTAAATGGTAAGTGACTATCGATTTTAAAGGTGGATGGATGCTTGTTAGTAAATAAATAAATATACTAGAAATAGCGATAAAAAATTAAAACTTAGCTTTACTAAAACTTTGAAGTAATACCCCCGGTTTCTGAAAGCTCGATCAACACTAATCGGCTGTCGAGTCACTTGCTTTTTCAGCTTTTACTTCAAATTAGATAAAGATAGCAAGTGACTTGACAGCCGATTAGGTGTTGATCGTGCTTTCAGAATAAAAAGGGTTAGTCTACTAAATACGTAGAAAGTACCTACTAGCAGAAAGTCTTGCTAAAAAAAATATGTAATTTTTCAGATGTTTCAAGGCTAAGCCGAAAGATTATGCATAAACCTAGCTCGTATGAAAACCGTAGTTAGAACTTAAAAAAAAAAGGTTTACGCTTTACGATTTTATACAACGACATAAATGAATAATCGCGAACCTGGCTAGAATAGAGCCATATGGCGAAGGCAGATGGGCTCTCGCTTGATCCTGCAGTCGGTCTAAGAGCCAAAGCTCAATTAGTTTCTCAGTGGTAGCCTGGTGGTACATCATCCTCTGCTCAAGCCTGTTCCATTCCGGGTTGTGAACTTCAGACATTGGGAGGCCTGTTGCAAAACTTATAATAAATTGTTAAGATTTTCATTGCCTCTTGAACTGTCTAACATGATACTTGTATACCTTTGTGCATCTAAAGGTTATTCTCTTATATTTACGCAGTGTTAACAACGTGAAGGAAACATCTTAAGGAAACAAGATAGTATTCTAGCAGCGGCAATGAGCTTGCAACCTGACACGTCTAGAATATACTACTGCAAAACTGTGGGTAGGTATTATACCGATGAATATCTGAGGGGATGTTTATGAGGATCAAAGTCGGATGACGGATGTCAATTTTTGTAAGTCCTACCTTTCCCTTCTGCATGGAAGAACTCAGCAAGTAAATCCAAAGCTTCCTTCAGCCGGTCGTGATACACCCTTGGTTTCTCGGCGCCGCCCGCATCAGCTTGAGCGGACATTTCCTTCAGCACGGCACTCCAACACCCAGCAAGAGCTCGGATGAAAGCTCGGGGCAGCAACCAGGTATTTAATGCTGAGAGGTGCTGGTCCAAGAACTCCAGCAAGGGTGATATTGCCTGAACACAGTTGACCACAAGTCATCATCATCATCATCACCAGCCTACAGAAGTCCACTGCTGGACATAGGCCTATACGTTTCCAGGAAGAACGATTTAGCCCTTTCCATCCACCGACTTCCCGCGGTCTTATTTTTTAATAAGTGCTCTTAGTGCTTTTTTTAATAAGTGATCTTTTTGTAGAAAAAAAAAATATCATTTTTCTATAAAACTGAAAATATTTTTATACAAAAAGATCCTAGCACTTAACTAGCACTTAACAGACAAATAAATTCCTGAACTTTTTTCATCCGTAGGTATACTACATAGTTAGTTTAGTTTACCTGTGGTGTAGGCAGCGTGTCAGGAGACCAGGCGAGATGGAAAACTGCCTTGCGCAGCGGAGGCCTAGCACGCGCAGCCAACGGCGTCGCCGCGCGAGTGGAGCGCGCGTCCAACGTGCCAAGGGCTCCTCGAACCAGTTGACGTGCATTCTCATCTCTCTCACTGCTGTATTAGTCATTTCATTCAACTCCAGTAACAATAACATAATCTTTATAGAAACGTTTGTCAAAAATAGCTCTTCTCTACAAAATAAACTTGCACTGAACAGGAACTCGCCAGATAGCTGATTAGTTTGGGTAAGCATTTGCACACTTAGTTAAGCGAAAAATAAGGACATTGTTTATTCATGCCTAAATACTTGTTTCAAAAATTCAATAAGACTTCGTTGCGTTACCAACCCTCTCTTGTGATCCTAGCAATCTTCTATCATAACTTTCTTACTACTTTAAACTTAAAAAATACTCCACGCACACAAACGAAAGTAAACTTAACGCACACAAACAAAAGTTAAACTTAGAAAAGTTCAACTGTTAACTGTGTCAAGTGTTAGGAATATAAAGAGTTTTCGTAAAATGTTGAGATTCATAGTTTGTACATAAACAGAAGATAGGTACTCTGTAGCTAAATCCCAAGTAAATTTTTTGCTAAGGACAGAATCTCGACTCAAATAACTACTTAGTGTTGTTCGTTTAATTTCCACCGTTATCTTTGGAAACGTTCTGTTTCTTTAGTATACAATAGTATTCTTATTTCATAACAAGTAATATCTGTATATACAGTCGGTTGCCTTTGAAAGTACCTATTTACCTATACAATTCGTAACTATCGCGGTAGGGTCGAAGCATTGCAATGATTATCATCTTTCCCCCACTATTGTTATTGTTAACTTATTTTTCGAACATTTACCAATTGTACCAATACATTCTATTGCAGCCTTTTGCAACTGACTGTACATTAAACTAACGTAAAGTTTTTAATTAATTTGACTGAAAATGGATTGTAGCTGTACAATTCAAAGGAAAATTCAAAACAAATATATCAGACACATGCAGGTAGCAAAATATTTCATAAACTTTCCAATAGCAATTTTGCCTGGATTTGGGTTTTATCGTCGAAAACGTAAGAACAGCTTTGTGCAGAGTGGCAAAAATGTAGAAACCATTTTCTTTGTAGAATGGAAAAGTTCACGGTCTAAAAATTATATAGGCTGCACTTACATGTGTTCATCGTCGTACTCAGCGAGCGAGCGGCGCACATATTCCAGGTTATTTACGATTGTGCATATCTCTTCAGTTGTTTTGTTTTGACCTACAACAGAAACTAATTTTTATACCTTCATTTTTTTCATGTCTTGACCAAGAGTGACTTGAAAAGAGCTGTCTTAAACATTTAAGACAGCTCATCTTGTCTGCTCTTTCCTGATAAAGCAGTTTTCTTACGCCTTTGCCTATTCTACATTTTCATGAAATATTCTCTAAAAGTCTTACCCTCGGTCTGAATTCCCGATCAACACTAATCGACTGTCAAGTCACTTGCTATTTCAGCTTTTACTTCAAATTAGATAAAGATGTAAGTGACTTGACAGCCGATTATAAAGTGATCGAGCTCTCAGAACTCTTAGACTCTATTGATACGTTTACAAAAACTTGAACTTGAACAAAATGACTTGAACAATCCGTGGGATGTTTTTAGCTAGAATTTGCTGACAAGGAGACAAAAATGCTACATGAGCAAATGCTAATGACGTGCCTTAACATCCCCCTAAGTAAAGTTAAGGGGTGTAGCTGCACCTTCATCCAAATATTATGTCGACGGCCGAAGAATTGCGCTCATTTTTACCATTGTTTTCATAGTAGCCCTGGTCAGCGAGAGCGCCGTGGACCAGATCAGCGTAATGAAGGGCGGTGGCACAAGCCGCTTCCAGAAGACGCACGCCTCCTCCCATGGAGCCTTCTTCAGCCCCTCCAATCGCACGCCATACGAGACGCATGTGGTAAAGACTGGAGAAAGATACTCAAAATTAATAAAAGGAAAATATCAAACACACAGACTAGTAGGGATGCGATCAAACAGCTGCTAAGCGTAACTGATTGATTATTTTTATTAAATTGTAGTTTGGCATTTGTAGGTTTTACTTAATAATTTTATCGTTGATTAATAATAATGTTCTGTCTATTTCCAAAATAAAGTAAAAAGGTGATCCTGCGAAAATTATGTAAGAATTAATTCAGAATACGAAATATTTTTTCATTGTTTATAAAAACATTAAATCGACACAGGTAATGTTTAAGTCTGAAAACAAATAATTTTGTAATTGAAATAGAGAGGTTGACGTTTCGCAAACAGAAAACGAGCCAACCGAAGACACGGGCGCTTTGTGAGCATGAGCAGTTTCGTCTTTATGCCACTCGAAATACAAACATTAAAAGTGGCTTTAACTTTGGGTTGAAGCGGCCACATAAAGACAGGTTCAGTTAGAAGTAGGTAACTAATGTTTTTTAAAAGACTAATTAATAGTGGTCCTACCCTAGGTACCATTAATTTATTTTAACCCACCACCAGCAAGGATAGCATGGTAGGTACCATGCCAATATTGCATTTTCAAAACAAACCACTTCCACAAAACAGTCTTCAAGGCAGAACCCACACTTCACGAAATTGATGGCAGTTACATTTTCCAAATGGGTGTCGTGGGATCAGTCCAATTTAGCTTAGGTATTAATTCACCAATTCCTCAAGTTTTCTGCAGTGCGTGATCCTTTAATTTTAACAAAACGTAGTTTTTTATCGATTTGATATAACATGAAGCTGCTATGATAACATCACCCTACGTTTGCCACCCTATGAGTTTACAGCTATAAATAAACGCCGCTGGATCCTAACAGTGACGCATTCCTTGGCGTCAGGATTGGAACATTCTCCGAGGGAAAGAAGGTATTGCGAGTATTTTTATTGTGTACATGTGGTACAAAAACATATATAACTATAGCCGGTTTAAAAATCTGTCATATTCGAATATTTTTGTAGAGGTACACAAATGATGCAGACCACAATAAATATAGACAGTATAATCATAAATATCAAATTTTAGATAGCTTACCAAGCAGCTGTATCCACAGATGAGGTGCTGTGTTTCACGTAATGTTCTCCCTCTACTGGTTTGTCTGGAAAGAAAGTCAAAGTCAAAAGGAACTTATTTATTAGAATCACTTTAAAATATCTTAAAGCTAGGTGACTTTATGTGCCAGTTCCACGCGACCAAAGCCTAGAAGAACTTACGGCTTAGTTCCTATCGCTCTTTTGTATCCTTCCTTCCATCCTTGTTACAAATCTTATTATCTTTGTGAAGTCACCTACAAATATGTTTTTAAAATAATAATGCAAACTCATATAGTTTTTCATTTGGAGAATAAAATCTTTTGGTAACTGTTCACGTGATAAAATTCAGTATAAATATTATGAATATTTTGTAGCAAATAAATGTATGTCTGTCGAAATAGGTAAGTTTGGGCATAATATTTTACAACTTTTCAACAACGTTGAGTAGGTATATCTAAAAATATTTTATTTGTCTCGGTCCAATAAAAAGTTTCGTGTTACGGCTCAGTTAGATTTCGATACCTATCTAAATAGCCGCCGCCCTAACTCGGGTGTGAACCTTCGCCTTTGGCCCTCGCGATAGCAATAGGTTTACTGTCGAAAAATATACTTTGACTACTTGAACATAGGTCACACAATTACTTGTAACTTCTAGTGAGATCGTTCTTCAAAGATTTCGAGACCGTATCCATCAGGTCTTTGCATCGGCATTTTGTTACGGAAATTGTGAGAGTTTATTTTTAATGCTTGTATGGCGTCTTACATAATATGATTAAGTCACACTATAATAAAGTTTTACTAGGCTTTTGTAGTAAAATAAAGTAGCTGTGTGTATTTTATGTTTCCGGCTGGCTGGTTTTTATTGTTTAGTTCTGCAAATTTCAATGTTAGAATATTGAAAAAAAGTCTTACCAAGTTCAACAGCGGCGCGCACACGTTGCAACGCCATAGTTTTAGTGACGGCCAGCCATCTATCGATCAGCGGCTCAAACCACCTGCGAGCACGACAGTAATTAACAAACTTAATTACTACATAGTATAAAACCAAGTCGCTTCCCGTTGTCTGTCTGTCAGTCCTTATGTATGTTTAGATCTTGAAAATAACTCAACGGATTTGATGCTATTTTTTAATAGATAGAGTGATTCAAGAGGAAGGTTTATAACCTACAATGGATGGATGGATGTTTGTTACTCTTTCACGCCGAAACGGCTGAACGGATCTGGATGAGACTTGGCAGGAAGATCTGTGTGTGATTTAAATCTGCGCGGGGGAAACCGCGAGGCGTGACTAGTGTATAATACTTAAGCATTGCACCTGTGCGAAGCTGGGGCGGGTCGCTAGTTACTTTATCCCTACTTATCCCAACTAATATTATAAATGCGAAAGTAACTCTGTCTGTCTGTCTGTCTGTTACGCTTTCCCGCTTAAACCTCTCAACCAATTTTGATGAAATTTGGCACAGACAATCTTTAGACCCTGAGAAAGAACATAGGCTACCTTTTATTGCGAAAAAAAGAGATGAAGAGATTAAAAGTACGCAGACGAAGTCGCGGGTACCAGCTAGTAAAATATAAAGAGCAGAGAAGTATTAACTGGCTTATCAATTAAGGCTCCGGTGACAGCGGCTCGCAATTTCGAGGTGTAATTGGCTATTATTTTATTTTATTTCATTTCGGGGAGGTTGTTTGAAAGAATAACTCTAAAGAAACACGCATAAATACTGTTACGCATAATCCCAACTATCCCCACTAATATTATAAATGCGAAAGTAACTCTGTCTGTCTGTCTGTTACGCTTTCCCGCTTAAACCTCTCAACCGATTTTGATGAAATTTGACACAGACAATCTTTAGACCCTGAGAAAGAACATAGGCTACCTTTTATTGCGAAAAAAAGAGATGAAGAGATTAAAAGTACGCAGACGAAGTCGCGGGTACCAGCTAGTACAATAATATAAGGGAAACATGCCCGAATCAGAAATCATTTTGGTATTAGTATGTTTGGTCTTACGTTTACCTAATACCAAAATGATTTCTGACTCAAGCACATTTCCCTTATATTATTTGAGTTCGAACAGTATTTATGTGTGTTTCTTTAGAGTTATTCTTTCAAACAACCTCCCCGAAATGAAATAAAATGAAATAATAGCCAATCGCACCTCGAAATTGCGAGCCGCTGTCACCGGACCCTTAAGTGTGATTTCCCGAGATGATTAATAACATTACCTATAATGGTTCGGTTCATCGTGTTGTCATGTCTTATCTCAAAAATAGCAATTTTGTTATGAAACTCATAATCAAAGACTTAAGTACAATAGAAGGACAGGTAGATAAGATAAGCTACACTTAACAGCAACGCTCTGTCAGTTGAGTTGTATTATTCGCTTTGTATATACTATAGGTGTATAGTGTTAACCAAGTGTAACATGTAATGAGCGTGAGGTTAATACATTATTAACCGTCAGGGTGAAGCGCGCGTTCATAAACAAATCTAGAAACACTTGTAAAGTTTTTAATGAGAAATACACCCACTTCAATCGTTTTGTATATTAAGCTTGAGTTTTATTGTTGTTACCGACGAGGGTTGGTGAATTAATTGAATGATTTAGGTACTCTCACTTTTGCTCTTAACATTATCAATTTAATTGAATAAAATTCATATACACATTTAGAATGATTCCTTTTACTAAATGGAAGATCTATTAGATTCGTTTTACGAGTACTCATTGGAAGATCTTATATTTATGTAGAGAGCACACTTCAGACTAAAAGTTTTTGTAAAACCTCTCGTGCGTTTTTTGACCTTATAGCAAAAAACGTACCTAAAAACTTAAAACAAAAAAATGATAATCTGTCCGAGACATTATGTGAGAAACTTAATAAATGTTTTACACTTTTTTTTAATATTTTTAAGATTTTTTTATGTATTGTAAATAATAAGTACCGTGCGACCATTTGTGTCATGCACAATATTATGCAAGCATTCTAAATAAAAGAAGATGGGAATAATAATAGAAAAACTATTAGCATAGTTTTTCGTAACCGAATATTTGCTACGAGTTACGACAGCCATGCTACGAACTTTCGTAGCAGCATAGAGTTAAATAATTTTGCAGATGTAGTTTGCCGCTATAAATCTTTTTGCACAGTTTTCTTATAGACCAGGGTAGAAGCCTTTAAAAATAATAAAAAGTAAAAAATAATAATAGTAGGATGAAACCCATTAGAAAAGGCCCCTCCTTTTCTAATGGGTTTCATCCTACTATTAAAATTAACACTTTAATTACTCGAAAAATTGAACTTGGTTTTTTGAATTTTTCACATAAATTTTGAGGTTATGTGAAAAAAGTGTTTATACAAAAGTTTTAGATCTTTTTATTACCTACAACTTTGCCATTTGACTTTTTTCGATAGGACTTTTAGTTTTGCCGGAAATCGAGAAAAACCGTTTTTAACCCTTAAAAACTCACCCCCATCCCCTTCCCGACCTCAGATCGCCCGTAAATTATTTTTCCTTTCATTTTTATAATATTTCCCTCCTTTTCTAATGGGTTTCATCCTACTATTATTTTTTTTGGTTTTAAAAATTATCGACGCTGGTCTATTATACTACTTGCTTAACAAGCATAATTGTCCACCTGATGTTAAGAGGAACTCTAACGAATCATAGGTGTAAATCAACTTACTTGTATGCTACAAACATTTGTGGTGCTGCCTCATTCGGTGGGTGCGATTGCTTTGCTGGTGTTGCGGCAGCACATAGCTCGCGAACCGCGCAAAGAACTTCGAATGGAAGTGTCTTCGCTGTAACTACGCAGGTTACTGTGAAGATAAAAACTGGTATTTTTTAAGGATCGCAGCAAGTGGACTCTGGCAACATTATGGGAAAGGTGTGATTTTATGTATGTTTTTTTCTAGACAAGTAACGACGATGCTGAGAATTTTGATACTGAGTGACAGTCTCAAGATTCATAGAAGCATAACAAAATCCCACTATAATATCATAAATGTGAAAGGTCTCTGTTCAATCACGCCAGAACGGCTGAACGGATCTGGATAAAATTTGGCACAGAGATAGATTATAGTATGGAATAGCACATAGGCTACTTTTTTATCCCGTGAGAACACCGGGATTCAAAACTACGCGGGCGAAACCGCGGAGCGCAGCTAGTAGTAAATAAAACTTACCCAATCCCGTTGATTCGTCGTATATCTCCTCCTCAGCAACCCCACACCATCCTTCAGCAACCCAATGCTCCACACATTGTCGCACGTCCTCCGTCAGCTTTGTGAGTATTTAATGAATACATTTATTTAAATTCGTGGTGGTGACTGATTTATCTCAAGCAGTAATAAAGGGGGCATGCTACGTAAGTAGTTGTTACTATTACGGAAGACCATAAACATAACAAGAAGATGTTGTTGATGCATGAGGGGTATCGTCACTTGGGACTTATATAGCAAGGGCCTGAAATTATATCGATTTATACTACTGTATAAACACACAATGATAATTTGACAATAATGATTTGACAATAATAAAAAAAAAACAAAAAAAAGTCCGACTAAAGTATTGAATGCTTTGCCGTTTGGTCATTACAATTACATTACAAGTCAATTATCGATTGGAGGGCATTCTACGCTTTAACTTAACCTAACATGTTTTTTTAAAACAAGGTTACCTAAGCTAAATGTGCCAAACCAAACATTAACCTATACTATTGTATCATACAAATGATCAAAAAACTTTCAAATCTCTTTCACTTACCATTTTGTCGATCTGGAGTAAAACCACGTTGAAGTACGTAACGTTATTGGTCCTGAAACATTCAGGTTAACGTTATTGCTCTGACTTTTATTGAAACGGAAAAAGTATCGGAAAATATATACACCTAGTATCAAGGGACTCGGGGAATTTACGCTTTTCACTTTCACGCCTTCTTGCAGAATGGATACGCCACACAATAACTTCCACTGAAAATATGATTTCTTGTGTCCGCTGACAGCGAAAACTTACGTTATGTAACAGCTGGAACCAATATTTATTTGGAGCTCGCATTTTATTTTGCTCTTCTATATTTTCGATATGTTCTATATTCGACAGCCTTCATAGCTCAGTTAGTAGTAGCTCTGCCTTCTGCGCCGTAAGCCGTGGGTTCGATCCCCACCGAGAACAAACATATATTTGTATGATGAACATAGATGTTTGTTCTCTGTCTGGGTGTTAGTATTGTGAGTATGTATTTACAAAAAAAGTATTTAAGTATTATATCAGCTATCTGGTTCCCACTACATGCTTTGGCTTAGTATGGGACTAGATTGTGCTGCGTTAAAAGCCCACCATATTTATTAAAAATACATTTTTGATTGCAATTGTCTCAGAAACATACATGCAGGTAGCGTAAAACAATGTTAATTCAGCTTAAACATCCAAATAATCCCTTAAAATTTCCCTGAAATACAAAATTTTTGTTGTTGTTGTTCCCATAAAATTCATACTTAACTATAGTTAACTAGTACACTAAACTAGTAACTTCTATAGCACACTACAGCTATTCTAGCTATAGTTATTCTATAGCTTCTATAGCACTAACTTCTACAGAAGTGATATAAAATGTATAACTGCTGTCTTTAAGTATAAATACTTACGTATCAAACAGAGGATGATAGTAAGTCAACCCTTGCTGTAAATCAATCTGAACTAGAGTAATCAGATTGACGAGGTCTTCTCCACGTTCTGACTCCGTGTCCTGAGCACACAGTGCGTCATACCACTCCGCAGTGCCTTTGCGAAGAGCAGTTATTATCTCAGTCCTATATAAAAATGGCAGTGTTACAGGACGCTATGTAATAAGAACGTTATATAGTTTAAAACGAATATAATTATGATAGTTTCTAAGTAATACTTAAAAAAAGCATACCTAGCCTGCAGTTAAATTGAGACTGAGAATTTATTCAACAAGACCCTAAATTCCAGAGAAACCAGCTGAAAAAACTGTTTACGTTAGAACGGGTTTCACCTTTTAGGAGTTACGCAATCCATCGATAAAAGTGCTTCAAAGTACAAAAAATGAAGAGAGAATAGTTTGTTTTAGAAAGCTTGCCTAGTGTGCCTTACGTAAGCGAAACCATTTCAGAAATTGGTGTTACCCATCTACCTAGTTTACAAGGTCATTATTCTCAGTACATCTATTTGAGTGTTTGCTGAACAAAGTGACTTCACACTCATAAAGATGATTGTGGTCCCTACCCCAATACATAAAGTTAATGAACTTTGTCAAGAGCAAACCTAATATTAACTTCGGACGTATACCACATGCACTTCATGTTCGTAGCGACGACAGAGTGAATATAAATAAGTTAATAGAACCTCATATACTTCGTTGTACACATTGTTAATTTCGTTTTATGTAAACACCAGATTTTGAACCGACGAAAACAAAAACGGAGGAGGTTCTTAAAATAATTTAAAAAAATTTTTTTTACAAGAGTGAAACGTGGCAAGCTGTTCAAAAGAAACTGAAACATTTTCACGACTTTGATCACCAGGCACGGTAGATGCCGTGTTCAAAATAAGTTTTCCAATTTTAGAGATTGGAAAACTTTTGTCAGTAATATGGCCTCACCTGATTTCCTTGCTGAAGGGGCAGCAGCGCCAGAAGGATTTCATCTGCGACAACTGGCTCAAGCAACGTAGCAAATATTCCAATCTGTAGGCAAATTATTTTCATTATAAAACTTTATCTTCATCACGCTATTTGTGAATGTATTTTCTTCAGCGTCTTATTCCTCCTAGGAAATCGGTAGACTAGTTTTGAAGAAGCCAATGTATGCTGCGCTGTTTACTAGTAAACTATATTCGCATAACCAAATACATATTATGCAAAAATTAATAACGCATGAAAATTGAGTCAGTTAATTTCTCTCGATATAACTACGTATAAAAAAAGGAGGATAGACAGCTCATTTCTACGAATTTTAAATGTGTTTTCGCGTTTGGCTCAGTTTTCATGCAAATTGGAAGTATCGAAAGCTGATGCAAACATTATTCTGTCCTTGGTCTAATGTATGGAAGTTATTACAAGCGTATTATTTGTTATTCGAATATATTTAAGTTTAGATTCGAATTTAAACGCAAGTATCGTATATCTATAACGAACACTACTACTTCGCAAATAAGTGTCTGCATTATATTGAACTATATTAAATAGAAAAATGACACAAAAAACGGATTGAGTAAATGAAGGAACAATTGAGTAAGGATACCTAACCTAGTCAGGCTGTTAGCATGTAGCACTGGATACAAATCTCGGTGCAGTTTAAGCTGGTGCAATCCTCGATCCATGAATTCTGCAAAGCAGTCTGCCAGCCAGCGCTCTTCATCGCGAGAGGCCCCCGCTCCCGAGTCTCCACTGCCGCCGCCAGAAATAGCCTCGCTCGCGCACCAAGCCTTCTCCAACTCAGTAAGGAGTTTGGACATGTATCTGGTTGAACAAAAAAAAATCAAAAAATAAAACAGCCTCACGACTTGAATCCCCAGGCAGGGTAGATATTCCCTCAGATCTCTTAGTACCAAGTATACTAACTCCAGATTCTTGGTTGAACAATAAAAAGATGATAATCGGAACTAGCTATTAACTTGTGGTTGCTAACGGATCCTCTATGTTCCTATGTTATTGGTTATAATATAGGAACACTAGTGAAGGAAAATGGTAGTAGTCATATATTATATGAAATAAGACGGACAATATGAAGAAACATAGCATTATAACAAAATTTGGCTGCCTACTATTTCAGCATGTATTGGGCTTTGGTATTTAACTCGATACACGTATTTAACTCGATACACGTATTGAATTCGATACAAGTTTAACCACTAAAAGTATACCTACATAGACGCTACATATTTTAGGAGAATTAGGGATGCTTATTTTGAATGAGACGTTAAGTGAAGTGAAGGTACTAACTTAGGATCCAGAGGGGCTTCGCTGTTGAGTCTACAAGCAGCTGCAAAGCGCGCGATGGACGCTTGCAAAGCGCTCAAGTCTCCTTGTATTGCGTGTTGATGCAGTAATGTCTTCGCAGCTCCACAGAGCTCCCCCTCCCAACCAGCCTCCCCACCCTCGGGGCCCCCACAGGCTTGGTTGGCAGCCGTTTCTACTTCATGAGCGAGAAGGACTCCAAAGAGACGTTCGTGGTGGCGAACCTAAGTGAAATAAGGCATTTTAAACAATAAAATAAAACTTGTAAACACTTGTTAGGGTTATCAAAAAAAAACTAATAAGAGTCGAGTGTCCTATTGTCGAGACGAGTTCTTCTAGGTGATATTGTGCTAGGTACCTAATTAAAAGCCATTGTCAGTCATTTATAGACTTTCTGGTAATAAAAAGAACTTAGATTGTATCTCTAAATTACCTATCGTATTCTAGCAGTTTTTATTATAAGATTTTAGATTTTTAATCGCCCAAAGAATTTAGATACTACGTAGCCCATTTCTTTCAAATAAAAAATAGATATTCTAAAAATTCGACGTTTTATTTCTGACATAATGCTGTAATTTCGATAAGAGTTTCAATTTATTCATAAAAAATCCCTTATATTTTATGTAGCATTGGAATCTACTTGCAATATACAAATCTCAACGCGTACTTACGTCACCAATCATTTTAATACCTAGTTAGGTATATTATACTCGTATGTACAATTTCGTGAAGCTTTAAGCCAGTTTTGCCATTACAGGGGGGTAAAAGAGTTTCGCTCACTAAATACACTGAATATGTTGTTGAGATACTCGTACTTCGAACTCCGCAGATGATACGAGTCTCTCTAAGAAAAGAACCACTCCTTACCTACATAAGTACTTGCTATTGAATAAGCCATGTACATCTTGGAGAAATATTTATAAAACATACCAAACACACACCTTATTTGAATCATTTATTTAAGAAAGAGAACATGTCAGTGAACCCAAATTTTTCAAGAGACTCAAGAAACTAAATAACATTCAGTTTAATGGCGTTTTATGGTTTTTTTACACATATAATGTTAAATTATGGTAATAAAAATATTTTCAGACGTATTATCATTTTACGAAGTATTTTTATTCACAGAGAATACGAACCCGTCAAAATCACTATTTTCATAAAAACCTGACTTGTTCGCTTTCTAAAATAACCGATTCATTTTCATGAACCAGTTTATTTGGGGATTATATAACAACGCGATGTTGGTGTAAAAATATAAAAGGCATGGGCTGTTGAGCAAAAATAAAAGAGGTGGAACAAAAACAAAGGCGATGGTGCGTGCGCTACGACCGGCTCGTCCCAAGCGATAGCGTTATATTTCACACAATACACAATAGCCTGACCCGTGTATAGAGACCAACGGCTTATTGTTAAATGCTGATAAAAATTTTATGTTTAAAGTGGTCCTATACGCGGCAGTAAACAAGTCATTCTGACGAGGTCACCTCTGCTTGTTCACTGCCAATTTTTGCTTGATTTTCAACCGCGATCAGCAACCGTGATCAGTGAACGTGTGGGCCTTCCCTAGCTAGTCTCTGCCAACACGTACGACAGTTTCATTTTTGATTTGCGAAAATCTGCTTTTTTGATCGGGGTTAATAAGGTTTTATGTTGAATGATTGGTGCTTGAATTGGCAGTAAACAAGCTCCTCTGCAGGGGTGACTTCTGCAGAATGGCGTGTTTACTGCCGTGCAGGACCAGTTAGTGTAGTTTACCCAACCAACTAATTCATAATGGCTATATTGCTAGCCACCCACTGGTATCGCTCCCACGCTCAACTCCTTTATTAAACGCATTATGAAGAAACATCGTATAAAGCGGTCATGCCTCCTTTATTAATATTAAAGACGCTGACAACCACTTGCTCATGTCAACTCACCGAATCAATTCAGATGTAACCTTTGTAATGTTTATCTACATAACTTGAGTTTTTTTTACTTTTCATAAGGTCATTCAGTCAAAATCAAAATGGTATTTATTCAGTTAAATCACAAGGTTCACTTATAAACAAGGTGATTCTACGCCAGTTACTCGCATCAAATGCTTTGATGAACAGTCAAAATATGAAGTGATTTGACATTTCTAAAATGTACGACCGAGAATCACCCTAGCCGTTGTCAGTGTCTTAAGGGATCGGTCTATAATAGCATATTGATAAATAAGCCGGGTAATTGCTTTGTGAACATGCTCGTCCGCTTCTTATTCCGTATCCCTTTGTTTATAATATAGTTTTTTGATCGTGACGTAGGTATCTGTCTGAGCTATCATGCTGGATTTTTTTAGAATAACTATGAACATGGTGTAATCACTTTGTTTTGAGAAAACGATGTTTCTTGGTGATTTTGACATACAATCTGGCTAGTGTCAAGTGATTTAATATATGCATAGTTTATAGTCAAGTCAGCCGTCATTTGTTTTGAAGAGAATGGTGGCGGATTTCTTGAAACGTTCGAAGCATGTTTGGTCAAATCAGGAGGTCACATATTACACGTTCATTCTAAATACACTTTGAGCTAAGACCTCAAGTATAATGTTGGCTGAAATGCCACCATAATTATAACACAACACAACTCGAAAAAGCACTACAAAATCAATTAAAATAATAAATATTGACTCCTAAAATGTCAGAAAACTAAGCCGGAAACAAGGTTTCTAAGCGAAACAAAGTCTTCCATGCGTCGTATCAGCACACCCTGGGTCAATTTAGAAGTATGTTCGTAGCTCAACTACGAAACCGTCGCGAGCAGAGTTCAGCTAACAAAGACATGTACCTGGTAGAGGGAGGTATATAAATAATATATACATGTACAGATATATAATACGCACCTAGACGCTGAGCGTGCTCATGTCCAAGTACTATTACTTCTTCTCCTTCATCTCTTCGTATCTCCGTACGTATTTTTTGTGTCACACTCAAGGAATTTATTATAAATTCCTTGGTCACACTTTTGTTTTCTTCGTTTAAGACACCTGTCCATCATTCGACAGAAAATTTTGCCAGTGTCAAGTGATATTAGACTTTATAGTCAAGTCAGTCCACAGTCAAGTCGTCATTTGTTTATATAATTACAATAATCATTGATCTCTATGATCTCTACTATTTACAGATCAGTATAATAATTTTATTTATAAAAAAAACCTGTTATGTTGCTAAGTAATATCTCAATAAAAATAATAAAAAAATAAAAAATACACATGTTACCTGCTGCCAGTTGTCATCATCATGCCGTCCAGCCTCACGAGCTGACAGCCACATGCGCAAACGGATTCTCCCTTGCACAGATGAACGTTGCGAGCGGGCGTCTAGGGTATACCACGCCTCAACGCCAGTCGATGGTATTTCTCGTAGCGGAATGTTCACACAACCTTTGGATAAAAGACGCATTAAAGCAAATGGGTTTTCAAAACGTAAGCCCACCGTTTTGTAAACGCGTTATAACTATAGTAGAATAACTTAAAAAAAACATTAAACTAGCCTCTACAGATTTTATTCATAAATAGTCATAAAATATCCATGTTCGATTTTAACAGGAAATGATCTCTGCTCGTGGCTACTAAAGAAAGGCGGGGGGATGCCGTTCATCTGAGAGAAAAATGCTCTATTTATTATTTCATTTGTCCTAGAGTAGGTAATGATATAATTTTGAGGGTTAGAGTTAGACTTTAGAGAGGCTGCCTGCTCAAGCGTCACAACCACTGCGCTGCATTGTGTGTGCTGCATGTATAGGTAACAAGTTATTCGGTGAGCGGTATTACCCGGCGAGCGCCATAACCCCTGCTTCCCCTACAGTGTAGGTATATTGTGAAATTATCTAGACGTCACTCCTATTCTATCATGTTTGAAAATTCTACGTGGAATATTGGATTTCGGGGGGACAATAGTTCCGACTCTTTCAATTCAGTTTTGCTGAATGAATTATCAGATTGTTGTTACTGAAAGCCTTTTGAAAGCTTTTCCGCGGAAAATTTCTAATGGAATTATGCGAGCAATGCAACATCCATTTCATCATGAAATCATGGCTACCTACTCTATACTCGTGTTTTGTGAATTTTTTGGGCTGTTTTTCTAATAGTAAAAATTCTAGATTAACTAATAAAAAAATTGTGTTGGTATGAATCCTATCTATGCTATATTATCGTTAAACACTGAATACGTTTATTATCTAATATTGTATTTTGACATCTGCCCATCCATCTTAAAGTAACTACCCAAGTAAAGTAAGATTGTAATAAAAGTTCAACACGGCTTTCATTTCATGCCACTGCCGTAAAAGGATTCCAAAGAAATGTATAGTAATTTTGGGAGCGGAGATGGATTATTACAGAGCAAGGGACACAGCGCTGGTCAGGGGTATAGGAAACTTCAACATAAATTTACCGTTTTAGTAATTTCTAATCCACGTGATATTCACCTACTTACAAATTGAATATAGCCAACGTAATAAAAGATCATTTCCCACATTTTATGAGTCACACACATAAAACGTGGATGACATGAACTCATAACTTCGCCTTCCTAACGATGGCGTCAGATTTCCCAAAAATTACCCTAAATTGATACTAGCCATAATTGACGACCTCTGTGGCGCAGCGGGCGAGAGCCTGCCTGCGACGCAAGAGGTTGCGGGTTCGATTCCCGCCTTGGAACATTTTTGTGTACGATCTGCAGAAATTTGTTCCGATGGTCTGGGTGTTTTCTATGTATAATAAAAAAAAATATCTATCTATGTAAGTATATCATGTATTAAATATATCAGTTATCTAGTACCCATAACACAAGCTTTGAATAGCTTACTTTGGGGCTAGATAGTGCTGTGTGGATTGTCCAGCATTATTTATTTATTTATTTATTTATTTATTTATTTATAAACGGAATTAATGCAAATTGTGTGCATGAGTGGGAATACAAGAGAATCAAAACGAGTAATAGCGACATAAATAACTTAGCTAACAGCCATCCACGACAAGTACGTTATCACTTATCACACTGAAAGCGTAATGACACTGTTCTCTCATCGATCGAGTAGAGAGAATTGTGGAAACTCAGCGATAGTTTAAATTAAAGCTGAAAATGGCGTGCTCTGGTGCCAATTTGTCAACACGGCTAATTAAGTTTGTCTTTTACCCATGCCGGGAGTCCAACCACCTCCGCTTTATCAAACAGTTCACTGACAAACTAATTGGAAATGAACTATCAGTGAAATATGTGAAACTGCCTAACTACCTAATAAGAACTGCTAACTTTTAACCATATTTCGCGCAAATAAACTATTTCATTTCATTTCATTTGACGATAATTTTGTAGTTTTAACCCACCTGCCTTACGCTTTTGGAATACCTATAGGCAGGTTTATTGTTTTTATTCTGCTCCTCTCCTCACATCCATCAGCGTCGAACAAGTAACAAACAACAAAACGAATAATGAAGATAAAGCTAAGCTACGTAACTCGAAATATTTCATTTCACTCTTAGTAACTCAATGAAACAAAGCAATTTGTTTGTGTAAGCTGAAAATTGCCCACATTAGTAATTGCCATTTCAATCTGCGTCAGTCCTGTGCTAAGCGCAGTAATTGTTAGGAACGATTCACGGAAAATAAAAATGATTACATGGATCCAATTTATTGGCTCGACGTGCTGCCATATAAATACCCATTACAATTAAGTATAATCCGGCCACGTATCTACGTACGTTACTTTGTTGACCCTGCCAAAAAGTTGGTTATTGGCAATGTTGTGCGAGGGTGTTTATTTTGTATCAAACTGCCAACAATCAAAGAACATTCATCTAGTTTTCAGTTTTAAATTAATCCATTAATTACGTGGGTGTATAATGGCGGGAGAATAACAGAGATACTATAGGGTAGGCACTGAGTCTCAAACGGTGCTCTTGGGAACAAACACATTGTGTTTTCTTGTCAAAACCATTCTTAACAAGGCGTGTAAATTATTTCTTAATATGTTTTATGATAAGGGCGCATAGTACTTAGATAAAAGTTATATTTCTTCAAAGTTTTATTCAAATGTATGGTATAATATTATGTAGGTGTTTAGCTTGGTGTACCACAGACTTTGATGCCCGCAAGAATTACAGGTAGACAGACAGTAATGTGAACTTAATTGCAGTCCATTTGCGTGTCCATTTACAAAGCGTGATTTGGAACAACGTTGTCGCCTTTTACGCCACATTTTCACCGTTTTATTGAAAATATGTCATGAAATCTAAAAGCTTAGGTAGGTACATAATGAAACATACACACAATGGGTTACTTACAACAAAACAATACGTTTACCTAATGGTATAGTTTTAAAAGGTTTCGTGACTCATTTACCTACGTCAGTAAATGTTTTGTGATAATTGACCGAGCGAGCGAAGCGTCTCAGTTTCCACATTGGCCAAAAATGCGTTTGTCCGGATGTCTGTCTGTCTGTTCTCCTCTACAGGTCGCATTTTTCAACCGATCTGGACGAAACTTGGTACACAGGTTATATGACTTATTAGATTTTTTTTTGTCGTCGGGGATTTTTGATTGGATGGGTACTTCCCCCAAAAAAAGGGCAAAAAGGGGGCTATTTGATTTACTGGATATCTCCACCAAATGAGATCCGATTTTGATTATTCTTTTTTTATTTGAAAGGTAGTGACTATAAGTTGGTCTCATAGAAGTGTGGCGAAGATCTGATAAGGATCTTCAGCATGATGAACAGGATAGCTCATCAAACAATCGATGGTTGCTTTGTGTTTGTGTTTCTCTCAATCATATTTGAGAGAAACACAAAGGACCTCATTCTACACAAGATGATGCAAAAAAAATCGAAAAGACCAAAAAAATCACAAAACGGAAAATGCACTTGCACATTACATTCCTCAAAAATTTACAAAATTAAATAGAAAAAACATAAGAAAGATTAAACAGGCTGGTAAACATGTAAGGGGTGGTGGGTGAAGGGGTTTCGGTAAAAAAGGGAGAATGAGATAACCTACAGTGGGGTGGGGTGAGGGATGGGTGTCAGGTGAAAAGTAGTGGGGATGGGTATTTTCTACTTCTCTTCAACATTGATAGGTTTCTTTCAAAACTCTGAAATAGCTTTTGCTAAGGCAGTAAATAGCTCACTTTTAGTATGCTCGCGAGGTCTACAGCTCCCAGAGCCACTAGTTTTAAATTATACATGCTCACCCAAGAAATCATCCTGGCTTCCCTGGCGAGCGCTCTGGCAGACCTGTTTGAAGAACCTCCCCAGGCCTCGTACGCCGCGCACTTCGTTCAGACGAGAAACTGCATCGAGGACAGAACTCTCGTCGTCATGGTCCCAGATGTCCAGGTGTAGAACATCGGATGATATGTCGTCGATATCACTTTAGAAAAGACGAGTATTTATATAAAACTTTACGGCAGGACAGCATTCACAGCTCAGTTGGTTAAATGATTTTTGATGACAACATTCAGCGATTTTTAAGACTTCAAAAAAGGAGGAGGTTCTCAATTTGACTGTTTTTTATGATGGTTACCTCAGAACTTTCGATTGGGTGAACCGATTTAAAGATTCTTTTTTATTTGAACGCTGATGTTTCCCGTATGGTCCCATTTAAACATGCGTTGTGCGTTGTCATCAGTCACTTTTGCCATATAATATATGGTGTACTGTCGATTTTGTCCTCAATAAAGTTCTTATTTATTTATTACTAGCGAACCGCCCGCGCGCCCCTGCTTCGCACGGGTGCACATATCATGCATGTATTATACATAATAAACCTACCTCTTGAATCACTCTATCTATTAAAAAAACAGCATCAAAATCCGTTGGGTAGTTTTAAAAATTTAAGCATACATAGGGACATAGGGACAGAGAAAGCGACTTTGTTTTATACTATGTAGTAAGATTTGACGATTCGTTTTTGAGTTATAGTTGTATGAGTATATTTTTTTCAGTGTATTTGAAGGTCGGTTTTTTCTTGCAGAGTTATATAGTCTTGAATATTTATACTGTTCACTCACAACTTAAAGGTTTCGTTCCATTTAGGCGAGAGTGTGTGTTGCCTGACGCTGGTAGCTCGGATGAAGCGCGCCGGCAGTCGACCCAAGCTGTCGCGCTGCTGCCTGCCTTCGCGACGCTTGAAGCTCAGCCGGAAGCTGCTGTGCTTGCGGCCCTCGTCTTCAGAAGCACGAGGCGATGCCGGCAGCGATGCTGGCTGAATCCCCAGCATGCAGTATGGGTCGCTGTATCCTGTGTATGTTACGGCTCGTTTAAAGTAACTATCTAATCAAAACTAACCACGTGAAAAATAACAATCGTAAACCTTATCACCATCAGACGGAGATACATCTTTGGCTTTTTAGAATTTCGTGGACCAATAACGCCTGTTTCATCAACTTTGAAGTAATTCCATTAATCTTCAAATTGGGAAAATATTTGCATAAAACCGGTAGGTATCAATTAATAATATAAAATTAAATGGTGTATAGACAAACACGATTAACTTTACATTAAGCACGGTTGATAAGTAAAAGCTCTCCATTCTCAAAAGTACCTAG
Source organism: Plemyria rubiginata (assembly GCA_963576535.1). NCBI lineage: Eukaryota > Metazoa > Arthropoda > Insecta > Lepidoptera > Geometridae > Plemyria > Plemyria rubiginata. The sequence goes on along the minus strand of OY754917.1, from coordinate 5,944,124 downwards.
ATTACATCCTTTATTTCACATGAAGAACCTCATCTAAATATTGTATTAAATAACAGAACATTTCGCTTTTATTTTGTGCTGCAAATAGGCACAGGAGCACAGGAGTTACAAAGGTGGTTGAGTTCAACTCGCATGCTTAAATTTTGAAAAGACTTTGTTATTTGTCATAAATTGCATGATTCATGTAGAAGATTAATTATGAATGTTTGCAATTTGTTTGTTTCGAAAATTCTATATAGCATTGTCATCCTTTTCAATTTGCATTTTTGCGCCGCTGCGGCGAACCAACGGCAATGATAGAGAAGCGAATGTCACCCTCACCGGTCACCGCTATGAGAGTTGTGTTGCTGACGCGTAGGCATAGCAAATGACACATAAAAAGTAGTACAAAACCCCAGTTCTTTCTTCTTCTTTCTTTCTTCTTTTTATGGCTCCTGTCATAGACAATCTTGCCAATGTCAAGTGATTCAGAGATTATACTCTTTGTAGTTATGTTTCTAGTCACGTCAGTCCAAAGTCGAGTCATTCACTTGTTTTGAAGAAAATGGTGGCGGTTTCTTCAAAACATTTGAAACATCTTCGGTCAAACCACGATATCACATAATACACTTTCATTCCAAATGCTTACACTTTGTGCTAAGACCACAAGTAATGTTGGTTAAAATACCACCAAAATTACACAACACAACTCAAAATAACACTAGAAAAACAATTAAAATGAAAATGCTATGTTGCTTCGTTAGATGACAGGAAACGAATCAAAACCCCAGTTAAAAAGCTCGCTTTGGTCCCGTCTGGTTTAAGCTTTGCGTTTGACGTATGACGTGACGTAGATACATAATGGTTATGAAGCTAGGCTTGCTGTTGACTCAAACTCCAAGGAATTTATATGTTGTTACATTAGTATATAACTTCCTTGGTTGTCTCAGTAGGTACGTATTGAAATGACAAACTTGGCTGCCAAGTGATTTTAATATCTCACGTTTCAATAAAACTCACGCATGAAAAAGTGATATAATTCGACTTCTTCGGTCTCATAAATAATACCATAGCATAATAAACATCAGCCAATATAGGAAGAAATATTTTCATCCTGCTCCATCCACCGACCTACGCCTCGACGAGCACTTCACAAGGTCTACTAGCGAGCGTACTCACCATTGGCATCCTTAGCCTCAAGTCCGTCAGCTTCAAGCACGCAGCAGCCAAGCACGACAGTCGGCGGCCGCTCGCTGCCGGCCGAGCGTAGGCCGCGCGCGTGCATGTCAGCCGTCATGCGAAACGCATGCCGTGCGTACTCAATCACCTCCTCCTTGTATGCAGCGAACTGGCCGTCCGGGGCCGGTGCTCCCACTGTATTCTCGATGCAGTACAGCACCTAATGCAGATAAACTCCAGTTTGCGTTTACCAAACCTCAACCTTACAAGTTTTAGACATTTTTAATGCTCTGATAAATAACAAAATATCTGTATTTAATGGCAGCAGGTGTACCAGATAGCTCTTTGATCGATAACAGAAGGTCGTGTCTGAGCTCTGTATAATCTGTGTATCTCTTTGCCTTGAAAGCTTTTCATCAAAATAATAATTTTAAACATATTACTGCCGTACCTACCACTTGTTATATTTACCATGAGTTGTTTACTGAGTAAATTGAACGTACCTCTGACTACCTCCTTTAGACATCATCTAAGAACATCGAGTTGGTTTTGGTACTGAGAGAACTAAGAGGGTAATCTATAGAATTAGGTTGAAAGTAAACATAAAAAGCTCACATCAACTGTAATACCATGGGAGTTAATTCGTCAGTTCTCCTATCATTCAAAATCCTAGGCTGGACACGGAGAGGAATAGTTATAAATTCGTCGAAAGCCCGAACATTGCGTTTATTTATACTGATATGCATATATCTGTACTACCTTTCAGGAAAAGATAAACCTGCCCTTTGTAGGACCCCATGTCGAATCGCCGAGGGAAAACCGCAGCAGAAAGTTAGAGAGCACCTACTTCTAAAACAATAACATTGGATCTTTGTTCTAAAATATTTACTGAAACGTAATATTTTGCCATTTCCGTAGGAATAGGTAGGTATGTGCAAGCCAAAGTTTCATGTCCGGGTCGGGCGTGCTTGTTTGCATTTTGTAGTTTATATTAGTATGTGGGGTAGATTTCTACGCTTCGTTCTATTCCGTTTATTTCAGCTAGGATATAATATATCATGTCCACAATGTGGAATATGTGAGTTTATAATCTATTAAAGAAATATACAGAAGATTAGACTCACTTTGTAGGAACAGGTACCATCGTCAAAATATTAAATTTGGTTCCTTCATCTTATTTTATCTTATGGTGGTGTGTGTAGAAGCTACAATGGATGAGATACCACAATTGATACGACATATTTGTTGAACACTTATTTGAGCATTATCTCGATGGCTTTACTCCGCGAACAGAAATTTGGCTCTCTGCCAAGCAGTTGTAAGCATTCTTCCATCTGTTATATTATCGTTAAATTGTAAAGCTTTGGATCCCTATGTTATGAAGTGACGACTGTAATTTTGCTTTAACGACATAGGTCTAAGCTGATGCTCCATACTTTCAAAGAAAATTACAATGAATATAAGTAGGTACATACTTATGACATGTACAAAATACATACTTATGATATGTATAAATAGCTGACCGTTGCAAAGAATCTACAGTCATCAGCTGATCCATAAATCAGTGCTAATCGGAAGCGACCCCAAGACGCTGGTCGTGGATCGCCACACTGAGCTAAATACCCACCAGAAATATAATAAAGGCGTTATGAAGGCTAATTTTACTTTACTTTACCTCAGTATACAGATGTTCGTGGTCTTTGTGGGACAGTTGGGCAGACACGCTGGGCAGGCCGAGGTCCTGGGCCGCTGGTGGCGGGCGCTCGGCTCGGCCCTCGGCAAGGCGCAAGGCCGCCAGGCGCCTGTTCTCTTGACGCCATGACAACGCCGTGAAGCTTTCAAAGTAAGATCCATCTGTTTCTTGAACCCTGGACACGAATTTTTAATGTCAATACAAATAAAAAGACACATTTATTACATTTTTGTGCCATTCCATAATTTGCAAAGTTACATTACCCTTGCTAACGAACCGCAAAGCATTTTGCTTTCTTAAAATATCCTTTTCTTTCAGACAAGCAAAGTCCCTTTTATCAACAATTTACATTCAGGCTAATAAAAACTGGAAGTGCTCCAAACAAAGTAGAACAATTTACCAGTTCACGCCACACGGAGCTATATCTGCAATGTTCATGCATTATGTATTGTTGTGGCAAAGAGTACAGTAACATTACAGTAAGATGTAGAAAGACACAATACTTGTTGTGGTAGAGTTGAGTACTTAACCCCCGGTTTCTGAAAGCTCGATCAACGCTAAACGGCTGTCAAGTCACTTGTGCCATCTCTATTTAATTTGAAGTAAAAGCTGAAATAGCAAAGTGACTTAACATCCGATTAGTGTTGATCGCGTTTTTAGAAACCGGAGGTAAGTGTTGTAAATATCACATCAAAAATAATTCAAATGCAAAGGGGTAGGTAAGGTACCTAATGATCCATACAAAAACTAGAGAAGTCTCGTAAATTGTCTGTATAATGTAGTCTCTTTTTACCTCGTATTTCTGTAAGTACAAATGCATATCGACAGTTAAAAACTGTTTACGCGAAGGATTCCAAGAAAATCATGGAAGCGTATATTTTCCGTCGCTGACGCTACAAAAGATAGAAGGGAAAGTAGCTACCGTAAACGTTTATTCCCCCCCCCCCCTTATTCATCCCGGATTATTCACCGTCGTTTTTTGATTAAAAAATCTTTTGCATTTTTATATTATTGTGATCGCACGATTGTACTGACAAAAAGAAAGATACACCGATGTGTAAAGATTAATAAATGAAATGGTTGACGTTAAGGGTCCGGTGACAGCGGCTCGGAATTTCGAGGTGCGATTGGCTATTATTTCATTTTATTTCATTTCGGGGAGGTTGTTTGAAATAATAACTCTAAAGAAACACGCATAAATAGGTACTGTTCGAACACAAATAATACAATAATATAAGGGAAATGTGCTTGAGTCAGAAATCATTTTGGTATTAGGTAAACGTAAGACCAAACATACTAATACCAAAATGATTTCTGATTCGGGCATGTTTCCCTTATATTATTGTATTATTTGTGTTCGAACAGTATTTATGCGTGTTTCTTTAGAGTTATTTTTTCAAACAACCTCCCCGAAATGAAATAAAATGAAATAATAGCCAATCGCACTTCGAAATTGCGAGCCGCTGTCACCGGAGCCTTAAGAATACGTTTTCACGTCAACTATTTGATTAGCTAAAATAAATTATGAATTATTTATTTTTGCATTTTATATTTAGCGTGTAATTTGATTAAGTAAATTTCAACCTTAAAACTGATTTTAAGAAGATATTTTGCGATGTGTGCTATTTTGTTTCACGAATAAAAAGTATTCAGAAAAAAACGGGTTAAGATCCCATTACTTAGGTGCGTTGTGTCAGAGCCGTCTTCATAGAGGAATACTACGATCTTGTAGGCTCGTCCTGAGCAATAATGCTCTGTGTGTAGGCTTCTACGTTGCTGTAGTGGCTATTTATCAGTCGCAACGTCTCAACATAATACCACAGAGCTTTACTATATATAATGTACAGTGACACAGTGAGACGTCAACAGCCAAAGTGATGAAGGATCTCGGACTATCTCGGATGGCCGGAACGAGCACCATTCATCATCTCTACCTGCGCAGCTGCCGGGACTAGATAATGTCACGTGAGACTTTATTTAAATAAAACCTCGTTTTCGAATGCATACGTAAGAGCCCTGTTTGCGAGGCTTAACCGGAAAAATTCTAACCAGTTTGGCTTGAAATACCTATAACATTTATTATTTCGTTCTGTTCAAACTAAACCTTTTAAATAAAACGGTTAATGCAAAGAACAATATTCAAAAGGTTTCGCTCGAAAATCTTGTTTATTAGGTATGTAAGACTCACGACATGTAATAACAACCAAAATAAAATAAGAAATAAATATTAAAGCTTCAATCGAACTACGAACACATAGAGGAAAGCTTTAAAAGAATTTATTGTTATTTTCACGAAGGACGATATTACCTACGTCAAAAACATAGACACTAGATGTTCATATGTTACAAATGTAATGTATACACATATACATAACTGGATGTAACCCACACGATGTATGTAGGTTGACTCTTGACTTATTGATGTACGAGTAGGGACTCTTGTGGTCTTAAATTGTATTGTACTGTAATAGGTACCTAGGTAACATACTTTCAGTAAAAAAAGGTTGAAATGATGGCGAGGAGCTTACCGAGCTTCCATCCCGCATGAGAATTTCCTCCACTCATAAGCAAAATGTTATTCAATAGCATCACCTCGTTCTACTTTCACATAGTTTAGGTACTAATAGCTAACTGGAAACAAGAAATAAATAATTTTTTCAAACATATTTATTATCCTACTACTATTATAAACGCGAAAGTTTATAAGTATGGATGGATGGATGGATTGATGTTTGTTACTCTTTCACGCTGGAACGGCTAACCGGATCTTGATGAAACTTGGCAGAGAGTTAGATTAAAGTCTGGAATAGCACATAGGCTACTTTTTATCCCGTGGGAATACCGGGATTGTAACCTTTGCGGGTGAAACCGCGGGGTGCAACTAGTCTATTATAAGACCCCAAATCTCTAGCAGCACAACTGCAAAATCATCATTTTGACAGGCTATCTCTAACACTATAGGAATCAAAGTTCCAAGGAATTCAAAGTCCTGACTGACTGACTGACATTATAATATAGACAACGCACAGCCTAAACCGCTGGTCCTGGAGACTTGAAATTTGTGGGAGTACTTACTTTTTTTTATACATAGGTCATACATACATTACATAGGTCTTAGGGTGTAGAGGTGTAGGGCCAAGGGATGTCAAAGTTTGGATGGGAGTTTTTTACCGCGTGGTGCGATTGACCTTAAACTTATAGTAAATATACATCACAATAAATAATTTAGAATCACGTTTTTAATATTGAAAACTAGCAGGGGTGCAAAGGGCGCATAAGACTGTCAAAGTTTGTATTGGAGATTTTTTACGCGTAGTGCGATTAACTTCAAATTAAAAATAAATGTGTTCTGTGGTAGGTAAAATGTTTAACCGCAATCTCACCTGATGTTAAGTGATGATGCGGTTGACGATGTGGCACGTTTAACACTCAATCACGGCTCACCACTTCAACGCCTGCGAAGCCGCGAGAAGCCTCTAGTAGTAGTAGTCATTATAAAACAATAACATACGATTCTATGTCAAACCATCAAACACGTATTTCCGAGGACGCCCTTCATTATAATGTTATGACACAATAACCGCAGTAACAACAATGCATGACGTGGCGCGGTTTAATCACTGGGGGATGACAGGGTGACCCAAGGGGTGACCAGAAAGACTCAACCAACAGGACCACTGCGACCATGATAACTTTGTTAATTTCTCTTTTACCAGCAAACCGAGTCCCTAATCATATCCCCGTAATCAAATTCAGATTTTAACGAAACAGACTTAAACAGGGTTTAGATCTAGGATATTATCAATTAGCGCATTATTTAATAGGTTACACAGCAGCCTCATTTTCGTTGTTTCTGATACTTAATTTCATAGTTACGTGTTACTGTTTTTATTTTATTTACAAAATTACACAAGACAACAAAAGCGGTCGTCACTTAGCTTTGTGTAATTTTACATTGTTTGATGAACCCTGGTTTTCCAAAACGCCCAAACGCCGTACGCACCTTACCTACTGAATATAATATAAATATTGTTAATTTATACATCTACTAGATTGACAACAATGAGGAAATAATTAATTACAGTTGATTTTGACTACGCGGAAGAACCAGAAAACAATAAGAAGGTACCTACTCGTAGGTTCTTACTTACACAATTTCCAAACATTATTGGTAAATTCGATAGCGAATCTGCGACTTTGACTACACGGAAGAACCAGAAAACAATAAGAAGGTACCTACTCGTAGGTTCTTACTTACACAATTTCCAAACATTATTGGTAAATTCGATAGCGAATCTGCGACTTTGACTACACGGAAGAACCAGAAAACAATAAGAAGGTACCTACTCGTAGGTTCTTACTTACACAATTTCCAAACATTATTGGTAAATTCGATAGCGAATCTGCGACTTTGACTACACGGAAGAACCAGAAAACAATAAGAAGGTACCTACTCGTAGGTTCTTACTTACACAATTTCCAAACATTATTGGTAAATTCGATAGCGAATCTACCAATCCCTCCGGCAGCTCATTTAGCACGTTTTTACGCGTTCGAGTAGGTACCAATTTATACGAAATATACCAACGAGTTTCCTACGTTTTTGCTACTAAAATAAATTTGTAAAGGTTTTAGAACATGAAAATAATTCAAAGAAGTGTGGTCTTATAAAATACGGTGACATTTTTTTCCTTTCAATTTGAGTAAAAAACTTTACAGCAGCGTTTTGACGCTATAAAATGCAGAGCATCCTGCCCGCTTTTTTAAACGTAAAAAATAAAATGTCGTCAAACGGTTCCGGAACTTATTTATCAATTCCAATTGATTTTCCGCGGCTCAAATGGCGAATGCAGAGAGCACGGAATGACGATGAAAATCCTTTTCAATGGACTTGATACGTATGCAACCTTTATTTTAAATACTATACCTAGGACATCAAGGGGCATTGGATTTAAATAATTGTTTTTGTATATATTTGCTTTGTTTCCAAAATAATTATGTAATCTGAATCTCTTGTGAGTGAATAGGTGTCTTCTAGATAGAGAATACAATCACAGGATTTTCGGGGTCAGAAAACAACCAGGATCCCGGGATCCCGAGTGCCGGGATTGTATTTCAGAACTTTTAGACCATCTTCTTCTTCTTTCGGGTCAATGGCTAGTATCTAAATTCTTTGGGCATAGCTAACGTTATATAACGTGAGCCCAGTAAGAGGCGACCTCGATTCCTCGTACCGTTGCTTGGTCCAGGTCCTCGCGTGTGCAGGTGGTCGGTAAAATTATATGAAGGTATATAGGCATACTAGCTGCGCCCCGCGGTTTCACTCGCGTAGTTTAGTACTTTTGCGCCTAAGTACTTAGATACAGCGGTCCAAGTCCCAGATTTTTCATACAAACGTTTTCAACCCTTTTTATTTATTTTAAAAAATCCCTTCTTAGTACACGTCTACGATATAAGAACTATGTACTCCTTAAATTTCAAGTCTCTACGACCAGCGGATTAGGCTGTGCGTTGTCTATATGTCAGTCAGTCAGTCAGTCAGGACTTTGATTCTTATAGTTATAGATTTCTCAATCATATTCGGTTCGTCCAAGAACACAACAAATGCTAGTTTTCACTCCTGAAACTATTATAGTTAAAATGAACTTAGATAGTAGTAGGCAGGCCTACCTTTAAATTCACATAGCTCACCATGGTCTACTCCACACTGAAGTCACAATAATTATGTTCTGTGCTCAAACATCAAAAGTTTCGAACAAAATTCCTGCCAATGTACAAATTTGGCCCAATTTTCCTCGTACACCTCACACGCCTCAGCCTGACCGGCGCGGATCTCTTGGGAAATATTGTTATTGTGATGTGCAGTGGTACAGTCATCATTACATCAAAGTAATAACAGTTAGGACTTCAAAACAGTGTTAAAAAATTTACAAGTGAAGGTATATTCGTGCAGGTGGCTGTACGACTGCAATGAACGTATACTCTTAACCGGTATAAATAAAAACAAATACATAAATAAAAACTGGTAGACTTTTTATACAACACTATCTGGCTTCTAACTAAGCCAAGCCCTAATATGGGAACTGACATAATTATGATACTGATACTTAAATACTTTTTTTATATTATCAATAGGCGATTCAGTGTGCAGAACATCAGAGAGTGGTACCTTCCTAAGTGGAACCCACTGCTCTTTGTTGGGTAGGTAACGTCAAAATTAATCAATCGGTAGGCAATTATGGAAAGTAGGCTTAATCCAATCATAACACTGACCTTCCTACACTCCATCATCCTGTGTAATTGATGTCAAACAAGTGTAGATTAATAGCGTTATTGTATGTAGGTCATCGGGGTGACCTGTTGCATGTCCTTGCGCGTTAGTATGTTGCCTCCCTCAGAGCTTAAAGCTGGCTCGGCAAATAAAGCACGATTAGTTTTATTTGGTATTTTGGTGATTTATATGGCTAATTGCGATTTATATTCCAATTCCCAGGATGCCCGAAAAGGGCGCTTATGGCGTCAAAAACGATAAAGTCTGACTTGAGGCGTGGTTGGATTGTGCGTTATTTTCAGCAGTGATGTCTTGACTTGTGATAGTATCAAGTTCCTTCATCGCAAAGTTCAGTTTTAATACTAATTGAAAATGATCGCAGTTTTTGATGTTAATGAGTACTATCTAAATAAATAAATAAGTTTGGTCATTCCCCCACGAATTATATAACGCCACTATATGGAAAGATTGTTACATATTTTATCAACTACCCTAAGTGATTTTATTATTATACACGCTATAAACCTGCTTTTATCTGTTCTAAACTGGGCCTCTCCACTCGCCTCGCTATACTGCCCCACTCACAGCTCACAACCCTTTCCAATCATCGGTGCGAGATTAACAGCTCTCACCTCGACACGAAAATCTCCATCAAACCACTTTCGAAAGGCTCTAGAAATTTCTGCGTGAAAATGCGTTATCTATGGAAATGTACGGGTAATCTCATAAAACAGGAATACATTTGTATCGAGTCAATTTACTGTTCTAACTTCTAATTGGCGGAATAACAATTTAGTTAGTTAGTTAGTTAGTTGTTGTATAATGTAATAAATAATAATAACTTAATTTCAATTCTATTATAATAAAACTGTATGTGACCTATCTAAGAACATTGTAAATATGTCAAAAGATGAATAAATGAAATGAAACGAAACACAAGTCACATTTAAAGAAAAGTTTCAGTAAAAACTGATTTCCTGGAAACAAATTGAGTCGTAATATTTTCATCGAAACGCGGCGATACTTCGAATTTATAGGTTTCGTAATAAATATGAATTCGTAATTTTGGTCCGGACCACCAAAGACGAAAGTAAACAAAAAATTGATTACATTTGAAGTGGCAGAATAAATAAGAAGCAGTCGGCACACATAGCGGGCGTTTTAATCAAATTTCCTATTAGACCAAATGGGACCCCCGCTGACAGATCGATTCTTCTAGCTATTGGCCCGCGTTTATTCACGTCCTGTCTCTCGCTTTGTTTATGGTGGCCACTAAGGAAATTAAAGAATGCCCATGCGTCTTGTGTGAGGTAATCCTTGACAAGATACATGGATTTATGGTTTATCAACTTCTTAGTGACGTTGAAGTTTCCTTAGACAATTAAATGAGTCGATGGTTAATAATAACTTCAAAAATGCAAGGGACGAAACGCTCATAAAGGTACCGCTATTTTAACAAATTTCTGACAGAGGGCTATTTGATATGTGTTAAATCCAAGGAATTTATGATACGTAGATTAGAATTTCCTTGTTAAACTACGTTGGAAAACTGATTTACTAAATTGACAGCATTACAATCGATTGCAGGTAGCGATAGCGACAGATTAGTTTTTTGTTTATTTGCTCAGAGTGCATGGGTCAGCGTTCATTTGCTCGCAGGAAGTGAAGTCAAAGGGTTAGGCTATTTGATTATAATCCTCGATTGGTTTTAAGATTGAAAGAAAACTAAAAGCCTTACCTTTGGTTACCTACAATGTTCTCTCAATATTTATTATTATTATATATTATATTTTTATTTTATTATTATATATATTATATATACTATGAAAAGTTTCTTCATTCGCTAAAATTTAATGTAATGATAAATAAGTTCTAAATAAAAGAAGTAACTTATTAAATCTTACTAGCACTTGTCCGATTTTTGTGTACGGCGATTATTGGATATTCTCTCGAAAAAATATTGATGAGATTGGTATCATAATGGCTTATATAAAACAAGGGTTCGAGCCTACAACGTTGTCAATAAATTTTACTTTTCACACGTTGATCGTTACATAAAAACCCTTTGAAACAAATTGAATGAGTCGTAGTTACATAAAACAGCTTTCTTTTCATTTAAACGTATATTTTTCAGAACTTTTATCACCAGGGCTACGAAAATAATATAAATAAATATTGGTGGACCCCAAACTAAGCCAAAGCTTGTGATATGGGAACCCGAAGACCTTTCTCTGAAACCGAAGGGTTTCTTTAGTCGCGCTAAAGAGAATATTTATGATTTAGGTGGTTTAAAGCTAGAGTGAAACATATTATTATTATTATTATCAGCCATCTATGTCCCACTGCTGGGCAAAGGCCTCCCCCCATTCCCTCCACTCTGTGCGGTCCCGTGATATGGTGCTCCACTCCGGCTGGTACTTATCGAGCTCATCACGCCATCTCATTTTGGGTCTGCCGCGACGCCTCGGTTCTTGCGGGCGCCACTCCGTTGTTAGTTTGGCCCAGAGCTTACAGTCCATGCGGCAGACATGGCCGGCCCACTCCCACTTGAGCTTGGCAGCTTTGGTCGCTACATCTACGATCTGGGTTTGTGAGCGTAGGTCCGTGTTGCGAATTCGGTCAATAAGTCGCACGCCTAAAATACTCCGCTCCATTGCACGTTGGCAAACCTTGAGCTTGGACTTTTGGATGTTGGTCAGAGACCAGGTCTGCGCACCATATGTCAGAACGGGGAGGATGTATACGTCCATGAGTTTACGCTTGAGCGATAAGGGAAGCGCACCTTTCATTAAATCTCCCATGGACCAATAGCTTCTCCAGGCATTCTCGGTTCGCCGAGCGATCTCCTTATCCTGTCTGGTATCGAAGGAAACTATTTGGCCCAGGTAGATATACTCCTGGACGTATGCAAGTTGTTCACCATCCACCGTTATTCTGGTTTCAACGCGATTAGTAATAACCTGAGTCTTTGTCATATTCATCCGTAGTCCAACCTCAAGGCTTGCGGAGCTAAGATCTTGTAGCATCTTCTGTAGTCCGATAGGCGAAGATGAAAATAAGACAATGTTATCGGCGAAGCGAAGGTTTGTTAACCTTGCTTCACCGATGACAATACCCTCTTGCTCTTGAAACATATTATAATATTTTTTAGTAGTAGTAGTAAACCGTCCACCGTATCATCGCTAACCATGGAGAGATTGCAGTCAATCATTTACATTTATAAAATAAAACTAAAATCTTGTAACTAAAGTCTTTGTAACATCAAAGCTACTGAGACTGTTTGGAAGTGATTTGGAACGCTATCGCCAAGCCAACTCATCTCTATTCGTTACATGTTTGAATCCACAGGGGCTCTCACTAATTTGCGATTCCGTCTTTCACGGAAACATGTTAATATCCTTTGAGGGATCTTCCCACCATCGTACTTCGTCTTTCATGCATTGAATTGCAGTTTCAGTTGTATAAAATATATTTGTGTACCAAGAATATAATGTTAAAATGTTGAAGTGTTGTTGTCAAATGCGATTTCTGTGAAATCATATAATATATTGTTAACAGAAAAAATTGCTACCGATAGCATGTCATATTTTTTATCAAATGTAGGAAAGGACATGGTACAAATTTTCGTAATGTTACTACAAACATGATACATGATGGTATGAAAATGTGTTTGGTAGAGTCCCAAGGTACCACAAACGATTACTCTCTCGAATACATCGCAGCTTGCCGAGGTATAGGAGGCACAAGCGAGAATGTCATCGTATTGTACGGATACTGAAAGCTACTTACCCAGAGTTGACGTTGCTATCAACTTCTGGCCAGGACAGGCGACGTTTGCAGAATGCCATGGTTGGTGGTTTTTCCGGTGGTGGGTTGCGAGGGACGCGCAGAGAACCTCCGCGACGCGGCGGCAAAGCGGGCGCGAGGCAATCCAGTGTCCGACGACGAGCGCCAAGAGCTGAGGCGCCTTCGGTGGGGACCACACGTGGAAATCCTACAAACAGAAATCTCCTTAACATTCGTGGTTATAGAAAAAATGATAGAAGATGTTGTGTCTATACCTCGCTTACCATGGACTCATCTCGTCATACCATAATATAAAAAGTAGTTGGTTAGTTATCCTAGAACTCATATTTGCGAATATAATGGAATGAGCGTATATAAGAAAATTTTTAAACATATATGTTTATTTTCGTAAAGAGCGATCTGTGTTCGCTAATTTTCACCTGGTGAATGCTGAATAAATTACAACACTCGAGGCGTGACTTTTACTGATTTGGATAATTGATATACCATGTAATGCTTACCTCTCATAGTAGCCGTGGATGGCTTCGGTTTCTGCGCTTGCACGTCCTCGGAGCGGTGCCGCGCGGGCGGCGCGCGTCGCGGCGACAGCGCCAGTCCGGCCACGCTGTCCGCCATGCCGGCCACATACTGACCGAACGTCGTGAAAAAACTCATCTTCTAGCACTTCACTACTCAATACTCTCACCAGTCACTCACATTTGTTATTAACAAAATTTGATATGTGCTTAATTTGATTCCATCGTCAGTTAAGTTCAATATTTTCACAAAGGATCGAGAATTCGAGATACCTACATAGGTATAAACAAAAAAGCGTTCAACTTTCACATAATGTCGGTTTTACGATTTTACCTGAAAAGAAAAAATATTTTATGTTTTATTACAGACGTTTTTACCTTCAACATTTCGAGACTGACGGCTATTGAAAAGTTACGGACGAAAGATGGAATGGCCGCAATTTATTTTCTTATAATAATTCTACAGCAATAAACCGTTTTATATCTGCCAGTAAATTCGTCTGAAAGGGATCCTTTTGTTGTGATTTTCTTTAAATGGGAAGCCTTAGGACCATAGAATAAACGTTTTAATTGAAGTTTTAGCTTTTTAAGTACCTTTTATGAGAATGGGTCATTTACCTAATTTGAAAATTGATGTGAGAAACCAAGATTGAGTAACATTTTGATTGCTTAGGTTTAAAATTTTGAAAACGTTAGTATATTATTGTGTACGATTGATGTGTTGTGACGATGTGTGTGGCGATTGTGTACTTTTTGGCCGCAACAAATATTAGTATGTTTAGAATTTCGGTAATCAACACGGATACGGTACTCATGCTTCATGTGGTGCATAAAATATATTTATCTACTTATTACTTAAACCTATCATTTTTATACAGTCAGTTAGATAAAAGTACTATGAATATGCAATCATGCATTTAAAGTACAAACACATGAGTAGAAATAAACTGCCTTGAAACGTCATACGACTCACTCTAAGAACGAAACTGAAACTGAAACAGCTTCACGACTTTGATCCCCAGGTACGATAGATATCCCTTCAGATCTCCCAGTACCAAGTAGGTACTAAAATCAAGATTCTTTGAGGATGTCTAAGGGGGGTAGTCAGAGGTACGTCCAAACATTACATTTGGCACATACGTGACAGGTTGCAAGCCCATCGCCGCTGTTAGAATACTAACTGGTTTCCTCGCGATGTTTTCCTTCACCGTTTGAGAGCAATGCCAGTGCTCGCGCACATAAATTTTTCTATAGAAAAATCCATTGGTGCACGGCCGGATTCGAACCTGCGACCTAACGATCGGAAGGCGGGGTCACTCCCACTAGACCACCGGTGCTCACTCTTTATCTACCTTATAAAATATAGGTTATATAACAAACTTGAAACAAGCCTAAAGGGATATTCATTAATTGCCATTCATTACCTGGGCCCTTCTGAATTACAATCATTACTTTATTGAATACCAATTTTATTTTACAGGAAGAAATTTCAACTAAAATAAGTATAGTATAGGTAGGTACATAGTGACAATCACGGCTCGACATCAAACGTATCTAAAGCGCCCGTAGGCAGCAAATCTATTAAGCTTCGAAGGCTGTGTTCTACATAATCCGCTCCTCCAGCAGCAATATTGAACGGGCCAGTGTAAGCAGTCCCACAACAATGCATATGGCTGTGATTAGACTAGTCTACGTGATACTCCACCTAAACTAATCCCCAGTCAGCGGACAATGTATGATTTAAATTGGGTTACTCGTATTGCTCAAATTTAGATGAAAGCTTGTACTCGTATTTATTTATTTTATTTTTATTTCTCAGGAAAACTGTGATGTGTGTGATATTCGATATTTGCAATGCAAGCACTGACTGACGAACATAGTATTTTCTCCTTCTTGGAAGTCGGTTAAAAATTAAGTAACATGTTTACATGCTTTACTGTATGTGACGAATAAAATATCAACTCCTGTTGCTCAGTGCTAATCCAGAGATTAAACGTGAACAATAGGGACGGAGTTGGGTAGTCGGGCTGTGTACGCGAAGCTCAGAAATTCCCAGCAACATCAATTACGGTCCTGAATTATCACCGCATGTTCTCTCTACAAGAGGGCAAAGTTCAGGAACAAACTTGGGCGAGACTCGACGACGCGACGGATCGAGATTTACTATATGAATTCTCGGTTTGTTATCAATGTTTTTAAAATTTTATTTATTCAAAAGCCACGAAATCTGGATTGCGCTCCAAATTCCTAAGTCATTGGAATGTACTCATTAGAGTTTCTTTAATGCCGTTTAAATTTAACTTGTTCAAATAAATCACGCTTTTTAGTAATATAAAGAAAAAAAGTGATAGGTAACAAGTATTGGTATTTTGTCTATAAATGTAACGTCACCCTACATTAATTCAGTTATTAAAATTCAGTCGGGCGATGCCATAAAAGAAAATCTATTCTAAATGGGCAAACTCTCGGTAAAAGGGGTAATGAACAAATTAGTGAACATCCCTAACGGCCGTTGGGCGGTACTTTTGTTAAATAATGGATAACTTATTGTTACGACCTCTTTCTTAGCTCAAATAAAATTATTACCTACTAGGTACCAAACTTCACTAAACTGTTCCAGAAAAAGCCTAAAACGAAGTGAAACTTCAACAAACAATTTCTTTTCGAAAACCCAAGGCGCAAAGTGACCTTAACACTGTACCATATTATTTAGTTTTAGTGAACTGTTATAAAAAATACATGTATCACATAAATATGTAATACATGTATTTTTGTGATGTGATTATGTTTCTTATTCTTCAAATTCTATGTAATATTTGGATGTACCTAAGTACCCTTCATAGACGTCCTCAAAGAATCTGGAGCCAGTACTTGGTTCCAAGAGATCTGGTGCGTGATTCACTATGACCAATCCAATCGCGTTTGCGCTTACATCACGTTGTGACGTCACACGGTTAGGGCAAAGTATCTCCTATGTCATAAACAATAAAGCCCAAGATCACGTTTTGACGTTACAAGGTTTGGGGCAAGGAATCTCCTATGTCATAGAGAATAATGCCCCTGAGGGGATATCTATACCGTGGCTGCGATTTCAAATTTAAGATACCTTCAACATTTAGAATAGGCAGCTATGAAATTAAAATTTTTGTAACCACAATACTTATATAAATGTAATAAAAAAAACTTCAATTTCTACTACAAGCTACGAAAGCTTTTCCGTAGCAAGTGCTACGCGCGTAGCACCGTAGCCTTAGCACTTTCTGCGCATGCTGTTGAATCTTTCAATAAACATTTTATTATTACTTTAATACCTAGTACTTTAGAATTATTTTATGAATTTTTAATATACGTTAAAAGGTAGTCAGTGGCACATAATGCTATGTACATAGCGTCGTGTTGGCAATGTCGCAAAATCAGAAATAATAAAATATTTGATTTATTATTTCAGTATATTATTTTTAAGATGACATCCCAATAATATTGATATTTGAGCTGGTTTTCAATATCATTATAGCTACATAAATACAACTGAGTTTATTTTGAAAAGTAGTCTGTGGTAGAACAAAACAGTTGAAATATGCTTAACAAACAATAGAAGTAACATTCATTCAGCTAAACAATAGCTTAAGTTGAGTCGAGGAACACAACTTTCTAAGAAATTGAAGCCTGTTATTTAATTATGAAAAGAAAAGAGATGAATTGGAAATTCGCTTCAGGAAAATGAACTGGCTGATTGGAAGGCATTCCACGTTATGAGTTCAAAATAAAATTGTTTTGTACAAGCAGGTCCTAATGCCCGTATGGACATATGGTATACAGCTGTGGGGCTGTACCAAAAAGACTAACATCCTAACTATACAAGGGTTCCAGAATAAAGTACTTAGAGAAATCGTAAATGCGCCCTGGTACGTCAGAAATGACGACCTCCACCGGGATCTGAATATAGGGTTCGTTGAGAATGTTATAAAAAAATATGCAGAAGCTCACGAACATAGACTTCATCATCATGTGAACGTCGAGGCCATCCAGCTCCTCGACAACACGGACATAGTGAGAAGACTTAAAAGAACAAAACCATTTGAACAGTGTAGTGTAAAATTATAATTCGTACAGTGAATGTGAGAAACTCTAATAAAGCACACAAGAGCAAATTGTCTTCACCTTAAATAGAGACATTAAGAAAAGTGCCAGTGGACACATTCTTAGTTGTAGCTTACTTTATTACTTACTTTATTACTTATATTTATGGCTAGATTGTTATATTATTAAGTATGTTAAAAAATAATAACATACAAATTAAAAAAAAAATATTTTGATCTCCAAAGAAACAGCCAGTGGCTAAATATTCCCTCCATAATTCGTTTTATATTACCTACCTATCCTATATATCATATTATATACCTATCGAATAAGATAATATATACATTCTTTTTAACTCATAGATTATGGCGATTAAGGTTCATTTTGCATAATGCAAATAAAAAAAGATTGGCTTGATGGATTCTTAAACATGTATCGTTGGATTTGTTGTGATCGTTCCAATCAGTCGTGTACCTAACAGTGTCATAGGGAATAATATGTCTACCTAACAGGGTACTAACGTGTACCTAATAGTGTCATAGGGAATAATATGTCTACCTAACAGGGTACTAACGTGTACCTAATAGTGTCATATGGGATAATGTTCACACATTTATAGTCCTTCAAAAAACAGTACAAGATGTCATCACAAGCCAAATTAGATAATTATTTACTACCACTACGCTTTTTTATGCCGCCAAACAACGGTGCTGTGTTTCGGTTTGAATAGTGTGGTCGCCGGTTTAATTACAGGTACATATGAGGTTTATCATCTGTATGCTTCAAGTTGATGGACGTAGGGCACAGTGCATCGTAGGGCACATCTGTATCGTACGTGACATACGAGGCAATGCTTTGCTAAAGGTGATGGTTACCACTACGTCAAGTGGGCGATCTGCTTGTTCCATCAGCTCATCAGTTTTATAAAAAAAATACTTATATTCGACTATGAAACAAATATTTTTTTACTAGTAGCGCCCCGCGGTTTCACCCACGTGGTTTTAAATTCCGGTATTCCCCCGGGGTAAAAAGTAGCCTATGTGTCATTCCAGACTATAATATATCTCTTTGCCAATTTTCACCAAGATCCGTTCAGCCGTTCTGGAGTTATAGAGTAACAAACATCCATCCATCCATCCATACTTACAAACTGTCCCATTTATAATATTAGTAGGATGTCCTCAATCTAAAATGTTATTTTATTATTGATTTTGTTTAGGTAGCTCAGCATATAACACAACTCTACCGACATTGAATGTGGAAACGATAATACCTCCGTCAGTGATTATTCACACACAATTCATGTTTGTTTTACATTCCCCGACGTTCTTGTTTGACGTTTTCATTATTGCTCGGCCCCGAGCTTTTAGGAAATACCACAAAACCTTTTGTACAAGCAATTTTAGTTGTTTTTGCTTTGTGTTTGATATAGAATTGTAGACCTCGCTTGTAGGGCTCTCACTGGGTTTTTTATTTACCATAACGAGTAATTACCTAATTTCGATTCTCTTCTATTTTATTGTGTATGTTGTGTATTATTTAAATTATTAGATGTTAATGACAAATTTACAATTATTTAATTATTTCAATTTTACAATTATTTTATCATTTTAACTTTAATCTGGACTTTACTTACTTTTTGATTTATATTATTTTAATGATGTTCATATTACCTACTTATATACTTACGATGCCTGTGCTAGCTGTGGTTGCCTTTGGTGGATAAGCACGGGTCAGGATGTTTATTTTGTTTGTATCTAGTATTAAGTTTTGTGTATTATCTCTTGGCGATCCTAAGTTAAGTCACCGTAACCGCGATATTATTGTTTAATGGAGAGCCTACCTAAAACTTAACTAACTCACATTTCATCGCGAAAATATATGACGCAATACAACTATATAGGTAGAAATGGTCTCCAAGACAGCCCGTGGCGGCTGTCGCGGCCGGCAGTTGACTCGTTTCCGACGACTGCTGACTACAAACAACAAATTGCGGTCTATTCATATCCAGCAGACCGACCGAACCGTAGGCACCTACATTTATCTACAAGCCCCTTCAACTTACAGTTGGCACGTTTCTATCGTGCGTGACTTACGAGCCAATGCTTTGTTCACCACTTCACATCAAGTGGAATATCTGCTTGTTCCGTCATCTGCCGGAATTGTCCTATATAAACTGCTTTTCAATATATAAGGTCATACCACATAGTCAGTGCTATTACTTATAAGTTACATATTCCTTATATCAAAACAGTATCTAGTGGGTAGCTGGGTAGGTACCTACATAGCAACGGCGCCTACTAATGTGCGTACTAATCATCCGCTCTAGGCTACAAGAAGGTCTATTCGTTGTCGAATATCCAAGAATTCTAACACGCATTTACAGACATGAAATATATAAAAGCCTACAATAATAATGCTTCACGCCTTGTATTACGCTAACTGATCGTCAAAAATTCAGTAAATAAACAAAGAAAATGACCTACTTTCAAATAATAATAACAATATCGGGCAATTTATGAAAATTTCAATTTACCAAACAATAGCAAGCATATCAACAAAACTAATCAATAAATCGACTGTAAACATTTTGTACGAATACACTTAAAGCTACATCAAAAACTTACCTTGCCTCAGGCGAAAGGCAAAGGGCTTCAAGAATCCTTTTATCGGTTTGCACTTCAGTAAATACGGAAAACGTTTCAGTTCTAACACGTTAATTGAGTGAAGCCTCGAGGAATGCGAGGCGTCAATGTTTCGAGGTGTTGAGAACGTTAAAATATGCTGGGGATTGAAATCGGAGCGGTAGGACCGTTATCGATGAAGGGCGGAGGCGCGCGCCGGCGGGCGGGTGTCGCGCAGGGCGGCTGGGCGGCGACTAGCTCCTCGCTCCCAGCCTGCTCCCTGCTCCTCGAGCCTCGCCCGGGTGCCTTCCTGTTGATCGTGTGTACGCGACAGGTGATGCAAAGCTTTTTCATCACAATCTTGCGCTTCCAAATCGTTATTTGAGAGTTGCATCCTACACGCAAGTATATTTTTTGTATTTGGCGCCCTATATTCATTAAAGCTGATAAGAGTTTATCGATTAATAATAATAATAAAATCAGCTTGCATTGAGTCTATAAAGCTCCCACACGTCTGTCTGTACTGTGATATTTAAAAAAAATAAACAAAAATAATGCTGGACAATCAAAGCTTGTGTTATGGGTACTATATAGCTGCTATATTTATACATTATATACTTACATAGATAGATATTTTTTATTATACATAGAAAACACCCAGACCAACGGAATACATTTCTGCAGTTCGTACACATTTTTTTCCGAGGCCGGAATCGAGCCCGCAACATCTGCGTCGCAGGCCTCTCGCTCGCTGCGCCACTGAGGTCGTCATCAATCAATCATTATTGTCTTTCTGTCTTCCACGCTACTTTTAAACATCTCAAACCCTACCGGCACCTGCTATGCTAGTAACGCTACATATTGGACATGATCGATTAGCAGTGTATGTACAATGTAATTGCATACTTCACTCATTACTTACTTTGAGGAGTGAAGTAATATAATTACTTACCCTCAACGCTCATGTCGTAAAGAGTGGCTGTTCGAATGCCAGACGGTGATTAGCCCATGTTCGGCCTCGCTGCGTTAGCAATAAAACAAAAGAAAACGAATGAAATAGAATTTAATAATAAAAGCTCATTACCTACTCATAAGCGTGTGTTCTATTCACACTCATATTTTATTAGATTTTTTAGAATATTTAGCTAGTGAAGAAATGTGAGTAACAATATTTAATATGATATTTAGATTCTTGGTCTAGGAAATAATAAGAAATAATATACCCACATACAAAAATATACCTAGCCTGATAAATTTATACTAGACAACTACAACATTTTATGAGGAGCATAATGTCAAAAAGTTTTTGTGTCATTCGTTAAGATTCCCCAACCAAGGAATTTGAAATTCCTTGGTCCCAGCAGACACCCAGCGAATCCCTTCTGCTGACCTTATTTAATAAAATGTCAGTCGAAGTAGCACCCTACAAACTGTCGATCATTTGTCATACTTGCTCAAATGTTTAGCTAAAGGGTGCACGGCGCCTTTCACGCTGTCTTATTCGATAGAAGCCAGTCATTTACGTTACAAATGGCACTTCTAACCTTATTTATTACGTACAGTACTCGGCAGGGCGTTGCCAACAGAAAATATCGTGGATAAATTATCTGAAGCCCGATGTTAATTACAACTATTTATCCTTTACAATAACAACATTACTCTCTGAAATACAATAGCTATCGAATCGCAGGCTCAATTAACAGACTAATCGTCCATGAAGCTTAGCACACTATCCTTTCGAATCGATTTCAAAACGCCGTGGGCTCTACCTTACTCGTAAGCAACGTTTGAGTTCTCCCAAGTTGGGATTTTCTTGTTTAAAATATGTTTTGATGACGGGAAGCGTTTAAATGTGAACCATAAAAGTGGAATCACTATCGCTAGACGACTTACTAATAATTGAGAGTTGGTAGGTAATCGTAGGTATTTATTGGACATCATCTGTAATATAAGGTCGTACCTATCAGCTTGACAAAAAGCTTGTTTCCAGTTTAATTTTTTTTTATTGGACATAATTATCTAGACTAATATTACTAAGAGCACCGGTGGTCTAGTGGGAGTGACCCCGCCTTCCGATCGTAAGGTCGCAGGCTCGAATCCGGTCGTGCACCAATGGATTTTTCTATCGAAAAATTTATGTGCGCAATGCCAGTGCTCTTAAACGGTGAAGGAAAACATCGTGAGGAAACCAGTTAGTATTCTAACAGCGGCGATGGGCTTGCAACCTGTTACGTATGGAATACTAACTACTGCAAAATGTGGGTATGTGCCAAATGTAATGTTTGGACGTACCTCTGACTACCCCCCTTAGCCATCCTCAAAGAATCTTGAATTAGTACCTACTTGGTACTGGGAGATCTGAAGGAATATCTACCGTACCTGGGGATCAAAGTCGTGAAGCTGTTTCAGTTTTTCAGTTTAATTATTTAGACTAGATATAATTATAACTGCAACTTTAAACCTGACGAAGTCTGTAAAAATATAAATTAAAAATAATGTCTCTGTGTGTTACATAGTATGTATAGGTAAGTATGTAATAATGAAATATAAAAAAAATGTGTTTATTTGTTAATTTTCTGTGTCCAATAAATATTTTTTTGTTGTTACAAATTGAATGCAAATCAGACCAAAAATTCGAACGTTATTATAATATACCTACAATGCCAAATCACTCAAGTTTTAATTCAATCTTTGTTCGCTTCGCTTACTCGGTTATTAATTCAGACAGAATATATTCAGATGTCCGTGAAGATTGGGTACAACAGTAGCAAGCCGTTTTAATTGTATTTTACTTTTACTGGGTGTGCCTAGGTAGGTAGGTATGTACCTAATATACTTTACTTCAGTAGTATCAAGAACAAATTAACAGCGATCAGCCCCCTATAACATCAACACTTTTAATGTTCTCCGACGTCGAACTTAACGAGAGAAACGACTATTCTATGCAATAAATGTTAATAGAGAAAGCACATAAATAATACTGTTAGTAGCTGAGGTATATTCCACATACGTTGCATGAAACAATTAAAAATATTAGCGTTAGAGAAATGCAACTGCTGAATTATCAACACAAGCCAATTCGAGAAACACATTACCGAAATAAAACAAACGAAATATTAAAAGGATTCGAGTTTTCCTGTTGAGAACTTAAAATACCAGAATTCGAGTAACATATGTAATCTATCCAAGGCATCATAATTATTGAGTTATGATTCTATGAAATTATATTCCTGGTATCTATGACAAGCTATATTATCTTTGCTTCATAACATTCGGCGATAAACGCACTTAGCTATTGAATTTTATCAGGCACTTATCGTATGATAGGTACGTTGTGATATGCATAGATAAAAGATGTTGACATGAACAAAACAACGTCGAGCTAGAATAATTATGTATACTACCTACCTATAATAGAATGTCAGGAAACCTGGATATGGATATTGAGGCTCTACGACTCTGGTCTGCGTAAGTTAAACCCGTAACGTGGCAGGCGGTCGTGGTGGCGGTCGGTCTGGTTCATCAAAGGGCCCAACTTCATTGACGCATCCTGGTATTCCCACGGGATAAAATGTAGCCTATGTGCTATTCGAGCCTATAATTTATCTCTATGCCAAATTTCATCAAGATCCGTTCAGCCGGTCTGGCCTTATTGAGTAAGAAACATCCATACATTCATACATAGGTATATACATCCAAACATTCAAATTTATAATATTGCATTTAATGTAATTCATTCTTACTCATATGATCATTCATGATTAACATGTAAATAATACCTGGTAAAAAGTGACAAATATCAATATTTGGAGTGTTTTTCCTCAACACAAAGCGTCACATTTTCTCAAGGAGCACATATACTTGCAGTAAACTTTTCTTTACCGATCCGGACCACTTATCCTCAAGTCGTGCTTGTCAGGCAGGTAACGAAGGCGAAGCCTGACCTATATTATAAACCTATTGATCGCAGAGTTTTTAAAGGTCTTAGGTAAGTAAGTTCGTATGACCTAGTGTGTACTTCGCACGAATAGTCATCAAATGATAATGTGGAAATTCATTTTGCAGTAAATAGGTATGGTCTTAGGTAAGTAAGTTCGTATGACCTAGTGTACTTCGCACGAATAGCCATCAAATGATAATGTGGAAATTCATTTTGCAGTAAATAGGTATAAAGTTGAAACTTATGAAACACAGAACTGACGAAGGGGAATAAAGAGATAAGTTTTTGATAATCCTACATACTTTTACTAATCCTATACTAATATTATAAACGCGAAAGTTTGTGAGTATGGATGGATGTTTGTTACTCTTTTACGCCGGAACGGCTGAACGAATCTGGATGAAACTTGGACACAGATATATTATAGTCTGGAATAGCACAATAGGTTACATCTTTTTGATTTTTTTTGCAACATCTTGTGTAGAATGAGGTCCTTTGTGTTTCTCTCAAATTTGATTGAAAACCATCGATTGTTTGATGAGCTATCCTGTTCATCATGCTGAAGATCCTTATCAGATCTTCGCCAAACTTTTATGAGACCAACTTATAGTTACTACCTTTCAAATAAAAAAAGAATAATCGAAATCGGATCTCATTTGGTGGAGATATCCAGTATATCAAATAGCCCCCTTTTTGCCCTTTTTTTGGGGGACGTACCCCTCTAATCAAAAATCCCCGACGACAAAAAATTCTAATAAGTCATATAACCTGTGTACCAAGTTTTGTCCAGATCGGTTGAAAAATGCGACCTGTAGAGGAGAACAGACAGACAGACAGACATCCGGACAAACGCATTTTTGGCCAATGTGGAAACTGAGACGCTTCGCTCGCTTCGCTCGCTCGGTCAATGAACTAAAAGGTATACAATTAGGTAAGTTTAAAATCAAAGTTACAAAAACTATTGACTTTAAAAGGAAAGGGCTCTTTCTCCATACAAACGTAGTCGCCTGTTTCGTCCCTGGATAATGTCACTAGAGCAAATATTTTTATACCATAGGTATTACTTATAACTATCACGACCATGCCCCTACATTTTGTTTTTTAAATTTATTTTTTTATTCGGCAACCATGTAAACTTAAGCCGCATCATCCTTATAATTCCTACAAATGGGAGCTCTTAAAACATTGTATTTGATCATAAATGTGAGTAGGTACCTACGAGTATGTTATAAACTCAACAGACTGTCGCGTCACGTTCGCTGGATTAATGCACACCCTTGGGTATTTTGTGTCTTGGTCGATGACGTTACAACCGCAAATACCTAGCAGTGATCAAAGAGTGAATTGTTGTTTCCCGTTTGTCATTTGTGCGTTTTAATTATTCCAACGCCAGTCTGTCTACTAGTTCGAAACAAGGCACCTGTGTATTGTGACTTTTAATTTATTGTAAGGGTAGATACACATACAAATGTTTTCAAGATGACTACGGAAATGACAGAAATAAGTGAAACCACAAGATTTGCATTTGGTGAAGATACGACGCCAACAGATTGGGAACAATCGACAGTGCAAGATATAGATTTCACTACAGAGAGTTTCATACATTATGCAAGAGAACAAGTGCCTAAACTTGATGATGAGTTACTAGTCGCCTTTAATATTTTGGAAATCGTTATGACCTCTATGGAACTAATGTTATGGATCGGAGCAGCTATCAAAATGCCTCGTTGGAGAAACAATTACAGAAATCAGATGCTGGTGCAGTTAAGTGTCGCGCGTTTCATCAAAAGACTGATATTCACTTTAAATTCGGAGCACGAAGGGATTATAAATTGGGATTATTTCCCAACATTTTTAAATAGTTCTTTAATTTATATAGATTTTGTAATTGTGATATTAGTGTTTTTCTTCATCAAGCACATGTACGACAGCTTAATTATAGTGTTAGTGAAATGCAGGCAAAATAGTTTGTACAAGATATCGATATGTGCGTGGTTACTGCCAGCACCCATCAGCGCTGTATGGACGGCGATAATAGTCTACAAAGCTCTCGATGAAAAACTCGTCTACCTATTAATCTGTTGTATATTCAGGTGGCCATTAATTTTATTGGGAACAGTGTTGTACATAACCATATTGGTTAGAGTGCTGTCTGATAAAATAAGAAAGTTTGCGAGGAGCCTTACTATAGTGACATTTTTAATGTGCTTGGTCATTAACTTCTACTTGGTTACAAAGGATATTATAAAACTATGGTGTGTTGAATCACCAAACACGACATTAATAAGCAACGTGGCCGGTATTGTAATGAATTTCCTTATTCTAACTTTTTACGTTATTCTAATAACATTGGATTGGCAACATTGCAATCATTCAACTCCGAGAAATATTCGGAGTTTACATTCTGCACTGGATAACAGTTTAACTGAAATACACAATTATAAAATACGTAATCCGTAAAGTTTGTATGTGGATGTTGTTTCGTTTTTAGGATAAAATTATTATAAATAATAACTTATTAACATTCTGCTAATCCATTTACAATCTTATAGACTTCTTTCGTAATGTTCTAAAAACTATTTGGTTTCAGAAGTTACTTTATTTATTTCCCATCATTATGTACGTAAGTAAAAAATATTTACAGCTAAAAGAGAACAGTTTAAACACATTGTCAGGCTATGATACGAAAGATTTTTTTTCAAAGTTGAACCAGAAAATAACCTACGACATAGAAATAACGAGTGTGTGTATTTTCTTGAACAAAATACACAAGTAGGTCCAACTAATCTCGAAAGTGTTACGTTCCCTAAGAATTAAAGAACAATCCTTGCATAAAATATTTTGTATAAGTTTTTGTTTTATTTATTTATACCCAGTGGGCTTTACCTAAATTAAACTGTCTGCTTATGCTACCAACTCGATTCTTCTGAGACGCTGGAACTGAGAGCTCTTTCTTTAAAATAGATAGGTCTAAGTAGGTTAAGCTTCATGTACCTGAATTATAAAGATTTTATAATGTCCCAAAAGTTATTCTCCGAGCGGGATTTGAACCCGCGACCTTCCCCTTCCCCGCGGGTTCAAATCCCGCTCGAAGAATAACTTTTGGGACATTATAAAATCTTTGTGAGTACCGTAGTAACATGTCCAAGAGTTATTCGTCGAGTGTGATTAGTACTCCGGTGGCGCCGTTGGTAGCGCAGCCCCGTATCAAGGGGAAGGTCGCGGGTTCAAATCCCGCTCGGAGAATAACTTTTGGGACATTATAAAATCTTTGTGATTTCCTTAAGTATAGTTAAACACTATAAATCTAATAAAAAAAACCTGAATTATGTACCTGTAAGAGCTGATTTCGGAGAATTAATAAATTAATAATTCCTACATAGGTATACCTCCTATACCTACCTTCGCCTATAACGCATTTAGTTCTCGCCAGATATTGATAAAACTTACAAAAAAATAAGAAAGTGTTGTATTTTTACAAAACCGACTAAAACAATAAGCATCGAACTGGTCGATTAATTTTAGAATAGCTTCAAACCTACATTCGATACATCGTATTAAACCTTAGCTAAACTTAAGTTAATTGCATGTAGAACATGCACCTATTTTCCTACATCATTGTATTTGCCGCAGAAACCTATTGGAATTCCCATTGACGCTACTTACCTACTTATGCAAACCTTTATCATTTCAATTGAAAAGGAAACATGATGCGCCTATCACAGATATTATTTATTTAACCCAAAGTTACGAAATTGTTGTCGCTCCCGCGGAAGCATTGATTTCCCAAACAATTTCGAAACATTGGCGTTGTTTTCTTTTTTTCATGGTAGATTATGCCTATTTGGATTTCAAAACATAAAATCGACATTTGATCAACCCTAACCATCTCAGCGACTGTGTAATAAGCGCTAAGGCGGTACTTCATTATTGCGTTGTAGCGTGAGCGAAACCGAGAGCCTATGCTTTTGGAATAAAAATAAAACTAATAGGTAAATAAAACTAGTATTTAATTAGGATCACAATGGAATGTATGTTTTTTTTTACCTTTACAATATATTTTAGTAACAGTTCTCTGTCAAACGCAATTTACTGAAGGAAATAAAAGCAGATTACACTAAAACCCAATGGCGTGAACATAACCGGAACCAATTATGTCCGCATGTGAATTTAAGGCGTTGACAACACCTAAATTTCCTCTCGCTCGCACGATTCGTCTTTTTGAAAGATATAAATTCACAAATCCCAATTTTGAAATATCGCAAACAACCATTTTGTGTGCAATCACATTAAACACAGTTTGGTAAAAAAATCATTTTGATCGATGCAAGTTTTCCTACTCAAAAGTTTGCTTATGTACGAAAACTAGAAAAGTAAACTTTTAAGTAGGAAAACTTGCATCGATGAAAATGAAATTTTTACTAAACTGTGCGCAATGTGATTGCACACAAAATAGTTGTTTGCGATTTTTCGAAAATGGCTTCAGTTATTTTATATTCTTCAATAAATCAAAACGTGCGAGCGAGAGTCACATTGGCTCTTGTTCACCTTAACTTTGGAGATAGATATCGCATGGTCGGCTCCTCTCTTCCGTTCAAACATCACACCTGTGCCCCAAACAACAGCTAACAGCCTACCGCTAACTAT
This sequence comes from Plemyria rubiginata, assembly GCA_963576535.1. Taxonomy (NCBI): domain Eukaryota; kingdom Metazoa; phylum Arthropoda; class Insecta; order Lepidoptera; family Geometridae; genus Plemyria; species Plemyria rubiginata. The sequence continues at coordinate 5,915,389 of OY754917.1, read as the reverse complement.
TACAATACTCTACATTATAAAATTGCATTCTGGGGAATACTAATAAAATACCCAGTGTTAACAACATGGAAACTATATATAAAACGATTTATTTATGTATTAACAAACAATATTTTCCCATAAATACAACCAATAATAATTACGTACCAATGTAAGTACCTAATTAGGTAGGTACATGTTATGATTTTCTTTCAAGGTTCAACAACTTTATTTACACAAGTATTGGAAAGTTACTGGAAGTATATTTGTTGAAGGTTAATATTGGTATATGGACGGAGGACAGCCGCTTTAGAACGGCTGGGACACTACAAGGCCGTTCAGCCCAGAGTGTCATCTACTTGCAGTTGCAAGCGCAGCGTTTGATTCTCTTTTCGCCGCTGCTCGGGAACTCTACGCTGCGCACGGAGCGTGGCTGCATGTCTGCAAAAGAAAAACCAAATGTCAATTTGTAAGGCGTTTAAGTTTAGCACGGAACTTCCTTAATGTCTGTTTGTTTATAGCTAGAGTCTTTTACTAAAGGGACAGCATACGGCGCGACGCTATCACGCTCGCAGAATTGAACATTTTTGAAGAGTTGATCCAAGCAAGTACATGAAAATTTGAAAAATATATAGTCCCATATTTAAGTGTCAAAATTTGCCATTTCTAGAGGGCAAGTAGGAAAAAAACCTAACAACCTACCTAACCTAGTTTAGCCTAGGCCAAAAGTTGCGTTCGCGTCAACACTGAGAACGAGTGGAACTTTTTATTCAACAGTGTTGTCGACGACGCGACACGGTGTGTTACCGAGCGTGAATGACGCGAACTGAGCTACGAAGATTGTCAAACGAATGCTACATTTGTTTATGAACATTATTTTTGTTTGTATTCTGAACGCCAGATAGTGGTGCAATTAGTTAACTAAAAATATTGCCATCCCTTTCTAAAAGACCGAAACAACAAGAACGGCTATAATTTAGGAGCTGTCAGATTAGGTTAGTTTAGGATAGGTAATGCAACAACAGGAGCCGTATGCACTATGACCATTTGCAGCGCAAGCTCGGCTAAGACAAGGCAGGCGGTGTGATACGGTCAGGGCAAAGTATCTCCTATGTCATAAAGAATAAAGCCCAATATCAAGTTTTGATGTTTCACGGTTTGGGGCAAGGAATCTCCTTGGAATCTCCTATTGCCATAGTGAATAAGGCTCCAGAGACGACACCAGTGTCGTAATAAGCGCGTAAAGCGCGTATGCTGCAGTGTCACAGAAAGAAACTAAGACCCCGACAAATGAATTTGACAATGCTCACTAACGAAGTTGCCGGATTGAGGATTGCGACCACAATCTCAGCTGCGAAGCGATCATACTAATTAGCTGCGGCAACGCTACTTATGTTTCACTTACTCGTAGCTTTCGCTTCACTTGGTTTAATAAGTAGCGGAGACCGTTATTATCATGGCTATAACATAGCAGCATAACCGTAATTTCATCCAATCCTGCTTACTAATATTATAAACGCGAAAGCTTGTAACTATGGATGGATGTTTGGATGTTTGTTACTCTTTCACGCAGGAACGGCTGAACGGATCTGGGTGAAACTTGGCTGAGAGATAGATTATAGTCTGGAATAGCACAGGCTACTTTTTATCCCCGTGGGAATACCGGGATTTAAATCTGCGCGGATGAAACTGCGGGACGCAACTAGTAATTAATAATGCGGTCATGATTTTACGGCTACAGTTTCCTAAGTGAGCAGGGTTTCAGCGGCGGCAACGAAGTGCAAAACTTTTAACTTGATGAGTATTGACAAAATTAATGAGAAAACACGACGAGGTACAACGACAAATCTTCTTCTCCTGATAGGGATTTTTGCAAGTTAAATACAGATGGAACAATATGATGAGTGGAGGACGAACCTTTCACATGATAACTGAAGATGACGAAATCATTGAAGTAACGTACTACGTGAAATGGTATTTAAATTAAGCATTATTTATTTATATTTAAATAATGCGACAATCTCACCACAAGTTTATTAAAAAACACTATCTAGCCCCAAACTAAGCCAAAGCTTGTCATATGGGAACCAGATAGCTTTATAATATAGATACTAGTGGCTCTGGGAGCTGTAGACCTCGCGAGCATACTAAAAGTGAGCTATTTGAGGAATGTAATGTGCAAGTGCATTTTCCGTTTTGTGATTTTTTTGATCTATTTGATTTTTTTTGCATCATCTTGTGTAGAATGAGGTCCTTTGTGTTTCTCTCAAATTTGATTGAAAACCATCGGTTGTTTGACGAGCTATCCTGTTCATCATGCTGAAGATCCTTATCAGATCTTCGCCAAACTTTTATGAGACCAACTTATAGTTACTACCTTTCAAATAAAAAAAGAATAATCGAAATCGGATCTCATTTGGTGGAGATATCCAGTATATCAAATAGCCCCCTTTTTGCCCTTTTTTTGGGGGAAGTACCCCTCCAATCAAAAATCCCCGACGACAAAAAAATTCTAATAAGTCATATAACCTGTGTACCAAGTTTCGTCCAGATCGGTTGAAAAATGCGACCTGTAGAGGAGAACAGACAGACAGACAGACATCCGGACAAACGCATTTTTGGCCAATGTGGAAACTAAGACGCTTCGCTCGCTTCGCTCGCCGGTCAACTAACACCCAGACAGAGATCATCAAAATCAAAACATCGCAAATTATTTAACAATTTTGGAATTGGTGGAAATCGAACACACGGCCTACGGCGCAGAAGGCAGAGTTACTACCAACTGAGCAGTGAAAGCTGTGATGGCTGTGCTTTAACTTTTTTTTATACAACCAATGGTGGAACAAGTAAATAGCCCACCTGATGTTAAGTGGTAACCATCACCGAAAACATAGAATTGCCTCGTAAGTCATCACGATCAGAACGTGCCCTATGATGTACTGCCCATCAATTAGGGCATACAGATGTTAAGCCTCATGTGCCTGTAATTACACCGGCGACCACACTCTTCAAACCGAAACCCAGCGTTGCTGCTTGGCGGCAGAAAAAGGCGTGGTGGTAGTACTTCCCTGGACGAGCCCTTCACAAAGAGCTCTACTACTCTTAAAAAAAATCTTACAATGCGGCCTCTCCTCCATGGGCATATCCTGCGGCAGCAGCAGGGTGCGCGGCGCGCGCGGCGGCTGCGGCGCGTCCATCGCGGGCAGCTCCTCCTGTCCGTCCTGCGCCTGCGCCTGCGCCTCGGCCTCCGCCGCCGCCGCTAGCGAGTTCACTATTGTCTTCATCTGAAAACAAATTGAGAATCCTGTAGTTCCGAAACAAAACTCATGCTATTGCTCCTCTTCTTGTCGTGTCACTAAGTAGTGGTAAGTTTCTTTCGAAACAGTAAACAACAAAGTAACAGAAAAGGCCGGCAGCGCATCAGCAACGCCTCTGGTGTTGCAGGTGTCCATGGGCGACGGTGACCACTTCCCATCAGGTGGCCCGTATGCTCGTCTGCCTGCTTTGGCATTAAAAAAACTGGTTAAAGGATTTTAGGTGCGCCTCAAGAAACTCCTTTCGAACATTTGACGCAGTGATAAAACTCACTTCGGGTACTGTCATTACACGACATTAGTATCATCTGCTCGTACTTATAGCAGACGTGGATGCAAAAACAATGACGTAATTTAATAACCGTCTTAGTGCTGACGACTGTACTATTCGACCTCCAAATTGATATAAACCCGTTGCACGATGACTCAAAATATTGTTATTTATAATCGTATTTAATTGTTCCGTCATATTTTAAAAATAACAACTATAATCTTCTTGTGTTTAATAAAAAAATACTTAGCTTTAAGTAAGTAGTAAGTAGGATTCAAAGGAAACAGAAACATAATTGGTTCACGACTTTGATCCCGAGGTCCATCACGGATTGAGAGCACTGGCATTGCGCACATACATTTTTCGATCTATTCAACCTGTATGCACCCACTGCTGGGTATAATCCTCTTTAAAACGCCACTCTCTCCGCTCCTGTGCCAGTCTTTGCCATTGCCGCCCATGCAACTACTTCAACTATATCATCCGACCATCGGGCGGGTGGTCTGCCTCGTGGTCGCTGAGCGGCTCTCATTTTTCGATGAGACCGAAAAATATTCCATCGGTGCATGACCGAATCCGAACCAACGACCTTACGATTAGCGGGGTCACTCTACTAGACTACCACCAGTGCTGTCCGATACACCGGAATTAGTTAATATTATGTTACTAGCTGCGCGTTTTAAATCCCGGTATTCCCACGGGATAAAAAGTAGCCTATGTGCTATTCCAGACTACAATATATCTCTTTGTCAAGTTTCAGCCAGATCCGTTCAGCCGTTCCGGCGTGAAAGAGTAACAAACATCCATCCATCCATACTTACAAACTAGTATTAGTAGGATTAAGTAGGAAGTAGCATAAAACAGAAGATGAAGGAAGATACTAACAACTACCTCTTGCATGTCGTTGTCTATCTGCTGCTGGTTGCGGCGCTGCTGGCTGGCCTGGTCGGCGGTGCGGTGGATGGCTTGCAGGTCTTCGGGCGTCAAGCCCCATGGCAGATTCATTTGCACTGGGGTGCCGTCCATCTGCATCTTTTGTACCTGCAGGTGCGGAACCCACGGTCAGTTGGTTTTCGATATCACCGTCGATTATATTTAAAAAAGTTAAGGACCTTAGTCCACAAGGCCTCGAGAAAGTATAACTTTTTTATATATAGTTTTTATATGTATAACAAGATATATTTATCAAGATACCAAATCCATTTTTGAAATTTTATAGTTCTAATTCATATTGTTAGCTTAACAGAATCTCATATTTATTGGTATACCACCTCGTTTTGTAGATCTCCCACGATGCAGGTGATTTTTTGTTGAATTTTAGTAATGTCATAAAAATATTAACTGGGTTAAATTACGCATGTGCTACTTCAGCATAAAACCTCAAAACAGGGCTCCATTTTAAGGTGAAGACAAGAGCTAATGTGACTCTCGCACGCACGTTTTGACTTGTTGAAGGATATAAAATAACTGAACCCATTTTCGAAAAATCGCAAACAACCATTTTGTGCGCAATCACATTGCGCACAGTTTAATAAAAAAATAATTTTGATCAGTACAAGTTTTCCTACTTAAAAGTTTGCTTTTCTAGTTTTCGTACTGAAGCAAACTTTTGAGTAGGAAAACGTGCATCGATCAAAATGAAATTTTTACCAAACTGTGTGCAATGTGATTGAACACAAAATGGTTGTTTGCGATTTTTCAAATTTGGGCTTAGTGATTTTATATCTTTTTAAATGTCGAATTGTGCGAGCGAGAGGTATTTTAGGTTTTGTCAACGCCTTAATGCTTGCTGTTATTTTTTTAAAAGGCTTTCTAAATGGTAGGTAAGGTACGCTTCGGAGAAAGTTTCAAAAGATAAACACATTACTACGCAGCAGTGAAATCGAATGCAAATATTTATTTTCTCTATTTTTGGAGAAAGCGTTATTCAAATAAATCTTACTTCGGGTTGCTCTAATTCCTGGGTGGGTGCGGACTGAGGGACGAACTGATGGAGAATAGTAGATTGCTGGAAATAAAAAACGACAGTTAGAATTTGAATTATAATACGAACTTGCGCGAACAATGAACCTCAGAACATGGTTGTTCGTAGCAACTGCTAGACCATATTGCGTAAAAACCTGATGGGAATCTTTAAATTTTAACACTCGGTCTAATGCTGAAACCCCCGGTTTCTCTAAGCATGATCAACACTAATGAGCTGTCAAGTCACTTGCTATTTCAGGTTTTACTTCAAATCGGATAGATATAGCAAGTGACTTGACAGCCGATTAGTGTTGATCGGCCTTTCAGAAACCGGGGGTTAGACTAGACTTTTATTATTTACCACGGACAGTAATGAGTTCTTCAACCTCATGTTAAAGATGCTTTGATAAACATGCATCTTTTTTACCTTCAATGTTTCCTTATTGACGTTGTATTGCAAAGTTGTTATTAAATCATGGTGGTGGGTGATACAAGGCAAAGCCCTCAAATTAGCTTATTTCTCTGTCTGTGTGAACGGGGTTATCACGTGTTACTAAAGTATTCGTATTATTATTAAGTATAAACAAAAGAGGATGACATGACCGACATGACAAAAAAAATTGTCTGTTATGTAAAATGCGTGTGATGTGTGTGTCTGATCTGTAATAAACATAATTGAGATCAGTGGTGTGTGTAAGTAAGTCAGCTGTTTCAAATGCAACGTACCTAGAAGGTACTATTACCATTACAGTATTCGGTGGTATTGATAACGCAATAACACAGTAGGTAGGTAGGTACATTATTATCTGTCTTTTGTTCCAATAACGACGTATTGGCTGATCTGTGTTGGTGGACCCTACAGCCAAACACAGCCCGAAACAAGTGCAAAAATCATAAGTTCAAATAGTTATATTTATATTCAGTTTTTTTTTTGGAGTTTTGGTGGTCTAGTGGCAGCAGCCCCGCCCACCGATCCTAAGGTCGTGGGTTCGAAACCGGTCGTGCACCAATGAGTTTTTCTTTTCAAAAATTTATGTGCACAATGCCAGTAGGTACTAGGTACCCTCAAACGGTGAAGGAAAACATCGTGAGGAAACCGGCATGTCGTATAGAACCTAATAAGTTCTATAACATGTGTTCAGTGCTCAAAAGGAGTTTCTTTGAGGCGCACTCTTTTCACCACACTCTGTTTCGAAAGAAACTAGTGACACCACAAGAAGATATAAGTTTTATTGAATTTCCACCACAATTTAGATTAGCAAAAACCAATCTGGCTAACCCTGAGAAGATTTGTAATGGTCAGTATTATAATAGTTGCACATAATATTTCAATGGTTGTTTCAATATTAGCGATGCCATTATGTACGGACCAAGATTCAGCACTTCCGTATTATGTATTTGCTTTTTACTGAACTAGTCAATTTGGTAGGAGGTAGGTGTAAATTCGGCTAATCAAATAGTTATTTTAAAACTGATTTGACAGATGAATTTAATTACAACAAAACAATATACCAATGTGACAAGAGCTAATATATTGTTCACTTTAACTTGTGTTTTATTTTCACAAAATTGTTTAATGCCGATACGCACACAACAGTGCCAGCACAGTTACGTTCAGTAACGTATCCATCAGTGTCAGTGAAAATGTTAATTTAGCATACATTTTGTACCTACAACGCTATCCGTTCCGTAGTCGTTAGTGACAGTGGTGCCAATTCTGTTGTTAAGACGAAGACAAGAGCTAATGTTCACATTGCGCACAGTTTAGTAAAAAAATCATTTTGATCGGTACATGTTTTTCTACTTAGAAGTTTGCTTTTCTAGTTTTCGTACTCAAGCAAACTTTTGAGTAGGAAAACTTACATCAATCAAAATGAAATTTTTATAAAACTATGCGCAATGTGATTGCACACAAAATGGTTGTTTGCGATTTTTCAAAATTGGAATTTGTGATTTTATATCTTTCAAAATGTCGAATCGTGCGAGCGAGAGATATATTAGGTGTTGTCAACGCCTTAACTTAACCTAATTTGACAGCACTACAAATATTGCCGTCCCTTTCTAAAAGACCGAAACAACAAGAACTATATTTTAGAGCTGAGCTGTCAGATTAGGTTAGTTTAGGATACAACAACAGAATTGACAACAGTGACGTTCAGTGATGACTGAACGGAACTGCCGGTACGTACACAACAGTGTTATTCTAAATTTCATTGGTAATTATAAAAATTACTAAAAGTCTGGTTTAGTTGTAACCATTTAAATGTCTGTTATTGTAGTAGCTCTGAGTGAGTACGAAGATGTAAATAAGGCATCAAAGCAATCAAGTAATTAGCTCATTTGGCCTTCGATATCAGCTAAGTATCTTTTTTTTTTATACAACTAGCTGATGGAACAAGCAGATGGCCCACCTGATGTTAAGTGGTAACCATCACCTATAAACAAAACATTGCCCCGTAGGTCACGCACAATAGGAACGTGCCCTACGATGCACTGCCCTGCGTCCATCAACTTGAGGCATACAGATGTTAAGCCTCATGTACCTGTAATTACACCGGCGACCACACTCTTCAAACCGAAACACAGCGTTGCTGCTTGGCGGCAGAAAAAGGCGTGGTACTTCCCCGGACGAGCCCTTCACAAAGAGCTCTACTACTCTTAAAAGCACTCTAAAAAGTATCTCTAAAAGCTTACCTCATTCTGGTCATTCTGAGGTGGTGGTGGCGGAGGAGCGAACGGTCCCATGGTCTCCGGTGGTGGCGGCATGTTCTGAGAGGGAAAGTTCTGCGGGGGCATGTGGTGAGGGGCGGGGATGGCGATCACTCGCTGCACGTGGATCCGCATCTCGCGGGGCCCGCCCATCTGCTCCTCTGACGAATCCCAAGGCATCTGGATCAACAGACAATCTCTATCAGAAACAATAACGGTCCGCTGCCTCTTAATTAAGTTCTACCTTCTAATATAGTTTAAAAAAATACAGTTAACCGCTATGTTTATTTAAACATATAGCGGCATGTCAATTGCCCCTGTGTTTATTCGAAATAATACTAGAGTTGAATGTGCTATTCAAAAAGCCATTCCTCAAATCCTTTATTCCAGTTATTCAAGTCTATTTCCAGACCTTAAATGCCAATCATTCAGCCAAGACATTGGCGGATGTAATCTAAGCTATTGTATTTTTATAACTGCGCTACAATATTTTCTATCGACCAGTATCTAATAAATAACAACAAAGCAATTTACGATGGCAGAATTAGCATTGTAATAAAATGATGTAGGACTGTAGAACAAAGGATCATGAAGGCTCGATCATAGCGGTTATGAATAATGCAGGCGTGCGTGTTGCGCAAACGCAGCGGGATCGTCACTGAGACTGAGAGCCACCGACACCGGCCATCAGGAAGCAATGACCGCTGACACCCGAGGACGCGCACCCAACGCGTTTCTCGCAGTAGCCCTCCGACCGTACCCACGCAAAACAAAACAAGACAACTTAACATATTCATCGCAAAAAAAAAATCGGAAAGCGCAAAGAGTTTGTAAACTGGAATAATTCCAAGCATTTTCAACCATTCATACCTAAACTCTAGTTTATAATCTTCAACATCAACGAGACCTTGGTTTGGTCGATTTAAATACTTTGATCGTTTACAAGCATCTTGGACGAAACCGGTATCACACCGGCCTAATCGAACGAGTCTTCAAAATTTTTATTTACAAAAAATACAACAAAAACACTCATAAAAATAAACAAAGAAACCGATGGGTATTGGACTTCGGTTAACGAATATTAATGTTCTCTAACGATGATGCGGAACCAAACAAAAACACGGAAGAAGCGACGCGACGCGTCTCAGTCGCATTGTCAATCCGCCCTTGGACAAAATATCGTCCAACTATTTAAGTGCTCTTCATATTAAACAGAATATATACGGAGAAACTACATTATACTGTCATGTAAGGACCTGTAATGACGAGATAGAATTGCGAGTATTAGTCTCGCAGCCAGAACTACTCCGACTACTTTTTCATGAACAGTAGGAGGTACACTTACTTTACTTACTCGTAATTGGATTAATTACATCTTTATTAGATTTGCTCACGCCCGCTTGATATATTTTTGCTTCTAATTACAGTCGCCGTCAGGTTTAATTGGACCGAGTAGGTAATTGATGATTTATCACAGATATGTCTAATCTATTATTGATGAAGACTATCAAATAGGTTGATGGTAGGTACTACCTGTTTGTGTATAGAAACATGGAAGACATCGAAAGCAAACATCGAAACGAACGTTTGTAGGTATCTGCTTAAAAAAGAGCTTCTAATAGGGTTACCACATTTAACTGGTAGGAGGTATACTTAAACCTACATAAAATTAATAATAAATAAATAAATAATAATAATATGCTGGACAATCCACACAGCACCATCTAGCCCCAAAGTAAGATACTCAAAGCTTGTGTTATGGGTACTAGATGACTGATATATTTAATACATTATATACTTACATAGATAGATATTTTTTATTATACATAAACACCCAGATCAACGGAACAAATTTCTGCAGATCGTACACAAATTTGTTCCGAGGCGGGAATCGAACCCGCAACCTCTTGCGTCGCAGGCGGACTCTCGCCCGCTGCGCCACTGAGGTCGTTAAATGTGGCAATCTCTATTAGAAGCTCTTTTCTAAGCAGATACCAACAAACGTTCGTTAACTTATACCTCTAGAGGTATAAGTTCTTAGGATCTGAGTTCTTTGTCGAACATACCGGCAGAAACAGTGACATGAAACAACTCGAGCGAGGTCCAACGAAAACTTTGCCTTGATTTAATTTATTTTTAAATAATCTTTTCTCGAACTTACATTCAAACAGGAAGACAATTCACTCGACAAATTAATTCATTTCCGAAGTGGTTTAAATACGTACATCTGAAACTGTACTACAAAACCAGTATTCGTTACACCAGCGAGCGATATTTTTTTTATTAGGTAACGCTGACACCTATGGTATATATGTCAGCGTTACCTAATAAACGCAAATATAATTTATGTCAAATAAAATAAACGAACATAAATATCATAATGGTTGTTAAATATTCACCATATACAGGATATCCCAGAAAGTAGTGTTAAGAGAAATACCAGAGATAGAGCACCACATTTTGGGGTACCCGATTTTAGCCAAAGTTGCCAATTATGTACAACTTTTATTTAATGATTATGAAACCTAGGAGACTGCTGAATTTTTGAGACCTATACTTTGGGATCATGAAACCACCTGTTTAGATTTTTAATAAAAAGTTGAAAATGTAAGTCATAATTCATCGAACCAAGATTCTCACTAAACTCAATAAAAAAAATCGAAGCTGATTGTTTTATGCATGAAAGTACAACTTATGAAGATACGGTTGCAAAAAAAAAATTTAAGAGTTTTATACTTTTTTCTTCTTCCGCTTACCACTACTTTCTGGGATACCCTGTGTACCTCAGGTTGTGCTCTATTTCTGGTCTTCCGCTTACCACTACTTTCTGGGATACCCTGTATGTAGGTAGTTTCAAAATAAAACTTTTAACAGATCGAGTTATAAACCGATATTTCAGAACTCATTTTTATTATGTGCTTGTTTGCTCGTAGCTCGTAATGTTTTAGGAAGGGAAGGGGGCTATTTTGGGACCAAGTAGTATTTTTTGTTTTTAGGTACCTCTGCCTACTGACGTTTTACTGACGTCTTCACTGTGCGTGGTCTAACACACACCTGATCAATTGATTTTTTATTATATCCGGGCAAGACCACTTGTATTTTTAATGTTGAATAATGGATGTCATAATGGTATTCATTATTAAAATAAAGATGTAGTGGTCGGACAACTTTCTTTTATCTACCGATTGATATGTATATTTATTTTGAAATTTAAATTGCACTAATAGACCAAAATTTATACGGTTTTTTATATATAATTAATAATTATATTACCATAGGTATAATAGTATTGTTTATAGGTGTATGTGTTGAGTCTGTAATCAAACTAATCACCGAACCAAGACAGTTATAGGAAGGCCGCCGACATTATGCTTCCTGTGTTTTAGGATTGTATATTTTAATATGATGATGACCTCAAATTATTCAGGAATTCGGAACTTTCTATGATGTAATTATTTGATTCGGTTTTATCAGGAAGCGTACGTGGCGCAGCTTGCTTGGTAAGTTTTAACAGAAATTTAAATAAATAAAAATGTAATGTTTGGACGTACCTTTTACTTTCAAAGAATCTGGAGATAGTACTCGATACTAAGAGATCGAGGGGATATCTACCGTTCCTAGAGATTATCAGTTTTTTAAGGGTTCCGTTAAAAAAGGGTAAAATAACGGAGTCTTAGTAATAGAGTCCCACTCTATTACTAAGACTCCGCTGTCCTTCCGACTATGTCTGTCAGTCTGACACCACACCAGGCTGTATCTCATTAACGGTGATGTTAGACAGTTGAGATTTTCACATATTATGTATTTCTGTTGCCGCTATTACAACAAATTAAATTTAAATAAAATTCATATTTAAGGGGGGCTCCCATACAACAAATGTGGTTTTTCTGCCGCCGTTTTCATAGATAATGGTACAAAACCCTTCGTGTTTTTTTCAATTGAGTTAATTTGCGTGGAAGGGGGTCGGGTATATGACATAGAGGAAAAGGACATCTTTTTAATCGCGGGTAACACCGCGGGGCGCTTCTAGTATTTTTATAAGTATATCAATCATGTGAACATATAGGGGAAGGGGGGGTAGCCCCAGAATCCCGGATGGCGCGATTTAGCGCGCGATCTATAGGTATGTTTATTTGTTTTCTACCTCGTATTTGAAGTATCGGGGGTACCCGCCGTCCGGGGCCACCCCTTCCCCTAGGTTAGAATACTAAAGTCCTGCGACCTAATGAAAACAAGTGAACTAAGCCGCAAGGTGTTTCAAATGTAATTACCCATAGTTAAACATTATCCTTGAAGAAATCGTGTTGTATGTCTTCAAATGCGCAATTTGCAGTGGTTATGCACTATGACCAATTTATGTTTAAACCTACAATTTTAAAACGCGTAGATATATAACCTATCAATCGGTCATCATCAGACATCTTATGGCACTATTCATTTCATACATCAAAGGCCTCATTATTTTGTTGCTGATTACACTGTTACAAAGTTGAAAAAGTTGTTAAAATCAGAATATTTATAGCATCATTTTTACGACATCGCACTACTCTTAACAATATTTAAATTTGTTCGAATTATAGACCAAGTGGGGCTCTAAGCCCCGAAGGCCCGAACTTGTAAAACTTTAACCTTGAAAGGGGTTCAAGACCACTGTCAAAAATTACACTCATAATATATCTCAATGTATGAAATATTTAATTAGGTACGTTTTTAATTACATGATAAAGAGATGTGATAATATCTAGTAACTCGTGCCACGGTCATCTTGTCGAGAATATCATCACTTAATATCGGTTAATGTACCTAAGTGGAACAAGGTTCATGAGCGGTCGTACCCACCGGTGCGGTGCATCAAATTATACATAATAATAATTGCAGACAGACAGAGCGCGGCCAGCCCGTCCCCGCGGGCCCCATCCCACGCCAGCGTCTCTGGCATCTGGCGAACACTACCAAGTTCAAGAGCATCTCATACATAGAGAGCACTAACAACAATGTACTCAATTTGGGCACGAATGGTATCGATTGCTCGGATATATAAAAATGTGAGTTGGACGCGCGGGGCTCAAACAGTCAACACTCACCGCAACATGCACGCGTATATCGCGCTCGTCTTAACGCTTGCGGCGCCCGCGCTCGCCGCCTCCCGTGACCGCCTCGGCTACGAGAGAGAAATTGACTCCACTAGATACAATCAAGTACCGAAACTTCTCGATTACGTCCTCAGTCATGATTATCTAGCATCGCAAAAGAACAGAGGCAAGTTAGTGACAAAACCAAGGCAAGATGAACCAGTGGCTGCAGACAATGTCGTACTGGAATCGAATGTGGTGAGAATCGTGCGTCCTACAAAAAGAGACTTGGAAAAACAGCCCGCTGAGCTGGTGAGGATACGACGCGGGTACAATTTAGAGAATGTGCGAGTTCCGGCGAGGTACCCGTACCTTCCTGTGGCAAACTTCAACCGCTTCCGCAGATGGGGCTAGTGGCTACTAGCACGGACCGCATTGTTGCAACTCAAATGTCAAGGCTGCGCAGACGCTGGTTGCTGTGACTCTACATGAAATAAACACATAGGAACAGCCTTGCGTCTGCGTCGCGCTCCAGGCGGCTCATACATTAATGTGCACGCAAGCTCGAAGACTCTACTATTAGTTAATGTTTTATTTATATGAAGAAGTGGCTGTGATCGAAAGCACAAGTGATACCGTAACTTGGACGGTTTGGTGGCAACGATTGACAGAAATCTTAACAATAATTAGGTTAGTTATTACAAACAAAGTTTATACAGACAAATTATACGGTATTATTTTACTATTGTGCGCTATTGATTGTTTATTTTTATTCAATATTTTTGAAACCCAGTAAGACATGTAAAGTACATTAGGATATCACCATAACATTTCTGGAATAACTGGAATGAACTTCGTTTAAGATAATGTAATGAAGGCAGATTAACTGTCAGTGAAATAATAATCAAGTTGTTGCGTGTAGGCACGAACAGGCTGGATGGTACTTAGAGAATATCACAGCAATTAGACCCTATTATGTTGTAATGGGAACAATGAAATATAATGTATGCGAGTTTAAAATGCAGTTCGCATAATTTGTGTCAGAGAAGCCAGTTATTGAGTATTGAACCATAGTGAGATGTTGAAGGTGCTTTGGTATAGAATTGGTCAAACAAAACGTTGAGTAATAACGTTGAGTATTATGTGGCTTCAACAACATGCAATTGATTAATATGCTTCCTTCCAAATTGCACCGACGGACGACTGCAATAGAAACAGTGTGTCGATGTCGACAACGATTTGCTAACTAAGTACATGAAATTCAGTTCAACTGCTCGTAAGTGAAGTTATTCACGATACATTCAACTTTTGCACATAATTAATTTTTGGTATATATATGAATAACTAGCGACCCGCCCGAGCGCCCCTGCTTCGCACGGGTGCACATATCATGCATGTATTATATAAACCTTCCTCTTGAATCACTCTATATATTGATTAACCGCATCAAAATCGGTTACGTAGTTTTAAAGATTTAAGCATACATAGGGACAAAGGGACATGGGGATATAGGGACAGAGAAAGCGACTTTGTTTTATACTATGTGTGATAGTATATATGAAGTGATAGTTGGTTTTGTTAGCTTTGCGCATGTTTACCAAGAAATACCATCAATAAAATATCATCACAGGCACATATTTATAGAAAAACATGAGCAACAAGTTGTATAATACCATCTCGTAGATGCAAAGACCTAGTTTATTTTTCTTTTGGTAATTTATACGAGTACATCTTAACTACCTGATTAAAATATTTTCGTCCTAGTTTCTTCAGAAAATAGTTCTGTCTTGATACAGCAACGGAACCACTAGAGACGGAAATATTTTAATCTGACAGAAAAACCTGCCCGAAGACAATCTTCGGGACAAGACAAACAAACATTTTAAATTATGATATAATTGCATATTACTTGCATAATGGACCACAGACATTAGTCCCGTCTGTGAAAAAAAATTAAAAAATAGAAGTTTGCAATATACTTATATAGTTTATTTATTTTATCGTACCTATGTCAGTATTAGATTGCAAGAGTGTTTGGATGCATTTTTAATGCTTTGGTTGTATCGCTATTGCGTTTATTTGGCTCAAAGGATCGATCAAGTAATCCGATCCTTTGGGCCAAAAATAAACTTGATATATTAAGAAGATATATTTAAGAGTAGTAGAGCTCTTTGTGAAGGGCTCGTCCGGGGAAGTACTACCACCACGCCTTTTTCTGCCGCCAAGCAGCAACGCTGTGTTTCGGTTTGAAGAGTGTGGTCGCCGGTGTAATTACAGGCACATGAGGCTTAACATCCGTATGCCTCAAGTTGATGGACGCAGGGCAGTGCATCGTAGGGCACGTTCCTATTGTGCGTGACCTACGGGGCAATGTTTTGTTTATAGGTGATGGTTACCACTTAACATCAGGTGGGCCATCTGCTTGTTCCATCAGCTAGTTGTATTAAAAAAAAACTGATATTGAACAATGCGTTTCATAATAATTGAGATGTCGGAAAGTATGTTGTCAAGCTGTGAGCAGCGGAGGCTTGGTTGACAAGTTGACAGGTCGTCGACAGGCATGCAGTCTACCACCACACCTCACCACCCCACCTCCCCAAGCCAAGACCCGCACGGCCGCTAACAGGGGCATTTACTCCCCGCCCTTCCAACTCCTACTCAATTACCGTCAGATGCTGCCGCTCAAACGAACCTACTAAAACATCTTCGAAGTTTTAATGAAAGATTTTAACGTATTAAGGAAAGGATAAGGTTTAAGTTATTTTTAAAGGAAGGTTTGGAAGGTTTCTTACTCTAAATATATCTAAATAAACGACTTCGTAAGGCCAATGACTTGTTATTGTAAGAGTATATCACCTACCTACCCTACAAGTTATAATGAACAAGTATAAGCTCACCTATAAGCGCTAGTTCAGACACGGCGGGAACCACGCGATTATAGAATCGCATGGAAATCGCGCGGGTCTTATTTATATGAGTTAGTTAGTAATCATTCAGACATAACCGCGCGGTTATTCAAGCCGCGCGGTCTATAATCGCGCGGTTCCCGCCGTGTCTGAACCATGTCTAACATAAGAGTATAACAAAAACAAAACCAAATAGCCTGCACAGAATTTAACAAACGCTATTATGTAGAGCTCTCTAAAGCTTTCCATTCTGCTATACGGATAGGTGAGTCATGGCATGGTCCAACAGCGTGCCTGCTTAACATTTAGGTACTTTTTGTTCAGCTGTCAATTATGACAAGATTCGCCGTCATGTACAGTTAGCTTTCTGTTTGAGATGAGTGGTGATTACTGGCTGGCCCACTAACCACTGTAGGTGTATACCCTCACGATCTTGTACCGCTATTTTCAAACTATAGTGTTTGTACACCTACTTCCCTGGTGAAATGCAGTCAATTCAATTCAGTAGTACCTAAATAAATGGCTTATTCCTCTTTTCCCCGTTGAAGATCCCTGGTAACGGGGATTGTGTTAGCCGGTTTAGAGTTCAGATTAAATGAGTTACATTTTAAAATTGTTAGGTTATGAGATGTATTGATTGATATTGAGCTGACTCAAAATTATACTTAGGTACATAATACTAACATTAGTAAAGGTTTAGATATAATTTTTTTTTATTGAGTTTTTTCGGCGGTTTATTTTTTTGTTAAAAAGTTTTATTTCTTATTATAATTTTTTGGGGCTTTAATCATATTTATCCACCCTTATAGGGTAGTATAAAAATAAAAAATCGGTCCACTCTTTACAGAGTGGGCCGATTTTTATAATTATTAAGTTATGCATAGGAACACACGTTACAATATGAGTAATTTGGCAGATTTTTTGCAGCCAAATTACTCACATTGATGTTCTGTAGATTCTATAGAAGTTAGTAAAAAATCTGATTCAAACTCTCATCAAGAAACAATTTAGAAGTGCCCGAGGTAGGTAGGTATACATATAGCTCATAGATGAGTTAAAGGATGACCCAATCAATAAAAAACGTACCTATCAGATCAGATGTACAAAAATATCGTTGCACGAACTCCGTACGTGATCTTGTTATGGGTAGTAAGTCGATATTTGTTATTTATTTTGCAGATAAGTACCTACCTAAGCAGGATCAACTGCGCAAAAACTTTAGACGTTTGGCCGGGTAGTCTTGTTACCAAAAGTCGAAACGGAGAACGTCAAAAATGACGTAATCAAACAACATTATTTATTATTATTATTATATGATGCTAAATTACAACGGATAGACAAAGAGAAAACCCTTGGTTTTGTTAGCTTTGCACATTTACTAAGAAATGACATCAATAAAATACCATCACAGGCATCTCTATAAGGAGCATGAGCAAAAAATTAAACAATACTCGCAGATGCAAAGGCCTGGTTTATTTTTCTAAGGAGGGATAAGCGACAGATTAAAATATTTTCGTGTATTTTCGTCTATTTTCACTACCATTGTTCGATGCTAATTATTAACACCGAACAATAGTTTCAAAAGGCTTATCTTTAGAAAAAAGCACGGAAGTTCGGATGTTTTTGCCAAAGTTACGCCTTTCAATCAAGATAAGCCATCAAACACATTTTATTTTACAAAGTATCACAGTAAATAAACAAAGCTAGCTCACTAAACAAACAAATTTGATAACCCATCTTAATTATTTTCGGTCATAATAAAGTATTCTGAAGTAGACCGAACATGCCACAAATCAGTTCATGTGTAGGCATCTAAATTTTAGTGCACTGTGAAACGCATTCAAAATCCAAGGCCGTACCAACACGACATGATAATAATAACATGTACCAAAAGAGACCTTTCTGGAATATGTTGCATGCATTATAGACGGAACTTATTAAATGAAATTTATGCAAATGAGAACTTAGCCCTATTACTTTGGTCATACTAAAGTATTCGATGTATTGCCAATACCAACATTATTTATTTTGTGGTGGTAATAGTAGCATCGAATACCTAATCATAGTATCTATTTCATGTTATGAACCTACCATACTTTTTATCGGAGGAGGGCGTTGATGTCTGTGACACAGTTTTTTTAACTTACACAGAATCATCGTTTTCTATAAAATTATGTACCTACTATTTATGTTACTACTACACATGTTACTATCTATGTTGTTCTATGTTCTTTGTTCAAAAATAAAAACATTATTATTATCACATTTATTTATTTATATTCATAATTTATAAGTTTTTTACAATATAAAATAAATAAATAAAAAACATTATATTATAAAAAACCTAAAAACTAGAATGCCACCGACAGCGGGGCTAGGCCCAAGCTACCGGCGGTTAGGGCTGCAGAGAGAGGAACCTCCTAACAATGCGAGCCGTGTCAAGGATCACTGCCTTCTGCATCCGACCCTTGAGCCAACCCTCTAGCGAGAGCCTCTTGAGATGTTGGTCGAGGCTCTTCGCTATAAGGCCGTTCGCCGAAACGACTATCGGGACAATGATCGTCGAATCAACATCCCACATGGCGGTTACCTCGTGGGCCAAGTCAAGGTACTTGCTGAGCTTTTCCTTCTCGGCCTTCACGAGGTTATCGTCATGCGGGATAGTGATGTCCACGAGCATTGCCCGGCGCTGAGATCGGTCGACCAACACGATATCAGGCTTATTGCAAACAATAGTCCTGTCCGTGATGATAGAGCGATCCCAGTAGAGCAATGCACGACCATTTTCGAGAACTGGCACCGGCGCGTACTGATAGTACGGCATCTCAGAGTCAACAAGGTCGTATTGAAGGGCAAGTTGCTGGTGAATAATTCTGGCCACTAGGTTGTGCCTGTGCAAATACTCACCGTTAGCAAGATGCGAACAACCCGAAATTATATGCCTGAGTGACTCACCAGGACGGCGGCATGCTCGACAAATGTCGACCGTACCGTCCTTCAGGATATACCTTCGGTAGTTGTTCGTCATCATTACCTCGTCAGCAATTGCACAGGCAAAACCCTCGGTTTCCCCAAAGAGGTCTCCGAAGCGTAGCCAGTTAACCGAAGCGAGTAGGTCTACATCAGGCCCTGTTAAGGCCCGGTAGAACCTTCCGTGTAGCTCCTTGCTCTTCCATACGTCCTTGCGACTCTCAGTGCTCAGTACCGCAGGTTTACGCCAATTTTCGTTCGCCAAGGAGAGCGGTGTGAGTCCTTTATCAACAGCTACAACATCGCGATGTATCGCGCACTCATTGTTATGGAAATAATCCCTGAGGCTGCATACCTCACGGTTGTGGAGGTTCTTGGCATTTAAAAAGCCACGACCCCCCCACTTCCGCGGGATGTACAGCCTCATAACTGACGAGCGTGGGTGTAACATACGATGCAATGTGAGCTGTTGACGTACCTTCCTATCCAGGGCGTCCAGCTCAGTCTGACTCCATCCTAGTATGCCAAAGGAGTATATCAGTAGAGGCATCACCCAACCATTGAAGGCACGCGCTTTGTTGCCACCTGACAAAAGACTGTTAAGTACTTTTGTCAGTCGACCGAAGAAACGCTCCTTTACGGATTTCCTGATGTCCTCTACTGAAACACCCAACGACTCTGATATACCAAGATACTTATAGGTCTCAGTCTCGGAGAGAGATTTGAGTGTAACTGTCTCAGAAAGCTGCAAATTCGGAGAATTCACAACTTTCCCCCGCTCCACATGTAAGACCGCACACTTATCTACACCAAACTCCATCTTGATGGCGTCGCTAAACACATGTGTAGTTTTTAGCAGCTCCATCAAGTCTTGACGCTTTGGTGCAAAGAGTTTGAGATCATCCATGTATAGAAGATGACTTATAACTTCACCTCCCCTCCGAAGCCTGCAGCCTAGCCCTGAATCCTTCAGCAAAGTGCTGAGAGGATTCAGCGCCAGACAGAACCATAATGGACTCAGACTGTCACCCTGGAAAATACCCCGCTCAATCCTTATGAAGTTCATCGGATCAGCAGAGCTGTCGCTACCGCCTGGTTGACGAAGAACTGTGGTCCACTGCCTCATGCACGAGCTTAAAAATGATTTCAGAGTTGCATCAATTTTATACAACTCTAAAACCCTTTCCAACCATGAATGAGGCACCGAATCATAGGCCTTCTTATAGTCAATCCAGGCAACAGAGAGAGTCCTCCTGCTCCGTCGAACTTGTTGGCTAATGGTCATGTCTATGAGGAGGAGCTCCTTAGTACCACGGGACCCAACCTTACATCCATTCTGAGTAGGGGCCAAAATATTATTCGCGACAATGTGCGCATTAATTTTTGTGGTCAGAATGGATGTAAGAAGCTTGTAGATGGTAGGCAAGCACGTAATGGGTCTGTAATTCTTTGGGTCCGTGGTACTACCGGACTTGTGGAGCAGGAAGGTGCTACCTGTGGTCATAAATGAAGGAAGGGAACCAAACTCAAGAGCTTCTTGGAATTGTGTCGCCAAGCGGTCATGTGTACATCGAATCCACTTAATCCAGAAGTTATGCAATCCATCCGGCCCAGGACTTTTCCAGTTTTGAGCCGTACGGATCGCACAACTAACGTCTTCGGTGTCTATGACAATAGACCTCATGGATTCGATGGACTCGCATTCCCGCTCGACAACATTCATCCAATCACCCTCTGTGTGTTCGACGGGCTCCGACCATATACCGCGCCAAAAATCAATCATGGCATTGGCGTTCGGTATTTGCCCGTCACTCACACGTTGATCAGTTCCCTCCCATCTCCGGTATACCTTCCTCTGGTCACTTTGGAAAACGCGATTTTGCCAATATCTATCCACACGCTCTTTGTAGCGACGTATACGGTTTGCCCATGCATAGACTTTCTGCTTCATGTAGTCAATGCGTTCCGTGACACATGCCATGTAGTCTTGAGGCCGGATATCGGTTCCTGCGAAGGCCTGCGTCACAAAACGCATGACTCGGGGGCGATTATTCCCTCGACTGAAGCAAATTAGCTTTGCAATGAGAGTCCTGAACGAATCAATACGCCGCTCGATCCGCACTTGCCATGCAGGCGCAACCCCGACAGGACGCGTTGATCGGTCAGTGCCCGGAAACTTGACATGAGCAACGCGGCACGCCGCGATAGCGCCACAGTACATTATCGAGTGTGTATCAATTAAATCTACGCTAGCTCGTATGTACGGGACTAGCAAAGTATTCAGGGCTCCCATTAACGCTAGATTGCGTCTATGGGTGGGCAAACGTGGTAGTCGTGGCCTAGAGCCAGGTGTGAATCGATACTGACTTATAGCATCCTCCAAAGCCCTCCTCAATTGCTCACTCACCTGGCTACTTACGCTCGTACTCGTTAAATCCCCCTCGTCGACTTCAGGATCCACCCGGATCTCTTGTGTCGTCACCAATGACGGTAATATAGCCAGGCCCCGGTCCGATGACGTGACGGGTAGATCGTGCGTCAAGGAAGGAGTCGTGTGAGTAGCCAGCGCCTCCAGGCGGAGCCGGTCAAGCACGGACTGATCCAACAGCTTGCACCGTTGGATAGCTCGCACCTGATCCGACAGTCGTTGGGCAGATACGGTTAAGGCTGGCTCAAGGATCTGAAAAAGAGGCAGGATCCGATCACGATACGCAGTCAGGACGGTTCCCCCCTCTGTAGCCTCATAGTAGGCTCGCATACAGTTCTCATTCATGGTTTGAGACCATCGTATGCGACGCACTACACCACCGGTAGCGAGGGCCGGGCGCGGAGCAGGTTGCCCCATAGGCCCCAAGCGTGCCGGCAGCGGTGGACGTCCCCGTCGTGCAGGTGGTGGCGGCGGCGGCGGCGTCGGAGGCCTGCCCTCGTCGCTCGTGTCGGGCGGAGTCACAAACTCATCCTCCGATGAGGAGCACGATGGTGAAGACGGGGCGGGCGGTGATGGTGGGCGTGCGTGTTGTTCCGCTTGTTTCCTTTTTAGCCGTGTTATCATAGTTTTTCACATTTTTCATCATTTTCATCACATTGACATGTTGTTGTTGACGTTTGTTTCCATGGTGAGTAGGTACCGTAGGCAGTCATGATGCGAACAGCAAAATAGGGCTGCCTGATATCTTCCAAATACTCTGATGGTGTGATTCAACGTTACAACGAACGCAACGCTAGATGGATTATATAAATAGAGAAAAACTCTTGAAAAACTAATTTTTGAAAAAATATAGCTAAAAAAGTGACTGCTGTCAGCGGCGGTTTTTGACAGATTAATTTATTATTATTATTATTAGTATAACTACTTTAATCAAAGTATGGCTACTAAGTAACTGAACCGACGGTAAACACCTTTTATAAAGGGAGATCGAATGATGTTACAAATATATATCATTCAAAAATGTAATCTCAGAGCTTCTCGAAAACGTGAGCTTATTACCTGCGTTCGGAGTCCTAATCGATGTAATAACAACCTGAAGCATGTTTTATAATGAGTAAATTTAATGATAACATGACCTATTGCCGACGAGTGAGCATAAAATCACGACACAATCAAAACATTAATGAACACTGAATGCTATGCGTGACTTTTCATGCATAATCAGAGTTGAAAATGTTTAATTGCTGAACTGTCGCTGACTACAATACGTTGAATTTTGTGATGTACTGGATTGTTTTCGGAAAAAACCTGCCGATAAAACTTTAGAAAATGACCACTGAGGCAAAATCAAAACCAAGTTTTTTCAGGAGAACATTTTAGAAGCCACAGAAAAGGTCTTTAATTTTTTTTAAAACATTAGCAAGCAAAAGATTTTTATTTCCAGTCTCTTAAAGCATTTACCTTGTTTACCTTATATTTTTTACTTTATCCTTTTCAAAAGTAGGTACATATTGTTTATTGTACTTTGCAAGAAAAGCGCGAGGTCGCAGTGACCCAGAGCACGCCTCGAGCTCTCTAGACGCGGTTTGTTTGTTGCGATCGGGGACGTTTACATTTATTTACGTTCGCTCTCGCCCTCTCGTGTCCAAACTTCGAAAGCCTTCAATTCTTTTCCCCACACGCAGCACATTGCCACCCGCCCCACCCACCACTCGCGCTACACTAGATCTATTGTTTACTGCAGATAGAACTCGAGTGACACACCGGTGGTACTCGACGTATCCATGCACGAAACGCGTTAGTGCTCAAGTGTCACTCTTATAGCTCCTGGATTTTCGAATCGCTATAAATCGCCAATAGATGAAAATATGTTCATATAGATTTCCGATGAGCAGGTGTTCCCTGCTCATCGGAAATCTATGAATGATCTCTTTTAGGCAACCATTAGAATGACTGGATTTTAAATGAACATTACATGTCAGTAGAAAAAATGTCCTTAGACATCCATAAAGAATATGGAGTTAGTAGTACTAACTATTAGTACCAACACTAACTAAGAGGTCTGAAGGGATATCTACCGAGCCTGTGGTTAAAAGTCGTGAAGCTGTTTCAGTTTTAGTTTTTTTACATGTCGCGTCGGTGTCACAAAGACAAGATACACTGATTTGCATATCATAAATTATCAAGGGTCTGTAATATTTCTTCTGTGGTATATAATGAAAACGAATTTATTTATTTTAGCAGTGAAAACTGACATCATATTCTTTCCAAATATCTGCAGTAGGAAAGTATTTTAACGAATAATCAATGACAAGCTTATTCCGAAGCTGACTCCGAAATGAAAACAGTAAGCTCCTTTGTAATTGTTTACTTAACTATACTCGGACAAAATTATTAAACACAAAAAAGAAAACATTCTTGAATTACGTATAATGTTGCCCGTCTGATTTCAAGATATTTTTAATTGTACTCGATCTAAAAAGCTATAGATCATTAAGAAAAGTTATATCGTTTAAATCACTTCTCCAACCACTAGTTACTAGTAAATTATTAAAACCTATGGGTTCTTTAACCATCTACAAGATTATTTGACGGTGAACAGTGGCCTAAAACTGTAAACGAGGTCCTTGTACTGGGGAACGTTGGATAAATGATAAATGGAAGGGCAAATTAAGTACAGTACCAAAACCGGAATATACGTGATTACATAAGCAAAAGCACAGTTGCAAGAGCTGACGACTGGGTCGATGACCGTGGGCCTTCAGTTTGCGAATTAATTGAGTTCAAGTTTTCGTCAAATTGGGTGAATAAAAAATTGAATCCCAAACGATACAGCTCTAGAAATCATCACGCGCGTAACTGCACAATCATGTTACAACTATTGTAAAATAATGCCTTCACAATTCAAATGGTTCAAGATAAGAAAGTTTATTGCAAATATTTTTGAAATCCATGTTTGCGAGTACGGTCATCGGCAAAAGTAAATAATAGTAGTTTATGAAACTGTTGCATAATGAGGGGTATTAAAACTCGAGGGGGTGTTTAAAAACCGAGCCGTAGGCGAGGTTTTTAATAGTATCCCACGTGAGTTTTAATACCTAGTTATGTGCAGTTTCATACACTACTTTATCTACTCTCATACATTAGTGTTGAACCTAATAAATAAAATATCAAAGTTAGTAAGAAATCCAGTTGACTGAAACAAAACGTATCATCTGGCGCCAAACCAACCGTATAACAAACAGCGCATGCGCGTGCTGCGCCGCCGCCGCCGCGCCGCGCCGTCGCCACAGACTATCAAACTCTTTGGCTGTACGGTTTCAAGACCCTTGCCTTTTCCAAAAAAAAAAAGAACTGTATCGTTATGGTAAAAAAGTTATTTTATACAACTATCTTTGTATGAGGAGCTGTATCATAATTATTTTTTTTAATTTGGTAACGGTATTGCGTTTATAAAGTATATCAATATGAATTCGTTTTGACGTTTATAATTCGAATTTTATGACATGAGAGTAGATAAACGTCTTTATAAAAGACCAAATCAAGGCTCAGGTTTTAATTATTAAATACTCATAAGCCCTGGAATGCAAGGAATTGCTATTTCTTTACTAAATCGATGAATGAAAAACAGTAACGGTATACTTTTGTCGCTGATTGAATCTGTCGTGGCATTATACTTCGAAACCGAAAAGTGTTTTAGCCGTAATGATAGATGAGATTGAACACTTTTAATTAATTGCCTTGCATAAAACTTCAGAACACAGCACAATGCCCGAAGAAACAACAAAGAGTTAACGAAAGTCGATATAGGTAGGCTTTTCCTTTTTGTAAGAAACAGAAATATGGAAATGTTTGCACCACGCTCCTTTTATCCTTCTCACAAAAGAATATCTACATCATAATAAGTTACTAGAGCGAATACCCACCGAAGTGCGTTACGTGTGGGTATTATAGAAACTAGAAACGAGAAAAAAGATCGGATTTCTCCGTCCACTCATCCCTGACAAAGAAAAACTGGCGAGTGCCTGCCTACCCGACCCATCAACATAATCAAATTAAAATTATGTAGGTATTATGAACACGTTTGTTACAACGACTGGCCTTTTGTAGATCCTATTTAATCTGCATTATACAGATCTAGATCACACATCAATTTAATGAGACAGCAACATAAACAAGTAATGCACGCATAAACCTTTTCATTCCACGCAGTTTGATGTAGGCACTAGGCCGTTACTGCTAGCACATTAAAGCTAATGCGCTGGTCTGATCTATAATTTTGTCAGACAAAGAAGACAATATTTTAAAAGGATCTGACACGCCTTCACTTGGAGTGGAGAATAGTGTTTCTAATTAATCTCAATAATATGGTTGGTAAGAGTAATTCTTAACTACTATTTTATTGAGCTTCTAAGTATGTTATACCGGGTCAAAATAATAAATTTTATAACTATTATAAAATAGGACACCTAACGCTGGTTAAAAATTTAATTTAAGGCGGCATGGGACGGTTTTTGAACAACTGTAAATCTACTAAAATGTAAAAAAATACATGAAAAAAAACGAAAACTTTTAAATTGAACATGTACTCGAGCGCTGTGTAAAGATAGATACGTAAATAATGATAATTTACTCGATAAAAAATCATAAATATGACACTAAATCGATATTTCAAACACCCATTACTAAGAGTTTTTCTTGAAATCATGTCAAAGTTATATCAAAAGATAGGGTTCAATATTTACTAGCGCTGTGTGAAAAAAAAAATTAAAATTTCATTATTATTAATCTCTAAGAAGAAAATCTAACGAAATCTAGCTGTTCAAGTAATCGCGCCGAGCATTCAGTACCCGCGCCGAGGCGTCATGGAGGCCATATGGAGGTTCTGGGATATCCCCGCCTTAACTTTATATCTTCAGAATGTGTGAGCGAGAAATCATGACAGTTGTCGAGTTCTAACACAGCTGAACGCATAATTTGAAACTTATTGTATTTTACTAGTGGTACCCCGATCCGATAGTAATGTTTTTTTTTATTTTTTATTTATTAACAATTTAATAACTGAATACATACATGTGTATGTGTGTGTATTCTATAGTGCTTTCATATCTCGCCCTACTGTTACATGTGCCGCCCAACCCAATGTAGGTAGTTTAATCAAATTATGTACATACCTATTCAAGTCAGACTGGTTACTGGTAGTATTTAGGTCGAAGCAGGTAAAGGACCTGGTCATAAATAAGTATGTATATAAGGTATCAACGTTGTTCAAATGATCGATCTTGTAATAAATTCTGTGTCAGGCTACTTTAATAATGCTATGCTGGATTAATAGTGGATAATAGTTCCTTCATGCTTATTGTACCAGTATTTTATATGCTTTCCTTCCTTCCAAGCAACCAACCATCCAAAAACTTCCTGTTTTATATTTTTCTATAAATCCTTGCAACGCATCATAATAAAGATGGATTGGCGCCACACTGTAGCAAATGGTTTTATGACATTAATTTGGATATATTAGGATCATACAAAAACTGTAGGTACCTATGCCGTTTTTCATAAAACCTTTAGAAACCAAGTCATGTCAAGATTCACCTAGCTCGAAAACGTTTCAAAGTAATATTTACTTGTTACCTATTTGAGTGAATATAAGTAGATTGTATTTATACGGCGAGGGCGCTTTTTTGAATCCAGAGCAAAATGAGGGATTCTGGAGTAGAATCCCCAACGTAGCGAGGGATTCAAAGTATGTCGCCCGAGCCAAAAATACATATATTGTGCACCCGAGTGATACATTCTACTTTTCATCACCCACTATGAGAAAATAAAAGGCGCCTCATATTTTATTAGTTTTGTAATGTCTGGAATCATTACATTTAACTAACAATTCAAAAAACTATGGATTCTTATATTTTTTTTATTTTCTTTAGATTCGCTCGCGATGTGGCGTTGATGTTTGCTACTCTACTCAGAATATAACTATATTACCTACTGCTATCCTAGTAATTTCGCTTTTATAATATTATCAGGACATCAAAATAGGGATGATAAAGTGCCTCATAAAGATTTCAACCAAAAAAAGATTTTAATACAGAGGTGTAATGATAGTTCAAAAGAGGATGGAAACGTAAATATTTATCAACTATTTCATTACCTACATGTTAGAAGGCGCCATTCGATTGTGTTACTTCAGAAGGTCATGTCGTGACGCCAAGATCACAAGTTATTAGGAGTCGTTAGATGGAATTAACAACTAGTAAAGTTGTTAACAATCAAAGAACTACAGTTTACTCAAATTTTACAGATTTGTATCACACTTAGGGATCTACTCATTTATAATATGGATCACATTTAATTTTATAGGGATAAAAAAATAGGAATAATAAACAGTTTTCATTTATGGAAACGAATGTACATATAAAATTTTCTTTATTTAGTTGCTTTTTTCTGTCTTAAGGACACACAAACATACCACTTCAACAACATTAAATTAATCAACAAACTTTTGTACTTATGCAAACTGTTGAGTCGATACACGATTAAAATGTTTTTTGTTATTAAATTGTGTGCAATGTGATTGCACACAAAATGGTTGATGGCGATTTTTCGAAAATAGGTTTAGTGATTTTATATCAATCAACATCGATCGATCGAAACGTGCGATTAAGGGTTGTTAGCCCCTTAAGGCAAACAGATTTTAGCCTCATGTTTCTATAATTTCAGCGACAACCACACCACAACACACACATCAAGCCAAAACACAAAAAAAACGATGATTCACGGCTGAAAGAGGCTTACTTTCCCGGACGAAGCAATCGCAGAGTGCTGTACTATAGGTAATTTTAAAACTTTGGTAGGTTTAAGGTGTACAGAGTTACGTGATATAGTTAAAAGACATTACCACTATTACGGCCTTAAGCTAATCTTCAGAGACCCAGACTTTACAAGAGGGATCTTATAAAGAGACACTAGGATGCTATATTTTGTCTCTTGAATCCATGGTGTACTTATTTGTATTCTGTGTCCGAGGGTAATCCCTCGATCCCCAATCAAGGCCTCACTTGACCCAGTGATCGGAATCCATTGCCGCTTATTGCTTTCCGCTACGGCTTGTAGAGTTGGTAGTGGTAGAGTACAGGTATTATTGTTCACCGTCCTTTCTGCTGCTTGAGCTGCGGCTTAACGGCGGTATAAACTTCAAAGTGAAGCCATCAAAGGGCTTTTCGGATAAATCGTTTGAATTATCCTTCATTTTGGCCACGTGATTATTGGCGACGCGAGCCAAGTGTGTTTTATTTGTTGACATGAATGGTTACCCAACGTTTTTATGAAGGTACCTAGTAAATCTATACATTATAAATTCGCTACGAAACAAAAAGAATTGCTCCAATGTTAACCTAAAGAACTTCATGCAGCTTAACAAAATTTATTTCACGCTTTCTACTAAATAAGTGATTTACCTACTTACAAAGCCACCGCGGCCATGCAACATTTTGTTCCGCGGAGAAAGTAGTGATAAGCAGAAGACCGAAGATTAATCACCACTTGGTACCTAAATCACCCCCATGTATGTTACATGACTACAGGAAAGCTAAGTTTTAATGAACATTAGTTTGATTTAGTTTTTTTTAAAGTTGTTTAGGTCGAATATTTTCTAAAAATCAGAAAAAAAAATAACTCGAAAACCATGAACAATCGCAGAACATAACGTCATGGAGGTGATTCGGGTACCCCAGTGACGCTTTGTCTCTGGTCTTCCGCTTATCACTTTATAGGACACCCTGTAAAAAATGCACTATAAGATCACAGTCAATTATAGGACGCTACATTTTATTTGAGGTTTGACAAATTGATCAGATTTTAGCTTCTTATTTTTAATTTTATTTTATCTATTCTAGTTTTAATATCCTATAGTACTTACCGACAACGGGAAGGGCATGGAGCGATGTTGAGGCATAGAAGCAAGAGAAACAAACGGGGGCATGCCGGGTTCCTGATCGGGAGAGTTGCGCTGGTTCTGGTGGAACAAAATATATTTATTATATTATAAGATTATATATTTATTTCCAAAAAAACACACAGCCATACAGTTCGGTTTTGTACTAAAGATATGTTAAAAATAAAGTCATCTAATATGACATACACTAGTTCGGAACGTTAACTATATGCTTGTAAAACTGTGTTTGATGACTATTGACCAATCCAATCGCGTTTGCGTTTAGATCGCGTTGTGACGTCACACGGTTAGGGCAAAGTATCTCGTCATAAAGAATAATGCCCCAGCTCCGTAACATCGCCTTTCTTGTATTATATCAGTAATAAATTTTCTTTGTTGTGGAAATTATTAAATAATATAGAACTTACCGGCATGGGGAAAGGCATGGGGCGGTGCTGAGGCATGGCGGCGAGAGGGGCGAACGGGGGCATCCTGGGTTCCTGTGCGGGACCGTTGCGCTCCGGCTGCGGGCGCAGGGGCAGCCGCACGGGGCCGGACAGCGGGAACGCAAACACTTGGGACTGGGGCTCGGGGATCATCGCTCTGCAACAAATATAATAAAATAAACATCACTTGTTTGCCAGAACGTAAATCGTAATAAAAACTCTATAATGACAGCCTTCTCAGCTCAGTTGGTAGTATACTACCAACAGAGCTATAGCTCTGCCTTCTGTGCCGTAGGCCGTGGGTTCGATTCCCACCATGAACAAACATTGTGTGATGAACATGTGTGATGAACATAGATGTTTGTTCTGTGTCTGGGTGTTATATAATAATATAAGTAGGTACTTATGTATTTACAAAAAAAATAGCATATAAGTAGTTTAACAGCTATCTGATTCCCATAAGCCTTAGGCTTTGGGGCGAGACAGTGCTGTGTGGAATGTTCACCAATATTTATTTATTTATTAATTTATTCAGTAGGTACAATCACAATGATCACTTTGAAGAAAGTTTCAAAGTTTGAAACGTCATAAATACCTGCTATATATTATTTTTACCACCAATTCCTCGCGACCAAAGCCAAGAAGAAAAGAGAAAAATCTTACGACGAGTTCCTTGCGTTTTTTGTTTGTATTCCTTGCGTTTTTAACCTTTTTGTAATTATGGTAATATACCTACTTAGTTTTTTAGTCTTAACCTACTACAAATTGCACCCTTACCGGGACTTTTTATAAATCGCCATCTCATGAAATGAAACCTTCAAATGAAACGTTAAACATTGCGTAAACACAACAAATGAAAATGAGTCAGCTTGAGCGCTGTTACTCATAAATTTATTAAGCATTAACATTTATTAACATTATTTGTAATAATATGTCTTTTCTTCGGGAACGGTATGGATCGTATCTTGTACCTTAGATGGGGAAGTACTTACTTGTCAGGAGTAGAAAACTCTGTATTTCCTCCAGCATTACAGCTTGTTACGCACCACTAGGTTTAACAACATAATTTCACACCGCTTCACTTAATCCCGTACAGAAAATGGAGAGGAAAACGTTCTATTTATAGAAAACGTGGAAGACGATAAGTCCCTACCGAATCTGAACATCAATGGTTTATTTTATAAAGAATCTTAGATAAATAAATGCCTTTGTTGAGTTTACCTAGATAGGTAGAAACATGTTTTTATGAAATGTTATGAAAAGCATTTTCTCTCGATTCGTTTGTATCTCATAGCAAGATTCCTATTCAGAAAAATAAATACGTTAAGTACCTACCTACCTTACCTACGCTTTCATAACGTCATTCTGAGAAGAAAACATTATCTCGGTAGACATAAAGGGACACAATTTTATTTGCGAGTTCCTTCAATGAACACAGATGTTTGTTTTTTATACAACTGAAGGAACAAGCAGATGGTCCACCTTCAGTGGTAACCACCACCAATAATATAGCATTGCCTTGTAAGTCACACGCGATAGGCACGTGCCCTACGATGCACTGCCCTGCGTCTATCAACTTGAGCCCTTATATTATTATTAAGCCCCATGTGCCTATAATTTCATCGGCAAACACACTCTTCACACCGAAACACAGCAACGAAGCAGCGTTGCCAACGCTTCTTGGCTGCAGAAAAAGGTGAGGTGGTAGTACTTCCCCGGACGAGCACTTCACAAAGAGATTCTTAACAAAATGTTATACCTCGGTGTTCACTCAAAGCGTTCAAATAAATGACGAATTTATATGTAGGCATGGCACAGTTATGTATGCAAGATGGACATATTATTACTGAAGGCCTACTCTTGCTAGCTAGGTGAACAAGCTCAGATGAATTCATTTTACCAAGCCTCATTGACACATACATATTTAAAGTTGAATTTAGTTTAATTTAGGAACGCAATATATCCAGTGTACCTAAAGCCCAAGGTTTCAAAGTCCCTTCACTTGATACCTATCCGAATGCAATAGATACGATATCTAAGACTACTTCCCGTTTGTCACGTTCTGAAGGATGCTCAAGGTACTGAACAATTAATATGCATGAAACCGAACCGAGCTACTGTAGTTTTCGTGAATTTTCTTGTCATAGGACCAAAGGAGAGCTGATGTAAAGGCTCCATTACAATAGTTACATGTAAATTGCTTAGTTGCGCAAGAAAGTCGTCAGCTTCCAGTAGCTGGATTATTACTTCGTTAAACGTAACCATTCTCTTCACTGGGGCTTCGTTTTCTTGGTGAGTACCTACCTAAGTGAAGTAGGTAGGTACATTTGCTTTCACTTAGAAAATGACGAAGATAGTTACATAGACGTAATAAATGTTTATTGCTTCATTTGAAAATCAAAGGCGTAAAACATTGTTCAAATTTGATTATTTTATGAAATGCTGGTTGTTATTATGTGTGTGCGACGATGTTCTTTACAATCAAAATACTTTCATAGTGTGATTATGATTGTCACCACGACAAAAAAGCATGACCTATCGTTATTTCTGAAAGGTACTGAAAAACTTCCTGCGTCTCGAGCGCAGAGCAAACAGAATCAGAACTGATTCAAGCTTGAGTCTCAATTCAGTTTGAATTTTTCTTGTATAAAAATGAAAAACGGGCTTACAGCACAACTATGATGGTAAGTGGCGACCGTCATGAAGACATTAACAACACCAGGGGCGTTGTCGTTGCGTTGCCTACCCTGACGGACTTTAAGAAGCTATTCATGTTGTTGTTTAGCGGCAAAACCTTCAATGGTAGCTATTTCTACAGTTTATGAGTATGTGTAGAGTTTAGGTATGAATAGCGAGCAAGAGTAAGAGCTCGTTGTGAAGGGCTTGTCCGAGGAAGTACCAAATCAAATAATGTTTATTTGCAACTATTAACAGAACAAACTATTAACAAAAGTAGTAAAACAAAGGCAGTTGCAAAATGGTCCCAACTCAGCATATGTAAGCTATAGAAACTTACGCTGGTCTTCCGTTGGGGCCATTGAGGATCGAGTAAGTAAGAAAATGAGATACCTAAGTGGACGTGATTACTGAACAATTAGATTAACTTACAACTAAAATACTGAAACAAATTTAACTAGATGCTAAGACAACAATCAATAGAAACTTTAAAGAGGAGAAAACAAATTACACAGTTCTTCATAAACACAGACAAAAACTTGCTATAAGAGAGGGTACATACTTAAACTTGACTGATACTATACTGATACTTGACTTGATTCAAAACTAGGTACTGATATAATTAATAATACAACTCAAAAATTAAAAACAAATTTACACATAAACAAATAAAAATTACAAATTGTTTAATGATTACAAAACTAACATGAGATCAAGAACGACTGCGTATACTGATTTTTGTAAAGCTAACAAATACTTTTTAATGGAGCTTTTAAATGAATAAATGGTACTACCAGCACACCTTTTTCTGCCGCCAAGCAGCAACGCTGTTTCGGTTTGAAGAGTGTGGTCGCCGGTGTAATTACGGGTTATGCCTGTGACTTACGATTGCTTTGTTATAGGTGATGGTTACCACTTAACATCAGGTGGGCCATTTGCTTGGTCCATCAACTAGTTATATAAAAATAAAAATAAACCTATTATTCTTCCAAGTTTGTCTCGAACAGATCGCTCTCAGCGGTAAGGTCGCCCATTGTTTTACTTATATTAACCTGTGAACAATAAAGAGTTATCTATCTATTATGTGGTTTAATAAAGTAGGTAGTGACCTGGCCTCGTCTCCGCCGTGGCAGATGATGGCGATGCGCTCAGCCTGCGCGCTGCGCGGGGCAAAGGCGCCGAGGATGTTGAACGGGAACTGCCTCTCCATCGGCTCGTCGTGACGCTTCTCTACTACGCAGTTCATGCGGCCTCTGCAAACGATAAATGGGATTTAAAACACGACTGAAAAAAAAATTAAAACACGCTAAATACTTATTCATAGTAAACATGGCGCTGCTCAAGCGCACGACAAATGCAACGTGGTCAGTACATACACGCAGACGTAGGTAATTATAAAGTGGTTTTATATACCTTATATTTTTTCATTTTTATATAGCTAGGTACCTAGTTATAACTATGTTTATGTTTATAAACATATAGCTTATTTAGCTTAATGTAGCCGTGTCGTTGCAAATGTTGATAAATAGTTCATATCGGATACAAGATAATTTACTTTTTGTTTGCGTTCATATCTTTTCTATGTACGAGAAGTTCGTAGCAAGTGCTACGAAAAATTCAAAGTATCTGGCTCAGCGTATCAGCATTGCCATTCAGCGTGGCAATGCAGCCAGTGTCTTGGGTACGCTTCCAACTGGCACTGATTTGGATCAGTTGAGCTATCTATAGATCGTTTGCAACGGTCTGCAGATAGCTCAACTGTTTCATATGTATTTTGTATATTTTGTACATTTTGTAAATAATTGTAACTATTAGTTGCAAACAAATTGTATCGTTAATACTATATAAATGCCTCGTGTTGTTTAATTTTTTTTCCTTTGCAACAATTTTGTAAAACATTCAACATTCTTATTCTTCTACTACCGTGACATTTTCTGCTCGTTGGATTATCCGAGATTTACGGTTCGTTGTCATCAATTACGCAGATGCGGGCTGCTGACTCACATAATTGTTATTCACGGGGAGAAGACTAGTATTTCGAAGGAAAAAAGGTGTAATATTATTATTGCGGAAGGCGCAATGAGTTTGGCGTGTATTTTTTATAGTTTCTATCCACCAAGAAAAATATATGATTAAAAAAAAATATACTCGTATGTTCTTTTTGCGTGAGGGTGTTACCTAAATATATTGTTTTCTATAAGTGTATATTGAGCACTGCTGGTCTAGTGGTAGCAGCTCTGCTTCAAAACCAGTCGTGCATAGAAGATGTTTAAAAATGTATACGTACACAATACCAGTAGGTACTCTCAAACGGTGAAGGAAAACATAGCGAGGAAACCGGAATGTTGTAGAACCTAACAAGTTCTATAACATATGTGTCTCGAAAGGAGCCTCTTGAGGCCCACTTAAAATCCTTTCATCACACTGCTTCGAAAAGAAACTAATGTCTCGACAAGAAGAAGTGGATGTATTTAAAAAAACTATACCTACAAGCCTTGGTTATTAGGACTAGAATTGTGCTGTGTAAAATGTCTGACTAGGTATGTTAATTTTTTATTATTACGAATTTTAATATTATTTATTTTATTTGTATCTATTTTTTCATATATTAAGTACTTACTATGATATATTATCTAATAAAAAAATAAAAATAAGATAAAATACAATGTACCTACGGCTTTGAAAAGGTAATAAACTGAGATTTTGTTACTTATGTCACAAATGTGCTACAAACCTAATATGGGTATTGGAAAGTGAGTTGCCAGCAACATTTATAAATAATTCATTTACGTTCACTTCGTAAAATTCAGGAATTAAAGTTTTCTAAGTTTTTTACTATCTTACGTCTTTTCAATTACACGGGCTAGTACGGTATTTTTATTTCCTCGTATGCTTCAAACATGACTGATGTCCCAAGGGAGCGTCTCACAACGGCCTCCCTAAGTGGTTTGGCGGAAAACTTTTAGGTAGTTATACCTTCCCTTTTTCTGGAATAAGCCCATTTGTGGCAGCGGATACCCAGTAGGAAAATTACATACAACGTCTGCTTATTTCACCGACGAGATGGTGCGGTGTAGAAATAGTTATTTGTTATACAAGAGTGCAAAGTTGCTTTTTAACCGCGTGTTCAATTTTGATGACCGAGCAAGCGAAGGATTCTAAAATTTAATCACGAGCGCAGCGAGTGATTCAAAATTAGAATCCTGAGCGTTAGCGAGGGAATCAAAAGAGCACGAGGTGAAAAATCTTTGCACTCGAGTGCAACACGTAACTTTTCATTCCACCTCAGCGAGGAAATGACTAAATACAAAAAAAAAGTTTACAATCACATGTTGGCGTCAAACAAACTTCCTCGTCGCTAGAATCACTCATTTTAGTTTTTTCACTTGTTTTCAAGTTTCTAGTTTTTAATATAAGGTTTAACAATGACGTGCAAAAATGCCGCGTAAAGAACCGCGTAGTACAAAGCAAATTGAAAAACAGAACACAAAGAAGGTTCCGAGTCTGAGTTTTTAACAAATTAAAAAAAAGTTGTATGATATATTCGGCACCATAGAGGTAGCAGTAAATAGGTTTAATGTTTTTTTTTATTCACAAACTTAGTGCACACGATGTTCTAAATTCAATTTACTTTATCCTCTAGAGAATAAAAACGGCTTTTGCACTCAGATATTGAAGAGCAAAAATACTCTTGCCGAGATGGTGGGATGAAATAGTTATTTGTTATACAAGAGTGCAAAGTTGCTTTTTAACCGCGTGTTCAGTTTTGATGACCGAGCAAGCGAAGGATTCTAAAATTTAATCACGAGCGCAGCGAGTGATTCAAAATTAGAATCCTGAGCGTTAGCGAGGGAATCAAAAGAGCACGAGGTCAAAAATCTTTGCACTCGAGTGCAACACGTAACTTTTCATTCCACCTCAGCGAGGAAATGACTAAATCCAAAAAAAAAAGTTTACAATCACAATATGTTGGCGTCAAACAAACTTCCTCGTCGCTAGAATCACTCATTTTAGTTTTTTCACTTGTTTTCAAGTTTCTTGTTTTTAATATAAGGTTTAACAATGACGTGAAAAAATGGCGCGTAAAGAACCGCGTACAAAGCAAATTGAAAAAAGAACACCAAGAAGGTTCAGAGTCTGAGTTTTTAACAAATTAAAAAAAAGTTGTATGATATATTCGGTACCATAGAGGTAGCAGTAAATAGGTTTAATGTTTTTTTTTATTCACAAACTTAGTGCACACGATGTTCTAAATTCAATTTACTTTATCCTCTAGAGAATAAAAACTGCTTTTGCACTCAGATATTGAAGATCAAAAATACTCTTTCCGAGATGGTGGGATGAAAAAGTTTTTTCTCGTTGAATGTCATGATAGGAGATCTCATAAACTATGCAGCGCGTTTTTGCTGATGAAAACTTTGATAGTGCTCGAGTACCGTCACGACAATTATAAACCGCACACCTATGGACGTAAGTACTTACGTACCGTAAGTACTTGATCATAGTAGGTAAGAACTCTTGTACTATATATTTTTTAACTATTGCTTCTAATCATTATATTATACGGCCAACTTTCGAATCCACGTAGCATTAAAATTTTAGGATAAGATCTTCAATTGAATTGCATGAATGAAGAGACTGGCAACATTGGATGCGTTAGGAAACTTACTTCTGGTTGTTGGCGAGGAAGGCTCCTGCAAGGTCGTCCAAGTCGAAGTGAATGGGAACCTTGAACACAGGTCGCATGCCTTCCGAGTCATCGTCTTCCTCCGCTGAACTGTCAGATTCGGAACTCTCATCGCTGTTTGGAGACTCACTCTTCACATCATCGATTTTCTGAAAACATATAGAAAGAGTTCTTAAGAAACAGGTCAACACACATACTTTGTGACTAAAAGGCAACGCTAAATCGAGACAGAGTTTACGATATTATTTAGTGAATAAACAGCTGAATTAAGAATCTCCTCTTTTTAAAAGTTCAAACCACTTTTTGCTGCAAATTTGACAGACAGAGTTGGAGATAAAGAAGAATATTTTTATAAGGACCGTGAGATAACAGTACCGACCTCCTAAATGCGAAGCCAGAACACGTAAAAGGATGTTGTATGCGTGCGCATTGTACCAGCAATTATTTTGACAGTAAATATTTACTGGGTGTAAAAATACTGAAGGTGTATGCATTGTTATCAATATACCAATCGAATAATTTATGCCGTCCAGGGCTTGATAACGGACCGGTACCAATAATATCGGTATTATTATAGCTGTAAAAACGATACTTTCATTTCAATAACTTCGAGTGTCGATACTTTTTAAGTTACGTTACTTTTCGCTTGCACTAAATTAAATTGCTTATTATACCGATATTTTACGTGCATAATATCGGTAAATATACCGACACTTACTGAAAATATCGATATTTTTGTACCAATACCCAGGTACCGATGAAATAACCGATACGGCAATAATTCTGATTATATCGGTGCTCAAAAAATATCGGTATAATCGGTTATATCGATACCAAGGATGTACCGTAGCTGGTCAGTCAGTAGAACCGGTATTTAAAATTACCGACAAATCAAGCCCTGATGCTGACTCAGATAAAAATATCACCATTTTTTTAATTTGCAATGAGCATGAATGTTTTCTGAAAGGTTTCAGAGCGTTTTTACACCCTCTATTAATTTCTCTTAAGCGGAAACTGGTGGTTTATGTGTTGGTGGTGATCAACATAATAGGTAGTGAATACGTTTATCTTTATCTAAATACATATATATAACTCAAAGGTGACTGACTGACTGACATAGTGATCTATCAACGCTCAGCCCAAACCACTGGACGGATCGGGCTGAAATTTGGCATGCAGGTAGATGTTATGACGTAGGCATCCGCTAAGAAAGGATTTTGAGCAATTCTACCCCCAAGGGGATTTATCCCCTAGGGGATGAAAGTTTGTACGAGATTTTCAAAGTAAACGAGCGCGAGCAAAGCCGCGGGATCAGCTAGTCTAAATATATATAACTCAAAGGTAACTGACTGACTGACATAGTGATCTATCAACGCACAGCCCAAACCACTGGACGGATCGGGCTGAAATTTGGCATGCAGGTAGATGTTATGACATAGGCATCCGCTAAGAAAGGATTTTGATCAATTCTACCCCCAAGGGGATAAAATAGAGGATGAAAATTTGTATGAAACCTTCAATTCCTTGGCGCGAGCAAAGCCGCGGGTTCAGCTAGTATTATATAAGAACATAATAGAACGAAGCGCTAATTTAAAATTGTCGAGTCATTTACATACTGACTGCGTGCAAAATATTGAAATGTCGTGCTGGCAATTTAACACCTGACTTTACTCGTATAATTTCGACATGTATTCCAGTTTGTAATAGTGTTTTGACACGAAAAATTTTAAGAAAATACCATAATAACTTCTTAAGCCGTGTGTAGGAATACCGAGCCAAGTTGCTTACTACACTTTAGACATTACACGCACATTTAACGACACATTTATCCAGACTATAGGACCATGAATAATATTTTGATTGTGTGCCAATATACATTCCCAGGTTGTTTAACAAAAGCCATCATGTCTACTTTGTATAAAGCATAACGAGGTGTAATAATACAAAGTGCCACATTGAATAGTACCTCCGGCGAGCCGGCGCACGACAACTCATTCGTTTTGGTTCACTGTCTGACCTCAGAGTCAGAGCATCCGGAAGATTTGTACGGTCATGTGAAGATCATTCGTCTTCCTGCACTTTCAACATTTTGTATTTACCTGAAGGCGCGCGAGCGAAAGTAAGCATCTATCGTGAGACATAACATAACACAATTTGACTTTCGCCTTGAGACAAAGCTATTATGGTAATGACAAAATAAACAGCAACTATAGTTACATATTATTATAATGATTCGTTAGTTATTATATTTTTATAGTTATTCTTAGCTAATTTCTTTATTATTTGGCATCTCTTTTTAATAAAATTAAAGACCTTTTATTACGCAATGTGAAAGTAATATCGCAGGGTAAAGCATCAGCCATTAACTTAGGTATTCTTTACTGCTCAGGAGGCTGGAAGGTTTAATATGTGTTTAATGATGAAAATAACAAAAAACTAAAATGACAGGCATGGAATGCAAACGGCGTTCTGCATTCCTTATCATCACACAGGAATGAAGTGCGAAACAAGAGCTATAGATCTCGTTCTGTGCTGTTTGCTGGCTACAATGGGCTCGGACATCCTGCCGAGACAATGCGCCCGCGCACCATTGTTCCAGCCCTCCATTTGTAAATATACCAACACTATTCGATAGACACCATTCACCGCTCAATCGAACTATCAATGCAAATTAACTCAAATCAATAAGCAGATGTGTCTATTGAATGTGGTTGCGTAATCTCAGGAGCTCGACTTTTGCATCAACTTTATTCGAGAACCAGCGTTATATTATCTATGCAGCCGAGCTATAATAATAATCGATCGCTGTGTGAGTGCATCAGGTCTGAATGAAGCGGTGCAAAAAGTCGCGCGTATGTTCATAGTGCGTATCATCAAATAGTTCCCATGCCGTCATGTTCGCTGTAGTTTTATTTTTAGTAGTTTATGTATTAATAAAGATACGTATCAGCGTGTTATCACTGTTCACAGAAAGGGGTTCCAAAAAAACGGCTTATTAACTATTTGATAGAACGCAATCTATCTCTATACTAATATTATTAAAATATGTACGTAATAAGTGATACGATCAATTTTTTTTTGTAAAAAGTTAAGGCTTTTATTTATTTTAAACCTACAACGATTCTCAGCTAGGTACTTACAAATTATTTCTTTTTTAACAGCAATTAAAATGATTAGGTAAGGGGGATTCGACTAAGTTAGTAAAGGTAGGCATACAGAGATTAAATACCTAAGTAGAGACTTATACTTGACAAAAATAACGACATTTTTATCTGACGCTAGAGCGTACTCTGAGATGGTTGCACCGGCCTTGTGGACTGAAATAAGACTAATATTAGAAACCCGTGCTTTATACTCTAATAAAAGCGGTACGTCGTCGGTTAGGTACCTACTTTCCTACAATACTTGGTTTTCCATTCTGATCATTGTTTTTCGTAAATTAATTTGATAATCGGACTGTATGATTATTGGTTGCCAATCTATCGCAAATAACTAGTGGTGCTTAGCCAATTCATATAATAAAAGGCCGCTTTCTAGTGGTGCAATGGCCGACGCGATACCGCCATCCACTGCCACCGTAGCGTAGGCGAGTGAAAGCTGTCTGACGTCACCACTTGCATCGACACACGAATGCACATAAAATTATTGGCACATATTGTATTGTCAAACGATGTCGTAACCTACTCGATTTAGCCGGTTTCTAATATAAATAATAATTAAGTACTTAGCTGTTTTTATCAGGAGCCATCACAAAGATGGCAAACGACGTATTATTATATTTTATTATTAGGGATCACGATCATATTTGTAGAATACAGTCACAAAATTAATTTATTAAAGCTCTACAACGAGGTTATTTTTTCTAAAAATCAGTGTCATTAAAACACTCAGAAATAAATTAAGATAACTCTGTATGTTTATGGGTCACACAGACACATAAAATTACAGAGATGTGAAAGAAGTTTGAAAATTTTTATGGGCCCAAGCAAATATTCAAGTATTAATTAAAATGCTGACCACGAGGTTACCGATCCCTATTCCCTGAGTTATTCCGATTTTTAACAATCAGATGTATAAGAACTTCCGTTGCTGACTTCATAATACCTAGTCATAGAATACAAACTAAAATGGAACTGTACCAGCAGATTACGATGCTGTAAATTGCGATTGATAATAACTCTCACTATCCGATTACGACATTGACCGAAACAAATAATATTATTGTAGCTAGCTAGGTAGGTAGGTACCTACTCGTTCTTTAAAATAACAACTCTGTGTAATTGATACGTTACGGTCAAAAGCGTTAGATACTTTTCATCGATTACTCCGCTTCTGCAAGGTTTATGAAAACAATTGAATAACTTCGTCATAAAAAAATACAACATTTAAAATGCGGTTTTGTATAAGGGTACAACTCTTGCCCTTATACCACTGGGTGGGGTCGGCACAACTTGTGATTACCTCAGTAGGTAGGTTAGTAGGCATATAATCATGGTTTCAAACAATCCATACAACTTTTCTTAGGTCGACCTTCCACCTTATCCATCTTACATTCAAACCTAACTCTTTTCGTGGCGACGACGTCACACAATGACGTCACATTCTTCTCTCCTCGTGACATGTCCATCCTATACGCTAGCCGATTACTCCTCATTTTCTCTGTAACTGGCGCTACTTTCAGGGTACCTGTACCCATATTTTAATATTTTGTGGTATGCCAGCAATTCTCACAAAATTCGTCTCGAAATAAAACCATCATAAATAAAGATTAGATCAAAACCTTTTTACAATTATGCTGAATTAGGTAATTTAAGATACCAAATGGGTACAAAAACCATTGTGATGCCCCAACGGCGCTCATGTCATTACAACTTGACACAATGAATAGGTAATGATTATGATTCCACAAACTCTGAAAATAATAAAAAAATGCAGTTTTTATGCTCAGAAAAATCTAACTGATTTTGGTTCTTTATTCGACTGGCCCCAAAAAAAAGTGGCTCTAGTCGACTGACCCCGAAAAGTACCTAATTAGGTCGACTGTTCCCGTACGGGCAAAATTTTTCTGGGCCCAGTCGACTAAAAAGCCAAAAAACTCTGACCCCACGGGGCCAGTTGACCTTTAATTTATTACTTTTCGGGGCCAGTTGACAAAAGTAATAAATAAAAGGTATTATTAGGTCAGCTGACCCTATAGGGCCAGTTTTTCTGGGGCCAGTCGACTAAAGAGCCAAATTTCCTCCTTTTTAGTTTGTTATGTTTAGTACCGAAGTGGGTTAAGTTTTGTTTGAAATTGTTGTTTTGTATGTAATGTACTTGATTCATTTTTTGATTGATTGTACCTATTTTATTTTAGTGAAATGTGTGAAATAGATGAAAACTGAGAGACTCCTCAGAGTATTTTTATTCCTTACACTTGCGGTTTTGTCATTAAAAGAAATATAATGCCTTTCTAAAAGAATATATGCAAGTAGGTACGTAGTAATTACCGATAAATAGATTAAATTTAACATACGTTTTCAGTAAGCACACAAAATAGGCTAAAACTGGTAAGGCAGTCACGTAAGAAGAAAGGCTGCATTCATTAAAAATTCATTATATTCCTTATTACTAGCTGGTACCCGCGACTTCGTCTACGTACTAATCGCTTCAGATTGTCTGTGCCAAATTTCATCAAAATCGGTTGAGATAGAACGGTTGAGAAGTATAAGTAGTGATAATTTAATTTGATAATGATTCGTTACCTGTAGCCTGTCCTCGTCGATCTTGGACTCGGCGTGGTTGAGCGCATCTTCTTTGAGGTGTGTGGGTGCAGGCGCGGCGCTCGGCTGCGGCACCATTGGAGGCGCCGCGTGGAGCGCGTGCGCATTGCCTATGGGCAACGGCTCGTCCTGAAACAAATCAAAAACATTCTAAAACCGTTGGAATTGCACCATCTCATCTTTCTACTTTGCCCGCAGCGCCTGTTCTAGTCTACTTTTTAATTTACTGCCTAGTGTTTAAATTTTAATTAGGTACCTACTGTGCCTGAAAAAGTTTTGTAATTATTAATGGAATAAATATTATTCCTATAATCAATAGGAATCTGAAACTAGTGAAGCACTCAAGAATCTTACTGCTGGTTAGTAATTTGATTTTGGTGTAAGGTAGACTGGGTATGGTTGGGACAATTTTCATTCGATCGCCCATAATTTCGTGTATTCTAGTTAGCGTTTTATTGTGAAATGGATATTTTTTTCCATAAGTGCGAAGGTTAAGTAACGTATAGGAGCTATTTGCTTTACTGTGATAAAATATATATGCGGTCGTAGCTGTCGCTCCCGTATCGGCCTTACCAGCTATTTTCGTAAG
The DNA here is from genome assembly GCA_963576535.1 of Plemyria rubiginata. Taxonomy (NCBI): domain Eukaryota; kingdom Metazoa; phylum Arthropoda; class Insecta; order Lepidoptera; family Geometridae; genus Plemyria; species Plemyria rubiginata. Next base: position 5,871,679 of record OY754917.1, on the reverse strand, counting down.
TGCCGCACTTCGATAACAGACGCTGCTTAAATCATCTTTTATAGATGTAAAAGGCCAATGATGATGATGATAAAATATAAAGTCTAAAGTGTTTAATAGTATAATGCATAAAGTAAAAATCTACAATAACACATACGAGTACATACCAAGGTACTTTATAAAAATGCCAAATTGAAAAATAAAAGTGAACTGAAGGAGGAAACAATAAAGAGCTCATCAGCCCGCAACTAACTTCGATTAGAAACCGACCCTTAAAGTACCGGCACGTAGTTTTCGCGTAATCACTTTTTGTCAGACGATTGCTCATTCGCAGCTACATTGGGAAACTTTTCAAGATAGATGGAAATATTTTGTCTAGGTATCTATTTCTCTGCAAATTACTTACTCAAACTAAAACATTTTTGAGATCGCCGCTTACTTTGTCGTTACCCATTAAAGTGCTCATCGCAAAATGGCGGATGCCTTTTACATGTAGCCTGGTGGTTACGTAACCTATGTAGTCACATACCTACACTGACTATTGTAGGTAAGTGCAACCTTCCTACACGGACAGTCAAAGCTTGTCATTGTTCTTGTCAATTGCCGTATTCTCATTGAATAATCACAGGAGTTGGCTGCTTGCGCACTCATTCAAAACGTTTAAAAAACATTAATAGGAAAAGTGCAAGGCTATTCGTGTTGCCGGTTCGCGGCGTCACTGATTGTAGGCCATTGTTGAAAAATCCTAACTAAGCGTGATAAAGTCACTATAGTACATGACGTGACGATGTCATACTGCGGACTGTCGAACGTGACCATACAAAGAGCCTTATGACCACGTTATGGCCGTTTTGTAAGACTTGATTACGTTGTCAGACATCCTTTTGGAAAGGTGCAGAAAGCCTTTGTTAGCAAATAAATTCCACTCGGTTCTTAACTTTTGGGACGTTATTATTTATCTTATACAGGGTGTCCCAGAACTCAACGTCAAGCCGAAACGGGGCGACAGGATTGATTGTAAACATCATGAGAAAAATCAGAAAAAAATCTATCCCATGCAGTTTGAAAATTATGGGCATTTAAAACCCTAAAAATTTCGGTTATTGTGTTTAATTTTTATTATTTTTGTTCATTTAAACTTTGGAACCGCAACCCTAAATAATATTTCTAAGAATCACAGTCAAAAATAATGTTTTTTTATTATTATTGGTTTTTTTAATTTTATTTTATTTTCTGAATTTTCTCATGATGTTCACAATCAATCCTGGCGCCCCGTTTCGGCTGGACGTTGAGTTCTGGGACAACCTGTTTATTTGAAAGGTGCCTACTACAGATACAGAACTACAGAAAAGTGAGGGTTAATGTTATGTGTGTCGGTGTTTTAAAAATAACCTGAAACCGGTGTGTGTCGTGTCAAAGTGGGTCATTATTATGAACAAACTAGTTGCGCCCCGCGGTTTCACCCGCGCAGATTTAAATCCCGGTATTCCTATGGGATAAAAAGTAGCTATGTTATTCCAGACTATAATATATCTCTCTGCCAAGTTTCATCCAGATCCGTTCAGCCGTTCCCGCGTGAAAGAGTAACAAACATCCATCCATCCATCCATCTATACTTACAAACTTTCGCGTTTATAATATTAGTAGGATAGGATGTAGGAGCTTTAAAGACTCCACCGTTTGAAGTCAGCTTTGGAGTAGAGGCAGAGATCAGTCGAGCGCGAAGTGTTCGCGACCACAAGACAACTGATAGAAAACGACGATTACGCAGCAAACTACTGTCGCATTGTACCAGTGCAATACGCCCACAACACTTTTACTGGATTTACGAAACGATTTAAACATTTTAAAGTCATTGTTGCCGTACTTGAGCGTAGGAACGTTGCGTGATAATAAGGAAATTGTATATTCCTCTTGTAAAGATAGAACGCAATCATCTCTAACCTCCGACAGGTTAGTGTTTTAATCTTTGCATATTTAAGTTCACTAGGTACATGTACAGCTTCATTAAACAAAACTAACTTATAGTATATTATTTCAAGGTATTTATGCTATGGGCCCTGTATGTTTAATATCTTGATACTATTTATGTTACCGGAAATAAATGATTATTATTATTTTCTATTATTTTTGACACAATATTATACCTGCAAGGTGCAAGTAAAACTTGCTTATGTATTGTTCCGACTGACAAACAGAGGTCCCGTGAAACCTCGGTGTTCCATAGTGGACCAGAGGAACACAAAAAGAGGTCTAATCTTCTGTTCTAAATGTCTGTAAAACAAAAACAGAGGAAAACAAAAAGAATTATAGAAAACTCAGGGTATACCTCCTATACATCAGGTATAGAATTCAATAGATGCTGTTCAGTGGAGGGATGTCAGAATGAATTGAAAAGGAATAATGGAGATAAAGAAAATTTCTGATGAATCATGATCAAATAAAAATTAACTACTAGGTACCTATATAAACCGAAAAAGGATAGTTCCCAGTAGTTCTATAGAATATTTAAGAACTATCACAGAAAAACAGCAACGGCAGAAAAAACCCTTTACACAGAGCTCTTCTACTACAGAATTTTTAATAACCTTCATAAGACACCGGGAATCGACCATTTCGGGTTTTTGTGATTATAGAGAAATCTCGCGAGCAACCCCGATCCGATTAATCCCGACCGGAGAGATCTATCAAAAGGTACGGGACTATGTGACCTATTTAGATTTGTGACGTAATACATCAAATATTCAGAAACGGGCCTGATAGACCACTGGTGGTGGACGGGTAGTAATTGAGGTGCGCGTGTGCGGAAAATCATCTATTTCCGTTACACGAGCGCACATTCTCTCAGAAAACATGAATGATTACACATTATTTAGCAATATATGAAAATTATAAATCTCTGAACCTCTTAAATTTAATAACGCATAATGATTAAGGCTCCGGCGACAGCGGCTCGCAATTTCGAGGTGCGATTGGCTATTATTTCATTTTATTTCATTTCGGGGAGGTTGTTTGAAAGAATAACTCTAAAGTGACACGCATAAATACTGTTCGAATACAAATAAAACAATAATATAAGGGAAATGTGCTTGAGTCAGAAATCATGTTGGTATTAGGTAACCGTAAGACCAAACATACTAATACCAAAATGATTTCTGATTCGGGCATGTTATTACGGGCGCCTATTCTGCCACAAAAACATAAACACAAAAATGGGGAATTTAATTTTTCTTTTATTACAGAGAAAACAAAAGTTATATTTGAGTGAATGTTTTATTTATTATACACGTACGAGTTAAAATTATCTATAATATAAGAAGTTGCATGAAATGAGCAAGCAATAAGAACATTAATTTATTTGTTCTATTGAACACGATCTTTTTTTTGAATAAAAACTTTTTTAGGAACAAAACAACTCAACCAATAAAATTAAAAAAAAATCTATAACTTACTAGTGGTGGGTTATAGCAATGAAAAAGTCACAGTTTGAATAATGGGTGTCATTCTGTGCCTAATTGCGGTGACCGTAGAGCTACTTTATGAGCAATAGTGTTGAAAAAGCATATTTCCTCATCTTCCCGTGCTTATGGGAGATTTTTTCACAATATAACTCAGGCTATTCATGACCATAATTCTTCATAATCGGACTAAAACAAAAACCTATATTTCAATCGAAACCTGAATCGCCATCTATTGAAGTCTATTTGGAACTGAAAAACTGTTCTTGGAGATGGGTGCCCATGCCCAGGCCCAGGAGCGATCTTCCAACAGTAACAACTTATATTTATTATAGCTGTGTCTGCTTATAATATGACTTTTAACTGCATTTAGACGTTTTCTTAATTCTTTCTCTGAGAGGCAAAACAAACACTATTGCTGTAAACCAAAGACCTTGTCCAGAGCTAGAGACATGTCGTAATACATATATTAACAGACTGTGTTGGAAAGCTGAATGAAAGATTCTCATTGTACCTTATGTTTACCGGGCCAATAGCAGTAGCCTACTGCTATTGGCCCGCTAATGTACTATGCTAAAAACTACTATTGCTAATGTACTTCTTACCTATTGGCAGTAGGTAAGAAGTACATTCATTCACGGGGCATGATTCAAGGACTTTTAAAATGTTTGCATTCCGCCCGGCGGAGATTTGACGAAAATATTATTGTACAAACCGACACGCTGCTACACGATTAAAATAATGAGGTGTAGGTACCTACCTACCTACCATATACATTCTACATGTGTGCATGTCTCCAGCTTCCTCATATTGAAAATGTAATTTCTATAAATGCCAATATTTAAAGCATAATTAGTGCACTCATAAATTTGAATCATAATTTAGCTGCCAAATAAACAACGATGCTATAAGCTTATAATAGTGTGTAAGCTGGAGTAACATGTCTCCAGCTGCCTCAGTCAGTGTGGGCAAACGGCTAATGATAGAGATATATAGTAAACGCAAGGATTTAGTACCTATTTAGTGCACCTGGTACCAAAAATTTCAGGTCTGTAGCTAGGAAACTCTTCGAGTTATAAGACTTCATAAACGTGTAAGCTGGAGTAACGGTACGTGAAAAAGCATATGCTCGTTCTCTGGAATGGCTGGAGCTAGCAGGTTGCTTTAAGTCTCCAGATTTAGTACCAAACAAATTAGCGAGGTACCAAATATTTGAAGTGTTTCTGTTCAAAACTCTATGAGTTACAAGCTTTTCCAGCTTTTTTTGTTTGTCCAGCTTGCACATGTTAGATCTCAGCAACCACAATAGGTACAGACTCGGTTGATGTCTCTGAACCGAGCTATGAATTAGTGCACTCGGTACCAAAAATTTGGAATCTCTAGGACAAGCAGTTCTGTTGTAATCAGCAAAATAACATTTAACCGCCAAAAATTCAAAGCATTTCGACGCGACCATAAAAATGATGCGTTGCCGCTCTGAAGGTGATATTACGCTCTGCGGATTTGAACGTATTTTACCCGCGATAAGAGTCTTTTTTGTATGCACTCAGTCCTTTAAATTTCTGAAGGCATAATTATTATACCCTTCTCTTTCCGATGTGCGTTGAAGAGCGAGGCGTTGTATGTTGCCATATCTAATTAAATAGTTTGGTATGGTTTGACATTTTATATATTTTTTTTTTATATAATACACCAATTATATTGCAGAATTTGCAGGCAAGGCAGGGAGCGAGCAGCACGTCCGTCCGTCCGTATTTTGACAGTTTGACAGCCAATCTAATCTTGCTAGTGTCATGTCAAGTGAATCGTCATCAGACCTAAGTCAAGTCATTCGAATTTGAGAGGTTAAAATATACCAATTATATATATTGCAGAATTTGCAGGCAAGGCAGGGAGCGAGCAGCATGTCCGTCCGTCCGTATTTTGACAGTTTGACAGCCAATCTAATCTTGCTAGTGTCATGTCAAGTGAATCGTCATCAGACCTAAGTCAAGTCATTTAAATTTGAGAGGTTTTCGATTTGCAAAAACGAATCCTTCCTACCTATATAAACCAGTATTATGGTAGGTAGCAGTTAAATAAATAATTAGGTAAATTTAGATTTACGTAGGTACCTAATCATTTATTAGTTTTACTACTTAACTTCTCCTATGGGTACTGTGGTAGGTGTTAAAGAACTGGCGCTTTGAGTAGGTACCTATGTAGATACAGATACAACACCGTTATTTTAACACTGCCAAAAAGGTAAAAAGAGGGGCTACCTACCAGTAAAAACGCACCTCTTGTATCTATGTATGTTTCTTCCGCATCGATTTGGACATCCGCATCGCACCAATAATGCGGATGTTCATGCGGATGTGACAAAAACAAAAAATAAAATAGACGCAACCAGTGACTGGCGCGTAGTATCACCTTCAGAGCGGCAACGCATCATTTTTGTGGTCGCGTCGAAATGCTTTGAATTTTTAGCGGTAAAATGTTATTTTGCTGATTACAACAGAACTGCTTGTCCTAGAGATTCCAAATTTTTGGTACCGAGTGCACTAATTCATAGCTCGGTTCAGAGACATCAACCGAGTCTGTACCTATTGTGGTTGCTGAGCTCCAACATGTGCAAGCTGGACAAACAAAAAAAGCTGGAAAAGCTTGTAACTCATAGAGTTTTGAACAGAGACACTTCAAATATTTGGTACCTCGCTAATTCGTTTGGTACTAAATCTGGAGACTTAAAGCAACCTGCTAGCTCCAGCCATTCCAGAGAACGAGCATATGCTTTTTCACGTATCGTTACTCCAGCTTACACGTTGATAAAGTCTTATAACTCGAAGAGTTTCCTAGCTACAGACCTGAAATTTTTGGTACCAGGTGCACTAAATAGGTACTAAATCCTTGCGTTTACTATATATCTCTATCATTAGCCGTTTGCCCACACTGACTGAGGCAGCTGGAGACATGTTACTCCAGCTTACACACTATTATAAGCTTATAGCATCGTTGTTTATTTGGCAGCTAAATTATGATTCAAATTTATGAGTGCACTAATTATGCTTTAAATATTGGCATTTATAGAAATTACATTTGCAATATGAGGAAGCTGGAGACATGCACACTTTCTACATAGCCACATAGGTGTATCAATTACAAAATAGTTTGTAAGCTTTGATTTTAACGAAGCATAAAATTGTTGATTGGATTTTGACATATTTTTTTTACCTAGGTAACTGTTTCGATGCGAGCGATAAATAACCGATATCAAGTGAAAACTGAACCATAAAGCTTAATAATTAACCAATACATAGTATAAAACAAAGTCGCTTTCTCTGTCCCTATATCCCTATGTCCCCATGTCCCTATGTATGCTTAAATCTTTAAAACTACGGAACGGATTTTGATGCGGTTTTTTTTAATAAATACCTAGAGTGATTCAAGAGTTATTAGTTATAGTTTATATGTATAATACATGCATGATATGTGCACCCGTGCGAAGCAGGGGCGCGCGGGCGGGTCGCTAGTATCAAATAAAGTAGGTATTTGAGTATTTCTCAAACAAAATGTACGTAACGAAAAAGGAAAAGTTACGAAAAAGTACTTTTTCGTAACTTTTCCTTTTTCATTACGTACATTTCGTTTACGTTCATTGTCGTCAAAATGTACGTAACGAAAAAGGAAAAGTTACGAAAAAGTACTTTTTCGTAACTTTTCCTTTTTCGTTACGTACATTTCGTTTGAGAAATACTCATTTAATGTCATCCTGTATTATGGAACTTCGACATAGAGGGTCAAAAAAGCTATTCTAATTTCTAATTAAATAAAACCACGCGAGTGAAGGCGCGAGCATTGCACTAGTGCTACTCGTATTTTATACATTTTGTCGCTTATAAAACTATAGGTAGGTAGGACAACTATAAATAGTGGGTACTAGGTATAGTCAAGTCACACATAAGAGAATACCTGTAGTGCAATAAGAGCAAAGCTAAGTAGGTACCTAATATTAAACAAAGAAAAAGAAAGTGTGGTCTTTCAAAGCAAAAACAATACTAAATAGCTTGAAGGTTTTGTTCGCCTTTTGGTCGTTTCTAGAGAAACTAGAGACGTGTCGGTGTCTAACGGTGATATATTTTTGGATTCAAGCCATTGAAAGCGTCGCATTACGCGTTCTACATACCTAAATACCTACCTATTGACATCACCAAAACAGGATAAATACCAAAAACAATTTAGTATTTTGTATCTGTCTCTATCTAATACCCCTCGCTTACCTAATATAAATATTGGTGGCCATTCCACAAAGCACTATCCAGCACTAAGCTAAGCTTGTTAGGTATTAAGTGACTTGTTTTTTTGGGAAATATAATTATATTATGTATATTATGTACTACTTATACTTGAAATATAGTTCCCAGATCAATAGCAAACATTTATATTCATTACACAAAATATACACCTAGGTATGTAAGGTATGTAAGGTAGAAACCACCACGGCCGCAAGGGCCTAATTCACGAGCTGAAATGCGACCAACTAGGCTGTCTGTCAAAGTTTAGGTAAACACGTAATTTTTTTTATATACTTGCTAATTGAACAAGCAAATTGCCCACCTGATGCTAAAGTGGTACTTACCCGCAAGTAGGTAACTGTAATTAAAAAATTATATGTAAACTAAGTTATGGCCTAACTTAGTGCGGAACTGGAAGCGGATAGGGGAGGCCTATGTCCAACAGTGGTGGACTTCTGTGGGCTGTTGATGATGATGATGAAACTAAGTAGGTACCTACCTAACTATCTGGTGAGTGAATTGTTATAAAACGCAATGAAGTATCTTTTACCACAAAAGAGATGCATCCGAGACGAGGTTATTGACCAGTGACCACTTTCGCTACAGATACATAATCGCCAAACACTTACCTAACTATTATATAAGTAAGAAGTTGGTAAGGTACACAAAATACACAAATATTAGGTATTCACACACCACGGCATATGAATATCTACCGCGTCACTGACCACTGTCTTACCTGACTTGCATCGCAATTCTAACTTGTAGGTAGAGTAGGTACCTACTGCTAGTTTATTGTTTTATGGCACAACTTATTGTCTTAGATAGGTCTTACATATTCGAGAAGTGCAATAGGTAATGTCGCACTGCAATAAAAATATGGGCGATGGACTTGCAACCTGTCACGTATGGAAAACCTAACTACCTACGAACTACTGCCAAAATTGAGTACCTAGGTAATGTGCCAAATGTAATGTTTGGTCGTATCTCTGTCTGACTACCAAGAGATCTGATAGCATATAAATAAATATCATGCCCGGGAATCAAAGTCGTGAAGCTGTTTCAGTTTCTGATTCAAACTTCTAGTGCGTACCGATAATTCCTATGAGTTGCCTCATTTCTATCCGTTTAAGGTATTTTCTATAAAAATTAGACTAATGTTCGTTTTATTATATTAAAAGTGCTGTAACTCTTTCACACAGGCTCTTCTACTACCACAAAGTCGTTCCAAAAAATAATTACCATTTGGTAATGCAATGAATGTGTCATGAAAACCAGAAATGTATCGGAAGACACCTACTTAATAAACAAACATAGGTTTAAACCAGCCAGCAAGCTTTTAAAAATGCATAAAACGTCAGAACAAGAACAAAGAGGCCCGTTGTGAGCGTGTATAGCCTACGAACTGAGATCATGGTCGTCAGAGAGACGTGGGAAACCCAGGATAACAGCGCAGGTGGACAACCGTAGATTCTTCAATCAAATATGTATACGGTAGACTTCATATTTGGTTAGGTAATTAAATCAATGTACAGAACTAATTGATGCACTTACTTTTACCTCTACCTATCCGAGTTAACGGAGATGTTCTTACTACAGTAATAGATACTATTACTATTATTTCTAATGTTATTATTTCTTGTGCTACAGAGTGCAAATAAAGACAGTTTATCGAAAATTGACAGGGCCTACCGAGGTGTTCACTACAACAAAAGGTTAGCTGTTGTTGTAGTGAACACCTCTGTAGGCCCTCATAATGGTTCCTATTGGACATTTTTATATTGTTACTAAGTAGTCTTTAGAGAACTTTAATTAATTGTTCATGGCTCAACCATCCCTGGCCCATTCATGGCCCTTTGATTTCAAAAGGTACTAATTTTCCAATACTTTACAGAAATTTAATTTAGCCAATTTTTTTTTTATCATTTGGACACATAGGTAGGTATCTCTTGTTATATAACTTTCGTTTGCATAAAGATGATGATGACTATTTGCAACCCAAAATCCCCATTTCTTATTGTTAGTTATTTGTTTTTAACTTTGTGTTATTATGATAAATGGTTACGTCCATCCAATTGATTAGTTACCCAAACATTTTCGAAAAGATTTCATTAAGCGTGTTAATTTTTAACCTCAGAGGGCCCTTTGGAGAAAAATAAATATCCGCGGGAAAAGTTTAGTTTTTTAGTTTTGCGAAGAGAAGGACAAGGATACCCTCCTAGATTATATATATATATTCCAGTACAGTGTTATATTGTGTTAGTAACATAAAGACTTGTGAAGTACAAATACTAACCAACAACGTTATTCACAAGTCAGTGACAAAACTATGGAAAATTAAGGAGCCTCTAGAAGGGCCCGATGATTTTGAATTGTTTGATGGAAGACGAGTCACGTGACACGAGTAAACAGCGTTAGATTATAATCAAAACACAACACAGCACCACCAGTATGTTTTGTGTTTTAGATCCAAGGTGAACCGGTCCGGCGGCGTCGACGACGGACGCGCGCGACCGCGCCGCAACTTGCCACGTCCTCAATTCGCTAAGACAGCTCTTGCTACATTCACACCATACAATAATCTCTCAACCGCAATAATAATTGTAAAAAATAGGAGAAAAAGAAAAAAAGCTTAACTCTGTGGTGATGTTTGTTCATTCGAAATAGCCAATACCAACTGTATAAAAGATAACAATTACCTATGGTGTCACTGGCCGACAACTCACTAAGTAAGGGCTAAAAGTATCCTGCAATTACATTGAATTAACAAATACGTAGATAATAAATAAATAATGCTGGACAATCCACACAGCATCATCTAGCCCCAAAGTAAGCTACTCAAAGCTTGTGTTATGGGTACTAGTTGACTGATATATTTAATACATTATATACTTACATAGATAGATATTTTTTATTATACATAAACACCCAGACCAACGGAACAAATTTCTGCAGATCATACACAAATTTGTTCCGAGGCGGGAATCGAACCCGCAACCTCTTGCGTTGCCGGCGGACTCTCGCCCGCTGCGCCACTGAGGTCGTCAAATAATACACAGATGTAGCATTTCATATAGGTACAAATAATAACATGAACGGCCTTATAGAACGATGATAGTTGGTTGGCTAAAATCTATTCCGGAGAAGGCTTGTGAAGGCCCACTTATATTCATAGCACCCACAGGTACCCATTATGTACTATATACTAACATAGCATTGATTATTGTAAGCTTTGGTGCTTCCAAGTGTTTTGCACGGAACTATGACTTATAAATATACAAAGATTACATAACACAGGCAACATTGTCTCTGTCTATACAATGTTTTATATCTTGTAGAGGTCGCTTGACGAAGGGACAAATTTTCTGACTCGAAAACAACGTGATGCATTGTTCTATAATCGAAGAATGTTGAATGGTTGAATGAAATACGGAGCAGCCTGTCACGGAAATCGGGACGTCGTCCCGGGAAATACGGAAAGCCTGGCAACGCAAGTATCCATTGAAAATATTAAAATACGCTCATGGATTCACAAATTATACAACAAAACACCGCTGTGTGACCTAAGTCACAGCGTAAATCAAGCTATAAAATGATAGACTGCTAAGCAAAAGCCTATTTATGTTAGGCACCAAACCATCCCACTTCCAAGAGGTTTAGTAAAGTTTCAACAAATTAGAACTACATTGTCCCCAGCTTTTGAGCTGTTCTTTGCAGTTACCCTTGAAAAGAAGAGCTGTAATATGTAGGTTTTTGTTTTTTCAGGACTTTGTTTAAAAATATCCGGAGTTTAATTGACTAGTTTAAGTACTTACAGCCATCAAGCCGTCATTTCCGTATGGAATAGCTCTTCCTTCTAAAGCTAGCTCCTTGTCGAGCATAGCATCCAGCTGCTCCAGTTGATGGCAAGAAGCGCGGGCTGCGACATAGCTTGATGCAAGGATGAAGGCACCCAGGATAAATGAGGCAGCAATCACGGTCAGCGCCGCGATCCTTGCAATTTGCACCGAAGATGACATCCTTTGCCGATATGCCTGTAAAACGATACAGTTAAGTACAAGCAAGCTATTGTAGAAATACAAATAGGTAATTAAACTTCCTTATGTAATGTTCCGACTGCATAAAATAGTGTGGTGAAAAGATAACAACTCGCACTGTAACAGCTTTTTACTAATTTCTTGGAGTTTGAATGACGATTCCGGTCAGGTACATAAAGTTGGTCATTGAATAATTGGTTTCAGTTAAGTTTCAGTAAACTTTTTATATTGCTTTAGATGGTTGGAGAAGCACTGTTTCGAGGAATTTGTAATTGATTTTACGCTTTACTATAGCTACGACTTTTTCTTAGAAAATAACTCTTTATTACTGAGAGGGCTATTTTCCAGTGAGACCATTAGCGTTTCGATTTTTCCAAAACCGGACCGACTCGCAAGCGTACATTTTTAAGTTAGAAGATTTTTGGTAAGAAGAATTAATGAACACAATGAATGATCCTGTGCTTGGTTATTGCATGTTTGAAATTGGGATGTTCACATGCACTGCTTCTCCCCACATTCTTTGGATTTATTGCACACCGAAAACATAGCAAAATATAAAACTATATATCACTATCATATCATCGTTAGTCCTCAGAGTGGTGGTTTACCAACTGCAAACCATGGTAGCAAACACAATTATTACGTAATACTTTAGAGGTAGATACGGTGCGGTCGCAGGCAACAGAGAAAGTGCTTCAACGATTGCATTCGAGAAATCCATTATCTAGAGGCCTTACCGAGGTGCGAAAAGATTTAAACGATTTCTACGAGATCTTTACGAGTGTAGTTAAGAGGTTCATCTTGATTAATCTGAACATGGTAAAACGTAGATACCTACATTAACAAAAAATGTCATTACAACTTTGTTTTAAACCATATAGTTAGTTCTTTTTTTATTAGTGACCGAGGAACAACCCGTTAAGAATATTCTTAGTTCAAAAACAAAGCCCATTGGACGCTCACTCTCAAATTCACCATAGACTTTGTTAGTAATATTTTTGTTGCAAAGTTAGGTATAGGTTCTATGCAAATCATTAGCATCTCCGTTCCAGTTACACACCGGTACGACCGCGATCGGCCAGTATCTCTAAATAATTAGATGCTCATGTTTTATACCTACCTACAGGATGTTTGTTTAAATCATGGCACAATAAAGTAGACCAAATTAAGAATATTTTTTTTTACCTGGGCTGTGTGCTAAACGTACTTATTAGGTACCTGCATAAATTGATACTTTGGTACGGACATTTTCATTTCTTAATACATACTTGAGGCACTGTGGTAGACAAGTTCTTACATAATGTTGAAGGCTTTCGCAAAGACACTAGTATCTCCGCGTCCACTTCGTCACAACATGAGCCGTTCGCGGAAACACTGACTTTACGTTGTGATGAGCGAGCGATTTTGAGATTTCAAATCTTACTTATGAATTTTTAGGATAATCATTCGATAGGTATTTATTATTTTACTAATAATTCACTAATCTAAACTCCACTTGAGTTTGACTCAAGCTTAGTGAATTATTAACTTGTATGCCAATACTTTCAGAGTTCAGCTTCTTTAATAGCATTTCGGTATTTGGGTTGAGATAAAAGGTGTGGCCTAAAAGAATCAACAAAAAAGTTGTTAGTTTCACCCATAGTACTTAAAAAAGTTGGTCCTAGGTACCAACTTACTACTACTTCTTAAAAGTTCTCTAGACTAGAGTGGTTAGTTTTTTCACACTCTGTAGCTTACAAGTTCGCGTGCGGCTGACCGAGTCGCTAGGATATGACGCAACCTCATTGTGTCCACTTGTGTCTTGGTCAACTAGCAAAATATAACCACAGTTAGGTATAAGTTATATATAATATACTTTACATTAGGTAGCTCTTGTATTCGCCCTAAGTTCATGCTAAAGTTAAGTCTATTTTTAACACCTTTGCAGGTAAGCAGGCTTGGTTTTTGACTATTGAACCTAAAATAACAACGTAGCCATAGGAGGTAGCAATGAACCTAATATAACAACGTTGCAATATGTCAGAATATTATTGGGAACCCTTCCTTCTCATTGGACGGAGTAAAATAATTGATTTGAGCATTGGATTCTAACGAGCTTTGGTTAGATATTCCGATTTTCTTTCGAAAAAATCTAGATCGAGAAGCAGGTCTTTAGCTTGATATAAAATCACTGAATGTTATTATAAAAATCACAAACAACCAAGTTTTAAAAATTCCACTAGCGCTATATTATAATTAGCATAACATACAATTAGCCTAACATTATTATAGGTATGTACCTGCCTACCTACTAAATAAAAACAGTTTTTTAATTAAAATATTTTAATATATTTTTTAACTCAACTTGGATGACCTAACAGCAAAAAGACCCCGGAGAATAGGATTTTTTCAGAATAGGATTAGTGAAAAAAAGTAGGTTCTTACTTGAGAATCTCCCCCTTTTTCTTTTTTTGTTAGTTTATTATTCAAGATATCTACTATTAACTTTAGCCTTATAATTATTATTACACGGCCTAAGTCTTAGTTTAGAATTTAAGGGTCCGGCGACAGCGGCTCGCAATTTCGAGGTGCGATTGGCTATTATTTCATTTTATTTTATTTCAGGGAGGTTGTTTGAAAGAATAACTCTAAAGTGACACGCATAAATACTGTTCGAACACAAATAATACAATAAGGGAAACATGCCCGAATCAGAAATCATTTTGGTATTAGGTAAACGTAAGACCAAACATACTAATACCAAAATGATTTCTGATTCGGGCATGTTTCCCTTATATTATAGTATTATTTGTGTCCGCACAGTATTTATGCGTGTCACTTTAGAGTTATTCTTTCAAACAACCTCCCCGAAATGAATTAAAATAAAATAATAGCCAATCGCACCTCGAAATTGCGAGCCGCTGTCGCCGGAGCCTTAATTTAAGGCAGTTGCTCATTAGGGTAGTTAGATATTAAATGATTGCGTGATAAAATGTAAGTAGCAATAGCTTTGATAATAGTTGGCTACAAACAATAGAACAATGAATTTTCCCACCTATATACATATCACAGTTCTTGAAAAATAACCTACCTACCTAGGTATCCACTAGACGTGGGCCGAATATTCGTTTTATGTTTGGTATTCGGCATATTCGGCAGTTTTACCGACCGTTTTCCGTATGCTCGTCTACCTGCTTTGGCATAAAAAAAACATCCATATTCGGCCGATTATTATTTGTGTGATGAACATAGATAGATGTTAGTTCTCTGTCTGTCTAGGTGATAATGAAAAAAATTTAAGACTGTTTCAGCAGAGGTTACTAATGAATGATAGATAATAACACGATCAAAACATTGATTTTTTTAGATTTTCTTTTATAAAGTTAAAAGTTCTGACGCGGCGCTACTATAATTAGTAGGTAGCCTCCTCTGAAACAATTCTTAATTTTTTTCTGGTAGTTACAAAATAGAGATGTGTGTATTTAAAAAAAAAAACAGCTACCTGGTTCCCTTACCACAAGCTATTGCTTTGTTTGGGGTGAGATAGTGCTGTGTGAAATGTACACCAATATTTTATTTATTTATATTTAGGTATTCGCTAGAAATGCCGAACATACCTACTTGTATTTCAATTCAATTCTTGCATTAAATACTAATAATTAGGTATGTTTTATACTTTTAACTTGGTAACAGTATAAAACATACCTACCTAAACATACAACCAGCCCCGCGGTTTCACCCGCGCAGATTTAAATCCTGGTATTCCCACGGGATAAAAAGTAGCCTATGTGCTATTCCAGACTATAATCTACCTCTCTGCCAAGTTTCATAAAGATCCGTTCAGCCGTTTCGGCGTGAAAGAGTAATAAACATCCATCCATCCATCCATACTTACAAACTTTCGCGTTTATAACACCTATTAGTAGGATAGGATTGCCTACTGAAAAAACAAAAAAAATAATTCATTGCAGGAAGAAAATTAATAGATTCTTCTCTTTCGGGTAATGTTATTATGCTCATGCATAAATCGCTTCATTATTTGATAGATTCAATATTAATAAATCAAATACGCCGGATACTTGATTCGTATTCGAACATATTCGTCTCATCGTGACAAAGCGCGTCTATTCCTACAGAATTATTCGGCCTAATATTCGTATTCGTTCAAGATTCGGCCCATCACCAGTATTTACCTATCTGAACAACCTCGAATTTACTTTTTATGTATATATTTTACTGCTTCATGTTTGACGAACACGAATCAGTTTTTTTAACGACTGTTGATGGAACAAGCAAAAATGACCCCCGTGATGTGATAACCATCACTAGGTATAAGGCTATAACAAAGCATTGCCTCGTAAGTCACGCACTATGGGAACGTGCCCTACGATACACTGCCCTGCGTCTATCCACTTGAGATACCTATACACAGCAAAGCTGCTTGGCGGCAGTAAAAGGCATGAAGGTACTAAGTAAATAGCACTTCCCCGGACGAGCCCTTCACAGAGCTCGACTCAATAGAGCCCGTTCGCATTCTCTCTTGCACACCGACATCGCTAAAGCATGTGGTGTCACACTAGGTACCTTTGTTTAAATACCATCCTCGTTGTATGTCTACAACATGTCCTAACCTAACAAATAAATTATACCTATTTATCTTTCTCTTTACATATAGGTCAAAGCCCTTTAGATAAATTAAAAAAAAACTTTATAGGTAGGTAGGTAGTTTTTATGAATTGATTCACAATAAATATATCTTACGTTATGTATTTATTAAAAAAATAAAAGCGGCACCGGCCGCGGCCGACAGCCCACCCAGCCCCATTGAGAGAAAGGCGCTTTCCCGCAATTCAGTTCTTACTCGATGGACAATCTAGACACTCATTTCTACTTCATTTTATGGTTGAACTATCCATACCTATGCACATAAACGTACCTACCTACCAGGGTAGGTACATAATTATCAACCTACCTACCATTACCGCAGTTTTATGATGCTAACAGCGATAGACTACCTACAACTACAAGTCGATTTCATTAGAAATATTTTATTAGATACCTAAATTGCATTTACCATTTACCTACACTTGCGTTTACAGAGGTAGGTACCTAGGTAGGTACCATATATTTTTTTTTAATAGATAGATCTAAGTAAGACTTTAAATACTCAGACCAAATAAAATATACCCAAGTCACGATTCACAATTAAGTTAATAGCATCTACCCTGTACCTAAGTTGTGGGTTCAATCACCACTTGGAAAAAACATTTAGGTACCTACCTAGGTAGGTATGTGATAAACTTATAAAAGTTTGCTTGTTTTTTTTACGGTTTGCATCCCTACTAGTCTGTGTCTTATCTGTGTGTAACCATGTTGCTTTTATAATACTCGTATTACTGTCGTTTGTTGTTATAAAAACAATGTAAAGTAAAAACAGCAAGCAAACTTTACAAGTTTATCACAGTGGTGATCGAACCCACAACTTAGGTACAGGGCAGATGCTATAACATAATTGTGAATCGTGACTTGGGTAGGTACCTATATTTTATTTGGTCTAACACATCTGTTTTTTGGGGTATCCATTTCACATTAAAAACCAGAATCATGCTAAAAACCCGATTACCCGATGCCATGTTTTGCTTTACTTAGGTAGATATACCTATAGCAAGTTATATAGCTTAGTAAGCTTTGCTTAGATTTTCAATATAGGTACATCAATAGTTAGGTACTTAGGTACCTACATAGATAAGGTAAGATAGATTATACATAATATACCTATCTACCTAAATAATTATTTTATGACTTCGGTAGGTAGGGATAGGTACCTATCCAATGAGGTCAAGAAATTAGGTATTTAGTTTTACACGAAGGCTAGGCGGTATAAACCTATATGATAGGTAGATAACATAAACAAATTGTAAGTAGGTAAGTAGGCTCCTAAGAACTAAAGAAACTATGTAGGTATGTACTAGTAACAAAGTAGTAACAATCTTTTGGTGACGGCCTGACGGCTCAGCTCACCTACTTTTGAAAGCTTCGGCAGTAGGTAAGGTATTGTGATGTGACAGAAGAACCGCACTAATCGTGCGTGCTAAAAATGAATAAGTAACGGGACGGGAACATACCGGGGGCGGTTCCGACGAGGCGCTGTACTCAGACGGCGGGTACTCTGGTTTCATGGTGATGGTGGCCATGGAGTCTGGTTGATGCTCCTTCTCCATCACAAGTTTAAAATTCTTCACGTTTTAAATGTTGTTTTGATGGTTTGCGCGCGCTTTGTTGGACGTTCGAGATGATAATGTGAGGTCGTGCGAGTGAGCGGTGCTGTGTGGCGTAGGCGCAGCGAACGGTGCCGCCGCCGCGCCGGTGGTGGTGGGGCCAAGCCGTAGCGCGTAGCCGCGTAGCGTAGGCGTAGGTAGCAGCGCGGCCACGCTACCGCGCGCGTCCGCGTCGGTTGTCTCGTCGCGTCGTCGTCGTCATCGTCGTACGTCGTCGTACGAACAACGCATGAAATCTCGCCAGCCGAAGCCGAGGTTTCATGCGAAGGTACCTACCTCGTCATCACCCCCAGGCCCCAGTATAGAATTGTAAGAACCTACTCACTCAGGCCCCAGTATAGAATTGTAAGAACCTACTCACTCACGCACTATCACAAAACCTGTCTGGAAATACTGGAATAAAGTAAACGTAGGTAGGTTTACCTATATACCTATTATTACTACCATTCATTACTTTTCTTCATTCATTGATTATTAAAAATGGATAAACTACCTATAACAATCTTAGTAGAGATCATCCAATCTAAAAATGCACGCCCCACCACCTGCCTTCACGCTCACGACACGGACTATACTTATAAATCTGTGCACGACACCTTCTTTCTTTTTTTTTTTTATGGCTCCTGTCTATCGACAATCTTGCCAGTCTCAAGTGATAGATATTATATTATGCTCTTTGCTATGTTTCTAGTCACGCACGTCAATTGTTTTAAAGAAAATGGTGGCGGTTTCTTCAAAACATTTGAAACATTTTCGGTCAAATCACGATATCACATAATACACTTTCATTTCAAATGCTTACACTTTGTGCTAAGACCACAAGTAATGTTGGTTAAAATACCACCAAAATTACACAACACAACTCAAAATAACACTAGAAAAACAATTAAAATGAAAATGCTATGTTGCTTCGTTAGATGACAGGAAACGAATCCAAACATGACACCTGCTGATAACTTTATTCGTCAGTCAGTTTCCCGCCGAATATAAAGGTGACACTTTCATGCTGAATGACAAATGAAATTGCTTGGTGTCATGTATTGCATATACAAATATACCTCATTTGCTTTGAGGGTGAAGGCAGGTAGAGGGGCGTGCATTTTTAGAGTGGATGATCTCTACCTGGGCTTTGTAGGTTTTGTTTTGTAAGATTTTGAATGACACGATTCTGTGGCTATTTTTTTACGGTGTTCCCAAGAGTATATAACGCGGTGGTCATTAAAAAAGCCAACTGTCAATGTCTTTGTAATTTTAATGGTCTGTCAATGTCATTCACGCCCGTCAGTCTTGCATGATGTCAAATCCAGCAATCAAACCTATATCAAACCCAAATCAAACCAAATAGCCGCAAAACAAGTGTTATTGTTATTTATTGATGTCACTCAAAGACATTGTACTTATAACTAGACTGTGCACCAAAAAATTTTGTTTAGCTAAAATGAGATTTATCGTCTTATGTATAGGGTAGCTATTTCCTTATAAGCGGTAGCGAGCAGAAAACGGTCCCGGTGAGAGGGCTCCTGCTGGGAGTGTGTCCTTGTCTGACGTCCTGCCAGCTCAACTAACCATTGGGTTTGGTAGAAATGGTACAATATAGGACATACGTTATGCTTTTTTATGAATTACCAAAACGAACGTTTATAATCTTTGAAACTTTATAAATATTTCTAGTTCATAAAGTAGGTATAATTAATCATCAATTCGTTGTATTTCTTAAATAATCCTTTAACACTGAGTATGTAAGAGTAGTAATTAAATGTTTGGGTCTGGTAATACTAAATGCAGATGGCGGTTTGCTCATGTGGTTGTTTGGATGATTCTCGTGTTTCGATTTGTGGTGGTGTAATTTTTCATAAAACCTGCTAATTTTAATGAAAAATGGTGAATTCTGGTTGTGACAGGGTGCAAAAATGAGTCTTATCCTGGTAGCCGCTTTTCTTTCCATGGATAAGTAAAAACAACAATTATGTTCTTTAGGGTAACCATTAGTGATGGGTCCCTCACTCGTGAGTTACCTCGTTCGAGTTCCTCAAAAAGCAAAACAAGGGAGTTACTCGTTTTTCAGCTTTGAACCACCTCTTTAAATTCCTCACTCACTGACGCACAACTGCGCAAGCAGGACGCACGCCGCGTGTAATAAGATAAGAGCGAGCGGGACGGGTTGTGATGTGCGGCTCGGCTCACTCGCTCACATGTGAGCGATTGAGTTCTGCGATAGGATTGAATGAATGAGGAGAGGACTAATAATGAGGGAGGTGTGCGAATTGAGGTGTGACATGGGTGTGACTCACCTCAATTTGCTAGGAAGGATCGAACGAAATGAAATATGAGGTGTTGTCCAGATTTATGTGATTGGGCAGGTTATTGAACTTAATGAAAATGAATGAAAGTTCGAAGTGTGAATAGCGGCTGATTTACACGTGTTAAGTTGTCATGTAATTAAATAAATTAAAACATAGTTTTATTTAAAAAAAGTTTTATATAATAATAGCGGGTGTAATTACAGGCACATGAGGCTTAACATCTGTATGCCTCAAGTTGATGGATGCATGGTAGTGCATTGTAGGGCACGTTTTTATCGGGCGTGAATTAGGAAGCAATGCTTTGTTAAATGTGATGATTACCACTTATCATCAGGTGGGCCATCTGCTTGTTCCATCCGCTAGATGTATAAAAAAAACGAAGAAGAGCGGCATCGCCTCAACCTACCAAACCTCAATCGCTATTTCAATATTCTCCTCACCTCAATTGAGGTGTCCTCGTGAAGCGACTCGCGAGGAGAATTGAGGGCCTCCCTCATCCTCAAATAAAATAGACGAGTTACCCATTACTAGTAACCATGAGTTTTGTTGATTCAAGATTTTTTTACAATCTCGTACCTAGTACTAGGTAAGTCGATACGTCTCGACTGTCATAATCTGGAGATGTTGGTGAAAAAAAAGTTGTTCTAATCGCGTTCTTTGACTTTGAGACGATGACGTTTGTTGTTATTAACTAATTATTGTATTGTAGATTTCCAAAGAATGAAAACTAGATATTGAAGTTGGAAAATGCAGTACCTGGAAAAAATTCAAGTCGTCTGTTATTTGCAGTGCGCATTTTATATGTGACGACTTTATTCCTGGAGTAAAATGCTGAAACCTGATGCTGTCCCGTCAATATTTCCTAAGGTAAGAATAAATCATCCGTGTGTCCGCGCATTAACAATAACCTTGAAAATTCAAATTTTGCGATGCCTTTTTCACATAGTTTCACTGAGCCGACGTGGTTAGAGTTTAATTTTTAGTTTTGTTTTGTTTGAATTTTTAAGGTAATATTTAATTCACAGTTAAGTAGGTATGTCCTAGTAAAGATAAGTACTTGTTTAAATTTTGTTATTTTATTTATATTCCTATTATTTACGCCTATTATTTATATTCCGTCATATACGTTTAAATAAATAAATAGAAGCTCTCATCTGCACTACTCTGCTCCAGTCTACTCTTGTCTACCTGGGTAGGTAGACAAGAGTAGTGTCCCATTAACTTCAAATATCTTTACAGGTCGTGTCCTACAAAAAAAGAGTGCATGTTTTAAGCAATTCATGTACCTATAGAAGAGGTAGGACCAGCACCAAAAAAGGCAAAACTGCAAGAAAGTGCCATTTAGGAGATTACCATTACGGAAAGTGTTTGTACACAAACAAAATCCGCTGCAACTACTGACACGCCTTGTAAAAAGAAATTACGTCGAGATATGAAAGTGTTACAACAATGCCTGAAAATGTGTTGGTCAAAAATTCTTAAATTTAAGACTTAGAACCTACGGGAAGTCTCTGACCCTCAAGCATGTAGTAGATAAGGCTACATTAAAACAAAAATTGCGTAAAACAGTATTGTCCAGCAATGTATAAAACCAATTCAATAAAAATTTATTCCAGAATATTGCATCAGGTTTATATTTTGACCTCCTCTTTTTACTGGTTTAATAATAATAAATATATCTCACATTTGACAAACCTAGCTTTTTTTTAACTACCTATTTACGGAGCGAATGTTGTTAGGTTTTTGTCAAATTAACGGTAAGTCAGATGATACTTACATATTATAAAGGGAGGAAATTGTAGATTGTATCATAAGGGTGCGAAATCATATTTTTATTACTTAACTATAAGTGCGCCGGAATTAACTTTCCCGCGCACTTATAGTTTCTTAAAGAAAACACCACCTTTGGGTGCACACCAAGGCGAACAAAGTCGATCTTTTCGAATAGATGGGATGAAAAAAGTATTTCCGACCCTTAACCCACCCTTCCAAAAAAATTATACACACGTGATGTTTTGGTATTTTATTTTTACTTATATAAATATATGGTAGCTTAAATATGTTGGGATACGTAATCGTACAAGTAATTTGTCCCGTTTCTGTTTGGTTATTCATGGTCACCTCATTAGAAAGGGACACACTCCCACCAGGAGCCCTCTCACGCGGACCGGTTCTTGCGCCTTGGTGCACAGTCTAGTTATAAGTACAAGGTCTTTGATGTCACTACATACAATCCGACTCACCGAGTACTCTCATTACTAGTCAGGGATTACCCGAGTGACGAGTACGAGTGTGGTTATGTAATGATGATTGTACATCATGTGATGTACTCACAATAATGTACCTATAGCACGATAATTGGAAGCCAATTTTGTTATGTACGATTTTTTTATTCACTTTACCCTTAGAGCATTTATAACTGGAGATGTTAACGCAAGGCGTACCCCTCTGCCGGCCATAAGGCGCGACTTGGCCATGCACGTTATATAAAACTACTTCACTCATCACCGCGCGGCCATTAGTTGTCGTTTCGTGTCGCGAAGTAGTGCTCAGTAAAAATGGTGAATTGTGCGGTATTTCGGTGTAAAAGGAGATCAGAGACATCAAACTTTAGGGAACACGGTATTTCCTATGACAAGTAAGTGATATTTTAGTCAATTGTTTTTGTAATTACGTTTAATTTATATTTAATGGAATACCAGTTACGACAGTTTTAATACGACGCCAACGTCTTGGTAGGAGGTGTCGGTGAATTTATATTCCTTGGTAGAAGGCGTAGTGTGGGGACTAGTTGAGCGAAATCGATTGAATGAATGATGGAATGAACGTAAAATTAGAATAAAATGCGATGTGTTTTTTGTACCCATATTTAACCGATTTAAAAAAAGGATGTTCAGTATTGGACTCTACAAAAACTGTCTCTGTCATTCTGCCTTCAATACGTCGCTTCATGGAGCTCCCTTAAAATTTTAGTTGTGCTGTGTCGTTGGTTTATTGCTATTTTCTTTGTACTTTTTGAACGCAGAATCGTATAAACGTGATTTTTGTATAGCTGTAGTATGTTCGCTGGAGAGGGACATGGGCTATGAGCATTTGTTAACAGCCGCTATTCTTCTACTGCTCTTCATTTTTTTCACCCCAGCATACCAATCATCATCATCAGCCTATGTAAGTCCACTGCTGGACACATCATACCAATAAAGAAACAAAATGTTTATCTAAAAATGCATTCATGAAAGACTACTTACTTGAAAGATTACTTACTACTTGCGAAAATAGAATATAGCTTAAAGTTACTCAACAACAGTGTAGCTTTCTATTTGTAAAATAATTTTTAAAATCGTTTCAGTAGTTTCAGAGATTACGCTCTAAAAACTCTTAAGACTCCGGTGACAGTGGCTCGCAATTTCGAAGTGCGATTGGCTATTATTTCATTTTATTTCATTTCGGGGAGGTTGTTTGAAAAAATAACTCTAGAGAAACACGCATAAATACTGTTCGAACACAAATAATACAATAATATAAGGGAAACATGCCCGAATCAGAAATCATTTTGGTATTAGTATGTTTGGTCTTACGTTTACCTAATACCAAAATGATTTCTGACTCAAGCACATTTCCCTTATATTATTGTATTATTTGTGTTCGAACAGTATTTATGCGTGTTTCTTTAGAGTTATTATTTCAAACAACCTCCCCAAAATGAAATAAAATGAAATAATAGCCAATCGCACCTCGAAATTGCGAGCCGCTGTCACCGGACTCTTAATAAAATATTTTTTACAAAAAAAAACCGACTCCAAAACTGCTATCCAATTTGTTATGAAAAATACACTAAAAAGTTGAAAATAATTGCATTATGGATTTATATTTCAATCTACTTACAAATAGGTATCCATTTTTTCAACAAATCTTATAATTTTATTATTATGACATTATACAATTACTGATATTTTTGGAGTCGGTGCCAGCACTCTATTTACTTAGTAATACCTACTAGGCTAGACAGGTACACGTTTGTTAATCTTGGCTAAAAAAAGGAAAAGTAGGTATATGATTTTGAACCACCCTGTTTCATTCATACGAAATCATTCATTTTGTCGGTCTTTTTACAACCCATCACTACTTTTTTGTGTTAGTGTGTAACTAAACAAAAGTGTAACAACAGTCATTCTTTAATTGTGTTATTGTTTTTGTGTTGGTGTACAGCTTTTACTTGCGTGTGCGTTTATAGGGACGCTTAATTTTTCTGCATTAGTATGCGTGATTATGTAAATGTGTTCTGTACCGTACTACCCCGCCTCCCGCGAAAACCGGCAGAAATATTTTAGTACTAAAAGTAGCGCTTGGCATCTCCCGTTATAAATTCTCAAAGACTTTACCTCGTAATCATAATACGATTTATTTCTTAAGTACACCTGCGTACCGCTCGAGCTCCATCAAAAACATCGATTTGCATCTTGCATGCCTGACCATAGTGATTTGTATCACAGACTAGTAGGGATGCTAACGCATATTTGTTTGTATACTCTTTGGTAGTGATTGTTCGATCTCGCATATTTTATCGATATCGATATAAAAGCGAGGGCCATCGCACAGCACGATTTAGGCTGATAGGTTGGTGAAACTGTTGTTGTTTGATGTATTTATTCGTTCTGTTGGTATTGAAGTGCCATGTAAATGGATCCCATTATCTCTGTACTTAGTACAGAGATAATGGGATCCATTTACAGTACAGTGTACTAAGTCCCGCCTCTTTTCGTAGTTTTACATTCTCTTTGATTGATCCGAACTTCATCGAAGTCGAACTTTTATTTTAGAACTTTCAAGAAATCTTTTGCATTTTTTACCACGTCGAAATCATGGCTGCTACTGGGAAGGGAACTTTTCAACCGGTATGCAGTCTAGAAATATTATGTAGAGGTTAGATAGCTTTGAACGCGAACCGTAGAAATTAGATGGTCTTCGAAAACTAGCAACTACACAATGTCTACGGCAGGGTGGCTGGCACAGTCGGTTTACTCATATCATACCTAGATCATATTATTCCTGTCTTCGTGTTGTACAAGTATTTGTTCAAAACAATGTTTTTGGTGTCCCAAATTCCAGGTGGTTTTTTTACAAGATACCTACATATTTACAACATAGGTACTACTTGCTACTATAACCATCATCAACTTGCAGAAGGCCTCTGTATTTTAACTCAATATTTGAATGAAGGTACCAACAATGGTACAATACTAATATAATGACATAACATCATGATAAACTGACTGGCAAAAGGGTCTGGAAGAAAACTCAGAAAATGTGGAAGAAAACTTAAACAGATTGTAATATGGGCTTACACTGCAAAGGCCATTCAATTAAGAAGAAGAAGATTGTAATATGTATTTTATGTTTCAGGATTCTGATGTTCACATCTCATATGAAGACCAACAAAAAATTAACAAATTTGCCCGTCTCAATGCAAAAGTAGATGACTTCAAAGATGAACTAAAAGTGAAACAGAATGATGTCAAGAACCTAGAAGATGCAGTAGAGGAGCTAAGCTTAACTGATGATTCTGAAAAGATTCCATATCTGGTAGGAGAAGTATTCATCTGCCAAAGTTTGGAAGATACATTGGTGAGTTTATACACTTGTCAACCCATGTTATTATGCCCAAATTAGATAAGTAGAGACCATCCACTCTAAAAATGCACGCCCCTCTACCTGCCTTCACCCTCGCAAGCAAATGAGGTGTATAGAAGATGTAATACATGACACCTGATAATTTTATTCATCATACAGTTTCCTGCCGAACATAAAAGTGACACTTTCATGTCTGGCGGGAAACTGATCGACAAATATAATTGCATGGTGGCATGTATTGTATCTATACAATACAACAACAACTGTTACAACTTAGGAATTTTTAAGTCAAGAGTGAATAAGTGGATTATAGCTAAGCCTGCTCCACCTTAGACTGCATCTTCACTTTACATCAGGTGAGATGGCAGTCAAACGTCTAGCTATCATACAATAAAAAAAAAAATACACCTCATTTGCTAGTGAGGGTGAAGGCAGGTAGAGGGGCATGCATTTTTAGAGTGGATGATCTACCTATCTGTAAAGTGAGAACTAGCTGTAAGTAAATAAATGTTGCATCAACCACAAGCACAATGCTGGTACAGGCTTATATAAAAAGTAATTAACATTTCCCATACAAATGTATTATTTAGGTTGTATAAACTGAATCAATTCAAAATCAATCTAATATTTTTTCTTACAAATCAACACTTCTTTACTCTGATTACAGAAATCTTTAGAAGAAGCCAAAACCAAGAAGGAAAGTGAGATGAGTGATCTGTTAAGTAGTATTGATGAATTGAAAACGCAAATGAGTACTCTAAAAGCACATTTATATGGGAAGTTTGGAAGCCACATCAATCTAGAAAATGAAGAAGAATAAAACGAAACCCTGATAATATACAGATATTTATTTTACTAACAGCTTAAGCATAAATATTGGCCTTGGACATAAGGTTGTGTGCATCACACAACTTTTTCCTAGGTACAGTTGTCCACCTTGAATAACAATTGCATTTTACCATACCATAGTAACTATGTAATGCAATCATTCTGGATTCATGTAATGTAACCACTATGGTTACATGAATCCAGAATGATTCTTTAGACATCTGTGAAACTCCCTATCTAAATCGGACCAGAAACCCCCCCAAAAAATGGCTGGAATGGTTAAATCGGGCGATCTTGCGGGCCAGTGCAAATTGCCAAAACAAGAGATGAGGCGACCCGGGAATGCAGCCTTCAGAATATCGGTTGTGGCTCGCACAGTGTGCGCCGTTGATGCAAACTGTTGGAACCACATGTCCTCCAGTCACAATTCGTTCAATTGCTGCAGAAAAAACTCTGTTACCATGGCCCTATAGCGCGCACCGTCCACTGTTGTTGTTTGACCGATGAAAAATAGCCTGATGACTCCTCCAGCGTGAACAGCGCACCACTGCAGACACTTGCAGTCACTGAGCGGGTTTAATGGCTCCTCGTGCATCAGTCGTGGATTTTTCACCCAGAAGCGATAGTTTTGCTTGTTCACGTACCCTCTAAGGTGGAAATGAACCTCGAAAAATCGTCCACACCACAGACGAATTGTTACCCAAAAAAATAGACACGATTATTCCGCGTTCATGGGGAGTGTATCGCTCCATGGCTTGTTCACTTGTATTCTACATCTGTCTATAGTTCACTAATATCGAAACAGATTTGACATTGGCCGCCATTGGCAAAAATAATCATCTTCCAATAGGATGATTTTTTTTTATACAACACACCTTTTGTTACAAAGTATAGATAGGTCTCCAATTGGCTTGTCCCATGAACCAAAGTCCTGTCCCAGTCACTCCAAATTAAGGAGATCCTTTTCCAGAAGTCTTATAGAACACCTTTCAAGCAAGAAAGACTAATCCAATCTCACTAAAACTAATAATGTTGTAACATTACACATAGGTTATATCAAAATAGGAACATATCAACACAAAGTGTGAAGCAACTTACAGCAAACCTAGTTTTCACATTGAAAACTGAAAACATAAAATAGGTATACAAAAAAATATTGACATTGGTTACAATAACGTGTGTGTTACCTACATAAATTATTACTTTCATTTTTATTTTGAAGCTTAGTAAAACTTAATTCGCTTATTAATTGTTTTATTTCTTATTATTTTCCTTGTACTTATAGGTACCTACGCTTTTGTACTTTACACAATTATTTTAAAACAGAGTTTAGGTTTATTAATTTTTCGTAAAATGTAAAATGGTTAGTGGAATTAAATAAACAAATAATGCTGGGCAATCCACACAGCACCATCAGCCCCAAAGTAGGCTACTCTAAGCTTATGGGTAGATAACTATATCAGTTATTAGTACTTTATATACTTAGGTACATAGATGTTTTTTATTATGCATAGAAAACACCCAGACCAACGGAACAAATATCTGCAGATCGTACACAATATTGTTCCGAGGCGGGAATCGAACCCGCAACCTCTTGCGTCGCAGACGGACTCGCCCGCTGCGCCACTGAGGTCGTTGAATTACCTAACTTCAATCCAAACTTGTGGTAAGTAGTGGTTCCCCCCTACCTGAACTGAGATTTTGTGATGCGATCCGAACACTAAATATTTAAGTAGAAGGTGGTCCAAACATTGTGTTTGAACTTGCTTCATATATAAATACATACATAAAATCGCCTAACTGGATTTTCGTTCGCTTCGCTGACTCAATCAATACAATAAACACCCGACAGTAGCATGCAGCAAACTACAAGAAATTGTTGAATCACATTTTAACACATTTCATGTGAAGTTAAAACATACTGGTAAAGAATTCGTTTGAATATAAATATAATTACCTAGGTACGTCTAAAATTTATGATTTTTTATTTTTGGTGTGTATAAAACTAGACGTATAGGTAAAGATCACCTTTAAAAATTTGACACCTAACCAATTTTCTTGCCTAACTATGAATACAACTGAAACTTATTATTACTATCACAATTACTGACTACTAAAATAAAATACTAACGACATTATAGCTCAGTAGTGTCCAACCCGTGCGATTATATTTTAGGCGCCCGAGAGCTCAAGTTGAGTTGTAATAAACAATAAATTATTATTGTTTATTATGATTATGTTGTAGTATGATTTTGGCATTCACGAATAACCCAATCTTTTCGTTTTTCGTATGGGTATCGATTACTATAAAAAAACTCACGACTGGAGTACAGATGATTCAGGGCTGTCTACTTGTGGTGCTGAGGATACCGGTGAAACGTACCTACCTTTTAATAGTTTTTGAAATAAAATACAAAAATTGGTGCAAAACCGGTTGGACATCACTGGTCTAACTAGAAGTTCCATTAAGTTTCTAAAAAAATCTCACCACCCCAACGAAGTGGGTGTTCATAATACTTGACAGTTAAATTATAAAATTTATTTTCTGCAAGCTCTAGGCTGCAACAGCAAACATATCCTAAGACGCTCGTTAGCGATTTAGCATTAATTCACTACTGTTCTAAACGTTATTCCGCGAGGCTACTACTTAAGACTTATAGCTATAGTAGTAAAATGATTCGTTGCTTGTTCATCAAACAATCTTACCGCTATACCAAACGATGGCTATACCTATTACTGTCTGTAATGCCATCCGAAAATGTTTATTTTTAGGTCATCCATTACTTTACCATTACCAGAAAATATATTTAATCAACCAGCAACGACTCATTTTATTGCTCTCCGCGGTTCACAGGGCTCAGAAATTGCCTAAACTAGCCAGTTATTAAATACAATAAGTTATAAAATTTCTTTAAGTAGTTAGTAAGGTGCATAAAATTATCTAGTAAAAAACAATGACATTTGAATTACAAAATTATCATTGAGTAAGGAATGAAGATCATACACCTCTTTGCAGGCTGGTGTGTGAATTAGACAGTGAGCCAGCTTGAAGGCCTTCTTCGTCATCAGTTTCTCTGTCGTTCGTTATCCTGATGGCTTGGTACCATTGGTTGGTGAGATCTGTCATTTGGCTCTTGCAATCTTTAAGTTCCTGTATTAAGATAATTTTAAAATCACAAAGAATTGCAGCATCTTGAATAATGTCATTACTTACTGAATATTTTGTTCAGATCAATCTCTAATAGGGTAGCAAATGAATATTCAGGCCTTACATTTTGATTATCTAAACCTAGGTAGGTAATGATAAAAATGTTTTTGTTCTTTCGTTTTCTATTTTCTCCTCTAAAACATGGGAACATTTTATCTGACGGATAGCGTTACTCAGAGATAATGAAATACACACACAATTTTTTTAATGAGGTAGGACCACCCATTTTAAAAGTAAAACCTCATGTTTACGGTCTTAGGTCTATAGTTTTTATATTACTAGTTGCGCCCCGCGGTTTCATCCGCGCAGATTTAAATCCCGGTATTCCCACGGGATAAAAAGTAGCTTATGTGCTATTCCAGACTATAATTTATCTCTCTGCCAAGTTTCATCCAGATCCGTTCCGGCGTGAAAGAGTAACAAACATCCATTCTTACAAACTATCGCGTTTATAACATTAGTAGGATGGGGGTCTGAAGTTTATACAGGGTGATTGGAAGGTGGGTGCAAAGCTGAAAGGGGAAGGTAGTCTAGACCATTTAGAACCATTTAGGCCATAGTTATGTTCTACGAAGTCTGACCATTTTTTTTTACCGATTTTTTTATCTTATTCTTGATAAAACCCGAAATTTCACAGTTAATTGCTAATACTTGCCAGGTTTCTTGATAAATGTTTTTTTTTATATTTTTTAAATTAAAGTAATGTGTAAGCAATGTAACAAAACATGGTTTAAGCATCTGTGTCATCAGACATTTTTTTGGCAGACACTTTAAGCTACGAAAATTTTCAAAGATTAAAAGAGACAGGTTTTTGACGCTAAGTTAAAAAAAAAACGGATGGTGCTTTTTTCGTTCAAACTTTTTGGAAACATGCTTGGTTATTACTCTTTTATTTGAGATATTATTTACGCGGTTATGTTACAAATTAACAAAATTGGGACCTAAAAACCAGATTGAGGGAGAAAATTTAAATTTTTAGGCAGACTAATAAAACAGCATTTTAATTTAAATTAATTATTTATTGGTGCTCAAAATGATTTCCGTGGTTCCTTACACAAGCACGGGCCCGATGTCTTACTTCTGTTGTTGTAATTTTTAACATAATCTCCAGCTTCATCGTTTGAAACGCTGAAATTATTCGTTCTTTTAATTCTTCTTTAGTATTTATCTCTACATTACTGTAAACAAGTTCTTTGGCACGACCCCACACAAAAAAGTCCAATGGGATCAGGTCTGGTGACCGAGCGGGCCAGGGGATTGGCCCATCTCTACCGATCCAGCTGTGTGGGAAGCAATTGTTTAGGTGTTCCCTCACAACTAACGTCCAATGAGCTGGACAGCCAAAGAACCATTGCCATCTGCTCTGCCGTACATAAAGATGATATCCGCATATTCTTCATTGGAAAAAGTAGCCATACTCGCTTCACAATTCAAAAGCAGCGTAGGAGCGCACTAAATATCAACTCAAAAAATGTCAATTCAACTTAATCACAACACAATAGTCTGAGATCAACACGTCTAGGAGCGCAAAGCTAGGGCAATGGCTACGACTGGACACGGTGAAACAAAATTATCCAATACACAAGTTATCAAAACGTGCAGGAGCGCTAAGGGCTACAACTGGACACGGTTAATTGCGAATTAGCGCGAATACGAAAATAACAAGTCACAAGGGCACTTGTTAATTGACTAACGAAAAAAAAACAAAATAAGATAAGAACTAAGTCGACTTTGCTATAAACCAATGCATTCTCCCTCCCTATTCTCTATTCTATTCATTGGGCATGGGTACCTGGAAAAACGCTTTATGGCACCGCGCGCGGCGGTCTTTAATTGAAGAATACTGTCAATATGGTTCTCGCACG
This sequence comes from Plemyria rubiginata, assembly GCA_963576535.1. Classification (NCBI taxonomy): domain Eukaryota; kingdom Metazoa; phylum Arthropoda; class Insecta; order Lepidoptera; family Geometridae; genus Plemyria; species Plemyria rubiginata. The sequence goes on along the minus strand of OY754917.1, from coordinate 5,839,839 downwards.
TGCTTAATTCTTAGAATTCTTAGAATTAAGTAGCTCTGTTATCATTTTAAACTCACAAAGTATGTTTTGTTGTTTGCCTAATGTGATGATGGTGTGCTTGTGTAAGGAATCGCGGAAATCATTTTGAGCACCAATAAATAATTAATTTAAATTAAAATGCTGTTTTATTAGTCTACCTAAAAATTTAAATTTTCTCCCTCAATCTGGTTTTTAGGTCCCAATTTGTAACATAACCGCGTAAATAATATCTCAAATAAAAGAGTAATAACCAAGCATGTTTCCAAAAAGTTTGAACGAAAAAAGCACCATCCGTTTTTTTTTAACTTAGCGTCAAAAACCTGTCTCTTTTAATCTTTGAAAATTTTCGTAGCTTAAAGTGTCTGCCAAAAAAATGTCTGATGACACAGATGCTTAAACCATGTTTGTTACATTGCTTACACATTACTTTAATTTAGAAAAATATAAAAAAAAAACATTTATCAAGAAACCTGGCAAGTATTAGCAATTAACTGTGAAATTTCGGGTTTTATCAAGAATAAGATAAAAAAATCGGTAAAAAAAAATGGTCAGACTTCGTAGAACATAACTATGGCCTAAATGGTTCTAAATGGTCTAGACTACCTTCCCCTTTCAGCTTTGCACCCACCTTCCAATCACCCTGTATATTTGAACTTAGTTTAAAACTACAATCTGAATCTCTGCAAGGCAAGAGCGATTATGTGGTTTTCTAGACAAGACCGTTCAGCTGCAAAATGTCGGCTTCATCGATAATAATCAGCCGGTGAGATCGTAGTCCAAGGACTTACTTTTCATAGTAGGTACAAAAATTAAAATAAATATAAACTAACCTGATGCGTAAATCTTCTAGTGAAGAACGGTGTCAGGTATTTCATGTCGAGTCGAACGAATCCTTTAATACGTGTCGCCAGCGAGTAATTCACCTGAAAAAACTTTCTTACATAAAGTACCTACCTACGAGTAAGCTTAAAAACCTAATGTTTCCAAAGACTTTTTCTTTTTTAATTTCGAATTGTTCCTTACGGTCCCAATTCGGGTAATTTTTAAAATTGCTTCGTCCTGTTAGATACTAACGTTTTTCATCTTCGATTGTTTATCTTTTACAGATCTACTGTGTCTGAGGATAACCAGTAATAAATAACTGAACATTACCAAAACTTAACCTAATCCCATTACTAAGCGTACTTGTATATTACATATCAGTGGTCTGGCTGGGGATAACAAACTATTTCAAATATTTTATTTTCATCTATTGCTTGCTTACCTCCAGTTCTTCCTCGGTTATTTCCGAGAGGTGCTCGGAGTCTATGGTCTGGCCCCACTCTTTTGTTTTAGACAAGCTCACTTCTTTCTGCTTACGTAAAGATCGTGACCGCTTCGGTTTCTTATTAGCCTGGAATCAGCAATTTCATCACATTAAGGCTCCGGTGACAGCGGCTCGCAATTTGGAGGTGCGATTGGCTATTATTTCATTTTATTTCATTTCGGGGAGGTTGTTTGAAAGAATAACTCTAAAGAAACACGCATAAATACTGTTCGAGCACAAATGATACAATAATATAAGGGAAACATGCCCGAATCAGAAATCATTTTGGTATTAGTATGTTTGGTCTTACGTTTACCTAATACCAAAATGATTTCTGACTCAAGCACATTTCCCTTATATTATTGTATTATTTGTGTTCGAACAGTATTTATGCGTGTTTCTTTAGAGTTATTCTTTCAAACAACCTCCCCGAAATGAAATAAAATGAAATAATAGCCAATCGCACCTCGAAATTGCGAGCCGCTGTCACCGGACCCTTAATGTTTTAGCTAGTACTTTTTGTTCCATTTTCAGAGCCGCTGATCTAGTTTAATTGTCTAGTAAAATGAACTTACATAAAAAGGGCAGAGCTTCAAGTAATTGAGTTAAAATGGTTTCGTTCTTGAAACCTGAGTTCTAAATTGCAAGTAAGTCTTGGCAGAGAATAAATATATGTATGCTGCGTCTTATTATAAAAATAAATAATAATAGGACGTACCTACCTACTTACACTTTCAGAGAAGAACAATTTCATTACCGGGAAGATCGATTTGGAGCCTTTTGCATCCAGCTTGTCCATCGATAGTCGCCACCCAAGAACCGTTTTCAACCCCCCCGCCGTTGTCAGTTTTACGAGCTTTATGACCTGGGGCGTTATTCACTATGACCAAACCAATCGCGGTTTGCGTTAAGATCACCATGTGAAGTCACACGGACAGGGCAAAGTATCTCCTATGTCATAAAGAATAAAGCCCAACACCAAGTTTTGACGTTTCACGGTTTGGGGCAAGGAATCACCTATGGTCATAGAGAATAATGCCCCTGTCCGCCCATTGCCTCTAACTCGCTAATTCTACGAGAATGATCTACTAATTTCTGAATTTATTTATTACTCACCCTTAGAAACTTTAGTAGAGGCATTGTAGAACCTCCGAAGAATAGAGTTGTGAAAAGCACAATTATGAGTGTCGTAGTAATAATCACGTGCCTCGTCTCATCCGAGAACCCGAGATGCAGAGATAGAGCATATGAAATGGCACCTCTTAAGCCTGAAACATAATAAATTGTTAGAAACTAGCGGCCGCATTCCAATTAACTTTTTCAAATAAAAGATCACTTACACTAACATTATATCGAGGAACCTTCTACACACTACGCTAATATTCTATAGAGGAAAACTTTGTATTTTTGTATGTTACCAATAGGCTCAAAAACTACTGCTCCGATTTCAAAAATTCTTTCACCATAAATAAGAAAGCTACATTATACCTGAGTACCCTATACCTATATATTTATTACTGGAAAAAATTAAGGATCCCTACTAAAACCTGTAACAAAAATGTAACCCAAGTTCAAGGTGTAATACAATGTCTTTCATCGCATGCGCTCGCGCTGCTTAAACTATTGACAATATATATATACCTACCTAGTATATATATTGTCAATAGTTTCGGCAGATAGAACAAAAAAAATCTACAATATTAAAGAACAGATCATTATATCTACAAATAAGTCAGCTATTGCATTATGTCTTACTATTGTGGTTATGTTACTCTAAGGCGGGGATATCCCAGAACCTCCAACCTCCAAGACGCCTCGGGGGTATACTGGCTGCTCGGCGCGAGCACTTGAACAGCTAGATTTCGTTAGATTTTCTTCTGAGAGATTAATAATAATGAAATTTTAAATTTTTTTTTCACTTAGCGCTAGTAAATATTAATCCCTATCTTTTGATATAACTTTGACATGATTTCAAGAAAAACTCTTAGTACCTAATGGATGTTTGAAATATCGATTTAGTGTCATCTTTATGATTTTTTTTTATCGAGAAAATTATCATTGTTTACGTTTCTTACACAGCGCTCGATTAAATGTTAAATTTTAAAGTTTTCGTTTTTTTCATGTATTTTTTTACATTTTAGTAGATTTACAGCTGTACTGTTCAAAAACCGTCCCGTGCCGCCTTTTTTAAATGTTGATAGAAATGCCGACCAAAAACAGGATATGTCATTTAGACCTTTATATTAATCCTTATCCAAATAAATCATTTTGTATGCAAGGCTGCAGTTTCAATAGGTACCTATAGATTACTTCTTGAATATTTAAAATCGGACATTCCATTCCAAAGATATTACGAAATTAAAAACTTTCAAGGGTCCCAGGTTTCAAACTCCCATACAAAAAACGTATTTATTTTTGGCCGTTTCTGTAGATCCTTCTGTCACCAGGCTGTCACGTACCGTGAAAATTTCAACTGCCTAACTTGAAAAATGAAATGAATTGTTGAAATCAGATGATGTACCTACCTACATACAAAAACAAATGCTAAAAAACATACCTACTTAATAAAAAATATTTAAGGGGGCTCCCATACTACAAACGTGATTTTTTGTAGTTATAAATAATGGCACACCTTGGGTTACCTACAAAATTGGATTTTTAAGTGGATCCTTCATTTTCTGAAAATATAAAATAGCTTAGGGGATAGGGTACATTCCCGGGGATAGGGTACATTCCCAATGGTGAAAGAATTCAGTAATTTCGAAGCCTATTCAATGCAAACAAACATAATCATTCATACTAGTATCTTCAATCTAAGAATACCCATAGATAAATATCTTAGCCATAAGTAATTAGTATAAAATATATTTATGTACTTAAATATTTGAGATGTAGGTACCTAAGCGTATTTTTTTTTGGCTTTGTGTTATCTTGACCTGTATACGTGTAGTATACGATTGCGGCAACGATGTCGAGGGCGCGATTGAATCAGGGGCATTATTCTTTATGACAATAGGAGATTCCTTGCCCCAAACCGTGAAACGTCAAAACTTGATGTTAAGCTTTATTCTTTATGACATAGGAGATACTTTGCCCTGACCGTATGACACCGGCTGCCTTGTCTTAGCTGTGATCGCGGTGCAAATGGTCATAGTGAATAAGGCTCCTGATATCTCTAAAAGAACTCACCGCTAAACCACATGATAAACATCATTTTCTTGGTGATCTTGTGCTCGCGGAATTTATTGCAGAGTAGCGCCAGAGGAAATATGTTTGCGGCGCGGCCGAGGAGGCACAGGATGATGCTCCACACTACCAGCGCCGGCTCCACGCGGTGACGGAAACTGTACACAAATATTCACACTTTATATCTAGCTTTCGACTGTCGAGTACTGGGCTGTATTTCACTCTCTTCATCGTTGCAGCATAGACAAACGATATGTGGGTATCCTCCGGGAGCTATATAAAAATGCCACCCTTCAGGTTCAGATGTACAAGCTATCTGACCACGTGTCCATCCAAAGAGGCGTGCGGCAACGGGACACTATCTCACTTAAACTGTTTACCAGCGTGCTCGAAGATGAAAATGAAAACAATCGACTGGGATGAGATAGGTATTAACATGACGATGACCGCAAATTATCCCGCCTACGCTTTGCCAATGACTTAGTCCTCTTACCAGATACCGTAGATAACTTACAAGGAATGTTCCGAGATCTGCATATAGAGCTTCATTGAGGGTGGGCCTGAGAAAGAACATGTCCAATGACATATACCTTGGACATTGTTTATCCTTTGGCTCACATTCTCAGCTAAAAGAGATTTCAGGACGCACTCTGCTAGGATGGGCCGCCTTTAGTAAGTTGGAAGATGTCTTGAAATCCGATATCCCTCAATGCTTGAAAACCAAAGTGATTAACCAATGTGTCCTGCCCATACTCACCTACGGAGCCGAGACATGGCCGCTCACAAAGGAGCACATGCATAAAATCAGAGTAACACAACGGGAAATGGAGCGCACCATGCTTGGTATATCACTTCTAGACCGGACCACATACCTAATGTCGAGATTCGGCGACGCACAAAAGTGGAGGATGTACGGGTACGCGAATCGCGAAACTGAAGTGGAGATGGGCAGGACACTTGGCAAGAAGGAACGACGGGAGATGGCGAAGGCGACAACAGAATGGTGGCCAAGGGATGCTCAAAGACCTAGAGGCAGACCAGAGTAGGGCAAAGTGCTGGAAATGGATGGATGAGACTCGCAAGGGACCGGAAAGAAGCGTATTGAAGAGGAGGCCTATACTCAGCAGTGGGTGCAAACGGGCTGAAATGATGATTATGATGATATCTAGCTTCCCTACATAGTATAAAACAAAGTCACTTTATCTGTCCCTATATACCTATGTCCCTATGTATGCTTAAATCTTTAAAACTACGCAACGGATTTTGATGCGGTTTTTTTTAATAGATAGAGTGATTCAAGAGGAAGGTTTATATGTATAATACATGCATGATATGTGCACCCGTGCGAAGCAGGGGCGCGCGGGCGTGTTGCTAGTTACCTATATTATTAGTGAAGCTCTATGTGAATGTTTTTTCTAGGTGAGTACATCAGCTATTTTTCCTGCCGCAAAACAGCTTTTCTGTGATTCGGTTTGAAAAGTGTGGTTGCCAGTGAAATTACAGACACAAAAGAGTTAACATGCTAGACCAAGTTCTCTACTGCAGAGAAAACCTTGCCAAATGGGGTTGCATGGACCCATCCCAGAGCAAGTGTAATTATGGAAAAACACTGTCGATGGAGCACCTGCTAACCTGTCCCTGTTTCCAACCACCTGCACACGCAAGGATCTAAACCAGGCAATAGGACGAGGTATTGAGGTCGCCTCTTACTGTTGTGTAGTTTGTAGGTACAGATCATTTGCAAATGTACTAGTGTGACGACATTATTTTAATTCTCCGCGGTTTCACCCGCGTAGTTTTAAATCCCGGTATTCCCACGGGATAAAAAGTTGCCTAAGTGCTATTCCAGACTATAATCTAGCTATCTGCATAATTTCATTTAGATCCATTCAGCCATTAGCCTTACAAACTTTAGCGTTTATATTAGTAGGATCAACAAACATGTGGCTTTCAGTCGCACCCAGATGATTATTTAATACTTAAACAATAATAATATTAAACAGCATAGGTAGTTACCTGAATAGAGCAAGGCCTAAATATGCAAACACACATGTTTCAGCAATGAAGGCCAGAGTCCTCATAGTCTGTTGCATGGTCACCTGGGTCACAGTGGACAGATTGAAGTGAGTGTAATGAGACATCACAATACCACAGAACAATATAGCCATAATTCCTAAAAAAAAATATCCATGTTCAGTTCTATTAGTAACAAGTATATAGTAGGTAAGATACAGAGTTTATTTTATTTTTTAATATGTTTTTTGTGTCAAATGTTGTAGGTACCTACCTGATAAATGTATTCCTTCTGCAAGTACATATGGGGCATATGTGAAAACCAGCATCATTCCGAACTCAAGTGATGGATTCTTTCTTAGGTCAACATGTTTCAGCAGCAATGCACTGACCAGTGCAAACAGAACTCCAATACCAGCAGAGGCAAAGAACATCAACCAGAAGCGGTTTATAGCTGAGAGTATGGCCTCCCCAGTCGACATGATAGGGTCATTTGAATCTAGTACTGCTGTTGTCAGTACAATAGCTATGGCATCATTCAGAATACTCTCCCCAAATACCAGCATGTTCAGGACTGGATCTACATCCAGGGCATGAAATATTGCTACAGTAGCCACTGGATCCACAGCTGATATCAATGATCCAAAAGCAAAAGACTCCACAAAGCTCAACTTGTAGACCACTTGGGCCAAACCCAACAAATATATTCCAGCTCCGATAACAAATGCTGATATTGCTGTGCCAACTATGGCAAATAATAATATTGATCCAATATTTTGAAAGAAATTACCCTTGTGTAAATTGTATCCAGATTCAAATATGATTGGAGGCAAGAGTACTAAAAAGAATGCGGTAGGTGAAAATGCTTCTTCCTTTCTCCAATTAGCTATATTTCTTATAGACATCAAGTTTATAATCATACCTATAAGAGCACCTAGGAAAACAATAACAACACTTTCTGGTAGGTATGAGAATCCAGTTTGTAGCATGAGATGAATTAATAAGATTCCAAGTGCCAATATACATAGGACAAAAAATATAGCCATTGAACTGTTGTGTTCATCTTCAGCCGAGCTCTTTTCCGGCAGTGGTGCTGCATCTGAGGGGTTCACTGCAGAGGCATTTGGTGATCCCAATGAGGATTGGTTTACTTGTGTGACCAATAGTATGGTTTCTTGTGAAGGTCCAAATTCATAAACAATACTGGCATTATTGGTACTCTCAGAAGAACTCGGACTAGTTACTGATGGGCTTACTACGCTTGCTTCACTTGAACTAGACAAATTCCCTTTACTGGACCGTTTTGACCTTGACTGTATTGGTTGACCACTTTCTTGGTTTTTACTTATAAAGTAATTGAAGCCCCTGGTCTTCTCTGTTGCTCTAGGGTCATCACTAGTCAACCTTGTTTCATAAAGTAAATCGTGAGAATAACATACCGCACTGGATAAAAGAATAAAAAACATTAACATCAATTCATTTCTTCGGATCATTGTGACGATTTGGTCCGATATTATTCTACAGTCTACACCCGTGCACCCGCCAGCTATTATTATTTACAAGAAATCCGCGACGATCACAGAACACATATATATCCTCCTTACGACGATGTTCGTTTCGTTCCTTCTCTGCCTGTGCATGCAGTCTGCCAAAGAGTATACTGCGTAGTTATTGTATACTCTTTGCTGTGCTGTCAAATAATAACGAACGCCAAAGAGTATACAATAACTACGCAAGAAGAGACGGGACACCATAGATATAAAAATCATGGTTATCATAGACAACATAACGACTGTAACAACTGTCATCTGTCAGTTCCTACTGTAACTTCAAAATTATTGTCTACGTCTTCTACCAACATAATAACATAAACATAGAGATGTACCTACAGCCAAAAATTTACCGATATCGATAAATGATCTACATAACTACAGTTGGAATTCATAATTTATTATTTCCAATTGGTTTGTTTTAGCAAAGTAAGGTGTCAGGCGTCCATAGAGCACGGTACCGCAGTAATCGCTTATATAATATAATCTACCTAGCCGTTTTCGGCTTCAGAGACTTAGCTTTTTGGACTTTTATAATAGTTATTATTATTAGGGCAGTAATCGCTTACCGGCCCTACGAATGTCTGCTTACAAAAAAACGGCAATTAAATCTTAACAGTGGCACAAGGCTTAGTTTATTGCGTGTACATGTAACTTCGTGTTTTTTTCTGTCTAAAAAGAATCGGGATATTGTCGCGTTGGACCGCTGCCGTGTCGGCTCGGCTCGGCGGCTAGTTTTGATTGGTGATTTCATAGCCTTTAATGGTAACCTGAAATAAATAATATACAATTTAAAAAAGATACGTTTTTCTTATGGTAGACAGATGTGACCCAGTGACAAAACTTGTAGAACCAGTTAATTGAGATATTTGGTTTTTATCAGAATTTTGCTGCTCTACAGCACAAATGGATGAATTAATCGGTACCGACCCGTGGTCCAACAGCTTTGTCCAACTGTTTATACCAAGGGTAAGTGAAATTATCTATGGTCAAACCGGTTTTGAGCCTTTATTTCTCAGAAGAATTTTACAAGAATTCAATTATTGAGAAGCTAAGAACTATGTTGGTTGAGTAGACCTCATTGATAACTATCATTTGTCCGAAGACATCACTAGTCTAACACCTCTAGTTTGGGGTTTTATTAGGGTTTAAATTTTACAAAACAAAAATTTAACAAAATTTGGTAAAAATAACCCACATATTTGCCTTGCCTGCTACACCCAGGACCTCCTCGCGAGCTTCTGGCTTCTCGTTTTTATACACACTCTCATGACTGCGTGGAGTCGGGGCGCTCCGTGTCGGTTCTGTCACACATTTCGAGCCTCCTATCGCTATCCTTTTCTAGTACGTAGGGGTACTCTTTCAGTTCTGTGATACATTTAGAACTGCCAGATGCCGAAAACCTCATGTTAGTTGCATTTTGTAAGGAAAGGTTTGGATTAAAAAAAAACTCTAAAACTAGCTGTTTCAGTGTGAAACGATTTCAGATAATTAAGCTTCTTAGGTATAGGTCTGACAAAAATTTCAGCCTCCTAGCTGGGCTCGCATATTGGAAAGTTGAGCATTAAATATCCATGAAATACGTTTCTGCTTCATATTAAATTGCAATCGTCCATAATTTTTTTCTGGGACATAATGAAATTAAAATAAAAAAAGTTTGTAAAGGTTCAAAATAGTTACTAAATATATGCAAATAAATAATTAACTTAAATTGTCTCGAACTATGTGAAAAAAATGTGGTCCAGCCAACCTCATGGCAGAATGGCTGGCCACTATCTTTTCATGTTTTTCACTAATCATCGACGTACAAAATAATTTAATTGAGGTACCAAATAGGTACTAAATAGTGATAGTTTCCAGACATAAAATAGCAAACATGGTCCAGTGGTTCTGACGCTTACCTTACTTACCTTACCGCTTATTTTAATTTTGTCATTTCTTTAATAAAAAAAATTGGGAAGAATTCATTATTTTTTGCCACGTCAGGGGGGCCCCATGGCCCCGGGGCCCTGTATAATTGATACGGCTGATACGGCGGTATACGCTATATATAGCTACGCCCCTGGTTACCGGACTACACTTTGTCATACTACACACACCCAGACTTTGTACCACACACCACCCTAGCGTTATATACTCTTTCTTTTGTACACACACCAACCTTAGCACACAACACACACGTTATCCATACCATAGAGTAATTAGAGTATACATGTAGTTATCCTTCCTTGTTATTTTCCTTGATCAGCGCAGTGAAATCTTTTATATAAATAAATTACGATGGATTCGTCTTTGCGTGAACAAGTTATGATTAACCAATTTGTTCTAGCAGCTGGTTGTGCTCAGGAACAAGCTCGACAGTTATTACAAGCTGCTCATTGGCAATTCGAGGTATGTTTCGTAATTCTAATTCTAAGTAAACAAACAGTAGCTAATCATGAAATGGCTGCTACATAATTATATTTAGTTCTATGAATAAAATAGTAGCTTTCATAGATACACATGTCTTTTCGTGGAGCATTTTTTATCATGCAAAAATAGTTTATGGCCCTTGTGTGTAGTTCGTTACCATCAAAGTGTACTGTATTGATTAACTGTGAACTATTTTTATTTACCTCGTGCCTGATTACGATTATAATATATAGCAGGTAGTAGGTACCTACCTATATATAAATGTTGACGAAATATGTACGCACTAAATAAGGCTCAGTATGTCAAATCTTGAGCATACCTGCACATTTTGATGATAAACACCCGGCCACTCGTTGACATCTAGGTAACTAGTGTTGCTATGGTGCTTTTTAAGGGCTAGTTTTGTGGCAATCTATTGCTGCAATTGTATGTTTATCTGTCCTGCTTACGATATATTTGAGTGAACACGACCGACATACAGTTGCAACTTGAAATTACCACAATTTCTAGCTTGTTTGTTTGAGGCTTTGAGTATAAAAATCTTGTAAATTATGCAGATTATGCATGGTGTAGCTAGTATTTTCTAATGAAAATGTAAACAAAAAATTATCAGGATGTATGGAACTTGTTGAATTTTAAAAATTACAATTACTACATTTTTTATGTAGGTTACTCACTGATCTTCTATAATTAAAATAAAGTCATTGTTTATCTGGTACATACCTACCTTTTCACATGTATTGTTTCTATTATTATTACAGACGGCACTATCAATATTTTTCCAAGAAGTTGCTCTTCCCAGTGGAGCTAATGGCATTGCAGCACCACATTATCGTCAGGTATATTTCCATGCAATGCACAGTGTGAGTTTTTGCCTTAGTTGCGAACATCCTCTCATCATCCTCGATTTGGCATTTTATGTATGTATGTACGTATGTATGTTTGTTTGTATGTTTATGCGATGATAACTTGCGAACTGTTTATCCAATCTGCATGAAATTTGGTAAGTTGATAGCTTGATGCGATACTTGAGAAATTTACTGGTAAGTATATGAGTAAAACCGGTTGAGGTGTTATTAAAATATGGGGCTTATAAGGGGGCAAAAGTTAAAAAAGTTATACAAACATAAAGTTACAGTCATATGAAAGGGCTTGGTTTGGACATTCCAAAACCATGTTAATTTTTTTTTCTAGCTTGCTTGCTTTTAGAGAAACAACTAAAAAGCTAAATTACGACAACCAACGACCCAAGAGCTCCAATTTCTAAGAGTTTCGTTGGCATCAAGGTTTTTCTACTGGTCGGGCAGTTCCTTCGGTTTTTCAATTAATTTTTTCTTGAAATATATTAAAATGGTACTTGATTCTCGTTAAGACGAAGACAAGAGCTAATGTGACTCACGCTCGCACGTTTTGACTTGTTGAAAGATATAAAATCACTAAAGCCATTTTCGAAAAATCGCAAACAATCATCTTGTGTGCAATCACATTACTCACAGTTTAGTAAAAAAAAATTTTGATCGATACAAGTTTTCCTACTTAAAAGTTTGCTTTTTTAGTTTTCGTACTCAAGCAAACTTTTGTGTAGAAAAACTTGCATCAATCGAAATGAAATTTTTACCAAACTATGCGCAATGTGATTGCACACAAAATGGTTGTTTGCGATTTTTCAAAATTGCAATTTGTGATTTTATATCTTTCAAAACGTCGAATCGTGCGAGCGAGAGAAATATTAGGTGTTGTCAACGCCTTAAATGGTGATAGCTACCTATTCTGATGATGGAGTCAAGGTCTGTTCAACGGAACTCTTCAATAAATAGGCCAATTCAGTTGAAACTTGCTTACCATTATTATTTAGAAGGTGGCAGCCAGCAGCAAGTTTTTTAAAAAATGCCTTTTATTTTTTTTAATACCCAGAGGGGATTTTTTTTATTATTTTTCTGGTGACCCTTGTGACCACCCCTATCACCCCTCTTCCTAGTTACGTAACCTTTTGGGACACCCTGTAGACAAACATAAAATTATATGTTATATATTAACCAGCTAAATATTGTACATATTACAAACCTATTCCATACAAAACTATTTCCATAGAATTTAAGATTAAGTTTAAGTTGCTAAAAATTAAGTTTAATTGGCATGTCACAAATAGCACCACTTCGCTGGTTATTTGGGACACCCATCCTTTTATTTATTTTTATGGATATGGCAGCAACCAGAACTAAAATTCACGTAATTACGCATACATAAGAGTGATGCCACCCCTAAAATAAATATAGTTATGGGGTAAATACAACTAGCGTGGAGAAAATTAACTTTATATTTTGAAAATGGCCTGAATAACACCGCTTTACTGTAGGTACATGTATACATTATATTTTTTTGGCAAAAAAAAATGCTAGAGTAATAAGTCTAATTTTTATTTAAATTTACAAAAAAAAAATCTCCCTTTCTTGTGCACTTAGACACTTGCAATTTTCATACATAATAAATTTTCAATAGACTGTCAATTTGTATTTATTTACGACTAGCGACCTGCCCGCGCGCTCCTGCTTCGCACGGGTGCACATATCATGCATGTATTATACATATAAACCTGCCTCTTGAATCACTATCTATTAAAAAAAAGGCATCAAAATCCGTTGCGTCATACCTAGGGACTTAGGGATATAGGGACAGAGAAAGCGACTTCGTTTTATACTATGTAGTGAAGACGAGTTTAACATAATTCGCGAAATATAGGCAAAGGATAAAATTCGTGAAGTTCAAAGAGCTTTCGGTAAAAAGTTGTATCTCGAAAACTAAGGTCAATAATTAAGGAAGAGTTTTTTCTGTAATTCATTATGATTCAACCTATTGAAATGGAACATAAAACGAGGATGTCCGCAACTAAGGCAAAATCTCACACTGTCCAATGATACAAATTCTAATTTTATTGACCATACAAGACATGACCTCTCTGCCTTTTCTGGTTTGGGCAACTTTACAGTTTATGCTCTGTAGATGGACACAAATACCAGCAGTGTATGGCCGTTGTCATTTAACTAAAAAATGCTGCATGTTTGCCAAAGTTCTTAAAGGGCTGTTATAATAGAACCTATAGAAAAAAGAAGAAACATCTATTTGACAAACAATACACAGAAATAACATTTATACATATAGATAACAATACAATAAGGCAGAAAAGCAGAAAAATATAATAATAATTTTCGAGGCCAAAAAATCTCCTCTGTGTTGTGTGGGCCAAACAGATCCGGTCTCAGCATAATAACCGCTCCACACATACCAACATAGGGAGCAGCGCTGGTTTTCACTTCAGACAGGCAGGGCCTGGATAAAAAAGAAACATTTGGGTTTTATCCGACACTTGAGCCACCTCCAGATTATGCTTATTCTAAAAATCTAGTATGCATAAAATGGAACATAAAACGGAACACAACGAGGCTGAAGGGATCAAGTTGTGGAGATCCCACGCACACTCACCGAAATGTATCCTGTAGAATACCGCAAGACAGACAACTTTACGGCGATGCTCGAGAGTCAGGAACTTAGACTCGAACAACGTGTTATTACCTATGACCTTTTGGCTCGTCTCTCATAGTTTCCAAGGCCTCAAGCTGATATTTGGCAGAGCCTTCCCAAAGATGAGAACAGTACCTACTCCCTACACGACCGGACTTGCGCTTGGTACAGATAAAGCTGTTCAAGTGAAGGCTTAAACACCAAAAATATAAGTTTAATTTGTCTATCGGTATAGCTGACTCGAGCATGGATTAAAAGAGAAAAATCAATAAAAGTTCACAGTTATGTTTCAAGCAATCTGTTTCGCCATTCTCATCCTGATGATCTTCAATCAAACTAGCTAGCTTAGCTCTCTTTTAGTTTAGGTTTTTTTTCACTTACGGAAAATGATGTTCTAGTATATTATTGCAGCAACTAATGACGCCGTGTAACACTCCGGCCACGCCGCCTAACTTCCCCGATGCGCTGGCGGCGTTCGCGCGACTGTCGACGGGCGGGAGCTCGGCCGGCGCCGGGCCCGCGCCGCAAGCCGCGCCGCCTGTCTCGCCGCTCGCCACACATCCGCCACCTCCGCACCAGATGAACCAAATCAACATGTTCCCCGGCTCTCCGAATGCGCAAACTAATTACACTCCTCTCTCATGCTCAACTGCTGTAAGTTCTCTATTCACTCAACGTTACTCCCACTTTCCTGCTACTTCTACTTTTTCAGTTTCAGTTTACTTATAGGTAAATCAAACAAATACAAATAGGTAAATCATATAAATGCAAAACTTTAGCTGTTTGCACACTAGTTGCAGCGCAATTACTGGTATTGCTATTGCCTAAGAACAAGCAATAGCAGTACCAGTAAAATTAGTCAGTGCTTATTGAATAAACAAATCAATGCTGTCCATTAAAAAAGAGTAGTTATCAATAAATACACTTCTTCATTTGAGGGCGAGTTTTCACAAATGGTAGAAACAGATGTATACATTTGTGGGTATACCTATATTTTGATGTTTTCTGTGAGTACTAAGCCAGAATGACAATCAGAGCTCTCTGCTCTCGCCATACACAAAATTCCTCCCAAACTCTATTTCTTTAAAAATTAAGCCTGATTGATATTGGGGTAGCCCTACAAGTAGATGGATTATGATTTTGTCAAATGGTGCTAGGTGGCAGTAGGACATAGGTACTTAAAATAGTTAGTAGAGCCACATGCACTTTCTACCGATAATACAAGGCCCATGGGTGATGCCTGATTAACGTTTTTGCTCAACGGTGTCGAAATTAAAACCTTCAGGCAAAACCTATCTTACCAGCCGAGCTAGATTGCAAAATGGTTTCATCTCTTTACGGCGTTTTTAATTCCAATTTGATTTGTTTTCTTATTTCAGGTGTGCAGCGAAAACATGCCGAGATAAATGAATGGTATTAGTTTAGGAGCATCAATAATTTATTTTTCTAATGGTGCGCAATGTGAGCTGTGGAATTGTGTATGAAAATGTATAATTATTCTAGGGAATATCCCGTACTACAGCGTGGTTTGCTGGACTTAATTTGAATACTGTGTGTAGTCAATCATGTTAATATTGAAAAACGTCGAATATGTTAGGTATACCTTCATCGATTGCAACTTTTCTATGCATAGAAATCCTATGAGATACTTATATCTAATTATTTAGAATATCGGGTAAGTAATCAAAATTTATAGTTGTGATTCTACCGTTTTTAGTTAAAAGTTACAAGTTATCTAATAATGAACTAATCATGAATGTATCTATAGCTGGTTAATTATTATATAAAGGCAACTACTCCTAGTACTGATACCCTAGAAAACATAATTGACTGTATTTAAGAATTAATATGACTCTAATAATAAGCATATTTTCGGTTAAAAAAATAGTTTAAAATGAAACATACTAAGAATAATTAAGCCTTCTTTAGTAGCTGTAGAAAAAGTTGTACATCCATCTTTAAATCAATGTTGATATTAAATATTTTTATTTTAGTGTTATTTCAATATTAGTCTTACTTTTTAATAAGACATAAAATTGCTTTTTTTTGGCATATTGTAAGAATAAAACAAGTTGTATGAAATTATGCATTTTCAGTATGTACTCGTAATTGTCTATCGAGCAATGCGGTACCTAACGGTAAGAAGGTACTGACACGCGCTTATTTTCGAGCTAAATACATAATTTTTTCGAGCCTTACTCAATAAAAGCAGTCGTGCTAGTAAATAAGCATGCTTATTTGGTCGTAGGTACGTCTGTTGATTTTTGACTAAGCATACTACTTATTGAGCACGACGTGTGTCAGTACCATTATATATAGCTAAATAATAATGAAGTTATTATTAGTTAAAATAATATCATGAAGTAGGTACTCAATACGTTTCTTGTGATCACACTTGTTGCCAACAAGATAAAATTTCACACAGGTACAATATTTCAATCAAATAATAAAATTAACTACAATTAAAATTGCTAGAAAATATGGGTTTTCTTTTAAAGATATCATAATCAAAATTATGTTATTGTTGGATTGCTTTAATACACACGTTCTCATTAGGTATGTTTCTAATTTTGTATTGAACTAATATTTGAATGCTTCCATCTATATGTAGGTAATTATCCAGACTTTTTTTCTTCTAACATGTTATCTTCTTTCATAATTTGGTTGCAATTATCTTCCACGGATTCGATACTTTGGACAGGACTCAATACATTAGAATGCTTACTTTGTTTGAATATAAGCTGAAACGAAAGCCAGTCACTTTTATAATTTACGATGGCATTAAGGTAGGTCCTACCGTAGTAGGGTCCTAGGTACCTACACACTGTAAGTTAAGGTGAAGTGTGTGTTGAGTGTAATTGTGTAGGTAATTTGTATAATTATATGTATACCAAACTAGTGACCCGCCCGCGCGCCCCTGTTTCGCACGGGTGCACATATCATGCATGTATTAGATAGACATATAGGTAAACCTTCCTCTTGAATCACTATCGATTAAAAAAACCGCATCAAAATCCGTTGCGTATTTTTAAGGCTTTGACAACACCTAATTTTCCTCTCGCTCGCACAATTAGACATTTTAAAAGATCTAAAATCACTAATCCCAATTTCGCAAAATCGCAAACAACCATTTTGTGTGCAATCACTGCACACATTTTAGTAAAAGTTTCATTTTGATCGATACAAGTTTTCCTATTCAAAAGTTTGCTTAGGTATGTACGAAAACTAGAAAAGCAAACTTTTAGGTAGGAAAACTTACAAGTAGGTATCAAAATATTTTTTTACCAAACTGTGTGCAATGTAATTGCACACAAAATGGTTGTTTGCGATTTTTCGAAAATGGGTTCAGTGATTTTATATCCTTCAATAAGTCAAAACATGCGAGCGAGTTACATTAGCTTTTGTCTTCACCTTAAAGATTTAAGCATAGGTACATAGGGACAAGGATATAGGGACAGAGAAGCGACTTTGTTTTAAACTATGTAGTGATAGTGACTAGGTACCTACTACACATAAATCACTAGAAAATGGGCATTTTCATAGAGCTCCATTAAACCTATCAAAACACAGTAGGTAAGTACCTACCTAGCTGTAGGTACGTTTTTGGAACACTAAACTTACTACTTGCTGAAAAAAGGCCCTTTTGTTTTGTCATGGTGTGTCATTCAGAGAGTAGTGAATCCTTGTGTGTCATGTACCTACCTATGTATAGGTACCTACATGTTTTTACTTGGCATTCGGAATCGAATATCGATGGCCCTATACCCCGTATACCTACCTATATGCTCCTAGTAGGTACCATGTAGGTAGGTATGTGAAGCACATTGATTTTATCAAAATCGAGTGCTTGTGTGGTAGCTGCACCGTCTATCTACCAATCAAGTGATGAATCACAGTCTACCTACGTTATTGTAGTTAGATACCTACTACAGTTCGAATAGGTAGTAGGTACCTACCTAGGTACCTGTATAGGTGAGTAGGCGGTTCATCCACGAATCCACGGCAACATTTTAGTTCAATCACCTTCAATCATCTCACCTTATAAATTTGAGGTTTCTCGTAAATCCACACCATGATAATAGAAGCTATCATAACTGATAGCGAGAAAACCAGATAATTACTAGAGTATTTGTATGCATCTTTGAATACGCTATACCAGCATGTAACAGCGTAACCATCCATTTTTGCAAAAAATATATTATTATGTAGGTACATAGGTACCAAAGAGTATACAATACTACGTAAGATTAGGTACCTATTTACCTGTGTAGGTATGCCAAGAGTATATATAGCGCTATGTAAACGCTATGTAGGTATTATACGTATTAATACTCGTAATACTCTACTAGGAATTTGACTTGTATTATACGTATGTACCGTTCCAAGAGTATATAACGCTACGCTAAGATATACCCCAAGAGTATATTATTAAAACGCTAAGATATAGGGTAAACGTACGGGTTTCCCGACCACTACCCCTTTCCGACCACTTCACACGTATTTTGACCTAATAGGCAGTGTAAAAGACAGCTCCTTTCTAATTTCGCGCCATTCGATCAAGACAAACATCACGGTACTTATTCCAACGGCATGACCTGGCATGTATCGGAGTAACACTTCGTGCAAAACACCCGTGACGTGAATTAATGAATTACCGTAGAATTTGCAAAAAGCCGTAGATTCTGCTACGGCCACAAGGATGCGGCCGTAGGCCGTAGATTTTGTGATTATTTGGCCTGAAAGCCGTAGAACACGGCAATTGCCGTAACATTGGCAGCACTGTATCCAAGGAATATAGAATAATCAAATTCCTTGGCTTTATCTCCCTCAAGGAATTTAATTTGAACTAAAAGTCTCTTGGACATGTTACTACGGTACTTATGCGACCGTGGCTCCATCTGACAGGTTTGACTATTACTATCAAGAGTCCTGCTCGATAACTGAAGTTTGCATCAGTTGAATCGACGAGAGATGTCACCGTGCTTAATTTCAATTTTTATTAGATTTATAGTGTTTACTACACTTATAAAATCATTGTGATTTTCTTAAGTAGTAAACACTATAAATCTAATAAAAATTGAGTCCCTAGTATTATTTTTGTGACTTTTTGTTTGGTACTCTGATTACCCGGTGCTGCTACCTTAATACTAGGGAGATTTGGCGAAACCATGGGAGACAAATTACACATACTATTTTCACACCATATGCTCGACAATGCCGAATTATATGTCATGTAAACCTTACCGAAAGCAAGACATTACTCTTGGCTTTAGCCGGGTTATAATGTTCTTTTGAATTTAATTATAACCCGCTGGTAGATAATGTAATTTTCATTTTCATCATTCTTATTGCTATGCTCGTAAAGTCTAATTTCGCTAGAGAGAAAACTATTCCGAAAAAAACACAAAGAGATGGGGTTTAATCTATAAATTACTGTATTTTTTTAATGTTAGTATTGTTGTTACTAAATTAAACGACTATATGTATAAAACAAAGTCGCTTTCTTTGTCCCTATGTATGCTTAAATCTTTAAAACTACGCAACGGATTTTGATTTTGTTTTTGTTAATAGATAGAGTGATTCAAGAGGAAGGTTTATATGTATAATACTGTATTATACATATAAACCTTCCTCTTGAATCACTCACACACACATCACATTGTTTTTCTATTATATCATGCATGTATTATTAATACATGCATGATATAATAGAAAAACAATGTGTTTTATGATATAATTGAATAATGGAACATGATATAATAGAAAAACACATTGTTTTTCTATTATATCATGCATGTATTATTATATTTATTATATATATATTATATTATTTATATATATATATGGGGGATGAAGTCACTCGCGTCCGTAGGATTTACCACCTTCTCCTAGGCCCACCCTACACGTGTCCCCCGGGTGGTGCTAAACGAGTGACGAAACGCGAAGACGCAGACATACTGGCGGCAGGAGCTAGCCAGATAAACCCAGGCCTAACCAACCTGCACAGTGCTGGTAGGAAATGACCATCACACCCCGTAATCTCGTGGTCATGTTTCGCGAGGATGGCGTCTTGGCTTCACTGCCCGGACAACGAGGTCGTAAGCCTCTATAAAAATCTACCCCAAATCCCACGGTGGGAACGTGCCAAAGGGATGCTTGGCTGTTGGGTGGCTCAGCCGCTAGCGCCAACTCCAACGGACCTGGCAAACGTTGAAGTATTTGCCTTCACACGGGAATGGGCGTCACCTCGTGTGTGACTGCCGTATATCGACCCTAATCGTGGGAACAAATATGAATGAAAACTACTCTCTAAATTCACCCCAAAATAAACTTCCAAACAAGACGCTTACTCAGCAAATTTTTCATCCTGGCCTCTTCAACCGGCCCCGATCGCAGTCTCTATCAGACTTCAGCTCTACCAATGATCAAAACAGTGAAAACCCAGGAGCTTCAACTCAGCCAACCCAAAACCCTACAGCGACAACATGGACTGAAGTTCCTACCCGAAAAAGACTTCGAAACAGCCCTGAAAGCGACAGAAGACCAAAACAAACAAAACTAGGCACTTACTGGTTAAGCCAACCCATACCTACAACAAATTCATTTACTGGTCTTGAATCCGAAGTGGAAGAATCACACACTCAAGAAGTCATAAAGCAACCTAAACCTCCACCAATATTCATTGACAAAGTCACTAACATACGTCCTCTCAGACAACTACTTGAGGAAACAGTAGAAGGATCCTTTGAAATTAAAGTTCTACCCAAGAACCAAGTAAAAATCCAATCAACTTCTAAAGAAGCATACAAAACAATAGTGAGAGAACTTGATTCTAAAGGTACAGAATACTACACCTACAAACCCAAACAGGAAAGGAGCTTCAAAGTGATTCTGAAACATATGCATCCATCAACCGACACGGACGAAATCAAGGAAGCTCTTTTAGATCTAGACCACTCAGTCACCAACATTTGGAACATGAAACAAGCTCAAACGAATAACCCACTACATCTGTTTGTTGTCGAACTGCAGCCGAAGTCAAACAATAAAGATATTTACAAAGTTACTAACCTTCTGCACTGCCGGATAAAGTTCGAACCCCCAAGACCTAAACGAACCATTCCACAATGCGCTAACTGCTTAACATACGGACACACCAAAACATACTGCCGACGTAGCCCAAGATGTATCAAATGCGCCGGGAATCACGCATCTGCTGACTGCTCACGGAAAGAAAGATCAGACAATGTCAAATGCGCTCTCTGCGATGGAAACCACCCAGCTAACTACAAAGGCTGCTCTGTATATAAAGACCTTCAGAAAGAAAAATACCCACCACTACGCCACAAAAACCTATATTCAAAAAATATTGCTACTAATGATCCAAAACCACAATCTCAGATGCTCAGTCAGCGCAGAAATTTTCCTGATACCACCAAGCAACCACAACCACAAATAACCACAACCAGTCAACCGCAACCACAAATATTCAGTCAGCACAGAAACTATGCAACTGTCACCAGCACAAACCCACCACAAGTCCCAAACAATAAACCTAGAGCCATACCAATCAATCAACCAACTACTTCTAAATTACTACAAACACAACCAGTACAAAAGCAGCCACAACAAATCCCGAGAGACGAATCTGGCGACTTCAAAGAACTAATGGAAATGTTCAAACAAATGATGCAACAGATGAACACCATGACAAACCTTTTGCTAACTTTCATGACGGAAATACGAACGCAAAATACCCACCAAGGGAGTAGCCAGGATTTTATCCAGGGGGGAGGCAATCGGTCCACCTTGCCCCCCCGCGGCTACACCCCTACAAACCGCTAGTACTTGCCATGTGGAACGCCAACGGGCTGTCAAATCATACTCTCGAAGTAAAAACCTTCCTGTACTCGCACGATATCGACTTTATGCTTGTCTCCGAGACACACTTAACAACAAAAAGCCACATTGAAATACCTAAATACAAAATCTACACCACGAATCACCCCGACGGAACAGCCCATGCAGGCTCGGCACTGATAGTGAAAGAAAAGATAAAGCACTGCGTTTCCAGCTCGTATTGCACCGACGAAGTGCAGGCAACTAGTGTAATCATAGACAGCCTAAAAGGTCCTCTACAAATAACAGCTTTATACATTCCGCCAAAGCATAACCTAAAACACGAAGCTTACTTATCCTTCTTCAAGCAACTGAGCAACAGGTTCATAGCCGGTGGCGACTACAACGCCAAACACATTGACTGGGGCTCCAGAATCACAACTACAAAAGGACGGGAACTCATGAAAACAATCCAGCAATTAAATCTCAAAGTTTCATCTACCGGCGAACCAACCTACTGGCCCAGTGATGCCAAAAAGAAACCAGATCTGGTAGACTTCTTTGTCACCAAAGGACTACCAACCTCCTCTCTGCACTGCTACTCTACCTACGAACTGTCATCCGACCACACTGCAATAATAGCCAAACTACATAATGACAGTATAGAAGTGACAAAACCGTGCAAGGTCCATTCCAAAAAAACGGACTGGGCCTATTACAGGGATCTTATCGAGGAAAAAATAGACCTACAAATGCCACTTAAATCAAACGATGACATTTCTGAAGCTGTAGAAAAATTTAACGCTTGCGTCCAATCCGCTGCGTGGGAAGCTACTCCAAAACAACCAAACTCTAGCTCTCGTATCCCCACGTTCCCTCAAATAGTCACTGACCTAGTCCAGAAAAAAAGGCAACTAAGAAAACAATGGCAAATAACCAGAAGCCCTATTGACAAGAATATTTTCAATAAAACCGTCAAAATGTTAAAAAGCACTCTAGAGGACATCCAAAATCATGACATGGAAAACCTCCTAACAGGGCTAAGTGCCACTGCTGCCACGGACTACTCACTATGGAAAACCACCAAATCTATCAAAAATCCAATATCTTTCCAATCTCCCCTACGCGCAAGTAATGGAAGCTGGGCCCGTAGCGATGCTGACAAAGCGAAACTCTTCGCAGAGCACCTATCAAATGTCTTCACACC
The DNA here is from genome assembly GCA_963576535.1 of Plemyria rubiginata. Lineage (NCBI taxonomy): Eukaryota > Metazoa > Arthropoda > Insecta > Lepidoptera > Geometridae > Plemyria > Plemyria rubiginata. Next base: position 5,816,789 of record OY754917.1, on the reverse strand, counting down.
AAATCCTGACACCGGATCGTCCAAAACCGACGATGTAAGGGAGAGCTTAGCTACTACCCATCAACTTTCCCCACCAATAAAAAAATTTACCAAAAATGAAGTCTGCTCCGTTATCAGGAATTTAAACCTAAATAAGGCCCCTGGATATGACCTAATTACTGCCAAGACTCTTAAAGAGCTACCAAACTCAGGACTCCTGCTACTGACTCAAATCTTTAACGCGGTTCTACGCCGAGAATTCGTTCCTGCGCAATGGAAAGTAGCCGAAATCATCCTCATTCTCAAACCAGGAAAGGATCCGGAATCGGTGTCATCCTACCGCCCTATCAGTCTTCTGCCGATAACATCAAAAGTTTTTGAGATACTTTTTATGAAGCGTCTAACACCTGAGCTAGCCAAATCAAAATTGATTCCTTCACACCAATTTGGTTTTCGTGAAGCCCACGGAACCACCGAACAGGTCCACCGCTTAGTTACCAGGATAAACAATGCTTTCGAACAAAAACAATACTGCTCAGCCGCGTTCCTAGACATCTCCCAAGCATTCGACCGTGTATGGCACGAAGGCCTACTTTATAAAATCTTGAAAGCTCTTCCAGTAAACTTTTATCTTCTGATAAAATCATACTTAAATCAGCGGCACTTTTATGTCAAGCATGGTGAAGACAGAACTGGGCTACACGAGATCAAAGCAGGTGTTCCCCAGGGGAGTGTTATGGGACCGGTTCTGTACTTAATCTACACCTTTGACCTACCAACGACAGACGACGTTCTCGTGGGTACATTTGCAGACGACACCGCCCTAATTGGCACACACGATAGTCCAGTAGTCGCATCCGCTATGCTGCAAAGAAGCCTACATCTGATCTCTGAATGGCTTAAGAACTGGCGAATCAAGGCTAACGAAACCAAATCTGTACATGTTACTTTTACCCTCAGACACGGCTCTTGTCCTGCCGTCGAGTTAAATGGCATACAAATCCCGCAGTGCGAAGATGTACGCTACCTAGGCATATACCTGGATAGACGCCTTACATGGAAGAAGCATATCTACACCAAAAGAAAAGCTCTAGGCCTTCAACTCCGCAAGCTACACTGGATGATGGCTCGTAAATCTAAACTCTCATTGACCAACAAACTAATCCTTTACAAATGTATTCTAAAGCCCATCTGGTCGTACGGCGCTGAGCTATGGGGAACGGCAGCAAACTCTAACCTGGATATAATACAACGCTTTCAATCAAAAACGCTACGCATGATCGCAAACGCACCGTGGTACATTACCAACAATCAGCTTCACACTGAGCTCCAGATCCCAACCGTTAGAGAAGATGTAAAAACCAAGCTCAAATCTTACGCCAAACGCCTGGACCGCCATCCGAACGAACTAGCATGTGACCTTATGAACCCTGCCGCCATAACTTTCAAAAGAATAAGGAGAAGAGCTCCGCAAGACCTACTCATGGACTAAAAGAGATAGTTGGATGTGTCAGTGGACGCATACCACTCATGCCTGACGTCGTGAAACTTCCCAACTCTCGCTCAATGCCCAATGGGCAGATCGCAAGATAATTTGAGTTAAAAAAAAAAAAAAAAAAAAAAAAATGCATGTATTATTAATACATGCATGATATAATAGAAAAACAATGTGCACCCGTGCGAAGCGAAGCAGGGGCGCGCGGGCGGGTCGCTAGTAAAACAATAATATACAGAATGATTATTTTAATTTACTTATTTTGTTTAACCTTCATCTTAAATAATGAAGGAAAGGTAAGTTAATAATTTAGAGCAGGCATGCCTAAACACGCACACCTTGACAGTTTGACTACAATAAGTACACCAGGTACACGGTAATTACCGTAGATGCACGGTATTTTTGGCTAAAACACGGTATACTGTAATGCATCACTACCGTGTCATTTTCTACGGTATTTTTGATTATGAATTACCTTGACAGTCAATATGTAAACTAGTGGCTCTGAGAGCTGTAGACCTCGCGAGCGTACTAAAAGTGAGCTATTTGAGGAATTTAATGTGCAAGTGCATTTTCCGTTTTATGATTTTTTTGATTTTTTTTGCATCATCTTCTGTAGAATGAGGTCCTTTGTGTTTCTCTCAAATTTGATTGAAAACCATCGATTGTTTGATGAGCTATCCTGTTCATCATGCTGAAGATCCTTATCAGATCTTCGCCAAACTTTTATGAGACCAATTTATAGTTATTACCTTTCAAATAAAAAAAGAATAATCGAAATCGGATCTCATTTGGTGGAGATATCCAGTATATCAAATAGCCCCCTTTTTGCCCTTTTTTTGGGGGAAGTACCCCTCCAATCAAAAATCCCCGACGACAAAAAAAATCTAATAAGTCATATAACCTGTGTACTAAGTTTCGTCCAGATCGGTTGAAAAATGCGACCTGTAGAGGAGAACAGACAGACAGACAGACAGACATCCGGACAAACGCATTTTTGGCCAATGTGGAAACTGAGACGCTTCGCTCGCTCGGTCAATAATTATGATTGACGAAAATCTGAATGTAAAAGTATACCCTTTGCCCACCAGTAAAACAATCAACGTGTATGAAAATTGGTTGTTTAATATAGTTAATTGACTCAGGCGTGACTTTGCGGAAGTCCATTGTTAAATATAAATTAACCTCGTCGAGCGCTGAGCTGAAAGAACTTACTTTCAGCTCAGCGCTCGACGAGGTAACACGTTCGGTGCAAAGCGGGTCAATTTCCTGAAGATGCTTCGTAGAGAAGTGAAACACGTGTCGAAGTCTAATTAAGTTTATTCCAGCTTAAGGAGATTAGATCAGCGGATAAGTACTACATATTGCTTTGTTCGAGTTAATTTATATTTGGTTGTTTAATATTGAATGTAGAGCACCGGTGGTCTAGTGGGAGTGACCCCGCCTTCCGATCGTAAGGTCGCAGGTTCGAATCCGGTCGTGCACCAATGGATTTTTCTATCGAAAAATTTATGTGCGCAATGCCAGTGCTCTTAAACAGTGAAGGAAAACATCGTGAGGAAACCAGTTAGTATTCTAACAGCGGCGATGGGCTTGCAACCTGTCACGTATGGAATACTAACTACTGCAAAATGTGGGTATGTGCCAAATGTAATGTTTGGACGTACCTCTGACTACCCCCTATAGACATCCTCAAAGAATCTTGAATTAGTACCTACTTGGTACTGGGAGATCTGAAGGGATATCTACCGTGCCTGGGGATCAAAGTCGTGAAGCTGTTTCAGTTTCAGTTTCAGTTTTTTTCAGTTTAATATTGAATGATTGAAGCGCTAACTCGCAAAGTCGTAACTCGCTTCGCACTCTTTTTTTCTTCAATAATTTTGTTGGTATTTGATGTTTGGCAAGTGCACAGTGCATTAATCAGTGAAACAATACTTTTAATTTCGTGCGACACATTTTAGATGACTAAGAATTAATAAATAATATTGAATAATTTGTCATTTTCTCTTGATGTTGCACGGTAATATGCACGGTATTTTTTCAGCCCATTCACGGTAATCTGGGGCTGAAACACCGTATTTTTAAACTGTCAACACGGTAGTATATAATTTTTACCTGGTAACACTGACACGAGCGGTACTCACACATTATCACGCAATTGGAGCCCGTTATTGCGCGACGTTTGTTTGTATTGCTCTATCTGGAGGTAGGTATTATAGGGGCCGCATTCCGAAATGGCTATAATCATCGATCAAAAAGAAGAAAGAAATAAAGAAGTACCTACGGTAATAGGTAGGGTAAAAGTACCAGCTATCGACTATTTAAGCGGCTCCTTGACTTCAAAGTTGATTTCTATCCAAATGCTGTACTCCAAGATTTTTCAAAAAATAATCATGTTGTCCTACAATAGTGTAGTTTCATAAAACTTTAAGTTTATAGACGTATCAGTGACAGATAATTTATAAAAAATATATATTCGTAAAAATAGCAAAAATATACCGGTTAGCGGCCTTTTCATTCAGTTATCGCACACCAGCGCACTGGCTATCGGCCACCTAATTTCACGGTGGAAAAACAACTCTTATTCTGTAGTAGTATAGAAAGAAAAGAAAGAAAGAAAATACAATAAATAGTATAGGGTTTATAATAGTAAAAAAGTAAAACAATAAATATATTGACAGATTTATATATAATCGTATGTTGCGGTAGCTGCTTGATTGTATGATAAATTCTTTAGTTTCGTGTATTTTAAAAGATACCAACGAAAGCATTGATTACAGCCAATATTCATTTCGCCCACTTCTTCAATGTCACGAACCACTTTCCAAGCAAGTGCTACCTGTGCCACCTGAAAATAAAACAGGCAATTCCAACACCAAGCACATCAGCCAAAATGCATCCATAAGCTTCTTCGCCCCCGCGGTTTAAAAGTAGCCTATGTATTAATTAGTAGAGTAAGGTTATGCCAAATTTCAATTTACCGGCCGCCTTTAATTTCCCAAGTAGAAAACAGATTTACTTTTTTCTAATTATCGTCGTTCTTTTTTCGAAGGCCGGAAACAGGTTTTATTTTTACTAGTTATCGGCCACTAAACGTTCGATATTTTCGAAGGTCATAATTATGTTTGAAAATATGAGGTATACGGGCGGCCGGAATCTAGTTGTAAAATTACAAAATTCTAGCTGGTCACAAATATAATGAATCTATGTTGTTGAATTTAAGGTTTCTCCAATAAAAGCAAAGTTAAATGAAGTTAATAAACCGGTTATGCGACCACCCGGTCGGAAAGTAGATTTTGAAATAAATCGTTAGGTATCCTATTTCCCGACCACCAAAAATATCACAAATTATGAAAAGTTTGATGAGTTTGGGCACTGGAATATTGAAATGAAACATGCTAAATACACAAAAACCAAACCAATGAACAATAAACCAACAGCAACACTTAAAAACTTACCTTTGAAAATCAAGCCATCTGCTATTTTTTTCGCTAAAGGCACGCGTCCATACACCACATTTTTAAATGGCGATAGTGGGCTCAATTCGCAAAGGAGTGTGTCAGTAGTGGTATTTTATTCCCCAGTAATTTGATCAAGTATGAAAAATACCCAAGTAGAAAGCAAATAAATTAGACTACTTGATTAGACCAAACTCAAATTTTTAAGAGCCTCCATTTTCGTAAAAATTATAAAAATGTTTTTAGGGAGAAAAACATGTTAAGAAGCCAGCACGGCAACACTAATAACAAAAAAACATTCACTGTCAGGATGACTTGACATTCTCGTTACTTCAAAGTGATGTGACAACTCGGAATAAACCAAGGAATTTGAATACAAGTAATAAACACCAACTCAAAAGTCAAAATATTTATGAGATCACGTCAATGGCAGAACAACAAAACACACGAAGCACCACGAAATTACGAACAACGCGAAACGAAGTCGAAACACCGTGTGATTTTCAAATCAAGCAAAAAAAATCAACTCTCGCTATTTCAATTCAACGTATTGAATTTGTTCCACGACTCTAAAAAAATATTCCTACTTTATGCTCCAAGTTAGAGTGAGACATAAACTCAAAAACGTAAGGCACTATCTCTTTCATACGGTGCGTTCCAGGCATGAAGTTGTAGATAAAAATGGAGGCCACACTTGGAACAACAACTTGAGTCAAGTATCTCTATCTCGCTCTCTGTGGGCAGACCTCTCTTTTTAGTGTGGACTATAGTACTAGTATAGTATTCTCTTATCTGTGACTATAGTATTGCTATCTATCTATTTAGAAAGAGAGGGTCTGCCCACATAGAGCGAGATAGTAATACATAGGTTATGCTTCAAGTAGGTATTCGAAGTGTGGTCTCCATTTTTATCTACAACTTCATGGTTCCAGAGTATTCGCGTCACGATGTTGCAAAATACTTTTTATAAAGGGTTGCCAGGCCTTCTTTAATGTTGCTAGAACATCTTGGTTCTACTTATGTTTAAAAAAAACGGAGGGTTCTAGATTTTTTTTAATATCCGTAATATTATTTAAATAATATGCTATTTCACTAAAATAGCACACAGTCTTGCTTCAAGCTCAAGTTTATTTTTATACCAACCTCCATGAAAAATTTGAACAACTCCTTTGACAATACCCATTTGGGTGAGTAGGACACCTAAATTATATTGTTTGATAGGAGGGAATTCGAGAGGAACGGCACTGTTTAATATATATGAGGGAAATACAGAATTTGCGGCATAAACACATTCACAACACTATTTTGTATTATCTATTAGTTTATTTTCCCTCTTTTTGGCGTTTTGGGTTGGGTATGTCAATGTCACTGTCAACTTGAAAAAGCCTGGATCCTTCAACCGCGATGTTGGCGACACAAGCGCCAATGACCGATGTGGTGAAGTCGGGAACTAGTTGGGCGGCCACTAGCACTTCGAAAAAGAGTTGTTCAAATTTTTCATGGAGGTTGGTATAAAAATAAACTTGAGCTTGAAGCAAGACTGTGTGCTATTTTAGTGAAATAGCATATTATTTAAATAATATTACGGATATTAAAAAAAACCTAGAACCCTCCGTTTTTTTTTTTTAATAAGTAGAACCAAGATGTTCTTGCAACATTAAAGAATTTTTATTTTTATACAACTAGCTGATGGAACAAGCAGATGGTCCACCTGATGTTAAGTGGTAACCATCACCTATAAACAAAACATTGCCACGTAGGTCACGCACAATAGGAACGTGCCCTACGATGCACTGCCCTGCGTCCATCAACTTGAGGCATACAGATGTTAAGCCTCATGTGCCTGTAATTACACCGGCGACCACACTCTTCAAACCGAAACACAGCGTTGCTGCTTGGCGGTAGAAAAAGGCGTGGTGGTAGTACTTCCCCGGACGAGCCCTTCACAAAGAGCTCTACTACTCTCTCTTGATTTGAAAATCACACGGTGTTTCGACTTCGTTTCGCGTTGTTCGTAATTTCGTTGTTCTTCGTGTGTTTTGTTGTTCTGCTATTGACATGATCTCATAAATATTTTGACTTTTGAGTTGGTGTTTATTACTTGTATTCAAATTCCTTGGTTTATTCCGAGTTGTCACATCTCTTTGAAGTAACGAGAATGTCAAGTCATCCTGACAGTGAATGTTTTTTTTTGTTATTAGTGTTGCCGAGCTGGCTTCATTACATGTTTTTCTCCCTCAAAACATTTTTATAATTTTTACGAAAATGGAGGCTCTTAAAAATTTGAGTTTGGTCTAATCAAGTAGTCTAATTTATTTGCTTTCTACTTTGGTATTTTTCATACTTGATCAAATTACTGGGGAATAAAATACCACTACTGACCGTATCCTTTCACGAACAATCAATGGCGGACTAAAACATTTGGTGAAAAGGAAAACTTACAAAGCGGAACATTAGAGAACTCTTGTGCAGTACAAATACGGGCTAGGAGTTGTGACAATTGGGGTGAGTTTAGATTATAAGATAAATTTGTGTATTTTATGTATTTTCTGTGTTACACCCTAGCACGTGGACCGGCGATTGAATCACAGGTAGCTTCGGAGCCAGGTTGCGGTATGTTGGTCTTCTAGATCAAACAGGCACTATAATGTCGAAAAGTAACAACAGCAAAAATGATTGCAGAGAACCCACCACCTAACACTCAATGTACTTACCAAAAAATTAAAGATTGGAGAGGTTTTAAGAAAATATTTGCATAATTTTTTCAAAGAAATAGAGATTTGCAAACATTACCCAAATGGCGCTGTTTTAAGGTTTTTTAATGTTAAAAACGCAAATCAAAACATTTTCCTTTTTTTTAAGCAGTGCTACGGCCCACCTTTGGTCATTTTCCTTAGAAACACAGCCTTTTCACCTCATGTAGGTACACGGCCGCCTAAAAATTTTCATTGGCAACACTGCTTTAATCGAGCCACTTTATGAGCAAGTGTGTTGAAAAAAAACATATTTTTCATACAACATTATAATATTAACATTTACATTTATTTGAATAAAATTCTCTTACCCAGCTGATAAGAAACCTATCTCACAATTATGTATATTACAGCTAAAGGAGGGTAATATACTTATAAAGTACTTGATACACATTAAACAAATAACTTATTGCTACTATTTATTACTAGGTATCTGTCATTTATTTACAAACACAAGACACTTTTCTACAACAAAAGTAGGTACCTAGGTACTCCTTTTCTACTACTACCAACCTACCATTAAACTAATCAAAATTTGAAAAATAATGTTTCTCATGCTCAGTAGAATATATTAATATTAAAGAATTAGAAATAAGCCAAATTGAGTGGAATGAAACTCCACACACAAAATCTATTCAAAGTAGGATAGGTACACAAAGCTAAAAAATAATCTATCTAAAGATACATGTTATATATTCATGCATGTATGACATGAATCAGTTAAGATGAAGACAAGAGCTAATGTGACTCTCGCTCGCACATTTTGACATAAAATCACTAAACCCATTTTCGAATAATCGCAAACAACCATTTTGTGTGCACTCACATTGCGCACACTTTAGTAAAAAAATCATTTTGATCGCTACAAGTTTTCCTGCTTAAAAGATTGCTTTTCTAGTTTTTGTACTCAAGCAAACTTTTGAGTATGAAAACTTGCATCTATCAAAATGAAATCTTACCAAACTGTGTGAATTGCACACAAAATAGTTGTTTGCGATTTTTCAAAATTGGGATTAGTGATTTTGTATCTTTAAAAATGTAGAATCATGCGAGTGAGAGGTAGTTGAGTTGTCAACACCTCAATTTTTGTTATATTGTAGGTATAGAAATTGTTTTTCTCCTAGCAAAATTTCAGATAAGATACTCCTTTTAGATATACATCATCTCAGCCATTGAAGACATCTTTTTAGGTATGTGAACTAATGTTTCAAAGTAACTTGCTAATTCATCAATTGTTACATCACAAGGAGGATTTAGTACTTGTTGTGAACAGGAAACAGTCTGAGAATGGTGTATTATTTCTTTGTTTTCTCTTACATGTGAATTGCTTCCAGAATTATTCCACCATTTTTTATCATTGCTTGAAATTGAAGCTGCATTTTGATCTTTTGAATTATTTGATATCTTTAACTGATAACAGTTTTTAACTAGAGTGCAAAGATTAAGAGAGTCTATATTACAGTCTTCAGGAGTAGAATTGCATTCTTGCTGACACTGTTCTTTGCCTGGACTCTTATGATTCATAACACTCTTTACAATTTGTAACACAGGTTCTCTTAGAATTTTGTTGTTTATTTTTTTATTTTTTTTATGTTTTCCAGAATTTGTTATTTTTTTCTGGGAAGTGCAAGTACACACAGCCTTCTGATTATAATTTCTCTTATGTAAACCTTTTTTTCTTATGATATTGAATGGATTTTCATTACTTTGCTTGACAACTTTCATAGGTTCTATTTCTAATCTCCCCATCTCTTCTTGTAGCAATATATCTTCTTTAGCCATTTTGAGTTAAACTGAAAAGAAAGGAATGGTCAAAATCTAAGATCAAAAACACCAAACAACTGTGGAATTGATGTGGTCAAACTTCATTATCATGAAGTTAGAGGTTTATCTTCTGACCTTATTATATTGTTTGGGTTTGCTAATGCAATCCTTGTATCTGGGTTGGGGGCGGGGGTAGGGGCGATGCAAGTTGGGGTATGTGGCAAGTCCATCCCTTGAGTTCTTTTTCCAGGAAATGAAATCATATAATTTCACTTTTTCTGTTAGTGAAATAGCAATTCAATATTGTTAAACTAACTAACTTACTATACTAACTTTTAAGTGTCTTTCAAAAAAGTCTTCTTCCAGTTCTGTGTACTAAGGCAATGGTGGTAGGTACTCGAGCTTATTTAATGTGGATTTGTAAATTGAAAAATTGGTGCTCAAATGGTCAAGAAAGATACAGGTATCTAACTCGCGACTGCACTCCCTGCGACTACAAGCGCGGCAGCTTTAGACAATATCCTTTCCTCACGCTAGTTCTTTCCCTTTATTACATATTGGTCAAACAAAAGGACACAATCGTCGCAAAGCAAGCACGACCTTCAACTGGCTGGCCACAATTAACAAGCGCGCGCGACATGATTCTTGTTGAAAATGTGCAGCCTATTTTACAGAAAAACCAACAGCGGATAGACACTGATTAGTTAGATCAAAATTTTGATTGTCCAGTTTGGTTTGTTGCAAATCGGGCTAGGGGTGCACTTCAAATATGTCAACCAATTTGTAAAAAATACTTACCATTGGTTCTGCATGCATCAAAAATATTGGATTATCAGACAGCTAGCTAAATCGCAAATAGGTATTCAAGATTCTTTACCGTCGAAAAAAATATTCAACAACAAGGTACAAGTACGGTACAAAGTATTTTGTTTGAGTCATTCTCAGAGTCCAGAGAGTATACAATACTATCTTCCTTCTTTTTATGGCTCCTGTCATAGACAATCTTGCCAATGTCAAGTGATTCAGAGATTATACTCTTTCAGCCTTACTTATAAAAACTGCTTAAATAGGAGTTTTAGCATTGTTTAGTTAAGAGGTGTTTAGCGCCTTTAGTACTACTTTAATATTTCTTACTTATAAAAAATATTTAAGCAACGATTAGCAAAGTATTGGTTGAGCTCTCCTTGTCTATGGAAATGATCAGTTTTGCATCATTTTTCTGATACTGGCCACATTTTGCACCAAAGAAAAGTAAAGTTGACAGACGGTGACGTTCAAGGAATTTGAATACAAGTACAGGTGTCTTACCCAAGGAATTTGAATACAAGTGTCTTATCTGCCGGTATTCCCACGGAATAAAAAGTAGCCTATGTGCTATTCCAGACTACAATTTATCCCTCTGACGAGTTTCATCCATACTCTGCGAAAGTTTGTACTCGCGTTTCCAATACCTACCTATTAGTAGGATTTTATCATGGGTTTGCCCAAAGAATTTGGATACTTGTTTATTCTTCTTAGGGTTTGTCCAAGGAATTTAGAAATGGTTTGCCGAACTTGTTTCAAATTCCGCAAATACCTAGTACCACCTTTCTACCTACCACTAACTAGTAGGGATGCTAACGCATCTACCTACCTATCTTTATTGTAAGGAAGCTGAATTGAAAAGTTGAAGGACATTCCTGAAAACAACTTGTGTATTTATTGAATTTCATTTCATTTACCAAAGTCTAACAAACACAGCACCTCCACTCCACACACTACGTTGATAGGTGATGATCTCTATGTGGGTGCCATCTATGGCGCCGATGATTTACGGAAATCCGCTAAAAGACCGAAATCACGCTGCAGCTTCTGTTTTCTCCCGCATTGTTGATGTAATGATGGAGCATTGTGATGCCGGTGCGATGGCCACTCTAACGCACAGGCGTGTTATTGCTTGCTGGCCGGTATGTCTCCTCCACGGCTGTCTTCGGTCAAGTCATGGCGAAGAATTTCAATGATCCTCAGCATATTTTCTTTTGAGAATTGGTAACTCCCTCTGAAGTCCTCTTCAGAGAGTTCAACAAGCGTATTCCACCTTTCTCTGAACTCTCTGGGCCTCCACTGCTGGATTAAGTTTAGGCCGAAGACAGTATCCCCGACCGTGTCGCGAAAAACGCGTAGGTACATCGTTCAAGTCCTCCTTTTTCAGGAAAAAAATAATCTCAGTTGGTAAACAAGATAATCATAGCACACAAACACGGTATAAATCTTCTTCTTCTTGGACCGCAGATTAAAAATCAGCTACTTAGGCTCGCTAAACCTGGGGTCGAGGTTGTTTAATTTGACAGCTCTCTAAGCATTGGTTTTAGAGGCTGTTTAGCCCTATTATGTGTTTATAAGTAAGAAAATCCTTAAGTAACGGTTTAAGCGTGGTTTAACTTTTAAATTGCGTTTATAAGTAAGGCTGTTTGTAAATAACAGCCTTACTTATAAAAACTGCTTAAGCAACGATTAGCAAAGTATTGGTTGAGCTCTCCTTGTCTATGGAAATGATCAGTTTTGCATCATTTTTCTGATACTGGCCACATTTTGCACCAAAGAAAAGTAAAGTTGACACTGAGACGGTGACGTTCAAGGAATTTGAATACAAGTACAGGTGTCTTATCCAAGGAATTTGAATACAAGTGTCTTATCTATATTCCTTGGTGACGTTACTACAATTCACGACACTAGTTGCGCCCCGCAGTTTCACCCGCGCAGATTTAAATCCCGGTATTCCCACGGAATAAAAAGTAGCCTATGTGCTATTCCAGACTATAATTTATCCCTCTGACGAGTTTCATCCATATCCGTTCAGCCGTTCCGGCGTGAAAATACAAACTTTGGCGTTTACAATATTAGTAGGATTTATCATGGGTTTGCCCAAAGAATTTGGATACTTGTTTATTCTTCTCAGGGTTTGTCCAAGGAATTTAGAAACGGTTTGCTGAACTTGTTTCAAATTCCGCAAATACCTAGTACCTACCACCTTTCTACCTGCCACTAACTAGTAAATAAATAAATAAATATTGGTGGACTTTCCACACAGCACTATCTAGCCCCAAACATAGCTTATGCTTGTAATATGGGAACCAGATAGCTGATATACTACTTATAACACTTTTATTTTGTAAATACATACTTATAATATTATATAACACCCAGACAGAAAACAAACATTTATATTCACCACACAAATGTTTGTTCACGGTGGGAATCGAACCCACGACCTACGGCGCAGAAGGCATAGCTACTACCAACTGAGCTACGTAGGCTGTCAAGTAGGTAGTAGGTATGCTAACGCATCTACCTACCTATGTTTATTGTAAGGAAGCTGAATTGAAAAGTTGAAGGACATTCCTGAAAACAACTTGTGTATTTATTGAATTTCATTTCATTTAACAAAGTCTAACAAACACAGCACCTCCACTCCACAGTCCACACACTACGTTGATATTGTATGGTTGACCTAGAAAAGGCGTACGACAGGGTACCCCGTGAGGTTCTGTGGTGGGCTATGAAAGAGAAAGGAGTGCCTGGGAAGTACCTGCAGATTATACGGGCCATGTACAGCCGAGCTAGTACACAAGTCAGGTCCGAAGCTGGCGTTACCGATAAGTTGAATGTGGCTGTAGGCTTGCACCAAGGATCGGCTCTAAGCCTCTTTTTGTTCCTCCTGGTAATGGATGCACTGACATCGGACATACAGGAGGAGGAACCTTGGTGCATGCTGTTCGCCGACGACATTTTTCTTATCGGAGAGGACGCAACTGAGGTCCAAAGCAGGCTGGTAAAATGGCAGGGGAAATTGGAGAATTTCGGCTTAAAGATCAGTAGGACCAAAACAGAACACTTGTTTTGTGACTCCGGTGGTCCCTCCAATTTCGCCAATGTTGCCTTAGATGGTGTATCCCTACCAGCCTGTTCCGATTTTCGGTACCTCGGATAAGATAAGGAATGAGTTTATTAGAGGCAGTTTGAAAGTGGCGCCAGTGACCGAAAAAATGAGGAGTAATAGGTTAGCGTGGTATGGGCATGTTATGAGAAGGGATGAATGTCATGTAACGAAAAGAGTGTTAGGAATGAATGTGGATGGATTAAGAAGTAGAGGCAGGCCAAAGAAAAGATGGATGGATTGTGTGAAAGATGACATGGGAAAGAAAGGAGTGACTACTGAGATGACGAATGATAGAGGAAAGTGGCGAGAAAAAACCTGTTGTGCCGACCCCACATAAAGTGGGATAAGGGCAGGAAGAAGAAGAAGAAGATTCAAATTCCTTGGAGTATTCCTTGGCTAACTTATTGGTCATCATGAAATAATAATACTAAGAGTAAGAGAGACGCGATAATACGAATTATAACTATGAGTGAGGGAAAGATCATATAAAAGTTTCGTCCCTTACTCCGTATACGTTTTTGGAAAAGTTTGATACCAAATAACAATGTCCTAACTTGGTGCCAAACTTTTGCTTGGGTCAAGTGATTTTACGTGTTTATCGGCAGAATTTCAATGTAAATAATGTGTGCCTAGGTCCCAGTTAACGTAGAGCTATGTTCAAATGTGGTGCATTGTAGTATTTAGCGTATGTTATGAATAGAGCACGGAAAAGTGAAAATATATGCTTCCATCGATAAGTAGCAATTTTATGTTCTATTTGTCAATAAAACTAGGAAGTAGAGAGCAGTGTTCACAATTTTATTAATCATGTAACGATTGTGTTGGCAGAAATCATTTTGGTATTAGGTAAACGTAAGACCAAACATACTAATACCAAAATGATTTCTGATTCGGGCACATTTCCCTTATATTATTGTATTATTTGTGTTCGAACAGTATTTATGCGTGTCACTTTAGAGTTATTCTTTCAAATAACCTCCCCGAAATGAAATAATAGCCAATCGCACTTCGAAATTGCGAGCCGCTGTCCGGAGCCCTAAGCTCTAGGTACAATACTTCTTAAAAAACTACTGGAAATTAATAAAAAATACTTTGTTACAGAACATGTCAAGCTCACCGTGTCCGTCCTGCTAATACTAAACATTATAATAAATGATAAAACAAATTCATAAAATGAATAGGTACAAAAAATATATGTATTAACTAGCTGAACCCGCGGCTTTGCTCGCGCCAAGGAATAGCTGAACCCGCGGCTTTGCTCGCGCCAAGGAATTCAAAGTTTCATACAAACTTTCATCCCCTATTTTATCCCCTTGGGGGTAGAATTGATCAAAATCCTTTCTTAGCGGATGCCTACGTCATAACATCTACCTGCATGCCAAATTTTAGCCAGATCCGTCCAGTGGTTTGGGCTGTGCGTTGATAGATCACTATGTCAGTCAGTCAGTCAGACACCTTTGAGTTATATATATTTAGATGCAAAAAGCTTTTTATTTCATATCAGATCCATATTTAAGTCTAACCTAGGATTTCAGGACCTAGGTTGTACTTAAACGTGGATTCAGTCAATAAATGGATTACAAAAAACCTCCATTTCGATCTCGCATATTTTATCGATATCGATATAAAAGCGAGTGCCATCGCGCAGCACTATATAGGTTGGTAATTTGTTGTTGTTTGACGTACATATTCGTTGTGTTGGTATTGAAGTGCCATGTAAAAGGATCCCATTGGCTCTCATTGGCTCTTTACTAAGTCCCGCCTCTTCTCGTAGTTTTACATTCTCTTTGCGTAGTTAGACCATGGTTGAAGTACCTATCTTAAGATTAGGACAAGTCAAAGACTTTGTACTTATAACTAGACTGTGCACCAAAAAATTTTGTCTAGCTAAAATGAGATTTATTGTTTTATATGTTCCTGTCCTGGTGAGAGGGCTCTTGCTGGGAGTGTGTCCTTGTCCAACGTCTTGCCAGCTCAACTAGCCATTGGATTTGGTAGAAATGGTACAATAAAGTACATACGTTTTGCTTTTTTATGAATTACCAAAACTAACGTTTATAATCTCTGAAACTTTATTAAATATTTCTAGTTCATAAAGTAGGTATAATTAATCATCAATTCGTTGTATTTCATAAATAATCCTTCAACACTGAGTATGTAAGAGTAGTAATTAAATGTTTGGGCCTGGTAATACTAAATGCAGATGGCGGTTTGCTCATATGGTTGTTTGGATGATTCTCGTGCTTCGATTTGTGAGTGTAAATTTTCATTAAACCTGTTAATTTTAATGAAAAATGGTGAATTCTTGTTGTGTGACAGGGTGCAAAAATGAGTATTATCCCGTTAGCCGCTTTTCTTTCCATGGGTAAGTAAAAACAACAATTATGTTCTAAGGGTAACCATGAGTTTTGTTGATCAAAGATTTTTTTACAATCTCGTACTAGTAGTAGGTAGGTCGATACGTCTCGACTGTCATAAATTAGAGATTTTGGTGAAAAAAAAGTTGTTCTTAACGCATTCTTTGACTTTGAGACGATGAAGTTTGTTGTAAATAACTAATTCTTGTATTGTAGATTTCCAAAGAATGAAAACTAAAAAAATTGAAGTTGGTTAATGAAGTACCTGGAAAAAACTCAGTCGACTGTTGTTTGCAGTAGGTACGCATTTTAAATGTGACGACTTTATTTCTGGATATACTAGTAAAATGCTGAAACCTGATGCTGTCCCGTCAATATTTCCTAAGGTAAGAATAAATCATTCGAGTTTGTCCGCGCATCAACAAAAACCTATTTTGCGATGCCTTTTTCACATAGTTTTACTGAGCCGAACGTGGTAAGAGTTTAATTTTTAGTTTTGTTTTGTTTGAATTTTTAAGGTAATATTTAATTCAAAGTTAAGTAGGTATGTACTAGTTACGTACTTGTTTAAATTTTGTTTCGCCTATTATTTATATTCGTTTATGTTGTATTATTTATACGTTTAAATATACAGGGTTACAGGAAAAATCGTGCTAGATCCGTTAAGGACGTGGAGTACCCATCATTTCTGACTTATTTCACAAACAATTGCCATAATATTTTTTTTAGATATCCCTTAGAGAAAAATAAACTTTCTAGTATTTTTTCTTATTTCTTAACTTTCACTTGTCTACTACGGTCTATTCAATTAACTTATGCACTATTTTAATGATTGACATCCTAAAGCATCTTATTACACATGTAAAAATGCAATAATAATAATAATTAAGGTGCACAAAATGTTCAATAAAAAAATTAAAAGTCGAATTGCTTGAAAAGGGTTATGTTTAGGGTAGGGTGTTTCATAGTGAAATAAGTCAGAAATGATGGGTACTCCACGCCCTTAACGGATCTAGCACGATTTTTCCTGTAACCCTGTATAAATAGAAGCTCTCATCTGCACTACTCTGCTCCAGTCTACTCTTGTCTACCTAACTACCGTGTCCCATTAACTTCAAATATCTTTACAGGTCGTGCCCTACAAAAAAAGAGTGCATGTTTTAAGCAATGTATGAACCTATAGAAGAGGTAGTACCAGCACCAAAAAAGGGAAAACTACAAGAAAGTGCCATTAAGGAGATTACCATTAAGGAGTGTTTGTACACAAACAGAATCCACTGCAACTACTGACACGCCACGTAAAAAGAAATTATGTCAAGATGTGAAAGTGTTACAACAACGCCTGAAAGTGTGTTGGTCAAAAATTCTTAAATTTAATACTTAGAAGCTACGGGAAGTCTCTAACCCTCAAGCATGTAGTACATAAGGCTACATTAAAACAAAAATTGCGTAAAACAGTATCCAGCAATGTATAAAACCAATTCAATAAAAAAATATTCCAGAATATTGCATCAGGTGTTAATATTTT
Source organism: Plemyria rubiginata (assembly GCA_963576535.1). Classification (NCBI taxonomy): domain Eukaryota; kingdom Metazoa; phylum Arthropoda; class Insecta; order Lepidoptera; family Geometridae; genus Plemyria; species Plemyria rubiginata. The sequence continues at coordinate 5,799,536 of OY754917.1, read as the reverse complement.
GACCTCCTCTATTTTACTGGTTTAATAATAATAAATATGATATTATGGTGATATCTCACATTTGACAAACCTAGCTTTTTTTAGCTACCTCTATAAGGAGCGAATATTATTAGGTTTTTTTCAAATTAACGGTAGATGATACTTACCTATTATAAAGGGAAGAAAAAAGTATTTGCGACCCTTAACCCACGTGTAAGGAAAGTGATGTAGATTCCAAAAAATATACACACGCGATGTTTTGGTAATTTTTTTTACTTATATAAATATGGTAGCGTAAATAGGTCATCAATATGTTAGGATACGCAATCGTACAAGCAATTTGTCCTGTGTTCTGTTTGGTTATTCATGTTCACCTCATTAGAAAGGGACACACTCCCACCAGGAGCCCTCTCACGCGGACCGGTTCTTGCGCCTTGGTGCACAGTCTAGTTATAAGTACAAAGTCTTTGGGACCAGTTTACTTGTAGCTTCCACTCATATTTTGTTTGTTTTCGTAAATTTCTAGCTGATTTATCAATAATTACGTCCATAAATGTGAAATTGATCGTTATTGTTCAGTGAACGTAATATTTGACGGCGATACCACCAAAAAACGATTCATAACGTGCAAAATTGTGGAGATCAAGCGAGCCGTAAAATGATAGAAAAAGGAAGTCTAGTTTCTTTGGATGAGGCTCGGTAAACATTGAATTAGATATTTTAGTGAATACAATCAACGAACAAACAACATGCATCGTATTGAAAAGAGATTTGAGGTATTTACTAGAGGTCAATACTGAATATTCGTGTTATAGTGATGTACCTAAAGTAATTATCGATAATTGTGTCGGACAGTTCTTTCTATGCTAATATCCCATTATAACGTGCACATCTAGAAGGCTACATACACAGTCTTACAAAATGGGCTTTCCGCGGTGGCTAATAGTAATCAAGTATTTGTTTTTTTGACATTTAAAATTTTTCCCTACTAAATGCACAGATTCATGATTATCGGGTTATATTATTATAAAATATATATATTATAGGTTACGTTTTAGAAATAAAAGATATTGTTGCTTTGAATTATTTACTTGAATAGAATACAGGCTTTTGGCACTATCGCTATAGGAACTATTAGGTTTTACTATCTTGCCGGCGCGCGCGCGAGCGGCCTCTCGGCTCAGATGCTCTAAAGTGACTGGTGGGGAGCCCCGCGTTTGGCGCGAGCCACGCGTCCTGCTACCCGCTCCGAGCGCCGGCACAGTGAAGGGGATGGTAAGGCGGTGGGGCGAGGAGTCGCGCCAACACTAGGTGCTATAACCTCCCCCTCCAAGTCACAAGTGCGTCTCGACTTGGACTTGGACTTGGCTTGGGGTCGCCCACGACGGCGCTGATGAACAATTGCTGGTGCCAATCCTACGTAAGGAGTCAGAGCGCTGGCATGGTACTTCCCTTTAACCACTCCCGTACTATCCTCCACTACAAAAGACGTTGGACCTACGATCTGCGAGACACGATACGGACCCTCTCGCCTCGGCGCAAATTTACTGGTAAAACCCTTAGTCGCATTACTCGCCAGGTGAGTCTCCACAAGAACCAGATCCCCCTCCCTATACGGAGGAACGTCTCGACGATGTTGGTCGCCGGTACTCTTTCGAACGTCTTGTTGCTCTTCCACTCGCTGCTTTACATCTTGTAAAACGCGAGCAAACTCCTGTAAATACGGAGTTATCTGGGGAACAAAATTTTGCTGCTCGACTATGGCTCGGAAATCAGTGTGCACTGACATAGGAGATCGTAACTCCCGAGCGAAAGTGAGGTACGCAGCAGATTTGCCAGTTCCCTGATTATAAGCGCTGTTCAGCGCAAAACGCACAGTCGGAAGGACGGTCGGCCAACGACGATGTTCAGGACCAACTAAAATAGCTAGAAGTTGCTTCAACTCGCGATTCTTGCGTTCTGCTGGGTTAGCTTCTGGATGGTACACCGGGATCAAGGATTGCTGGACCCCCAGCACAAACATGGCCTTTTGCATCACGGCCGACACAAATTGGCTTCCGTTGTCCGAGATCACTCGACGAGGCAACCCATAACGCATAAAAACTTCCTCGATTAGCACTTTAGCACATGTCTCGGCGGTTGCATCGTTAAGCGCAAACAGCTCGACCCATCGACTTGCGGTATCTTCCACGAGAAGAATCCACTTTTCTCCCTTATCACCCTCGGGAAGTGGACCAAACAGGTCCATTGCTAATACCTCGAATCGTTGCTGAGGCACTGGAGTCTGGAGTAGACCTGCAGGTTTAAGGTTGGTGGCTTTATACTTTTGACAGGCATCACATGACTTGAGATACTGAGCCACATAAGATCTCATGTTCTTAAAATAATATCTCTCCTTGATCTTCCTCAAGGTCCGCTCCAACCCCAAGTGTCCAGCAGTAGGCGCATCGTGGAGCTCCTTCATGAGCTCTGCCTTTAAAGACTCTGGGACCACTAACTGAGGTTCTTCGGATTCTCCATCCGGATCACAGCGGTACAACATGCCTTGGGAAAGATAATACCCTCTGTCAGTCCAGCGTATAGATGCTTCTGGATTACTTACATCTTCGAAATTCACTATAATTTTATTAACCTCTGGATCATTGAGTTGTGCGTCACGAACATCTTCTGGTCGTCGCTGGGGTAAATCGACAACAACTGGACAAATGTCACACACATCAGAACTTGACTTCTCGGTGTCGTCGTACACCGGGCGACTAAGAGTATCTGCTACCACGTTGACCTTTCCTGGTATATATCCGATGTCCAAGTCGTAGGATTGGATCTTCATTGCCCAGCGGGCCAGCCGTCCACTTGGCGTCTTCAGTGACAAGAGCCACTTCAATGGCTGATGATCCGTAGCCACAGATACGCGCGCTCCCTCAACATATCCTCTGAATTTATCTAATGCCCACACCACCGCTAAGGCTTCACGCTCAGTGGTATGATAATTCCGTTCGGCGGGCGTTAACAGTCTGCTAGCGTACTCAATTGGTCTTTCTTCGGTCGGAGATTCTCCTTGCATAAGTACAGCTCCTATAGCATACGCGCTGGCATCTGTTCGGAGAATAAACGGCTCTTTGAAGTTAGGCTGTTGCAGAATCGGACTAGTGGAAAGCCGCGACTTCAGTTCTTCAAATGCCTTTTGCTCGTCCTCCCCCCATTGCCAGGAACGGTTTTTCTTCGTCAAATCTGTCAACGACCGCGCCACTTCCGAAAACCGCGGAATAAACTTGCGAAACCACGCGCAGGTTTGCAAGAACGTCTTCAGCTCCTTCAGATTCGTCGGAGGCTTCATATTCATCACTGCTTCGACCTTTGTAGGATCCGGTTCGATGCCTCGTGATGAAACGACGTGACCCAGGTAAGTAACTCTTTCTCTCGCGAAAACACATTTATCTCTGTTTGCTTTCAGGTTGAACAAACGAAGGCGTTCGATGACTTGTTGAAGATCCTTCAAGTGCTGATCCATATTTGGCGATATGACTAACAGGTCATCAAGATATGCCAGCACGCAGACATCTTTAAGGCCGGATCTCATCCGGTCCATCATCCGTTGAAACGTCGCCGGTGCATTTTTCAACCCAAATGGCATGCGGCGGAACTGAAACGTCCCAAAAGGAGTGGTAAAAGCAGTCTTATGGCGATCCTCTGGTGCTACAATAGTCTGCCAATAACCGGCCTTCAAATCGATTGTAGACATCACACAATTCGGTTTGGTGCTCTGCAGCAGCTCATCGATCACGGGGAGCGGGTATTTATCAGTCCGAGTGACGCTATTAAGCTTACGATAGTCCACGCAGAACCTAATCTCACCGTTTTTCTTTGGAATCAACACCACAGGTGAGGCCCACTCTGACTCTGCTTCCTCGATGATTTCGTCTTCCAACATTTTATCAATTTCTTTTTTGATTATCTCCTTCTTGACGGGTGAAACCCGATAAGGTGGACTAGCAGTCGGCGCGGCATCTCCAGTATCGATGCGATGCACCGCAAACTGGGTAGGTTCTCCCCCAGGAGTAAAAATGTCCTCGTTGACATTCAGGAGCTCGGACAGTCGCTCCCGTTCATCCGCACCAAGATGGGTTCCCTCGTCCTCGCGAAGACCCACAGACGAACAGGTTAGAGGCTGTAGTGGCCTATCTTCAAAACGAATCGGCTGAGGCGTCCGATCATGCCTCACAAACCACACCCCTCGATCAAAGTCCAATACCATGCCAGCGTCCTCAATAAAATTCATACCCAATAAACTTTCCGTAGCGTTGGGCAGCATAATAAAACTAACAGCAAGCGCGACTCCTCGCACCGTAACATCAATGTGTGCAATGTCGACATTTTGTGCACAACTCCGCCCATCCGCATACTTAAGTTCAGTATATACATTTTGGAACTCATGTCCGTACTTAACTAAATGCGATCTTAAACTTACACTACCAATACAGTGCTTAGCACCGGTATCAATGAGCACGTTTCCTACCTCACCATAGATTCCTACACTTAACACTGGACGCACCCGCGAATCAATGTTATCGGAACTCGCGGACACTGATTGAAAGGACGTAACTGCCGATACGACCGGTTTCTTCTCCTTACAATTCGGACAGTTTGATCGTATGACGCCGGGAGCTCCGCATCCGAAACACGTTATCGTAGACGTCCGCGACTCGCCCTCTGCCGGGCTATCCTTCGGTTTTGTAAGTCGCGGACAGTTCTCCTTCAGATGTCCGTAGTGTTTGCAGTAATAGCACAACGGTCTAGATTTATTAGCAGTCTGCGCATTAGTAGGTGCAGTAGTAGGTACAGCATTTGCACTCGGCGCTGTTGGCGCGCGTGAAACCGCACCCGACGAGGGCAATGTAGGTTTGATATCACGCTTAACCTCGTCAAACAAATCCTCAGCGCGGCGCGCCTCCGTCAGCAGCCCCGTAAAGTTGGCGAAGCTCGTACGAGGAACTTTCTCACGAAGCCGGCGGTGCAACAATCCGTATGTCATATCTACTTGCACGGTCTCCGTGAGAGTCAACGGCGGAAGCTGAGCGAACAGTGCTCTGACGCGGCACACAAATAAATCTGTTGATTCGTCTATTCGTTGCTCTCGTTCAAAAATATTTCTATAAATACGATGTGGGGGTAATCTAGGCCCAAAAGTTTGCTTCAGTGCGTCAAGAGCAGCTTCCCAGGTTAGGGTAGTGTCTTTTATCCCCTGCCACCACGTAGCGGCTATCCCCGTTAGCAACATCGTTAACCCTCGAAGGGCGTTATGATCTTCGACATGGACACACTCTTTGTACGTTTGCACGGTGTCTATAAAAGCTTCTACATTGCTCGACTTTTCTCCGTTGAAACGTGCCGTACATTTTGCAAAATTGCCGGAATAGGTAGGAGCAGGTGTACTTACAGGGTCGCTGTGACTTAGCCTGTTTATCAGCAGCAAGAGTTGCTCGGTCGTCATAGAGATCGGAGCAGCTGCTGCAGCTGCAGCCCCTGGCTGCAAGGAAACGCTGGCCGACAACGGCGCAGCGTCAGCGTCAGCGCTGCCGCTGCGCGAAGCTGACGCCGGCGCGGGCGCCACAGGCGGCACCGCGTCTACGGGCGAGCCGCCGGCAGAAGCCGGGCTCGCGGCACGCGATCTTGTTAACACCATCTCGTAATAATAATTATTCGATACTTAATCCAGTCTGTTCAAATAAAACGTCACCAAAAATACCTAGATATCGATTTAGGCACACCCTTAGGTATTTCGTTTTATGCACTAAAACAAATCTAATCTGATCAGTCACTTGTTCACAAAACCATCACTCAAAAAACGTATACAGAGACACGCACTTAGGTATTCAGTTTGTGCACTAAAACAAATCTAATCGAATCAGTTACTGTTCACAAAACCGTCACTCAAAATACCTATACAGAGACACGCACTTAGGTATTCAGTTTGTGCACTAAAACAATCCAATCTGATCAAGTCACTGTTCACAAAACCGTCACTCAAAATACCTATAGCCACACGCACTTAGGTATTCAGTTTTATGCACCAAAACAAGGTTGTTCAAAACACTGAACACGCCTTGTTCACAAAACTGTTACTAAAATACCTAAGCACACGACTACACACACGTAGGCATTCGGTTTTATGTACTAGACCGTTCTGAGACACTTTTATGTAAGCATAAACTGTTCCCGATCAACACAGACACTTTATTTAAACCCTAAATTTACGCGTAAGTTCCTAAGCACTTCTATCGACGAAATAGTTTGTATTCTGCCCCACGTTGGGCGCCAGTTATAGGTTACGTTTTAGAAATAAAAGATATTGTTGCTTTGAATTATTTACTTGAATAGAATACAGGCTTTTGGCACTATCGCTATAGGAACTATTAGGTTTTACTATCTTGCCGGCGCGCGCGCGAGCGGCCTCTCGGCTCAGATGCTCTAAAGTGACTGGTGGGGAGCCCCGCGTTTGGCGCGAGCCACGCGTCCTGCTACCCGCTCCGAGCGCCGGCACAGTGAAGGGGATGGTAAGGCGGTGGGGCGAGGAGTCGCGCCAACACTAGGTGCTATAATATATATATATATTTTGCAGATACTACCAAAGTGAAAAATCCATGCTAAAGTTGAAAAGATTAGTACCCACTACAGATATTAGTGAGCCCTCGGTCACATACCTGCTGTGGTAAGAGTTACGGCTTTGATGACATACCTAATAAGAACTGCGAGACTGTGAAAGTAAGTTGATTTTTATATTTTGCCCTCATATTAGGTACCCACTTATTCAGAAACAAAAAATCGATGCTAAAGATGACAATAACTGGGAGTTGCAAATAGCATAATAAGTTTGTACTGTTAAAATTATTATAACCTTCTTCTCGTCTTTTAAACTTATGCTCTAGGTACAATACTTCTTAAAAAAACTACTGGAAATTAATAAAAAATACTTTGTTACAGAACATGTCAAGCACATTGTGTCCGTCCTGCTAATACTAAACATTATAAAAATGAAAAAAAAAAAACAAATTCATAAAATGAATAGGTATTATGTACAAAAATTATATATAATTATATGTACTAATGCAAAAAGCTTTTTTTTATTATTCATATGTAAGTAATATATATTCAATTAGACCTCAAACTAAAAACCTTAAAAAATATAATAACTAATAACTAAAATATATTATTATAAGGAGTCCCTTTGGGCAAGGATCCGAAGATACTGGCAGCATTCCCCCTTTGAATAGCTAAACTAATTCTTTGTCCGAGGTAGCTGCCAGCTCTTCGGTCTCCTGTGATGTCGACTAACCTTTTTGAAATTTCTTTAAAAAGCCTTATTGCGCTAGGACCCCACGGACCAAGGGTCTCGACACCGAATGGGACAAAATCATATTCGGAGCCTAGACCCCTGTATTTGCATGCTTTAGCTTTTTCGGCCGCTTCACAAGCCGCACCAGCTCTGTTGTTGGTTCCATGTAGATGGGAAGGGGCCAGCGTGTCTGAACAGGTTGCATCCCATACCAGCACCCGGCCCATCTTCCATGGAATCAAACTCATACCGTCCGGTCTCTTGCCATCGTCTCTTGCAATACCAGTCGGCTCGAGTAGACTTGGCACGTTGACGGTGGCAAGGGACCGGCGTATGATATTGTTAAGTGCGGCATGTCTCGAGAAGTGGCCTGCACTTTTTTGGCATGACAGTCCGTGATGTCCTAGCTTGTCGACATCACTGCCACAGGGACATTTATGTGGAGCGCAGACCGGGACCCCAAGCCGTAGACAGGTTGCAATTCGGAGCGTGTCAGGCTCAAGGAATGTTCCTGTATTTGACGAAGGGTACGCGTGAAGCCAGTAGCCGGCCTCATGCGCACCCGCAGCCAAAAGCCTAGCACGCGCCGAACCTGTACTACAACTCAAAAGATTTTTAAAAGTCAATTTGCAGTTTATGTCATCCCAGCTCCTCTGTGAATTTGGAGTAACTGGAAAATTTTGACCTGGGCATGCAATTAAGAAAGCGATTCTAGCTTCTTCCAAGCCAGCAATCTCAAAGTTTGAAGGGGATGCCCTTAAAATTTTACTTATGAGATTTGCTGAACTATGGACAGAAGATAGGAAGGCTGGTAAAGCGACACTGGAAATTTTGCGAATCCCTAAACCACCATAACGGATGGGTAGGGATGCTTGGGTCCAAGATTGCTCATTCAGCTGCATATTAATAATAGTTTCTAAGTTAATTTTGATTAATTCGTCTACTTGCGTCAAAAGATCTGGGTGATTCCAAAAGGAGCAGCAACGGAGCACATAAGTAAATTTTGGGACGAAAAGACAGTATTTTAATATGCAAAGTGCATAATGTGAACTCATTTCAAAGAGACGGTCAGCATAATTTTGAAATTTAGCAATTGAGTTATCAATATATTCAGAAATAGCTTCATCAAAAATTGGAGAACCTAAAAGGCAAAGAGAATTACTGTTAACTATTTTAATATTCGGAGCCAAAATATTAAATTTTTGTTTTAAGTCATTTAAATTTAAGTCGCAGTTATTTATAAAAAGTTCGCATTTGCTAAAATTAAGCTCCAAACCAATTGCTTCAAATTTATTTTTGATTAAAAAAAGGTCCGAAAACACAGTATCCGCTTAAAAGCTTTTTATTTCATATCAGATTCATATGTAAGTCCAACCTAGGACTTCAGGACCTAGGTTGTACTTAAACGTGGATTCATTTAATAAATGGATAACAAAAAACTTCGATTTCGATCTCGCATATTTTATCGATATCGATATAAAAGCGAGTGCCATCGCGCAGCACTACATAGGCTGATAGGTTGGTAAAACTGTTGTTGTTTGACGTACATATTCGTTGTGTTGGTATTGAAGTGCCATGTAAAAGGATCCCATTGGCTCTACTAAGTCCCGCCTCTTCTCGTAGTTTTACATTCTCTTTGATTAGGACTACATACAGTACAGTTTAATGTTTTGGATTGTGGTTGGGTTGATTGATTGTGGAATTGTCTTGTAGCTAAAGGGATTCATTCATCTATTATTCGGTATTATGGAACCAAATCCTGTTATTATTGCTGCCACAGCAAGACAAACCGCATCAGTAAGGAAACCTACAATCATTTGTTTTATGTTGTAGGGATATTTCTAGTACCTCAATCCGAACTAGATACTAACTAACGTATATTTCTTACACTGTTACAGTTAATATTCCTTCACGGTCTTGGAGATACCGGGTAAGATTTATATAAGATTTTCCTGACTATCCTTCAATTTTAGCTGTTTCGGTATCTATAAAAGTATATAAAAATATAACCACTAAATTTCAGCCACGGTTGGGCAAGCACGATTGCGGCGATTAGAGGCCCGCATGTTAAAGTGATCTGCCCTACTGCATCCACAATTCCTGTTACCCTGAATGCTGGCTTCCGTATGCCATCATGGTTTGACCTGCGAACACTAGATGCTACTGCTGATGAGGATGATGAAGGAATAATTAGAGCTACATCACTTGTTCATGGATTAATTGCTAAAGAAGTTAAAGTAGGTCTTAAATTTTCGTTTTAAAAATAGACTAAAAGGTACTGATCAATTTTCCAATTAGTTACCTACTATATTCATGGGTAAATCAAAAGACTAGGATCACTTTCATTCTATCATACCTAATGGGTGAATCTACATGCCAGTTTCCTGCAATCTTTATCACAAAATCGGTAGGTTCTTTGTATTTTTTTTAATAAAAAATCCAACCTTATGGTTTGGACCTTTTGGAGGGTTTATCCTTTCCAATAAATAAAGAATTATCAAAATAGGACTTCCTTCTCTGTAAAAAGTTATGAGCGGCCATACTTAAAGAAATAAGATAAATATGTGACAACTTGAGAACCTCATCTGTTTTTTTTTCATTGCTTATATTAAATAGGATAAAATGCAATAAAAGTAGCTGACAAGTCTAGCAGAATCCACACATATACAAAGAAGTGGATCAAATTCAAAAAGCATAGGTACCTACATAGTTTTGACATTTTACTTGTTATTTTAAACAAGCTTATCTAAATATTACAGGCCGGCATTCCAGCCAACAGAATACTACTTGGTGGGTTTTCTCAAGGTGGAGCTTTGGCCTTGCACTCAGCCCTGACCTACCCTGAAGGCCTAGCTGGAGTAATGTCTCTTTCATGCTGGCTGCCTAGACATGCTACTTTCCCTGATGCTGTGAAATCTCCTTTGGAAATGCCTGTAAGTATTAAACTGTGTTTCAACCCTACCCCCCTTGCCCTTCGACATCCTCAAAGAATCTTGAGTTAGTACTTGGTATAGTTGATATCAAGAGATCTGAGGTCATAACTACCGTGCCTGGAGATCAGTCATAAAGCTGTTTCAATTTCGATAACATTAGGTATTTATGAGATAAAAAATATACTATGCACATTGATAGGACAGTGCTAAAGACTAGGCTTAAGCCTTAAGTAGATGAATTTGGGGTAGGCCTTTCCTTGACAAAAGGTAAAAAACAGTTTTTGGTCATATTATAATAATAGTTATTTATTTGAGACATGATTTTGTACAACAGTGTAATAGGTAAATTAAAATAAATAATAATCCTGTAGGATTATGTAGGTACCCAGTTTTTTTTTACCATTTTTGCTATACCACAATATAGAACATTCTTAGACTACTTTAATGTAGAGTACCTGTATAGTGTATAGTTTAATTTTAAATTACAACAGTAGGACAAACAAACATGGAACAAACTATACATTTATGCATGATTGGTAGGTGTTTAGGGTTAATGAGATATATTCTAATGAATGCACCCAATTTGCATAGTAATCAACATGTTCACTTACAAGAATTTGTATCTAAATTATTTATTCTGTCAGTTTTCATACAGTAATGGCCAAATTCAGTGAAAACTTTTATGAACTCCATTTACAGCCTGTGTAGGTAGACTGATGGAGTGAAATAAAAAACGGATTCAAAGTCAAACCCTATTTATGAAATTGTAACAATACTTTCTTAGTAGGTACAGTGTAGTAAAGTTGAAAAATATCACTACTTAGATACCCAGGGATGGTAGAATAAATGAACTTAACATACTTACTACCATAGTAAAAGGCATAAAGAGCACCAGTGGTCTAGTGGGAGTGACCCCGCCTTCCGATCGTAAGGTCGCAGGCTCGAATCCGGTCGTGCACCAATGGATTTTTCTATCGAAAAATTTATGTGCGCAATGCCAGTGCTCTTAAACGGTGAAGGAAAACATCGTGAGGAAACCAGTTAGTATTCTAACAGCGGCGATGGGCTTGCAACCTGTCACGTATGGAATACTAATTACTGCAAAATGTGGGTATGTGCCGAATGTAATGTTTGGACGTACCTCTGACTACCCTCCCTTAGACATCCTCAAAGAATCTTGAATTAGTACCTACTTGGTACTGGGAGATCTGAAGGGATATCTACCGTGCCTGGGGATCAAAGTCGTAAAGCTGTTTTTTTTTTACAGTTTTAAAAGGCTTAAAAAAATCTAGACAATCTCAGACTAAACATGAATTGAGTATTAAAATATGTATGTTGTAGGTAGGTAATAAAAAGCACTAGCTGACGTGACCTATACTGGTAGGTATATAGGTCACGTCAACCAAAAAGAAAGCTGGAAAACAGTGGAGGGGATGTGTTTGCGCCACTGATACCTATGTATTAAACAATAGAGATCAGTGGGTTGCGCATGGATGAAGGAATGTGCATACAAAATGCATGCCCTATCACACCCCCTCCCCCTCTTTCCGGTATTCTTTTTGCTTGAAGTGCACTAATTGGTACTACCATGCAACAACCCCTTAGGTACTAATATCATTTAAATAATTTTCAGATTTTCCAAGCTCATGGAGATTGCGATCCAGTTGTGCCATTTAAATGGGGCCAGATGACAGCCTCCTTCTTGAAGACTTTCATGAAGAATATTGAGTTCGTCACTTATCGCGGCCTATCACACTCCTCCTCAGAAGCTGAGCTTAAAGACATGAATGCATTCATAGAGAAGACTTTGGCAGCTGTGAAGTAAAATAACCAGTGCTCTCCTTTTTGGAATAAAAATCACCTTATAGTACATTTATCCAGAATCATGGAATGTAGAATCATCAGAATGTAGGTACCTTGTAAAATTTACCTTCAATGCATTTTATTTATCTACAGATTAAATAGGTACCTTCCTAAATTAGTATATTGTATTCGGGACTAAATAATCAAAGATGTAGGTATTCATTCAAATGCAGATGAGTTTCATATTATGAATGTAGGGACCTTAAAGTCAGGATTATAATATGCACCTAGCTAACTTAACATTGTAACTAAAATGCTATATCAATAAAAAAATTGTGTTGTCAAGTAAGAAATTCTGATTATTATGTTTAGGTTGCCTCACTAATATAGGTAGGTATGTAAAATTGTGTAGATGCAAAGTATAAAAATGTATACCTACCATTTCAATTATGTTAAGTTTAACTAGATTTTAGTTATATGGGTATGTATTGGAAAATAATGGTAAGATTGATTTCCTATATAATAATTATTAATAAATTCATTGCATTTCACAATATTTGACTATGATTCAGTCAGTATTTTATCGTTAAAGTAGGTACCTACCTACCTGATTTAGATATATCTATTATAAGCAGCGCCCCGCGGTTTCACTCGCGTCGTTTTAAGTCCCGGTATGCAAGAGTATATACCGCCCGGTATTCCCACGCTTAGAGCGATTATAACTGCTCTAAATGCTCTAAGAGTGCCCATAACACAAGCTTTGAATAGCTTACTTCGGGGCTAGATAGTGCTGTGTGGATTGTCCAGCATTATTTATTATTATTATTCTTATGTACTTACAAACTCGCGTGTAATAAATAGTAAGTAGGTATCACGCACGTCAGTGCTGCCAATGAAAGATTTTAGGCAGCCGTGTGCATCAGGTGAAAAAGCCGTGTTTAGGAAAATGACCAAAGGTGGGCCGTGGCACTGCTTAATAAAGGAAAAAGTTTTAATTTGCGTTTTTAAAAAAGCTTGAAACAGCGCCAGTTGGGTAATGTTTGCAAATTTTCTCTATTTCTTCGAAAAAACCATGCAAATATATTTTCTTAAAACCTCTCTAATCTTTAATTTTTTGGTAAGTACATTGAGGGTTAGGTGGTGGGTTCTCTGCAATCATTTTTGCTGTTGTTGCTTTTCGATACTATACAGGGTGTCTGTCAAGAGAGTGGACATACTGAAGGAGGGTATTCAGTAAACGATTCTGATAGGTACCGAATATGTAAAAAAAATAGGTAGGTATTGATGAGAGGTCGATCAGTGGCAAAGACCTTATACCTATAACTAGACTGTGCGCCAAGGCGCAAGAACCGGTCCGCGTGAGAGGGCTCCTGGTGGGAGTGTGTCCCTTTCTAATGAGGTGACCATGAATAACCAAACAGAACACGGGACAAATTGCTTGTACGATTGCGTATCCTAACATATTGATGACCTGACTATTTACGCTACCATATTTATATAAGTAAAAAAAATTACCAAAAGATCTCTTGTGTATATTTTTTTGGAATCAACATCACTTTCCCTACACGTGGGTTAAGGGTCGGAAATACTTTTTTCTTTCCTTTATAATAGGTAAGTATCATCATTCTGACCTACCGTTAATTTGGCAAAAACCTAACAACATTCGCTCCTTACAGACGTAGTTAAAAAAAAGCTAGGTTTGTCAAATGTGAGATATCACCATAATAGCATATTTATTATTATTAAACCAGTAAAATAGAGGAGGTCAAAATATAAACCTGATGCAATATTCTGGAATTAATTTTTATTGAATTTGTTTTATACATTGCTGGACAATACTGTTTTACGCAATTTTTGTTTTAATGTAGCCTTATCTACTACATACTTGAGGGTTAGACTTCCCTTAGCTTCTAAGTCTTAAATTTAAGAATTTTTTCAACCAACACACTTTCAGGCGTTGTTGTAACACTTTCACATCTCGACGTAATTTCTTTTTACGTGGCGTGTCAGTAGTTGCAGCGGATTCTGTTTGTGTACAAACACTTTCCGTAATGGTAATCTCCTTAATGGCACTTTCTTGCAGTTTTGCCTTTTTTGGTGCTGGTTCTCTACCTCTTCTATAGGTAGGTACAGATATTGCGTAGAACATGCACTGTTTTTTTGTAGGGCATGACCTGTAAAGATATTTGAATATAATGGGACACGGAAGGTAGGTAGACAAGAGTAGACTGGAGCAGAGTAGTGCAGATGAGAGGTTCTATTTATTTATTTAAACGTATGCCAGAATATAAATAATAGGCGAAACAAAATTTAAACAAGTACTGATCTTTACTAGTACACCTACTTAACTTTAAATTAAATATTACCTTAAAAATTCAAACAAACCAAAACTAAAAATTCAATTAACCACGTCGGCTCAGTAAAACTATGTGTAAACTATGTGTGCTGTCTAGCATTAAAGCTCGCCTTTTGTACTCGGTTTTTTAGTGCAATAAAGTATTAAATAAATAAATAAATAAAAGGCATCGCAAAATTTGAATTTTCAAGGTTATTGTTAATGCGCGGACACACTCGGATGATTTATTCTTACCTTAGGAAATATTGACGGGACAGCATCAGGTTTCAGCATTTTACTAGTATATCCAGGAATAAAGTCGTCACATTGAAAATGCGCACTGCAAACAACAGACGACTGAGTTTTTTCCAGGTACTTTATTTTCCAACTTCAATTTCTAGTTTTCGTTCTTTGGAAATCTACAATACAAGAATTACTTATTAACAACAAACGTCATCGTCTCAAACTCAAAGAACGCGTTAAGAAACACTTTTTTTCACCGAAATCTCCAATTTATGACAGTCGAGACGTATCAACCTACCTACTACTAGGTACGAGATTGTAAAAAAAACTTTGATCAACAAAACTCATGGTTACCCTTGAACATAATTGTTGTTTTTACTTACCCATGGAAAGAAAAGCGGCTACCGGGATAAGACTCATTTTTGCACCCCGTCACACAACAAGAATTCACCATTTTTCATTAAAATTAACAGGTTTTATGAAAATTTACACTATCACAAATCGAAGCACGAGAATCATCCAAACAACCACATGAGCAAACCGCCATCTGCATTTGGTATTACCAGCCCCAAACATTTAATTACTACTCTTACATACTCAGTGTTATTGGATAATTTATGAAATACAACGAATTGATGATTATTTATACCTACTTTATGAACTAGAAATATTTAATAAAGTTTCAAAGATTATAAACGTTCGTTTTGGTAATTCATAAAAAAGCAAAACGTATGTACTTTATTGTACCATTTCTACCAAACCGGTAGGTTAGTTGAGCTGGCAAGACGTCAGACAAGGACACACTCCCAGCAGGAGCCCTCTCACGAGGACCGTTTTTAGCTCGCTACCGCTTTTAAGGAAATAGCTACCCTATACATAAGATAATAAATCTCATTTTAGCTAATCAAAATTTTTTTGTGCACAGTCTAGTTATAGGTATAAGGTCTTTGATCAGTGGATACGAACTATACTATCACACAAACCTATTTGGGATGATTCTAGCCAGAAAGTAAATGAAATACGCTGGGTCCATTGATGCTGCTTTTAATCATAAAACCACCAATCAATGTTCGTAAAATACATTACACGAATAATAAACTATAATTAGATTTAATTAATTAGTCACAGAAATTAAATGTCGTTCAGCGAGAGCTTAGAGCATTTATAACTCTAAGAGCGAGAGCCATAAAAGGAAGAGAGGGAGACAGACTTACATTTAGCATGTCATAGCTACATGACAGTGAGATATCTATAAATGAAGAGTGCGTTCAAAGATCCTAAATATTAACATTGGAAACATGTGCGACGAGAATATTTTACTTGGTGGAATATGTGCAGCTTACTTGGTTTTATGAATCAATCCATAGTATATCGATATCAATTTTATATTTACCAGCCAGAACTTGCAAACCATCGTTCCCCTTACTTTATTTTTGCAAAGTTTATTATTGGGATCCCAAAGTTGTGGAATGCTTTTGTAATCTTCAATAAACTCTAATGTAATAGTAGATTGTATCATAAGGGAGCGAAATCATATTTTTACGGCGAGGGCGCTTTTTTAAATCCAGAGCGAAGTGAAGAATTCTAGAGTAGAGAATCCCTCGTAAAGCTCGGGATTCTTTAGTAGAATCCTGAATGATAATTTTATTGAATGGAGAAATGCAAGAAAAAGAGAAATGGAGAATGCAGAATCTGTGTTTTTGGCCTCCTTTCAGTACTTAGCCAAAACTAATAAAATATGAAGACCCCTTTATTTTCTCATAGGGTGATGAAAAGTAGAGTGTACCACTCGGGAGCAAAATATATTTTTGGCTCGGGCGACGTATTTTGAATCCCTCACTACGTTCAGGATTCAGTTCAGTTCATTTATTTTTCTTTCAGGCATGTTATACATTGCTCTTAAGAATGTCAAATTTTACATAAGTAGGTACATAACAGTGTATAAAATAATTATTCAAAATAAATTAACAATAATAAAGATTAAAAAAACTATACCTACTAATACTTAACTAAATTTAAATTAAAAATACCTAAAATACAAATTCATAATTCTATGTCATTCCACGATTTGCGGTCGGCAAGAAATTGGTTAATGTCATAATATGCCCGGTTTACTAAGTGTTTTTTTATAATATTTTTAAATGCCTTATTTTCGTTTAAACTAGTGATGCTGTCTGGCAAGACGTAAAATCTGACACAGTTTACTAAAAATGATTTATTTATTTTCGATAGTCTTGTATTTGGTAATGTCAGTTTATTTTTATTTCTAGTGTCATACCTGTGATTATCGCTATTTTTAGAGTAATTATTCATGTGTTTCCTGGCATGCATTAAATTTGCTAAAATATAATGTGATGGCATAGTCATAATTTGAAAACGACTTTGATCCCCAGGTACGGTAGATATCCCTTCAGATCTCCCAGTACCAAGTAGGTACTAATTCAAGATTCTTTGAGGATGTCCAAGGGGGGTAGTCAGAGGTACGTCCAAACATTACATTTGGCACATACCCACATTTTGCAGTAGTTAGTATTCCATACGTGACAGGTTGCAAGCCCATCGCCGCTGTTAGAATACTAACTGGTTTCCTCACGATGTTTTCCTTCACCGTTTAAGAATTTGAATTTCCTTAAATAGTTCCCTGAGGCTAACTCTCGGTCCAAGTCCGTAAATGCCTCTGATTGCTCGTTTTTGCAAAATGAATATGCTACTTGCATCAGCAGCATTGCCCCATAGAAGGATTCCATAGGACATCAACGAATGAAAGTAACTATAATAGACTATTCTTGCTGTTTTTATGTCAGTCAATTCCCTAGAGCACCGGTGGTCTAGTGGGAGTGACCCCGCCTTCCGATCGTAAGGTCGCAGGTTCGAATCCGGTCGTGCACCAATGGATTTTTCTATCGAAAAATTTATGTGCGCAATGCCAGTGCTCTTAAACGGTGAAGGAAAACATCGTGAGGAAACCAGTTAGTATTCTAACAGCGGCGATGGGCTTGCAACCTGTCACGTATGGAATACTAACTACTGCAAAATGTGGGTATGTGCCAAATGTAATGTTTGGACGTACCTCTGACTACTCCCCTTAGACATCCTCAAAGAATCTTGAATTAGTACCTACTTGGTACTGGGAGATCTGAAGGGATATTTACCGTACCTGGGGATCAAAGTCGTGAAGCTGTTTCAGTTTTTTTTTCAATTCCCTAATTTTACGGATAGCAAATGCTGCAGAGCTAAGTTTACCGGCTAATTCCCTGATGTGATTTCCCCATTGAAGTTTACTATCTACGGTTATCCCCAAAAATTTGGTATGATTAATTAGACTAATTGGTTTCATGTCAATCATCATTTTTATGGTCGCGTCGAAATGCTTTAAATTTTTGGCGGTAAAATGTTATTTTGCTGATTACAACAGAACTGCTTGTCCTAGAGATTCCAAAATTTTGGTACCGAGTGCACTAATTCATAGCTCGGTTCAGAGACATCAACCGAGTCTGTACCTATTGTGGTTGCTGAGATCCAACATGTGCAAGCTGGACAAACAAAAAAAGCTGGAAAAGCTTGTAACTCATAGAGTTTTGAACAGAGACACTTCAAATATTTGGTACCTCGCTAATTCGTTTGGTACTAAATCTGGAGACTTAAAGCAACCTGCTAGCTCCAGCCATTCCAGAGAACGAGCATATGCTTTTTCACGTATCGTTACTCCAGCTTACACGTTGATGAAGTCTTATAACTCGAAGAGTTTCCTAGCTACAGACCTGAAATTTTTGGTACCAGGTGCACTAAATAGGTACTAAATCCTTGCGTTTACTATATATCTCTATCATTAGCCGTTTGCCCACACTGACTGAGGCAGCTGGAGACATGTTACTTCAGCCTTCACACTATTATAAGCTTATAGCATCGTTGTTTATTTGGCAGCTAAATTATGATTCAAATCTATGAGTGCACTAATTATGCTTTAAATATTGGCATTTATAGAAATTACATTTTCAATATGAGGAAGCTGGAGACATGCACACGTAGAACACGGCAATTGCCGTAGAATTGGCAGCACTGTTCCTATCCTATTGCATTTTGACAGTTACTGTGATGACTACCGTGACATTAGTCATTGGGCTAGAATCGGTAGATCTAATCGGATCGAAAGCATACGATTTGACGATTTTTGGTACGATTTTTTGGTGGATCGATACAAAACTTTGAAGATCGGATCGATTGGATCGCATGAATTGAAAGGCGGTTTACCTACATTAACTACTAACGATTTAGGACCGATCTTGATCTTGTACTTACGTTTAGTGCCAAACATGGCGGCCGGCGCGCGGCGGCGTCTTTTGCGAGTAGATATACCAGCATCTTAATACATTTTATTTAATCTGACTGTGTAGGTAAGTAAGAAAAAATAGGTTCATATATTATACATGTACTAGTTTTAATGTATGGTTTGATGAGTTTCTATTTGTTATTGTCTCCTCTCCTAGTACCTACCTATCTCAGATGTGCTAACGTTTCGTTTGATAAAATTGATTGGTTTTATTTGCATATGATCCGGATCGATTTCCTTGATATCGGATGAACGGCATGCGATCAAAGCCACGGATCGGATCGACGCATTACGATCTGATCCGATCCTTAAGGGTCCGGTGACAGCGGCTCGCAATTTCGAGGTGCGATTGGCTATTATTTTATTTTAATTCATTTCGGGGAGGTTGTTTGAAAGAATAACTCTAAAGAGACACGCATAAATACTGTTCGAACACAAATAATACAATAATATAAGGGAAATGTGCTTGAGTCAGAAATCATTTTGGTATTAGGTAAACGTAAGACCAAACATACTAATACCAAAATGATTTCTGATAATAGCCAATCGCACCTCGAAATTGCGAGCCGCTGTCACCGGAGCCTTAAATCGGATCAATGATCGATGGCGAATCCCTACCACAGAACACATATGATATGACTCTACTCTACCAAAGAGAATGTAAAACTACGAGAAGAGGCGGGACTTAGTAAAGAGCCAATGGGATCCTTTTACATGGCATTTCAATACCAACACAACGAATATGTACGTCAAACAACAACAGTTTTACCAACCTATCAGCCTAAATAGTGCTGCGCGATGGCACTCGCTTTTATATCGATATCGATAATATATGCGAGATCAAAATCGAGGTTTTTTTGTAATCCATTTATTGATTGAATCCACGTTTAAGTACAACCTAGGTCCTGAAGTTCTAGGTTGGACTTAAATATGGATCTGATATGAAATAAAATGCTTTTTGCATTAGTATATATAATTTTTGTACCTAAACCTATTAATTTTATGAATTTGTTTTTTCATTTATTATAATGTTTAGTATTAGCAGGACGAACACGGTAAGCTTGACATGTTCTGTAACAAAGTATCTTTTATTAATTTCCAGTAGTTTTTTTAAGAAGTATTGTACCTAGAGCATGAGTTTAAAAGACTAATTCACGTCATATTCTTGAAAAGGTTATAATAATTTTAACAGTACAAACTTAATATGCTATTTGCAACTCCCAGTTATTGTAATCTTTAGCATCGATTTTTTGTTTCTGAATAAGTGGGTACCTAAATGAGGGCAAAATATAAAAATCAACTTACTTTCACAGTCTCGCAGTTCTTATTAGGTATGATATCAAAGCCGTAACTGTTACCACAGTAGGTATGTGACCGAGGGCTCACTAATATCGGTAGTGGGTGCTAATCTTTTTATCTTTAGCATGGATTTTTCACTGGTAGTATCTGCAAAATATATATATATATATATATATATTATAATAATATAACCCGATAATCATGAATTTGTGCATTTAGTAGGGAATTTTTTTTTATTAAAAATAAACAAATACTTGATTACTATTAGCCACCGCGGAAAGCCCATTTTGTAAGACTGTGTATGTAGCCTCCTAGATGTGCACGTTATAATGGGATATTAGCATAGAAAGAACTGCCCGACACAGTTATCGATAATTACATTAGGTACATCACTAATATTCAGTATTTACTTCTAGTAAATCCATAAAATCTCTTTTCAATACGATGCATGTTGTTTGTTCGTTGATTGTATTCACTAAAATATCTAATTCAATGTTTACCGAACCTCATCCAAAGAAACTAGACTTCCTTTTTCTATAATTTTACGGCTCGCTTGATCTCCACAATTTCGCACGTTATGAATCGTTTTTTGGAGGTATCGCCGTAAAATATTACGTTCACTGAACAATAACGACCAATTTCACATTTATGGATGTAATTATTGATAAATCTGCTAGAAATTTACAAAAACAAACAAAATACGAGTGGAAGCTACAAGTAAACAAAGCAGACAGACGAAGAAGAGAGTGAGTTGTGAAAGAACGAGAGAATCAGAGAATCGATCATTCGTTCCATTCAATCAGTGTCAATCAAGCAATTCAAGCAACAATCATGTCAAATCAGTCAATCAGCCATTATTTGCCATGCTAAGTCCATACAAAATTTTTGACGTTCCTTGTTGCGTCAGGGTGATTTGCCATGCTAAGTCCATACAAAATTGACGTTCCTTGTTGCGTCAGGGTGCTACTCTACTCTAGAATGTCATAGCGAGAGTAGGTATTAAATATTCATATAGTTTTACACACCCTGACGCAACAAGGAACGTCAAAAATTTTGTATGGATTTCGCATGGCAAATAATGGCTGATTGACTGATTTGACAAGATTGTTGCTTGATTGACACTGATTGAATGGAACGAATGATCGTTCCATTCAATCAGTTCTCTCGTTCTTTCACAACTCACTCTCTTCTTCGTCTGTCTCGTTGGGTCCGGTTAATGTACAACCATGTATTACGCAGCCCGAGAATTCACAGCCAGGAATGTACGGGCAGGAAAACGCAGTCAGGATTTCACGTCCAAATGTACATGAAATCCATGGTCGTGCTATCCTACCTAATGTGTGCAGGGAAGGTACGCCAAGGAATGTACACCCCTGTAAAACACGGTCAGGAGTTCATGTACATGAACTGCGGACCGTGTTTTCCTGGCTGTGCTTTCCCTGTACACTTGGAATTGTACAGCCAGCATTACACGCCCACGGACTTGGTGACCATTAAGATAAGAAAATTCTTTATTGCACATAAATGAAGTACATTAGGCGAACTTAATGCTAATTAGCATTTTCTTCCAGTTAACCTTTGGGTTCTGTGGAGTGGCCTTTGGACAATAGAAGGGAACAACTTTTAAAAACAAAAAGTGTAACGTAACATATAATAATAATAAATATTTATCAACTTACAAAACATACATACTTATACATATACCTACATAAGAATTTAAATACAAAAATACATACCTATAACTAAAAGCATATATATAATACATATTCTATTAATTAAATGCTCAATTTTGTTGAGATGTCTGTTTAGAAACAGTCTGTTCTGTTTAGAACAGAATGAGAAAGGAGTGAAAGAATGGAGTGACAGGCTACCCAGGTCTGAAAGAGTTTTCGCCTTAACAGCATCATTTACCGTGTGCGAAACCATCGCAAAGTGCTTGTTCAGTGCATTCACATCCACAGAAGAACCAGCACAGCCTTTGCTATGGCCAAAACCGAGGCTATGCAAGAGTTTCCACATGTTATTTTTGTGTACCTGTAGAAATCTTTCCAAAGATGTACCGTTTTTTGGCGTTGCGTATCATTTGGTTGCACTTATTTCGAGCTTTTTTATAGAGTGAAAGGCTCTCCACACTTGGCTCCTTTCTGTTCTTTCGATATAAGTGGTCTCTTCTTGCCATGCACTGTCTAATCTCATCTGACAACCAGGGAGCGGGAGCTCACTTCAAACGAACTGGATGCAGCGGCGCATGAATGTCATACAACTCAGTAATAGTATTGTTAAAGAAATCCATTGTTCGGATTGGTCAAAAGCCTATGCTTTGTTTAGCTGGACTAGTGGTAAAAACTGTACTATCCCATCGTTCAGCGTCTCATTTCACGTCACATTTGTATTTTTCAAACTAGTTCATCAACATCAAACTAGTTGCGCCCCGCGGTTTCACCCGCGCAGATTAAAATCCCGGTATTCCCACGGGATAAAAAGTGGCCTATGTGTATGTATGTCCAGGCTTCTTGTAAATATTTAATACCTACACACCGTATGGTAGGGCTATGCCGTTGCTCATGGAATTACTGAAGGTGCTTCAATATTATATAAAAGCAGTCGGGCCCATCTTCTATCTAGGTGCTTAATTTTCGATTAACATGTTTCGATCAACGTTTTAAAATATGATACTTAGCTCTTTGGTCATTGGAATGTACACCCGCGGATTACACAGTCATGGAATAGGCAACCAAATTTTACATCAATTCCGGGCTGTGTTTTCCAAGGTTGTGCAATACGTGGTTGTACATTACTGGCTCCCTGTCTCGTTTACTTGTCGTTTCCACTTTGGTTTCTACTCGTATTTTGTTTGTTCTTGCAGATTTCCAGCGGATTTATTATTAATTTCGCCCATAGAAGTGAAAGTGTTTGAACATGTTCAGTGAATGTAATATTTGACGACAATGCCCCCGAAAACCCGATTCATTACGTGTGAAATATGTGGAGATCGATCGAGCCGAAGAAATCTACAAAAAAGGAAGTTTATGGCAAAGTTTCCTTTGGATGAGGCTCGGTAAGCATTGAATTAGATATTTTAGTGAGTACAAGCTACGAACAAACAACATGAACCTCTTTAGATTGAATTTTAATCAAAGTTATGTAGTTTTATTGTGTATGTACTAGTGATGTAGTGTAATTATCGATGTGTGTGTCGAACACAGTGTGAGATTTTGCCGTAGATGCGGACAACCTCGTTTTATGTGTTTTTTAGAAAGATAAAATTCAAACACAACTCAGAATAAAACTCTTGTGTCTCTATCTATCATACTTAGTTAAAAAGAAAATTTTAAAATCCAGAAAAATCCATTAAAACCCTAAAAACGGATTGTCTCCCTTCCAGTTAATGTTTTTTTCCTAAAATGTTTTATATTAAGATATAAAACCACTAGAAGCATCCAAAAGAATTATAATAATCAGGCTAAATTTTGTGCCACGAAAGTGGGTGAGCCATTCTTGTAGTTATAATGTGTATAGTGGATCTTTTGCTTTCTTTAAAGAGCTACTGGAAATTAATAAATTAATACTATGTTACAGAATATGTCAAGCCTACTGCTGCTGCTGAGTGTCCATCCTGCTTAACTAAACATCGTATTATATGAAAAAAGAAGTTCATAAAGGAATATTTATGTACAATGTTTATTTTATTTTTTGTTTTATGTATAGGTTTGTCGGCTAAAAATTAAATGTAATAATGAAAAAAGATTTTTGTTTCATATCAGATCCATATTTAAGTTCAACCTAGGACTTAAAAACCTAGGTTGGACTTAGACGTGGACTCGATCAAAATTTTCAATACGAAAATAACCTCATTTTCGATCTCGCATATTTTATCGATATCGATATAAAAGCGAGGGCCATCGCGCAGCACTATTTAGGCAGATAGGTTGGTAAAACTGTTGTTGTTTGACGTACATATTCGTTGTGTTGGTATTGAAGTGCCATGTAAAAGGATCCCATTGGCTCTCATTGGCTCTTTACTAAGTCCCGCCTCTTCTCGTAGTTTACATTCTCTTTGGTTTTACATTCTCTTTGATTCATATACATGACATGCATGCATGCACGTACGTAGTTATTGTATACTATTTGTGCATGCAATACAAACACATGTGGTTAATTGTTGTATCCTTTCGTAAAAATGAGCAATCAAAATGGATCATCAATAAAAAAAAGACGAATTTATTCTGAAGAAAGCGAGAGTAAGTACAGAAGAAAAGACCTCACTTGGGCAATCAGCAACGTCTGTTGTGCGAGCTAACTCATTGATGATGCTGAGCTAACTCATTCCACGATGCCACGATGGTTATTTGGTTTGCTTATGTTGTTGCTCTTTTACAGATCTCCCTAAAACGCAACATGCAGTAATGGATGTAGATTCAGAGATGCAAAAAAAACGTATGAGGAAACACAAAAAACCACCACCCAAGTTTCGTTTAAAGAAATCTTCTGGTTGTACTGCTTCATTGGAGGTATCAATAAATGAAAGAATACCTTTAATGCTCACAGATGTACAACATTTGCTGTTACACTCACTGCTACATAACATAAATTTAACAGAGCCTCCACGGTGGTATGTACTGGAAAGAGGTGATAGAATCACACAAACAAATTGCCTTATATTAGAAGGATTATCCATCAAATATTGGGAAAAATATAAAGATAAATTTGAACATTGTAAAAAAGTATTCAATGACTTTGTGGAAGTTCTGACACCATCTGTTTACAGTGGCTCTCTAGTTCAGGAACTAGCCTTAGTCCCACTCTCTGAAGCAGAGAAAGACAACATCATTCAGAAATATGGGAGCATGAATTTAGCTTTAGAAGCCAGAAAAGACTTAATGGTAATGATGAAAGCTGTATTTCCTGTTGGAAATGAGGCAGCACCAGATAAAGAAAACTCTGGTGAAGATCAGTTCCCACGGACTCAACTTGTTCTATCTGCTTGGCAACTAGCTGAAGAAAACTATCCAATGCCTCTAAAAGGAAAATTAAAAAAGGCATATTCTGATTATGTTATGACAAAAGATGAATATAAATCTGTAACAGCACAATCACCTTTATTTGGAGTAGATTGTGAAATGTGTATCACTAATGCAGGCTCAGAGTTAACACGAGTTTCTGTAGTAAATGAGAAACATGAAGTTGTGTATGAGTCATACGTGAAACCATACAATGATATAACTGATTATCTCACAAGGTACTCCGGGGTTACAAAAGCTTCTCTAGAAAATGTGACAAAACGGTTAGAAGATGTACAGGATGAATTACGGAAGCTTCTTCCTCCAGATGCTATATTAGTTGGCCAATCATTGAATGCAGATTTGCATGCATTGAAAATGATGCATCCTTACATAATTGATACAAGTTTAATTTACAATTTTACTGGTGAGAGGTCACGTAAGCCAAAGTTGAAAACCTTAGCTAGAGAATTTTTAAATGAAGACATACAATCAGGCCAAAAGGGGCACTGCTCTAAAGAAGATTCCATTGCCTCCATAAAACTAGTCCAGTTAAAACTCAGAAAATCAATTGAGTATGGCGATGCTGTACATACAAATAGGCAGAAATACAAGGAAAAGTATTGCAAAATGATAACTACTGAAGAATATGCTTTTCCCATATTTAATCATATGATAGAACAAAAAAAAACTTCTTTAATAGTTGGTTGTGACAATATCACTGGTGATTACCACTCATATTTGTCGCAAGCTAAGGAAAGTTTGTCAACACAGTTGAAAAAAGGGAAACCAAAGAAGATTAAACTGAACACTGTTGATGATCATGAGGAAGTGATTTCTACCCTCATTCAGTCTGTCAATGACTTTAATTTTACAATGGCCCATATCAAACTAGAAATAAATGAGGACAATGCTATCGAAAAAGTTAAGACTGTTGATTCTTGGATAAAAACTGTTTGGGATAACACACCAAACTCCTCATTATTTGTGGTGGTGTTCGGAGGTACATTGAACGACAATGGTGTTGCCATGGCACAAGTTAAGTCATAGTTGATGGTGTTATGTACATGTAATTCACGCAAGAATTGAATCTGTTATAAGTAAAGGTCTAGTGTTTAAAGAATTACACTGTTGGTAATATTATTTATAGGTCAATATAATATACTTTTGCTTCAGTACGTAATTATTTATTACATAAACTAAATAAATTTTCTTTCTTCTTCTTTCTTACTTGGACAGTGAGTAAATCTGTCCAGTTATAGGGTCCACAGCCAAAGAGGGTGGTAATTCAGCTGCTATGTCAGCGAGTGCTTCCCACCGTGTGGCGCGACTGCTCTGTGACTGAGTTGGACTTGCCTCTGCTCTGCCAACAAAAATGTAAGTTTATATATTACTTATAAAACTAGTTGCGTCCCGCGGTTTCACCCGCGCAGGTTTAGATCCCGGTATTCCCACGTGATAAAAAGTGGCCTATGTGCTATTCCAGACTATAATCTACCTCTCTGCTGCCAAGTTTCATCCAGATCAGTTCAGCCGTTCCGACGTGAAAGAGTAACAAATATCCATCCATACTTACAAACTTTCGCGTTTATTGATTAAGTGAGCGAAGCGAACGAAAATCTTACAATCAACATGGGCGATTTAACATTTTATGTATGTATGTATGTGTAGACGACCTCAGTGGCGCAGAGGGCGAGATTCCGCCTGCGACGCAGAGGTTGCGGGTTCGATCCCGCCTCGGAACAAATTTGTGTATGATCTGCAGTTTGTTCCGTTGGTCTGGGTGTTTTCTATGTATAACTAGTAGTTCGCCTCGAACTGAGATTTCGTGAAGCGACGCGAACGCTCCGAAAATATAAGTGATAGTCAGAGGCAAGTCCAAACATTGTCTTTGTACTTGTCTCTGGCTGCCACTTACTAACTAATTGGTAACCAAGTTTCAACTGAATTGGCCTATTTATTGAAGAGTTCCGTTGAACAGACCTTGGCTCCATCATCAGAACAGGTCGCTATCACCATTTAATGATAGCCAAGTACCTTCTTATTTTATTTCAAGAAAAAAGTAATTGAAAAAGCAAAGAAACTGGCCGACCAGTAGAAAAACCTTGATGCCAACGAAACTCTTTGAAATGGGAGCTCTTGGGTCATTGGTTATATTAATTTAACTTATTTGTTGTAACGCAAAAAGCGGACAAGCTAATAAAACAAGCTAACAAGCTAAAAAAATGGGTTTGGAATGTCTAATCCTTTTGATATGACATGTTAGGTACTTTATTTTTTTTTGTAAATTTTTTAATTTTTGCCCCCTTAAAAACCCTATATTATAATAACCCCTCATCCGATTTTACTCATATACTTACCAGTAAATTTCTCAAGTACAAGCTATCGACTTACCAAATTTCATGCAGATCGGATAAACCGTTCTCAAGTTACGTTAGACAAACATACATACATACATGCCTAATCGCCCAAATTGATTGTAAGATTTTCGTTCGCTTCGCTCACTCAATCAATAGTCACTACATAGTACAAAACAAAGTCGCTTTCTCTGTCCCTATATCCCTATGTATGTAGCTTTAAAACTACGTAACGGATTTGATGCGGGTTTTTAAGAGTGAATCAAGAGGAAGGTTTATATGTATAACTAGCTGATCTCGCGGCTTTGCTCGCGCTCATTTACTTTGAAAATCTCATACAAACTTTTATCCCCTATTTTATCCCCTTGGGGGTAGAATTGATCAAAATCCTTTCTTAGCGGATGCCTACGTCATAACATCTACCTGCATGCCAAATTTCAGCCCGAGCCGTCCAGCGGTTTGGTCTGTGCGTTGATAGATCACTATGTCAGTCAGTCAGTCACCTTTGAGTTATATATATATTTAGATACATGCATTAGATACATGCGGAGAGGGCGCTACTGTGCTACTGTTTACATCGGCTCTGTGATTCATAATTAAAAATAAATGTAATTTTTGTAATTTAAGTGATAAAATTCGTTGAAACATCCACCCTACGTCTGAACACCGATAGTCAAGTGAGAAACTCGGTGCTAAAGCGAACAGAAAGTGCAAAAATCATAAAAACAACAAGTGACATTCAAGTGACATTCTATTACAAAATACGATTGTTGTATTTGTGCCCGCAGTTATAATGTGGAATAAACGTTAACGAATATTATACAGCAGTAATATTACATCCAAAAAGGTCAGTGGAACGAACTTGTGAAAATATTTATCGATCGACCTATCAAGGATCGAAATAATACAAGTCATCGTCAAATAAAACTTGAAGTAAGCGCCATCTACCGGCCAACAGTGGAACTAGGTGAAGCAACAAATTCGCTGAACCTTTCTAGGATCGGATCGAACGACTCAGTAAAGTAGTTCCGCTACTTGGCACAAGAGGGCGCTTGTGGTCACTTATTTTAAATCTGTACACCAACAGCACTAAAAACCGACAAACAAAGTACGATGGAAGAACTTACAGCCATGATCAGAAGCTTACAGAATAAATTTGATGAACAGACAAATGAGCTACGGGACATGAAACAGAGCATACCACAAATTATAAACAACAATATAGATGAAAAATTTGAAAATTTAGAATACAAATATAGCAAACTGGAAAAAACAGTAGAAGAACAGGGCCGGCGCATACAACAACTAGAAAAACTAACCAGAAAAAAGAATTTACTTTTCTTTGGAATAGAGGAAAACGAAAAAAGTTACTACGATCTACAGCAAACAATACTAGAAATTATAAACAAACGCATGAAAGTAGATTGCATTAAAGAAAATATTGAGGAAGTAAGGCGTTTAGGGAAAAAACAAGATGGTGGAAAAGTTAGACCAACTGTTGTGACTTTGAATACAATGGGAATTAAATTTGAGCTGCAGAAAAACAAGAAAAAATTAAATGACTCACCCTATTACATCAAAGAAGATTTTCCGCCAGAGATACTCGAGGAACGCAAAAGGTTAACTACACAGCTTCTAGAGGAAAGAAACAAAGGCCGAAAAGCATTCCTAAAGTATGACAAACTTGTCGTTATTCCAGATTCAAACCAGACCAAAGATTATCAAAGGCAGGAACACCACCAAATGTCAAACCAAAATCGCAACAAAAGAAACCGCCAGCAATCTCCAAAACCCACTGGTAAAAAATCTATCACAGGTCAAAATAGTGCGGAAAATCCACCCAAAAAACCGTATTCGAACATGCAACACTATGTCATAAGAAGCCGTAACCCAAACCGGGATTTAATTCCAGACTCACCCCCCACTACTTCCGTCGCAGCCGCTTCCACTACCGCCGCCGCCAATGTGATGAGCTCTGCAAGGCCTCTACCACAAGCAAACCTAAATAAAAATTGACATGCAGCGACCTCTCTACCCATACCCCCACCACGGCTGGTCACCGCGGGGAAAAAAGACTACAACCCTCCACGCCAAGCACTCTACATATGTACTTATAATACAAGATCACTTCTATCAAATGAAAGATTACTTGAGTTTAAACAAGCGATATCAAAAATAAATTACGATATTATTGGCCTCTCAGAAATAAGACGCACAGGATACAGTATTGAAGAAGACGATGAACATATATTTTGCTATTTTGGTGTAACCAAAGGGCAATATGGAGTTGGTTTTCTAATGAGAAAAAAATACAAACCAAATATAGAAAGCTTTATCGGAGTATCCGAAAGAATATGTATATTAAACCTCAAATTTGACCAAAACAAATTGTCAATTGTCCAAGTCCACGTACCCACCATAGACACGAGTGACGGAGATATCAATATTTTCTACAAAGAACTACAGCAAACACAAACTCAGTGCCATAAATGGCTAATCGTACTAGGGGATTTCAATGCTCGCGTTGGACAACGTCTAGTTGGCGAAGAAAAAGTACTAGGAAAATACTGCTATGGAAAAAGAGACAAAAGAGGGGACACACTACTTCAATATTGTTGGGAAAATAGCCTCTTCGTTACAAATAGTATTTTCAAAAAGAGTATTAAAAACATGTGGACATGGCTCTCGCCAAAGAAAAACAAGAGCCAGATAGATTATATATTAACTAACCATAAAGAAAGAATTACAAATATAGAAATACTTAACAATCTATCGTTCTCTAGCGACCACAGACTTTTAAGAAGTACCTTTTGTTTATCAAATGGAGAAAAAAGTAGAGCAAAATTCAAAAATAATAATACCAAAATAAACACAATAGAAGAAAGCGAACAATTTATAAAAACTTTAACTACGAAAATGAATGCTATACAACTGGAAGAGAAAGAAGATGTAGAGTCTCTACATAGTAAAATTAAAAAATCTATCTTGGAGAGCCTATACGCTATCGAAAAAAGAATGTCGACAAAACCGAAATTTATCACGAACAACATAACCAATCTCATAGCAAGAAGGAAAGAGCTAACAAACAAGAAAAATATAACAAAAGAAGAAAAAGAAGAACGTAGCTATTTGTACAAAAATATCCATAAAATGATTAAAAAAGAACACAACGAACACCGAATCAAAGTGATAGAGCAGCACCTAAATTCATCAGGTAGCTTAAAGAAGGGAATGAAAGAACTGAACACCACCAAACAATGGATCCCCTGCCTTAAAGAAAACTCTACAAATAATAAGACATTCTCTCGATTACAAATTATTGAAACAGCAACAACATTCTACAAAAATCTTTATTCTGTACAAATGGTCCCAGAACGTGAAGAAACCTTGTCTATAGAATCAAACCCTACTACTCTGGACAGGTTCTCCCACCAAGAAATATTAAAAAAAATGGAAGCTTTAAAAACAGAAAAGAGCAACGGACCTGATGGTGTCCCAAACAAAGCACTACAATTAGGCAGGTTTATACTTGCATCACCTCTAACTACTCTGTTCAATATGATTCTAGACAATAAATGTATACCTAAAGAATGGGCAATATCAGATATAATTTTACTATACAAAAAAGGAGACCCCGCAGATATATCAAATTACCGCCCGATTAGCCTACAACCAACCCTCTACAAATTGTTCGCCTCTTGCCTTGAAGATCGTCTTGCAGTTTACACTGAAAACTACCAACCACCAGAGCAAGCTGGTTTTAGAAAAAACTTCTCGACTACAGACCATATCCACACGTTAGACTTAATCGTTGAGAAATATGAAGAACGACAAAAACCACTTTACTTAGCTTTTATTGACTATGCCAAGGCCTTCGACTCAATATCCCATAGCAGCATGTGGAAAGCTCTTCATGAATGTGGTATTCCTACCGAAACTATAGGACTCATGAAAGACATATATAGCAAAAGCGTTAGTCGTGTAAGAACAGAAACAAAAGGATCAGATATAAATATATGTAGGGGAGTTAGACAAGGAGATCCGCTCTCGCCGAGAATTTTCATAACTGTGCTTGAAAGTGTCATGAAAAACCTAAACTGGTCAAAAAAAGGTATAAACATCAAAGGCGATTTCCTAAGTAACCTACGATTCGCCGATGACATAGTCATGTTCTCAGAAACTGCGAAACAACTTGAAGAAATGATAAACGAGCTAAATACTGCGAGCAGAGAAGTCGGTTTGGAATTGAACTCATCAAAAACAAAGGTCATGACTAACTACGAAGAAATACCTATCAAAACTAACAGTACGTCACTAGAATATGTTCAGGAATATATTTACTTAGGCAAACAGATATCTTTTAAAAAATCTAGACACCATGACGATATAAACAGACGGATAAACATCACATGGAACAAATTCTGGGGTAACAAAGAAATACTCAAATCTACTCTACCGCTGAAACTCAAGAAAAAAGTCCTGGACTCCTGTATTCTTCCATGTCTCTCCTACGGCTGCCAAACGTGGATATATAACTACCATACAAGCAACAAAATACAAGTATGTCAAAGATCCATGGAACGAAGTATTTTAAACATAAAAAAGAAAGACAGAATAAGAAACGCAGACATAAGGCAAACAACAAATGTAATAGATGCATTGACACATTGCAAAAGACTTAAGTGGAAATGGGCTGGCCATGTTGCACGCATGGAAAGTGATAGGTGGACCATAAAAGTGACAACATGGCCAGGTCCACAAAACAAAAGGAAAAGGGGAAGACCAAAAGAGAGATGGATGGACGAGATAAAAAAAGAGGGTGGCGAAGATTGGATGAATAAGGCAAAAGATAGAGACGCTTGGAGCAAAATGGAGGAGGCCTTTACTCGTTGAGAGGTCCTTATTAATTATCATATATTATTTTTCCTAATCAAATTTAATTGCATTTAAAATTTAAATTCTTCTAATTAATTTAAATATATCAATCCAGTATAATTTTTTTGTGTTTGTTAATATGTGATTTATTTTATAGTTAATAAGGAAATAAAAAAGGTTTATTATTATTATTATTATACATGCATGATAGGCACATGAGGCTTAACATCTGTATGCCTGAAGTTGATGGACGCCGGGCAGTTCATCGTAGGGCACGTTCCTACGTGCGTGACTTAAGAGGCAACGCTTTGTTATAGGTAGGTCATGGTTACCACTTAACATCAGGTAGGCCATCTGATTGTACCATCAGCTGGTTGTATAAAAAAGTATAACACCCAGACACAGAACTAACACTATGTTCATCACACAAATGTTTGTTCACGGTGGGAATCAAGCCCACGCGGCCTTCTACGGCACAGAAGGCAGAGAGCTACGTGGAGGCTGTCATGCTGTTTCAAAGAAGGAAACCCGTAACGTTGCGGAAGGCCGCCGGCGGACACGCCTCCAAACCAAGAAAAACTAAACGTGCAGGAGTCCGCCGGCGGACACGGTCACCCAGGCGATTGTAACCGGATTTTTCATATAGTTAGGGTGTTTATTGGTACGAACAATGTTGTACAGAATATAAGATAAAAAAAAAATGAAAATATATATTTTTTTTTTAAGTTAAGAAATTTTAAGGAATATTTTTTTTCATTTCCTAGAAAAAAGGACTCAAGGGGAAGACTTGCCATCTACCCCCACTTGCATCCCCCTATCCCCAACCCTCAACTCAGGTACAAGGGTAGCTATAGTTTAACCCATAACTGATAAAAACTTATAGAAATATTATTTAGGAAGCTAACATCGTTTACAGAACTTAGATAGGGGGTCTAGTATTTTTTATGCAAGGTTTTTTGTTTTGGAATATAAAAAATCTGAGGAAAATCTAAACCCTCGCGGAGGGGGGCGTGACTTATCATCACGGCCAATTTCTTATGGATTTTTTTGGTGAGTCAAAAGGTACATACATGTGTAAAAAAATAGCACCTAAAAACCACTAAGGTTTGTGCTGGTGCTATCACGAGTTGACGTACTTTAACAATACAACTGTTTACAGATACCTAAATCAGCAATTAAAACTAAGAAGCTAGGTACTTATAAATAACTTACGAATTATTAGAATGTTGCTCGAGATTTGAATCAATTTTGTTTTCCGTTGTAGCTTCCGCTTCGTCTTGAGCTTTTGTCGTGATTTCTGTAGTCTTATCAATGTCAGTATGTATAAAATCTATGTCAATATTCGTATCTTGGGTTGTCTTGTCTCCGATAAATTTGACAAGAACTTCTAACTGTAACTTCGATATCTTTTCATCATTCTCCTCGTACTCTTTTGTCGTTTTATTGATATCACTTAATTGGTTTTCTACAATGTGCCCACCAATTGTATTTAAGTCTGAAATGGTAATTAGTAAAAATATATGCAGGTGTTATTATGGTGTTTGTATTTATAATTACGTACAATTTGCATCTACATATCAAACGGAAATACAAAGGTACCTAGCTACATACCAACCTAAGTGCTTTTTTTTCCCTTCCGGCCGTCCGCAACTAAGTTTCGTAACCAGTTGCGAAAACGGAAATATCATTCTTTACCCGCAACTGGTTGTGGCAGAAGAGTTTTACCTCTTCTTTCGCAACTAGACGGTAACGTTTCTACGTTTCAGAACCAGTTGCGAAAAAAGAATTTATTTTCTTGTTTCGCAACTTCTAATTTTGCAAAACAAACTACTTCAAGATGATACTGGCTACTACTTCATCAATATCTATGAATGACAGAATACTTAGAGGGTGTTACTACCACTTTAATCGTAGT
This sequence comes from Plemyria rubiginata, assembly GCA_963576535.1. Lineage (NCBI taxonomy): Eukaryota > Metazoa > Arthropoda > Insecta > Lepidoptera > Geometridae > Plemyria > Plemyria rubiginata. The sequence continues at coordinate 5,765,134 of OY754917.1, read as the reverse complement.
CTCTGGAGGAAAGCTAAGGCTCTACAAATAAAACCCAGACCAAAAAAAAAGGCACGTTGCGAGGTGTATAGGACTAGCTCGCTTACCTAGAATGTTTAAATCTGGGATTAATAAATTTAAAAAATATTTTAACAAACAATAGGTTAAGAAACACCAAATGCTAAAGGATTGTTGCTGTGAAAAAGAATTTATTAGAACAAATAATAATATAGAAGGCTGGCATTCAAAAATAAATAAATACATTGGTTGCAAAAATCCAACGCTAGCTCACTTACTAGATGTTTTAGAGACTGAGTCTGAGTCTTACGACATAAGCAAAGTAATTAATAAAAAAAAGAAAGAATATGAAGAGATAGATCAAGAAATTGATGCAGCAATTAACGATTAAAAAAACTTAGTTGCGGAAACGGCCGGAAGGTTTTATTCGTATCCGTGATAGGTAAGGTACACACGTTACCTATGCAGGACAACAGGTAACATGTCTCAACTTCTCAAGGTTCTATAAACATGAAACGACGACCGGTAGTCTGTAGATATACCACTACGTGGCTTGCTTCCTTCGAAAATAGAACTAGATTTGTACTAGCTTACGTAATCTGCCTGTGCTACCTTCTGTACTTAAATTTCATAGTTACAGTGCCTAGGTCCTTACCTAGGCACTGTAAGGTAACGAGGCATATGATATGTACTTATTACATAATCTATAAGTAGGTACTTACCTAATAATAAGTAAAAGTTACCTTTTTCAGGAATTAAACTAATCGTTGATTTGTTATTACTAATTATCTGTACAGGTTCTGTGGTATCACTTGGTGGAAGCCCTTTCATTTCAGTTCTGTTTTCGCTTTCTTTGTCGATGTGTTTTGAGTAAGTTTCGTCTGAGTCTTCTTCGAACTGTATACTTTTATCTGAAAATTAAAAAATAACTCTGGACATATTATATAGAAAAATCTAGGCTCCTGTCGACTAAAAAATTGTAACAGGACGAATTCAAATAAACAGGTTAAACGCAGGGCAGTGCATCTTGCTTGAGGCACGTTCCTTTCCAACCATGCGGGACTTGCGAAGATGCGAGTTGCGAAGCATAGCTCTCTTTATAGCCCGCTCCTAGGTTAAGGAGGCTTATTATACCTGGTTAGCGACCACGTCTCGTTCCATAAGTCATCACTGGCAACTCGCACTGGTTTATATACATTCGTCTTATTTTAGACGCTGGCGCTGTGCGGTATCTGTGACGAGAAGATGTGGCGTAGGTAATTACCCGACTCTGCTGGATTCATCGGCTGAGTTCTTCGTCAAAGTTGGGCCTTGGTGAATTTTCTGACCCAAATATACAATAGTGGTCTACAATTCGATGGTATCGGTCCTATGCCATAATGTTACAACTAATTTTAATCTTTAAAATAATCTCTTCGTCATTGTTTACCAACAATGCTCGAGAATGGGCGGCAGACTGAACCGTAGGTACTGCCTGAGCATTCTATATTAATCTATCAAACATGAAATTTGATTAAATAAAATACTTATCGTAAATTCTCTAGTTTTCATTGTTTGGTTTGAGATTTGCTCTGAAGTAGGTAGTCAATTTTGGTGTCGCTATATATATATATATGAGATAAGCTTCGTTCATTTTTGGTCTAACGTTAAAAAGTAAGAAAGGAACCTACGCCATCAATCAACTTAAAATAGCCTAATTTTCGTAGAAAAACTAAAACGGCCTTAAAGCTATACCTATTTATAAAGTTTCTCGCCCTCAGCATTGCATTGCAACATGCACACTTACCTCCTTTGCTTGCGTTTGCAGAGAGCGTGCTAGGAACGCTGCTGGTACAACCCATGATGCATGGAGAACACTTGCCTAGGTTGTGGAAATCATTAAACAAGTCATGAGACAAGTTTGCTCGTGCAGTTGGAGCGAGGACCGAGCGCGCAGCTGACCACCCTGCCTCGGTCACTCAGCTCGACTGGCCGTTCGCCGCTACCCGAGATCGTATCGTTACTACCTATTATGGAAGGTGGGTGCCCACTAAACTGACCTCGCACCCCCATCGCGTTTTTCCAATTAAACCAACGTAACACATTCTTTTACTTTGACGCGCAATTTTTTTTATAAAAGAACTAACCTACTATTTCCGTTCACTTGAACTTACCTCTACAGCTGCGCTAGGTCGATTCTCACGTTTTATTTCCAGAGGCCATGGCTACTCCCCCAAGTTCAATATAGGTATAGTGCGCGTCACGCAAAAAGAACGCTGGATGGAGGGGGGGTGGTGATGGAGCGAGTATTTTGTATGTGCAAACACATCCCCTCCACTATTTTCCAGCGTTCTTTTCGCTTGACGCTCACTATACCTACTAACTCAAGATCTAGTTCAATACAAATTTTTGAAATCTAAGTACCAAACTGCGTCAGTGTCATTCATCACTTATGAATATTTTAGCCTTTTAACTAGGGTCCTCTTGTCGGGCCACAAGATTAGGTCAATTTCTAGGTTTGGAGTAGAATCATTGTTCGTCCAATTAGAATACCATTTAAATACCTACTTACATATAAGTCTGTAAAAAAAACTGACTTCAAATGCACTTGAAAATACACTCGTACTAAAAACGACTCGTCAGCTCAAATTTAAATGGAGTCGTTCGTCATCTCGCGGAGCTCAAACTCCCTTGAATCCTCAAGATGGCACCTTCCGATTTTACCTATTTTTGCTGTCAACTCTGGGCCCTTATAAAGTAGGCGTAAGTAGGAGGATATCCCAGAACCTCCTCCTTAGGCGGCACGGGACGGTTTTTGAACCGCTGTAAATCTTGACACTTAATCGATTCGATCGAATTCCATCTCCTAACACAGGTAGGTATACATAAATTTCTCAAACCCATAAAATGTAAACATAGATTAAGTTACTGAAATAAACAATTTAAATTTGAATCGATATTTCAAACATCCATTACTAAGAGAGTTTTTCTTGAAATCATGTCAAAGTTATATCAAAAGATAGGGATTAATATTTACTAGCGCTGTGTAAAAAAATAATTAAATTTCATTATTATTAATCTCTGAGAAGAAATTCTAACGAAATCTAGCTGTTCAAATGCTCGCGCCGAGCAGCCAGTACCCCCGAGGCGTCTTGGAGGTTGGAGGTTCTGGGATATCCTCGTCTTAACAAAAATGGATTTAAACCAGAGTAAATGATACCTAATAATAATCCAAATGCTATAAGTACAGACCTACACTTGTCTTGTTGATTGCTATTTTTTTATATTTAAATGTTACTACGCAATTTCGTTTCACTTACATACGAAGGTAATGAGTTGATTTTTATTTGTTTAATTTGCTTAGTTTTAGACAAAACAGACAGTTGAGGTACTTAATAAACCAAATTCTTGAGATTATTGTGATATTGTTGATAGGTAATTAATAACTCAAATAAAAAAATCTAATTCAATTAAAATTTACTTAAGCTGTATTCTGTAGGTGTCTACTTATATTCTAAGTAGGTAACTTTTTTGGAGACTGTTTACAAATACCTACGTAGATTATTTACGATCACGCAAGTTCAGCAACAACAAGAAGATTTACTAAAAAATAAAAAACTTGAGTGGCCGAACTAAACGTATGTAGGTAGGTAATATAAAATCCATTCTTCAGTCTTGACGAATGATAAAAATGTAATGATCGCAGACAGTCTCGGAGGCTCGCGTACCTATGTCCTAGCAGTTTACTGACGCCTGTGGTTGTATAACTCATTTTGATCACTTTGGGGTTACCAGCAATTACTACGTTTTTTTTATAACAAAATTTTCATATCTTCAAAACGGCTTCATCGATTTTGATGCGATTTTTTTTAAACGATTTGTATGACCTTAGAGAAGGTTTTATGATATATTTTAGTATCACACATTGACTAGTTCGCTAAAGTGACTTTATGAATTTTGCGTTCTGGTTTTGTCTTTGAGGGTTTACTTTATATATCATAAACTAATACATTATTTGAAAACACTATCATTCTCTTGATTTTGACACCCATATTGCTTTAATTGCGAAAAGTTTTTTTTAATGTGAGAGAATATCGCTCCTCATTTCCTTCCCACGTGACTTTTTGTTTTTTTTTTATTCTAATGACACTTGGGAAGTTGCGACGAATCTTTTGATACCAGAATCATCAAAATCCATCTAGCCGTTTGGTTACTACGTGGTAATAAAGGAAATATCGAAGGAAGGATACATAAATACATGCATACATATATAAATACATGGATAGATACACGCCAAACACAACCCTCGGCACTCGGGTAATAAAAAACAGTCGAGTTGAGAATTTCCTCTTTTTTTTGAAGTCGTTTAAAAATAAACCACTCCTTGACTTTACGAGAAAGTTCTTTGTAGATTAGGAGGTTGGTAATTGTCAACGTTGCTTGGAGTTAAGTTATGCAAACCCTGGTAAAGCGCATGCGAACCTTAGTTATTTACAACTCCCATAAACTTGAAGACTTTTTAATAACCTACTATCACGAATCTCTAGCGAGCGAACGATAAAATGCAGATAACTGCACTACCAATTTTAAAAACTTTAATTAAAAGATTTTATTTTTTTATTTTAACAATTTTGGGAAACTTACAGCTAGGCGGGTATACTCCTTTCCTACATCCGTGGGTATACATTAGGTAGTTTATAATAAACTAGCGATTAGTAGCGATCCGCCCGCGCGCCCCTGCTTCGCACGAGTGTACATATTATGTATGTACATACATAATATATAAACCTTCCTCTTGAATCACTTTATCTATGAAAAAAACCGCATCAAAATCCGTTGCGTAGTTTTAAAGATTTAAGCATACATTATTATGGGGGACCTTGCTACTCACGTCCGTAGGTGTTAACCCATGAGTCCCTACACGTGTCCCCTGGGTGGTGCCAAAGGAGTAGCTCTCTCTGGTGGTAGGTTTCGGCCGTGGCTTGTCACCACCCACTGAGCAAAGCCGTACCGCCAAACGACCTTTCGTGTTCCGGTACGATGCTCGGTGTAGCCTCAAGGAGGTCGGGTCAGGATGATAACACTCAGTACTGCATCACACCTGATTTAGACGAGATAACATTGAACTTATGCTGGGAGGCTAGTCGCGGAGGGTAGCGGGATCCGAAGCACGGTGCACCGCTGGCCGACCGCAGGTAGTAGGGGGCCCAAGTAGAGAGCCAGCCACTTTTGAAAGGCTGCCCCGCCACTTCGCGAAAAATCCCGGGATGCTCCATCGTGCCGGTTGGCGACCGGACGAGAGGACCCGATGGCCATCTCCGGGGGGGTTCGGGCGTCCCCGCAGTCTCCCGCTTAGTCCCCCGTTAGCATAGGTGATGTGTTATTAGTCTTTAGGTTTGTAGTGTGTTTTGTCCTACTGCCGTCCTCCTACCACTTCTTCACTCTTCAAACAATCAATTATGAAAAACAACAAATTAAGCAAGAATGTTAAACAGCGTGTGCACGTCCTCTCTCTACAAGTGCACCTTGCAAATATCCGAGGTTTGCACTCAAATATCATTCCAGTCCACCACTATCTGGAGACTGCTAAACCTCATCTGCTTTTTCTTACGGAGACCCAGATAAGATGCCCACCTGATGCGTCATACCTTGCATACCCAGGTTATGTGCTTGAACATAACTTTAAGCCACGGGCCGGCACCTGCGTTTATGTACGCAATGACATCTGTTTCAGGCGCCTCCGAAATCTTGAAAATTCCAAGTACTCTGTAATTTGGATACTTGTTGAGACTGGTATGGAGAAAATACTTTACGCTGGAATGTATCGGTCACATAGCGGAGACCAAGAGACAACTCAGCTTTTTGATTATCTCAGTGAGGCAGCGGATCTGGCCCAGCATCGGTACCCATCTGCCCAACTTGTGTTTCTGGGGGACTTCAATGCTCATCACCAGGATTGGCTATTCCCACACCAGTGCACCGATCACGCTGGAAGGGAAGCCCTTAAGTTTTCGATCTCTCTCAACCTCACTCAGTTAGTCCAGGAAGCGACCAGAGTTCCGGACATCGACGGTCACACTGCCAATTGCTTGGACCTTATCCTAACGACTGATCCTGATCGATACAATGTGTCGGTCACTTCGCCACTTGGTAGTTCTGACCATTGTGTTGTGAAGTCCGTATCAGCATACTCTCCACCCGATCCAAGTCCCAGAGGTAGCCGTCGTTTGTGGCAGTACGCGCTAGCGAATTGGGACGAGATGCGGCACTTTTTTGCATCTTTTCCTTGGCGGCAATCTTGTTTCTCTTCTGATGATCCGTCGACCTGCACAAATGCTATAACTGAAGTGCTTCGTCGTGGTATGGAATACTATATTCCATACAAAGACACTAGATCATCTGATTCACCCCAACCCTGGTTTGATGCTGAATGCAGAAGTGCTGATGCACTCAAGCAAAATGCGTTCGTTAGTTGGGTTGCCGCTAGGAATCTCAAAGCACCTGATATAAGCCTTAAGAAGAGAGCATATAACAAAGCCGCCAAAGCCTTTAAAAAAGTTTTAAGGAGGGCTCGTTTCGATCACATAAGCCGAGTAGGTGCTAAATTGGCCTCGCACCCAGCGGGTAGTAAGGCCTTTTGGTCTCTTGCAAAATCTATCGAAACGAACTTCTGCCGCCCTTCGCTTCCTCCAATGCTTAAACCAGATGGTTCACTTGCTCACACTTCCGAAGAAAAGGCCAATCTTTTTGCTTCCCAGTTTGCGGAATCCTCGCGCCATAACACGGCTGGTGCAGTGCCTCCTTCCGTCCCCTGTAGTACAACGGAAATGCCGAAAGTCCGCATACACCAAAAGGAGGTGCTTAAAACACTGCGGGCTTTGGATGTGAATAAGGCTAGCGGGCCTGATGGAATACCTGCAATTGTCCTCAAACAATGTGCCCCTGAGTTGTCTCCAATACTGACTCGCCTGTTTCGTCTCTCTCTTGAAACTGGCCTTGTACCACGGTCTTGGAAGCTTGCAAATGTGCAACCAGTGCCTAAGAAAGGTAGTCGTGCCGACCCTGCCAATTATAGGCCCATATCTGTGACCTCTCTATTGTGTAAAACCATGGAGCGGGTTATCAACAATAAGCTCCTGACGTACCTTGAAGCCAATGACCTCCTCAGTGACCAGCAGTACGGTTTTCGTCGTAAACGGTCTACTGGGGATCTTCTAGCGTACGTCACCCATATCTGGAGTGAAGCCTTGGAGAGACATGGTGAAGCTCTTGCTGTGTCACTTGACATATCCAAGGCTTTCGACAGGGTTTGGCATGACGGTCTTATTAGCAAGCTTACCTCTTTTGGACTGCCATCGTGCTTGCGTGGGTGGATTTCCGACTTCTTGAGGGAACGGTCAATTCGAGTGGTCATTGATGGCTGCTCGTCTGATCAAATGGCTATTAATGCCGGGGTACCTCAGGGATCGGTTCTTTCTGCAACCTTATTCCTGCTACATATCAACGATTTGCTTCAGCCCGGTATTGTGGGGTACGCAGACGATAGCACTATTGTAGAAAGATACACATCCGATGCTCGTGCAAGCGCTGATACGATCGAGTCCTTAAGAGAGACCATGGTGGAAAGAGTAAATCGCATCCTGAGCAATGTCTCTGATTGGGGTGCAGCCAACCTCGTCTCGTTCAATGCCTCTAAAACCCAGGCATGCCTATTCTCAGCTAAAAAGCGTCCTTTCCACCTAAGTCCATCCTTCTTGGATGTATCGGTGCCGATCTCTGACCAGCTTGAGCTCTTAGGTGTGAGGTTAACATCCAACTTGAACTTCGGCTCTTATATAGAATCTAGGGCCAAAGTTGCTGCTAAAAAACTGGGCATCCTCTCTAAGGTCAGACAGTACTTCACACCAGGACAGCTTCTAGATCTTTACCAAGCACAAGTCCGATCGTGCATGGAGTACTGTTGCCACCTATGGGACGGTTCTGCCAAGTACCAGCTTGAGGCCTTGGATTCTATTGAGCGGCGTGCTAGGAGACTCATTGGAAGCGATCGACTGTTCGACTCCAGGCTCTATAGCCTTGAACACAGGAGACGAATTGCGTGCTTATCGGTCTTCTACCGAATACATTTCGGCGAGTGTGCGCAGGAACTGCACGATCTCATTCTCCCGTCACCCTTCCACCTCCGGACTACTAGACGCACGGATAAGTGCCACCCCTATATGGTAGAAATCCCTCATTATCGCACAAAGCGCTTTGCTTCCACTTTCCTGGTGCAAACTGCCAAGGAGTGGAACACTTTACCGTCGTCGGTATTTCCGGAACGATACAACTTAGGAATTTTTAAGTCAAGAGTGAATAAGTGGATTATAGCTAAGCGTGCTCCACCTTAGACTGCATCTTCACTTTACATCAGGTGAGATGGCAGTCAAACGTCTAGCTATCAAACAATAAAAAAAAAAAAAAAAAAAAAAAAAAAAACATAGGGACATAGGGATATAGGGACAGAGCAAGCGACTTTGTTTTATACTATGTAGTAATATATGCAGCATATAAAGTTGCTACACATAACAATATGCTGACGGCCAATTGCAAGTTTCCGCGGATATATAAAAAGTAGGTATAACAGTAACAATAGACGACGGATTATACATAGGTAATTTAGAAAGTTAAAGTTCATGCTTAAAAGAAGTAGTCGTAAAGCAAGCGTCTAAGCTTGCTTGCACTTGTGTTAAATAGGTCTACGTCAAAGTTTGCTTTTGCCATAGAGTTAAACGAGCAGCTTGCTCTGATTATAAATGCATTTTGCTTATAATTTGTCCTAACTAGAGGAACAAAGATAGATACCTAAGTAAGTAGGTACCAAACCTACCCTAAACCTGCCTTATTTTTATTTATTTATTTATTATTATTATATTCAAGTTGGCCGGAACAGTGACGTCCAAAAACTAAATTTAGGTCCCTCGTATCGTGAAGCATCCGAATGACCCCCATGTAGGTACGTTCGGCGATTGTTCATAGTTTTTGAGTTATGATTTTTTTTTAGAATTTTTGAGAACTACTTTCCGACCAAACAGATCTTTAAAAAAAAATAAGGCTTTTTTGCCTTTTTCTTTTTGCAACTGTATCTTCATTGGACAAGGCTTCGTCAACCTTGTCCAAACCTTGAGCCTTATTCACTATGACCATTTGCACCGCGATCACAGCTAAGACAAGGCACCGGTGTCATACGGTCAGGGCAAAGTATCTCCTATGTCATAAAGAATAAAGCCCAACATCAAGTTTTGACATTTCACGGTTTGGGGCAAGGAATCTCTTATTTTCATAGTGAATAATGCCCCTTGTCAAAGTCTTGTCCAAGCCCTGTCCAAACCTTGTTAAGGGCCCGGCGACAGCGGCTCGCAGTTTCGAGGTGCGACTGGCTATTATATCATTTCGGGGAGGTTGTTTAAAAAAATAACTATCCAGTGACACGGATAAATACTGTTCGAATACAAATAATACAATAATATGTATAAAGGAATTGTGCTTGAGTCAGAAATCATTTTGGTATTAGGTAAACGTAAGGCCAAACATACTAATACCAAAATGATTTCTGATTCGGGCATGTTTTCCTTATATTATTGTGTTATTTGTGTTCGAACAGTATTTATGCGTGTCACTGGATAGTTATTCTTTCAAACAACCTCCCCGAAATGAAATAATAGCCAATCGCACCTCGAAACTGCGAGCCGCTGTCGCCGGGCCCTATCCCAGAACCTCCAATAAATCCTTGGTAACCCACCTAAATAAAAAAAATGTTTCTTGCATTTACTAGGTATACGTACCTACTACTGACTAGGTATACCTACAACTTATTGTTGAATTATACTGTACAAATAAGAAAAAAAGAAACCACTTGAATAAGAAAAAAAACAATGTTGGTTCACAAAACCAACATTGAATTTGTATTCACACAATAATTAATGGTTGGTTGGCAACTTCCTAGCAAAAGTTCTTTGTTATTGAATACAACTCACGCATTAACCCGGTTTCACTCGCATCACCTACCACGTATAAATAAATTATACGTCCCCGCCCCCAAAAAGGCCCCCACCCAGCGAAAATAAGGCGGGTGGCAATGGCAAGCATGGCATAAAGGGTATACCTTAACTACCCACTCATCCAGCCAGCTATTTTTAAACCTACTTACATCGTTTAATCTAAATATCTAATCTTCTAAATATCTAATCTAAATATATATATAACTCAAAGGTGACTGACTGACTGACTGACTGACATAGTGATCTATCAACGCACAGCCCAAACCACTGGACAGATCGGGTTGAAATTTGGCATGCAGGTAGATGTTATGACGTAGGCATCCGCTAAGAAAGGATTTTGATCAATTGTACCCCCAAGGGGATAAAATAGGGGATGAAAGTTTGTATGAATCTTTGAATTCCTGGGCGCGAGCAAAGCCGCGGGTTCAGCTAGTCTTCTTCTTCTAAATATATATAACTCAAAGGTGACTGACTGACTGACATAGTGATCTATCAACGCACGGCCCAAACCACTGGACGGATCGGGCTGAAATTTGGCATGCAGGTAGATGTTATGACGTAGGCATCCGCTAAGAAAGGATTTTGATCAACTCTATCCCCAAAGGGATAAAATAGGGGATGAAAGTTTGTATGAGATTTTCAAAGTACACGAGCGCGAGCAAAGCCGCGGGATCAGCTAGTATACCTATATAACTCAAAGGTGACTGACTGACTGACATAGTGATCTATCAACGCACAGCCCAAAACACTGGACGGATCGGGCTGAAATTTGGCATGCAGGTAGATGTTATGACGTAGGCATCCGCTAAGAAAGGATTTTGATCAATTTTATCCCCTTGGGGGTAGAGAATTCCATCCGTCCAGTGGTTTGGGCTGTGCGTTGATAGATCGCTATGTCAGTCACCTTTGAGTTATATATATTTAGATTCTACCCCCAAGGGGATAAAATAGGGGATGAAAGTTTGTATGAAGCTTTGAATTCCTTGGCGTGAGCAAAGCCGCGGGTTCAGCTAGTTCCTTATTATAAGTCTCGCTTTTTTTTTTATACAACTAGCTGATGAAACAAGCAGATGGCCCACCTGATGTTAAGTGGTAACCATCACCTATAAACAAAACATTGCCCCGTAGGTCACGCACAATAGGAACGTGCCCTACGATGCACTGCCCTGCGTCTATCAACTTGAGGCATATAGATGTTAAGCCTCATGTGCCTGTAATTACACCGGCGACCACACTCTTCAAACCGAAACACAGCGTTGCTGCTTGGCGGCAGAAAAAGGCGTGGTGGTAGTACTTCCCCGGACGAGCCCTTCACAAAGAGCTCTACTACTCTTAAAACTTCTTCGCTTGCACATTTCATCATTTTGAAAGATGTAAAATCACTGAATTATTTGACCGCAATCTTCGCCTATAGGTAGTAAAAAAATAAACCTATTCAATCACATTGCACACCGGCAGTGTTCGTTCTGCAAAAATATTAATTCGGTACATACCTACCTACAACGTTAAATCCATCCATCCATCCATACTTACAAACTTTCGCATTTATAATATTAGTTGGTAGGATAGGATAAAATAAAAAAAACAAGTACACGGACCGACCGAGCGAAAACAAGCTCCAAGAGATCAAAAACCAAACCATACCAACGTCCAAGAACGGCAACAAAGTCTTGGAATGTAACTTTCTACAATAGCCATATCACATGACATTACCTACTTACCATGTCTTTTGTTTTGTAAATAAAAATATCTTAAGGTCAAACCAAGTGCTTATTTTTATTCGGTCTCATTTGGGGTATAAATTAAGGGTAGGTAAACAAGTGTGCAATGGGTGAGCCTTGAGGTGGTATTGTAGGTACCTACTCCTTGTTAGGTCGGCTTGGTTTGCTAAGCTACGTGCGTGCACACGGGCAAGGTCCTGCTTCGGCCACGACTAGGTCCCCACTCAGGGCTATAGCCTCGATCTCGATGGCCGCGTCCATCGGCAGCTTGGCAACCTGATAGGTGGCACGCGCTGGGCAGTCCTTAGGAAAATCTGTAAATTTGTCTTATAATAAAACTGTCATCCTCCTAAACTGTCATTCTCCCAGACAGCCTAGGCCGTAAGTAAATTATTAAAACAACTTAGGGATTCCACTAAAACTACACTTTCTCCAGACTGCTAAGATAATTAGGTACCTACAGGAGGTAATTTTTATTTTCTTCTTGTTTCGTAATAGCGTTTACACTTAGCTCAAATGCGCAGTGACATGGGAAATGCGAGAAAGACAACGCGTGCGGTAACGCGAGAGAGAAAGAGAGCGTTGACGTTCGCGTTGCCTTGCCTCGGACATGAGCTGAGTTTAAACGTTTGCTGCGTTTCCCGATTGAATTATATTTTGTTACTGTAGGAGAAGTAGACCAAGAATTATGATGATAAAGAAGTTATTTAATAATCTACCTGAGTGAGTAGGTACCTGCATATTATGTAGATACTTAAGTTATTTTAGGTACCTATAGTAGTATAGGCGTACGACAGGGCACCTACCCTGTGAGGTTCTGTGGTGGGCTATGATAGAGAAAGGAGGGCCTGGGAAGTACCTGCAGCTTATACGGGCCATGTACAGCCGAGCTAGTACACAAGTCAGGTCCGAAGCTGGCGTTACCGATAAGTTCAACGGTGCTGTAGGCTTGCACCAAGGATCGGCTTTAAGCCCTTGTTCCTCCTGGTAATGGATGCACTGACATCAGACATACCTACAGGACGAGGCACCTTGGTGCATGCTATTCGCCGACGACATTGTTCTTATCAGAGAAGACGCAACTGAAGTACAGAGCAGGCTGGTAAAATGGCAGGGGAAATTGGAGAATGTCGGATTGAAGATCAGTAGGACCAAAACAGAAAATTTGTTTTGTGACTTCGGTGGCCCCTCCAATTTCGCCAATATTGCCTTAGATGGTGTATCAGCTACCAGCCTGTTCCTATTTTCGGTACCTCGGTTCAGTAGTACAGAATGATGGTGAGATTGACAGGGATTTAAAAAGTAGATTAAATGCAGGATAGATGAAATGGCGAGAAGTCACAGGAACAACCTGCGATCCAAGAATACCCCTAAAACTAAAGGGGAAAATTTAGGTACAAAACCATCATAAGACCTGTCGTTCTGTATGGATCGGAGTGTTGGGCCACTAAAGGGACGGATGAAAGAAGAGTGCATGCAGCGGAGATGCGAATGTTGAGATGGACGTGTTGAGTGACGAGAATGGATAAGGAATGGGTTTGTTAGAGACAGTTTGAAAGTGGCACCAGTGACTGATAAAATAAGGAGTAATACATAGGTTAGCGTGGTATGGGCATGTATGCGGAGGGAAGGATGTCATGTAACGAAAAGAGTGTTACGTATGAATGTGGATGGATATAAGAGTAGAGGAAGGCAAAGAAAATATAGATGGATTGTGTAAAAGATGACATGGGAAAGAAAGGAGTGACTACTGAGATGACGGATGATAAGGGAACGTACCCATACTACATGACCTATTTTTTTAGTTTTTTCAACCCCTCTTGGTGACCACTCGTAGTATATGCCAAGACCCCCCTCTCCCCCTTTATTTTTCACGTAGTAATTCATAATTATGATTTTTAGTCATTTCACAGGCAAAAATTGAAAAAAAATCGTCTCGGCATAATATGTGCGTCAGCGCCACCAACTGTGAGTTTAAAATGTGCTAAACACTGCGCGCTATATTCGAATATAGGTTGAAAAAATACGAGATTTCTCTCAGTAAAATCGACGTGACAAAAACCTGAGCCACCCCCCCGCTCCTGTGACTGACCGTAGTATTTTAAAGACTCCGCCCCCCCCCCCTAAACAGGTCACATAGTATGGGTACGTTCCCCTAAAGTGGCGAGAAAAAAACCTGTTGTGCCGACCCCACATAAAGTGGGATATGGGCAGGAAGAAGAATAAGTACCTACATTATAGGTTTTCAATTTAAAAACGTACACTCAGCATAAACCTGGTTAACCACTTGGAAGTCGTTAAGGTTGTTAAGCAGAATGGTAGTTTTGACAACTGACTCCAGCGAAGCGCCGCCTGCTTCCAAGATGTGTTTGAGGTTCTCTAAGGCCTGCTTTGTCTGCGCCTCCGCGCCACCGCAAACCAGCTGTGCTTGAGCGTCCATACCAAGAACCCCGGACACATAGAGAGTCTTATCAGCTAGAATAGCTTGGCTAAAACAAATTTATGTTTATAGTTAGCGAAAATATATGTACCTAAGTGGAAGTCAGAGGCAAATCCAAACATTGTGTTTGGACTTATCTCTGGCTGCCACCTACTAACTAAGAATGGTAACCAAGATTCGACTGAATTGGCCAATTCATTGAGAGTTTATTTAAGATTCATTTTGATCCGACTTGGGTAGATGGCGTTGTTAAGCCGAACCGAGCAAAGCACGGTCTCCCAGATTATATTGTAATTAATGTGAACTGCCTAGGTATGTTATAGTTTTGATAGATTTAGGGTGCCTTCAATTTCAAATCCAGAGTAACGCCCATCTTTAAATCCGGAAACAAGTCATGCGTTGAAAACTATAGGCCAATTTTGCCAAGTTATTTGAAAGTATTCTACATGCCCGAATTTACAAACAGTTAGTTCCCTACCTGAGCGATTCTCAACACGCGTTCAGGAAGGGTAGATCAGTTAACACCAATCTATTGACACTTCAACTTCATGTCAAAAAAGTTGGATGAAAAGGTTCAAGTATATTTAGATTTTAAAAAGGCGTTTGATCATGTTGATAATGATATCTTATATCTCGGAACTGCAAGCATTTCACCAACATCAACGAAATTAAAATACTCTATACCTCTTTAATCAGGTCAAAATTAGAATCTAGCTCATCAGTCTGGTATCCTTACGAAAAAACCTACAGCTTAATGATCGAGAAAGTGCAGAAGAGATTTCTTAGGTTTTTGTACAAGAATCATATGGATATTATCCCTACATGTACCCAACTAAATTCTTTCAAGGTAGGTACACTAGGCTTTAAGTCCCTGGAAACAAGACGGCTATAAATATGGCCAACTTATTACTGTGTGTAAACTAGGTACTCAGAGGGCACATCGATTGTCCTATCCTCTTGTGTGAAGCCAGTCAACTATGTGTTCCAGAGAATCGTAATAGGTTCCGACCTGGTAAGGTCCGCTTATTTGCACCGACGCCAGCGCGGACGTCGGTGTCGGCGCGCCAGCAATCCCCTATCTGTCGGGTGCAAAGTGCTCTCAACAATCTATTAACAGATCATCCTGAGATAGATGTGCTTGTGGATGGCTTGAAGGAAAATATGTCTCACATTTAGTAAGAAAGAAGTTTTTAAGTTGATTTTAATATTCTAGTTGTTATTTTTTTTTACCTGTATTATAAGTACATACTGTTTTGATTGTTTATTATTTTTGTCTTGAACAGTTTATGTTTTGTTGTTGTTTTGAATTTTTTGTTAATTTTTATGTAAATGTTACATTTCTAGTTTTAACGTATTAGATATGTATCTATCTGTAAAGTTAGAACTAGGTGTAAGTAAATTAATAAATTTAAGTATGCGTTTCTTAACGGCCTGCTGCGGCGCCGGCGCCGAAGCGTTAGTCGTACGTACCTACAGCACACGGAAGATAGTTTTTTTTTCATAATAAAAAGCACGCGGTGCGGCAACAGCGCTGTAGCGTGGCGCCGCCGGCGGCGCTTCGGTAGGTACCTACCTACCTAGGTACGAAGGAGCGAGTCGTGCGACAACGGACGGACAGCAACAAACAAAAAACGTCGCAAGCACCACGTGTTAATTTCATGTTTGTTTCTTCGTCAGTCCATGGCTTGACTATGACACATCATTGCTGCACTGACTGGTACAAACTTTATAAAAACCTAACCTACCTAACCTAACCTAACTTCACTTTTTCAGCAGAATAACCTACTACAAATACTTTAAGGTTAGGTTTTTTTATAAAAAAGGTGAAGAAAATGAAGTTATAATTTTTCATCTAGATTGTAGACAAAAGGACTCAAGGAAAGGAATTACCATCTAATCCCGCTTGTGCGCCCCCTTCCCTAATCCTCAAACCAGGTACAAAGATTGCTATAGTTTAACCATGGATGAAGGAAAGGTGAGTTTAACCTACCATTCGATTTGAAATAAATAATTGAATAGTACGTACCTATAAGGGCCAACAGGTTTGTAAATATTTGGAGAAGTCACAATAGTTTTCGTGACCCTGTGAGTATTTTTTTTAACAGTTTCATTGTTTTTCGACATATCGACTTTAGATATAACGTCGGTCTTGTTCTTGGAAGCTACAGCGTCTGAGCTCATTATCAAGTAGGTAGGAAGCTAAACAGCACTTTATCGTTGGCAGGGTTACGTTACGTAGGCAATGGCAGGCGGCAGGGTCAATAGGTTACTATTTTATTTATTCAAAACAGTGCCTAGTGTAGTTCAAAAGTTTTAACGGAATTGACCAAGAGTATACATATGTAGGTATAACGCTGGAATTGATGATTCTGTCCACAGATTAATAAGGATATTCTGATAGGATCAAGTAGGTATTACATGGAATAGACATTAAAATAATAATACCAAGAGTAAGAGACACGATAATACGAATTATACCTATAAGTGAAGCAAAGATCATAGAAATGTTATGTATTCTTGTTCTATGATATT
Source organism: Plemyria rubiginata (assembly GCA_963576535.1). Classification (NCBI taxonomy): domain Eukaryota; kingdom Metazoa; phylum Arthropoda; class Insecta; order Lepidoptera; family Geometridae; genus Plemyria; species Plemyria rubiginata. Next base: position 5,748,425 of record OY754917.1, on the reverse strand, counting down.
CTGTCATTTTAATATACCTTTTTAAAGACAACCCAAATACCATTAGAACAAGTTATATTGTATGATAGAAGAGTAGGTATACGTACATACATACATATGTAGGTATGTACGTATACTTTGATCATATTTCGTCTGAGACAAGCAATGTACGTAGGTACGTAGATTCAAATTCCTTGGTCTGAGATAATCACTGGATTCCAAGGAATTTGATTATCGATTTGTTCCGCATTCACCCCACGCGTTCGCCCCACATTCCGAAAAATTCTGCTATCGCCCAATCTCTAAAATATTTCTCGTTTCGTCCCACATTACAAAAAGTACCGTAAAACGGGGTAAATAGAATTCCAGGGGTGAATGAAAATGAAACAAAAAAAGCAATTATTAACAAACCTTAGAGAATTTATAAGTTATAAATTCTCTAAGTAACAAACATTTGAATACGCAACATTTTCAAATAACTTTACTTGAAAATGTTTGTTAATAATTGCTTTTTTTGTTTCATTTTCATTCACCCCTGGAATTCTATCCACCCCGTTTTACCCCGGTACCTACAACAAAGGGATTGGGAGTACAGTTGACAGATAAAAACATTAAAAAATCACTCGACATTGGCAAGATTGTCTATACGGACAGAAGCAATCAAGGAATTCGAATAAAGACATGGAAGGAGTGTTGTCAAAGTGTAAGCATTTGAAATGAAAGTGTAATATGTGATATCGTGATTTGACCGAAAATGTTTCAAATGTTTTGAAGAAACCGCCACCATTTTCTTCAAAACAATTGACTGACTCGACTTTCGACTGACATGACTAGAAACATAGCAAAGAGCATATAATCTCTATCACTTGACACTGGCAAGATTGTCGATAGACAGCAGCCATAAAAATAAAAAAAAATATTTTAATTGTTTTTCTAGTGTTATTTTGAGTTGTGTTGTGTAATTTTGGTGGTACCAACATTACTTGTGATCTTAGCACAAAGTGTAAGCATTTGAAATGAAAGTGTTATTATGTGATATCGTGATTTGACCGAAAATGTTTCAAATGTTTTGAAGAAACCGCCACCATTTTCTTCAAAACAATTGACTGACTCGACTTTGGACTGACGTGACTAGAAACATAACTACAAAGAGTATAATCCCTGAATCACTTGACATTGGCAAGATTGTCTATGACAGGAGCCCTTAGAGAATTTATAACGGGAGTTGCCAAGCGCTACTTTTAGTACTAAAATCTTTCTGCCGGTTTTCGCGGGAGGCGAGGTAGTACGGTACACAACACATTTACATAATCACGCATACTAATGCAGAAAAATTAAGCGTCCCTATAAACGCACACGCAAGTAAAAGCTGTACACCAACACAAAAACAATAACACAAACAAAGAATTACTGTTGTTACACTTTTGTTTAGTTACACACTAACACAAAAAAGTAGTGATGGGTTGTAAAAAGACCGACAAAATGAATGATTTCATATGAATGAAATCAGGGTGGTTCAAAATCATATACTTTTCCTTTTTTTAGCCAAGATTAACAAACGTGTACCTGTCTAGCCTAGTAGGTATTACTAAGTAAATAGAGTGCTGGCACCGACTCCAAAAATATCAGTAATTATTATAATGTCATAATAATAAAATTATAAGATTTGTTGAAAAAATGGATACCTATTTGTAAGTAGATTGAAATATAAATCCATAATGCAATTATTTTTAACTTTTTAGTGTATTTTTCATAACAAATTGGATAGCAGTTTTGGAGTCGGTTTTTTTTTGTAAAAAATATTTTATTAAGAGTTTTTAGAGCGTAATCTCTAAAACTACTGAAACGATTTTAAAAATTATTTTACAAATAGAAAAGCTACACTGTTGTTGAGTAACTTTAAGCTATATTCTATTTTCGCAAGTAGTAAGTAATCTTTCAAGTAAGTAGTCTTTCATGAATGCATTTTTAGATAAATTTTTTGTTTCTTTATTGGTATGATGTGTCCAGCAGTGGACTTACATAGGCTGATGATGATGATTGGTATGACGGGGAAAGGTGATGAAAAATTGTGGCGACGATAAAAAAGTAGCCCATGTAGCTAACATACTACAGCTATACAAAAATCACGTTTATACGATTCTGCGTTCATAAAGTACAAAGAAAATAGCAATAAACCAACGACACAGCACAACTAATATTTTAAGGGAGCTCCATAAAGCGACGTATTGAAGGCAGAATGACAGAGACAGTTTTTGTAGAGTCCAATACTGAACCTCCTTTTTTAAATCGGTTAAATTTTAATATGGGTACAAAAAACACATCGCATTTTATTCTAATTTTACGTTCATTCCATCATTCATTCAATCGATTTCGCGACACGAAACGACAACTAATGGCCGCGGTGATGAGTGAAGTAGTTTTATATAACGTGCATGGCCAAATCGCGTCTTATGGCCGGCAGAGGGGTACGCCTTGCGTTAACATCTCCATTATAAATGCTCTAAGCAGGAGCCATAAAAAGAAGAAAGAAAGAAGAGTGTTGTTTGTTCTAAAGTGCGCGACCTTGGCAGATGTATACCTATCTCATACTTTCTTATTGCGAAATGCACTAAGTGCGAATAGATCAAAAAATTATGAATCAGCTACGACTTGAACTGTCATTCGTGTAAGTGCAAAGACCTTGTAGGTACTTATAACTAGACTGTGCACCAAGGCGCAAGAACAAGAAAGAAGTTATAAGTACAATGTCTTTGTGTAAGTGTGATGTGCATTAGATGTTGAGTGGTGAATTCTTGGTGAACTTTTCGCCTCCATCCTTCCGAAAAGAAAAGTCTTGAAAGAAAGAGAGGAAAGGTTATGAACTTGAACCTGTTTGAATTAAAATGTCATTGAACGACCAATCTTAATTTTGGTCGTGTTATAGTCACATTTGATAGTGTCAAATATTGTCAAATGAAGGTAAACAATAATGGTATTTTTTTCTGAAATATCCATTATTTTAATATTATTTCATAATAACAAGTCACAAAAGAGATGATAATGTGTTTTATAAAGTGAATTGTTTGTATGTGGATTATGCCTTGTGGCGTAGAAGGGAGCTTTTCCCATGCAGGACGAAAAGAAAATTGTCGGGAACTGATAACATTTCATCAGTGTTTTATTAATTTTATTTGATCAAATGTTTCTATGTAGGGTTAAAACTACTCGTGATTCAATCTAGTTTTAGTAAATCTTCAAAGAATTTGACTATCTGCAGAGTTTTTGCTATTTTTAGTACCTTTTTGATTGTAGGAATATTTTGCATAGAGATGGGGTATGTTGCTTTTAATCACTGATATCGATATCTGTCGTAACATCATAATCGAAATTTTGATTGTATTACTGTATTATCACATAAGACTGTATTTGACGGCCTCAGTGGCGCAGCGGGCGAGCCCGCCTGCGATGCAAGAGGCTGTGGGTTCGATTAACGCCTCGGAACTTTGAGTACGATCTGTTTGTTCCGTTGGTGTTTTCTACGTATAATAAAAAAAATATCTATGTAAGTATTATCTATCGAAGTGTTGGTTTTAGGGACAGGTGTCACTCTAGATTTTTTCCACCTAGCAGAATATCGGCAAGTGCGCAAAGAGAGGTTAAACAAGAATAAAAGTGGCTCTTTAAGAGCAAATAGGCAGTCTTTTACAACGAAAGGAGGAATGGCATCCGGACCAGCAGCCGAAGAGGACCTCAGACGACGCACGGCTCGACGTATATCTGACGCTGAAACGCTATGAATAGATATCAAACATGCATCTCCCCAGCTAATAATTCTCCTGCAGGTTTCTCCGCTTCAGCAGCATCTAGATTGGGTATCTCGCTTAGAAAAATGGAGCCAAAATAGTTGGCAAACGCAGCCACTGCCTACTGGCCAACTAATGGCTTTCCATTAACAGAATAATTGTCTTTATGGTTCCTATCTTTGCGCCTATCGCTCACGTATCCCCAAAATTGCCAGTGCTCTGCAGAGCAATGCCAGTGTTCTTAAACGGTGAAGGAAAACATCGTGAGGAAACCAGTTAGTATTCTTACAACGGCGATGGGCTTGCTTGCTTGCTACTGCAAAATGTGGGTATGAGTCCAACTTCTTGCAAAATGATAAAAATTACATAAGACAAAATGACTAATACTTAACCACATATAGAGCACCACCAACTGGATTTAGCTTTGCCCGTGCCTCCTTATTCGTATCTCAAGAATGTACAAGTATAGTATTTTCGTATCTGTGGTATTGGTTAGCAGTTCATGTAAAGATTCGTTGTCTTTAGCTTTATTTTGACTTCTAATAAATGATTAGTGATTAGTTTTTTTTGTGAGTTGAAGGTGTGTGTGGGTGGCGCTGAAAGTTGATGTACCCAGGGCACGTTCCCGACGTGAGTGACCTGCGAGTGTGCGAGCCAGTGCTTTGTTATAGTTATATACCACTTAACATCAGGCGGGTTATACGTATTGTTTCATAAAAAAAATCTTTCAGTTAATAGTTGGTTATTTTAACCATAATAGTTCTCAGGACTGATTTTCATTAGTGTGATTAGCGAAACTATCGACACTAGCATTCCCAGGGCTGATCAGTCGTCTGATTAGTGAAACTATCGACATCAATACTATATCGACACTGTACCATCACTAGCGTAAAGACCATTAACGGCAACAGCTCGAGGTGTCACGGCTTCCATGCACTTGTATTCAAATTCCTTGGAAGCAATAAACAAAAAAGAAGGACCTATGGTTGTACGTGCCCCAGGAATTTGAATATTTAAATTCCTTGTGCGTGCCACTGCCACATACTTGGATGAAGTCAAGGAATTTGAATACAAGATGAAGTAGTATTCTTCTTCTAAGGCCACATAGAACAAGTTCATCCAAGGCGTGCCAAGAAGGGTGCCAAGTCCTTGACGCAACAGGGGACAGCTAAAATTTGGAAGGTATTATATGTACCGACTTTTTTTTCTCACATATTCGGTATTTACTGTCAAAACTCATTTCATATTGTCAAATAACCAACTGCTTGCTTTTGATTCCTAGGAAGGGGAGCCAATAATGCACGACACGATAATGCACAGCATGATAATGCACACCCCAATAATGTACAGCCAATAATCCGTGTCCAGTGGTCACGGATTATTGGGGTGTACATTATTGTGGTGTGCATTATTGGCCGTACATTATTGGCACGTGTCGATAATGTACAACACAATAATTGGAAGCCAATTTGGTACCTACTCGAGCCTCGTTTGCACTGTACCAGTTCAATCAATCAGTTTGGTTATAACCCAGTAGGTTGTTAGGTTTTTTTTTTGTTAACCTTAAGAATGGTGCGTGTCAGGTCAGAGGGACACTTTTATCAACTTAAGTCACAAAAGTAGCCCAGTAGGTTGTTAGGTTTTTTTTTTGTTAACCTTAAGAATGAGGGGCACTTGTCGACTTAAGTCACAAAAGTAACCCAGTAGGTTGTTAGGTTTTTTTTATTAACCTTAAGAATGGTGCGTGTCAGGTCAGAGGGGCCCTTTTGTCGACTTAAGTCACAAAAGTAACCCAGTTGGTTAGGTTTTTTTTCGTTTTTTTAAGGTACTAAAGCCAACCCAAATTTTAACTTTACTACGCCATCAAGCGACTAAAATGTTTTGAGGTTAGGTTACATTAATCGGTTTTTCTCAGGAGTGGTGCATTTCCTAAGGATAGGAGCGGTACCAGGAGGAAGAGGGGGACCCCCCTCCCCTCCCTCCTCCTTCCCCCATTTTTAATGGTTCCGTTTGCTAGTTTTACCCGCACATGATAACGAGGCATAGCTTCGAAGGTAACAAACTGGCGTCCAATTATCGTGCTGTGCATTATCATGCTGTACAATATCTGGCTGTACATTATTTACACGTGTCAATAATGCACAGCCAGCTAATGCACACCCCGATAATGTACACCCCAATAAAACGAATCCAATAAGGTACCTAAGTGGCTTCCAATTATCGTGCTGTGCATTATCGTGCTGTACATTATCATGTCGTACATTATCCGGACTCCTAGGAAGTTATTCGTCGAGCTCCCTCCCTCCCTCCTCTCCCGAGTCCTCCCTCCATTCCAATCGGCAGCAAAAAGGCCCATTTACATGATGCCATTTTCTTGTACGTAGGTACAAGAGCAATAATTGAATGCAATAAATGAAGCGCAATAATGACCTTCGAGAATTGCAAGCAACTGTTTACACACGGATACTAGTAAAAAAGTTGAATGCAATTATTGAATGCAAATCTTGACAAGAAATAATTGCAGCTGTCTTTTGTTTACACCAATACGATAATGTTTAGGAGATTATTGCTTTCAAGTCTTGCTTTGTCTAAACACAGACTTGTACGTGCGTGTACAATTTTTTGGTGCGTTCGTTCAAGTATTGCTCGTATTTGCGTTGGCGAATTTTTCATTCAAGTGTTGAACGTTTTAGATTTTTTTTTTCATTAATATTTTAGAATTCGGTTCTGCTGATTTAATAAAGTTTATTGAGATTTATCGGATACCTACACAATGAAAATTTTAATTACAAGAACCATGATGCACGTAATGCTGCTTATGCTGCACTAGCAGCATTTGGAAAGGAATTCGGAGTTTAAAGGTTTCGAACATATGGAAATAAAAATGAAAACTTGAGCATCCAATTGAATACAAAAATTGCATAACAAATTATTGTACTTGCTGTTTATACCAGGGACAGTTTTGAATGCAATAATTGCCTACTATAGCATGAATGTGACATGCTGTACAGATGATGCCAGCCAATTATTGCTATAATATTATTGTATGCAACAGGCAATAAACTTCCATCGTGTAAATGAGCCTTAAGCCTAGTTTGCCGTCCTAGGATTTCTAGGCCTGCTCAGCCTGGTGGTAAATCCGCCACTGCGTCCGAGACTAAATGATGATCTACCCCTGATGTAGATAGGTAGGTACCTAGGTATTTCTTCGCCCATCAACAAGTTCAGCAAAACCTAAAACATAAGTAGGTAACAATCTTCAGAAAATACCTAAGTAGCATTATACATGTATAAACATTCATTGCGAAAATGTACTAGGTAGGTACCTACGTACTGAAATTTCGGGGTTGGCTATAGCAATCCTTGTAGCTACCTGAGTTGAGGGTTGGGGTTAGGGGGGATGCAAGTGGGGGTAGATGGCAAGTCTTCCCCTTGAGTCCTTTTTTCTAGGAAATGAAAAAAATAATCTAATTTTTCAGGTAAGTTACTAGTTAGGTTAGGGTTTTTTTTTATATGAAGAAAATTGGTAGTAATATTTCATCTCTATGACAAAAAGACTCAAGGGAAGGAATTCTCATTAGGTAAGGGTAATTTTTTTTTTTTCTTTTTAAGTGAAGAAATTTGAAGAATTTTTTTTTTCATTTCCTAGAAAAAAGAACTATAGGGAAAGACTTGCCATCTACCCCCACATGCATCCCCCCTATCCCCAACCCTCAACTCAGGTACCAGGGTAGCTATAGTTTAACCAAATTTCGTAGCTAGTAAAACGTACCTAAATATCACGGAACAGAGAAAACCCATAAATATCTAGATAGGTAGGTAGTTATCTAAAATCTGGTCGCAGGGCAGGGAGAATGGCGTAGGTAGGTAGGTACATGGGTATGGTTGCAGAACGGCGCGGCGGTCATTGCATCAGTACGTACGAGTGTGACGCATTCGCTGTAGTGACAGAGATAGAGCTACTATCAACTGAAGGCTGGTCGAAATGGAACTATCTGGTATTCTGTAACTCATCATAATATTATTCCTACAGACTTTCTAGATCATCATCATCATTTTTACATACTAACTATGTTAAATTCTATGTATCTCTCAAAGCTAATGCAGTAAAGATTTATACCTCCATAATATAAATGTTTGCTAAAGTGCATTAAATAAAATGTCATCATTTTATAATAATTTCTTGACAATGCATGCATTAACATTATTTAGATATCAATTAGTTATGAAATTATGCTCACATTTTTGTTTTACGAATCAGAAAGTTTAAAATGTGAAAAAAGACCGAATGAATGTTGAAATAGTCTTATATATAATAGTTTTATCTTAATAGTCTTGTATGGAGTTTGCATGGCAAATAATGGCGGGCGGCTATTCATTCGTTCCATTCAATCAGTGCGCTCTAGCCGCTCTCTTTCACAACTCACTCTCTTCTTCGCGCTTCGTCTGCCTTGTTTGTTTTTTCCACGCGCATTTTGTTTGTTCTGTTAATTTCTAGCAGATTTATCACTAATTTCGTACATAAATGTGAGTGATCAATATTGTTCAGTGATCGTAATATTTTACGATGATGCCACTGAAAAACGATTCATGACATGCGAAATTGTGGAGATCAAGCGAGCCGTAAAATTTTAGAAAAGGAAGTCTAGGGCAAACTTTCTTTGAATGAGGCTCGGTAAGCATTGAATTAGATATTTTAGTGAATACAAAACAACGAACAAACAACATGAATCTCTTTGAAAAGAGATTTACTAGAGGTAAATATTGAATTTTTAATAGTGATGTAAATGTAATTATAGATAAGTGTGTGTCGGACAGTTCTTTTTAGGTAGGTTAATATCCAATTATACGTGCACAGCTAGGAGGCTCATACACACAGTCTTACATCATGGGCTTTCCACGGAGGCTAATAGTAATATAATCAAGTATTTCTTTTTTTGAAAATTCAAAATTTTCCCTTCTAAATGTACAAAATATTCATGATTATCGGGTTATTTTATTATATTATATAGGGTGTTACGTCATGTACGACATTAAATTGAAACACGTACCCTGAATTGGATTTTCAGATTTCAGGAATAGGTTTTATTACAAAACCTGAAGATTAATCGAGATATCGCTACTTTTCAATAAATAATTTTAAAGCAACCTGTAACTAGAATCGCCGGTGCCGAAGTCAAATTTCCGGGGTCACGAAATCATATTTCTTATGAATCAAACGAAATAAAAGGAGAAAGATCATTTGCACACGTTAAAGCAAAATAAACAAACAAATAGCGCGATGCAAACAACGTGACCAGGATAGACATTTAAGTACCGCGAAAGTAGGTTTTTGAGTAATTTTTGTTATCAAGTGTAGGTATAGGTACTACCTAATGTAGAACCACCTAAACCGCAAAACAGACGCCTGCGTGTATTTTTCTGTAATGTGCTAAAGAAGTCGTATGCATGCAATGCGCATAAGGAAGGATTGTTGTGTGTGAGTGCTTACGACAGAAGGAGTGAAGGCAATGGTGTGTCGATTCAAACAGCCGTGTGTTGGTAAAGTAAGTAGGTGCCTAGGTACAGGTGAAAATTCACCCCCCGTTTAAATTTTGTGTGTGCGACGACGTGGTGGCGGCTACGTATGAATAATGGTGGCGGACATAGGTATTGAAAACCTGCGGATTTGAGCTAGGTAGTTACCTTACTTGCTTAAAAGTCTTTGAACTTACTTAAGTTCTATTTTACGTAGGTACATACCTACAAACTAAAAGTGTCGGTAGGTAAAAATTTCTAGTGGCTATCGTCCGCCTTTGATCCCGCCACCCACGCCGCGTCCTCTGTATGCCGACCGGCCGGCACGTTTTTTACGGCGGCATTTTCGCTCTTATAGGCACCGACGGACGAGTAATGAATTAACGTAGGTAGGTAGGTACATGTCGTTGTTGTATAGGTACGTAACGTAGGTATACAGAGTGATTTATAATTTTACGCTTTATCTTATATTTAGTTTGTATAAAAATAAGACTAGTAGTTCGCCTCAAACTGAGATTTCGTGACGCGACGCAAACGTTCCGAAAATATAAGTAAGTGGTAGTCAAAGGCAAGTCCAAAAATTTTATTTGGACATATCTCTGGCTGCCACTTACTAAGTATGGTAACCAAGTTTCAACTGAATTGGCCTATTTATTAAAGAGTTCAGTTGAACAGACCTTGGCTCCATCATCAGAACAGGTCGCTAATACCATTTAATGAGAACCAAGTAACTTCCTAATTTATTAAGAAAAAAATAATTGAAATAGCAAAGTAACTGGCCGACCAGTAGAAGAGCCTTGATGCCAACGTAACTCTTAGAAATGGGATCTCTTGGGTCGTTGGTTATCTTAATTTAACTTTTTTGTTTCATCTAAAAAAGCGGGCACCCTAGAAAAAAATAAAAATGGTTTCGAAATGTTCAAACCAAGCCCTTTCATAATTATGATAAGATGATGTACTAACTAATAAATAATGTTAACTTTACTTTTTTTGTGTAACTTTTTTAATTTTACAGTAAATACAAATATACCATACAGATCCGATAAACGGTTCTCAAGTTATCGTCGGACAAACGTACAAACATACATACATAAAATGCCAAATCGCCCAAGTTGATTGTAAGATTTTCGATTCACTCAATCAAAAACCCAATTATGAATGAATCTAAATAAAACCTTTTTTAAATGAATACCAGATAGTAGCACTACACGTGTGTTAACTTAATGTCGTGAAAGCCGTTACACCTGGTTTATATTTGTTGCAGAATCTATCAAAGTGAAAAACTCATACGAAAGATGAAAAGACTTCCGATATTAGTGGGCCCTTGGTCAAATACTTACTGTGTGACATGTCTAATAAGAATTTCGAGACTGAAAGTAAGTTGATTTTTATATTTTGCCCTCATAAATATATTATATTACAATACACCTTCGTGCAAAATCTTTGCTAAAGATGACGAAAACTAAGAGCCGCAAAAAGCATAATAAGTTTGTACTGTTAAAATTATAATAACCTTCTCAAGAATATGACGTGAATTATTCTATTAAACTTATGCTCTAGGTACACTGGAAAACTTAAAAAACTGGAAATTAATAAAAAATACTTTGTTACAGATTATGTGAATCCCACCGTGTCTGTCCTGCTAACAAAATGAATAGGTATGATGTACAAAAATTATATGTAATAATGTAAAAAGCTTTTTATTTCATATCAGATCCATATTCCAACTCAACATTAGTCCAACCCAGGGCTTCAGAACCTAGGTTGCACTTAAACGTGGGCTCAGTCAATACAGGGTTACAGGAAAAATCGTGCTAGATCCGTTAAGGACGTGGAGTACCCATCATTTCTGACTTATTTCACAAACAATTGCCATAATATTTTTTTTAGATATCCCTTAGAGAAAAATAAACTTTCTAGTATTTTTTCTTATTTCTTAACTTTCACTTGTCTACTACGGTCTATTCAATTAACTTATGCACTATTTTAATGATTGACATCCTAAAGCATCTTATTACACATGTAAAAATGCAATAATAATAATAATTAAGGTGCACAAAATTTTCAATAAAAAAATTAAAAGTCGAATTGCTTGAAAAGGGTTATGTTTAGGGTAGGGTGTTTCATAGTGAAATAAGTCAGAAATGATGGGTACTCCACGCCCTTAACGGATCTAGCACGATTTTTCCTGTAACCCTGTATAATATGGATTACAAAAATGAGCTCGTGTTCGATCTCGCATGTTTTATCGATATCGATATAAAAGCGAGGGCCACCGCGCAGCACTATTTGGGCTGATAGGTTGGTGAAACTGTTACTGTTTGACGTATACACACATCAACATCGTCTAGGGATATTTCATATTTTCTCAATTTACTCAAAATTTGTTATAAATAACATGCAACATGTATATATTTTTGAAAAGCCCGTTTAGTAGACTAGACCTTCGAATACAATAGAAATATTTTTATTGTGTAAATAAAATTTTATTCAATAAAAAACAAAATATGAAAAAATTTACATTTAGGTAGGATGTTGTGTTTAAAAAAAAAATGCAAAACTATGCGAAATTTCCTGTGTTTTGCAATTATACGAAAAATCAGTAGTCAGTAAAACCACCCACGACGTTGCAAACGGTCCTGCAACGGGTTTTCATGCTTTGAATCAAGTTATCAAAGTCTTGCTGCGGGATATTGTCCCAGGTCCTGCTAAGATGCAAAAAAAGTTGCTCTTCAGTCGCGATGTTTGCAGGAAAATGGTTCATAGCCCTTCTTTGGAGCATGTCCCATGCATGCTCTATGGGGTTTAGGTCTGGCGATTGCGCAGGCCAGTTTAAGACCGACACGTCGTGCTCCTGCAGCCAGCTGGTCACCACTCGCGCTGTGTGCGGACGGGCATTGTCGTGCATGAGCGTGAATTCTTGGCCCATTTGTAGTCGATGGGGGTAGACTATTGGTACTAGCACCTGGTTACGGTATTTTTCAGCGGTCATGGTGTTTCTGATCCAAACGAGATCTGTTCTTCCACCAATACGTATTCCCGCCCAAACCATAACTGTCCCACCGCGGTATGGATGGACTTCCTGAGGGTGTTGCAGACGGCTCTCACGACCAGGAACTCGCCATACACGTACGCTTCTTGAATCGGGATGGAAACCGAATCGGGACTCATCGGTAAACAGCACCGCAGACCACTGGTTCTCTTCCCAGAGCAAATGTTCACGAGCCCACTCTAAACTTCGTCCACAATTTCCTCGGCGTAGTGCTGGAGTACGAAGCAGTCTGCGAGCATGAAGGTTTGCTTCATGCATTCTTCTCCTCACAGTTTGGTCACTCACCAGCAACTGGTGCTCTGACTGGAGCCTTTGAACCAACTGCATTGCCGTAACATTTGGTTGTCTTCTAGCGGAAACTTGCAAAAATCGGTCTTGTCGCTGGGTGGTTATGCGCTTCCCGCCTGGGTGTCTTTCAGCCACTTCACCGGTAGCACGATAACATGACCATAACCTTGAGATCACGTTTTGTTTTGTCCCAATCTCCTCAGCAACACTCAGCTGAGTAGCCCCAGCTTGGAGCATACCTACTGCCCTTAACATTTTATCTCTAGTTAAATGGCGCCGCTGCATGATGCATTTAGTAGTATAAAATCGAAATTAATTGATAACGTGTTTTAAAACTTCAATTTTACACAAAAAAATACCATAAACTATGGGAGATAAATTGTAACTTTCGACCTTCGCTATAGCAATGTCGCGCAAATCTTTTGTTTCTTATTCATTTGTTCAAATTCAAATTTGGAATCATTCAAAAAGGCCTAAAAAAATAAGGTTTCTTCAAAAGATTTTAAAACCGGCCAGTATTTTTAGAGTTCAAGAACTTTATACAAAATATCCCTAGACGATGTTGATGTGTGTATATTCGTTCTGTTGGTATTGAAATGCCATGTAAATTGATTCCATTGGCTCTGTACTAAGTTCAGTCCCGCCTCTTCTCGTAGTTTTACATTCTCTTAATTGCCAAAAAACTAACCCCAATATTAGTTATTGTCCAACTCTTTGATAACTCTGGAAAAGATCCAGACAGACACAGGCATGTATCTAAATCAGTTAAACATGGTTTCGAAAAGGATAAAGAAATAGGTACCTATGCACTATTTAATACATCTAAAAATTAAATTTTCAGGCACAATGCAAAAAATCCTATCCTGTGCAAGGATTCTCACTGCCTTGGTTCACTTACGAAACAAACCAACTATCCAGCAATTACTGTTCAGCACATTTCAAAAACCGGCTATAGATGGGAGGTTGCTGCCACTATTCAATCCTGTGATAAATTCAAGTTGTGGATTCAAAGTGAAAGGACATGTGAGAAGAAGATGTCAGTCTTGTTACATAGTTGTAAGAGATGAAAGAATTTACAACATTTGCCCAAAGTTTCCTCGTCATAAACAAATGTCTATGAAGCCAAAACCACATAACACTTGGATACTGACACATGCAACACAGAGTAAAGTAAGGCCATGGTAAGATAATTCAAACAAATGAAATGTTAGATTTAAGTGATTCTTTAATAAATCAATAGATTATAGACTGCATTTTAATGTAACAAAATTCTAAGTACCTACATAATCAGAAACTATGAAAGTTCATACCTCTAAAATATATATATATACTTCATTACAGATGAATTATTTTTCTTTGTCTATTTGAATGCAAAGTATGTATAGCTTGTTTGTATTGATTAATAGTAATCAGTGTGTACATCAAATCTATTCCAGTTTGAAGTAATGAATCAATCTAATCTCTGTTAAACATCAAAATTAAATATTGATGTGTTATTGTTGCTCCAGTTACCAATGTTACTTTGCAAAAATACAGGACAGGATCCATACATTGATGAAACAACTTTATGGGATCATCCATTAACACTTATTGGTGACATGGTATATAAATTTAGAATCTTACCAATACCTAGTAATTAGGCAATAAAACTGCAATCACACACAACTACTATGACAACAGGGGCAGAAAGTTGTATTTATTATCACTACTATTAGTTTTTATCACTTCCATCACCCAATATCTTAAAAGTTATGCATTGCCACTTGTAGTCTCAGGATCTTGAGAATTGATTATGCTGGAACAATTTCAATAGAGTAGTACTTAACAATAATGTGTAATAATTTATAATAATAAATAATATAATAATAATACACCCCATCCATCCACTTTTATTTTATTTAAAGAACTGAAGAATTGAAGACATATAGAAGATCAAAAACTACTACACTCACCTAAGCCTACTCAATTCCTCACTGACATCATCAATTTGAATAACAACAGGCTCTACTGCAACAATCTGTACATCAGCATCACTGTCATCATCATCATCAACCTCAACAACTTCGCCTTGACTCTGATTATTATTTGTATTATAGATATCCTCACTTTTTGTGGGTTGGCTATTGCTATTTTCAGTCTTGATTCCTGCTATACCTGTAATATAAAACTTATTTTTAGACTGGAATAAGCCATAGTTGCCTATTTAGTTAAAAATCAATCAGTGCTAAGAATGGGACAAAGGTTATCAAGCTTTTATTTTCAATTATTTAAGGTTTACCTTTAGCTGGAAACTGTGGTGTATCACGACGTACACGTCTGCGTCTCGTTCGATCATTGCATTTCACTTGAGTCATATTTCCAAAATCTATACAATACAGGGCTCCAGCCAGCAAAAGAGTACATTCACCCCCAGTGTTGTTGAATGCAGTTTCAAGGTCAACATTACTTCGTTCATCGTATTTCCACCATCCTGTTGAATGTAATATTTTTTTGGTATTATTAAAGATCCCACAAAAGTAACAAAAAGCGAAAGAACCACCAACTGAGCTGAAAGGCTGGTAGTTAATAAGACATGTGGTATGAGTTGTAAGACCTTACGCAAAACAATGTCCAATCTAGAAACGAAATTACCATTTCTTCCTTCATAATACCACTGATATTCCAGTTGGAAACTTTCCCTATTCTCTTGAGGTGAAAACTTCTCTAACAAAATAGGATGATCCAGGTAATCTAGAGGAATCTCAGCACGGCACATTGCACATCTTCTATTCTGTATGGCAACACCCTGTTAAAACAGTAATCAAATGGTATGATTTAATTATTTATAAGTAGGAAAGCCAACAGCGATATGTATGGTTACATTATTATGCAATCATCAATCTTTAGATAAATAATAATAATAATCTTTAGAGAAATAAATAAATAATGGTATATCCACACAGCACCATCTAACTCCAAAGTAAGCTACTCAAAGCTTGTGCTATGGGTACTAGATAATAACTGATGTATTTATTTCATTATATACTTACATAGATAGATATTTTTTACTATAGGCAGGAATCAAACCTGCATTCTCTTGCTTCACAGGCGGACTCTCGCCCGCGCCGCCAATGAGGTCGTCAATAGATACACCAATAATAGGACAACATTTTCAATAATATTTGACTTACACATACATACCTTTGATGAAATGTTCAGTTATGGAAAGTAATTTTAGGGAACTAAACCTATTGCCAAATTGTTTAAGGGTTGAACTAAAGCAATCCTTGCACCTGAGTTGAGGGTTGGGGATAGGGGGGTCGCAAGTGGGGGTAGATAGCAAGTCCTCTTGTGTCCTACCTGCCTTCATTGCCACAAAGATTTAGGTTCACTTTAATTATCATCATCTTTTTTAGCACCTAGGTTTACCATAATCTGTATACTTATCATTAGACCAATTCTTTCTTTATGTACCTACCTTCACACAGAGAAAACAGAAAATATGTCCACAAGGTAGCTGAGTTGGATGGTGACATTTTTGTAAGCAAACTGCGCAGTCTTGTTCTGAAAAAGATATCCAACAGTGCAGTAGGCACATGAAATGAAAACAACGGCAAAGTAAGAAATTTTACAACTTCGCTGTATGTACTGACACGGCATCTCAAAATTATGTACTCTGAAATCATTCTTTTTGTTACCTACCTTGAAAGTCATCGCTCATTTTTCAAACTTCCTCAGTTCATTCGATACCACACCACTACAACCAACATAAATGGATTTATGTGAATAATTTTGTATGATCGCTATAGTAGGTACAGCTTTTATTTGACGAAATGTGTAAACAATGTTTATACAAGTTTGTTTTGTTTGAGCCACAGAACACATATATCCTTACGGTTTGACTTTGAGCAGAGCAGAGAATGTAAAACTACGAGAAGAGGCGGGACTTAGTACATAGCCAATGAATGGGATCAATATACATGGCACTTCAATACCAGCACAACGAATATGTACATCAAACAACAACAGCTTTACCAACCTATCAGCCAAATAGTGCTGCACGATGACCCTCGCTTTTATATCGCTAACGATAAAATAGGGAGATCGAAAACGAGCTTATTTTTGTAATCCATTTATTGACTGAATCCAGGTAGGTTGGACTTAAATTAATATGGATCTGATATGAAATAAAAAGCTTTTTGCATTGTTATATATAAATTTTGTACATAATACCTATTCATTTTATGAATTTGTTTTTTCATCTAATTCAATATTAACAGCCTTACTTATAAAAACTGCTTAAATAGGAGTTTTAGCATTGTTTAGTTAAGAGGTGTTTAGCGCCTTTAGTACTACTTTAATATTTCTTACTTATAAAAAATATTTAAGCAACGATTAGCAAAGTATTGGTTGAGCTCTCCTTGTCTATGGAAATGATCAGTTTTGCATCATTTTTTTCTGATACTGGCCACATTTTGCACCAAAGAAAAGTAAAGTTGACACTGAGACGGTGACGTTCAAGGAATTTGAATACAAGTACAGGTGTCTTATCCAAGGAATTTGAATACAAGTGTCTTATCTATATTCCTTGGTTATTCACGACACTAGTTGCGCCCCGCAGTTTCACCCGCGCTGATTTAAATCCCGGTATTCCCACGGAATAAAAAGTAGCCTATGTGCTATTCCAGACTATAATTTGACGAGTTTCATCCATATCCGTTCAGCCGTTCCGGCGTGAAAGTACAAACTTTCGCGTTTACAATACCTATTAGTAGGATTTATCATAGGTTTGCCCAAAGAATTTGGATACTTGTTTATTCTTCTTAGGGTTTGTCCAAGGAATTTAGAAACGGTTTGCCGAACTTGTTTCAAATTCCGCAAATACCTAGTACCACCTTTCTACCTACCACTAACTAGTAGGTATGCTAACGCATCTACCTACCTATCAACAATATCCCCCCTCCTATTCGTAATTTCCAATCCAAGTTCACTTTCAAATCACATTTAAAAAAGTTACTGTTGAATAAGCAAAAAGAGATTTCCTCATAACACTTCGTTCGCCAACCACAAAACCAAAATTCATAGTAACTTTTATAGGCCATATGACAGTAGGTATTTATCTCTCTTTCTCAAGCTCTGAACCTGACTCAACATAACACATATTCACACTCACATCAACTCATGCCTACATCTAAAGAGTTTCCACTTACATTCCTGCATACACGCACTTTTCAAACACACACAGAACTATGTTGTTGGTTCTCCTGTGCTCCTTGGCTCTTAAGAGCCTCGTGAAAGCAGGAGAACCATCACACTCTCACTTTCACACTCTCATGCTCTTATTATTACATAGGAAAACTAAATTCTCACAAACATTTAGAAAATCAGAAAGATGCATAGACAATCTCACACCACATTACATAGGTAGGTACACTAATATTCTGAACTCTTTTAAAAACAGTTTATTTATATTATATTTTTAAGTATTTTTCAATTGTATGGCAGCTCGTTCAACTTGTTGCCTCAGAAGGTAATGGCTGAAAATCAGTGTTTTGCTCTCGAGCAATTCTATGCGCTGAGCTATTGCCTCTTTGCCTAGCTGCAACACACACGAACCGATAGGTATATCAGTCAATGTTTTTCAATACAATAAGTTAATATTTAGTTTTCAATAGAATAAGTTATTAAGTTTGTGTTCAAAAAGTTTGTTTATTTTATAATTTACATTGTTAGTTTATTCTTATTTTGTTTGTTATTTCTATTATTTGTGTGTATCAGTTGGGCAAATAAATGCGTTATCTATCTATCTATCTATCTACCTATGTTTATTGTAAGGAAGCTGAATTGAAAAGTTGAAGGACATTCCTGAAAACAACTTGTGTATTTATTGAATTTCATTTCATTTAACAGTCTAACAAACACAGCACCTCCACTCCACCCACACACTACGTTGATAGGTGATGATCTCTATGTGGGTGCCATCTATGGCGCCGATAATTTACGGAAATCCGCTAAAAGACCGAAATCACTCTGCAGCTTCTGTTTTCTCCCGCATTGTTGATGTAATGATGGAGCATTGTGATGCCGGTGCGATGGCCACTCTAACGCACAGGCGTGTTATTGCTTGCTGGCTCATGCCATGAATATCTGCCCCTTGATCACGTAACTTTTGTTGCATTCAAAATCCGGTTGCATATGTCAATTTTGGCAGTTTTGCCATCGCAAATCTGCCAAAATTGACATATGCAACCGGATTTTGAATGTAACAAAAGTTACGCGATCAGCCTGCTGATCTGCGCGGTCTTGTTGTATCTTATGTCGCTCCAGTAGCTTATAACCGCCATGACTTGTATTTCAACCGGTATGTCTCCTCCACGGCTGTCTTCGGTCAAGTCATGGCGAAGAATTTCAATGATCCTCAGCATATTTTCTTTTGAAAATTGGTACCTCCCTCTGAAGTCCTCTTCAGAGAGTTCAACAAGCGTATCCCACCTTTCTCTGAACTCTCTGGGCATCCACTGCTGGATTAAGTTTAGGCCGAAGACAGTATCCCCGACCGTGTCGCGAAAAACGCGTAGGTACATCGTTCAAGTCCTCCTTTTTTAGGAAAAAAATATTCTCAATTGATAACAAGATAATCATGGCACACAAACACGGTATAAATCTTCTTCTTCTTGGACCGCAGATTAAAAATCAGCTACTTAGGCTCGCTAAACCTGGGGTCGAGGTTGTTTAATTTGACAGCTCTCTAAACATTGGTTTTAGAGGCTGTTTAGCCCTATTATGTGTTTATAAGTAAGAAAATCCTTAAGTAACGGTTTAAGCGTGGTTTAACTTTTAAATTGCGTTTATAAGTAAGGCTGTTAGTATTAGCAGGACGGATACGGTGGGTGAAACCGCACCTAGTATAATACATACATAGCCAGGTGGATGCCAGTACCTGACCTAAAATAGAATGTTGTGCTAACTAGGTACCTACTTGCTAGGTACTTGGTAACACTCTTCACAATCCCATATCCCCTAACTATCTTAAAGATTGTTTCCTTCCTCTCTCCTGCTCTGTCGCTCCTCTCGCTCGTCTAAACACCTACTCCTTAAGACTCCTGTCCATAATACGTCCTTCTACACATATTCCTTCACCGTAAGTGCGATACGCCTCTGGAACTCCCTTCCAGTGGTAATACGCGAATCTGCATCTCTGGGTATTTTTAAAGGGAGATTATACCACCATTTTATGTCCAAACAGACTTCTCAACAAAATTGAGCATATTATTATAGAATATGGTTTTATGTATAATATATTTTGGTTAATTTATTTTAGTAGATAGGTATGTATTTTTTATGTATGCATTGTTAGGGAAGTAAATATTTATTGAGTAGGTACCTACTTATGTATTTTTATCGTTTTAGTTAAAGGTGTTTCTATTATTTTCACTCAAAGCACTACCATCTACTCCACATAACACAAAGGTTAGCTGGAAGAAAATGCTAATTAGCATTAAGTTCGCCTGTGTACATCATTTTTGTGCAATAAAGAATTTTCTTATCTTATCTTACTTGCATGCCAGGTACAGGCATGCCAATTAGCGTATGTGTCTATAGCTAGCTTGCATGCAAGTGTGCCAGCTACGGGCATGTGTATTTTCACCTTTGTGCTCACGCTGAGTGAGAACTCGCCTAGATTTCGCGCTTTTTAAGGCGCACTTATGTTTTTAATTTCGTAATATCTTTTGAATGGAATGTCCGATTTAAAAAATTCAAGAAGTAATCTACAGGTTGAAACAGCCTTGCATACAAAATGATTTATTTGGATAAGGACTAATATAAAGGTATAGAAACCATTGTCTGTTTTTGGTCGGCATTTCTATCAACATTTTAAATATAAAAAAGTAGTTGTAGTAACATAACTACAATAGTTACACATATGCTATCGAAATCAAAGAATTTTTAGTTTAAATTTAATAAAAATCAAAATTTCAACAATAATCTAATGACGCGCTTGTCGCGTCATTGGCCTCCCTAAAGGTTTCCACATGACGCGCTAGTCGCGTCATCAGATATGACTATTAACATTTTTCTCTGATTTTGTAATAATGTTTTTCTGGGTAATCTGTACATATTAGCATTTTATTTTAACGCAAATTTGTTAATTACATTATAAGGTATTACTTCACCAAAAACCAGACACGAAAAACCCACTTCGGTCATATTAAATTTTAATTTAGGGTTGTCAACTTATAATATTCTATGATGCACGTCTTGCTTTACTCACATCTTAAATTTACTTCTTTTTTTTACTTCTTCGGGTGTATTTATTTATTTTTGACGACCTCAGTGGCGCAGCGGGCGAGAGTCCGCCTGCGACGCAAGAGGTTGCGGGTTCGATTCCCGCCTCGGAACAAATTTGTGTACGATCTGCAGAAATTTGTTCCGTTGGTCTGGGTGTTTATGTATAATAAAAAATATCTATGTATGTAAGTAGGTATACATTAATGTATTAAATATATCAGTTATCTAGTACCCATAACACAAGCTTTGAGTAGCTTACTTTGGGGCTAGTAGCTTACTATGATGCTGTGTGGATTGTCCAGCATTATTTATTGACCGAGCGAGCGAAGCGAGCAAAGCGTCTCAGTTTCCACATTGGCCAAAAATGCGTTTTTCCGGATGTCTGTCTGTCTGTCTGTTCTCCTCTATAGGTCGCATTTTTTAACCGATCTGGACGAAACTTGGTACACAGGTTATATGACTTATTAGATTTTTTTGTCGTCGGGGATTTTTGATTGGAGGGGTACTTCCCCCAAAAAAAGGGCAAAAAGGGGGCTATTTGATATACTGGATATCTCCACCAAATGAGATCCGATTTCGATTATTCTTTTTTTATTTGAAAGGTAGTAACTATAAGTTGGTCAAATAAAAGTTTGGCGAAGATCTGATAAGGATCTTCAGCATGATGAACAGGATAGCTCATCAAACAATCGATGGTTTTCAATCAAATTTGAGAGAAACACAAAGGACCTCATTCTACACAAGATGATGCAAAAAAAATCAAAAAGATCAAAAAAATCACAAAACGGAAAATGCACTTGCACATTACATTCCTCAAATAGCTCATTTTTAGTATGCTCGCGAGGTCTACAGCTCCCAGAGCCACTAGTTTATTGTTTGTGAGCATTACCTGAATACCGATTTTGATGTTCCTTACTTCAAAAACATAGGACTTTCATACTAACTTGGGGGTGGCCCAAGTTTCTAGGCCTTCATGCAGTCAGTGAGAGAAATACTCATTTATAAATATAGATAAACATAAAATTATGTGTTACTAGCGACCCGCCCGCGCGCCCCTGCTTCGCACGGGTGCACAGCATATATCATGCATGTATTATACATAACCTTCCTCTTGAATCACTCTATCTATTAAAAAAACCACATCAAAATCCGTTGCGTAGTTTTAAAGATTTAAGCATACATAGGGACATGGGGATATAGGGACAGAGAAAGCTACTTTGTTTTATGTAATTTTGGTTGACTATGTAGTTTTAGGTTTTTAGGTTGATGATGTATTAACCAGCTAAATATTGTACGTATTACAAACCTATTCTATACAAACCTATTTCCATAGAAATGAAAAAAAAGTTAGAAACGCAATATCTCAGAGATCCTGCAAGATTATTCCACCTTCCTAGGGTACTGTCTTTGTTTTTCACAATGTGTATTATGCCACCTGACTTAACGAAAACTATCGTGGTGCCCATTGTGAAGAACAGGACTGGTGATGTTTCAGACGTAAACAACTATCGCCCAATATATCTGGCAACTACTATTGCTAAGATATTAAACGGTCTGCTTGATTCATGCCTCGACAAGTATCCTCATGACGCCCAGTTCGGGTTTCGGCCCGGACTGTCCACTGAAAGTGCGATCATAAGTCTCAAGCATACCGTCCAATATTACACGGACCGTAGAACGCCGGTATACGCCTGTTTTCTTTACCTCTCCAAGGCCTTTGACCTTGTCTCGTACGATGTGCTCTGGTGGAAATTGGGAGACAGGTGTGTACCGGTGGAAGTCCTGAGATTGCTCCAGTACTGGTATGCCACCCAGACGAATAGTGTAAAGTGGGCCAATTCTCTCTCGGGAGCGTATAGGTTGGAGAGTGGGGTAAGACAGGGGGGGTTGACGTCTCCCAAGCTCTTCAACCTGTACGTAAACGATCTCATCGTGGGGCTGAGCAGTATGCGTGTCAGTTGTCGGATGGATGGAGTTTCCAACAATAACATCAGCTATGCGGATGACATGGTGCTGCTGAGCCCAACGAATGTAAGAAAGACAGAGGACATGGTCTTTAAGGCCGCCGGTAAAAGTCCTAATTAGCTCAGTATAACTTTGAATGGATCAAATATCAAACGTGTAACACAGTTCAAGTATCTGGGGCACCTTACCTTACCGACGACCTTAAGGACGATGTTGATGTTGAAAGAGAACGTAGAGTAGTAACATGATTGCCCGAAGGTTCTCCCGTTGTACTGAACAAGTTAAAATCACGCTCTTTAAAGCCAATTGTCAGAGTTTTTACACGGGAAGTCTGTGGGTCAGGAATACTAAAAAATCGATGGACGCTCTACGTATCCAATACAACAACATCTTCCGGATGATGTTGGGACTGCCGCGCTTTTGCAGTGCATCAGGGATGTTTGCACACTTCCACACAGATGGTTTTCACGCCCTGATGCGCAAGAAAGCTGCGTCGCTGATCAGTAAAGTGCGGGGCAGTCCCAACAGCATCCTGAGGTCTGTTGCTGACAGCTGGATGTCACCGTTATGGAAGTGTCTTGTGCTGAGAACGATCAATGGAGGAATATATTTCTCCCATTGATCGTCCTCAGAGCTTCACTCCACTATGGCATGCCTATTACGGGAAGATGGGGGAATGCACTCAAAAGGTTGCCGACCCCTGCTAGGTGTAACCTTTTTTCTTCTTGATATACGGAACCCTAAAAAAGTAGGCAATCCAATACAAAAAGTAACAAAGATCCAGGTGGCTATAGGAGATTGAGATTCGTCCCCTAGACTAGAGCACACATAAATGCAAATAACTTAAAAAACTTTATACCTATCTACAAATTAAAGGGCTATGTCAAAACATAGCCCTTTAATTTGTAGATAGGTTCCCCAAAGGGAACTACTAAATTACTACCTAATAAATCTTTGCATGTAAGAAAAATAATATTTATCTTACCAAAATGTTTATTTGGCTTACTCGGTTCCAAAGCTCTTAGAATTGAGTAGAACCAAATAACGGCAGTACGAAAACGGGTTCGATTCCCGCCTTGGAACAAATTTGTGTACGATCTGCAGAAATTTGTTCCGATGGTCTGGGTGTTTTCTATGTATAATCAGTCTCTACCTGGCGGGGCCCAGGGTTCCTATTCATTAATTAGATGATACAAATAAAACGACAAATAGGTACTGTAGAAGTGACCATTTAATCATCATAAAAAACTTTAATACAGTTATATGGAATGAAGTAGGTAGGTACCAAAGAAGAAAATTTAACATTTTGAGTTCATCTTACACTATGAAATTGAAATAGGTAGATTATTACAAGTTTACTTGTCTCTAACTTTGAGAAGATCATTGAGATCTAGTGCTACACATATTTCCTTGGAGTCAGTGCGTGGATTCCGATCCAAGATTTCTGTAATAGGGTAGTAATTTTCACGATTGTCAACATTCCACCCGGAGTACTAAAACAAATAAAAATTTATATACACAAAACTTGGTAAGGTAAATTCAGGGTAGACCTAGACCTGGCCTGCAATAGCAGCGGAATAACAAGTGAGTTGCCTACCCTAAAAAAATTTTAAACACCCTTTTAGCCCCGCGTTCCGAAATACGCCATAATCGATTTGAGCGCTCACAAACCCGTACCGAATTAGCGTGAGCGCGATAACGATGACCCATGAAACGTCATAGATGACGTCATGACATGTGCCATATTGCGATTACGCCGACCATGCCATATTCCAATATCACTGTGAGCGCTGTCAAAAATGACAGTTCTGCATTTGTGTTTTGTTGTTATTTGTGATGAGGTTACATGTTTCCAGTCGCATTGTAGTCGTTATAGGGTATAATATGTTCTGAGTTTATAAAATAACAAATCCTGAAAATATCCAAGCAGTCCCAGTTTGTTACAAAAGGTTTGAGGTTATGATTCCTAAGATGTTTCTGTGAGTGCGTTTACGAGCGTTCCGAATTGTTGACAGCTCTGAGATGTCATAATCGCAATATCTAATTCGGAACGCCTGTGAGGTGATGTGAGCGCTGTGATCGATTATAGCCATTTCGGAATGCGGCCTAGATAAGCCTCATACTGTAGTCTTTCGGGAAAACATCAGCAGGGAGATCATTCCACAGCCTGACTGTTCGCGGGAGGGAGTTCCTCATGGAGGTGAATAACGCGAGAAGACTTGGGGGGTGATTTTGATTTCCGTCGGTGTCGGATTCGACACGGAATACACTTTTTGAATTTAGAATACGATGATTCCTTAAGGCCCGTATTCAGAAACAGTGCTTGAGTTTGAGTCGAGCCTCAAGCATAGACATAAGCAGAGATTTGATTCTAGAACGTTGCTTGAGGCTCGATTCTTTGATTGGAGTTCACGTGAACTTTGCATATTCTGAAACGTCACTCAGGCCGAATCGTTGCTTGAGCATCTGTCACTTTTCAAAGAAAAACGAGACCGATGCTCAAGTTGGGTCGCGACCACGCTTGAGTATGACATTTGCCTTGGTTGTTGCTTGGATACGAGTAAACAATGGATGTTTGAAGAATTTTGATATCTGAAATAGATATTTTGATATCTATTTCATGAACATTTTTGATATCACTTAAGAATCGGCTTTCCGTTAGGTAGGCCTGTACGATATTTTCGAGATATCCCAGTGACCCTTTTGGCAGGTATAAATGTACAGTTGATAAAAGATAAGTAGGTACCTATGTACGTACATGGTACCTATACCTATCGGTTTCCTATGTAGTAAAAAATGTAATGTTGCCTATAGGCAGTGAAAATGACGAGCATTCAGAAAGCGAGGCTGTCCAATTCCTCTGGAGTAGCAAATTTTAGTATTATGTTTGCGTTTTGCGTTTTCACGCTACCGCATCATCATCATCATCACCAAATTTTTATTCGCCCTTCACGAGGCGAGGCAGGCTAAAGTCTAGCGGTTATTCTACTTCTCTACCTTGACATGAAAGTAAACACGTTCCGTTGCACGTAATTTCTTGTAAAGTCATCCATTACACTACTGCATTAAAAAAAAATACAATTAGCGTGTCAAAGCTAACAAATTTTTGTAGTAATACGAGGTGGTTAGTGACTAGGAACAATACCTACAGGTTAAACTCATTATTTTGATAGTTCATAAGGCCCTACGAGAAATTAGCAATATCTCATTTATTAAAAGTTATGCGTAAAACGGACAGATTTTCGAAACAAACGAAAAAATAAATCGAATTGTAAACGAGAACCGACTCGATCCATAAACAACTAGCAAATCCCAACTGAGTAGAGATTTGAGTCTAGATTCAACTGAGTGACGTTTGAGGGCTGTTTTGGAATAAATGCAATACCTAAGCAGAGATTCGATGCTTGAGTAGAGATCACCTGAACTCTACTCAGGCGCTGCTTGAGCGTTGTTTCTGCATACGGGCCTAAAACCCTTGTCAAAAACGAACTTTACGCGATTATGACATTGTCACAAAAAGTTTTTGACATTAGGATTCGAAAACACGTTTTACGATTTCGAAAACACGTGACTTTCCGGCAGCTATTCGGTGGCGGAAACTTTTCCGTGAAAGGTTGTGTCCAACAAGGAATTTGCTGTTCTAATACATTTACTTGTAACTCTGCTAAAGTTGACATCCTGTCGCTAAATTTTTTTTTACTTATTATTATTACCTACCTACGTGGAATGGAATTTCACGTTGATTAATTGTGAGACAATACGCGCGCTAGGTACATCCCTTAAAAAAAACTGTGAATTGAATTCCGACACCGACGGAAATCAAAATCACCCCCCTGGAGGCACCTTCTCCCGCATTGCACTTATTCACCACCACGTCGTGCGGGAAAGGCCGAGCACTCGCGGTTGTTCCCGTTTTATTTGAACATACCTAATAAAAAATCTCGTTGGTGTTATTTCAATTTTTTTCTATGCAGCGTACATAGACCAAACCCACAATAAAATATGTTTCTTTGATTAAGTTTTGCTTTTGTTTGATAGCTACTAAAACAACAAAACTGTTTTCATGAAAAAAATATTGACATTGTATTATAAGGTCACCAGTAATCACCTCCCAATTTCAAAGGGTACTTTTTGGGCTGACTCACTAAATGGAACAACTCAGAAATCAGAAATAATTTATTGTATAAATGTATCAACTCATCTCAAACATGATCTCAAAAGTAACCCTATAGGTGTTTAATGAGGATCAGTAACGTTTTTTGTTAAGTATGCAGATCTATAGCTAACCCAAAAATTACTGTGTAAACTGTGTTTTTATTTTTTTGATCGGATCAAAAATGACAAAGTTACAGGATAATAGATTTTTAGTTCAATGGTGGTTCAATGCTGTGACGTCGCAGTTCACCAATCGGTAGTAAGAGGCGGGTCGCCAGCTTGGTAAGCTGTAGTTAAACGAGCTAGCGTTTGTTATTTTTTTGGTGTTTCGTTTTGCCGGTAAAAATGCCGCCTGATAAATATTGCTTTGTGCCAAAATTAAAAAATACCAGCATTACCGACCTTAAAAAACTGTTGGTGAATTGTGACGTCAGTGTATCCCGCGAAGCTCCGAACGTTTGAAAATAAAACTTAAATAACTTCGTCATTTTTTAAAGAATTTAAATAATTTAAAAAACAGAATGATCAGAATGTTATAGCGCATATGCCTCCATTTTTAGAAATCAAACATCGTGTTGTGTTACTGATCCTCATTGTTTGAAGTATGTACATTGTACCTACTAGAATTTTATTATTTTATTTATTATATTTTGCAAGCTGTGAGACTTTATCATAGGGGCCTGAAATAAGGTTAATTATAATATTATTATTCAAAGTTATTTTATTTTCCTTCACTTACCACACATGTGCATTTGTGCAGAACTTTGCCATTTGATTCCATTGGTATGAACTTCTGCAGTAAAGCTTTTCCATCAATTTTCCACAAATTGATTTCATCCAATTTAGAAACCACAGTATCTCCATCCCATTTCACATCAGATTTCAGAAGAACAAAGTTTCCAGACTGCAAATAAAAAATTCAATAATTGGTTTTAAAATAATATAATAGTAACCATTTTTTTTAATTTAACTGGCTGATGAAACAAGCAGATGGCCCACCTGATGTTTAGTGGTAACCATCACCTATAACAAAGCATTGCTCGCAAGTCACGCGCGACAGGAACATGCCTTATGATGCACTGCCCTGCGGCCATCAACTTGAGGCATACAGATGTTAACCCTCAAGTGCTGGTAATTAAACCGGCGACCACACTCTTCAAACCGAAACACAGCAACAGCGACATAAGAAGGTGTGGTGGTATTACTTCCCCGGACAAGCCCTTCACAAAGAGCTCTACTACTCCTAAAGTCCAAGTATAAGGATATTGTTGAAAAAAATTATGTACACCTATGCAACCCCCCTATCCCCTTAACCCTTAACTCAGGTACTGGGATTGCTTGTTATTTGCTTATATCTTAATTAAACAAGCAATTCTTGTAAATTTATTTATTTGTTTGCTGAATCTCAGTAATGGCTCCAACAATTTTCATGATATGTAGTATGCAGGAGGTTTAGGGGGTTATAAATCAATCTAGCTAGGTTCCTTTCTAGAATCTGTTTTCAGGTAATGACAAACAATAAACATAACTGAAAAATATGACTTTTCCTGACATCTATTGATTATCTATTGATAGATGGCATTGTTCAGCAAACTAGCAAAGCTCGGTCACCTATATCCTACTAATCATACTAATATTATACCTATATACGAAAGTTTGTATGTATGGATGAATGTTTGTTACTCTATGGCAAAAACAGTGCTTGAGTTTGAGTCGAGCCTCAAGCATAGACATAAGCAGAGATTTGATTCTAGAACGCTGCTTGAGGCTCGATTCTTTGATTGGAGTTCACGTGAGTTTTGCATATTCTAAAACGTCACTCAGGCCGAATCGTTGCTTGAGCATCTGTCACTTTTCAAAGAAAAACGAGACCGATGCTCAAGTAGGGTCGCGACCACGCTTGAGTATGACATTTGCCTTGGTTGTTGCTTGGATGCGAGTAAACAATGGATATTTTGAAGAATTGAAAATTTTTGAAGATATCAAAAGAATATTAGATCGATCGGCTTTCCGTTAGGTAGGTCTGTACGATATTTTCGAGATATCCCAGTGACCCTTTTGGTAGGTATAAATGTACGGTTGATAAAAGATAATGTATGTTATGTACCTATCGGTTTTCGCCTGATTTGGTAAAAAAATTAATTTTGCCTATAGGCAGTGAAAATGACGAGCATCCAGAAAGCGAGGATGTCTAATTCCTCTGGAGTAGCAAATTTTATCATTATTTTGCGCTTTCACGCTACCGCATCATACCCATCATACCTACACACCAAATTTTTATTCGCCCTTCACGAGGCGAGGCAGGCTAAAGTCAATAGCGGTTATTCTACTTCTCTACCTTGACATGAAAGTAAACACGTTCCGTTGCACGTAATTTATTGTAAAGTCATCCATTACACTACTGCATTTAGGGATTGCAATCCGGAAAACCGGATCCGGTAATCCGGCGGATCCGGCATCATTTAACAGTTACCGGATCCGGTACCAATATACCGGATCCGAAGACCGGATCCGGTGCTAGCAGTTTGTGGCAAAATAATAAAGCTTTTGCATGAGTAGGTACTCTTTAAATGCGTTGCGCGTGGTGCTCTTGCGTGCGAATCGCTCGTCGTCGAGTCGCCTCGAGAAATGACGATATTTGAAAGCAATGGAGTTCGAGGAGAATGCTTGTCTGCTATTCATGATTATTTACTGACAATAAAGCCGACAAGTGTAGAAGTCGAAAGGGCCTTTTCAGCCGCAGGCTACATTTGCAGCTCTATTAGAAGTCGCTTAGCTGGTGACACAATTAACAATATTTGTTTTCTACAATCTTTTTTCAAAATGAATATTGATTTTCTTTTAATACTTTCATTTTCTTACAATTATTACTAAAATAATTATTTATCGTACCTACATAATATAATATTATATTATTATTATTGCATTTTTACATGTGTAATAAGATGATTTAGGATGTCAACCATTAAAATAGTGTATAAGTTAATTGAATAGACCGTAGTAGACAAGTGAAAGTTAAGAAATGAAAAAAATATATTAGAAAGTTTATTTTTCTCTAAGGGATATCTAAAAAAGTATACATAAGTAAGACATAGTAAAATAAGTCAGATATGATGGGTACTCCACGCCCTTAACGGATAAGTGCAGTGTCACTTTATTAACTCACTTATTTTGTACTAAAAAGCGAAAACCATCCTGATTTGATCAATCCGGCCGGGTCCGGCCGGATTGATGGGAATCCGGTTGGATCCGGCCGGACTCAAAATGACGCCGGATTGCAATCCCTAACTGCATTCATAAAAATACAATTAGCGTATCAACATATGCGTAAATCGGACAGATTTTCGAAGCAAACGAAAAAATAAATCGAATTGTAAACGAGAACCGACTCGATCCATAGACAACTTGCAAATCCCAACTGAGCAGAGATTTCAGTCTAGATTCAACTGAGTGACGTTTAATGGCTGTTTTGGAATAAACGTAAACCGTAACCTAAGCAGCGATTCGATGCTTGAGTAGAGATCACCTGAACTCTACACAGGCGCTGCTTGAGCGTTGTTTCTGCATACGGGCCTATAACTCCTGAACGGCTGAACAGATCTTGGTGAAAATTGGCACAGAGATATATTAGTCTAGAATAACACATAGGCTACTTTTTATCCCTCGGGAATACCAGGATTTAAAACTACACGGGTGAAACCGCGGGGCGCTACTAGTATTTACATATTATGTTCATCATACAGCCTACCAAACATACAAGATATCCTCCTAAGAAAAGAAGACAGAGCGTCACGTGGCCACCATCTTAAATTAGTTCATGATCCTTCCAATACACATGTAGCACATAATTTCTTCAGCAACAGAGTGGTTCACAACTGGAACATACTGCCTGAGGACATTGTCTCCGCTGACTCAGTGAATGCCTTCAAAAATAAACTCGACAACTGGTTTCGAACAAGTAAAATAGTGCTTAAAAACTGGAACTAAAAAAGACAATAACAAAGACACTAGACATAAAATTTAAAATAATAATACCTAATTCCAACGATTCAATTTCAATTTTTAATAATTTCATCAATTAAAATTCAATTATCAATAATTTCAACACTGTGACGTAGACATATCAGCGAAAGCTGCTCGTCTATAAATAAAATAAATAAATAATAAACAAATAATAAATAAATAATCTAAACCAAACCAGCAACTTCAGACAAGTGGTGTGGATCATGCGTGCGAGCGTGTCATAGTATCCAGCGAGGTTCCAAGCATGCATTTCAAAATAGCCGAAAACAAAACTTTATAATCACTTCATCATTTCATGGAATTAAATTTAAAAAAAACTAAATGGTTAGAATTTTATGGGGCATAATGCCTCCATTATTACAAATAAAATATCTTGTTGTGTGAATGATCATACATTTCTTGTGTTTAATTTGTTTGAAATATGTACTTATATTAAAATTGGATCTGTGGCGCGAACACAAAGTATCACCAAAAGTGGTATACATACATGGAAGTGCTTTGGTACATCTTTAGACTGACTTGAATCAGACTTGTTGCCATCTGATCCATTTTTCTCATCATCAGAACCCTCCTCTTCATCTAGATCTCCCTCCTCATCCTCAACATCCTCATCTTCTTCACCCTCACCCTCTCCATCACTCTCTTCTGATGATTCATCATTCTTCTTCTTCTTTTTGGAATTGTTTAGAGCCGGTTTGGAAGCTCGTTTGCGACCAGCAGGACGGGCAGCTGGTTCAGTCTAATAAATTGGATGTATGATTAGATTTAACGTGTTTTCTAAAAATACAAATTATTGTCGGACTATTGTCCCTACCATAACGTTTCTAAATGGGAAAAAATGGACTAATCATCATCAGTTGAACAGTCAAACATAACCTAGTTACAAGCATAAATTTATTGTCCTTGTATTAAAATAGCAGGCACGTAATATTAAGATATAGTACAGGAGATCGATAGAGCTTGGGAATTAGTATTTGATTTCAGACATACCTACATTTTTGTAAAGTACGATGAAGTTTTACTTACAGGATCGGCATCCGGCGTCCAATCTTCACCGGAATCTTGAAACTCTTCTGGTTCCCCACCATGTTCAGAACCTTCGGATTCATCACCTTTCTTTACAGACTTCCTCTTACGCATTATTTCTAGGTACCAAATTCCGTTAAAACAGGTACGAAAAGCTTTTTGGGATATTTAGCAAACCCACGCCAACCAACAAACCCAACCAAAGCGCAAAGCCTAATGGCGGCTGTACACATGGGGCCAAGATGTTGGGCCAACGTTTTGGGACAACGTGTAGAGAGCTACTTGGCGGTATGTTGGCTTAATTGGTCTAGTTGGCGCCAACATTGGCAGGCCATCCGAATAGTGTCGGTTTTTAGTGCACACATCAAAGGATCTTGGCGCGCTCCGCAAACACCGTTCACACGTTGGTGTCTTGTTCAGTTCGTTGTTACTCGTCAGCGGAGACAGTATCGTTACGCGTGAGTGAAATTTACGTTCCCATGTTCCGATAGCGATGGCGGCGCCGGTGTGGACAAGCAATGAGGTTTTACAATTCATAGAATTGTATCGACATGAAGGAATAATTTGGAATCCACGGCATGAACTACATAAAAATAAAACCAAAGTTATTAAACACATTTTTTATTAAAACATTTCCATTAACAGTTACCTACTATTTGTTTGACACTGTATTGTGTACAATTTAATCTGCTTGTTGTGGCAGTTGTGGTGTTTCTAAAAATGTTTTATACTTATTCTATGGTATACTTGTCTATTTATATCGTAGGGCACGTTCCTATTGTGCGTGACCTACGGGGCAATGTTTTGTTTATAGGTGATGGTTACCACTTAACATCAGGTGGGCCATCTGCTTGTTCCATCAGCTAGTTGTATAAAAAAAAAAAATTATGTTTTTCCTGTAAAGTTTATCAAAACTGACATTGGCGGTTTTTCCAAATAGTTCATCACTATCGTTTTACGTCCTCAAGTCTTTAATGGGGCTGACAATCGTCAAATAACTTCTCGCTCGCATATTTCACCATTATGAATGATAAAAAATAGCTAAATTCATTATAAAAATGACAATCGACCGAGTTTGTTTGTTTAACTAGTTTGGTGCACATGTACGTAATAATTAAGCGCACTGTATAAATAAATTGCCGCGGCTGCAAGAACTTCTACGTCCATCTTTGAAGCGCCAATGCAGAATGATCAGTAAGCCAATGTGTGAACAGGAGTCTTGGTTTCCATCATTTTTGCCCAACACGTTGGCCCAACACCTTGGCCCCATGTGTACAGCCGGCTTAAGGCAAGGCCCAAGAGTATATATATATAACGCTACCAGTGTTGCAAAACCAAGAATCTGTTTTTCGGTAGGTTTGGCAGTAAAAAATCGGTAGAATTCGGAATTAAATAATGATAATTTTCTCGATAAAAAAAATCATAATAAATAAATAAATAATAAATAAATAAATAATGCTGGACAATACACACAGCACTATCTAGCCCCAAAGTAAGCTATTCAAAGCTTGTGTTATGGGTACTAGATAATTGATATATTTAATACATTATATACTTACATAGATAGATATTTTTTATTATACATAGAAAACACCCAGACCATCGGAACAAATTTCTGCAGATCGTACACAAATTTGTTCCACGGCGGGAATCGAACCCGCAACCTCTTGCGTCGCAGGCAGGCTCTCGCCCGCTGCGCCACAGAGGTCGTCAATAATGATGACACTAAATCGATACCACATCCATTACTAAGAGAGTTTTTCTTGAAATAATGTCAAAGTTATATCAAAATGTTGGGATTAATATTTAATATATTAATCCCAACATTTTAATATATCTAACGAAAACTAGCTGTTCAAGTGCTCGCGCCGAGCAGTCGGTACCCGCATCATGCAGGTTGGAGGTTCTTGGATATGAATAATATGAATATGAATACCTACGTTATTGTAAATTAAGGCTCCGGTGATAGCGGCTCGCAATGTCGAAGTGCGATTGGCTATTATTTCATTTTATTTCATTTCGGGGAGGTTGTTTGAAAAAATAACTCTAAAGAAACACGCATAAATACTGTTCGAACACAAATAATACAATAATATAAGGGAAACATGCCCGAATCAGAAATCATTTTGGTATTAGTATGTTTGGTCTTACGTTTACCTAATACCAAAATGATTTCTGACTCAAGCACATTTCCCTTATATTATTGTATTATTTGTGTTCGAACAGTATTTATGCGTGTTTCTTTAGAGTTATTATTTCAAACAACCTCCCCGAAATGAAATAAAATGAAATAATAGCCAATCGCACCTCGAAATTGCGAGCCGCTGTCACCGGACCCTTAACACAACTTTAGTCATACAAGAAACTGAGACGCTTCGCTCGCTTCGCTCGCTCGGTCAATTACATAGATAGATATTTTTTTTATTATACATAGAAAACACCCAGACAAATTTCTGCAGATCGTACACAAATTTGTTCCGAGTCGGGAATCGAACCCGCAACCTCTGCGTCGCTGGCGGACTCTCGCCCGCTGCGCCACTGAGGTCGTCATAGCATACACGAGCCGTTTTACCTCACCCCGCAAATAAAAAACTAACGGAGTAAGATGGGGCGTGCGCGCCGGCCATGGCACGGGCCCACCGCGACCTATCCAACTACTGGCAAAGTGATTATTTAAAAACTCGGACGCGCGTCTAATAATCATCATAATCACATCACAGTCACAGATAAATCACAGCGCGGTTAATAAAAAGATACAAAAACTAATTGCACGCAATCGCGGCAACGCGTGAGCTTTGACTAAAATTTACTAAAAGCTCGTGCCGCGCCGGCGCAGCATCCTGGGAAATCCAGGGAACCATCTGGGAGCTTTGTTAAGGTCAGGAGTCCGGCAAATAACTGATTAAGCAGTTAATCTTCGGGTGTCTATACATATTTTTTTCATAGGATAATTTGGTCAAATTACCTATTTTTTTACATATTCGGTATCAGAATCGTTTACTGAATACCCTCCTTCAGTATGTCCACTCTCTTGCTAGACACCCTGTACTGTCGTGCACGGTCGCCGGCGGCGCTGCCTAAAAATATTCATTGGCCACACTGGATCCAAATCCAAAGAGTATACATTAAACTAGAAAGCGTTAGTGTTTTATACTCTCTCTTGGCTAGAAGGAAACTAAACCAAAGAGTATACAATAACTACGACTAAACAGCGTTATATACTCTTGGGACCTTAGAAGAATACTACGTATATATTATCGCGTCTCTCTTACTCTTGTCTGTCTTGGTTTTATTATTTCACGCACGCCCAATCCATGTTATACTTCATCCAAGCTTCCACCCTGACGCAACAAGGAACGTCAAAAATTTTGTATGGAATTAGCATGTCAAATAATGGATGATTGACTGATTTGACATGATTGTTGCTTGAATTGCTTGATTGACACTGATTGAATGGAACGAATTCTAGTTTCTTTGGATGAGGCTCGGTAAACATTGAATTAGATATTTTAGTGAATACAATCAACGAACAAACAACACGCATCGTATTGAAAAGAGATTTTATGGATTTACTAGAGGTTAATACTGAATATTCGTGTTATAGTGATGTACCTAATGTAATTATCGATAACTGTGTCGGACAGTTCTTTCTATGCTAATATCCCATTATAACATGCACATCTAGGAGGCTACATACACAGTCTTACAAAATGGGCTTTCCGCGGTGGCTAATAGTAATCAAGTATTTGTTTCTTTGAAATTTAAAATTTTTCCTTACTAAATGCACAAATTCATGATTATCAGGTTATATTATTAAACATTGCAGATACTACCAGTGAAAAATGCAAGCTAAAGATGAAAAAATTAGTACCCACTACCGATATTAGTGAGCCCTCGGTCACATACCTACTTTGGTAACAGTTACGGCTTTGATGACATACCTAATAAGAACTGCGAGACTGTGAAAGTAAGTTGATTTTTATATTTTGCTTTCATATTAGGTACCCACTTATTCAGAAACAAAAATTCGATGCTAAAGATGACAGTAACTGGGAGTTTCAAATAGCTTAATAAGTTTGCACTGTTAAAATTATTATAACCTTTTCAAGAATATGACGTGAATTAGTCTTTTAAACTTATGCTCTAGGTACAATACTTATTAAAAAAACTACTGGAAATTAATAAAAAATACTTTGTTACAGAACATGTCAAGCTCACCGTGTCCGTCCTGCTCATACTTAACATTATAATAAATGAAAAAAATAAATTGATAAAATGAATAGGTTTAGGTACAAAAATTATATGTACTAATGCAAAAAGCTTTTTATTTCATATCAGATCCATATTTAAGTCCAACCTAGGACTTCGGGACCTAGGTTGTGCTTAAACGTGGGTTCAGTCAATAAATGGATTACAAAAAAACCTCGATTTCGATCTCGCATATTTTATCGATATCGATATAAAAGCGAGTGCCATCGCGCAACACTATATAGGCTGATAGGTTGGTAAAACTGTTGTTGTTTGACGTACATATTCGTTGTGTTGGTATTGAAGTGCCATGTAAAAGGATCCCATTGGCTCTCATTGGCTCTTTACTAAGTCCCGCCTCTTCTCGTAGTTTACATTCTCTTTGCAAGCTTCAAGCTTGGGACTAAACTACTAGTAATAATAGTAATCTGTGTTAAACTACGATCAAATCAAATTGTATACTCTATACTCTTTGCAAATCAACAACAAGAAAAGGAAATTGAATTCGTTTTCTGTCATCTATCGAAGCAACATAGCATTTTCATTTTAATTGTTTTTCTAGTGTTTTTTTGAGTTGTGTTGTGTAATTTTGGTGGTATTTTAACCAACATTAATTGTGGTCTTAGCACAAAGTGTAAGCATTTGAAATGAAAG
Source organism: Plemyria rubiginata (assembly GCA_963576535.1). Classification (NCBI taxonomy): domain Eukaryota; kingdom Metazoa; phylum Arthropoda; class Insecta; order Lepidoptera; family Geometridae; genus Plemyria; species Plemyria rubiginata. Next base: position 5,711,465 of record OY754917.1, on the reverse strand, counting down.
TGTATTATGTGATATCGTGATTTGACCGAAAATGTTTCAAATGTTTTGAAGAAACCGCCACCATTTTCTTCAAAACAATTGACTGACTCGACTTTCGACTGACGTGACGTGACTAGAAACATAGCAAAGATCTCTATCACTTGACACTGGCAAGATTGTCGATAGACAGGAGCCATAAAAAAAAAAAAAAAAAAAAAAAAAAAGGAAATTGAAAACGTAGCTTGTTATAACAACGAGCAAAAAACGCAAAAACAAAAAACAAGTCGTAAGTGTGATTCTAATTTCAACATGAAATTTCAATATAAAGAAGAACATTCGTTCGAGAAAAGGAAGACTGAAGGCGAGAAAATCCGCAGGAAGTACCCTGATCGTGTACCAGTCATTGTCGAGAAAGCTCCGAAGGCTAGACTCGGGGACCTCGACAAAAAGAAGTACTTGGTGCCATCTGACCTCACTGTTGGCCAGTTCTATTTCTTGATCAGGAAGCGTATCCATCTGCGACCGGAGGACGCTTTGTTCTTCTTTGTCAACAATGTGATTCCTCCAACTTCGGCCACCATGGGTTCCCTTTACCAGGAACACCATGATGAAGATTTCTTTCTTTACATTGCATTTTCTGATGAAAATGTGTATGGAAATTAACTTCAAACTATTATTTGTTATATATATTGAAATATCTGATGTTACATGGTGAAACATAATTTTTTAGGCCTTAGCTAATTTGATGTTTATGTTCATAGCTTCCTAAAGTTTTATTGGCAATTTCACCTTCACAGATTTCAATTTCAAAGTTGCTGAATTGGCAGAATATTGTTTCAACTAATATATTTCTTTGTTTGGGTTAGGCAAATATGTTTATCAATAAATAAAAATACACTATAAATGTATTTTACTCTGATTTCCTTTTGCAACTAAATAATAATAGACATCTGATTGTTGGGCATATTGTAGGAAAATTTATGATTTTTTTAATTAATACCGATTAACCAACTTGAGCTCTTCTAGTCCTACTGAGATCCTTAGGACTTGAATGATGGAATATGTATGTCATTTTATTTCACTATAATAGGTACCTACTAAATATGCATTGTTCTGGGCCAATTCTATCTAGACAGTTGATGGATCATGATAGATAGTGCTTGGCTTGCACTAGTTGCACTCTATTTCTGCAATACCTATGTACTCTGTTCTAAAAATAAAATGGTGGTTCAAATCTGATGGATGCCCCACACATTATTAGTAGTATCAGTAGCTAGTTTTTTTATGGCATAATTAGAATCAGTTTGGTGGAGAAATATTTGGTATTAACACGACATTATTTTATTGTAATTAAGTTTATTTACTTTAAACCAAATTTTAAATAGGAATATGGAATAGTATCAAAAACAAAAAAAAAACAACTTAAATGTAACATGAAATATCTAGTATTACAAATTCTAGGCATTGAATTATCACCATTGCAATGAAGTTTATGTAAATAATTATGATGTAGGTACCTACACTAAAACAATATATTTTATACTAGTCTGTATGTAAGAGCATTTAACCAGTATCTGACCAGCTAAGAAGATACTGATGCTGCTGTCCTGATACATTAGGTACATATGAAAAAAAAAACAGCTTCACAGCTTAGATCCCCAGGCACGGTAGATATCCTCTCAGACCTCATAGTAGCAAGTATGTAGTAACTCCTAAGATTATTTGAGGACATCTACATTACATAGGTATTGCTTGATAACCTTAATAACTAGAAGAACAGTCATGATACTTGAATCTTTACTTATTCACATTGATAAACTACACAAAATTATTTTGATGTTAACTGTAGTCTATAGAAATTATACATAATAAACTAAAATAACCTGTAGGTAGGTATAGATCACGTCAACCAAAAAGAACGCTGGAAAACAGAGAGTGGAACATATCCCATGTTTGCGCATACAAAAAAGTCGCGCCATCACACCCCTCCCCTCATTCCGGCGGTATTTTTGCTTGACGCGCACTATACCTACCGATAAATAACATCAAATATTATTTTTTTATTAAAAAAATATGTAATGATCCCAAAATAAAAAATATTTTATAAATTGTGTATGTATTGAATAAGATTTACTTATAGGTACTTATGTAAAAATTACGGATATCTGAATTCAAAGTGCCTACGAAATGTTTCTTCAACTACTTATGTCCAAAGAAACACCGTATTTTCGTAGATAGGTTTATTGAGCTTTGTAGCAAAACGCATATCAAAATGAAGTGAAGTAAAATAGATCTACCCACTAGGTACTTAGCCAATCTTATTAATTAAACAAAGTTGAAAAGTAGGTACCCGCAATACATAATATTCAACAATACTAAACTCTATTATTAAATGAATCAAAAATCGTTATATATAATTTCAAAAACTACTGACATTATAGGTACCTCGATATTATCGTTGTTTTATCATATTTTACATGTTCAAAACAATATGAATACATTTTGTCTTCGTTTAATCACTTGATTAAATAACGATCGTATGAATCGTAAACAAGATTATATAGAAGGTGAATAAACGACAACTACTGGCTACACCTACCATGAATAAAGCTAATTTGTTGAAATGATTTTCGGAATAAGATACCTACTAGGTTTTCAAACGAATATTAGGTACACACAGATAAACATCAGGCACAACACTCGCTTTTATATTATTGTAGCATCTAGTGTGTAATAAGTGTCTTTTTTATTTGGCTATGTGCAGCTTGATTTGTATCCATGTGTGGCTTTCTCAATACAATATACCTACTACATCACTGCGCGTAGCCGTTATCCTATGCTTATGAGATATTACAATATATTGATAAACTTATTGTATGTATTTGAAAACCAATGATTTTGTGACAGAAATGTTGGCTCATGCATGACTAATCCTTTGGAATGACAGTCAGCAGACATCCCCGCTGAGCTCTTGGTGTCTAAGATCATTGCGGATAACTAAGGAGACAGTCCGTCAAAAACTGATGGTTGAAAGTTAGGGGTTTAATTCTGGGATAGGTTTGGCTAGCAGATGGAAGTTTTATTAGCATCAGCAACTCATACAACTTTAGGTATGTATATATATAAAAAATTGGAATATAGAAGTAGCAACTGCAACTCTTTGAATTAGAACCTCATGTAGTTGTGAGGTCTTCTAGCAGGGCGACCTCGCCGCATGCCGCGGCCTCGCATGCCGCTTTCGCTATCTGAAAATTGTGTTTTATTTTATTCGGGGTGGATTCGAACAAACGCTATGTTAAACCAGAGTGACTTTCCGTGGGTTAACTTTACTCTTTGTAGAAGTGGCTCGTTAGACCGCATTATTAATATAGTGCTGTGGACTCATGGGTGGATCCATGATTTCAATATTGGGGTGGGATCACGCGTCTCTCTCAAAATGGCGAGCTACGAAAGTTTTTGTGTTTTTAAAGAAAGATAATAAGGTCTTATCCTTGAGTTTATGTTAGAGTGACGCAAAGAAATTCCGTGCTTATAAGGAGCCATCTGGCTGGCCATCGAAAAGCCACAAAATGCCGCGATGGCATTTGAGTAAAGCCAAATAGCTTATGAGTTAGGTAAGTAAGTATTGAGTCGCGAAGTCAAAGCCCAAACAAGTGTCTTGCCAGTACTTCCCATACCAATGACTCAATTGATGATAGTCATCATATGCCCTTATCCCACACTTAGCGCGGTCGGCACAACAGGTTTTACTCCTTTATTTTCATCTGTCATCCGTCATCTCACTGCTCACTTCTTTCTTACTCATGTCATCTTGCACACAGTCCATCCATAATTTCTTTGGCCTACCTCATTTTCTAACCATCCACATTCATATTCTCGTAATCTGATTTTCATTCCGCCTTGACCCGTCTCGGACTCTCGGTCTCTCGGTCGATCTCGCCGTCGTCGTTCTGAATGGATGAGCCGTGGTACCGAAAGTCAGAGCAGACTGGTAGGGATACACCGTCTACAAGGCATAAGAGAAATAGAGTAAAAGGTGTAGGTACCTGCACGCATCCACCGCTGGTTCTGCGAGTGCGGGTGCGGGGAGTGCGGCAGGGGGCGGCGCGCGGGCTGGCTCGGCGCGGCCACGGCCGGCGCGCTCGCCTCCGCCTCGCGACCTTCCTCCGCCATCTATACATACATAATTATCAATTTGCATACATTATGATGGTCTGCAAAATTGCAGTCGTTTTTATATTTTATTAAAAACGACTGCAATATAAATTATATTTTAATATTCAGTTCGTGGATAAGGGACAGGTTTATAGCGAGGGCCATAAATTAATTACAAGCAAGTGAAGGATTCTAACGACCGATTCACGACCTCAGGGACGGTTTCCTTTTTATTCAGGAGGATGAATAAAAAGTTTTTATTCTTATGTTGACCAATCAAATCTTGAGGACTTATTTAGTATGTTTTGCGCAAGGAGATTTTAAATAATTGAGATAGAGGTCGTGATGTTTACAATCAATCCTGTCGCTCCGTTTCGGCTGGACGTTGAGATCTGGGACACCCTGTATAATAAATTATTAGTTGATTATTATTTTTCATTTTTGATTATTTTTTTTTATTTCCCCATTTGCCATGAGATTCTGGTAGACCTATAGCGCAGTTGTTACTGCTTAAAAACTGTAACTTTGACACACAAATGACAGTTCGAATTTGAAAGCGTTATTCGTTAGCGTTTTAAAGTTATTCAAGAATGCTATAAAAAACAGATTGAGAAAATACATTGATTTGTGATCTTAGCGTCTAAAAGAATGGACAAGGGTGATAAAAAGTTAAAATTTCGAAATAATCAAATAACTCGAAAACCATACCTAATATTTATATTTACTGATGATACCCCCTACCCGTAGGTAAAGGATTATCCACTCTTTACGACAAACCCTGCCTATGTACACTATTTATAAAAAAAATGCTACGATTTCTTTTTGGGAATAATAAACACCTATATATATTTATTACAGATGACAAAAATAATTTAATCGAATTTTCACAGAAATAAAACTCTACGTTGAAAGTAGAACTCCTATGTAGACTAATAACTACAAAGCTACGAATAAGTAATTACTTATTCGTAACTACAAAGTAGACAATAGGTTTTTGAATTGCATATATTAAACATCCACCTGTTTACAATTAACATGCAAATTACTTGGATTTAGGTATAACTTTTCGTTTTCTGTCATTTTATATACAAGAATTCATTTACGTTTTGATCTTAATCTTATTTTTGTCATCAAAAAAATATAGTACATAGGAAAGAAACTTCCCAACCAATAACAGAACTTGGGAGCTCATAGACCAATGGTTATCAAAGTTTTACTGTTTTAGCTGTCTTTAAAAACCACAATCCTAGCATAAAAATAAGCAAAATGGCCACCCTTATATCTACCTGATACTATCACGATTAGGTCACAGTACATCTACATCACATCTGACTTCTTAGTCCAGAAATACCAAGAGTTGTTGCTGTTACAATATAATGATGATAGGCTGAGGTGAGGACACATGGTTTGATCAATGAAATACTGCAATATGAACTTGAATACCTCTCTTACTACTCTTTATGGAGAGGCTTCCCGATTTTCTCGATTTTTCAACTGTCCGTACCATAATAACTATAAGGACTATAGTTTTGAATACATATTATAGTTGAAAATATTTTCTAGTGCATCACAAGATAAACACACGATAGGTGACATTGACTTGATAGAAAACAAATACTACTACTGAGTCACCTCTAAATGAACTTTGAATGATCACTGTGAATAGAAAAATGAATAAAAGGATACAAAATGTATACCAAAATATTACGAACGTTATTACGCACTGCATCCTAAGAAAATATTTTTACATGCCATACAAATATTTTTCAAAACACCTAGATACTAGCAAAATCTCACTCGGCTGCTCTTAGAGAGAGAACACAGAGAGTCTGTCTTTCTCAGTACTACACAGAGAGAGCGAGAGCGCCACGATTGGGAATCCTCGCCTTATGAGTAGTAAGAATAGTAGGGTTTATGTAATTCAACCAATGATTTTTATTTTATCTTATACATTTTGAAAGAGAACAATTAGACAAACAGAATTAACTAAACCTATGTATCATAAAATAGCAAGGTTTTCGACGTAGGTAATTACTATGCATCCATTTCACAAGATTTCCCTAAGACTCAAGTTGATCTGGGTATGTTTTATTAATGTTATCCATAAATTTTTAACATCCCTGTTAATACTAAGGGGATTTAAAACTTTTTGTTTTGATTATACCCTGATAGATTAATTCTCAAAAGCCTTATTTTTTATTAATGATAGTTATTTATGCTGAGTTTGAATCGATTGTATAATAACCTAAACATCAGAACAATCTTAAACATTTTTCTGCTGCAAAGCAGCGTTTGATGGGTGTGGCTGCCAGTGAAATTACAGTGACATGAGGATCAAAATCTGTATTAGGTACCTCATGTTGATGGACGGAGGATGTTGGAGGGCAGAGTGCATTGAAGGGTATCGTGCGCAACTTTATGAGTCAATACTTTGATATAGATGATGGTTACCACTTAACATTTGGTCGGTCATCTTCTTGTTAAATAATTATGCATGTTGTAAAAAAAAGGAAAAATCTAAACCAAGTTAGTTAGCAAATCACTATAGGGCGTTAGAAAGTTACCATACATTTTTAACCCATAGCAACCCTATGGGAAAGGATAGTTTGGGAAAAATATTTTATCATTGAAAGCATACTTGACGACTTAGACTTAGTGGCGCAGCGGGCGAGTCCACCTGCGACGCAAGAGGTTGCGGTTTCGATTCCCGCCTCGGAACAAATTTGTGTATGATCTGCAGAAATTTGTTCCGTTGGTCTGGGTGTTTATGTATAATAAAAATATCTATCTATGTAAGTATATAATGTATTAAATATATCAGTCATCTAGTACCCATAACACAAGATTTGAGTAGCTTACTTTGGGGCTAGATGATGCTGTGTGGATTGTCCAGCATTATTTATTTATTATACTTACGTGTTGGGGCGACGATGGTTCACTTCCTTGTGAACTAACAGCAGCTGCTTCTTCTTCGGCTTGTGATTCTTCCCAGTTTCGTGGTTCACCACTCTCAGCTCCTGTATTTAAACATTCACATAAGAAACCAAAATTTGCTTCAATCGTGTTTCAAGTACATACATATAATTTTATTTATTTAAGCAGAGGAATATTAGTCATACATTGTTTAAAACCAGAAATTACTTTAGCTAGAGAAAGCGATCTTAGCGTTTTACTAAGTCTGATTTCAAGAATACCTTATTATCATTAGAGAAAGAGCATAGAGATCTGAGAGGATGTCTATTAAAGTCATGAGGCCTTATAGTTTTAATGATGTATGCGGATGCGGGCAGATGATGTTCATGGTTCTTCTCATCACTAGTTTCTTATGACAGTGGGGTTAAAGAATTTTAAGTACGCCTCAAAGACGCTCCCTTCGACCATTTCACACATATCTTAGAACTTTTTTAGGTTCTGCAACATGCCAGTTTCCTTACGATATTTTACTTTTTTTGTTATGAGATACGATACGTTTACGCTACTAAAAAATAAGACCCTTATTCATAGTCCCCGCCATTTTATAGCGGCTCTATAGAACTACTAGTACTAGTCACTGTCGCTTTCATGCCAACGAAAAGAGACAGGAACAGGCGTATCGGTCTGATAAAGTAATAGAACGCTCAACGGTCAATACGAATAAGACGGTAAGAGCTAGACCCTAAAAAATGCGTACACAACGCGACTTAAGCAGTAGCTAAATAAAAAGTGAATGTAGTAGTGTTGGTTTAGGTAACATACTGTTGCCATGGAAGAGTGCTAAAGCGTGCCCACAGCCCCGGCACATGGTGTGAAGCCGGACCCTGTTGGGTTTTATTTCTTCGGTTGTCACCACAACAGAAGAGTATCCATGAGGATTTCCCAAAGTTAAAAATAAGTAACATACTGTTATCAGCATGCGTCGCCTGCGCCTGTGACTGCGGCTGCGACTGCGGCGGCGGCGGCGGCAGCGCAGCGGCGAGATCGGCGTGCGTGTCGTGGTGCTGCAGCGCCGGCCCCGGCCCCGCCTCCGCGAACGTGAACCGCGGCGCGCCCGCGCCCCCCGCGCCCGCGCCGCCCAGCGGAGACACCACCGCCTCGCCGAACCTGCACACAACACAATACATTACACACATCATCACCAGTCATCTACACTACAACTATTTGCTGGAATATGCGGGTAAGAACTTCTCTTTGTTCGGTGCCCCAAATCTGTATTTTGCTTTCGTATCGTCAGGCCAGTTTCTCAGCACGCCCGATAGAGGCGCCGGACGAGTCTCCATTCAAAAACGGCCTGACGATATCTTCTCAAACAACTTCTCACGAATCAGGTAGCTTTGTCCCGAACGTCATCTTTTCGGCTGGCTTTTATGGCTCACGCAATGTAAAACATTTACAAAACCTTAAAAAATACCCTATTTGATAGCTCTCACAGTTCATTTTGTAATAGCAGTTCTGCCTTCTGCGCTGTATGTAGGTAAGTATTGGTTTCGAGAACAAATGTTTATGTGATGAACATAGATGTTTGTTCTCTGGCTGTTGTGCTTGTCGATTGTTGTGTGCTCAAAAAACTATAGTCGATTACTGGTCAATAGATGGACTGAACCTCTACTATTTTAAAATTGGTTTAATAACAATCAAAGACTCATTTTACTGCTTCTGCTGTCATTACGGCTGCTATTTTTAGTAAGCAGTCTAGCATTCTAATGCACTAGGTTGATGATGTTGAGTTAGTTACCCGTCGTTGCGCCTCGGAACGTAAAGCGTGGGCGTAGAGGGAACAATGCTGTCATCGGCATCATCACCTCCATTGCCTCCCAAGGAAAGTGTTCCGCTCGCTGTAACAGTAGATAGAGTATATTTAAATTACATTATAGTAATTTAATGACTGGAACTTAAATGTGTAAGTAGTATTAGTGGCTCTTCACTGTCTTCACACTTATCACAATAATAACGTTCTGTGGTTCATGTAATGATGAGTAAGCAAGCGACGACGCTGAAGTAATGCGACTAATACGTAAAGGTGTCTACAATCCAAAAGCCACCGGTCGCCGCGCCGGCTTTACCCGGCTGGTTTGGTGCGGATTCCCGATAACAAAAAAAATTATACAAAACAAGACATACATACAGAAAAACCGGCGGGCCGGCGGGTTTGGTGTGTAGACACCATATAAGTAACGCTCCACTTTCGTCACATCAATTGTTATTATGAATATGAAAGTTAACATGTTGTAAGTTATGGTAAGGGATGGCAGGCGGCTTCTTAGATGTTATTTGAATTATACATAAATTAATTTAGACTCAGAATAGGATTTATTATTTGAAGGCTAGGAGGCCTCAGCTGGTATTACCAAATCCGCTCTACTCTAGACGTTAAGGTCCATGAAACCATACAGGTCGCCGGCATCAGAAAAGTTGTAAACGACAAAGTGATCTATGGTAGTCACGACCCTCAACCCTGCTGAGTACGACGCGAGAAGGAGGAAAATAGCATAAAGGCTTTATAAACAGGTAATCCGCATGTGAACGCTGCGCTGTATGAATAGGGGTGGTATGGTATGGTACTGACGCTCGGTACCGCTGCTGATAGCCTCTATCTGCGGATGCGGCGGCGGCTCGCTGTCCGACTCGGCGGGCGCGGCGCCGCTCTCTGGTTCGCTGCCCTCCCCGTCCTCCGCGCCTCCCTCCGGGGACTGCGCCGGGGAATCCTACACAAACATTCTCATAAATACACACGCACACTATGATAGTTTTAAACATGATATTTTAAACATAAGAACTGAGATGATAGAACAAGCGCTGATGGTTTAGTGTTTACTCCATCTGCAGCTACAACAATAACTCCGACGCGGCGTCACGGACCAGCGTTGTAGTAGTTCATCAGACACTATTATAGCATAAAGCTGACTGACAACCCATTTTGTTGTGCTAAAGGCAACAATACACGGTTCAACCAAATGGAATCACTTTGGTTGAATGTGTGTGCAGTGGTACATATACAGTATATGTATACAGTGGTGGGTGTGCAACTAATTAGCATTAATAGAAAATCACTAAAATTATTATTATTATAAGATTTGTACCTACCTGAAAACACTTTTTAGTTGCCATGTAAACACTTAATCATATTCAAATCGATTTGACTAAAAGGACTTCAAGAAATTATCCAGTCCCTAATTAAATAAAAAATTCTGAATTACACATTTATACTTAACAAAGTATGTAGTATTTTACAGGTAGAGCGCCAGCCCTCATCGCATCTAGTATAAATTAAAAACTATGCGTTAATATTGCAATTATAAACATACTAGTTGCGCTCCGCGGTTTCACCCGCGCAGATTTAAATTCCACGAGATAAAAAGTAGCTTATGTGCTATTCCAGACTATAATCTATCTCTCTGCCAAGTTTCATCCAGATGAGTTCAGCCATTTCGGCGTGAAGGAGTAACAAACATCCATCTATACTTACAAACTTTTGCGTTTTTAACAGTAACTAGGTAGGATTATATTTGAAAGTACCTGATGTATTGAATTTTCTCCCTCTTCCTCGACCTCTTCCTCATCCCCCGCCTCAACTTCCTGTTCCTCATCCATGTCTTCTTCGTCTTCCTCGCCTTCCTGTTCAATTCCACATAGATACAACAATTAGTTTTTTTAATACCAGTTTTAGGCTTGCGTTTGAACGCTATCTCACCTGATATCAAGCGACGATGCGGTCGACTGTTTAGAACGCATACCTAAATATACCTAGTCACAGTACTCTTAAAATTAACCAAGTTATTAGTGTTCGGAAAAGCAAACGCCGTAATGGAAAAATTTAATCTGAAATACAGACTATAAATATAATATAAATACATTATATGTACATTAAATTCTTCTATATTATTGTATAAATTTTGTCAGTTAGGTATTTTTATCTTCATTCTTAAGTAGTTACGTAATGTGAGCAATAAAACAATGCATGCTGTGTTCGCATCTAGAAGGCCGTTCAGCAATTTAGTTTTAAGATGCTTGTTTATACGTGATATTTTGTTGTAATGGCTGGTTTGTGAACATATTAATAATAAAGAAAAAAAATATATAATATATAATTTTATTTCATGAATAGGAACAGGACTTTTCTGCATTTTTATGGTTTTAACAATTAAATATTTGTGGCAATTTCACATAATAATGAGTGAATCAGGCATGCTCATAATTACGTATCCACAACGAACCTACAGACATCGGTTTGTAGTTTCTACGAAATGTTTGGGAATATTTACCCTGTACATAGTTCCAGAGCATCTTTCATCATCCTCTTCGGAATCGACCACAATAACGCCTTCGTCATCTTGGTCGCATCGCGATGATGTCGGCACTTGATATTCCACATCCACGGATCTTTCGAATCCCTAAATGATATTTAAAAATTATAGGAGTCATTAAATTATAATTGTGTGGAAAATCTACCAATATGAGACTAGTAACATTGATACTAGAGAGCATTCTATTTCAATTAACCTTTGTCACGTAATCTTGAAAAAGATTTAATGTACATATTTGGGTGGTTGGTTGGCCCCCGAAACCACTTGCATACAAATTTCATGAAAATCGTTGGAACCGTTTCCGAGATTCAGAATATAAGAAATATACAAATGTACAAGAATTGCTCGTTTAAAGGCGGCTGTACACATGCCTCTAGCTTGCACATTTGCATGCAAGCTACAGGTACATGCCAGTTACTTCCACATGTATACGCTAATTTGCATGCCTGTACCCGGCATGTAAGTAGTTAGCACAACATTTGATTTTCGGTCAGGTACTGGCATGCCACGTGAGGGGACGCGGGGAGCTACGAAACCGGCATGTGTGAACGTGGCGACAGGTACAGGCATGCCAGTAGCTGTCGTGTTCTCGCCGGCGCTGTAACAGTTCTCACTGATATACTTCTAAAATTCTATCAATTAATTATTTCTTATTTTTATCCTATCCATTTAAATAATACATTTATCATTCCTATCAAACTAACTACCTAAATGCGCGCACGCACGTTCAAATTCTGACAGCGTCGTGGTATCAACTGGTGATTCATTGTGTCGGTTGCCTTGCAGTCAGTTAGGTTACGTTTTATAGTCATTTAAGGTTTTTTTTTCAGAAGACTAAAATTTAATGTTTTATAAACAGTGTCAATATTTTTTTATTTTACGTACTATATATGCTAATTGCAAAGATATTTAATTCAGTTCGAATGTTTTGCATTGTAAAAAAACACGTACTGGCCCGTGAACTGGCAAATTCAGGCATGCAAGAACGCAACTTGCATGCAAGTTATCTTACAAATGTAACCACATTGTGCCAGTAACTTCTACATGCCTGTAACTTGCATGCCCGCTACTTTTTCATTTTACTGGCATGTGTACAGTCGCCTTATAGGTATAAAATAGAAAATAAACAAAAAATACACCTAGAAACACGAATTCTTTCAAGGAGTGTTTTTCAATATTTTACGTGGATGATTCCTTCGTGGGACATAGACGACATAAAGTTTTATTGATATGATAACTCACTTGTACTCTCGTCCTTTTAGCTGTGACGGGTCGCGCTTGCAGACGCCGCTTGGCAGGGCGAGCGTCTTGGGGTGGGTGCGACGTGCTGACGCCAGCAGGCGGGTGTGATGTGCTCACACCAGCGGGAGGTTGAGAAGTACTCACGCCCGCGGGCGTTTGGGAAGTACTGACTCCGGCGGGGGGGTGAGAGGTGCTCACGCCCGCGGGCGTTTGGGAAGTACTGACTCCGGCGGGGGGATGAGAGGTGCTCACGCCCGCGGGCGGATGCGAGGTACTGACTCCAGCGGGAGGGTGAGATGTGCTGACGCCTGCGGGCGGGTGAGAAGTACTGACGCCAGCGAGAGCGTGAGAAGTACTGACGCCAGCGGGCGGGTGAGATGTGCTGACGCCGGCTGGTGGGTGCGACGTGCTAACGCTGGAGGATGTCTGAGAGCTTGCTACTGATGTTGGGGCTGCGCTTCCTGTTTATTAAGAGTGGTAATTGTCAGTCAACTCACGAATATAATTGAATATATTTTTATACAAAATGTGGATACAACAATAATCAATAGAAAGTTGTTTAAGGTGAAATGAGAGTGGTCAATGGGAGTAGAAGTTGCACAATTGTTATTTTTTAGTTGCAAGAACGATTTTTTGTAGAATATAATGCTCTTATTCACAATCCCTAAAATTTTATAGCAGCTCTATAGAGTATACTGAGACGCCAGTTATCCTGATCTCACTGAGGCGCAACTGGATAAGCTTGAGCGTCTTCAAAACTTCTCTATTAGTTTCATATTTGGCTTGCGCAAATATGACCATGTTTCCGATTTTCGCAGTAAGCTTAAGTGGTTGCCAATTCGCTTTCGTAGGAATACTCATCTCCTTTCCCTTTTGTGTAGTGTCTTGTTTAACCCTTCCACCCCTCTGAATCTGAAAGAACGCTTTGTATATTTAGATCTTTCTAACTCTCGTACCTTACGCTCCTCTGAAACTTTACAACTTAAAACTCCTGTTCACTGTTCTTCTTTCTATCAGCATTCTTTCACTGTTCAAGCTATTCGTCTTTGGAATTCTCTTCCTATTGACATCAGGAAAGCCAAGTCACTTCCCGTATTCAAAAAGCTTTTGCACAGCCACTTTTACGACGAATAATTATTTATTTTATAATTACAATTCTTTGTATAATGTAGGTATATGATATGTATGTATGTATTATTTTAAGTAGTATATGTATGTATATAATGTATAAATATATATGGTATCAATGTATGAATGATTATATATAACATTATTAATTATTAATATTAATATTTTGTATATGTATTCACACCACCATTTTTGGATTAAAACAATTGTAGAAGTCCCTGTGATGCCGCCATTTGACATAATGAAAGTCCTGTCCCTCCAAAGGTTGTCTGGAAGAGATCACTCATAGCGATAAGGCCGCCCATTGTACTTCGCTTTAGTTAAAATTAATTCTTGTAATGTTATGTTTTCTTGTGGTGTACAATAAAGAGTTTTCTATCTATCTATACTGGTCACTGTCACTTTCACGGCAACGAAAAGACGACAGCAACAGACTTATCGGTCTTATAAGCTATTGGCGCGCTCAAAGACCATTATGAACAATTTAGATAAAAGTTTTCAGACATTTATTTAAGGTTCTAGAAATACGCTTGACCACATTTGGTAAATGTTTTATTAACCTCTTTTATGCCTTACGCGGCTGACAACCGTCAACCACTTTTCTCACATTACAACGTTTTGAAAGGTAAAAAATCACTGTAATTTTCATGAAAAATCGCAATCATTACCTATAGTTGTGAGCAAGTACATTGCAGCAGTATATTTCTTGCAGATCTAATAATCAGTTTGAAAGTTGTACTTGGACAAGCATATAATACAAAGCCTACTCGCCAAACTTGTTTTATGATGTGAATTGCTAATTCAATTAGATACCTGAAGCAGGCGCGGCATGCGCAGCGGGTGCGGGGGCAGGCGCGCTGGACGCGGCGCCGGCAGAGCTTGCCGCGCTTGGCTGCTCGATGCGCGGCATTACCATGGCGACCGCCTGGGAAAAGCACTTTAAATTCATCGATTAGTTTTATGCTTGAAATAATATTAGGCAACTAGAAGTCAACGAATTTTACGAATCTCCGTAAAATGAGGAATCGTGAGTCCGAATGTAACCCGGTTGATTACTTTAAGAATATTATATAATTGCCAAGTACTTCAAGAGTTTAGGTTTAGTTACGTAAGTGTACTTTTTTCAAAACACCTAATGTATTTCTTCGTTTTATGGTCATTTTATATTGATCACAGAGTGCTCACTTAGCTTAATAACCATGACACTTTTAAGATATTGTTAATGGTCCTAATTTTAATCAGATTATCTGTTTTCAGTCAGCTTTAAAATATGATTCAATTCAAATATTTAGGAAATCAATAAATAGCTCTACCTGCTGCGGAGCTTGGGAATGGGAAGATGACTGTGTGCTGCTGTCACTGGCTCCCGAGCTGCCCAGCCCAGCTTCACTAGTATCCATATCCTACACAAAACAACGTTAAATTATGTGTTGCTTTCTCATTTTAAAATTCCGCTGCAGTCTGTTAGCACCATGTTTATTTATTTTGACAGATACGTATACTAGAGTATATAACTAATGAATAAATAGGGACTATATGCGCTGTCACTTACAGGTGTATATAGCATGTTGCATGCCAGTGTATAAGTTTGAATGGTGCATCAGATGTAGGATTGTATGCGAGCGAACCTGTGTGGACTCCGGCGGCGGCGGCGCGGTGGAGGCGGTGACGGAGGCGCGAGGCAGCGGGCGCGAAGAGGACGCCGGCATGTACTCAGTGGTGTGCGAGTCGTGCGGCGCTGTCGGACCAACTTGAGCCATGGGACGGATGGACGCGAGAGGCGTCTCACCACCGCGCCGACTTGCGCTCACGCTCTGTTGGGCCACGCCTGAAAATACGCAACACAATTATAACAAGTCACTTGGCTTACAAATAGCATCATTCAAAGAATTGATAAAACCACTCACCAGCCATTGGTTTAATGTTTGCGGTTGGAGGATCAGATGTAGTCTTTTCTGTAGTAGCTTGCTGCTTTGATGACGACCCTTGACTAGCTAGTTGCCGCTGCAGCATATTTACTTTTTGAAGAAGAGCTTCCACTTCTCTGGTTTTCTCAGCCTGAGCTTCACCGCGTTCTTTCTCTAATCGAGAAAGACGTCCTTCGTATTGAGATTTAATAAGAGTTAACCTAACATCCTGCTCATCACGTGTGCTCTGTTCAATCGAACCTATTCTTGAACGTGATTCCTCTAATTCGCGACTCAAAGTGTTTTTCTGCTCAGTGAGTTGAACTATTTTACTTTTAGCTTGTTTGAGCACTTGCTTAGCTTTTTCTTCTTTGTCTAAAACGACAGTCCTCAAAGATTCGAGTTCTTGTTTTAACTTTTCATTGCTTTCCTTCTCGATATTGCAACTAGCTTGAAGTTCACTTATCAACTCTTCATGTTTCTTAGAAGTCTCGACCAACTCAGCATCAGCGGCAGCTACCTGTCCTTCGTTCGTTTTCTTTTCTTCTTCCATTGATTTGACTAATTCCTCATACTGTGCTTTGTATTTCTTAGCAATTTTTCTGATTTGTATTTCTTTTCCACGAATATCAATAAGTGAAGAATCTTTACTTGCAATTTCTTCAGACAATTGAGTATTGGTTTCCAGAGCTGTAGCCAATTTGTCTTTGAGCTTAGTGACCTCTTCTGTAAGGCGTGCCATGTCGTTTTTAAGCAGCTGCTGCAGCTCCTCATTAAGTTTTTTGTTTTCTTCTGCCAAAACATTTCGTTGTCGAGATGAAATTGTGAACTGTTCTTCAATTTTACTTTTTTCTGCCTTAACGACGCCAAGTTCTTCACTTAGTTTCTTAACACTCTCCTTTTCGTTTGTTAACATTTTAGCCAAAGTTTCTCTTTCGGTTTGAAGTCTCTTCCAATCCTCAGGGCTAATTTTATTGGCACGTTCGACCAAAGCGTTTACTCTTGTTCTCCATCGGGCACAATCGGCTTTCAGGGCAGTATTTTCGGATAGCAATGATTCAGTTCTAGACGTGTAATCTGTTATCTTTTCCTGCAATGGTATTAATTGCTCTTCCATCGCTTTCGTTGCAGAAGTGAGTTCAGCTACCCGAACAGTCAATGAGTCACGTTCTTCTCTCAGGATTCGATTACTATCAGTCAAAGCATTCAGAGTTTCTACTTTTCTCAATATATCAGACTGCTTGTTGACAGTCACCATGCTTACTTCTGACCTTTCTCTTTCAGTAGCTAAAGCAAGTTTAGCATCATCGAGTTGTTTTTCTGTTATTTCCAGTTGAGATTTAAGTCTCATTGTTTCAGCTTGCAAAATGTCAAACTTTGCCATTGCAATATCTTTTTCTTTTCTTAAGAATTTCACAATTTGAAATAGCTGTTCTGAAGATTTACCATCTTCTTCGGTAATTGAGATATTTATATTTGATTCATTAGCAGATTCACTCATGCTTTCCGATTGCGACCTAGAGGCATGACTAACTGACAACTGTGTTCCAAGTGCTTGAACTTGATCATGCAATAAAGAATTCTGATCATTCAAATCTTTTAGACGTTGCATTAGTTGCTCGTTTTCAGTATTAAGCATTATTTGTCGTTCAGACCATGATGCCTTTTCACTGACTAACTTTGCTTCTGCACTATTTTTAAGAGCAATCAACTCATTTAATTGATTTTGAGCTCTCGAAAATTCTTCCTTAACTTGCGTTAAGGTCTGAATATCAGTAGAATGCAATATCATTTCGTGTGAGTACTTTTCTTCTGCTTTTTGCACAGCTTCTGATAATGTCGCGATTTCAGAGCGTAAGCTTTCAATTTCAACTCTATTAACTTCATTACTTGATAAAGCTTCTTTTAAATCGGTCTTAGCTTTTAACAGCTCATCTTTTAATAGTGTATTACTAGCAGAGTGCTCTCCATTGGCATGCAATGACAACTCAGCTTCAAGCTCCGCGCATTTGTCTTCAAGTAATTGTAATTTGTTCGCATATTCCAAAAGTTTAGTATCAGTTTCTTTTTTATAAGTTTCGTATTCAACGTTGAGCGTTTTAAGTTCTTTTTCAGCGCCTTCTGAAATGTCACAATATTGTTTGATGTGTTCTTTGGCAACATTGAGTTGTTCATGAAGAGACTTTAATTCTCCTTCTTTATCGGAAAGTTTGTTTTCCATGTCCCGTATTCTTTTAACTGTATCAAAAGATCCATCTGTGTTTGGGGACAGGGCTGTTTTAAGTTTCTTTGCTAGTTCTTCATTTGATTTGTTTTTATTGCATAGATCTTCCCTCAGCTCTGCAATGTCTTTTCTAAGGACATCGGCGGCCTCTTTTTCTTCTTGCATTCTGGCTTTTGCGGTTTCTGTTTTCAGTTCTAAATGAGCAGCCAACTCTCTAAACCTATCCTGTTCTTCCTGAAGTCTTCTTCTCAGCGCAGAACATTCGCGAGTTGCTTCATCAAGCCTTGACTCTATTTTAGCACGATTTTCCGCTTCAACTCGCTCTAAACTTGCTTTGATCAATTCTAAGTTTTTAAGCAATACTGATTGTCCTTGTCTCTCTCTATTCATCATTTCTTTTTCAGTCTGGAGACGTAACTCTGTATCTTTTATTAGTTTACATTCTAGTTTAAGGTTTTCCACTTGAATTTCGGCAGCTGAAAATTTACTTTGTGCATTCAAAGCTTCATCTCTTAGATGTTGTAAAGATACTTCCTGTTTGGCAATTGTTGCATTATACGCTTTGTTCTTTTCTTCAAGAGACGTAATTTGTTTTTTATATGTTGTAATATTTGTTTGAAGAATTTTTAGACGGTCGTTATTATACTCGCAAGTTGATGCAGATTTACTGTTTGCTGCTGTAAGTTTGGTAATTTCTTGTCGCATATTATCAATTTGATCATATAACATTCTTTCATTGGTAGCTTTCTCTTCTTTATATGTTTTAAACTCTTCTTTTATCAACTCCAAATGTTTTTCTGTTTCCTTGTATTTAATTTCAAATGATGATGGTTCGGGAATCGACTGTTTTAAAGCATTTTCAGTTGAAGTGTCCATATTGAAAGATCCGCTTTTATCGAGCTCTGCGGCTTCCACAGCTGACAGTTCTTGGCGTTTTCCTTTCATGAGATCGTGATACAACTTTTTGAACATGTCGCGCTGTCTTATAAGACCATTTACCATTTTTGTTTGGCGCTCTTGTGCCTCAGTTAATTCTGATACTCTGTTCTTCAAACTTTCTATTTTAGATTGCATTTCGCCACTTTCAAATTCCTCTTTGTGCTGTTCAAGTTCTTCATGTTTGTCAGTTAGTTCACGAACCAATCGAAGGAGCTTTTGATTATTTGCTTGAAGCTCTTGAATATCAGTGAACGTCACAAGAGTCTTCGAGATTACTCTTGAAGAGTTCAGATCAGAGTTAGTAGTATTAGATGACATGCGAGAAGTGTCATGGTCACCGTTAGGAAGAAGGCCGCCACGGTTATGTTCAATTTCTTTAAGTAGGAAGCAAACCTGCCTGCCTAAGTCAGCTAACTCACCTTTCAGCTTCGTGTTCTCTCGATTGTAGTGGTTAGCAATTTTAGACGCTTCACTGTACTCATCTCTTAATCTGTTACATTCCATGACTATGGATTCAATTTGCTGAGCCATAGCAGTGTTAGCTTCAACAGCTTCATCATGTTCTGCTTTTTGCCTCTGTAGCATGGGAGCTTTTTCTTCTAATTCTTGTACAATAGTATTGAGTGTAATAGAAAGTTGACGTTTATCCTCTTTTTCTTTAGCTAGATCATCTGTAGTTTTGACTAATTGTGAATAAATTTGTGTCAATGACATTCCAGATTTTAGCAGTTTACTTGCGGTAGCAGCGGATGGTGCCAAATCATTCAAAGCAGCATCAAGATTTTGAGCATCACTTGTTTGTAATGCTTGATTAACATTTCTTAACTCGGTTTTTAAATTCTCTATTTCGTCGTTTTTCTTTTCTATCATTTCTTCATGATCTAATTCAGCCTGTTTGAATTTGGTCTCAAGCTCTCCGTACTTTTCAGTTGCTTCATTTAATAACTTTTGCAATTCACCTATGCCTTCAGTGAGTTCTGAAGTTTTCGCTTCGGCATCATCAAGCATAGTTTTGAATAAGTCTGCTAGTTTAGTTTTTGCTTCCAATTCTTTCTTGAAGTTTTCTGTAATTTTATTTTCTATTTCTCTTTGCTCCATTAAACGTTGATTAAGGTTTTCAGCACGGCAATTAAGGTTCTTTTTGAGTTCATTCAACTGTGTTATTGTATCATCAGCAGCACTTAGCTCTCCTAGTTTTTCAGCCAACTGAGTTTCTAAGTTAACCATTCTGCTGGTATTGTTCAACCTTACTGTTTGTAATTCTGAAGTTAATCTATTAACTTCTTCAGTGAGGCCAGCGATCTGAGAGTTGAGTAAGGTTCTTTCTTGATCAATACGTTTTTCACGATATTGCAAAGCCAGTTCTTTACTTTGAATTTCATCATTTTGAGCCAAAGCTTCACACTTAGTGTCGATAGCGGCTTTCAATTGTTGGGATAGAGACGTCTCATTTGCAGTCAACCTTTCTATTTCAGTATCACGCCTTTGCAAGATGCGGGTCAAGTCATTTCTTTCATCAACCGCTGCATCTCGTGCGCTTTTGATAGAAATTATTTCATTTTCCAAGCGACATATCTTGTCGCGGGCTTTTTCTAGATCTGCATTGAATGTTTCAACTTGCTTTCCCAACTCTGTAACGGTATCATCTGCAGTAGAAACTTTGGATGCAGCATCTTCGTATTTGGCAGTTATTTCAAGTATTGTAGCTTCAAGTTTGGCAATTTTATCACCTAGAAAAAAACCACTTTTTTATTCTGAATTTACTTTGCTCACTTGATGAATTTATTCAGAGACAATAATCAGATACGATATTGGTTGTCATAGTAAAAAATGTTGGAAATGACATGTTCTAACATGTCAACTAATTTTTTATCTGGCCTGCACTTTGAATTTTTGGTTCAGGAATGTATGAAATCTGAATGATTTTACTATAAGAAATAATGGCTAGACTACTTATTAGATGTACAGGTTGGCTGTGATAGTAAAAAATGTTAGTTATGACATTTACAGCCAATTTATTTTTTGGCACTTTGAATTTGGTCCCATTTGAATGATGTCCTTTAGAAAAAACAACTGTGTCTTCTTCCTCTTGACCTTAGCAAACAAGTATCTCTTATTTTGAACACCTAATGTATGATATCTTATGTTATGTAGTAGGTATATCGTTGGAAAGGGTAATAACTAAAGAACTTTTTAAAATAATACTAAATTCAAAATGGCTTTTAGTTTTTTTTATTAAATTAAGAAGTTGTCACTTTTTAAAACAATTAAACAGATTAACGACTTTGAAAGCTCAGAACTCTTTTTTTTTAAGGGAAAGGGAAGATTTTACTTGAATTGGCTACAAAAATAAAATATATTTCATTTTCAAACGTGTCATAATATAAGGTTCTAATTAGAATACAGAAACATTGCAGAATACAACACAAGTCAAATTGACATATAACAGCCACAAAAAAAAGTTTGCACCATTTAAAGGCAAGATTTTGGTTTATTTTCATAAAATATCCTAAAAAACCATGACACTTAGGACTTCGGGTCTACCGGGGAATACTTGCGGATACCCCTCCCCCATGTGTAGAATATTTAAATGACTCTAAAAAAATTTTTTGTTATGTTTTTTAGCAGGCATTTAAGGGATTAGGGTTTAGTTAAAAACAATAACATGTTATTGTTGCGCCCCGCGGTTTCACACGCGCAGATTTAAATTACGGTATTCTCACGGGATAAAAAGTAGCCTATGTGCTATTCCAGACTATAATCTATCTCTCTGCCAAGTTTCATCCAAATCTGTTCAGCCGTTCCGGCGTGAAAGAGTAAAATACATCCATCCATCCATCCAACGGGCGCAACTAGTAAGCATATATTTTTACAATTTTTAGTAGTATATCAGCTATCTGATTTCCATACCACAAGCTTTAGCTTAGTTTGAGGCTAGATAGTGCTGTGTGGAAAGTCCAAACATATTTATTTTATTTATGTTTACAATTCTTTATTACGTTTAAAAAAGCTGCCCCCTGAAGTAAGTTTCCCGAGGAGATGTGTAGTTTTTAAGTTATTTTTTTTTTTAAATAAAACACTTCCACGCGAGATTCTTGCTTCTCGATTTTTAGTCTCTAGGGCAGGGGTTCCCAATTTTATTTGGTCATGGAACCCTAATAAATCATACAATTTTTGGTGGAACCACAGCTGGTGGTTTGATAAGTTTACCTTGTAGTTTGAGTATAATATGCAGTTTAGACTCGGGAGAAAGAATACATTATAAATGAGAAATAATTAAAGTATTGCAAAACAGCAACGCGATGAGTATTTTCCACAAACATTTTATATTTCAACACTGTGACGTAGACATATCAGTGAAAGCTGCTCGTCTATAAATAAATAAATAAATTTAGGAAACCCTTCTCTAGGGATGCGGACCTCAAGACTGTGGGAGTGGATGTGGGATTCTTATGTGTAGACCTAGGTATGTGTGACAAAAATTTCAGCTTCCCCCCAGTTTCTACTGGTCGAGTAGCGAGTATTTTGGTGTTATCAGCCAACCAGTGAGCACTGATGCATGGTGAGAGGTGCTACTCTACTCGTTTCTTGACCCATGTTAACTAGCTATACCAGAGTATGTGTACTAAGCTGAAAGACAGTAATTCTGAAAACAGATAGTGGATCTTGTGTAGCTTGCAAGACTTATTGAATGCATGGAGCTTTCATATTGTTGATAGTATTATAACAAGCTCTCAATCAGGTAAAATAAGAGAATAACTGACCAGTTATTTTAGGTTCCCTAAAACAGTTTCTACGAGCTTAATTCGAATGAGTAAATAATGAAGCAATATATAAAAAATATCTTTGCAACCACATAGTGGGTTAAATCAAACAGACACATTACACATAAAGAAAAGTGAAGGAAATTGGAAAATAAATCCCATGATTCCAGGTTACAAAATTGACATGAACAAAAAATTTGTAACACATTACCAACCTACCTCACACACAAGCTGCAATTTTGTGAACAAACCACAATAAATTACCCATCCAAAAAGGTGAATTTCAACAGTGTGAAATAAGCGCTTATTTTCCACAACTGTCAAGATCATTTGCAAACTGATTCTGTAAATCCAAAGCGTCGTGCATTGCACCGGGCTTACCATTTTGCGATTTGCTGGTTTCATGAAGAGCTGTGGAAGTCAAGTATTCTCCGAATTTTTTATCGATATAGACATTTAACTTATTTATCACTTGGTTTGGCAATCCAGACAACTCTGGTTCCGATAAAACATCTTGTAAATGATTTTTTTCACCGGCTTCGGTTTCTGCGGCTTCCATTTTCGCCAGTCGCTCTCTTCAACCTTCAACAAAGAGAATGTGAAACTACGAGAAGAGCCGGGACTTAGTACAGAGTCAATGGGATCCGTTTACATGGCACTTCAATACCAACCGAAGGAATATGTACGTCAAACAACAACAGTTTCACCAACCTATCAGCCTAAATAGTGCTGCGCGATGGCCCTCGCTTTATATCGATATCGATAAAATATGTGAGAACGAAAACTAGCTTTTTTTGTAACCCATTTATTGACTGAATCCACGTTTTAGTACAACCTAGGTCCTGAAGTCTTAGGTTGGACTTAAATATGGATTTGATATGAAATAAAAAGCTTTTTGCATCATTACATATAACTTTTGTATTCTAAAATCTCTTTTCAAAGCGATGCATGTTGTGTGTTCGTTGCTTTTATTCACTAAAATATCTAATTCAACGCTTACCGAGCCTCATCCAAAGAAACTAGACTTCCTTATTCTATAACTTTACGGCTCGCTTGATCTCCACAATTCCACACGATATGAATTGTTTTTTGGTGGCGTCGTCGTAAAATATTACGTTCACTGAACAATAACGATCACTTTCACATTTATGGACGAAATTATTGATAAATCTGCTAGTTTACAAAACAAACAAGATATGAGTCAAAGCTACAAGTAAACAAGGCAGACGAAGAAGAGTGAGTTGTGAAAGAACGAGAGCGCACTGATTGAATGGAACGAATGAACAGCCGCCATTATTTGCCATGCAAACTCCATGCAACATTTTTGTTGTTCCTTGTTGTGTCAGGGTGGCTCCCTTCTCTGTCTGTTCTCTCTCGTTCATTGTGCCAGCCATGCTCGCCTTAGAGCATTTATAACGGGAGTTGCCAAGCGCTACTTTTAGTACTAAAATCTTTCTGCCGGTTTTCGCGGGAGGCGAGGTAGTACGGTACACAACACATTTACATAATCACGCATACTAATGCAGAAAAATTAAGCGTCCCTATAAACGCACACGCAAGTAAAAGCTGTACACCAACACAAAAACAATAACACAACTAAAGAATTACTGTTGTTACACTTTTGTTTAGTTACACACTAACACAAAAAAGTAGTGATGGGTTGTAAAAAGACCGACAAAATGAATGATTTCATATGAATGAAATCAGGGTGGTTCAAAATCATATACTTTTCCTTTTTTTTAGCCAAGATTAACAATCGTGTACCTGTCTAGCCTAGTAGGTATTGCTAAGTAAATAGAGTGCTGGCACCGACTCCAAAAATATCAGTAATTGTATAATGTCATAATAATAAAATTATAAGATTTGTTGAAAAAATGGATACCTATTTGGAAGTAGATTGAAATATAAATCCATAATGCAATTATTTTTAACTTTTTAGTGTATTTTTCATAACAAATTGGATAGCAGTTTTGGAGTCGGTTTTTTTTTGTAAAAAATATTTTATTAAGAGTTTGTAGAGCGTAATCTCTAAAACTACTGAAACGATTTTAAAAATTATTTTACAAATAGAAAGCTACACTGTTGTTGAGTAACTTTAAGCTATATTCTATTTTTGCAAGTAGTAAGTAATCTTTCAAGTAAGTAGTCTTTCATGAATGCATTTTTAGATAAATATTTTGTTTCTTTATTGGTATGATGTGTCCAGCAGTGGACTTACATAGGCTGATGATGATGATTGGTATGACGGGGAAAGGTGATGAAAAATTGTAGCGACGATAAAAAAGTAGCCCATGTCCCTCTCCAGCTAACATACTACAGCTATACAAAAATCACGTTTATACGATTCTGCGTTCAAAAAGTACAAAGAAAATAGCAATAAACCAACGACACAGCACAACTAAAATTTTAAGGGAGCTACATAAAGCGACGTATTGAAGGCAGAATGACAGAGACAGTTTTTGTAGAGTCCAATACTGAACCTCCTTTTTTAAATCGGTTAAATATGGGTACAAAAAAACACATCGCATTTTATTCTAATTTTACGTTCATTCCATCATTCATTCAATCGATTTCGCTCAACTAGTCCCCACACTACGCCTTCTACCAAGGAATATAAATTCACCGACACCTCCTACCAAGACGATGGCGTCGTATTAAAACTGTCGTAACTGGTATTCCATTGAATATAAATTAAACGTAATTACAAAAACAATTGACTAAAATATCACTTAATTGTGATAGGAAATACCGTGTTCCCTAAAGTTTGATGTCTCTGATCTCCTTTTACACCGAAATACCGCACAATTCACCATTTTTACTGAGCACTACTTCGCGACACGAAACGACAGCTAATGGCCGCGCGGTGATGAGTGAAGTAGTTTTATATAACGTGCATGGCCAAGTCGCGTCTTATGGCCGGCAGAGGGGTACGCCTTGCGTTAACTGTTGCAGAGTATTGTCTAGCCAGGTGCAGTGGGAACAAATAAATATACGCAGCATATGATTTGCAACACTATATTATTATAATATCGAGCACAAATACAATGCATTAGCAGAACTTACTAGGGATTAATTTAGACACAAATTATCACTACTACATGAGAGAACAAAAATCAACGTACGAACGCCATAGTGGGTTTCCAGAGAGTTTTCGGAAGGAAGTGAACGACTGAACTGTCAAAACATGCCCATAGAGTAGAACGCAACAGATTATATTACAATGGAGAGAATACACATAATTTAACACTTCCCCTTAATCTCTACATTGATACCTATTTTACAACATGCCTTAGAGATAACAATAAAAGAGTGACTCTACAGTAATACTCTACACAGTCTACACAAAACAAGTAACTCTACATGCTGTCTCTACACATGCTTAATCAAAGTTGACTCTATATTACACAAGCAACATACATAATCAATGTCAATATATAAAAACATTAACAACATTGAACAACAAATATCAATCTAAATTTAAATCATTCACAAAACTTATTATGCTTTACAGAACAAAGTGCTTTAGTGAATACATCAGCTGTCATATTATTTGTAGGAACATATCTTACTGTAAAGTTATGGTTTTGTATCAGATCTTTAACAAAGTGATATCTAAGATCTATATGTTTAGTACGTCTATGAGAATACTCTTTAGCCAACAACAATTTCTGAGCGCTTTGATTATCATTAAAGATAACTATACTAAGGCGTTTACCAACAATTTCATACATAAAATTCCTGATAAAACACAATTCTTTCGCTACTTCACAAATGGCTACATATTCTGCCTCTGTACTGGACAAGGCAATGCAACGCTGTTTTCTAGATTCCCAGCTAACTATATCCTTGCCCAACTTTACCACAAAACCTGTGTAAGATTTCCTATCTGCCATATCATTCGCCCAGTCAGCATCAGCAAAAGCTTTAATATCTAAGCTTGCACATTTGTAAAAACAAAGACCGCGATTAATAGTTCCTGCCAAATATCGTAGAACGCGTTTGGCAGCTACCCAGTGACTATTATCAAAATGAGTCAAGTATTGACTCAACTGACTGCAGCTAAATGTTATGTCAGGCCTTGTACATACTGAAAGATACATCAAACAGCCGACTAACTGTCTATATTGATAAATGTTATCATCCAATGGTTCTGATTCTGATTTCAACAATTTGTTATTAACAATCATAGGTGTGGAAACATCTTTACATTCATGCATATTAAATCGTTTTAGTAATCTTCTAACATATTCTGTTTGGTCCAATTTTAAAACATTCTTATCTCTAGAAAGTCGCATTCCTAAACAACTTTTAAGTGGACCCAAATGCTTAACTGAAAAATTACTTTCTAACAACTTAAATATGCCTCTAGTATCACAGGTACTCAAAATGTAAAAATCGTCAACATATAAAGCTATTATGGTCAAATCCTTATTATTCCTATTGACATATACACATGGTTCACATTTGTTTTGAATATATCCATTCTCAGTCAGTAGTTGGTGTACTTTCAAGTTCCACATTCTACTGGCTTGCTTTAAACCATAAATACATTTTGACAAGAGACACACCTTATTTTCATCAGAACTAAAACCTGGAGGTTGCTCCATGTATATAACTTCATTCAAGTCTCCATGTAAAAACGCCGTAGTGACGTCAATATGCTCTATAGACATATCATAATGGTGTGCAAGAGAAAATAAGATACGCATCGTCGAATGACGTACGACAGGAGAAAAAGTATCTGTAAAATCGACGCCTTCTTTCTGACTAAAGCCACGAGCAACTAAGCGCGCTTTAAATCTATCAAAATTACCTGACGTATCATGTTTCACCTTATACACCCATTTACATTTCACAACATTAGTATTTTTAGGCCTTTCTACCATCTTCCATACATTGTTTTTCAATAGTGAATCATATTCTGTCCTCATAGCATTCATCCATTCATTGCTACTAGAAGATGCCATAGCCTGTTCATAAGATTGCGGTTCATCAAATAATGTACTGGCATACATACTCATTTCATAATCACCATACCTAGCAGGAGGTTTACCACGATTATGACGCAAAGAGCGGCCGCCGACAGTCACAGGAGCCACTCCCGTACTAGTCGCGCCATCTCCGCGAGTCAACGTCTCTCCGGAGGATGCCGGCTGCGCCTCCAGCTCCTCTACAGACGAGTCCCTGTCTGACTCACTGCTGCCAGATTCCGCATCTGTGAATTCATAAGAAAAATCATAAGTATGATTCATTTCAGTTCCTGAATTCTCATTATTATCATTACAATTAATTATTTCATCTTGAATTGAATTATTAATACCACAGATTAATTTATCATTAGAATTTGCTTCAGTCTCACAACTAGACCTATCAGAAACAAAAATATCAGAATTCAATTCATTAAAATATTCACTAGATATTATTAATTCCTCATTTATAAAATTATTTTTCATGTCAATGCATTTAAAATCTTTATAAAACTTATTTTCAATGAAATCCACATTCCTTGAAAATATTACTCTCTCTGGATTGGATGGCTCTAAAAGTCGGTACCCCTTTGTACATTCTGAATAACCGACAAAAATATACATCTTAGCCCTAGCGTTCAACTTACTTGTACGAGTCTGCTCCGGCACCAGAGAATAGGCTATGCAGCCGAAAACACGAAGATGATCCAGGCTCACAGTATGGCCAGACCACGTCTCCTCAGGCAACTGTCCTGCCAAAGCAACTGTGGGGCTACGATTCTTTAAATAAATAGCAGCCATCACTGCCTCTCCCCAAAAGCGCTTGCAGAGACCTGCCTGTAAAAGCATGCACCTAGCCTTCTCCATTATAACCCTATTAAGGCGTTCAGCCACGCCATTTTGCGGAGCACAATACGGTACAGTCAATTGGTGTGAGATACCTTCCTTGTGTAAATAAGTTACAAATTCCTTACTACAATACTCACCACCGTTGTCAGAACGCAGGCATTTTATACGCAAACCAGTCTGCTTCTCCACCAAGGCCTTAAAAATGACAAAATAGGAAAATACCTCAGACTTCTTCTTCATTAAATATCCAAAGGTCTTCCTCGAAAAGTCATCAGTCAAGGTAAGTAGGTACTTAGCACCTCCCCAGCTGTCATCACTGATCGGACCCAGGACATCAGAATGGATGAGCTCAAGTAGCTGACCAGCACATCTAGCTTGACCCTTGGGATACGCCTTGGCCACCGGCTTCCCCTCAAGACAAGCGGAGCACTGCTGTAGATCATCTTTGTCAGCCTGAAAACAAATATTACGTGCAGTATTGTTCTTTAATAGAACATCCATCCCATTCATACTAAGATGTCCTAACCGTCTATGCCATAACTCAGCACTCAACTTTGATACAGCCAACTTTGCAGTCTGTGATCCCTGCACTTCATGTAGGGTAGCCATCGACTGCTCCTGTATGCAAGTACCATTCAACCTATAGACACCCTTGTTTAACCCAGCAGACATAATGTAACTACCACCAATAGTACATTCATCGTATATAAAACAGCCATCCCTTTTAAATACAACCACTAAGTCTCTCTCACACATCTTGCTTACGGACAATAAATTTTCAGTGAGTTGCGGAATATACATTACATCTTTCAAAATGTGACCCCTCCCATTAATGCCTATTTTTACAGAACCTATTCCAGAACTCTCTAATTTAGCCCTCTTGTCAGCACAGTTAACCATTATTTTATCACTTCTAAAGTCAACATATAATTTTTCATTGTTACACATATGTGACGTAGACCCACTATCCACAATAAAGTCAGTCTTCTTAGCTGATGCATAAAAAGTTGAAGCAGTCATTGTTTGTTCTCCTTTGGAATCTTCTTTCTTCTGACGCTTCCATTTATAGCATTTCGACTTTATGTGACCAGGCTTCTTACAAAAGTGACATAATATAGTTTTCCTCTTATCCGAGCTGTTAGCTGCAAAAGCATTGCTTGTGCTGCTTCCCATAACATTTTCAGAATGTATCCTCCGGTATTCTTCTTGAAGAAGCCTCGCACGAACTAGTTCGGAAGATAGAGCATTAGTAATTGATGCAGTTTCCAAAGCTGACACCAATGTATCAAATTCTTGAGGTAGGCCACTTAACAGAATTTCCGCAATCTCAGCATCCTCCACAGCTTTTCCGATATCAGCTAACTGCTGGACCAGCGTGAACACATAATCAATGTACGCTGTCATATTCGCGAACGTCGCGAACTCAACCCGATGCAGTCGGCGGAGTAGACCCACTCGCCTGAACAAGCCTTTATCTTCATATACAGCAGCAAGTTTTTGCCATGCTTCCTTAGCTGTCTCAATTCCGTAAAGCAATTGAAATAATGTAGGTTTTATGCAAAGTGATATCCGAGCCAATGCTCGCTGTGATCTCACAGGATCAGTGTCATCCCCGGTAACAGAACTCCATAAGTTTTCTAATATCAAGTAACTTTTCATAGCAAATTTCCATGTTTGAAAATTGGAGATACCTTCTAGTTTTTCGAATCCGCTTATCTGCATGTATGATCCTCCCGGTGTCGGTGCCGGCAACCCGCCCGGCATGGCAGACGCAGTGCCCGCCGTAGACGGTGCCAAATCATCACCCGGCATCGTGTTTCACTTTTCGAGGTTATCTTTTTATTATCAGTGCAATGCAAGATGCAATCCAAAAGAATATTCGTATGCGTGCGTATTCCCTTTTTATCTTTTACTGGGCCCATAACCTGTTGCAGAGTATTGTCTAGCCAGGTGCAGTGGGAACAAATAAATATACGCAGCATATGATTTGCAACACTATATTATTATAATATCGAGCACAAATACAATGCATTAGCAGAACTTACTAGGGATTAATTTAGACACAAATTATCACTACTACATGAGAGAACAAAAATCAACGTACGAACGCCATAGTGGGTTTCCAGAGAGTTTTCGGAAGGAAGTGAACGACTGAACTGTCAAAACATGCCCATAGAGTAGAACGCAACAGATTATATTACAATGGAGAGAATACACATAATTTAACATTAACATCTCCAGTTATAAATGCTCTAAGATGCTCGCAAAGAATTAGTGTTGCTAGATGTAATAACTGAAAATATTTGAAATTGCGGTAACTGTACTTCAAAAACGCGGATTTTCAACACAAGAAACGGAATTTCTTGTTTGACATTTATGTCTGATATTCTCTCTTCATTCGTGCACTTTTATTATTAAACAAAGGCAAAGGAATCTCAAAACTAAACTCTCGGAACTTAACAATAGAGCACCTATGTCTTGGTTAAGCTGGGAACAAATTATCGGACGCGTCCGTAAGCCGCGGCTGACGGCTTGTTTCTATCTGACTAATACAAAATACACTAAACTGTGCACATTGTCTGTCATAAGTCACGGACGTGACCCTAAGCGTACGGACGTCCGAACAGGATCTGGCTGGCTGGATGTTTTTGCGTCCGCGGCTTACGGACGCGTCAGATAATTTGTTCGCAGCTTAAGTGTACGTTCGGCGTGCCAAGTTTCGAGTGGATGGATGTTGAAGCTGTGTACCTACGTGAAGATTACGTTATATGAAACCGACTTCCGAAAACGTAGGGAAATATGAAGTTATTGCCATATGATTTTTTTTTTATAACAAATGACTAAAAAATCTGCGTTTTCTCAATTTGCTCATTAAGTATTGCAGTTACGGCAAAAGTGCCGTGAATGACTGTTGTAGATAATTAATAGTTGAACACGATAGCATTACAAAATTACCACATTTTTATTCTTTACGACATAGGAATAGGAGACACTTTGCCACCGTATGACACCGGCTGCTGTGATCGCGGTGCTAGTAGGCTCCGTAATTTATAAAATCAGTAAATCCAACAGATTAAACCTACTTCAATACAAATTCAAATTCTTTTTAAAACAACAAAATAACATTACCGAAATGTTCCATTGCGGTACCTAACTAATTTTAAATAAGAATTTACAAACAAACGAATCTTAACCCTTTACCGCATACCGACCCAAATTTGGAACATAACTTTAATGGGCTCTAGTAGACTTCTAACGCCATCTCTGCATTCAGT
The DNA here is from genome assembly GCA_963576535.1 of Plemyria rubiginata. NCBI lineage: Eukaryota > Metazoa > Arthropoda > Insecta > Lepidoptera > Geometridae > Plemyria > Plemyria rubiginata. Next base: position 5,679,756 of record OY754917.1, on the reverse strand, counting down.
TTGGTATCATTACCTATTGCCAATGACCCTGTTTCACGTAAAATCGAACAGGTGGCGCTCTACCTGGCTTAGGTGACGCGTGGTCCGTCGATAAAGCAGTCGATTCCGCCATTTTGAGTTTGTGTGAGTTTTTGGTTGTTTGAGGTGTAGTTTTATGTGGTTATTGCGATAAAAACATACAGAAAAGTGGTTCGTAGTGAAGAAAAATGGATCCCCGGCGATTTTATGGAGAAAAACGTGAGTTTCATCAGTTCCATCATGATTATTTTGTGATTCAAATGTTGTGCCATATGTGGAACAACATGCAGTTAGATGATTATTGACCTGTCAAATATGGAACAGCATGCAGTAGGGTGACCAAATTGAGGAAACCAAATTTGGAACTTCATGCAGTATGGGTATCATGATGATGATCATCATCATCATCATGTATTTTTTGATCATCCTTACAGTAGTGTATTTTTTATTACAGATGCAATGTCACTTCGACATCGCAGTGCTCCCATCATCCCTGATTCCAGTGAAGACGAAAATATGAGTGACGATGATGACTATGTGATTCCGAGGCCATTAGAACGTGTATATATACCAGAAAGCAACGAAGATAGCAGTTCAAATTCTGAAAATGAGAGTGACACAGAGATACTGAATGAACAAGCACAGCCTTCTTCCTCCTCAAGGAAAAAAAAGGAGAAATTGGTGTGGACCAATACAGGCATCACACATAATGATGCGCAAACTACTTTTATGGGTTGCGCAACTCTGTCTGAAGAAATCATGCAGCTAGAGTCCCCCATGGATTTTTTCAAATTTCTTTTCCCTTCGTCAGCGATAAATTTAATGGAGACAGAAAGTAACACATATGCAGCTCAGATTGCTCCAAACGGTTTCAAACCAGTGACGCATGAAGAAATACGCAAATTTATCGGCATAATAATTTACATGTCAGTAGTTCACTTACCCAGTACACGCCATTACTGGAAGGAAGGCACTTACATCGAAAAAGTGGCTTATGTGATGACATGCAACAGATTTGAAGAAATTAAGAGATTTTTACATTTCTTTGACAAAACGCAAGAGCGTAAACCTGATGAGCCCAATTACGACAAGCTCCAGAAACTGAGGCCGCTTTTAAATATACTACGCGATAGGTTAATGGAAGTGCCAAAAGAAGAATTTTTGGCAATTGATGAACAAATGATACCCACTAAAGCCCGCACTTCGGGTATACGACAATACAACGCAAAAAAACCTCATAAATGGGGCTACCTAAACTATGTGTTAAGTGGGGCCAGTGGTTTCAGTTACGATTTCGAGATTTTCGCAGGTAAGCACCCTGGTCCACCGGAAAACTGTCCTGATCTGGGAGTCCCGGGGAATATAGTACAAAGGCTGTTATTGTCGGTGCCAAATAATCTGAACTTTAAAGTTTTCGTTGACAATTGGTACACTAGCTTGCCTCTAATGGCAACTTTACATCAAAAAGGTTTCTTCCCGTTGGGCACCATCCAACTAAATAGAGCCAGAGATCTTAATGTACAAAAAAAAGAATTAATGAAGAAAGAACGTGGTTTTTGTGTGGAGAAATCTACAGTTGTAGATAATGTCCAACTGTCGGTCACTACATGGGTTGACAATAAGGTTGTCAGCCTGTGTTCTTCGTACGTGGGCAAAGAACCAATGGGGTCAGTCAAAAGGTTCGATAAAAAAGAAAAAGAAAGAATTGATGTGCCATGCCCAAAGTCGATAGAAATATATAATAAATATATGGGAGGAGTAGATTTGCTCGATTCAATGCTGGGATTTTATAGAATAAAAATCAGAAGTAAGAAGTGGTATCATCGATTATTCTTCCATTTTGTCGACCTTACTTGTGTCAACAGCTGGCTTTTGTGGAGACGTCGTATGAAACAGAAAGAAGAGGACTTATACATACCTTTGCTGGACTACAAATTAACATTAGCGAATGTATTAATGCAAGAGGACGTGCGAGTTTATACACCCACAACACGGAACCGTGGACGCCCATTGAACCAGAATGTCGAAAATATAAAAAAAGGCACAAAACGACGTCGCTTAGAAATGCCACCAGTTGAAGTGGCTGGGGATGGATTTAATCATTGGCCCGCGTGGATGTCCGATCGTCAACGATGCAAATGGGAGGGTTGCAATTACAAATCTCATTTAATGTGCCAAAAATGCAAATGCTATTTGTGCCTGAACAAAGAGAGAAATTGCTTCACAAATTTTCACATCTGAAAATCCATTTGTTAGGTAATTGAACGGATTGGCATTATGTGTGCCTCACAGGTGTTTAAATAATAAATGATTAAAATACTTCCTCATTTTTTTTAATACCAGACACATCTCTCCATCATCATCATCATCCATCTTATCATCATCATCATCATCATCCATCTTACCATCATCATCATCATCATCTTACTGCATCATCATCTCACTGATCTCTCTGATCTGATAATCATCTGTCTTACTGCATGTTGTTCCAAATTTGGATACAATACTTTTCCAAGCTGGAGTGCATGTTGTTCCCGATATGGAACTTTCAGTTTTTTTAGTTTTTCTCCGATTTCCGTGTATTTTAATTTTTTTTTTTTTTCCTAGGCTATCTCTCTCTAAAAAGACATGATATATATTAATTTGAACGAATTTAAAAAATCCATGCGGTAAAGGGTTAACGTAATCGTCAGTACGTAATACGATACGAAAATACACTTTTAGTATGATTGGATACTACTGTTGTACATTGTAATAGCCTGCAATTTTTTATTTTTTTTTACTTTTTTTTACTTTTTACTATGTATTTTTTTTGTTCACGATGTATCCAAGGATGTGCAATCCATGTTTGTACATTACTGGCACCCTTCTTCAGTCACTCACAGCATCATACAATCACAGAACACTTACGGACACAATGATTGTGAATTCATGTCTAGAATCAAGTTTATTGTTTATTCTATGGATTGAATGAAATCTATGATTGAATGAATGAAATGAATTGTGTTGTGATTTGCCTGTGAAACCAAAATCGGAATTAATTCCTGAGGAAATGGAAGAAGAGCAATGTTTGCTTGAATGTGAAAATTACATTCAAAGACATGGTATTCCGACGATTATCAAAGGATGCATAGTACAGTTATGTGTAAATAAGCCAGAAAACCCAGTAACTTTTCTTAAACAATATTTTCAAAAGTTGGAAAGGGTAAGTTCTAAATCTTCTACCTCGTCAAAAAAAGTACATATTGTACTTTAGTCTCTTAGTCTATCTAAATCAATGGTCTAACACCCAAGTTTTGAGGAGAGCTGTTTGAAGTTTTGTAATTCCCACGATCTAATTAGCTCGACTGTGAATGGAACTAAGGTGCTGTTGTTGTAGTGTATGTATAATTTTAACAGAATCTAGTTTAACTAGTAATTTACCTAAAAAAGTGAAGTAATTTTTTTTCTATTAGAAAAAGGACTCAAGGACTTGCCTAGGTGGCAAGTCCTTCACTTGCAACCCCCCTATCCCCAACCCTCAACTCAGGTACAAGGGTAGCTATAGCCAACCCATAATTTTTTCTAACATTTTAGGATAAACTATTGGCCGCCTTATGTCATGCACTGAGAACTCTCCTCAATTTCGCGATTTATAAATGTGCACTAAAGATTTAATTTAATAGTATCTTTCATTTTTATGGAATGTCCGATTAAAAATATTCAAAAAGTATTATAAGTAATCTACAGGTATTGTACCTAACTGTAAAAGCCTTTCATACAAAATGATTTATTTGGATAAGGATTAATATAAATATATTGATAACATGGTTTGTTTATGGTCAGCATTTCTATCAACATATAGTAGTTATAGTAACATAACTACGATAGTTAGACATTATGCTATCGCTGACTTATTTGTAGATAAGATGTGTTCTTTAATATTATAGATTTTTTTTGTCCTAACATCTATAGTTCCACAGCGCATGAGATGAAAGATATTTTATACTAGCTGGTACCCGCGACTTCGTCTGCGTTCTTTTAATCTCTTCATCTCTTTTTTTCGCAATAAAAGGTAGCCTATGTTCTTTCTCAGGGTCTAAAGATTGTCTGTGCCAAATTTCATCAAAATCGGTTGAGAGGTTTAAGCGGGAAAGCGTAACAGACAGACAGACAGACAGATAGACAGAGTTACTTTCGCATTTATAATATTAGTTGGGATTACACCTTGGGTTTCATTATTTATGTTTTAGTAGGGATTTTTTCTAGCAATCAATGTAGCCTATGTTACTCAGGGAAAATGTAGCTTTCTTAGGGTGAAAGAATTTTTGAAATCATACCAGCAGTTTTTGAGCCTATTGGTAACATACGAAAATCCAAAAATACAATGTTTTCCTTTTCGTAATATTAGTGTAGATAAAAAAAATCAGCATGGTGCCACTTTTTGTCTCATAATGGGTGTGAGAACTAGGTTAAAATGTAACTCTAAAATATATCTAGCATCAACGAATGGACTAACTACTACAATAGTTTTTATTTTACGTAAATAGGTACATGCAATATTTCCCAAGTTATCACTATGAGAAGTAGACCACTATATGAATTTCCGAGGTTTGGTGAGACAGACATCTGACGTCAAGCTGCCACTACTCTGCTCTATGTAATTTAGGTATCAATTGGGTTAAACTATAGCAATCCTTGTACCTGGGTTGAGGGTTGGGGAAAGGAGGGATGCAAGTGGGGTAGATGGTAAGGCCTTGAATCCTTTCCTCCTTTTGTCTAGGAAATAAACAAATGTTTTCAAGCAAAACAACAAAAACTTGATCAAACCTCAGGATTACATTACATTTCTTTTTTGAGGATCAAGTAAAGGCTGCAGCTGCCGCTGCTGCGGTTTCCGAGGGAGAATGTGATGGAGAGTTGTCTCCACTGCCCCTCCTTGGCGGCCAGCTGCCGCGGCGTCGCGGGGGCATCAGTGCTGAGCCCGTCACAGAGGAAGATGCTACTAGCTATGTCAAAAAGGTATACATATTTACCTCCTTAAATTATACAAGGAATTTTTTTGGACATCTGCTAATGTACCTCTCACTCGCACATTTCAACAATTAAAAAATCACTAAACATAAACATGAAAAATTGCAATCAACGCAACTTGTGGAAATTTATAAGTGCCAACAAAAACACAGTTATATACTACTACTACTACTTGTACTAGGTACTTGTAGCATGTGGGACCATGAAGTCTACTTTTCACATACATACTGTATGTGAAAAGTGGACTTTATGGTCCCACATGCTACAAGTAGGTACTTAGCTATGCTAGAACATAAAACTTTTCATCTTAAAACATTTCAGGTAGTGCCTAAAGATTACAAAACAATGGGTGCCTTGTCCCGAGCCATCGCGTCGAACGTTCTATTCACGCACCTCGACGAATCTGAGCGTGAGGACATGTTCGACGCAATGTTTGCGGTGCAGTGCCTGCCGGGCGAAACAGTCATTCGGCAAGGCGACGAGGGCGACAACTTTTATATCATAGACTCGGGCGATGTTGAGGTATTTAATTCACTTCTGTCACACCTTTTCGTAATAGCTCTTTGATCCCTAGGGAATAAAAGTGAATTAAGTTTGGACTATGGATATTGTTAGCTAAAGTTTCAATCACCAAAGAGATCAGTCACAGACATAAAATATTCTAAATTTAAAACAATTTGTTGTTTGTTTCCTGGACTTCTCAGGCTGCTGATGATGTGAGGAGTTTCCGTTGTCCAGATTCAAAGCCGCCCAATCATCTTCCGTTATAATCGTAATGGGCTTTGACTGGTCCTGATAATATTTCTAGAAAAAAAACCATCACTACATAGTATAAAAAAAAGTCGCTTTCTCTGTCCCTATATCCCTATGTCCCCTTCTCCCTTTGTATGCTTAAATCTTTAAAACTACGCAACGGATTTTGATGCGGTTTTTTTTAATAGACAGAGTGATTCAAGAGGAAGGTTTATATGTATAATACATGCATGATATAGTAGAAAAACAATGTGCACCCGTGCGAAGCAGGGGCGTGCGGGCGAGTCGTTAGTAACTGAATAAATATAGATTTTTGTTGTAGGTGCTTGTAAATGGTGAGACAGTAACGACAATAGGCGAAGGTGGCAGTTTTGGGGAGTTAGCGCTGATATACGGAACGCCGCGGGCGGCCACTGTACGCGCGCGGACCTCGCTCAAACTGTGGGGGCTGGACCGCGACTCGTACCGACGCATCCTCATGGGCTCCACTATAAGAAAACGCCGCATGTATGACGAGTTCCTATCCAGAGTCTCTATTTTAGGTAAGATTTGTCTACAACACCAATATGTTATGTTATTTTTCTAAATAAATAAATATATTAACACTAGGGACATAATTATCATCGCTACCTTCAATGCAAATTCCTACTCAGACAAACTATTACATACATAATCTATCATTGCACCACTTCCATAGTCATAGATCACACATAACGGTCAGTAGTAAATCTGCCTCATTGTTGGATATTTTTTATGGGATCATTGATTTACATTCCCTTTTCTTCCGAATATTGTGTGTGACGTCATCATACTCTATTATAAAAGAAAAAAAATATTTCAGACCACTACATAGTCCATAGACTATTATCAATTTATCAGTTACTAGTTGCGCCCCGCGGTTTCACCCGCGCAGATTTAAATCCCGGTATTCCCACGGGATAAAAAGTAGCCTATGTGCTATTCCAGACTATAATCTATGTCTCTACCAAGTTTCATCCAGATCCATTCAGCCGTTCCGGCGTGAAAGAGTAACAAACATTCAACCGTCCATCCATCCATATGTTTCGCGTTTATAATATTAGTAGGATACAAGCTGACTTGGTTGTAAAATGTTCTTCTGGCAGAAGCCAATGACCCAATGAATGAATGAATGTAACCGCCACTCTTTCGGCTCTCTAAACTATAATTTCACTGTTTCAGAAAGCTTAGAAAAATGGGAACGACTGACAGTAGCAGACGCTCTAGAACCCGTCTCATTCACTAACGGCGAAACTATTGTCCGCCAAGGAGAACCAGGGAATGACTTCTATATTATTGTTGAAGGTATATTTCTTATAACATCATCATCAGACTATAATACGCGGCACGTAAGTCTAGCGGTGAACGAAACGTGGAGGGGATACTGCACATACTATGGGCCAATGAGAGCGCTCGAATGCCGAGGCATACTTTATTTTCGACTTCTGCGCGACGGTTAGCGTTCGACATACGTGCCGGGCATTATATCACACCAAACAATTTAATTGCTGAACATATTAGCTAGGCCTCCCTCATTCATATAACAGAAGTTTCGAGTAGATTGGCGCGGCTGCTGGATTGCCACGGGTCGCTGTCCTTACCATATTATACTCTTGGGTCCTTACAAAAGTATATTTCGTACAGAGTATAAATGACGCTTTTTCTTACCCGAGGAAGGAAACTAGTTCTGACGGTAAACTCTGTACGAACGACACGTTGGCATTTTCAAAACACAGACGCGGGTGGCGCTAGTGATTAGTGAATGACAGGTTGAAAACTCACGCGGATTCCGCGGGCAAGTGTTGTGTACAATAATGTAGAAAACGGGTTTGGGGCAACAAGCTTTGAAAGAAAAGAAAGAAAGAAAATACATTTATTTTGGACACACACGATATATACACTTATAATAATTAAAACTTTGAGTGAGATCTTTTGAGTTTTAAAAATTTTCATCGCAATTTTCATGTATTTTCGCGTTGATTCGTTAATTTGTAATGGTAGTGTGGTAGTTCATTAGTAGTCAGTCTAATTTTGTAAATACATAGTTAACGGTTTAGTAAGAAAATACATTAGGTACCCACATTGTACAAAAATTCAGTAGGTAGGTAGGTAAGGCTCTCTTCTGAGAAATGAAGACGGATGGATGGGTGGACGCTGCGTCCAATCTATCTCCTGCCCCGCCGTCTCTTCCGCCGGACCCTCCTGACCCGGGTCCTGCGACTTTGGACATTCGAGAGAATCGATTGCCCAAACGCCGAAAGGATACGGATGCGGAGGAATCTGGTGGTTCAGGCGGTAAAGTTAAAGCGGTATCTACAGACGTAGACTCAGCCCCCTCACTCGCTTCAATGCAAACCACCTGGCTGCATGCCTCCCTTGTTCTCCTCCTTTATTCTCATGACCGTTGTCTCATTCCGAAATCTCACTTGGCCACTTCGTGGTCACGTATGTGGGTTGCATCAAAAATTTTGAAAGGTAGACACTACGGCGATATTCAACCGGAAATTCCTGCTAGACCTTGGTTTTTTAAGTTCCGATTAGCTAGTAAAACCACAACATCAACTATATGTCGACTTCGCTTAGGTCATGCTTGTCTACTTAGCTAAAATAAGGATAAGGGACCACTCCCTATGTGAATGCGGTCTAGACCAAGGAAATGTTGACCATATTATATTATTCTCTTGTCCGAGGCTGAGGCTATCTCTGTTCGATATCTCCCCCCCTGAAATCCCTCGTCCTTTTTCTTCCAAACTCTTGTTATCTTATGTATTTTCTCCAGTTATCAAAATATTATGTAAATTTATAAGTGTAAATAAAATAAAATTGTAAATTGTTTTAGGTAAGTACCTACTTACCTTAATAAAATTGTATGCATACCTACCTACAAAATAATTATTATTTTCTATTGTCTACTGTCCTACACCTTTCACTGTACCTAAACCTTTATTTACTATAGTTTTAAATTCTTTTAATGTTGTAATATACCTAAATAATTCTAATTAGATCTCTAATTAGATAAACCTATCATTTTAACGAATCATATTTTAGTCACCGTTCTTGACTCAGATCTCCGCCTTTTTGTTTTAAATCTCTTACCAACTCGACATTGGCAAATTCGTGGCAACCCCTATCGGCCACTGAACAGCCATAAATAAAAGAAGAAGAAGAAGTGTTGTTGTTACCCCGGTGCCAGATAATATATGTATGAACTTACGTGATCACTTAGCCGCACGCTTAGTGAGGCACGAGAAAAACTCTTCACTGTCTCGTGCCTCACTAAGCGTGCGGCTAAGTGATCACTAAGTTCATACATTTCTGGCACCGGGGTTAGAATAGCACTTCTGTTCTGAGGCTTGATTACGAACAAATTAGATGTTAGTCGCGTAAACGTATCATATCCCTCACTACTACAGAATAAGGTCAAATATCGCTAGGATACGTTAACGCCACAAAGTACATAATATAGTGTATGATCTATGGCCACAAATAAATTTATAAGTGTAAATAAAATAAAATTGTAAATTGTTTTAGGTAAGTACCTACTTACCTTAATAAAATTGTATGCATACCTACCTACAAAATAATTATTATTTTCTATTGTCTACTGTCCTACACCTTTCACTGTACCTAAACCTTTATTTACTATAGTTTTAAATTCTTTTAATGTTGTAATATACCTAAATAATTCTAATTAGATCTCTAATTAGATAAACCTATCATTTTAACGAATCATATTTTAGTCACCGTTCTTGACTCAGATCTCCGCCTTTTTGTTTTAAATCTCTTACCAACTCGACATTGGCAAATTCGTGGCAACCCCTATCGGCCACTGAACAGCCATAAATAAAAGAAGAAGAAGAAGTGTTGTTGTTACCCCGGTGCCAGATAATATATGTATGAACTTACGTGATCACTTAGCCGCACGCTTAGTGAGGCACGAGAAAAACTCTTCACTGTCTCGTGCCTCACTAAGCGTGCGGCTAAGTGATCACTAAGTTCATACATTTCTGGCACCGGGGTTAGAATAGCACTTCTGTTCTGAGGCTTGATTACGAACAAATTAGATGTTAGTCGCGTAAACGTATCATATCCCTCACTACTACAGAATAAGGTCAAATATCGCTAGGATACGTTAACGCCACAAAGTACATAATATAGTGTATGATCTATGGCCACAAATAAATGTCAAAATCACTGATCTCTACAGGAGCCTTATTCACTTAGAGCATTTATAACGGGAGTTGCCAAGCGCTACTTTTAGTACTAAAATCTTTCTGCCGGTTTTCGCGGGAGGCGAGGTAGTACGGTACACAACACATTTACATAATCACGCATACTAATGCAGAAAAATTAAGCGTCCCTATAAACGCACACGCAAGTAAAAGCTGTACACCAACACAAAAACAATAACACAACTAAAGAATTACTGTTGTTACACTTTTGTTTAGTTACACACTAACACAAAAAACTAGTGATGGGTTGTAAAAAGACCGACAAAATGAATAATTTCATATGAATGAAATCAGGGTGGTTCAAAATCATATACTTTTCCTTTTTTTAGCCAAGATTAACAAACGTGTACCTGTCTAGCCTAGTAGGTATTACTAAGTAAATAGAGTGCTGGCACCGACTCCAAAAATATCAGTAATTGTATAATGTCATAATAATAAAATTATAAGATTTGTTGAAAAAATGGATACCTATTTGTAAGTAGATTGAAATATAAATCCATAATGCAATTATTTTTAACTTTTTAGTGTATTTTTCATAACAAATTGGATAGCAGTTTTGGAGTCGGTTTTTTTTTTGTAAAAAATATTTTATTAAGAGTTTGTAGAGCGTAATCTCTAAAACTACTGAAACGATTTTAAAAATTATTTTACAAATAGAAAAGCTACACTGTTGTTGAGTAACTTTAAGCTATATTCTATTTTCGCAAGTAGTAAGTAATCTTTCAAGTAAGTAGTCTTTCATGAATGCATTTTTAGATAAATTTTTTGTTTCTTTATTAGTATGATGTGTCCAGCAGTGGACTTACATAGGCTGATGATGATGATTGGTATGACGGGGAAAGGTGATGAAAAATTGTGGCGACGATAAAAAAGTAGCCCATGTCCCTCTCCAGCTAACATACTACAGCTATACAAAAATCACGTTTATACGATTCTGCGTTCATAAAGTACAAAGAAAATAGCAATAAACCAACGACACAGCACAACTAATATTTTAAGGGAGCTCCATAAAGCGACGTATTGAAGGCAGAATGACAGAGACAGTTTTTGTAGAGTCCAATACCTCCTTTTTTAAATCGGTTAAATATGGGTACAAAAAACACATCGCATTTTATTCTAATTTTACGTTCATTCCATCACTCATTCAATCGATTTCGCTCAACTAGTCCCCACACTACGCCTTCTACCAAGGAATATAAATTCACCGACACCTCCTACCAAGACGATGGCGTCGTATTAAAACTGTCGTAACTGGTATTCCATTAAATATAAATTAAACGTAATTACAAAAACAATTGACTAAAATATCACTTACTTGTGATAGGAAATACCGTGTTCCCTAAAGTTTGATGTCTCTGATCTCCTTTTACACCGAAATACCGCACAATTCACCATTTTTACTGAGCACTACTTCGCGACACGAAACGACAACTAATGGCCGCGGTGATGAGTGAAGTAGTTTTATATAACGTGCATGGCCAAATCGCGTCTTATGGCCGGCAGAGGGGTACGCCTTGCGTTAACATCTCCATTATAAATGCTCTAAGCTTATTCACTATGACCATTTGCACCGCGATCACAGCTAAGACAAGGCACCGGTGTCATGCGGTCAGGGCAAAGTATCTCCTATGTCCTAAAGAATAAAGCCCAACATCAAGTTTTGACGTTTCACGGTTTGGGTCAAGGAATCTCCTATTGTCATAGTGAATAATGCCCCAGATCAGTGGTCAAAATTCATTCGTGACGTGAATAAATTACTGAGCCTGATCGATATAAACAAACGATAGCCGGCACCGGAACTTCGAACTTTGGAGCGTTCGGTTCGAGTAATCTCGTTTCTCGGTGACGACGTCGTGACGCATGTTGGTAGTGTAGATCAGTTTTCCAGAACTGCTCTGACCTAAAATATCCTACTACTATTATAAACGCGAAAGTTTGTATGTATGGATGGATTGATGTTCGTTACTCTTTCACGTCGGAACGGCTTAACGGATTTGGATGAAACTTGGCAGAGAGATAGATTATAGTCTGGAATAGCACATATGCTACTTTTTATCCCGTGGGAATACCGGGATTTAAATCTGCGCAGGTGAAACCGCGGGGCGCAACTAGTATGGAATAAAAATGTTGCAGGCACGGCGGTGGTTTTGCAACAGCGCGGCGCTACGGACGGCGAGGCGGAGCGCGAGGCGGAGCGCACCGAAGTAGAAGTGGGTCGGCTCGGCCCTTCAGACTACTTCGGAGAGATCGCGCTACTGCTCGACCGACCGCGCGCCGCCACCGTGCGCGCCGCCGGCCCACTCAAGTGCGTCAAGCTAGACCGCGCCAGGTAACAATCCTCCCCTCCGCGTCTACTGCGCACTACGACGCCAAACCGCTTGAAAAACGAGCTCGCCCGTCACGGACGCCAATAGAGTTTCACTGATTGGCGTCCGTGACGGGCGAGCCCATTTTTCTAGCGGTTTTTGTATGGAGACACGGTAAGCGCTCATGGCGGCCACGCTCACTCTCATAACATACATACTCGGCTCTAAAGAGTGTTTACACTATCTTCTAGCTACGTTTTTAAGTTTTGGATATTGCTAAGACTGCATATTGTATTATTTTTACACAATCTGCAACTGTCTCAATATTTTTAAAAAATAATAGATGGCGAAAATTGCGCAAGGTGCAATGCGCCAAGTGCGAAGGCCGATGGCATTAAAATGTGACTGAAAACCCAACTGTAATAAAATATTTATTAAAACTAAAAGACCCGACTGCCCGAACTGAAAGGCTGTAAACAAGAGGCATGACCCTCGGCACTCGAGTAAAAGAGCCAGCTATTCATCATTAAAAATAATGTTATTTTTTTCAGATTCGAGAGAGTACTCGGATTATGTGCCGATATCTTGAAGCGCAATATAGGACAATACCACAGTTTTGTGTCGCTGTCAGTGTAAACGTGTATATTGTTGTTCTTGTAGCTGTTATTATTAATATAAGGTAGGTATTTAAGGATGAATAAATGTCCATATTAATATTTAATATATTACCCATAGCTAAACAAGCCATAAACCATAATGTAGGTTAAATTAAGGATGTTGTTAAGGCTCCGGCGACAGCGGCTCGCAATTTCGAGGTGCGATTGGCTATTATTTCATTTTATTTCATTTCGGGGAGGTTGTTTGAAAGAATAACTCTTAAGTGACACGCATAAATACTGTTCGAACACAAATAATACAATAATATAAGGGAAACATGCCCGAATCAGAAATCATTTTGGTATTAGTATGTTTGGTCTTACGTTTACCTAATACCAAAATGATTTCTGACTCAAGCACATTTCCCTTATATTATTGTATTATTTGTGTTCGAACAGTATTTATGCGTGTCACTTTAGAGTTATTCTTTCAAACAACCTCCCCGAAATGAAATAAAATGAAATAATAGCCAATCGCACCTCGAAATTGCAAGCCGCTGTCGCCGGACCATTAAATAATAAACTTATTAGTGATACATAACATTTTGACTAAACTTTGTACTTACTGTAAATATGAATAAAATTGCTTAGTATCCTACTCATATTATTTGTATTGATTTTACGTACCTATACTAGGGTCCAGAAACAAAGATAATTTTTGTCAACAAAGGTGTTACCATATAAAAATGATTGTTTTGACACAAAAGATTACTCCAGTTTTCAAAATACATAATATTTTTTTTATTCAATATCCTTAGAATGGATAATAGCAATGGTTTTATACTATACCTACTTTATATTTTAATAACAAAATTATAAAATAATGAAGAAATATTAGTAGAAAATAATTTACGACACTGGTATCATCGGAGTAAAATGGGAGCAAATCTCAGAAGTTCGAAACAATTTGAGCATTTTGTTGGAATTTCCTGTCTCTCATCGAAGTCGAATGTTTTCTGCTTGCTTTCTGCAGCTTGTGTGCAATAGGTAATAATTGTGCTTTTGTTTTCATTTTATTGTTATCGCTGTCTGTTATTGTTTTAAGTTTTGCTATGTTTTCGGCCTTGTTGTTGTGTTTGTATTTTTTTTTATGTAAAGGATAGGCAAACTCCATCTGATGGTAAGCGGTCACCGTCGCCCATAGACAACAACACCAGTAGCGTTTTCAGTGCGTTGCCAACCCAGAAGAACTTTATTAACATTTTTTTGAAGCTTTTCATTATTAAATCTAGGCGGGAAAACTTCTGATGGTAACTCATTCCACAGCCTATGGGGGACAAATCAAATGAGCGTGAAAAACGAACAGTAGATACACGAGAGACCCAGCAGGGTTCCAGAATGTGTGGATGAGCTCGATCCCGGTGCCGAGAAAAGCGGTGGTAAAATCTCGAAGCCGGGATAAGGTCGAATAGCTCCTCCGAGCATTCCCCGTTGTACAGCCGATAAAACACGTATAAAGAACCAATGTCGCGGCGTTGGCTAAGCGGTTCTAACGCATCGGTGAGTTTAGGAACTAAAGATTTTCTCCGAAACTAAGGGCCTTACTACAAAACGGTGTCTAACTTTAAACAGTGTCTAAAATTGGCGCTGTCTCTGTTTGCCATTACGCAAGTTTAGGCAGTGTTTAACGTTTGCCTATTTTTTTGTAGTAAGGCCCTTGGTTTCCGTCTACCCCCCATTTGGGGGGACGGTCCCCTCATCCTCTGATCTCTAACAACTTATTAAGGCATTAACAACACTCGCTCGCACGATTCTACATTTTTAAAGATATAAAATCACAAATCACAAATTTGAACAATCGCAAACAACCATTTTGTGTGCAAACACATTGCGCACATTTTGGTAAAAATTTCATTTTGATTGATGCCAAATTCAAATTATTTATTTACGATAGATTATAACATTACAGATACAGTTTTCCTACTCAAAAGTTTGCTTAAGTACGAAAACTAGAAAAGTAAACTTTTAAGTAGGAAAACATGTATCGATCAAAATAAAATTTTTACTAAACTGTGCGCAATGTGATTGCACTCAAAATGGTTGTTTGCGATTTTTCGAAAATGGGTTCTGTGATTTTATGTCCTTCAACAAGCCAAAACGTGCGAGCGAGAGTCACATTAGCTCTTGTCTTTTCGAATTTGAATTTTTTTGAAAAAAAATCTTCTCTCCCTCTGTTGTAGTTTTGTGAGTTTCCTCTTCCTCTATGTCTGTTTTCTCTTGTGTTTCCTCTATAACTGCTTGTTGCGGACTTAGATGGGCAGTCTCGTGCTAAATGCCCGGGCTTGTTACATGCATAGCAGTTTGACCAGAATGCGTTTTCTTGTACGCCCTCTGTATTTTTGTCTTGAAGCTTTATCTCGGCATCTAGTAGTCGTGCTTTTACAAAGTCAAGTTTCATGTCTGTAGCAGTTACACTCATTGTTTCTATAGACGTAACCACTTGTTCATATTCTTCTGGTAATGAGCATAGTAGATAGCAGATCTTATCTATAGTTTCCAGCTTTGTACCTGTCACTTCAAGTTCTGTAACTAGTTTGTCAAATATTAGGAAATGTTCTTGAAGGTTTGTTTTGCACCTAAGGTTTATCAGTTTTCGTCTCAGATGTAGTTTATTTACAATGCTTTTTCTTTCAAATATATCTTCAAGAAGCCTTATCATGTCAGCGGCTGTTTTAGCGTTTTTTACATAATCTAAGAATTTGTCTGGAATGGAGTGAACAATTACGTTACGTGCCTCTATATCCTTGCTTTCGACTTTTGCAGTTTTAAGTTCATCTATCGTTTTGGACAGTACCTCGCTTAACTTCTTTTGTTCCAATATAAGCTTCACTCTAAATTTCCAGTGGCTGAAGTTATCTTTTTCTAACTTAGGATAGACTAACATCACCTCTGATGTTGTCATTTTACCAGTTTTAGCTCCTATCTTGCGTGCAATCGCCCATAACCTTTTGAATCGTGAGCAGAGTCCCTACTTACATGTATTTGCTTGCCTTCAATAAAACATTTTATATATTCAATTTACCAACAATATATTTTCTATATTATTTTATATGCCAGTTGTCAGACCTGTCATAATTATTATTACGTGTCTATGCATAGATTGCAGAGTTCGTATATACATTTTATCAAAAGGAGTCTGTACCCTTAACATGTCTTCACCTTAATACAGACGGTATGTGAGTGAAGCGGTATGTATATGTATGTACTGCACGTAGTATTTATATTTATTGGGCGATAAGTCGTTTCTGAACGAAACACGCCGTGTCGCCGTGCATTATTGGCTCCCGCCTCCTACTATTCTTCGCAGCGTTGCCAGATGTACCGCTTTTCCGCTTTTTTCAGCGCCTGTTTGACGAAGAATCCGCCTTCTGCTTTTAACCTACGCGGTTCCGCTTTCGAAACTACATGAACAATCTTTCCTTTTTGGCGGGTACAATACACCGCACGTCGATGTTCAAGTGGCTACGTTCATTTTGATCTGATAACGTGCCTTCTGTGGCACAGCGGGCGAGAGCCCGCCTGCGACGCAAGAGGTTGCGAGAATCCCCGCCTCGGGAAAAAAAATGTGTAGGTACGATCTGCAGATATTTGTTCTGTTGGTCTGGGTGTTTTCTATATATTTTCTATATCTATCGGTGTAAGTGTACACAGATTTAGAGCATGTCTACAATGTATTAAATATATCAGTTATCTAGTAGGTAGGTACCCATAACACAAGCTTCGAGTAGCTTACTTTGGGACTAGGTATTGTTTGGCTTGTCTAGCGTTATTTACTTTTATTTTATCTCTTTTGCATGCACTGATATTTAATTTCCTTGACTGCATGTTATTCTGCTGTCAGATTCTTTCTGAGCAATTCGAGGCTCAGCCTAAGGCCGTGCTCACTTTGAACACGAATTTGTTCGTACGTAAACGTACGAGTACTGTTCGTACGAATGAAGTGCTCACACTGAATACGTTTTCTCCGTCAAATAGGCGTACGTCAAATAGGGAACTTACGACTGCGTGATAAATCCCAACAAGTTCGGATTGTATTCGGACGTCGTAAGTAAACGTACGTACACGTACGACTGATCGCATGCTGTGTGAGCGCTCCCATAGTCCTTCACAGTCCTTGGGCGAATTAAATTCGGATGAAATCGTATCCAAAGTGAGTGAGCACTGCCTAAGATTCAAGCCGCGAGCCCGGGGTTCTCATAAAGACTTCTCTGCTGTGTAGCATTATCCGAGGAATTTGCTTTCGATTAAAAACCATCAAAATTATATAATATTTTAAGTAGTTTTTTTAATATATTTTATTTAATTTTAATTAAATTTTAATTATATATTTATTATCCATTATAGTTATATATTTGTTTTTAGATTAACATTATTTGTCGAATGTCAATTCTAATTTGTACTACCAATTACCTACTTAGGGGGTCTGGTAGAAAATGCTTGTGCATTAAGCCCTCCTTTTGTACTTTAACTTTGTGTTTTGTGCAATAAATGATAAATAAATAAAATTGGTCCATGGAGTAGGTAAAAAGTTTGAGGTAACAAACCTAAAAAACAGATGAAGTCAGTTTATGATCGATGGAAATGCTATGTAAAACAAGAAATAAACAGGAGACCGAAGAGCTGGCAGCTACCTCGGACAAAGAATTAATCGGCCATTCAAAGGGGCAATGCTGCCAGTATCTTCGGAACCTTGCCTAAAGGGACTCCATTTAATCATATGTTTTAGTTATTATGTTTCATTTATTATATTATTTTTAAGTCTTTTTAGTTTTAGGTAAACAAGAAATTCCGGTTTTTGTCATGAAAATCCGCTATTTTGAAGCACAGTCACCACATTTTCAATTGTCTCATCTGGCAACACTGACTCTGCCGCTCGCTCATTGCAGGACTGTACTAATTTTTGTTCAATTTTATTAATTTTTAACCTTTTATCGCTTAGTTTACAGAGGTAAATATTAGCTATAGAACTGAATAAATAAAAGTGTTTTACACTAAATGGATCTTATCGAATCAATAAAAAAGGATAAAGCATACCTCAAGTGTAAAATAATAGTGAAAACATGGGAGAAAGATTTCAAAGGTAAACATTCTCGTATACCATCCAAATTTGATATCAAAGAAGCTCCTGCAAAAATAAAATACGCCTATAAAAAATATTTTCAACTGAAAAGTTCGGCTTTAGAAAACTCATTGTCCATATGCGATTTTGAAGAGGATCAAAATGATGATAAATTATCACCTCTGAAGCAAGATGTTACTGAAGCACTTTTGGAAAATGATCAGTTTGATGTGCTAAATCCTTATCCGGACCAACTACTTTCAGTCTTGCCCACTGGTCAAGAAATTGAAAAGTTGCTCTGTGATCCAAAACCTCTAGATACATCCATAACACAAGCATTACATCCATTTACTGAAAATCTTTCCAAGAAATTGTTTCAGAATCGTAAATATTCACTGAGAAATCCTAGAAAGCTATTGTTACCTAGAACTCAATCTACAAATGATGATAAAATCAACTCTAGCAATCCAGATGACAGTCAAAATTACTTTAGTTGCTTTTCTAAAGTCAGAAGTGATGCTCCAGGTGATTGCTCTGGATTCGATTTTGACTCAGAATTAGATTTCTCGTTTTCCCAAACTAACTCAATTGGTGGGACTAAATCACCATCTGTAAGAAATTTAAATGCAGCATGGTTGGCTCGAGCCACAGGCTCTCAAACAGATGAAGTGTCTAATCTGTCAAGTGTTTCTGAAAAATTTGGTTTAGCAAATATAAATGTACCATCCTTGGAAAGTACACTGACTAAGGGATGTGATTATGTTGAGAACAGTGGGTCAGAAGGTGAAGAAATTGATAAAATAAAACCTGCATTGAAGAAACGCAAAATTGATGATCCCCATTCAGAGAACTTGGAAAAAATATGTCCACTTATAGATAATCCCAGGAAAACTAAACTCAAATTAACCAAACCTATTAGACAGAACCAAATAAACAAAAACAACACAACTACCCGAATGAAAAAAAATAAAGCAGCTAAAATAGATGAGGTGGCTAGTGAACAGCAACCTCCAGATATAAAGGAATATGTTCCTTTTGGTTTAGAAAAAGTCACTCCACGCCATTCAATTGTCTCAAATATGTTAGTCTCTATTGGTTCCTCAGACTTGATACCAGTCAATAATAGTATCAACCCTCATATTGCTGATAAACTAGAAAGTAAAATAAAAAGTGGAACATTAAATGAAAATTTTGTTAAAATCAATATTGAGAAAAAAGTATTTGTTAGAGGAAAAAAAAATATTAACTTTTCCAAATACAAAAAGCAGCAATGGAAAAATAAAAAAGCTTTGCATGCTGGGATGGAGTTCCCAGAATCTGGTAAGATAGCATGTTTTAAATGTGGTGGTATTGGTCACATGGCTAGATATTGCAAAGGACATAAAGGGGAGATGCTACTGCCATTACAGGATTGTAATGAAGATGTAATGCCTACTCTAGAAGATATGCAAAGTGTTATTTCACAAGAAACAACCAAAAACAAATCTGTGGCTGAACAACTAAGTGATGTATTGTTTGAATCTAGCAAAATCCCAGACTCTTTTTTGAGTCTTTTAGGAGAATCTGGCAATGGAAGTGATATAATGCCAGTATATCCTAACTATGAGAATGTTGACTCAAAAGATTTATATGAAGCTTTAAAAATGTTTGGACATGAATCATTCCGCCCTGGCCAAGAAGATGCAATAAAGCGTATCTTAAGTGGCATGTCAACTCTGCTAATATTATCGACAGGTGGAGGCAAATCATTGTGCTACCAACTACCTGCATACCTGTATAGCAAACACAGTAAATGTTTGACTTTAGTGATTTCGCCTTTAGTATCTCTAATGGAAGACCAAGTTATTAACATGCCTGAATTTCTTAAAGCTGGATGCTTACATACAAACCAGCCGCCAACACAACGTCGTAAAATATTGCAGTGTGTAAAGGATGGCGAGATCAATATCCTTCTTATCTCACCAGAGGCTCTTATATCAGGAGACAACTCAAATGGTATTGCTGGATTGTTCAGATCCCTACCGCCTGTAGCTTTTGCGTGTATTGACGAAGCGCACTGTGTATCTCATTGGAGTCATAATTTTAGACCAAGCTACTTGATGATCTGTCGCGTACTACGTGAAAAACTAAATGTCAAATGTATACTGGGACTTACAGCTACAGCAAGCCAGACGACAATTAAAAGTATTATCAATCATATTGATATTCCCGACGGTATCAATGGTGTAATAACAAATCCTACACTTCCAGATAATTTACATCTCTCTGTTTCATTTGAAAAAGATAAGGACAGGGCTCTTATATCTTATTTGAAATCAGATCGAATATGTGAATATAATTCAGTAATTGTATATTGCATCAGAAGGGATGAATGTGAAAGAGTAGCAGCCATTGTTAGGTCATGCCTTCAAGAATCTGGAAAAAACACTATTGAACAGCAGAACCGGAAACGAAAAAGAATGTCTTACACAGCTGAGGCTTATCATGCTGGTATGTCTGCTGCTCAAAGAAAGAAAATACAAAAACATTTTATGGATGGTACTCTAAGAATAATAGTAGCCACTGTAGCCTTTGGAATGGGCATAAATAAATCAGATATTAGGTGTATAATACACTACAACATGCCAAGCAGTTTTGAATCATATGTTCAAGAAGTTGGAAGAGCTGGAAGAGATAATAAGCCTGCTAATTGCCATGTATTCATTAACAACTTGAGTAATGATGTTGATGAACTTTTGAAGCATATTTATTCAAATTCTATTGATAGACCAATTATAAGAAAACTGCTTCAAAAAGTGTTTATACCATGTGATTGTTCTCAGGACAGCTCAACAAGTATATCACCTAAATACCAATGCAAAGGTCACGAAGTAGGAATTCCAACAGACACTACAGTTGAAGAATTAGACCTACCTTCTGAAAATATAGCAACTTTATTATGTTATGTAGAGCTCCATCCTAAGAAGTATATAAAAGTACTCAACAATGCTTACATAATGTGTAAAATTTCATCTTATGGAGGTCCACAAAAAATTCTTGAAGCAGCTAAAACTTGTAGTCCTCTAGCAATGGCTTACCTTGTAGAAAGTAAGAAAGATTCAGAAATTTTAAAACAAAGTGTTCTGGAATTTAATGTCATTGAAGTTGCTGCAGCAATTGGATGGGAAAGTGGAATGACAAAATTTCATTTAAAAAATTTAGAATGGCTATCAGAAGGAGGTTCTTCTAAAAGATCACAGCTGAAAGTAGAATTCCACACTCTGGGTTTCAAAATAAAAGCTAGAGGAGATTTAACTTCATCTGAACTTGATAACATCCTGGATGACCTCCATCAATCTGTGGTTTTTCAAGAAAAAGCTAGATTGTACCAACTAGAAGAATGTAGCAGAGCATTCAAAGCTTTGGGAAATTATTCATTAGCAAATAGCGATTTAAATGAAGATATCTTGTTGGAAAAATCCAATGAGTTGAAAAAAACAATAAGAAGCTATTTTCAAAGAGAAAATTGTTTACCAGAAAATATGGAATTAGAAAGTCGACCACTAGATGAGGAACATATAGCTAATGATGTCAGAGCTCTAATAGCTTCATACAAAGATTGTACATTCACAGGGCGGAGTATAGCAAAAATATTTCAAGGCATTTCATCCCCTAATTTTCAAGCTATAGTGTGGGGCAGATGCAAATTCTGGAGATCACACATAAAAGAAGATTTTAATGGAATAATTAAAATTGCAACCAAACAATTAATTCTAATGAAGAGCTAGGTCAGTAATAGGTGGCTAGTTTTACTTACCTAATAAGTTCTTTTGTAATTTTTAATAGTAAACTTTTTTTTTAATTTACCGTGCCTATTTTTTTTCTAGTCTAGATAACTAGGCACAATTTTTATAACAAAATTTAATTTCATTGATTAAAAAAAGGATATTTCATATTTTGCAATCTCGCCCACTGAGGTCGTCAAATATTATAATATTTGACGACCTCAGTGGGCGAAAGACTGCCTGCGACGCAAGAGGTTGTTGGGTTCAATTCCCGCCTCGAACCTTTGTGTATGATCTGCAGAAATATGTTCCGTTGGTCTGGGTGTTATCTATTATAGTAAAAAAATATCTATGTAAGTATATAATGTATTAAATATATCAGTTACCTATCTAATACCCATAACACAAGCTTTGAGAAGCTTACTTTGGGGATAGATGGTGTTTTTCAAACCTACACCAGTTATCCAGGCGCCAGATACAGCTTGAAATGTTTGATACTGTGTGGCGGGAGACCAAGGAATAAGATAGGACATCAAATTCCTTGCGGGGGAGACAGTCTCGTGTAAGTAGCACAGCGCGGAAATCACACGTTTGAAGCTATATTTCTGGCGCCGGCTTTACAGGGTTTCAAATTCAATCCAAAACTACTAAACTCAATACAAAGACTTGCTCTCCAATGCAGCTTTATTGCAGTATTCTATACCACCGACCTCTTGTTTGTTTATTTATTTTAGGTTTAAATTGTTCTTTTTATTGTATGGTTGATCGCGCTTTCAGAAACCAAGGAAGTTTTCTCTGAATCGTTTAAAAAACATTTAAATTATCGTGTCGCTATTAACTAACAAATGTTTCATATAAGCTGCATATTATTATACTAAATATATAATTTAGACTACATATTAACATATGTATGGATGCGTGACATCTTAATAAAATAAATTTTGTTTATTAAAAATAGTACTATAGGTTATTCGTAAAGTGATATGATGTTTACAAAATTCATAGGCTATGCCACCTACACTATTTATCTAGTAGTGAGTTTGTTCTTAGATGATGATGCCTACCTATTTAAAAAATATAGTAAGAAATAATATGACTGGTCAAGTGCGAATCGACTTGCTCATAAGTGGGTACACACGTACGTATATACACGCTCGACCGGCTTCGAGCATTTGCCTTCGTACTTGCTCGAGATGCAGCAAGTTTAACGAGCATGAATATACCAGCAATACCAACCCTTTACAATCATAAAAAAAGTCAGGTAGCTAACATATTTTCTTTGTCAGTTAACTTGCAACTGTTATTTATTTTATACACTATCGTCCTCATTACATCAGGTTTTTATGATTTACATAGTTGTGAAATTGTGGATCGATGTGTCACTTTTTCCGAAAGCTCAATCTTACCTATTTAGAAGGTGCCTACATGATTGAGTTGTGTGAACATTTTGTTATTCATATCTACATACTTACATGCAGATGTCCTGCCTGATTGGAATCTAAGTACTAAATAAATCGGAATTCGCAATCGCAACGAAGGAACTATAAGTAGTTAGTAGTAAGTAGTTAATTACCTAGGCACCTACTTACATGTTTACTTAGGAACTAATAATATTTTCTATATCTGTCAAATTCTGTCCAAACGACCGGTTTCCTTATTGATTTTTCCAACTTGCCCTTTCGGATCTAGTGATAAAGAACTCCATTGAGTTGATTCACAAATATCAAATTTATGATTACCACATTCTAGGTTTTCTGCAAAATTACTACTTTCAGTAACACACAATCCCAATACGTTATAAAACTCTATAGTAAGTGAATCAACCCATTCTCTAAGATCAAGATGAATTCTTTTTACATTTGAAGTAGAAAGCTTTTGCAACTTTATGCTTTCTTCTGCATTGGGAGTAAAATTATTTTGACCATAAAAATAATATTTTTTGTATGAAGGTTGAGATCCACCATGAATAATACTAGCTTCTTGGTGAGAAAGTTCATTTCCTGATAAATACTCTAGTGGAGTTATAAGAAATTTTGTAGAAACTATTAAATCATTTAGTTCAAATAATCCTACTTTCCAAACGCCCGGTAATAATGGCGCCTTTATGTTAGGTTTTATAAAATTTGTTAGATTGTTCTCGTCGACATGTATACCATTAACATCGGCAGTCACTCCTGTTGGATCTAACCACATTACAGTAAAGTTTTCACTTTTTTTATCAGTAGTGGCTGCAAATTGACACAATAATACTGGCTCTGACATAGGTCCTAATACATTAGCATAATTTCTAAAAATAATTTCTTTTTGATCATAATCGGAACTTACTCTAAATATTTGTATTTTTTCCCTATATGAACTATTGAAATGCCAATCCACAAATTTCTTTGGTTTATACCAAGTTTCTATGGTTATTTCTCGTTTGTTATCAAGTAAAGCTTTATGCAGAATCAAATTTCCTTTATAAACATCTGCATGACTGTACAGACTAATTTCAATAATCTTTTGTGGTACCACTATGCATTCTCCTACAAACAAAATCTTTGCATTATGTCGCGTAATACTTTCTGCGTGAGTCAGTAGTGTATCATCTGTGCTTGAGGTTAAATCATTAATGTTATAGATACTTTGCCAATAGGATTCCAAATTGTTTATTAGGTAATGGTCTTTAAATCCTATGTATAGCTCAACTCTATTTATAATTTCTTGATTAATAATAGGTTCAAATTTTCTGGCAAAAAATAACTGTCTGTCTTGAGTGTTTTGAATTCTGGACCAATCTTCTGGTTTAAAATCATTGGGAGAACATCCACACCAATCCACAACATGTTTGTATTGGCATTTGCAGCCTAATTTCCTTTTCCAATTTGTAACATGCAAATTATTGTCAATGTACGTATTGCAGAATCGTGAATTCCTCAGGACTGTGTGAAAGTAGGACTCTGCAGGTAATAAAGTATGTTGAAATACGATGTCCAATCCTTTCAACAAATGGTCATCCTTTCCTACAACATATTTAACAAGTTGCGGTGAAAGTGCGATCCAGTCACTACCGCCATCGATTATTATGCCCTTCGGGAGTTTCCTTTCGCCAATGCGCCACATGTGAGTTTCACATTCAACAAACGTTTTGTCTAAGCCTTGTTTCTTGATAAATCTTTGTACTTCACGTCCATGTGATTTGACAAAATTGAACCCCTTGTTTGCTGATAGAAATTGTTCCAAACTTTCCAAAGATTTGATCGGAAAATCACTTTCACTTAAGTTGATCACGAAATCCCATTGCCAATCAAGTGCAAGGATATCTTTCATCGATGCCAACAGCATTGTCAGTAAAGACGCACCACCCCATATTGTAGAATATCGACTGGAAGCCAACTTTATGTTCGGAAATCGTTTTTCTAATCCTGACAGTTCACGTTGCAGATAATCTTGCCTCTGAAACATAATAAAACACGATGTGTTCACTACAACATGTGCGTCTGGGTTACTTTTGGAAGGTAGCTAAAGCCGCCATGCCATGTCGAGAAGTAGAAGCCGCAAGCAAGAAGAAGAAAAAATCTTCAAAGCCAGTACATACCTACTGCATGCATGCAAATGCAAACCATCAAACTCTACCTCTAATAACAATAACATATTTTAACCCTTCCATATTATTATTTTATTCTGTGGCCTGAACTGGGCCAGGCTAAATTATTTTTATATTATTACTAGCTATATTTTTAAAGGAGTATTTGGTAACACGTATAATATCATCCCACTAATATCAGAAATGTGAAAGTTTGGATGTTTGTTACTCAATAACGCTAGAACGGATGAACGGATCCAGATGAAACTTAGCAAAGAGATAGATTATAATCTGGAATAGCACATAGGCAACTTTTTATCCCGTCGGAATACCGGGATTTAAAACTGCGCGGGTGAAACCGCAGGGCGCAACTAGTAGTGTATGTAATAATAAGTTCGACAGTAATAATCACAGTTATATACTTTAAGAAATACTTACAGAATCGACGTGAATGTAGAAGTAATGATTGCTTCTATATAGAGAGTTAATCAGACGATGGACTTGCCTCAATGCCCTTCCATTTAATGTTAGCAGAAAAACAATCCTGACTTCCTCTCCCTCTGTGTTTTTAGTTATGACTGGGGTTCTAGGTTCAAATTCTGAAATAGATTATTTTCATAGGTACCTATGTACTTGATTTTTTTAATAAATCCAGTTATTCGCAAAATCCGACCGCTTCAAAAAACTACTTATTTAAATGTTTTGTTTGTGTCTGCTTAATTTGATTTCAAACGCGAAAGTTTGTGTGTATGGATGGATGTTTATTACTCTTTCACGCCGGAACGGCTGAACGGATCTGGATAAAAGTTGGCAGAGAGATACATTACTCTGGAATAGCACATAGGCTACTTTTTATCCCGTGGGAATACCGGGATTTAAATCTGCGCGGGTGAAACCGCGGGGCGCAACTAGTAAACATCCATCCATACTTACAAACTTTCGCGTTTATAATAGTAGTAGGATTACAATGAAATGCCAACCTTCATGGACAACACAATCACTACATAGTATAAAACAAAGTCGCTTTCTCTGTCCCTATATCCCTATGTCCATATGTATGCTTAAATCTTTAAAACTACGCAACGGATCTTGATGCGGTTTTTTTAATAGATAGATTCAAAAGGAAGGTTTATATGTATAATACATGCATGATAATATGTGCACCCGTGCGAAGCAGGGGCGCGCGGGCGGGTCGCTAGTAATACAATGTAATGATAAACAATAACTGTACCTACATAGCAGTCATAATGAAAACTAGGACAAACTAGAACATTTTATTTGAGTTCCTGTTGATAAGCTCATATCAAAGTGTTTCAGATTATGGCTATGGGTGTATATTTAGATTTGGCAGATAACACAAAATAATAATAATATCAATAAGTGTGAGGCCACACGGTACGCGCATTATTTTTTTTGAGTTGTGTGACGTTGTGAGCCGCGTATATTCGTTCAGAGACATTCTGCCAGCCTTAGAGCATTTATAACTGCTCTAAGCTAAAAAGTTATAAATGCTCTAAGCTGCCAGCAGAAAATCTGTAGGTAGGGCTGCGAGACGAGTGCAATTTATTCAGTTGCGTAATTTTCATAATGTACCTAGATCTACATAGATGGACAAAAGTCAAATTCTACACTAGTCTACTCAGGAAAAATAGTTATGCTATCAAAAACTAATTCGACTTGGTATTACCTACACCGTCGCCAGATATAGCTGAACTTAGATGATCATTAAGCCGGTGAGGCACGAGACAGTGATGAGTTCTTCGATGTTAAAATAGGTATATATAGGTAAGTAGGTACTTTGTATAAAACCGAAACGAAACTGAAAAATTGAAACGGCCATACAATTCCAACTCAAAAAAGTACCTACGCCCGTGTTGCCTCACACTTAAATACTTACCTAGTGTAATTTTTCCATTATGTTGGTGAAGAGTTCAGTTAGTTTCTCATTCAGATAAATATATTATATAATTTAATATGTACATTTAGGATAGCTTTATATTTCTTACTTGCCACACCAGTTTCTATCACATTCATAGTAAAGTAACCGCCACATGTTTCTGCACTATTTGCTGGACATTTCATGTCGCACAAGTCATCAGAGACCTTTGATGATGCTGGCGGCAAACTTTCTCCACAAAAGCACTCCGATCTAATATAAAATAACATTAGGTTAAAAAAATAGATAGTTACTAGGACATTTTCTATTATTTAGTTGGACTGAAATCTTGGATGAAACCTATTGGACATTTGGCTGTTCAAGTTCGAAACTTAGTAATAGTAGGATACACTAATAATTATGTATAAGGATAGGACTCTTATGGTAGAAAATAGAAGCAATCATAAGACATGATTGAAATAAATGTGAATAATTTCATTCTAATGTATGATTATGTTTCCTGCTTTCTAAAACTTGCCTGCTACTTCTGCATTGTCCGCAATGGTTGCGTCGGTATTATTTTTGAGTTTACGAATGTCGCAGGAATAGGTATAGTAGTTAGGTACATGACTGAGCCTAATATGCTTCCCTGTGGTTGTAGTACTCTGGCCTAGCTTTATTTTAATTGAATCATTGTCATATTCTTGCCTTAAAGGGGTCCTACATGGCAGTAAATAAGCCATTCTGCAGAGGAGCTTGTTTACTGCCAATTTTTGCTCTATTTCTGCCATGTAGGTGCTGCATGACTTTCAATGACCAACCGCGCAGTCCAACCGCACGTACAGTATTTAAATGACTATGTGACTATACTTTAGTCAAAGTTAAAGTAGGTGCGTGAGCCTGTCAGACTTGGCAAGTCTGTGGGACACCGCAGAGAGCTTGCCAGCTCCGCGCGTCTTGTAATCGGCCAGGTTTTGCCTTATGTGAAGTACAGTCTGGAGTATGATGACTGAAGGCAGCGTAAGTATTCGCAGGGAGATGAAGTACGGCCGCGCCGACGTGTCCTGCGCCGTCCCCACGATCGCCCTCACAGCACGCTTCTGCATGCGGAAAACGCGCTCCCGGTCAGCACCGCTCCCACAGTTCTGCACCGTACTGGAGGAGCGAACGTACGGTCGCGAAGTAACAGGTGCGGACCACGTCGGCGGAAACCACGCGCGATAGCCGGCGGAGGGCGAAGCATGCGCTGCCTAGCCGAGCAAACAGCTTGTCGATATGCGTGGCCCAGGTTTAGGTGCAATCTATTTGGAAGCCCAGGAAGAGAGTCGACGGAACTTGTTTAATGGGTGTTGTACCTATCTATACGGATAAGCTTCTAACCTGCCGCCCTGAGATGCAGAAATGGATAAAATGTGTTTTTTTAAGATTCAGAACCAGCCCGTTCCACTTAAACCACTGTGCCACCTGGTGGGCAGCTGTGTTCAGCCACTGCTCGAGTTGGTCTAGTGATGGTGCGTTGACAACTATGGCAGTAATATAAAAATTTGACAGTAAACAAGCTCCTCTGCAGGGGTAACTTCTACATAATGTCTTGTTTACTGCCGTGTAGGACCCCTTTTTTATTCATAAATAAAATTTACAATTTAGTAATATCTAAGGGGTTACTTATCAGGTTAATGTTAGGTTAATGTTAGTTACTGTTCAGCACCACTGGTAGGTATTTGTTATTTACCAATTTACATCATATGAAGATATTTTAACAAGTACTTACCCATATTGTACTCCAGCATACTGAAATCCACCTTGAATACATATATCCAAACAAGCAGTATGTGAATTAGTACTAGCATAGTTTCCATAGAAACCTGATAGTAGTCTAACTTTCTTCTCATCTACGTAACATCCCAAATGTTTACCATAAGTCACTCCATTATGTGGGCAGTAGTTGGGTAACTTCACAGGATAGAAATGTCCTTCTTGTATAAGGCATGTTTTATTTACAATTTGTTGTTTACAAATCTGTGTTTTTGCTCGATGAATAGCTGATATCGCTTCTCTGCTATATATTTCACATACTGGCTTAAAATCTAGTTCTTCAACTCTCAACAGGTCTAATGGTTTATTTTGCTGTCTGTTTAGAGGAAAATCTTCATCATCACTTAGTCCGATGCTACTTTTTCTAGCTGATACATCCGCAGCTTCATGTCTTGCTAATGACTCGTAACCATTCTTCTTCAGTAAATTATTATCTAATGATGGGAAGAAGCTCACAGCGATTAATAATTGGGCAAAGAAAGCGATAAGAACTGATGCTACAATACATTTGGTGTATTTGTAACATATTCGTCGCATCATAATCGCCATTTCAAACTAAATTCATCTTTTTATATATCGAGTACTTACCTAGAAATCTATCTAAATTTAATAATTCCAAGAGTATTATAATTGTTTGTTTTGTAAACATCACATTTTTTTTTTTTTTATGGCTCCTATCGACAATCTTGCCAGTGTCAAGTGATAGAGATTAAATGCTCTTTGCTATGTTTCTAGTCACGTCAGTCGAAAGTCGAGTCAGTCAATTGTTTTGAAGAAAATGGTGGCGGTTTCTTCAAAAAATTTGAAACATTTTCGGTCAAATCACGATATCACATGATACACTTTCATTTCAAATGCTTACACTTTGTGCTAAGACCACAAGTAATGTTGGTTAAAATACCACCAAAATTACACAACACAACTCAAAATAACACTAGAAAAACAATTAAAATGAAAATGCTATGTGGTTTCGATAGATAACAGAAAACGAATCTGGCTCCACTTCATCCAAGGCTCCTGCCTGTCCTTCCGTACATCAATCTTGCCAGTGTCAAGACTTGACTTCTTGTCTTATTTATATTCCTTGGGCCTACCATTTAAAAAAGCTACTTGTTGTTGAGACCGGATGTACCTACTATAGAAAGATCAAATGCGTACCACTCAGTCCTGAACCTTCGCGTGCTTGTTTTAAAGACTATATTTATTTTATGGATTTTGGCTGGAACAAAGTTATATTAGGTAGGACTTATTTCTGAGTACA
This sequence comes from Plemyria rubiginata, assembly GCA_963576535.1. Taxonomy (NCBI): domain Eukaryota; kingdom Metazoa; phylum Arthropoda; class Insecta; order Lepidoptera; family Geometridae; genus Plemyria; species Plemyria rubiginata. Next base: position 5,649,420 of record OY754917.1, on the reverse strand, counting down.
TTGAGTTAAGTTTCAAACTTCTATAATTTGTTCTTTATAAAGGACATCCGGTCTCAGTTTGAGAAAAAAGTGAATTATTTTACGTATTTTATTATTGAAAAATGTACTTTTATGTTATAATTATGATGTAAGAGGTTAAAATATGTAAGAAATAAAACTTAATTGCTAATATTTGAAATCTTAAAATGTTAGAATCAAAATTTAAACAATGTTCCGTTCCCTTGTAAACGTAACGTACTTACCTACCTAATTATTCATTTCATTTATCTATTTCATTCAACGATGTTCAAAGTCTTCTCTAAGCTAACAGCAGTATCGAGACGCCATCATTTGGTTGTCATGCAAGTACATAAAACGTCAAAGCTTGGAGTGACAGCTATGACAGTTCTACGCATAAGAACTGTGACGTATTCTGCTCGCGGACACCTAACGCATCGCACGCGCCTCGTAAAACTACCGGGATACATACTTCATCCAAATTCTATGCAAGTGCGCGTGTGTTTCTTCCGCTATCGTGGACCTATCTTCACTATCATCACCCATTCATCATCATCTCAAGAAAACGCAGTGGAAGCTATTCGAGGCTGATCGCAGTCCAGGGTATGTACTTTGCATATATCTTTACTGTGTAAGGCTGGTCTAAACTTTGAACATCGTCCTTCTATTAGGAAATAACCGTCAGACCACCTCCCGAGGTCTTCCCAGAGTAGCAGAAAGCCATCCTTGCTATTTCGGCTGGATGCGTATGTTACAAACAATATAATTCTATAGCCATTAAATGTTTCAAAAAAGTGTTTTAAACACCCTTATAATTTTATCATCAAAATAAACAAATTTCTCATAATCACAATAAAAACTTACATTCAAAATCAATGAGATTGATAAATCTGTCTGTGTAGAACTTATTTTAAGGGCCCGGCGCGGAGACAGTGGCTCGCAGTTTCGAGGTGCGATTGGCTATTATTTCATTTTATTTCATTTCGGGGAGGTTGTTTGAAAGAATAACTATCCAGTGACACGCATAAATACTGTTCGAACACAAATAACACAATAATATAAAGGAAACATGCCCGAATCAGAAATCATTTTGGTATTAGTATGTTTGGCCTTACGTTTACCTAATACCAAAATGATTTCTGACTCAAGCACATTTCCCTTATATTATTGTATTATTTGTATTCGAACAGTATTTATGCGTGTCACTGGATAGTTATTCTTTCAAACAACCTCCCCGAAATGAAATAAAATGAATTAATAGCCAATCGCACCTCGAAACTGCGAGCCGCTGTCGCCGGGCCCTTAAAAACCATTTTTGGGTCGAAAATATAACCTTCATGCAATGATATCATTGCTATCGTAATTCAAACTTTAAAAATGCATGAATTTTATTAAATTACTGTCAAAAAACTACCAGATATCTCGGTGATTTATAGATTTACTTACCCCTTCACCGGGGACGTAACATCTTGATGAATGAACATGACCATACTGACGACATTTTTGATCGCAATATTTTGCCGTGAATGTGCGACTGAGATAGATTGTTAAGCTACCTATAAAAACATATTTTGAAACAATCGAAGCATTAGAATTTTACTGGCAAGCGTAAAAATAATAAAGACTAGGTATAGGCCATCCGGTCTCAATTTGAACTGCCATTGTCAGGTGTCAATGGTCAGGACTGACCAAAGACTTTGTACTTATAACTGTTATAAGTAGTGTCTTTGGGACTGACCGCCATCATTGATTTTGTTCTCTAAAATAGCCGCAGGGACTTAGGACAAGGAATTTGAATTATTCAAATTCCTTGACTTAGGAGGTTAAATAAGGCTTTTGTCATTTGTGACTAGTGGTGTCTAGTTGTCACAATTCTGCCAGTGTCCGTTTCATGCTTGTTTCCTAATCGTAGTTTAGATCTATGGATTATATGTATAAGTTAGCAACTTTTCGAGATGCCAAAAAAACTGACCATTTCCAAGTTTTCCAACCACACTCCCATAATCTAGCTCGGCTCGGATCCAGACTTATCTAAGAGAATTATAGACAATTTTAGTAAACAAAGAAATGTCCTGATATGTCACTGTCAATTCAACAATAGTCAGGGACATATAATATTTTATAACCATGGATCACTATTTAGTGATAATGGCGCGCGGTTTTGCTTAACGTATACCTACAATATTTTATTTCCTAATGAAACTTCAGAACAGAAAACTTTAAAGCAAGAGCCTTATTCACTATGATCATTTGCACCGCGATCTCAGCTAAGACAAGGCACCGGTGTCATACGGTCAGGGCAAAGTATCTCCTATGTCATAAAGAATAAAGCCCAACATTAAGTTTTGACGTTTCACAGTTTGGGGCAAGGAATCTCCTATTGTCATAGTGAATAATGCCCCAGGTATAGTGCGTGTCACGCAAAAAGAATGGATAGAGGCAACCTCTATTTTTGTAAAAAAATAAACAAACACAGCAACAAGGCCGAAAACTTTACAAAACTTAAAACTATAACAGACAGCGATAACAATAAAACGAAAACAAAAACTCAACAACGCATAATTGCAGACAAGCAGCAAAAATGGAAAACATTCGTCTTCGATGAGAGTGAGACGAATGAAATTCCAACAAAATGTACAAATTATTTCGAACTTCTGTGATTTGCTCCCATTTTTCTCCGATAATACCAGTGTCGTAAATTGTTTTATACTAATATTTCTTCAACATTTTATAATTTTGTAAATAAAATGAAATAAATTATAAAGCATAGTACAAAACCATTGCTATTGTCAATTTTAAGGATATTGATTAAAAAATAAACCCTATCTTAGGTATTTTGAAAAATGAAGTAATCTTTTTTAGCTTCGAATCAATCATTTTTATATGGTATGGTAACACCTTTATTTACAAAAATTAACTATTACCTATCTGAATCCGAAATTCCGAACCTACTAGCTAGAGTCCGTAAGGATATATGTGTTCTGTGAGCTAGAGTGAGTGACGATTAGATTAGTTTGTTTATCGGTACAGTTGATGCGTTAGCTACAAGGAATTTGAATACTCCTTAGTTAGCTAGCATCCTAGTCTGTGCCCTGTGGTAGCGTACCTTGTACTTTCTTAGAAGAAGACTTTACATTACACTCCAAATACTTATTTTACTCTTTGTTACACTTACTGAGTGAGCATCTTATCACTACCTACAATACCAATATCTTGGACCTGTGTGGTGCCAAGAGTCTAAAACGCTACGTGTGGTGTGGTAATGATACGAAACAGTATATTTTGTAGACGTGACATCATGTCAAAGGTCTATTCTAATTTCGTTCGTGGTCACCACATAAACGAGAGACTCAAAGGAAAAGTGGCCATCGTAACAGCTTCTACAGAAGGGTAAGTTGTTTATTATGCTAGTAAATCAACCAACAAAAGAAGTTGTAGGGTAGGTAGGTAGGTACGATGGGTAATGGGTTGGCTATATACCTAGCAAGCAAGCAATCCTTGTAGGTAGGTACCTGGGTTGAGGGTTGGGGGAAGGGGGGGTTGCAAGTGGGGGTAGGTGGCAAGTCCTATTCCTTCCCTTGAGTCCTTTTGTCTAGCTGAAAAATTATTACCTACTTAAATTTTCTTTACTTCAATAAAAAAACCCTAACCTATGGCGAGTCCTTCCTTGAGTCTTAGAAAATATTATTTATACTACACCTGCTTGGAAAGTACCTTGATACTTTATCAAATTTACGGTAGAAAGTATGTCATTGCATATCGAACAAATATGCGGGGAGAAAACGCATCTGAGCGGGAGAGAAAAGTGTATGAAAATCCGTTTCTTACATGGTTTTTCTTTTTTAATTTTGGGTAAGAAAAAAGTGCGCGGCAAAGTTAAGGCTCCGGCGACAGCGGCTCGCAATTTCGAGGTGCGTTTTACTATTATTTCATTTCGGGGAGGTTGTTTGAAAGAATAACTCTAAAGTGACACGCATAAATACTGTTCGAACACAAATAACACAATAATATAAGGGAAACATGCCCGAATCAGAAATCATTTCGGTATTAGTATGTTTGGTCTTACGTTTACCTAATACCAAAATGATTTCTGACTCAAGGACATTTCCCTTATATTATTGTTTTATTTGTGTTCGAATAGTATTTATGCGTGTTTCTTTAGAGTTATTCTTTTAAACAACCTCCCCGAAATGAAATAAAATGAAATAATAGCCAATCGCACCTCGAAATTGCGAGCCGCTGTCGCCGGACCCTTAATTGCGGCGCACTTATTAAATAAGTGTGCCGCAATTAACGGGAGAAATATATGAAAGCCTATATGGTCATTTTATTGAATGGAGAAATGCAAGAGGCGCCACTTATTTTTCAGAATCTGTGTTTTTCTCAAAATCATACGCCTATCGATGGGACTACTAAAAACCCCCTTTATCGAATCAGAATGTGATACTTTCCACGGAAAATAAAACTGTGCTCACAGAATAAGTGGACGTTACTTACGGAATTTTCGTTATCCCATTTGCTAAAATTTGTAGGACTCTCAGCAAATGATAACAACTGTATTTACTTAATAATATAATGTAATTCTCGATAAACTATCACATAGAACATTTCTACAAGTTAGCACTTCGTCTCGTCCGCCGGTGCGCCTCGACTGGCGATCCTCGCTCGAATGCCCTCTGCCAACCTTCTCAGTCCACGGGTGCGCTTCCTACCCGCAAAAACTATCACATTTCCGCTGTCAGTGTGGCCAGTGCTAGCCTTTCAAAATATACCATTTCCGTTCTTTTAAAATAAATTAAACCTTACAAAAGGGACATGAGGACAGAAAAAGCGACTTTGTTTTATACTATGTAGTGATAGTGATAGTGGGTGATGAAAAGTAGAGTGCAAACTATATTTTTGGCTCGGGAGCAAAATATATTTTTGGCTCGGGCAACGTACTTTGAATCCCTCGCTACGATCAGGATTCTACCCTAGAATCCTTGACTTCGCTTTCGATTCAAAAAAGCGCCCTCGCCGTAAAAATATTATTTTGCTTCCTTATGATAAAATCTAGGTAGGTACTAGGTATTCTGGCGCGAGTGTACCTATGCGGAAACACATCCCCTCCACTTTCTTCCAGCGTTATTTTTGGTTGACGAGACTTAGTTAATTGTTCGTAAAATGTTCACGAAGAATAAACTAGATCTTTGCGAACAGATATGACAAAAAAATATTTAGTAGGTAAGTAGGTACTTATAGGTATGTACCTATTTATATTTTTTTAAATTCATCAGATATCTACTAGTTAATTTTATCTGACTTTTACATTGTAATTAGGTATTATACATATACCTACATATTAAGGAATTTTCCGTTTCTTTTTAGCATTGGCTATGCCATCGCGCAACGGCTTGGCAACGAAGGAGCTGCTGTAGTTATTTGCAGCAGAAAAGAGGCGAACGTTGAAAAAGCGGTTAAGAGCTTGAGAAATGAGGGTATTTCCGTGGAAGGAGTTGTGTGCCATGTGTCAAATCCTGAGCACAGAAAAAGAATATTTGAAGTTGTAAGTTTCTCAGTTTTACTAGTACCTACCGAGATCGAAAACCTTTCTCGTCTTTCAGCTAGACCGGTGCGCTAGACCCACCGTAATGTGTAGGAAAGCCAAGGAAGGTTGGAAAAGAAACGAGCCATTTATTAGGTTACCTACTTAAGTTATTAGGCTGCCCGGAAGTCATAGTGAGATGAAAAATGCTATTAAGCGCATCACAGACGGCGAAGATACTATAATATTTCATCTTACGATATCGTAACATAAAATATTGTAGTAACTTAAGGTATCACATACGGTTAAGATACGTAAAAATATATTATATATCATTCGGTTGAAAAACGCCGAAGGTGTCAAACGTATTTTTATTTAAACATTATACAGGAAGTGTAAAATAATGGATGCGTCAAGTGCGACAAAACTGGTTTTCCTTTCGGATTTAGTCAGCGGATCAGAGAATGGTACAAAATATATTATAATCATGTAAAAAGGAGAGCTTAACCCTAGATATAGTTTTCTTCTAGCAAACCTTAGAGGAAAGAAAGAGCTAAGTATTTCAGCAGTTTCCAAGTTCAACCTCAAGGTCTAGCATAAGCCTACTAATATTATAAACGCGAAAGTTTGTATGCATGGATGGATGGATGTTGTTACTCTTTCACGCCGGAACGGCTGAACGGATCTGGATGAAACTTGGCAGAGGAATAGATTATAGTCTGGAAAAGCACATACGCTACTATTTACCCGTCGGAACACCGGGAATTAAATCTGCGCGAGTGAAACTGCGGGGCGCAACAAGTCTAATATAAAAGGCAGAAGTGAGCGGCCTGCCGACTATGTAGAGATTATTTAATAAAGTAGGTTCCTACAAAGAAAGGTTAAAAAAATCAAAGACAACGTGCGCGAGCAAAGCCGCGGTTTCAGCTAGTATTTTCATATAAATTGTTTTCATGTTTCCAACCAAACTGCACACCATGTATAAAGTAACTTACGACATATTTCGTATCTTATGATGGCATCTTAAGATACGAGTCGCCCTATCGGACGGTATCTTAATATACTGTAATATGTTAATATAACTTAACCGTCTGCGATGGCTCATAATGATAGTAATTGTATAGGGAGCGATACGCCGTCTGTGATGCCCTTTAGGCATATTTATTTTAGTACTTATCTCAAATGAATGTTGTTGATTTCCCGTCAGTCGCACACAAATTAACATAAGTACATCTACACTATCTACATCTACACTAATATTATAAAGAGGAAAACTTTGTATGTTTCGAATAGGCTCAAAAACTACTGGTCCGATTTCAAATTCTTTGACCATAAGAAAGCTACATTATCCCTGAGTAACATAGGCTACATTTAATACTGAAAAAAATTAGGGATCTCTACTAAAACATAAAAAATGTAACCCGAGGTGTAATATAAAATGTCTTTCACCGCATGCGCTGCGAAAACTATAGATGATAGAGCAAAAAAATGTTATACAATATTATAGAACACATCATTATCTACAAATAAGTCAGCGATAGCATATTTCTAACTATTGTGGTTATGTTACTACAACTACTTTTCTACATTTAAAATTTGATAGAAATGCCGACCAAAAACAGACCATGGTTTCTATATCTTTATATTAGTCCTTATCCAAATAAATCATTTTTTATGCAATGCTGTTTCAATACCTGTAGATTACTTCTTGATTTTTTTTAAATCGGACATTCCATTCAAAAGATATTACGAAATTAAAAACTTTAGTGCGCCTTAGAAAGCGCGACAGCGAGGCCAGCAGTTCTCACTCAGGTTCTCACGCGGGCATAATGGTGAAATTACGCATGCCCATCATAGCTAGCACACTTGATGCAAGCTACAGGCGTAGGTACAGGCACATACGCTAATTGGCATGCCTGTACCTGGCGTGCAAGTAGTTAGCACAACATTCTATTTTAGGTCAGGTACTGGCATGCCACGTGAGGGAGGGGACTCGGGGGGCTACGAAACCGGCATGTGTGAACGTCGCGACAGGTACAGGCATGCCAGTACCTGACGTGTTGGTATGCCACGTGAGGGAGGGGTCGCGGGGGTCTACGAAACCGGCATGTGTGAACGTGCAACACCTGACCTGACGAGTTAACTTGCAAATATATCCACAATGTGTCCGTAAATCCTGCATGCCTGTGACTTACATGCCCTGTTCCATTTTACTGGCACGTGTATTTTCACCTGCGTGGGCTACGAATCGCGGGAGTCATGTTGACAAAAATTATGTCCACCCATGCGAAGCTAGGACAGGCCGCTAGTTAATTATATTACACACGTTTAATTTACAGTCACTCAATTTTACCTACTACCTACCCATAGGTACCTATATGTAGCTTTTTTGTCCAATAAATCTCGGTAGTTTTTCTGACATTTAATAATTATACTTACCTATGCTACTTATGAGCAAGCAGCAATGCAATTTATTGTGTTTTCTTAAATTCTAGTTTGTGGATGTTCCTCTGTAGGTACCTACCCACTGATCTATATTAGTACACCTGTACAATAAAAAATTTATTTATTTATTTATTTATTTATTTAAGCCTCCCATAACTTAACTAAGTTTTTTACATAAATTCCATAATTTGCAAGTTACATTCAATTTAACATTAATCATTATTGTTTTTTTTTTTTTTATTTGTTTTATTTGATATAGCTATTATTTCTATTTAAATTGGTTTAGTTATAGGTCATCCCATTGTTGGGCAAAGGCCTCCCCCTTTCTAGTCCATGTTTGTTTATCACTGGTGAGCCTGGTCCACAGTACGCCCAGTCCTTGGAAGTGCTCCAGCTCGGTGCGCCAGCGTGCCTTGGGGCGGCCGCGCGCTCTGCTGCAGTAGTGAGGACACCACTCTGTGCTCTCTTTCGTCCACCTGTCATCTCTGTTTCTCATGGTGTGGCCAGCCCAATTCCATTTTAACTTTTTGGCGTGTCTTAATGCGTCTCTTGTTTTTGTTTTGTTTCTTATTTCGATATTTGGTATTTTATCAATTAGCCTCAGGTGAAGGATACTACGCTCAATTTTCCTTTGTGTGACTTTTAATTTTTTAGCTTCTGCTTTAGTTAGTGCCCAGGTCTGTGCTCCATATCTTAGAACTGGTAGTAGGCATGTGTTAAAAACATTTGCTTTAGTTATATTGGATATCTTCTTGTTTTTAAAAATGTATTTTAGCTGCCAATACCGCTTCCATGTGTTGGCGATCCGCTTGTCGATTTCTCTGTTTTCCTTAGACTTAAATGTGATAGTTTTCCCGAGGTAGGTGAAGTTTTCTACTGTTTCCAGAGTCTCATCTTCTAGTTTGATATTGACTGTAGTACTCTACAGTCAATATCAAACTAGAACATGTTTGACATAACTTTTGTTTTTTTCTTATTCATATGGAGACCAACCTGGTTACAAATTGCATTTAGATCAAGCAACATCTTTTGCAGATTTTCCTCAGAGCTACTGAACAGTGCAATATCGTCCGCAAAGCGAATGTTGGACAGGTGTCTTCCGTTCAGTTTGATGCCTTCGGAGTTCCATTCTAACTGTTTGAAGATGTATTCTAGTACCGAGTTGAAAATTTTTGGCGATAGACAGTCTCCTTGTTTTGCTCCTCTTTTAATGTCAAATCGAGGCCCCAGTTGGTCGAGTTTGATTTTAGCTGAACTGTGGTCATAAATGTTTTTTATTATGCGTATGTATTTATGGGGTACTCTGTCATTGTCTAATGCTTTCCAAATGTAGCAATGTTCGATGGTGTCAAATGCCTTCTTGAAGTCTATAAAGGCGATGTAGAGAGGTATCTTATATTCTTCTACTTTCTCAATCAACTGTTGCATCGTATGCAAGTGGTCGCAGGTACTAAAACTTTTTCTGAAGCCTGCCTGTTCGATTGGCTGCTGGGAGTCTAGAATAGGCGATAGTCGCATAAGCATAACTTTTGAGAAAACTTTGTATAAGTTGCTGGTTAGGGTGATTGGGCGGTAGTCGTTGACGTCGTAAATACTTCCCTTCTTGAATAAAAGTATAATTGTTGAGGCAAGCCACTGTTCCGGTACTTCTTCTTCTGTTAGTATCTGATTGAATAGGTTTGTAAGTATTTTGGTTAGTTGGTCCACTCCGATTTTGAGAAGCTCACACTCTATGCCTTCTGGTCCTGCTGATTTTCCGTTTTGGAGGCTTCTTATGGCTTTGGCAACTTCACTTGAAAGGATGGGAGGAACATCATCGATGCTGTTTAACAAAGGTTGTAGGTCCCTTGATTGCTGTTCTGTAAGTTGACTGCTGTAAAGGTTTTTGTAAAATGTGGTGGCCTCTCCGGCTATTTTCTGTCTATCTTGGATTTTTTTATTTTTGTTGTTTGTTGCTTTCAGGTGGGGAATCCATTTTGTTTCTGCATTTAGGTGTCTTTCAAGTTTTACAATAGATGTTCTTGAGCTAGTAAAATCCAAAATCGCCTTATTTGCTCTAGTTCTCAGATCCTTTTTGATCAGTTTTTTAGTGGTCTTGTTTAGTGCACATAGTTTTTCTTGGTCTTCTTTTGAGCGGTTTGACAGTTGACTTAAGCCTGCTCTTTCCTCTATTTTTCTTATTGTGTTTTCATCTAGATGAGGTAGGTTATTTTTTGATTGTATTCTAATGTATTTGTTAGCAGATTTCTTGATGCAGTTTGAGATGGTGTTATACTGTGTTTGAATGTTAAACCTAATGAGGTTTCACCAAAGCTTGGATCGATAAAATATCATGTTGAAATAGTTTATTTTGGTTTATATCTGTAAAGGTTGCATATCTCTTAGGGTTTAGATTAATATTTCTTTTCATTCCAGATTTTAGCTTCATTTTGCATCTGACAGCCCGATGATCAGAGTAGAACTTTAGATTTTTAATTACTTCAACATCGTGGAATCTTGAGAGATCTCTGCTGAGCATATAGTCCATCTCTACTTTTAGGTTTGAGTCTGGTGAAATCCATGTCCACTTTCTGCAAAGGCGCTTTTTAAAAAATGTATTCAGAATTTTCAGATCATTTTCTGCACAAAATTCTATGAGCTTTTGACCATTTCTTGTTCTTTTGTCTGTAGAGTACTGTCCTATGATGTGGTGTTCAAAATCTCTTCTCTTACCAAGTCTGGCATTAAAGTCACCTATGATCAAGGAGGTAGCGTTCATTTTTTTTAAGTTGTTAACTGTTTTACTCACTGTGTCATAGAAGCTGATAGTGTCTTCTTCAGTAGAGCCCTCTGTGGGTGCATGTACTTGGATGAAGTGGATTGTTTCTTTCTGTGTTAGTTTGAATGACAGAACAGCAATTCTTTCCGTTATACCTTAGAATTTTAAAATTCTATCTTTCCATGTTTTCTTTACACAAAATCCAACTCCATATAGACCCTTAGTTGTGCCATAGTAGTACATAATGAGTTCCTCGAATTCTGTTATTTCTTCTCCAAATCGTCTAATTTCGCATAGACCAATTATATCCCATTTTATGTGTTGCAGGGCAATTCTTAACTCTGTGACGCGGTCGGTTGATAGCAGTGTTCTCACATTCATTGTTAGGATATGTAGATAACACTCTTTGTTTGCTGATACTTGTGAGATTCCATGTTTTTTGGGGGGGTGATAGTCATTAGCTCCCTCGGTGACTAACCGTCGTGGGGGCTTGTTTGTTTCTGTGGTTGTAAATTTATTCAATATGTTTGGGGCTGTGTGGGGGGGCGGGTGTTGCATTAGTTGCTATTGTTTGGAAGCGTTGGTGACCTTATTCTCTAGGTCTCTAATTGAAGGTTGGATATACTGTCTGATGTTGTATGAGCTCATTGTTTTATTCTTTTTATTTGCCTGCCATTGTGATCCAGGGGTTCTTACATTATCTGGAAAGTTTTCACTGCCATTTGGTTTGTTTGATAGTGGATTATTTGGTGGGGATGAGCTGAGAGTTCTTTTTTTTGTGTTTGTGTAGTTTTCCTTGTTTTCCATAGTGTATGTTGCGATTTTTTTGTCTTTCAGGTATATTATTTTATCATATTTAAGAATTGCTTGTTTCCCCTCTTCTCTATCTCTTTTTACTTGTTCTTGTAAACTTTTCCTTATTTCCAAAACTTTAGGTGGATAGTCTTCCTTTATGTAGATATTGGAACCCTCTAGTTTTTGCTTCGACCTAAGTATCTTTATTTTCATGCCATACGTTAGGAAGGTGACATTTATGGGTCTGGCACCGTCTTCTTTTTTCTTTCCAACTCTTCTTACCATTTCTATATCTCTCTCAGTACATTCCACTTGAATTTGATCACTTACAATTTTTGTTATTATTTTTTCTAGCTCTTCGTATGATCTTTCATGCTCTTTTATTCCGAAGAATAAAATATTTTTTTGACGGAGCTGACGTTCTATAAATGAAATTCGACGTTCCTGATCTTCATTTGTTGTTTTAATGTTTCTTAGATCATTTTGCAACTCCGTGATTTTTTGGTCAGTGTTGTTGTTAATGTTTGTAGTAATTCTTTCTTCCATCTCCTTCAAAGCATCGAGCACACTATCCATGACGCTGTAGTTTATAGGATTCTTACTATAGAACTGTATGTGTAAATTGGCGACGCAAAGATACTCTCACCCTTTTGTCTTGATTCCAATACTTTCCTTGCGATTGTTGTGGTATGAGCCTGTTTCTTGTTATAAACATACAGTGTCTTCGTTTCAAAAACGATCAGGGATTGCTCGAAGGGTGAAGCGGGTGGTGCTTAGAGCAAAAAAGACACAAAATGGGTTCAAAGGTTCAGTCGTAATTTTGAGGTTATTGCGAATCATAAAGATCAAAAAGTATTGATATTTTGCACTGAGTTATCCGAAATGCACATTTACCCTTCACAGTTATTGTTTTTGATAGTTTTGTAGCACTAGGGATCGAAGGAAACAGGTTTTGGTGAATTTCTTTGGGTTTGGTGTTGTTGATTTTTCACTTGTAGTTTGCAACAAAATCCCGTTCTCTTCCTCGATGACTTTATCACAGCACATAAATCAGCAATAGAGGAATGTCTTTTTCATATATTTGTACAAAACTTTGCGTTATTTGAATAAATAATCGTAAAATAGACCAGGATTAGTCGGCAATAATTGTTTTCCACACAGCGCCCTCTAGCGGCATTAAACAATAAAAAATTACCACCCATTAATTCTTTTCAGGCAATCCAAAAATTTGGCGGACTGGATATTTTAATATCGAATGCCGCAGTGAACCCATCTGTATCACCAATTCTGGATGTAGGTACCTATTATTTTCGCAGGTGTTTGCTATATCAGTAGGTAGTAGTACCGAAGCTACATTGAAAGGGGAGAAACAAAAATTAGTTACACCTAAAATCGGGTTTCTGTTCTAGACCGACGAGAAAGTATGGGACAAAATATTTGAAACAAACGTAAAAAGTTCCTGGTTGCTCGCTAAAGAGGCTTATCCCGAACTAATAAGAAGAGGAGGTGGCAGTATCGTATTTATAGCGTCTATCGCTGGCTATCAACCGATGGAAGTAAGTTGGTTTTTAATGTTATACCTACAGGGTGTCCCAAAAAGTAGTGATAAGCGGAAGTCCAGAGGTAGAGAACCACGGGGTACCCGAACCACAACCCACCCCCCATGTACATACCTACTTATGTACCGCGATTTAATGACCGAGCGAGCGAAGCGTCTCAGTTTCCACATTGGCCAAAAATGCGTTTGTCCGGATGTCTGTCTGTCTGTCTGTTCTCCTCTACAGGTCGCATTTTTCAACCGATCTGGACGAAACTTGGTACACAGGTTATAATGACTTATTAGTTTTTTTTGTAGGTGTTTTGTAGGTGTTTTGTAGGTGTTTGGGGTGTATTGGGGGGCTTAGTAGTGTTTTGTCTCTCAAATAGTTGTTGATCGACACATCATTTGAGCGTGTTTCGACGTTTGAGTATGCTAATAGCCGTCCATAATCTCTCCACTAGTGGCTCCACGAAGCTGCAGTGTACGCAGCGGCCACACCCTGGTAACCGCGTTGGTCCGCGGACAAAACCTAGTGGAGGGGGCTTTGAGCGTAGCTCATGGCTATTTCGGGCGATCCACCGAAAGGTACACGAAGTCTACTTCGGCGTGGAAGGCGAGCACCGTCGATAGGCAACTGCTTCCGGCGACCGCGGCGATGTAGCAAGGCGATGTGATGTGCCTCAGAGGGCGCTAGTCAGGATCTATTATGATTAGCGGCCAATCCACTGTATCTTTACTACCACCGGTCGTATCGGGTAACCGGTCCATCGGGCAATGGTAGCACAAGACGAGAGAGTGGGTTTGCACCAGCGCAACCGTTTACTCACTTTAAACCATTCCCGCGCAGATGAACCTTGGCAAGACTTCGGACTATGAGTGAAAGTCCTGTGGCGATGGAGCGATGGTGGTGGGAATTCGGGTCACGGTGTGTCCGGTTCTTAGCTATTTCTCTGCACACAGGCGGTCAGATGAGAGTGGTCGCTCCTGGAATCGACTGGGGCGGGAGAACGGGTTCGGCAGCACATCTGACGACTAAGCAGCCCTATTTAGGATCGCTCTGCTTACCCCTGCATAGGGGAGGGGCCTAGAAAAGGTGGCCCAAAAATAGTCCGCCTCACCTTCAACCCAGATGGTCAACCGCGGTCATCTGGCACCGAACAATCGCGGTCGAAAAGTAAATAAAGTAAAAATATCATCTTCAAAAACTCTCACATATGCAACTTGGAATGTTCGGACTCTGTTAGATAATCCTGCCAATTTATGTCCCGAGCGAAAAACTGCTCTCATTGCAAGGGAATTGTCCAAATACAAAGTGGACATAGCAGCCGTAAGCGAAACTCACTTGGCGGATAGCGGCGAGCTTTGTGAAGATCGAGGTGGCTACACCTACTACTGGGTTGGGAAAGCCTCTAGTGAAAGAGCGAGCAGCGGAGTAGGTTTTGTTATCAAATCCAGCATTGCTAGATCACTTCTGGAAAAACCGAAAGGTATCAGTGACCGGTTGATGACTCTGAGACTTCACACTAGCAAAAACAAATACCTTCACCTTATCAGTGTCTATGCTCCCACTATGGCATACTCAGGTGACGACAAACTACAGTTCTATGATGAACTTCAAAAAGTTTTGCGAGAAATACCATCCAGCGATAAAATTGTCCTCATGGGTGATTTCAATGCTCGTGTTGGCTCTGACCACCACATCTGGAAAGAGGTTCTCGGTCGGCATGGAGTTGGTAAATGCAACTCGAATGGTGAACTGCTTTTGTCTCTATGTGCAGAATTTAATCTGTGTGTTACAAACACCTTCTTCCGTATGGCTGACAAGTTTAAAACATCTTGGATGCACCCCCGCTCTAAGCACTGGCATCTTATTGATTATGTCGTTGTGCGCAGGGCTGATTTGAAAGATGTGCTTATTACCAGAGCTATGCGGGGCGCTGAAGGTTGGACTGATCACCGCTTAATAAGGTCTAAAGTTCGTCTCAGCTATAAACCTCCTCGCCGAGCAAAACACAAAATACCAACAAGGCTGGCTTTTTCTAAACTTGTGAATTCAGATCAGACACAGCAAGAACTTAATGCTGCTTTTAGTGCGGTTTCATTTGATGTATCAGCTCCGATAGATGAACATTGGCGCTCACTTGCACAATCACTTCATGAAGTTGCTGGTAGAGTAGTCGGAAAACCAGAGAAGAAAAACCAAGACTGGTTTGATGACTCCGATAAAGAAATCATGAAACTTGTCAGTGAATACAGACGCCTGCTGCAGACCTCCTCGAGTGCCGCACATAAAAAGAGCGTTCAGCGAGAGCTCAAGTCGAAGGTCCGAGATTTAAAAAACCGTTGGTGGAATATGAAAGCGCTGGAGCTACAACATCTTGCTAACATAAATCAAACTGGAAAGTTCTTTGAATGTCTTAGGACCATTTTTGGTCCTCGGCATAAAGCTACTTCTGCGGTCTACTCCAGTGATAAATCAAGACGTCTAACGGATCATGGTGAGGTACTGGATCGATGGGTTGAACATTTTAGTGACGTTCTAAACCCAGTTAGTCACGGTGCAAACCTCACTCATATACTCTCTCTACAGGCTATGCTAATATCTACGGAGCTCGATGATCCACCTTCCTTTGTTGAATTTCTTCAAGCTACTAATAGGCTTAAAAATGCTAAAGCATCGGGTTCGGATAGTCTACCAGCAGAACTATACAAGTACGGTGGTTCATATGTTCGTAATAGACTATTTGAGCTCATCTTACGTATATGGGAGTCTGAGATAGTGCCTCAAGATTGGAAGGACGCTACCATCTGCAAGCTTTATAAAGGCAAAGGGGATTCCTCAGATTGTGGTACCTATAGAGGTATTGCTTTGCTCAGTGCGGCTGGTAAGGTTTTGGCCCATATTATAAACCGTCGTCTAGGTAAGTTGGCTGAACGTATCCTCCCCGAAAGCCAGTGTGGCTTCCGGCCAGGCAGAGGTACGGTCGATGCTATCTTTGTCGTGAAACAATTACAAGAAAAAAGCCTTGAACAACATCGCGCTTTACATATGTGTTTTGTTGACCTAGAGAAAGCCTTCGATCGTGTACCGAGATCTGCCCTGTGGATTGTTCTCGAAAAGGTTGGATGTCCTGCGAAGTTTGTCAACCTTGTGCGCCAATTTCATGATGGAATGATGGCTAGAGTTCAGCATGAAAACGACTACACAGATCAGTTTTCAGTTACAAGCGGTGTCAAGCAGGGATGCGTAATGGCTCCGACTTTGTTTGCCGTATATTTTGCTGCTGTACTAAAGGACTCGTATGTTGGCTGTACTGGACAAATTTGCCTTGATGTAAGAACTGACAAAAGTATCTTTGACTTATCGCGTTTCAGATCTAAACGTATGGTGCACAAAATTACTATTCTGGATGCTCTTTATGCTGATGATGTTTGCTTGATGGCTGATGATGTGTATAGTTTGCAGAAATACCTGGACCACCTGGATGAATCATGCAGGAAGTTTGGCTTGGTCATAAGTGTCTCTAAAACTCAAGTGTTAAAACAGCCTGCACGTGGCACTACTGCTGATACTGTGCCGATATCTTTAGGTGGGAAAGTTCTCGAAGAAGTTTCATCATTTCGGTATTTGGGCAGTTACATTCGGGATGATAACCGTTTAGAGACCGAAATATCCTCCCGAATCGCAAGAGCCGCTACATCTTTCGGGAAACTGCGCACAAGAGTCTGGGATTCGCATGATTTACAGATGAATACTAAAATATCAGTGTATAAAGCCATCGTCTTACCTATCCTCCTGTATGCGACAGAAACATGGTGTCTCTATAAGGGTGACATAAAACGTCTCGACACTTTTCACATGAGATGTCTGCGAAAGATTCTTCGCGTGCAGTGACAGGACCGAGTGCCAAACTCTGAAATTTTAAGACGCACCCAGCTGTCTGGCATAGAAGCTATGCTGGTTAAAGGTCAACTCAGATGGTGCGGACACCTGGTACGGATGGACGACTCAAGGCTGCCTAAGTCTGTATTTTATTCACAGCTAAGCACTGGTAAGCGCAGACCTGGAGGTTCGTTTCTTCGGTATAGGGATGTTCTTAAGCGCCATCTCGTTGCTTGTGACATTTCTCCGGATGGTTGGGAACAACTTGCGCAACAAAGACCAGAGTGGCGCAACTCTGTAAATAAGGCCGTAACCAATTTTGAATGTAGTAGACAGCAAGACCTTGATGCAAAGCGTCTACTTAGAAAGAACCGTCCCAAGCCTTCCTACATCTACACTTACAATTCAATAGGCCAGTTACATTGTGCGCCATGTAACAGGTCGTTTAAGACTAAATTTGGTTTTGCAAGTCATATTCGCTCACATGACCGAAGCTAGCAGGGTTCGCCGTTAACGGATACGTTGAGGAGGACATCATCATCAGTTTTTTTTTGTCGTCGGGGATTTTTGATTGGAGGGGTACTTCCCCCAAAAAAAGGGCAAAAAGGGGGCTATTTGATATACTGGATATCTCCACCAAATGAGATCCGATTTCGATTATTCTTTTTTTATTTGAAAGGTAGTAACTATAATTTGGTCTCATAAAAGTTTGGCGAAGATCTGATAAGGATCTTCAGCATGATGAACAGGATAGCTCATCAAACAATCGATGGTTTTCAATCAAATTTGAGAGAAGCACAAAGGACCTCATTCTACACAAGATGATGCAAAAAAAAACAAAAAGATCAAAAAAATCACAAAACGGAAAATGCACTTGCACATTACATTCCTCAAATAGCTTACTTTTAGTATGCTCGCGAGGTCTACAGCTCCCAGAGCCACTAGTCATAGTTTTTGAGTTAGGTATCAAAATAAAAAATGTATTTACCTATTACCTACTTACTAAAGGTAGGTAGGCAGGTATGTCAGTAGGTACTCACTTTGCAAGGGTCTGGAGCTTGAGAGAGGTTTGAGAGGTAAGCTTATGAATTTTTAAGAACTTTTGACCTAAACAAAACCACAACAGCGTAAATTAAATTAATATAATAATTATTATTATAACTTATGGATACAATACAACAGAAAACAAACTTAAAAATAAAAGTACAATGGGCGGCCTATAACGTCATGTACGACATTAAATTGAAACACGTATCTGAATTACATTTCCAGATTTTAGGAATAGGTTTTATAAAACTAGTAGTTCGCCCCGAACTGAGATCTCGTGATGCGATCCGAAAGCTCCGAAAATTTAAGTACATAGATAGATAGATAGATAGAAAATACTTTATTGCACACAACTTAAGGATACAACAAATAAACCAACTTAAAACTAAAAGTACAATGGGCGGCCTTATCGCTAAGTAGCGATCTCTACCAGACAACCGTTGGATGAAATGGACTCAAGAAATTTAGAAGGGGTCCTTGTGTGCGTGGAGATAAATAAAAAAGAATTTGTGAATATACATACAAAATACAAAGAAATTAGAAACCATATATACATAATATACACAATATATACATAAATACTTACATTATCTAATCATAAATACTAAAATACATACTATACCTACTACAATACATATAGCTAATATACATTTATTATTAAAGAAACAAGCAAGGTAAAGTCAGTGACAGCATGGCAAATAGTGTTCCTTAACCATGGATTTAAAAATGAAAAGTGATTTAGCACATCTGATAGCAACAGGCAATGCGTTCCACAGTCGAGCAGCCTGCACCGTGAAGGATTTATCAAAGTAAGAAGAGGAGTGTACAGGTGACTTAAGTTGGAGAGTTTCGGAAGAGCGTAGGGATCGGGAGTTGGAGAGATGTAGAAATTGAAAACGATCTTTAAGATAGGGAGGAGAGGTTGGACTGAAAAGGATATTATACAACAGATTTAGGATGTGAGTATTCCGGCGAAGTCGTATAGGTAACCACTTGAGCTTTCTGCGAAACTCGGAAACGTGGTCGTACTTCCGCAAACCAAATATGAAACGTATTCCAAAGTTTTAGTTTATAGATGGTAGTAATAAATCCGTAAAACTTCAACTTTTGAAGTACTTACGTAGGTAGGTACGTTTCCTTAATCGTTTAAATCTTCCTATTTTTTCTGCTTTAGTCTTGTAGTACCTACCTAACTACACTGGCCTGTGCAAATAAAAGTTGTTGAATAGTAGGTAGACATAATAATACCTACACACATAGTCGTAGGTAGGTATTTGGCAAAAATAAGACAAATACGCGAACACGAATAGGTAATTCAATCACGCATTGTGTCTTACCTATCTACAGGTATTTCTGTCCAAATTTACTGTTTGGCCTTGCCTCTGATTATCCCCCACTAACTTGGTATACTTACCTAGAAAGGTTACCTACTAAATGGTACTTACTTTGTTTCAAAAGTGCGGGCCAAACGACGCTACAGGCCGCTGCGCCGCCCGCCTCCGCGCGTCTTTTCTTGACTGACTTAATTTAATTGTAAATAATTGTAATTAATAATATGAACCAACGTAATGAATACCTACTTAGATCAAAATCCTTTGGTGACATCGAAAGAGTGCAGTATTTGTTTCTTCCTTTGTTCAACAGCTGTATTTAATTTGTCCGTTATACCAAACACAATGCTTGGACTTGCGTCTGTCTACCACTGACCGCTGTAACCGCTTTTTTTTTGTGTAACTATAACCCCTGACTGCAACTTTGTATGTTAAAGAAGTTTCAACTCAATTGGCCGATTTATTGAAGAGTTCCGTTGAACAGACCTTGGCTCCATCATCAGACCAGGTCGCTGTCAACATTTTATGAGAACTGAGAACTTTTTTAATTTATTTCAATAATTGTTTTTATTAAAAAGCAAGGGAACTGACCGACCAGTAGAAAAACCTTGATACCAACGAAACTCTTAGAAATGGGAGCTCTTAGTTCGTTGGTTATCTTAATTTAACTTTTTTGTTGTAACTCTAAAAGCAGGCATCCTAGAAAAAAAATAAAAACGGTTTTGGAATGTCCAAACCAAGCCCTTTCATATGACATGTAACTTTATTTTTTTGTGTAACTTTTTTAATTTTTGGCCCCTATAAAAATCCCCATATTTTAATAACCCCTTATCCGATTTTACTCATATACTTACCAGTAAATTTCTCAAGTACAAGCTATTCACTTACCAAATTTCATGCAGATCGGATAAGCGGTTCTCAAGTTATCGTCGGACAAACATATATACATACATACATAAAATGCCAAATCGCCCAAGTTGATTGTAAGATCTTCGTTCGCTGCGCTCACTCGATCAAAAAACCGAAGATTAATCGAGTTATCGATACTTTTTCAATAAATAATTTTAAAGCAACCTGTAGCTAGAATCGCCGGTAATTATTTACGTAAATACCGTGGTATGACATTTTTCAACCGCATCGCATGTCATAGTTAGATAGTATGTATGGTTTTTAATTTAAATTGATTTATTCTCTACGTGTTTTCTTCGTATACCTACTACCTATGTATACCTACGCGATTCCACTGCACTGGTTTGGGCTGCGCCTCATTGATCCGTACCTAGGTAGGTACAGGACGAATTGACATAGTGCCACTATGATAATGGTGCAGGAAGGGTGCGGTAGGCTCAGGTTTCTACGTGGCTCGGGCGACGTACTTTGAATCCCTCGCTACATTCAGGATTCTACTAAAGAATAAATAAACATAAATATTGGTGTACTTTTCGCACAGCACTATCTAGCCACAAACTAAGCTTATGCTTGTGATATGGGAACCAGATAGCTGATATACTACTTATATACTTTTTTTTTGTAAATACATACTTATAATATTATATAATACCCAGACAGAGAACAAACACCTATGTTCATCACACAAATGTTTGTTCACGGTGGGAATCGAACCCACGACCTACGGCGCAGAAGGTAGAGCTACTACCAACTGAGCTACGTAAGCTGTCAAATCAAAAAGAATCCCGAGCTTATAGAATCCTTCACATCGCTCTGGATCCAAAAAAGCGTCCTTGCCGTAAAAATATGATTTCGCTCCCTTATGATACAATCTACTATTGAAGGTTTATTTTTTATTTTTACAGCCTCTTGGAGCCTACAGTGTAAGTAAAACAACACTTTTGGGACTAACGAAAGCTATCGCAAATGAAGTCACAAGGGACAACATACGAGTCAACTGCGTGGCCCCTGGAATTGTGGCAACTAAGTTTGCATCTGCTGTAAGTAAAAGTAAACAGGTAGGTAGGTACCATACCTCTACCTACCTACCTAAGACCTACCTATTTAATTTTTAAAGGGTTCCGTAGTCCAACAGGTTCGCGCGATGAACGGACAGATATTAATTTCAGTAATCTCATACCGAAAATGACGCAGAAATTTGCATGGTACCTACCTAGTACTTCTCCAGAAGGGCACTTCGCAAGGAGCTACTCTACCTACCTGATCAAAGTTTTATTACAGATAACAGAATCGGAAGCAGGAGCAGAAAAAAGTTTATCAATTGTACCAATGAAGAGGTTTGGAAAACCATTTGAAATCGCAAGCGCCGTCGCGTTCTTAGCTTCAGAAGATGCAAGCTACATTACTGGGGAAACGATTGTTGTAGCAGGAGGAGCTTATTCTCACCTTTAGTCACTAAGTAGGTACACTACTTTAAAATGGTGAAGGATTATAATTTTTTTACAACAAGGATTAAACATAAACGAATTATAAAGTAGGTAAAACTAAGAGAAAGCCTAAAGATGATTTAGATTTTTAGATGAGTTATTCAATAAATTGAATTTTAATTTCAGAAAGGCTTGTTAAAGCTCAGAGACTTGATTTTGTCATGAATAATGAATGGCCGTGGTGCTATGTATACCTACCTACTTTTGTAAATAACCAATTCAATTGTACACTATTATATGTACATTAAAATATGTAGTACCTAATGTTTATTAAGTGCTTATCACTGGTTAGTGTTAAACTAAGTTAGCTTCTAAGTTATATTTAACAAAGTTGTTTGGGATAACTTTATTACAAGCCTGGAAGATGCCCATATCCTTTTCTGGACTATCATAATGGTTTTGGTTGTATGTGCTGGTCAACAGTTGCCTAAACATGACAAAGGTGTTATAAATAAATGGTTCAATAGGGCTTTTGTATTTTATTTAGTCATCATCAGAGTCCAAAAAATCCATTTTGCTATGACCTAAGCTAGTCATTAAGTTACTAGAAGGTCCAGATGATGCTTGTTCTTCTCTTATGCTTGACATCATATTTTGTAATATAGATTTTTTATCCTTCAGATCTTCATCCATCCCCTGAAGGTTAGCTTTGAGTTCTTGATCTAATTCATCATCATCTGATGCAGACACCCCATCATCACTAAAATCTAAATCAACTTCATGTTCTCCATCGGTGGACAAAAGTTTCAGCATTTTGTCAATACTATTTACAAACTGCTCAGAATCAAATTCAATTAGCTGTTCATCATTAGATTGTTCTTTTTCAACAGATTCTATTCCTTCATAATCTGATGTTTTTTTTAAAAACTCAGACAGCTGCATTGAAATACTCTGAGGTGTGATTAAGTCGTTTTTTTTAAATATTTTTTTCTTACCATAACGTGAATTCAGTAGTGTATTAAGTTGATCTGGGTGTATGTCTAACCAATCCTCATTATCCTCCAGTAGATAGGAAGAAGTTGAACTTTGTATTAGGTCTATGGATCTCAAGTATTCATCAGAAGATGTTATTTCTGATATTTTACTGGCAACATTTGACATCATTGGACTTTCAACTGATGAAAAAAAACTTTTGGCTTCTTCCAACAACACCTTGTAATCTCGTGAACCTTCAATATTACCTCTAAAGTATCCATTATCTGTTAAGCTTTTAAAAAAATTATGATATTCTTTGGATGAGTAAAGGTCTGTGGATCTATTCATAATTATTTTGAAGCCACAAGTAATCTTCTTACCTAAAGTGATACTCTTGTTTTTGTAAGTGTCAGAACTCAGGTGATTGATATTTTTGGAGTGCATGAGCATTGCATAGAGACATTTCGTAAATTTGACTGTCACAGCTACATTGTGTTGGTCATCTTGTACATTTTTAAAAGCTTTGATGTCTTGGACATTATGATGGCAGTATGTATCTACAATAGGTGCTATAAATTTAGGTTGCAATTTAAGTAAAACTGCAATTTCAATAGGCAATCTTACTATAGCATTATGAATATTTTCTGTGTGCTTCTCTGGGTAATTACCAATTCTGTTCAAAATTGCATTTTGTACTTCAGGTGCTGCTAATGTTTTTTCTTGGTTTTCTACCATTAACATCAAAGCATCACTGAGCGCCAAGTATTTATCAACACTTGCTAGATCTGGTGGAATAATGTGGATGTGGTTTTTGTAAATAAAAACCTGAAACAAAATTTCATTTATATTTTGTACAGAACATTTAGTGAAGTAAGTACTTAGGTACAAGTCAGTAATGAAGATCATACCCGATTATTGGTGCTATCAGGGTTGGCCCACTTAGGGAGGTAATCAGCAGATTCTATGAGAAGAAAATCACCATCACTGTCAGTTACTTGGACAATTAAATCAGTGAACTGTTTTGTCAGTTCTAGGATTATATGGACAATGTACCATTCATCTTCTATGTTATCCCCAAAACATGTCCGGCTAGTCAGGTGAGCAGGAAAATCTGTTAATTAATAAAAAAATATTGGCTAAACTATAGCTACCCTGGCACCTGAGTTGAGGGTTGGGGATAGGGGGGATGCATGTGGGGGTAGATGGCAAGTCTTTCCCAATAGTTCTTTTTTCTAGGAAATTAAAAAAAAATTCTTATAATTTCTTCACTTTAAAAAAAAATTAAAAATAACCTTAACCTAATGGGAATTCCTTTCATTGAGTCTTTTTGTCTAGATGAAATATTTTTTCCAATTTTCTTCACTTTAGTAAAAAAAACCCTAACCTATTATTTTACTTGGGTTGGCTATAGCAATCCTTGTACCTGAGTTGAGGGTTGGGGATAGGGGGGATGCAAGTGGGGGTAGATGGCAAGTCTTCCCCTTGAGTCCTTTTTTCTAGGAAATGAAAAAAAATAATTTAATTTTTCAGGTAAGTTACTAGTTAGGTTAGGGTTTTTTTTTATATGAAAAAAATTGGTAGTAATATTTCATCTCTATGACAAAAAGACTCAAGCGAAGGAATTCTCATTAGGTTAGGGTTATTTTTTTTTTTTTTAAAGAGAAGAAATTTGTATGAAATTTTTTGGAATTTTTTTTTCATTTCCTAGAAAAAAGAACTATAGGGAAAGACTTGCCATCTACCCCCACATGCTTTCCCCCTATCCCCAACCCTCAACTCAGGTACCAGGGTAGCTATAGTTTAACCTTTTACTTAAGTGAAGAATTTTTTTTCATTTCCTCATAGACAACCTAAAATATTGGTTGGCTATAGCAATCCTTGTACCTGGATTGATGGTAGGGGTGTTGCATGTGGGGGTAGATGGCAAGTCCTTCCCTTGAGTTTTTTTCTAGGAAATTAAAAAATATTGCTTGCAACTCTCCTATCCCCAACCCTCAACCCAGCTACAAGGATTAGCATGGTTTAACCGCTGTGAGACCTGCTATTAACACACACTAAGCTTCAATGTCATCGTTGAGTATTGGTTCTTTAATCTCCCACAATCTACAGCGCAGAAGCTAGAGCACCAAGCACTTACAAGACTGTGAAGATGACAGTCCATAAAATGATTTTAATACTTAGATACTAAAAACTTACCTATTAAATTCCTACATACCTTTGCTATTTTTCTCCAGTATGGGCATGAAAACATGAAACTCATCTCTGTGCCATATGTATTCTTTCACCAAAGCTGATATTGCAGTGTTTATGTTTTTACATAATTGTTCCAATGGTACTTGGTCTGAGAGAGATGAGTAAAATAGGCACTCTATGGTGTCTTCGCTGCTAGGCTTATATTCATGGTCTTTGTGCGACATTGTTTTTTATTGTTCAGGGTCATTTAATAATAAAAATCATTTTCATGAAAAGGAAAGGAATTAATAGCGATCTAAACTCTTGGGAAAGGAATTTGAGTTTGGTTAGGTTTATTGAATACAAATCGGGGCCAAATATTACACATCAAAGAGTATACAACATAACTGTCAACTGTCTCGTAGTTTACATTCTCTTTGATAACTGTTAACCGTGGGTAGTATGAGTGAGACGCATGCATATGCAGCACGTCACACCGTCGTGTGTGCTTCATTATCAGCTCTACCCCATTCGCAGCGGCTCAAAAACCAGGTCTGACTCATTTTATTAGGACATGCCAGTCTAATATACATATTAACCCAGTACAAATAGGGTCTATTTCAGAAAAAAGCCATTCGCATCATTTTTTTTGCTAAAAAAATTTAAACTCTTACTACTAAGAAATAAGGTCTAATTTGCAATGCAGAAATTTTTCCACTCAAGAGTGGTTGAGCTGTACCAGCTCAAAACACAAAATGATGAACACAACTCAAACGGTTCAGAGAGTGGTTTCATTGTAAAACAGAACCTTGAACCGTTTGAGTTACTTATACGTTTTGTGTAATTGAGTGGTTTAATACGCATACGGACAATTTGTCGGTTGAATCATTTGAAGTAATATCTGCGCTAGATGGTGGAGTAGGAATGATTTGTAAGTAATACGGTTCATTTTAGAAAAGCATGTTTTGTTGTTGGGTGGGTACGGCGGTAAATAGTTTGCATCAAGATTTTCTGTTGCATCAGTTGGTGAATAAGGTTCTTTTTATAAAGTTGAGGATTTCTTAGGCTACCGGTGGCTTCACTCACGCGTTAGGTAGCCATGATTTGCTATCATTATTTTTGAAGGATTTTTCCCGTTTAGGAACGCTAAACAATAGTAAAATATGATACCTATTTAATAAAAAAAGTAGACATGAGAAATTAGGTATATTTATGTCTAAATTTATTTTGTAGTTATCATTCTACTCTAACTTCGAAAAACTCCCACGAAAGTCTTCTTAAAAAGTTAGTAGGTTTGCATGCTAGGTAACTTAACTAACATAATTTGTTAGAATAAAATAAACTTAGTTAAGTACATACTTAGAATTTATTATTTATAATTAGTAGTATATCTACTCTACCTATATACAAAAGTGAAAACTTAAAACACACATGTACCTACAACTTATTTTGGAATAAACAGGCTTTTTATTTTATTTATTTATAATTATTCCCTATCTATTACAAGGTTTAGTCACAAAATATGAACATCTTTCGCATTTATAACTAAGTAAATTAGCTAGGATAGTTGTTTGAATCTAGTAAAATTGACCATGCCTACTAAAAATATAACACATACAGATGGCCCACCTGATGTTGAGTGGTTCAAAATAAAATTCTTTATTTTACAAAGACTGGTAAGGTTAGTGTGACTTTCAATTACCCCTCAAATGATGGATAATGAGGTCAAAGGTTAATTCTAGCCAAAGTCATATCTTCGTGCTTGTTTGAAGTTTTTGAAGTTTCCCTGCAATTTTGAGCTGTCTGAGCCGCGGTTCAGCTCCAGCTCGAGACTATAAATGAGCTGATGCGCTGCAGATCATGATTTTTGAGTGAGTTACCCATGGTTAATAACTGTGTCTGTTACACACAAACCTTCACACTCTAAGCCTTCACATAACCAAAGAGAATGTAAAAGTAAAACTACGAACGAGGAGGCGCAGTGTTGCCAATGAAAAAAAAATTTTTAGGCGGCCGTGTACATGAAGTGAAAAAGCCGTGTTTGTAAGGAAATTGACCAAAGGGCCCACCTTTTTTGTAGCACTGCATAAAAAAAGGAAAAAGTTAAAATTTAATTTTTAACATGAAAAACCTTAAAACAGCGTCATTTGGGAAATGTTTTCTCCATTTGTTGAAAAAAATATGCGAATATTTTCTTAGAACCTCTACAATCATAAAAAAAAAAATTGGTAAATACATTGAGGTGGTGGGTTCTCTGCAATCATTTTGCTGTTGTTACTTTTCAACATTATACCGCCGTTCCTCTCGAATTCCCTCTTGTCAAACAATATTTGGGTGAGTGGGACGGCACTAAGGTAAAATTTTATGCATTGGAGTAACTCTTCGTACAAAACAACCCGTGATTACCGTAATTACCGTAGAATTAGCAAAAAGCCGTAGATTGTGCAACGGCCACAAGGAACCGGCCGTAGGCCGTAGATCTTGTGATTCTTTGGCCAGAAAGCCGTAGAACACGGCCATTGCCGTAGCATTGGCAACACTCTCCTATCCTATTGGCTTGGCCTTAGGGCTTGGCAATAGGATCCATTTACATGGCACTTCAATACCAACACAACGAATATGTACGTCAAACAACAACAGTTTTATCAACCTATCAGCTTAGAAGAAGAATACATGATAAATGCATGTTTATCCATTATGCAGCATTATTAGCATTATCCAGTATGTTTATCCATTATGTTTATGCCAAAGTTTGGCTCCAAGTTTGACAGGTTGGTGCCAAAACGTATCAAAAAACGTATACGGAGTAAGGGACAGAAAATGTATATGATCTTTCCCTCACTCATAGTTATAATTCGTATTATCGCGTCTCTCTTACTCTTGGTATTATTATTTCACGCACAATCCATGTTATACTTCATCCAAGGTGCGGGGCGTGTGATATTGTTGATTGTTGAGCGCCGTATACTTAGAGCATTTATAATGGAGATGTTAACGCAAGGCGTACCCCTCTGCCGGCCATAAGACGCGATTTGGCCATGCACGTTATATAAAACTACTTCACTCATCACCGCGGCCATTAGTTGTCGTTTCGTGTCGCGAAGTAGTGCTCAGTAAAAATGGTGAATTGTGCGGTATTTCGGTGTAAAAGGAGATCAGAGACATCAAACTTTAGGGAACACGGTATTTCCTATCACAAGTAAGTGATATTTTAGTCAATTGGTTTTGTAATTACGTTTAATGGAATACCAGTTACGACAGTTTTAATACGACGCCATCGTCTTGGTAGGAGGTGTCGGTGAATTTATATTCCTTGGTAGAAGGCGTAGTGTGGGGACTAGTTGAGCGAAATCGATTGAATGAATGATGGAATGAACGTAAAATTAGAATAAAATGCGATGTGTTTTTTGTACCCATATTTAACCGATTTAAAAAAGGAGGTTCAGTATTGGACTCTACAAAAACTGTCTCTGTCATTCTGCCTTCAATACGTCGCTTTATGGAGCTCCCTTAAAATATTAGTTGTGCTGTGTCGTTGGTTTATTGCTATTTTCTTTGTACTTTATGAACGCAGAATCGTATAAACGTGATTTTTGTATAGCTGTAGTATGTTAGCTGGAGAGGGACATGGGCTACTTTTTTATCGTCGCCACAATTTTTCATCACCTTTCCCCGTCATACCAATCATCATCATCAGCCTATGTAAGTCCACTGCTGGACACATCATACCAATAAAGAAACAAAAAATTTATCTAAAAATGCATTCATGAAAGACTACTTACTTGAAAGATTACTTACTACTTGCGAAAATAGAATATAGCTTAAAGTTACTCAACAACAGTGTAGCTTTTCTATTTGTAAAATAATTTTTAAAATCGTTTCAGTAGTTTTAGAGATTACGCTCTACAAACTCTTAATAAAATATTTTTTACAAAAAAAAACCGACTCCAAAACTGCTATCCAATTTGTTATGAAAAATACACTAAAAAGTTAAAAATAATTGCATTATGGATTTATATTTCAATCTACTTACAAATAGGTATCCATTTTTTCAACAAATCTTATAATTTTATTATTATGACATTATACAATTACTGATATTTTTGGAGTCGGTGCCAGCACTCTATTTACTTAGTAATACCTACTAGGCTAGACAGGTACACGTTTGTTAATCTTGGCTAAAAAAAGGAAAAGTATATGATTTTGAACCACCCTGATTTCATTCATATGAAATCATTCATTTTGTCGGTCTTTTTACAACCCATCACTAGTTTTTTGTGTTAGTGTGTAACTAAACAAAAGTGTAACAACAGTAATTCTTTAGTTGTGTTATTGTTTTTGTGTTGGTGTACAGCTTTTACTTGCGTGTGCGTTTATAGGGACGCTTAATTTTTCTGCATTAGTATGCGTGATTATGTAAATGTGTTGTGTACCGTACTACCTCGCCTCCCGCGAAAACCGGCAGAAAGATTTTAGTGCTAAAAGTAGCGCTTGGCAACTCCCGTTATAAATGCTCTAAGCCAGTGGTCACGGATTATTGGGGTGTACATTATTGTGGTGTGCATTATTGGCCGTACATTATTGGCACGTGTCGATAATGTACAACACAATAATTGGAAGCCAATTTGGTACCTACTCGAGCCTCGTTTGCACTGTACCAGTTCAATCAATCAGTTTGGTTATAACCCAGTAGGTTGTTAGGTTTTTTTTTTGTTAACCTTAAGAATGGTGCGTGTCAGGTCAGAGGGACACTTTTATCAACTTAAGTCACAAAAGTAGCCCAGTAGGTTGTTAGGTTTTTTTTTGTTAACCTTTAGAATGAGGGGCACTTGTCGACTTAAGTCACAAAAGTAACCCAGTAGGTTGTTAGGTTTTTTTTATTAACCTTAAGAATGGTGCGTGTCAGGTCAGAGGGGCACTTTTGTCGACTTAAGTCACAAAAGTAACCCAGTTGGTTAGGTTTTTTTTCGTTTTTTTAAGGTACTAAAGCCAACCCAAATTTTAACTTTACTACGCCATCAAGCGACTAAAATGTTTTGAGGTTAGGTTACATTAATCGGTTTTTCTCAGGAGTGGTGCCTTTCCTAAGGATAGGAGTGGTACCAGGAGGAAGAGGGGGACCCCCCCTCCCCTCCCTCCTCCTTCCCCCATTTTTAATGGTTCTGTTTGCTAGTTTTACCCGCACATGATAACGAGGCATAGCTTCGAAGGTAACAAACTGGCGTCCAATTATCGTGCTGTGCATTATCATGCTGTACAATATCTGGCTGTACATTATTTACACGTGTCAATAATGCACAGCCAGCTAATGCACACCCCGATAATGTACACCCCAATAAAACGAATCCAATAAGGTACCTAAGTGGCTTCCAATTATCGTGCTGTGCATTATCGTGCTGTACATTATCATGTCGTACATTATCCGGACTCCAACTACAAGTACAGCGCAAAGAGTATACAATAACCTACAGCGAAGCGCGTTACTTTGGAGCAACACAACAGTCTTACTTTTTAATTTAGTTTAGGTAATAACTTATAAATGTCTGGACTTACATTTATATCTGAATACAGCTCTGACTCCGAAACTGAGCCAGAAATAAATACAGAAAGGTGTAGGACCTATGATACCTAGTTATTTTTATTAGTCATTACGTACTCACTGACCATAAAATTGTCGCGTGTATTGTATTTCTGTTGTGTGTTAAAAACCAGTGCATGATTTTCTGTATTATATTTTTAGAGCCAAACTGCCAACTCCAGATTTAAGCAAGGTGTCTGTTGTTGCCTCTGAAAATCACATAGATGACCCTCTGCAGCATGGTGGTCGGAGTCGTTCTTTTCCTCATGTGCGTGGAAACTGGGCTACATATGTTTTTGTGAAACGTGAGTAACTATAGTTATATAAATTGTATCTGTAACATGCAAAGAATGGTCCTGTACTAAAGACAACATTTATTATAAGCAGCTAACATTGAGTTTAACTCAATGGCATCTAATAAATATTTTACAATGCCAAGAAATTGCAAAAGATGATGATAGGAATTAAGGTACCTTCTGATGGACCATGTTGTGGAACTATTACCTACCAGAGTAATAGTTTCAACATGGTTCATCAGTATTGTCAGCTTCATTCTAATGACCTAAGGTCAGCTTCATAGGCCCTAGCTAGGTGGACGAAAGTAGTCAAACTGTGATTGTTGCAAAGAGAGGCCTATTGTACCTTCTGCACTGGATATAAGTCTGGCTTCAGAGGCTTCAGAGTTTATCTGGTGTTAGTTTAAATATGTTATAAAATGTAACGCTCATCTAAAGCTTGCATAGTTTTTAACCCAAATCATTATCCACAAACCCGATGTTTATGATCTGTTATAAGTACCTACCTACCTATCAGTTATACATTTTGAGAAGTGCACAAGCTTGATAAACATTAAATATTACTGTTACATTCTAGGATTAAATTTACACTGGAATCTGTAATACCTATATATATTTATGTACAAATAAAGATATTTTAAATTTTTTTTGAAATTTAATTGATATCTGGTGTACCTATGCACATAAGAAATATACTCTTTCACTTTAACTAAAATTGACATTGTTTTTTATGCATTAACAGATCCTGATGAAGACTACCTAGTACAACTTACTGAGAAGCTAGAAGAAGTTGTTATTACTCAAAATAAATCTTGGAAAAGGTGCAGAGATATCCACATAAGTTTGTCCAAGACATTTACATTGCCATATCATTTGATTACCCCATTTAATAAAAACTTGCAGAAAGCAGTTCATGATACAGAGAGGTAGGTTGTAGTGTTTTTTTTTAATCTTGCTTACTAGTTACTACAGCTAGCAGGTACCTATCCTGCATTGTTCTTTTAATTTTGTATAAAGTTTTTTTTATTAGATTGATTAACCTAGGTATAACTTACTACCATAAAAAAATAATTCAATTGATCCATAAGAGTAATTAAGGCTATGAGTAAAAACATTACATATTTCTATATAGTTTTGTATTAAAAAAAAATTGTTTATCTAGCTTAAACTATCTTTTCTTTATTTCAGCTTTGAATTGGAGTTCAGCGGTGTAAAAGTTTATTGCAATGAGGAA
The DNA here is from genome assembly GCA_963576535.1 of Plemyria rubiginata. Taxonomy (NCBI): domain Eukaryota; kingdom Metazoa; phylum Arthropoda; class Insecta; order Lepidoptera; family Geometridae; genus Plemyria; species Plemyria rubiginata. The sequence goes on along the minus strand of OY754917.1, from coordinate 5,617,509 downwards.
AACACAACTACATTTTTGGCATTGACAGTAAATAATTATTGCCACAGACAGCTAAATAGACTTACACAAAGAATTGATAAAATATTAAGTGACTATAAATTGCCCAAGTTTTATGAGGTAATGATAATATGACCTATCAACACTGAATTTGCTTTAGTGAAATTGTATGCATGTACCTACTTTTAGTGAAACAATTATTGTTATTTCAGGATCCATCATTTCACATGAGTATATTTTGGATGACTGGTGATAAAAGGTCAGAAATAACAAATATTTTAAAAGAATTAGACATTTTACTAAGTAATACTGAAGATAAAAATACTGATTTAGTGGACAAAGTATATTGCAAAAGTGGTAACAAATTATTTAAATATCATCTGCTATAAAATGGCTGACCATTCTTCATTTAATAATCAAAATCTAGACAGAAAAATTAATATATACATAAATCCGAACTTTAATAATAGATATAATGCCCTTACTTCATCTAGCAATGTGTATTTTAATCCAAAGTTTTCACATGTGACACCAGATTTTTATCATCATCATAGTAGACAAAAACTTAGACATCCAGCCAACAAAGCAATCATTCATGTAAATCCCAATTTCATTAGGAATGTAAATGTGTCAAATAATACTATAGTTCCAAGGAGTCCTAGTCAACCATTGAGTATACCTTCATCTTCAACTGGGAACTCTAAACATGAAGAACTGAAACAGGAAGCATACACCTTGATGCAAGTCCCATCAACACATGTCACCAATTCAAGATATTGTTTAATAAATCAAAAACAAAATGTTAAAGCTAAACCTCAGATTTTAAGAGCTGTTACAGCTACGAGTACTGTCAGAGTAAACAAATATAAATCAGTTTCATTAAATGTAGTAAAGAACAATCTTGCAAGTAATAACTTAAAAGTTGATGCATCATTTGCACCAAATAAAAAGTATAAACCAAGAGTAGCTCCCATTAATACAAGGTTCAAATTTATTAAACATAACATTGCCAATCTCCAGAATCAGTCTTTGACAAAGCATGAAGCAGTCAGAAGGTACTTATCACTTACTAAAACACCACAAAAGTCAAATGCTAGAAAGATATCCAACAAGCTGGTTTTAAAAAAAAACAATGTGCCTTGCCCATTATTCAAAAAATATGGAAAATGCTTGAGGAAAATACGAGGCAACTGTGAATACTTACATGATAAAAAACATGTGTCTATCTGTCGTAAATTCCTGAAGGGTATTTGCCACGATGAAGATTGTTTGCTTTCACATGATCTAACTGACAAGAAGATGCCGACCTGCTACTTTTATCTACAAGGCGCGTGCTTAAAAGAAAGTTGTCCTTATCTCCATGTAAAATTAAATGAAAAAACCAAAATTTGTCAAGAGTTTCTCAGGGGTTATTGTGAGAAAGGCGACAAATGCTTATTGCGCCATATCAATGTTTGCCGCGACTTGACTTCTAGAAGTTCCCATTTAAAGAAACTATTGACCAACTCACCAGCAAGCAAAATAAATTCTACAGAAAACATAAAAAGCCACAAGAGCTGGCTAGGAAGACAAGGATACAAAAACGCTAAAAGCGAGGTTGAAGATCATCCTGTTGAAGAACAGAGATATTTTAAAGAATCTGTAGAAAATACCAGTTCAGGTCAAAATATGATAAAACCAATTAGAATTAAACTGGGTCCCTTACCATCCTTCATTCAATTATAAATTAAAGGTATATAGTTCGGGTCACTCAAAAATAACGCCGAAAGGAGGGGGAGGGGGTGTGATGGCGTTAGTGTTTGTATACGCAAACACATCCGCTCCACTGTTTTCCAGCTTTGTTTTTGGTTAACGCGACCTATTAGAAAGGTACCAATCAATAGAAGTACCTACCTAGGCAGTAGGTACTTTCCGGTATATTGCAATAGCAGGCAGAGTAAGTACATAGACATACCTGTCACTGAAGTTAAATGACATGGGTAGGTAGGTACTTCCAGCCGTCATCATAGTAATATAGTGCGCGTCACGCAAAAAGAACGCCTGAATATGGGGAAAAGGGGTGTGATGGCGCGAGTATTTTGTATGCGCAAACACATCTACTCCACTGTTTTCCAGTGTTCTTTTTGGTTGACTTCAGTTCCTGGTAGACTACTGCGACACCAGGAACCAGTTTGTACGAGTAGTAGGTATACCTACTATACCTATTAGGAAGGTACTATGAAAAAACTCTGTACACTATGTGGAGTGGTATACCTCACACGGCAGCGAGATTGACACACACCGACACCTGAATGACTAGGTCGAGTTATGTATAGTAGGTACCTACTCTGTATTTTGTGCTATGAATTTGTGTATTTTATAAATATTAAAAATATTTCAAAATATATTTGAAAATATTTTATTTATTAAGTTAGTTAGTTAAAAGTTTATGAATGAGGAATTATTATTATAGTGACAATTTATTTAAACCACTTTGGCACTTTGCTGCATTTTGATGTAGATGGACCACTTGACCTATGCGAGTTATCTGTTTCATCCAGTTTTCGCCGACATGGAGCTCTGAAAGCGAATTTCATACTGGAATTATAAAAACTTGAATTTGAAACATTTGTTACCTACTTGTTAAATGTCCCATAATATAACTCTGATACCAACCTATATTTAGATGCCAATATGCCGGCAGCATCACTTGACGTCTTCTTGGTATATATATTTTCATTCAAATATGAAGCTACTCCATCTTCAGCCCATTTAAAATGCATATGAATGCATGGCACAAATTTAGCTTGAAGTAATGTTGTTTTAGGATTCAGGGTCTCTTTAAGTGGTGTTGTGACTGAAATAGAGATATTAAATTGTTATCTACATGTGTAATGACAAACAATGAGTAATTTTGATAAAGGTCTCACTGACAAATAAGGAACTGTTTATCAGGTGTTTTCAAATATTCTTTTACAAAGTTGTTTATATCTTCAATAGTATCTGTTGGTTGGAAAACCCCTTGAAGTATTATGCTATCTGGAAACTGTATACGCACAACAGCATTTTTATACACTTTAAGACTCTGATCTGATGCCTGAAACAAAAAATAAATATTATTAAACCAGCTCCCATAGATGAGCCATTTAGTAATTGTTCAACTGTTTCCAGTTTAAATAAATTTTAATGATACATTGTTGTTAAATATCATATTCATCTAATTTACATACCTGTTTTAAGAGTTCATCTCTCTTATTTGAAGTTAATAATGGTGTATTTTCTAAAGAAATACACTGCTGTTGTAAATCATGATACAATCTTCGCACTTCTTCCAAGGACAACTCATAGAATTCATCAGGTAGGTCCTCTAATTCATCCACTGCTACATCAGGTTGCATGAAAACTATAGCCTTTCGTGAGCCCAACTAAAAAAAATCAGTTTGAATTTAGGTAACAACAAAATTTCATACTGTATTTAAATATTTTGAAAGAACATACAAATGTTACTTCTTCCTCAATATTGAGGCGCCTCTCAAAATTTTCTTCTGTTAGAGCTGACTTTGATGAAACTGGTTCAGCTTTTAAATTTGCCTGTCTACTATACTCTGTGTCTGCTTCTATTTTACTCCACTTATCTTCAACATTATCTGAATGATCATGTTTTTCTTCTGAAGTACTAAGTTCACCCTTAATCTCAGTTTTGCTACATTTTTGTTCATGTTTTACCAGTGCTATAGGATCAAAAGTTTTATGAGATGGTCCTGGAAAAGCATCTGCTTTATTTGCAGCCCCTCCACTGTTATGTGATAGGTTTTCAGCAGCTGTTCTCCTGTACACTGCAGACACATTTGCTTGTCTGAAATTGTATTTTTTTTTACTCAATTATAATTGTTATTATCATGATTTATTGATTGAGTGAGCGAAGCGAACGAAAATCTTACAAACAACTTGGGCGATTTGGCATTTTATGTGTGTATGTATGTATGTTTGTCCGACGATAACTTGAGTATATCCGATCTGCATGAAATTTGGTAACTTGATAGCTTGTACTTGAGAAATTTACTGGTAAGTATATGAGTAAAATCGGATAAGGGGTTACTAAAATATGGAGGTTACACAAAAAACAAAGTTACATTTCATATGAAAGGGCTTGGTTTGGACATTCCAAAACCATTTTAAATTTTTTTCTAGGTAGCCTAGTTTTTGAGATACAACAAAAAAGTAAAATGACATGACGATAACCAACGACCCAAGAGCTCTCATTTCTAAGTTTCGTTGGCATCAAGGTTTTTGTACTGGTCGGTCAGTTCCTTTTTATTTATTTTTTTTATTTTATTTATTTATTTAAACGCACAAAACACATTACAACCAAGAAAAAACTAAAACTAAAATATTACAACTGATCTGGATTGTATCGTAAATATATGTGCATACAGCCGAAAATAACATTTATTGTACGTAACGAGTTAGGTGAACATTATTAATTAATTTTAGAGATAGCTAAAAACAATTTAAAAACAAAAAATAAACAGAAAAATCCTTTGCTTTTTCAAATATTTTTTTCTCAAAATAAATTAATAAGGTACTTGGTTCAAATGGTGATAGCGACCTGTTCTGATGATGGAGCCAAGGTCTGTTCAACGGAACTCTTCAATAAATAGGCCAATTCAGTTGAAACTTGGTACTTAGTTAGTAGGTGGCAGCCAGAGAGTCCAAACGCAAAGTTTGGACTTGCCTCTGACTACTATTTATATTTTCGGACCATTCACGTCGCGTCACGAAATCTCAGTTCGGGGCGAACTACTAGTTTATCAAGTTGGGAATGTTGTGAAAACTCACGTACTTGGCTTCTTCAGCTTTGTTCAACAATCTAAGAATGGCTCTGCCTTTGATCAACCCTAGTTGACGGAGTGTTTTATCCCTGAGAGCAGATAAGCCTGTGACTTCTTGGCGCATGTATAATATTGAAGGATTTTGTATAGATCTAAGTTCTGATGCAGCTAATGATGTTACCAGATCAAACAACACTGTACTAGGTGGGAAATCTGCAGTTCTTCTTTCACCTGTAATTTATATTTAAGCTAAAATTTGATGTAATTATGGATCAAAGCCAGGTAAATCTAGGTGCCAGTACTACATGATGCTTGATATAATCATCAGGTAGGGCAGCATCCTTCCAGTTTGTAGTAAGTACTGATACACATGCACCGATATATAATAAATACATATTCAATATAAAACCGGTAGATACCTACCAATATTGGGATAAAAAAATTATTGGTGATCATCATATCAGCACTATCTAGTCCCAAACTGAGTAAAGCTTGTAGGCAATATCTATAAGCTTGTATCTTACCGTCTTCTAATAACAATCCTACTGTAACGTTAGATTCTTCCCTCTTCCTATCAGTTTCTACCATTTCCACTGTTGCTTTGTTAGGCAAGTTAGAAAATCTTATAGTCAAAGTCAAGTCCAAAACACGATTGTGGTGTTTCAAGTCATAATCCGAAGGCTGAAATCCTTGTTTACGGCATGTTTCTTCCAAAATCTAGAATTAATGGAATATTTAGTATATTTTGTAGTAATTAAGGTACGATAAAGCTAGTTAAGTCATTGGATTTGCGAATTTCGTTGTTGTTTTCTTGTTTTCGACCTCATCACGGGTATCAAGATTTTCATGTTTTTACGTATTTATTATGTTCTTGTGTTGTTGTTTGTACATTTTGGCTTACATAAATGATAAAAACTTATAGAAATATTATTTAGGAAGCTAACATCGTTTAAAGAACTTAGTTAGGGTGTCTAGTATTTTTTCATGACAATTTTCTTTTTCGTGGAAAATCAAAAATCTGAGAGGCCCGCGGAGGGGGGCGTGTCTTATCGTCACGGCCATCTTCGCATGGATTTTCTTTTGTGACTCAAGAGGAGGGTACAAAGGTAGTTTTCATGAGGGTGAAACCCAAAACAAAACAAAGTACCTACCTACTTTAACTAGGTAAACTTTACCTGTAGTAAGCAGGTGTCTGGCGTACAGCGGATTGTCTGTCGTCTACCATTGGGAGCAAGAACAACAATGTCTTTAGACATTGTGTTGAATCTATCTTGTTTGGGCTTCACCACACCGACTTAAAATTATCGAAGTTATCGAACAGACAGACAGACAGGGTGACAGGGTGACCATCACAATTCACAAAAGTGGCGGTTTTGTTCTGCTTCAACTGCTTCTGCCAAATAGTAAATAGGGATGCGCCGATCCGATCAGATCTTTTGGAAAATCGGATCGAAAGCATACGATCTGACGATTTTTGGATTGGATCGAGACCATACGGTTTTTTGGCGGATCGATACAAAACTTTGAAGATCGGATCGCTTGGATCGTATGAACTGAAAGGCGGTTTACCTACATTAACCACTCACGATTTAGGACCAAACTTGATCTTTTGTTTACATTTAGTGCCGAACTTGGCTGCGGCATCTTTTGCGAGTAGATATACCTACCTACTAGCATCTTATACATTTTATTTAATCTGACAATGTAGGTAGTTATAGTAACATAACTACAATAGTTAGACATATGCTATCGCTGAGTTATTTGTAGATAATGATGTGTTCTTTAATATTGTAGAACATTTTATTGTTCTATCTTCTATAGTTTCCGCAGCGCATGCGGTGAAAGACATTTTATATTACACCTTGGGTTACATATCTTATGTTTTAGTAGGGATCCCTAATTTTTTTCAGTAATAAATGTAGCCTATGTTACTCAGGGATAATGTAGCTTTCTTATGGTGAAAAAATTTTTGAAATCGGTCCAGTAGTTTTTGAGCCTATTGGAAACATACAAAAATACAAAATTTTTCTCTTTATTGATTGAGCGAAGCGAACGAAAATCTTACAAACAACTTGGGCGATTTGTCATTTTATGTGTGTATGTATGTATGTTTGTACCTGCATGAAATTTGGTAAGTCGATAGCTTGTACTTGAGAAATTTACTGGTAAGTATATGAGTAAAATCGGATAAGGGGTTACTAAACTACGGGGGTTTTTAAGGGGGCGAAAAAAGTTACACAAAAAAAGTTACACAAAAAAAAGTTAGGTACACAAAAAAATTAAGTTATATGTCATATAGCTTGGCAAGGTTGGCTACCTAGGTACCAACTTTGCTAAGCAGCAAAAGCTGAGTCAGGGCCTTTTTGGCATACAGTACGTACGTTTCGTTCTGTATTTCTTCTTTTTTTTCTGTATGTACTTATGTGTGTCAAATAAATGTATTTTCTTTCTTTTTTTCTTTCATATGAAAGGGCTTGGTTTGGATTTTTCAAAACCATTTTAAATTTTTTTCTAGGTAGCCCAGTTTTTGAGATACAACAAAAAAGTTAAATTAAAATAACCAACGACCCAAGAGCTCTCATTTCTATGTTTCGTTGGCATCAAGGTTTTTCCACTGGTCAGTCAGTTCCTTTGCTTTTTCAAATATTTTTTCTGAAAATAAACTAATAAGGTACTTGGTTCTCATTAAATGATGATAGCGACCTGTTCTGATGATGGAGCCAAGGTCTCTTCAACGGAACTCTTCAATAAATAGGCCAATTCAGTTTAAACTTGGTTACCATACTTAGTTAGTAGGTGACAGCCAGAGAGTCCAAAGACAAAGTTTGGACTTGCTTTTGACTACTAAGACTACTACTTATATTTTCGGAGCGTTCGCGTCGCGTCACGAAATCTCAGTTCGGGGTGAACGACTAGTAATATTAGTGTAGATAGTATCACAAAAAAGGCTTCCAGCATTTGCCATATGAGCCTAGTGGTTTCTATGGCGCAGGTTTTCTGCCACTTTTGATTACCTACTGCCACAGTTTGTCCCTAATAAAGGCCAAAGCTGCCAAAATGGCAGAATCTGCCATAAATGGTCACACTGATCGAATGACATGACAATTTGTCTTTTTTTTTATTATCCTGCCTCAGACCAAATAAAAACTAGTATCCTGCAAAGAGTACATATACATGCAAACAATACGTAGTTTTACATTCTCTTTGACAATACAATATTCATTATCTAGGTAGGTACGTGGTACGTATCATGAGCGACGCAAGTGTTTCAAGGCCCTCGATTAGTAAGAAATTCTTGAAATTCTTGACTACGAGAAAAAGAAAGATTTAGGCGAAAATAAACATTAGGTATTGAACACTAGGTATTGAATCATTTTATAATACCTAAATTGAACACGAATCGGTCTTTATTCAAATCAAATCTCGAAGTTATTTAGTAGGTACTAGTTGCGCCCCGCGGTTTCACCCGCGCAGATTTAAATCCCGGTATTTCCGCAAGATAAAAAGTAGCCTATGTGTTATTCCAGACTATAACCAATCTCTCTGCCAAGTTTCAGCCAGATCCGCTCAACCGTTCCGGCGTGAAAGAATAACTAACATCCATCCATCCATCCAAACTTACAAACTTTCACTTTTATTGACCGAGCGAGCGAAGCGTCTCAGTTTCCACATTGGCCAAAAATGCGTTTGTCCGGATGTCTGTCTGTCTGTCTGTCTGTTCTCCTCTACAGGTCGCATTTTTGAACCGATCTGGACGAAACTTGGTACACAGGTTATATGACTTATTAGAATTTTTTGTCGTCGGGGATTTTTGATTGGAGGGGTACTTCCCCCAAAAAAAGGGCAAAAAGGGGGCTATTTGATATACTGGATATCTCCACCAAATGAGATCCGATTTCGATTATTCTTTTTTTATTTGAAAGGTAGTAACTATAAGTTGGTCTCATAAAAGTTTGGCGAAGATCTGATAAGGATCTTCAGCATGATGAACAGGATAGCTCATCAAACAATCGATGGTTTTCAATCAAATTTGAGAGAAACACAAAGGACCTCATTCTACACAAGATGATGCAAAAAAATCAAAAAGATCAAAAAAATCATAAAACGGAAAATGCACTTGCACATTACATTCCTCAAATAGCTCACTTTTAGTATGCTCGCGAGGTCTACAGCTCCCAGAGCCACTAGTAATATTAATAGGATTTTTGCAAGGAGGTTGTATAGTATTGAAAATTAAATGGAGGTCGTGTATTGGGCGATCTAAATTAAAAAACCAAAACAGTAAGTAAAACAAGGAATTTGAATACAAGTACTTACATTATTCAAATTCCTTGGGGTAAAAGTGCTTGGTCATGGTCGTGTATTGGTGCGCTCTGAGGGCGTAGTCGCAGTTTTAGTTGATACATTACACGCGTGTATGGTGTACACTACACGCAGTTTTTGTATGAAAATAAGAAAAGTCCGTCGTGTCCGCTAGGGGCACTTTTCTTATTTTCATACAAAAACTGTGTGTAGTGTACACCATACACGCGTGTAATATTTCAACCAAAACTGCGACTACGCCCTCTGTTTGAGCGAGCGAGGTGGAGAATACTTTTACTCACTAGTGAGAGAAAGTGCTTTTTATTCATGGTTTTCAGTGAATGAAATAAGTTTTTTAGAGGGCGAATGGTATAAAAATATTTTTATTGTAAATCACCAGCGAAAACGCTCTAGTACGTCTATATCGCGCTAGTTCAGACACGGCGGGAACCGCGCGATTATAGAATCGCATGGAAATCGCGCGGGTCTTATTTATATGAGTTAGTTAGTAATCGTTCAAACATAACCGCGCGGTTATTCAAGCCGCGCGGTTACCGCAACCCAACCGCCAGAAAATAGAATCGCGCTGCTCCCGCGCGTTTCTATTACTGTGGAGTCTACTTCGCGTTCAGTTGCGTTGCGGATGGATACCGCGCGGTTAGCACGTCACAGCTCGTGGGTTCGCCATGGATCGTTTCGACACTGAACTATATAATGATGAAGCGTTTCAGAGCTTGAAATATCAGTTCAATTAGTTCATCAAAAGATTTCATTAACATTCTCAAATAGTCAAACAATTTTTTATCGTACATTCTTAAATTGGGATATAATGTTACGAACTGACCATGTACTAGTCGGTCACTACAACCACAGTAAACACACTTCTTCGTCGACCTCCATTTTCAAACTGACGTTATCCCCGCACGAAAATCGCATAATAACATCACAATTTTGCGGGTTCAAAACGCGCGATTCGCAAACGCGCGGTTCCCGCATGTCTGAACTAACCCTTAAACTTTTTTTAGCTGTTTTTTTGTGTGTTATGTCGTCAGGTTAGGTTTTTTATTTTTGGAAAAGTCCTTATTTTTCAAGACGAACGCTACTGCTACTACATTAGGTTAGGTTATTAGGTTTGGGTTAAAAAAATTAAGTTATTTTTTTATCTCGTACCTAGTAGACAAAATTACCTAAGTAGGTACTCAAAAGAGGGACTTGCTATCTACCCCCACATGCCAACGCTCAACCCAAGGATTGCGTAGTTTTAAAGATTTAAGCATACATAAGGATATAGGGATATAGGGACGAAGAAGTAAATAAAACACTAAATGTCCAAAAAATATATTTTATTGTAGTAGACAACACGAGGGCGTGCGCCTGGCGCCCAGCCTGTGCCGTGCGCACGTCCAAAACAACTCTTTGCTATCTACGTCCAGCTCTCTTGTTTTAATAATTGGAATAGTTTATTTAATAATTACATCTCTTCTTTTATCTGTCCGTATTTTTAACATTAGGTATAACTACTTCGTCTTGTATAACTTGGTGTAAGAACAGCCTTCAGGAATTGAATTAAGGTGGCGATAAATACGCCTCACAGCACTGTTTCCATTTCTACTCTTGTCCGCTCTCTGTAACGAAATACTGTTTTAAGCTTATTTTTTTACTAATATACCTACATGCAAATGAATAAATTAATTAGTTTACAACCTATCATTTTTATTTGACTAAATAATAAATTGTGATAGGGTACCCATGTAGGTAATTTAGGGTTAAAATACCAAAGACAAGATGCGTGGTGCGGTCCCGTTTTAAGATGGTAATAAAATTATCAAAGACTTCCTGGCTTAGGTATATCATCATCCTAAAACTGTCCAATGCTGAAAACAAGTCATCACCCGACACGATGGACTGACTCTTTATGAAGATCGCGGGAAGTCGCTGGATGGAGAAGAGGGCTCACAGTCGTTCTTCCTGGAAATGAATAGAGGAGGCCTATGTTCAGCAGTGGACATTTTCAGGCTATTAGTGATTATGATGATGAATGATAAAATACGAATAAGTGTGCAGTTGGCGCGTAGGGCTCACAATCGTTGTACCTGGAAATGTAGAGGGGACGTCGGAGTAGTGTAATTCTTCGTGGTAATGATGATGATGATATCTATAAAAGGGGAAGACCAGGCAGACCTCGAAAACGATGGAGCGACGACATCGCCAAAATACCAGGCTTTGCTTGGAGTAGAACTGCTAGAGATAGAACGAAATGGAGGCAAATGGAGGAGGCTTTTACCGCTCTAGGCGGTACTTACACCGATACGGTTTAAACTTTTTAGGAATTAAATAAATATATGTTAAATATCATAAATATTTTATTAGTACATAGTGTGTGTAAAAGATGTGTAAGTGGATAATATAGCTTTTTATTTATTTTATTTTATAATTATGATGATGATGCACCATGATACCAAAAACTATTAGGCTTTAGAAAGCTGTTTGTTAATGTAAAATTAAATTAAAACAAAACACGAATGTTGGTTGGTTGTTAGGTAGGTCACGTAACGTAGGTAAAAATAACGCTGGAAGGAGTTTCCAGCGTTCTTAGAATGAAGCGAGGTGTACCTGGCGCGTAGATCGCCGCAAGAGAGCGGACGGTCGAGCTCGTTGTCTGGGTGCGGCGGGCGCAGCGTGCGCGGGCGCGTGGCGTCGTGCGCGCCGGCCAGCAGCGCCGCGGCCGAGGCCAGCCGGCGCGGCGGCGCTACCAGCCCGTGCGCTGCCAGCGCCGCCGCCAGCTGCCGCGCGCGCGCCATCGCCGCGTCCCGCTCGTGACGCGCTCGCCATACCTCAACATTAACATTATTTATTGACATAGGAAATAACATTACCTACATATTAGAGCCCAATGCGTCATATCTAGTGCTAATTAATGACAATATTATTGCACTTACGTGAAAATAACATAAACTTACATACACATAATAGGTAGGTATCTAGGTACAGTACTAAAATAAAAAAATAGACAAAATAAAACATAACAGAAAATACATAGGTAGGTAGGTACCTGAGTAAAAAAATGTAAACAAATCTACACTTGTAGAAGTGTACATTTAATACATACTTAGAATGCCAAATCGCCCATGTTGATTGTAACATTTTCGTTCGCTTCGCTCACTCATCTACACTAATAATTATTATATTATTAGAGGAAACCTTTGTTTTTTTGTATGTAACGAATAGGTTCAAAAACTACCTACTAGTCCGATTTCAAAAATTCTTTCACCATAAGAGTACCTAAGTATTATTGTATATTAGTCACCCTGAGTAATATAGGCTACATTTATTACTGGAAAAAATTAGGGATCCCTTCTAAAACATTAAAAATGTAACCCAAGGTGTAATGTAAAATGACTTTCATCGCATGCGCTGCGGAAACTATTGACGATGACGGAAAAAAGTATTCTACAATATTATAGAACATAATTATCATCACTACATCAGAACATATATTCCTATGTCCCTTTGTATGCTTAAATCTTTAAAACTACATAACGGATTTTGATGCAGTTTTTTTTATAGACAGTGTGATTCAAGAGGAAGGTTTATATGAATAATAGATAATACATTTTCCTGTTACATATTTTCATGTAAAAGCTAAACTACTGAAGCGATTTCGATGAAGAACCAATCTTCTCAAATAAAAAAGGATTTTTTAAAATCGGTTTATAAATACCGCAGTTTAAAATTGAAGCAAATAAAAAAACAGTCGAATTGAGAACTTCTGGGTAAAGTAAAAATAAAGTTAGGTAGGTACCTACACAGCTGGAGGTATACCTCAAGTTGATGGACGCAGGAGGCAGTGCATCGTAGGGCACGCTCCTATCGTCCGTAACTCACGGTCAAAGCTTTGTTGATCGTTACTACTTAACATCAGGTGGGTGGACTTTCTTACATATCAGTGCGATTAATTAGATAGACCAATGTGTTATGTCTTAAATCTAGTTAGTCGGCGATACATATAAAAAAAATAATGCTGGACAATCCACACAGCACCATCCAGCCCCAAAGTAAGCTACGCAAATCTTGTGTTGTGGTCTATTTAGTTATTTCTTCTTATTATGTATGTGGGTATGTATTGTGCTGTTTGTTTTGAGTAGGTACTTGGGAGACTGCTATTACATGTGTGCATCTGTTTTATAGGTATTCTTTTTAAACGAATAATTTATCTAATACTTATAATTAGGCAGGTTTATAATATAAACTAATATATATAAGCCTATAATAAGCTATATAAGCCTGCTTCCTGCCTCTAGTCTCTTATATTAATTGCTTACGTGTTTTTTTTACTAAGAGTTTTGTTACCTGCGCAGCACAGACGGCGGATCGGCAATGCCCTCGACCACCGGCACCGAAACCTCTAGTAGCCGCCTCCACCACTGCCCCGTGGAATGTAAGCGATTGTCCTGAAAGTTCAATTTAGTTCAGTGCTTTTGTTTGATTCGGAGAAGCGAAATATGTTGTAACTCTATCCATCAGATAGGTTAGTGTACCCAAGGAATATAGATATATTCAAATTCATTGAGTGTTCCTAAATAATAAATGCCAACTTGAAAGTAGTAAAATCTCATAATATCTGCGTGACCGAGCTTTGTTCGGTTGCTGAGTCCTAGATCCTAGATCGATTTATCGCCCCCGCTTACCAAATTTCATGAAAATCGTTGTAGTCGTTTCCGAGATTAAGATTGTTTTTATATATCTATACAAAAATAGCTTGTCTAAAGGTAGATTATCTTACTAATTTTCCTAATAATAATAAATAAAATATTTCTTCGTTCACTCAATCAAATATTTCAGCCTAGGGGAATAAATGAGATAGTAACCCATGGATAGAGACACCAAAGCACAACACGGGCCCGCGCTGGAGGCGGCGAGGTGAGAACGCATGTATCGGAAGTAGACGTGCTCCAGGCCCAGTAGAATCGCTGCCAGCAGTATTCCAGCCATCAGCAATAAGAATGCCGACAAAAACTGCTCCAGTGCCAGTGGGTCTGATGACTTGTGCTCTTGCTTGTTAGGCTTGCAAGTCCCCGTCATCCAATACCTGGAATGTGAACCGTTGAAGACGTTACAATAAATTAAACGAACCCTTAAAGCAATCAGTAAGCTAATAAGAAAGCTGTATGTATGTAGATATTCTGATTTCCTGATTTCTGAAAAAATTTAACAGCTTCACGAATTTGTTCCTCAGGCAAGGTAGATATCCTCTCAGATCTCTTCGTACCAATTATTAACTTATTATTCTTTCAGAGGTAGGTACGGGAAGATGGGGGAATGCCGATCACCTGAGAGAAAAATGCTCTATTTGTTTTTTCATTTGTCTTATGTTAGTTTTGAGGTTAAGATACTCTGCCTGCTCAAGCGTTACAACCCCTGCGCTGCAGCGAGCTCGCACCTTTTTTTAATAAGTTATTGGAGTGAGCGATATTACCTGACATGATCGCCATTACCCCTGCTTCCCCTACCTACGTCCATTTATTTTTTGGCACATGCCTAAATGTACCTAACCTACTCTGATTTCTAACTGCACTACGTGTAGGAAACAGAGTTGAGAGTGAGTTCATCACCGATCGCAAGCTGTGGATTGTGTGGCACAAATGGGAATGGAAACTTAGTTAAATTTTTCTAAGGAACATACCTACTTCGGGTGGATTCGGCCATTACAGAGTACCTAACATCGGGTCAAAATATATCTGGTATTGTTTTTGTCAAGTATTCAGCTAAGACAGAATTATTTTTTATTACTAACTAATAGAGTAGTTTACTAGTAACTAATAGAGTACAAAGATCTACCTACCTACATAAGTTGTTTATAAAATGTAGATTCGATTTGGTTAATGCAGTGTATATCAGATTGTTTCAAATAGACATTAAGAAAAACTCAAAATAATCAAATAATCCTACTAATATTATAAATGTGAAACTTTGTAAGTATGGATGATAATGATGATGTTTGTTACTCTATAACTCCCAAACGGCTGAACGGATCTTGGTGAAAATTGGCACAGAGATATGTTATAGTCTGGAATAACACATAGGCTACTTTTTATCCCGTGGGAATACCGGGATTTAAAACAACGCGGGTGAAACCGCGGGGCACTACTAGTAAATAATATATAGCATTTACCTGCGTAATCGCTCGAGGTCCCCATTGGACCGCAAGTCGAGTAATCTTTTATTGAACATACTGAGGTATTTTGAATTTCGTGTGAATGCCAATCCATAGCCGGACATGGCATACCACGAGCCAACAGTAAGGAGTCGACAGTCTTCGTCCTACAAAAAAACATAGTAAGTAAGTCATATTGTCGAAAACTGTTTTGAATCCAGACTTGTTAAGTGCGAGTCGACTCGCGCACTTAGGGTTCCGAACTGTTTTAAACTGTATGAAAACTGTATTTGAAAATCTTATCAATTTAAAAACTATCAAGAGCTATAAGAAGAAATGAAAACTTGTTTCAAAATTGGAAATACTTATTATAATCAAATGATAGTAACCACCCTTCATAACTTCACCATCCCCTTCCTTCAGTAAATTTTCTAAAACCAGCGACAAAATGTACTCTCACATTCGATATGTTTTTCTTGTAATATTTATATAATGTCCTGTAATGTAATATTTAGTAATTCTTTCCAAACAAATATTAAATCACTGCAAATTTTGGAGACAGTTTGCAAATAAATGGCTCAAACTAAGTACAGACTGACAACTACTATCTACTAATATATAAACGCGAAAGTTTGTAAGAATGGATGGATGAATCTTTGTTACTCTTACACGCCGGAACGGCTGAACGGATTTGGATGAAATTTGGTAGAGAGATAGATTATAGTCTGGAATAGCACATAGGCTATTTTTTATCCCGTGGGAATACTGGGATTTAAATCTGCGCGGGTGAAACCGCGGGGCGCAACTAGTACTGATATAAACTAATAGTTTTCGAAACCAGTACCTTTCGTATGTTGGAAGTAAGGACTTACCTGGGACACCAAATAGTCCAAGACTGTACCATCGTAAATGAAAGCGTCAAGCTCTGCTGTAAGGACGCTTGTTACGCCCGCACTTACTGTACTTCGGTTGAATCTGAAAAGAACACAAATACCATGAAAAATGTGTTTTCTTTGTAACGAAATATTCATTCACATAAATAATTCACATAAAAAAAACCTTGAGTCGAAACCAAACCCATAAATCCTGCGAAAACAGAACAGAACTTCAGCCAGCATACTGCACTCAACAAAATACTCGCTACTCGACCAGTGCGAACCAGCTTATTAGTGTTTACTCGCACTTTCGCATTCAGGACTGGTGTGTTGGAGACGTTTCGTTTTAGTTTAATTCCAAGGCGGACTAAATCCGTAATAATTTTCTCACAAGTCTCTCTTTCACATGAGCTTGCTATCTCTTTTCAAACTGCTTAAAAAAATGAGGAGGCTCTCCGATCGACTGTTTTTTATGTTTGTTCACGCATGAATCCGTCATTTATGCGATGTGTACGATCTTCAGATATTTGTTCCGTTACATAAGAAACACCCAGATCGGGTGTTTCTTAATATGTATAATAAAAAATATCTATCTATGTAAGTATATATTGTATTAAATATATCAGTTATCTAGTACCCACAAGCTTTGAGTAGCTTACTTGGAGGCTAGATGGTGCTGTGTGAATTGTTCAGCATTATTATAATATTTATGCACTGAATTGTAAAAATCTTTTTTCATTTGAGTGGATATACTTTCCAATTCGTCCCATAGAAATTTCATTAAAATCGGTTCGATAGTCTGGCTTTTAAAACAAAATAGTAGGCTTCCAAATACAGTAAAATTGCTTATTTTGCTGTGTTTTCAATGTAAAATGGTTTTATTTGCAGAAAAAATAATGCTACAATTGTGACAAAATATTAGAAACATATCTATCCTATCAGGCAAGTCAACCTTCGCCGGGCGTCGACGGCGCGCTACGGCACTACGTGTGTAGGCATGGGGCGCTACGGCGCTACGTGTGTAGGCATGTGGCGCTACGGCGCGGCGCGGTGCTGAGTGTAGGCGTGGAGCGCTACGGCGCTACGTGTGTAGTGTGAGGCACTACGGCGCTACGTGTGTCGGCGTGGGGCGCTACTGCGCTACATGTGTAGAGGCAAGGCGCTACGTGAATCGCTACGGAGCTACGTGTAGCACTGGCGCGTAGCGGGTTCGTAGCACTAGCCACAGGACCGTAGCATCGCATTGGACACGGCTGAGATTGCGTAGCGTTAGGTCAATAGCATAACAGTACCCGCACCGCACCATCTCTCAAATTATAACAAATATTGTAAATTGCCTGTTTAGGCAATAAAGTTTGTACTATCCTCATTATTAATATATTGTGCATTCATTTCCTTGCTATGCCTTAGGATATAGGGAAAATACTTTATATATGGCATCTAAGCTCGGCGTAAAGACTGAGTGCGAGCTGTTACTTCGGTCGACAAAGTTATCGTATCAAGAAACCGTTCTTGTCTATTGAATTTTATCTACATCGCTAGCGAATTATCCAATGACGTCGCACATAGCAAAAATACTATAAATAATTTAGCCTGAACCTTCGAGTACTTTCATTGTTGGTCCGATTACTCAAGCAAGATGTAGGTCTCTAACTAATAAACATTTTTTCACTACAAGGTGTTTTGTACTTACTGTGTCATGTATAAGTGTGGATCGGTAAAGTATTTCGACAAAGTAGCATCTGAATGAGACCACGGTACCGTCCCGAACTTGAGCGCCGGCCTGTATGACAGAGGCCTCGCTATCCGCGGGTCGTCCAGCCCACTCAGCTCATGGAACTCTTCGCGCGTTATCATGAATGCAGCCAAGTTTGCAGTGTAGATGGCGAGGAACACCACGGCAAACATGGCCCACATGTTAGTCATGAAGCGGGAAGTAAAGCCTCTTGGTGAGTCCACATGGACAGATGCCTGTTGATAACAAAATACAAATGTAAGTAAATATGGATATGAATATCTACTTAGTATAAAACAAAGTCGTTTCCCGCTGTCTTTCTGGCCCTATGTATGTTTAGATCATTAAAACTACGCAACGGATTTGGATGCGGTTTTTTAATAGATAGTGATCCAAAAGGAAGGTTTAAATGTTACTTACGCTTTACACCCGTACAAAGCGGGTGGGGCGGTTTAATTTATACAAAACTCATTATATTAATCAGATGTTTACCTGGAAAAGAACAGCCCAAACAAGCCAGTAAGTTCTACATAAAGAAAACCGGTTCTGTGGAACTCGCTTTGATTCCTGACCCGTGGAACAATCGAATCCGCTCGGTGACATCCACTCGAAGAAGAATATCATGAACGTGGCCGCTTGAATAGCCACTGCTCCTACGAGCATCCATGAAGCCGTATCGAAAGGCTCTAAAAATGCAGTGGGTGAGATGATTCCCGTCCGTTTAGCCACCACTATCGCCACACCAGTCTCCATAAAAGGTACGCTAAAATCCACGACTGCTTCTCGATCCGAATTAATGATGAGGGATGTTAGTACCTGTGAAGAAAACAAATAATATAAATTAATAATAATAATAATAATAATTTATTTCTTAAAATTACGATATTGATAGACAAATAAAGGACATAAAATTTTTGAAACCATCTAGTCTAAATACCTAACTATAATTTTTCGGTGTAAAGTACCTTCATTAACTATCCAATATCTTTATTAATCCATTTTATCCTCTGTGTTTCGTGAATGGTTAGATGAAGTATAACGCAGAACAAAATGTATCCTAGTAGGTACATAGGCGAACCTAATAAAAATGAAAATGTTTATTTGCAATAATTAACAATCTACAGTAAGTGTGAGACTCTGTCTTCTGGAGTAGCGTTAGCTGTGGCCCAGGAGACAGCACTCTCCCGTATGATAATATATGAAGTTTGAAAAAACCGAAAAGGGTAGTGTAATATCTATCTATCTATCTAAGAGTTTTGAAGGTAGGTTATGTAGATACCTAGGAACTTATATATGTATTAAATTTGAATTGCATAATCTAGTTACCATATCAGTTCTTTTGTTTACTAAGTCTGCTATCAGGCCATTCCACTTGCCGTTCTGGAGTGTCCCCCAGCGTCCGTCTTCGACGCGCACTAGCTCGTAAGTAAACCCTAGCTGCTCGGCTAGTTGTTGTAATAAGTCTATGCAGAAACCACTACAGCACTGATAAAGTGAACTATTTCCGTGAGCTGCCCCGGCTTCCAACCTGAAATGATAGTAAAGATACATAATAGTCTTCTTATATGGGGCTTCTACATGTGGTGTTTGAACATAGACAATGCCATAGACTAGACAGATAGTCAAAGACCTGACGAAACACTTACCCTGCGACTTCAGTCTCCGGAGCAATTCGACAGATGATACCTCTATCTAAAGAACACCGGCCGCTCACAGGATCCGGTGGTGCAAGATTGATGTAAGGCGGTTCTTCCAAAAACGTGATCCGCATGTGAAATTTTTCTGGAACGCCTTGGGGAGGTGTGTGCAAGCCACCAGGCCAGACAATATCTTTTATTATAAGACGCTCCTTCGGATAAGAGTTCCATGTTCCGATTTCTTCCCATACCAACTGAAAAATAAGACATTTTAACATTTTCAATGCTTACTTATCTTTCTTTATATGAAATCCGTATAATTATGAATCCTTTTCATATGAAAACTTGCACACACAAACCTGTTCTCCGATCGATGGCCTCAGATTCATGATCTTCAGCTCGGCAGCCCGTAACTCGCCGTCGGGAGTGAACTCTATGCTGGGCCTACCCGGCTCGTTGTCGACGCTAACGTTGCGCAGGTGCCGATAGAACCGTTCGCCGGTAGACCAGCGCGCTTCACCAGCGCCCGCTCCACTGCAACTCAGCCGAGTGCCGAGTGGATGCCGAATGTTCTCAGGATCGGACACATATGACTCCACGCCGTATGCGAATACCTTCACTGCTGTCGCGATTTCAGCGATCAGCGATGAGCTTGACGTGTCGAAGTGTACACCTGAGAGAAGAATAAATTCAAGTGCGAGGCGAGTCAAAACTCACATCGCTAAGTATAATAATAATCATTCGATGTAATCATTTCAGCGATTGCTGC
Organism: Plemyria rubiginata; assembly: GCA_963576535.1. NCBI lineage: Eukaryota > Metazoa > Arthropoda > Insecta > Lepidoptera > Geometridae > Plemyria > Plemyria rubiginata. The sequence continues at coordinate 5,597,229 of OY754917.1, read as the reverse complement.
TGTTTTGATCTGATACTCAAATCTATCATTTATTGATCGAGTGAGCAAAGCCAACGACGATCTCACTTGCAACTCGAGCGATTCAACGTTTACATAAGTAGTTTGTAGAATTATAACTTTTGGCCCGTTTATTTATACAATCTGCATTAAGTCATTCGAAAGCTTCACTCGCTCATTCGTTTCTTACCCAGCATACCAACAGGAAACTTGTTCGGCTGCTGCATGGACCCTAGCACACTCTGCGTCACGATCCATACAAAGTTTTCGCCGGTGAGGTGGAGGTCGCCAGCAGCGGACAGGATTTCTGCGGCTTCCTCGCGCGTTGCGTATAGAAGCATCACACGCGCTTCACTGGTCACCAGTTCACTTAAGTCTGACGGTCTCTTCACTACTATTGCATTTAATATTGTAAACTTGAATCGATCCTGCAAAACAAATCGTTTTCAGTCCTATTTACTTACCTAAGTTGGTACATAATAGTTATGACAAAAAATACAAAAATACGTACTTGGAGTGCTGTGACTCTTTCCCGAACAGCTTGTATAAAATCGTCGTGACCAGCAATAGCTGAAGTAACGACACTAAACTGGTGCCACTTATACCGCTCTAATATAGAGAGCATAGCGGCTGTCTGATGTTCTATGGACGGGGCCAGCTGAAGACGCAACGACGCGTGTGAAGCTCGCTTCTCGAGGCCACTGTTATCTGCGTTCCACGCAATCACCTACACCAACATAATTCATTAAACTGGAAAGTTTGGCCGCGGTGCTAAATTTTAAATTCATATTCAAAGAGTGTGAACGGCATTTGTTTCTAAACCACGGTGCAAGTTAAACTAAATTGTTGATATCCATTCGGAAGCGTCCTTAGTGCTGGCCGCATTGCCACTCTGAATGAGAATACTGATGCGTTGAACAAAACTATATGCCTCCCGCAATTTAGGTAATTTACTAATCAGACAATAATCGTTTCAGGTCAAGTCAAAATATGTTTAGTCAATAAAATAACAAGGACCATCTTGAAACGTCTTAAAACTAGGTGACTCTAGTGCCAGGTCATAAGCATTAGCTACTTTGATATTTTGCGTTTTAGATGACCCGCTCATGAGGGACAAAATTATTTCATCCGTTCTTGTGAAAAGCTGAATGTGTTTTGGAACTAATTGCTCGCTTAGAATTCGTTTTGAAAGTAGATAAGTAGTAAATATATATACGAATTAAGTAAATAAATGCATAGAGAGAAAAGCGTTTACCGGTATGCCGAGATACCCGGCGAGTTGTAGAAAATACTGTGCAGAGGCAGTAGAACGCCCGTATTGTTCATGATTCATAAGATAAAGGATAGCAGACACGTTGACTGCTAGAAATTCTTTACATAGCGAGTCCAGGATAGCTGAAAGCGTATAAAAATAGTCAGACTAATAGCATTCAGAAGTAAGTGGGTACGTTAATAGTGTTTCCAAGTACTACTTACACATAGGACTAGGCGTCAGACCCTGAGTCGATAGCGTAATATTCAGGCGCACGTGTGTGAAGAGTTTGAGTTTGCGTGGCAGCTTGGCGAGTGCTGCTTTCTCGGCCTTGGTGTAGTCGCGGGTACCGAAGGCTTTATGTGGCACTACGAGCGCCGCGGTGATGACAGAGGGCGCGCGCGGCGGCGGAGGCGCTGGAGAAGTGCGCACTCGTCGAATGCCGTCTCCACCGATGCGCACGCCACTTCCACGGCCACCATCCCGTCCGCCGCCGCCAAGCCCACCACCGCTGCCTCCGCCAATCTTTATCCCACCACCGCGCTCTGCCGCAATTGCCGCCGCCGCCGCCGCCGCTACTAGCGCTCCCAGTATCGCCAGCAACATCACTGTTTCGCGCGTCTGCATCTTTAGCTATGATGCTGAAAGTAATAAACAAAAGTCCTAAGTACATACCTTCCACATTTCTGATGATGGGTTGAGCTATTAAAAAGTATGTGCTTTCTTAGTGGCCATCCCTTGCGGCATCGCACGGGTGGTTATCCATCCCCTCCTCCCGCAATGGACCACCAGATATCTACCACCCTTGGATAAACTGAAAAAAAAAACTGAAACAGCTTCACGACTTTGATCCCCAGGCATGGTACCAAGTACCTACTACCTCAAGATTCTTTGCGGATGTCTAAGGGGGGTAGTCAGAGGTACGTTCAAACATTACATTTGGCACATACCCACATTTTGCACCCCCTTGGATAAAGTCGGCGGAATTTAATTATTGGGATCTTGGGTATTTTCAAATATATTGAAAAGTGCAAGCAAGAACTTGTTTAAGAGGCAGCATACGGCGCGCCGCTACCTCGCTCGCACAATCGAACATTTTTGAAGATATAAAATCACTGAATGTAGTTACGTAAAACTGCAATCGGTCAAGTTGTGGTCAACAGCATTACAAAGATTTAGTGTTTTTTTTTATTCCAAGCAAGTTTTCAGACTTAAAAACGTGGGATTTTATATTTTTCTGATTTTTTGTGTAAGTATGAAAACTTTCATGGAAGAAAAAAACTCCAAATCTTTGTAGTGCTATTGACCACAACTTGACCTATTACAATTCAAAAATGTTCAATCCTGCGAGCGAGATAGCGGCACGCCGTATGCTGCCCTTTAACGTCAACCAATTTATTATTTTTTGTAAGTATTAATAAATACAATGGGTGGATGGATGGATGGATGTTGTCACTATTTCACGCCGGAATATTTTTATCCTCCCTCCATCCCCCCTAGGCAAGACTGAAAAACAGCGCCTGGTCTCCGGACTACGCAAAAAAGAAGCTGAGTCTTGGCTTTTCAGCTATGCAGATAAAATCCAGACCACAATTCCCTAAATCCCAGTTTTTATTTTACTTGTTTTTATGTTTAGTTATAGTATCATTTTAACTAAAATGATTGTATATCTTTATGTAATGTGTCTGTGTAGTTGAATAAATGTATTTTATACTACACCTGCTTGGAAAGTACCTTGATACTTTATCAAATTTACGGTAGAAAGTACGTCATTGCATATCGAACAAATATGCGGGGAGAAAACGCATCTGAGCGGGAGAGAAAAGTGTATGAAAATCCATTTCTTACGTGGTTTTTCTTTTTTAATTTTGGGTAAGACTATGCGCCGGTAACCTAAATATCAAAAGCCAAAAAGTTTTTACAGTGAGTTTTTATCTCCAAGTTCGCAAAATGACACTGGCCACTAGCTGTGTGTTGGATGGTGTTGGGCTGGCAGTGCGACCCTGCGGCGGCAGGATAAACAACTTGAAAAAAGAACATGTGAAAATTGCAGACGCCATTGGCGCCATTTTCAATTTGTGTGTTGTTTGAGGATTCAGTTTTAGTTTTTTATTTTCCTCGTAGGTGTAGTATAAAGCACTATGTATTACTCGAGAGAAAGTGCGATTCCCGATCTCGGGTGTTTTAAAGCCCTCGCCTACGGCTCGGGCTTCAAACGACACCCTCGACGGTAATCGGTCACTTTCTCCTCTCGGTGAACAATGTACTATTCTTTCTTTCTTTCTTTGTTTGAATGGCTAAACGGATCTGGATTGATTTGACCGAGAGATTGATTATAGTCTGGAATAACACATATATGCTACTTTTTAACCCGTAAAAACACCGGGATTTAAATCTGCGCGGGTGAAACCGCGGGGTGCAACTAGTCACTATCACTACATAGTATTAAAAAAACAGTCGCTTTCTCTGTCTTTACATCCCCATGTCCCTATGTATGCTTAAATCTTTAAAACTACGCAACGGATTTTGATGCAGTTTTTTTAATAGATAGAGTGATTCAAGAGGAAGGTTTATATGTATAATACATGCATGATATGTGCACCCGTGCGAAGCAGGGGCGCGCGGGAGGCGCGGGTCGCTAGTATATAATAAAATAAGACAAATTTAAACAGTTTTGATACAGCTACTTTTTAAAACTGAGATAAGTACCTACCTAAGTAAGCGTTTTGGTCTGCGTTACTTTAAGATTACTATTATTAAAAAAATCCTACTAAGTACAACGATTACTTGCAAGTTCAGGTAAGCTTCACCATGTGATCTTCAGGGAGTTTCTATAGGTACGTGCCCATACTAGGGGCGTTTCCAACACCTAATATTTCTCTCGCTCGCACGATTCGACATTTTGAAAGATATAAAATATAAAATCACTAAATACAATATTGAACAATCGCAAACAACCATTTTGTGTGCAATCACATTGCACAGGTTAGTAAAAATTTGACTTCGATTGATGCAAGTTTTCCTACTCAAAAGTTTGCTTATGTACGAAAACTAGAAAAGCAAACTTTTAAGTAGGAAAACTTGTACCGATCAAAATGATTTTTTTACTAAACTGTGCGCAATGTGATTGCACACAAAATGGTTATATGCGATTTTTCGAAAATAGGTTTAGTGATTTTTTTATATCCTTCAACGAGTCAAAACGTGCGAGCGACTAGATATAGGTGCGACTTTAAAGCTTCCTCAGGAGCAGTCGTTCGGGTTTTGTCTTACAATGTGACGCCCGCTGACCAGCATGCGTATTTCTGTTGTGTGAAACTTGTGTGTGATGTTATTTATTGGTCGCCCAACATTCAACAATCACTATCTATCTTCTATCTAAATATATATAACTCAAAGGTGACTGACTGACTGACATAGTGATCTATCAACGCACAGCCCAAACCGCTGGACGGATCGGGCTGAAATTTGGCATGCAGGTAGATGTTATGACGTAGGCATCCGCTAAGAAAGGATTTCGATCAATTCTACCCCCAAGGGGATAAAATAGGGGATGAAAGTTTGCATGAGATTTTCAAAGTAAACGAGCGCGAGCAAAGCCGCGGGATCAGCTAGTCACTACATAGTATTAAAACAAAGGCGCTTTCTCTGTCCCTATATCCCTATGTATGCTTAAATCTTTAAAACTACGCAACGGATTTCGATGCGGTTTTTTTTTAATAGATTCGATTAGTTTTTTAGTGATTCGAGAGAAAGGTTTATATGTATAATACATGCATGATATGTGCACCCGTGCGAAGCAGAGGCGCGCGGGCGGATCGCTAGTAAATAATAAATATAACTGTGTATGAAATCTACTGTGACTGTGAAGTGAATCAGTGTGATAAAATGATCCACTCGCAAAAGAGACCAAATTTTTCTATTTCACGTTTAAACACTTTGTACCTACTTACATAGGTATACTAATTTTTGATTAAAAATTTTAAAATCAAATTACGTGTCAGGTGTAAGTACCTATACCTACCTACTTAAAATCCTGACAACTTCTAATTCGATGGGCACCCCCCCCTTCCCCTAGTACCTATATAAGATAGGGGGCTGAAAATTTTTCACAACATAATAGGAATGGTAGGTGTAATAAATCATGCGGGGTGGCGGGCGACACTTAATTTTTTTTTTCACCATAGGCCTGGACCACCCTTGTGAGAGTAAGATACATCAGTACCTACCGCACCCACAAATTCAAATAGAAAAAAGATTATTTGATGGACTTCGCTTAAAAGGAACATCGCGACTTACATATAGGTACTTATGTACTTATAAATATTGTAAGATACTCGCACATTTTTAGTTCGGTACCTTTATACCTATAAGTACCTACTCACTCACCTACCTATAAGCGCGTTAATCGGCGGTGGCGGCAATGGCAGCGGCGACGGCGCGTATTGACGCTTACTGCTTTCCACATAAACTCAGTTGGCGGCGCGGGCCAACATGGGGTCGTTCTAGGACGGACGTTGGCGCGGCGGCTCCGCGCCGCCGCCTTCAACGTGGGTTTTAATAAAGCGCGTGTTTATGTAAGCGCCACGCCCCGGAGCCACGCTCCGGCTGTTTGGGGCGCGGCGCGAAGTGCGAAGGCACCTCCAGACGCCGCTGAGCGTCGACTGACGCGCCCTCGCTTCACCCCTAGCGTCCTATACCCAACGCGCTTGCGTAAACAGAATTTACTACTTTCTGTGTCTATGTATCGTAGATAGGTAAGTAAGTACACTTAGAACCTAGTCTCCCGTTCGTTACATAATTGATCGAGTGAGCGTAGCGAACAAAAATCCTAGTGGCAACTTGGGCGATTTGGTTTTGTATGTTTGTATAGGCAAAATTTAAGGCAAGAGACCAAGAGGCCGAAGCCCGATACGTTGGTCCGACCAAAAGGTCCATGAAGCTATCCATGTCGCCGGCAGCAGATCCAGATGGCGAAGAGTTGTAAATGATAGTGTGATCCATGGAGGACGTCACGACCCTCATTAATGAGTGCGACGCTAGGAGGATGATTGGTACCTACCTACCAAGATCTCTCTTAAGTTACACTTGAGAAATTTGCTGGCGAGTGGCAAAAAAAACTAGTTTAGGTACCTACCACAATAAATCCACGAGAAACCAGAATGTGGAGCCGATACGCAGGGTCTCGTCTACCTAGTTCTCGCGGAGTTCTCCACTTAGTGTTTTGGCGCGAGACAAAGTACCGCGAGAACTTATATTGACTCCACACTCTCGCTTGTCTCATGTTCTCAGTAGGGATCAGAGCGAGCGACTCGCCGATTGGAGCGGTTGTGTACCTAACATACACACACTGTATCAAGGAATATAATACTTTCTGACGAGAGCACTGTATTGATATGAGCCAGATTTGGACGAACTAGAATTTACATTCCTGGAATATTTTCAAGCAGGACCGATTTTATACAATAAACTATGTAACTATCTAAAAAAATAAATAAATATTGGAGGACTGTCAGATATGATAAAAATATAGTAAATTCTATTATGTAATTATAAAGGTTGTAAGTATGGATGGATGTTTGTTAGTGTTTAACGCCGGAACGGCAGAACGGACCTGGATGAAACTTGGCAGAGAGATAAATTATAGTCTGGAATAGCACATAGGCTACTTTTTATCCCGCGGGAATACCGGAATTTAAATCACGCTGGTAAAACCCCGGGGCGCTACTAGTACACGAAAGTTTGTAAGTTTGAATGGATGTTTGTTACTTTCACGCCGGAACAGCTGAACGGATCTGGATGAAACTTGGCAGATAGATAAATAAATAATGCTGGACGATCCACACAGCAGTCAGCACCATCTAGCCCCAAAGTAAGCTATTTAAAGCTTGTGTTATGGGTACTAGATGACTGATATATTTAATACATTATATAAGTACTTAATAGATTTTTATTATACATAAACACCCAGACCAACGGAACAAATTTCTGCAGATCGTACACAAATTTGTTCCGAGGCGGGAATCGAACCCGCAACATCTTTCGTCGCAGGCGGACCCTATCGCATAACGCGTGCAAAAAAATCGTTTGAAATGTGCCACGCCCCAACACACACAGCCCGTGTTTTGTATGGAGACGCGGGAGTTTCAGCGATCCCGATAGGGGCGCAACTTACTTTTGAATAACATGGTGTTATTTCGAGGGCAATAGGTACATTAGATAGGTACCTACCTATTTGTCTCTGACGTTGTTAGTCTAGTCCCTATTAAAATTACATTATGTTGGTCTTGGTACGAAAAAAAACCTACCTACGGTAGTGCCCACAGAACAGAGAAATACCCTTACGGTAGTGCCAACATGATGTAGGTAATTGTTGTTAACAATGCATGCAAAAATGATACATTGATCACACCTACCGAGGTAGGTAACATTATACCCTATTCTCGTAAACACTCTTGAATTATGTAGCATTAAGTTCATTTTAAGAGGTAGATTAGATATTATTTTTTTTTGCTAAACAGCACTCAAATCCTATAACTACAATGATTTACTTTCTTAGTAACTACAATATAAATTTTAGAAGTAGCCAAAACATAATCCTGATTGTGAACAAAACACAAAAATGTGTTTCAGCTTTCATTTTCTATTGCATATTCTTTGCATTATCTTTGGTACACTTAATAAGAATTGAAAAATATCACAGACATCACATCCTCATCGAGGATCACATCAACCATGATGACAAAGTATGTCTTACAACATCCTTAAAATCATACATTGCTAATAGTATAATATTCATCAATAGTTTTCATCACTGTCCCTACAAATGAGAGAGGCACAATAGGTATACCCTGTAATAAAGTTATTTAGAGCAGCAATCATAGAGCACTTGTACAGTTCAAATTTCCCTACAAAAACTGTTGATAAAAGTTCATTCAAATTGTTCAAAATAGTTCATCACCACACACATTTTATTCAAGAAAGTTCAAAGTTTATTCACAATTTTTTATTTTTTAATAATCATTATCAATACAATGATAGTCACATTACTTAATGGCGATCACGATATGACCTTTGAGTATCTCGCTCACGACTACGACCTCTAGAGCGCTCAGAAGTCCTCCAAAGAAACTCATCAACAGAGCGTTCATATGATCTTTTATCATAAAGAAGTACTGGTCTACTTGGGTACTCTGGCAGCTCATAGTATCGCGGTGGAGGTGGTGGCGGTGGAGGAGGCAGGCCATCATAGCTGGAAAGTGTTCCAGTATAACCTGGAGGGGGATAAGGCAAAGGTGGTAGTTGATGGTGCATTGAACGCATGTATTCCGCCACATAGGCCTCAGCTGCTGAGCTTGTTCCATAGTTATCTCTACTTCTCTGCGTGAACCATGCTGGCAGCCGATCTCTGACATTATAAGGTGATGGGGATCTCCGTTTAAATGTAGTAGATGGTCTACTTCTATTGAACACAAAAGGCTTTCGTCTGCTTCTTGATGATGAGTTTAATCGGTTTCTAAAGCCAGTACCCCGCGATGACATTGGGGCACGGTAAGTTCTATAGTTGCCACCACTCTTCATGTATGATTTTTTAGAAGCTTCCTTTGATTTTCGCAGTATGGGTGTCATTTCAATACCTTCATCTTCAGCAAACAACCTACATAGTTCTTCTGCAACTTTAGGCTCAATTTCTTGGCCATCTCTACCAATTTTTACTGGTTTTCCTTCATTCCATGGATTGTACAAATGAAGTGTGCTACTAAAAGGTAAATCTTTTCGGCAAATCCAATCAACCTTGAACACACCATCCAAAACTTTTGCAGATAGTCCAGGTGGCCATACCCATGAAACTGATGGAACATCACGACGCGATTCACTGCCAAGTCTAGCAAATCCAGCAAATTTGCCACTTTCTTTCACTGAAAATATCAACAGTACATTTCTTGATTCTCTATAGGCTTGATTCAAATTTGCTTCATTTTGGGGGAGAGTTGACCACACACCCTTAGCTTTTGACAGTGTTATATTCTCTGCATTGTTTGATTTGATAAGGAAAAAACGCGTATCCCGAAACAAATAGTTAAGTTTAGTCATGTAGTCGTAACTCTTTATTTTATTACTGGTGTTGGTTTCAGTAATGCGTCTACGTTTCTTGAGTGAAGGAGATTGACTTTCTGATTTGACACGCTTGCGATTACCGCGACGCTCTTTAGATTTTGTACTGACTGAGCTAATGCTTGGATTAGAAGATTCGCTAGATGTCGAACTAGACACTTCGCTGCGCGTATCAAAATCTTTGCCTTCTTCCAGTTGTTTGAGTTCTTCCCCGATCTCTGCTTCTACTTCACCGACGCCAAGATTCACAGCGTCGGTATTGTTTGAGGACTCCATTTTTTGTACACTTCATTCAACAAAAAATAGTAGTGAAAACATGTGGTTATTTTATTTTCTACCAGCAGTTTAGAATACAAATTTTACGTTCTTAATTCCAAAATGTCTTGAAAATTTAGTTTTTCATTTAATTTTTAATAACAAACAGCTAAGCTGTGTGCACGCTCGCTCGCAATCGCAACGCAAAGAGTATATAATATAATATAACAAGTATATAATATAATTCATTCACAGTATAATTTATTATAGAATAGAGATGTGTCATGTCAGTCACAGTCAACTCGAGTTAACTCGAGTCGCCGCCATCTCGCTCCCTCACACAATTGAACATTTTTGAAGATATAAAATTATCATGTAAAATCACAATCGGTTAAGTTGTGGTAATAGCATTACAAAGATTTAGCGAAAAGAAAATTTGGAAGGAATTTCCAATATTTGAGCCGGAGGGGGGTGCGGGAGGGGGGAGAGGGGACTGGACCCTCCCCCTTGAAGGGGGGACACGGAGGCCTTTAGCTTAGGAGAAAAAAAACAAAAAAGTTTTGAGGTTATATTAGGTACCTATAAAAAGTTGCAAAATGGTGGAAGGGCAGGAAACGGGATTCTCTCCCCTGAAGTGCGTTTCCCGAAGAGATGTATAGTTTCTACGTTATTTGTAAAATTAAAACTATACTTTTTACTTTTTTTCTGTGCCCTGTGTCGGTTTTGTGACTCATTTCGAACCTAAACTACTCAAGTTGGGGTGCCCCTCAATAAACACTGAAATTGCTCCGCCAGAACTCTCGTGGGGTCGCTCCTGAGCGTCGCTTCTCTCGCTCAACCTTCACTCCGCTTCGGAGGTCGCCGGCTCGCTTCGCTTGCCACCTCCCCCCTTCGCTCCACTCGGCTTCGCGGGCTTGCTCCACCCAGGACCTCCACGCGAGCTTCTGGCTTCTCGATTTTAATATACACTAGGGGTAGGGACCACAAGACTGCGTGGAGTCGGGATGCTCTGTGTCGGTTTAGCCACACATTTCGAATCTAACCTGCTCAAGTCGGGGTGCTCTGTGACGGTTCTGTGAGACATTTAGAACCTAACCTACTCAACTTAGGGTGCTCTGTGTGGTTCTTTGACACATTTAGAAAACGACTCGAGTGCAAGAAAAAACTAACACGACTTCAAAGACTTTGTACTTATAACAAAGTCTTTGCACGACTTATCATAACACAGCACTTCATCCATCTTCTTCTTTTTATTCATTTTCTTTCAAAAAAAACAATAAAATGGCTGCCAGAACCATCAAACGAATGTCACTGTTGCTGTCAGATGCCAAAAATCCCGCAATTTTGTGGAAACATGTGTCAATGTCACAGTCAGATGAATCTCGTGTTAGTTGCATTTTGTACGGGAAAATTTGGATTTAAAAGAATTAATTTCTCGGAAACTAGCTCTCGCCGTGTGAAACGATTTAGGAGAGATATAGGCTTCCTAAGTGTAGACCTACGTGTGACAAAAATTTCAGCCTCCCAGCTGTGCGGAAATTTTGGAAATCTGAGCCGAAAATTTTGAATCCAAGCAATTTTTTTATACTTAAAATTAGAAAAATAATTTTTTTCGCTTATTCTTTGTAATGCTATTGACCAAAACTTATCCGATACCAATTTAACTTATCTTTATGTGATTTCATATCTTCGAAAAAATTCAGTTATTTGAGCGAGATAGCGGCGTGCCGTATGCCGTATGCTGCTCTCCCCTGCCATCACACATCGATATATTTTTTTTCTTTTTGCTTGTGGGTGTTAGCCAACTTCGCCAATGTCAAGTTTAGCAATACCTATTTGTCGTAACATAGAGTTGGATGGAGGAACATATAAGTAAAAAGTGATTTGTAAAGCCCACCCGCTCTACATTTTTGCGAGAACGCCAGAATAACACGAGAAAGACAATGTAGAACCTCATTTATCGTGTTTTTATCCAGTTTTGCGGGAATGTGGAGAGGGCTTAAAAAAAATTCATGCTAAGTTTCGTTCTGCTAACTCGAGTTCAACTCGACTCAACTCGAGTCGGTGTTTATCCCGTGTTGGCACATCACTTTGGTATATAACACGTACAGTCCGACCAGAAAGAGTAGAAACGTAACTAATTTGGCATGCGGGTATTTCGCATAGGTGCGAGTAGGACCGCAAGTGAGTGAGCGTCGAAAATGTATGGAAAGTGGCGCCCCTATTATTTTCTACTCTTTTCGGTCGAGCTGTAAAATAGTATACAATGACTGAAATTGAATGAACGAAGGGTAAAGGCCCGCTCAGCGCGGCTATATTCCTTGAGCGCGGCGATGTGGGGCGTCTGACTTGACTTGACTGGACTTGACTGATGCTATTTTGTCTGAGATCACCTTGAGATCACTGAGATGAGATGAGAGAGTCTGGGGCTGGCTGGTCGGGTCAGCTGATTTTGTGTTTGATAGGTTGGCACAATTTTATTTGTGTTGTGATTGTTGAAAAAACCGCGGGCGCGGGGCGGTAATTACGTCCAAAATTTATGATCTAATGTCCTTTTGATGGATTTCGTATTTTTACAATTTTTTATACTGGTATAGTAGTATAGTAACAGTGAGTTAAAGTAGAAAACATATTTCTTTTAAAATGCACTTTATTCAGAAATATTTGGATAAATTGCCAACACTCAAAACGCAAGTGCCTCACGCAACAAGTGGTAAAAAACCAAACATTAGTTTATACTGCAATTATTACAGCTTCTATTCTCAAAAGGTATGTTCAAGGAATATGGATACTGTTTTTTCTTGTTCATATGGCATGTTACATTTTATTAGACTCAATAAACGTCTACATTTATATTTAGGAAGACCGCACAATTTGTTGCCTGTTCTTCGCTTAGGGAACTGGCACCTAGATTCATCTAGCGTTAGTTTGAATCAATAGTCAAGTCAAAAGGTATGAGGTACCTACCTACCTAGGTAGGTACCTAATACCTTTTGACTTCGAAGTTGGCTTACCCCCACTACAAAAATTGAATTGACTTTGACCAGTAGGGGTAGCTAAGTACTAACCTACTGATATAGATAGGGATGTGCCTTTGATTATTTGGGACTAAATAATCAAAGGGATGTGCCTACCTAGTACCTACCCAGGCACCCTATAGGTATGAACATGAACCTCATCTTTAGGTAGGTAGAACAGGGTTCCAATTATTGCTAGTTAGTACCTACAAAAGTTTTGGTGGTGGAACCAACTGTGAATTTAGCAGATAGGTAACGTTAAGCCGTCTCCACACGAAATGTGCGCAAAAGTCACGAACCACCCGCGAACGTGTGGATACGATTCGCATATTTTTCGCGGTTTCGCGTCGCGTTCAACAAGTTCCCCAAAAATTGTCGGAGTTTCCGGCGTTTTACGTGCGCTCCTAGGCGCGATGTGTTTGGGAGGGACTTAGGGACAGACAAAAAAAACGACTAATTCTCTCCAGATTCTACGTTTTATCATTCTATTGGAATAAGAAGATTCCTTAAAGGTTTTTTTTTTTCAACTTCGTTGTCAGTAAAAAGTTCCGTCCGTGTCGAATTTATCGATTTCCATTTTCGTACTTAGCACGTCCACTCGCGTCCGAGTCGCGCGTACCGCGTAGGTCTGTCTGGCTGGACGTCAGAGTATTATATTCCTTGGGCTGGACGCAGCAATGGCGCCCGACTGCATCCGAGTCGTCAGTCGAGCAAGATACGCGGCGGACTCGAGGGAGAGTTAAAAGTCAGGCAGGCGCGTTGCACGCGTTTTACGCGCTAGTTCGGATACGCGCGCGAGCTTCTGGACGGGATGGGATGTATGTAACTTAAGTATCTCGGTTACGCGCTTAGCCTACGTGTAAAACGCGCCTTCTGGATCGGATGTCTCGTTAGCTCGTTTCCAATTTGCACGAATAATGTCAAAAAAGAAAATTGTTTACAGCCAATGTCCCTAAATAAAAATACCTATCCAATAATAATAATGACCATAATAAAAATGTCCATCATCATCAACATTTCAATCACAAAAATTTCCATAAGTACAAAAATGTCCAATGATAAAAAAATATTTATTTTATTTATTTATTTTATTTATAGACGAGGAGGGTTCACGTCAGGCAGGCGGCCGGTTGCAAAAATTTAAGCCAAACCCCCCCTAACAACATGGTTATACAATTGAATGGATATAGTGATAATGCTAGGGCGTACCCCCCAGGCGACGCGCAGGGGCAGCACCCGGCACCTGTGGGAAATGGATTAGGGTTGTTGCATCAGGGACGGGTGCAACGTTAGACGCGAGTCCAGGATGTAAGATTGCGGATTGGAAGTTGGAATGTTGGGACGATGACTGGAAGAGGACGAGAGTTAGCGGATGTTTTAGAAAGACGAAGGATAAATGTAGCTTGTTTGCAAGAAACGAAATGGAAAGATACGAAAGCGAGAGAGATTGGAGAAGGATTCAAATTTTACTATTGTGGAAGTGAGGGCAAGAGGAATGGCGTGGGAGTTGTGTTGGATAGTGAATTGAAAAAGTGTGTGACGGATGTTAAGAGGATGAATGATAGATTGATAGTTGTAAGGGTAATGCTAGGAGATTCTGTTTTAAACATAATAAGTGTGTATGCACCGCAGACTGGCTGTGATGATGCTGTGAAAGAGAAGTTTTGGTAGGATTTTGATGCGGTGATGATGGATATTCCACAGAGTGAAGATATTTATATACGAGGTGATTTTAATGGACACGTGGGAAGAATGAATGGAGGGTATGAAAGAGTGCATGGTGGATGGGGTTTTGGAAATCGCAACCCAGATGGAGAAGCAGGCTGCGTCTGCATTTGATCTTGCAGTGGCTAACACTTACATTAAAAAACGTGACCAACACCTTATCACGTACCAAAGTGGGAATCACACCACCCAAATTGACTACTTTCTTCTTAGAAGAAGTAACGTAAGGGCAATTAAAGATTGCAAAGTAGTCCCGGGTGAGGCCTTAGTTTCTCAACACCGCTTGCTCATTTTAGAAATGAAAATTAAGGTTAAACCAGCGCAGAGGAAACCAAAACCCCCACCCAAAATAAAATGGCACTTGATTGAGACGGATGAGTATGCTAAGGAATTTCAAAAGCGTGTGGTAGATAAGATGATTGATATGAAGGATATGGAAGAGATGTCAGTGAATGAATGTTGGAATGAAATGGCGGTCTGTATAAGAAGTGTGGCGAAGAATGTTTTCGGAGAAACGAAAGGGAAAGGTAAGATAGACAAAGATACTTGGTGGTGGAACGAAGAAGTTCAAAAGATTTTGAAAGATAAGAAGAATGCATTTAAAGATTGGAAGAGTGTTGAAGCAGGTGATGATGCTGTGAAAGAAGCTAAAAAGAATATTTACATGGATTGTAAGAAGAATGCTAAGAGAGCTGTTGCGGTTGCACGGGCTAGAGTACAAGACAAACTGTACAAATTTTTAGAGAGCCCACAAGGACAAAAAGATATGTACCGAATAGCGAAAGAAAGAGAGAGGAATGCAAGAGATATTGTTCACATTAGATGTATAAAAGATGAAGTAGGAAAAGTTTTGACGAAAGAAGAAGAGATAAAAGAACGCTGGAAGGGATATTTTGAAAGATTGATGAATGGAGAGAATAATTGGAACGGTGTGTTAGATGAAGTAGTAGTGAACATGGGTATGATTAGTGAGATAACGATGGCTGAAGTCAAAATGGCTGTACAAGGTATGAAGAATGGTAAAGCGGTAGGACCGGATGGTATACCGGCGGAAGTCTGGAAGTTTTTGAAAGCAGATGGATGGAAGTGGTTGGCTTTATTCTTCAATAAGTTGATGCGTGAAGAGGCGATCCCTGATGAATGGTGCAATAGTTCGCTGGTTCCCATCTTCAAAAACAAGTATAAATTAACTCGAACAAAGCAATATGTAGTACTTATCCGCTGATCTAATCTCCTTAAGCTGGAATAAACTTAATTAGACTTCGACACGTGTTTCACTTCTCTACGAAGCATCTTCAGGAAATTGACCCGCTGTGCACCGAACGTGTTACCTCGTCAAGCGCTGAGCTGAAAGTATTAGTAGTAGTATTTTCAGGTGGACTACCCCTAACATTTAGGGGGATGAAAAATAGTTGTTGGCCGATTCTCATAGATACCGGATAAGCACAAAAAATTTCATCAAAATCGGTCAAGCCGTTTCGGAGAAGTATGGCAACGAAAACTGTGACACGAGAATTTTATATAGAGGAATAAAGCTGATGTCACATAGTATGAAGATATGGGAGAAAGTGATAGCGAGACGAATGAGAGGGGAGAGTGAGGTATCACAGAACCAGTTTGGGTTTATGCCGGGACGAGGTACCACGGACGCTATTTTTGAATTGACGAACTAATTGTGCGAAAAATACAGACGTGTACACAAAAACTTGCACATGGTGTTCGTGGACCTAGAAAAGGCATACGATAAGGTACCCCGAGAGGTTCTGTGGTGGGTGTTGAATGAGAAAGGAGTGCCTGGGAAGTATGTGCAGTTGGTTCGAGCTATGTTGTGTTCGGTCGGAAGCTGGCATCACCGACAAGTTCAGTGTGGCTGTATCTTGCACCAGATATTTGTTTCTCCTGGTTACGGATGCACTGACATCGGGCATACAGGAAGAAGCACCCTGGTGCATGCTGTTCGCCGACGACATTGTTCTTGTTGGTGAAGATGCGCTTGAGGTCCAGAGCAGGCTGGGAAAATGGCAGGAGAATATTAGAGAGTGTCGGACTGAAGATCAGCAGGACAAAAACCGAGCACTTGTTCTACGACTTTGGTGGTCCCTCCAGTTTCATTCCTATTGCCTTAGATGGTGTATTCCTACCAGTCTGCTCCGACTTTAGGTACCTCGGCTTATCAATTCAGAACGACGGCGAGATCGACCGAGACGTGAAAAATAGAATAAATGCGGGATGTATGAAATGGCGACAGGTCTCAGGAACAACGTGTGATCCACGAATGCCCCTTAAACTTAAGGGGAAAGTTTACAAAACGATCATAAGACCTGTCGTGTTGTATGGATCTGAGTGTTGGGCAACCAAAGAGACGGATGAAAGAAGAGTGCATGCAGCAGAAATGCGAATGTTGAGATGGATGTGCGGAGTGACAAGGATGGATAAAATAAAGAATGAATATATTAGAGGAAGTTTGAAAGTTGCGCCTGTGACGGATAAGTTGAGGAGTAATAGGTTAGCATGGTATGGGCATGTCATGAGGAGGGAAGAAAGTCATATTACGAGAAGAATGTTAGACATGGATGTGATTGGTTTTAGAAAGAGAGGTAGGCCAAAGAAAAGATGGATGGACTGTGTGAAGGATGATATGAGTAAGAAAGGAGTGAGCACCGAGATGACGAATGATAGAGGAGAGTGGAGGAGTAGAACATGTTGTGCCGACCCCACTTAGCGTGGGATAAGGGCAGGAAGATGATGATGATGATTTTATTTATAGACGAGCAGCATTCGCTGATAATATGTCTACGTCACAGGGTTGAAATTATTGCTATTTGAATTTTAATAAAATTGTTGAAATTATTAAAAATTGAAATTGAATCGGTGAAATTAGGTATTATTATTTTAATTTTTTTGTCTAGTGTCTTTGTTAATGTCTTTTTACCAAAAAAAAATTGCAAAACGGTTGTTCCGAGCTGCCATTATAAGTTTTGTTTAGCCCAAAAGTTATTGTCGCGCTTTATAAAAGACACACTATCATTATTGAGTCTCACTCAACTGGACCACGTTTTTTGTGTTGGTTCAATAAAATCAGTCAGTTCACTTGAGTTGGATAATGAAACGACATTAATGTCATTTTTAATTATTATCTTTCATTGATTTATTTATTGATGATAAATATTTCGTTACAAAAGCAGTTTTTATTGTTCTGGACATCTCTATCTATAGTTGGACATTTTTCTGGTTGAGGTAGTTACTATTCCATTCCAGCAGGCTGATCGCGTAACTTTTGTTGCATTCAAAATCCGGTTGCATTATGTCAATTTTGGCAGTTTTGCGATCGAAAAACTGCATTCTTCCGGTTCGGTATTTATATTCCTAGTCAGATTTATATAAGGCCTTTTCTGTATACCTATGGTCATTTTTCTACTTGGGTGTTTAGGTATGGTATATACTTGGACCTTTTCCCGATTGAGCGTTTTTATAGTTGGGTTAAAAATGTTAAAATATGCCCTTGGACATTTTTCTTTTGTTGTCACTATTCGTGCACTGTTATAATTAGGTGTGTAGGTTTATGTCGCGTCAACCAAAAAAATAACGCTGGAAAATAGTGGAGGGGATGTGTTAGCGCATACTTAAGGCGGCACGGGACGGTATTTGAACAGCTGTAAATCTACTAAAATGTTTACATTATAGTAAAATACATGAAAAAAAAACTTTAAAATTGAACATGTACTCGAGCTCTGTGTAAAGATAGAAACGTAAATAATGATAATTTACTCGATAAAAAAAATCATAAGGATGACACTTAATCGATATTTCAAACATTAATTACCAAGAGAGTTTTTCTTGAAATCATGTCAAAGTTATATATATCAAAAGATATGGATTATTATTTACTAGCGCTGTGTAAAAAAAAATTTAAAATTTCATTATTATTAATCTCTGAGAACAAAATCTAACGAAATCTAGCTGTTCAAGTGCTCGCGCCGAGCAGCCAGTACCCCCGAGGCATCTTGGAGGTTGGAAGTTCTAACGACGCCATCACACCTCCTCCCCCTACTTCTGTCGTTATTTTTGCGTGACGCGCACTCACGGAATAGAGAAAACCCTACCGCGCACTATTATAGGTACCTATATAAGTAAAATATTTTGTTGTTTCAGGTGTTGATGGCACTCTATGAAAAAAATGTTGATTTTGAGCCGCTGATTGTTAATATAACTAGGGGAGAACAATATTCTTCTTGGTTTCTTGAAATTAATCCAAGAGGTGAAATTCCAGTACTCAAAGTAAAAAATGAGACCATACCAGACTCTACCAGGATTATAGATTATTTAGAATTTTACTTAGATACAGGTTAGTTCATTGCACTATCGCTTCTACTACTAGGTATAAATCCTAATCTAAATATATATAACTCAAAGGTGACTGACTGACTGACATAGTGATCTATCAACGCACAGCCCAAACCACTGGACGGATCGAGATAATTATAGGTATTCTTGGAATAACACATAGGCTACTTTTTATCCCGTGGGAAACCGCGGGGCGCAACTAGTATTGTTATAATTATTAGACGACATTTTAAATTAATGTTACAGATACAGATACTTTATTGGTAAAAACAGATTACAAGTCATGGTGGAATTTTAAATAATATTACATTACCTACATACTAAACATTCAATATTAATTTACATTATTACTATGTTATATATTATCAGCTGCACATAAATTCGCTGACCGAATAATATGCTTTTTCTACTAATAGCTTTTTTAACTTATTTTTTTATTTTTGTTATATTAGACTTAGGTACCTACTCAGATGTTGCGTTATCGTTATACGTTAGTACCTACCTACCTACCTATGTATAGTAGGTACGTGTAGATTAGGTTACGACGTATAATATTTATATATTTTTAGTAGTTATTTATATTTTTTAATTACTTATAGGTAATTAATTCAAAAATATAAATTAGTTGAAATAATACTATGCAATTCAACAATGTCTTTCATGTCCTGTCACTTAGGTACACCTAGTTTCCCCAGTGCTAGTCTCACGCTTTAGTTGGTAGGTATCGTAGTTAGGTACCTAGGTAGGTACTTACTTAGGTACTTCTGCGCTGTAGGTTGAGGGTTCGATCCCTGCCGAGAACTAACAATGACATGTGTGATGAGATGAATGAATGGGTACTTAATGTTGATTGTTCAGTTCACTGTCTATTTTGTTTTTTTAACATGAACCCCCCCCCCCCCCCAAACTCCTTATAATATTTTATTTAGGTATATTATACTTTCATTTCATTTCAGAACTAACTCCTTTGTTAAATGTTTCAAACGACACCAAAGTGATACGAAATATTAACAAATTTCGAGAGGTCCTAGAAGCATTGCCAGCCGGTGTTATTACAGTGGGATCATTCTTCCATCCTCATCTCTGCGGAAGCCCCAAACTGCCTTTTGTCTTGCCTGTCAGAGAAGTGTTAAAAAGTAAGTCCCGAGATGCAGTCAGGGTTAGCTTTATATATCAGGTAGGTAACTATTATACAGGGTGTCCCAGAACTCAACGTCAAGTCGAAACAGGGCGACAGCATTGATTGTAAACATCATAAGAAAAATCAGAAAAAAAATCTATCCCATGCAGTTTGAAAATTATGGGCATTTAAAAACCTAAAAATTTGGTCAATCTGTAACCATTTTTCGGTTATTGTGGTTAATTTGCACTTGTGGGAGCAAATCAGCAAACAACTATTCAACACACTACTTTTTAGCCCCACTTTGGGCGCCAGTTCGCTAAATTTTTGTAATGCCATGGACCACAACTCGCTATAAATCGCAATAATATCGCTTCCTGATATTTGAATAGATACCCAAATATAATACTTGACATAGATATAAATTTTTATACCTACCCTCTTTTGGGCTGCACTGGCTCACAAAGAAACATAACATACCTACTTAATACAGGTACATAACTATACCTACCATACCTAAATGGTGATTATGGTAGGTACATAATATATGGTATTACACAGTCATGTTGTTTAATATTATGTATGGTACTTTTATACAATAAATTGTTAACATAATGATTATATACCTCAGGTGGAGATTTGGGTAGTTCCAGAAATTTAAGGAAACTAGCCGAAGAGAATCCAAATGCTAAGAGTGTGCTGCTGTATAAAGCAGAGATTCAAGATCGAAAGCATGAAATTCTATCAAATGAGGAAGAGTACCTCAAAATACTGAATATTGTGGATACAGTATTGGCTCAAATAGAAGAGCAGTTGAAAACTCAACAAGAAGGTAAGTGCCTTCGTCGATCATCATAGTGAAATATGTCTCGGTCCTCTCCGCTACTTCTACGAAGTATGTTAGGAACGCTCCTGCGCGATTTGAACATTAAGGCTCCGGTGACAGCGGCTCGCAATTTCGAGGTGCGATTGGCTATTATTTCATTTTATTTCATTTCGGGGAGGTTGTTTGAAAGAATAACTCTAAAGTGACACGCATAAATACTGTTCGAACACAAATAATACAATAATATAAGGGAAACATGCCCGAATCAGAAATCATTTTGGTATTAGTATGTTTGGTCTTACGTTTACCAGCGTTTACCTATACCAAAATGATTTCTGACTCAAGCACATTTCCCTTATATTATTGTATTATTTGTGTTCGAACAGTATTTGTGCGTGTCACTTTAGAGTTATTCTTTCAAACAACCTTCCCGAAATGAAATAATAGCCAATCGCACCTCGAAATTGCGAGCCGCTGTCACCGGACCCTTAAGGCCGTTTTTTGAGCTCGTAATTACAGTTTACGTTTCACGATCACAAAAATAAAAGCAACTAAAAGTCTGATGCCTCATAAAAGGACTTATAGAAAAAAAAAAAACATAAAAAGTTACTATTTTCATCAGATTTATATTATTTTTGTAACGCACGATTTCGTAAAATGGTACTCTTTACCTTTGTATTGACCCACCGTAGACCAGTAAAAGAAGTCACATTAAATTTGTAAAAATACAATATAATTAAACAGTTTGCATTTATCTTTACGCATAGAGAAAATATAAAAAATAGCAAACAATAGTTTCTAAAATAAAATGTTTAAAAACGCCGCTCTGGTGCAATTTTACGCTTCAAACAATCAGTTATTTCTTCGATGTTACGAAGTCTAAAACTAGATTACGTACCTATACCACATGAAAGAACAGGCTAATGTTTATAAATAAAAAAAATATTCTAGCTTGTACTCATTTTTATAAACGATTTTTTGAAAACTTCACCTATATCAAGCCACGCAATGCGCCCAGCTCCAAACGCGCGACTACGTTCGATTTGGCGACGGCCTCTAAAGTACCTAGGTATATTGCGCGTCAACCAAAAAGAAAGCTGGCGTATGTTATGTCCACCCATGTGAAGCTGGGACAGGCCGCTAGTAATTTATAAAACAATATTCGTCTCGCTAACCGCCGGTTTCTGAAAGCTCGATTAAAACGAATTGGCTCAAAACAGATAGAGATAGCAAGCAGGTGATTTGACATTGACAAACCGGTGGTAAGTCACTCAACCAATTAACATGTAGGTACCTATAAAATTTTTCAAATCATGGGTTACCTACTTTTGTTACATTAGGCGCAAGCGGCGTCATGCGAACCTGCGAACCTATCATTTTGTGCGTGACTGTGCACACAACTATCGAGCAACAATGAATATAATACGCGGCATTTAAGTTGACCGGTGAACGAAACGTGGAGGGGATACTGCGCATATTACGGACCAATGAGCGCGCGCGGATGCCGCCGAGGGATAGGTAAGGCTAACCGTTAATGCGCAGAAGTCGAAAATAAGGTACCAACCTTATTTTCGACTCCTGCGCATTAACGGTTAGCGGTCAACTTATATGCCGCGTATTATACCTATTTTCCGTTCGCCGTTTTTGCTCGGCGCAGTCTTAAAAAAAGCTGCGAAGACTAACGTTTACCTACCTACCTACTGATTCTCGAGAACCGGATCGTGTTAGTAGATTTACCTAGGTTGCGCACCGGGAGTTGAAATCAGGCAACATTAATTTAAATAACAGTGGAACTGTAAGTTAAAAGATAATGGTTGTTATGGATCAATACAATAGCCTAACTAAATGTTTATCATAGGAAACAGGTCTCACTACGCTAGCCCGCGGTATAATACCTAATCAATAGTATTAATTTAAATAGGTAAATTTTATTTGTAAAATCACCATGGAAATGTACCTACCTATTAATTTAATACATGTACATGGTGATTTTATGTGATTTTAATACAGGTACCTAAGTACATAAGCGAGTTTTGTGGGTGAGATGATCACTTACCTACTCATCATGATGCAAATAGTAGGTAATAGGTAGGTATACCAGGTGCACCTATGCGGTAACATTGGAAATATTTGGAAGATACAAATGTCACTAAATAAAAATAAAAAAAATGCGGGACAATCCACACAGCACCATCTAGCCCCAAAGTAAGCTACTCAAAGCTTGTGCTAAGGGTACTAGATAACTGATATATTTATTACATTATACAATACTTACATAGATAGATAGTTTTTATTGTACAAAGAAAACACCAAAAGATCTATCAATTAAATCTAATTTAATCAATAAAATTATCAAGTAAATATCTAAAAATGTTTACAGGAAACTGGCTATGCTGTGAGAATTTCAGCATTGCCGACATCAATCTTGCTGTGTTACTGCAGCGGCTTTGGGAGCTTGGCCTTGAAGACAGATACTGGAGTAACGGAAAAAGGCCTTTGCTAGAGGACTATTTCAACCGCGTTAGACAACGAGAATCTTTCAAGCTAACCATTCCAAACATGCCGAATCATCTTAAAATGATAGTTATATCGCAAAACCCTGCATACCTTGGAGCAGCTGGAGCTGCCTCACTAGCTGTTGTATTTGGTGTAGCCTATGTATTCAAAAAAATAATTCGTTAGTTTAGTGCGCACTTAGCTACTATGTGTATGAGCTATGTGGTGTTAATATTAAGAGGAAAGGGTAGGGCACTTTCTCCATACAAACGTAGCCGTCTGTTTCCTCCCTGGATAGTACCTACCTAACACTGGAGAAAATGTTTTGTTTTGGTACCATAAAACCTACCAACCTACCATCACCATGCCCTACGATTTGTTTTTTTTTCTTATCCAAATTATCATAGGATGTTGGTAGCAGTGTTTCAAGATGATCCTTGTGATTTTATTGAATAAACATAATTTAAATTTGAAAAAAAAATTGAATTTCAAAAACTAGAGTATTGCCACATTTTATAAACATTTTCAGACACTTATCCAAAAAATAGGTTTACGCAAGTTTACAAAAATGAGAAAGTAGTAAGTTCATAGTAGTAGCTGAAGGTTTAGTTAAATTAAATGAAAAAGAAAAAAAAAATTGGCATGTTTTGGGGAAGTAAATAAGTAGTCGACTACGAAATGCTGTTTTGATCAATCATTTTGTACCTAAAACGGTCTGCTGCAGTTGGCCCTTTCTTGCTTGGGGCGCGGCAGCTGCATGCAGTGAGACAGGACGACACTACTGAAATACCTATTTTTCAAAAGTCTCTCTGGTACACTTTACTCTTAAGCGTATCACAGACGACGAATATACTAGGATACATAATTTTAAGATAAAATATCGCTCCCCAAACAATCACTATGAGGCATCACAGACAGTTAAGGGTCCGGCGACAGCGGCTCGCAATTTCGAGGTGCGATTGGCTATTATTTCATTTTATTTCATTTCGGGGAGGTTGTTTGAAAGAATGACTCTAAAGTGACACGCATAAATACTGTTCGAACACAAATAATACAATAATATAAGGGAAACATGCCCGAATCAGAAATCATTTTGGTATTAGTATATTTGGTCTTACGTTAACCTAATACCAAAATGATTTCTGACTCAAGCACATTTCCCTTGTATTATTGTATTGTTTGTGTTCGAACAGTATTTATGCGTGTCACTTTAGAGTTATTCTTTCAAACAACCTCCCCGAAATGAAATAAAATGAAATAATAGCCAATCGCACCTCGAAATTGTGAGCCGCTGTCGCCGGACCCTTAAGCGCATCACAGACGGCGAAGATACTATAATATGTCATCTTAAGCTAAAATATCGCTCCCTATACAATTACTATGAGCCATCACAGACGGTTAAGTTAATATATATTAACATATTACAGTATCTTAAGATACCGACCGATAGGGCGACTCGTATCTTAAGATGGCATCTTAAGATACGAAATATATCGCATATACAGGGTGTGCAGTTTGCTTGGAAACATGAAAACAATTTACATAAAAATACTAGCTGGAACCGTGGCTTTGCTCGCGCACGTTCTCTTTCATTTTTTTTTACCTTTCTATATAGGTACCTAATTTATTAAATAATCTCTACGTAGTTGGCGGGCCGCTCACTTTTGCCTTTTATATTAGACTAGTTGCGCCCCGCGGTTTCACCCGTGCAGATTTAAATCCCGGTATTCCCACGAGATAAAAAGTACCTTTGTGCTATTCCAGACTATAATCTATCTCTATGCCAAATTTCATCCAGATCCGTTCAGCCGTTCCGGCTTGAAAGAGTAACAAAAATCCATCCATCCATCCATCCATCCATAACTACAAACTTTCGTGTTTATAATATTAGTAGGATTGCGCTCTTAGAGGTTGAACTTTGGAAACCGCTGAAATACCTCTAACATAGTTTTTGCCGTAGGTGGGTACTCAATACATACGACATTTCATGCAAATATTACCAAAGAATAAAAAGTTTCATAAAAACTTCTATCCCCAATTTGACTCCCTTGAGCGTTGAATTTTGATAAATCCTTAGTGGGCGCATCCATTATTTAGCACACCCTAAACATATATGGTGTTCAAATAAAAATACGTTTGACACCTTCGGCGTTTTTCAACAGAATGAGGCCTTAATATATATTAGCGTATCTTAACCGTTTGTGATACCTTAAGTTACTATAATATTTTATGTTACCTACGATATCGTAACATTCGTAACATGAAATATTATATGTAGTATCTTCGCCGTCTGTGACGCGCTTTAAGGGCCCGGCGACAGCGGCTCGCAGTTTCAAGGTGCGATTGGCTATTATTTCATTTTATTTCATTTCGGGGAGGTTGTTTGAAAGAATAACTATCCAGTGACACGCATAAATATCTACTATTCGAATACAAATAATACAATAATATAAGGGAAATGTGCTTGAGTCAGAAATCATTTTGGTATTAGGTAAACGTAAGGCCAAACATACTAATACCAAAATGATTTCTGATTCGGGCACGTTTCCCTTATATTATTGTGTTATTTGTGTTTGAACAGTATTTATGCGTGTCACTGGAT
Source organism: Plemyria rubiginata (assembly GCA_963576535.1). Classification (NCBI taxonomy): domain Eukaryota; kingdom Metazoa; phylum Arthropoda; class Insecta; order Lepidoptera; family Geometridae; genus Plemyria; species Plemyria rubiginata. Next base: position 5,571,480 of record OY754917.1, on the reverse strand, counting down.
AGTTATTCTTTCAAACAACCTCCCCGAAATGAAATAAAATGAAATAATAGCCAATCGCACCTCGAAACTGTGAGCCGCTGTAGCCGGGACCTTAAGTTATATATTACTAGCGACCCGCCCGCGCGCCCCTGCTTTGAACAGGTGCACATATCATGCATGTATTATAAATGTCAATCATGTAAATCAATGTTAAAATTTTAATTTTTAATGTTAAAATATGATTATCGGTCAACAACAGCAGGAGAGCAAAAATCCGCAGTACAAAGTTAAAATTCGCTTTAATGAAAACCAGCAAAAATGAATTACAATGTTGTTCAATTTGGGTGTCGACATATAAACCTTCCTCTTAAAACACTATCTATTAAAAAAAACCGCATCAAAATCCGTTGCGTAGTTTTAAAGATATACCTATCCATACAATAGGAACATAGGGATGTAGGGACAGAGAAAGCGACTTTGTTTTATACTATGTACCTAGTGATTATTTTATTTTCATATTGATGATACTGGGCTATAGTGATTGTAGATGAAGCATTTTTAGGCAGGTTCTACGAGTAATTAGCTTTTGTCAAGTTTCACATTCAATTATGATAGGTATATTTCATATAAATTTTAGCTGTTAAATATAGGTATTTTATGTCGATATTTTTAATAAAGTCAGAACCATTTCCTATATCCATATTTTAAAACTACGACCTGCTTTATTCATTTCCTTATTATTTCACCAATGTTGAGGTCTAACAGATGATTAATTACTACTGATAGTCCAGTCGGGGCAGACATTTAAATAGAAAAAATTCCGGGAAGCAATTTTTTTAAAACGTCGGGGGGGGGGTCTTTGCAAGTATAAATCTCGATTTTCGAACTAATCCTGGTAGAGGGCTCGCCGCCATCTTGTTTTAAAGTTCAATTTTTTCGTTTTTCTGAAATAACTCGTTAATTTTCAACTAGAGCAAAAATGGTGGTATCCAAAGTTGTTGGAAATTTAGTTTCTCACAAGTTTGGTCATAATCATTTTTACGCTAGGATCAATATTTGCAGTTATACTATCAAGTTTGTCAAAAAATCGTAATGGGTGGAATTTTATTTTCTTCAACTTTGGTTCTCGCACTTTTCTTACTCCACGATCAATATTTTCGGATTTACCTATACAATCGGAGCTGAAATTAGAAAAAAAGCAAGATGGCGGGGAGCCCTCTACCGGGATTAGTTCGAAAATCGAGATTTATACTTCCAACAACACCCCCCCCCCCGACGTTGAAAAAAAAATCGCTCCCGGAATTTTTTCTATTTCAGGCTAGTTTTATGTCTGCCCCGACTGGACTATGAGTACTGAGCACGTTTGTACAATACCTACATACGAGTAGGTAGGTACACCCACGGATTTCTGTGGGTACCTACACCTATTAGACCTAAATCGAGTAGGTACCTACCTAGTGGTTATTGGTTGGTTATACCTACCAAGGAATTTAGATCAGATACTAGGTATTAGTAGGTATGAATGAATATAAAAAAACAGTTATTCATATTCCCACATAATTATATTTTTGTCCATTTTTGTACTCGTTATTAGCATAGCAACCCCTTAAGTGTTGAAAACACCTAATGTACCTCTCGCTCGCACGATTCGACATTTTGAAAGATATAAAATCACTAAGCCCAATTTTGAAAAATCGCAAATAACCATTTTGTGTGCAATCACATTGCGCACAGTTTGGTAAAATGCAAGTTTTCCTGCTCTAAAGTTTGCATAAGTACGAAAACTAGAAAAGTAAACTTTAATTGACAGCCTACGTAGCTCAGTTGGTTGTAGCTCTGCCTAGTATAGTATTCTTTTATCTGTGGCTCTGCCTTCTGCGCCGTAGGTCGTGGGTTCGATTCCCACCGTGAACAAACATTTGTGTGATGAACATAGACGTTTGTTCTCTGTCTGGGTGTTATACATATAATATTATAAGTATGTATTTACAAAAAAAAATATACAATTGTATATCAGCTATCTGGTTCCCATATTACAAGCATAAGCTTAGTTTGGGGCTAGATAGTGCTGTGTGGAAAGTCCACCAATATTTATTTATTTATTTTATTTATGTAGGAAAACATGTACCTATCGATTAAAATGAATTTTTTACTAAATTGTGCGCAGTGTGATTGCACACAAAATGGATTTTTCGAAAATGGGTTCAGTGAATTTATATCCTTCAACAAGTCAAAACGTGCGAGCGAGTCAATTAGCCCTTGTCTTCACTTTTTGTAATGAGGTAGTAATCGAGCCGTACCTACTTTTATATCAATGTCGTATGTCAACTGCATAGAGTCGGCTTTATGATCAAAAAGTAAAGTAATTGATTGAGTGAGCAAAGCGAACGAAAATCTTACAAACAACTTGGGCGATTTGGCATTTTATGTGTGTATGTATGTATGTTCGTATGTTTGTCCGACGATAACTTGAGAACCGTTTATCCGATCTGCATGAAATTTGGTAAGTCGATAGCTTGTACTTGAGAAATTTACTGGTAAGTATATGAGAAAAATCGGATAAGGGGTTACTAAAATATGAGGGGTTTTAAAGGGGGCGAAAATTTAAAAAGTTACACAAAAAAATAAAGTTATATGTCATATGAAAGGGCTTGATTTGGACATTCCAAAACCATTTTTATTTATTTTCTATTTAGCCGAGTTTTTGAGATACAACAAAAAAGTTAAATTAAGATAACCAACGACCCAAGAGCTTCTAAGAGTTTCGTTGGCATCAAGGTTTTTCTACTGGTCGGCCAGTTCCTTTGCTTTTTCAAATATTTTTTTCTGAAAATAAATTAATAAGGTACTTGGTTCTCATTAAATGGTGTCAACCACTTTGTTCTGAGAAATTTGGAACTACGAAATACAAAGTTATTGATCTTTCAAAACAATAGAAATCATCAACAATTAATGGGTTTTCTCTATTCCGTGTGGCAACCGGTCATTTTACAGAAAAATCACTCTTGTCGAGAATAGGCGTATCTTTTGCTGATGGTGGATAAGTTTTCGTTTCCTAGGGTTGTGTCAATTATTTTAAATTATAATATTTTTACTTTTGTATGGGAATTTTGAAAACGATATTTTTAATTTTTCCACACGTCAATGTATTCCAGTGCTTGGTCTAAATACTGTTTTTATACATACATATACTACTTAATTAACACGTTACATAGAAAACACCCAGACTAACCGAACCAATTTCTGCAGATCGTACACAAATTTGTTCCGAGGCGGGAATCGAACCTGCAACCTCTGCGTCGTAGGCGTACTCTCGCCCGCTGCGCTACTGAGGTCGTCGTGAGAGTGGAAGGTTCATAGTTTTGGTTAGGTAAGTGTTTTTGGCATACTTCCAGTGTATGCCAAAACAAAGATTTTGAAAAATTATTGGCGCCTCTTGCATTTCTCCATTCAATAAAAGCTTTCTATATGGTAGGTATAATACCTATACAGGGTTACAGGAAAAATAGTGCTAGATCCGTTAAGGGCGTGGAGTGGAGTACCCATCATTTCCGACTTATTTCACTATTTTATGTTTCAATATACTTTTTTAGATATCCCTTAGAGAAAAATAAACTTTATTCTCTCTAATTTTTTTTTATTTCTAAACAATCAATATAACATGCATTTCACAAACACTGAATTCTTTGCAACCTCACCCGGTTCGTTCAGAAAAAACATACAAGACATTATTATGTCTTGTTTAGATTATAAGTAAGTCAAGTTCAAATTTTTATAATTTTAGGTGGATAGGTGGGTGGATGTATTGGCTGTATTCTTATCAATTGCAGACCAGTACACCTACATACCTACCCTCTCTCTCTTTCTTCTTCATTCATACGTTCATGCCGCCCGATATTTGTACTTACCTTATTTGCGGATAACGGTGCTGATTGCACTTGAAGAACTACATTATATACTTAGTACCTATTTATTGTAACATGTGAGTGTAATTGTTTGTTATCCTAAATAAAAACAAAATAAAATAAAATAAAATCACTTGTCTACTACGGTCTATTCAATTAACTTATGCACTATTTTAATGTTTGACGTCCTAAAGCATCTTATTACACATGTAAAAATTCCATAATAAAATAAACAAAAATAAATTTAGTAGCCTAAATATCTCGAAAAGGGTTAAGTTTAAGGTAGGGTGTTTCATCACTACATAGTATAGAACAAAGTCGCTTTCTCTGTCCCTATGTATGCTTAAATATTTAAAACTACGCAAAGGATTTTGATGCGTTTTTTTTAATAGATAAAGTGATTCAAGAGGAAGGTTTGCATGATATGTGCTGTGCACCCGTGTCAAGCAGGGGCGCGCGGGCGGGTCGCTAGTAGTGAAATAAGTCAGAAATGATGGGTACGCCCTTATCGGACCTAGCACGATTTTTCCTGTAACCCTGTATATTCATAAATCTTTCTTTTTCTCGTAGTCATGATATAAAGTACCTAGGTACCTATAGTAGGCAACTCTTGAATAAAACGGATTTATATGGAAGGCACAGAACAGTAAGTAATATCCTTATCGAGGGCCTTGGAATGTGACATCCTTTCCTGATTCATCTAGGTATGACCTTCACTTTAAATTAAATAAATAATGCTGGACAATCCACACAGCACTATCTAGCCCCAAAGTAAGCTATTCAAAGCTTGTGTTATGGGTACTAGATAACTGATATATTTAATACATTATATACTTACATACACTTAGCGGCACAATTAACCGCCCACCCTTTTAAAGTGGCAAATTTTGATGTTATCGCAGTTGTAAGTTATTGGGCATAAATAAGTCAAGTGTGAAAGAAATGTAGTGACGAAAAAATTACAAACTACCCACTTAACTTTGTTTTTTATACGCATAAGTTGTGAATACGATAAATATCGAACTTCGACTCATTATCGTTATCGATGTCATGCTGCTTACATTGCTTCAGTGGCATTAAAAGTAAACAATTTGAGTTTGTTTTGGTTTCGTAACTTAAAGCTAGTGTTTGGACATCACAAACATGCCATTTGATGCTAATTCAGTGGCGAGAGCCGTCGCTATTATCGACGAAGGCTTTAGTCAGCATTATGTTCTGTGTTAGTCAGCGTTACGTGGCGCGGAGGCTTGGTGTCGCACGTACCACCTTAAGGGATGCCGTGAAACAGTTTCGGGAAACTGGCTCTTATGAGCGAAGACCAGGACAGGGCCGAAAAAGATGCACTTCCGCTCGTGACGACCGATTTCTTCATATTATGTTCTGTGGATTTCTTGTGACCAATGTTCTAAGAAATCGGTTCACTACAGCTGTTGAGGCACGAAACCAACTTCGTGAGGTTCGCAATGTTCAAGTGAGTAAAAGAACAATGAGAAAAAGACTAGGAGAGAAAGCCCTTGGAGCTTTTCGACCATCTCGAGTGCCACAATTGCTCGTAGGCCACCGAAAAGAAAAACTTCGTTTTTCCCGAGAGCACGCCGAATGGAATATGGAACAATGGAAGAATGTTATGTTTACTGACGAGACAAGAATATGCTTGCACGGTCCTGACGGTCGCCAGCGTGTCTACAGACGCAAGAATGAAAGGTTTACACTATGTACCTACTGTTGTGGAAACAGTAGGCTCTATCATGATATGGGGCGGCATTACTTACGAAGCACGCACCGACTTGGTTATCTTCGAAAGAGGTGGAATAAATGCTCAGAGGTACATACCTCATACCTGTTACATACCTGTTCCATAACAGAAGTGTTGGAACCTCATGTAATGCCATTTGCTCCATTTATTGGCGAAGATTTTTTATTAATGCAGGACAACGCTCGCCCCCACGTTGCTAGAGTTGTTACCGCGTACCTGGATACCGTCGGCATTCTAAAATTACCATGGCCATCCCGGAGTCCAGATTTAAATCCTATTGAACACATATGGGACAATTTAAAAAGACGTGTTCGAAACCGCATACCAGCTCTAACCACCATAGATGAATTAAAACAATCCGTGATTGAGGAGTGGCAGAACATTCCACAACAACAGATCAAAGATGTCATCGACAGCATGCCAAACCGTTTGATGGAAGTCATGAGGGCTAGAGGCGGAAATACGCACTATTAGAATTCATTTATTCAGCAGATTTTTTATTTTTAAGCCATTTCATCACATTTGTTAATTTACGGACAAAGTGTTTTTCAGACTTTTTTATAAATAAACCTAATAATTAAAAACAATATTATCTTTCATTTTACTTCAAAATACCTACGTTATAAAATAACATTCAAAAGTATTGTCACAATTTATTTTTTTAACCAAAATCGTAAAAAATCAAGGTGGGCGGTTAATTGTGCCGCTGAGTGTAGATAGATATTTTTTATTATACATAAACACCCAGACCATCGGAACAAATTTCTGCAGATCGTACACAAATTTGTTTCACGGCGGGAATCGAACCCGCAACCTCTTGCGTCACAGGCAGGCTCTCGCCCGCTGCGCCACAGAGGTCGTCAAATCCGTCCTTTATTCACTAGATGCTTATACGTACCTACTACCTAGTACTATTTTGCAAAAAACCGACTCCAAATGCATTGGAAAATACACTCATAGGTACTATAACTGAAAAACTACTCGTCAGATCTGACTTAAATTTAAATGGGATAACAAAACAAGCTTTTGATTAAAAAAAGAATCGGTCCACCCATTAAAGTTATAGTTAAGTGTACAAACATAAAAAGAGTTGAATTGAGAAACTCCTTTTTTTGAAGTCAGTAAAAAACCTGCTTTTTGAGTTGTCAGCCTCTTGCTTGATTTGTACCTATTGAGGGGTAGGTTATGTACCTGTATACTATTAGATCAATTATATAACAGTTAAATATTAGTTAAAATATTATTATAATACACAGCACCATTTTTATAAAAAAAACGAATATAAAAATACCTATACACAACAAGAAAAACAACAGTAAGAAGTTATCAACCTTTCCGGAGGGCTATCCAGAACCTCCTTATGTGACTACTATATACATGACACTAATGAGACGGTCCTGATTTAAAATTTTCAAATAATGATTGTACTTATTTTTTTTCTTGTACAGTAAGTAGCTTTAGTGTGAAGCGTAATATCGGTCGCACAATTTCTGCTGCATTTGGTTTCATACAATCATCCTGTTTTATTCACACAAGCATAATTGTTTGAGTTGTAAGTTGCAAAATTTTTTATGAAACCAAATGCAGCAGAAATTATGTAGCTCACAATTTAAAAAAAATATGCCTGTGTGGCCTCACACTTACTAAAAAAACACATAGATGCTATACATTGATTCAAGGATTTTAACTAATTTTTATCTTGTATCCTCAGCCGGTTCATTGTTATCTTGGCTTTTATTGATGGGCATCCCCATGAAATGTTTACTTCCACTAGAGGAGCTCATTCTTTTCTTGTACACAGGTGAGGCCTGTGCTGGTTTGTCCTTATTATACTTAAATAGTCCATCTCCTGGTAAACCTGGCAAAACATTTGGAATTGTATACCACACTCTGTAGGTTACAAACCATGTAATTATTGCTATTACTCCACTTATAAATTTTTCAACCATTATATGATAATATAATATAGTTGACACAAGCATAACATCCCACAGTAATTGAAGAACTGCCATCGCTATTAATAATCCCCTCACATATGGAGTATAATTTTCATAAGACATTTTAAGAATATTAAGCTCCTCCATCTTAAGATTCTTTAAGGGATTCATTCTTAGGGATTTGTCATCCACACTTCGGGCATGTTTCTCATCCCTTATAAAATCCTTAATACGCTCCCATCCATTTATAGCTCGGGCTTCTTCTATCAAAATCAAGCTTGAATAAATGAGTATAAAACAATGTCCAGATATATCGAATCCATTCCAAAAATGACCATTTTTCAGACATGTTATTTTATCATTGAAAATTTTGTGGTTACAGCGTCCATAGTTGGTTTCCACAATATTAAAAAGTGTTGTCCACATATACCAGAACAAAGTGGCAATCAACAGCCGTATTAGATGCGTTATGACCATCATTCGCTTATTGCCACAGCATGTCGTGTATGATGTCAAAATAACAAACGGCGCTGATAGAAAGAGAGTCCAAAACCAACCAATTTTAACGAAATATTGATTAAAGACGTTGTCGCTCCTTGAAAAATATGATTTAGGAAATGTCAGAACATCTGCTATAAGCGAAAGCAGGAAGAGAGCACCCAAATACACAGCTATTTTTAAATTGGTGTCAAAGAAAAGTATCTTCTTACAAATGTGCACAATCATCAGGGCAAATATTTCAAGAACTGAAGATGCTTCTCGAGTTGGCTTTGTACCTTTTCCTTCAGGTTCATTTTGTATTTTATTATTCATTCTGTTTTTATTATTAAAGCTGGCTCTATTCGACATGATTTTCAGTTCAGAAAATTGTAACGTGTATTTTTTGCGGTTTATTTTTGTACTTTTGTACCACTACTCAAATCAAAGAGAATGTAAAACTACGATAACGAACGCTACGCTCACAGAACACATATATCCGCTACGCTACGCTAGCTAACTACTCAGTCAATGTTGCAAAGCAAAATCCAAGGAATTTGAATACGCACGCAAAACCAAGAAACTGTTTTTCGGTAGGTTTGCCCTGGTTTGCCAGTAAAAAATCGGTAGAATTCGGTAGTTTTCGTTTTCCTTGCATTTTTAACTCAACCCCAGCTAAAAACACCAAAGACATTGTACTTATAACTAGACTGTGCACCAAGGCGCAAGAACCGGTCCGCGTGAGAGGGCTCCTGGTGGGAGTGTGTCCCTTTCTAATGAGGTGACCATGAATAACCAAACAGAACACGGGACAAATTACTTGTACGATTACGTATCCCAACATATTTAAGCTACCATTATATTTATATAATTAAAAATAAAATACCAAAACATCACTTAATTTTTTTGGAAGGGTGGGTTAAGGGTCGGAAATACTTTTTTCATCCCATCTATTCGAAAAGATCGACTTGGTTCGCCTTGGTGTGCACCCAAAGGTGGTGTTTTCTTTAAGAAACTATAAGTGCGCGGGAAAGTTAATTCCGGCGCACTTATAGTTAAGTAATAAAAATATGATTTCGCACCCTTATGATACAAACTACTATTTCCTCCCATTATAATAATATGTAAGTATCATCTGACCTACCGTTAATTTGACAAAAACCTTACAACATTAGCTAAACAACATTTTTTGGTGCACAGTCTAGTTATAAGTACAATGTCTTTGAAAAACACAAACACAAGTAGGGTCTAAATACAATGAGTTACGTCAGAAATAGCTTTAGGTGCCAGACGGTAAACCGCGCGCCGGCCGCAAAAAATATCGGTCGACACGCGTTGTCTTTAGAGAGCGCGGCCGCGCGGGGCTGGTGCCGCAAGCGGCTATGTATTCTTCTATATTTTCTATTCTATGGGACAAACCCATAAAACATGTTTCATCCAAGGACAAACCAGACCCTTGCCAGACCCACATCCCGCGTCCGGCGGACTTCTTACTAGTAACATATGAAAATTAATGAAAAATATGGGTTGCCATATCGATCTTATAATCGACTCTTAGAGCATTTAGAACTGGAGATGTTAACGCAAGGCGTACCCCTCTGCCGGCCATAAGACGCGACTTGGGCCATGCACGTTATATAAAACTACTTCACTCATCACCGCGCGGCCATTAGTTGTCGTGTCGTGTCGCGAAGTAGTGCTCAGTAAAAATGGTGAATTGTGCGGTATTTCGGTGTAAAAGGGAGACATCAAACTTTAGGGAACACGGTATTTCCTATCACAAGTAAGTGATATTTTATAGCGATGGGTCGTACTTGTATTAATCACGTACCAGGCCTAGGCAGCGCTTCCACCTTTGCGTACCTTGTTCAGAAACCAGGTCTTCAAGTACTTGGATAGTTTTATGGACTGACTTGGATCATAGCATAGTACGTACTCGGCCCGCTGCAAGCACCACCATTCCCACGGTATTTTAGTACTTTGGAACTTCCAATACTTAGCGCAATGCGCAATACGTACCTACGTAAAGTCCGCGTCACGCAAAAAGAACACCGGAAGGTGTGGGGGGGGGGGTTTGATGCCTCGAGTATTTTGTATGCGCAAACACATCCCCTCCACTGTTTTCCAGCGTTATTTTTGGTTGACGCGCACTATAGGTACTACGTAACGTATATCTACCTACTAGTACTACACATACCTACTTAAATAAAGTACATAGGCGAACTTAAAGTGTAGCGAGCGTAGCGTTACCTAGGTATATACTCTTTGGTGTGTAGGTAGGTAGGTATGTAATCAACTCGGGAATATTTTTTTCCTAAAAATGAAGGACTTGAACGATGTACCTACCTACCTACGCGTTTTTCGCGACGCGGTCGGGCATATTGCCGTCGGCCTAAACTTTAATCCAGCAGTGGAGGCCCAGAGAGTTCAGAAAAAGGTGGGATACGCTCGTTGAACTCTCTGAAGAGAACTAGAAGAGGAAGGTACCATAACTAAGCAAAGTTAAAACTCCTAGGTATTTAAACAGTTTTTATAAGTAAGGCTGTAAGTTTGTAAGTAGGTAAGTAAGGTACTCACAGAAGTTAGTAAAAATGACTCATTAGGTACCTACTGCACACACAACACAACGCACAATAAATAAACTGACGAATAAAAAATGACCCAATTTACTCAATTTGAAAAAAAAATCTAAGTACGTGCGATAATGTATCTTATTCCTATGGTATTAGAAGGAGTCATAGCTGTAATATTATAATGGCACTTGTACGTTTTCATTTTGCAAGTTCAAGAGTTCAAGGTCTTAAATCACAATCAAAAATGCGTCTATGTATATGTATCTACCTAGCTACTAGCTAGCCTGCATAATACAGAGCGAGGGTGACGTATCATTCCTTCTTACTTGCCCGTGAACTGCCGCCGCGCGGCGCGGCTCAGCTCGGCGACGGGACTTGGGACCTGACCGACCGACATCTCCTCCTCCCTCCTCCCTGCTCATCGCATCGCCCCGCGCCCGGCCTTGTTCAACAAGGTTTGCGCGTACCAGGGCGACGCGATGCTTGCCTCGAAGTATCAATCGACACGTACCGAGTCATGCGAGTACTACCGGAACCTTGTTCGACCCAATAGTCGAATTAGGTACGCGTAATCGCATGAAAATACCTGGTATTTATACCTGGTCGAGTAAATACGCTTCATCCCTAATATTTTAGTCAATTGTTTTTGTAATTACGTTTAATTTATATTTAATGGAATACCAGTTACGACAGTTTTAATACGACGCCAACGTCTTGGTAGGAGGTGTTGGTGAATTTATATTCCTTGGTAGAAGGCGTAGTGTGGGGACTAGTTGAGCGAAATCGATTGAATGAATGATGGAATGAACGTAAAATTAGAATAAAATGCGATGTTTTTTGTACCCATATTTAACCGATTTAAAAAAAGGAGGTTCAGTATTGGACTCTAGTCGGCCGGACAAATTTGTCTGTCCCATCCCTAACGACGCGCACTCCTCACGTTCTTGCGTTCCGCTTCCGTTCTTCCCTTCTCCCTCCCACTCACTATACGTAGAAAAGTCGCGTAAATAAGCCAACCAAGCATTTTCCCTCCTTTTGTGCTAAATATTGTTATTGCCGAAAGCCACCATGCGAAAAATATCTAAAAACCGTGCTGAAGACGATGTAACATCATCAACGAACGGCGAAACTGATACACCCACCGATAAAGTAGTTGACGAAGATGAGGACGCGGGGGCCGAGTCCGATCATGCAAATACCAACAACGAGGAAAAAGATAATGATCGCGAGTCGGATGTGTCATCTGGAGAAACTGTGAAGAAGACAAAGTCCAAGAAAAAGAGCAAGAAAGAAAGAAAGGCGGGAAAAAAAAAGAATAATGAAGAAGAGTTTGAGGTATGGAATGGCGGAATGGCGCGAATTTTCAAATGAGGCACGCCACGCATGTAATATTTATGTTTTAGGTCGAGAGGATTATTGACTCTAAGAAAATTAAAGGTAAACTGCATTATTTAATCCGCTGGAAAGGATATGATGCGGACAATGACACTTGGGAGCCAGAAAAAACTGTGTCTTGCCCAGATCTGATCACTAAATACAAAGATGAGGTATGTGTTGAGTCACTGTATTTTTTTTTATTATTGGTTGGTGCTGGATTTTCTTTGATTAGCCTCATAGTTATGTAGATCTGCCTTCCGTTACATGCCTACAGCCTCATAGGCACTGTTCCCTTCCGGAATTAAAAAAATTTAAAAAATTTGTGTAAGAAACAGATGTTCGTTCTGTGAATAGGTATATTATGGGTGTATGATGTATTATACATGCCTTTAACAAAAACAAACATGCTAAATAATAATGAATATTGATTATTAGTTGACTTTTCACACAGCACTATCTAATCCCAAACTAAGCCTAAGCTTGTGGTTTGGGAACCAGATAGCTGATATATATTACTTATACATTTACTTTTTTTTGTATATACATACCTACTTATAATATTATATAATACCCAGACAGAGAACAAACATCTATGTTCATCACATAAATATTTGTTCACGGTGGGAATCAAACCGATGACCTACGGAGCAGAAATAATAAATAAATAATGCTGGACAATCCACACAGCATCATCTAGCCCCAAAGTAAGCTTGTGTTATGGGTGCTAGATGACTGATTTATTTAATACATTATATACTTACATAGATAGATATTTTTATTATACATAAACACCCAGACTAACGGAACAAATTTCTGCAGATCATACACAAATTTGTTCCGAGGCGGGAATCGAACCCGCAACCTCTTGCCTCGCAGGCGGACTCTCGCCCGCTGCGCCACTGAGGTCGTCAAAGGAAGCAGAGCTACTACCAACTGAGCTATGTAGGCTGTCAAAATATATCAGTATCATATTCTCTCAGCCAGCTGTTTAGCATAATAAAAGCATTGCTCAGTTTAGGGTTTGACTTAGTGGGAAATGTCCATTATTTCTGAAATGTTTATTTATTTATTTAAATGTACAGAAAGAAAACTCTCGAAAGAATAAAGCTGAAAAGAAAAAACCTGGGAAGAAAGGAATTAAAAGGAAAGCAAAGGATGATAGCAACAAATCACCAGCAAAGAAACCAAAAACAAGTTGGGATACCTCTAAAGATGATGAAAATGCTGAATATGAGGTAAATTTGGTGGAAATTTTTTTTAGATTCTTGGTATCCGACCACATCATTTCTATCATGCTATCATAATAATATTAGACCTCTTAACATGTCTAGATAGCCCTAGTATGGACCAACAGAGCATGCTAGCCTCACTCAAGTAGGCCAGGATAGTGAGTGAGTTGATATAGGACTTTTTCAGAGCATAGTGTTGCTCTTAAAAAGTCCTATATCAACTCACTCACTCACTATCCTGGCGCATCAACCCCGAAGTGGGTATTGGCCTCCGACACAATAGCACGCCATCGGCTTCGGTCCTGCGCCGCCTCCAGACAGTCCGGTGGAAAGAGTTGAAGTGAGCAAAGGTCCTTCTCAACTTCGTCTTTCCACCTGTATCTGGGTCGACCGACTGGTCGTCGGCCGACTGGCACTCCAAAGTAGGCCCGTTTTGCCGCCCGATCTTCCTCCATACGTAGCACGTGGACGAGCCAGCGCAGCCTATGTGATTTTATTTCGCCAATGATGTTAGGCTCGGCTCGGCAATTTCCCGGTTCTTCCGCACTCTTTAGTATCCATCCTCCCGCTGAACTGCACCTAGGATTTTTCGGAGCACTTTTCTCTCCGAATACCTATATCAAGCCAGTTTGTATTTATGTTTCACTAGGTCACTTTAGGTCCACTCTATCAGAAGCTGGTAAACATCCTCTTTGAAACTGCACATTTCACTAGGGGTACTAGCTTCATTAGAAAACCAAAACATCTCAATGGCATATTCCCAGACTGCAATCTATGAGTGATTACAATATAATTTCTTCTTGATTTAGAATTCACCATGGCACAGGAGGTGGTGCACTTTGCATGGTCATATACCATATTTCTTTTTCTCGTGAAGCAATATAAAAATATCCCTTTAAATTTTTTTTGTGTTCATTTTATAGGTATTTATCCTTTTTTTGTTTTTGTGCAAGATCTTACATTTTCACAACTTTCGCATTGATTTTCGTATTATATAGTAGGGTAGGGTTTTAAATACCTACTTAGATAGGCATAAGTAAGAGGTACCTATGCGCGCAGGTACATTACCTGCACTAAGTAGGTAATGTATGTACCTACTGAGCTAGGCACAAATATGACAAATACACCTAGCTTCCTACCTTACACGGAAAATATTCATGTGTTTATTTGTTCCTAGTTTCTACCCCAAAAACAAACGAAACTGTTTCACGACTTTGATCCCCAGTCACGGTAGATGTCCTCTTTGTAGCAACCCAAGATTCCCGTTATTGAATGTTTTAGCGACCCGCCCGCGCGCCCCTGCTTCGCATGGGTGCACATATCATGCATGTATTATACATATAAACCTTCCTCTTGAATCACTCTATCTATAAAAAAAACCGCATCAAAATCCGTTGCGTAGTTTTAAAGATTTAAGGATTGCTAACTGTGGTTGCCTTTGGTCATGGACCAATAATACTAGTAGACCGTCATTGTTCATACAAAAAATCGTAACCCGGAAAAAGCTCCAAATCCCGTATTATTACTAGATTGCAGCACTTGATAGCCTGGAACCTTTATTACCCAGGAAATTATTGTTTTTTTTGTTAAAATAGGCCAAAAACATACATAGTATTTATCGAGTATATAATATTGTTCAATTTCACGATTTTATTACATCAATAATTTGACACTTTCATATGTATATTGACAGATGGCGTGGCGATAGGATGGTAGGTATCATACGAAGTGTCGCATCATTTCTTTACTAGGTGGCGCTTATTATAAAATTAGTCGTCAGTTAGTACTGTTTTTTATAGGTAGGTAGGTTCTACCTACCTACTTCACATAAAATCTTTGTTGGAGCCTAGCACTGTTTTTAGCTAAAAACTCAAGATAGAGGCCGTCACAAATTCTGAAACCGGTACCTATCATTCTGCGTCACAAATCTATCACTAAATAGGTATTCAATGAATCAAACTTAGTGTTGCCAGAGCTCACTTCTCAAAGTCGCGAGTAGCAAAAGAATTAATTCACGTCTGTTCATTATTTTTAGGTTTGTTTTCAGTTCAAGCTAATATCTTGTAGTATCCTTTTGATAAATATAAATTAAATTCAATTTGCTTCAAAAAGTTATCCACCTATATGAGTACATAACGTTATTAAGTGATTATTCAATTGTTAAGTTTTAAGATAAATGTTATTAAAATGGTACGATCGTAGTGTCAATATAATGGATAAAATTCAATCACCTATTTGCACTTTTTATCAAGGATTTGCTCTCCTAAAAAACCGATTTCGACGGAAACTTTCAAGTTCTGGCAATAATGTCAAACCTGCACAAATGTAATTTATGTTCACGAGATGCAACGAGATGGAAGAGCGGCAACGTCACACATGTTATCTACAAAGCACAAGCTGGCAGCGCCGCAACATTTTTAGAGCTGTGTTGCGCCATCATAATATTTTTTTTGAACCAATACGTTGACGTTTTTATAAATTAGTCGATTCGTAACTCCTAGCGACATCTCACGAGCTAGCAGATAACTAAAAGTCGAGTTACGATATTTTGTTTGGGATTGATGGTCTACTAGTATTATTGGTCATTGGTCCATGCCTTTGGTGGATAAGCACGGGTCAGGATGTTTATTTTGTTTGTGTCTAGTATTAAGTTTTGTGTATTATCTCTTGGCGATCCTAATAAATAAATAAATAAATAAGAGGAATAAGAGGTTTTTATGTATAATACATGCATGATATGTGCACCCGTGCGAAGCAGGGGCGCGCGGGTGGGTCGCTAGTCTATAATATAATGATTACCCCAATTTTAAAGTCAATCGCACCACTTTAAAATCACTTTGCATGACTTTATTGGGTTGTTTCAAAAAACAAAAAAATGCCTTCCCTGTTTATAAGGCTTGGAGTGCATTACAAGTTTGTAGGTCCAAGGAATACTATTTTTCATACAAATGTTTTCAACTCTTTTTAAACCTATATGTAAGGGTTTAATTTCCAAAAATCCCTTAAGTTTCTCAAATGGCGACCACGAACCGACAGACAAGCGCAGTAGTTTGTGATTGCTTTGACAGTGAGGGCGTCACAAGCAATCACAAAGTGATAATCACTTACAATATTTTTTGTAGGTGGAACGTATTATGGAAGTGCATCACAAAAAAGATGGGGCACGTGAATTTCTTATTCATTGGAAAGGATGGTCCAATAAATTTGACTCCTGGGAACCTGAGAGTAATTTGAACTGTGCTGATTTAATCAAGAGGTTCATGGATAAGGTGTGGTAAATGATTCAAATAGTTTTTATGATTCTCGATGATGAGTGTTTATTTCTTCATTATACTATTTTACTCAGGTAACCGATGCTCGTAAGACTACATCACGGAGTCTGAGAGTTGCTCCAGAGACTACAAACCGGTTCACGTTGCAAGATCCAAGTTCTGGTCGCAGGCTGAGCAAAAGACGTGGCCAGCGCCAAAGGTAGGTAATGAAACGAGCCATTGTAAGATTAGCGTCATTTATGGAAAACATTGAGATTTGTGAGTTTGCAGACTCACGGAAGATTGGCATACGTAAAAATAAAAATGAAAACTAAATGTGTCAATAAAGCAGGGCTAATAAAGGATTATTATTAATAATTTATTTTAAGGGGGAAAATGTGTCCCAGCTTTGCATGGACGGATATAATTTTTTTTCAATATTTTAGTACAAACTTAGACCGTGGGTTCTAGTCTCGCTGCTATTTATTTCATACATTGGCACGCACTGCTCCGCCGCGTTGCCCGCTCGCTGAGAGAAAACGCGCCCCGTGGCCCCCGCGCGTTCGATTTTAAAGCGAACTAAAGTTTTAAATTCGTAATATTTTTTGAATGGAATGTCTGATTTGAAAAATTCAAGGAGTAATCTGCAGGCATTGGAACAGTCTTGAATACGAAATGATAAAATTTCATTTTTTTTTTACAAATTAAAGCGAACGCGCCGTGTTGGTTCCACTCAGCGTAGCAGGCCCGCGGCGCACTGGGCACCCTAGCGCGGGAGAAGGGCGTCTAAATCTTTAAAATAGGTAGAAAGGCGAGGCTCAAATGCGCGGTCTATGTTAAGGCGTTGACAACACCTAATATTTCTCTCGCTCGCACGATTCGACATTTTGAAAGATGTAAAATCACTAAATACAATTTTGAAAAATCGCAAACAACCATTTTGTGTGCACACAGTTTAGTAAAAATTTGACTTTGATTAATGCAAGTTTTCCTACTCAAAAGTTTGCTTATGTACGAAAACTAGAAAAGCAAACTTTTAAGTAGGAAAACTTGTACCGGTCAAAATGATTTTTTCACTAAACTGTGCGCAATGTGATTGCACACAAAATGGTTGATTGCGATTTTTCGAAAATGGGTTTAGTGATTTTATATCCTTCAACAAGTCAAAACGTGCGAGCGAGAGTCACATTAGCTCTTGTCTTCACCTTAATCATAAGATGTAAAAAAAAATTGTTTATGGTCTATTCGAAGTGGACAAGCCGCTAGAATAAAATATATAATATATAGAGCCAAATCATAAATACCTACAAAACTAAAATACATTATGCACCATATATTACCTACGCAGTGTCACGGAGGCACCCATGGAAGTTTGTAGACATCTTTGGGTCAAACATTTGCTATATCTGTCCACCTCAGACAGACAGCAAAGTATAATAATTATTATCGCCAAAATCACAAACAGAAACCACCATTACCTGCACTATTATTGATCAACTATGTATTTTTTTAATATTATTAAAAATTGTGTGCGCAATGCCGGTGCGGTGGTCTCAATCGATGAAGTAAAACATCGTGAGCAACCAAACCAGCTAGTACGTCTTAGCAGCTTCGAGCATTTGGTAAATGCTCGAAGTAGCAGCGGCGTTGATCATGTAAATTGTCACGTATAGAATACCCATCTACTGCAAAATGTGGGCAAAATTAAAAAAAAAAAAGTTTATTAATGTAAAAATTAGACTTCTGATTGGCCAATTCACCCCTCGATTAATCTTGATTTGGTAACAAAAGATCTTAGGAGATATCTACTGTGCCTAGAGATCGAAAGTGAGGGTGTTTCTGTTGATGTCTCAAATGTTTGTTTTTCTTTTCAGAGTTCGTTATGATAATGCCGAATAGTGTTTTGTATGGATTGGTATTTGCAGTACCAAAATTGTAGGTACCAAAAGTGCAGGTAAAGTACATTTCAAAGTTGTATTTAACGGGTTTTCTGCCCGATTACTGTTGTTTATCTGCCTGATGTGTCTTGAGTAAGCAGTTAAGAGAAGCAGCAGATAAGTGGATTTATAGGATTTATCTATGTTTAACGAAACCAGGCTCGCACCCATAAAGCAACGAATCTTCATGGTGGCGCTGATCAAAACCTCTCACGAGTGTGAATGAGAAGTGTTGTTACTTATTATCAATAGTCGTGTGAGAGCTATAATGATTAGCATTGCCAAGAAAGATTCGATATTAATTGACTTGATTGGTGCGGGTTAGACTAGGTAGGTACCAATTGTTTTTTGAAAATGTATGTGTGCTATTTGTATTTCAGGCCAAATTGTAAAAACGATATCATTATGATTTTGATATATGTAGCTACTTTATATTTTTAAAACCATCGCAGCATCAATTGTTAATATATATCTTTCTATGTTGTAGAGTAATTTAACTTACTATTAATTAAATTCAAAGAGCAATTTGAAAACATATGTATAAAGGCTGTTAAAACTAATGGCAGTTTTTCGTTACGTTACTAAACTTAAATTCATCGCCTAGCTCCAGGGGCGACTGGTGATAAATGATGGTCCTTTAATATGACACCCACTTCATTTTTATTGCTATAGTTTCGTTCAATCTCTTGTAAGTACTCTTGTATTTCTTTATAAGATAGGTACTGTGGTAATCTCACAAATAAAAATGTTTCATCTTGGGTCAGATCTAGGTCCACTGTATATAAAATTAGGACCAATTTATTAATTCATTTATCTACTCTCATGTCATAAAATTCGAATTATAAACGTCAAAACGAATTCATATTGATATACTTTATAAACGCAATACCGTAACCAAATTTAAAAATTTAATTATGATACATCTCATACAAAGATAGTTGTATAAAATAACTTTTTTACCATAACGATACAGTTCTTTTTCTTTTTGGAAAAGGCAAGGGTCTTGAAACCGTACAGCCAAAGAGTTTGATAGTCTGTGGCGACGGCGCGGCGCGGCGGCGGCGCAGCGCGCGCATGCGCTGTTATACGGTTGGTTTGGCGCCAATTGATACGTTTTGTTTCAGTCAACTGGATTTCTTACTAACTTTGATATTTTATTTATTAGGTTCAACACTAATGTATGAGAGTAGATAAAGTAGTGTATGAAACTGCACATAACTAGGTATTAAAACTCTCGTGGGATACTATTAAAAACCTCACCTACGGCTCGGTTTTTAAACACCCCCTCCAGTTTTAATACCCCTCATTATGCAACAGTTTCATAAACTACTATTAATTTATCAAATAAAGCCGGTATGCTGGTAGATTTTTTCATGTAAAACATTTCATCTTGTCTACGGTATGGTACTACGAGTAGAACATACTTCTTGTTGCTAGGTCAGGCTAGACCAAATTGTTACTATAATTTATTGCGTGAAAAACATCAAATCAATACGTTCTGTGTGTGTGGTGCGTCTTGTAGATTTCTTGACATTTTATGACTATGACACCCGTGATCAAGACGAATCCAATGATACTACATTTTACCAAAAGCGCATTTTATCAAGTCGTTTAGGCTGATGAGGCTCTTAAAGGAACATACAAAATAACTCTTTCAAGAAAAACCGTCTTTAAAAACACAGGCGAAGACTATGCTAATATTCCACAATTTTTTTTGCACACTAGCTTGATTTTGGCATAATAAATCACAAGCTTTAGAAACCTATTTTATTTTGAATTATGTAGGTATGTGTATATGGGGTAGTCCATCGCGAACTGAAATCTTGTAATGTTCTCAATTTGGTATGTAAAGCTAATAATTTACCTATCTACATATAACGGAATTAAGTATTATTATACCTGTCACTAATTGTTATTACAAAAGATTTTGATCAAACTTTTTTAAAAACAAGTTAAGTCTTTCGAGTATGTATCGTAGTTCATTATTACATTCAAATTTTGTTAATATAATATAGAAAGTTACTCTTTCTGAGATAGTAAACTACAAAGCTATATGTAAAAATAACTTAATAACACTTAAAAACACCTCGAAAAGGGCTATTTGAAATTACAAGCTTAATTTTCTCGAAATGAAATTTACAAAAACAGATATGTGCGAAAATATGAGAAAAAAAGGATCTACTCAGCAATAAAAAAAATATCTTAACTACACCACTGGTACCTACTTCGAAGTACTACTTACCTCTTGTCGTGTCTTTTTCGTAAAACTAGGCAAATACAAACGAATAGGGTTTGTACACAAGGTACCTAGTACGCCTAGTATTTGGGAAAATGGGACGAAAACGCGAACAAGAATAGCGATTCGAAGTGCTACTTGAGAGCCTATCGTCGAATTCTTTGTTTCACTTCTGTAATCTAATATTATACTTACCTAATGTTTTTGTACCTATTGTAAGAATTAATTCACATTAAACTGTTTTATGTCAAACTAAATATAATTGTTTTGTTAGCATATTTATGATTGATTGGGTATATAGGTACATTGATCCAGCAGGCTAAGATTATAACTTGACGACTTTGGCTGGATAGATCGTGGACATCTCGAGATCTCAGTTCGGGGGACGAAGCGCTCTATTATAAAAACTGGTATTGTTTTCCCGAATACATACTTTGAATGTTTTAGTTCATTTAGATAATCAGATGGTTTATGTACCTAACTGTGAAAATAATTTCAAGAAAGAATGTTTATTTTATCTACTTATAGTATAGTAGACTGCACCATATTCAGTATGTAAGTCACATTAGGTACAGTATAAGAATATATTTTATTATAAAAACTGTCTCCATGAAATGTTCACTCTATTGCGGATCTATGATTAGGTTGTATGTATAGCATGCCTTTGTTTTAATAGAGTTATTTAGCATTGGGTGGTATCTTTTATTGATTTAGTGTGTTTTAATGTAGGTTCCAAGTAATATAATAAACTTATCGTAATAACCAAACTGACGTTTTATTTGCTTATTTCCCACACTTTTATAGTACGCTCAACGGATCTAAGTCTCTGACTGAAGTTAGCTTCAGCTAGCTGGCAATCGCAATTTTTGGGTCGGATAGGAGGCGGCGAGGGGTGTGGAGGAGGCAAGGGTTGTGGCTCGTTTACAATTATCATAAATCGAAATATGACCGACAATTTTAATTGATTATCTAATTAGTATTAGTAGCAATAGTGGCTTCGCTTCAGAAAGGCTTAGATTTGTTGTGCGTGAGTATGTTTATGCCATCGCCAACTAGCTTTTTTTTACTAAACTACGCCGTTCATCTAGAAATCAGAAGTTAGTACCAAGTAAAAATTTTATTTCACTAAATCTTTGTAATTCTATTGACCACAACTTAACCAATTGCAATTTTACATAACAACATCTTCAAAAATGTTCAATTGTGCGAGCGAGATTGCGGCGCGCCGTAAGCTGCCCCTTAAGGCGTTGACAACACCTAATTTACCTCTCGCTTGCACGATTCAACATTTTAAAAGATATAAAATCGCAAACAACCATTTTGTGTGCAATCACATTGCGAACAGTTTAAAAATTTCATTTTGATCGATGCAAGTTTTCATACTCAAAAGTTTGAGGGAGCGGCATACGCCGTCTTGACTGATATGATGCGTGACCGGTCCCAGGTCGTAGTAGGTGGAAACGAGCGGTCGGACCCGCGATCCCCGACAATGGGTGTAGCGCAGGGGTCGTCCGTGTCAAACATAATGTTCTCCCTCCTCCTGAACGATTTGCCCGAGGCAATAACGACCGCCGAAATTCTAATGTACGCAGACGACGTAGCCGCAATAGTCACTGCAAGGTCATCAGAGCAATTAGAAGTTCGGCTTAATGAAACGGCAGCACTCCTGGCGGAGTGGTTTCGAGTGAATGGGCTAGGACTTAACATAAAAAAGACCCACTTCGTGCACTTTTGTCTTTCGGGGCGTAAAACTAGACCCATGACGGTAGCGATCGATGGAACTACAATTACTCAAACTGCTCATACCACGTTCTTGGGCTTCGAACTGGATAGTGGGCTAACGTGGGAAAGCCACATCGATAAGCTCTGCGGCAAAATAGGTAGCGCGTGCTTTGCGCTCCGACGAGTGGCACGCGTTGTACCAGCTGAGGTGGCCCGAACATGCTACTTCGCTACCGTCCACTCGCTGCTACAATACGGTGCTGAATTATGGGGGCGCGCTGCCGACCGGGAACGCGCATTTCGGATGCAGAAGCGTGCAGTCCGGGCTCTCGTAGGTATCCGACGTGACGAAACGGCCAGGCCACACTTTAAGAGATTGGGGATCCTAACACTTCCGTGCATAGTAATAATGCAAGTTGCTGTATATGTGTACGGTAATCTGGAGACATTTACGAGACTAGGCGATATGCACGTACACAATACGCGAAACAGGCACAAACTTGCAACCGTACCCCATTCCTTGACGAAGTCCTCAAAACTGAGTCATGTAATGGGTCCTACGGTTTATAATAAATTGCCTGATTCAGTAAGATCTGCCAGCAGCACAACGAGTTTCAAAGCAAGGATCAAGCGTTGGTTAGTCGAGCAGGCTTTTTACAGCTACGACGAATTTATTAGTACCTAACGATGTAGGTAATGTGTACCTACCTGTAATGTGTAAACGTGTTATACAATGTTGTCAATTTTTACTTAACTTTTTTTTTTATATTTTACTGTTATATTCTTCTTTTGACTTGTAAAATTTTTATTACCAATAAATTACTTTGACTTTGACTTTGCATAGGTATGTACGAAAACTAGAGAAGTAAATTATTTTTATTTAGCTTTTTTTCATTAGCTCTTGTCTTCACCTTAAGCGCGAGTGCCCCCTAACCTAACAAGTTCTAAAACATGCATGTGCCAACAGTGCCAAGTGCTCGAAAGGAGCCTCTCGAGGCGTCTTAAAATCCTTTCACCACACTGTTTCGAAAGAAACTAGTGACACGATAAGAAGAAAAAGCGCGAGGGCCTCGAGCGTTTTAATTTATATTGCGTCCATATGACGCCGTGTTTGGGTTGGGTGGGAGGGACTCAGGACAGGGACAGTTATAAACATCAAGCCAGACAAAGTAGTTGTGTTGAGGCTTGCATACCGTCGATGGAAACGTCATTCTACGTGACAGAATGACGCATAGTACATATTTTACATTATACCTAAGCTCAGAGAGTGAAGGTTTTTAACGAAAGGTTTTTTTAACTACTTTCGGATGTCGTAATATCGTTTGATGATTTACTATAGAAATTATACAAGAAGATTCCACTTCATGTCAAATTCATCATCATCATGTTCGGAAATGCGCGAGTGCTTCTGGACGAGATGTAGGTACCTATGTAGTATCTCGGCTACGCGCAATACTAGACCTTGTCACCAGGCTGTTATGAAAGGCATGGTCTTAATATTTTTCTAGTAGTCTGAAGACCGGGAGCGCCGAAATGACCATTCCAGATATTATAAAGGTCCAAAAAATATTATACCTACTTACTGCTATAACTACTGCTGTTTACTGATTATTTACCCAAAATTAATAAATTGTACTTTTTATTCACTGTATTATTATTTAAATATTATCTAAATGCAATATACAATATCAGAACGTTTCATGATCAATGTTGCGGTAATAAATAGAATGATCTGATCTAAATCGTGCCATGTATTCTATATCACGCGACACCCTCGAGGTCGGGCCTCGGCGGCGCCACTAGCACTAGGTCGAAGTTGTGGGGCGGAGTCAGCGCGGGGCGCATGCGCGGCGGCAGCGTTACCACCAGCTCCGGCACGCGTCGTCCGCACGCGCCGCAGCTGGGCTCCGGCGTGCAGTCCGCGTGCAGAGCGCGTGCGCAGTGCGCCGTGCGAGCCGCAACGCGAGCGCTCAGCGGCCGGCTGCAGCGCAGGCACGCGCCGCGCACGGCCCGCGCCCGCCCCGCGGCCGCCAGGGCGCGCGCCAGGCCAGCGTGCGCCTCGCGACCCGCCGCGCGCCCGCACGCCGCCCACAGCCGCGCGCAATGCGCTCCCGCCGCCGCCGCCGCCAGCGCCGCCGCTCGCGACGCGCACGCCCCCTCCAGCGCCTGCTCCGGCGGCAGGTACGAGAGCGCCTCCAGCAGCAGCGAGGGCGGAGCAGCCGCGCCCGCGCCGCGCAGCAGCCGGCCCCACATGTCGGCGGCGACGCTTCGCGGCACGGTGGGCGCGACGCGCGCGCACAGCTCGCCCGCCTCCGCGATTGCCGGCAGCCGGAGCAGCGCGTCCAGCGCCCCGGAGGGGTCCCCCGCCGCCTCGAGGCACAACGGCTCGGCGTTCGCCACGCCGGCGGTGCGCACGACCGCCAGTGCCTCCTCGGGGCGCACGCGGCCCGGCTCCTCCGCGAGGAAGGCGCGCACGGCGGCCGGCCGGCGCGCGCAAAGCACGCGCAGATGAGCCGCAGCCGCCTCGTCGCGCAGCAGGCCCGCCTCGCGCAGCGCCTCGCCAAACTGGAGCGCGGCGTCGGGCGCGGCGGCGAGCAGCGCGGCGGCGGCGGCGGGCGATGCGCGCGCGACCGGTAGCGCGGCGGCGGCGCGCGGACGCAGCTCCGCCAGCGCGGCTAGGTGCGGCGCCAGCTCATCGGGCGGCGCGTGCCTGTGCAAGTGCTCGAACAGCTCGTCGAGGTCGGTCTCGGAGGGCGGGCGCAGCTCGCGGAAGTGCCGCAGCGCGTCGTCCAGGCGGCCGCACTCGGCGTGGCGACGCCACTGCAGGCGCGCGCGCGGAGGCGGCGAGGGCGCGCGGGGCGCGGCGCGCGCGCTTGCGGCGAGCCAGGCGCGGTCGGCGCGCTCGCCGCGCGTGCTCGCCGCCAGCTCGAGCAGCTCGCCGACGAGCGCCTGCTCAGAAGGCAGCGCACCCGTCTGCAGCTGCCCCACTAGGAACTCTAGAATCTCCGTGCGGTCGTCGTCGTCCTGAAACCGAAACTATATTATTATTTTTGCTATTATTATTTCTTGTCTATTACCTACATAAGTACATATGTACCTACTTGAATTATATAATGTATAACTATAATTTAGTCTGCACTACCTAGTTTTATATCATAGCTACATACAGTCATCGTGTATGTAACATAGCTACTCGTGGGAACCTATAATTGACTCTCTAAGTTTAAATAAGTCTTTAGTTTGTAAATTGAAAAGCTGTTGGTTCTCCAATAAATAAATATATACACTACAGATAATGCTATAAAAAACGTAACTATGTTTATGATGCGGTATCTATTGCATAAATACAAAGGCAAGTTTCTAGGTGTAATAGACTCGAAACTTGTTGGAAGACCACACTGCGAAATGTCGTAGTGAACTTATTATGACTCAAGTGCCTACAAGGTGATGGGTAAAGTGGCATAATTATATTATCTTGTCTTTAAAATTTATTTATAACTAGCTCTTACCTGCGGCTTCGCTTGCGCGTTTTTCCATGCGAAACATACAAATACCTATGTATATATATACTAAAGCTTACGTGAGAGTATGTCATTATCTTACTCATTATGCCATCACGTTTAACGAACTTCCGTATGAGCCATATTTACGTAATACAAGCAATAAAACAATGCATGATGTGTTCGCATTTAGAAGGCCGTCCAGCAATTTTAAGATTTGTTTTTGTGAAATTTTGTTGTAACGGCTGGTTTGTGATCCCATCAATAAAAAAATCTACAATCTCATCCCCCTGGGGATTGAATTTCGAATAACCCTACGTCATAAGAGAAATGCGTGTGCGAAATTTTAATTTTCTGGTCCTAAGGGTTTAGCTTACCTGTGCATTGTCATCAGTCAATCACTTTTGCCTTTTATCTATATAGATAGAAGATAATGTACTTAGCAGAAGTGTATAAACAATTACTGACGGTGGGTGGGACTGCAGCGGAGAGAAGCGCGCGCGCCACGCGCATTCGGTTGTGTTTGGCGAGCGGGCCGGCGAACGGGGGCTCGCGAGCGCTCTGCTCCAGCAGGCGCCGCGCCTCGGCCGCCGAGTGCGCCACCAGCGCACGCAGCGGCGACTGTCCACTCGCGCCCTGCGACAAACACGTACGTTCGTACGTACACTCAACAATTACACACAGTTGTTGTGTTTTGCGTGACACTTCCTAGCGACCATGACGTGCTATGACCGTGTCGTCTATGAGAGAATAATAGCTCGTTCGTGAGGTCAACCTGACGATAGAAGCGCGGACTCGTCGCGATTCTCTCGTTCGTGGAGATGTCCCCTAAGGGGGTGGTCAGAAGTATGACCAAACATTACATTTAGCACAAACCCAGAACTAGCAGTTATTGGAATTCCATACGAGACAGGTTCGAATTACCGCGCCATCTATAGTCGATAGGTAAGTCCTGCACCAGTGATGCAGGACTTATTCACGGCCATAGAGTTGCATTAGTAACGAGCGGCCCGATTACGCTAATTGCTGGCTATCAAGATGGCTTTCAGATTGCCATTTGATCAAGGAATATAATACTCTCTGACGAGAGCATTTGCTTCCCATAGTGTAATAATAGAACATATGGATGGATCTATTATCTATATTCCTTGGCATGGATGCTAAATTCCTTGGATGGATGGGAATCAAAAGTATAGACAACGTGTGTGTTGAATGGTCAGCCGCGACAGTAGTAGTAGGTACCTCGTCCAAGAGCGCCTGCAAGGCGTCGTGTCGCGCGGACGGCCGGCGATGGTCAGGCAGCGAGCGGCCGCCCGCCGCGCGGCCCGCCAGCGCGTCCGCCGCCGCCAGCAGCAGCGCCGAGCCCGCGCACGCGCACTCGCCGCCGCCCGCTCGGACCGCGCAACTAGGCGACACGTACGACGAGAGCTCGCGGAGCGCGTCGCTCCAACCACCTGACGGAATACCTACATTAGTCTCTCTGAGGCTGCTGGTACACGTTAATAAATGTCACCGGCCCGGTCGCACCGGTGCTGACCAAGAAAAACTTGACAGACGACGCTCTGTGTTACCTACGATGTTTATAAAAATGTGACTTTTTAATCTTAGCTCAAAAACCAATGTAAAACAATGTAAATATATAGAACATTGGTTCATAATATTGAATATTCTTGACAGAATAGCGCTGACCAAGACAAAAAACATGCGCAAGACACGACGCCTTGTTGTTGGGATGTAGGTAATCTTAGCTCCAAAACTACATCATACTAATATTATAAACGCGAAAGTTTGGATGTATGGATGGATGGATGGATGTGTGTAACTCTTTCACGCCGGAACGGCTGAACGGATCTGGATGAAACTTGGCAGAGAGATTATAGTCTGGAATAGCACATAAGCTACTTTTTATCCCGTGGGAAACTGAAAAAAAAACCCCGTGGGAATACTGATTTAAATCTGCGTGGGTGAAACCGCTGGGCGCAACTAGTAATGTTATATATTAAAATATCTCAGTGCAAGCAAAGAATCAATAATGATGCTTACCAATAGCTGCGGCGATGGCGCCGACCCCGCGCCACAGTTTCTTTTCGCGTGTGAATACGCTCGCTCGATGCGGATCTAGTGATGTTAGCGGCAAAGAGGCGACGACTCTTTCTACCAGAGTCGGCTCGAAGTCTGCCAGACGCTCGATTAATGCCTAGTAATAAGTTTTTTTTCACCTTTGTACCTCTTTGTTTACTAATAAACCTCTCGCTCGCACGATTCGACATTTTAAAAGATATGAAATCACTAAGCCTAATTTTGAGAAATCGCAAACAACCATTTTGTTTGCAATCACATTGCACACAGTTTGGTAAAAATTTCATTTTGATCGATGCAATTTTTCCTACTCAAAAGTTTGCTTAAGACGTTGACAATACCTAATTTACCTCTCGCTCGCACGATTCGACATTTTAAAAGATATAAAATCACTAAACACAAATGCCAGTGCTCTTAAACGGTGAAGGAAAACATCGTGATTCCACCAGTGAAACCAGTTAGTATTCTAACAGCGGCGATGGGCTTGCAACCTGTCACGTATGGAATACTAACTACTGCAAAATGTGGGTATGTGCCAAATGTAATGTTTGGACGTACCTCTGACTACCCCCCTTAGACATCCTCAAAGAATCTTGAATTAGTACCTACTTGGTACTGAGATCTGAAGGGATATCTACCGTACCTGGGGATCAAAGTCGTGAAGCTGTTTCAGTTTTTTTTAAACACAATTTTGAAAAATCGCAAACAACCATTTTGTGTGTAATCACATTGCACACAGTTTGGTAAACATTTCATTTTGATCGATGCCAGTTTTCTTATTCAAAAGTTTGCTTAAGTACAAAAACTAGAAAAGCAAACTTTTAAGTAGGAAAACTTGTACCGGTCAAAATGATTTTTTTACTAAACTGTGCGCAATGTGATTGCACACAAAATGGTTGATTGCGATTTTTCGAAAATGGGTTTAGTGATTTTATATCCTTCAACAAGTCAAAACGTGCGAGCGAGAGTCACATTAGCTCTTGTCTTCACCTTAAAACATTTCGAACACCGGTTAGGTTAGCGGTAGCATTAAAAGGTGCATGTTTGGGAATGCATCTCAATACCTACGAGGTTTTAGTAATTGGAGAATATATTTGAATGATTTATTTCGAAACTTTTTTTATAGAACTATTTTACTTATAGATGGAACAAGGATATAATTCACCTGATGTAAAGAGGAAACCATCACCTATAACAAATATTTTATTTCTGTCCTTCCGGACTCGAGCTTTGAGGTAACTTACCTGAGAAGAATCAGGGGACGGCGGTATATGATTCAGCTCCTCACGAACTGCAGCGTCACCTAATGCCTCCACGAAGGCTCTTTCAGATGAGCACTGTTCCCACAACATTGTCCATAGCTCATCACTGCAAAGGTTAGATGAGGTTAGTTACCAATTTATAGCGCGCGTAACGTAAAAAGAACGCCGGAAGGAGGGGAAGAGGGTGTGATGGCGCGAGTATTTTGTATGCACCAACACATCCCCTCCACCGTTTTCCAGCGTTTTTTTTTGGTTGACGCGCACTATACCTTTCTGTAATTTTTTATTGCAAAGATTTGATTAGGTTAGTTATCACTGTACCACCTAATTACATTTTTTTTTTAATTTACGTTCTCAAACTGAACTTCGAAAACTTTTAAAATAATTCGGTTTGGAGATTTTTGCGGTCAAGTGAATTTCATTAGCACTTCCATATTTTTACTTTAAAAAAGCCAGTGGGCCTGCTACAAGATGTGAATTCAAAACGTGAAGAGATTGGTCATTTAAAATATAATAAGAAAATACTTGCCTTAGATCATATTTAATGCATAACCTCACAACTTGCTCTGCAACATTCTTGCTACTCAAAATATGCGGTCGCTCAGAGATATTTTCAATTAGCCTTACAGCCAATGCTTTAGCGTCGGACCCGCGTGTAGTACACAGTAGTTTAAGCGCTTGCGAATGACGGCCGGCAGCGAAGAATGCTTGAGCTCGAGCCAGTAGGTCCCTGGGTCGGACTCTGACCACGCCACGGCGACCTAGCAGGTATAGCGCTCTGTCCGTGACGCAAGCCCCTGCCAGGGCACTGCCGCCAGCCACGCACATGGCGCGGGATACACGTCCGTCTATCCAGTGCCCCTGTTCAAAAATATGGTGTTACTTGCTGAAGCTATAGGTAGCTATAGGTGAGTCGTTGTAAAACAGTGAGCGCAAATCGATATGATAATTTGCGGCGTCATAAAAATAAAGTTTGATTATGTTACGAAATATAATGTAAAACATTGATCAAACACGAGCTGGCACCCTAAAACCCTACCCATCATTAGATGAGAACCACTATTAATACCCTGGGGCCTGGAGAACCCCAATATATTTTAATTTATGTTTTAGAAATTTAACGAAGTTTTATTAGGATCTATTTTTTATTCAGATTAGTATGTAGGTATAGTTGATCAACCTTATTTATTAACAAAAACATTCTTTGTCAGACATTCCTGGCACAATGTTAGGTATTTTGTCTGCACAAGGGGTTTCGGGAAATCAAATCGGCCAGACCTAGGTAATCTTGCTTTTTCGGACATAGTTCCTTGGAAAGGCCACACATCTTTTTTTTGTGGATAAAATAGGGTTCGGTTTTACCAATGGACGTTTCTTTATCATAATACTTTTCGAGAGAACCTAAAGATGGGTGGGCAAATTTGGATATGATGATAAGTTTTTAGTAGAAAATTACGTTGTTCCTCGACTTGATTAGTAGCAATTTTTTAGTAAGACATATGAATTACCACCCCCTATAATCAGAAGACCATAAAAATGCCCACACCCCAATTGACGCCGCATTTGGTTTTGTTCCAAAAATCTACCATTTCTGGGTACCTATTTGGTTCCTCACATCAGGGTCTGCATCTACTGGCATAGTTGACAATATTTTTCCAACTCACCAATCAAAAATATTCAGCGAAAATACCAGATAACATTCAAAATGTACCTAAGGATGACAAAATTAAAATTCTCTTTGGAGATAAGTTTGGAGATATTTTGTATCCATGAAGGTGATGTATGGACGCACAATTTGTAAAATCTTATCGAAGCTGGCTACAGACATCCTATAGTAATTAAAAAATGTATCAGGATGGTTTCTTAAGCTTTGATACTTCTTATGAAAGAAACCTTTATCAAATCTACTCCCAGTAAGTGGATGGATCCAATATTTTTGAGATTTGCGTTGACGTCTTCTTTTTCTATTTCTTATTATCAGAGCAACAACAAATACTGCTACCTTGAAATCCATCTTCAAACTGCGGGTCGTTTCGCGATTTTTATCGTGGTGCGTGCGTCTCAAGCGGTTTCGCGGTTGTAGCGATTAATCGCTAGCTGAAAAAAATCGGGGGGCCTTAGCCTAAACGTAACTAGTAAAAAAACGTACCTTGAAAAAAGCTGATGCATAAACTGGTTCAATATGGGAAAGTTCTAATGGTTTGTCATAGTCATCACCATAAAGTCTTAAATTTTCATCCCTGTCAAATAAAGCCAAAGAGCCACCAAGCCATGCCATCCAAAGTGGAATTGTTTTCAACTCTACTCGTCGCATCACCCGTATAGTTATAGATGACCCTGTGATGTTTAAGTTCAACCATTGCAGCATAGTTGCTCGTGCGCATATAAGTATTCTTTCATCGGTGTTGCTCCAGTGCAGCAGTGGAAGCGTCTCCGGCGGGCCGGTGAGTCGCATGCCGGCTGCCCGTTCGCCCGCCACCACAATGACTCGCGTGAGCGTCGCTAAAGCCAACACGCGAGCGCATCGCGCTGACGTCGCGACCACTTCGCCGCGAGCTCCCGAGAACAGGCAGGAGGTTTTGGCAGAGCGTACGCCGAGAGGTCGGGAGAATTTTATCAACCAGACAGATCCGCCAGTATCTAGAGCAAGCCCGGATGTTGCTGCCCATGTCACCCGCAGTATTCCCCACATATCTCCGCCGAGCGTGATTCTCCTTAGTACTGTCCCCAATGTGCTCTCATACTGACATATAAGCCCTCTGGCATACCCTGCTAAAAGTCTTGAGCTGTCAGTATTGTAAGCTAATGATGCAATAGCACCATTTGAGTCAATATTAGAATTGCAGACCCATTTTAGTGTTTGATCATAAAATGATAATAGTTGGCCATGGGCTGTACCCACAGTGATTTTTCCATCTGTACCCACTCCCAAAGCTGTGGCAGCACCAGCAGATGATCTTTCCTGAAAGCACCAAACTTGCATGAGGCTAAAGTACCTAGTACTTACCATAGCATAGGGCAGGACCACAATGTTCCTTTCCACTGTGAGTTCATGCAAATTTAATCTCTGGATCTATTAACTTGAGCGACTGGTGCAAGACCAGAAAGACTGGTGTAATAGAGGGGAGACCAACAGGTTAATTAGATAGATAGACCATACCTAAAACCAGACAATGAGAGGACCCATAATAAAATTGACTATATAATGTACAAGCATCATAAAACAGGAAAATCATTCTGTCCACACACACACGTTCTGTTCACATTCATGTTGTTAAACTCAGGAATCGGCTGCTAGAGAGAAGTGCTCCATTAGTACCTCAAAACTAAAATTTTTTATTTTGTTATTTTAAATAAACACAATAATAATATTGTGTTTATTTTTTTATTGGGAAACCAACAGCAATACAAACAATTTGTACTAGTCTAGATTAAAAAGTATGGCAAATTATAGACACTACTACTGATTCCAAGAATATTGAATAGTAAGTGGATCATTGTGGAGGTCCTTCCTACTAATATTATAAACGTGAAAGTTTGTAAGTATGGATGGATGGATGTATGGATGTTTGTTACTCTTTCACGCCGAAACGGATGAATGGATCTAAATGAAACTTGGCAGAGATACATTATAGTCTGGAATAAAACACAGGCTACTTTTTATCCCGTGGGAATACATGGATTTCAATCTGCGTAGGTGAAACCGCGGGGCGCAACTAGTACATCATATAAATCAAAATGGTGCAGTCCTACAAATAACATTGAGCCAGTTTTAGATTTCTTTTTTTTTTGTTGATATGATTCAAATTATTTTTATTACCTAATCAATGTTTTGCTAATAAGCAGGATCTGGAGATTCCAAACCATACCAACCTACCATCTAATTATTTTATTGTAACCTTGATTCACAAACAATAAATTATTTTTGATAAAAAAGTTATGGGCAATGTGCAGAGTGTGGTAACATGAGTGTTGGCATTTGTTTTGCCACAAACGTGAGCTGAGTGAGTATAAACACAGGATTACATTGTACCTATCTAGTGTTTTTGTTTTTTCACCTGTGCTTGTTTAATCTGCTGGGACACTGCCAGCAAGAAATCCACTTGAAGTGCAGTACAGTTGGTTGGTTCTTCTTCATAATTAACCTGTTCATTATCTGCTCCCTCTTCTTTTGAAGATAGAACTTCCTCCAATGTAAGGGCTTCGCTTGCAGGCAGTGCATACTCAATTTCATCTAACTAAAAATTTTAAAAACTTTAATTCAAGTAGCTACATCCTGGTGATAGACACCTAACATACCTGATACCTATTGGATTTATTCATACCTATCTATCAACTTTGTCATGGGAAGATGTGATGATGGGAAAGATGGGCGTTTCCGATTCTCACCTCTTCAATGTCAAGATAATGAAGACTTCCAACTGACTCCAAGTCAGAGTCTAATAATGACTGCACTGATGGAGTTTTTAATAAATCCATACTGTATTCTTTCTTTCTATCACACACAAGCACTTGAAGGTGACGTTATCGCACACTAAGTTTGTAGTTGTAAAATGTAAATTGATTATTTTTTGTAATTTTTGTCAACAAAACAAAGGTGTTACCAATCATCTCGTAGTTTACATTCTCTTTGTTACCAATGATTGTTTCGATCAAGGAATTTGAATACTACGTACGTACTTCTTTACGTAGTTATTGTATACTCTTTGGTACTTCATAGGCCGGTGCCAGTGCCAGACTTAGAGCATTTATAATGGAGATGTTAACGCAAGGCGTACCCCTCTGCCGGCCATAAGACGCGATTTGGCCATGCACGTTATATAAAACTACTTCACTCATCACCGCGGCCATTAGTTGTCGTTTCGTGTCGCGAAGTAGTGCTCAGTAAAAATGGTGAATTGTGCGGTATTTCGGTGTAAAAGGAGATCAGAGACATCAAACTTTAGGGAACACGGTATTTCCTATCACAAGTAAGTGATATTTTAGTCAATTGGTTTTGTAATTACGTTTAATGGAATACCAGTTACGACAGTTTTAATACGACGCCATCGTCTTGGTAGGAGGTGTCGGTGAATTTATATTCCTTGGTAGAAGGCGTAGTGTGGGGACTAGTTGAGCGAAATCGATTGAATGAATGATGGAATGAACGTAAAATTAGAATAAAATGCGATGTGTTTTTTGTACCCATATTAAAATTTAACCGATTTAAAAAAGGAGGTTCAGTATTGGACTCTACAAAAACTGTCTCTGTCATTCTGCCTTCAATACGTCGCTTTATGGAGCTCCCTTAAAATATTAGTTGTGCTGTGTCGTTGGTTTATTGCTATTTTCTTTGTACTTTATGAACGCAGAATCGTATAAACGTGATTTTTGTATAGCTGTAGTATGTTAGCTACATGGGCTACTTTTTTATCGTCGCCACAATTTTTCATCACCTTTCCCCGTCATACCAATCATCATCATCAGCCTATGTAAGTCCACTGCTGGACACATCATACCAATAAAGAAACAAAAAATTTATCTAAAAATGCATTCATGAAAGACTACTTACTTGAAAGATTACTTACTACTTGCGAAAATAGAATATAGCTTAAAGTTACTCAACAACAGTGTAGCTTTTCTATTTGTAAAATAATTTTTAAAATCGTTTCAGTAGTTTTAGAGATTACGCTCTACAAACTCTTAATAAAATATTTTTTACAAAAAAAAACCGACTCCAAAACTGCTATCCAATTTGTTATGAAAAATACACTAAAAAGTTAAAAATAATTGCATTATGGATTTATATTTCAATCTACTTACAAATAGGTATCCATTTTTTCAACAAATCTTATAATTTTATTATTATGACATTATAATAATTACTGATATTTTTGGAGTCGGTGCCAGCACTCTATTTACTTAGTAATACCTACTAGGCTAGACAGGTACACGTTTGTTAATCTTGGCTAAAAAAAGGAAAAGTATATGATTTTGAACCACCCTGATTTCATTCATATGAAATCATTCATTTTGTCGGTCTTTTTACAACCCATCACTAGTTTTTTGTGTTAGTGTGTAACTAAACAAAAGTGTAACAACAGTAATTCTTTGTTTGTGTTATTGTTTTTGTGTTGGTGTACAGCTTTTACTTGCGTGTGCGTTTATAGGGACGCTTAATTTTTCTGCATTAGTATGCGTGATTATGTAAATGTGTTGTGTACCGTACTACCTCGCCTCCCGCGAAAACCGGCAGAAAGATTTTAGTACTAAAAGTAGCGCTTGGCAACTCCCGTTATAAATTCTCTAAGGTGCCAGATTATGAACTATTATCTTAGAGCATTTATAACGGGAGTTGCCAAGCGCTACTTTTAGTACTAAAATCTTTCTGCCGGTTTTCGCGGGAGGCGAGGTAGTACGGTACACAACACATTTACATAATCACGCATACTAATGCAGAAAAATTAAGCGTCCCTATAAACGCACACGCAAGTAAAAGCTGTACACCAACACAAAAACAATAACACAACTAAAGAATTACTGTTGTTACACTTTTGTTTAGTTACACACTAACACAAAAAACTAGTGATGGGTTGTAAAAAGACCGACAAAATGAATGATTTCATATGAATGAAATCAGGGTGGTTCAAAATCATATACTTTTCCTTTTTTTAGCCAAGATTAACAAACGTGTACCTGTCTAGCCTAGTAGGTATTACTAAGTAAATAGAGTGCTGGCACCGACTCCAAAAATATCAGTAATTGTATAATGTCATAATAATAAAATTATAAGATTTGTTGAAAAAATGGATACCTATTTGTAAGTAGATTGAAATATAAATCCATAATGCAATTATTTTTAACTTTTTAGTGTATTTTTCATAACAAATTGGATAGCAGTTTTGGAGTCGGTTTTTTTTTGTAAAAAATATTTTAAAGAGTTTGTAGAGCGTAATCTCTAAAACTACTGAAACGATTTTAAAAATTATTTTACAAATAGAAAAGCTACACTGTTGTTGAGTAACTTTAAGCTATATTCTATTTTCGCAAGTAGTAAGTAATCTTTCAAGTAAGTAGTCTTTCATGAATGCATTTTTAGATAAATTTTTTGTTTCTTTATTGGTATGATGTGTCCAGCAGTGGACTTACATAGGCTGATGATGATGATTGGTATGACGGGGAAAGGTGATGAAAAATTGTGGCGACGATAAAAAAGTAGCCCATGTCCCTCTCCAGCTAACATACTACAGCTATACAAAAATCACGTTTATACGATTCTGCGTTCATAAAGTATAAAGAAAATAGCAATAAACCAACGACACAGCACAACTAATATTTTAAGGGAGCTCCATAAAGCGACGTATTGAAGGCAGAATGCCAGAGACAGTTTTTGTAGAGTCCAATACTGAACCTCCTTTTTTAAATCGGTTAAATATGGGTACAAAAAACACATCGCATTTTATTCTAATTTTACGTTCATTCCATCATTCATTCAATCGATTTCGCTCAACTAGTCCCCACACTACGCCTTCTACCAAGGAATATAAATTCACCGACACCTCCTACCAAGACGATGGCGTCGTATTAAAACTGTCGTAACTGGTATTCCATTAAACGTAATTACAAAACCAATTGACTAAAATATCACTTACTTGTTATAGGAAATACCGTGTTCCCTAAAGTTTGATGTCTCTGATCTCCTTTTACACCGAAATACCGCACAATTCACCATTTTTACTGAGCACTACTTCGCGACACGAAACGACAACTAATGGCCGCGGTGATGAGTGAAGTAGTTTTATATAACGTGCATGGCCAAATCGCGTCTTATGGCCGGCAGAGGGGTACGCCTTGCGTTAACATCTCCATTATAAATGCTCTAAGACTATTATGAATGACCCGGTTTCTATATTCAACGGACAGTCATAGTAATATAAAAGCTACGCTACGACTAGTTTTCACCTAACCATCAACGAGTAGTTACGTAGTGTTTCACAATATTCCAAAGACTTTGTACTTTAAGTACAAAGTCTTTGCAATATTCATAACTCTCCTGCCAGCGACGAACAATCGTCCGTAGCGCACAAGGTAGCGCATAACCGATGGCCCTCTTTACGTTTCGTTTTTACCAAAAAACATGCGTTTCGTGGAATAAAGAAAATGGCGTTTTTACAATATAATAACATGATAACTATGTAAAATAAATATAAAACCGAGTTAAATTAATTTTCGCTGTAGTTACGTTATGGATTAATTAATTTAAAGACATTTTTTTATGTTTTTGTAAACAATGTTATTATTTGCAATAGTGTAACGAAACGTTAGCATATTATGATGGCGCCATTCAATTTCAAAAAATACCCTATACCGAATCAAAGAAAATGTAAAACTACGAGAATGTACCGAATCAAGTACCCGGTACATGTGAGGGTCGGTCGGTTGGACGGACACAAGGAATTTGAATCTTGTATTCAAATTCCTTGGGCGGGCCGGTCTTTTCTTTCAGTGTTGCCAGTGCTACGGCAATTGCCTTGTTCTACGGCTTTCAGACCAAAGAATCTATTTATTTATTTATTTATTGGAGAACCAACAGCTTTTAAACTTAGAGAGCCAATTATAGGTTCCCACGAGTAGCTATGTTACATACACGATGAGTGTATGTAGCTATGATACAAAACTAGGTAGGTAGTGCAGACTAAATTATAGTTATGCATTATATAATTCAAGTAGGTACATATAGACAAGAAATAATAATAGCTAAAAAAGAAAACGTAAGGTTTGATCAAAGACTAGGAAGAAGAAGAAGAATGGTAACAACTAGGTTTAATGGTCGCTAATTATCTGCCAAAAAGAATTCTCTGCTCAGCCGCGATCTGGCTGAGGGAGCGCTGGTGCAGAAGAGGTCGAGGTCAATTCTCTTGCTGAGCTTGTTGAAGTGGTCACTTGCTCGCCACAGGTATGAGTTTTGCCTGTAGTTGGTAGATACTATAGGAACATGGAGTGTGAAATTAAATCTGGTTAATTTGTACGGAACACTGATTTTAATCATACTCAAAAGGTCGGGACAATCAATGATATTATTAGTAATTTTTAAGAGATATACAAGGTCACGAAATCCACGGCC
Source organism: Plemyria rubiginata (assembly GCA_963576535.1). Taxonomy (NCBI): domain Eukaryota; kingdom Metazoa; phylum Arthropoda; class Insecta; order Lepidoptera; family Geometridae; genus Plemyria; species Plemyria rubiginata. Next base: position 5,533,157 of record OY754917.1, on the reverse strand, counting down.
TACGGCCGTATCCTTGAGGCCGGCCGTAGCAGATTCTACGGCTTTTTGCAAGTTACAGGTTGGTATGTATGAAAAGTTACTCCAATGCACGTAATTTGACCGTCGTATAGTTCCGTCCCACTCCCGCTCATCCAAATGTTGTTTGATAGGAGTTCTAAAGGAATGTCACATAGAATGTCGAAAAGCAAAAACAGCAAAAATGATTGCAAAGAACCCACCACCAAAAAAACCAAACCTCTTACTACCAAAAAATGTAAAAAAAAAAAGTTAAGAGAAGTTAAAAATGTTTGATTTTTTTTTCAAACACGGAGAAACTGCAAATATTACCCAATTATTCTATTTAATGGCTTCTTAGGTTAAAAACGTTATTGTAAACGTTTTTTCTTATATTCAGCAGTGACACGGCCCATGTTGGTCATATATCTTAAAAACACGGCTTTTTTACCTCATGTACACGGCCGCCTAAAAATTTTCTTTCATTGGGCTGGCAGCACTGTTTCTTTTCTACATACAATATTGGCGAAAGGACTTTGTATCCAAGCCAGCACAAAATTAAAAAAAAAAAAATCTACATACAATACATGAAATGAATACAATTTTTTCTTTCTTTTGTGGAATCGATCGCTGCTGAGTAAAAATTTCGGATAGCTACAGATTGCAAGTAAAATCACATCTAATTATCCATCGTCAACGGCGTGAAACCTGTGTGACAAACAATAACAGTCAAGATTGTAAGTTCGTAAATTGGGAGCTCCTTGCACGTAGGTAGCCATCTTGATGAAATAAAAATTGAAAAGGTCATCGATTGTAAGTTTATGCTACATTATATACAAAAACGGTTCAAGAACCATGTCTGAAAGCAATCCAAAGGATCCTCCTCTACAAACATTGAACGGCATGCCGCCTAACCATAACCCATGGATGTATGGCATGTATAGCCCATACAACGGTTACCACGGTGGTTATCCACCACAATATAACCACTACTTCAACCATATGGGCAATAATGCAGGTTTTCCTAACGGTCTTCATCAATTTCATCAAAATCGTGGTCATCCCCAATTTTCAAAGCCTCCTCCCCCGAGTCCACTTCTAGGAATGTCACCCCTGGATACCAGTCGTCCCTTTTTTAATCAAGCACCAATTAGATTTAATCTGAACAGTTCCAAAAAACCTTCGCCTCTGTTAAATGAAAATCCACTCAACAGTAATAATCCTAAAAAGAAGCGCAAAAAAAATAACAATTATAACCAACAATCTTCGGAACCTGCTTCATTCTCGAATGATGTAGATCCGCCTCTACCAGATCAACCTCCGCCCCTTCCCCCGTTACCTCCCCCAGACACCCCCCAGCCTCCTCCTCCACCTCCCCCTCCACCTCTCGAAGTCCCGTTGCCTCCCCCTATAGCTACTGAGGACATCCCAGAGCCACCAGCAGAGCCTTCAAATATTTGTGACCAACAAAAAGAGACTGATGATAACAAGAGTCATCATCTTAACATTCTAAACTCACAATTCACTAGTTCAGCCGGCATATGGCCAGAGAGCCTTGAAAGGTATATAAAAAAATGTTATGTGAAATGCAAGTCAAGTTTTGATCGTGACCAAATTGATATATGTTTGAGGGGGCGTATTACAACAGCAAGTTCTAAGGATGAATTGTGGACCAGGAATTGGGATACTGAGCCAATACCTAGTGTTCATAGTGAGCGTGATAACTTGACAGTAAAACCTATTAATAACCTGAGTGTTAAGCCTGTACGTGGTACTTTGAGTTTATATCAAAAATGTGAGAATATTGCTGAGTCAAGTAAAGGCAGATCAAGTAGGAATTTCAATGGTCATAAAAGTTCACCTCAACGAAGGCGCCGCCTATACTCAAGGAGTCGATCCCGGAGTCCTCCCAGGAAAAGGCTAAGGTACAAGTACCAAACAATGCTAATTACAGTTATGAGGGGTTGGCTATGCATGCTATGGCTATGCTATAGCAATCCTTGTACCTGGATCGAGGGCTGGGGGTAAGGGGTCTCAAGTGGAGGTAGATGGCAAGTCATTCCCTTGAGTCAATTTAAAATTGTATCTTCACTTTTTCAGCTGAATTATTAGTTAAGTACCTATATTTTTTTTTCAAAACAGTGAAGAAAAGTGAAGTTATTAATTTTTCATCTCCTAGACAAAAGGACTCAAGGGAAGGACTTGCCATCTACCCTCACTTGTGACCCCCCATATCCCCTCAACCTAGATACAAGGATTTCTATAGTTTAACCATTATCTGTCCTAGCCTCACAGGGTATTTATGTCAATTCATTTCATAAAAAATATGGTTTAAAATATGTAGGTATATTTTTTCCAGCATAATTAATTAATTTCTTATTTATTTATATGTTATCAGTGTCTTATTTTAAAGCAGCTGATCATAACTTCGGAAGAGGGCATCTCTTTCATGTCTGTTATATTAAGATAAAGATCCATTAATGTTAAGTATTGCATTTCAGTCATTCTTCATCAGGAGATGAAATTGAAGAAAGGAAACCAACAAAGGGCAAAGGACGACTCAAGGTTAAAGACAGGTTGTCTTTGGATCAGAAGAAACCAGATAAGTACAATAATAAAAATGCTAAAAAGAAACAATATAACCAGTTCATTGTGGAGGATATTCAAGGAAATGCTGATAGACTTCAGAAAAGGGCTGAGAGATTTAATGGTTCAGCAAACGTTCCCACCATAGCAAGCTCTGTACAAGGTGGCAATAAAAGAGCTGATGTGTCTGTCCGGAAACCTATTGTTCAAGAAACAGAGGGAGATTATGAATTAAACAACATGCACATTGTTGGTACATGTTCAGATCTGGAGAAGTCTTTTCTACGGTTAACAAAAGCACCTGAAGCTTGTGAAGTACGACCAGCCCATGTGCTCATAAATTCTCTCAAAAATGTCAAAGAGAAATGGATTGAAAAGCAGGACTATAGATATACATGTGATCAGTTGAAATCAATAAGACAAGATTTAACGGTACATATATTTGATTTCTGTCATTATTAGTGTTCATAGTCTTAAAACCTTACAGCTGTTAAAGCCTTTTAGTACATTTTAAAGAATTATTTTGCTAGAGTTCAAATTCATAGTTTTATATTGTTGAATCCCTTTTTTAACCAAGATCAAACATTTGTGTGATGTTAAGAATAGATATTGTGTCTGGGTATTGGAATGAACATGCAAAAAAGTATTTAAAGTATTCTATCAGTACTCTAGTACCAAGATTTGCTTAATTTGTGTGTAAATAATATTGTTTTTATTCAGTTCTGTCCCACTCCTGTGCAAAAGCATACCTTTTTATTAATACAGTTGCGCTCCGCGGTTTCACCCGCGCAGATTTAAATCCCGGTATTCCCACGGGATAACAAGTAGCCTATGTGTTATTCCAGACTATAATGTATCTCTCTGCCAAGTTTCATCCAGATCCATTCAGCCGTTCCGGCGTGAAAGAGTAACAAACATCCATCCATCCATCCATACTTACAAACTTTCACATTTATAATACCTATTAGTAGGATACTTGACCCTGCACCCAATTAGGCCATTAGTCGAACATGCCAATACTCTTTCGGTCTGCCTCGGCGACAACTTCCATTTTCAAGGATCCATTCGATGCTGACCTTTGCCCATGTTTCAGGTTGCTTATGGGAGATAGGTTGGTGACCTGATCTTTTGTGTACCTATGTTGTAAATATTAAAATAATAATAATATTTATCTTTTAGGTGCAAGGCATTAGAGATAGCTTTACTGTTGTTGTGTATGAAACACATGCAAGAATTGCTCTAGAGAAAGGAGACCATGAAGAGTTCAACCAATGCCAAACGCAATTAAAAATGTTATACAGTGAACTTCCAGACAGCCGGACAAATTTAGCTGAGTTCACGGCCTACAGAATTTTGTACTATATTTTCACGAAAAATACATTAGGTGGGTTCTCTTCTGTGGTTTATCTTAAGGCTCCGGCGACAGCGGCTCGCAATTTCGAGGTGCGATTGGCTATTATTTCATTTTATTTCATTTCGGGGAGGATGTTTGAAAGAATAACTCTAAAGTGACACGCATAAATACTGTTCGAACACAAATAATACAATAATATAAGGGAAACATGCCCAAATCAGAAATCATTTTGGTATTAGTATGTTTGGTCTTATGTTTACCTAATACCAAAATGATTTCTGACTCAAGCACATTTAGATAAATTTAGATAATTTTAGATAATGTTTATTTCAGACAAAAAAGAAATACATATGAGTTGAGCCATACAGAGGTCTTATTCTAGGGATTTTAGCTTATCAGGCAATCTGCCACACTCTGGTTACGGAACATTACCTTCCGTGCTAGTTAAAAAACTGTGTTACGGCAAGGTAAGTGCTTCTCTCCCCAGGTGCTACTATTTCTTATACCTATCTAGTGTTACAAACTCCTCCCGCTGATTATACTTTAGCGCTCTGTCGAAGGTCTCCAGTAAGTCCGTGTCGTTGTTGTTGAGAATAATTTTCTTCGCCTTTCCAAATATATCCTTCAAGAATCTAAGGACATCCTGCTCTTCCTGGTGTAGGCTCTCGAAGTGGACCATTAGTTGCGATGCAGATTTCAGGTCGGCCTTGCATATTGGACACAGGAACATAATAATATAACATAATTTCCCTTATATTATTGTATTATTTGTGTTCGAACAGTATTTATGCGTGTCACTTTAGAGTTATTCTTTCAAACAACCTCCCCGAAATGAAATAAAATAAAATAATAGCCAATCGCACCTCGAAATTGCGAGCCGCTGTCGCCGGACCCTTAATGGTAGTATTACCTCCCTTATATTTTATTTAGTGTTGCAATGGTGGAATGGAAACAATTCGAAAAAAGCCTGTGCCAGTAAAGAGATTTTGTCTATGGTTGTATTGATCACAAATCCACTTAATTGTAAAGTTTCTCAAATTCATGAGGAACTAACTAACTCGACCCCATTTTTAGATGATAGTCTCATTTATTATAAGTTATTTATCACTGATGTTTTCCTTACAGATTTATCAACTGTTTTCCAATTTTTATCAAAAGAGGATAGAGAGCATGAATGCATAAAACATGCACTTGAGACAAGATGCGCTTGGGCGACTGGAAACCTGCACAAGTTTTTCTTGTTATACAAAACTGCTCCAATAATGGGTGCCTACCTTATGGATTGGTTTGTGGAGAGAGAAAGAAAGCTGTACCTCAAATACATCATAAAGTCGTACGTTTTTAAACTTTTTTTATATATCATAATTTTATGGTTCAGTTCAGTCAGTTTATTGGACTGAATTTAGATTTTGTAGTTTTCCACTGACTGCAGCATTTTTTATTGCCTCTACTGTATTACACAGAATAATTCATGCAAAAAGAGTTATAGGTATGAATGTCCATCTTTTCTTAGCCAAAGAAAAGATGGATTGTGTGAGAGATGATAAAGAAACATGTTAAGTGGGTTAGGGGCAGGATGATGATAAAGCTGCATTCCAGAAGATTTTAAGTAGGACCTACGTATGGTAATAGGTAGGTAGGTACCTACCGGTTGGTCTCAGTATTCCCATTACCCATTGCGATGGAAATAGATACTGACACACACACACACAAACTTTTTTACCCCACATTGGACCCATTTATCTGAAATGTGAGGCTATTTTAAACCGACGAAAAATAACCTCCTCCGTTTTTGTTTTCGTCGGTTAAAAACGGAGCAGGTCCTCATGTGTAGGTAGGTATATATTTTTTATGTATGGAAGCGCATAACGTTTTACAGAGTAGACCGATTTCGATAATTATTTTTTTATTCGAAAGGGGTCCATTTTTAGGGGACCTCCAGAAGGTCCCCTAAAAATTTAGAAGAAAAAATCCAACCTAAGAGTGAAGCCACACGGTACGGTGCGGTCAAGGCACGGCGCGCCGGAGCGGTGTCGCTGCGGGCGGCGACCTGCATATCAAAATCAATGACATGCCAGACGGTGCGCTCCGGCGCCGCACCGCAGCCACACCGCAACACGGTGTTGCGATCGCGGCGCGGCGCCGGAGCGGTGTCGCTGCGGCGTCCTGCATGTATAAATCAATGATATGCCAGACGGTGCGCTCTGGCACCGCACCGCAGGCACACCGCACTTCGATTTAGCGAGACATGCATGCTACGGCGCGGCGCCGCATACCTACCTCATGTGTACGGTGATGCGGCGAAATATTTGCGGTGCGGCGCCGCACCGTACCGTGTTTCTTCACTAGGGTAGGAAAACAGGGATTGATTGTTCACTCACCGATTGTAATGTTTGACCATGCGTAACTTTTTAACAATCCCTGATTTCCTACCCTCAGGGTTGGTTTTTTTTCCAAATTTATATTTAACCTTTTTGGGGGTTATACCCTTTCCATTAAAAAAATAATTATAGAAATCGGTTGTTCACATATAAATTTGGAAAAAAATGCTAATAAAAAAAAAATTAAAAACTAAAATAATGCTGGACAATCCACACAGCACTATCTAGCCCCAAAGTAAGCTATTCAAAGCTTGTGTTATGGGTACTAGATAACTGATATATTTAATACATTATATACTTACATAGATATTTTTTATTATACATAGAGAACACCCAGACCAAATTTCCCGGAACAAATTTCTGCAGATCGTACACAAATTTGTTCCAAGGCGGGAATCGAACCCGCAACCTCTTGCGTCGCAGGCAGGCTCTCGCCCACTGCGCCACAGAGGTCGTCAATGCTAGGGTGAATAGAAGATTTTTCAATATTTTTTGCGTGTTAGTTTTGTTGGCGGTTTAATTTTTTTGTTAAGGTAAAGACAAGAGCTAATGCGACTCTTGTTCGCACGATTTGATTTGTTGAAGGATATAAAATCACAGAACCCGTTTTCAAAAAATCGCAAACAACAATTTTTTGTGCAATCACATTGCACACAGTTTAGTAAAAAAATCATTTTGATCGATACAAGTTTTCCTACTTAAAAGTTTACTTTTCTAGTTTTTGTACATAAGCAAACTTTTGAGTAGGAAAACTTACATCGATCAGAATGAAATTTTCACCAAACTGTGTGCAATGTGATTACACACAAAATGGTTTTTTGCGATTTTTCTAAATTAGGCTTCACCATCATCATCATCAGCCTACAGAAGTCCACTGCTGGACATAGGCCTCCCCTATCCGTTTCCAGGAAGAACGATTTTGAGCCCTTTCCATCCACCGACTACCCGCGATCCTAACAATGTCGTCAGTCCACCGGGTAGGAGGGCGTCCTACACTTCGCTTTCCTATTCGTGGTCGCCATTCGAGAACCTTTATTCCCCAGCGGTTTTCAGTTCTTCGAGCTATATGACCTGCCCATTGCCACTTAAACTTGCTGATTCTGAGAGCTATATCGGCTACATTGGTTCTTCTACCGATTTCCTCATTTCTGATTCTATCTCGTAGTGAAACTCCCAGCATAGCTCTCTCTATAGCCCGTTGTGCGACTTTTAGCTTGTTGATGAGGCCAATAGTATAAGCGCCCATGTACGTCTCAGTTCCATATGTCATCACTGGCAACACACACTGGTTGAACACTTTCGTCTTGAGGCTCTGCGGTACGTGTGACGAGAAGATGTGGCGTAATTTCCCGAACGCTGCCCATCCGAGTTGAATTCGTCGGCTGACCTCTTCAAAGTTGGACCTACCTAGTTGGATCGTCTGACCCAGATACACGTAGTGGTCAACAACTTCGATGATATCGCTCCCAACATGTACCGGCACGGGTGCGACATATTAGGCTTAAAGATTTTATATCTTTCAAAATGTCGAATCGTGCGAGCGGCAGGTAAATTAGGTCTTGTCAACGCCTTGAAATGTTTTATATAACCTTCTTCTTCTTTCTTCTTTTTATGGCTCCTGTCATAGACAATCTTGCCAATGTCAAGTGATTCAGAGATTATACTCTTTGTAGTTATGTTTCTAGTCACGTCAACGTCCAGTCCAAAGTCGAGTCAGTCAATTGTTTTGAAGAAAATGGTGGCGGTTTCTTCAAAACATTTGAAACATTTTCGGTCAAATCACGATATTACATAATACACTTTCATTTCAAATGCTTACACTTTGTGCTAAGACCACAAGTAATGTTGGTTAAAATACCACCAAAATTACACAACACAACTCAAAATAACACTAGAAAAACATTTAAAATGAAAATGCTATGTTGCTTCGTTAGATGACAGGAAACGAATCTATATAACATTTAGAAGGGTTCAATGCAAATGACAGAATGCTTAAAAAAAGACAATAATCTGTCATTTCTGATTGGAAATGTTTCCAAGTATTTGAAAATACTGTTGCAAATCTTAGTAGGTTATGTAGGTCTACCCATAATCATACAGTACCTAATGTAGACCTACTAAAAGATCGAATCAACGCAACCAATCCAACGGTTTAGGTATGTTATACCCGCCTAATTGGTACCTACTTGAGTAGCTACGTATTTTTAAGAATTCACTTACATATTTTATGCAGCTCCGACGCGCTAGTTGTTAGAGATATCTTTGATGGCTTCAATCAACTTAATTAGTAACTCTTTTCTACCCTTAAAAACTTGTGCCTGATCATTTTTGCCGGCTTTGCTGGTTGTGTATATTTTAACATTGTTTTCTATGTTCAGCTACAGACAGAACGTTCCTGTGGACTTCATCGTTCGAGAATTGGCGTTCCAGTCGAATTCTAAGGCTATTGAATTCTTAAATAAATTTCCTCTGTCATACACTGGCGATGATCAAACTCAGATCGATTGCAAGGCCAGTACGCCAGCTTTAGCAAATATTTAACATTTTCTATTATGCAGTCATCCTGTTACAGTAGCTTATTCGTGTGCGGTGATGTGATCGCGGCACACAACAGGATGCACCACTTTAGCGGAGCCGTGTCGTCGTTGCGTATCGTCTTATTCCCACCAAATTCTAATCAGCTTTACTAGGAATAAGTTGACAGAATAAAGCTTCTTCCAATAAAGTTGTGCTTCGGCGGAAGAAGATTAATAGCAGCAAGAAGAAATTCACACGACTGTTAAAGCTGGGAATAAGTGGCAAGTGTAATGCTGAATGACTGTTATGAACTTCGTGCTAAAGAGACTTTATGTGGCTATTTCGTTTTATAGCAATTGTAAATATTGTATAGTGGTTTAAACTAATTCAATTTTTATAGGTTATCAAGTAAAACAACGCATGTATCAACATAAAAATAAATAATTTATAATTTTTATACGTTTTGTTTTACTGTTAATGTTATTTAACTTATGGCGCTATCAAGTTAGCCGCTAAATGCCGCGCCGTGGCAGCGCAGCAGCCGCGAGGCACTGCGGCTTATTTGAAGGTGCTCCTCAAGGTTTTGGAATTTACAAACAGCCCTAAGTAGGTATAGGCAGTAATCTTTCTTATAATATATATATATATATATATCTAAGTATATTAACTTTTAATAATTCTTATTATCTAAACATTCTTCATGTGATGAACCTTCAATCAAATTCACATAGGTACACCAAGCATAATAATCACTTGTTCACATATTAGGAACAGTGACTCGATTCGATCTATCAGAATTTGCATTACATTTGTCTACAATTTATTTTTGCAGATCCTAAACTTATGAATCACTACTGTAACTTCCTACCATGCCTACATATATGTTATAAACCTTTTTGTTAACCTTTTTTTTACAACTAATGTGAATGTTGAAAGAGTTTTGTCAAAGCACTGATAGGTACCCAGTTTAATAACAAAGACAAATCACAAATGTATCACTAAATATTGGCATTGCACACCAGGCTCTTTGGTGTCTAGCCACAGGTCAATAAAATTACTGGTGAGATTCCTCTAAACATGATTATGTAGGTATTTCAGAAATGTGGAAGACAAACTTTTCCAGCGAATAACTCTGATATAACAGTAATCCATAATGAAAGTACGAACAGAATGTAAGATATTCCAACTTGGTGACTGTTAGGCAGCTGATAGGGCTGTCCTCCAATTTCATCTACATGGAAGCCCATAGGGAAAATCACTGCGGCAAGGCAAAACACCACCACTGCAAAAAAATTAAAACTAAATTAAGGGTCTCATCTAGGGATTGAGCCTGTCAGGCAAAACCTTAGAAGCTGTTTCCAAACAATTCCAACCTTGGCCAGCCTTTGGGTGATGGTCAGACGGAGGCCAGTGAGTTTCCGAAATTATACAAAATTGTTGTAGGCATCTCTAAAATAGAAAACTGGCATTACTAAGTATTGTATAAACTGGGTTGCACTGCACTGTACCTACTCAAGACATGGATTATTTTTCATGCATATTTTTATGCATGTAGGTATGTGATGTGCCCATCACCCTATGATATTTCTTTAATGGTTTGAGAGACTACAATAGAGGATAATCAGCCATACCTATAGACTTGGAAAAACTGGTGTAGGTTTTCTTGGCACTGAAAACTGACACAAAATGATCTATAGACAAGTTTTACTTACTTGCAGCAAATCCCACCCATCGAGCATATGGTATAACATTTCGATCAAAATGACTAGAAGCCAGAAGAATCACAGTAGTAGTGATGCATATGCAGCCTATGAAAATAAATATTGAAGCAAGTAGCCATTCTGGTTGCAAATCAGGTGTGAAACAAACTTGTGGTCTGTTGTATAGAGTTATGCAGGACCACATAAGTCCCAAGCGAGTATCACCTGAAATGTAAACCACCATTTATACCTAGTAGGTAGGTACTCAAGTAGTGTTAGAGTAAATGGTACGTAACTATTTTATCCCCATCACTAGGTACATAGTATAAAACAAAGCTCTCTGTCCCTATGTCCCCATGTTCTTTAGTATGCTTAAATCTTTAAAACTACACAACGGATTTTGATGCGGTTTTTTTTAATAGATAGAGTACCTAATTCAAGAGGAAGGTTTCTATGTATAATACATGTATGATATGTGCACCCGTGCGAAGCAGTGGCGCGCGGGCGGGTCGCTAGTTACTAATAATTTATTTCAGACTTAGTCCTGTTAATAACAAATAAAACTTAAAAAATTGTGTTAGTAACAATTCTAGATGACAGTTTTAACGCTGAGTGTGCAGCTGCACTATGTATGCCTACGTAATACAATTTTAAATAAAGAAAACATACCTCCTACATCTGTGATGATCCAATCAGGCATTGCAAGACTCACTATAGCAAAAACATCTGCGGCCATGAACAAAGTCCCTGAAATCACTGTTAGCTTATCCATTTTCTTCAAATTATGATTTTATGCATGTGATAAGTAGGTAGTAATTCGAGATTTTTCCGCCATAGATATTCTAAGATCTAGTTTAAATCTCGGTAAGTCTATTAAATTCCGTAGGTATTTACATTTATTTGTAATGTAAAATGTAAATGTTTATTTATTTCCTTTTCTTTTCAAAGCGTAAATTTTTTTCTTTTTAATTTTTTTCCGTCGCTGGGAGCTAGTCTTTTGGCTCAAGTTTCTAAAATGCGAGCTCAGCTATAGCTGAGCCCTTAGAGCATTTATAACGGGAGTTGCCAAGCGCTACTTTTAGTACTAAAATCTTTCTGCCAGTTTTCGCGGGAGGCGAGGTAGTACGGTACACAACACATTTACATAATCACGCATACTAATGCAGAAAAATTAAGCGTCCCTATAAACGCACACGCAAGTAAAAGCTGTACACCAACACAAAAACAATAACACAACTAAAGAATTACTGTTGTTACACTTTTGTTTAGTTACACACTAACACAAAAAACTAGTGATGGGTTGTAAAAAGACCGACAAAATGAATGATTTCATATGAATGAAATCAGGGTGGTTCAAAATCATATACTTTTCCTTTTTTTAGCCAAGATTAACAAACGTGTACCTGTCTAGCCTAGTAGGTATTACTAAGTAAATAGAGTGCTGGCACCGACTCCAAAAATATCAGTAATTGTATAATGTCATAATAATAAAATTATAAGATTTGTTGAAAAAATGGATACCTATTTGTAAGTAGATTGAAATATAAATCCATAATGCAATTATTTTTAACTTTTTAGTGTATTTTTCATAACAAATTGGATAGCAGTTTTGGAGTCGGTTTTTTTTTGTAAAAAATATTTTAAAGAGTTTGTAGAGCGTAATCTCTAAAACTACTGAAACGATTTTAAAAATTATTTTACAAATAGAAAAGCTACACTGTTGTTGAGTAACTTTAAGCTATATTCTATTTTCGCAAGTAGTAAGTAATCTTTCAAGTAAGTAGTCTTTCATGAATGCATTTTTAGATAAATTTTTTGTTTCTTTATTGGTATGATGTGTCCAGCAGTGGACTTACATAGGCTGATGATGATGATTGGTATGACGGGGAAAGGTGATGAAAAATTGTGGCGACGATAAAAAAGTAGCCCATGTCCCTCTCCAGCTAACATACTACAGCTATACAAAAATCACGTTTATACGATTCTGTGTTCATAAAGTACAAAGAAAATAGCAATAAACCAACGACACAGCACAACTAATATATTAAGGGAGCTCCATAAAGCGACGTATTGAAGGCAGAATGACAGAGACAGTTTTTGTAGAGTCCAATACTGAACCTCCTTTTTTAAATCGGTTAAATATGGGTACAAAAAACACATCGCATTTTATTCTAATTTTACGTTCATTCCATCATTCATTCAATCGATTTCGCTCAACTAGTCCCCACACTACGCCTTCTACCAAGGAATATAAATTCACCGACACCTCCTACCAAGACGATGGCGTCGTATTAAAACTGTCGTAACTGGTATTCCATTAAACGTAATTACAAAACCAATTGACTAAAATATCACTTACTTGTGATAGGAAATACCGTGTTCCCTAAAGTTTGATGTCTCTGATCTCCTTTTACACCGAAATACCGCACAATTCACCATTTTTACTGAGCACTACTTCGCGACACGAAACGACAACTAATGGCCGCGGTGATGAGTGAAGTAGTTTTATATAACGTGCATGGCCAAATCGCGTCTTATGGCCGGCAGAGGGGTACGCCTTGCGTTAACATCTCCATTATAAATGCTCTAAGGCTGAGCCTCCTATAGGCTATAGGAGGCTGAAATTTTTGTCAGAACATAGGTCTAACCAATAAGAAGTCCACACCTAAATTCGTTTTTCACGAAAAAGCCTAGTTTTCTAGATACAATTTTTTTAGATCCAAATTCCCTACAACTTACACAAGTCAGGTTTCCACAAAGTAACGGGATTTTCAGAATTTGACACAGAACCTTGAGACGACTTGAGGTTAGGTTCGAAATGTGTGGCAGACAGAACCGACACAGAGCGCCCCGACTCCCACGTAGTCTTGAGGTTCCAACCCCTAAGTGTTTATAAAAATCGAGTGGCCAGAAGGTGAGGTCGGATGGTTGAGCGGGAGAAGCGACACGCTCAGGGTCGACCCCGCGAGAGTTCTGGCTGAGCCATTCCAGAGTCAAGCCCGGGTTACCCAATTTGTTTAACTAGTTTACGTTCGAAATGAGACGCAAAACAGACACCGTTACACAGAAAAAAAGTGATGTTTTAATTTTACAAATAAATTAATAACATAAAAATTACACATCTCATCGAGAATCTGACTTCAGAACAGACCTTCTCTCTCCCCCTTCTGCACTTATAACGTATTATTAACGTACGCACCCCACATATAACGTATTTTTGATAAGTACCCATATAAAACTAAAAAAAAAAAACTCCGAAACTAAAGGTTTCCGTTTACCCCCTTTTTGGGGGGAGGGTCCCCTCACCCTCCCCTCCCTCTTCCCGCCCCCCACTCTAAGCTCGCACCTATTTTGTCACCACCAAGCAAGGTCACCACGAAGGACACGAACGAACTTCTAGACCTATTTCTGTGTAGGTACCTACCTACTTACTGTAATACTGTAATTTAAACATGGCTTTAAGGGTCCGGCGACAGCGGCTCGCAATTTCGAGGTGCGATTGGCTATTATTTCATTTTATTTCATTTCGGGGAGGTTGTTTGAAAGAATAACTCTAAAGTGACACGCATAATTTTTTTTTTATGTAAAAGATAGGCAAACGGGCTAACGGCCCACCTGATGGTAAGCGGTCACCGTCGCCCATAGACAACAACAACACCAGGGGCGTTGTCAGTGCGTTGCCTACCCTGAAGGACTTATTAACATTTTTCTTGAAGCTTTTCATGTTAAATCTTGGCGGGAAAACCTCTGATGGTAACTCATTCCACAGCCTATGGGTATGGGGAAGAAATGAGCGTGAAAAACGGAGAGTACGAGAGACCCAGGGTTCCAGAATGTGTGGATGAGCTCGATCCCGGTGCCGAGAGGAGCGGTGGTAAAATCTCGACGGTGGGATAAGGTCGAATAGCTCCTCCGAGCATTCCCCATTGTATAGCCGATAAAACACGCATAAATAGCCAATGTCGCGGCGTAAGCTGAGCGGCTCTAGGGCATCAGTGAGTTTGGGATCACTGATAATTCTAACGGCTCTTCTCTGTAGGGAGTCAAATCGTTGCAGCTGATACTTGGGTGCCCCGTTCCATAGATGGGAACAGTATTCTACATGCGGCCGAACTTGTGCTTTGAAAAGCAGAAGCCGCTGTTTTGGTGTAAAATACTGTTTGGCACGGTTTAGCACTCCAAGTTTTTTGGATGTCAATACAGCCTTTGCTTCGAGATGACTCCCATATTGGACCTCGTTAGATATCTCAACCCCCAGAATCCCAATACTACCTGAGACAGACAAGGGAACGTCCTGAAACTTTGGAGCCTCAGAGAACGGATCCTTCTTGGATGAGAAGGCGCAAACCTGATTCTTCGTCGGGTTGAAAGTGAGTAGGTTTCTACTTCCCCAGTCGGAGACTAGCTCTAAGGCACTCTCAACATCGGACACAAGTCTACGCCTGTTCTCATCAACTTCAGGGCGTGGGGTGTTTGCGCGGCCGGAGTAAAACGAGTCACCCGTACTATCATCAGCATAACAGTGAAGACCGCTGATCTGCAACATATCATTGATGTATATGATAAATAGCTTGGGCGACAACACTGATCCCTGCGGGACACCGGCGTTGATAGGCTTTAGGTCTGAGCAGGAACCATCGACGACAGCTCTGATGCTTCGATACTGTTCGAACACAAATAATACAATGGAAAATGTGCTTGAGTCAGAAATCATTTTGGTATTAGGTAAACGTAAGACCAAACATACTAATACCAAAATGATTTCTGATTCGGGCATGTTTTCCTTATATTATTGTATTATTTGTGTTCGAACAGTATTTATGCGTGTCACTTTAGAGTTATTCTTTCAAACAAGCTCCCCGAAATGAAATAAAATGAAATAATAGCGAATCGCACCTCGAAATTGCGAGCCGCTATCGCCGGAGCCTTAAATGTTTTATCGCTGATTATACCGGAATACTTTTACATTGTAATGTGGTACCACCCGCAACCGAAAATAAAGGGCATCACAGACGGCGAAGATACTATAATAATGTCATCCTAAGATAAAATATCGCTCCCTACTCCCTATACAATTACTATGAGCCACCACAGACGTTTAAGTTAATATATATATATTATAAGTTATAACATATAATATACATATTACATTATCTTAGGATACCGTCCGATAGGGCGACGCGTATCTTAAGATGTAGAGGGTGTGCAGTTTGGTTGGAATCATCAAAACAATTTATATGAAAATACCTAGGTACAAGCTGAAACCGCGGCTTTGCTCGCGCACGTTCTTTGATTATTTTACCTTTCTATATATAGGAACCTCTTTATTATAGTCGGCGAGCCGCTCACTTTTGCCTTTTATATTAGACTTGTTGCGCCCCGCGGTTTCATCCCCGCAGACTTAAATTCCGGTATTCCCACGGGATAAAAAGTGGAATAGCACTAAGAGCTATTCCAGACTATAATCTATCTCTCTGCCAAGTTTCACCCAGATCCGTTCAGCCGTTCCGGCGTGAAAGAGTAACAAACATCCATCCATACTTACAAACTTTCGGGTTTATAATAGTAGTAGGATGAGAACAAAGCTCGACGCACCAAGCTGGTCGCGTGGAACTAGCACCTTGTCAGTCACCTCTAGTTTTAGGACGTTCCTTGTGATTTTATTGAATGAAAATATTTTGACTTTGCCTTTTGACTGAAATGATAAGAAAATCACAAAGGAAATAAAATTTATTAATAGCTAGTCAGTACTCGGTAGGGATGCAATATAGAACAAGACAAGAATACATGATCCTACGCATCGTAGGTAAACTAAGACGTTTGTGTAACGTTAGTGGTGACGTTAGGCCTGACAGGCCTCTATTACATATAAGTATAATTCGCGTTGGACAAAAATTAATGACTGTAGCCTTCCTATTTGTGTTAATATGGGTATTGAGGTATTAAATAAAACTATTTTGTGTATTCTAAAAATCACTTTTATGTAAGAAAAGACATATCAAACTTAGCTCTCGTATTATTAGGAAAAAAACGACATGAGTTCAGAATTTTGGTGATAAAAAACAAAAATCAACTTTCTTTTTGATAATAACATTTTTAAATCTTAGTATAGACTTGAACCATCTCATAAAATAACATAAATCTCTTATCAAATTTATAATCACAAAACTGACAATGGGTAAACTTCACAAAATTTTATTGACACTCAAGGCACAACTGTTGGGCGCACTGCATGTATACATGCTTTTTACACGAAACACATTGGTAAAAAAAATCTGGCCCCACTTAGGTGAACAGGTGGTACATTTCCTTCGCGTCTTCTGCGAGTTTTGCGGCTCAGGTGGCACATCTGACCCCAAAAATCGTCTGATGTTTGACCTTATTTCAAGTGGCATTCTGAGTCTCGCTCTCTGCGCTGCATGTGCTGTAAAACCATACTTCTGGCCAAAATTTGATAAAAACCCTTCTCTGAATGGTTCTGTCTCCTTCAGCTTGATACAGAACATGCGTCCTTATGTCTAGCATGCGATAGAAGACCACCCATCATGCGCTATCTTCGTGTACTGTGACTGCAGGTGTAGATTGAGCATTTTTTATCAGACTCGTCCACTCCTCGGATGCGTTTTCTTCAGTGTCTGAGTTGTAGTCAATTAGCTCTGGAGCATGGTTTTCTCCTCACCAGCTTCAGAACCACTAGAATCTTCACAGATCATACATCAACCATACTTCGATTTGTTGGTCGATATTTGAACTGGTTCCCTGTATAACTTGTCTACTTAGTACCGAATTGCTCTGCTCCAGTACTCTACGTCATTTTCCAGGTGGTTCTGTATCATCCATCCTTTATGTTTACAGGTACACGCTATCATAAACCACAAATAACGATTTAATAACACTGACAAAAAGGGCCTGAGAGGCCATTATGCTTATCCACGTCGTGGGCGAAACTAAACTCGAAGCTACTGAGACACACAAGCCGGGACATGCGGGGAAAGGGGTGAAATAACGTTTTGTTAGTGCTATCGAACCTGTGAGGCCGGACGTCACCAGTTAAAGGTAAGTATGTAGGTAGGTAAGTATGTACATAATAATTTTCTTTCAGTAGGCATCTATAATACGTGAATAGAGTGGAGGGAGAAAATCTTAACAAAGTTTAGGTTGATAACTCGTACCTTCCTACTTACTCCTATTTTTTGGGCTAATTTGACCGGGCTACCTATAATGCATATAATATTATGTATGCAGCATACATATATAGCTATCTTAAAGCTATAGGGTAGCATTTACCATCATTGTCATTTAGTAGGTACCTACCCCTTACCTACCTGCATACGACATATGAAATTTTTGGGATAGATTGGAACATGATCATTCGCACATTAGTAGGTACCGTCTTTATTTACTTGATTGCATATTATAGTTCCCTACAGAGGTATAATTAATATTCCATTGCCTTTATTCAAGCCATTAGTCGTCGTTTGTTGTAAAACAAAATAGTAGGTAAGTTCATCTGGTAGTAAGTAATCATCAATCCATCAGCAGCTTCCTAGGCAGCAGCGGTCGGGGCAGCGCTGTTGACGGTGTTGCTGGTGGCGGTAGAGCTGGTGTCATCGGGTTCATCAATTTGTAACCACGGCATACGTTTTTGGAGTTCTTGTCTGAAATAAAATAAGAGTCAGCGAACGACGCCTCGTTTGTCACACCACCACCAGCGCCAAAGGCACTTTAGGTTAGGTAGAGGAGGGTAAGCAGGCACCTCTATATCTCCTTACCTGTATTTAGGATGACTAATAGCATATACCCACGGATCTATGCACGCCACTGCCTTGCAAGCTACTGCGGGTATCATGGTTACCTGAAAACATAAATATTAATTTAGCGAAATGAAGTAGGTAGGTACCTAATGTGCTTTTTTGTATATACATTATTTTAACACATTTCTATCAGGAAGGTCGGGTAAACATCCCATACATGATAGTTTCTTGGCGAAGTTGTTATTTGTATACAAGCCGTATTCACTTACACCGGGAGTTAGTAACTGCTGATCTCCAAAAGCTCCTATGAGCGCCATTACGCCGTAAGGCGTCCAGGATGCCACAAATAGGAAGCATACGGTGAGCGCTGCTTTGGCTATCCGGATTTCAGCGGACTCTGCGCCCGCTTGTTGGTTTGCACGCAGTGACTCTACATTCATCTTTTTCGCTTGTTCTCTGTAAAAGATGTCACATTATTTTTGTTCCATCTATCGTTTTACAAAATAACGAAACCCTGTTCATTTCTAAGTAGGTAATAGGGAATCAGCTATATTGTTAGTACTTTCTTGGTTAAATAAACTGACTGAAAATCAAAACGGTCTTTATTCAGTACAATCACAGGGATCACTTAGATAAGTCTTATATTGTAGGTATACAAGGTGAATCTACCGCCAGTTCTTCGCAACCAAAGCCTAGAAAAACTGGCAAGAAACTAAGCTTGTTTCTTAGCGTTTTTTTGTATGATCCTTTACAAAATCATAAGGTTTTTATGTTGCTCATGTCGCACCCGTGCCGGTACATGTTGGGAGCGATATCATCGAAGTTGTTGACCACTACGTGTATCTGGGTCAGACGATCCAACTAGGTAGGTCCAACTTCGATAAAGAGGTCAGCCGACGAATCCAACTCGGATGGGCAGCGTTCGGGAAATTACGCCACATCTTCTCGTCACACATACCACAGAGCCTCAAGACGAAAGTCTTCAACCAGTGTGTGTTGCCAGTGATGACATATGGAACTTACTATTGGCCTCATCACTAAGCTCAAAGTCGCACAACGAGCTATGGAGAGAGCTATGCTAGGAGTTTCACTACGAGATAGAATCAGAAATGAGGAAATCCGTAGGAGAACCAAGGTAGCCGACATAGCTCTCGGAATCAGCTAGTTGAAGTGGCAATGGGAATCGACAACTGATGAATATCGCTTGGGACTTGGTTACAGAAGCGTACACCTTTTTCTGCAAAAGATTTGCTGACTTTAGTGAGCCTAGGTATAGGTAGTAGGTAGCGAGTTTATCTTTATTGCTAGTGTTAACACTAGAATTGTCGCTCTTTTTGGCAAATAAATTAAAAAAAAAATCATTATTGATTGAGTGAGCGAAGCGAACGAAAATCTTACAAACAACTTGGGCGATTTGGCATTTTATGTGTGTGTATGTATGTCATTTCTAAGAGTTTCGTTGGCATCAAGGTTTTTCTACTGGTCGGTCAGTTCCTTTGCTTTTTCAAAAAAAATTTTCTGAAAATAAATTAATAAGGTACTTGGTTCTCATTAAATGGTGATAGCGACCTGTTCTGATGATGGAGCCAAGGTCTGTTCAACGGAACTCTTCAATAAATAGACCAATTCAGTTGAAACTTGGTTACCATACTTAGTTAGTAGATGGCAGCCAGAGAGTCCAAACACAAAGTTTGGACTTACCTCTGACTACTACTTACTTATATTTTCGGAGCGTTCGCATCGCGACACGAAATCTCAGTTCGGGCCGAACTACTGGTATTTATTTCTTTAAACTTATTTCATACCTGGGACCCATGTTATAAATTGCACGAACAGCCCTCTTCTGTAGCACAAATATGGTGTTAATATCTGCAGCACTCCCCCACAACAAAATGTCGTAGGACATAATGCTATGAAAGTAGCTGAAAAAGACAAGTCTAGCGGTATCCACGTCTGTAAGAAGGCGGATCTTTTTGACTGACATTTTAAAGGTCAGTCAGTGCAGAACTTACCTTAGCGCGGCTTCATGAGCAAACACCTGTTTCACGATACCGCTGTAGAAGTAAATGATCATCGACATAGGAAACACGTAGCTGCATGCGAATATGCACGCCACGAACAGCTTCGTATCAAACGTGTTGGTCAGGTAGTCGAATGAACACGACGTTAGGTATCCCTCTTAAACAAAAGCACATCATAGGCAAATAAGAAAATTCATAATTGATTAAACAATAATGAAAACCTATCTTACCTGGAACATATCGCCCCCAGATTTTGAAGAGCGGCAGTAGAGCCCAAGGAGTTGCATAAATCCAGGTGAAAGCGATCATCAGAAGTACTTTTCCTCTTGATAATCTGCCATCTAAAGGTCTGGTTATTGTAGAATGTCTGTCAAAGACAATAAAAGATAAAAGAAGACGCGGCCTGAGGCTCTCGTCACACTGTGATTAGGTGCGCTTTTCGTGTTTCCATACAAAGAAGTGTACCTAAGTATTTTATTCGTTTGCTGATTTCCGTTAGGTACGTACCTACAAACTAATAAATGTCTACCAGTATTTGCCTACTAACTAGGTACCAGTCAGGTAAGTACCTATTACTTCTAGCAAAAAGATTAGTGTTGTGTTTGAATGTAATATTTTATGCACAAAAGCACTAACAAACAAAAGCGATCGAAACATATTGATACTTAATGGACATATGAAAATAATATTCTAAGTAACATACTATTATAGGTAGTATTTCTATAAAGGTTCTATAGTATTCTAGGTAGTATACGTTTATAAACTTAGCTAATCACTAACCTGTCATAAGCTATGCAGGCGTTGGTCATGCCAGCTCCGATTCCACTATAGGCACCCATCAATGCAAACGCTTGGCATGCCATATTTCCTAACGCAAAGCCTCTCATCGCACTGTTGTAGATAAATATGGGTGCTTTCGCCATCATTATAAAGTCTAAAACCGCTAATTGTAGGATAAGTAGATTACTCGACGTCCGTAAGCTTTTCGTCCTGTAACAAAAAAGGTACTCGTTGAAAGAAAGACTAAAATATGTTATTAACAATATATAAATATCATGTCCAAAAAAAATTAAGCTTGTATTATGGGAGCTAATACAAGCTTTATTTTTTTTGGACATCCAGTCCAAGAATTGACATGATTACGGTGATTACCGCTTCCAATAATTTGCATAGATTAAAAAAAAACTCACGTGGAAAATATAAAAATAACCAGTCCGTTCCCGAGTAGCGCAGCAGCAGTGAAGAATATATAAAGCAGCGCAAGAGCCGTGTGTGCAGAGGCAGGCGGCGCCGGGTACGAGAGCCAGTGCTCCGGCACCGCGGCGAGGTCTTCGCCGGTGAGCCCTGCGCCCAGCAACTCCACCTCACCAACCCCGCCCGACCTATGCATTCAACATAACAAGAATATACTTACTTACCAAGTTAACCGCCATGATGCGTCTATAATCTCCTACCAGCCATTCGTATTAAAGATTGATTTTTAATATTGGGCCGCTTTTCTCTACTGCGAGTATTACAACTTGCTGGGTAACACCCTTAGTACTGGGTAGGTACGTTTCTAGTCTATATTATGTATTGAATCACAAAATACTTAGAAGAATAAACAATGTTAAATCTACATAGGTAGGTAAATACATAACAATGCAATAAACATACTGAATAAGCACCTACTGATTTTCAATGTAAAGCCGAAGAATAGTTTCAGCCATTTCAGCACTTATTGCCTACAAATAATCACAATAAATCATATGAAAGTAGGTAAGTCATTATGTTGATTGTGTTGTGTGCAAATGTAACCTACTTACTTTAGTGCTGAGAAATGAGCGCCATAGTAGTAACTTTCAGTTTGATTTTCCATGTCGCAGTGAGCAATCCTCGGCGGTAGTGCATCCACTTCCCTGACTGACTGCTAGCATAAGCCCGCAGTTCTTCAGTTTATATCAGTTATTTCCTAACGAGATTCAACGGATAATCTCCCCTGACACCCTTTATAGGATTAGCCGAGGTTTTGGCTCGCACACTGACACAGATTTATGTTTGTTGAGGCGGTAGGTATAGGGCACGATCCTATGCAATATAAAACGCAGACTATGATATCGTAGCTAATTGGAAACCATACAATTAGACATAATTATGTCGTATTGTACGAATTAGGAAGGAATGTGTATACCTACGAACGATACCTACACAAATTGAGACAAAATTACTTATCCCTGAGGACGTTCAGCGTATGACAGTCTCAAAATTTGTCCTACTCTATCGTCCATAATATCCTATTGACAACTGCTTTGTGTTATCATAATTGACAAAATTGTCCTTCATAAGAATTTAATCTGCTGTCTTTGTCTGCTTGTATTACTTAAGACTAGTAGGAGCTCTTTGTGGTAAGAGCTCTTCTCTTACCATGTTAGGATCTAAGGATTTTGTTTGATGCTAGCTGCGCCCCGCGGTGTTACCCGCGATTAAAAGTATATCCTTTTTCTCTGTCCTTTCCCGACACCCTCAGAACCCCATTGGACCTCCTGCCCTTGACCCCAGATCCTCCCCCTCCCTTGTATTAATATAAATATCTCAATAAATAAATTAATACTTGATGACACGCCGCACGCCGGCATTGCAATAAAGAGTATTCACCATCGTCAACAAATTTTAATAGACTTCACAATAACGATTTTAGGATTCAGTGGGTACATAATTGGGTAAACAAAATAACTCGTAAAAAGGGTAGTCTTATAGTCTTAAGTTTAGTTTACATCTTATATATAATTATTATGCTTGTTAGATATGCCTCAAAAGTAGCTTTTTTGGGAATATGAGAGAGAATAGATTTATGATGAAATTGTTCAATTCAATATTTATACATTTTATAACCTATTCGCACTGGCACTTCAAAGGTGTCTATAACTCAATATAACATTATTAGGCCGTACTCAATTTTATTATTTTCTATTTCTGCGAATAACTCAAAAATATTTAACTTATTGTACAACGTGGCTATGTTTGTAAAAGAATGTTATAAATAAGTACCTAGTAGGTATGGTTAGTTATGATGTAAAAAAGTAAAAAAAAGTAAGAAAAGGAAAAAAAACTGATATATTTGAATGATCAAACTATTCGTACACATCATATTATTTTGACCGAATTTCAATTAGAGTCCTCTTTATGTAGACCTACTTCATATTTTTTTGAATTAAATATTTTATTTTCACCTCCATCAGTCATTTCTATTGTATCTCATCGCAGATCTACAAGAATTTGAAGTAGAATCTGCCAAACGTGTACAGTTACCTATAACCCAAAGTACTATGAATATCCATTCAGTTAATCATTTTTAATTATGCTCATAAACGTGAATTCAAAAGGTGTGGATGGTTTTAGAAAGAGAGGCAGGCCAAAGAAAAGATGGATGGACTGTGTGAAAGATGACATGAGTACTTATAAGAAAGGAGTGAGCACCGAGATGACGAATGATAGAGGAGAGTCGAAGAAGAAAACCTGTTGTGCCGACCTCACTTAGTGTGGGCTACGGGCAGAGAAGATGATGATGAAATGTAAATTCAAATAATGGCAAGAATAATATTAAGCGGGCCTCATTCGATTCCTCGGATCCCATGATAGGATGCCATGGACCTAGTAGTCAGATACTAGACTGAAATATTGATTGATAAATATTTACTATAATAATTGAAACTGAATTATCGAGTCAAATTTAATTCATTATTTACCTACATACCACTTCTTCTTTGTGTATTATTATGTCATTGTTTTATAGTCATTTAATATTGATGATGGTTTATAAAATCGCTTTATTCAGTCTTTTTAAAATACTAAATGATGAGTGTTATTAGTTAATTTTAAAACTGCGATCTTTATTCAAATTATTGAGTGTTCCTAAATTATCATGAAATTTTTCGTTTTATTAGAATAGAATAAAACGAGTGTGGTTGAGATTTATGCCCCGAGAGTTCCGCTTTGAGAAGATATATTTGGACCACAAAACCATGTTTTCATTAGTAGGCAATAATATTCAAAAGTTACCGATATTCGGTAAGTTTCAAGTTGATAGTAGTTTCTGAGAAATTTTGTCTTGACAGGCTGACTGACAACGAGGTATGTAAATGTTTTGTAGTACGGAGGTACGGAACCTTAAAAGTGTTGCAGTTAAATGACGATAGTAAGATACGAGTAGTTTAATGCTACTTACAAGGCTACGGCGCGTAGAGGTCGCGTCATTTAAAAATAACACTGGAAAACAGTGGAGAGGATGTTTTTGCGTATACAAAACGCTCGCGCTATAATACCCCTCCCCTTCTTCCAGCGTTCTTTTTACGTGACGCAACCTATAAGTAGCACGTATGAACAAAAAGTAGGCCACCTGAGCCACGCCAAAGGAATTACTTGTCAGACAAAATCGGCCAATATAAGTTTATTTCTCAAATTATATGGCAATCATTCATAAGTCTAGCGAGGGATTTGTGGGATGATTAACATAAAGTGAAAATTCCAAAAAGTCACTACATACCTACTACCTAATGCTAACCACATGTTCTATAAATTGTCTGTGTTAATTTATTTATATATATCATTATAATAACAGTGATTCTAAAAAATAGGCAAGTATCTTTCGTCGTTTTACAAAGACACATCGAAAAGTTTTCAAGTATAGGTATACCAAATACTTACTTACCTAGTATAATGTAAACTGTAACAAGACATTGTAAATTTTTACAAAATTCAACTGAAGACGGTGTTTGTCTTATGACAGCGAGGAAGGAGCTGTTCTCATACGTTGGGTCATTCATTCTGTGTTTCTGTTACTAACTTTGTTTGTTGCTGCGTTGTTATTTCAGATTGTCGCTCTGCTTCTTCCTCAGGTTGCCTCTCTGTCGCTCCCACGTATTGTTCTTCCATCGCTTCTAGAGATTGTCGTTCGGTAATATCTCCCCATGGCCTTTCTGTCGCTTGTACATACTGTCTGTGTGTACTTTCATCTGATTGTTGTTCTGTTACTTCTCCCCGTGACCTTTCTGTCGCTCGTTCATTCTGTCCGAGTGTACTTTCATCTGATTGTCGATCTGTTAATTCTCCCCATGGCCTTTCTGGTACTTCTACCCATGGCCTTTCTGTCGCTTGTAAATACCGACCGAGTGTACTTGCATCTGATTGCCGTTCTGCTACTTCTTCCCATGGCCTTTCTGTCTCTCGTACATACTGTCCGAGTGTACTTTCATCTGATTGTCGTTCTGTTACTTCATCCCATGGCCTATTGGTTGCTTGTACATACTGTTGGTGTACACTGTCCTCTAATTGTCTTTCTGCTTCTTGCTCCATATGCATACTTTCGATGGGTGTTGGTCTATGGAATGTTAAAAGCGAAACGACATCTATTTCTAGCTCTTCTTGAAGCCTCTCTAAGGTAAATTCTTCGCGTGTATTTAATTCTAAAAGTGGTGGATAAGCTGTAACTTCTACAGGAGTATTCAAGATTCTTAAAAAGGTAAGTTCAATGTCACGATAACGGTTAGTTGCAGTTGCTCCTGCCTCATGCCCATGCATTACCTCCGCGTCTGCTATCGCATTATGTACATTTCCATCAGTTTGATTTTCAGGTGCCTGAGGTTGTCCTTCCATGTCTTCTTCCACTATTCTGTCCATATTATCATTAAGAGCCATAAGTTCGATGTTTATTACATCTTCTCTTGGCAAAGCATATATTTCTTCCTGTAATTTACCTCTTGATGCATTTGTTTGTATCTCCATTTCTTGCTTGTTTGGTTTGTCCACCTGGTGAACAGAAGTTCGTTCTGTAGTGATGTAAGTGTGATCAGGTTCGAGTGGCGTGATGACGGAGAGTGTGGGTGAAGGCAGAGGCGAGGGTTGAGCTGAAATGCGCATCGGCGGTGGCGCACTGCTAGCGCGCACTTCACTTTCCACTGAGAGGCGTGTAGTATCTATTGTGTTCGAAATCGCACCGGGTGTTCTATAAAACAATCAACCATTACACCAAACTATCTTAACAAAAAACTTATTGTTTATATTTATATGTACTCACTTCGCAGCTTCCTCAGCATTATTAATATGACAAGTACTGCCTCTTGGAGTAGCTTGAAAAAAATACAACAAAATGATCACGGCATTCTGAGTGGTTTTATGTTCGGATGATTTAATTAAATTGAATTAATAAAATGGGGATGGCAAAATTCGACAATTTTATTCAAATGTGTTCCATAGATACCTTAGCTTGCAAATTGCCGATGTTATCTCAAAATTTTGGATTTTCTCATGCACAGAATGTTTGTTGTAAAATATATATAGAAAGCCTCTTATTTAAGAGATAAGTCTGTTGCCGTCTCTTTTTATTGACATGAAAGTGACAAGTATGCGTCGATTTTGTAGCGACGGCAGGGAAAACGAATAAGAATCATAGTTACCTAGTTGTGTGTCGTCCTGCAGACGCTGCTGGCGCGCGAGCGGGCGGCGCCGCGTGTTGTCGCGCACGCGCAGAGTGACGCCTGCGCACGCGCCGCTCGCGTGTAGGTCCAGCGCCAGTGACGACTGCGAACCGCACTCCGACTCAGCTGCGCTAGCGCTGCATTTGAACATACATTAAATTCTTACATTATATATAATGTATTCTATTCTATCATACTACTTATCTTATCCTAATTTGTACTTCCTACTCATATATACAGGGTTATAGGAAAAATTGTGCTAGATGCGTTAAGGGCGTGGAGTACAACTTTTCGTACTTAATTATTTTTTAGCGAAGGAATATATATTTTGTTAAAAATATTACTGAATCTTTGTCACGATATCTTAGTTTTTCGGGCTTTTCCACTGGGGAGGAAATATAGTGGATGGCTTACTACGCACTAGACACAAATCATACAAAACATGCAGTTTTCGTCTGCATCTCTTTCTGTGTCTGTTATAATACTATATTTTTATTTTGCGTTATAATACTATTAAAAAAAAATTAATATCAACTTTTAAAGCACAAAAATACAGAACTATTTGAGAGCGTAACTTAAAAAAAAATCGATAATTATGGCCTATCTAGATGCATTATTCTGTCTGTAATTTGCTCTTGCCTCTTATTACATTTATTACATTATCCAATTATAAACAGGTGTACTTATTATGTGGGCCTATAATAATAATTGCTATGAGTATTTCTACTTGCCAACCAGGCTGCCGAGAAACGCTAGCGTCCTAATTTACAAATGAACCTATGTGCCTTAAACAAACTAACTACCAACTAACATACCTACTCCGAGCTATTTCGATCGGCCCGTCTTATCCACTGAGCACTTTGGCCACTTTCGAGAAAATCATTAGAGGTAGGTACGTAATATCTACTTATATCTATTCTGTGGTAGAGGTACATTACCACCTATAGGTACCTACCTACCTATCGTCTAAATGTCGCGTCGTATGTATGGTTTTATAACTTACTAGCGACCCGCCCCGGCTTCGCACGGGTGCAAAGTGTTTCTTTGCTATATTATGCTTGTATTATACATACCTATAAACCGAGACGACCGAGACGGGAATCGAACCCGCAACCTCTTGCGTCGCAGGCGATCTCTCGCCCGCTGTGCTACTGAGGTCGTCAAAGCCAAAGCTTGTGGTATGGTAACCAGATAGCTGATACCTATACTACTCAGGTATATACTTTTCTTTGTAAATATGTAGTTAATTGACCCATCTCTTGATCGTTTACAACGGTCTGTAGATAGTTCAACTATTTCATCTGTATTTTGTATTCATTTTAATTTTCCTTTGTTTAATTAATAATAACAAATTGACATAAGTTTTGTTTAATACACCTTATCGAATATAAATTAACTTGAACAAAGCAATATGTAGTACTAATCCGCTGATCTAATCTCCTTAAGCTGGAATAAACTTAATTAGATTTCGACACGTGTTTCGCCTCTCTACGAAGCATCTTCAGGAAATTGACTCGCTGTGCACAGAACGTGTTGTCTCGTCGAGCGCTGAGCTGAAAGTTGACGAGACAACACGTTCAGTGCACAGCGAGTCAATTTCCTGAAGATGCTTCGTAGAGAGGCGAAACACGTGTCGAAATCTAATTAAGTTTATTCCAGCTTAAGGAGATTAGATCAGCGGATTAGTACTACATATTGCTTTGTTCAAGTTAATTTCTATTTAACAATGGACTTCCGCAAAGTCACGCCTGAGTCAATTAACTACACCTTATCGAATTCAGTCATTCTATGGCCATGCTTTTAAATTAAAATAGCCATTAGTTATAATTGTGCAAAAACTAACCTATTTTCTACTAATGAGAAATAGAATAAGAAAAGGTTTATATTAGATAACAACAATACCGGATTAAATAAGTAATATACCTACTGCGAAGGATCAGCAAGCAATAGTGTAAAGGTTAACAGGAAAATGTGCGAGCAATCGAGCATCTTGTAAATTCCTGTACCTGACTGCCGACTGAGGTGGCTCGTCTACGGAGAGAGCGTAGCGTCGTAGCGGGCGGCGTAGCGCCGCTACGGGGAGCGTAGCACGCACGCTGCCGCTATGCAAGTCCGGCGCCGAGCCGAAGCGCGCTTTCCCCTTCAGTTTCTCTCTCTCTCCGGTTATTCTGTGCCAGATACACTGTAAGTGTATCGCTCTACATGCTCCAAGGAGCCTGCGGCTCTTGAACTACTTGTCTTTTACACCGAAGCGAACACAGAATGACATAGTAACTGTTCTACTCCTTCTTCTAAGTAAGTATAAGTTTAGTGATGAACTGATGGTTACTGAAGGCACTGCCCAAGGATCAGTACTAGGTCCCCTGCATTACTTGGCATATGTCAATGATATGGAGAATGTTATCAAAAATTGCACAGTGTATCAGTACGCTGATGACACATGTTTGGTTTCGTCACACAAAGATATAAATATTGCAACACGGTTTATGCAAAATGATTTCACCCTAGTTGCAAAGTGGGCTCATGACGCAGGGTTGGTTATGAACACAAATAAAACAAAAATAATTCACGTCCACTCGTCCCATCTACCATATAACGCCAATTTCAAAATAACTGCACATGGGCATAAGTGCCTGCACGCTCCTACGCCTAATTGTTTATGCCCAGAAATCGAACAGGTCTCGCAACATACATATCTAGGTTTGATAGTGGATAATCGGTTTAACTGGAGGTCCCATGTTGACTTTATCTGTGATAGGCTACGCGCAATTCTGGCCAAATTTTACATCATCAAACCAAAAGTTCCTTTTAAAGTCTTGATAAGGATGTACAATGCGCTGGCAGAATCTATTATTACTTACGGATTGACTAGCTACGGTAGGACATTTAAAACATATCTCGACCTAATCTATAATCTGCAATTAAGAATATTAAAGCTTATCTTGCCTAATAATGTAAAAGCCCAATTTGAAGAAAATTACCATGGTATATTTAAATATTGTAGCATCGCTCCTGTTCATGATAGGGTTAACATGTTATTACTAATTGAACAATTTAATAATTCTAAAATACTAAAACCTATTGCACATAAAATCATAACAAGGAAAATTTCTCAAAAAAAACTTGTCATTCCTAAAATGAATAATTTTTACGGCAGACGAACCCTTCATTTTTTAATCCCTAGCTTGCTAAACGAGATTCCAGACAGCGTTAAATCAGAGCTCACCATAAGAAATTATAAAAAAATATATAAAAAATATTTTCTGAGCAAACATTAATTAGGTAACATGTAGATTATAAATGTATCATAATTTATCGTGCTAGGTATTAACTAGTATTCTCACAAAGTGTAAAATTTACCTTTTATATTTTACTACGGCATTGTATTTTGTTTTTGGTATGTATGTACCTACACAATGTCGAAAGCCAATTCTTCGGTAGGTAGACACTCAGTAGAATCACAAGTTTAATTTTGAAACATTTTAAAACTTAAACACGCACTACCAAAGTGTAGACATACATACATGCCTAAATAGTATCAATAAGCTACATTCTTTAAACATTCAACTTAATTATTATTCGTCACCCATATTTGTCACCCTGTATTTATAAATTTCTCGTACCATGCCACCAACCTATCCTGAGCCAGTCCGAAGTTAGCTGTTTGTGCATAAATAGCCAATAGCGTATGGACGATATTTTATATTAGCGGTTGACTTCGGTTGACTTCGAAAGGTTCGTGGCACCTATATTGAAAAAGTGCTTGTTTAAACTCCGTGATTTCATACGAGTGTGAGTACCCACACAAACCACTAGAGGTTTATAGGGTACAATATTATGTGAAAACTGTACTAGATATTAAAGTTTAAGAATAAATAAAAAAAAAAAATTCTCGGAAGAGAGAAGAGTGTTCTACAAGGGAAAAGCAGTCACAAATACTGTTGTTTACTTTAAACTATTTTTTTTGGATATGAGTAAAGTTGATGAATGGATGAGGACTGTCTGTTTTACAGACTTATTAATAAAACCGTCAAGAGAAGAAGAAAAGCGATTATCGCTGAGTATTTATAGCGCAGCTAGTATGTAATTGTCAATCAATTACTCATCAGCATTTAGTCATATTATTTTATTATACGATAGAAGCCCATTTTTTTAATACTCTTGCGGTGGTATCCTCCTCTTTATATTAAACTAGCGGCCTGTCCCAGCTTCGCATGGGTAGACATAATTTTTTTTAGTATTAAATGTAGCCTATGTTACTCAGGGATAATGTAGCTTTCATATGGTGAAAGAATTTTTGAAATCGGACCAGTAGTTTTTGAGCCTATTCGAAACATACAAAGTTTTCCTCTTTATAATATTATTATATATTATATTAAACGTAAGAAAAAAAGCAAGAACCGCCCCCATAAACATATCCAACTACCAACTCAAATAATCTTGAGTTGTTGTTATGTACTAAGAGATATCGAGGGGTATCTACCGTGCCTGGAGATAAAAGTAGTAAAGCTTTTTCAATTTTTTCACATTTCGTGTATCGGCCGAGGCCCGAGGCCCCGCATGGCAACGCGGGAAGCAGTTGCCATGCGGGGGCTTCAAATTTAAAATGTCAAACACAAAATTTTTCACAGTAGGTACAGCGCCATAAATACTTTCATTATGGTTTTCGAGTTAATTAAAAATAAATATGCGTAAATTTATGTATTTATATTGCTGTTTTTTTATTTTCTATTCTAAGAACATAGGTACAACATATCATCTAGGTTGAAATACGCAGGGCTATTTCGATTACACGTTTTTATGTATATTTTCAAATAAAAATATCTTACTTTATTATTTTAATAAGTTATGGGCAGCTCCCGCCTACCGCTTCGCAGTCGCTTCGGTCGCGCATCAGCTGTGGTCGATCCTTTAGTTTGGGCAATGGTCTGTGGTAGCGTACCTGAGGTGCAGCGGACGGTGTCGATGCAAGGGCACCAGCGGCAGCGGCAGCACGTGCGGCAGCGGCAGCGCGTGCGGCAGCCGGTACACGCCGAGCGTGTCGAGCCGCGCCGGCGCCGCGCACGGCGGCCCGCGCCGAGGCAGCGGCCGCGGCCGCGGGAGCGCCGTCGGCCGCGCCGGCGTCACCTTCGCTGCGCTGTCGCGGGCCTCGAACGTCATCACGCACGCCGCCACTACGATGAATCCTGCAATTGATAATGTACATCATTGTGATCATAAAGGAGAAAAACAAGCAGCGTTGCTGTTTTTCTGTTTGAAGAGTGTCAACCACACTGTGTGTTTTATTTACTTATTTATTACTAGCGAACCGCCCGCGCGCCCCTGCTTCGCACGGGTGCACATATCATGCATGTATTATCCTATACCTGGAGCACCGGTGGTCTAGTGGGAGTGACCCCGCCTTCCGATCGTAAGGTCGCAGGTTCGAATCTGGTCGTGCACCAATGGATTATTCTATCGAAAAATTTATGTGCGCAATGCCAGTGCTCTTAAACGGTAAAGGAAAATATCGTGAGGAAACCAGTTAGTATTCTAACAGCGGCGATGGGCTTGCAACCTGTCACGTATGGAATACTAACTACTGCAAAATGTGGGTATGTGCCAAATGTAATGTTTGGACGTACCTCTGACTACCCCCCTTAGACATCCTCAAAGAATCTTGAATTATTACCTACTTGGTACTGGGAGATCTGAAGGGATATCTACCGTGCCTGGGGATCAAAGTCGTGAAGCTGTTTCAGTTTAAGTTTCATTATCCTATAAACCTTCCTCTTGGATCACTCTATCTATAAAAAAAAACTGCATCAAAATCCGTTGCAAAGTTTTAAAGACTTAAGCATACAAAGGGACATAGGGACAGAGAAAGCGACTTTGTTTTATACTATGTAGTGAAGTCACACCAAAAAAGTGATCACCAACAAAATCAATAGGCCTAAAATTATTAAATGTAAACGGCTAAGACAGAAAATTAATTACAATGAATACATAAATAATGGATAAAAATATATAGTTGAAATTAAGATTATTGAATCACTAAAAAGTTACAAATTTATGCATATGTAGTCATGCGAGCCGCGAGGAAATATCTGTTTGATTGACTTGGTTAGCTGAGACATTATCACGTAAGGACGTCCCTAACGAGCATGTCTTACTGGTGGTGGTAAGATAATAATAATAAATAATAATAATAATGAATAATGCTAGACAATCCACACAGCACGATAGCAGCATGATAGTAAAGGTAATCGGAATAACACTCCAGGTTTTTTCACAGTGCATCGTCAAACCTAGGTAATTCTTTCTCTGTTCGCGAGGACGGTCGACTATACTAGATCTCTGCCTGCAAGTTGATTTCTATTTGACGTAGATATACTTGTAATGGAATGTACATAATTCATATTTGACACAACTCTAAGAATTTTAGTTAGTTGACTGTTACAACAGAATCAGCACCAGATACATTTCTGAGAGGAAACTTCCCCATAAAACAAAAAAAACATGACAGTTTAAATTATATTTACCTCCGAATCCCATGACGATTGGTCCTACATAGGACAGATTGTTAAGATGGAAGCCACGCGCCTCATCCTTCACTGAGACGGTGGCGTTGCCGCGGATCTCCTGGTCTACCGATAGAAAATCTGCGTAATAACCTGTAATAATAGCAAATTAAGAGATATTAATAGCTACATGTACTAACAAACATCTCACTTCCCATTATAATATTATAAATAAGAAAGTATGGATGTTTGTTACTCAATAACGCCAGAACATAGGCTACTTTTTATCCTCCTACTACTATTATAAACGTGAAAGTTTGTAAGTATGGATGTTTACTCTTTCACGTCGGACCGGCTGAACGGATCTGGATAAAACCTGGCAGAGAGATATATTATGGTCTGGAATAGCACATAGGCAACTTTTTATCCCGTGGGAATACCAGGATTTAAATCAGCGCGGGTGAAACCGCGGGGCGCAACTAGTCCCTTATAATACCAGGATTTAAAACTACGCAGGCTTAAACCGCGGGGCGCAGCTAGTCATCTGTATAGCGCAATTTTGAACGAGTCATTAATTCTACGATAGTTCTAAAATTGCTTACGTCAAAACATGTCATTGGTGTCGATTCTGTTGTTGCATTATCCTAAACCAACCTAATCTGACAGCTCTAAAATTATAGCCGTCCTTGTTGTTTCGGTCTTTTAAAAAGGGATGGCAATATTATTAGTGCTGTCAAATTAGGTTAAGCTAGGAAAATAAAACAACAGAATTGGCACCAAAGACCATTATGAATAAGGCCCTATATATTTACAAATGAGATGCTAGTAGTACAAGAATATTATTCTGCTCCATCACATATCACAAAACTAATCTCCTTGATTTCAAAACTTAGCGCTTTCAATGGAGTTCAAAAGCTCAAGAATGGAAATCAAAGCGTATCAGTTCGAAATCGTAATAGTGATTAAGTGAAATTGAATTTCAGTGTCGTTTATGCATTCGGCTCACAAAGAGCCTACAAAATGAAGCTTGCGATCACAGTTGGACGGGCTCGGCCGGAGGCTTAGCCGGAAGTGTCAACACCGGAACATTCGCTCCCGAGCCGGAAACGTGCGGGAGAGGTACCAACAACCACGCTGTTTGTCTTTCCGAGGTTGTTTATAATTTTTTCAATAAACACTATTTTGCCCGTATTTTGAAATCATGTACGTTTTATTAGAACCTAGCCCTACTTCCGTTATTTCTACCCCTTAGTTCTTACTAAAAAAATCCTTTTGCTCAATTGGTAATCAGATATTAGTCATATGGAAAACATGTCTAATCTATATCTATACTATAATAATATTATAAAGAGGAAAACTTTGTATGTATGTATGTTTCGAATAGGCTCAAAAACTACTGGCCCGATTTCAAAAATTCTTTCACCATAAGAAAGCTAAATTATCCTTGAGTAAAATAGGCTACATTTCCCTTCTAAAACATACTAAATCCCTCCCCGGGATCCCTACTAAAACATAAAAAATGTAACCCGAGGTGTAATATAAAATGTCTTTCACCGCATGCGCTGCGAAAACTATAGATGATAGAGCAAAAAAATTTTTTATTACTATAGAACACATCATTATCTACAAATAAGTTAGCAATAGCATATGTCTAACTATTGTAGTTATGTTACTATAACTAATTTTCTACATTTAAAATGTTGATAGAAATGCCGACCAAAAACACACCATGGTTTCTATACCTTTATATAAGTCATTATCCAAATAAATCATTTCGTATGCAAGGCTGTTTCAATACCTGTAGATTACTTCTTGATTTTTTAAATCGGACATTCCATTCAAAAGATATTACGAAATTAAAAACATTAGTGCGCCTTAAAAAGCGCGACAGCGAGGCCAGTTCTCACTCAGGTTCTCACGCGGGCATGATGGTGAAAATACATATGCCCATCATAGCTAGCACACTTGCATGCAAGCTACAGGCGTACAGGCACATACGCTAATTGGCATGCCTGTACCTGGCATGCAAGTAGTTAGCACAACATTCTATTTTAGGTCAGGTACTGGCATGCAACGTGAGGGAGGGGACTCGGGGTCTACGAAACCGGCATGTGTAAACGTGCAACACCTGACCTGACGAGTTAACTTGCAAGTATCCACAATAATGTGTCCGTAAATCCTGCATGCCTGTAACTTGCATGCCCGGTACTGTTCCATTTTACTGGCACGTGTATTTTCACCTTCATGGGCTACGAATCGCGGAAAACTAAGTTTATCCTAAATGTTTACAAAAATTATGTATGAAGCTGGGACAGGCCGCTAGTAGTGTATAATTTAAGTTATGTGTACCTAATTTCCTTGATTGAAAGCCATTAATTTAAAAATATTATTTCTCAAGTGTTAATACAAATGATGCTCTGACCTACCTATTAGTTAAAGTTAATGTGCTTTTAATAGGTATTTCATTTAAGTAAATTTAAGGTACTTCCTATCCTGAACATATATTATCTCTATGACTGCATTACATTACTAACCAATGACAGCCATTGCAGCCCCCAACAACATCAACAGCAGTCCGGCAGAGAGAGCACGACACGCGTGCCAGAGGCATTGAGAACTCATCTTCCCTCGAACCACCTGAAAAATCATAATTGAAAGAAAGAAAGAAAATACATTTATTCAACTACACAGACACATTACATGATAAATGATAGGATAATTGTCCACCATAACCTTTAAAACCTTAAAATTATGTGTCCTACTACTATTATAAACGCGAAGTTTGTAAGTATGGATGGATGGATGGATGGATGTTTGTTACTCTTTCACGCCGGAACGGCTGAACGGATCTGGATGAATCTTGGCAGAGAGGTAGATTATAGTCTGGAATAGCAGCACATAGGCACCTTTTGATCCCGTGGGAATAAATAATAAAAAATAAATTGGTCTTGCATCAATTTTGGCCTAACACATGCTCTTATTTATAATCGAGTCACAACGACCTATCAAAATTCGAACAAAGGTTCGAACGGAAGCGTGCCGTAAGTGCCTATAATATTAGGAGAACCCCTACCTGCTTCCGAGAAACGCTGGTTTTAATGTATTTAAAGATTGTAGTTACTCATGCAACAAGTCGCAACTGTTGAATTTTCTTTTGTGCCATAAAATTTTTTTCAACAAAAATCCTTTACCTACGAGTATGTCAAATTAACCATTTCGGGACGACCACGTACAAACTTATTCAATTGAATCTTTGACACTATTATTGAAATGGACTCACAATACTTTAAAAATAAGCACCTCCTACCTACATACTCAGCTGTTTCTGATTTACTTGTAATCATAATTTTTTGATACTAGCCATTAAACAAAATGGACTCCAAAATATTAGGAACGCATCCAATGCACATCATCGATTTAATGTAGTACTGTATAAATTATGATTTTGGATTGACGTATTTAATTTGATGCGGTGAGAGTATTGTTTTGTATATTTAGATTAATTGTGTGGGAAGGGCGTACCTGGACGTTCCAGGTGGCCCCGGAGGCAGGGTGGGCGCGCCGTAGCGGGCCGGTGACGCTTCTGGCACGCTGCATCCTACTGCCGCGCCACAGACTCCGGCGGCCCGCACATGCGCACACCACACAGCCTCCCTCATCATGGCCACCAGCGTCCTAAATCTGCGTTAAGGCGTTGACAACACCTAATATTTCTCTCGCTCGCACGATTCGTCATTTTGAAAGATATAAAATCACAAATTCCAATTTTGAAAAATCGCAAACAACCATTTTGTGTGCAATCACATTGCGCATAGTTTGGTAAAAAAATCATTTTGATTGATGCAAGTTTTTCTACTCTAAAGTTTGCTTGAGTACGAAAACTAGAAAAGCAAACTTTTAAGTAGGAAAACTTGTATTGATCAAAATGATTTTTTTACTAAACTGTGCGCAATGTGATTGCACACAAAATGGTTGTTTGCGATTTTTCGAAAATGGGTTTAGTGATTTTATATCTTTTAACAAGTCAAAATGTGCGAGCGAGAGTCACATTAGCTCTTGTCTTCGTCTTAAAATTATTTTGAAATTAAGACTGGATATTTTACTCAATGAAATTAATATATGCCAGTAAAAAATGCTCATGGTTTTTCGTTCACACTTTAACTGCTGGTTTACTGATCATCCTTTGTAAGGTCAGTGACCTTTATTAGGGCATGGTTAAGTTATGAATTTCAATTCGATTCAATTTTTATATTAAATGGCATGTGGGGGTAAGCCAACTTCGCCAATGTCACGTTGCAAGTTAGGCCTTAGCATGAGTGAGTTAAATAACCTGTGAATCTATGTATTGTTCCACCAATAAGCAATACTGTTCGGTTAATAAAGTTATGAATTTCATCTGCCCCTCTCCCGCCGCCATGTCAAACGAGCGAAGACGTAAACTCGGGAACTTCCTCGTAACAAAAAAAAAATTGCTGAAAATTATGTCACAAAGACTTGATCGCCACACATTTTGAAAGTATAAATGTTTGTTAATAGATTCACCTAGATATACCTATTTACTGAAGTAAATGTCTAAGGATGGGTATTTTACCTTGGTTTTACGGAATAGCCGTAACTCGTCAGCTATATATTTTTAATCACATCTATCCGCAAAGAACTTAGTTTGTTCTTCTTTTAGTCTAGGGACTAAAAGATTAAAAGTGATTTGAATTCGGCATGTGGGAAAAGTATAAATAGTAGTTATTAAAGTACCTACCTAAGTAAAAGTTCCAATCACCAAAGAGATCAATCGCGAAAATTGTATAAACAAGTATCATACTGTATATGATACAGTTTAGCCGCGCACGAACCAAATAAAAAAAGTAATAAGTACAAGTTTTAAAAAAGCGTGAAGCAAGAAGGCATTTCTTGTTTTTACTCAAATTCGGATTTTACATAGTTAGTTTTGTAAAATAGATAAACTATGCGAAGTGACTTGGGTGCGTGCGCAAACATGAGCTAAGATTTTTTGCGATTTGTATAAATTGTTTGATTTCAGTGCCAAATTTAGTAAGTAACTATTATTAGTTGAGCTATCTATAGATCGTTTGCAACGGTCTGCAGATAGCTCAACTGTTTCATATGTATTTTGTATATTTTATACATTTTGTAAATAATTGTAACTATTAGTTGTAGTTTTCTTAGTAACTATAGATATTTAATAGTGATTGTGACAAAAGTTAATAAGTTTCTATTATGTCGTACAATGAAATACTCGGCCACGGAGGTAGGTTGCTTAATCAAAGAGGCAGTTGTAGGCCGACGATTGTACATCTGAAAGATATGTCCGGCGGCAGCAGGCGAGCAGTAGGTAGAGCAAGGGGGTGGCTGGTGCGGTGTGGGGGTTGTGGGGGTGGTTGGTAGGGGCGGCGGGTCCACGTGAGCTCGGGGCGCCGGCGCGGCCGGGTCGCCCGGGCTTGAGCCAGCAGCCCGGGCGAGCCACGCGCGGCATTCCCAGCCGGCTGCCTCGCGATGCACGCCGCCACGCGACTATCCGCGCGAGCCGCGGCTCGCTGCTCTCCGGCCGCGGTCCGGCCTCGTCTCCAAGGCCGCATCAGCGGCGCCAAGCCGCGCTAACAGACGTTTTTTATGGTGGAGGAAACCGGGCGGAGTGCGGGGAGGCAGGTGGCGTCGCGCAGGTGCGGCCCGCGCCCGGCCCGGGGTCGAGTACCGAGGCGCGGGCACGCCGCAGCGCGCGCCCGCTCGCCTCGTCGCGCCTATGGAGCCGCCGTGGGAGCTCGAGCTCGAGCTGAGGCGGCATATCGAGACATGCGCATGCCCCTGCGATCACATGGGCTATGGAAACTATATGGACTACCAGGTGGCGCCAGCGGCGCACGCCTGCATGTGCCGCGCGATCACTTCACCGCACGCCCACGTATGTTCCTCGAATGTCGTCGAACTTCGCTGCCACTACCACCTGCTGCACCGGCCCTATCACTGCATGATCACTCACTGTCATCGCCGAATCATATTGACAAGCCCGGCAGGGTCTTTCGCTGACTTTACTGGTAGTGTTCGTTCATGTCCTTCATACAAAATACCTACATATACTAAATTTTTTTCTTTTTTAATTTTCTTCATAAAAGATAGCAAAATCCTGTTTTATTAAATTAAAACTTTACTTTCATAGAATAATAATAATAATAATAATAATAATGCTGGACAATCCACACAGCACTATCTAGCCCCAAAGTAAGCTATTCAAAGCTTGTGTTATGGGTACTAGATAACTGATATATTTAATATATTATATACTTACATAGATAGATATTTTTTATTATACATAGAGAACACCCAGACCATCGGAACAAATTTCTGCAGATCGTACACAAATTTGTTCCAAGGCGGGAATCGAACCCGCAACCTCTTGCGTCGCAGGCAGGCTCTCGCCCGCTGCGCCACAGAGGTCGTCATAGGAGGCAGAATACCTACAAATAGTTAGAGGCTCTCTGTGTTTCCAATGGGGTCTCTTCAACTGCACTTTAAGTATATAATATTGCAACCTGACACAGAGTCAATGAGACTGCGGGTCCATCACATCCAAACAATGTCACGTTTTTGCTTGACTGTTCTCTATACACTAGGGATAACTTTATAAAAGTTACGGACGAAGGAGTGAAGTTGACAATGTTCTATTCCAAAATTATCTTATTAAGTTAAATGTTTGACTCGCAAGAATATAGGTATCACAGTCAAAGTGGGTATATCAAAATGGGACACACAGGATCACATAATACTAACCTCTTAACACATAATTCTTCGTAATAATACCTACTGTCTATAAGAAACCACGCTGTCTACCTAGTTAGACGGTTGCCCCTGTAGTGAAGGCTTTTATCCTCAAATTATTATGAAAGGCTCGTCCGGGGAAGTACCACCACCATGTCTATTTCGGCCAAGCGTTACTTTGTTATGGTACGGTATTACCTAATGGTGTGGTTGCCGGAGACATTACAGGAACATGAGGCTGAAAACCTGTATGGCTCAGGTTGATGGACGCATGGCATAGCATCGCATAGCACGTTTTTATTGTTGTGACACGAGGCAATGCTTTATTAGCGATGGCTAGTTTAGTTACCTTAACATAAGGTGGGCCACCTGCTTGCAGCATATGCAAGAACGTAATTGAAAAAATCTGGCACTGCTCTTTACTCAATATCTGAAAAGGCTCTTCCTGAAAGCTTAAACTGAACCTTTAAACCATGCTGATGTAGTTAGTAGGTTACCTTGTTTTAAATCGAAAAGTT
The DNA here is from genome assembly GCA_963576535.1 of Plemyria rubiginata. NCBI lineage: Eukaryota > Metazoa > Arthropoda > Insecta > Lepidoptera > Geometridae > Plemyria > Plemyria rubiginata. Next base: position 5,492,609 of record OY754917.1, on the reverse strand, counting down.
TGTTCTATTTTGCTTTACTTCGAACATTTTTTTTGTTTGTTTTTTGTAAGTTTTATATCATAGATAAATCGTTATCATGTTTATCTAAAACATTTTATTTTCAATATAATATTTTATCTTGAAATTGGACGTAAGTGCAAAAACAAAGAACACCTTTCTATATAATTTATAGACCTTTAAACCAAGCGCCAGCTTCAGACATCGAGAATCTCTGAGCATCTGCCCACTCAAGCGTATACCCTCTATTCGTTCCCGTACCTAAACATCCATTAGCAAAAACAACGATAAATTCTACCTTTCTCTCATGCTCATTTTCAGGGAAGGGAACCTATCAGTAATTTATCTAGAAAAGTACGTGGATGTATAGGACAATATAGCACTTCAAAACCGTAGCAAGTGCAAATCCGTGGTCTATGCCTTATCAATTTATAAAAAATATTTAATTTAATCAAGCTCAAGCTTTGAGTAGCTTACTTTGGGGCTAGATGGTGCTGAGTGGATTGTCCAGCACTATCGTAAGTGTAGGTTACGTATGCGCCTATCGCAGGATTAACGATCTTTGTAATTTCACTGACTGAGGTAAACCTGAGGTTAAGAAGTCTCTGTGAGTCTGGGGAGCTTGCCAAAAACCCTCCCAAAGGTTCCGTAATTACTAACATCTGGGTAACCGAGCTTTGCTCGGTTGCTTAGCAACGCCATCTACTGAAGTAGTTTAAAAAAACAGTATTATTACTCGCCGATAGATGTCAAGAAGCGTCATATTTATGTTTAAATCGTGTTTTTCATTCATTTTCTAAAATGAATTCTAGCTAGATCGATTTATCGCCCCCAAATCCCCGTGCATGCTAAATTTCATGAAAATTGTTGTAGCCTATTTTAGATACATAAATATACAAGAATTTGCTCGTTTAATTATTATAAATGTGTGAAGGAAGCTTCTGTGCAAAAACTTTTAAAGTAACGATTAACAACCTTAATTGTCTGCAATATACCTCCGCTATATTACGTCAGCATTTATCGGTTGCGTTTTTGAAGAAACCGAAGCCTTAGGACGCAGGTGTTACACGGTTTAAAAGGAAGGAAATTATTACACATCTCTCCCTTAATCACGGAATCCAATCCCGTTTGCCATTTTTAGGGTTCTTTGTCCGAACCTTAAAAATGGAAAACGGGATTATCGTTTCTTTACACGCCGTATTCTATAAGATTCACCATGTTTGCTTATTTCATCAGCAAGAGAAATAAAGGTTAAAAAAACATTGTTTGGCCGTCTTAGTCGGAGCAGTTTTACGCAGTCAAAAATTAAACTTGTAAAAAAACTGAATACATCGTTTTTTTGTCTATGATCTTTCTGGGCGCTAGAACGGGCCTTAATTAAAAAAATACGTGAGTGTCGTTTCTCTTGAACATGCCTTTTCTGTTCGTGGTCCGTTTCACGCGCTTGGATAGTTCATTTAAAATATTAACTTCTTTGTAACAAAGCAGCGTAGCAGGTGTTTGGTAATATTTACGCTTTTGAGTTTACACTTCATTGACCGGCTTGTTCTTTGTTCTTTTTTTTACGCTATGTTTCTTATGACATTTTTATGAACTTTGGACACTATCCCTCGTAATCCCTGCCATTTTATAGCGGCTCAATAGAGTATACTTGTCACGGTCACTTTCATGCCAACGAAAAGAGACAGCAACAGAATTATCGGTCCGAATTGCTATTGGCGTCAAAAACTTGAGTCAAAGAGCATTATGAATAAGGTTCTATATATTTACAAATGAGATGCTAGTAGTACAAGAATATTAGTCTGCTCCATCACATATCACAAAACCACTGCCCAGAGATATAAATCTTAAACTTGGAATAATCACTCCTTCAGTGATTTATTACGCACTAAATAAACTATTTATGAAAAGACGAACTGTTGAAATAGTTTCAATATAACAAAGCCGCGTGAGATTCCACTAGTAATTTAATACAATATTCGATCGATTGTACCTCTTTTCTAAATAGGACTAACGGTATTCCATTTTCTGGTCCATCGATCAGCTTTATTTTTGCTCATAGCGATAAGGCCGCCCATTGTACTTCGCTTTAGTTAAAATTAATTCTTGTAATGTTATGTTTTCTTGTGGTGTACAATAAAGAGTTTTCTATCTATCTATCTTTATTCAGTTTATTCGTAGCGTGAGAGCCCGGCTATGCTGGCATTAGCATTATATTAATAGAGATTTTTATAAAAGGCAACAACAAGCTATTTAAAAAAATTTGATACGTGCAGAGTTGCTACTCTACACTGCGCGTTAATACAAGACAGAGTTGTAGAGTAGGTACAGCAGATTTCGATAAGAAGAACATGACGCAAAAAAACTCAAAACTATTAGGTCCATAGTAGTGAGAGGTCTAAGAAATAAATAGTTAAATGGTAGCCTCACGCATAATGGACCAACGTAGTCTAAATGCGGACACAGGAGTCCAACAAAAAAAGGTACTCTCTGAATTCTTACATGGTTTGCTTTTGACAATATTGTATATCGATATATCTATTTTTTTTATATTTACACGTACATGTATTTACCCCATTTGCGTACGATTACCATGGCTTTTACCTAAGCATACTATTGGGTATTCTGTGTCGGGTCCGAGTATAAAAGCGGTAAGTGCGCTTGGCTAGCTCCCGTAGGTAAAGGTAGGTAACAATGGGAGCGCAAATTTTACGCAACATTATGCCGGCGGGCTGGGGGCACGGCCTGTGAACCATGAACCAGGTCGGCGTCGATGAGCCGCCCGCTTATGATTACCTACAATGAATAATATAACCGCTTATTTATGGTAAATGTTGATGACGAGAAAACAAAAAAGAATTTGACAAATAAGCAGACTATGTAAGACCTCAGAATAAATTGAGATAACCTCCTCCTTTGAAGTCGGTCTGTTTGAAGTCGGTGTTTAAGGGCTAGTACCTACTTTCATTTCACAAGTACCTACTATCACATGAATGATATGAAATACCAATTACTTTCACTATTCATCACTAGGCCATATTTAAAGAAGATGTTGCTTCTCTCTGACCCTGAAAATGACAGTGATATACGCTCAGGGTTAGTACAGTCAAGCTAATAATTTCAGAAAAAGATTTTTTATCGCTTCAGCGTTACTAGGTACTCTGAAGCTAATAATTTTAGAAAAATATCTATTTTCTTATCTCTGTTATAATCAATAGTGAAGCATGCATAGTTTGGGTTCGTACTTTTAAAATTGTGTGTTGTGTGCAGCTTGAAGCTATGGCCAAGTGACGTTTCAAAGTTAAAAAGCGTTTTAGTAAAATCATAATGACTAATTGGAAATGTTCTAATGTAACAACGTAGGTATGTATGTACATACATCAGTTTGATTTCAATACAGAAACGTAACAGAACGAAACATTTTGCAAAAGCTTACCTTAAATATCAGTTTCAGGGCTGAAAAACACCAAGAATCTGAAAAAACCACTAAAAGCCAAGCTGTATATTTTTTGTTATTCTTTTATGATCCTTGTGATACTACTGAATAAAGACTTATTTGATTTTTAGCCAGTTACTGTAAAGTCCTTAGGGATTTGAGTACAACAATTTTCAAGTGTTACATTCAGCTTCACAACGCTTCACTGAGTCGTATATTACGGCTCACTAAATAGATAACAGCCTGTCTGAACAGCCGCGCCGCGCCGGTCCAAATATTATTTTGCAAGCTAAATTTTTGCTACCACAATGACAATAGTAAAATCGATGGACATTCTACACACCACTACTATCTCGGCCCATAGTTTGTAATGCAACATGCACGAAAGAACAAAAAAGTATTCTGACTAACTTAGTTTTACATTGATTTAAATCCAAGTAAAGAATAACCGCGTTGACCTTCTGATTCATTTTATTCTTGTTATACGAAGTTTGAACGAGAACGGTTTAATATTTGTCAAATACAATATTATGATGTCACGTTAACAAATAATGGTTACGTTTAAACGGTTTTCTCTATTCCGTGTTTTAAACCAATATAAATTGTTCTCTGCTTAACTAGCCGAACAATCTTCGGAAATCAACCACCAATTATTGTAAATAAAATAACGTGTTTCATTTGTAGAACTGTGGTTGTCATTGTATACCATTCTGATAAAAAAAAAATGTGTTACACAGAAAGTTCGATAATCTGTTTAATTCATTTATTAGTAGCGAAAAAATAGAGGTAAAACATGTTATCAAAAACTCTGTTATAATTTATGTGAGACCCAACCAAAAAGTCTACAAAAAAGTCTACGACCGCAATCAGAGTGCTACGCCGCTACACAAAAGTCAGGCTCGCGTAGCTCACAGCGTAGCGGCGCTCGTAGCAATGGCGTAGCTGGTTAATAGAGCATTTAACCGATGGATTCCAATTATTATCATAGCAGTCGCAAACCTATCCGAGTGTTAGCACACATGACAGCCACATATCAAAACCGTACAATTCAATGGACCACCACACACAGCTAATATAATATATATTTTACATTAGAGTATCTTATGATAATGATCGTTAGGCGAAATATATATTTACATCCCAACGACATCTTATAATATTGAATTAGATATTAACTTATGTGTTAACCCCTACCATGCATTGCCCTGCGTCCACCAACTTGACGCATACAGATGTAATATAATTACACTGGCAACCACACTCTTAAAAACGAGCAACGCAGAAAAAGGTAGTACTTCCCCGGACGATCCCTTCACAAAGAGTTCAACTACTCCTAAGCCGTTTCGGACCCATGGCACAACTGCTATGCTCAACTAGTTGTGCCGTGGGTAATTTTTTTTCCCTTCTACACAACTAGTTGATCCGTTTAGGAAAAAAAATGTACTCACGGTCCAACTGACGAGAACTCGAAACCCTGGTTGTGCCGTGGGTAATTTTGAGACACAATTGATTGAGCCGTTCGGAAAAAAAATGTACCTATGGCTCAACTGAAGAAAACTGGACGCAACATTAGCTGTCATTTATGACATCAGCTGTGATTTTTTGTTCTTCTGGAATGACATTTTAGTAGTAGTAGAGCTATTTGTGAAGGGCTCGTCCGGGGAAGTACTACCACCACGCCTATTTCTGCCGTGAAGCAGGGTTGCTATGTTTCGGTTTGAAGGGTGTGGGTCCCGGTGAAATTACTGGCACGTGAGGCTTAACATCTGTATGCCTCAAGTTGATGGACGCAGGGCAGTACATCGTAGGGCACGTATTGTGAAGGAAAATAAACAAACTTTTTACTTTTATTTTTTTATTTTACTTATCTTAATTTATCTAAGGCATGACCGAGGCTAATTTCGCCGTTGTTAAGTTGCGTCTGGACAGATCGAATTACATTGTCACTGATGATCTGATTTTGTTTCCGTTTTGCGGAAACGCCTTTTGCTATCTGCATTTTAGAATTGGAAACAATTACTTTAAGAGCATTCAGTAGGCGCCATACATTGACCGTGTTTTTGTTCAGGGCTTTATTTAGTTTGCTGTGCCAGCCCTCCAAGTAATTGTTTGTTCTGTGACGCTCACCAAATACGGACAGAACAGACAGCACATTACACTTTTTATGAAAGAGGTGATCGATGTATTTTATAAATTTTGGCATTTTCAAATTATGGATTTTGACTTCCTCCTTTATATATTTCCAGCCTTCTAAAATTTTTTGTTTTGGCAACAACGGTAAAGCAGCGGTAAGGCCAACAATTCGTCTTTCGGCCTTTAGCTTGTGGCCTAAAAGTTTACTTTTCCGCCACATATTTTTGTTCCAATGGTAGTAACAACCACGTATCGCAGCTTTTGGAAGAAACTTAGCAACAGTGTTTATTATAGCAACTTCGAAGTCACAATGCGCTTTTGATATGGTCCATTTACAACTGTCGTCTTCAGTAATTTGTGCTATCTGTGACTGTATCAGATGGAATATCCTTTCGTAGGTAGCTTGCTTCTTATTTGGCATTAGTGCAAACACCAGTGGTTTCACGTTCACCGTTTCTTGTGTACTGCCAAAGTCACCGTGAATAGACAGCAACTGAGTGAAGGGCTTCGGGCAGCTTTTAAATGTTGCATCAATAAAGTACTCCTTAACGTTACATAGTTGCAGCCTTAATTCAGGTGAACAGAAGATTAAAATTCTATCTCCGTCATCGTTGTAGTCAGCCATAAGAAACTCTTTATGCTTTTGTGGTATTTCCACTTCTTTTAAACCTTCAAATCTGGTTTTATTACCACCTACAGCTTTCTTTCTGGCATCATATAAAAAATGTTTCACATTTTTAAATTCTGGCATTTCAGTTACAAAATTCAGTCCTTTGTCCATCAACCCGTCGATAGTCTCAGCATACAATTTAGGTATAGGGTGGTCATCACTTTTAACCATATTTTTTAATGCTGCTTTTTCTTTTATTATTAAATTTTTGTTTGGATCAACTTGACATGTATGTGGCTTTTCACTTAACACGCGTTCATCCTAAAAAAATGTATTTTGGAATCATGATATGCGCCTCTTCAAGGCGCTGCCATTATCAGTGTGAATAATTGAGGCTAAAACTGAAAACTTATGTGCTGCTTACCTGTACTGTTATTTTTCCTGGGCACTTTGATTTTTTATACGATGAACACCTCAGTATGGAAGAACCATTTTTATAGTTTCGAATCTTATGGTACTGGTGTTCACGGTAGAGTATAATTTTGCCGCCATTATAATCTACACAACAAATACCATCGTTTTTATCGTTTTCATTCATTTTTATAACATAAATTATTATTATTGATCAACCAAACAATTGAAATTTTAATTAGGCAAAAAAGTGACATTAGTAGAATATTTTAAAATGAAAAATTTGTCTTCCTTTTTTAAAAATAGAAGACGAATGTAAAGTATGACATTTGAACAAAGAGGTTTTACTATCAGTGCTTGAGAGAATAAAAGTAGTTGTGGTGTGGGGAATCAGAGTGGTTTCTGAGTTCCCTACGGCTCAACCAGATGGGCATAGTAGTTGTGCCGTGGGCCCGGGTTGAGTCGTTGGTACCTCAGTTGTGTAGAAGGGAAAAAATATTACCCACGGCACAACCAGTTGAGCATAGCAGTTGTGCCATGGGTCCGAAACGCTCCTAAGCTACGTAAAAACCGTTGGATATTTGAGAAATACTAGTTTTTATCTTGGCAAACAACTCACCAGTTATAGATCCGGTTCACGTAAACAGAAGCATTCCACGGCTCTTTGGTTTTTTTATCCGTTTCCATTAGTGAAACTTTTCTTCTCCCTGCTCTTCACCCCACCTTCGGGTCTCCTGAGGAGGCCTGCCTGATTTGTCCTTGATGAGATGTTGAGGGCCTTGACTTCTCTCTCGACATTGGACCACCACGTAGACGGTGGCCTACCTCTACCTCTCTGGTAGTTTCCAATAGTAAAAGTAAAATTCGTAAATAAAAATACGCATCTCACTCTCAGATATTATATAGAAAACTTAATATTGTACTACTATACCCACTTTCACTGGCATCGCAGATAAAAAAATCCACGATACCTACTTTATTATAAAAACTTTATTAAATCTTTGCGTTATTCAGTGAGCAAAATTATATACGCTTGTCATGTTTTGGGGTAAGCTCTTTTATTTGAGAACCCAAAAGTTAACTTGGCTATGATTGTATTACATTAATTAACTTTCCGTGTTGGTTCTGTTTGAAAGAGAATTTCGAGGAAAAGCGGGGCTCGTTGAAGTACGACCTGAAGTTTCGGATTCACACCGATGCGATGTGAACGCTTTCCGAAACTGAGAAGTTCGTTCCCTAATTCACCTCAGTATTTTTGTGTGAAAGTAATGAAATATAAGAGCATCTAACTAGCTCTCTATATTGTCAAAATAATTTTACTGCGCTTATGTAGGTACTCCATGAAGTTTTGTCATATTAGCGATCTGTCAGAACGCACAGAGGAGCTGAATCCGGTGCGATGTTTAAGTTTTAGCGTAAAACGGTCTAGTGCCTATTGTTTTAACTAAATAAATAAATAATGCTGGACAATTCACACAGCACCATCCAGCCCCAAAGTAAGCTACTAGCTTGTGTTATGGGTGGTGGTGTTATGGGTATATCAGATGACTGATATATTTAATACATTATATACTTACATAGATATTTTTTTATTATACATAGAAAACACCCAGACCAGCGAAACAAATTGCTGCTTTGTTCCGAGGCGGGAATCGAACCCGCAACCTCTTGCGTCGCAGGTGGACTCTCGCCCGCTGCGCCACTGAGGTCGTCTTCTCATCATCACCAGGATAGAGAAGTCCATTGCCAGCCACAGACATCTTTAAACATACCCACAATTTCCAATTTCTTCATCTGCTCAATTTCCCTCGATCTTCACAATTCCGTCTGTCCATCGGGCGGGGAACACGATATTTTAGTCATTATTGATCGAGCGATTGAGGACTCCACTTGAACCAATCGCTGTTTACGCTTGTCGGATATAACCTAGGAGCAAATCTAAATCTGTAAATTAAGTACTCAGTAAAAAAACCTATCTCTAAGTACCAGCTCCACCAATGTAGATATATTTATTATTAATAAATTAAACAGCATGTTAACTTAATCCACCTGTATAAATCAGGCTTCTTTCAGCAAGTATGAGGGTTGATCCTCGTTTTCAAGTGTTGAGTTGCCCGTTGCGTTGTCTCTTTACAGTATAATATGAGCACCCCGGGCTCCCAATAAAATAACCTAGTAACCTTGACCTAGCACTGCAGCAAGGCGTGCCATTACATGATGCAATTTATTTGCCAGTCGCGGTTCTTAGTTTAGAATAAGTAATTTAGATGACTTATTGTGTACTCGTTATATTTATTATGTGTACCTACATAAAACCTCACTTTTTTATTTATAAGAATAAAGATAAATCTGATTTAACATAGTAAGAAAAAAAACACCCTCACGGAGCAAATGTGTCGCACGCGACTTTATTAAAACATTACTTACCTACGTTAGTTAGATTAAAACAAATGAGTACGAAAATATGAGCAGCGTAATTTGAACGAAGGTTTTTAGCTGAGACTAAAATCCCGGCGACGGAAGGCCTTCGCGCCAGTTCCCTGTAAATGGGTCAGAGGCTATTCCGCCTCCCCATTCCTCTCTCCTCCCAACAGTGTGTGCCCCTTGCATAATTGAACACGCGGCAAATTATTGTCGCGAATCACCACCATTAGTAACGTTTGCAACCCTTGCAGGTATCGCAGTTTCTAATACATTATTGAAAAGTATTAAACGGTTAGTTTTGAAAATATTCGGCTTCTCTAACTAAAATGTTAAACCCTAATCCTCGATAAAATCCGTAAGTCCAAGTGACTTACGGATTTTATCGAGGACCTCTTCATTCAAAATACAGATCTACACTGTCACAGAAGTTTTATAGGTACATAAATATTAGGTACTTAGTTAATATTTCAATTTGGATAGACATGTTCTCGAATCTCGATGTGAGAAAAATGCTAGTTTTTCCCATTAACTTTGTTTTACCAATTGCTGGGTTTTTAACAAACAAATATCAACTAGCTTGCGCCCACGACTTCCAGGCCTCGATCGAACGAATACTATTGAGTCAAAAAACAAATCTGTAATGTGGTAAACATACTCATCTACGAGTATGTTGCTCGTTCTGAGATTTTATGTTAGGGATATATAAAGCAGCGTCGTGTGAAAAGAAATCAATATTTTTATATAAGTAATTGATGTGTTTAAAGCAATCTTTATTGACAAAGAAAATTACAACTAATAGGTAGTTACAATTATTTACAAAATGTACAAAATATACAAAATACATATGAAACAGTTGAGCTATCTGCAGACCGTTGCAAACGATCTATAGATAGCTCAACTGATCCAAATCAGTGCCAGTCGGAAGCGTACCCAAGACACTGGCTGCATTGCTACGCTGAATGGCATTGCTGATACGCTGAGCCAGGTATTCGCCAGCCCAATTGATGTGTTAATATTTATTTAATAACCGAATATTATACTTTCGCGTATTTTTTATTACTTTAGGAAGTTTGTAATATCATTGTCACTATCTTAACATATTTCCATACGTGATTCATGCTGGCCGTCAGTTTCGTTTTATGTTTTCATTTTGTGCTCTGTATTCAGCGAAATATATCAACAATATTGACCAATCTCAAACTAAGTTTTTTTGCTTGTTTCAGGCCACCGTGCCGGAGGGCATGACATTTCCCGGCCCACTTCCGGATGTAGCGGAGCGCTGCGGGCGGTGGGCTCCCGACTCGCTGTCGGCCTCGGCGTCAGGCAGCTCGGACGAGAAGCCGATGCCGCGACGTCCACGCTGGCGCATCGCGCTGGCGGGCTTGATCGTGGTGGCCGCACTCTGTGGCGCGCTCGGAGTTCCTCTCGCGCTCGGCGGAAGTGGCCGTGATACTCCAGAGCAGAGACTCACAACAATAAAGCGTATGTTGCGTGATTCACCTCTCGTCGATGGGCACAACGATCTAGCTTGGAATGTACGAAAATTTCTACACAACAAAATCGGTCAGTTCAATCTGAGCGCCAGCCTAGACGGACTCGAGCCGTGGGTGCATTCGCGCTGGTCGCAAACGGACATCCCACGTATGAGGGAAGGTTTGGTTGGTGCTCAGTTTTGGTCAGCGTACGTGCCGTGTGGGGCTCAAGATCGAGACGCAGTTCAACTCGCCCTCGAGCAAATAGATGTTATTCAAAGGATAGTGGATATGAATGCGGCGCACTTGGTACTGGTCACGGATGCAACGGAACTTCTGGAAGCACATCGCGATGGACAAATAGCATCGCTAATTGGCGTCGAGGGAGGTCATGCTCTCGGTGACTCCCTGGCAGTGCTGCGAGCGTTTTATCAGCTCGGCGCGCGCTACCTCACCGTCACCCACACGTGCGACAACCGCTGGGCGCGCACGGCCGGCACCGCTGGAGGCCTCACCGAATTCGGCAAAGCCGTCGTGCGGGAAATGAATCGACTAGGAATGATCGTAGATCTATCACATTCTAGCGAAGAAACCGTGCGGGACGCGTTGGAAACGTCGCAAGCGCCAGTTATATTTTCGCATTCGGGTGCGGCGGCGGTGTGTAATGCCACTAGGAACGTTCCGGACGATTTACTTCGCATGGTGGCCTCCAAAGGCGGCGTTTTTATGATAAATTTTTACGCAAAGTTAGTATCATGCAGCGACAGCGCGACACTGGAGGACGTGGTGGCGCACATAAAGCACGTGCGGCAGGTGGCGGGCGTGGAGCACGTGGGTCTCGGCGCCGGCTACGACGGCATCGACAAGCCGCCCGTCGGGCTGGAGGACGTGTCGCGCTACCCGCACCTGCTGGCCGAGCTGCTGCGCGACCCTGACTGGAGCGAGGACGACGTGCGCAAGCTGGCCGGTCTGAACGTGGTGCGCGTGCTGCGGCAGGCGGAGCGCGTGCGCGACCAGTGGCGGCGCGCGGCCGTGCTGCCCGGCGAGGAGGCGCCGGCCGCGCGCCGCGGGCCCTGCGTCTACCCCGCCGCGTGACCACGGCCTGCCGCCGCGACCACGCGACCACCACGCCACCGTGCACCGCGGCCACGGCCACGCCCATCCTCCTACTGCTCAATATTGACACTTGTTGGAAGTAGTTATACATGTATATTAGTGTCCAAATGTGATTTAGAATTTAAAAGTTATCATTATGAATATAGCACAAACATTTTATGAAGGAATGCGCGCTGGACGCTTCGTGTTGCTGCCGCCGGCGCCGGCAGCCGTCGCGGCGGACGTGTCGGTCGCGGTCGCCGGCTGCGATGCGGCGCGGCATATCAGCAAAACTAATTCTCCATCCATGCACTCGAAATCGTTGACAAATTTCATTATATTGTGATCTACGATGTACAGTCAGCGACAAATATCGACGCACAAACGGTAATTTATTTTTAATATGTCAAATAATAACGGCTGGGTTTTCGGTCGCTGATATACAAAAGTTCATTATAATTTGGTACTTTAGGTTTTGGTGTTGCACTGTGGTGTGGATGCTACCTACATCTATATCTATCAATCTATATAATATATAAAAATGAATTGCTGTTCGTTAGTCTAATTAAAACTCGAGAACGGCTGATCCGATTTGGCTAATTTTGGCCTTGAATTATTCGTGGAAGTCCAGGGAAGGTTTAAAAGTTGAATTAATATGAAAATGCTCGGAATTAAATAAAACAAAAAACTACGCGGGTGAAACCGTGGGGCGCAGCTAGTACCTATAATATTTGTATGGTACCCCCAACTACCTCACTTTAATTGCGTAGCACCTTCCCGTAGCAGTTGTAGACGCGCGGCGCGCGTCAAGACGCGTCGCTCAAGTGCTATGATAGTGTCTTTTATAATTTATACTTTTGAATTACACACAAATTATTTAGCAATAGTTAGTAGGTATTCTACCAGTGCGCTAAGTTAAATTTGTAGTTAGTCCATACTTAACCCATTGTTTTAAACTATATGCTACATTTGCATTTGCAACCTGGTTACGTACCTACCTGGTACTTGCTAGTAGATTTTTTTTGATGACCAGCGTTTGAAAAGCCAGTCGTACATAATATATAATAGCTAGTAGAATTATGCCCGTACAATACGTATAGGACAGGCAAGGCAGGTGGAGATGTAAATATAATGATTTTTTGTTAATTAAACTAAAAACAATCCGACAGTCACTCAACCTGAAACTGCGTCTTGGCGTGGCTTTTCTGACTCTAGCTTTAGGTACCTACTATTGTTTATTATGTCCTTAAATACCATGTTACTTATAATTTAATGTGAATCATTGTAGTTATTCTGTGATATTGTTATAATTTGGGTTAAATGTTTCCTTGGCTAGGTTCAAATTGGGGATTTCAAGTGGGTGAGAGTGAGTGTGACTGGTATGGTAAAAAATATACAATATTACCTATTATGTAACGAATTGAGTCTAAGGTCGCATTATGTAGGTATGAAGCTACAGTAGGTATATTTTTAATTGATTAAATAAAAATGGAAAACATTTGTCATTAACTGATATTGTATGTATCCATAATGCGACCTTATTGATGTTTACCTAACCATATAAATAAATCTAATTACATTTTCATTTTTGTAACTAGGATGTTATAAATATTAGATACCTACTTGCTTATCCAAAATAGCCTGCCTAGGTATACCTACCTATAAGCAACCTGGGCTATGTAAGTAGATGAAAATTAATTAGAAATGTAGTTATCTCTACAGTTAGATGACTAGGTATCAGTCTTTCATAAAATGAACAATAAAATTAAAGGGTCTTATCACCTGAAGCGATCTCTACTAGGTAGTTTTTCGTACTAATAAATCGAAGCCCAAACTGTTACCAACGCTAAGAATGAGCTCATCTTAGTGCGGCTATACCTATTAAATTGTTTCGTAGATTAGTAGGATACCAGGTTAGTAACAGAATTAGATGATCGGCAATGACCACCAGCTGGATTCTGAAAACAGGTCCAGTCATTGGATGCAGTACAGTGTGCCAAACATGTGCCAAATCGATATTTTACATGTCAAGGCGGTCGCGGTGTAGAGAAAAGCATTTTTGTATTAATTTTTAATAGTTGTGTTATGAATAAACTTATTACCTAACTGTTTATATACCTCTAGGTAACCCAACTTATACCATCTTTATATCTGGGTGACCGAGCTTTGCCCGGTTGTAGTCGGATAAAAAAACATTTTCTAGAAATGAATCCTAGCTAGATCGATTTATCGCACTCGAAACCCTCTGCTGCATACTAAATTTCATGAAAATCATTGAAGCCGTTTTAGAGATTAAAAACAAATGTACCTACTACCTATAATTATACTATACCTACAAGAATTGCTCTTATAGAGGTAGCTAGATGTCCGTTTGGCAGCAATAGCAGCACATCAACCAGGCCAGAACCCACAGATATATTCCAGCATAGTAGGTACTGATGATTTTGACTTTGAAATATTTTGGCAAGCTCACGCCTAGCGCGCTAGTCCACGAGTCAAATCACGAGCGAGTTTATTCTAAGGAATTTAGAAGTTTAAGGCCCATTTACATGATGCCATTTTCTTGTACGCACAAGAGCAATATTTGAATGCAATAAATGAAGCGCAATAATGACCTTCAAGAATTGCAAGCAACTGTTTACACGCGGATGCTAGTAAAAAAATTGAATGCAATTATTGAATGCAAATCTTGAAAATAAATAATTGCAACTGTCTTTTGTTTACAACAATACGATTATGTTTAGGAGATTATTGCTTTCAAGTCTTGCTTTGTCTAAACACAGACTTCTACGTGCGTGTACAATTTTTTGGTGCGTTCGTTCAAGTATTGCTCGTATTTTCGTTGGCGAATTTTTCATTCAAGTGTTGAACGTTTGAGAACTTTTTTTTCATTCATATTTTCGAATTCGATTCTGCTGATTTAACAAAGTTTATTGAGATTTATCCAATACCTACTCACTAAAAATTTTAATTACAAGAATCGTGATGCACGTAATGACGCACTAGCAGCATTCGGAAAGGAATTCGTAGTTTAAAGGTTTCGGACAATCATATGGAAATGCCAAACAAAAATAAAAAAAATTGAGCATCCAATTGAATACAAAAATTGCATAACAAATTATTGTACTTGCTGTTTATACCAGGGACAGTTTTGAATGGAATAATTGCCTACTATAGCAAGAATGTGACATGTTGTACAGACGATTCCAGCCAATTATTGCTATAATATTATTGTACCTATGCAACAGGCAAAAAACTTGCATCGTGTAAATGGGCCTTTATTCACATGAAGCAATTTTCAGACAAATTCAACCTTCGCTGTATCGTTGAAGGGTTGAGTTTCAGGATTGTCTTACTGCGTGGGGTTGCGCACTTAAGGGTCCGGTGACAGCGGCTCGCAATTTCGAGGTGCGGTTGGCTATTATTTCATTTTATTTCATTTCGGGGAGGTTGTTTGAAAAAATAACTCTAAAGAAACACGCATAAATACTGTTCGAACACAAATAATACAATAATATAAGGGAAACATGCCCGAATCAGAAATCATTTTGGTATTAGTATGTTTGGTCTTACATTTACCTAATACCAAAATGATTTCTGACTCAAGCACATTTCCCTTATATTATTGTATTATTTGTGTTCGAACAGTATTTATGCGTGTTTCTTTAGAGTTATTTTTTCAAACAACCTCCCCGAAATGAAATAAAATGAAATAATAGCCAATCGCACCTCGAAATTGCGAGCCGCTGTCACCGGAGTCTTAAACAAGACTCTGCCCTCAAAACTTCAAACTGCTTGTAGGTAAGTAGGTAGGTACCTACTTCTGATTTTTAGTCAGTCAGTCCCAAGTAAGATTTAATTTCTGATAATATTTTAATTGAAAATGTCAAAAACAAGAATGTACCTAGGTAGGAACTAAAGAATGGAATTGAATATTTTTCTGTCCCGAAGTAGCTAATTGGAAAGCTTATTCCCGCTCGTCCCATACCTACCTAGTATTATTTAGAAACTTCCTTCTTGTTCGTTGGATCGTCCACATTTTTGTTCACACACATGTTCTTTCACATTTTGTTCAAGTTCACTATAGTTTTGACACTAGGTAGTTTTACATAGTTTTTCTTAATCGTACAGTGAGTATTTTTTTTATCGAATGATGGGTATTAATTATCGGAATAATTTTATAATTTTAAATCTGGCTTCTTTATTAGAGAGCGTTATAGAAATAGTTACAAAGTCAAAATATATTTAATAAATAAACTCACAAGGACCACTTTCGCGTTGGTTGAACGAAGCGTGGGATGACGAGCGGGAGTAGGTAGGTAGGTACATACCTAATCCTGATTAAATTAACAAAAATCGAGTACGTAAGTACCTATCTACATACCTAATTATTATGTACTTACTTGTATAATTTTAGAATACCTATGGACAAGCAGTGGCTTTTGCTTGGTTTGGAGTCTAACTTTATTTGCTAGGTGGTAAAGACCAAAGAGAATGTAAAACGTAAAGACAACCAAGTTAGGTTCATTGTAAGTAGGACGTAGGGTTCGGCGAGTAGGTAGGTACAAGAGCTAATGTAATACCTATCGCTGGCGTTTTGACACGTTTCAAGATATAAAATCACTAAGGTAAAGACAAGAGCTAATTTAACTTGCTCGCACGATTCGACTTGTTAAAAGATATAAAATCACTAAACCCATTTTCGAAAAATCGCAGACAACCATTTTTTGTGCAATCACATTGCGCACAGTTTAGTAAAAAAATCATTTTGATCGATACAAGTTTTCCTACTTAAAAGTTTGTTTTTCTAGTTTTCGTACTCAAGCAAACTTTTGAGCAGGAAAACTTGCATCAATCAAAATGATTTTTTACCAAACTATGCGCAATGTGATTGCACACAAAATGGTTGTTTGCGATTTTTCAAAATTGGAATTTGTGATTTTATATCTTTCAAAATGTCGAATCGTGCGAGCGAGAGAAATATTAGGTGTTGTCAACGCCTTAAATAGGGAAACTTGTATCGGTCAAAATGAATTTTTTACTAGACTGTGTGCAATGCACACAAAATGGGTGATTGCGGTTTTTCTAAAATGGTTTATGTGATTTTAATAACCTAATTTAATGTTATCATTTGGATCATCGTGCGACCGAGAGGTAGGTATCCACATTAGCTCTTGTCTTTAACTTTATATAATTTTGTCTCTGACTGTACCTACCATAATAATGAAAATGAAAAAATATGTTTATAATAATTATGAAAAAATGGTTTTCTTTATTAACCTTTTACATTGAATTTTATTCATATCTAACTTCATACTAGTTATTCATATTCTTGCTTAAAGGTACTTAGGTACCTATATGTAATTTTTAAGTTTACCTATCACAAGAGTGAACAAAAATAACAAAATGTAGATTACCTACTACAGTACATTTTCAATATAAAAGATTTCTGATTGTCTATGTTTTATTTAATAACCACCTTGCCAATCACTCCCTCCAGACATGTGTGGAAGTAACAAGTAGTAGGTAGGTAGGTACTTTACTTACCTACCTAGGTGATAAGTACATAAGTAACTATGTAGGTTCACAGTTTGATCATCTCGAGAATAGGTTAATAGTAGATTAGTAGCCAAGGGCTGTAAGGCATCAATTGCAGCCCGAGTTATTTAGGCGCACGAGCGCAGCGAGGGCGCCTATAGTTCGAGGGTGCAATTGATGCTTACACCCGAGCTAACTAGTCTGCTTTACATCTCGATTGTGAGGTAAGTAGAAAAATCCGGCATTACAAGAATAAAAACATTTAACGAAATTGAGCTTCGCCGTTCGATATTTAAAATTGATGACTATTAGGCCTCATTCGCACGAGAGCTAAAAAACCGTTGCGTCAAAACTCGGCGGCGTAGGCGCTTACGAAGTGATTAAATAAATAAATAAATAAAATCCTCTGAACGAACAGAGATACGTTTGTGACACTATACGAAGAGTTTTTTGGCCGAAAATGGGCTTTCCGCGGTTTTTAATAGTAATTAGTATTTGTTTTTTTGAAATTAAAATTTTTTCCCTACTAAATGCACAAATTCATGATTATCGGGATTATTATAAAATATATCTATATTTATATATAGGGTGTCCGGAAGGTCGATGCAAAGCCGTGAGGGGGGGGGGGGGTAAGTCACCTCGTTACGCATCTATTCAGGTTTTATTTGGTGTTTTTTTTTTTTTTGTGTTTATCGATTGAATACACAGGTAGGTTAGGTACTAGTAACTGTCTGTTTGAACACCATGAACGAATAAGCATATGATTTTGGTAAATTTTTCAAAAATCATGGATAATAACTCGGAATTCGACGACATTGGACTAAGGTAATCTAGCCTGAATAGATGCGTAACGAGGTAACCTACCCCATCCCTCACGGCTTTGCATCAACCTTCCGGACACCCTGTATATATTTTGCAGATACTACCAAAGTGAAAAATCCATGCCAAAGAAGAAAAGATTAGTACCCACTACCGATATTAGTGAGCCCTCGATCACGGCTACGGAGTTACGGCTTTGATGATATACCTAATAAGAACTGCGAGACTGTAAAAGTAAGTTGATTTTTATATTTTGACCTCATTTAGGTACCCACTTATTCAGAAACAAAAAATCGATGCTAAAGATGACAATAACTGGGAGTTGCAAATAGCATAATAAGTTTGTACTGTTAAAATTATTATAACCTTTTCAAGAATATGACATGAATTAGTCTTTTAAACTTATGCTCTAGATACAATACCTACTTCTTAAAAAACTACTGGAAATTAATTAAAAATACTTTTTACAGAACATATCAAGCACACCGTGTCCGTCCTGCTAATACTAAACATTATAATAAATGAAAAAACAAATTCATAAGATGAATAGGTATATGTACAAAAATTATATGTCATGCAAAAAGCTTTTTATTTCATATTAGATCCATATTTAAGTCCAACCTAGGACTTCAGGACCTAGGTTGTACTTAAGCGTGGATTCAGTCAATAAATGGATTACAAAAAAAACTCGATTTCGATCTCGCATATTTTATCGATATCGATATAAAAGCGAGTGCCATCGCGCAGCACTATATAGGCAGATATAGGCTGATAGGTTGGTAAAGCTGTTGTTGTTTGACGTACATATTCGTTGTGTTGGTATTGAAGTGCCATGTAAAAGAATCCCATTGGCTCTCATTGGCTCTTTGCTAAGTCCCGCCTCTTCTCGTAATTTTACATTCTCTTTGGTCTTTGGGTACATTTCAAATTCCTTGAGGTACATACATGGTACAGACAGTACATAGGTACGTCAAGTAATTATTTTTGTTTATAGTTATTGTATACTCTTTGGTGCTTGCTTGTGCTCTTAGGCCTCCTATTGTATACTCTTTGAGGCCTCCTTCCTAACTTGGCTCCTAGATTACCAAGAGTATACATATAACGCTTTACGCTACGCTAAAGACTAGATTATTTGAATTTGATTGATCCTAGTTTCTTTGTGCTGCTGGCTGATGTTAATACTACTTAGAGCTTGCTAGCTATAGCAAGCTATTTACTGGCAAAAGTAAATACCTAGGTGTGCGGTGGCGCTTACAAGGTACTGCGGTAGCGGCATCAGTTCCAGCTGCTTCGAGACGATCCCTTCCTACATCTTCTATACTTATCTATTGTAAATCTACGAAACAAAACAAATCGGTACCTAGGTTTCACGAATTTGTACCTATGTCTGCACCAAGAAATATATATTTTTAGAATACTCTCGGTCTGCATGCCTTCAGAAATGTAATAAAAGTTAATTTATTCTCTCAGTCATTGATAGTTAAAAAAACAACAGTGTTCAATCAATCAAATTCTATCTACAGTTTTTCCCAAGTGCAATTATTTATGTTTTATTTGTTACAGTGGATGTAAATAAATTCTTAGGACCTTTGCCCATTTACACTTGGTAAGTTGAGACTGAAATTGTGCATGTAGTTTTTGACTATATCTAGTTAATGTATGTATTGGTGATGGCTATGTTTGTTACAAACGTTGATTTAACACTAACAATATGTGCAGCAGTCATATAAATTTGTTTCGGTGGTCTAAGTAGCTATTCTCTAGTATTGCACACTCATATCATGTTGACCTTTGGTATTGCATGCAGCATTACCTTGAACTGGATATGGATCCCTCACCAGGTTGGTTTCACCAACACACATACAATCAGACCAGATCCAGGTTAGGACAGATTTTGATTTAGACTACCTACATTCTCAATATCCTATCCAATTGAACCTACCACTAAAGTTTTTTTGTACAACATTAACACAGAAAACATTTGAAGCAAGCAACAAAAGCAAATTCCTAATAAGTTTGATAGCCCTTATCTATCATTAAATCCAACCATATAAATATATACAAATATATTTCCCAGAAACTCTATTATTGTCTGAGTCTTTGCTTTATCACTGCATTGCTAAAATAAGTCAGATTATTTGTATGGGGGTGGCCTACCCAGTAGATTCCCACAAATTATAAGACAACACAAAAATTTATAACTTAGATAAAATGTTCAATACCTGCAGTTTAACCCCCGGCTTCTGAAAGCTCGAGCTTCAGCTGTCATGTCACTATCATCTCTATCTAATTTGAAGTAAAAGCTGAAGTAGCAAAAATTACTTATCCAATTACACAGATCCATTTGCCGATTCAGTGTCATCAATTTTGGAACGGAAGGTCAGAGGTTGGCTATTCGGCGTCATCGACGAAATGCGCCGCAGCAGCCCCGTGCAACAATGGCTGGATTCTCTGCCGAGCCATGCCGAGCCAGAAGCTACCACATCTGAGGAGGCTTCTATTGAGACAGAATCAGAAACCAAAGTAGAAGTAAAGTCTGATGACAGCAAAGCAGAGGAAACCCTCACAGAAAATACAGTGATTGAGCCTTGTAAGAAAGAAACTGAAGTACCAGAACCAGCAAAAGATGCAGAAGCACTTGAAGTTCCTAATAGGGATATGTGGAAGCGCAAATCATTAGAGAGTGGGGTCCTTACAAGTACACCTCAGAGAACCCACTCCAAACGGCTGCAGAGAGACCACTCTATTCAGTCGGAAGGATATACACCTAAGTTCAAGAGTCCTCTTTTCAGAGATCATTCACTTCAGGTACCTTTAATTTTTGTTTTGTAGGTTATTATAGGAACAAGGTTTTGTACTAACACATGCTCATTAATTTACAGTCTGATGCCAGTGGCTCCAGTGGTAGTTCAGTTCTAAATGTTCTTGGAGCAAGGAAGGTTGACGCAGAATCTGTACTTATTGCATTGGGCTTTGGGCCTAGCGAAAAACAGCAGAAGTTGCAAAGAATACCAGACCGCTTCCTGGCTCCTTCAAAGGTAATATGATATACATAATTATGATATGAACTAGTTGCGCTCTGCGGTTTCACCCGCGCTAAATTTAAATTTAAATTCCCGTGGAAATCCACAGGATAAAAAGTAGCCTATGTGTTATTCCAGACTAAAATGTTGTTCTGCCAAGTTTCATTCAGATCCGTTCAGCTGTTCCGGCGTGAAAGAGTAACAAACATCATCCATCCATCCATCCATCCATACTTAAAACCTTTCACGTTTATACTTACTAGGTAGGATATATAAATATTATAGGTATGAATCACCTCTTATTTAGTAGAGAATTTTTGCTAGTTAATATTATATCAATACCACCATAAAATAACAGACCGGTGAATCTATTGTACATTTTTTAAAGCTTTTATTTCAGCTCAAAGGAATCAGCACTGAAAAGTTCATCAAAGATGAACAGCATTCAATGCGCATGCATGATTGCGGCGTGTTCGGCTACAGAGGACTGACAGGTCAGAATTTATCTTTATTTATAAATAAAATAATAATAAATTCGTCTAATAATTCTTTTAAATTACCTTTGAATGAGCATGATGATGAGGAAATGTGTCATATAAGCTTAGGTTTGATATTCCAGTTGTCAGTATAAAAGATAAAAAAATATTATGTATATTTTCTAGTCCTTCTGTCCTGCGTCCTATTCCTTTAGTGAGAAATAGTTGTATGTAAATTAATTTAAATTTATTTATTTACATTAATTCAAAGGTAATTTAATCGAATTATTGGACGAAAAAATGGGGTTTTTGCTGTATCAGGTTGTAGGTGCTATTATTTGTCCTAACGCAAAAAACGTACCTAATTAAAAAATTCGAAGCCCTAGTGCTTATTATGATAATTGGCTATCTTATTAACATTAATGGATTATTTATGTTTTTCTCATAATAACAACTAACCAAAACATTCCATGATCATGTCAACAATCTAATGGGAGTGATTAAGACGTTCGATAATTATACTGGTTATAATTTATTTATCATATAGGTACCTAGTACCTACATATTATCTAGTTTAGTTAATGTATGGTACTAGGAGCCTCTTAAGGTGCAATTAAAATCCTTTCACCACACTGCTTCGAAGGAAACTAGTGACACGAAAAGAAGAAGAATGGTATTATGCCCTTTCTCTCAAGGCGTAAGTGAAAACTAGTTAGAAGGTACCTAATCTAGCATAGCAGTGGTAGAGTTTATCGCTCACTTGGTACTTGGTACTTGGTGAGCGGACTGGTTTCCGCAAGTAGGCCGCAAATGGGCCCTTTTTGCGTGTCGGGTGGTGGATGCTAGCTCAGCCACCCGATGTCCTCCAGGAAGGCCAGCAGCTCGCTGATGCTGGTGCAGGCTTCCCCAGGTGTCTTCGGTGCTCCAAGGTATTGTGCTCGCTGAGGTGCTACACTGTTGCACTCCAGGAGTACATGTGCGGCGGTTTCCTCTGTGTTGAGGCATCCTCTGCATAGGGGACTGTCTGTAACACCCAATGTAAAGAGATGCTTGTTGAGTGAGCAATGGCCCGTGACAATTCCGATGACGAGTCGGAGTTTGTCACGTTTCAGGTTCAGGAGTTTTCGGGAGTATCTCGGACTCAGGTCCGGGAAAGCCTCCTTCGACTGCCTGCAGTCCTGTGTACTTGCCCAGTTGTCTTTATGAAGTTCAAAAGTTCTGCTTCGGATCCAGGATCGTGCTTGACTAAAAGGTAGGGGTATTTTTGGCTCTGGTCCTGCGGTCTGCATTTCCGAGCCCCTTCTAGCCAGGGCATCTGCTCCGTCGTTGCCTCTGGATCCACTGTGACCCTTGATCCATTGTAAGGTGATGCTCCTGTTGGACTTACATACCTCTTCCAACAGCTGGTGGCATTGTATGGTCAGTCCGGAGTTGTGTTCATACCTGTTTAGTGCGTGTAGTACTGCAGCACTATCCGAGAGGATTCTGATGTTGTAACCAGTTACCTTCCTTCGTAGTACTGCACTGGCAGCTTGAATTATGCCAACACATTCTGCCTGGAAGATAGAGTTGTGTTGGCCCAGAGATGCAGCTATATGGATGTTTAGGTCTTCCGAGAACGCTCCTGCACCTGTGCCTGTTTTGGTTTTTGAGCCGTCTGTGTATATACGTATTTCATGTATACCAGAGCTGTCACTAGGCTCCTCGTGTAGTTGTATAGTGTAGCTCCTAGTCTGTATGTGCATTTTAGGGATCCTGTCATAAACGGAGAGCAGAAGAGGGTTATTGCCTATATATTCTCCTATTATGGTAGTGTGGCGTGCTCGTGTGTCTGTTCCCCATAGTTTTAGAGCCCAAAGTCGAAAAGCAGCCGCAGCTGCTTCCTGTTGCACGTGTAGGTGTAGGGGTGTTAGACCTATCAGGGCTTCAATCTTCAATATCTAGCATAGCTATTACTAACTAATAATTAAAGAAGCAAGATTTCAATCTCAGTTCGACGGTTTGATGCGGAGATCGGTAAAATAAGCCATTTCGTATACATACACATTATTATGTTATTTACATAGTCGTTGTGATTTCGTATGTCATTGATTAAATGAATGAAATAAAATAGGACAAATTATAACAATTATTGGAAAACAAATGTACAATGGGCGGTCTTATTGATAAAAAGCGATCTCTTCCAGACAACCTTTGGATGGAGAGGAGCCTAAAATAAGATGGTTGGTTAGGGTGCATTATAAAGTTAATAATATCAAGGGTATACACTTAATTAAAACATTAGTTAGACAATATAATATATAAATCTATTAATACCCTAACCTAATTTAAATGCTAGAAATAAGATTTTAAATGTTATACTAATGCTTTGATTTATTTGAATGCTACACTAACACGTTGGACTAACAGACCACTGCACCCCGGTGTGCCGCTTTATGAAACCAGTCTCGCCGAGTTATCGTAGGTCGTACCAAGTTCCGGAAATCGCAGTTCAGTAAGTACACCGTATTTTTTCATATTCATTCATCATTAAAATCATTATGGACGTAGAGGTCGCGTCATTTTAAAAGAACGCTGGAAAAAAGTGGAAGGGATGTGTTTGCGCATACAAAACACTCGCGCCACCCCCTTCTCCTCCTTCCAGCGTTCTTAAGTGACGCGACCTCTAATAAAGCAGTACCTACTATCGTATCGACCAAATACGACAGTTTCGATCCCACGCCTTTCTGAACTCATGCGCAAGAGCGGGACAGAACATACGATGGATACGATACGTACGACACATCGAGTGGATGAAATAATTATTTGTAGCCTAACAAATCATACATGTTCAGATTGTCAATTGGTCACTTTGTACCTACTGAAGAAAAAAACTGACAAATGTTTGTGTGAAATCAAAATACTGAAACTCGTTGCCGCCGTTTAGGAGCAGTTACAATATTTAAAAGAAAACAAAGCTTCACTAAAAACATTTTTTAGATTATTATTACTAATTGACCCCGCCAACTTCGTATCGCCTGACAGTCAATACGTCAGATGTTGACCCGTGAACATTTCGTATGGGAAAATGTTTTTTCTTTTATTTTTCTTGAGCAGTTTTGAGCAGTTTTCTTAATTTTTTAATAATTCAGAACCTTCTCCTGACAATAGCAAACACAACAAAAAAATAATTCGCTAAATCGGCCCAGCCGTTAACGCGTGATTCCGTGACCAAGGGAAATAAGGATTCATTTTTATATGTACATTAAGATACTAATAAATAATATAGCTAAAATTTATATTATTATAATAATTTCGACTGGTCAAATTATGGGTACGTAAATAGGGTCTACTAAGCAAAATATATTATTTTAGTACATTATATTCACTCGTCAAAGTGGAGTTACATGGAGAAAACTCCAGTTTGGCAGATAGTACAGCCTTATCAAACCTAACAGGAGATTGGTTGGCTCGATGCGTCGAAATTATGTTTGGGTAGAGTATAATAAATGTTTGGGCATAGTATAATTAACAAGCATTGAATTCTCGATGCCTCAAGTTGATGGACGCAGGGTAGGGCACGTTACTGTTGTGACTTACGAGGCAACGCTTTTTAAGGTGATGGTTACCACTTAACATCACGTAGGCCTTCTACTGCTGCCATAGCAAATTGTATAAAAAATTGTTACCATTCATTTTACATCTCTTAAAAAGACATTTATTAACTTTTCGGATTTCAGGGAATCCCCATGTTCCACCGTCGACAATTGTAGCTAAAATCATGGAGTGTATACTCCAGGACGACACAAGCCGCGAAGAGGCGCTGATGAAAGCCAGGCACTCTATTGCAGACATGCGCAGCCAGTCTAATGTGTATGCCGCCATTTTAGCCTCCAGACTACGCAATCTCTAGCCAAAATGTGAATTTTAAATATTAATTATGTAATATAATACGCGATATAAGGATTGGTTGCCTTATAAGTCGAGTCCCTTTAAATCGAGCGAGAGAGAACCTTGAAATTGAAAATCAGTAAGTTTTTTTTTCAGTGGCTTAGTTAAAATACCTCCTTTTAAAGCAATTTTCTTTTTTTTATAGATATTAGCGTGTTTGCATTTTTTAAATACAAAATTACCAGTT
Organism: Plemyria rubiginata; assembly: GCA_963576535.1. NCBI lineage: Eukaryota > Metazoa > Arthropoda > Insecta > Lepidoptera > Geometridae > Plemyria > Plemyria rubiginata. The sequence continues at coordinate 5,467,058 of OY754917.1, read as the reverse complement.
ATTAAATAGGGCTTGAGTTTAAGACCCACGTGATCGCCCATCACGTGGGTCTTAAACTCAAGCCCTATTTAATAACTGGTAATTTTGAAGAAAATCAAATAATAGAATCGCGGATTAAAAATGGAGGATTAGAAGCGCATGTAAAAAACTACTTTTTCTTTAGCGCAATTTGTTATTTTAATTAATACTTAAAATAGGATGTAAAAAATACTCCCGAAACTGAAACTGCTTGCTTAGTAACTCCTACGCAAAAGGCCGCACCTCGAGACATAATGGTTTTATCTCTGAGTATTGTCACAATTATGTTGGCATATAAGCTGAAACCGGATAAGTTCAACTAAAAAACCATTATACCAAAAATATAGCTTTTTTTTGGTCGTAGGTAATCGGTCGAGAAGCATGACCTGAAAGTTACTTAGGTTTTCGGAGTAATCTTTTTACACCCTGTGTAGGTAAGTTTTATTTATTGTAAGTTTGCGGACGCTCAATAAATCTTTATCTTGTTTTTATTAATCGTTAGATATGTAAAGTGATGTTGTTTTTATTGCCAATTTAGAGTTATAAGTGTAAAATTTCATAATACTTAGTTAGATTTTATAGTAATTATTTACAATCTTCACTTTTCTTCACGTAGGTAGTATTGCATTTCATAACAAAATTAAATTTCCTTCTATTTTCTTAATAATTAAAGTTAATAATCAGGACCGTGTAAGAAAAGTTTTTCAGGGTATATCTGGTTTATTAGCTAGTATAACTAGGCATCAAACCAAGCAAAATACTATGTTATTTTTTATTCGTGCCTTAAACCTAATCATGTACACTACTTACCTTAATAACTATCTACTTATTTCTTGAATGTGGTCTGAAATTTTAATGGCTAATATCTTATTTAAAATAAACTAGTTTCTTAGATAAATCTTTAACTAAATCATACATATCTTTATAAAATAATAAAAAATGTGATCTAAATCGAATTAATTACGTGAATGTTGTAATTTACGGTAGGTGTTTTAGTATTAATCTCAGACTGAATGGAGAAGGTTTTGATTTTATTAATACTAAAATACGGACCTGAAAATATAATTAAATAAAAAAATTAATAAACTAGAATCTATTCGTAGGTAGGTATTTATTAGATCTGTATTTGCGAGGGAACAAAATTTGAATGAGTAAAGTCTCGTTTCATGAAATAAGCGTTTTATTTTAAACCTTGATAACAAACTAACCTACTTTGCATGCTTTTAATAGGTATTTCTTATCATAGAGGTAACTACTTCCCTTTTAATATTAACCTACTGTACAGCTCAATAGTAAGTATGATTGTTATACCATCCACGAAATAACTCTCTCCGTATACAATACTTGCGAAACTCGTCGAATATCAGCATAAATGCAGAAAACGGAAGAGCTAAAAACCACCTGTTGATGTTAGACACAAGTTAGTGATTAAAAGTAAGGTCCAAATGAAAGATTTGTAGGTATATAATGTTAATTTCCAGTAGGTAAGTAATCTATTACAATGCGCTAACTTATGACGAGACAAAGCTTCTGGGTAAAAGTAGTATTTATTTACGAGTTAAATTTAAGATAGTAGGTAGGAAATCTCACTCGCTATGTACATCACTTTATAGGTGATTATTTTTAGCTAAATCGTGATTTGATTATACCGGCCATATGTACTGCTTGCGTACAAACAAGGGATAACAAAGGAGTTATTACCATCGTGGCCGCAAGGGGTAAGTTCTAAAGAAGGTGTTGACTCCAGGTACATAGCAGACAATCATCGCAAGAACTATTTCGAACACCAATCCAATATTCAATGCTTTATTTTTCAATCCTGAAAACATTATTATAACGATAGTCGTGGAAGGACGAGAGCTCGCCTGTGCGATGAATGGTGCCAGTCGCTTGGGGTCTCATGATCTTGAAAATGTTACCTACCAAACAATGTACCTAGACACATTAGGTACCACAGTTATTAGGTATAGGTATGGTACTTAATATATGTATTGTATTAAAAATATAGTGATTTCCTGGGTGTAGTTGGATAAATCTGTAAAGACTTGCCAACATGAAACAGGGAGTTATATCTCGTTTTGCAAATAAGGCCGTTCATCATTTGAGTAACGACCACTGCTACGAAGTACGCAGCTTGGCTCGCTCGCTCCACTTCCTTGCGCTCAGCGAACGTCCATTCTTGACCGAAGGAGTCTTCGACGTCGCTGATCGCCTCGTTGTCCCATTGCTCCCTGATACCTGAAAGATTGGCTCTAGATTTTTTGAATTCTAATCTCGTTATTTGAAACACAGTTATTAGGCGTATCTGTTAAGCTACGTTCTAGTTAAGCTTTCGATCTTTGCATTGAGTTAGGTACCAATTTCTTTTTTTTTAGCATTTTATATTAACCAAACAGTATGCCCGGGTAAAAACCATGCTCAGCCATGACGATAAAGTAAGCGAACATTCCTGCTGCGAATTCTATCAGACCAAGATGTCCATAGACCAGCGCTATCATCTTCGTTGATACCAGCGGCTCGGAGGAGCGAGGCGGGCGGGCCATCACGTCAGATTCCGCATTCTCATACGCTAGGGATACTGCTGGCCACATGTCAGTGCCGAGATCCACGCACAGTATCGTCATTACACCTATAGGAATAAGAGACACTGTTAGGAAATTTAACTGTTTTGTTGTAAAAACAAGGTTGGAAAAACAAGAATTAAATACCTACCCACAGTAGTTTTTATATAGGTAAAAGAATGATTAACGGATTAGCACATACCCAGTGGCAGAGGTATGGAAAACAGGATAAACATAAAAACGGGAAGGATTTCGGGCACGTTGGAGATGAGGATGTAGCAAACAGATTTCTTCAGATTGTCGAAAATCTTCCTCCCTTCTTCGATGCCAGTCACAATAGTGGCAAAATTGTCATCCATCAAAATTATGTCTGCTGTTTGTTTTGAAACCTAGGTATTAAAAAGATAGTTTTATAAAGACTGCGCGACTTGTAGGTAACCAGAAAACCCCAAGCTAAAGAATTATATAAGTACGATTTACCTAATTAAAGTTGTTGGATTCAACCAAAATAAACTTAATGGCGATGGTTATGTAGGTACCTACTTGAGAGCCTGTAATTCCCATAGAAATTCCAATATCAGCTCTCCGAAGAGCCGGGGCATCATTGACTCCGTCTCCAGTGACAGCTACCACATCGCCTCGGCGCTGGCAAGCTTCGACTATTTGGAGCTTTTGTGTGGGGGAAGTCCGTGCAAACACTATAAATAAACTCATCATCAGGAAGTTCTTTAGTTTTCAAGATAGTTCCGTGTTTATCAGCAGTAGAAAACCCACAAAATTCTTACCGATTTCATAATGCTTATCCAATGTCCAGTTCAACAAATCTGGTGTCATATTCCTGAGCTCTGAACCGGTGATGACGTGGCATTTTGGCGTGGTAGCTATACCTACGTCCAGAGCAATAGCCCTCGCAGTCGCCGGGTGGTCGCCGGTCACCATCATTACACGGACACCAGCTTCACGGACACGCTGAATTGCGGAGTAAACCTGGATTTTTTATTATAAAAATTATGATAGTTTTCCTAAAACGCGCAATTGTTTTAAAGTAACGGGTGGTTAAATTGTAAGGGCCGATGTTGAATGTGAACCACACCTAAACGCCAAGTTTTTTTCCGAATTTTATTTGACATTTCTCTATTTCAGACTTACTCAATTTGAACCATGGAGAGATACACAATCCAACAACGTGTTAAAGTTATCCAGACTTATTATGAAAATGGGCGTTCAAATCAAAATGCATATCGTGCACTTCGTGATTTTTTTGGTCAATTTTATCGTCCAAATGTGCGTACAATCGCAAAAATCGTGGAAAAATTCGAGCAAACCGGGTCTGTAGAAGATGTGAGAACACCAGTGCATGCTCGTGCAGCTCGTACTGCAGAAAATATTGCTGCTGTTCGCGATAGTGTGGCTGAAGAGCCGTCCACCTCAACTCGTCGTCGTGCCCAACAATTGCACCTCTCACGCTCGTCGTTGATGAACATTATGCATAAAGACTTGCATTTACACGCTTACAAGGTGCAATTGGCTCAAGAACTAAAGCCTCTTGACCATTCCAAACGTCGTGAATGGGCAGAATGGTGGCAAGAAATGGCAACAGTGGATGATCAATTTTCGAAGAAAATCATCTTCAGTGATGAGGCACATTTTCACCTCAGTGGATTCGTCAATAAACAGAATTGCCGCATTTGGGCTAATGAGAATCCAAGAGTGATTGTCGAAAAACCAATGCACCCACAAAGAGTGACTGTTTGGTGCGGTTTTTGGGCTGGCGGCATCATCGGGCCGTATTTTTTCCAAAATGAGGCCGGTCAGGCAGTTACTGTGAATGGTGTTCGCTATCGTGAGATGATAACGAACTTTTTATGGCCCGAATTGGAAGACATGGATGTGGACGATATGTGGTTTCAGCAGGACGGTGCCACTTGCCACACAGCTAACGAAACAATGGCTCTTTTGCGCAACAAATTCAATGGCCGTGTTATCTCACGTAATGGCGATGTCAATTGGCCGCCAAGATCATGTGATTTGACACCGTTGGACTTTTTTCTTTGGGGTTATTTGAAAGAAAAGGTGTACGTCGATAAGCCAGCAACAATTCAAGAGCTAAAGGATGAGATAATTCGGCACATTAACGGCATAGAACCTCCATTATGCCTCAGGGTCATCGAAAATTTGGACCATCGGATGGAGGTGTGCCGCCGTGGTCGCGGCGCCCATTTGGCCGATATTTTATTCCATACATAATTGAGTAATACCAATATATCATAATAAAATAAAATTACAATAATTTCCTAAACAGTTTGTGTTTTATTCAAAATCAACATCGGCCCTTGAAATTTAACCACCCGTTATAAAGGAATTTATTCAGTCATTCGCTTCGGAACATCTTAAGATGATGCAAACATCCAGCACCCTAAAATATTGGTAAGTAGGTACCTACACAAGTTTTCGTACGTTTACGTAATCAGTCTTTTAGGTTCTTACCTAAACTCAGTGTTTTATGTAATGCTGAACCTTTAAGTTCTAGTTATAGGTAAGGTACCTATAGCTTAAATAATTTTGGCTTTGGCAGGTAGGCACATGATATCAAAGGATAAACTATGGATCGTGTCAGATTGAATATTGAGCAATAACCGACTTACCTCACCTCTTGGGGGATCGATGATACCCATTACTCCAAGCAATCGAAATCCGTCCATGGGAAAATTAATATCATCAGAGTCAAAAGAGTAACCTAAGGGAAACTTTGTGGGATCCAGAGGCAAATCAGCGAATGCCATAATTCGTTCACCTTTAGAAAGAGAAATATTAGTCAAGATGATGTCGAGATTGCCTCGTTTCGATTTTGTGTCGAATTCATCTCCAGTAAAAATAGAATTAGGTTAATACCTGTACTAGCCAAAACTTCGGTGGCTTTTTCAGCTGCATCCCTCATTTCTTTGGTGAGGTTGATAATTTCGTTTTCCTGTACGATTGTAGAGCAGCGCTGAAATATACACTCAGGAGCGCCTTTCATGACAACGAAGTACCCGGTCGATGATGCGTCTACATGGATGCTGACCTGCAAGTTTTGATTTGTTACAGTTAACGGTCTAAATAAGTAATATAGGTATATAATATTAGGTATCACTATCACCTAACTTATACGTACTGGTAATTTGGTGATAGAAAATGTAGTTGCTTCATACCTGATACTTGTTCACAGAATTGAAAGGTATTTCTGAAATTTTGGGATAAAACAATCTGATCGCGATGGGATCTTCATATTTAAAAATGAACCCCAGAATGGCAGATTCAGAAGCGTCTCCGATAATAGCACCTCCGGCCATGACGCTCGCGTTGCTACATAATGCTCCACAAATTGTCAGAGCTGAAAGTCAGAACTGTAAATCACATATTGAAAATCAGATACCTAACTAAAGGACAATTTTTAGCCTATCATTAATGAGCCACTTCCCTGTATAGATGTCGGGTTGATCAACTTCTTTATTGCTCAGCAGAATGTATGTTAGAGATATCACGGAAAAATTACCTCGGTTATTTTGAAGTACAGCTGAAAAGCAAAGCATACGTAGGTAGGTAAGTTAATAAGAAATCATGGCACTGATAGCCTATTTTTTATATAGACTAACATACTTGATAGTTCTGGATCATGTACTGAATAAATCTTATTGTGAATCCAAATGTGTTGAACAGTCATCTTGTTTTCAGTGAGAGTCCCAGTTTTGTCCGAGCATATCGTGGTACATGCTCCTAGGGCTTCGATGGCATCCAGGTTTTTCACTAGACAGTGTTTCTTCACCATGTTTTGTGCTGTTAGCGTTAAAGATGCTGTTACAGTTGGTTGCAAGCCTAGGCAAAGAAAATTTATCTGAAACCTACGAGTACGTCCTTGTGGTCCTGCTAGGTATCTATCCTAGACGGAATCGTAGAAAGCCCCTTACTTGATGGACCGACAACATTGTAAAGATCGTTGGAAGTCGGTGTCTATGGAGTAGGCCCCTGTCTAGCACTGACCTAATTAAGACTGATATAGTGATCTATCTATACGATTCTCTCTAGGTTTGCTTTACTTATAAGTGTTTGTATAGAACAACAATCGTTTAATGTTTAAATTTTGTTTAACAGTTACCTTCCGGAATATTTGCAACAATAATACCAATAACAAAAATAGATATCTGCATGAACGGGTAGCCAAGAGCGAGCGAAGCGCTGGCGATGAAGATACCCAGTCCTAAAGCCCAGAGTGACATGTATCGCATGAAACGACTCAATTCGCGGGATAGAGGCGAAGGGGTAGGCTGGAGGCGAGCAGCTAAGCCTGCGACTCTACCTAGGGCAGTCAAATCGCCGCAGCATAGAACCAAACCTGAAACAACAAACGCACATACTAGGGTTCTAGAAATGGATCACGCCAAACTAATGTCTGTTTCATACAATGTAACCTCAGGCGTGTTTCGCAAACAGAAAGTGGACCTCGTTTAGATAGACTCCCAGTTTAGTCTGACTTCTCATAAACAATTTATACAATGAACGAATAATAAATAAATAAAGTTAAACGCAGTTACCAAGAAGTATAGAAGTCAGTGACGTGACTTTGCTAACGGAATATTTTTTTAAGAAGAACTAGGTACCTGTTGCCCAGCCCTCGACACACTGGGTAGAGAAGAAAGCCACATTAGGAGATTCTAGTATATTCGCTGTTCCATCAGTATTCGAACGTGGAACTGCTACTGATTCTCCCGTTAGTGAGGAGTTATCGACCTTCAAATAAGATGTTACAGTATTATTTAGTAATTAATACATAACTGTCAAATAACAAAGTCGATAGTAGAGTAGGTACATTACTTTAAATCCTTTACTATCGACAATCCGTATGTCTGCCGGCAACACGTCACCTGCCTTAACGTGAACGATATCGCCTCTCACGATGTCGCTGACTGGTGTTTCAAGGTTTAGGATGCCGTCACGAATGCAACTTGCGTTATTCGGTATCATGCTGTTAAATATTTTCATTATCTGTAAAAATATTAAACATAAATCGTAATCTTGCTTTTGGAATCGAATAGGTAGGTAGGTAGACCTATTGTAATTTGGGTAGTAACGGTAAGATCTCTGAATGTGGCTTCAAGATGAAGGATGGAATTATGTGTTATGTATTTCATGAAGACCTTTGAGCTCTTGAAGTTCTGATAGAAACTGAAAAGTCCGCAAATGACGTCCACAGCAATGAGCACACATCCGAGATAGAGGTTGTCTGAGGACGGGTTTGCTTTCGTTGAGGATTCTATCAAGTATGCTACTATGCATAGTAGAGCTCCAAACCAAATCAATAAGGAAAACCCTGAAAAAGACAAGACAGATAAGACAATACAATACCTACCTACCTATATCTACCTATGTCATTGTTATCGTCGATAGATTAGGTAGGTAGGTACCTAATGCATTATTATCATTGCTCGGGTTTATATTGTCACAACCCATAACTTGCTTGAACGATGTCTTTGTACCTATCTACCCCCTACCCCTATAAGGCCAAAGGTAGGTTTAGGTACGTAAGTACCTACCAAGGTCACGTAAACACGGAACGTCTACATAAGAGCACTAAACCTACGAGCTCGTAGAGGAGCTGTTTGTACTACAAAAAGCAGCTGTGAATAAGGCCTCGTGATGTTCTAATAAAATACGAAAATTTAGAAGTCGTTTATCATAAGGTGTTCGCCATGACCTGTAGAATACCCTGCTTACGAAGTTATAGGGGTAGGTTATCATGTTACACGTTGTATAAAAAATTCCTCCTGTTCTATTACTGATTAAGTACATAACCAACCTGTGCAAAGTGATTTGAATAGTAATAATGGCCATCCAAACTGCTGCGTCGCTGGCGTAAGTGTATTGTATCCGTAGTAGTCCAGCAGCTCTGCGGCCCTTTCTTTTGTTAGACCTTTTATCGGGTCTGTTCCAAGCTGCTCGCATAACTCTTCTATGACATTAAAAACTCGCCATTATTTTCATACCTAATACCTACCTACCTACTATGTCTACCTAGGGGTAAGTACCTATGTTTATGTAACCTAATACCAATTATTTGAAACATTAAAACCTTATTTTTCGCAAAACATGACTGGCTGTCCCTATAATAGGTACAAAAATATTTCGTTATCTATCCTCTCCTCGATATTTAGTATATCTACCCACTTGTGCTAGTTTAGTTAGATAGCTCCTTGATCCCTTTTTAACTTGGGTTGGTGAACCATGACCAGCGACTTTTACTTACTGATCGGAATAAGATGTGTGTCTGTCTGTATCTCTTGCTTCAGAAGGTTCAGTCGAGTGTTACTGAGATCTCTAGACCTGAGACCTTTCGGTTTACCAGGGCGAAACAGTTCCGATATTGAGGCAGTACTGGAACTCCGGGAATGCATTTCAATCGGAAAACTTTGTGAACTATTTTAATTGCTGACCTCTAGGTAGTTACATAACTTAAACTTACTGACTGATTAAAACAGGTAGGCTGTGATTTTCAAAATAAGATAGGGTGAACGATGAGGTGCCTCTCAAATAATAAGCATAAAATCAAAATGGTCTTTAATCAATACAATCACAGGGATCACTTAGAAACGTCATATACTAGGTAGGTGAATCTACCGCTCTAAGCTAAACAAGTATCCTAGGTACATCATAACACCATACTTATTGTAATTAAACACGATGCAAACATGCGTTTGATAAGACTTAGAAAGCTAGCCAAGTACACAAAATTCGCGTTTGTATCGTTTTAATATAATATAAGGTAACCAAATTACCTACAAGTGAAGTTGGTATGTACCTACCTAGTGTAGATTTAGATTACTAGAATGTAAGGATGTGTACCTATAGGAAGTGTTATAAACATAGGAGAATACGACGTAGGTGCTTTAGGTGAGGTAGTAGGTACCTTGTAGGTAGGTAGGTACCTACTACCTAACCTAAACCAGCTACCCACCCTATATAGAAAAATAATTTGGGACTAGATAGTGCTGTGTGGAAAGTCCACCTATATTTATTAATTACAGAACCTAATGAGAAAACTAAATTGCAATATTTGCAATGCAACTTAAGGCTCCGGCGACAGCGGCTCGCAATTTCGAGGTGCGATTGGCTACCTATTATTTCATTTTATTTCATTTCGGGGAGGTTGTTTGAAAGAATAACTCTAAAGTGACACGCATAAATACTGTTCGAACACAAATAATACAATAATATGAGGGAAACATGCCCGAATCAGAAATCATTTTGGTATTAGTATGTTTGGTCTTACGTTTACCTAATACCAAAATGATTTCTGACTCAAGCACACGGTTAAACTATAGCTACCCTGGTACCTGAGTTGAGGGTTGGGGATAGGGGGAAAGCATGTGGGGGTAGATGGCAAGTCTTTCCCTATAGGTAGTTCTTTTTTCTAGGAAATGAAAAAAAAAATTCTTCAAATTTCTTCACTTTAAAAAAAAAAAATGACCCTAACCTAATGAGAATTCCTTCCCTTGACTCTTTTTGTCATAGAGATGAAATATTACTACCAATTTTCTTCATATAAAAAAAAACCCTAACCTAACTAGTAACTTACCTGAAAAATTAAATTTTTTTTTTCATTTCCTAGAAAAAAGGACTCAAGGGGAAGACTTGCCATCTACCCCCACTTGCATCCCCCCTATCCCCAACCCTCAACTCAGGTACAAGGATTGCTATAGCCAACCCAAGCACATTTCCCTTATATTATTGTATTATTTGTGTTCAAACAGTATTTATGCATGTCACTTTAGAGTTATTCTTTCAAACAACCTCCCCGAAATGAAATAAAATGAAATAATAGCCAATCGCACCTCGAAATTGCGAGCCGCTGTCGCCGGACCCTAAAGCTTTTTATATACACAATACTTACTTACCTAAGGTTGAAGTTAATTAAGAATTAATTAAGAAAGCAAACATTAAATAACATGAATAAACAAATATAATTCCTCTAGCCAAATTTTAGATATGTTAGTGGACTAATTTATCAATAATCCCCCATCCAGTTCAGAGTTTACTTCTACCATGTTCCGAGCTATTTAGCTTAGCAGCAGTCCATATTTCAGTAAGAGCATTTAGTTCTGCCTTATTTGCACTCAATAACTCCTCTTGCAATACTCCTTTCAAAAGTTTTTTTGATAAGGTTATGGAAGTTGTAGGTAATTTTGATACTTCAGAAATTTTATTCCATACTGTACTTTGAATTTCCTCAGGTTTATACAAATAGTTGACAAACCCCCAATCTAAGGCTTCTTGGGCAGTCATTTTGTGGTTATAACATAACATTTCAGTTGCCTGGAAAAAATAAAATCCAATTAGGTAATAATATACAAATAATGTAGAAAAAAATACTGAAAAGAGGTATTTGCACTGCAACACAAGAATTCAACTTTTAAACAAAATTTTATTTTTAAAATGTGATTGCACAGGCTATCTATTACCATGATGCAGATATACAGTGCAGGTTTGTTTGTACATACCTTTCTTTCTCCAATCAACCTGGGAAATGTGAAGGTCGAACAGCCTTCTGCTACTATACCCAAATTCGTAAAAGGTGTATAGAAGTATGACTGGAAATAAAAAAACTATTATTATAATTATTATTAACCCATATCTTCTTCAATCTGCATATTTGTCTCCTACATCCTACCTACACAATGCCACACAAAAGGAATGATTATAGAAATATACCTACCCCACTGGTTTCTATGTAATTTGCAGTAAAAGTTGAAATAGCAAATTGACAGCTGATTAGCTTTGATCAAGCTTTTAGAAACCGGTGGTTAGTCACCAAATAGATAAGTAAGGCTTGTAATATATAAAGGTGAACTTTTCATCCTGGTCTTACTGCATGGGTCTTTAGGATGATGATTGTGGTGAAAAAATTAACTGCAAGGAAATTGATTCTTACACTTTCAGAAGCAAATACCAAATCACACATTGCTAATGTGGTGGCAGCTATTCCAATAGCCGGCCCATTCACAATGGCAACCAGAAGTTTGGGGAATGTTATGAAAGCTTTGATGTAATCATGTAATATATTTCCAAAGTTGCTGTCCAGAGGAGATGTTACTGCAGTTGTGTTAAAGTCATTTCCGCTACTATAGAAGTCTCCTGCGCCAGTCAGAACTATCATAGTTATACCGTCATCGGTAGCAGCACTATTCAAGATATTCTTTACTCTTACATACATTTCTTCATCTATGGCATTTTTTCGTCTAGGTTTATTGTATTTCACTACTATAATACTTCCTTTTCTAGTTTCAATTATTGTTTCAATAGTCTTCATGGTTTCAGTAATATGTAGGTAGGTACCTTATAGGTACAAGCCAAGGAATTTAATACTCTGCTGTAATGAGAGGTAGAAGCGCTTCTGTTTGTTTGTTGTTGTAACTTGCACACAGAGTTAGTAGGTACCTTGTTTTGAAACTACTTTATAAAACTTGTTTGTATGGTGAATTCTAGATACTATCTAGAATTATCTAGTAGATAGCTATAACCGACCACGGATGCACTCTGGGAACCACTGCACTGCACCAAGGAAATTCAAGGAATCTAATACTCTCCTGCACTGTGTGACTGTAATTTATTACCTACAAGGAATTAAATATATACCGTCTTATTATAAAAATGTGAGTTAGACTAGGCTTAAGCCAGGACTAACTGGTCCGTGGTCTAACTTTGATACCGAAGTTGGTCCCTGCTCTATAGAAAAATCAAAGACTTAGACCAGACGTTATTATAAAACGGAGTTTATCCCCTAAACCACGGTTTAAAGATAAACCCGAACGACCCCTAGTTTAAGTATGGTCTAACTAATAAAAATCTCATTTTGCCAAATTTTATTTGGTCTCCCACATAAGTTTATTCAATAAAACAACTTGTAGCACTGCATTATCCAACATACATTTCAAACTCTAGACTCCGATCTAAATTTGAAATGTCAAAACGCATGGGTTGCCACGAATTTGTCAATATCAAGTTGATAACGAGATTTAAAACAAAAAGGCGGAGATCTGAGTCAAGAAGAGAAACAAAATTGATTCGTTAAAACGAAAGACGAGGTAGTATGCGCATATGACTTTAGCCTGCGGCAAGAGAGTACAGTTATACCAACTTATCTAAGCCGGTCTGAAGTTAGCTGTTTAGAGAATTGTCGATTCACTATTGGCCATTTATGCACAAGCGGCTAACTTCAGACCGGCTCAGATAAGTTGGTGATTCCAAAATGAATGAACGATTGATTGCCATAATTTGTTATAGTCTGTGGATATTTGTTGAATGATTATGTTCTGTGATGATGAATCATGGACTATCTCAGGTACTATGTAGTCTTCGACTAAAGTGTCTTTTGTAATACGAAAATGATAAACCTGAGATGATCCTAAAGAACAATGGCATAATTTTGTCTGGATTTATTTTAGCGTCTATAGATTTCACATATATAAAACAAATTGAAATAATTTTCAACGATTTTTTTATTATTGACTCATTCTCGTAATAGCCGCAGTTATTTTCTGTTTAAAAAAAGCATATCAAATGATCTGCATTCGAAATGTTACTATAAAATAGTGATTGAACCTTTTGAAATATGAACCGATAACTAAGCGAATGATCTATAAAATCGATTGGTCGATCGACCCAGCAAGGGTAAGTTTTGTTTGCAATAGTTATTGAAATGCACGGTTCTTTTATCTTTATGTAAACTGATATTAAAGCCATATTTAAAGCAATGCAACTTGCAATCCTATTAAGGTTCGTTATAATGTTGATCGATTCTAAATAAAATCGAATCTATACGTTCCGCACCGCACTACATTTGGTTTTTGACAATGACAGATTGATAGACGCTGGCTGGCTCTGGCTGGCTACAGAATACTTCTGCGTTTTTCGTTTCGGTTGTTTTGTGTGCTCTTTTTTCGGTTTTCTATCTATTTTTACGCGACCCGGACTGTTTATGGACTGATTGATATTGCCCCGTGTGACTACTGCGTGCCCTTGGACTCCGATATTGCTTTTGCTTGACATCGTGCTATTTCTTTCTGGACTTTGATTTTGCCGTGTGAATCGGATTTTGTTGTGAACTTGGACAATGGCAGATCTCGGTAGGGATCGTCGGCGCACGCGCTTTTTATGTGTAAATTGTAATATATGCGTCAACACACTGCGCCGATATCCAGTCTTAGCTCTTGACCCGAGAGTTGCTGGATTACTTTGCAGCTGGGTATACCCACGAGTCGTAAGTACCTATCTGGAAGATACAAAAAAATCGCGCTAGGCTAACGAAGCAGTAACTACAATATAATTTATATTAACAGGTTTTAGAAGAAGATGTTGTATGCGAAGCTTGCAGAGACCTGGCAATGTTCGCAGTAAATGAGAATTTGCAACAAGATGTTTCTGGCAATGCAGATCAAGAAGCTGGACCAAGTCAACATGGCCACACTAATGTGTGTCTATTGTGTGGATTATCCATTTTGAGAAGACAAAGTGACAGAATATTACGAAGTAATCCATCTGAGCTGCAACAGGCAATGCTTGCTATCATAGAAAGCAGAGTAGCACCACGAGAGGTATGAATTAGGTATTTCAATGAAGTGTTGTTAATTTAAAGGAATTTTAGAGCTGATAATCACTAAATGAAAAGAAAGGCATATTGATAATTAATACCAATTTAATTTTATTTCAGATAACCGAACATGATTTTGTATGCCATTCTTGCTGGCTGCGGGTACAAAGAGAAGTTAGATGCAGTGCTACTGTTGATGCACCAAGATCCCAGCCAAGCGCTTTACCATCGCAGGTGGAGGTGCCCCAAGTGTTAGAGGAGCCCCAAGTATTAGAAGAGCCCCAAGCGCTGGAGGAATCCCAAGAGTCACAAGCAACACATTCAATTAATGAAGTGACATTACCAGATTATAGAAGAGCAGCCAACACTAATCATCACTGTGTATTCCCAAACTGTGTAAGCACATCATTGCATGGTGTTTCTGATAAATTGAGAGCTATAATACTGAGTCATAACAAATATTATCTGCCCAAAGAAGCCCGGGTTTGTAATGACCATATGACAGCCAATATGTGGGATACATTATTTGACTCTCAAAACAGTTATTCAACGTTTACTGTTCAGCAAATCCAGCATGTTTTTTCCTTAGTGAATTCTTTCAATCCATCAGTAGATTTTGAGAATATAGAAGAAATGGATGATAGAGTATTTGAATACTGGATAGGGCGAACGAAGCACAACTTCAATGAGTTACTGGACGAAGTACCTCGAATTAAGGATATTCATAGAGGAACTTTCGGCCTTGCAGTTTTTTTATTAAAACTTAGAACAGGGGATTCTGACGAAAGAATTGCAACATTAGTGAATGTTTCACGTAGAACATTAGAAGTTTTAATGGGCAAAGTGAGGGAGATACTTCTCCAAGACTTTGTCCCAACAAATCTAGGGTTAATCATTTACCTAGGGAAGAATTACTTAATCATAATTTATTAATCCCTAATGGGCTGTATGGAAATGGAACGAATGCAATTGTAATATGTGATGGAACATATATTTACATAAATATAAGCTCGAATTACTGCTTTCAAAAAGAAACATATTCACTACATAAGTACAGAAATCTTTTGAAACCATTTATGATTGTTGCTTGTGATGGATATATTCTTGATTGTTTTGGCCCATATAAAGCAACAACTTCAGATGCTGAAATCATGAACAATTTGTTTTGTGATGGTTCTGCCTTAAGGGAATATTTTCAACGCGATGATGTTTTTATTTTAGATAAAGGCTTCAGGGATAGCATAAGTCTGTTAGAGGGATGTGGCTATCGAACATGTTTGCCAGAATCACTATAAGAAGGCGAACACCAATTGACTACTGCTCAAGCAAACAGAAGTCGCTGTGTTACAATCTGCAGGTGGGTGGTAGAGGCCGTTAATGGTCATTTCAAAAGGGATTTCAAATTATTAAGACAAGAATACTTTCATCGGTCTCTACCACACATGATGCAGAATTTTCAAATAGCTGCAGCTTTATTAAATAGATTTGGTGTTCGTTTTGAAAACAATGTGTATGCTTCAGAAATACTTGAAATAATTAATGAAAGAATGCAATTAGAAAATAATCTGTCAAACATGGTGGATGCCCTGAATATGAATAGACGTTCAAGTCAATTCCAAAATATATGTGCTGACGAAAATAATCTTTCACATTTTCCAATATTGGAATATCGCGACATAATTCTGTTCGCCTTGGGGACGTACCAAATAAGACAAGCTCGGTCATATTACGGCGAACATATACGTTTCCGAGGCGAATACAGAATTGAGGTAAATATGGGTGAAGCGATTAGTGAAAACCATTATGGTCTTAGAGGAGGTAGTGGTGCAAAGACTCTAATAAGAGGGAAAATAAAATCCCGTCACATATGGCGGAAGCAATACTATGTTTATTTATTAATTGAAAATAATATTCCTGGCAGAACCGGCATAGTCGAATACTGTTGCAACTGTTTAGTGGGCCGGCGCACTGTAGGCTGCTGCGCTCACACTATGACCTTAGTTTGGTATTTGGGATGGGCCAGACATCAAGGAAATATCGCAGCACCAGCAGCTTTTCTTGATGAAATAATTATACAGGACGATGAATAAAAATAAATAATGTTTATAAAAAAGTGTTTTTATTTGTCCATTATCCTTAGTTTTTATACGCTTTTTTAAAGTATACATAAGGTAACATTTTCTTTAAAAAAACGCTAAACGTAGTGATTAGGTACATTCTCTTTGAAAAACGCACCCATCTTTCATGTAGGTAAAGACAATTGATTTTAAGTACCTATGTCGTGGTTTAGGATTTGAGTTTTTCCAAGTAGGTATTATCCATAAATGCTTCTAATAATAGGTACCAATCAGTTTCAGTTTGCTTTAATTCTAATCTAAGGTAATCAATAATTGTACCTACCCACCTAGTTGTTCATTTAGGTATACATAACCTAAAAATCAAATCGCCAATATCTTTTTTTTCCGGGTTTTACAAATGAAAATAGTTTTATTTATAGACTCTGGAAGTAATGCCGATTCTGTAGATATATTTTTCCTTGCAAGACGCTTCAATTTACTCCCAGACATTTTTTAGTATGGAGACCTGCCATTGTTCTTTATGAGATAAACCAGGTTTAAGTTGTTTATAATAAGAAAACGTGACTTGAGCTAGGTTTAAACCCAGGTTTGATTTGTTTATAATAAGGCTGATATAGTCTATCTATACTGTAACGAGAGTTAGAGCTGTAATTCAAAGAGTAATTGCTGTACCTACTGCAGTGGAGGGAGCTAATTGAGCTAAATAACTGGCCACTTGAGGTCCAAGAGTATATAACGCTACGCTAAGACTTGAGGTCAGTATAAGTAACTGGCTTGGTCAGTCAGTGAACTGGCTGTACAATTTAAAGGTCTATTCACACATATCAGTGAAGCCACAGTTCCGTCAACGTGTCCGCTCAGTTAGATTGTATCAGTGCTACAGTGTTGCGTCAGTGATTAAATTCATAACTCAGTTCACGGAGCTTCAGTGAAAACGTGTCCAATTGTCCAATGCTATAAATCGCTCGTTCACTATTTTGTTTTTGATGCCGCGCAGATTTAATTCCCGGTATTCCCACGAGATATAAAGTAGCCTATGTGTTATTCCAGACTATAATGTATCTCTCTGCCAAGTTTCATTCAGATCCGTTCAGCCGTTTCGGCGTGAAAGAGTAAAAAACATCCATCCATACTTACAAACTTTCACGTTTATAATATTATTAGGATATTTCACACTGTGTCGGAACTGTGACTTCACTCACTGACATGTGTGAATCGACCATAATGAAGTACATAAGTGTCCAGTAACGACACATGACAATATTGCACATCCAGATAATACACACCCGATAATGTAATAACCAGGGTACACGAATCCAAAAAGTACTAGAGTGCTCTAGAGTGGATTCCAAATATCATGCAGTCAAAGTCAAAATATATTTATTATGTAATCTAACATAGATAGGAAAAGTAAAAAAAATCGGAAAAAAATCGGACTGTAATACCTACTCATCCGTCACTATCTATTTTCAGTCATAATCAACCAAGTGTGCATTCAGTCAGCTGTGAAAGAATAAAAAAAGCAATTTTCTCTCTTTGAAACTTGAAAGTAGTGTTGGGTAGGACACGGTTTCAAAATGAGTTTGAGTGAGGCCCTCGTTTTATACCTTGAGGTGGGACAATGTCATGCTTCAAATGTCATGTCACATAGGTACAAAATGTCATATTGTTGAAGTACCTACCTAGTCCTAGTTCGCTCTACTTATTTCATTTGTCATTGGGGAAAATCTGTCACACAGCGTCACATCAACGATACCATTTCATTCAACGTGATACGACCCCTCATGTCGGTCATACAATACTCACTCACTCACTTCTTGCAATGAAATTTTCCTCGTTCGTCCTGCTCGTGCAAGCGATGTCGTCTCAGTCAGACAGTGAGCGACTTTATGAAGCATGACAGAAATGAGGTGGTACATGAATTGAAAACGAGGACCGGGAAATCTTTGAGTGAATGAGTGTGACAAACGAGGTGCCTCACGTATGTCCTACTCAACACTATTTGAAAGTAGAGTTGAGTAGGACATACGTGAGGCACCTCGTTTGTCACACTCATTCACTCGAAAATGTCCCGGTCCTCGTTTTCAATTCATGTACCACCTCATTTTTGTCATGCTCCATCCAATCGCTCAGTCTTGACTGAGACGACGTCGCTTGCGCGAGCGAGACGAACGAGGAAATTTCATTACAAGGAATGAGCGAGAGAGTGTTGTCTGACCGAAATGAGGGCTCGTGTCACGTTGAATGAAATGGCATCGTTGATGAGACGCTTTTATGACAGATTTTCCTCAATGACAA
Organism: Plemyria rubiginata; assembly: GCA_963576535.1. Taxonomy (NCBI): domain Eukaryota; kingdom Metazoa; phylum Arthropoda; class Insecta; order Lepidoptera; family Geometridae; genus Plemyria; species Plemyria rubiginata. Next base: position 5,448,483 of record OY754917.1, on the reverse strand, counting down.
ATGAAATGAGTAGAGCGAACTAGGTACTTCACAATATGACATTTTGTACTATGTGACATGACATTTGAAGCATGACGTTGTCCCACCTCACGAAATAAAACGAAGGCCTCACTCAAACTCATTTTGAAACCATGTCCATTGTATACTCTTTGCCGTGTCCTACCCAACACTACTTGAAAGCACGCAACGCAGGTTAAATTGGAAAGAGTCCGGATAATGTACGACATGATAATGTACAGCACGATAATTGGAAGCCACTTAGGTACCTTATTGGATTCGTTTTATTGGGGTGTACATTATCGGGGTGTGCATTCTTAGAGCATTTATAACGGGAGATGCCAAGCGCTACTTTTAGTACTAAAATCTTTCTGCCGGTTTTTGCGGGAGGCGGGGTAGTACGGTACAGAACACATTTACATAATCACGCATACTAATGCAGAAAAATTAAGCGTCCCTATAAACGCACACGCAAGTAAAAGCTGTACACCAACACAAAAACAATAACACAATTAAAGAATGACTGTTGTTACACTTTTGTTTAGTTACACACTAACACAAAAAAGTAGTGATGGGTTGTAAAAAGACCGACAAAATGAATGATTTCATATGAATGAAACTTGAATGAAACATGGTGAATTTATTTCGTTAGGGGAAATGGATACTTGTTCCGTCTCAAAAACCACACCAACCCACTAGCTAGAGCCCTATTATAGAAAACTGCAACACCACTAGGAGGTTGAAGAGAGGCCACATTCTGGATAAACTCAACTGGAAAAAAAAAAAAAAAAAAACAAGGGGGAAAAGACTGCTGCGTCTGGACCCTAACCGCCATTCGTCCATCCACTCATCCGCCTATAGTCCACCAACTGATTGCGGATCAAAATTATAAATTATAAAAAAAAAATATGAATGAAACAGGGTGGTTCAAAATCATATACTTTGCCTTTTTTTAGCCAAGATTAACAAACGTGTACCTGTCTAGCCTAGTAGGTATTACTAAGTAAATAGAGTGCTGGCACCGACTCCAAAACTATCAGTAATTGTATAATGTCATAATAATAAAATTATAAGATTTGTTTAAAAAATGGATACCTATTTGTAAGTAGATTGAAATATAAATCCATAATGCAATTATTTTTAACTTTTTAGTGTATTTTTCATAACAAATTGGATAGCAGTTTTGGAGTCGGTTTTTTTTGTAAAAAATATTTTATTAAGAGTTTGTAGAGCGTAATCTCTGAAACTACAGAAACGATTTTAAAAATTATTTTACAAATAGAAAGCTACACTGTTGTTGAGTAACTTTAAGCTATATTCTATTTTCGCAAGTAGTAAGTAATCTTTCAAGTAAGTAGTCTTTCATGAATGCATTTTTAGATAAATATTTTGTTTCTTTATTGGTATGATGTGGCCAGCAGTGGACTTACATAGGCTGATGATGATGATTGGTATGACGGGGTGAAAAAAATGAAGAGCAGTAGAAGAATAGCGGCTGTTAACAAATGCTCATAGCCCATGTCCCTCTCCAGCTAACATACTACAGCTATACAAAAATCACGATTATACGATTCTGCGTTCAAAAAGTACAAAGAAAATAGCAATAAACCAACGACACAGCACAACTAAAATTTTAAGGGAGCTCCATGAAGCGACGTATTGAAGGCAGAATGACAGACAGTTTTTGTAGAGTCCAATACTGAACATCCTTTTTTTAAATCGGTTAAATATGGGTACAAAAAACACATCGCATTTTATTCTAATTTTACGTTCATTCCATCATTCATTCAATCGATTTCGCTCTACTAGTCCCCACACTACGCCTTCTACCAAGGAATATAAATTCACTGACACCTCCTACCAAGACGTTGGCGTCATATTAAAACTGTCGTAACTGGTATTCCATTAAATATAAATTAAACGTAATTACAAAAACAATTGACTAAAATATCACTTACTTGTGATAGGAAATACCGTGTTCCCTAAAGTTTGATGTCTCTGATCTCCTTTTACACCGAAATACCGCACAATTCACCATTTTTACTGAGCACTACTTCGCGACACGAAACGACAACTAATGGCCGCGCGGTGATGAGTGAAGTAGTTTTATATAACGTGCATGGCCAAGTCGCGTCTTATGGCCGGCAGAGGGGTACGCCTTGCGGTAACATCTCCAGTTATAAATGCTCTAAGTGTGCATTAGCTGGCTGTGCATTATTGACACGTGTAAATAATGTACAGCCAGATATTGTACAGCATGATAATGCACAGCACGATAATGCACAGCACGATAATTGGACGCCAGTTTGGTACCTTCGAAGCTAGGCCTCGTTTTCATGTGCGGGTAAAACTAGTAAACGGAACCATGAAAAAGGGGGGAGAAGGAAGGAGGGGAGGGGGGTCCCCCTCTTCCTCCTGGTACAACTCCTGTCCTTAGGAAATGCACCACTCCTGAGAAAAACCGATTAATGTAATCTAACCTCAAAACATTTTAGTCGCTTGATGGCGTAGTAAAGTTAAAATTTGGGTTGGCTTTAGTACCTTAAAAAAACAAAAAAAAACCTAACCTACTGGGTTACTTTTGTGACTTAAGTCGACAAAAGTGCCCCTCTGACCTGACAAGCACCATTCTTAAGGTTAATAAAAAAAAACCTAACAACCTACTGGGTTACTTTTGTGACTTAAGTCGACAAGTGCCCCTCATTCTTAAGGTTAACAAAAAAAAAACCTAACAACCTACTGGGTTACTTTTGTGACTTAAGTTGATAAAAGTGTCCCTCTGACCTGACACGCACCATTCTTAAGGTTAACAAAAAAAAACCTAACAACCTACTGGGTTATAATCAAACTGATTGATTGAACTGGTACAGTGCAAACGAGGCTCGAGTAGGTACCAAATTGGCTTCCAATTATTGTGTTGTACATTATCGACACGTGCCAATAATGTACGGCCAATAATGCACACCACAATAATGTACACCCCAATAATCCGTGACCACTGGACACGGATTATTGGCTGTACATTATTGGGGTGTGCATTATCATGCTGTGCATTATCGTGTCGTGCATTATTGGCTCCCATTGGAAAATGGCCCGGTTCGGTGGTGGTTTCCTCTGCCTTTGTGATACTGTAAATAGGAATGAATAGATACGTTTCTCGTGTAATCAGATTTAGTTATTTAAAAGTTCTCAGTCGATCTGGTGGTAATTACTGTGATGGTATAGTGCCCAATAATTTTAGTTACCGGTATAAAAGCAAAATGTTCAAGTCCACTGTAACCAACCTTCAGGAGGCTAATGCAGATCAAGTTCAAGAGTTTCTGAATTCTTTTGATACTGTTCTAACAGACTGTGATGGTAAGAGTTTTTATAAAATTATGATTAATGGATATAATGTACCATACTACCTACCTATTTCACAATACTATGTCACATTAACAAGAACAAGTAGGTAGCTAAATACAGGTCACCTTCTATTTCATGAGCAAATTTTTCCAATATTTTTTAATAATAGCAGGCACCTAGGATATGTAAATGTAATTTATGGAGGATTGTATTGGTGATACAGTGAATCTAAACTAACCTTTGTAAAGATTATTAATATACTAGTTGCGCCCCGCGGTTTCACCCGCGCAGATTTAAATCCTGGTGATCGGAAAACATTTATACCTACGGTTGCTGATATCACTCATTGCTCAAAACGCAACGATAGCGAGTGCTAATCTTTCCTTTGGCGACATCTAGTTATTATTTAGGAACTAAAAATGTATCAGCTAAATATGGTAAAATGCTAAATATCTGCCAACACCCTGTATTCCCACGGGATAAAAAGTAGCCTATGTGTTATTCCAGACTATAATACATCTCTTTGCCAAGTTTCATCCAGATCCGTTCAGCCGTTCCAGCGTGAAAGAGTAACAAACATCCATCTGTCCATCCATCCATTCATCCATCCATCCATTACAATACAATTGTAGCCAGATCACCCCTCACGCATAATGGACCACCTTAGAGTCTAAATGCGGACACAGGAGTCCAACTCAAGTATCAAGTATCCATCCATCCATACTTACAAACTTTCGCGTTTATAATATTAGTAGGATTTATGTTGTTTATGCCAAGTACATTATTTACAGGTGTTCTCTGGATCGATAATAATTCTATCCCTGGCTCAGCTGATGCCATGAACTACTTCCGAAAAATAGGAAAGAAAATATTTTATGTGACAAACAATTCTACTAAAATACGTAATGACTTTGCCAGTAAGGCACAACAACTGGGCTTTATTGCCAGTCAGGTAAAAAAAAACCTATGACTAACCATACCTAATAATATACATAACTATGCATTAATAGTGTATTTTTATGTTGTAAACCTATTTACCTATGTGCAATAAAATTTGTAATAACCATTCTTTCCAGGATGAGATTCTGTCTACAGCATATTTAGTAGCTCATTACCTAAAGGGAATTGGGTTCACAAAAAAAGTATATTTGCTGGGTTCAAATGGCATTGCTGAGGAGTTAAAAGCAGTGGGAATAAGACATTCAGGTGTTGGAGTAAGTGGATTTAATATACCATTTCAGTTAGAAAATGTGGTAAAAAATAACGGGTTTACTATTAAATACTAAATATACACTAAGAATTATATATTTTTTGCAGCCTGACCCAGTGAAGCCTGACTTTAAGTCTATGAAGCCTTCAGAGTTAGACCCTGAAGTTGGTGCAGTTGTAGTAGGATTTGATGAGCATGTCAGCTACCCAAAGTTCATGAAGGCTGCATCCTACCTCGCCTCTGAAGAATGTCTTTTCATTGCTACAAACACAGACGAAAGATTTCCTAAAGGTGGATCTATTGTTGTACCAGGAACTGGTACTTTAGTGAGGGCCGTGGAAACATGCTCAGAAAGAAAGGCTTTGGTGCTGGGCAAGCCTCATGCTTATGTTCGCAAGTTTTTGGAGTCATGTGGTTTGAACCCTGCTAGAACTCTGATGATTGGAGACAGGTAATATGAAGTTGATTTGTTTTCTTATGTTTAATAAGTAATTACGAAGCATTGTCACGTAAATCCCGCCCAATGGAACTGGAATTTGCCCTACAATGCTCCGCCCCACGGCCATGAACTTGAGGCGTTATATATTATGTTAAGTATCATGACTGTGTCTGTAGTTTCACCGGAACCGAAACAGCAACACTGCATGTTATTATTAGTTACTAGTTGCGCCCCACGGTTTCACCCGAGCAGATTTGAATCACGGCATTCCCACGGGATAAAAAGTAGCCTATGTGCTATTGGGCAAACCATATAAAAGCTAAAAAAACAGAAGACACACTATAAGGGACTGGCCTGGCTGTTGGGCCGCCAATCGCAACTGTCTCTTAGCAATAAACTGCTTGTCTACAAGGCGATCATAAAACCAATCTGGACCTACGGAATAGAACTTTGGGGCTCGGCCAGTAACTCCAATGTTGAAATCCTCCAAAGATTCCAAAACATTGGCCTTAGAACAGTCTCAAGCGCCCACTGGTTTGTGAAAAACACGGAAATCCATGATTACCTAGAAATAATAAATAATGCTGGACAATCCACACAGCACCATCAAGCCCCAAAGTAAGCTACTCAAAGCTTGTGTTATGGGTACTAGATGACTGATATATTTAATACATTATATACTTACATAGATAGATATTTTTTATTATACAAACACCCAGACCAACGGAACAAATTTCTGGAGATCATACACAAATTTGTCCCGAGACGGGAATCGAACCCGCTACCTCTTGCGCCGCAGGCGGACTCTCGCCCGCTGCGCCACAGAGGTCGTCAGAAATGCCAACAGTCAAAGAGGAAGTCGTCAAATACTGTGTAAAGTACAAGCAAAGACTCGAAACCCACACAAACGACCTAGCAAAAAATCTACTCAACACCCAAGACAATGTGAACCGCCGTAAAGAGATGGCAAATGCTGAACCTAGACCAGAGAGCCTAACTATTAGCGAGAGCCTAGCTATTCCAGACTATAATCTATCTCTCTGCCCAGTTTCATCCAGATCCGTTTAGCCGTTCCGGCGTGAAAGAAGTAACAAACATCCATCCATACTTACAAACTTTCGCGTTTCTATAGTAGGATCATGTTAGCAATAGCACTGCTGGCCTTGGCTATAATTTGGTAATCGTTAAGCCATGATAGAGATCCTTGGGTTGCCCGCACCACACCACCGGCAAATATTTTGTTTCTAATTGTTGCTGACCATTGGATCAATGGTTTCAGATGCAACACTGACATCGAGTTGGGCGTTCGCTGCGGTTTCCAGACTCTGCTAGTTCTATCTGGTGTCACATCTGTCAAGGAGTTGGAGAAAATCCGTCACGAAAAGAAACCACCGCTGCCTGACGTAGTGTTGACAAAGTTAGGGGACTTACTTTCATTAGTACCCCCATCATAGTATGTAGTGGTAATTCCACTCAAGAAGCGCTTGCGCAAATAGGTCAATTTTAGTAAGAATTGAATGTGTTTTCGGCAAAGTATTTCGTGTAACGTGAACTACGTTAACTTTATTCGCCTACTCTAAAAAAACAATTAACTGATGTTTTTAAAACCATTGATTTCTATTAGGTCTACCTATTTTAAAATGGTATCCTAAACCTAGCTTCAAATGTTCATTAGAATCTTGCATGATAACAAAATATACTTTGAAACGAAAAGACAATCACATTATTAATATTTGATTGCATTCAATTATAAAAATTAACTGAGTAAGTTAATTGTTTATTAAACCTTCTTAGGTACAGTTGGCTACTTACACATCAGATTGCACACCATAAATGGGTATCTAAAACGGTTGGTTCCCTTTGTGTCGAGTCCCCTTACGTCGAGTCTGAAGGTCGATTTACATCAAACGAACATAGAGCTAGAGCTAGAACAAGAGCATACTTTCGTAATCTTTTAGTGTAAACAAAAGCTAGACGTATCCATTTAAATCAAACGAACACAGAGCCAGAACACAAGAACAATCGCTAGAACACAATAACGCTTTGATGAGACCGCTCAGTGGCGCGAGCGCGTCCGAACACGCTAGAATGCTCCAAGCAACTGTTCACGCGCTCTTGCTCCGTTTACATCGAGCGAGCGAGCATTCTTAGAATATTCTATAGAATCTTTGCGAACGCACTAACAACAACGAAATAATGCTCGACGCCTGTTTACACTAGAAGAATTTGACGTTGTGGGGATAGAATGAGCATTCGCTCGTTTGGTGTAAATGGACCTTGAGAGTCTATGGTTCTTTCAAAATATATGTGCGAAAAGTCGACATAGGAGTAACAAAAGCGCGAACTTTCTAGGCTCGACGTAAAGGGCTCGACTCGACTTATAGGGAACCAATCTCTAATAATGTGGCTGGCAGGCAACGCTTTAGTGGGGCGCGCACCCTCGTACGACTCGCAGCGTTCATCTCTTCAAATAGTTCATAAACAGGGTAGTCTGATGCGTTGCTGTGTGTGTACTATCTATTATTATCATGTAAGAGCGAACTTTTAAATACATTATTTTCAATTTAACTTAATATTGTATTGTAGATTGCAAAAGCTCAGGTGGGTATTCCGACTCTATATATTTGTTTATGAATGTTAACTATTTCTATGTAGATATCTTAAATCATCGACGCGATTTTATACACATTTTTTGTATATCGTTACATTGATGATTTATTAATGTTTCCAGTTGAGCGTTGTTTTTGAGCTTACATCGAACATAGTTATTATTGTCAACATAGTTGATTTGTAGTTGGTACGTAAAAAGTAGGTACAAGGTACTATTTTCTTAGTTGTCTGTGATTTGTTGATGGGGCTGTTACTTATATTACCTTATTTTTTATATTATTTTAGTTGTGATATAATGACGTAGGTTATCGTACCTAGTAGCAAAGCAACAGACATGATGTGGATATTAGCTAGAAAATCTTAGCTGGGTATCTAATAACGACATACTTTAGTGAGAATAACACGAATAGCATTATAAAAAAAACGCTTCCATGAGGCATTCTAGATGACGGCACCTCTCATTACAATACAAATGATATGGAATTCGGGTACGATTCATGAATATTAGAGTGCATAGATTCTGAGTATTGCCAAATTGTTTTTCTAATTTCGGATTTCGTTTTCCAGAGTATCGCATCTTCATGAGCTTGAATTAAAACATGTTCGTTCGACAAGCCGGGAAAAACTAATTTTATTGTCAAAACTCAGAATAGACTTACCGTAGCTACATATTTGTTCCCAGTCGTCTGGTTGTCTACTACATGGCATTACTGATAGAACTCACGACACATGGAAATCTAATGTGAGGCTAGAACTATGTATAAATAAATAAATAAATAAATAAATAATGCTGGACAATCCACACAGCACCATCTAGCCCCAAAGTAAGCTACTCAAAGCTTGTGTTATGGGTACTAGATGACTGATATATTTAATACATTACATACTTACATAGATAGATATTTTTTATTATAACCATAGAAAACACCCAGACCAACGGAACAAATTTCTGCAGATCGTACACAAATTTGTTCCGAGGCGGGAATCGAACCCGCAACCTCTAGCGTCGCAGGTGGACTCTCGCCCGCTGCGCCACAGAGGTCGTCAGATGTATGTGGGCATTATGCGGGTTATAGATAGTGGGTATCTATATTATTGTTTTGACGTTTTCCGTTTGCATTGGTACCTGAATTATGACTAAACTAAAGTTTGAATCGGATCGGACTAGACTTGTTTGTACCTTCCTAACTGTCGAAAGTCATGCACTTGTAAAGGTAAATTTCATATACCTACATAAGTCTTCAGTCGTTGTTATATCATTGGTTGGTTTTATTTTCTATGACATTACTAATTAATTAGGTACTGAAATGTAATAGGCTGTTATCGATGAATCTTTAATTGTTATTGTTGAATACACATAGGAGGTAAAAATGTTAACTTAAAGAGCTTTAATGGGAACATAAAATCAGCTATACAGGGTGATTGGAAGGTGGGTGCAAAGCTGAAAGGGGAAGGTAGTCTAGACCATTTAGAACCATTTAGGCCATAGTTATGTTCTACGAAGTCTGACCATTTTTTTTTTACCGATTTTTTTATCTTTTTCTTGATAAAACCCGAAATTTCACAGTTAATTGCTAATACTTGCCAGGTTTCTTGATAAATGTTTTTTTAAATATTTTTTTAAATTAAAGTAATGTGTAAGCAATGTAACAAAACATGGTTTAAGCATCTGTGTCATCAGACATTTTTTTGGCAGACACTTTAAGCTACGAAAATTTTCAAAGATTGAAAGAGACAGGTTTTTGACGCTAAGTTAAAAAAAAACAGATGGTGCTTTTTTCGTTCAAACTTTTTGGAAACATGCTTGGTTATTACTCTTTTATTTGAGATATTATTTACATGGTTATGTTACATATTAACAAAATTGGGACCTAAAAACCAGATTGAGGGAGAAAATTTAAATTTTTAGGCAGACTAATAAAACAGCATTTTAATTTAAATTAATTATTTATTGGTGCTCAAAATGATTTCCGCGATTCCTTACACAAGCACGGGCCCGTCGTCTTACTTCTGTTGTTGTAATTTTTAACATCATCTCCAGCTTCATCGTTTGAAACGCTGAAATTATTCGTTCTTTTAATTCTTCTTTAGTATTTATCTCTACATTACTGTAAACAAGTTCTTTGGCACGACCCCACACAAAAAAGTCCAATGGGGTCAGGTCTGGTGACCGAGCGGGCCAGGGGATTGGCCCATCTCTACCGATCCAGCTGTGTGGGAAGCAATTGTTTAGGTGTTCCCTCACAACTAACGTCCAATGAGCTGGACAGCCGTCTTGCTGGAAGATTACTTCTCGTTCTGTGTTCAATATCGGAGCACCGGATTCCTCCACAAGCACTGGAAGATCATTCTGTAGGAACTCCAAATAATTGTTCCCATTTAAAGTATCTGGCAAGAAGTGGGGTCCAATTATGGTCCTGCCAATTATTCCAGCCCACACATTGACAGAGAATTTCCTCTGTGATGAGACCCGTTTCTTCCAGTGCGGATTGCTGCCTTTGTCGGCCCATTGGTGGATGTTGTGAAAATTTGTTATCCCATCCTTAGAAAATTTGCTTTCGTCTGTCCACAAAATTGATTTCAAAAACCATCCATCTTCAATGTCTCTGTTGAGAAGGAAGCGGCAGAATTGAATTCTCCTTTGAGGATCATGCTCTTCCAGGCCTTGGACACCAGTGCCATGAAACGGATATTTATCACCATGGTTCATTGTAGTCCACACCTTCCATTGCGAAATGTTAAGATTTCGAGCTACTTCCCTGGTGCTGGCATGAGAATCCGCTTGGAATGCTGCCAAAATGTCTTCCTCGACGCTAGGATTGTGTCTACCGGGGTTGACTCCAGGTTCCTTGTGGCGTAGCCCATCTTCAGCAAGCCGACGAAATGAGTTGTAAAAAGTTCTGACATTCGGTACCCTGCGATTCGGAAAGCGCTCTTGATACATCCGTCGCGCTAAAGAACCATTGCCATCTGCTCTGCCGTACATAAAGATGATATCCGCATATTCTTCATTGGAAAAAGTAGCCATACTCGCTTCACAATTCAAAAGCAGCGTAGGAGCGCACTAAATATCAACTCAAAAAATGTCAATCCAACTTAATCACAACACAATAGTCTGAGATCAACACGTCCAGGAGCGCAAAGCTAGGGCAATGGCTACGACTGGACACGGTGAAACAAAATTATCCAATACACAAGATATCAAAACGTGCAGGAGCGCTAAGGGCTACAACTGGACACGGTTAATTGCGAATTAGCGCGAATACGAAAATAACGTCAAGTCACAAGGGCACTTGTTAAATGACTAACGAAAAAAAAAACAAAATAAGATAAGAACTAAGTCGACTTTGCTATAAACCAATGCATTTCGCCCTCCCTATTCTCTATACTATTCATTGGGCATGGGTACCTGGAAAAACGCTTTATGGCACCGCGCGTGGCGGTCTTTAATTGAAGAATACTGCCAATATGGTTCTCGCACGTGCCTAGTTCTTAGAATTCCTTGAATTAAGTAGCTCTGTTATCATTTTAAACTTACAAAGTATGTTTTGTTGTTTGCCTAATGTGATGATGGTGTGCCTGTGTAAGGAATCGCGGAAATCATTTTGAGCACCAATAAATAATTAATTTAAATTAAAATGCTGTTTTATTAGTCTGCCTAAAAATTTAAATTTTCTCCCTCAATCTGGTTTTTAGGTCCCAATTTTGTTAATATGTAACATAACCATGTAAATAATATCTCAAATAAAAGAGTAATAACCAAGCATGTTTCCAAAAAGTTTGAACGAAAAAAGCACCATCTGTTTTTTTTTAACTTAGCGTCAAAAACCTGTCTCTTTCAATCTTTGAAAATTTTCGTAGCTTAAAGTGTCTGCCAAAAAAATGTCTGATGACACAGATGCTTAAACCATGTTTTGTTACATTGCTTACACATTACTTTAATTTAAAAAAATATTTAAAAAAACATTTATCAAGAAACCTGGCAAGTATTAGCAATTAACTGTGAAATTTCGGGTTTTATCAAGAAAAAGATAAAAAAATCGGTAAAAAAAAAATGGTCAGACTTCGTAGAACATAACTATGGCCTAAATGGTTCTAAATGGTCTAGACTATCTTCCCCTTTCAGCTTTGCACCCACCTTCCAATCACCCTGTATAAGTAATAGGTATTCTAAATAAGTTAGAGTAGATTTAAAAGTACAAAAAATATGAAAGAAAGAAAGAAAGAAAGAAAGAAAACATACTTATGAAATTATCTTTATTTGTGTCCCTTGGAAATTAGTCGATATTCCACTATTGCCAAAATTATGTTACATTTTAGTGCCCTCCTGCCTGTTGAAGTGGTGTAACGGAGTTATCTATTTTTTACACCCTATGATGTATGTACCTAAATATGGCCAATCTTCTTCACTGATCAAATCAAAAGCAGGTTGTACCTACGTACATCATGCTGAAGATGTCATCGCTTTGTTTAATGTAATTATATAGAATTCAATAAAATGCTTTTAGAATCATTGACGCGTTTTTATAAGACAAAACATAATTATAATCCTAAACCTACTAATATTATAAACGTGAAAGTTTGTAAGTATGGATGGATGGATGTTTGTTACTCTTTCACGCCAAAACGGCTGCACGGATCTGAATGAAACTTGGCAGAGAGATACATTATAGTCTGGATTAACACATCGGCTACTTTTATCCCGTGGGAATACCGGGATTTAAATCTGGGCGACCTGGATGAAATTCACCACGTAACTGAAGATAATTATAAAACAAAATAGTTTTGTCAAATTACAGCAAGTAGGAATATCCTACTTGCTACATTCTCTAAAACTGTCAATTTAAGGCTCCGGTGACAGTGGCTCGCAATTTCGAAGTGCGATTGGCTATTATTTCATTTTATTTCATTTCGGGGAGGTTGTTTGAAAAAATAACTCTAGAGAAACACGCATAAATACTGTTCGAACACAAATAATACAATAATATAAGGGAAACATGCCCGAATCAGAAATCATTTTGGTATTAGTATGTTTGGTCTTACGTTTACCTAATACCAAAATGATTTCTGACTCAAGCACATTTCCCTTATATTATTGTATTATTTGTGTTCGAACAGTATTTATGCGTGTTTCTTTAGAGTTATTATTTCAAACAACCTCCCCAAAATGAAATAAAATGAAATAATAGCCAATCGCACCTCGAAATTGCGAGCCGCTGTCACCGGACTCTTAACGCCTACAAACAATCTCATTCAAACATAAAAATGCAGGCCAGTCGAGTCGTATAGGTATGATTAGGATCATTAGGAAGCGCTTCATTCATAGTGTAGGTAGATATCTACAACGCTAACTCAAATAATATTTCGCGGTCATCAAATTGAAATAGACTGTATTTTCTTAGTTTTCTCATGGAATTGATACACATAGATGCGTTGTTTTGATTTGACGCGCGGTGCGCGTAGCGTCATCGTGTATTTTCGCTTCGCAGCCGCCGCGCCGCCCCGCCGCCAGCCAAGCCAAGCCAAGCCAAGCCAGTATCAGAGTAACCGCGAAAGGAGAGTGTCGTGGAAACTGTTTTGTCCGAACAGCCGAATAGGTGATAATATTTTACTTGCCGAATTGCTGAAAATTTACGTGAGTTTAGAATGTTTATTATTGTCATAAACAGATTAATAATTATTAGTGGAAATATTTTCATCTAGGTATGTGGATGCCGTGAAAACGTTAGCTACGAAGTGTAGCACTTCGTAGCACCATTTTCATTTTGGTGTTTACTTAGATGATAAATTATTTGATGGATGATTTAGTTTTTAGATGTAAAAGGTTCACAAGTCGAATAATTCAGTATATATTATTGGTAGTCTTACAATCAATAATATTTGTTGGGAAATTGTCGCCTGTCGGCCTCTGCGTCGAATTTATCCCATTATAGGTATTTGACTTACGAAAACAAAGAGCGTAAAGGGGAGCTAGTTGTACCAGGCAGGGACGCGTCAACGTGCCCCGTAAATGACACTCCCTATTTATTTTTACATAGGAAACAATCGAAACTGTCAGGCGTAACTATGGTGTCTACACCATAGTCCGGCCTCTAGGCCGGATTCTATTGTCTTATCGTCGATAAAAATGGGATTTTGCAATCCTTTGCTAATTCAAGTACAAACACTGCCCACTACATTATCTACCTGAAGAAAAGCTAAACCTATAGGGCTCTACTTTGTTTTCAGACGGTTTCAGTTGGTAGTTTTCTATGTGAATGTGGAAATAAGAGTGATAACAATTAGCGTTATTTTGTACAAACAATGAGTAGCTTGTATGATAAGTGTGTAGGTAGGTACTTACTAATTATATATAAAAGTACTGCTGACGATAAAAACGTTATCTCGAGTGGTACCTGGGGGAGGATATAGGTATGAGCAGGTGCTAATTTACGTATAACGCGCACTCCACATTTAATCTGAGTAGGTACCTAGCATAAGATATAAATATAACAAATAATATCAAAATCATCGAAATTGGCTTGAAATTGGAGGAGATATCGTTTATCAGAAAAACAGTAGACTTTTAGAACTCATTTATTTGTTGTTAAAAACAATACACATACAATTTGTCCTCCACTGTCCTTTAGGTCTGTTATTAGCAACATCAGTCAAGTTTGTGACAATGAAAAAAAATCTAAGCCTACTATCTAAGCCTATTTGACATCTTCTTCTTTCTTCTTCGCCGTGTTTTTTAAACCTACGGGTTCGTCCCGCGGTGTTGAAAAACTGTTTCCCCGCTGGTCATTTCCTCGGCGACTCTACTTTGATGCGCAGACCCGAAACTTATATTTGCAAATACTTATAGTGCAAATAAAAACAAAGATTACCTACTTACGTACCTATGTAATTGATTGAGAGAGAGTAACGAACGAAAATCTCACAATCAACTTTGGCGATTTGGCATTTTATATGTATGTATGCATATGTATGTAGGTATGTTTGGCCATAACTTTCGAAGTGTTCTTGTTGCGTTGATTCGATCTGCATAAAATTTGATGTCGATAGCGGCGAGGACATCCCAGAACCTCCAACCTCCTTTTTTTTGAACAGCTGTAAATCTACTAAAATGTAAAAAAATACATGAAAAAAACGAAAACTTTAAAATTGAACATGTACTCTAGCGCTGTGTAAAGATAGAGAAACGTAAATAATGATAATTTTCTCGATGAAAAAAAAAATCATAAAGATGACACTAAATCGATATTTCAAACATCCATTATTAAGAGAGTTTTTCTCGAAATCATGTCAAAGTTATATCAAAAGATAGGGATTAATATTGGAGGTTCTGGGATATTGAGAAGTGTATGAGTAAAATCGAATTTGGGGTTATTAAGATATGGGGCAATATTAAAAGACATTTACAGACAAAAAATCAAAAGATTTGCTTATTAAAATAACATTACATGTCATATGAAAGAGCTTTCTTTGGACATTCGGGACATTCCATAACTTTTTTAGGACGGGACGCCACTACTGCCGTGTGCACTTCTACTGGTCGGCCAGACTTTGTTTTTTCTTGAAATAAATTAAGAAGGTATTTGGTTCTCATTAAATTGTGATAGCGACCTGGGTCTGATGATGGAACCAAGGTCTGTTTAACAGAACTTCAATAAATAGGCCAATTCAGTTAAAACTTGGTTATTATACTTAGTAGGTGGTAGCCAGAGACAAGTCCAAACACAATGTTTGGACTTGCCTCTGACTACCACTTACTATATTTTAGGAGCGTTCGCGTCGCGTCACGAAATCTCAGTTCGGGGCGAACTACCTACTAGTAACTTTTCATTTTGTACAAGTAACGCCTAGGTAGCATAATGCCGTTGACTTCAGGGAAAGTGTGTTTAGCTTCGTATCTAAGCACCTAGGTAAGCACCAGACAGAACCGTGAGCTATAAACTCTTGTTATAGAAACGGGTAAGGCCGTTCACATCTAGGTAGTAGGTAGGTACCTACCCACCTAGCGACTTATCTAGTTTTTCGCACGCGCTACCTCGCTTTCCAGATTTCCCTCCATTTGTAGTTGGCCCGTCTCGTCTGTCGTAATTTGGTTTTTTTCCTTTTGCTTTCAAGCTCATCTATAAAACTTGCTATGTAGATGTGGGCAACTTTTTTACCTAGGTAGTTAACAATCATTCAACCGCAAGAAACCACAAGTCGATAGAACGATCTCGTTCTTTTCAATGTTTGAAGGTAGAATGATGTCATTTCGGTGAAGTCACTAGGACGACGTTAGTAAGTAAAGACATCTTCATTCTTTTTGCTCTAGTAGGTATAGGCTAAGATCGGTAGGTTTGATTGATACTTATGTACAATTCCTTGCTATTTTAATCACGTACCTACCTACCTATGGTGGATAAATCATCTATTGTCCCATTTTAGTAGAACTAAGCATTTACATAGATCGTTAGATAGGTACATTACATCTACCTATATATTCGCAGTTCAACCATGTACTTAAAATTATTTAAATATCTATGAATGCAGTTTAAATTGTTTTGAAAATTCAAATAATGTCTTATTTTAGTAAAATGTTTCATCTACAATATTCAAGGTACTTTCCCTTCATGTGGCATACCTATCCGGGGACGCCTTGTATACAAGTTTTTGATGTGCTCTAGGTCTAGCTAGACCTAAAACTAGGTTCCTACTTACCAATCTCTAAATTTCCCTAATTGAAAATTTAACATTATTGATTGTATTTAGTCAGTCCTTCGATCAACAATCAGCCTAAATTTTTTATCATATTGAGTGAGACTAAGTTGGGGTTACTAAGTTGATCCTACTTAGGTAAGTTTATGTAAAATGGTTCGTGCCTCTTGTCCTGTGTAGAGCACTTGGGTAAGTAGGTATGTGAAAAAATATTAAAACTTCTAAAAAATTACCTAATTACTCAGGGGGTCCTACTGGTGTTTCATATTGCCATGGGATGGATGACTCATTCGTCCATCATAGTCCAAGGTTGCAGTGCGATGGTAGGTAGGTGATGTAGTGCGAATGCTGACTTGGATGACGTAATCTTATAAATAGGTCACTGTATATATTCTATGGTAGGTACCTAACCTGGAGGGTAACACCATCACAGGAGCTTCCTTCGGAGTCGGACGATGCTTGTGATAATCGAAAATATAAGATTTGGAAGTGTCTCTGATTACCTCACTCAGGCTATTGTTGAGATAGGTACCGACATAGCCATAGACCGCGCTAAGCAATGCATATTAGGTATACCGAGAAGCGAGTTTTTTTATCGTGAATAGGTAAACCAATTTAAAGGAACAAAATCAATCCGTAGGTACCTAGTACATGTAAAGAAGCAAGAGTGGAACAAAACATTGACGATGTAGAGCGAAAGGAAAATCAATTAGGTTGTTGCATCTAGAGCACAGCCAGCACGTTAATACCTGTATTAGTATTCTCTGTGTGCCTGTATAGGTGTAAGTACGGTCGGTATTTAGGGCTGCCAGACGGTCGGGATTCGGCCATCATTTTAGCACACTCCCGAAAAAATATCCTGAGAAAAATAATAATTTATGCGTCCTGGGTGCGCCTTAGTATCCGACCAACCACATGTTTACTTCACTTATAATTATGGTATTAATTAATGAGTAGTACGATTAAATTTTATTTTAAAAATAAGTTGTAAAATGTTGAATAATAGTAAATTCACCAGTCAACAACCCAAAACCTTTTATAATATTCACCAGACTTTTCAGTTTCATTAATCTAGCAACCCTATCGGTACCAGAGGCCATTCCCGGCCTAGTTCCCTCACTGCTCTATATTACCGTCCGCGTACTATTTATTTCCTATGTGTTATGTGCACGGATGGTTATGTGCCTGAAGCTCACCTAACAGACTAAGGCTCTTATTCATTATGGTCGTTAAGCGCGCCAACAGCTTAACAGACCGATAAAACTGTTGCTGTCTCTTCTCGTTGGTATGAAAGTGACAGTGACAAGAACACTCTAATACTAATCTATATGTATACCTAGCCGCTATGAAATGGCAGGGATTATGAATAAGAAGGTTATTTATTTATTTTATTTACAGACGAGCAGCTTTCGCTGATATGTCTACGTCACAGTATTGAGATTATTGACAATAAATAAATAAATGAATAAATAATGCTGGACAATCCACACAGCACTATCTAGCCCCAAAGTAAGCTATTCAAAGCTTGTGTTATGGGTACTAGATAACTGATATATTTAATACATTATATACTTACATAGATAGATATAGTAGATAGAATTGAATTTTAATTGTTGAAATTATTAAAAATTGAAATTGAATCGTTGAAATTAGGTATTAGGTTACTGTAAGGTTACTTTATACTCTAGGTCTAGCTAGTACATGTACAACTACTCAAAAACAAATCTAGGTAGAGATACCTTACCTACATAGTACCTACCTATTAGGTATTGTAAATATTTATTAACTATTTATTTATTTGTTTAAGGAAGACTAACAGCACACCATACATATAAATCAAGAATACTATATAAAACAAAAGGCTAATAATAAGTCTCCACATATAGGTAGATATAGAATAAAAGCTTATTTGAGCACAGAAAAAACGGGTGCAAGCTACATACACACAAAAAAATATACAAATTTGAGAAAGCTATATGATGTCAATGATAATTATGAAACAATATATAGTAAAATAATAAAAACATATACATAAATCTAATCAGCCGAAGAATTGCGAACTCATTATGCACTATACTCTGCATTGTTTATTGCTCACCAACATAATCAATATTCGGTAAGTATATAGGTACTAATCTTTGAACTTGATTGTAGACATACCTACACCCAGGTATCAAATATTAGTGTTATGACACTTCCCCTTATTATTTCCGTTGAAATGGAAAGTAGTTTGCTATTTATAGTGTATTGCCGTAAAATATGACCAAGGTGTTTTCATGGCAATGATTTCATTTTGTTTTCAAATGTGTACCTAGCAGCTAGGTAGACGTCCTTGGTAAATTTGTTTAGTCACCCTTGCGCATAATATTAGCTTTATACAAAGTGTCTAAGTAGTAAGCGAAAACGAAAAGGGTGAAGGTTAGGAGCTCTACCTACTATAACTTTGTTCATATTTCTTCTAATGGAAATGAAATTAATATCTCTACTTTAGGTAGGTATACCTACTATAACAAACTTATACTATAGGTACCTACCTCTTACTCATATACAGGGTGTCCCGGAACTCAACGATAACCTGGTACCGAGTGAGAGGCCAAGCAGTTATGAAAAAAAAGAAAAAAAATTGTAATTTTTTTCGAAAAAGTTGGACATGTGATCACAATTTCACAATTTTATAGTGATTTTTTTTTATATGTAATGTAATCTCAAATAACAGTGCTATTAACCGCAACCACAAATTAATCAAGGTACCTAATAAACATGCTCAACTAAGTAAAAAAAAAATATGGGACGTGTTATGGATCAATTTCGACACTCCATGTTGAAAAAAAATTTATCGAAGGCGGACTTTCGCCCGCTGCGCCACTGAGGTCGCCAGATAGTTATAGCCACGACCACCTTGATCTGATAGGTCAGATCGTTCAGTCTAGTTCTAATGCGTAATTGCCAGCACCCACAGATTGAAATCAGCGGAGGTGTAATAACATACATTGTTCCTGGTGCCCCCGCAAGAATGTCAGAATAATAGGCAAGAGCTACGAGTATAATGAGTATCCCTGTATTCTCATTTCCGTAAGTTTTTTCATACTGATATTTCAGGCGAACGAACCTACAAACTGTTTAGTTCTACAAATTACCTATTGCCTGGGATTCAGGGGGCTAGTAAGCCGAAGCCAGAAGTTGCTTGCTCACCTGACACTAGATTGCTATCCTAGCTTGAAAAACTAGCCTCGTGTAGTATCCCGGGCATACCTATAGGCGAAACACTTTTTTTACTTGTTCGACATCGCCGAATAACTTTGAGCAAGGAATATAAATATTTTGAGCAACAAAAATTCAACCTAGGTACCTAGGTCCTACGGTTCGTAACATGAAACATGAACAAATGCTCTTGTTTCATGTTCTTTTTAGGTTCCCAATGTTTTCTCACATATATACCTTACTAGTTGCGCCCCGCGGTTTCACTCGCGCAGATTTAAATCCCGGTATTCCCACGGGATAAAACGTAGCCTATGTTATTCCAGACTATAATCAATCTCTACGAAGTTTCATCCAGATCCGTTCAGCCGTTCCGGCGTGAAAGAGTAACAAACATCCATCCATCCATACTTACAAACTTTCGCGTTTATAATAGTAGTAGGATTGTTGTTTCATTGTTTCTTTTATGACTTACCTCCTCTAAAAGCCCTTCCTAGTTTCAATATGATTCGTATTTAGTTTAGTTGTATTTTATTAATTTGTTTGTAGGAGGTATTTACCTAAGTACCTACTGTTTGGTTTTCATAAATGTAAATAAACTTGTAAGTGGTTCGCCCCGAACGGATATTTCGTGAAGCGGCGCGAACGTTCCGAAAATTTAAGTAGGTGGTAGCCAGAGGCAAGTCCAAACATTGTGTTTTGATTTGCTTATGGCTACCTGAGTACTAACTAACTGAGTATGGTAACCAAGTTTCAACTGAATTGGCCTATTTTTTGAAGAGTTCCGTTGAACAGACGTTGGCTGCATCATCAGAGGTCGATATCACCCTTTTTTGAGAGCTGATTGCATTTTAAATATATTTAAAGAAAAAGTTTAGATATGGGGTTTGGTATATTAAACTAAGTACCTATCTAATAATTTTGGGGATGTGTGATTTTGACTACGGTTGGTTCAAGAAGATAACAATGAAGCAGGCCTATTAACCCAGCAGTGCAGGTGATACTGGCTGAGAGCTTTTAACATTATAACGTTTCATTTTTTTTATTAAGGCATAAAATCAACATTGCTCATAAGTCGTGAGGTCCACGGGCACTACCTATGACTATACAGTGACTGTATTTACTATACAGTGACCTAAAAACATATCGGTTGTTAGCTCGCGCGTGTGCCAATAGCATGGTGCACACTACACAGTGCAAACTGTGCAAAGCACAAGATGTAAATCTCTGAGCTGTTTACAAGTTTGCAGCAAATCGTTATAGCGTCAAGGTTGATGATGTAATTGCTGTTTTTAGCGTTCAAACGTGAACCGCTACGAATCTAGCTATCTGTCTGTTTAAGTAGCGTAGTAGGTACGAATTAGTGATGTGGTGAAAACTTAAAAAAAATATCTATCAGATTAGCTCTAACTTATTACAAAAAAAAATATCCGGCACGTGAAATTGTTTCCTATGCTACATAACATAAAGCTAAAACTAGCATCTAAAAAATACGAATTGGCTCAATGACGCTGCTTCTTCTGGAAGTAGGAGATATTATGATAAAACTCGAAATAAATACAGGACGTGGTTCGTAATTTGATATAAGATATACAAAGGCTACTTCTAATAATACATAATAAGAATTTCACCGAATTCCTGGGTAGGTATAGTCGACCAAGAAATTGGTTTACCACTCTAAGGCTGAATATCATTTGCACGTACAAAACATCAAGGGCTATTTTCGCTTGACAGATTAATAACTGCTACGTCAGAATCTGTCATTCCTGTTTATTTAAACTCAGAACTGATGGCTTTCAATTTAACCTCCTGCTACTTTATTATGTGCAATAAAACGTTTTGTTTAGTTTCGACGTAAAATAATTGAATTTTGAATTCAGGGAATTGAATTTTATTATACCTATATGTTTTTAAAAGATTTTAAAACGTCCCATTTCCTGCTAGTAGCGTAAAGGGTTTTAGGATTCATAATAAACAATGATTTATCATTTAAAAATAACATAAATTTATTGTCCTTCATAAAACGTAACAGTATCATTTAATTGTAAAAAAAAATTATAGGGAAATATCAGCCTAATAACGCGTGTTTCCACCATTAGCTTCGATGACTGCTAACAACTGACTTCTCATAGAGCCAACGAGGCGTGAACAAATGTCTGTCCCGCGCAAAGCCTCCCAAACTTCATGGCAATGACTATCGATGGCATCTCGAGTTCTCTCATTGCGGTGATGCCATCGCTGCACCATAAGTCCCCAAAGGTTTTCGATCGGGTTAAGATCTGGACTTTTAGACGGCCATGGAATCAAGTTAATGAATGAATGTTGATCAAACCAGGTCACAGTAACTCTAGCTGTGTGTAATCTGCAGTTGTCTTGTAGAAAATTAAATTGAGGCAGATCGCTTTCCGGGTAGACGTTCCGGACGGTTGGCAACATAGCATTTTCTAAATTATCCACATAATCTAAAGCGTTGGCTTTCGGAGGTAGTCTGCTTAATTCTCCGACTCCATCTGCCGACATCCAGCCCCAAATATTTACACTGATTCTACCAGACTCCGTGGTCGGCACAATATGTTCTTGAGTGTATCTAGTATTATTGTAACGCCAGAGAGTCATTCGACCATGTTGGCTAGATTTGAACGTTTTTTCGTCCGTAAATATCGTAGTAGACCAATCGAAATTCAAGTACTCCCGGGCAAAATTTAAACGAGCCGCTTTGTTAGCGTCGGTCAAATAAACTTTTTTAGCGTGAAGTCTGTAATGCAATCCTATACTATGCAAATGCTGCCGAATGGTCTCTTTCGTAACATCGAATTCTTCTGCAAAATCACTGGCAGAAGTGAAGCCGTTCTCTTCGTACTGACGTCTCATTATTTCTCTTTGCTCGCTGGACAGTGCAGGCGGCCGACCACTTCGCCTATGATCTTGAAGATTAACTTCTTCCCCTTCACGTCTTATCCAAAAACGTGTCGTATATCGCGATATGTTCAGTTCTCTAGAAATATCACTTATGTTGTATCCTAACCGATGTAATGATATAATTTCGGCTCTTTCCCGTAAGTTTAAATTACGCGACATTTTCTTGACAGTAAGTGACTCGAGTTGATCAATAACTGACACTTGACAGATCATAAGTCAAAAGCGATTCGAAAATGAATTAGTTTTTTTAAGTATGGTATCTTGGCTTTGCCAAGATGCTATATAGGTTGGCAGAATTAGGATTAGTTAGGTAGAAAAAGTTTTGATATGTGTATTTGTTTTGATGTTTTATTACAGGGCAGTGTGGTCGCCCAGGGACAAAGCCCTTAAAAAAAAGTATGGTAAGATACCATACTTTTTTCATAAACCTTAAGGACAAGTTGGTTTGTGTTTACATAAAATATTCTCTATTGCGTTGACATCACACTTCAAGTTGCATGCTCTTTTAACCATTGCTCTGTGATTGGCTCACAGTTAACCAATTACGTTAATGTAATACAGTAATCCTTAGCGAATAATTATGTTACTGGGAGATGTCATCAAAAGTGGTAAACCAATTTCGTGGTCGACTATACTTACTGTCTGTAGGTACTCTGTCTACTGTCTAATTGCCTTTCTAGGTACTCTGCCAGACGTGTTAGCAAATAAATTCATTTATGTTTATATTTTATGGACGGATTTTGTTTTAATCGTTCTAAGCGGCTGTTGTAATAAATATATCTATCCGACACAATCACATCACTATGAGAGCTAGGTATATTTACAGATAGGTAGGTATAGCTGTGTGTTTGGTTATTTTGTGCATGACATCATCCTGTCCCTGACGCTTCTTTTGCAATATTTTATTGACGATGGTAATGGATTACTTAACTATGAGTTTCTTTGAACAGAAAATGTTTTTATAAGTATTGTTCAAAGGTCATCTACCTATGTCGCTGCAAAAAATTGTCTAAGTGCGTGTCGGACCACGCACTCACAGGGAAGTCTTCCGTAGTTACCTATCTGACTTTTATCTGCTAATGATACGATAAATTCGCCAATACCTCTGCTCGGCTCGGACCCTCAACGCCAACAAATTCCTAAAAACCACTCTAAACTGCGACCCCTTTGCAGTGTCGAATAAATAATTATTATTATTATCCTTAATAAATTATTATTTTTATATTGTACGTACCTCCATAGGCATTCTTTTATTTCTGTTTTGAATATTATGGACGTTTTGTAATTATCATTTGATGATTATATGACTATTGTATTTATTATTCTAAACTGACATAACTTAAATTATATAACATAATATGAATAAGAATTAAAATTGTACCTGTAGGTACAATAATTAGTAGGTACATAATGTAAATGGGTTGTTAAACCGTTATATACTAACTACTATAATAAAAGGACTAAAAATAAATACGGCGAATCTAGGGAATCGTGGGTTTCGTACAAATTAGCTATGATGCTTTTAATTCGTTTGACCTTCACAGAAAACAAAAACAATAATAAAATTGCCAGTATCCCAATAAAACTATCAGTACAGGATTGCTTTTTAACAAAGTACGCTCGATTGCTACGAAAGACGTAGTTTGTTCGTAGCACCGCCGTAGCACTATCGTTTTCGTGACCTACGGTAGTCCAATGAATTATTTTTTGACCTAAAAATGCAAAAACTGACTTCCTTTTTATTTTTCCAGTGATTTTGCACGAGGATGTCTGCGGAAAATGGAGCAGATGCTGTAGAGCAGGTGACACAGGAGGTGAAGGACATCAAGCTGGAAAATGGCAGCGCGTCGGGCGCAGCCAACGGAACGCCCAAGGAGGACAATGGTATACCCTTCAAGGTCTGTATACTACAAAGCCCAATGCAGTCAAAACTATGTAGTTTGGTAAATACATACCTGTAGTTATATAGATGTATGCCTGCGTAATGGTACAGTAGCTACCGTTATTTTCAATCATAAAAAAGCACCTGAATAATAACATTAGGTAACAAGCTAGCTAATGAAAATCTCTTCAAATTCCAGGATGCTTTCAAAGCGTTCTGCAAGTTCGGTGACATCAAATCTGATGGAAAACTGATCACTCTATCTCAGAGCGACAAATGGATGAAGCAGGCCAAAGTGATCGACGGCAAGAAGATCACTACAACTGATACTGCGATCAACTTTAAGAAACTCAAGTCGCTGAAGGTCGGCATTGAAGATTACCAGAAGTTCTTGGAGGAGCTCGCGAAGAGCAAAAAGATAGAGCTCGAAGATATTAAGAAGAAGCTCACTAACTGTGGACAGCCAGGAATTTCTTCACATGTAAGTTACCTCACCATACAAATTGCTTCAGTAGCTAATAAATTTGCTTGTTTGAAAACAACAGAATGTCTCACTAAGTGAACTTCGCTTTGAACTAAAATAAATAAATTATTTCTGATAACTAACGCGACGTTACTAAGAATGCCTCACTTTGGTGAGCACGCGGAAGTTCGTAGTAGCTCAAATCGTAAACAGGTAGGAACAGGAGGTTCTTAGGTCTATGAGTCAAAATAGCTTGCTTTGTATGCAATGCAGATCAGCATTAGGTACCTACAAAATAATACAATGTACTAACACGGCAAAATATGATGTTATACGAATGGAGATGACGATGTGAGTGGCATGGAGTATGACCTAAATATTGTCACCTTTACTTGTAGATACTTTGTCCATGGGCGATAAGGCATTGACTCTAAATTGATCCATGATATCAATATTCGAATGACCTGACTTTTATTATCTGTGAAAGCTTGTTTTAATAAATTAGGTCCAGATCCAGTAGGATTAGTCCAAATCAGATATTTTTTTAAACCAACGGAACAAGCAACGTCACCCATAAAAAAGCATTGCCTTACCTCGTAAGTCGATAGGAACATGCAATGCGTGCGTCCATCAACTATATATAGATCTTAAGCCTCAGGTGCCTTTAATTTCCCCGGCAACCACACTCTAGATGTAGGTGGAGGTATGTCACAACTGTAATAAAATGGGGTCGGATTTCCAGGTAACAAAGTCGCCGGCCGCGGCCGCCGCGGTGGACCGTCTGACGGACACCAGCAAGTACACCGGCTCACATCGACAGCGGTTCGACGACTCCGGCAAGGGAAAGGGCATCGCCGGCCGGAAGGACCTCGTCGACGGCTCCGGTTACGTCTCCGGGTACCAGCATAAGGACACGTACAGCAAGGGACATTAATTGTCGAACACCACTATAAACGGGAGTCGGAGATGAAGAATCTTGCACATTTATCTAAAAAAACGGACGTTAATCCATTATGTTAATTCGGTAGTGACGTCGTTGTGCAGTTAGACTTTAGCTTCGATCAAGAATCACCTACCCGTCTTATTCCTATCTTTTCTAGTATGATAACAAAGGTTTGAGGACTATTCGTCTTGAATCGATAAAATCCATAGCCGTAACAATTTCATCGGTTTATAGAAGGCATGAAAGGCTGAAATGTCATCGGTTGTTGCCATTTTCAATGGGAATCAGGCAATGCCTATGCAATTATGCCAACTTAAAGCCTACTTTTCAAAGAAACATTCGTGGCAGCTATGTTGGAAAGGCGGGAAAAGGTAAAAACACAATGATAAATATCTCAGTCTGAAATACACATAGTTGATCTCTCTAATTTACTGCAAAAGAAATTAAAAAGACATTGCCTCAAGAGTAGAATACTCGTACGAATTAGATAACTAATGTAGATCGACGAAGTTCCTTGTGTTTTGTATGTTTACAAGCTTGCACGATCTTTTAAATTACCTATCTATTATTATTATACTTATTAATGATGAATTTTATTGAAAGTGGCCAATTATATAATCGCAATAAAATTTTAATTGTTCACATTTAATATGCAATAACCTCTATTTTACTAAAAAGTTATGCTATCTCCATCCATACCTATAATAATGTACCTTTAGAATGTTCATATTTTACAAGTGTGTATCTAGTGTTTAATTTAATTTATGATTGTTATTCTTAGCATTTAGGGTGGTAAATTCGTCTAAAATTCTATAAAATAATGCACGTTAAAATAATCATTTACCTGGAATATCTGATGGAAAATAAATATAAAACATGGATTATAACTTTATCAATTTCAATAATGAATACATGAAGACATTCCTTTCCTACAAAATTGCATTTTCAATTTGTAAAAGCTATACATAATTACTATCTAGTCGTTTAAAATCTCTATGTAATATTTCCACTTTAGTAGATCTACCATAATTTAGAGAATGCTTTATGGAGTACAATGTAAAATATCGCACAATTTTCTATTTATTATTCGATTTTCTGATTATGCTATGGTAGAAAGTAGTCCAATCTCCAAATACATAATAAATTATGCCCCATTCACAAGATTCCTGCGTAGTTTTACTTAAATTGTTGTGTGAAAAAGGGCATTGATCCTAGGAATTATGTGTCATAATATAAGCTATATAACTACACTACCTAAACTTCGAAATGTCGTCAATCAGAAAATCGGTTAACCGACAGATAAGTGATACGTAAACTTTACCAACTAAGCAGTTCCAATATTTATGAAACATTATTTTTTTATATAAATAAACATTACTTCCAAAAACATATCAAGCCTTTCAATTCTTTTTATAGGGACTGTATTGAATTGTATGTCATTACATAGTATAAAACAAAGTCGCTTTCTCTGTCCCTATATCCCTATGTCCCTATATAAGTATGATTAAATCTTTAAAACTACGCAACGGACTTTGATGCGGTTTTTTTATAGATAGAGTGATTCATGAGGAATGTTTATATGTATAATACATGCATAGTAGTAGAAAAACAATGTGCACCCGTGCGAAGCAGGGGCGCGCGGGCGGGTCGCTAGTAAATTAATAAAATCCAAGACTGAATTATAATAGGTACAGTTTATTTGACTTAAAATCTACAAATACATTAAAGCGCTAATATTTTAATGAATTTATAATTATTATTAAATGATATACGTGCATGCAAAATTTACATATTGATTGTAAGAAATAAAAGAAGTCATAATCATCTTCATATAGAATGTTTCAAGTAACAACTTTCTCATAAACAATACTAAATTAATATATAAGTTTATTTATCCTAGCTCACACTATCGTCTATACATTTAAGAAATGAATAATCCAATAACAGACTTACAAATCACGAGCACTATCAATGCTTTAACAGTATAATAGACTAGTGATGTGGACGCGATATTGCAAATATGAATCTACTGAAACTAGCATTTGTAACTGGGTTAACTTTTTTATAGTACCGACCGACTTAACATTTTGGGATAGCAATCGAACTGACACAGTTCTCGTCTTCTAGCTGGTTGCATATCTATTAAAATATGTAAAAGTTGCGCAACCAGACCGACTCGAGATGTTCTACTGAGGCCCCAATAACGCTTTTATCAAACGGAACGTTTTAAACATAAGTGACGTCACAGATAAGAGTACTATACCATCACAGAAGAAATAAAAGTGACGTACGAAATGGTATCTCCAATACTCCATGTATGGAGATACCATTTTAGTAGATTGTCGGTTACTCTATCGTTCAAAATTAGTGCTATGTCTATTGATAAAGGTAACAGCTGCGGCACAGGGGTCGTCAAAAATTAAGCTCAAAATTTATCTGATTGTTTAAATTTATAGTGCTGATAACTTTAACGCCAGATCAAACAAACGTAAAAAAGCCGATTATGAACGGTACAACTGTTTTACGCACGTACATTGTACGCGTTTGAGGTGCGTACCCACGGAAATTTAGAATTACAACGATCAGCAATCGCAATACGATGAATTGGCACCTAAACTTTAATTTTAGTACATAATTAAAATAATATATCATTATTGACAGAAATTACACACAAGGCTATCTAGATCCAAAATAAGCAAAGCGGTACCTATTATGGCAATCAAATAACTATTATAATACACAAATAATAACTAGGTAGGTATACATAAATAACACCCAATTTCACCCGAAATTTCAAGGTTCATTTCACCCACAAAAGGCAACCGAGTTGTGTCGCGCCGTCTTTAATTTAACTCGTACAAAGGTAATTGTAGATATATACTTTTGTTATCAGTCATTACTTTTGTATCATGTATGGTAGATCTAGACACAGTAATGACAATCTACCTAACGAACAGCACAAAAGTATTGATGTCTTTTTGAAAAGTACGAAGATCTTCATGCAGGCCACGCTATACATAAAAATTAGCAAACGGGCTTTCTAATACTCCGTTTACACTTAGCTCAAATGCGCAGGGACATGGGCAGCGATATGAGCAATGCGCAAAGCGTGCTGTAGCACGAGAGAGAGAGAGAAAGAGAGAGCGCGTTGACTTTTGCGTTTCCACGGACATGAGCTGAGGGTAAACGCTGTATAAGAGCTTCAAAAAGTCTGCGTGCAAAGGCTAGCGGTGCGATGAATTTCTACAGGGATTAGAGAGCGCGAACGCCATCGCACGCCTTCTTTGGACTGGTCTGTTTCATCTCTTTGCTCGTAAAACGCCGAAAATATGGCCTACCTACTTCGGATAAATACCTATTTGCCTGATTCAGATTGTTTGTGACAATTTCAGTGTCGATTCTGAGGGTCTATCTACACTATGCAGAGCAATATACGCAGCTACGTATTGCGCGATTGAATGAATACGAAACTGTTTATCATTTTACAGAGTAGCCCTCTGCACAGTATTCGCGTA
The DNA here is from genome assembly GCA_963576535.1 of Plemyria rubiginata. Classification (NCBI taxonomy): domain Eukaryota; kingdom Metazoa; phylum Arthropoda; class Insecta; order Lepidoptera; family Geometridae; genus Plemyria; species Plemyria rubiginata. The sequence goes on along the minus strand of OY754917.1, from coordinate 5,419,271 downwards.
TACAAAAGTAAATGATTAAAGCTAAATAATTTTATGATACTTTTTAGGTCTGAATTTAGTTTACCTTATTTTTCTGCATAATTTTGCGACATCATTGTATCATTTATATTATTTGATCGACAAGGGAAAACATTAAAATTCAAGATTTAATTTAATATTATCGTCTTTATTTGAGTATTTCATTGGTTTGGTATTTGTAGGTACATTATTTGATTACAAATTTCAAGTATGGATTTGAAATTTCCACAATATTTTGGAAAAATTAAATAATAATTATAAAACCTAAATTAATCACCCTGTTTCAAACTAATTTTGTTACGAAGTAATTTAACTAAAACAAACCAAAATTATTATCTATAATCCCATTCATAAAATAAAAAATTAAATAGGTAGGTATACTAGGTTAAAATCACCCAGGGGTTTTAAGAACTTGAACGAACTTAAAAATTGATATTTTGCTTTAATTCAGGAATTTGTATTATTTATGTAAAATATAAACGCAACCATGGTTTTTTACAGAAGATTATAACGGACTTCGGATCTTAATCGTAACCACATGATCCTCGTTTTATTTAATATTAAATTTAGTATTAACGCATAAGTATTGCCATTCAGCGCGGCAATGCAGCCAGTGTCTTGGGTACGCTTTCGACTGGCACTGATTTGGATCAGTTGAGCTATCTATAGATCGTTTGCAACGGTCTGCAGATAGCTCAACTGTTTCATATGTATTTTGTATATTTTGTAAATAATTGTAACTATTAGTTGTAATTTTCTTTGTAAATAATAAATGTTTTTTTGTTTATTAAAAAAAATAAACTTTTTTCTGTCAACACTTATCGTTCAATAGATGCAGGTATAAAACGTGGATTTTTAAAGAAAGCACAAGTGGCTATGGAAAGAAGCATTGACCAAAGTTAGAGAAACCAAGTAGCTAGAACATACGTAAGAAATGCAAAATGTGGTCGTGAAGAGTAACGACATCAAACAAGATCCACTTTCTATAATATTTGATTTTTTTAATTTACTAGATAAATTTCTAAAATCTGAATTTTAAAAGAGAGCAAGATGACTCCGCATGAAAAGTAGAAGAATTTAGTTAAATAAATAAATAAAATAATAAATAAATAAAAATATTATGTGCCTTGATTGTCCTGATTTCTTTTGGGATATTTTACACTTTATTCAGTGATTAGTTTACCTGACGCTCTCGCTGTAAGGATCCATTTGTCTGAGGCAGTTGGTGATGGTGACCTCTGTTGGGTTAGTATTATGATACAGGTAGGTGTTCTATCAAGCCCGGTCAGTATGGCGAAGTTAAAGCTTTCAGAAATAAGAGTGGGGTGCGCCCGTATTTCAATTCAACTAACACATTCAAAAAATGATTAACAATTTTCTTGACAAATCATGTTCATGACATAAAAATGCCGTCCCGTTTGCTATGGTCGTCTTTCCCACAAGTACATTGTATTAAAAAAAGTAGGTAAACGTATCTGTTATAGCGAAATACAACGTTTTCGGTTCGTTCAAGATGATATGTGCAGCAGAGAATGTAATTTAAAAAGGTGGAAAAATGGCGTTTCAAATAGGTAGAGGTCGCGCCATTAAAAAGAACGTTGTAAAAAAGTAGAGGGGTTGTGTTGACGCATACAAAACACTCGCGACATCACACCCCTCCCCTTCCAGCATTCTTTTTACGTGACGCGACCTTTACCTATTCAAAGCTTTTCCCACTTGCTGTTTCTTGCTAGATCGAATTGGTGAAACCGTCTGTAACGTTTTGGGTTGCCAAACAAAAGTTAAGAAAAACACAGAAAGATATGGTGCAACTCAATCTAGGGTCACAGTTAATACATTGCATTATTGGGAGTATGGCATCTTTATACGAAAATATAGCGCACCGTACGTTATAAGCATGAAGGTATTTTATTTATCATATCGTTTTAAGCCATTAATTAGATTGATGGTTGGCGAGGTCTTTTGGGCGCATTAAATCGGCTCGCTCCAAGTGTCCTTGCCTACTAGTATTAGTTATCTAATACTACCTCATACTTAGGAAGGTATCTACCTACACCATGACCTCCTTGACCAGTTAATACCAGAATATTTATGCAAATTTAGTCGGGCTTAAATGAGATTCGTATAAAAATAAGGCAATAATTTTGCATGTAAGTTGGATAACTGGTAGAGTAATAGCCCAAAGTATTTTTTGTTACAAGTGCCTAAGTTAAGGTACCTATTAGTTTTATAGTAAGTATAGGTATTACTGAAAGAAAACGCAAAGTTTATAATTATATAAACATTGTGATTTCTTTCAGTGTTATCTGTTTGTTGATCTTTCAGTGTGGCCCAAAAGTTATTTATTATAACATCACATGATTAAGCCAGCTGTTAGGATCCAATAGCACCAGTGGTTCCCATCAAGGAGAATGAGGAATGGAGAATGTGGGTTCATTTTGGGACATTACAAATCATTCTACAGGTACTTAATAAAACTTGTTAAAGTTACATAACAATGTTGGCATATATCATTTCTTTTTTGAATCTAGAATCTAGCAAGAGTGATAACATGTATTTAGCTAACGAAGTAATAAAATAATTCCTGAAATTCAGTAATAAAAACTATTCCACTATCCCTTTCTGGTTTTAGGATACCAGTTCTAGTTTCCACCATCATCAGATAGAACAGCTTGGGCTCTCTATTGTGATAAATAATACTATGAAACATGGTACAAAACCAATAGGTACTTTAATGGAATCAAGAAACTATACTTTATAGTCATACAAATATATCACAAATAGGTGGCCATCCACTCTTACATTGGGCCTTCAATAATTGTACTATGTTTCATATTGAAATAATATCCGGCACGGCTGGCCAGAAGTATGGCCAGCAAGAATGCTCCAACATATGCTACATAGATACCACCTCCATGGCTTTTTGCTGCTGATAATGTTCCAAGAGTAACTCCTAGGGCGATCGCAAAAGAAATAAGTGCCAGTACAGCGAACTTGATACCTTTCACAACAGCCATGCGCCGGCCGACAGATGAAACTTTTCGGCAATGAGGGCATCTCGCGGGGGCATCCTTTGTTGTCTGATACTGGAAACACAAATAAATTAAAAACACTAAGGATGACATTGAACTAGCCTAGGTACTTGTTTACAAAATAACTTAGGTGCAGTAGATATGGGAATGAAACATATCATTTATTCATATGAAGAAAATAATAACAAGCAAGGAATACAAAAGACTTTCACATAGGTACTTAAAAAAAAAAAAAAAAAAAGTAATGTACAATATTCAAAACATAGAACTAGATATTTTCATTCCAACTGTGATAATAGTATTAAGTATGATTCATATTTGAACTATTGATAAGTTATGTATGAATGAGTATTCAGGAAACATAAAGGTTTCTATACAGTAAATATTATGAACATTGGACATGTTGAATATGCCTACCTATTATACATAATGTATGTACTTACTACTATTAATTCTTCTATGATACTACTGAGAATTCATTTTATTGTGTCATTATTTACAATTAGTTTCGGTTAGTTCTTAATTTCAATGATATTACAGAATATCATTTAAATACATTTTAAATATCTAGTAATATGATAAGAAATTATGGTTAAAATATAGCTTTAGATATAAATTACTAACTGTCATTGACCTATCATTCACCAAGCTATAATAAATTTCATTAGAAGACAGAGGGGATTCTTGTTCACGGGGAATAGTTGTGAGAAATTTGCAGAAAACTACATAAAAATGAGGTTGGTTTATCTAAATAAATGTATATAATAATATGAACCATTGCAGATGCTAATTCAACTTTACACCAAATTATTATAAGCAGATAGGTACAATACGCGGCACGTAAGTCTAGCGGTGAACGAAACGTGGAGGGGATACTGCGCATACTATGGGCCAATGAGAGTGCTCGAATGCCGAGGCATACCTTATTTTCGACTTCTGTGCATTAACGGTCAGCGCTAGACTTACATGCTGCTACTTGTACCATGGAGACTTTAGGCTAGCTTCTTACCATAAATGTATCCTGGCAATGGCCACAGATGACTCTGCACATCCCAATCTGTGTTGGGACTGGTGGAGTAACTGGGGATGGTGCAAGATTGATGATTCTCTTGCAGTCCGTTCGCGGGCATGCAATGCGTTGAGAAGATGATTTGCAGATTAAGAGGCAGTTACATGGGCAACGCACATATTTCTTGCCTGGTGGTGCATTCCTTATAGGCTGAAATGACAATAAAATATGAAAGAACTTACCCATGTTAATACATTGACTCTAGATGCATGCTCATAGTAATCTTTATTTTATTTTATTTCATTGTGATGGATAAATATGAATGAGACATTTATTATGGCTTTGTGTAGGTCTTACCGTTGCTTCCTTGCATTCTGAACATTTAACAACATGTTGCTCCCTCTTCCCGGATATGTCGATCATGGCCTGGCACACCCGGCATGTTACCATCGGTAATCCAGCCTGCTGGTAAGGAGGAGGCAACTCGTCCGGACCAATAGGAGAAATGGTGCTGACATTTACCTCTTCTGTCATAGAGAAATACTAATTTAAGGGGTGTAAAGACACGAAGAAAGAAAGAAAAGACACGTATGTATCATGTAACATGAAAACTAAGTAATATGTTCTAAGCATTCAGGTCGATGCCACAACGTAATGCACTGTTTAGCAACAAAATCTTGAGTTTGGTTGAATCATCGACTTCCAAAACAAAGTAACCATTTTCAACCTCACCATCTCTCAGAAGTGGTTGGTTTTCACTTTGACCGTCGCCCATCGCGGTTTACGAAGTAGTTGTAATTAAATTGCAAAGTCTTGGAGTTTTAAAACAGTAAATTCGATTGTAGAAATTATTTTGGCCTGCCTGACGACTTCAATCAAAAAAACTACAATGACGCAATTGTGACATTTGTGTATGACAGTGACAGATTCACCGCAGCGCAGTTTTTTTTTAACAAAATACATAACTATACTCCCTGCCTGACACTCATTTCAACGGCCAACTGAAACTGAAACAAACAGCTGTATCAGCAGACTTTGATCCCCAGGCACGGTAGATATCCATAGTATAGTATAGATAGTAGATACCAAGTACGACTTCCAAATGTCGGTCAATGCTAGTGTCATCAATTTCGGAAATATATTTTTAACAGCAGCAGCGCGGGCACACAGCTCATTGGTATATGACGAGGTCAGTGTGGCTCAACTTTCCACAGCCAAAAGATCCACAGCGAGCACTGCTAGGGGGCAGAAATTTTAGTATCATGTCAGGTCTATTGAGAGAAGAGCCAAAAGGCTGATAGGTAACGACACGTTCGAGTCTAAGCTCCTGACACTTGAACATCGCCGCAAAGTTGCCTCTTTATCGGTATTTTACAGGGTACATTTCGGAGAGTGTGCGATGGAACTCCACAACTTGCTTCCCTCGTCCCCATTCTACCATTGGACCACCAGACGTACGGAGACGAGGCATCCGCTCTTGGTTGACATACCTACTGCCCGCACAAAGCGCTTTGCTTCCACTTTTATAATGCGGACTGCCAAAGAGTGGAACTCCTTGCCGGCGTCTGTTTTTCCAGATGCCTATAATTTGGATGTCTTCAAGAGACGAGTGAATATATATCTTCTATGTAAGCGTTCTACACCCTAGACCGCATCGTCACTTACCATCGTGAGATAGCGGTCAAACGTTTTATCTATAATATGTAAAACCTAATTTTTCGAATGCCTAAATTTGATCATCTGACAGTGACATTGACATATTATATGTTTCTAAACATTGATTTGACATTGACAAATGTTGGTTTGCGCCTCTGCCACTGCTGCGCACCCCCCCCCTCGCCCTCCTCCCTCCTACTAGGTAAATTTTGAGGTTGCCTTTGCATGGTCTAGCTCACAGGCAGAGTACTTTGTTCTAGGTGCTTTAGTATTTCAAAACAAATTATTATGGGGAGTAAAGTTCATATACTCCGGTGCTACAACCCCAAACCCCAGCCTATAAACTGTGCATCACTGAACAAAACTACCAACCACTTAGCCATTGCACGGTAAATATTTACACATGAGTTAACTAGTAAGATTACTAGTTTCAAATGTTTTTTTGCAAAAATAAACTTGAATATTTTGCAGTGGTGATGCTTCTATTGAAATATGGGACGTAAAGTTTACGCCGTACCCTATTAAATTCATACCGGGTATCGAAAACGGTTCAGTGGAGGCTGTAAGCTGGGTGCAGGAGAGGTTACTGTCGACTGGCCTAGGCGGCGCATTGGTCGAGTGGGATCTTGAAGCTCTTGCTCTGAAAACTACTACATTGCTCACGGGCTACGCAGCCTGGTGTTTGGACGTGACTCCAGATAGTACACTTGCAGCTGTGGGTACTGAACAAGGCTACATTAATTTATTCAATGTTGAAAATGATGATATTGTATACAAAAAGATCTTCGATAAACAAGAGGGTAGAATTTTGTGCTGTAAGTTCAATAACACAGGAAATGTACTCGCTACAGGTATGTATTATTTACCTATCTGAAAAGACTACTCCACCTTTGTTGTAGTATACAGCAATCTTTTCAGATTATGGTTCTTTCTTACAGGTTCTGTCAATTCAATCAGAGTGTGGAATGTGAAAACAGGGCAAGCCACATGCCGTTTATCTGTCAGTAAGAGAGGTGATGAAGTCATAGTCTGGTGCCTTGCATTCCTGTCTGACAATACAATTGTATCCGGAGATAGTCTTGGTAGACTCTCCTTTTGGGATAGCACAATGGGTGATCAGGTAATAACAAAATAAATAATGGTGGATGTTTCATGCAAACCAGAAACTGAAAATATTTTTTTTAATGTAAAAGATAGGCAAACGGGCTAACGGCCCACCTGATGGTAAGCGGTCACCGTCGCCCATAGACAACTACAACACCAGGGGCGTTGTCAGTGCGTTGCCTACCCTGAAGGACTTTATTAACATTTTTCTTGAAGCTTTTCATGTTAAATCTTGGTGGGAAAACCTCTGATGGTAACTCATTCCACAGCCTATGGGTATGGGGAATAAATGAGTGTGAAAAACGGAGAGTACGAGAGACCCAGGGTTCCAGAATGTGTGGATGAGCTCGATCCCGGTGCCGAGAGGAGCGGTGGTAAAATCTCGACGGAATAAGGTCGAATAGCTCCTCCGTGCATTCCCCGTTGTACAGCCGATAAAACACGCATAAAGAGCCAATGTCGCGGCGTAAGCTGAGCGGCTCTAGGGCATCAGTGAGTTTGGGATCGCTGATAATCTAACGGCTCTTCTCTGTAGGGAGTCAAATCGTTGCACCTGATACTTGGGTGCCCCGTTCCATAGATGGGAACAGTAAGTATTCTACATGCGGCCGAACTTGTGCTTTGTAAAGCAGAAGCCGCTGTTTTGGTGTAAAATACTGTTTGGCACGGTCCAAGTTTTTTGGATGTCAGTACAGCCTTTGCTTCGAGATGACTCCCATATTGGACCTCGTTAGATATCTCAACCCCCAGAATCCCAATACTACCTGAGACAGTCAAGGGAACGTCCTGAAACTTTGGAGCCTCAGAGAACGGATCCTTCTTGGATGAGAAGGCGCAAACCTGAGTCTTCGTCGGGTTGAAAGTGACTAGGTTTCTACTTCCCCAGTCGGAGACTAGCTCTAAGGCACTCTCAACATCGGACACAAGTCTACGCCTGTTCTCATCAACTTCAGGGCGTGGGGTGTTTGCGCGGCCGGAGTAAAACGAGTCACCCGCACTATCATCAGCATAACAGTGAAGACCGCTGATCTGCAACATATCATTGATGTGCATGATAAATAGCGTGGGCGACAACACTGATCCCTGCGGGACACTGGCATTGATAGGCTTTAGTAGGTCTGAGCAGGAACCATCGACGACAGCTCTGATGCTTCGCCCCGACAAGAAGCTAGCAACCCATTTTGCACAGGCCCTCAGGAAGCCCTTAAGATGGTAGTTTACTGAGGAGTGCCTTGTGCCAGACCCGATCAAAAGCTTTGGCAATATCAAGACTGACTGCCAAGGCTTCCCCTCTACTCTCGACGGCTTCGGCCCAGCGGTGAGTGAGGTAGACAAGAAGATCACCAGCTGATCGGCCATGGCGGAAGCCGTATTGACTGTCGCTAACCAGCTGGTGGTCCTCCAGATACACCAGAAGACGAGTATTAATTACTCGCTCCATCACCTTACAGAGTACAGAGGTAATCGCGATGGGTCTGTAGTTGGATGGGTTGGTTCGATCACCTTTTTTGGGAACTGGGTGTACATGGGCTATCTTCCATGAAGAAGGCACGTTACCCGAGGTGTATGAAAGTTCAAAGAGGTGAGATAATACAGAACACAGCTCAGGGGCACACCTTTTCAGCACCAGAGCTGGAATGCCATCTAGTCCGCTTAACTTTCTCACATCCAGAGACGCAAGTTCCCTCCGCACTGCCCTATGAGAAAAGTAGATTTCTGGCATGGAACTTGAACATAGGGGTATTGTTGGAGGCGTGGCATCCCCATCAAGGAGAGTGGAGTTAGAAGCAAACAGAGATCCAAGGAGGTTGGCTTTCTCCTTTGCGGTATGGGCCATAGTGCCGTCAGGATGGAGCAGGGCGGGCAAAGAAGACTGGCAAAAATAACCCTCATCTGCTTTAGCAAGCGCCCAGAAAGCCCTACTGCCGGAAGGGTATTCAGCCAGTTGGTTTCCTATCTTGCTGACGTGTTGGTTTTTAGCTGAAGCCATTACTTTCTTACTGTGCCTGGAGGCTGCGTTAAATTGCTTCTTGAGGACGGAAATATTTGGGTCCCTACACTCACGTGCTTTGGTCCAAGCTCTGAATGCCTTTAGTTTTGCGCTAGCAGAATCGGCACAAGACTTGTTGAACCACGGTTGACTCTGACCACCGACGCGCACAACAGAGCTAGGAATGAAACAATCCATAACCTGAAGTACCACGTCGGCTACAGAAGCAGCGCTAGTGTCAGGGTCTTCCGTTGAGAAACATAGCTGCCTCCATTGGTAAGATGCGTAAAACTCACGGAGTCCATCCCAATCAGCTGCTTGGAAGTGCCACACCTTTCGTTTCCCAGGTTGTGTATTCGTTATGGGACGAACTATTGGCACCGTCTCGTTGAGACAAGGCAATGGTAAGAGGAACCAAGTGGAGCCTCCACTGTTACCCGGTAATTGGCTGGATGTGTGGTCAGTACAAGATCCAACAAAGATGGTGTGTGGTTCTCAATATCTGGTATCCTGGTAGGACTGGACATCAGTTGGGAGAGACTATGAGTTATCGCAAGGTCATGGACTGCTCTTCCAGCAAAATCAGTGCGTTGGAGACTAACCACTCAGTGTGGTGGGCATTGAAGTCACCGAGGATGATTAGTTCAGCATGAGGATACTGACCCAATGTCCACTCAATCCCCTCAGCGACCTGTGTAAGGAGCCTTTTAGTTTCAGCGTCACCGCCGTGAGACCGATAGAGGCAAGCGTAAATTCGCGTTTGGCCGCCGTAATCCACGCGCACCCAAATACATGATTGGTGTTTAGCTTCAAGACCATTAAGACGTCGACAACAAATATCCCCAATATAAATATAAGTCGACAATAAATTCCTTAACAATATCCAAAACCTACAGCAAATAAATTTAATTCAATATTATATTTATTATTGTATGTACATCAGATTCTAATTTAAAATAAAGTCTTAACATAAGCCTGGTAGGGCATTTTTTTACATAACTAAGCTGAGATAATTCTATTTTTAATAGAATCCTACTAATATTATAAATTTGAAAGTTTGTAAGTATGGATGGATGGATGTTTGTTACTCTTTCACTCCGGGACGTTGAACGGATCTGGATGAAACTTGTCAGAAAAATACATTATAGTCTGGAATAACACATAGGCCACTTTTTATCCGCGGGGCTCAACTAGTACTTAGGTACATGTAATTTTTATTCCTACTGTCAACAGAGCTTCACAGCTCTGTTGAAGTAGGAAGACCTCATGGTCAGTCTTTGTTAATAATCCCAGAATATGGCTATATTAGAATTTGTTTTTTTTTATTTTTTATTTAAACTTTACAGATCATTAATTACATTTCAGATAGAAACATTCACAACACACAAAGCTGACATAACAGCTCTAGCAGTCTCCGATGATGAACTTAATCTGTATTGTAGTGGTGTTGATCCCACCATGGTTCACTTTGTTAAAGTGCACAATTCCCAGGACAAGAATGCAACAACAGATAACAAAGCTACCATGGGGGGACTATCAACGGGCTCTCTGTGGGCTAAGCATGTGCAAAAGTATATTCATGAACATGATGTCAGGTATGTGCCTAGTAGTTAAAACTTCTTTCTTCAAACTCACAAAGGCTTCTATTTACAGTTAAAATTAAAATTTTAATATAGAAAATATCTCTCTAATCCTGAATAGTGACCAGAAATCTGAAGACAAATGATTGTTTGATTTCATCTGGTAACCTTCAGCAAAAAATCAGTGTTGGATAGCTACTACTACCTGCTCTCCTATGTAACATTTTGTGCTGAACTGAATCTAGTATCATTGTTTGTAATAAAATTACCATTATTTAAATTAAATTAATTTATATTTAAATTTCCATACCTGATGTTCCAAACCAACATTTTTATGAATGTTGGAAGCCTTTGGATGAATAATCATGCTTTTCTGCCTCGGGAGGCCTTAGTGCAGTAGAGATAGTAACAGTTGACCTCTGATGGCTGATAATTGCGAAAAAAAACTTGATCCTAGTTAAAATTGTCCTAGTCCACGCAAAAATTTTTTACTTACTTAAGTTTAGCATTCAAATATATTATAACTTGAATACCTTAATATTCCTACAGAGTTATTATTACACATGGAAACCAACAGATATCAGCAGGCATCAGTGGTTACCTAGTATTTACAAGCTACCCACCCTTATGGACTATGAGGATCCCGCCTATGGTACCACCACCACGCTCAGCTGTCAGTGCCAACAAGAGACTTCTACTTTTAAGGTATAGTAGGTATATTAGTGGTTGGTCCCGAACTGAGATCTCATGATGTTTGATGTTCATACATGAAGAAGTTGAACTTGATTATGCATGGGAACAAACATACCATGTCAAATCGCCAAGTTGCCACTAAGAGCTTTAATTTTTCGCTCATTGTTCATCACAAAAATGTAGATTAATATAAAAAAAAACAGCATCTCAGGGATCATCAGGTCTCCAGGCAAGGTCCCTTAATATCTCTTGTACCAAGTAAAAGTACTTAGTAGATTTATAGTATAGTGTTTTTTTATGTTAGGGTATAAACAAATATTTATTTACAGGTATGGTACATACTTAGAAGTTTGGAAACTAGGCTCTTACGCTATCGACGCAAGCGGCAACGCTATACACGCCACAAATGGGGCTGTCGCCGTCACAGGGGATGATGTTGGCAAAAAAAACAAAAAGGCTAATCAAAAAGACAACGAAATCAAGATTGAACAGGACACAACCGACGATATTTACAAACACGCTATCCCAAAAAAACAAAGGACTAAAATATCTTTAGACATAACTGAGAAACCAACGAGATTACTCAAAATTCATACAAAGCACAAGAGACAAATCCGCTGTTGTGAGCTGTCGCCGACCGGTGAATTTATATTATATGCTACAGATGGGCATTTGAGAATGCTTAAAATGGAATTAGAATCTGAGGAAGATGAAGATGTAAGTTATTTTTGTAATGTCATTTTACCTAGCTTTTTATTTTAACAGAATTGCGCCTTTATACCCATTTATTTATTTATTATGTTTGCCTGTGGGACGCACATTTCCCGTGATGTAAAGTAAGTTCGGTCTGTTTCAAGAACGCAAAATGTAAATAAAATAAATAGGCGTAGTTAAAAAAAGAAAAAAACTGTTATTTTAATAGTATAATATATAAAAACCAGTACGTCTATTCCGAATTTTTATATCGGTTTCTCAAACCGATCGAGGTGATCACCTCGCAAAATAATAAAAAAATGGTTCGAAATGTGCACGCTCCATACAAAACAGGCAGTGCATTGGGGCGTGGCATATTACGAACAATTTTTTTTCGTTTTTGTCACTTCGATCGGTTTGTGCGAGTAGCACGTTGTAAAAATTCGGAATAGACGTACTGGTTCTTATGTATTTTACTTTTAAAATACTTTTCTTTGAAGAGACATTAAAAAAATGCTCAAAAAATAAAAATACTAAAAAACCTTCGCAGGGCGATCAGCAAAGGATATTCTTGTCAAAGTTGACAGTCCACGGCATAAAGACGTGTGACCGCGTCGCGTTCTCTGAAGACGCGCGGACGATGGTAGCTCACACTCCGGCCGCGTTACACGTGTTCCAAGTCGACCCTGAGGTTGGTGCCACACTCGTGCACACCATCAATACAGACAAATGTGAGTCTAAAATCAAAGTCCAAAGGTATATTATTGAATCGCAGGGATCACTTTGAAACTTCTTGTATCTGAGTGCTAGTTACACGAGACCAAAACCTAGAAGAACAGGCAGTAGTCTAGTACAGTGTTTTTCAATCTTTTTGAATACGAGACCCTTTGTATGGGTTGAAAAATTCTGGCGAACCCTTGGGCCATAGAGGGGCAAAAAGTTATACGCCATTCTTCTCACTCAAATTGTATTTTTACTGTAGTGTAAAAGTGCCTTTTCCTTTTGCCGCGACCCCCCGAAGAAGGCTTGGTCTGTGGGTCGCGACCTCTAAGGGGGTTTTGAAATTGAAAAACACGGTCTAGTACACAATGTTTAGAGTATCATCACTTAGAGTAGTAGGTAGTAGTAAGAGAGCTCTTTGTGAGTGGCTCGTCCGAGGAAGTACTACCACCACGCCTTTTTCTTTCGCCAAGCAGCAACGCTGTATTTCAGTTTAAAGAGTGTGGTTGCCGGTGCAATTACAGGCGCATGAGGCTTAACATCTGTATGCTTCAAGTTGATGAACGCAGGGCAATGCATCGTAATGCACGTTCCTATCGTGCGTGAAATGCCCACCAATGTATATGTATATTTTTCAATTCCAGATTTCAGCTCTAAATCGATACTACACTTGGTGATTTCGAAAAAGACACCAAGCGGTGCCTCATATCTCGTAGCAGCGGATACGAAATGCGGCATCGCAGTTTGGGTGTTGAAGGGAAAGAAGTTTGAACACTATGTAACACTGCCGACGTACCATTGCATACCCTCCGCCTTATCGGTGGCTAGTGATCTTGAAGTCTTGCTTGTCACCTATGTTGATCAAAAGGTATGAAACCTTAGAGCCGTTACGCACTGACGACTGGTCGCCGGCGACTCGGTCCCTCGGCGACCAAATCATAGCCAAAGTCGCCCGGGCGACCGACGACCATGTGCGTAAACACCTATTTAAACTATAGTAAGTCACAGTTGCCAGCGACCGAATGGCCGGCGACCAGTCGACAGTGCGCAATGGCTCCTAAGGTATTACTATTTTTAACCGACTTCAAAAAAGGAGGTTTTCAAATCGACCATATTTTTTTGTTTGTTACCTCATTACCTTTTACTGGGTGGTCGGGTGGACCGATTTTGATCAATATTTTTTTATCGAATCATATCCATTTAAATTTGATATCGTAGTACCAAAACCAACTCAGGATTTTTTGAGGATGTCTATGTAATACTGGTAGATTAGAATTAGTAGACGAATAAGACTCTTCGAGGCGCACCACACTGTTTCTAGAAACTAGTGTCACTAAAAAAAGAAGTAGAAGAATAGATAAATCGTATTGATTCTATTATTTAAATTATCCCTTAAAATATTTTACGAATTTAATTCCCATGCAAAGACATTTCCCTAGCTAGATGGATGTCAGACAGAGGCATTATCATACATATTAAACATTCATATTACTTTAAATACATGTGTATTTTTTGCAATAGGGTAGATTTGCTTCAAGGCTGTATAAAAAACCACTTACTTATCAATTTTATTTGTTACAGATAATAGAATATGAACTATCTTCAAAGAGATTTTGTGAGTGGCCTGATTTAACGCTGCCAAAACAATGGTTCGCTCGCACCTCAGCCATACAGAGCGTTACGAAGCATCCTGATAGAAAAGCGATCGCCTTCCAAGACCAGAACTCGATTTGGGTTATTGAAAAGGTACACAAAACTCTAGTTGACCGAGCGAGCGAAGCGTCTCAGTTTCCACATTGGCCAAAAATGTCTGTCTGTTCTCGTCTACAGGTCGCATTTTTCAACCGATCTGGACGAAACTTGGTACACAGGTTATATGACTTATTAGAATTTTTTTGTCGTCGGGGATTTTTGATTGGAGGGGTACTTCCCCCAAAAAAAGGGCAAAAAGGGGGCTATTTGATATACTGGATATCTCCACCAAATGAGATCCGATTTCGATTATTCTTTTTTTATTTGAAAGGTAGTAACTATAAGTTGATCTCATAAAAGTTTGGCGAAGATCTGATAAGGATCTTCAGCATGATGAACAGGATAGCTCATCAAACAATTGATGGTTTTCAATCAAATTTGAGAGAAACACAAAGGACCTCATTCTATCAAAAAGATCAAAAAAATCACAAAACGGAAAATGCACTTGCACATTACATTCCTCAAATAGCTCACTTTTAGTATGCTCGCGAGGTCTATAGCTCCCAGAGCCACTAGTCTAAGTTTCTAGTCAAGTCATGTATTCACTCTTCTGAGGGAGCTCGACTCTCAAGACTAGGGGCCAGTGCAAACCAGCGGAGGCGCGGTGAAGATACCTACGGAGTATAAATCAATTAAAATTAAACCTTAACTACTGTATGAAATGCGGTTGAAAATGTCATGCAACTGATACGAGGAGGCGCGCGGTGGCCGGCACGGGGCGGGCAGATGCGCGAGTATTTTATGCGATTTTATTTACTTTGGTAATAAGAATAATAATGTTCTATAATCATCATTGCCGCCCAGTCGGCCCAGTATTATCCTCATCTTGATTTTTTTGCCAGCCTCCATCCTGTGCGTAATCTAATCATCATTTTACTATGTACATTTTTATATATCAGCGTTTTTTGTTTCAGGAAACCAAAAATCCGAACCAGAAAAATACAAAGCTGCCATACAAAATAATACCGGTGAAGGTAAGGTGGTTTCACCCGCGCAGATTTAAATCCCGGTATTACCACGGGATAAAAAGTAGCCTGTGTGCTATTCCAGACTATTATCTATCTCTCTGCCAAGTTTCATCCAGATCCGTTCAGTCGTTCTGGAGTTATTATCCATTCCATCCGTCTATCCATCCATACTTACAAACTTTCACGTTTATAATATTAGAGTAGGATAATACGAGTAGACCCCAACACTTGTACAAGGAACAAGCATAACAATCCACAGACCTATTTTTTGTTTCTGTGTTGGAGATTAAAATGTGTCCTCTATTTCAGTACCTGGCCGGATTCCATTGGCTCGACAAAGGCGAGGCGGTGATGGTAGAAGTGCCGCCTGAGAACATCGTGTCTCAACTACCCGCCATGCTCGCCACTAAGAAGCACTAGCGATAAGTACTACCTATTAATAAATATAAAACAGTATTTGTAGTTTCTTTTAATGATTTAAAGAACATTCTATTCTAATTGCTATATTATATATTACTAGCGACCCGCCCGCTCGCCCCTGCTTCGCACGGGTGCACATATCATGCATGTATTATATAAACCTTCCTCTTGAATCACTCTGTCTATTAAAAAAAACCGCATCAAAATCCGTTGCGTAGTTTTAAAGATTTAAGCATACATAGGGGTACTTAAGGATATAGGGACAGAGAAAGTGACTTTGTTTGATACTATGTAGTATTAGTGATATTGATGATACGCACGGCCGGGTATCATCCATATCTGGTTAGCATACCACCGATTCGCACAAAGCGTTTTGCTTCTACCTTTATGCAAACTGCTAAGGAGTGGTACTCAATAACATTGTCTGTTTTTCCCGACCACTATAATCTAAATATCTTCAAGGCAAGAGTGAATAGGTGTCTAGACCGTTCTGCTCCAACGTCGGCTTTTTTTTTATGTAAAAGATAGACAAACGGGCTAGCGGCCACCTGATGGTAAGCGGTCACCGTTGCCCATAGACAACAACAACACCAGGGGCGTTGTCAGTGCGTTGCCTACCCTGAAGGACTTTATTTACATTTTTCTTGAAGCTTTTCATATTAAATCTTGGCGGGAAAACCTCTGATGGTAACTCATTCCACAGCCTATGGGTATGGGGGAGAAATGAGCGGCTACATTGTCGCTTACCATCAGGTGAAATTGTAGTCAAAGGATGGTTTATTCCTTATAAAAAAATGCCTAATGAAGCGTTCAGTACGTCATTTACACTTGCTGGGCGCTGGGTAGCGCATTCACTGCGAGTCCTAGCCTGAGTAATTAATAAAGTCGAAAGGAGTACTGTTGAGTTGTTTTGGCTGAGCTAACATCTCGTCCGTCACTTCGTATCGAGATACGGGTAGATTGTATGAAATTGGGTCTCCTTCGACGCTTCTGTAAAAAACAGATTAATGGTCATATTCATATTAGTTACTCAGAGCTCCAATATCTAAAACTTATTATAAATAAATAAATATTGGTGGATTTTCCACTATTATATCAGTTATCTGGTTTCCATATTATTATTGGCACGAACACGATTTAGGCCTGGCGATCTAAGCAAAGCTTAGTTTCAGCCTAGATCGTGTTGTGTGGAAACTGCGATTGTCAGATTAAGAGCCCGGTGACAGCGGCTTTATGCGTGTCACTGGATAGTTATTCTTTCAAACAACCTCCCTGAAATGAAATAATAGCCAATCGCACCTCGAAACTGCGAGCCGCTGTCACCGGGCTCTTATATCTATTTATTTACATAGACGTACCCCAAAAACATTAATGTCTGCTTGTAGGGGTCGTAAATCTGTCCCGGTTTCAAAGGCGGGCGCTTCGGATAGTCCCGGCCGGTTTTCACCAGCCTGCCATAGCGTTCGAGTGGGCAAAGCGCGCGGCGACCAACTATTGCTAAAACATAAAAGACAAATAAAGCTTTCAGTACAAAGTTTGTAACTGATGGCCTTTTGAGGATGTCATCCTACTGTCCTACTAATATTATAAACGCGAAAGTTTGTAAGTATGGATGGATGGATGTTTTTTACTCTTTCACGCCTGAACGGATCTGGATGAAACTTGGCAGGGAGATTATAGTCTGGAATAGCACATATAGGCTACTTTTTATCCCGTGGGAATATGGGGATTTGAAACTGCGCGGGTAAAACCGCGGGGCGCAACTTAGTAAAATCATAATAAAATTGTGTGCTAGAGGCGCGATTAAAACGCGTAAAGATATTTAATTTTGTGAAAAAAGGCTTATCCGGAGAAGTACTGCCAATACGTTGCTGTGTTTCGGATTGAGGGGTGTGGCCGCTGAAGTTAAAGGCACATAAAGACCTAACATCTTTTATGCCTTAAGAAACACGCAGAGCAGTGCATTGTAGGGCACGTTCATATCGTATGTGTGACTTGCGAGGCTTTGCTTTAAGGTGATAGTCCCTTAACATCAGATAGCGCGTAGTATAAAGAAACTTTGTTAAGTGGTAAAACACCATATATTATTATTATTTCCCATATGGCTATGGGTACTTTCATCGTTTTGACATTATCTCGCCTGCATAGTTGTTTATGTAGTAATTTGTTATGCTCTACGTCTACGCTACAAAATATATAGGCTTCTCCCAAAATCAATTTGAGACAGCCATTACCAGAATTGCCCCATTAAGGCGTAGTGATAACGCTAATTGAAAGTAGGTGCTAAGTGATTGATGACTATACGTGAAGTTAGTGACGTGTTATACTAACACCTACGCGTTACATTGGATATCACATTATCTGCCCTCCATTAAATGTCACGTAAAGTAATTCCATCCCAGAAACCTACGCGTTTCTGGAGTAGAATTACTAAAGAAAAATGAATTTCGTCACCTAGTTACAATAGTGAAAGGTTTCGTAGTTTTTTTACGTCCAAGTATACAGGGTGGCCAAAAAGTCGTGGATCAAACGCAACGGGTTAAATGGGGTCATCAGCAGAAAAAAATTGTTCTACGGGAGGTCACCTCTGCAGTTATAAACTATTATGTGTTTTTATTTGACAGCCTACGTAGCTCAGTTGGTAGCTATGCCTTCTGCGCCGTAGGTCGTGGGTTCGATTCCCACCGTGAACAAACATTTGTGTGGTGAACATAAATGTTTGTTCTCTGTCTGGGTGTTATATAATATTATAAGTATGTATTTACAAAAAAAAAGTATTATAAGTAGTATATCAGCTATCTGGTTCCCATATTACAAGCATAAGCTTAGTTTGGGGCTAGATAGTGCTGTGTGGAAAGTCCACCAATATTTATTTATTTATTTATTTTTATAAGAATATCCTTCAAAATATTATCCAGGTAGGTACTCAGTTTAGGTTATAAGATAAGATAAGGAAATTCTTTATTGCACATAAATAAAGTACATTAGGCGAACTTAATGCTAATTAGCATTTTCTTCCAGTTAACCCTTGGGTTTAAAAAATCACAAGCAACCGTTTTGAAAATAATATTACCAAGGTCCAGAAAATCATCATTTTGATCCAAACGCGTTTCTCCCAAAAGTATTACAGATAAGAAAACTATTAAAACCAGGCTAAAGGACGCGACGTAATTACCTGCTTAGTGTTATTCGTAGTAGCACGGGGGGAAAAGCTAGGTAGGTTTGTTGTAAACAGTTTTCTTGTAATAATGCTATTGCAGCTTACCGGCAGATGTTGGAGGGAGTGGGAACGGTGAAGGGTCTACCACCACGGGATACTGTTTTGGAGCCAGATGACAAGTCCTAGAACGCACTGCGTTTCTGTATTCTTCTGGCGTGAACCCTGAAAAAAAATATTGTACCTACACAACACCAGTAGTTACCTACTACTTACAGCTTTCCGCCTTAGATACAATAATTTAGAAGCGCGTTCAAAGACAAAACGATAAAAAATTATTTTATCGTTTTGTCTGGATCTGGATGAAACTTGGCAGATAGATGGATTATAGTCTGGAATAGCACATAGGCGCGGGGGAAACCGCGGGGCGCAACTAGTGTAAAATAAAATTTAATTACCTAGATCAAAACTTACCAAGCTTTTGAGCTTCTTCCTCTTGTATTTCACGTATTTTACTGAGAAATCCCCACGTGGGCTCCCAGAGTTTCGCAGCATATTTTTCTTTCTTGGTTACTGATGTCCTGAGAAAAAATAACATAAGGTATGATTGAAATTACATACATATACACGGGCATTTATCGCATTTTACCTTATTTATTTTCCTGACACGTTTCCGAGCATGTTTACCTACCTAATAACTTCAATAATGTGTTATGATCGCAAAAGTTTAAAAAATAACAAATTAGCTATATTAGAAGAGAACGAGTTTTTCACACATTGGTGTCGATTCTGTTCTGGAATTATCCTAAACTTACCTAATCTGACAGCTCTAAAATTATAGCCGTCCTTGTTGTTTCGGTCTTTTAGAAAGGGATGACATTATTGACCGAGCGAGCGAAGCGTCTCAGTTTCCACATTGGCCAAAAATGCGTTTGTCCGGATGTCTGTCTGTCTGTCTGTTCTCCTCTACAGGTCGCATTTTTTAACCGATCTGGATGAAACTTGGTACACAGGTTATATGACTTATTAGAATTTTTTTGTCGTCGGGGATTTTTGATTGGAGGGGTACTTCCCCCGAAAAAAAAGCAAAAAAGGGGCTATTTGATATACTGGATATCTCCACCAAATGAGATCCGATTTCGATTATTTTTTTTTTATTTGAAAGGTAGTAACTATAAGTTGGTCTCATAAAAGTTTGGCGAAGATCTGATAAGGGTCTTCAGCATGATGAACAGGATAGCTCATCAAACAATCGATGGTTTTCAATCAAATTAAAGAGAAACACAAAGGACCTCATTCTACACAAGATGATGCAAAAAAAATCAAAAAGATCAAAAAAATCACAAAACGGAAAATGCACTTGCACATTACATTCCTCAAATAGCTCACTTTTAGTATGCTCGCGAGGTCTACAGCTCCCAGAGCCACTAGTTTTTAGTGCTGTCAAATTAGGTTAAGTTAGGAAAATTAAACAACAGGCACCATTGATAACAAATATTCAACAAAGAAAAATACAAACGGCCAGTAGAGGTCGCGTCATTTAAAAAGATCGCTTGATAACAGTGGAGGGGATGTGTTTGCGCATCAAAACAGTCGCGCCATCACACACCCTCTCTCTCTTCTTCTTGCGTTCTTTTGCGTTACGCGACCTATAACGAAGTGTTGTATGAAGGAAGAAAGTGTTAACTCTTGTATCTTTCCTATTATCGTATATAAATATGTATGAACTTAAGTGATCACTGAGCCGCACGCTTAGTGAGGCACAAGACAGTGAAGAGTTTTCTCGTGCCTCACTAAGTGTGCGGCTCAGTGATCACTTAAGTTCATTCATATCTGGCACCGGCCTCTGAGACGACTATATAATTGCAGAAAGGAATTGCCATAAAACTAACACGTCTACGAGCGCTTTTATGGTGTACCAAGTGGATATAAGAACAAAAAAAATTAAAATGAGATAATTACAGAATGCCCTGTGCTTTAACAGGTTCGATGTCGCGGCGTACGCCGACTGGTGGCGGAGGCGCTGGTGCCGAGTTTTCCATCTTTGTCAAACACTGCTCACAAACCAAAGGCTACCAAAATCAAAACGGTCCTATTTCAGTACAATCACAAGAATAACTCTGTAACGTCTTATTAATACCGATGTAAAAAAGACCACCAAAATCAAAACGGTCCTAATCCAGTACAATCACAAAGATCACTTTGAAATGTCTTATAATACCGATTACAATACCGATTACATATCAAAACACTAAGTACAGTAACTATGTTTTATTGTAGTAACCGTGATTCGGGCGACACGACTGGTAACGTAGGGATGGTTGATCGATCAAACTTTTAGGGACTTGCTTTTTAAGCTTACCTACTCCCGTACACACAGAGTATTAAATACAACTCCTGAAACTGAAGTTGCATGCACAGCTTTTTATTTTTTTATATATTACAGCTCTTTTTTGAAGTCGGCTTCAAAAAAGAGCTTCTCAATTTGTCTGTATTTTTTTATAACTTTTTTGATTGGACCTATTTTGATGATTCTTTTTTTAAACGACTGGTGCTTGTCATGTGGTCCCATTAAAATTTGATTGTAATAGTAGTATGAGTCTATTTTCCAGTGCATTGAAGTCAGTTTTTTCTGGAAAGATTTATTTGAGACAACCTGCATAAGCTTATAAACAAGAAGATTTATTAAAAAATTAAAAAACCCGAGTGCCCGAACTAAAAGTATGTAGGGGTAGGTAAATAAGATAATGTTTTAAATTTGGTACTTTTTAATATTGAAATCATTTCTTCAGTCTTGACGAATGATAAAAATGTAATGATCGCAGACAGTCGGAGGCTCGTGTACCTATGTCCTAGCAGTTTACTGACGCCTGTGGTTGTATAACTCATTTTGATCACTTTGGGGTTACCAGAAATCACATTTTTTTATTACAAAAATCTTAATATCTTCGAAACGGCTTCATCGATTTTGATGCGGTTTTTTCTAAACGATTTATGACCATAGAGACGGTTTTATGATATATTTTAGTATCACTCATGGCCTAGTTCACTAAAGTGACTTAACGAATTTTGCGTTCTGGTTTTGTCTTTGAGGGTTTACTTTAAATCAAAAACTAATACATTATTTGAAAACACTTTATCACTCTCTTGATTTTGATACCCATATTGCTATGATAGCGAAAATATTTTTTTTTAATGTGAGAGAATATCGCTCCTGCTTTCCTTCCCATGTGACTTTTTGGGTTTTTTTTATTCTAAGGACACTTGGGAAGTTGCGACGAATTTTTCGATACCAGAATCATCAAAATCCATCCATCCGTTTAGTTTGCTACGTGGTAATAAAGGAAATATCGAAGGAAGGATACATAAATACATACATGGATAGATACACGCCAAACACATAACCCTCGTCACTCGGGTAAAAATTGTGTGTAAATATAGGTACGTTTACTCATATTTGGTCTGAGTACGTTTAGAATAAAATTATAAATAAAAACTTTTACAAACAGTTTTTTTAATGAGATTAACAAACTTTTTAATTTAATGTTATTTTACGGACTCGTTTACCTGCAAGATTCTAAGATGAATAATTGTTGATACGAGGTTACTTTGGTGAAAAATCTAGGTTTATTCAATACAAAATGACATCACAATCATACTTACGAAAACAAACAACCCACATTATCAAAGTTATAAAACTGTCTGGATTGCATTCAGTCAGAACTGAATTGTAGGCGTCTCGGCGGCTGTAGGCTTGTACGTCAATTACAAATTCAAAGTTTTGCTAGGGACGCGGCCACTTTCGAGTCCCAGACAGGCGATGGAGACGTCTAGACCAGCGCGGCCTATAAAGTTTCTCGAGCACACTGTAACGACACCTACTTTTATTTATATAGTTTTTGTGAATGAAACGGTTGCTTAGATTAGTTCTGCTAGGGCAAAATGATAAAGCGGCTGCCAGGGAGTGTACATTTATATGGTTGGTTATGTGGATATATCTTCTAGTCGAGGATAAACGCAGCTCCTTTTATATCTACACAATGTATGAATAAAAATAATGAAAAATTGTGGTAGGTACACCTGAAAAACTGAAAACTATCAAAATAATTCACAAATTATAATTGTAGATATGTTTTGGATGGATAGGAGCCTAAGATAATGTTTTTCTTCACATGTTAGATAATTTTGCTATGCTAGCTAAAGGCAGCTTAAAATGCATAGAAAGCTATGATATATATATAAATTACGAAAAATAACTATTTACTAGTGGCTCTGGGAGCTGTAGACCTCGCGAGCATACTAAAATTGAGCTATTTGAGGAATGTAATGTGCAAGTGCATTTTCCGTTTTGTGATTTTTTTGATCTTTTTGATTTTTTTTGCATCATCTTGTGTAGAATGAGGTCCTTTGTGTTTCTCTCAAATTTGATTGAAAACCATCGATTGTTTGATGAGCTATCCTGTTCATCATGCTGAAGATCCTTATCAGATCTTCGCCAAACTTTTATGAGACCAACTTATAGTTACTACCTTTCAAATAAAAAAAGAATAATCGAAATCGGATCTCATTTGGTGGAGATATCCAGTATATCAAATAGCCCTCTTTTTGACCTTTTTTTGGGGGAAGTACCCCTCCAATCAAAAATCCCCGACGAAAAAAAAAATCTAATAAGTCATATAACCTGTGTACCAAGTTTCGTCCAGATCGGTTGAAAAATGCGACCTGTAGAGGAGAACAGACAGACAGACAGACAGACAGACATCCGGACAAACGCATTTTTGGCCAATGTGGAAACTGAGACGCTTCGCTCGCTTCGCTCGCTCGGTCAATTTTTATTAAACTCTCGTACCAATCTATCTCATGACATTAAGTCGTGTGCTAGTTACTTTCTAAACGAAATAATCTTTTCTCAATTCAACGGTTTTTCAATGTTTGTTATCTAATAACTTTTTACGGGGTGGACCGATTTTGATGATTCTTTTTTCGATCGAAAGCTGGGCTTGAAAGATAAGATAAGATAAGATAATGTTTATTTCAGACAAAAAAGAGATACATAGAGCCATACAGAGGTCTTATTTAATTATATCTAAGTCTGAAAGAAAACTAACAGCGAACGTATAGGTAGGTATAATTGTATAAAACAAAAAGATTTATTCCATCGACCATTCACCCCTTCACCTCACTCATTCCTCTAGGACACTCACTCTCCAAAAATATATCCTACAAAGTGTGCAACGTGTTCAAAAAATAAAAATTAAATTAAAAAGTTTTTCTTTTGTTATTTATTAACAAAAATTGGTGCCGAAACCAGGGACAACCAGAATATACAGATGTCGACGACTAGTACAGCCGCCGTAGGCGGCACAAGCGATGATACGCTAAGAAGAATACGAATGCACATTGGTCAATTCAAGGGCCGATTATCTAGGGCCGCAAAATTTGCCCTCGAGCAAGAGAGCCAAGTGCTGATAGATGTGGAGGGCATCAGGCTAAGGATGGAAGAGCTGCAAAAGAACCTCGAATCTTACAATAATTGGAACTTGGAGGTTATGCTGGCCACTGGCGAAGAGGACTTTGTTGGTGAAGTCGAGGAGAGGTATTTCAGCGTGATGGCGAAGCTACGCAAGGTAGCGCTTGCGGCGGAATCTTCACCTCCCGAGAAGGAAGAGTGCAAGCATCCTGTAGTGAATCACCGCAACAAACTGCCACAGCTGGACATCACAAGCTTCGATGGAAAGGACATCACAGGATACACGCCATTCATCAACGTCTTCAAGGCCGTCGTGGACAAGGAGGAAAGCTTGTCATCGGTACAAAAACTGTGTTATCTTCGTAAATATTTAAGCGGGGATCCTTTACATTTAATTGAAGGCCTTCCACTAGTAGATGAGTCATATGCCCCCGCATTAGAGTTGTTAAATAAAAGGTACAATAATAAGTGTCTACTTATAACACATCATGTTAATGCGTTGCTGGATTGTCAGCCAATCTCAAAGGGTACTTCTTCAGAACTTAGGCATTTAGTGTCCATATCTAGACAGCATTTAGGAGCTCTAAGGAACCTTGGAGAACAAACTCAGCATTGGGACAGAATTATCATTCCCATTTTATTGAGAAAGCTAGATGTAATTTCTTGCAGGGATTACCACTCCGATCGAGAGGCCTCAAAACTGCCAATATTAGATGAATTTTTGGATTACATGGAGAGACGAGCAATGAGTTTTGAGGAATCACAAGTATCTACAGGTAAGTCAACCTCAATTAAAAATAATAGTTTTAATAATAAATTGGTCAATCTTACCAATGCTTGTGACAAAAAAATAAGTACTTGCAAACACTGCAAAGGCACTGGCCACAAAGTATTTGCTTGCAAGGAATTTCAAGCATTAAGTGCACAAGAACGAACCTCTTTTGTTGAAAAAGAAAAGTTGTGTAGGATTTGCCTCAATGCACACACTAAAAAATGTAACTTTCATTTCAAATGTTCAATATGCAAGAGCAAAGATCATAACTCATTGCTGCACTTGGAGGAAAAAGAAAGTGTTTGCAATTTGGCAAAATCCACACTCAAAGCAGTATCACAAGGCATGGTTCTGCTGCCTACCATTAAGGTCAATTTTAGGGCAGCCAATGGTACATTTGTCACTGCAAGAGGTTTGCTCGACAGTGGCAGTCAAGTTTCACTTATAAACAAAAAGCTAATTGACAAGTTGAATGTTCCAACATTCAATTACAATGTTAATGTCACAGCCCTTGGCCAAATACACAAGCCTGTTGCCAAGGCTGTAAATTTATCCATGTATTCAATGCACACAAGCTTCAGTTGCAATGCACTGTTTTCTGTGGTGGACAATATAACTACCTATCTGCCACAGACAAGGTTTGATATAAGTGGCATTGAATTACCAGATTCAGTCATCTTAGCCGACAACGAATTCAATGTTCCTGGTGAAATATCATTTTTAATGTCTTCTGACATCCTGTTCGAAATTATAATAGCAGGCAAGATCAGCATAACCAAGAACCTCTTTTTGTTAGCTACCAAATTTGGTTACATAGTTTCTGGCAAGGTATACAAGGATGATGTTTGTCTCTCATCCCAAGACTTAGCAAGCAAGGTTGTATTGCAATGTTGTGCTACAATGAATGAACAAAGAGTAGACACTCTCCTTCAAAAATTTTGGGAGGAGCAACAATCTCCTGAATTAAAAAACGATGATGGGGATCATGGCAGTCAAGAGTTTTGTGAAAATAATTTTCAAAACACTGTCCAATTAAATGAAAACAGATTCCAAGTAAGCTTGCCATTAAAGGTTCCCATTGAAGAAATTAAAATGGGGAATTCATTCAATGTGGCACTGCAACGGCTTAATGTGTTATGCAAAAAGTTTACAAGGGACCCAAATCTAAGGAGTAGGTATATAAAATTCATAGATGATTATGTAAAGGCAGGTCATGCTAAAAAGGTTGAATTATTTCAGCTTGAAATACCCTTAGATTCATGCTATTTCTTGCCCCATCACGCTGTAATAAAGGAACACAGTACAACAACTAAACTCAGGGTAGTGTTTGATGCTAGTGCTAAAACCAATTTAAACAAAAGTTTGAATGATATTTTGCATGCAGGGCCAGTTGTTCAAAGGGAACTCTTTGAAATATTAATTTCTTTCCGGACACATAAATATATCATGTTGACAGATGTAAAACGCATGTATGAACAAGTAACTCTGAACCCTGCACATACTCACCTGCAATCTATATTATGGAAAGAAAATTTAAATGATCCATTGATGTGTTTTCAGCTACAGACCGTCACCTATGGGGTTACCAGTTCCAGCTTCTTGGCCACGCGCTGCCTTGTTGAATTGGCGCGCCGCTTTCAAGACCAGTATCCCCTGGCCTCAGCAGTACTGCGCAATAACAGCTATATTGATGACTGTCTGTTTGGAGCCCCTACCATAGAGCAGGCTAAGCTAGTCTGCAGCGAACTGATTAAACTCACTGCACTGGGTAGCTTTGAGCTTCATAAATGGTGTGCCAGTCATCCAGATATTCTGTCAGAGATTCCTTACAGCGAACAACACTTTAAAGAAATTGACTTGAACAATGCTAGTTTGACCATAGGTGCTTTAGGGCTCTTACTTGACATCAATACTGATCAATTCATTATATCACAGCCTTGTGGTCAGCTGTCTAAGGTATGGACTAAGCGTACTGTTTTAAGCTTCATTGGTACTTTCTTCGACCCTTTGGGTTTGGCAGGTCCTATAGTTACACGCGCCAAAGAATTCATGCAAAGGGTATGGAGACAAAATTTAGGTTGGGACATTCCACTTCCTGAGGAATTATTATTACCGTGGAGATCATTCTTTCATGATTTAATGTCTATGAAACCTATCTATGTAAAACGTAGTTTATCTATAGATAGCGCTGATTATCTGGAGATAATTGGCTATTGCGACGCTTCTAGCATTGCATATGGTGCATGTATTTATATAAGAGCCATTCAAGGCAACGAGGTTTCTGTAAATTTAATGTGTAGCAAGTCAAGAATTGCACCGCTGAAAGTAAAGCAGACAATACCTAGGTTAGAATTAAATGCCTGTTTGCTTCTTTCAAAATTGTATGCAAAAATTATCAGTATAATGTCTAATTATGCATTTAAAAGTAGAACCTTGTTGAGTGATTCTCAGATTGCACTCTGCTGGTTACAAAAGCCACCTACCAAGGACATCTATGTGAATAATAGAGTCATGGCAGTCAGTGAGTTGACAAAAGATTGCATTTGGAGCCATGTAAGTGGATCTTGTAACCCGGCAGATTGCTTATCAAGAGGTTTAGCCCCTTCTGAGCTTGATGCAAACACAATGTGGTGGCATGGGCCTCCAGAGTTGAAAAGCTCCGACTTTGTTGTAACTCCCTTTGGTAAGAAGGAAATAAGTAGCATATTTGATGATAGAAACGAACAATCAGTCAATTGTAATGTAATTGATGAGGTCATACCAACATCCAAGTTTTCATCATTGTTAAAAATCCAACGTGTGGTATGTTACATGCTACGTTTTATCAAGAATTGTAAAGTCAAAAAGGAGGATCGTATGCTATCAAAAACATTGAATGTAAATGAATATAGGCAATCAATGCTAACCATAATTAAAAATGTACAAGCTTTACATTTTGCTGATGAAATTTCTATGATAAAGAAGAATCTTAATGTCAAGTCCAATTTAAAAAAGTTATGTCCGTTTTTAGATAAGGAGGGAATATTGCGTGTGGGGGGCAGATTGGACAATGCCAGCATCTCCTTTGAACAGAAACATCCTAAAATATTGCCCAAGGAATGCAATTTCACAAAGTTGGTAATTCGAAATGAGCATTGTGCTTTGATGCATGGGGGATTAAAGTTGACACTGTCCAATCTAAGCCAAAAATACTACATAATTAGCGCAACGACTCTTGTCAAAAGTGTTATAAATAAGTGTGTTCCATGTTTTAGATACAGAGCGCAGAATGCACAACAGCTGATGGCATCATTGCCACAGGATAGGGTTGTGCAAGACAGAGTTTTTAATAAAGTAGGTATAGATTATTGTGGGCCTTTTAACATTAAGCAATCTAGTATGAGAAGGTCTGTAATATCAAAAGGGTATGTTTGCATATTCGTATGTTTTGTTACTAAATGCGTACATTTAGAGTTAGTATCTGATCTAACATCCGAATGTTTTTTGTCTGCACTAAAAAGGTTTCAGTCCAGAAGAGGTTTACCTCAAGCTATTTATTGTGATAATGCATCCACATTCAAAGGTGCAAACAATCAATTGAAAGAGCTGTATGTTTTATGTAAGTCTCAGGCTCATCAGAATGCAGTCATTGAATATTGTAATATCAGGGGAATTGATTTTAAATTCATCCCAAGTTACTCTCCAACCTGGGGAGGATTGTGGGAGGCTGCAGTAAAGTCTGCCAAGTATCATTTCAAAAGAGTCATTGGGGGATTATTATTTACCTATGAACAATTCAATACAATTATCGTGCAAGTGGAAGGAATTCTAAATTCAAGGCCAATAACTCCAATCAGTGATGATGTGTCGAATTTTTCGTATCTAACTCCAGGGCATTTTTTAATAAACCAGTCACTGGCAGCTATTCCTGAGCCTGGGATAGCTACAACAGCTAATGTAAATTATTTAAGTTTTTGGAAAAAATGTACGAAGCTGCAGCAAGACTTTTGGCTAGTGTGGCACAAAAGTTATCTATCACAAATGTTAAGTAGACCAAAGTGGTTCAAAAAATCGCACAATGTTCAAGAGGGGGTTTTAGTATTGTTGCTAGGTTTAAATGTACCTCCCTTACAATGGCCCCTAGCTAGGGTGACCAAGGTTTTTAAAAGTAAATCGGACAATATGGTGAGATCAGTTGAGGTCATTACGAAGACAGGGTCAGTGCACACTAGAGCTATTAACAAAGTCGCTGTGTTACCTATTTATGATTAAGTTTTGTTATATAGATTATTGTTAGATAGGTTTGTTTGTTATAATGTTAGGATATATGCCTACCTATGTGGGGGGAGTTTTGTATAAAACAAAAAGATTCATTCCATCGACCATTCACCCCTTCACCTCACTCATTCCTCTAGGACACTCACTCTCCAAAAATATATCCTACAAAGTGTGCAACGTGTTCAAAAAATAAAAATTAAATTAAAAAGTTTTTCTTTTGTTATTTATTAACAATAATTCCCTCGGGTTCCTCACATAAAAAGGGAATATTGAATTCGCTTTATAAAGCCAAATGTTGGGCTTGATTGAAGAGTAGGATGAAAAAGACTTATTTGGGCTGCCTATTCAAAAAGAGAAAGGAAAGAAATTAGGTTTGGTTCTTGAATCGATTTAGAGCTTGTATTTATTACGGTGCCTGACTTATTTACTATGATGAAACTCTGAAAGTGGGACAAAATGGAAGCAATTGTGTTGAAGTCAGGGTTTACAAAGGTTTTAGATGGCCTGCCTTTTAGTAATTCACGAAAGTTCTACATTTTTTACATAATGTCAGGTTAATTGAAACATCAAAGAAGATAGTATTTAAAGGTTTTTCTTGATAAACGGTTATTTAAGTAGGTACACCAGTACAAAAGTGGCAAAACTCATGTAAATTTTTTTGTTTGCTTGAGAATTTGATCAAATTTAAATTTACTTAGACATTTTAATATCGGAAAATCAGTTCTAATGGTCCACTAATTAACCATGAACCTATTCAAAAGTTTACCCCGTCTTAGTAAGGGAATATTTCGAAATTGATAGCGTGATAAACTGTTGATTATAACAGCATAGACAAAATTATATTACTTTGTTTTTATGCTGATAGGTAATTGATAAATTATTACGTGTTCATAATGAAAAACTCGTGATTCTCGTCGTCGCGATTCCCTGCTAAGCCAGAACATCCGTTGCGTATGTACCGATAGGCACTTGTTAAACACATTCTAACTGAACACTTTTACTAAGAGTTATGTAAATCTATGCAAAACTAAATCCCAGACAGAGGGCATAGTTTAAAATTGATTGCGTGATATTGAAATGCTCCCGTTCGCAAGGTTACGTTATTATGTGCGTACCTTCACTATACGTTAACATCTAGAAGGCGAGTAGACACCCAGACGGACGCAGCAAAGGGCGACGGAAGGGCAGACAGTTTGCACTCAGACGTTTCGGTTTATTCACAACTGGGCTTCACGTGTTAACTGACTTAAAGTTGGCATTACTTGAGTTTGCATCAAGATCGGGTCAATAGGCTACCAAGAGAGCGTCAGAAGTCAGAAGGGCAAACGAGATGCATTGCACTTGACAACAGACATTAAGGGCATTCAGGTTGTACGATACAATTTTTACTCACTGTAGTTGAATTACCTATAACATTTCTGATTTCTTTTTGCCATCTCTTAGGTACCAAGGGATTATTTGGAAAGTTGAAGTATTTGCCAATCTAATTTGCGTGAGTTCTAGTGTCAATTAGCTCTAGAAGACGCGAATAATCTCGGCCTACCTTTGCAAATGACTTACCTTTGAAAAATAAAAGCCTTCGAGACATTGAAAAATAAATTAAAAACGAAAGTATCTGAACTCGCAGCTCTCACGTGATATTAATAGCGTCTAGACTTCGTTTAGCAGAGGATTGTAACGCAGAGACTGTAGGCATTTCAGAGGTCAGCGGGGTCGGACCTTGTAATCTGTAATTCACCTAAATAGCAATAAAAGTTTAAAAGGTTTAAAGATTTGTTTACTCGTATATTTTAGAATTGAAATAATAAACGTGTCTAAATTAATCCAATAAATAAATGAGTCGACAGGTATAGGGATGTACGATTATGATAAGGTTTATTGTTAAAAATGTATTTTATTCAAAAATAAATGTCCTTTACCTTTCGCATAGCTTATTAAAATGTAAATTCGTGTGTTGAAATACCACTTTTATTGCAATGAAATACGGTTGAAAGCATCTGTAAGATGCTGAGGGCATAGCTTAGTTACGCTGACGCGTCGGATTTTATTTCGTAGCAACTGCATAAAATTTAAAGAAGCGGAAGCTTACGGAAGCTATGTCTGCGTCGCGTCTCTGGCAAACGCCAGATATGTCTCGTTAGTTTCGCAAAACGTAGACTCGACTGTTTGCTGGCGACAGGCTTTGTCGGAAAAACTTCCTACATTATATTTTACTACATTACATTATTATTTGAACTAAGTAAAGTATTACGGAGAAGTAGTACGGAGTATTAAAACTATTCCAGAATCTTAAGTTTTCTGGAATAGGCTGACTAGACGCCTGACTTCAAATAACTTCTTGCTCGCCAAATAATCATGTCTCTGCATCTTCATCACCATCGTCAGGGGTATTTTTCCCTGTTGTTTTGATATACCCAATGGCTTTTTAAAGTGCCGAGCTTTAAGTTGTGAGGGAGTGGTCTTTTTATATCCGGTACAATGTTTCTAGTTTCTGGTGAACGACACACTACCACTTAACTAATTACATCAATCAATCTTGAGCTCTTGAATTACAAACTTATGTTTATCATTCTAGCCTAGATTTTCATCGTTAAACTAGGTACTTACTTACTCTCGCCTACATTTCTCTCCATCTTCAGTTTTATTTCACAACATAAAATCTTCATGCCGTAATAAATTGTGCTAGTGTGCGTGGCCCAATTCCGTCGGTAACGGCAGCCATCCCGAAGGGTCGTAGAAGGAAAAGGCTCTAACTGTGTTGTAATCTGTGCTCATACCTTCCCAACCTTTCGCACGCCCCCGCGTCTAGACTAGCCTAACATAAACTTACATAATTCGCCACTCCGCTTGCACGCACCAAATATTCCAAATATTAGGTTAACCATTCGACTTTGTTAGCTATGATTTATAGTCGGTAGCTTTGAGGTCTTACATTCATGGAAGTTTATATCTACATTATTAGTATTAGTTTACAGTGTTCCGAGTAAGTATTTACTATACCTACCTATACCTAAACCTAACTGTCTGTTCGATAACTTTACTGTGATTGTTTATTTACGACACCGCATAGTTGGGCCATCAGTGTGGTATTAGGTATTATTTGGATTCGAAATGTAGTATACTGCAAGCATCGAGTTAGAATCCAACTCGATGGTTGCAAGTTTCAAAAACCCTTTCCAGCATTCTAAATGCTTTTTTTTATTTTTTTTGAGTTATCCTACTAATATTATAAATGCGAAAGTTTGTGATTATGGATGGATGTTTGTTACTCTTTCACGCCGGAACGGCTGAACGGATCTGGATGAAACTTGGAAGAGGGATTGATTATAGTCTGGAATAACACATAGGCTACTTTTCATCCCGTGGGAATACCGGTATTTAAATCTGCGCGGGTGAAACCGCGGGGTGCAACTAGTTTCAATATATTTATTCATTGGCTAGGCAAAAGACAACCTAAATGGATTACGTCTTCTAACCCTCCGCAAAGGCCACATCGGCTTATTATATATTATAGGCTTTTAATATCAAGTCTGTGACTGTTTCATCTCACTGGCTTAGGCATTTAAAAATATGTAAGCATTATGTAGACCGAGCAGTGAACAAAGACTTTTGAAAACAGCTAGGTTTCTCCAAAAAAGTATAGTTAAATAGGGACTAAGCTTAAGTCCTAGCTAGTCATTCGTAGAAACTTATAATACAATTAATTATTCATGTAGGCACAAAAAATATTCTAAATTGAAATACATGAAAGTTAAAACGCTTGTGCACATGAGATAGGGGCAGTACTTAGACTAAAAGAGGACATGTAGTGCTAGTGATGTTACCATAACCACCAGCGGCCAGATTACGCTAATGTCGCATATGACGTAGGCACCCAGCCTACGTCATATTATGAGGAATACGTGTGCGAAATTCCAAGTTTCTAGCCTGTGCGTTGTCATCAGTCAATCACTTTTGCCAGCTGAACTTTTAATATGCTGTAATAAAGGGGTGCGTTGCGGTGCACGTAGGCAGCAGAGCGGGGGTGGCTAGCGAGGGTGTAGGCTGTCTAGACTGCGCCCTACACGACACTAATTAATATTACCGTTCGTCTGTCTGTAACACGGCTCGGCTTGGTGGCAGCGACGGCGCGGCGCGACGCGTGCTTTTGCAACAACACGTCCTAATTGGTCTTGTTACTACTATTTTATTGAATTCAAATAAAATAGAAAGTATGTACATATTCATGATTAGATAAAATCACTTGAAAATCTATAATCACATCTCTATTAATGAGGTGTTCTTTGTTTTAATGAGTTCCCTGTTTTTAGAGAAAAATATTATTTTTTACGAATTATTCAATATTTTCATTATCGATCAGAATACCCACCCATTAGGAAATTCTAAAACTTCAATCCATAAACAAAAAATATCTAAAAACTTTTATTATTCCACTGTCACAAACCATCCTAAAAGCGTCACTTCGCATCACATTCACATCGCTTTCGGTATTAGATTTTTTTCAACACAGTTGCTCATAAACTGGCTCTACGGTCACCGCAATTAGGCACAGAATGACACCCCTTATTCAAACTGTGAGTTTTTATTATTATTTTATTCACAAATGTGTTGAAAAACGTCGTATGATACACGTGTGGATTGATGATTACCGTCCTCGGCTCTCTTAAGACCCTCGCCTACGGCTCGGGTCTCAATGGCGCCTCAGCGGTAATCACCAATGTACCACACTAGTACCATAATGTACTATTATTTGCTCATGAATTTTGCGCATTCTTTTTATACATAAAAAAACGCAAATATAGGCGAGTCGCCCTAACGTCGTATTTGGGAAAATAAGACGTATACCTACGCGACCACGAAGAGCGACGTCAAGTGACATCATACCAAAGATTTTACAGCGTCTGATTGGAAATAGGTATTTACCACTAAATATTTTACAGATGTAGGGCAGTCGTAGGCAGCGGTGACGGCCTAGATTGCTTGCTGTGCATTTGATCGTAAAATAGAGCCTTCGAGTAACCTCCAGACGGTTTGTCCTACGATCTCCGTCACTTGTTTGCTGTATCTACCGTCTAGACAAGGCAAACAATTGGCTTGACGTCATCTAATGTACATTTTTCATTCACCTGGAAAAATAATTATGCTGATCAAAAAGGCATTACATAAAGGTTAAGCTCTCTCTGACATAATAGAGCATGCAAGGTCTTTCACATTATTTTTCTATTTAGTATCTTTTTGTGGGTTGCCCAGAAGCACGATGGGCCGAACCATGGACTGAACAGGACAACGTTGGTCTAGTTGCGGATTTGAATGATGATGTCACTACAAAACAATATTATTATAATTATCACCATGGGTTTTCACGACTTGTGTGACAAATACTACGAGCTAACATTGTATGATTTAAGATAATGGGAAAATGTAGGCATGTACATTGTATTAGAATTTAATTATTTTATTATCATATTATTTATGGATAATAAGTGCAGCAAGTAATACAAAAAGCATCTATTGACAAAATATTCGTTACACTATCATTCTCCAAAGTTGATTTGAAATCGGTCTTTGTTCGATCAGTGCAAGACAAAATAAAAGGTTAACATATAGACATTTGTACGTTAAATGTATTAGATACATAGTTGTGTCATCGAAGGACAGGCAGCGCTGTGACTCTGTGTTGTGTGTGATAGGTACGTCTGGCTCGACATCGATATGTGCAGACTGCATTTCGTCTCGATTCACCTCTAGACGGCTCTCCGGTCGGCGCGCGCTCACAAGCGCACTTTGTCTAGTCTAGACGAATTGCATTATGGAAATTTATATTCCAGACGCCTATTTATACTAACTGAAAGTTTGTTTTTAGTTTATAATAGGTACTGTGTTTAGACTTGAGTTAGCGTTTTATGAAGAACAAGCGTTTGGCTGTTAGAAAAGACAAGTGTTTGTCTAGACTGCTGATGACCTTACCTAATACCATCGTCTCTTAGGTAGAATATATATTCTATCCGCTATCTGGATCCCATGCATCCCATGGTACAAGCTTGGCTTAGTTTATGGCTACAATGCGCTGTGTGAAATGTCCCAATTCTAATGTGACAGGAGTATTTTTTTCTCTATGTAACATGCAAGGAATTTGAATACAAGTACAATTCCTTGGTAACATGAGCATGGTGACGCGTTACTTTGGCACTTTTATCGCAAGTAAATCCACTTGGTATTCCATCAATGTTCAAATCACGTTATGTACTATACCAATGAACTTCATTATTTTGGGCCAATTTTTGACGAGTCTTATTAAAAATTGTGAATTGTAAGTTTCACTATCCGGTTCTGTCGGCGCCAAACTGCGCATCATTTATGTTCAAATTTATCCATGTTGTCCCCTGGACTCGTGTATTGGGTTTGGCCCATATCTACTCCTGATGGTGTGGTCGTCGGTTCAAACAAGGAGGGAGCGACCCCACGCATCGCCCGTCGTCCTATTTTCTGCCGCGTACCACGAAATACACATTATTTTCAAGATACCTCCCTATAACTTGACTTTTATGCGTTGATCGATCTATTGCTCTAGACGTGTGAACCGAAAACTATATTTTTATTCGTAAAGTTTTTATAGTATTAATAATTTCGTGTTATTTTCCATTACAGTACGTAATTATGTAAATCACGCGAAAAATGTACGCGTGCTACTAGTATTTAGGTAGTTGCATTGTTTTAAATACTGGGTTTCTAAATATATAAGTATCATACTACCTGTAACTGTTTTCTGTAAAACAAATCACACTTTTTCTTTTATGGTGCACCAAACATGACAAGTTGGCCAAAAAATAGTTCCGTCCCAAGTTGCCGTAAGTAATCGCTCGCAGATGGCGGCGGACGGGCGGCGCGGCGCGTCAACCGTTAGTTATGGCCGCTCCACTTTAAACCTCATCCATTCTAATTTAACAAAAGTGCCGGTCGATAACGCGGAGGAAGAACTCATATCCGCCAGTTGACGGGAACACGAGTGCCCTGGAATCCGGTTCGTTCTTGTACACTCATGTCTGTTTGCAACTAGAAGAAACATACATGAGTACAGTCAATTTCTTTCTTTCTTCCTGTTTTCTTTTTCTGCGTTCTGCTTTGTAGATGACTGAACCCCACTGACTGAACATTTGTTTTGTGCCCGCGGTTGCTATATTATAGGTTTTGTTATTACGAATTTACAAAGAAGAAAAGTACATATATCTCGTACTTTTTTTTTATGAGATTTACTATCAGAACCAATTAACCGATAGAACACTTGCTCTAACTAATTTTCCTCAAGACAATTGCGAAAGAGGATGGGCGACCCTTGCAGTCTTTGAATCTGATTTTAACGTGCGATTAATGATAAGCTTAACTTATATTAACCCCTCGCCATTATCGCCATTGTTATCAACTAAACTATAAATATACTCGATTGTAGTCTGTGTTCCCAATCTCAATCGAGGTCTTGAGAACTCTCTATTGTCTGTTAGAACAATGCCTAGGACCTAGGAATGTACATTCACTGAAGTACCTAACTGCAAGTACTTTATTTTTATACAACTGGCTAATGGAACAAGCAGATGGCCTACCACCGTACCTATAACAAAGCAATGCCTCGTCGGATAGGAACGTGCCTTACGATGCACTAACCTGCGTCCATCAAATTGAGGCATGGAGCCTGTAATGTAATTTCACCAGCAACGTAACTCCACACAGTAACTCAGCTACTTCCCTGGACGAGCCGCACAAAGAGCTCTCTACTCTTAAAAAACTTATGACAATGCATTGGAGTCATGGGTAATATAATTATTGTTATTGGATGCGTGCTTACATAATGGTTGGTGTCGTGTGGCGCGACGCTACACTATTACGCCGCTTCCCTTTACACTAGGTGGCCGGTGACGTCACTTAATAGCATTTCGTCTGAGACGTCGCCGCGTCGGACAGTCTGCCCTAGCCAAGCTACTCGTACCGGTGACGTTTTCCCGGCCGATTTCGGAAGACAATCGATAGGTATCGTTCCCCCTTATCGCTCTAGGTTAATTCTGTAAAGAGAGAAAGGGACGGAACTTACAGTCGTCGCCGTTCTACTACCGTTCTAAAACGATGCGGATGTGTATGTATGAGCCGCCCACCGCTACCGCCGCGCCGCGCTGTTGCCCGCCCTTTGAGCTTTATTCATAGCCCGCTTTATTATTGTAGCTTTGCGTTATGAATAACTAATTAGCACTACAACAATGTCATGAAAGGTTAATCTATTTAAATTGAACATGTATTGTTTGTTATGGTTATACCTAGACTGGAGGATAAGATTACAGTAACATTTGGTAACTGTGAAAAGACAGGAGTAGGTATTGTGTATAATTCAATGCAGGGAATCGAAACATTTATTGTTCGTGATTACCACCACTTAATATTGATAATATTAATTAATTATGTAATTGTTACACACTTAAGTATTACATAGAGAAAATTCATTATTGCACAAATAAAACATAAGTACATTTTTGAGTAGGTTTTTAGTTGGATTTAACTCTTAGGTTTAGATTTAGGTACTCGTGCTTACGAAACCTATTTATAAATGTAATTTGCAGTAGGGATGTCTCGTTGTAATTAAATCGTGTAATGGACCATAACACGATTTAATTCAACAAGACATCTATTATGGTGTCAATCTGTCTGCACGTTCGTTGCAGGGCTAGGGCTCTGATTGCGATCTGGCTAGGTGCGTGTCGAGAGCAGGGGTGGCCTTAACCTTGAACGCCACCGTCTGACCTCAGCCCGCGTCATCGCAACCCCCTTACCACCCTGCCTCTACTACCTCCCCTCTCGCCTCATCCCTCTCTTCCTTTCCCGTCTCGACTTACACCCGATAAATGAGTCGTGAGTCGTGTTAAATATAAGCACTCTGAACTTTAAGTTACTTAGGTATGGAAGTAGATGATTGAGGAATACGCTCCATGCGGATGTCTGGGCAATACAGCATAGGGTTCTTCAAAAAAAGCATGTTAAAATATTTAAAGGGTCAGCAACGCGAGTGTGACACTGGTGTTTCAAACGTCCACTTGTGTGAATCTTTTTTAAATGAATAGAGTATACCGGGTCCCATAAAAAGAATTATTAAAATCGGATTACTCTGTCAAAAGTTACGCGTGTTCAAACATTACAATCAGTGAGTGAACAATCAATCCGTTTTCCTACCCTTACCGTCGGATTCTGAAAGTTCGATCAAACCTAATCGGCTGCCAAGTCACTTGCTATCTCTATCTTATTTGAAGTAAAAGCTGAAATAGCAATTGACTTGACAGCCGATTAGTGCTGATCGCGCTTTCAGAAACCGGGGGTTAGTTTTGCTTTTTTTTTTCAAAGTTATTTTGAAGGATCTTTTTCCTTTCTTTAAAAAGAATTCTTCTCAGTTGGTCCCATATAAATTGAAAAAAAATTCGTACCCTAAGGGTGGATAGAAGACATTAGTAAATTATATTATATAAGGTTTATTCCCGCTGAGTAACATCTTTCAGTCACACTGTGACACAATGGGACGAAAACATCCCGTCGAGTAACTCCTGTTACATTACAGTACACATTGCGACTTTTATTTTCACGTTCGGTCACACTGTTACACGAGAAAAAAAATCCCATTGTGTCACAGTGTGACTGAAAGGTGTTACTCGACGGGAATTACCGACTATAGCCACAAGAAATTATAAAATAAAACTTTTTAACATAAAATTAAACCGCCGAAAACACTGAAAAGCAAAAATAATAAACCAACCTTATTTATTGAACCATAATAAGTAACTAAGTTGAGTTCTTGGACTAATGTAAGCATAGGTAGAGTCGGTGCCAATTAAGCAAATTAATGAATTACGTGAAGCCGACTCAGATTAACATTATGTATGCTTCTTACATTAGTTTAGGAACTTAGTTATTAAGTTTAAATAAAAAAGTTAAAATTTTGTTGCTTTTCAGTTATTTCGGTCTTTTAATTACGTGTTAAAAAGATTTATATCTTTCGTCATGATTATAAATTATAATATACCTACGTACCTATACATTTTTTGGTTAATTGTGTATGGTTTCATGTCGCCTTGGTGTTTTTTTCCTAAAAATACGAATAAACTACACACTGGTGTCGATTCTGTTGCTGTCATAAGCTCTAAAATTATATTTTTTTTTTTTTTTTTTTTTTATACTACTAGCTGATGGAACAAGCAGATGGTCCACCTGATGTTAAGTGGTAACCATCACCTATAAACAAAACATTGCCCCGTAGGTCACGCACAATAGGAACGTGCCCTACGATGCACTGCCCAGCGTCCATCAACTTGAGGCATACTGATGTTAAGCCTCATGTGCCTGTAATAACACCGGCGACCACACTCTTCAAACCGAAACACAGCGCTACTGCTTGGCGGCAGAAAATGGCGTGGTGGTAGTACTTCCCCGGACGAGCCCTTCACAAAGAGCTCTACTACTCTTACGGTACGGTCTTTTAGAAAGGAGCGGCAATATTTTTAGTTGTCATAAGGTTAAATTAGGAAAACTAACCAACAGAATTGACACCACTGCCGATATCGATGTGTGCGAAACGATCGTGCTAAATTAGAGATCGTGAGAAACTGCAAGATAGTATGTGTGCTCTTGATGAGTACTACGGGCGTGCTGTCCGGGCGTCCTCTAGACTAGACAGCATGGTGGCAATGCGAGGACGTAGACACCTGACACCTAGTCCTGACCAGCAGCCCGAATACGCTAATATCTGGCTATCGAAATGGCATTCAGTTTGACATTTGATTCCCATCCATCCTATACAATTGCTATTACACTATGGGAATCAAATGCAAAACTGAAAGCCATCTCGATAGCCAGACATTAGCGTAATCGGGCCGCTGACCAGACAGCCTGTGCGTCTAGTTTTCTTGCAGTCCTGGATTTATCCTGGACCTTTTATGGAATGTGCCTTATAAGGCATCTTCTGCTCTGTTCTCTTTTTAGTTTTCAGTCTTGTTTACTTTGCTTATTTATTTTTTATATTTACTTTTTGTATTATAATGACAAGCGTATCTGCAAAATTTTGGTATGCTGATAAATAATATTAGTAGGTATATTAAATTAGTTACAATTGGTTATAAGCGAAAGAGTCACGTTTTTAGGGATTCGGCTAAAACTGGTTACAGAATAAATCAACAAATTTTGGTAAACTTCAAAATAAACCAAAATACAACCGTAAAGCTGGAAGAGGTAGGTACGACGGATACTATACGGATATAGACCAAGCTGCACACGGTCAAAGAAAACGACGGTTAAGGGACACAAGTGATTATATACATATATGCTCAGTGCAGGGACATCCTACAATTAAGCTCCCGTGCCGTATAACACACGGCCTGTCGAACGTCTTTGTATGGAGACCTGTGGACTTCCACAGCATAGGTAGGTCCCCATTTGGAGAGACCCATTGTAGAATGACAAACAGGGCCACTTCCTCCATCGGCCAATAATCGTGTTTAAGAGCTTCTAATCGTAATTAGGATGCTAATCATAGGATTCACTACTTGCACCAGAAAAAATATGCCAATTCATGGTTTGCTTACTGTCAATGGAAATGTTTCTGTTAAAGTGGTAAAGGTGTTGATCCAAATCCAATTAAATTGGATCGTTGTGCGGCCCTCAGTGGCTAGACTCGAAACACGATTCCAATTTTTCTTTTCTTTTTCTAATCTTAATGTTTCTCGATATCTAACCAATTTTACAAACGAATAACAATTTTCACTTATTCATTTATTTAGCTTAGAACTCATTACCATAATATTATAGCTTTATTGATCTGCGGTCGCTTTTTAGACGGCCGTTTTCGCGATCTTCGGTCCCAGTAGGTACCCTCGGTGAACGAACCGACTCGTACTTGGCCAGTTTTGATAAATCATCGATTACTGGTATGGTTATAAAGTTAACTAGAAATAATCGGCGATTAGTTGTTGTAGTTACCTACTATACTAAAGTACAATAAGCTGTAATCATCCACGTATATAAGGGAAAATGGACTAAGTTGCTTGTCACTTACCAATAGTTTCTTTCATTACAATCATGAAGTTTAGTTTACTTTCATTGACCATTCTCTTGAATATAATTTTTTTAGTTAGTGCCTCAGAATTTTCTGAGAGCGCTACGGAACCTATCGATGGTAAGTACAAAAACTAGTGTATCTATATGGATGATTTCCATCTGTCACCCCAGTTTGTCGCCTCTAGGTCACAGATGGGACAAAAAAGTTCGATCTGTCCCCCTTTTACTGAATGGGTGACAGATCAAACTTTTTAAATTTTAAAAAGTTCGATCTGTCCCCTCTTTACTAAAATCATGAAGTTTATTTTACTATCATTGACCATTCTCTTGAATATATTTTTTTAAGTTATTGCCTCAGAATCTTCTGAGAGCGCTACGGAACCTATCGATGGTAAGTACAAAAACTAGTGTATCTGTATGGATTATTTCCATCTTTCACCGCAGTTTGTCCCCTCTTGGTGACAGATGGGACAAAAAAGTTCGATCTGTCCCCCTTTTACTGAATGGGTGACAGCTCAAAATTTAAAATTTTATAAATTCGATCTGTCTCCTCTTTACTAAAATCATAAAGTTTAGTTTACTATCATTGACCATTCTCTTGAATATATTTTTTTTAGTTAGTGCCTCAGAATCTTCTGAGAGAACTACGGAACCTATCGATGGTAAGTACAAAAACTAGTGTATCTATATGGATTGTTTCCATCTGTCACCCTAGTTTGTCCCCTCTAGGTGACAGAAGGGACAAAAAAGTTCGATCTGTCCCCCTTTTACTGAATGGGTAAAAGCTCAACCTTTTTTAAATTTTAAAAAGTTCGATCTGTCCCCTCTTTACTAAAATCATAAAGTTTAGTTTACTATCATTGACCATTCTCTTGAATATTTTTTTTTTAGTTAGTGCCTCAGAATCTTCTGAGAGAACTACGGAACCTATCGATGGTAAGTACAAAAACTAGTGTATCTATTTTTTAATTTTAAAAAGTTCGATCTGTCCCCTCTTTACTAAAATAATGAAGTTTAGTTTACTATCATTGACCATTCTCTTGAATATTTTTTTTTAGTTAGTGCCTCAGAATCTTCTGAGAGCGCTACGGAACCTATCGATGGTAAGTACAAAAACTAGTGTATCTATATGGATTATTTTCATCTGCCATCCCAGTTTGTCCGCTCTAGGTGACAGATTGGACAAAAAAGTTCGATCTGTCCTCCTTTTACTGAATGGGTGACAGATCAAAATTTTTAAATTTTTAAAAAGTTCGCTCTGTCCCTTCTTTACTAAAATCATGAAGTTTAGTTTACATCATTGATCATTCTCTTGAATATATTTTTTTAGTTAGTGCCTCAGAATCTTCTGAGAGAACTACGGAACCTATCAATGGTAAGTACAAAAACTAGTGTATCTGTATGGATTATTTCCATCTGTCATCCCAGTTTGTCCCCTCTAGGTGACAGATGGGACAAAAAAGTCCGATCTGTCCCCCTTTTACTGAATGGGTTGTTGGAATTAGGTTTGCAGAATAAAAAAAAATAGTTAATTTAAAGAAGGCTGGTTTTGATGCATTCAACCTCTTTACAAATAAGGATTAGTTTTTGCATCATTTAAATCAAATAAATCAACATGGGTGACAGCTCAAACTTTTAAAATTTTAAAAAGTTGGATCTGTGACCCATTTACCGTCAGATGTTGGTGCCCGACGGTAAAAAGCCCAGCTTATATTTTTTAGCTTGATTATAATGCTAGATAATATTCTATTTTTTTTAAACATTTTTGTTGTATCTCAAAATCCGAGCGTCCCAGAAAAAAAAGTAAAGATTATTTTGGAATGCGCAAACAAAGCTCTTTCTTAAGACATGTAAGCATGTAACTTGATATTTCTGTGTCACTTTTATTTTGGCCCCCTTAAAAAACCCCATAACTTAATAACCCCTCATCCGATTTTACTCATATAGTTACCAGTAGGTAATTATCGTCGAACATACATACATACATAAAATGCCGAATCGCCCAAGTTTTGTAACATTTTCGTTCGCTTCGCTCACTCAATCAATAATTCTTAAACTACTGGCTACTATTATTTATTCTGTGCTATTTATTTGGGCGGGAGCACTGCCGTGCCCCAGTTTCTTTAGCAAAAAATCAAAAATTAATACTATAATTCTTAAACCTACGGTGTAGGTACATCCTCGTAGAGCTGACCAATAAATTCTAAAAGTTTGAGTCTAATTTTTTTACATTTTCGCCTCAGATCCAAAGAAACGAGACTGCCCAGACGACCAGAGCTCCTTTACTGAAGATGATCTGTATGTGATAACGAGCCACGTTGCTAATGTAAAATTCAATGTCCTACCAAACATTACTGCTGCTTACTACAATCTTGTAATTAGTGCCAGTGATGAGATGTTAAAAGAGTTCAATCAATTCAAAAAGAAAACAGAGGAATATCCAAACGTATTAGTTGACGTTCTGGACAACATGGCAGATACGCGAGAAAAAAAGATTGTTCCACTAGTCAAGGTGGCAGCTGCTTCATT
Source organism: Plemyria rubiginata (assembly GCA_963576535.1). Classification (NCBI taxonomy): domain Eukaryota; kingdom Metazoa; phylum Arthropoda; class Insecta; order Lepidoptera; family Geometridae; genus Plemyria; species Plemyria rubiginata. The sequence goes on along the minus strand of OY754917.1, from coordinate 5,375,373 downwards.
ACAAGAATTCCCTGAAGTTAGAGCGGATTTCGACGTTATTTATGATAAGGCGACCACGATGCTAAAAAACCTAGCTAAATACAAAAAAATATGCGATTTGAATAATTGCAGCCCAAGTACGTATCTAATGCTATGAAATATCTATTAACTTTACTAACAAGTATTACAGGCACATGAGGCTTAACATCAGTATGCCTCAAGTTGATGGACGTAGGGCACGTTCCTATCGTGCGTGACTTACAAGGCAATGCTTTGATATAGGTGATGGTTACCACTTAACATCAGGTGGACCATCTGCTTGTTTCATCAGCTGGTTGTATAAAAAAGACACGCTATTTCTGCTTCAAGTACCTAATGTTAATATTTAATTTCAGGTATTCAGTTGCGAATGGCGAGTGATTCGTTAGAAGAATCATATCGTGGATACACGTGTAGTACCATTGAAGTTGTGGAGAAAACTATGATAGATCGACTTTTATCGTTTGAGTTAAACATAATAGACAGAATTGGAAACTACTTATATTACAACGATGCGTATTTATCCGAAGGATTGTCTAGTTTAGGGAAAAGTTTGAGAAAAGCAGTTCAAAACAAGTTTGGAGTAACCATGTATGATATAGTTTCCTTAGATGGCGATTATTTCAATTTCATGAAATCATTGCTTGATTTTAATTCGAAGTCTTACACAAGCGCTCTCAAAAAAAATTCCGTGGCCATACAATACCAGCTTCTGGATTTGAATGACAAAATTGAGAAATACAGGCAACACTGTCTTGAATGTGGTCAAGTGCAACGCCGAATGGGTAAGTAACTTATAAATAACTAACGACCCGCCCACGCACTCCTGCTTCGCACGGGTGCACATACCATGCATGTATTATACATATAAACCTTCCTCTTGAATCTATTAAAAAAAACTGCATCAAAATCCGTTGCGTAGTTTTAAAGATTTAAGCATACATAGAGACATGGGGACATAGGGATATAGGGACAGAGAAAGGACTTTGTTTTATACTACGAGTATGTAGTGATAATTCTAATCAAATAATAAGAAATGACCGGCTTTACAATATTTTTTATTGTAATGTGTCTCTTGACAATGCGAAACAATGACAATTTATGCGGTAACTATAGATACCACTAATTTATGTAAATTATTTTCAGGCGTTAGTGTGGACAGTATCAACATTTTAGATACTATAATAGATGCTAAAATTAATGAAATTCGTTATATTGTTTATAATAACATCAGTGACATATACAAAGAGCTCAATGACATTGTACATGATGAGAAATACATTGAAAAGATTCTTAATTTTTTGGAGCCAGTAAAGGACGACTTAAAGAAACGGTTGGAAGTCGAAGAACATGCACTAGAAATTCTTGTCGAGTCTGTTCCACAGTGGGGTCGCCAGCGTGTGCAAGACGTATATCATAAATCCGAAGTATTACTTCGGGATATACATGAGGCGCTTGATTTTTTAAAATCTTATTAAGAATGATAACTTGATAAGGTTTGATGAGAACTATTGACCTGAAAACATTAAAAATAAATCCTAATAGAGTCCTTATTGCTTATCTATCCTAGATGTAGTAGTTAGGTACCTACTACCATAAACAAATGCTACTACACACCTTCCCACATCCTTTTTTCAGTTAGCCGTGTACGGACATAGAAACAGCTATACATAAATAGGCTTTCATATCAAATCAAAAATGTATTAATTTATCCTTTGCAAAGTGTGGTGTTACAGACGGACTTATAGTAGGTAGGTAGGCACAAGGTGGTACCTATACATAGGTACCTATGTCAGTCAGTAGTACCCACTTGGCAAAGGACTGGAGCTCGAGAGAGGTTTAAAAAACCTGTAATACAAGTCTCCAGGGCCTTCCGCCATTGATATCTAATAACTCGACTGGCTTCATTGTACATGTTCTCAGATACACAGCCTGTGTCAGTACACGCCTATGTTAATTAAATAATTGATAAGTACTGTTTCAGCTTTTACTTCTTTGATAGAGATAGCAAGTGACTTGACAGCCGATTAGCATTGATCGGGCTAACAAAGGAAATTTGTGGGATGTTTTTTTTTGACAGTGCATCGTTCGTAAAACGGAAGGTGACCGACCCGACAGATAACCGACAAAGTAGGCACCTATTCAGCGTGCAATAAATCTCTTGCTATTGTGCGCGGGCGCATACAAAAATTTTGCAAACTTTGTATGCGCCTGTCACAAAATTCAATTTGAGACAGTTCAAGAAGAGTCAAAAATTAAGCGTCTCTAGAACTCACAAGTCTACATACAAAAACGGCCTGACGAGACATTACGAAAAAGAAATAAAGAACTCGGACTTCGGGTACAGGTAACCGAATGTGAATGTCTCGCTTTGCTGGTAACCAATTCATTGTTAATTGTTACCTTCGCGTAGGTATTTGTGTGGGGTGGTTGCACCGTTCACAAGGGCACGGGGGCGCTTGGGCGCTGCACCGCCCGTCATCGCCGCCGCCGCCGCTCGCGTGACCGTGAGAGACCAGAGAACAACGTAGCACATCTCAAGCAACGAACGTCTACGCTGATCGACGCACGAGCCTATACCTGCCGCGGTTACCTATGTGTATAATATTGAACGTCGGTTTTCTAACTAAAATCGGAACGGAAACGAGTGAAACAGTCTTATCGTAGTAGTCGTTTTTGAACCCGAGCAAACATGACGAGCCACAGCCACTTATAACAAAGCATTGCCATGGGCGCACGCCAGATAGGAACGTACCCTACGATGCATTGCCCTGCGTCCATTAATTTGAGGCATAGAGACAGATGTTAAGCTTCAATGTGCCTGTAACCACACTCTTCAAACCGAAACAGCAATGCTGCTTGGCGGCGGAAAAAGGCCGTTTAACTTCTCCGGACACAACGATCTCACAACATACCTACTCATCTTGTGTGCGGGTACCGTGTACGTAATAAAATATAATAATTAAAGCAATGAAAGGAAATGCGCATGCACCTTCAGTCTTCGGGAGTGGTGTTTTCACACACTTTAGGTACGTAAATAAATAATTTATGTATATAGAAAATAGTGGCGCTTTAAAGCGCATCAGTTGGTGCATACGGGCTCAAATATAAAGATGTAAAAAAAATATTTGTTTGTTTTAGTCGTAGCTAGGTGCTATACAACAGGCTAAAACATAATATTTTTATTACTAAAAGTTGCTACGAGAGCTGAGCTATTAACGAGAGAGACCACTCAAGTCAATTAGTAGGCCAATCTAAAGTTTCAATGTGTCATACGGCTATATGAGCCGAGGCCGAGGTGTCATAACATTGCCTTCGCCTTTGAAATGTCATCTAAAGGACGACGGACGCCGCGTCATCGGCGTGACCGCAAGCAGACATTAATAAAAACATTTGTTGTGTTGTGCGGTACGTAGACGACACTCAGCAGGTAAGGTACCTGCTAGCTGGTAGGTAGGTACTTGCACTTAGATGCATAAATGCATGCTTTTAACCTATTCGCAGACGAATGGCGAAAGACGATGCTAGAATGCTTGAAGTTTTGTGAGATGACGCGATATGAACCTTGATATTTTAATTTTGACTATCCACAATCATTTGTTTTCAATTTCGTATTATTTTTAATTTATGTTGATATTCTATTTTGATATTCCTTACCTATTATTAATTTTACTTTTTTAATACATAGGTACTTATAATATATAATAGGCATAATAACACCCAGACGGATAACAAACATCTGTGTCCATCACACAAATATTTGTCCTCGGTGGGAATCGAACCAACGGCCTACCGCGCAGAAGGCAGTGCTACTACCAACTGAGCTGCTTCCGATATACCTGACTGAGTAGTCAGCGTCTTATTTGATACATAAAACTGGTAGGTACAGGACCTAATAATAACGTGTATAGATGGTATCACATCCATTGTCAGTGAATACCCTTTCAACATTTCAATGTCGTACCCAATACGTAACTGAATTAAAAAATAATAAAGTTTCAAAAGGTTAGCCTGACATCCATCAATGTATCTGGTTACATTTACAATCCTCGGATCATAAATATGGTTGAGTCACTGTCAGGACGAATGAAGGTGGACCAAGGGCACTCTTGCATACGACGCAGGTCGCGGGGTGTGCGACCTATTAGGCATGCATTTCTTTATCGACCTTAGCGTAAATTGCTGCTATAAAAGAAATACTATAACATTATAAAAATGATTAATAAATTAGCAGAATAGTATTTCGCAACATTCGAAAAAGATTCCGATTAGAAAAGTCAGTTAACTTGGCTTGTATTGTTTGCTTAGTATAGGTAACAAAAAAAGACATAAACGGACGTTTCCGATCGGAAAAGCTTCCGAATGTTTAGAAATAGCCTTACTGTGCGATTACATTAACCTGTAGTTTGCTCCGAAATACTACGTTCGATCCACAAGAATCAGTGCATGTTATCAAAGTTCAATTGGAGTAAAGTATTTTTATGTGGTCCTACCGCACATTAGAATCATTAGAGTAGTCATTAGGTAAATTAGAGTTCGAAGACACACGTTCAGGAGCTGAAACCAGTTGTCCTACTAAACCTAGTTTTCGCTAGCTTCACTAGATTTCATAATGATCCAACTTTTGAGCAGGAAAACTTGTTTAGATCAAAATTATATTTCAAGCAATGTAATTGTACACGACGTTGATTGCGAATTTTCATAACTAATATCAGTGATTTCATATCATTCAAAATGTTGAAACTGGCACATAGCAGAGAGGTACAATGGCAGTACTTCGCTTTTTAATGGTTTGAACTATGCGAGTTATGCGACATGCCGCAATAGTGGTGTTTTCTTGGTGCAACGGACCGTAGATTGATCGAGCTCCTGGGACCACAATGGCAGTGACTTGCAACTGCAAGGTGGCAGATATTTTAATTTTCTTATTTCTGCTTATGAATAAGCATCAAACGAGTTGCATTTGGAATTACCCTTTTGCAACCTCTGACGATGCAACTCTTTGTATTGTAACAAAATCGTCGTGTATTGTACTTACTTGACGACCTCTGTGGCGCAGCGGGCGAGAGCCTGCCTGCGACGCAAGAGGTTGCGGGTTCGATTCCCGCCTTGGAACAAATTTGTGTACGATCTGCAGAAATTTGTTCCGATGGTCTGGGTGTTTTCTATGTATAATAAAAAATATCTATCTATGTAAGTATATAATGTATTAAATATATCAGTTATCTAGTACCCATAACACAAGCTATGAATAGCTTACTTTGGGGCTAGATAGTGCTGTGTGGATTGTCCAGCATTATTTATTTTTATTTTATTTATTATTTTAATTATAATGCAAAATATAGGTAGGTACTTATACTTATTATTATGCCTATATATAATATATTCGTGTTCAATGCTACGGTTCTGTGCTCAAAAATTCAGAATTTTGAAGAGGCAAACTATTAAACTAGTGGTGGAACTGAGATTAGGTACTTAATACGTGATGCGATCCGAATTCTCTGAAAATTAAGTGTTGTCAGAGGCAAGTCCAAACATTGTGTTTGAAATAGCTTCTGAATACAAAATATCGAGTACTTACCTATGTCTAGACGTTCTCGATCTATAACATTTCCCTGAATTATAAGTATTCTTTAGTAAAACGTAAGGTTTTACTGAACCGCTGAACCACAATAGCCACTATTGTGGCTGACATCTGAATGATTTCGGCTGTCAGGCAGGTCGGTTCCGGCTTTAGCAGTGGTTTGACCACGACGGAAGCCAAAAAAACTCCGTCACTGGTCCTTTTCTATTACTTAATCTGTGACCATGCAAAAAGCTTGCCCTAAAGGGTGGGTAGGTAGACCATTAGCCACATCCGGCCACTCTCGCTGCATTTTCACGCAGTGCTGCCCAAACAGGACTTCCATCTTACCGCTCTTTGGCACTTTATTGCCTCTGTTATTTTCAAATGCTTTGTTTGGTGCGAAGTCGATTAAATAGGGGTACCTGTACAAGCTTTCATTATCCTCACGTTAAATGCAAATTTGTGTGAAATGCAATATTAGTAGATAAACAATATAAATGGTTAATAAGTAGTAAATAAGTATAAAGTATTATCGATCTTAATAAATATTAATTTAGATGTTTTTTTTGGGATTTTCCACACCGCCACCGCCACCTAGCTTTTAAAAATGGGGATAGACCCGGATCGGATCAGCCGTGCAAGTACGGTTCTTGTCGATCGCCTATTTGTCGATCGGCTAAAGTCGATGAACCAATCGAATCGCATCGTTCCACCATTTTACACGAATTTGACGATTCTAAATGTCAAATTAGGCGATCGATAAGAACCGTACTTGCACTGCTGGGTCGCACGCGGCAGCAGCAAGATCCAAAACAACTAGTGCATAAATACATTTTTAATCCCATATAAATATATAGGATTACAAAGTTATTTATGCAGGTGGTCGTTCGACGTCAGGCCATTATGTATGAAGACTCGTGAGTTCTCAGCATGCCCTTCTTCTTTTTGTCCGTCTTACTAGTATCTTTCGAAGCAGTGAACAGTGGTTTAAATGCAAAAAAAACACTGTGCACTGACCGCCATAGGTCATAAATGCAAAATTTCATCATCAATTATCCTTACTTTAATTACTTATAACGATTAACCGATAAACAATCCACACAAAAATATAAACATATCACCCATTTTACCTAATTATCACTTCTTTTTCGACCTCCGAAGTGAACACATCATTACGTTACGCTCGTCTTAAGGGTCCGGTGACTGCGGCTCGCAATTTCGAGGTGCGATTGGCTATTATTTCATTTTATTTCATTTTGGGGAGGTTGTTTGAAATAATAACTCTAAAGAAACACGCATAAATAGTGTTCGAACACAAATAATACAATAATATAAGGGAAATGTGCTTGAGTCAGAAATCATTTTGGTATTAGGTAAACGTAAGACTAAACATACTAATACCAAAATGATTTCTGATTCGGGCATGTTTCCCTTATATTATTGTATTATTTGTGTTCGAACAGTATTTATGCGTGTTTCTTTAGAGTTATTTTTTCAAACAATCTCCCCGAAATGAAATAAAATGAAATAATAGCCAATCGCACTTCGAAATTGCGAGCCGCTGTCACCGGAGCCTTAACAGTAACACCTAGCACATAATATTGTTGTGTAACAATGAATTCTCAAAATTGCATTGTTTTTGAGTGATGTTTGTGACATGTATTTTCAAGAATAATGTATGTTCTTACTATTTAGTTATATTTTTGAAATTGTATTTGACTTTTTATGGCTGGTTTTTACGTGCTACGCCACACAAGATTTCTGCCAAATATTTAACTTATTGTTGACTTCACATAGACTAACAAATAATTGCAACAACAGTCAAATACTCTCACATATCTTAAATTAAAGATTGAACTGTCTATTTTGAAAATATAAAAGGTTTATCTGCGTCCTTTTGCGTCTTTAGTTGCTATATAGACTCTACGACTGCGTAGGCTCAGGCGTAGCACGGTCTACGAAACATAAGAAAAATATTTTAAATTTAGTTTTCAGGTAATTTGATTAAATGTGCTTTCTCAAGGATGCATTTCATTGAGATTTGCTTTGCCGTAACTGGAACTCGTCCTCAGAAACATCAACATGTGTTGGAAACTATTCTAGCTTCACTGGATGAAGTGGAGAAACTAAACATTAGGAATTTAGATAGTAAGATATTCAGTTTATGGAAAAGTTTTGATAGATTTTGGAAAATAGTCTCGAGAATAAATTAAAATTTTTGCATAATATGTACTTACTCAGATTGGTTAAATGAAATTGAATGTGTCAAATTAGTAAGAAGCAATGAGCAGTGCATTCAAGAAAACGCGAACAAGCCTTAGCCCATCTTGCGAACGCGGACGCCCGAGTAATTTTTTTTTCAGAATTGTCTAAGCGCTCGTTACGTAGAAAATTGGCAGAATTATCTGAAATAGGTGAATCTGCTGTGAATGCACTATACAATACTTCATAAGTCGAATACTAGCTTAGGACTGAATATAAATGACGCATGTGATCGTGTTGTTTAAACCCTTTATTGAAGCTAAGTTGACGAAGCTATGTATTATTTAAGAATTTCATTAACAATAAAACTGCATGTGACATTTTATCATCTTACAAAGTGTATACTGCCTGCTAAAAAGAAATGCTATGCCGAAAACTAATCCGTTTCAGAATTTAAAGCAGAAGTTTGTAAAGTTTATTAATACTAGTATATTACTAGTCTTCGGAAACTTCCGCGTCAAAAAAGAGCGTTAGGTATGTCGAGGCAGGTTTTAGATTTATTACACATTGAAATTAGGTTGGTTGTTGTGGTTATGATTACTTTTGTAAATGAATTTTTATTTTAGTTTTCTTGCTTTTTGTTGTATATAATATGTATAATATAATTATAAAAGAATACATATTTAATTATATTCTGTTAATGAATAGCATTAATATCATAATCAAATGTATATTATTTTCATTTCAATTCATCATAATCAAATGTATATTGTAAATGTATATTATACGGAACGAGGAACTATAAATCTCAAATATTGACTATTTAAATTTAAATGTAAAAACAGGACATATTGTTTAGTTTAGTTTATATTATGTATTAAATTATGTAAATAAAGCATTAATGACGACCTCAGTGGCGCAGCGGGCGAGAGTCCGCCTGCGACGCAGAGGTTGCGGGTTCGATTCCCGCCTCGGAACAAATTTGTGTACGATCTGCAGAAATTTGTTCATTGGTCTGGGTGTTTTCTATGTATAATAAAAAATATCTATCTATGTAATTATATAATGTATTAAATATATCAGTTATCTAGTACCCATAACACAAGCTTTAATAGCTTACTTTGGGGCTAGATAGTGCTGTGTGGATTGTCCAGCATAATTTATTTATTTATATATTTAATGTAAAATAGTGAAGTATTTTTTATTATTCACGAGTGTGACACCTTTGGTGTTACAAACGTCCATAGGCTACGGTAACCGCTTCCCATCAGGTGGCCGTATGATTTTTTACTACCTTGGCAGTATAAAAAAAACTAGGTCACGTTAACCAAAAATATCGCTGGAAAACAGAGGAGGGGATGTGTTTGCGCATCCAAAACTCGCAACTCGCGCCATCACACCCCCTCCCTCTCCTTCCGTCGCTCTTTTTGCGTGACGCGACCTATTACGAGTGGGTATTTCAATAATTTCCATTCATTTTGTATGGAGGGTATAATAGATGATAAAATAATGAAGAATAGATCAGCGCTCTCTAAAGGGCGTGAGAGCACTGGTGGTCTAGTGGTAGCAGCCCTGCCTTCCGATCGTTAGTTTAGTTATTATCGTTTAGTCGTGGGTTCAAATCTGAACAAGCACCAATGAGTTTTTCTGTTAAAAAAAAGTGCACAATGTCAGATTCTCAAACGGTGAAGGAAAACATGTCCATGGTCCAAGCGCCCTACAAGCGCGGTCGTAAATACCTTACTTTATTAATATACCTGCTACTGTATAATTAGGGAACTAGCTGGCCGCCTGCGGCTTTACTCGCGTATTAAGAGTGATTGCTAGCATTAATGTATTAGGCGTTGTTCTTTATACTGATTTGGTTCATATTTTCTATCCTTATTTAGTTATTCCAGTTAACAAGCTATATTTCTCTGTTTTTTTAAATAATATTAACCTCTAACTCGGCGACCTATACTTTTATTTTAGGTATTATACACCTTATAAATTACAAAACATAAAAGCAAACAATGATTGAAGTGGTTAGGGTTAGAGTGTGGCACAAACATCCATACAACAAACATTGTCTTTCCTTTTCAAAAAATTTGAAGTTCAGTACACACGGAAAGCACAGAAATCTAATTAAGTCCTTGTAAGGATGCAGATTCATTTTCAAACATACATTTTCGTAAACATTCCTATTGTATACTTTTTAAATATCCTGTCCTGTCGATAGACAGTATTTCAGATATGAAATACCGTATTTTTATAGAACTCCTCGAAATTATGTTACTCGTTATAATTCATAGCAGAGCCAGGACTCCTGTAAAAATACGATGGTTCAGGCGTCAGCGTTCATTTTGAAACGAGATAATAGTTTTAATTATGTGGGTGCACCTTTAGTTTTCTTACGTGGTTATTGTATATAGCTAGTTGCGCCCCGCGGTTTCACCCGCGCAAATTTAAATCCCGGTATTCCCACGAGATAAAAAGTAGCCTATGTGCTATTCCAGACTATAAGATAAAGTCTGGAATAGCACAGGAAAGGCTACTTGCCATCGTGTGTACCGACCTAATTGTGTAGTAGTTACTTAGCAAGGTAGAAGTTCTATCCATACATATGCGCACAGAAACCTTTACCTTCCCCTCACCACCTTCACAGTAAAAATGTTTTTGTCATGTGTGTCAGGATTAAAAACTATGGTTTGTGTGGTCGACGGAATAATTTTTTACTTTGGACAGGGCTCAGTGTAGATGTTGAGGCGGTATTAAATATTATGTATTTTGTATAATAACACGTATCAAGACCGGAGCATGGGCCCCGCGTCCTAGAGACCGGAATTATATGGAATATGATTTAGAAGTGATTTTGTAGGTAGTTTCCAAAAAAAAACTATTTCACTTATAATTACTTATAGGTATATGAGTTAGTCTTCTTTTTTTATTTACCGATTTTATTTGGCACAGCTATAAAGTTATTATGCTAAAGGTTCTATGAAGTCTGGTTATTTTACCCAAAGTTGTCGTATATGGCCACACAACAAAATAAATATCACCTTCCTACCACTTATGCTTTAAAAAGCGTTGCATAAGAGGTCATAAAGATTTCATAAACGCTGGTGAAATCGGAGGCAATGGCCAGCGGAGGCGGCGGCGAGTCGGCGGGCGCCCGGGTGCATCGAACACAGTGCATCGATGCATCGTACATCGCCCTCCCCCTACCTCTCTTGCACCCAGCACCCCCACTGGCTAGGGATGTACACCACAAAGCAAGGTTTATGAAACATTTTTGTTTTTTTTTTAAGTAAATTATGGTACCTATACTTATAAGAGTTAATATATTTTTAGTCTATTAAAGGAACCATAGTTAGATGAATGATAGAATGAAAATACTTTATTATATAAAAACGAACAAAAAAGAAAACAGATATTAACAACTAGAGCGTACAATGGGCGGCCTTATGCGACTACAAGCGATCTCTTGCAGCTTAAGCAGCTTAAGCTTGAGCGATATTTCTGTAGATCGATGCGGAACATAGTGATTTAAATAGACTGATGAAAAATATTTAAAAGTTGTATCAATGCAGTTAGGTCCATTTATAGGCTCGTATTAATTAGTACTTTAGTAGATATGACTCATTTATAAAATTTGGGTTTCTAAAGACACAAAGGATATTTCACGCAAGACCAATGCTTTGGCTGATACACTCGTCAAAAACATTGTTACTGAGAGCAAGCACTACCAAAGCATTTCATTACAATTTACACAATGCATTCCTACTCGGTATGAGTATATCAATTCACTGGTCTCGAATAATCCGTGCATTGACGTGGCTGCACCCATAACCCCGAAGTTTGCACTCCAGGCGCACCCATTTGCAAATGCATGTGACAAGCGAAGCGAACGTTGACCAGCTTATTTGAAAACGTTTATGATCTCTAAAACCAGGGAACAGAGAAAACTTCTAAAACTATAATAATGATGAAAGGATGAATATAAAACGAGGCTTACTTCAGACAACTCTCTCGTACATGGAATATTTTTGAAGATAATTATAAAACCACTGAATGAATGATATGAAAAATCTAAAACAACCAAGTTTTGAATAAAATCATAAAATTTCACAAAAATGTGATTTCGATTCAAATGCCGTTTCTTCTAAAATGTTTCATGAAGTACGGAAACTACTTTTAACAATTTTTTTTAATAGGAAAGCTCGTTGGACTCCTAATATATTTTTAAGCGACTTCAAAATACTAAAAACTCTTTCAAGAAAAAACCTACTTCAAATACACTGGAAAAAACATTTATACCTACTTACTATAACAAAAAAAAACAGATAAATCGCCGTCCCCACCGAATAAAATCGTAATCGACTATTACGATAGTAGTGCTTTTATTTAAAATAACTATTCTAGAGGTCCGATTACACCTTGTGAATTTTTTTCAACAGATTCGTACGAGTATTTACCGAGTTAGCGATTTTGTAATGGATCTAACGATTTTATTCGATTGAACAGAAAAACACTTTTTTTCCTGGAATAAAAACGTAACATATTAATACTGACTACGCAATGTATCATTTTTTATGGTAATGTACTATTACGATTTTATTCGACGGAACTTTTGGTTTTTCAATCACAGTGAAGTCACTTGCGATTACACTCGTAAAATAAATGGAATTGTTACATTGATTACTGTATCATAAATCAACAAAAAGAAACCCATTACCTTTATTTTACGATAGTGCGAAAAGCCAATCTTTTTAATAATTTTCAGTTTAGCCTCAGACTGGAAGTACAACTGAAATCGAAGTTGGACGAATAAATGGCGTCGACGATAATAAACGATTTTTTGTGCGCAACCTACCTATACGTGGGACATCGGGATGTTTATTCACAATTTTCACAAACTACTTCACTTACTAAATCACTTTTGGGTTCAGTGTTCTGATCGTGCCACTATATCGTTGTAGCTGGTGAACGTCGTCCCGCGACCAGTAACTCCAAAAAGTTTTGAATCATTCTTTGTGTGAGCTGACAGGTGGACAAATTTGACTTTTTTTTAAAAGATGTATCGACTATACAAGTTTCGGTTTGCGCATCAAGGAGTTAAGAAGTTTTCTTGGAGAGCATGGCTACGAAGAAGCACTAAGAATCAATTTTTAATGCCGAGTACAATAACTGATTTTTTAAGCCTTAAAAAGATTTATGTGCAATTTGCTCTTTGTACGAGCAAATCGAAGAGACAAAAAGGCTTCAATAGAAGAAAATTACAGGGCCCAAGTAAAAGAAAGGACAGAGCCAATAAATTAAAAGGGAAAGCCGCAGTCGATTCAACACACACCAAAAAAACAGTTTTTGAGAAAAAGTTCTCAGCGTCCCTCAATCATAAGTAGGCATTTTCCATTGTAAACAAGAATAACCTATTTATTATAATTTTACAGTTTTTGTGGAACCTCTAAAGCGAAAATGGGATCTGCCGAAACAGGAAGTTGCTTGTTGCAATTAAATACCTAAGTACAACAAGAAGCACAAAGAGCTATCAAGAATATATCGTTCTACTAGTTGCGCCCCGCGGTTTCATGCGCGCAGATTTAAATCCCGGTATTCCCACGGGATAAAAAGTAGCCTATGTGTTATTCCAGACTATAATGCATATCTCTGCCAAGTTTCATCCAGATCCGTTCAGCCGTTCCATCCATCCATCCATATTTACAAACTTTCACGTTTATAATATTGGTAGGATTCTGATGGCTGCGCTGGGCTATACAAAATGTTTGCCTGTGGAGTTTTGAGAAAACAAATTTACCACCAACCTATCAATAAACCTCTGCACGAAGACTTACTCGGGTTGTGGCTTTCTTCAGCTTTTCCAAGAAGCTCGTAAGTTTTTCGAACCCAGAAAGAGAAAATGAACCGAATGACCAAAATCTAGATTAGTTTCATTTATTGTTATTAATCATTTAAAATTTAGATTGTATGTTTTTTTTCATCCCACCATCTCGGAAAGAGTATTTTTGCTCTTCAATATCTGAGTGCAAAAGCCGTTTTTATTCTCTAGAGGATAAAGTAAATTGAATTTAGAACATTGAAGTTTGTGAATTAAAAAAAACATTAAACCTATTTACTGCTACCTCTGGTGCCGAATATATCATACAGCTTTTTTTTAATTTGTTAAAAACTCAGACTCGGAACCTTCTTGGTGTTCTTTTTTCAATTTACTTTGTACGCGGTTCTTTACGCGGCATTTTTTCACGTCATTGTTAAACCTTATATTAAAAACAAGAAACTTGAAAACAAGTGAAAATACTAAAATGAGTGATTCTAGCGACGAGGAAGTTTGTTTGACGCCAACATGTGATTGTAAACGTTTTTTTTTTGCATTTAGTCATTTCCTCGCTGAGGTGGAATGAAAAGTTACGTGTTGCACTCGAGTGCAAAGATTTTTCACCTCGTGCTCTTTTGAATCCCTCGCTAACGCTCAGGATTCTAATTTTGAATCACTCGCTGCGCTCGTGATTAAATTTTAGAATCCTTCGCTTGCTCGGTCATCAAAATTGAACACGCGGTTAAAAAGCAACTTTGCACTCTTGTATAACAAATAACTATTTCATCCCACCATCTCGCAAAGAGTATTTTTGCTCTTCAATATCTGAGTGCAAAAGCCGTTTTTATTCTCTAGAGGATAAAGTAAATTGAATTTAGAACATCGTGTGCACTGAGTTTGTGAATTAAAAAAAACATTAAACCTATTTACTGCTACCTCTATGGTGCTGAATATATCATACAACTTTTTTTTTTATTTGTTAAAAACTCAGACTCGGAACCTTCTTGGTGTTGTTTTTTAAATTTGCTTTGTACGCGGTTCTTTACGCGGCATTTTTTCACGTCATTGTTAAACCTTATATTAAAAACAAGAAACAAGTGAAAAAACTAAAATGAGTGATTCTAGCGACGAGGAAGTTTGTTTGACGCCAACATATGATTGTAAACGTTTTTTTTTTGCATTTAGTCATTTCCTCGCTGAGGTGGAATGAAAAGTTACGTGTTGCACTCGAGTGCAAAGATTTTTCACCTCGTGCTCTTTTGATTCCCTCGCTAACGCTCAGGATTCTAAATTTGAATCACTCGCTGCGCTCGTGATTAAATTTTAGAATCCTTCGCTTGCTCGGTCATCAAAATTGAACACGCGGTTAAAAAGCAACTTTGCACTCTTGTATAACAAATAACTATTTTTCAATTTTATTAAAATACATATCAAACCGTGTTCCTGATTTTTTTGTTGTTTGTGAGTATGTCAAATTTTGTTTGTATTTTAATATGTGTATTTGATATCATTAAAATTCTTGAAAATAACTATCAAAATGATTTTTTTTCTTGTTATTTTGTAATTATTACCATAGATAATTTGCACTAAGGGATATACGGTATTCAGTTTTAACAATATCTAATTGCCATAGGAAATTATCGTATTACAATTTTACTATAGTCTCCATAGTTGGTTTAAACGCCGAATACTATGGTAATATCATATTACCGATACAGTCAACAAAGCTTTTTTGGAGTCTATACGATCGCAATCGATTGTTACTGTAAGATGTCTATCGATAATTCCCGCGAATAAAATCGTATTGTTGCTTTACCGCGTAAAGTAATGTCAAAATTTCTGGTATTATATACTTTTAGCCATAACTTTGCTTGGGTAAACACAGTATTTTTAAGAATCATAATTTCAATATTGAATAAAATTTAGCTATCTTTTGGTATATAAACAATCTTGGTAAGTAGGCTTACTAAGAAGTTATAGTCAAAAAACGGTTTTTTAATTCTCCTGAACATTTTGACTTTTGCGATTACGATTTTATTCGGTGGGGACGGCGTTATAACGAACAATAACAAATAAACATTTTTACCTACCTACCTTACCTAAAACTCGTCAGATCTGATTCAAATTGGAAAATTAACTGCATGATAAGCACCAGCTTTAGGTAAAAAAAAGAATCATCAGAATCGGTCCACCCAGTAAAAAGATATGAGGTAACAAAAAAAAATGGAAAATGGACCTCCAACTTTTTACGATGTCGTTTTTGGAATTACCTACATTGTATTTTTTAACCTATGTAAATCCCTAAAGACTCCATTCTGAATACTAAAAATGTTCTTATTGCCATTCAATATAAATGTACCTATCATAGACTATAATAGATACAACAATTGTTGAAAATGTGATGTTAGAGAATAAGTGTCATTTGTTCTATTGCGCAATTTCTATCTAGGTTTGTTGGTTTTGTTACCATCATGGACACAGGTAAAAAACATTCAGCTTGTCCTTTTCTCACTTATATATTTTCACATCAACTACAGGTCTATTGAATTTGTCTCTGACGATTCCGATTGGAAACACTTCCGAATGTATTTAAAATACCCTTGCTGATCACACCTGAATCTGATTATTTGCTTGTTCCATCAGCTGTTTAACCCCATTAGAATGATTCAATAAATAAAAAACGTTCTATTATGAGTACTCGTCTATGACGTAAACCGAGCCATAAAAAAGTCAGTAGTATTATTTTGTGATACAGTACACCTACAGAATTTACACACATGCATACATACATAAAATCACGCCTGTATTCCAAAGGGGTAGGCAGAGACCACGGATTTCCACTTGCTACGATCCTGACATACCTCTTTCGCTTTATGCACTCTCATAACATTCCTCATACATTCTCTCTCTCTCGGTTTAGGGTACTCTTGACCTGGCCTTTCTCTAGAACGTCTGCTATCTGATCCAGATACGTTCTCTGAGGACAGAATTTATTTATTCCAATAGGGTTGAAGCACAGTACATAATATTAGCTGAAGGTTGTAGCATGATTTGATTAATTTGGAAGCTCAAATTTGTAAGAAAATCAATTAGAACTTATTCTAAAGCCTTTATATTATTGTCTGGCACAGGTAAAAAGTGGCTGGCTGAAAAAGTAGAGTACTTTCCACGGAACATAGAATAGTATTTTCCGCGGTAAAATCCCGACTTAAAAAATGGAAGTTTACCTAATAAACTCTGTGCCCTTCAAACTTATTTGAAGTTGGTTTAATACAGGGCACAAAAAACTAATAAATGTTGTGAACCTACTCTTTACTGGGTGTACCGATTTTGATGATTCATTTTTTATCGAAAGCTGGTATTTGTCATGTGGTCGTTTTTGAGTTATAGTAGTACTAGCGACCCTCCCGCGCGCCCCTGCTTCGCACGGGTGCACATATCATGCATGTATTATACATATAAACTTTCCTCTTGAATCACTCTATCTACTAAAAAAAACCGCATCAAAATCCTTTGCGTAGTTTTAAAGATTTAAGCATACATAGGGACATGGGGATATAGGGACAGAGAAAGCGACTTTGTTTTATACTACATATGTAGTGATGATTGTATTTTCCAGTGCACTTGAAGTTGGTTTTTTCTTGATAGAGTTATTTACATCATCTCTTGACTTTGTGTGATTTGTTAATTTCAATTGAACGTTTGTTAATTTTGGATGTGTGACAGTGGGTGAAAGCTTTAGTCACCTACTTATCGTTTATTTCTTTTTATTTATCCCTAGCTATATACCTCCTGTCTGAAAATGTGTGAGATAGCTGGGTTGCAATGAGTTCTGCTGGACTGTACCATCTTGGTATTTACACGAGTGGCTAATAAGCGAATAAACTTGCGAAGTGGATTGTGTAATTTGTGTAGGTAGGTAGTGTTCCATGGTGATGCACTTTCACAATTGTTCAAAGTGTGGTTACAGGCTGACACCCACCCGTCAAAGTACTTTAACAAACACTGTACGTATAGGTAAATACGTTTAATTTTAAACATTAATTTATGAAAAATCGCAATCAACAAAGTTGTGTGAAATAACAACATTGGACACTGACACTTTTCAAACCAAAAGACACACAAAGAAACACAGCAACGCTGCTTGAAATCATTTTGCTCACTCGATCTGGTAAATATTAGGAGATAACGAGATAACGCTAATAGGCGTGACAAGTGGTAGCCGCGTTGTTTTTTTATATGCCAGAGCGAACAGACAGGGACGAGTACATGTTGGAAAGTGGTCAACGTCGTATTTAACAATCATAATAATTACAGTATTTGTTTTTACATCATCATCGAGAAACGTAGGTGTCTGTCGACGACGCCGCGACGACGTTGGCACTATGTCTACCTGTTAATCTTTTTGAACACAGACTGCAACATCAGAGATGATACTAGATGCGCTGCCGGGGCGCAGGAAACATAACAAGAAGACGATTAGTTATGTAGTTACCTAGTAGTATAAAAAACCTACTCGTAGTAGCGACTCGATCTATCTTCTTTACTCGATACGATAGATCAGTGACATCTATGAGGCCAGTAGAGCCTTCAGGCCGGTCGCGTCGGCTCGTCTAGACGTCTGGCGCCTACCACATATGTCGCAAATAGTCGCAATCGAGTACGAGCGCGGCAGACGGACCGTGACTCGACTGGTTTCCCAAATTGTTAACATGCAACTTACATCATCATCATAGACATCGTGATTTTTAAAATCGCATTTTCAGCAATACACAAACATACTTACCTAATTTGTAGTGATATCATTTGTTTTTGCTTAATTGATTTAATTAGAAGACAAATACAATACGTCTTAGACAACGGGGTATTCCTCGCTTGCTCTTGAAGCACCGGTTTTTCGAGTAAGATTTAAGAGCACCTATTTACTATTTGTCGAGCACCTTCATTATTTGGATGGATAATCTAAGATTGTTAAGTGTTTTGTAACATGCAGTAAGAGCTGTACCTAGCTGAAATTTTGAGGCGGTCTCGCTTATGCAAATAGTTCGTTGCGGGACTACTAAGTATAGTAAACAATATCAACAATAAATTGCCACAATACTAGTTCGTTTTACTATCAGGATTTTCATTTAAGTGAATTTATGCATGAGAAAAAAAATTACGAAAAATTGCTATAACTAACTCGTTTACAAGCATATCACAAATTATGACTTGACATAGAGTCCGAGCGTTCATTACTGCACTTACCTAACTGTATTTTTTGTTAATTAATCTTGACGTTTTTATAACACGCTATTTTGTTGTAGTTTGTTTACTATGGGAAAATGAGCCGGTAGCAGAATTAGTTCCGGTACGCTACCTCGCACGTAACTCGCTGCGGATGTTCTTGTGCGTAGATCTACGAGTACATTGTATTCTGTGACAATATGGCTACGCAGAGCTACGGATTGGTCCTTCAAAAGCGTCACAACTCACAAGCCATCGTTGTTTTTGTTTTAATAAAATACCTACACTAGTATTATACTAGGAACGTAAGCTGTATATTATTATTATTAATAATTTTATACGGTTAAAAAAAATTCAATGTAAAATAAAAGTAAAAGTGACAAACATTTGTGTGATGAATATAAATATTTGTTCTATAATAACAGAATGTACTTACCTAGCTAGTTATATAATAATAAAAGAATGTATTACAAAAAAAATACATATTACTAAGCTATCTGGTTTCCAAATTAAAAGCTGTGCTTAGTTTTGGGCTACATAGTGCTTTGTGGAAAGTGTCGCATCTACTCCAGCCGGCAATGATAATAGTTCGTCTATGCCGGTGACGCATCAATAAATCCGCGTCGCGACAAGGTCGGGCCGAGGGCGCGGGCTAGTTCGCGGCGCGCACCGGCCGCCGAACAATGCTGCTAATGGCAGACAGCGCGTGACTCAAGCTGACGTCTGTCACCATGAGCCTATAGGGTCGGGTCCAACAAGGAATTTGAATACGTCGAGGTACCTATTAGCTTCTAGGTGTTCGATTTGCACTACACGCACTATAATAATAAATATTAAAATAATAATAGCATAATATTTGCTTTAGAAAAACTCATTTGGAGGAAACCGCATCAGAACCCCGACAAGAGATGAGCTCTCTTTGGTCCGTTAGGACGCACGCAGGCTAAACCAAACCATAATTAAATATAATAATAAAATTATAAATAAAAATAAAATGAATTATAAATAAAATTATATTTGGACGCTTTTTTGCATCAGACTCGCTTTGATTTATCAAGAAACTGAAAAAAATTAGAATAGAAACCCGTTTATTTTTTTATAGTTATAAAAAAATAAACGGGTTGTGGGCAGAACATAAATATATACCTACTAGCAGGTAGGTCCATCTATTTTGTATTCTGTGGTCATGTGGTAATAATAGCGGCTTCTTACTACATACTTCATACTATGCTTATAATTCTTGCAAGTATGTCTGTGAGTTATAGCGAAAATTTCCCAGACTAACTATTACGGTTGGTAAGTCTTGATGTAAGAGCTAGACAACAAAAATATAAACCACACACGACATAAATTCACAATCAGTGAATCCGCTTTCTTCAGGTCATGCTAGACAGACTTTATCATCAATCTGAACGCAAGGTCGAGAGGGCATACTTTCCTTCCTGTTTGCCTTTCAAAGAAGTTTATTTTTAACTTCTTTTTCATTCAAACGGTAACTACCTAGGTATTACTCTTTATAGGCTCTATTGATTGAGGGAGCGAAGATTTTTATGTCGATAGAACAGTTATTTCGCCCACCCGAATTAGCGTTGCTTAGCATGAACGAGCCATGCATGATGTCCTGCCCCTGCGTTCGCATCAACATGAGGTATCTGATTTTTATTTCAGCAGTACCCACCCTTTCAAACTGAATCACAGCAATACAGCTTGGCGGCAGAAATAGAGCTCTACTACTAACAATTTCTCAGAACCACTAGTTTAATGACAAAACGGAAAAATAACGTAGTGAATGGGCCGCTAAATCTACAAGCTCTGTCTGGTGCGTGTCGGAAACGTGACACATGGCTTATGGATGTGTGTGTGACACATAGCTTGCGATAACACCACCTGACTCCTGCTATCGTATACCTCGTATGCCAATTAATTAATATGTGGCTTTAGTGCCGAACCACACGCAGCGTATGGTCCGCGACGCATTTTGCGTCCGCACATTGAGCTACATGCACATTATTCTGCGTGTAGTCACAAAGCGTCACACCGGGCGTAAATTTTTATATCGAATCTTCGGATCTCACCAAACGAAGCGTATGTTACGCGGAGACCTTACATAGAATTATATCTAAATCTTGCGTTACCGACTACTTGCTAACAACCTATATGCATAAAAAAATATGCACATAATATGTATATAGATAAAAAAACTACAAGATTGTTCGGCCTTTTTGAATAGACTGATGCTGAATGTGCCTTAATTTTTCGGGTCATACCTTCTTGTCTACCATTCCCGATAATCTTTAACGCCCACAAGGAGAGTATCGCTCTTTTTTGAGAAAAACTTATTTAAATATTTTTTTAATAATTATGGATATGGGGGTACCCATAATAAGTTGTAACTGATTAGCTCTCAGCCCAGCCTAATCGAGACCAGAGACGACCTCAGTGGCGCAGCGGGCGAGAGTCCGCCTGTGACGCAGAGGTAGCGGGTTCGATTCCCGCCTCGGAACAAATTTGTGTATGATCTGTGGAAATTTGTTTCGTTGGTTTGGGTGTTTTCTATGTATAATAAAAAATATCTATCAATGTAAGTATATAATGTATAAATATATCAGTTATCTAGTACCCATAACACAAGCTTTGAGTAGCTTACTTTGGGGCTAGATAGTGCTCTGTGGATTGTCCAGCATTATTTATATCATTATTTATTTATCTTAGTAAGATTTTACTAAGATGAGACCGGGCTGATAGCTCCCGATATACCAAGTTAGTTGATATCAATAGGTGAGTACAGGTAAACGCTCGTATAGATTGTGTTGTCGGCTGATAGGATATCGTATCACGCATGCTACGGCGGACTGCGCGCGGCGCGCGTCGGGCTGGACGTTATCTGTAGAGGCGATAGCAGTTGATACGGTTCGCTTGAACACTGTTTCAACTTGTCTGGGCAAATGTTTGTTTAGTTATGTTATGGTCTGTATACTCGCTAATGAGGTCATTTCCACTTGATACACACGTTCATGGAAAAATCCTGACATGAATTGCTACACGAGCGTTATGTATGGTATCATGACTCTTATTTATGTGTTTTAACAAAGCAAACTAGAAGTAAAGAACGTTGTATGAAGCCTGTGTCTAAATAAAACTGCCGTTGCATCAGTAAAGTGGTTTTAGTGATCTGTTCGTTTTTATAGCCTTATCACTATAAATTCATATTTTGAGGCTACGAGTAACTGTCATCGACAGTAGGTGCTGGTGTAAACCTATAGCTTTCAAGAAGACGTTGACATCATACGACGTAATATAGCGGTAGGGTATCTAAGTAATGTCCCAAGTTGCTAAGCAGCGTCACGCAAAAAGGGTGAAAAAATACTACTCTTAAGTCAAATTAGTTGATGCAATACCTTAATTAGACAACAATGGTATAAAAGACGGCGCGGCGCGTTTATAAAGTAAAGCCATCCAAATACTTGGGTAACTAACGCTGCCAACCTTTTCGACACATTCCTTTCTCTTGTTCTATAGTTAAAAAACACAAGTTCATTATGATGTAAGGTTTGTTGAATATATGGAAATCTTTATTTACAAAGAAAATTACAACTAATAGTTACAATTATTTACAAAATGTACAATATATACAAAATACATATGAAACAGCTGAGCTATCTGCAGACCGTTGCAAACGATCTATAGATAGCTCAACTGATCCAAATCAGTGCCAGTCGGAAGCGTACCCAAGACACTGGCTGCATTGCCACGCTGAATGGCAATACTAATGCGAATATTACCTATGTAATTTTGACATTTCAATAATTCTATATATATATAGTCGATTCTTAAAGCCATGGCCGAGCAACCCGCACGGGGCGTTGGCGGCGGCCCGGGTGGGGGATTTCGGCCTTCCTGGAGAGCCTTCAGGTGACGCGACGGCCCGTCTAGACGTCTGGCGCCTACCATGTGTCGCAATCCGCGGCACTCACGTGACACGATCTGCGAGAGTACCACGTACCACTCTTGAATGTAAAGCTGCCTTCTAATTTATAGCCAGTATAACGTAATGTGGAAGCTAAACAGACTGGGCGAAGGAATTACTGAGCAGATAAGTAAAGTAAGCCGTGGTCGAGTTGGTAAATATGACGAGTAGGTACCTATTAGGCTACTTGGCTACTAAACTACATAACCATGGGTAGAGTAGGGATTTTTGTTCTTGTATTGTACTTTACCGTTAAAAAAGGTGATTTGATGGTTACCTTGTAGAGAGATAGGCACGTTTCTTCTATAAAATGTTCTGTGGTGAATGGATGGTGATACTTTCATAAATATTCTGAAAGTGTAACAAACTAATTTGGTTGCCTGTCAATGCTCTATAATTTATATTTTTTTCATAATCTAGAGAACATTTTGGGCACTAAATCTTGTTAGACAAAAATATTCATGGATACGTTTTAAGATTAATCCTATACTTTAGGCAGCACACGCAAACTGGTTCGACATCGTAACTAAAGAACACATATAAATCAACGAGAATAAATAAATGCTATAAATTATGGAAGTTATATCTGTGTGAATTATTTAAATGTATCTTGGGATGAATTTATAGCCGGTAAAGTTAAACTAGGCGAAGATTTTATAGCAAAGATAACATCCGAAAAGGAAACATAAGTTTTTATCCCGTAGACAAATACCTAAATCATCAAGAAGCGATAGGCAAAATGTAAGCCGAGATAATAATTAGCCACATATTTACGCATTACACCTTAGGTTAGACTTTTATATTACCCTGACACACCTTGTCGGAACGCATTCGCTTATTGTGTACTCGTTACCACGGATATGTTTCGATAGCCGTAAAACATAATTTATTGAATATTGATACCATGCCGGGAAACACATTCTTCTCAGGCACCGAGGCGTATCGTATATCTGAGCATCATACATACACCGACTCCCACCGGGGCGAAAGCGGACACCGTTGGATAGGATAGTCTAGCTCACAGAACATTGCGGAAGGTAGGTACTACGGGTTGGTATCCGAAGCGAAGGCGGGAACCCTAACGGAAGGCGTCGTAAATTACAAGCACCACTAGACCTTGTTTCCTTTCACAATAGGAAAGCAACTGCCCGGGAACACCACACCATATCTATTTTACATACCTATCCATAACTATGAGGTATTCTGATTGCTTTCTAATAATCCATGTTAAACGTAAGGAGAGTTGAAAATAAAATAAATAAAGCAGAACCCTAAAAATGTCAAGCGCAGTAGATACCTTCCTATTGATACACAAATGCGGTCTGGAAACCTTCAAACAAATTCATTCAGGAACTGGTATAGGTATCCCCATAAATTATGCAAGCATGTCGATCATGGTTGCTCAATGTGTCCTTCTCAAAGCGAGCTAGTAGTACAGTAGGTTGACGTGGTGAGATATGCAATTCGCTACTTATTTATTTAGGAGAGTGAATGTGCAATGAATGAATGGACGTGCGTAACGCTAACTCGGCCATGGCCGGAACTGGCTGGTTGGTGGCGATGGCATTTGACAAAGTGACCGTGACATTCGATTTTGTTAAAAAGTCTGACTATAGCCGAAGCTGAATCGACCTGCAATTACAGCTTGTCGGATTCACTCCCACGCATATTTCTACATCAGACGATTTCTTGATAGCAACCATGGTTTAAAAGTAGGTTAATGTTACGATCTATAGGTTTATTTATAACATCTAAATGCAGGCATGCATTTTAATGTTCAGCCATGTTCATTAACTGTTTTATAGTTAAGGCGGTACGTCTAGACAGGTGTCTGTTTTCCTCAGACACGTCTGATATGTAAACGTGAATGTTAAATTGGCCGCGACAGTTAAAATGTAGTTTGTTTGTTAAATTTATTAGTTTAATAATTATCCTGTTTGTGGATAGTCATGGTACTAATAAAAAAAAATGCCTAATAATTGGTGTATTCATGTGTTTACAAAAGCATTGCATAAGCTTGTACAGGGAAATTCCGTAACCTACGTGTTGGCTAAGCGCGTGTCGGACCATGCATAATTAGGGATTCCAGTCTTCCTTCTCTCTATTCCAATCGATGAGGAGTAAAAACACCGGAACGGACATTGGTAAAACTTTAAGATTCAGAACCCGTAAATTGCATACCTTTAGATTTAAGACGAAGACAAGAGCTAACGTGACTCTCGCTCGCTCGTTTTGACTTGTTGAAAGATATAAAATCACTAAACCCATTTTCGAAAAATCGCAAACAACTATTTTGTGTGCAATCACATTGCGCACAGTTTAGTAAAAAAATCATTTTGATCGGTACAAGTTTTCCTGCTTAAACGTTTGCTTTTCTAGTTTTTGTACTCAAGCAAACTTTTGAGTAGGAAAACTTGCATCAATCAAAATGAAATTTTTACCAAACTATGCGCAATGTGATTGCACACAAAATGGTTGTTTGCGATTTTTCAAAATTGGAATTTGTGATTTTATATCTTTCAAAATGTCGAATCGTGCAAGCGAGAGAAATATTAGGTGTTGTCAACGCCTTAAGAAATATTTTGGTAAAAAATAAAATTAAATGTGATGGGCAAGCACAACAATCTTCTACGACGTATCACCTTCAAATTTTGTGAGAAGCTTACAAGAAGTCCTCAGAACCTCAACTCTCTCACTCTGCTCGTCTCGTTAGTCTGTGCTGGAAACGGAAAAGTGATACTCAACTTGACCTTGACCTGTGAAAAAATCACGTTTCAGGAGTCGTGATCTTTAAAAACTCATAGTTGGGTTGCTTCCTTTCCTAAGCTAAGTATTTACACTGGTCTTAGTTCTAAGTGGACACACTGAAGGATTTGCTGATTTTGATTTAGGATCAAACATGACGGTAGGAACCAAGCCGTTTGTTGCCGGTTCTTCTGGGCTTGGACGCGTGGAACAAGCGCCAGATTCGCCTAAGTGATTTTTGCCTTTTGAACTGCTAAGTATATCTACATTACTTAATATGCGTATGGTGCCCTGCTGCAGTTTCTGCCACACGTGTTTTTTTTTTATACAACTAGCTGATGGAACAAGCAGATGGCCCACCTGATGTTAAGTGGTAACCATCACCTATAAACAAAACATTGCCCCGTAGGTCACGCACAATAGGAACGTGCCCTACGATGCACTGCCCTGCGTCCATCAACTTGAGGCATACAGATGTTAAGCCTCATGTGCCGTAATTACACCGGCGACCACACTCTTCAAACCGAAACACAGCGTCGCTGCTTGGCGGCAGAAAAAGGCGTGGTGGTAGTACTTCCCCGGACGAGGAGCCACACACAAAGAGACTCTTAATAAATTTCTTGTGTCCATCCAAGCAGTGGATGGACTTGCATGTATAATGCCGTAGATGTTGTGGTCTAGTCTAAAAAGGTTTAGTTGTCGTAGATGTGCCCTTGTTGAACATCGCTTAGAAAGAAAGCATACGATTATGTTCAATCTTTAGATGTGGCACATGCCTACTTTTATAGCTGTACCTAGGTCCCTAACTACCTAGTTAGTTTTCTATTCGTGAGGTTGCAAGCGGTTGGTTTCTATTTTAGGAAATTTGTTCGTAGATCTCTTTGTGAATGAAAGCACTGAAACTAATTAACTATTACGTAAATACAGATGGCTATATAGATTCCAAGGTCAGTCGTGTAAGGTCAGTTAATATATGAACTTTGACATGAATATATATTTTGACCCGTATAAATAAAGCGTACAGCTCAGTTGATGAATACCTAGAGGCGAGCTTACTGAGAACATAATTCTAAAAGAAGGACTGAAATAATACTTTCACCATTGATTATAACAACAATCAATGACTTATAAATAGCTGAGCAGATGAGTAAAACGTATAAGAATGCACAACTGACTCAATTGGGCTATTTCAATGGAATTTGGATAATTAAGTATCACTACAAAACCAGAACGCTTTACCAAACGGGGGCGGTTGGTTAAGTTATTCGTGTAGTTGTGCAGAGCTGCGTTTGTTTATCGAAGTAATGTTGTTTATATACCACTAGTAGTTCGCCCCGAACTGAGATCTCGTGATGCGATCCGAAAGCTCCGAAAATTTAAGTACATAGATGGTAGTAATCAGAATGATCAAAATCCTTTGGTGACATCGAAAGAGTGAAGTATTTGTTTCTTCCTTTGTTCAACAGCTGTACCTATTTAATGTGTCCGTTATACCAAACACAATGCTTGGACTTGCGTCTGTCTACCACTGACCGCTGTAGCCGCTTTTTTTTTGTGTAACTGTAACCGCTGACTGCAACTTTGTATGGTAAAGAAGTTTTAACTCAATTGGCCGATTTATTGAAGAGTTCCGTTGAACAGACCTTGACTCCATCATCAGACCAGGTCGCTGTCAACATTTTATGAGAACTGAGAACTTTTTTAATTTATTTCAATAATTTTTTTTATTAAAAAGCAAGGGAACTGGCCGACCAGTAGAAAAACCTTGATACCAACGAAACTCTTAGAAATGGGAGCTCTTAGTTCGTTGGTTATCTTAATTTAACTTTTTTGTTGTAACTCTAAAAGCAGGCATCCTAGAAAAAAAATAAAAACGGTTTTGGAATGTCCAAACCAAGCCCTTTCATATGACATGTAACTTTATTTTTTTGTGTAACTTTTTTAATTTTTGCCCCCTTAAAAACCCTTATATTTTAATAACCCCTTATCCGATTTTACTCATTTACTTACCAGTAAATTTCTCAAGTACAAGCTATCCACCTACCAAATTTCATGCAGATCGGATAAGCGGTTCTCAAGTTATCGTCGGACAAACATACAAACATACATACATACATAAAATGCCAAATCGCCCAAGTTGATTGTAAGATCTTCGTTCGCTTCGCTCACTCGATCAATGAGGCTGGTAGAGTAAACCAAATGCATAGCATAACATGCATATCCTTAGTATAGCATTACATAAATTCCCAATATGAACTTGTATTAGCACCTAAAGTTTACTAAACATGATGTACGTAACGTATATTCGTAGGTGATTGGATTTTTTTTCAGCATATCTAAGGTCAATCAATAGGTTGAGTAATGGGTACCATTCACCATACCATTTAGGTAAATGTTTGTGCCGTCTTGCCAAGTAACGTCATTACTCCACGTCGAATAGAAAAGGTTATTGAGAATGGATTATTTTTTTTTTTCAATATAAAACGTCATTTTAGACTCGTCTAAAGTTTATCAATCAAGTTTAACGGAGGCCAATGAGCGCATCGAAGCCAAGTAGGCAACAGTCTCAGGAGACTGGTCAACATCCAGTATGGAGAGCACGGGACTTGCCGCAGGGTGAGTTCGACCTGAAGCTGGGTGCCGGAGCCGGAGCTGGGTGCCATATTCGGTCAGTGCACATTGTTGTTTACCGGCGGCGGCGGCGGCGGCGGCGGTATCGCGAGGCCGCGTGACGTAGCGTCTAGACGCGTCCGCCCCGCGCCCGCGCCTCTCTCACCACCCGCTACGCCTGCCACCCGACGGCCATGCACTGTTTCGATCACCAGCTTATCTTTACCGTAATGCTGCACTGTACCGGTGCACTCGGGGTAACAAGAAACTGACTTCAATGCCGATTAGCACGGCACCGGGCACGCTCCAACGCAACGCGACGCCAAAAGGCTGCACGGTTCTTAAGCAGCGGCCAGTGAACAAATGTGGGTGTCCTTCAATAGCCACTAAAGAAGACCTATAGTACTTTTAAGAGGGTGTCTACCGTGACTATGGGGATCACAATTTTGATCATATTTAATTTATTTTGGAAGGTATTCTGATATTTTTCTTGATCATCAAATTAATTGCCAATTAAAAACACAAAGCAAAATAAACTTACAGTAATGCAAACTAATTATACAAAGGCGAAGGCTGCGTGGAAAAAATAACTAAATTCATTGTATGTTACACAAAAAGTAGTTTGTATGATGCGAAATGTCACAGCAGGCTGCTTCTGCTCGGCTACCAACATAGTTTGGATGTTAAGGTACCTCTACCTATCTTATTTCTGCACCTATAGCATTAGTCATGTGCAAAGTTGTCTAGCAACTAAAGCGATTGTAATTATCGGTTGTCTTATAGAAGTCAATGCTACAAAAACCAGTCCAGTGACCGGAGACTAAGTTATGACCATACTTCTGCGCAAGGAGCGTACCAAAATAACAAGACTATATTTTTATTATGCAGTCACGTCCAAAAAACTGGTATAATTTTCACAATTATTTTATGTTACTTCTCGAAGATTTGAAATTAGGTACGTACTTTTGAATCTTGTGGTAATTAAATAAGAAGAAATAAACAAATATGACAGATGACAGACAACAATCATGACAGATTCTTCTTGAACATGAGGTCAACAGTAATTTTGTAAATTATATTATAATGCCAATATATTGCTCGTGACTGTACACAGAAAATAAATAGCCGAGATAAGTTATAACTAAAGGAATTATCATGAGAGAAGTGAATTTAGAAATGTGCACGTTGGTATCAAAGAGTATACAATAACTAGTATACCCAGTGAACAAAAATTCAACTGGCCTTGTTTTTGTCCTTATTAGCGGGTTCGGTGAAGACTACGATTCCGATATTTGGAGTTATTACGATCTACTTATATTATTGTCTGAACAAATATAATGTATTTTGTATTTATTGTCGAATACGTAATAGTAGGTGTATAGGTATCAATTCCTTGTTCTGAACAACTTTTAAATGATTTTTTTAATACGCGAATTAATAAATATTTGTGAAATTCCACTTCCACACAATGCCATCTAGTCTCTAATTACTTTTTTGCTGGTAAATAGGTTAAAAATTACTAGGTATATAAACCAGACATTGAACAAATTTAAAAGAAAATTACAAGGATTCATTACAATATTTCTACAAAAAAAACTGTAGTCATACCTACCAGGATGGAACAGTGAAAACAGCAGATTGTCTTTGAATTGTAGGAAAACTCCACTTCTACAGTATGGATAGTACCTATCAGTTTATAGTGAACGGTGAATGTGTGGTAATTACACCTAGGCAAATGCTACCTAACGCCGCCGCCGGAGATATAATAACCAGACTGTTGAAAACAGAAACACATCATGTCTCACTCTTTCGTGTTCATACAGAACAACAAAGCCTATGCTGGATTCAGAGACTAATATGGTTTTCTTCGTACCTGAGGAACAAGCAAGCCGTTTACATGCTCGGCATAAGTGTTTACTCTTAGGTAAACCTACTCGGATAATTTTTAATAGGTGAATGAATGCATGAAAACTTTCATGAATCCCATTATTAGGCTCTTTTTAGGGTTAAGATCGCGTTTGTACATATTTTAATATTTAAGTTTACCAATGTTGTTACTGTGTGCAATAAAGAATAAAGAAATAATAAAGGCTAAGTATAGCTGTTTTTTTAATTATCTTACTCTGCTGTAGCAGCAACCGACAGCAAATGACCTAGACAGAGTTATCACGGCTGTCTGGCGCATAATTGTCTGCTAGGCAATTAAACTCTAGCGAAACTGCACAAGCTGCCTTGGGAAGTTTCCGGCGGCTCCTCGTCACAAGTGTAGACTTGGGATTTCCACGGAATCTCAAAGAGGTTATACCGCGCCGGTTGCCTATCGATCATTCCCAAAATCAATTAGGTCGGTACATAATCCAAAGGGTAGTGGTACAGGCTAAAACTTTAAAATAAAAATACAAAAACGTGTTAGATATTTATTTATGCCACTTCTGTCTTTTCTGATCTCATTATTACGTGATGTTGTATTTTGTAACTTATTTATTTTATTTATTTATTTATTCAGCAAAACTTAAATAACAGTTTTAATAATACAACATCGTGAAACCTAGCAAGGTTTGTGTCGATGTTGTTTAATTGAGTTAATATGCTCAGGAGCGAATTTCTAAGATATTGTAAAAAGATAAAGAAACAGTGTAGGTACTCATAGACAACTGAGTTCGCGGTTCAGTTCCTCTGAGAGCGAACGGCGGCGGGTGACACCTTGACTACAAAGTATGGAAAGTCACAATTTTATAGCCAGCCTATGAGTTCTAAGTTTTGTTAGTGTTTGCGTCTCTATTCATAGAAAGTGGCGCGTTCCATCGCGTACGGCTGAGTGGCCACTTTTAAGGTTGGCCACAGAACACAATTAACTGTTGACGCAACACTATCATGTGCCTACACGGTCCTTGGAATAATCAGACTGCCAAATAATATGTTGGCTTAACCTCAAAGCACTAATGTGGACTTACCTAATACGTACGGACGACAAATGTATGACACATGTAAAAATATCCAGGATTTCTAACTGGGAAATTCAACTCGATTTGATATTTTATTTACCTACTCTGGACAACAATGTTTTACGGGCAAATATTTTTCAGAATTTTCCAGTTGCTTACTGGCATGGTGTAGTGTACCCAACTGGGAAAATACAGACCTCTAGAACATCGATGACGGTCTAGTGGTAGTGCCTTTTGATAGTATGGTCGTGGGCTCGAATCCGATCGTGTTCAAATGGATTTTTCCTTTGGAAAAACACAGGGATCACTTTGAAATGCCAGTCAGTGCTCTGAAACGGTGAAGGAATATCATAAGAAACCCAGTTAGTTTTCTATCTAACATCGCGGCGATGGACTTGCAACCTGCCTGTCACGTATGGAATACAAACTGTAGGGTAGGGATAGATATGAAATGTGTCAAATGTAATATTTGGCCAAGACATCCTCAAACATTTATTAATCGGTAGAAGATATCTGAGGGGATATTGTAGATGCCCCCTCAGATGTCGTAAAGCCTGGGGATCAATGTCGTGAAGCTGTTTCGGTTTCAACCATGACAAGCTTTTTAACTCAACCAGTATAAAAAATCTTGGAAAGACAGACGGAGTATGACCAGGTATGCCACTTACATTATACACATGCCTATGTAGTCTCTCCTTTCGCCAGCCGACCGCGACCGTGGCACGAACAATAGATTGCAAGACAAGCAAGCTAAACTAACATGCATATTTTATTTGAGTTCAAAAAAGCTAAGCAGACGGTTCAATAGGAGTTCAAGGTTGTGAAAGATTGTACTTACTAGTCATACATTTAATAAGGTATAATCAAATCAATAACTTCACTGTATCAAATAATAATGCTTTAGATATAGTAAAGTGCAAATCGGACTCGTTGGCTGAGTTTCTGTTAGTTATCTTTATCAAAACCTTAATAATCTACAAAGTAGAATCTCTGGATTCACTAAGCACGTAGGTACCTACCTCGATTCAAAAAGGAAAGAAAGGGCTGAAAAAATTTTCATGAAGCCTTTACTTAATGCATAATAATCTCTGAAACTATTGAAAAGTCTATACTTTTTAAGATCCTAATATTATAAACGCGAAAGTTTGTAAGTATGGATGGATGGATGTTTGTTACTCTTTCACGCCGGAACGGCTGAACGGATCTGGATGAAACTTGGCAGAGAGATAGATTATAGTCCGGAAAAGCATATAGGCTACTTTTAATCCCGCGATAATACAGGGATTTATATCTGCGCGGATGAAACCGCGGGGTGCATCTAGTACCTAGGGTCATAAAAAATCGGCGGTGAACGTTCAATCGATTAGTTGCCAAAACAAAAGAAAACAAAAACAATGAGGTACCTATGTGACATGCATGATCGAACGTGTCCAATAGTTGGAATTAATAGGTGGTGCGCACGCGTGCCGATTACATATACAGCCGAATCGCGTTTGCGCCCGCGGCCAGCAACGGGAGAGATCGCCCCAGACGGCTACCGAAATTTGGGTTAGGCACTTTTTGCGCGGCGCGGGCGTCGGTGGACACACGAGCGCCGTAAGGTCGGTGAGCCCTGAGCCTGCCCCTCCCGCCACCCTACCTTCACGACCAGTTCCACCACAAGGTGCAGCGGCCGCAGCGACCATCCAACCCTACATATCTACCACCTGCCAGACACTAAGCGAGTATACCTCACATAATGAACCAGCGTCGCTTTCGACACGGCCGGTGTTCACTTTTGAGATGAACAGGATAATGCAACGATTCTAACAAAGTGCAAATTCTGCAACGAAAAAATTTGTTTGCAAACGTTTGGCAACATAAAAGACAACAAAAGGAATATTATGAGACCATAGTGATAATTACTGTTTAGACAAGGGTACTCATAAGGTAGAGGTCATCGATAGTAAAGACCAAGACCACTCTGCTGTAAAAAATACTTGAACTGTCAACTATAAGCCTCTACAGTAACAAGTTTAGATCCAAAATCAAAATCGTGCAAAATCTGTCAGCCTGTCAGTAGATACGCGGCAAGAAGAAGAGAAAAAACACACATAATATTCTGGAAGATACCGCCGATGGTGTAGCTTGTTAGTGCCGTGGGTGAGTAATGCGCCATTTGGTTCAAACATATAATTGTTTCCGGTTTTGTATACCAAAAGTCTGTGTTCGACTTTTACTGCTTAGCTTTTGAGAATCCGTTATTTGTAAGTGCCTGTTCACATAAAATCAGCACATCGTGAAAGATAAAACTGCTCTACCATCCAAGTTCACTGGTTTGTCAATTTATTCCTCATATTATTATTCTGGAAAAAAGTCTACATTATTATTTATCAACAAATTTTATAAAAGCTAGGGCAAAACAAAGAGCTTAAAAAAACTGCAGTCAGAGACATCTTTAAAATTCTGCCGCCAGCCATCGTACTTGTATGTCACAGCCCGCGCTGTACATACGGGTACATACAATAGCTGTTTTTAATTGGCAGCTTAGTTTTCATGCAGCTCCTTCGCGACTGTTGCATTTTTTGCGAACACCTTTCGAGATCAGTCTGGAGATAAACGTGTATGAATGGCGTGTCTAGACGTGCCATCCGTCGCGGCTTAGGCACATATGCGCCTGTTGTTTGTCTACCACAGAATGCGACCAGCTAAATGTGCACTGAATAATTTAAGTTAGATTTCATTGGCACACCATATTTTTAAGTCTGACTTTTTATAATGCTCGTCACTACATGCCGCTATGAATAAGATTATGTCAAATCATGTCTGGAGATTCATATCAGACACGGACCCTAGTGATTTAAAATAGCTTATTATAAGAAGTATAATCAAATGATGTTTTGTGGGTTTCAAGATAGGTAAGCCGTTCAAGAAATTGTTTAAACTTTTAACAAGGCGACGCGATCCGGTTACGAGTGAAACAATCACGTATTTTCTTTCAGGACCTACCTGAAAAAAATACGTGGACTTGATATGGGTTTCGGAATCAGAAGCATGAAAGCTCTGAACATCGTACGAGCAGTAAATAACGGGACGAGAAACTTGAAACACAGGCAGAATAATGTAACATGTACTACATAAAAAATATCTGTAGAATACACAGTCCAAGGAATCTTCCTATGGAAAATGTACCTACTGGATAGTTGATAAGGCTTGTGACTGCGGTCATTTTAGGTAACACACACTGCCATATTATATTTACATACTTAAAGTACTTAGATACATTACCTACACTTATTGTAATTTATAACATACAACATTAAGTAAAACGGTAAGTTTTCCAAACTTAAATTGCCATGGCAAGTTCCTAAAAGTCGATTTTGAAAACAATAACAGCAGTTTTGAATTGCAGCTACGAGGTACGTGGCCGCAACCGAGGCTCCACCAGTCTCGGAGAGAGCGTCGACATCCGAGCACATAACCACTGGATCTCACTTTTAAATAAATTTAAAGTGGATAAATTCAAAAGGAATCGTGCATTAGAACAGATTTTTTTTTAAATAATAATTGAGGTGTATAATAATTTAATAATATATTATGTGATTATATAATTCAAAAAAAGTTAGAACTAATTTCAAAAAACAAGGGTCATCATCATCATCAACAGCCCACAGAAGTCCACTGCTGGACATAGGCCTCCCCTATCCGCTTCCAGGAAGAACGATTCTGAGCCTTTTCCATCCACTGACTACCCGCGATCCCAACAATGTCGTCGGTCCATCGGGTAGGAGGGCGTCCCACACTTCGCTTTCCTGTTCGTGGTCGCCATTCAAGAACCTTTATTCCCCATCGGTTGTCAGTTCTTCGAGCTATATGACCTGCCCATTGCCACTTCAACTTGCTGATTCTGAGAGCTATGTCGGCTACCTTGGTTCTCCTACGGATTTCCTCATTTCTGATTCTAACTCATAGTGAAACTCCTAGCATAGCTCTCTCCATAGCTCGTTGTGCGACTTTGAGCTCAAATGCTCAAAAACAAGGGTATTTCGTCATAAAATTGAAGAAAAAATAGTACAATTTAGTCCCGAGACAGGGTTTGCAGCGCTGTGTGAACAAGTAAAAATATCTATAAAACCATTGTATAATTTTAAAGATGAAAGGCAATACAAATTACTTGCATATAAGAACTCCATGATGAATAAATAAGTGTTGATATTAATGGTTCCTAATTTGTTTCCATGCTCAAATTACTTTATAATTTAGGGTCTACGAAATTCCTTCTATGTTCCCACATTAATGAAACGCATACGTTCTCTGTTTCTCAGTTTTTTGTTCTTCCATTTTCCTTTTTGCTCTATCAATGAGTACAAACTTCAGCATCTTTAATAAATAATTTGGATATTATAAAACAATACCTATTACTATAAAATAAATTCGAGTACAGGCTAAAAGTTGGTATATAGTGTGGACGGGAAAATTTCATTACAACTCCACTTTGCTGACAGCCAGCGTCAGCATAAAGTATGTAGGTGGTATGTTGGTATACCATTCACTGCTAGATCTTGGATAAAGAGATTACACTGTGTAGACAATGTTGACAACTCGCAAAGGGTTCGTTTACGATGGTACACAAAGTGAGATGCAGTTTGCTGCAAATGCAATGCTTTTACCAAAGTGTGTACCAGTGTAAATGCTATACCCAAAGATACCTACTATAAAGCAATTTATTTATTAAAAAACTAAAATAAGTACAGTTAGTTGACATTGAATTGAACTGCGTCAACTGCGTGCTAGGTAACTTTGTGTTGTATGGCCATTGTCATTTTGCGTGTCTAGACTGGCCACAGACGAATTTATAGTGGGTAAGTTTGCCCTGGCCTGCGTTCTAGGAGGTCACGGAGCTGCATTAGAGGCATTACGTGGGTAAGGTAGACATCGCTCTCTCAGTGCTATATCCAGTGCGGGTCCGTCTTCTATTTTAGTCGCCGATGCAGAGACGATAGCGTGACGGGAGCGTAGGTGGATGTCCTGAGATTTCTAGTCCAATTATTTTTTCATAATACTGGGCTGAACTCACACGGGAAGTGGAATTCAACTAAGCCCCTGTACCACCACGTAAATCTCTGTAGTTCTTAATTTTTTAAGTAGGTGTGCCGAAATGGGATATGATATGAGTTGTTTGAATAAGGTAAATGTTTATCTATTATACCTTTTACAGTTTAAAATGATAGTAGGTACCTCTATTGTAAGTACCTAGATATAAATTATTTCTATAAATAAATAAGTGCTGTCAAGTTTTACTCGGATCGGATATCGTTCGTTAATATCGTATCCTGGGGAGTAAGGATTAACTCACATCAAAACACCATTATCTATAAATCATAAAAAAACAACTAGAAGCAGGTTATTTGCATAGGTACTTAATATTTATTATAAAAGAGGACACGATGTTGCGGTTTGTAGTCCTACGCGTAATGTCAAGGTCGTGATTACGTCTGGAGGACAATCATTAAACCCGCACCGCCACTCTGTTCTTGCAGACTGAAACAAAAAGTTTGCCACCGCCGCGCTGTCATGCCACGCGTCTGAATTTATTACACAACTACTGTGACTGTTTCACCGGAAACAACACCTAATCTATAATAATTCATATGTCTACTATCAAACAAGTATTTATCACCTTGATAGTCATGCTCAAATTCATTTGATGCTCTTGACTTTTGAGCGAAGACGCAAGGACATTTTACAGTTTCAGCATAATATTAAGATTCGTAGACACAGCGCATAGCAACTTGTACTGTTTAGCTAGATGATGCGTCAATTCTTTAATATTTGGCAGAGATGTTAACGCCCTCGCGCAAGTCTAGT
Organism: Plemyria rubiginata; assembly: GCA_963576535.1. NCBI lineage: Eukaryota > Metazoa > Arthropoda > Insecta > Lepidoptera > Geometridae > Plemyria > Plemyria rubiginata. The sequence goes on along the minus strand of OY754917.1, from coordinate 5,338,435 downwards.
CTAGACTTAGACTCTATTAGGGGGTCATCGTCAGTCTGACCATCGAGCGCGGCGCAATTCGCTAGAATAATGACTGGTTGTTTGGCGTGATGTTGCTTGCTGCAACGCAATGACGCATTCACTGATGATCGCTTCTTGTGGGCGCGGGGGGAAAGCCCGCCTATTTAACAGCCGCGGATCTAGACTAGAGTATATGTCTAGACGTCTGTTCCAGGAGATCGTGAGTCGTCGCTTTCACATATTTATTCAGACAGGCCGAAACGAGGCTCCGCCCGACACAATCGGCGATTACGTGACGTAATTTAGTAATAAATAATGCTCACTTACTTTATTTTCGATAAAACGTCTGGGTTTTTGATCGTCTGATTACATCGGTTAGTTTCGGGTTATCTAAACGAGAACTAGGATTATTTCTATAATATGAGTTACTACTTATGTTTGATCAAGGTGGCTGTAAAAAATTATTTTGCTATAATTATGAATTATTTGAAAACAGATCTCATAGAAATACGAGGAAGAATATACGGTAAATTAAAAATTTGAGAGCAGTTAGGCATTATGCATGTTTATTCAGCGATAGTTTCGTTTATCGGCTATCTTGTGTTTACCTCACTGATATTAGTTACACTTTGCAAAATTGTATTCAACGGGCAGCATAAGTTCAGCCATCGCTCGGTCGCTGTCGTATTCGCATGGCGCAGTCGCGTATCCCTATTCAGCCCCGGACAGGTGCTAGTTATTATGTATTTTCGATATTTATAGATCGACAACCCACTGTCCTGTCGACTACATTGTCGATACACATTCGGTACTGCCGGGGACAAAATGATTTAATTATCGCTAGGCAGGTGATTTATTATTACGATGGGAATATAGTGTTGGTAGAGTAGATATATCGGGTCTTTTGGTCTAAGAGAAGCCAACGATTCGGGGCAATGCATTTTTCAATGAGTTTGTAATCCACTCCTTCCATCTTCCATCAATCACTTTTAGTAATCGTTATTAGCAAGTGCCCGGGACACTTCCGATTGGCATATTACTAATTTGGATACATTTGAGCTGATGCTCAAATGATCCAAATTAGTAATATGTCATATATAAATACATAAATCATTATATTCATATAACATACTTTTTTATAATATCAGCTATCTGGTTCCCATAATATTACAGCTTTGCTTGGTTTGGGGCTAAATAGGTATTTTATGTGGAAAGTCTATTAATAATCTACATCTACACTAATATTTTAAAGGTGAAACCTTTGTATTTTTGTATGTTACGAATAAGCTCAAAACTACTGGTGCGATTTCTAAAATTATTTCACCTTATGAAAACTGTTTTTTTGTTTCTACTGTAAAAAATATTAAAACTGACGATGATGAATGGTAAGGCTAATGCTCGCTCTCGCTCGCACGTTTTAACATGTTAAAAGATATAAAATCACTAGACCCATTTACGAAAAATCGCAATCCTCCAAGTTGTGTGCAATCACATGAAACCTTTTTGATCTCTTTTCTAATCTTTTACCAGCTGCGCCCCGCGTAGTTTTAAATCCAAACTTTCACATCACTATCACTACATAGTATAAAACAAAGTCCCTATGTTTCTATGTATGCTTAAATCTTTAAAACTACGCAATGGATTTTGATGCGGTTTTTTTTAATAGAGTGATTCAAGAGGAAGGTTTACATGTATAAAACATGCAGTAGACAAACAATGTGCACCCATGCGAAGCAGGGGCGCGCGGGCGGGTCGCTAGTTTATAATAATAGTAGGAAGGATAGGACGACCTTATGATGGAAATTAAATGCAGAATACTGAGTGCACCACTAGACCAACCCGGCATTTAGTACACTTTTCTATCTATATATATACTCTTCTCTTCTGCTACTCTATGCTTTAATTAATGAGCATTTTGTCCCTGAGTGTGCAGAATTGTCAGGCCGCTTCGCTGCCCCGCATACATTGTTGCTGTACATTTATTATACCACACGGTATAACGTCCATACGGTCGGTATCGGCACCCATAGTTACATACTTATCGGAGCTTATTTTATAAAACCAGAGTTTGAGTCGAAGCCTCGTGCCGCGACTATATAATCTCACATTCTCTGGCCTCACTTCAACCTTTTTGCCTGTCTGCGGCTGTGATGCCTACCAAGCTTGAATAAAAGACCCCTGCTAACATGATCAAGTATTGCATTTTCTTAATAATTATGCTGATATATTTGGTAGTAGCTCTGCCTTCTGCGCCGTAGGCCGTGGGTTCGATCCACACTAAGAACAAATGTTTGTGTGATGAACATAGATGTTTGTTCTCTGTCTGGGTGTTATATGTAATGTATTTACAAAAAAGTATACATGTATGTATTCAGCTATCTGGTTTCCGTATAACAAGCTGTGTTTAGTTAAGGGCTAGATAGTGCTGTGTGAAAATTCCACCAATATTTATTAGTTATATTTATTTACATACACGAGTAAGGGGATTATTATTACAATAATTTAAATGGTCCTAAATTTCTGTCATTTCTAGTACTCATACCATGAATGGTCTCTAGATTCCTACATGAAATAGGATCGATGGGAATAAATAAAATGTTATTGGTATTTTAGCATTTTATTCGCTGACTGTACATTTATTCTAACATTTTATGAAATAACTAAAATTTTAGGATCTCAATACGACGCGACGTCTCCATCATTGTCTCAGTTTTTTTTGTGTAATATGTTCTTAAAAACGTCCAACATGTTTTTCACTCGCTCTTAATAAGCTTCTCTAGACGTATGAAATTGAATACCCTAACCGCAGAGTCTTGTTTTTAGGCAGTTGATACCTGCTACCAAATAGGATTGCAAGAGTAGCAAGTAACCACAGGCTGCGGGGCAGGGGCAGGGTGTCTAGACAGGCCGCAGACGCGGGAGGCTGCGCTGCGCGGCTCACGCACACAGGCACGCGGTGCATAGCCCGATTTCTCTGTAGCAAGCACTGGACAGCACACCATCACGCGATGCAGTCTGAGTTCTGACCTTTAGCGGGCGTTGGTTTACTTGCACATTCGAATATTACGCCTTTAATTTTGATGCGGTTTTTTTTAATAGATAGAGTGATTCAAGAGGAAGGTTTATATTATAATACATGCATAATATAGCAGAGAAACCTTTGCACTCGTGCGAAGCCGGGGCGGGTCGCTAGTATAGTATAAAACAATAAATTCCGTAATGTCTAAGGCGGGGTGCTTTCGGTATACCATTCAGCGGTATTACAAACATGTAAAACATGGACTTCAGATGTAGGCTCAGTTTGTACAATAATTACAGTAGGTACGAGTATGTACCTACTCTATTATGCTATTCCGTAAAATCACTCAATTCACCGTGGAACCCACAGTGAATTTGTAATTTGCCATTATGTAATACATTCACTGATCATTGGCAACCGCCGCGTGAGTGTTCACCTACGAATGAATAATACTTAAATCTTTCGTTCGTAGGTTATGTATGACGACGGTGAAAATACTAACGTGAGTCAGGCGAAGCTCGTGATAAAAGTAATCGCGGATCCACTTGGTGATTCTTGTGATTTGATTGTTTATGGAATAGAACTACAGAGAAGTTACCAGAAACCTACTAATATTATAAATGCGAAAGTTTGTAAGTATGGATGGATGGATGGATAGATGGATGGATGGATGGATGGATGTTTGTTACTCTATAACTCCAGAGTGGCCAAACGGATCTTGGTGAAAATTGGCACAGAGATATAGGTATTATAGTCTGGAATAACACATAGGCTACTTTTTATCACGTGGGAATACCGGGATTTATTACTACGCGGGTGAAAACGCAGGGCGCTCCTAGTAAATAATACATTATCAAACAGACATTGAAAATGAAAATAAATATCATACCAGCAGCGCTATTCCACAACGTTGCAGCGAGATGCGTTTTGCTTTTCTTTTGTCTGCCGAGGCGTGCTGACGCGGTGGTCATGCCCCGGGTTTTGTAACAACCTCTAGGGTTCCGAAGCCAAATCGCAAATGGAAACCGCTTTAGTTTCCTAATGGCTGTCGATCTGCTATTCAGTGTGGCTCTAGATTAACAAATGTGTAGATGAGATTTATTTATTTATATTTATTTCTTAGGAAAACAAACAGTTCTTAAGGGCCCGGCGACAGCGGCTCGCAGTTTCTTGCGTGTTGCTGTGCGATTGGCTATTATTTCATTTTATTTTATTTCGGGGAGGTTGTTTGAAAGAATAACTATCCAGTGACACGCATAATACTGTTCGAATACAAATAATACAATAATATAAGGGAAATGTGCTTGAGTCAGAAATCATCAGTCAGAATCATACTAATACCAAAATGATTTCTGATTGAATTGAATTGAACTTTTGAGCAAAAAGTATTTGTGTTATCTTTTGATAAGATTTTGAGACGCGATATTGGACGTTAGCAAATGGCATGCAACTTTGGAACCCAGTGGCATTCAACAGCTACACGTCTTGACTCCCATTTAAAACCTTTGAGGATGAACTTAAATACAGTGTTCGTTGTTCACACGGGAGGAAGCTGCATCGGCAATTAGGATGAAATAATTTGATGTCTGGGCTGGGACTACCTGAATTATGTTTACAGGTATAAAGAATGCTTAGATCATGATGCCGCCTGGCTGCAAAACTATAAAAACATATTTATTGTACGTAAACTAATTTTTTCACTACCATGAACTAGCTATCACTTTGATAATCCTAGTCTCGTTACGCACCTTTTTTTTTGTCCAATTATTTTCTGATGTTTTATTGGTTTCTGATTAGTATAAGAAGCTTTGTACCAAAAAATAACATAGGTACGTTGTAAATTGTGGTCATAATAAGCCTTACTTCAAGCTGGCTTTTTCATCCACAACACAACTAGGTACCGCAAGGTATGCAAGTTTTAATCGCAACTTGGCTTTATTTCATTTTCCTTCAAGTGCTATCTATATAACAGATTTAGAAGCGTTATATTTATCTTGGTAATGTCAAGATAATTTATGAATACTTTGCCCATACAATTGCGTTTGCGTCAGCTGATGAATAGATAGACGTTTACCTATTTACACGATCATTTAAGTAAATATTGACTATGTGTCGGCTGCCGACCTCAACAAATGCTATTATCTATTTCAATCGACTAGAATAATAAATAGCTACTTATAATTTTACACTTTTTTTTTTGGCTTCACGTACCTTATTACTAACCTTCTTTAATCTGTGTCTTCTTATTGTAGGTACCAATTTATTTATGAGACCATAACTTCATATATTTTCACCGTCACTCTCATAGAATATCTGAGCGGGATATCGCTGAACGAATATCTAGCTAGAGAGCCTGCATGGAGCTCAAAGTCATCAAAGGATGTTTTTATTTCTGTTTTTCAAATTTATATAAACTTTTGAAGCAACACTATCGTTATACCCACGGAACAGAGAAAGTCAAACCAAATAGAGGTATAGAAAAGTTAAAATTATGTTAGTAAAAATAAAAAGGGATTTAAACCTTCCCACTGATATAAGGTTTAAAATAACTTTACGAAAATATGCAGACGTTGATAAGAACGTCTACACCAACAATAAAAAGTAGATTACCTACATTGTGCATCAATCATCACCCACTAACTGACAACTATTTTCCGCTTATTAACTAAATCCATTTTTATTAGGTATTCGTAATTTTAAATTCAATAATTAAAAATAAATATTACTTTAGTTCTGACTCAGACAGGTTTACATAATTATCGACATGTTGAATTTACGTATGTTTGTGGTTGTTATTATTCAAATTATCTGAGTTGTAGAAGTTAATAACAGAATATAATTTGCGTTATGTACAACAGCATTATTTACCGGCCGAGCCGAGAACAAAGCGGAACACCGGGTGCAGAGCGGCCGATAAGCGGCGACGACGTGCATGACAGCTTAGGGCTGCCACACATAATTACAGGCACGAGGCTTAACATTGGTATGCCTCAAGTTGATGGACGTAGGGCATTGCATCTTAGGGCACGTTCCTATCGTGCGTGACTTACGAAGCAATGCTCTGTAGGTGGTGATTACCACTTAACATCAGGTGGAAATTTAACGAGTAGGTAGCTCAAACTAAATATAAGCTATTATGGTACTGGATAACATAAACAATAATACGTAACATTTTATACCTAATGTATAAACAAATTTAATTTTATAAAACAAATAATAGGTTTTATTTCTTAACTTTAAAGCATAATAAGAATTCTCTAACAATTTTAATAATATTTGGATACTACTACAAATTAAAGATACTTTCCTAATTAATAGGTATTAGGTACTAATATTTTTTAGAAGCAGTCCCAATTAGCGGTTCAGACAGTAGCGAATAACATGTGTATAACAGTAGTGACATGCGATTTTACAATTATCACGTTAACGCTCAATAATAGTTTATATGTATACGGTTCTTTATATTGAAAAATGATTGGCGAATCAATGAGAATAAGTTAACGAAAAAACTATCTTACTTTAAAGGCACCGTAAAAATTAATTTTCTCAAAAGTGAACTCGATTTATGTCAGTACTCTGGAAAATTTCAACAAGGAGATACCTGATTGGGTATTAGAGTTAGATGGCTCTAAATATAGACAAACACGGTGAAACACTCTTCCCTGTCATTTAGCGGTTTTATCACGGTGGATTTTTCTAGGAGACTATCCATAACTTTTTGAGAACATGCGAAGTGCATTCACACTTTGGAAAAAATGTACAGTCAGTAAAAAATTAAAAAATACCATTTTTTTTAAATGTCCTTCACTCCTATTTCATGTCAGCAAATGAATCAAATGAATAGTGGACCATGCTACTAGAAATGACAGAAATCGCCAACTTTCCCACACATTTTTACGGAAAAACGATTAATCAACTCGAATTTTTTTGTTGCCAAACTATTTTTTGCTAAATCTTACTACTTAATTTATATGGGACCACCATATAAATTATATCGAAATTAATTTAGCGCTTTTTGAGAAAAATCAACAAAATACTAAATATACAGCTAGATAATGTTATAATTTGTTTTGTGTTTTCCTTGTTTCCCAAGCTGTTTTATGTTTTCAGTGTTCAAATACAATGAAACATAAAAGTCGGTTTTTTTGCTGTATAATAATACGTTAGTATGCCAACCCTATAGCGGCGACTCCGCGACGAGGCGCAGCACAGGCCGAGGCGCGGGGTCGACGCTCGGCACGTAAACAGATAACTCCGATTGATTACACGACACTGCCCACTCCGAGAGCGAGGCACTCACAACATCTCACAAAAGAACAGCTCTTCCAGACTTTACTTGGACTCTTTTGAGGTAAAGACTGTGTTTTTTAAGCGAGTAAGCCCTAAAATTGTTTTCATCCTTTGCAACTTTTTAATATTCTGTAAAGACGAAAGGTCATTCATTTGTGACCCAGGCAGGCCCGGCGCAAACGAAACATATCTCAGTTTTTTGTTATCTTATGTACCTTTATAATATTTTATGAGGCTAATTTAGTGAAATTGTTTTAGAAACAAGGCAATTTAACTAAGTAAACAAATTAATGATTTTCAATATACTTATAATTACAAAACAAACTTCGTTTGCGTCGGGTCTGGGCCAGCCTGGGTCACAAATTGACCCAGGTCGAGCGCAAACGAAACATGTCTCAGTTTTTTTGTTATTTAATAAACATTGAAAAGCAGTTTTTTTTATTGACTTGCTAAATTACCTCCATTCGTCTCGTTACCCCGCCCGCCCTAGTAACTTTACACCATAAAATCAGGAATGCTAATAGAAAAAACAAGGAAAACTCATAAAAAGAGGTAGATATTACCAAAGTATTTCAGAAGACTTTCTACGGTCTCTAAATAGATAGAGACGAAAGTTAAAAGAAAACATTAAAATATCGTCACTTACCGGCTCTTTTCACATTGTATATAGAAAAACACAACCTTGCCTTGCTCGTTAAAAATAAAATTACCTATCTTAAATTATTCAACAGACACATGAGAGTTATGCTTCGAAGTCTTGGGATACCAAAATATATTGCATTATTTGTTCATACAAAAGACATCAACGCGCGTAAAATAAAAATCGAAGAGCTAAAAAATTTAAACATACGGTGCTGCCGTAGCCGATGTTATTTTTAGTATAGTTACTAAGGCACCTACTACCGACTTTTACTACAACCTCATGTGCTCAAAAATTTTCGACATGAGATTACCACATACAGACAGTGGGTGACGGAAGATAATAAATAATAAATAAATAAATTATGCTGGACAATCCACACAGCACTATCTAGCCCCAAAGTAAGCTACTAAAGCTTGTGTTATGGGTACTAGATAACTGATATATTTTTACATAGTAGATATTTTTTATTATACATAGAAAACACCCAGACCAATGAACAAATTTCTGCAGATCGTACACAAATTTGTTCCGAAGCGGGAATCGAACCCGCAACCTCTGCGTCGCAGGCGGACTCTCGCCCGCTGCGCCACTGAGGTCGTCCTTATATAAGATCAACCTTATGTGCTCAAAACTTTTCGACAAGAGAATAATTAGACATACACAGACATAGTGAGTGAAGTAGCAATACCATCTAGGTATCATGACATGTTTCTTTGTATTTATATGAGTTTGCACTGTCACGTAAGAATTTTTGCGATAAATTTTTGACATTCATATTTACCAGCAAATTTTGTGGCAATGCTTCCCCAACAATAAAGTTATGCAATTTGTTGGGTACGTTTGTTGGTGCAAAGGTGCAAACGCACAGTTAAATGCTCGTTTTAGTGGACATGCAATTAAGTCTGAGCTGAACAAGCGTCTACGAATGAATAGATGAACCCAGATCAAGTATAAAAACACAATTTGTAAATTGCAAAATGTAATTGCTGAGGCCGGGTGCTGGCGCCGGCGGCGTCGGGCGCTGGTGCTGGCCAGTGGAGTGCAGTGCTAATGAAAATTTAAAGTAACCGGTGTGAGCAAACTCTGGTTCAATTCAGGAGCTGATGCCTTCATCGGTCGGAACCGCCATCCATTTCACAACTGTTAAACTTAGTAATAGCACATAGTAGTAATAGTTTTCTGTCATTTGAAGCTTTTTCATTTTAATAGTTTGTCTCGTGTTTTTTTATTTCCATTGTGTATACTACGTCTAATCTAATCTGATCAACTAAATACGGAGACAGAAAGTTCGTTTCAGTTAATAGCTAGCCCTGCGGAGTTTGTAGGACGCCATAAAGGCCTCCGTCATGGATTATCCACTATTTAAACGCTGAGACCGTTAGGGTCAACCAAAGAGCACTAAAGGCCACACCCACCCATATGGTATACGATAACTTTTAGCAAAATAACAAATAGCAAAGAGATTAGGTAATTGATACAAACAAATAAAAAACAGTCGAATTGAGAACCTCCTCCTGTATAGTTGTCGGTTAAAATACGTCACCAACCAAACTTAGTCGATCAGTTTAAAGAATAAACACACGATTTCCTTCACCTAATTTCCCATTAATGCTAAATTTTTACATGTAGGGTCAATCAAACAAAAGGTCTTAAGATTTTTTTAGATAGATCATAAATCTAGGCGTAAACTAATCAAATACAAAAGGCGGCACTTACGCAGCTAACGATTTCTTCCAAACAACTTTAAAACGAGCGATGCAGTTTTTGTCGCTCATCTCCTGTAACTCGAAATGAAGGCTCCAGCGGAGGATGAGGCGAGGCAGGAGCAGGGGTTAGGGGAGGGGGAGTGGCCACATGCTCCGATGCATCGCGACCTCAGTGCAGTGACCCGCCCTCGTCCACCCGCCGCCGCCGCTTGCAGCCAGCAACTTCGGTGTCAACCATTTTACCTCTCTACTACTCGGGAATTTTCGCATTGCGCATTTTGTCCTTCTAATCAAACGGTTACTCTACTGGGGCATTATTCTCTATGACATGGAGATTCCTTGCTCCTAGCCGTGTAACGTCTAAACGTGATCATGGGCTTTATTCTTTACTAGTTGCGCTCCGCGGTTTCACCCGCGCAGATTTAAATCCCGGCATTCCCGCGGGATAAAAAGTAACCTATGTGCTATTCCAGACTATGGTAATCTACAATTAAATATAGTTAAATTAAATATAGTTTGTCCTGAATGGGAATCGATCGAGCTCGGAACTTCGTAACAACCAAGCAAACGCCCCGTTTGCGTTTAGATCACGTTGTGACGTCACACTGTTTGGGCAAAGTATCTCCCATGTCATCCTACTACTATTAGGTAAATGTGAAAGTTCGTAGGTATGGATGGATGTTTGTTACTCTTTCACGCCGGAACGGCTGAACGGATTTGGATGAAACTTGGCAGAGAGATAGATTATAGTCTGGAATTGCACATAGGCTACTTTTTATCTCGTGGGAATACCGGGATTTATATATGCGCGGGCGAAACCGCAGGGCGCAACTAGTCAAATATAAATAACGCATCAGCTTCAACTTCAGTTCTCAAAACTGTTCAAAAACTTACCACACCTACCATACCACACCTGCGCTACCAAAGCGACGAGTGTGGCGAACGCTACCCTCCATACCTTATCCTATGGCACCATGCACCACCTACGCGATCACAACGCAACGCGGGCAAATCACGTTCACGTTTGACGTTTCAAATTTGACGCGCCCGCATCGCGCCCTCTTCCCGCGTGTTTGACGCGTTTATTATATTGCTATTATATGGAACAGACCTGATTTTTGGCGGTAACCATTACCTAACAAAACATTGGCTCGTAAGTCCCGCCCGATTTAGACGTGTCAACTTGAGGTATACAGGCATATTATGATATGCCTGTAATTTGCTACATCCTTCATACCGAAACATACGGCAACGCTGCTTGGCGGTAGAAGTAAGCACGGGTGGTAGTAAGTACTTACTCTCCAGAGAAACCCTTTACAGTGAGCATTTCTATTTGTTCTCCATGAGTGAGGACTAAAATGATAAAATAAATATCTAAGGGGGCTCCCTAGATAAAATTTCCATATTGTGATTATTGTGACACGATTTTTACAGATAGATTGCTTGACCCCACAACTTGGAGAAATTATATATTTACCTAAACGGTAATATTCACCACTCTTTTTAAATTGTAGAACTTCTGCTTCTGTGGCCCAAAGTATTTATACAGGTGGAACTTCCCGACGTATGAGAGTTCAACGTAATGTCAAACACCTATCTATATCAGAAATAATTTTACAGCTAAATATAAACCGTGCATAAGAATTCACAACACAGAGAGCGCGAGACAGTGAGATAGTGCGAGTCTCCGTTTCCTTGCCAATAGCAGCGACATTGTATCTATTGACATGAACCAGCAGCACGTTCACCGCCGCCTATTTCGAGGAGACAAATAGAGCACGTGTCCAAGTCTCACTGGGTCTTTCAAAAATCTTTCGATGAAAATTTCAGTCCATATAGCTGGGATGGGAGGATAGGCGCGATGCCGATGCCACGCCGGTGCAGGTGGCGCGCCGTGGTACATATCGCATCACCGCCCGCCCGCAATTTCGCGTAAAATTGGCAGCGTGCGACGGGCGGGCGGCGGTGGCGGCGCGGAGCGTCGCTCCCGAAATAGTGTTCGGGTGCGGTCGTACGCCGTCGGGAGCGGCGCTCCAGTCGCCGTGTGGCCGCGCGCGCGCACCCGCGTCGCCTGCTAGCCGTCCCGACGCCGACGTCGCCGCCGCCGCACGAATAGCCGGGTGACAGGACAGGGCGAGCTCTCCGGTTCACGAACCGACGACGGTGCGCGTATTTCGGTCGCGAGAAGGCCCCGGGCCGCGTCGGGCGCGCTGCCCGCGCGCTGGCCGCCGTGCTCTGGTGGTGGTGCGTGGCGCTGCTGCGGCTGGTCGCGCTCTGCGCGCCTCCCCCCGGCCCGTCCGCCGCGCCGCCCTCCGCCCGCGCCCGCGCCGCGGAAGATGCGGTCGCCTGCGCGAGTGCGCCCTCCAACACCACCGAGTCGACGCCGCCGCCACCACCGCCGCGTGCGGCGCCCGACCCGCCAGCGCACACCGGTCAGTACAGCACTGCCTTACACTCCTCGCCACTCCCGCACCACCGCACCACTGCACCGCTGCCGGCGCACGCCGACATTACAACATAACTCCACTTACAGTTCACGCAGCTGTGAAATTCAGGGAATGCACACGCGTAGTTCTGGAAATGATCTAGCTTTCACCGATCGCTTACGCGACGACGCGATGGGAAGAACCGATACGTAACACTTTCTAAAATTATAAACGCAATTTTAAGACGCGTATTCATCTTTGAAACTGCCGGTATTTGCCAAGCCGGTACAATTATGCATTTCATATAAACACACATTGTATGTGTACCGACCAAAGACATGAAGGCGGTGATTCCCCCGACACATTCCCCCAAATGTTGATAAACAATTAAGGTATAATAGTCTTACTTCTTGAACACAAGCAGTAACTATAGCACGGTATAACTATTACTTAGTTTAGCCGGAACTGAGATCTCGTGATATTTACAATATAGAGATAACACAGACAAAAGCTTATTGTCATGGAGTTGTTGTTAGGTTTTCGCGTGACCTGAAAATGTAAAAAATCTCGCTATTAATTAACTCTTGTACAGGCCGTTGAAAGTACGTAAACATGCATTTTCATTTAGCCGTTCTATAGAATAGCTGTCTATAGACAATTTATTAATCAGGGACCACTTTTCACTCAAACACCAATTAACGAGACGTTGAGTGCTGGGGACAGGGATTGAAATAATGAAGTATGTTTACGCCAAAACCATACCTTCTTCGCCATCTTGGTCAGTCTAACCACTGAAAATTCCGCAGGAAACCCTCGGCTCCGCACGTTTGACCATGTTTTCCTGGAACAATATTCGGCTAGAAAAATTGCACATCCGGAATCGTGCCCTGACCATGAAAATGGAGGGCTGGGTGACTTCCGCCAGTGCTTTGAAAGCCATTACAGATTCATAATAAATAGGGTCAAACATTTTCAGGCTTCACCAGCAGACCTCCCCCGAGTCTAAGTTGCGCTCTGTCTGTTGTTGCAATGTGAGCCCGATTAATTTACGAGTGGGTTATGTGCATAGTCACCACTATCTCACAGATGAACGACATTAACCACACACCGTATATCTACTCTTAGTTGAGTGTGTGATGCGGCGATGGCGGCACGGCCGCGGCGGTGGCGCAAGGCGGGGCGTATTATGTATGTGGGTTATCAGAGCAAAGGTTCCGCCGACGTCTATCGCCCTCGTCGCATAAAACCTCCCCTCCCGACGAGACGCCCGCGACGCTTTCTGCTGAATTTTCAACACGCACTGCCTAACTTTATTACGGTCCTCCCGTATTTTTCCCCTTTGAGTGAACTATAATAAAATTATACTTAGTAAAAAGACTCAGGTTTTCCTTTCTACCAATGAGCTTTATATGACTAGGAATAAACTAAGAGTAGGTTTTTTATAGTAAAACCTGTAATTTCACTTGTAATAGTGGTTCGCGCCGAACTGAGATTTCGTGATTCGACGCGAACGTTCCGAGAGAGAGTAGTCAGAGGAAAGTCCAAACAAAACGTGTCAACGGAAAACTTGCGGAGGTGGATGCGAAGACGAAGAAAAATTTCTAACTAAAAGCTCTATTTGGAATGTACTAATTCCTAAGAAAGAAAATATAATCTCGTGCCTACCCAAGAAGCAAGACGAAGACAAAACATTGTGTACAGTGATTCTCGGAATCATAACTGTAGGTAATATCAACAGACAGGTCAAAGGTAGAGAAGCAGTGATAAGCGGCTAACATACATACGAGTATGCCAATTCGGAAAATAAGCATATGCGTGTGATTCAATTTGCTAATTGGGCCGTTCGCTAATTAAAGTCACTCAGTGGCGGGTGATAACATTATCAATTTAATTGAGACTGAACATAGTCTCAATACTTATAAGCATAATTGGATAACATTTTATTTATGAATAAACTGCTGATTACCACAGCTACCTATAATATCGTTTCGAGTCAGTTTAGAAGGTCAACCAGAGTACTTGGCGGATCTCAATTACAGAGTCAAAAAAATCTTGAATAATATTTGATAACTAGTAGAATACGCGCTTAAATACCTAGGTATGAGCGCATAATTTTATAATAATATCGTTTTTACTATTATTTTCAGTATTATTAATAAAAATAAATCGGAGGAAGGCGTAACTACTGTAAGATAGTTACTTCCGCAGATTGTAATTTTTTATACAATTTTCATGAACCTACACCTAATAAGCATTTAGAAAGAAAATTTCAGTGAATTATTTTACGAATGTACAAAACAAACACATGGAATAATTGCTATTTTTTGAGATCATAGCAAATATAGCATAATAAGACAAGAATGATAGGTTACCATAATTATCAAATCTGATTTTCAGGAATTCCTTTTCTGTTCTTGTTGGTAGAGAAACGACTTAATTTTTAATTTGTACATTGTTAGTCTAGTTAGTCTAGTCAAATTATTTTTTAGAGGGCTTTATGCTAAATTGTGGAAAATCATAATAATGCAAAGCATAAACAAATATCACCACGGTAACGATTTAGGTTCTGAGTCTGAGCTTATTAATCTACAAAACCACATGCGGAATCAGACCACAAAATAAATATTTTGTACTAAAACTAGGAAGGTATAATATAAAGGAGCTTAAGGAGCCATTGTATTTTGTATGGAGTACCTGTGTACCTACCTGCCTGCGTAGGTTGCGATATGTATACATATCTCATTGAAATGATAATAACTTGACATCATCATTGTTAGCAGATGCTAAGTTCAGAGCAGTAAATAAAGTAGGTAGTTAGCTACTTATCTCGGTTCAGTGGATGGGAAGCGAGGTATACATTTATGTAGGATATAATTTTCCTTACTATTAGACTCACCTACCTGCAAGAGTCGTTTGAATTTCATTGAATTTTTATTTTGAGAACGCGCAGGTGTCTCGCATGCAAGCGCCCCACGATTGACATTCATCAAGTCAACTGTCAATGTAACCTACGAGATTTGCAATTATAATTAATAGTTTCAGCTGCAACTAGAATACTGAATTTGATTTATACGAAGATTTTTTCAATCTAGGAGGCACCTACTGATCACGAAAATATCTACTAAAACTTACACAGTCTCCCTGTGTAAGTTTTAGTATTTTCGTCAACTTTTCTCCTATTTAAAATATGTTTTAGAAATTATTTGCATTTTTTTGTTAAATTTTTACCAAAAGTTGCTGCACGATAACATTTAGGAAATGATGTCAGCTTCGTTTACTATTCCGGAGAGCCAACCAATAATTAGTTAGAAAAAAACTCACAAAAACTCACACTGGAAATACTTCTTAGAAATAGGGATTTAGGAATGTTGCGTGAGAGGCACACGGAGCAGGCTTCCTGTAGGCTAGGCGAGGGTGTAGGAGGGGAGAGGTTTGTTATGGCGGCGGCAGGAAGCGCCCGGTGGCACGTGTAAGAAGCGGCCTTGAGACGGCAGGTCGTCGAACGCGGCTCGCCGCCACCGCCGCCGCCCGCCCCCGCGCCGTTCGCACAGCCGCCGCGCCGACGACGACGCCCTCTTCCAGCCACCATAGCCGCCTGCTGCCTGATCGAACCCACCTAATTCACATTTAACGATGCTATCCGATAGGAAGGTAGGTACTTCCCGCAACCGCAGACTTCACTATCCACAAATAGTGGCCACGAGCAGAGGCGCCTCTAATCGTGTCTTACAATTTTTTATTCGTTTATGGTCAACGCAACTCCGCTCAGCGTCGCCGCTGGCCCTGCTAGCCCATGCGGCGAGTCCCAGTGCCAGGCCCTCGCTACCCACCTATGCACAAGATGCCCCTCAGCTGTGTCATATAGGGGAGATTAATTCGGTCAACGGTCAATTTCATCCTTCGCTTTGAGAATTAAAACTTCTGAGGGCTCCCCAAATTCTTCAACATTATATTTGTTGTTAGGCATCTAAAAATGGTAGTGTAATAGTACCTAACGAGAAGCGAAGTGTGCCGCGTAAAATACATACGTACAAACACACGTCAAGAAACTGAAATCGTTCGTTGTTGCCACTCGATAAATAAATAAATGACTACCCGTGTCGGACTGATTATGGATGAGATCATACTGACACTCATCTATTGGTCTAGTCTAGGCACTATTCAAGTGTTCGCCTTCAGACTGCCCTGGTGCGTTCTACCAACACAATAGCAAGGGCCAACACTGGCTGCACTGCTATACTGTCATTGTTCGCTTATTTTATTGTGAATTATGCATTATGAATATGGTTTGAATTTGAAAAGGCGAGTCAAGTTTTTTGTAATTTATAGTTCGCTTCCAACTTGAAATGATCCATACTAGTCTCACTTGCTCACTGCCGGTGCCGCCACTGCCGCGCCCGCCGCTGTCTGCCACTCGCTAACAATAACGACTAGAAATTCACACTCGCGTCATCAAAGTGCTGAAAATTCATTTATTGCTCCTTTTTTGTGATCTGGTTTTGAGGATTCGCGTCACTGAACAAAATTCTTATAACAATATACCTAACCTTAACCTAGCCTGCCTATTACAGCCTATCGCGGTCAGGTTACATCAGGTTTTTTAATCTTTTTTGAATACGAGACCCCTATGTGGGTTGAAAAATTCTCTTGGCCCATACAAAAAGTTACGCCATTCTTCTCACTGAAATTGTGTTTTTACTCATTGTAGAATCTTGCCTTTTCCCTTTTCCCGGCGACCCCCCGAGGAAGGTTTCTTGTGTGGGTCGCAACTAGGGGGTCGCGACCCACAGATTGAAAAATACTGGGTTACATAACAGAACTGTGGGTTTTATAATAAAACGATACCTATGGTACAGACAGAACAATAATGAAGCTCCACCTAATAATAAATCTAATAATATTTGTCAAAATGTATACTTAGAGAAATGTTTTATTCTAACGGATAGTTGAGGTAAAACACACCCTTAAATATTGGGTTTATATAACATAATGTTTGTGCTAACAGTTTGTTTTATCTAAGTGCTTTTGCACTGAGTTTGTAGGAGTGCGTCACGTCGAAAAAAACAACGCCGTCTTCATGTTATCAGTCTGATAAAGGAGCTCTAAGGGGAAGGGAGTGCGGAGGGGTATGCGGGGTGGGAAGTGGGTCGCGGGGCCGTCGCCCGAGCCCGGCCTCAGCCGTCGACCTACGACCGGCTCTACTCCCGACCAGGAGAAGTATGCCATAAAATAAAAATTTCTTTAGCAACACCGATTTCTAGCGAAGCTTTTGGCTCGCCTAGGACCATTTGCTAGTTGTAACAAATGTTTTATGGAACAGAAATGTTTTATTTGGCACACAAACACGGGTACGCATTAATTAACAAGTAAAAATCAATAAAGAGATAAAAGTGGACATTATATACATTAAGTATACATTACATTGAAGACTGAAACACAATAATGAGCAAACATTAAGAGTAGAAGAGCTCTTTGTGAAGGAGTCAGGAAAACAGGTAGGTAATTTTATATGCCATTGTGTATGCTGATGAGCCAAAAAGGTGCTACTCAGAACACCGAGAAACGACGACAACGCTAATTTCAGTTAGAACCGACTTGGTTGTTATGTTACAGTGGTTTAATGGTTATCTATTAAAACTAGACCAGTGGGCGTCAAACACTGCGTACCTAAGTGCGCATTTACGTTTCCGTAGGATTCGACTAAAAAAACGATTAGCCATTTTATAATTCAACAAAAATAGAATAAAACAACAGTGCAGTTCTTCGAAGTTTATCAGCATCAGGCTGGTTCGTTACGAAACTAAGAGAAAAACTGGTTCCCTGCGAACCATTGCAGTTGAAAGGAAGAAAAGGAATCCCTCGTGCGAAGTGATTCCGACTGCATTCACTTCGTACAAGTGATTTTTCCGGCTTTCCGAGGCCGTACTGATGAATGATACGCAATACTTGCTGTATGCAGAGATTCCGCGACACAGGTCTACGTGTCACGGGTTCATTACGCCGTGAACCAACCTATGCGTGGAATATCTGAAGCAGAAGACCCAACTCACCATAGGGTGTTGCAAGGGTTTGTGCTTGTGCAGTTGAAAGCTCATCATCATCATGAGCTTTCAGTCTTATGGTGAGAGTATCAACTGTTCGTCTTTCGACCTTTATGGACGCAGAGTTTTGGCCTAACGGTGTCGTCTGGAGACAGTGCTGTAAGCGCCTGCGAGATACCGAGACAATGCGGACTACGGTTTATATTTATCGGAAAGCTATTTTAAATCTTTCCAATAAATATTTTCGAATGGCAACTACGAAGAATAGGACGCAGTTTCCACCCGATGTACCAACGACAATGTAAGGATCGCGGGAAGGCGTTGATGGAGAGGCTCAGAATGGTTCTTCCTGGAAAATTGTACGCCTCCCTTGTGTCCAGCAGTGGACTTCCTCCAGTGGGTAATGACAGTTATCAAATCCTATAATTAAGCCACAGAGAACAACAAGAAACGTACAAGAACCATTGTAAACATTTTTCAATGATATAAATATTAACCGCATTCTTGCACTCATTTGTCAACCGAACAGACAGACACACATTGATGGACACTTATCTTAACTAGGTGGTGATGATAGTGATATAAAGTAAGATGGCAGTAAGGTTTGGTCTAATAACTCGAGTTGGTCGCGGATTGTGGACATTGTGACGCGGGCGTCTTGCACCGCAGGCGCGGTCGCGCACGCGCTCGAAATAACCCGCGAAATACGACGAAAACAATCGAGACCGCGCCTGCGCCCTCGTGCAACCAAAAATTACAGAAAATATGCATTGGGTATCTTGAATACATGGATCCCACACTGCATCGAAACTAGTACTAAATAAATTGATGCTAATAGGACCCTTCTTACCTAGTTAGATGATTCTGAAGCGCGTTCTCGTCGCTGCGTTCCTACAGGTCAAATTTGGATGGGACATGACATGATATATGTACATATTTTAAACAGTTCTAATTTTAACAGACTGGTCACCGATGTAAGTGAAGGAGAACATTAATAACAACTGCATACCGTTCTTCATAAAAGTTTATTTTTCGGTATACCTAGGATAGGAAACAAGCCATCAGTTTGTTGCCTGCGTGTAACTGGCACCTAGGTTCATGTAGCTTTAATAATTATATTCAAATAAATGATATTAAAAAGTTATCCTTGCGATTCAATTGAATAAATTAAACCTTCTAAGATTTAGACTTTTGGTTGGTTCTTCTTTTTAAATAATTTCTTGTGCTATTCAGTATTCATATTCATGATCAAGCAAAACTAATATAGTACCTGTCTACATACTCCTATAGACTATAGTTCCTTTTTTTCGGATCTTAATCAGAGCAAAGTTCGATTTGCGAGGTGATCACCTCGATCGGTTTGTGCGAGTAGCACGTTGTAAAAATTCGGAATAAACGTATAGTAGGCGCATTGCTCTGCTTCTACTGCTTGACGTACTGCTACTGCTATCGTTACGTTAGAGCTGCTTTTACATGATAGCACCGACGCGACGACCGGGACCGGACAGGCGCGGCAGCGGCGCGGCGGCGCGGCCTAGCCCTCCGTCCGTCGCGCGCCGCGGCGCCGCGCACCACTCGCTTCTCTCTACTCAATCGATAGTGCAACTATCGGCCTCATACATCCTTTGTGAAAAACTATGGTAAGCAGCGGTACACGGGGCTTTATTGGATTTCGTTTGTGTCTTATATCACAGGCAGAACATTAAGAAGATAAGATAAGAAATAACGAATTAGCCGCGGAAAGATGTCAAAATCAAATCAAATCGGTCTTTACAATCTTTACAATCACAAGGATCACTTTAACACAATCGAATTATGTAAAATAATTAACATCACAAGCAAACACGTGCAGCGTGCGTAGGTAACCTGAATTCTAAAACCGTGAGTATCATAGAGCTTACGATTATCATAGAGATGACCCTACCTATTAGCACTAGAGGCACTAGAGTCTACTAGAGAGTACTACTGTCTGAGTCTACTGGAGTACTGGAGAGTACTACTGGCACTAGTCACCTAGTTTTAAGACGGTTCAAGATGGTCCTTGTGATTTTATTGAATAAACATTATTTGACTTTGACTACTTTTACATAATGTTACTCAAACAACTGACACAACTGACAGCTGTGAGAATAGGATGGCTGGCTACCTCAATAAACATTGATTTTAAAAGGTTCCGACAAGTGATCGGCGGTGTACAAGCGCCCAACAATGTTGTCCTAGCCAGAGGATGTTTTGTTGCAGGGCCGCCGCTGCCGATAGAAATAACCAGTTATTTATCGTCGAGACCGTCTCGCGGTTTGCACGTCTCTCACTGGCCTAGCTTAGAGGTTTGCAATATTTAGACGCAATATTAACTTATCATACCTAGGAATATATCGAAACTGAGCTCTAGTATGTCTATTATGACCCCCTATATCATACAATAAAGCAGGTCCCTATTTCATAACCAAAAAAGAAAAATTCTTCAAGATATTTTAATGTTTATAATGTGGTTTATCATTAGTAAAATCTTCATCATTAGTAATCATTCCACATTGTGGAATGACCATTTTACTCTCTAGGTGTTGACTATGGTCTCTAGGACGTCGGTATGTTCTGCGAAAAATTAGGATTGTTCTTCTGAGGATTAACAATATTTGCTTGATTTATGTCGGTCTTTTACCGAGCAGATAGGAAGGTACAGTGACAGCTCAATAAATTCCAAGGAATTTGAAATAAATTTATTTAATTTAATTTAATTTTAAACGACTTCAAAAAGGAGGTTCTCAATTTGACTGTTTTTAGGGTTCCGTACCTCAAGAGGAAAAAATGGAACCCTTATAGAATCACTTTCTTGTCCGTCTGTCTGTCAAGATCCTTTTTCTCAGGAACGCGTGGAGGCATCTAACTGAAATTCATATCAAATACTCAGGTCTACTGCCCCTTGAAGCTATGAAAAAATCAAACTTCTAAACCAACGCAATCAAAAGATACCTACAGTCGTTTTGCTCCAAATTTTCGACACTCGCAAGTGAATCAAAACCTACAGGGTACTTCCCGTGAACTCAGAATGTTGAAATTTGGTACGAAGCAATGTTCCATTCAAAAGATATTAAGAATTTTAAAATGTCAATCTAAACCAAATTAAGGCGAACGCGCTATCCAGGCAGGGGGGCAGGCACCGATGCGCAGGCACCGATGCGCAGGAAAAGGGCGTGTAAATCTAGGTATCGCGACGCGAGTTCGAATAAAATAAAATAAAGAGCTCATCTTATCAGCTACTGTAGAATATTGTAGCTAAGTAGAAGTAAATGCCATTTTATTATCGCAACTTACTTTATCTCTAGCAATCTAATCATCCGTATGTAGCTTGTCAGCTTTGTGTCAATGTTTAGATTACAACATCCACCATTCATTCGAAATGTATTGTTCCCCAGATCGTCGTAGCGCAGCATTCAGTAAGTAAACAATAGTGATTATTTGCTCGGTCGTATTTCTCGCGAGGTGACGGCGGCGATGACGCGACGCGGCTTCATGTTATTTTATTAATAGGCAGTGATCAGTGAGTGCGGCACACATAGCACACTCCGACTGACCGACGTTAACAAACAACTTGTAACATCAAGCTCATAAAGGAACACAGCCATTACACCTTTATGACGACCTTCAACTGGTGTCATTCGCGTCGTTGCGACACTGATGCGTCCTGGCCTGTTCTCTCACCCGGATGCCGCCAGGGCTGGTTCAAAACACTACCACAACCTATCATATTTTATTCAGACAGCCTACTAGATAAATTCTGCATTAGGTAATACCTACTCGAAATAATGAAACCTTCTAAAATACATTAGCCAAGGTGCTAGTTAAACTTGTGCAAATATGTAGTGTTCCGAATAAATTAAGTGTTATCACATACCTAGGTATCATAAACCAAAGCCCAAACAAAGTAAAAGTCTAAAGTTGTGGAAATTTGACTTATTGACCGAGCGAGCGAAGCGTCTCAGTTTCCACATTGGCCAAAAATGCGTTTGTCCGGATGTCTGTCTGTCTGTCTGTCTGTTCTCCTCTACAGGTCGCATTTTTCAACCGATCTGGACGAAACTTGGTACACAGGTTATATGACTTATTAGATTTTTTTGTCGTCGGGGATTTTTGATTGGAGGGGTACTTCAAACGGGGCAAAAAGAGGGCTATTTGATATACTGGATATCTCCACCAAATGAGATCCGATTTCGATTATTCTTTTTTTATTTGAAAGGTAGTAACTATAAGTTGGTCTCATAAAAGTTTGGCGAAGATCTGATAAGGATCTTCAGCATGATGAACAGGATAGCTCATCAAACAATCCATGGTTTTCAATCAAATTTGAGAGAAACACCAAAGGATCTCATTCTACACAAGATGATGCAAAAAAAATCAAAAAGATCAAAAAAATCACAAAACGGAAAATGCACTTGCACATTACATTCCTCAAATAGCTCACTTTTAGTATGCTCGCGAGGTCTACAGCTCCCAGAGCCACTAGTTTATAGAATAGGTACCTACCTACTGAAGTTTGTAAAAGGTGGCAGAAAATGGAAAGGGTTGCAATGATTTCGTAATAATTTACGGATTAAAGATTTATGCGATCATTCATTATATACGGAACCCTCAAGACGCAAGAATCGCTCGCACTTGTCCGTTTTTGGGGTTACAAAAGCTGTCAAATTTTGCCATTTCGCTTTTCATTGTTTTGTCATTATCGTCATTTTTAATTCACCCTGTCGTACAATAAGGAGATTAGCAAGGAATTTATTAGAACGGTAGTAATAAACTCCTTGGTTCTAAGCCTCTGCCATTGAAACTTGCGTGGTCTCGACCAAGGAATTTGAATACAAGTATCTACAAATATTCCTTGGTCCCGACACTTATATTTTTTTTATCATTTAAACTTTCTAAAGCTTTAATTCGAGTAGTTTTTTTACCTATACCGAGTAGTTTATGTGTATTTTCCAGTGCATTGAAGTCGGTTTTTCTTGAAAGAGATATTCATCGAAACCTCGATACAGTGAATTTTGTAAGTAATGCGGTTTTGTTCCTTTAAAAATAAAAAGGTCTTTCACTTTTCATTTTTTAAGGAAGGATTCGCAATTGCGTTATTGTTATATATTACCTGAGGTGTTTATTTCGTTAAATCTAAGAAAATGTATGTTTCTCCTAAATGAATGGACGGGTACTTTTCAACAGCTCTATTTTTTCATGTTAAATTACCTATCTAAAATATATTATTTTTCTACTACTACCTCGCTACTGGGATTTACATAGTCGTAGCACAACGGTGAGCTTAGCGGCTTATACTTAGCCGATCTAAACAATCTACGACATAAACGCTTCATTGAATTATCCTTATTATATTAGGTCCTTTTACCTAGTAGGTAATAGTTATAATATGAGTGACCTAGGCTGTCCATCCAGCCGACGCCACCACGCCGCGCCGCCTACAGCCTACGCGCTCACCTTCCTAATTACACTACGTCTAGACGTCCCGCCAGCGCCAGCCTCCTCTCGCAACTCCAACCACCCCTTACCAAATACAGCTTACAATGTAACACATACATACCTACATTACTCCATTCGGCGCGCCTCACCAAATTGTGCTCAAAAACTTTTAGGACACTTCCATTCCAACGGAATAAAATATTGACATGAATAGAACTAGTTTCAACTATTTGAGGCTTTTTTGTGGTATTTTGTATAGAAACAAGTAGCTAGGTAAGTTTTTACTCAGCTCCGGGTAGGAGCTGAGTAAAAACTAAGGAATAAATTTAAATGTATCTATGTTATAGGTAGTACTTATAAAAAATTATCATGCATAGTTAGAATAAAAATGAAAATATACATTAAACTTATAAAGTAAAACACCAACAATTAATAAAACTAGACTAAGTTGCAAACTGGTCCCAACTCAGCATTAGCCAGTTGCAATAGACTTGCACTTGAATTACTCTCTCATTTGCACGGATATAAGATATTTTATTGAAATTATAAAGTAATTATATACGTTATGTTATTGCGTTGTTTTCTCTAAAATTGACATACACTTCTATAATTTATGTTTATTTCTAACTAGCTGATCCCGCGGCTTTGCTCGCGCTCGTTTACTTTGAAAATCTCATGCAAACTTTCATCCCCTATTTTATCCCCTTGGGGGTAGAATTGATCAAAATCCTTTCTTAGCGGATGCCTACGTCATAACATCTACCTGCATGCCAAATTTCAGCCCGATCCGTCCAGTGGTTTGGGCTGTGCGTTGATAGATCACTATGTCAGTCAGTCAGTCACCTTTGAGTTATATATATTTAGATTTATCGCTTTGAAAACCTTGTAGATAAGAGGAACCGGTTTTTTTTTGCATATAAGTCTTAAGTCTTATACAATCTCATCATCAAAAACGTGTCCTAGAATGTGCAAGCAAATTTCCTACCTTTCAAATTGTGTCACTATGTTAAGGGAGAGACACAACTAAAAAAGGTAATGAACACTTTAGAAACAGTTACAACAGTTAAGAGCTAAAACTTCTGACTCTGGTATTTGAATAATTCAATAAAACCAATCCATTATCTTTTGCGAATATGTAATGACTTGAAAATAAGTAGGTTACTTACAACTTACGTAGGTATCGATAAAGGTCGAATAATCGCATGCTAGAGGCGTGATTACCACGTTATGTCTTCTATCGATACACTGTACCAATGCTTCTTAATTACAATACTATCAATGTCAATCGTGATCCCGGATCACATCTATCAGGTGGACGTACCTAGCTATATTTATGATGAAATGGATGATGCTGACCGCAGACTACAACATACCTACAATTATACTTTCATTTTGAAAACTGCAGCATTTACACGAACAGTTTGCTACATGCCCACAGTATCTTGTCAGAAGTGAGAGCAGAGCGTGAGAAGAGTGCCGGCGTTGAGGGCAAGGCAGCAGCCTCCGCGGAGTTCACGCCACGTGGCCAGGTATCGCCAGCTGGAGACGCTATTTCGGTGATCGGTGGCAGGCCCCGGCAGACCGACACCAGACGTCGCTGCCGCCCCCGCGCTCCTCGCCAACTCTATAAATAACCGCACTGTGCATTCTTGGGCGAACGATGTCGAATTTTTGTCGAGTACGCACAAACACATGCCGTTTGTTTTGGCCTAAAACACTATGCGGTTTAGTGGGCTTTGTTCTGCCCTGTGTGACTCGAGCGCATCCCGATCGCAAGATGAGTAAGTACAATAATATTACACGACCGCGCCGTAATCACAAGCCTATAATTACGCGTGACTTGGCGATCTACTCTGGCAACTCTACACTTGCGGTACTTATATACATTTTCTCCATTTACTCTTCATGTTGTTTTCCGATGGAATGCATTTAACCAAGTTGATTGATTCCATTGACAACATTTTGCCGTTATCCCAAAACCGAAATTACATGTAAGGACTTTTTTAATACTATTGGTTAGAAATGCATTAAACTAGTTTAAAAAATAGTCTTATTTATTTTATATTAACGGACAAAAAAACGGTTCTCAAGTCGTTGCGTATATTTTTTTTATGTATTAAGTCACAGATCACACAAAATTTATAATGTGACCACGCACAACTTTTTACACAGTAGACCGAATTAGCTGGTAAGGGACTCCGAAGGCGGTCTCATATAAATTGCGAAAAAATTCCAACCTTGAACCTTGAAGTTGCTCGCATGTCCTATATAAATTTGGAAAAAATCCTACCCCAAGGGTGGATAGATCACAAAAAAAATTTAAAATATTCTAGCTTACCGCGGGACCTCTCTTTAGAAGTCTGGTCAAGATTTTACGTTAGCAACTGCAACAGAAAGTGGATCTTGTCGCGGGTCAATTATATCTAAGAACAAACAACACAATAGCTTTAGGTAATAGGAATATGAATGCATCGTTCCAGGTTTAATTTTTAACAAATCTCATCGATATCACTATCGCTATCTCTCATGCTAGGCGATTGTCGTACTCGTCAAAAAAAAATCAATTTTCCACCATTTTGCCAGTGCATCAGAGAAAACCCGCTATCGTAACGCAATCTGAAATCTTTTCGCAATCGATTTTGTAATCGAGATGCATGTGCATTCGATTTGGAGATAGGCAAAACGATATGTATGTGGAATAGCAAGTAAGTAACTAGCTAGTATGTGACAGGGAGTCAATAATGTATGCACCGGAGATGCAAGTGGAATGCAAACGGCACGGTAACGTCGGTAACATGCAACATGCGTGCGGCTCTCGGCCAGCCAATGCGTTCGCGCTGCGGATAGTTTGTTTGTTTTCGTTATACGTGAGAATTGGTACAGAGCTTATAATACATTTGTGATTTAATTACTTTCTGTCGACCTACAAACTATTTTTTAATCGAGTTGAATCATCTGGAAGACATCCACTGTTGGACAAGAATTCCATGATCTGGCGCTACACTAAAGTTGATGCCCTCCTTTATGAACTGAACGTCCATGACCTTTGCCAGATGATCGTTTTTAAAATATTTTAAATACTCTGCTTGCTATAGTTTAATTACTAGTAGTTCACCCCGAACTGAGATTTCGTGAAGCGACGCTCCGAAAATAAAAGTAAGTGGTAGTCAGAGGCCATTCCAAACATTGTGTTTGGACTTGTCTCTGGCTGCCACTTACTAACTAAATATGGTAACCAAGTTTCAACTGAATTGGCCTATTTATTGAAGAGTTCCGTTGAACGGACCTTGGCTCCATCATCAGAACAGGTCGCTATCACCATTTAATAAGAGCCAAGTAGATTCATAATTTATTTCAAGAAAAAATAATTAAAAAAGCAAAGAAACTGACCGACCAGTAGAAAAACCTTGATGCCAACGAAACTCCTAGAAATGGGAGCTCTTGGGTCGTAGGTTATCTTAATTTAACTTTTTTGGTGTATCTTAAAAAGCGGGCATCCTAGAAAAAAAATAAAAATGGTTTTGGAATGTCCAAGCCAAGCCTTTTTATATGACACGTAACTTAATTTTTTTGGGTAACTTTTTTAATTTTTGCCCCCATAAAAAACCCCATATTTTAATAACCCCTCATCCGATTTTACCCATATACTTACCAGTAAATTTCTCAAGTACAAGCTATCGACTTACCAAATTTCATGCAGATCGGATAAACGGTTCTCAAGTTATCGTCGGACAAACATACAAACATACATATATACGTACATACATACACACATAAAATGCCAAATCGCCCAAGTTGTTTGTAAGATTTTCGTTCGCTTCGCTCACTCAATCAATTATGGAAACGTTCACATAAACTAGTGGATCGCCCTAACTTGAGATTTCGTGATGCGAACTGGACGCTCGGAATATTTAAGTAGGTGGTAGACAGATGCAAGTCCAAACACTGTGTGTGCACTTGCTACTAATTAAGTATGGTAACCATTGTAACTAAGTTTCAACTGAATGGGCCCATTTATTGAAGAGTTCCGCTGAACAGACCGGTCGTTATCACTATTTTATGAGGACTGAGTACATTCTTAGTTAATTTCAAGAAAAAGCAAAGGAACTATATACATATAAAGCAATATTCTTGTTCCTAGGAACTAGCCGACCAGTAGAAAAATCATAATGTCAGCGAAACTCTTAGAGATGGGAGCTCTTGGATCATTGGTCAACATAATTTTACTTATTTGCTGTAGGTATCTCAGTCCTAGAAAAAAATAAAAATTATTTTGGAATGTCCAAAGAAAGCCCTTTCATATGAATGTAACTTTATTAATTTTTTTTATTTGCCCCCATAAAAAACCCATATCTTACTAACTCCTAATCCGATTGTACTCATAGACTTGCCAGTTTTACAAGCTATATCGACTTACCTTTCATGCACAAAGGCACATACATACATTTTAATAAATTGACAAATCACCCAAGTTGATCGTAAGATTTTGTTTCGCTTCGCTCACTCAAACAATTACATTCCGTCTCTAGCTAATATTAGTATAGTCTAGCTAATACTAATATTATTGTAGAGAAAATTAAAGTTTTTATGAATGAAAATTATCAATTTTTGTGTTTGATTTTCAAACCTAATTGAAAAGTTATTACTTTTTAACTTATAAATTTGATATATTTCTCTAACTTAAACTAAATAAATGGGATAAGATGCGGACAGTACTTTAGTTAGTAAGCACGTCGTAATGGTTACTAAAGCAAGGTACCTTTACCTACACATTTATATGCAGAAAATATACTTACTCTATACAAACTCCTAAGCAACTAGCACATGCGCTCGCTTTTACATCGCTCGTTCGCCGAGAGAGATATTCTGATTAAGGTTTGCTAATTTTAGCTCAGCCACGCAAACAAACTCCTCGCAAAAATAGAAAGGCACATAAGGCACAATTGCACAAGGATTCAGGCATTTGACGATACCTACGTGCTCGGTATAAAATATCACACGTTCTCCTGAATCACTCTAATCTAAAGAATGTCTCATTCATATTTTATAGGAACGTTATTTTTTCTTATAACTTTTAGTTAATAAAGACCTACTTCACTTAACTTTTAAGTTAGGTACCCTTATTTATTTATTACTTTACTTTTCTTAATTGTGAGACAAAATTCAAACATTTTATCGCTCGCCACATTTGAACATTTTGGAAGTTAGAATTAATTAATTATGAAACTGAAACAATTTCGCGACTTTAAGAAAGATCCCCTGGTTACAAATACATAAAACTAATATAATCTACATTATATAACCAGTTTTCGTACTAGCACTTTTAGGTAGGAAAACTTGTTTGAACCAAATTATATTTTTGTTGGACTTAGCTTAGGTATTCTCCGAAACGCTGAGTTTTACCTTCAATTTGCGCAAATAGCGCCCCACTTATAAGGAATTCAAAATTTTTGAGATTTTTGAGATGTTTTTTGATGGTTGTCAGCTTCTTAAACGTCATTGTACATTTTAGCAGTAGCGAATTTGGTAACATAGAGCAGGAAAATCATCAATGTTGTTCATACTTGCGGCTAACTTCAGACAACCTAGCAACCAAACATTTTTTTCACATTGTGTACCTAGAAAAAGATTTGTGATATCAACAGTTATTATTAGTATTATTATAAATTTTACACTCTTAGTTTTTTTAGAAGGTTGATTTTGTATTTTTGAAATGAAAAGAAATAATTTATTTGCGTTAAGTATAGTACATACCTACTATTATGATTATTAAGGGTAACGAATCACACACTTCGCCAGAAAAACCCTAACATGCAAAATTATAGAGAAAATTATGAACATGTCGGTACTTAATTTTCATAAAAATACGATTTTGTCTCTCAGATATGTTAAATAATTCATTGATTTGGTCATTTATTGTTGCGCCCCGCGCGTAGTTTTAAATCCCGGTATTCCCACGGAATAAAAATAGCCTATGTGCTATATTCCAGACTATTATCTATCTCTGTGCCAAATTTCATCCAGATACGTTTAGCCGTTCTGGCGTGATTGAGTAACAAACATCCAAACTTTCACATTTATGATATTAGTAGGATATGTAGTTTTTTCATATTAATAAATATTTTACAGAAAATTACCATATTTTTACGACAAAGTTAAAATAAATCAATGAAATAAATCGCATAGAAATTAAAACAATTAGACGGTTATGAAACCTTGCTACGCACGGTCTACGGAAGTGCTACGTTGCTACGAAGTGAACCACAGCGCTGCGGTCTAAAATGGAAACAAGACATTATAAAAGTACATGATGGTTTTTCTTTTTTTTATATACACAGTACATTTTAAGAGGTCGTAGAAGATGTCGACATGTGCTTGGTGATTGCAGTTGATGCAAATACCTGCTGTATTTGATTTTTATAAATACTTTTTTTATTACTAATGTTAAATTAAATTATTGATAAAGTACCATAGGGTCTATCGACTTATTATTTATTCGTAGGGTCCATCCACACGTCAGGTATGCTGATATCGGACCTGTTTGACCCACAAAACACAGAGAGGACTAATTGCTTAAAACATAATTACCTACTTACCTACTGTATTTATGGACTACAGCTTTACCGACGAGCCATAATACCGCGGTTTTACTCGCTCGTCGATCAGGGCCTTTTCTTTTTTTCTGTATTGTTCTCAATTTTTCTCCACATTGTTATTTTTGTTATCTTTATGTTGTCATCAACCAACCAACCAATGTTAGCCTACTGCCGGACGTAGGTCTCTAGCTCTCTCCCAAAAAGTGCTATGAGCTCTGTCTTCGACTCTTCTCAGTGAAAAGAGTCGAAGACAGAGCAAGAGCAACGGAGCAGAGAGAAGTTCTCACCCAGTGTTTGGCAGCCACATTTCGGAGATCGTCGCCCCACCTCGCCGGTAGTTGGCCTTTCTTTGTGAATTGTATGTCTAATGCGTATTTTTTTCACTTCGATAGGTACCGGTACGTAAGTCTAGCGCCGACCGTTAATGCACAGAAGTCGAAAATAAAGTATCCCTCGGTATCCGTAAGTGCTCATTGGCCCATAGTTTGCGCAGTACTCGTATCCCCTCCACGTTTCGTTCACCGCTAGACTTATTTGCCTATACCTTTACATGTTTTTAAAAGGTTTTGTTGTTTATTTCAGAGTGGTGGTGGGCAGGCGCATGCGTGGGCGGAGCAGTATTGCTGTGCGCGGCCGGCGCGCTGGCCCGCCCGCACCTGCGCCGCCGCGCAGCCGCCGCCACCGCAGACCCCGTGAGTCATTGCTGATCTCTTTAAAAAAGGAACATTTCAAAAAAGGAAGTTCTCCATTCGTCTAAGTAAGGAACATTTAGTACCTATCTCCCGTTATGCCTTCCAACGCGAACAGATTCGAACCCACGAGCTATGGATCAGAAGACAGGATTGCCATTTGTCGCCACCACTAGACCACCAAAGAATAGAAAAATACATGTAAGCGTATAGTGCTTGTTGGTTTACCCCATACCTTCCTACTTATACATACCTAACCTATCGATAAAAGAAATACCTGAAACTGAAACTGAAACAGTTTCACGACTTTGATCCCCAGACACGGTAGATATCCCTTCAGATCTTCCAGTATCAAGTAGGTACTAATTCAAGATTCTTTGAGGATGTCTAAGGGGGGTAGTCAGAGGTACGTCCAAACATTACATTTGGCACATACCCACATTTTGCAGTAGTTAGTATTCCATACGTGACAGGTTGCAAGCCCATCGCCGCTGTTAGAATACTAACTGGTTTCCTCACGATGTTTTCCTTCACCGTACCATACCTAATTGTAATTAGATGTATCGTTCTAGTTACTATTACTGTAAACATCATTATTTGCCTTAGTAATTAGTAACTCACCACAAGTACGTTTAATAATTCTCTCTTCGTTTAGATACTAAACTGCACAATTGTAACACTAGATAGGTACTAGTTGAATGTGATTTATACGAGTCCTTTAAATCATATACATAATGTATTTTTCTTTTTCTCTATCTAGGTAGTAGGTATGTCCGTTAGGTACATTCGTTATTTTAGAGGAATACTTATATTGTTCTTGTCACTTGTTGTTGTTCATTAGTTATATCAATTCATTAATATTATTGGTTTTGGTAGTAAAATAGTAGGTTAGTTAAATTAGTTCATTAGTTAAGGAACCGACAAACTTTGCTTGTTCATTACAGAATTACACTCTTGCCATGGCAAATGATCTCGAGGATGTCAGTACTGACGTTGATCAAGTGATCACCGCTGGCAACTCGTTTCTAGTTGACGACCCAAGTGCTTTCTGCGAGCTTACTCCCATAAGCAATAATTATAGTACTCTGAAGATTATTTCGCAAAACATACGTAGTGTACATAAGAACCTTGATGACTTTGGAGTGTTCATAACAAGAAGCAATCTAGAGTTTGATTTAATAATCCTTACAGAATGCTGGCTAAAAAGCAAGTGCTCCATACCGGCCCTTGAACAATACTGTACTTTTAACTCAAATAGACACATTAATCAGAATAGTGGAGTCATCGTCTATATCCGTAATAATATAACTGATGTGTCCGTGTACGAACCTGACCTAGCTGATGCCGACTGTTTGGTGGTAAAAGTAGGTAAAAATCATGCATTTATCTGCATCTACAGGTCTCCATCGTTTGGTTCAATTGTAAATTTTTTATCATCACTTGACACATTACTCTCTAAACTAAAATTATTTCCCAATATCTATATTCTTGGTGACCTTAACATTGATATATGTTGCAACAGCACTGACAATAGGTCCGATGAATACTTAGACCTACTTGCAACGCATGGACTACAGCCTAGCCATTTATTGCCAACTCGCCAAGAAAAGTGTTATGATCACTGCATAGTAAAATCGAAAACCAAAGTCACTACAGTAATTTGCAGGTCGTCTGTTACTGACCATAGAACCGTTTATCTTGCTATTCCTAGTTCTCAGCTCATAAAGTCGAAAAACTCAGCTGTCAGAATAAATTACCAAAGGGCATTGACGCTCTTGTCTGAGGTGAACTGGTCAATATTGCTTACGCTGAATGATGCGAACGAGATGACTGAACGACTAACTAATATCGTGTCTAATGTCATCAAAACTTGTAGTCAAATACATCCGATACCTAACAGAAAACTGACTCTTCAACCCTGGGTTACCCCGGGTCTACTAAGGTGCATGAGATTTAGAGATACCCTTCATCGAAGACATAATAAATCACCTAATGATAAGCCATTAGAAATAACTTACAAGCGCTATAGAAACCACTGCAATAACATTCTCCATAATCTTAAAAATGCATATGATAGATCGGATTTACAAAGTGCTAACCATGACATTAAAAAAACTTGGAAAGTTATAAAACGGGTATGTGGACTCAATAATACTAATAAAACGGACAGTTCAGAAGAACTTACTAAATTAAAATTGACCCCGATAGACTCATCTGATCACATCAACGATTATTTCGTAAACGTAGGGAATAGTCTTGCCGCAAACATCTTAAAAAACCTAAATTTGACTCAATCAGAAATAGTTGAAAAATTTAAACCTGTAGACACGCAGTTAAATTCGTTCATGCTTTTAGAAACTGATTTTTCTGAAGTAAAGGGGATAATTGGTTCACTTAAGAACACGTCATCATCGGGCTGGGATGGAATATCTTCAGTATTCCTTAAAAAATGTGTTGGTGTCCTAGGTGTGCCTATCACTCGCCTTTGCAATCTATGTCTGTCTTCGGGGATCTTTCCGAAATTGTTTAAAGATTCCATAGTAGTTCCTATTTTTAAGGCAGGAGACAGAGGCAGTATCACGAACTATCGTCCAATATCTCTCTTGTCGACTTTGGCCAAGGTATTGGAAAAAGTTATAAATAGAAGACTGGTACACTACCTTGAATCCAATAATCTACTTGCCTCTAACCAATATGGATTTAGAGCCAAAAAATCTACTGTTGATGCTATTGAATGCCTAGTTACGCAAGTTGCTGACAATTTAGATAAAAAACAAAGATGTGTCGGGGTCTTCCTAGACTTGGCTAAAGCATTTGATACTGTCTCTGTCCCGCTACTGTTGCGTAAGTTGGAGTCTATTGGTATTAGAGGAGTCCCTCTAGACCTCTTCTATGACTACTTGCGTGATCGGTCCCAAGCAGTGAAGATAGGTAATACGTACAGCTCAAAAAAAACTATAAATTTTGGGGTCCCGCAGGGTTCCGTACTCGGGCCAACACTATTTCTAATTTACATAAATAGCCTCTGCCTAACTGAAATGTCTAACGCTAGGATTATCACATTTGCCGATGACACAGTCATACTGTTTAAGGGATCGACATGGGAGGAAGCACGCCTAGCAGCTGAGGATGGGATGCGTTTTATTATTCGTTGGCTTAATTTTAATCTGCTCACACTAAATTTGTCTAAAACTAGATACATCACCTTTACAATCTATAACAATAAACAGCCAAGCTCTGACTTCACTATACGAGCCCATTCATGTCCAAATGACCTCAATAGCAATTGTGCATGCTATACTCTATCCGCTACAGATAGCATTAAATACCTCGGCATCACTATTGATAAAAATTTGAATTGGATGTCGCAAATTGATACTCTTAAAACCCGTGTTAGGAAACTAATACATATATTTAAAAAAATTAGACACCTGAGAGACGACACTACTAATAAAACGGTGTATACAACCTTGTGCCAGTCTATTTTAACGTACGGGATCTCTGCTTGGGGAGGAGCGGCAAAAACCTGTCTTATAAGGCTGGAACGGACACAGCGGACTATCCTCAAAGTTTTAAATTTTAAACCGTTTAGATACCCTACAGCTGACCTCTATAAGGAAACAGGGTTCCTGACTGTGCGACAGCTTTTTATAAAATGGATTATTTTACGGCAACATGCCCATCCCAGTCGCACAGACAGGGTAAGCAGTAGAAGAGCGTACGAAGTCTTCAGGGCTCCTGCATGTAGGACTACTTTCGCGCAAAGAAGTGCCCATTTCTTGGCACCTTTATTATACAACCGTATTAACAAGGTTACTACGATAGAGAACAAATCTAGATTTGGATGTAGGATAGCTCTTGACGAATTCCTACGTCAATATGATTATGTTGGAACGGAAAACCTGCTCATAATCGTCAGATGAGAAATATGTAGATATGATCAGAAACAAAACCAAACAGCAAAGTAAAAGGTAAACCTATTAAAAGGAATCGCAGGGATCACCCTGAAGCGTCAGACTACGTGAAACTAGTTGCCAGTTCCACGCGACCAATGTTTTTTATTCTTCTTGTCGAGTCACTAGTTTCTATCAATGCGTAGTAAACAGGCAACAAACTTACGGCTTGGTTTCTGCCGTTATTTCTGTATGATCCTTGTTACAATGTGATATAGTACACTAATATACCTTCCTTGTCAACTGTTAATAAATAGCAAAACTCTAAGATCTAAGATTAGGTAAAACGAAGTTCATACTTCGATTTGACAGTAATTATCTTTTTATGTCTACCCTCTACTAAAAATGTATCTTTCTTGCTTTCTTTTTTTTAATCTCACTTATTTTGCTTCTATTGTGCCGACTTAGTTTAATTATTACCTACTTATACTTTTAATTTTTATTATTTGTCATAACAGTGTATGTAGTTTTATCTTTTAGGTATAAGAAATAGTAGCACCTGGGGAGAGAAGCACTTACCTTGCCGTAACACAGTTTTTTAACTAGCACGGAAGGTAATGTTCCGTAACCAGAGTGTGCCAGATTGCCTGATAAGCTAAAATCCCTAGAATAAGACCTCTGTATGGCTCAACTCATATGTATTTCTTTTTGTCTGAAATAAACATTATCTTATCTTATCTATCTTATCTACCGTTTAAGAGCACTGGCATTGCGCACATAAATTTTTCGATAGAAAAATCCATTGGTGCACGACCGGATTCGAACCTGCGACCTTACGATCGGAAGGCGGGGTCACTCCCACTAGACCACCGGTGCAAGAAATACCTACTGTAGATAAACATGAGGAATAGGCAGAGAAACGTGCTTACCTACCCATATCCTGCCAACTTTACTGTACCTACCTACTTAAATCCGCAACTGCATCTAATATACATAGTAACCCTCATATTTATAATTCCTACCAATTTTGCGATTCAATAGAGTATTCTTGTCACTGTCACTTTCATGCCAACGAAAAGAGACAGCAACCGATTTATCGCCTTTATCGGTATGTTAAGATAGATTATGGGCATAAATTCTGGTTCAGAAACAAATACAATTTTAGTTAACAAAGAAATGTGATAGGTAACCATGGCTCACTATTAATTCACTATTAATTCTATCTCTCTGCCAAGTTTCATCCAGATCCGTTCAGCCGTTTCGGCGTGAAAGAGTTACAAACATCCATCCATCCATACTTACAAACTTTCGCGTTTATAGTATTAGTAGGGATTAAAAAACCCGACTGCCCTAACTAAAAGTACCTATGTAGGTAAATTAGATAATGTTTTAAATTTGGTTCTTTTTGATAGTTAAATCCATTCATCAGTCTTGACGAATGATAAAATGTAATGATCGCAGGAAGTCGGAGGCTCGTGTACCTATGTCCTAGCAGTTTACTGACGCCTGAGGTTGTTTAACTAATTTTGATCACTTTGGGGTTACCAACAATCAAATGTTTTTAAAACAAAACTCTTAATCTTCGAAACGGCTTCATCGATTTTGATGCGGATTTTCTAAACGATTTGTATGACTTTAAAGAAAGTTTTATGATATATTTAGT
The DNA here is from genome assembly GCA_963576535.1 of Plemyria rubiginata. Classification (NCBI taxonomy): domain Eukaryota; kingdom Metazoa; phylum Arthropoda; class Insecta; order Lepidoptera; family Geometridae; genus Plemyria; species Plemyria rubiginata. Next base: position 5,302,012 of record OY754917.1, on the reverse strand, counting down.
ATCACTCATGGCCTAGTTCGCTAAAGTGACTTAACGAATTTTGCGGTCTGGTTTTGTCTTTGAGGGTTTACTATAAATCAAAAACTAATACGTTATTTGAAAACACTCTATCACTCTCTTGATTTTGATACCTATATTGCTATGATAGCGAAAAGATTTTTTTTTAATGTGAGAGAATATCGCTCCTGCTTTCCTTCCCACGTGACTTTTTGGTTTTTTTTTTATTCTAAGGACACTTGGGAAGTTGCGACGAATTTTTCGATACCAGAATCATCAAAATCCATCCATCCGTTTAGTTTGCTACGTGGTAATAAAGGAAATATCGAAGGAAGGATACATAAATACATACATGGATAGATACACGCCAAACACAACCCTCGGCACTCGGGTAAATATATAGTACAAAACCATAGCTGTTTTCCATTCTATGAATATTGATTACTTGCTGAATAAACCCTACCATGTATTTTGAAAAATGGAATAATCTTTTCTTAACTTTTATAATGTCGAAACAATGTTTAAATCGGCACCATTGTTTACAAAAAATATCTTTGTTTCTGAACTGGGGTAAATTTTGTCAAGTAAAATAGGTACCACTAATCTGAGTAATGTAACTTTACCATAAGATGACAGTAAGCTGTTTTAATTATTGGTGAAACGAACCCACACAGGTTAGTTAAGCAACGGGTAGTCAGACGTAGGTACCTAGTCCAAAACCTAAGTCCTAAGTACAAAACAAATTGTGGCGGTTTCTTCTTCTTCTTCTTTGTTCTTTTTATGGCTCCTGTCATAGACAATCCAATCTGACACTAGAAAGACTGTCCGTCGGAAATGACAGCGAGAAACCATAAATTAGCGAAGAAAATGAGGAAACAGTCTAGTGATGTATGTAAATATCGATATAATGCAAATCAATTCTTGCAATTCGAAACTAAACCAAACTAAATTACTAGCAATTACCTACTAGTGAAAACCTTCAAACATTAAACTTACTATTGTTTTTTTTTTATTAGGTACTAAGCACATACCTACAAAATGGGTAGGTAAGTGCTTGCGTAGGTACCTTACCTTCTACATTATTGTGTAATTTACCTATACTATTTTTTTGTATTATTATATAATTATTCATTTTATTGGAAGTTTATATTATAGGTAGGTAACCCTCTGATTGATTCTTTTGATGTTTTTAATTCAATTAGGCCGCTAACTGGACCGAAATGAATTAAACTTAGTGTGAGGCCACACGAGCTTAATTTTTTGAGTGCGAGTGGATCTTATACTAGTGGCTCTGGGATCTGTAGACCTCGCGAGCATACTAAAAGTGAGCTATTTGAGGAATGTAATGTGCAAGTGCATTTTCCGTTTTGTGATTTTTTTGATCTTTTTGATTTTTTTTGCATCATCTTGTGTAGAATGAGGTCTTTTGTGTTTTTCTCAAATTTGATTGAAAACCATCGATTGTTTGATGAGCTATCCTGTTCATCATGCTGAAGATCCTTATCAGATCTTTGCCAAACTTTTATGGAACCAACTTATAGTTACTACCTTTCAAATAAAAAAAGAATAATCGAAATCGGATCTCATTTGGTGGAGATATCCAGTATATCAAATAGCCCCCTTTTTGCCCTTTTTTTGGGGAAGTACCCCTCCAATCAAAAATCCCCGACGACAAAAAAAATCTAATAAGTCATATAACCTGTGTACCAAGTTTCGTCCAGATCGGTTGAAAAATGCGACCTGTAGAGGAGAACAGACAGACATACAGACAGACATCCGGACAAACGCATTTTTGGCCAATGTGGAAACTGAGACGCTTCGCTCGCTCGGTCAATTATATTATATCTATAAATAAAATATAATAATTATTGAATCTGAATCTCGGAAACGGCTTCAACGATTAGGTATCATGTATATTATGCAGAGGGTTTCGGGGACGATAAATAAACATAAATATAGTAAACTAGGTACGAAAATCACAGTATAGCAGCCCGACACATTTTATTGAGAGTTTTTCGCAAACTTAAGTACCTATGCAAATGTTAAGTAGGCATATAATATAATGATTATAAAACCAGGTTCTCGCCAAGTTATGACGATTACGTTACGAGTGAACTGTACCTAAATGCACGCATATTGACGAGCTTAGCATAAGTAGCATACCTAGCATAGGTATAACATTATAATCCTACTAATATTATAAATGCGAAAGTTTGTAAGTATGGATGGATGAATGTTTGTTACTCTATAACTCCAGAATGGCTGAACGGATCTTGGTGGAAATCGGCACAGAGACATATTATAGTCTGGAATAACACATAGGCTACTTTTTATCCCGTGGGAATACCATGATTTAAAACTACGCAGGTTAAAAAGGTTAAAACCGCGGGGCGCTACTAGTTATATTGTACCTTAAGCATTATGCATAATGCTACTGCATACCCCAGGGTATGCAGTTTTTTTTTTTAGATAATAAGGCCTAAAAATTTAATTTGGTATATAATGATTTTTGACCGAGCGAGCGAAGCGTCTCAGTTTCCACATTGGCCAAAAATGCGTTTGTCCGGATGTCTGTCTGAAATGAAATGAAATGAAATTATTTATTGCAAACAGTACAGTTTTACATCGTTACAATACAAATAGTATCAGAAAGAGCGCCACACGTAAAGGTGCTCGTCAAACAATTGGTGTAAAAAATATAAAATAAAATATGTCTGTCTGTCTGTTCTCCTCTACAGGTCGCATTTTTCAACCGATCTGGACGAAACTTGGTACACAGGTTATATGACTTATTAGAATTTTTTGTCGTCGGGGATTTTTGATTGGAGGGGTACTTCCCCCAAAAAAAGGGCAAAAAGGGGGCTATTTGATATACTGGATATCTCCACCAAATGAGATCCGATTTCGATTATTCTTTTTTTATTTGAAAGGTAGTAACTATAAGTTGGTTCCATAAAAGTTTGGCAAAGATCTGATAAGGATCTTCAACATGATGAACAGGATAGCTCATCAAACAATCGATGGTTTTCAATCAAATTTGAGACAAACACAAAAGACCTCATTCTACACAAGATGATGCAAAAAAAATCAAAAAGGTCAAAAAATCACAACCCGGAAAATGCACTTGCACATTACATTCCTCAAATAGCTCACTTTTAGTATGCTCGCGAGGTCTACAGCTCCCAGAGCCACTAGTATAAAATGTACCTACTTTTGGTGTTGAAATCAATGTTTTTAACGCTGTAGGTAAGTGTTTTATATAAGTGCCTACCTACATAATGATGATTGATTACGTATCATTATGACTACAACTCGATCATTGAGCAATGCCAACCGTCTCGTCTCGCACAACACAAGCCGACAACGCGTCATCGCACACTATACTATGTGTAATACAGTTAGATAGAGGGATAACATGTAGGTAGGTATATTACCGACGACACGGTGGCAGCAAGCAATCGAGCTCTTGTTTTAATGTATGCGGACTCATATGTAGGTACACATACAAACGATTCCCATGCATACTATAATCTACTTACTACTCACATTTACTAACACTAGCTATTCGTTTCGTATCATCATCGCACCTATCCAATCCAAGTAGGTACTCAAAGAGCACACAAAGTTACCTAGACAGGTCGTTTCACTGTGAGCGTCGATGTTTTAACACACTAAGCATGCTAGTGTGTAGCAACATCGGGGCAGCGCCGGTGCACCACTCGCTCGCCCCTGTTCGTGTTCTCCCCTCTACTCTGCGCGACTGCGAACATCGCCGCGCCGCCGCGGCCGCGCACCGCGCCGCCGCTGCCGCCGCCCGCCGCGCCGCGTCCGTCGTCCGTCAACTACAACTAGCGTAGCGTCATTGAACAACAAGACTCGCTCGATGGCAGGCGTCTCTCTGCCAATATGAATACAAGAGTTGAGAAACTCTGTCACAAAAAACGCGATAGTGAAAATTATATTTATTACTATAGTAAATTACATAATATTATTTAATAGTGCAAAAAGCTTAATATTCTATTTACTATTGAATAATAGCCAAATATTGTAACCGCGCTAAAATCGTGATTAAGTGATTGTTGTGCTGCAAGTCGAGAAGTAAATAAATTCAGAATCAGAAAATGTCAAGTGACTGTGAGGTGCAATATTATTAATAATGATATTTGTCATCGATTCCTACGCTGATTGATAGTGACTCGATTCCGGAATCATCGAAATTGGATACCAGCACATCACTAACTGTCAAAAATAGCTGGAAAACCTACAAAATTCGTGGACGGCACTGATTCAAATAGTGAGTAGAGTACAAAACATTTCTTTTTGTATAAAAATTATCATCAATAAAATTAAAAATTTGTTACACATTTACAAATGATAGTAGCTTTGTGAAAGAAATAACAGATAGAATCAATAATATAAAATTGTAAATAGATGTGAGTGGAGTGGAAGAATGTTTGTACTGGAGACGATTGAGGCCCGAGGCGAGTCGAATGGCAGCGAGACGGCCGGAGCGTGCCAAGTGATAAGAGGCGCGCCGATAGCGACGTCACACCCAGACGTTGTTTGTGTGAATTTAAATAAATTTTCATGACAGACAGTTCCGTAATCACTTCTCGCCATATCATAGTCGTGACATGCCGACTCGATAAGTGCATAATCTTGTGGCTAAACTCCTCAAAAACAGTGGGTATACTTCATAAATCATATTAGTTCGTAGGTATCTATTCAAACTACGGCTCTAATCATCAAATAGAAACCCTGTTCAATTGACTAGTACATTGAAGAATAGTTGCCAAAGTTATACACTTTGTAGGTAGGTAACAGTTTCTGCATTTTTTGCAGTAAATTACAGCTAATCAAGTAGCAACAACAATGTTTTTAATTACACAATCATACATAATCTAGAAATTTATCTCATTTCTGATAGGTAGTTACCTCCTATCTTGGAACTTCATTTTGCAACGTTTGTACCATAATATGGACTCTATACTGTATCACCACTAGTTTATACCTACATACTTACCTAACTCTGAATAACCAAATCTGTCTTCTGATTAATTCAGTAGAGATCAGAGTTTGTGTAACCTATCACTAAGTAATTATTATACTTATTATTTGGAAGCATACATTTTAAATAACTCCACAAAATAATCATTCATATAGGTTAGGCCTCATTCGTGTAGGTAAATAAACCTGCTAAAACAATTATTACAAGAGTAAGGACCAAATTTTTTGTATCGTCGCACACCAGACTTCACAACTGTAAATGTTACAATGAAACAAATTGTTTTGAGATCTTCAGGTAGAAACAGATTTGTTGGCATGTCTTGATGTTGGACTGACAGTTGTGAAATCCAATGTGCAACTATGCAATAAATTTAAACCATACCAATAAACAAAATTCAAAGTTGTAAGCAAGTCAATTCTGAAATGGTCAACCACTTTTAGAAAAAACTGAAACAGCTTCACGACTTTGATCCCCAGGTACGGTAGATATCCCTTCAGATCTCCCAGTACCAAGTAGGTACTATAATTCAAGATTCTTTGAGGATGTCTAAGGGGGGTAGTCAGAGGTACGTCCAAACATTACATTACAACATTACTTTTACAGATGACTAGATATGAATAGTTTTACTGTACCTGAAAGCCAACAGTCCACATTTATCTCACTTAAAATTTTTATATGGACTATTTTGGGTTTCTGAATAGAGGCAATGGAAATATTTATAATTTAAGTTTAGCCCTTTGGTGAAGTTCATATGATTTTGTAGGATGGGTAAACAGAAATTTTGTTAATACATTTACACAATACATACACATTGAGTGTAAAACAAAGCTTTTGCACTTTGTTTTACACAATAAATTTACACTAATTCTCTGAAAAGGAACAAGCATACTGACACACATTTTAAATGAATGATATATTATGTGAGCTGTGGAATTGAATATAGAAATATTCATAAAAACAATGTAAAAACAACAATACATAAACTTTGTTGTGAGAAAATTAAATAACTTATGTACACAGTACAATTTATATTATATTGTATAAACTTAGAAGAGGCACCTGATAGAAGTGCATTTATCTCAATGAACTTGATTAATTGGCTTCCTAAAATAACCAAACAAAAGAATAAGATATGGTAATGACATTACTTATAAATAGGTATGATAACAATATATATCTTAGTATATATACATATCATTATATGATATCAAAGAATCTTGAATTAGTACCTACTTGGTACTGGGAGATCTGAAGGGATATCTACCGTACCTGGGGATCAAAGTCGTGAAGCTGTTTTCAGTTTTTTTATATGATATCATATGATACAGTGATATTGTATGATATTATTTGACATTAAAACTAATCCGGATGATGGTTTATTTAATTATTGAGTTTTATTAAACTAATATACTGGATTGCCAGGATAGTTATTTTCAGATGTAATTATTTTTTCTAAACAAGGTAACATTTTGTTGGTGTTTCTGAATTTTGCCCGAATCTGATATCCACAGTATCAATAAAATAGTCAAGGCAGGCCATTTTATCTTGTTTTTTAATTCTCTATAAGGAGAGCTTAATGCTTGACAGCATTTTCTACCAGCCAACCTTGACAGGAGAAAACAAAGATGTTGGCATTGCATTATACCACTCCACACTTTGCTTGTAATGGAGAAGGACCTTGGATTGATGGTAGAATCCAAGGTCCTTCTCCGTTACTTTAAGGAGTTGGGATAATGCAATGCCTTTATTATATAATTACATTGAAACGAGGATCATACAAAAGAATGATAGATACCAAGCCGAGTTTGTTGCCTGTTCTTCTCGGTGTTGGTCGCATGGAACTGGCACTAGAGTCAACTAGTTTTAAGCAGTTTCAAGATGGTCATTGTGATTTTATTGAATTAACGTATTTTGACTTTGACCTAATACGCCCCAATGCGGGACATCATTGCAGATCTTTTACCCTCACTAGGAATTATAATTAGAACTAGCTGAACCCGCGGCTTTGCTCGCGCCAAGGAATTCAAAGTTTCATACAAACTTTTATCCCCTATTTTATCCCTTTGGGGGTAGAATTGATCAAAATCCGTTTCTAGCGGATGCCTACATCATATCATCTACCTGCATGCCAAATTTCAGCCCGATCCGTCCAGTGGTTTGGGCTGTGCGTTGATAGATCACTATGTCAGTCAGTCACCTTTGAGTTATATATATTTAGATTAGGGCGTAATGAGAATCAGGATGACCACATAAGTGAGAGCAGTGTGTTGTGATTTGCAGATGCTCTCGGTGCAAGTGGCGGGGTGTGCGGGCATGGAGCGGCTGGGTGCGCCGGGGGGGCCGCGCCTGCGGCACGATCACAGGCACCACCATTCCACATTGTAAGTATTCTAATTAATAAGAGTCTACCAACTACTGCTAAATATGACTCGGTGTCCCTTGACTGAGAGGGCTATTATCCTACTACTACTTATTAGTATAACGAAAAAGTTTGTAAGTATGGATGGATGTTTGTTACTCTTTCACGGCGGAACGGCTGAACGGATCTGGATGAAACTTGGCAGAGAGATAGATTATAGTCTGGAATAGCACATAGGCTACTTTTTATCCCGTAGGAATACCGGGATTTAAATCTGCGCGGGTGAAACCGCGGGGCGCAACTAGTATTTTAGAAAACCAAATTGAAAAGTATTCCTTTAAATATTTGATTCATGCTTAATTTAATCATGGTAGGTCATGGTAGGTGTTGAAGCCTCTTCCAATACATTAATAAAGGTAACTGACACACATGCTCAAAAATAAGCATGCTTATTTTCAAAAATCAACCGATGTTCGACCAAATAAGCATGCTTAGGTATTTACTAGCAAGACCTGTTCACACGTGCTTTTAATGAGGCTCGAAAAAAGCATGCTTTTAGCTCGAAACTAAGCACGTGTGTCAGTACCTTAAGGCTCCGGTGACAGCGGCTCGCAATTTCGAAGTGCGATTGGCTATTATTTCATTTTATTTCATTTCGGGGAGGTTGTTTGAAAAAATAACTCTAAAGAAACACGCATAAATACTGTCCGAACACAAATAATACAATAATATAAGGGAAACATGCCCGAATCAGAAATCATTTTGGTATTAGTATGTTTGGTCTTACGTTTACCTAATACCAAAATGATTTCCGACTCAAGCACATTTCCCTTATATTATTGTATTATTTGTGTTCGAACAGTATTTATGCGTGTTTCTTTAGAGTTATTATTTCAAACAACCTCCCCGAAATGAAATAAAATGAAATAATAGCCAATCGCACCTCGAAATTGCGAGCCGCTGTCACCGGACTCTTAAGTGTAATGTTTTAGACTACTGCTCGTAAACTTTCTTCATGCATCTGCAACCAATCTTTCATACTTTAAACATCCTCTTCATCCAAAGGTTGTCTGTACAACGTTATTTAATATTTTTAAGTGTTTTTGTTCGTTTTGGTGTGTAATAAAGAATTTTTCATTCATTCATAAGTGGGGAGAATTTAGTGGTGAATGTGGTATTACCCAAAGATTAGTTGACCTTGTCTTATTTGCATACATTATTATCAATGGAAAGCTATTCAAATCTTATCATTTTGGAGTGTAAATATTGAAGATGCAGTTATATGATGATATCAGTCTGCATCTCTCTGTAAGCCTGTGCAAGTTTTAAGCCTTAAAATATGTATTAGGTACCTACCTACTTAGATAAATTTTCGTCTTTTTATATTTCTGTTTTATACCAATGATAATAAATAGTAATATATACCTAATACAGTTTTCTTACAAAATTTTATCATTTATATTATACCACTGTGAATGAATAGGTATTCACTAATGTGATCATGAGACAAGTCAGTTTTGTGAATATCTTATAGCATAATCTCAGCATAATCATTACGATCAACCTGAAAATGTCCACTTCTGGATATAAGCCTCATGCATTCATTTACTAAGCCTTCTCCATTCAATGACTTCCACGATTATTACAATGTTGTCGCTTCACCGGGTGGGGAACTGAGGAGACGCCTACACATCTTCGAACCTGAAGAAGATGTTTTTTTCCATCCCCTATACATTTCCAGGAAGAACGATTCTGAGCCCTCTCCATCAACCGACTTCCAGATCATGTCATCGGGTTTTCCAGTTCGCGGTCGCTACATCGCCATTTTTATTTCCCAACGGCTGTGAGTTCTTCGAGCTATATGGACCTGCCCATTGCTATTTGGACTTACTAATTCAGCAAACTATGTCGGTTACTATGGTTCTTGTTCGATTTTGTCATTCATTTCTGATTCTATCATGTAGTTAAACTCCCAGCATAGCTAGAGATCCATAGTCCATTGTGCGACTTTAAGCTTGTTAATGAGGGCTTGTAAGCGACAACGTCTCAGTTCCTTAAAGTGTACACGATATTATGGCCTGTATCGACGTATCTACTTGTTAACTCTGTGATGTCATGTCTAAGCATAGTTTATCACGTTTCCAGGGAATGGGAGAAGCAGCAGCGGTTGCAGGCGATGGTGGGCCGCTTACAGGAGATGGTGGAGCAGGAGACGCGTGCGCGCTCCGCGGCGGCCGCCGAGCGACTGGGCCTGCCGCCCAGCATACAACTGCCGGACGGCGAGTACGGCCAGGACGCACATCTGCAGCTGCGAGTCCCTTATCAGGTGAGCTGGCGATCGAAAACATCCACACGCGAAACTTTCATTATAGGCCGCATGACATAACATACTAGCGACCTACTTCTCTACTATATTCTCTATCAACCCTTCCTCTAAAATCACTCTATCAATTGGAAAAAACCGCATCAGAATTCGTTGCGTAGTTGTAAAGATCTAGCATACATAGGGATAGACGGAGAGACATCAGGAATCGACTTTGTTTTATACTTTTAGTATAATCGCATCTTGCGACCAACGTTTCGTGCAGGGCGTCATTTTCGATGTGACCAATCGTCACGATTTTCATCAGATTAAACATACAGACAAATCGTACCGTATGGGGTCTTTAAGATGACCCTGTCACTACAAACGAACAGTCATAGAATAAAAGAGCTAACTAAGCAAACGAGTGAAGGGACGACGGATTCCATTAGCTGTTGATTCAATCAGCGCTAGCGGTGTGAGGGAAACTGACGTGCGAATATCGGCTGTGATTGATGAATTTGAATAAGTTATAGCGGCACCAGAACATTTATTTATTTATTTATTGAGATATTAACATCATAACAGGTTTTTTTATTAAGCCCTAAGGCGATGTTAAATCTAGGTACTAGTACTTAATATTAACTTACTACACAAAACTGCCTTCTTAAAGATTCAATTACTGGCTTCTGCAATTGAAATACCGATCAAAGCTTCCCGCTCTGTTATAGAGTAGTTTTTCCAGTAATTGTAATTAGGCGCTGGCAAATGACCAATATCAGAGTGTGATTCGAATTTATCTACTTCCCGTGGTTGGTGGTTCGACCTGGTTTGACGCACATACGTTCATGTGGACATGTCTGAGGTGTTTTGCACTGTATATAAGGACAGGCCTAAGAAATTGGGGTCAGCTGAAATTTCTATACTACGATACGAAAGCCTGTTTATTTGCTGTCGATTTGAAGGCTAAACTCTGAACCAATTGTGATGACAATTAACACAGAATCGCTTGTATTCTGGCGACAGACTTTTATTACTGTTTATCGAATTAGTAGTATTTCCATAACCCTTGAAAAGCCTCGTTCCTAGATACAGTTTGCTGAAAATGGTAGTGAAACTAGTGGGTCTCGGGGGTTATCAAATCGCAAGGACAACGATCCCTGGGTTTCTGGGCTCAGCCATTTAGTAGCTTCAACATGTGAATTTACAACATAAGTATTATGTAAAACCCTCAAACTGGAATGTAGGGAGGATGTATTCGCAAAAAGTACACGTGCATATGCTGGATCACATATCAATCGAAAACTAGTCCAGGGATATTACATAATATCGGCTGTACCTCTTAGTAGAGAAAATAAACGGAATAGTTTCATTACTTTGATCCCCAGGCTCGGTAGATTTCCCTCAGATCATGTGACTATGGGGGGTCCTGAGACGTCTTCAATGAATCTAGAGTTCTATAATCTAGATAAAAACAACAATAACTAATCTGATTTGTTTTGTATTCCAGCAAGCCGAGCTGACGAGGAGCAGCTTCCAGCCTCCGCCGAACAAGTGCGTGAGCGACGTGCCGGAGTGGGCCGGCGCGGAGGGCGGAGGCGGGGCGCGCGGCGCGGGGGGTGGTGGCGGCGGCGGCGGCAAGAAGGACGGCCTGCTGCAGAAGGCGACGCGCTGGTGGGTGCGCATCGGCGCGCGGCCGCCGCCGCCCTTCCTGCCCGCCAGCGCGCCGCCGCCGTGCGTGATGGTCCCGCGCCGCGCGCCGCCCGACGCGTGACCGCGCCGCCGCCGTCGCCGCCGCCGCCGCCTGACCCCATATCACGCTTACATTCCATTATCGGGACGACTGGACTCGCCGCGCCGGAGCGCTCGCGCGTCCCGAAGTATTATAGACTCGGTATTTATTTATTTGGGACGCGCGCGGGGCTACGCGGCCGTGCCTTGTGGGTGTGTGTGCCGTGACGGGGTGTGCGTCCGTGTTGCTTGCGCCGTCGCCGAGTCGAGCGATAACTAAGACTGAAATAAAATAAAAAGATATAACGTTATAAAGTCTACGTTGAGGTATGTTGTCTTAGGTAAAATTAATTCAAATAGAAACAATTAAAGTATATATATATATATATTTAATGAATCTTCGAATTGTAACCTCCGATGATATTGTATATTATGAAGAGGTCGGTCAATAGTGAGCTGAATCTTGCAGTGTATGGTTTCTTGTATAAGTTACCTGTTTAAATCTATTCAGCAGCTGTAAATCTGTGTTTAAACAACTTTTATATTTATTTATAGTTATGAGTAAAATATGCATATCAGTATCTACAGTAAATGCAAGGAATATTAATTTACGATGCATTATTACTATATTATTGTAAATATTTTTTTTAAACATTAGAATAACGATGGCCGTCGCCGAAATCCGAGGGTCTTTTCAATTGAGTGTTTGCTACATTCCATATTTATGTTGAAATATTCTTAAAACTGCATTAGCAGCTTACAGCTGTCTTTCAGCCTGTAGTGCTCATCTGTGTGTGTCCGTCTGCGGTCTCGCCAGTCCAGGTGCCGCCTTGTCCTTCCGAAACATCCTATCACCGTCATGCCGACAATAACACTTAGTGACTAGTGACTGATATTTAAATACAGATGAATAGAAATCTCATTACCTAATTAGATAATGAAAATCATGCAGATTCATATTGATAAAATTAGATATTAAATAGCTATTTATTAATTATATGATAAGTTCGGCGGCGCATATCTCACACGAGGCAATTCGAGTCATATTTCATAGTTAAATCCTGTGTTGGATATGTGCAACCGAAACAAAACATTATGTCCTTTAAAGTGTAATGGCGTTATAAGCTATGTCAACAACACTTGCCCTTAATATCATTGATAGGTTTATCAAGTTTTATCACGTGTTGTCTTTTGGTCATACATACATCTTTAGATATACAAACGACACGCGCAAAAACATACTTTCAAAATAATATATTGTGCTTTGCGAAAATAGGTACAGCTCTAGCCTTCAAAGGCGCATTGTTTACGATTATAGGAAAGTTTTATTCCTGTTTGACTGAATAAAACATTAATTATTTAGTAGACTGCTATTACGGGTCTAGCTTAGTGGCGAGTTGAAAGGTTGACCAGCACGACATTAAAGCATATTTACATAGAATAAGCACAACTTATAGACAAATTATATTTAAACATATTATACCAAGATGTCGTGCTAGCAATCAAAATACCTTGCTGTGGCTATCATGCTCAACAGTACTGAAACACCATACAAATGTTCAAATAATTATGACAACAAATTGTGTTTTTGTGTATTATTGAGAAAACGTGAAATTATTGTTACTTATTTGTCTTTACTTGGACAACTTTAACATTTTATATTAAGCAATTTGTTGCACAGAGATATTGATTTACTATGTAAATTTATTTATTTTCATAAAAACTTAGGAAAATTGGCAGCATGTAAATTAAAATTGTATTTATATAACCTATCTGTTTGAATTGTAGTTAAAAAAATGGATGTTGTAACAATTTATTAATGCATGGGGCGTACATATTAGGCTACATTCGCACTGTCGCGAATTTGATTTCAAACATGCAACTTGTACTACATGATTAAAGCAAAGCATCCTAAATGATATAAACAACATCAGGATGAGAGCCCTCTTATTCATAACAATATTTTGGAGTGTTACTATATTTTAGTAGCAACCATACCTTTAACTAACCATTTTCCCTTTGAATAGCTTCTAAGGTTTCAATAATATCTAATGTTATTCATATATTAAATAAATTTCCAATGTTATTATAATAGGTACATAAGTAATTGTTGTTGGCATTACAAATATTATTCTGAATAAGAGGGCCTTTGTATATATAGGTACCTACCTACAACTTAATATATAAGTAAGATAGATAACTATCAATCTGTTGACATGTCAACTTTTTAAAACAGAGATTGTATGTAAAATACTTTGGGAATTATGTTTTATTAGCTAAGTACATATTGTAAGAACAAAACTTAAATAGTCAAAATACATTTAAAGAATCATAGTGCATAGTTATCTGTACAAAATGCTGATAAAATATAAAAGTTGTTTAAAATAGTTTCACAGAATAGAATAATATAACCTAGTTATCAAACAATAATTCCATTGTCATATTAATAAGTAAAAGCAGATGCAAATGTTTGATAAAAACAGCATTAAATTATGACCTACCAATAATAAAAAAATGTGTTTTTTTAATCCTGTTACCTTATTCAAGCAGATGGCCCATGCCCCATGTATGATGCTAAGAGCTAATGTACTAGCTCTTTTGTATAACGTACTAGTTTTCGTACGCAAACTTTTGAATAGGAATACTAGTTTCGATGATAATTTTACTAAACTGTGCGCAATGTGGTTTTAGTGATTTTATATCTTTGAACATGTCGAATCGTGCGAGCGAGAGCCACATTAGCTCTTGTCTTAGAGAATTTATAACGGGAGTTGCCAAGCGCCACTTTTAGTACTAAAATCTTTCTGCCGGTTTTCGCGGGAGGCGAGGTAGTACGGTACACAACACATTTACATAATCACGCATACTAATGCAGAAAAATTAAGCGTCCCTATAAACGCACACGCAAGTAAAAGCTGTACACCAACACAAAAACAATAACACAAACAAAGAATTACTGTTGTTACACTTTTGTTTAGTTACACACTAACACAAAAAAGTAGTGATGGGTTGTAAAAAGACCGACAAAATGAATGATTTCATATGAATGAAATCAGGGTGGTTCAAAATCATATACTTTTCCTTTTTTTAGCCAAGATTAACAAACGTGTACCTGTCTAGCCTAGTAGGTATTACTAAGTAAATAGAGTGCTGGCACCGACTCCAAAAATATCAGTAATTGTATAATGTCATAATAATAAAATTATAAGATTTGTTGAAAAAATGGATACCTATTTGGAAGTAGATTGAAATATAAATCCATAATGCAATTATTTTTAACTTTTTAGTGTATTTTTCATAACAAATTGGATAGCAGTTTTGGAGTCGGTTTTTTTTTTGTAAAAAATATTTTATTATGAGTTTGTAGAGCGTAATCTCTAAAACTACTGAAACGATTTTAAAAATTATTTTACAAATAGAAAGCTACACTGTTGTTGAGTAACTTTAAGCTATATTCTATTTTCGCAAGTAGTAAGTAATCTTTCAAGTAAGTAGTCTTTCATGAATGCATTTTTAGATAAATATTTTGATTCTTTATTGGTATGATGTGTCCAGCAGTGGACTTACATAGGCTGATGATGATGATTGGTATGACGGGGAAAGGTGATGAAAAATTGTGGCGACGATAAAAAAGTAGCCCATGTCCCTCTCCAGCTAACATACTACAGCTATACAAAAATCACGTTTATACGATTCTGCGTTCAAAAAGTACAAAGAAAATAGCAATAAACCAACGACACAGCACAACTAAAATTTTAAAGGAGCTCCATAAAGCGACGTATTGAAGGCAGAATGACAGAGACAGTTTTTGTAGAGTCCAATACTGAACCTCCTTTTTTAAATCGGTTAAATTTTAATATGGGTACAAAAAACACATCGCATTTTATTCTAATTTTACGTTCATTCCATCATTCATTCAATCGATTTCGCTCAACTAGTCCCCACACTACGCCTTCTACCAAGGAATATAAATTCACCGACACCTCCCACCAAGACGATGGCGTCGTATTAAAACTGTCGTAACTGGTATTCCATTAAATATAAATTAAACGTAATTACAAAAACAATTGACTAAAATATCACTTAATTGTGATAGGAAATACCGTGTTCCCTAAAGTTTGATGTCTCTGATCTCCTTTTACACCGAAATACCGCACAATTCACCATTTTTACTGAGCACTACTTCGCGACACGAAACGACAACTAATGGCCGCGCGGTGATGAGTGAAGTAGTTTTATATAACGTGCATGGCCAAGTCGCGTCTTATGGCCGGCAGAGGGGTACGCCTTGCGTTAACATCTCCAGTTATAAATTCTCTAAGGCTCTTGTATAACCTACGAATAAAGTATGTATGTAGATACTAGATAGGATACCTACAATTTTTTATTAGATTTATGAGTATTTCTCAAACAAAATGTACGTAACGAAAAAGGAAAACGTTACGAAAAAGTACTTTTTCGTAACTTTTCTTCCGTTCCTAGAGTTATAACATAACTCTGGTAGCGCTGCCCCGTATCAAGGGGAAGGTCGCGGATTCAAATCCCGCTCGGAGAATAACTTTTGGGACATTATAAAATCTTTGTGAGGTAGGTGCCTACAAGTTTATTTTTTTCATCTAGACAAAATGACAAGGGAAGGACTCGCTACCGCCCCCCAACCCTCAACCCTGGTACCTAACTACATGGATTGCTATAGGTAGGCAACCCAAGGCCTCTTTGCGCAGAAGAGGCAGGCCTAGGTT
Source organism: Plemyria rubiginata (assembly GCA_963576535.1). Classification (NCBI taxonomy): domain Eukaryota; kingdom Metazoa; phylum Arthropoda; class Insecta; order Lepidoptera; family Geometridae; genus Plemyria; species Plemyria rubiginata. The sequence continues at coordinate 5,285,873 of OY754917.1, read as the reverse complement.
TGTTTTGGCAAACACGAGGTTGTTACGATTTGTACTGGAACTCAAGAATACCAAAATCTTTTGTAAAAAATAAGTAAAAGTCGCATAAAGTAAAGCGTTGTGTATTTTAAAATAATCAAAACATTAAACTCCCTTTCGGTTTAAGGTACCGAAGAATAAATTAAGATCTGTATTTTAAAATATTTTTATTACTATTCTTGGCCTTTTATTTGTGCTAATATAAAATGAAACCTGAATTTTAGGAAACCTATGATTCTGAACTTAAGGCACAGGCCAGACAGAAAAGACGAGGACGCGTCGCGGACATTTGTCTCTTCCGTTCCGCGTTCGTTTCATACAAAATGTATAGAAGCAGTGTTGCCAATGAAAATTTAAATAAAAATTTTATGGCAGCCGTGTACATGAGGTGAAAAAGCCGTGTTTGAAAAAGACCAAAGGTGGGCCGTAGCACTGCTTAAAAAAAAGTAATAAGTTTGAATGTACGTTTTTTACATAAAAAACCATAAAACAGCGCCATTTTGGGTAATGTTTGCAAATTTTCTTTAATTGTTTGAAAAAATTATGCAAGCGCAACGCCCGTCTCTTCTGTATGTTTTGCGTCGCGACGCTTCCATACTTTTGTATGAATTTTGTATGAAAGGGACGCGAAAGAGACAAATGTCCGCGACGCGTCCTCGTCTTACGTCTCTTCTGTCTGGCCTGCGCCTAAGATTTGCGTTTTTATGGTGTTTTCATAACAAATGTGATAGGAAATGAAGGAATGAAATAGGAACGATTTTTCTGCCTGTTTGGTTTTTATTAATTTATAATAAAAAATGGATTTAAATAGAAAACTTTTTGAAAGTTTTGAAACAACCTATAGGTATTTTTTTTGGAAAAAACATCTATTTATTCATATTTTTACTTTCCACGATTTTCTGAGTGTGGCAAAAAAAAAAGAGAAACGCTCTGATAACGGCATAACTTGCATTGATAGATATTTTTTATTATACCTAGGTACCTACATAGAAAATACCCAGCCCAACGGAAAAACATTCTGCAGATCGTACACAAATTTGTTCCGAGGCGGGAATCGAACCCGCAACCTCTAGCGTCGCAGGTGGACTTTCGCCCGCTGCGCCGCCACTGAGGTCGTCAAAAGAATTAAAATAACACTAGTTGCGACACACCCATAGGTCGGTACCACCGTACCGTCGCGTCGGTACACACACACACATATTCCTTCGAAGTTCCGTGTTGTGTTTTAATTTTGTGCTGGCTTGGATACAAAGTCCTTTCGCCAAGTCCCCTTTGCTTAACAGTTTTGTCACTTCATTCACTTCTTTCTTTCTCACATGTTGTATGTAGTCGCGCACGTAAAACTTCCAAAAGTCAGTTTTTGCAATCACATGTTTTCAAAGAATTAAATTTTATAGAGTGTCCACTGTGTTGACCACATATTTATAAAGAGATCCATATACAGATCTGCATTAGATAAAAGTTCTTGGAGACGGCGGGGAACGTCAGGGTTTATTTCCAGTAACTCTGCTATCATCAGGAGTCTTTGCAGTGAAAAACATTGGCAATTCAGGATTATATGTTGAAGGTCTGCATTTTCTTAACCACAATACTCACATTCTTTGGAGTTTACTATTTTCATTCTTTGTAAATGTGCAGGAGTTAGGTTCGAAGCAGTTCGAAGTTCCAACCAAACAGTGCTGCCAATGCTACGGCAATTGCCGTGCTCTACGGCTTTCAGGCCAAAGAATCACAAGATCTACGGCCTACGCTACGGCGCGCGGCCGCATCCTTGTGGCCGTAGCCGATTCTACGGCTTTTTGCAAATTCTACGGTAATTAATTAATTCACGGGTTGTTATGTACGAAAAGTTCTCCGATGCACGAAATTTGACCATAAAGCCGTCCCACTCACCCAAATATTGTTTGACAGGATCCCTCCTGTATCCCTGTAGGCCAAGGCTCCAAAGGTCTTGACTTAGCTACTGCGAGGAACTTAGTTCACTGTTACCGTGGTAATCTTGATTTTAGAAAGATTTTTTTGTTTTTGTTTTAATTAATTTTAAGTAGAGGTTGTACCATGTTTAATTTTATATTCTTTCTTATATTAAGCCGTCCTATGTTTTATTTTATGTGCAATATTACCCTACTTTTTTATTACTATTGTTTCCATAATACTAGATGTAACGCATTGGATTATTTGTATCTGTAATGTTATAATCTATCGTATAAATAATTTGAATTTGAATCCCTCATGTACACGGCCGCCTAAAAATTTTCATTGGCAACACTGCAACCAAAACAAAAACAAAGCTCCTCGATTGCACGCCACGGCAATCCGTCATCCCCTAATACGTGTAATAACGAAAACATGCAGATTTATATGGACTGGTGAGTAAAACCATGTGAAATACACCTACCTACATAAAGTTTACTTTATGATTATTATAGGTAAATTAAAACAGAAATTGCAAATTTCCGTATACATAAGTGTATTTGTGATTGTGATATCCGTAAGGATATATGTGTTCTGTGGTGATTGATTGACAATCAACATAGTGTCGCCAACATAGGTGAGGTGGTTTATTTATCGCCATTTAGGGGACTAGTAGAATCGGCGATCAAAAATTCTGAAAAGCGACTGCTTGCCTTTTAGGCTACTTCAGGAACATCCTGAGGGACATGCCTTTAGAAACGGCTTTTAATATATATTTTTGTTATATTCGGGCGGTGAACTAACGGGGTACATTATGTATTGATCTAAAATTATTTAGTTATAAGTCCTGACAATGTAAAATCTACATATATACATACATAATAATGCAATAAATATACTGAATACTGAACTGCCAGCATTCGTCAGTTTTTAGAAACTACGAAACAGGCCCATTTACATGATGCTATTTTCTTGTACGTACGAGAGCAATATTTGAATGCAATAAATGAAGCGCAATAATGACCTTCAAGAATTGCAAGCAACTTTACACGCGGCTACTAGTAAAAAAATTGAATGCAATTATTGAATGCAAATCTTGACAAGAAATAATTGCAACTGTCTTTTGTTTACACCAATACGATTATGTTTAGGAGATTATTGCTTTCAAGTCTTGCTTTGTCTAAACACACGACTTGTACGTGCGTGTAGAATTTACTGGTGCGTTCCTTCAAGTATTGCTCGTATTTGCGTTGGCGAATTTTTCATTCAAGTGTTGAACGTTTTAGATTTTTTTTTATTTCATATTTTAGAATTTGGTTCTGCTGATTTAATTCAGTTTATTGAGATTTATCGGATACCTACTCACTGAAAATTTTAATTACATGAATCGTGATGCACGTAATGCTGTACTAGCAGCATTCGGAAAGGAATTCGAAGTTTAAAGGTTTCGGACATATAGGTATGGAAATTCCATACAAAAATAAAAAAATTGAGCATCCAATTGAATACAAAAATTGCATAACAAATTATTGTACTTGCTGTACTAGAGACAGTTTTGAATGGAATAATTGCCTACTATAGCAAGACATGATATGTTGTACAGACGATGCCAATTATTGCTATAGGTAATATTATTGTATGCAACAGGCAAAAAACTTGCATCGTGTAAATGGGCCTTAAATTTAGAAGGCAATCGATCGAATGCAATGTATTGTACTTGTATTCAAGGTATCTACCTATTTATTTGCTGCTTATAAGAAAAAGATTTGCTGTAACAGCTTTAAACCAAGTAGGTAATCCAAGGAATTTGAATGCAAGTACACTTTAGAACAAACAACACTCCTTCCATGTCTTATTCAAATTCCTTGAGGTAATCACATGAGGGCGTAGTCGCAGTTTTGGTCAAAGACCTTGTACTTATAACAAGACTGTGCACCAAAAACTTTTGTTTAGCTAAAATGAGATTTATTGTCTTACCTGTAGGGTAGCTATTTCCTTATAAGCGGTAGCGAGCAAAAAACGGTCCTGGTGAGAGGGCTCCTGCTGGGAGTGTGTCCTTGTCTGACGTCTTGCCAGCTCAACTAACCATTGGGTTTGGTAGAAATGGTACAATAAAGTACCTACATACTTTTTGCTTTTTTATGAATTGCCAAAACGAACGTTTATAATATTTGAAACTTTATTAAAGATTTCTAGTTCATATAGTAGGTATAATTTATCATCAATTCGTTGTATTTCATAAATAATCCATTAACACTGAGTATGTAAGAGTAGTAATTAAATGTTTGGGGCTGGTAATACTAAATGCAGATGGTGGTTTGCTCATGTGGTTGTTTGGATGATTCTCGTGCTTCGATTTGATAGTGTAAATTTTCATAAAACCTGTTAATTTTAATGAAAAATGTTGAATTCTTGTTGTGTGACAGGGTGCAAAAATGAGTCTTATCCCGGTAGCCGCTTTTCTTTCCATGGGTAAGTAAAATCAACAATTATGTTGTATGGGTAACCATGAGTTTTGTTGATCAAAGGTTTTTTTACAATCTCATACCTAGTAGTAGGCAGGTCGATACGTTTCGACTGCCATAAATTGGAGATGTTGGTGAAAAAAAAATGTTCTTAACGTGTTCTTTGACTTTGAGACGATGACGTTTGTTGTTAATAATTAATTCTTGTATTGTAGATTTCCAAAGAATGAAAAATAGAAATTGAAGTTGGAAAATGCAGTACCTGGAAATGTTGTTTGCAGTGCGCATTTTAAATGTGACGACTTTATTCCTGGATATACTAGTTAAATGCTGAAACCTGATGCTGTCCCGTCAATATTTCTTAAGGTAAGAATAAATCATCCGAGTGTGTCCGCGCATTAACAATAACCTTGAAAATTCAAATTTTGCGATGCCTTTTTCACATAGTTTTACTGAGCCCACGTGGTAAGAGTTTAATTTTTAGTTTTGTTTTGTTTGAATTTTTAAGGTAATATTTAATTCAAAGTTAAGTAGGTATGTACTAGTAAAGATCAGTACTTGTTTAAATTTTGTTTCGCCTATTATTTATATTCTGCTCTGCTCCAGTCTACTCTTTTCTAACTACCTACCGTGTCCCATTAACTTCAAATATCTTTACAGGTCGTGCCCTACAAAAAAAGAGTGCATGTTTTAAGCAATGTCTGTACCTATAGAAGAGGTAGGACCAGCACCAAAAAAGGCAAAACTGCAAGAAAGTGCCATTAAGGAGATTACCATTACGGAAAGTGTTTGTACGCAAACAAAATCCGCTGCAACTACTGACACACCACGTAAAAAGAAATTACGTCGAGATGTGAAAGTGTTACAACAACGCCTGAAAGTGTGTTGGTCAAATAATCTTAAATTTAAGACTTAGAAGCTACGGAAAGTCTCTAACCCTCAAGTATGTAGTAGATAAGGCTACATTAAAACAAAAATTGCGTAAAACAGTATTGTCCAGCAATGTATCAAACAAATTCAATAAAAATTAATTCCAGAATATTGCATCAGGTTTATATTTTGACCTCCTCTATTTTACTGATTTAATAATAATAAATATGATATTATGGTGATATCTCACATTTGACAAACCTAGCTTTTTTTTAACTACCTACCTCTGTAAGGAGTGAATGTTGTTAGGTTTTTGCCAAATTAACGGTAGTTCAGATGATACTTACCTATTATAAAGGGAGGAAAAAAAAAGTATTTCCGACCCTTAACCCACGTGTAGGGAAAGTGATGTAGATTATAAAAAATATACACACGCGGTGTTTTGGTAATTTTTTTTCTTATATAAATATGGTAGCGTAAATAGGTCATCAATATGTTAAGATACGCACAAGCAATTTGTCCCGTGTTCTGTATGGTTATTTATGGTCACCTCATTAGAAAGGGACACACTCCCACCAGGAGCCCTCTTACGCGGACCGGTTTTTGCGCCTTGGTGCACAGTCTAGTTATAGGTAAAAGGTCTTTGGTTTTGGTTGACATATTAAGCGCCCCTTCTTCTTCTTTCTTCTTATTATGGCTCCTGTCATAGACAATCTTGCCAATGTCAAGTGATTCAGAGATTATACTCTTTGTTGTTATGTTTCTAGTCACGTCAGTCCAAAGTCGAGTCAGTCAATTGTTTTGAAGAAAATGGTGGCGGTTTCTTCAAAACATTTGAAACATTTTCGGTCAAATCACGATATCACATAATACACTTTCATTCCAAATTCCAAATGCTTACACTTTGTGCTAAGACCACAAGTAATGTTGGTTAAAATACCACCAAAATTACACAACACAACTCAAAATAACACTAGAAAAACAATTAAAATGAAAATGCTATGCTACTTCGTTAGATGACAGGAAACGAATCTTAAGCGCCCCTAGCGGACACGACGGACTTTTCTTATTTTCATACAAAAACTGCGTGTGTGTAAACCAATACATGCGTGTAATGTGCAAAGACCTTGTACCTATAACTAGACTGTGCACAAAAAAAATTTGACTAGCTAAAATGAGATTTATTGTCTTATGTATAGGGTAGCTATTTCCTTAAAAGCGGTAGCAAGCTAAAAACGGTCCTCGTGAGAGGGCTCCTGCTGGGAGTGTGTCCTTGTCTGACGTCTTGCCAGCTCAACTAACCTACCGGTTTGGTAGAAATGGTACAATAAAGTACATACGTTTTGCTTTTTTATGAATTACCAAAACGAACGTTTATAATCTTTGAAACTTTATTAAATATTTCTAGTTCATAAAGTAGGTATAAATAATCATCAATTCGTTGTATTTCATAAATTATCCAATAACACTGAGTATGTAAGAGTAGTAATTAAATGTTTGGGGCTGGTAATACCAAATGCAGATGGCGGTTTGCTCATGTGGTTGTTTGGATGATTCTCGTGCTTCGATTTGTGATAGTGTAAATTTTCATAAAACCTGTTAATTTTAATGAAAAATGGTGAATTCTTGTTGTGTGAAAGGGTGCAAAAATGAGTCTTATCCCGGTAGCCGCTTTTCTTTCCATGGGTAAGTAAAAACAACAATTATGTTCAAGGGTAACCATGAGTTTTGTTGATCAAAGATTTTTTTACAATCTCGTACCTAGTAGTAGGTAGGTTGATACGTCTCGACTGTCATAAATTGGAGATTTCGGTGAAAAAAAGTGGTTCTTAACGCGTTCTTTGAGTTTGAGACGATGACGTTTGTTGTTAATAACTAATTCTTGTATTGTAGATTTCCAAAGAACGAAAACTAGAAATTGAAGTTGGAAAATAAAGTACCTGGAAAAAACTCAGTCGTCTGTTGTTTGCAGTGCGCATTTTAAATGTGACGACTTTATTCCTGGATATACTAGTAAAATGCTGAAACCTGATGCTGTCCCGTCAATATTTCCTAAGGTAAGAATAAATCATCCGAGTGTGTCCGCGCATTAACAATAACCTTGAAAATTCAAATTTTGCGATGCCTTTTTCACATAGTTTTACTGAGCCGACGTGGTAAATTGAATTTTTAGTTTTGTTTGAATTTTTAAGGTAATTGTTGTGGACTGTATTGAAAAGACTTCTGAGATTTATTAGATTCTTTATTTTCCCGTAACTTGTTCCTTAAGTACACTAAATTACACTGAATCACTTTCACCGAATATCTCAACACTGAATCTGAACTCGTACTTGATCACAAATTGAAACTCAACTATAAACTTCTTTAAACTTTATACCCACTTAACTATCGAGGCGAGGTGCTCGCTATTTATACAATCCCGCGTGATCGGCTGACCAATCAGAAGCCAGCTCAATCAACCAATCAGAGCTCGCCTAGCGCCATCCCTGTCTTACATTACCCATTGCTATATTGCTATCTCTGTCATAGTTCTTTGTAGCAATATCTAGAACATTCGAACGTTGTTTCTAGCACTTTCGAGCCTATTCTTTGTCGACAGGGATTTGTTTACGCATTTTTTATGATTGTTTACGTATTATCTTGCTACCTAGCTCGGCGTCCATAACATCTTTCCCCCAGGCGCAGCTCGCGAAGCCTCTTCTTTCACTAATACGACGAGCTTGCTAACTGGTCGCTTAAAGATGCCAGTCTTCGTCCGGACGTCGGCTACTCGTACTCCACCGTCTGGTCCCTCGTAGATGCGCTCGACGATCCCAATTGGCCATACGTTCCTAGGCAGGGTATGATCGACGACGACGACGACGTCTCCGACTTGAAGTTGCCGCTTGTAGCTCGTAGGTTCTCCGCGAGGTACCAGAGTGGGAAGGTACTCTCGCACCCAGCGTTGCCAAAAATGGTCAGCAAGCGCTTGGCTGGCTCTCCACGTTCGTCGGTCAGCCTCGTTGCACGGTCCGGTGAGGGGTAGGCCGGTAGATGACCCCAAAAGAAAATGATTTGGGGTCAGAGCTTCTGGATCTTCATGGCTCACGCTAACATGAGTCAGCGGTCTTGCGTTGATCGAGAACTCCGCTTCGGTCATAAGCGTGCCCAAAACTTCTTCTTTGGGTTCCTTCTCGTTCAAGGTGGATGCTAGTGCGACTTTGACTGAGCGCACCAGCTGCTCCCACGCTCCTCCCTGGTTCGGGGCACCTGGCGGTATGAATCGCCACTCCATTCGATGAAGCAGGCCTTCATCTTTCAGTGCCGGCGCCCATTCTGCATAAGCAGCTCTCAGTTCCTTGTCGGCTCCTCGGAAGTTTGTTCCGTTGTCAGAGTACATGATCTGTGGCCATCCTCTTCGTGCTGCCATCCTCCATAGTGCCATGATCGCGGAGCTTGTAGAGAGTGATGGCACGATCTCAAGGTGCACGGCACGCGTTGTAAGACACGTGAAGAGCGCCCCCCATCTCTTCTCTCGGCGACGTCCAACTTTCACGATCATTGGCCCAAAATAATCCATTCCGCGGTTCGTGAATGGGCGTTGAAAGGGTTCCAGACGTGCTCGTGGCAAATCTCCCATAGCCAGTGGTCGGCTCCTATCAGGATACCAGGTTCTATCTGGTCGTAGCATACTTCATCTCGTGGTAGATCCTGAAGGTGCTTCTGTTCCAGCAGCGTACTCGGAATCGACTGCCGAAGTAGCTTCAGGTTCTTGATCGTGCGTGCTCGTAGTCTATGTAGCACGTCATCTGCGTTCTTCAAGTGCACGGTCACCAACTCGCTGCCGTTCTCCTGCCTTGACATGTTGACTCCTTTCATAAGCAGCGGTAACGACTGTCCATTCGCACCGATGCTTCTTGCCAGCTTCTCATCAATGAGAGTGATCGTGGCCCCTTCGTCCAAGAGAGCGTGTGTCTTGACCTCCCCTCTGGGTCCAACGACGGTTACCGGACACATCTTCAGAAGAACCGTCCTCTGGCTGGTGGCATTTGAGGTTGCCAGAACAGCTCCCGTACTTCCTCTCGATGTTGGCGTCGCAGGTCTTGGAGTGTCTTCACATTCTTCGGGCTTCTCTTGCTGGTGTAGAGTCGAGTGATGAGGTCGTTGACATCCATTCACGCCACATGACTTGGCTTTGCAGCTGATACGTCGGTGTTTCTTCATGATGCACTTGAAACAAAGCTTCTTCTCCCGTACAAGATCCCATCGTTGATACAATGATAGTGCCTTGTACTTCGGGCATTCTGGCAGCTTGTGTGCCTTCTCGCAACTAGGGCATTTATCCAGTTGCGCCTCTTCAGCAACATTGTACACGTTCACCTTCCTTTTATTTCCAGCAGTGGTGGTTGCAGGTCTGAACTCCCTTCTTGCCGTAGTCGACGGGGTGCTAGTTGACGGAGCGTAGCTGTGTCGCAAGGCTCGATCAGCCTCTCGCATGAGGAAGCGAGATAACAGGACGATCTCTGGATCTGCTGTTCCTTCATGCTCGCTTGCGTAGTCGCACCAACGCGATCTGATGTGCGGGCTCAGTTTCTCCAAGGCTTCTCTGGCCAGCATGGGGTTATAGAGGTACCCATGGCGGCCAATGCTTCTGAACACGCAAACCACGTTTTGAAGTTTGACGGCAAATCGGTTCAGTTCCATTGCTGATGATCCAGGTTTCGGGAGCTTTCTCAAGTCTTCTAAAGCTCGGTCAATGATGACTTCAGGTCGTCCGAAACATTGTTCCAAGGTCTTGATTATGACTTCTGGATCACTGGCTGTATGAAGGAGGGCAGCTACAAGTTCACGGGCTTCCCCCTTTAGGCAGCTTCTTAACCGCTGTAGGTTTTCTGCTGGCGTCAGCTGGTAAACCTTCGTCGAGTCTTGGAAGGTTGCCTTAAACACTAGCCATTCGTCCGGTTCTCCGGAGAAGACTTGCAGGTCAGGGCACTTGATCCTGGGTCTGACCATCTTCTCCATGGCTTCTTTCAAGGCATCGATGTTGCTTCTGGTTTTGACGGGAGTAGTAGATCTTTCCCTCACGTTAAACCGCAGGAGTCGTTCATCCTTGGTTTCGGTCTTGGGGTTCCCCCGTCCTTCCCTCTGCTTATGTGGGTTGTTCTTCTGGAGCCAGGCGTCAACCTTCCGGTGGTGATCGATCAGGGTATCACCATGAAGGCTTTCCTGGTCATCCTGAATAGCTGCTAGGTCCACAGCTAGTCTCTTCTTGATCAATTCCGCTTCAATCGCGAGTTCTTTCTTCTTCAGGGCGGCCAACTGTTCTTCCGCTTCAAGTTCTGCCATCCGCGCTCTGGTGGCAGTGCTTGCTGTCGAGCGAAATGACCGTACCGAACGTTCCAGAGACTTGTCTCCACTTCGGCCCTCGGGATTCAGCGTCTTTGAGGTGCCTTCACCAGCATTTTCGGTCATAGCCCCTTCTCTGATCCCGACACTCCGTCGCAGGGCTGGTGACGCTGGTGGATCCAGTGAAAGTCTTCGAAGACGTATCCGTTCGACGTCTTGCAGTTCGTGACGTTCTTGCTGCTCGCCTTGTAGTTCACGACGATCCCGTTCCGCAGCATCAGCTTGACTTCTTGTCACGACCATCTTTCAAATCTTCTAAATCTTGAGTCTTGATCCGGCTCGAAGGAACTGTTGTGGACTGTATTGAAAAGACTTCTGAGATTTATTAGATTCTTTATTTTCCCGTAACTTGTTCCTTAAGTACACTAAATTACACTGAATCACTTTCACCGAATATCTCAACACTGAATCTGAACTCGTACTTGATCACAAATTGAAACTCAACTATAAACTTCTTTAAACTTTATACCCACTTAACTATCGAGGCGAGGTGCTCGCTATTTATACAATCCCGCGTGATCGGCTGACCAATCAGAAGCCAGCTCAATCAACCAATCAGAGCTCGCCTAGCGCCATCCCTGTCTTACATTACACATTGCTATATTGCTATCTCTGTCATAGTTCTTTGTAGCAATATCTAGAACATTCGAACGTTGTTTCTAGCACTTTCGAGCCTATTCTTTGTCGACAGGGATTTGTTTACGCATTTTTTATGATTGTTTACGTATTATCTTGCTACCTAGCTCGGCGTCCATAACAGTAATATTTAATTTAAAGTTAAGTAGGTGTACTAGTAAAGATCAGTACTTGTTTAAATTTTGTTTCGCCTATTATTTATATTCTGGCATACGTTTTAATAAATAAATAGAACCTCTCATCTGCACTACTCTGCTCCAGTCTACTCTTGTCTACCTACCTACCGTGTCCCATTATATTCAAATATCTTCACAGGTCATGCCCTACAAAAAAACAGTGCATGTTCTACGCAATATCTGTACCTATAGAAGAGGTAGAGGACCAGCACCAAAAAAGGCAAAACTGCAAGAAAGTGCCATAAAGGAGATTACCATTACGGAAAGTGTTTGTACACAAACAGAATCCGCTGCAACTACTGACACGCCACGTAAAAAGAAATTACGTCGAGATTTGAAAGTGTTACAACAACGCCTGAAAGTGTGTTGGTTGAAAAATTCTTAAATTTAAGACTTAGAAGCTAAGGGAAGTCTAACCCTCAAGTATGTAGTAGATAAGGCTACATTAAAACAAAAATTGCGTAAAACAGTATTGTCCAGCAATGTATAAAACAAATTCAATAAAAATTAATTCCAGAATATTGCATCAGGTTTATATTTTGACCTCCTCTATTTTACTGGTTTAATAATAAAAAATATGCTATTATGGTGATATCTCACATTTGACAAACCTAGCTTTTTTTTAACTACGTCTGTAAGGAGCGAATGTTGTTAGGTTTTTGCCAAATTAACGGTAGGTCAGAATGATGATACTTACCTATTATAAAGGAAAGAAAAAAGTATTTCCGACCCTTAACCCACGTGTAGGGAAAGTGATGTTGATTCCAAAAAAATATACACAAGAGATCTTTTGGTAATTTTTTTTACTTATATAAATATGGTAGCGTAAATAGTCAGGTCATCAATATGTTAGGATACGCAATCGTACAAGCAATTTGTCCCGTGTTCTGTTTGGTTATTCATGGTCACCTCATTAGAAAGGGACACACTCCCACCAGGAGCCCTCTCACGCGGACCGGTTCTTGCGCCTTGGCGCACAGTCTAGTTATAGGTACAAGGTCTTTGGTAATGTGTCAACCAAAACTGCGACTACGCCCTATGGTCAGTTTACATGCGCGTAGAAACAAGGAATTTGAATACAAGTCAAATTCCTTGCGTAGAAATGTAGACGAAAATAATTTACGACACTGGTAGGTATCATCGGAGAAATATGCAGGCATATCACAGAAGTTTGAAACAATGTGTGCATTTTGTTGGAATTTCATTCGTCTCTCGAATGTTTTCCATTTTCGCTGCTTGTGTGCAATTGTGCGTTGTTGTGTTTTTGTTTTCGTTTTATTGTTATCGCTGTCTGTTATTGTTGTATGTTTTGTTAAATTTTCGACCTTATTGCTGTGTTTGTATTTTTACAAACATGGGACCTCAACCCATTCTTTTTGCGTGACACGCACTATACCTGCTTGTGTTGTTCTGAAGTTTCGTTAGGAAATAAAATATTGTAGGTATTCGTACAAGCAAAACCGCGTGCTATTACCACTAAATAGTGAGTGATCCATGGTTTAAAAATATTATCTGTCCCTGACTTGACAGTGACATATCATGACATTTCTTTGTTTACAAAAATTATCTTATTTCTGGATCCGACCGGGCGGGGGTAGATTAGATAGGGATTGGAATGGAAGTGGAACTTTGTTACGTAGGTATTTAATTTAGCGTTAATTATACTCTTGGCTTTGTTACTTCTTTGTTATTTGTTTTGTTTTTATTTAGCTTTAAAAACGGACGGAGTGGAGTAGAACAGCAGATAAACAAACGACGTGAAAAGCCAGTTTTCATTTTTAATAATACCTGTACCTGTGTACAGTTTATTGTAAAATATCTATAAATTTAATCCTTGTGTATCTTTGGTGAGTGTACATATTCTAATATTCATTAATAATATTTTCTCTAATAGTTACAATTATTTACAAAATGTACAAAATACTTGAAACAGTTGAGCCATCTGCAGACCGTTGCAAACGATTTCCTTTTGTTTGAATTACTCTATTCATAGATTTACAGACAGAATAATTAGTGACTATCTACCTGTTCTCATCTAATCTAAATTAAAATTAAAATTATTTATCATGCAAAAAAAGAATCTAAGTACATTGTTACAATAGAAGAATCACATGATGTTGTAGCTATTTCACATGATTTTATTTCAGGATACCAGTACAGTTGCTAGTTTATTGCAAATACCTTTAATTTGCAGTAGGTACCAATAAAATAAACTTCAAATGGGACCACCCAAGAAATTCAAGAAATATGATTCTAAATCAAGTAGCGACCGGTCAGGTATGTACCTACCTATGCTCTTATAATCAACTTCATTACATAAAAGTATCAAGCATGATTTATGTCCCCTTTTAGCTGTTGAGAGTAACCAATGATCTGTATAACAGTCCTAACAATAACAATAAGTTCAAAATATTTTCTTTTTTCCCATAAAACCAACAATGTAAAATCAACAACTCTACTACTCAAACCACTAATTAATCCAATTGGTACATGAATTTGCCCATAAATTTTGAGATTATAAATGATTAATTAATTATTTATTCCACACTATCTCTATTTTCATTATACAATAAGCAAGATAAAGCGCAGGGTTTAAGAGTACTAATAAATAGGACACCTACACAGATGGTGCACAGTCTACTTGTTTCATCACTGTTCTCTTAAATTATTTTAGGCAAAAAAAAGAAAGTAGAAGAAGATAATATGACCATAGACCTGGTGGATGATGATAACACAGACAATGTTGGAGTTCCCGGTGCTGCCTTGGCAGATGCAGAAAAGAATGACCAAGTGCCAGAGGATGAATTTGGTGCTAAAGATTACAGGTACAAAAATTATCAATCAAGAGAGTATGGAACAGTGCTTCCACAAACACAAATTCCTATGCAGTACGATTTTACACTAAAGTAAACCAAATGATTCTTTATTTAACGAATTCTTAAATTTCACATGACAACATGACAGCAAGCTTTTCTGTTATCTGCCACAGCATACTTGTTCGGGGCCCTCGATATCCTCGCTTTCCATCAACCTTTTCTTTGATGATGTTTTTTATGTAGATTTCATGTCTTAGAAGATGTCCAAACATTTTTACTCTTTGCTGTAGACCTCATCGTAACATTTTCTGGCCAACAAATTTCATAATTATAATCAGGTAAAACATCTTATTTTTTTATGCATGCCTTTATTATTCTTATTATTGGAAATCTTTAAATTAATCAAATGCTTTTCAACTGAACAAGCTTAATTAAAACAAACCAAGGAATTTACTAACTATGTAGAACCAACACTTGAAGCACAAAATCATTATCACTATTATATACACTATATAAAACTTTTGTTTCCTGTTTCAGGAGCCAAATGGCGTTAAAGCCAGACAACGCAAGTCGTCCACTATGGGTAGCTCCTAATGGTCACATATTTCTGGAGGCATTCTCACCCGTTTACAAACATGCACATGATTTTCTTATTGCAATAGCTGAACCAGTATGCAGGTATGTCTACATTCTACTAACAACTCTATTTAAAAAATCTGTTTAGTATAAAAACCCAATACTACCACTTTTTAATTCTTTTAAAACTTTTTAATTAAGTAAAAGATGTCACCAAAGATTAAAAATCTAAACTCATTTCCGTAACGCGGTATGGACCCTCGGATGATTTAAAACAGCATTTAGCTATTCGGCGATGCATCAGCTAATCACTGCATCTTTTAAATACTCTGATTCTATAAAATGTAGCCAATATAATTTTAAATTATGTAAATGTATGTCTCAGGCCACAACACATACACGAGTACAAGCTGACAGCCTACAGTTTATATGCTGCGGTGTCGGTGGGTTTACAAACAGGGGACATTGTGGAATACCTGCAAAGGCTCAGCAAATGTGCAGTACCTGCTGGCATAGTGGAATTCATACAATTATGTACCTTGTCGTATGGGAAAGTGAAACTGGTTCTAAAACATAACAGGTATAGTAGTTTTCCTACATGATAAAACTATGAAATATAAAAAAATTTGATATTTTAGATTTGGGCCACGTATTTAAGAAACACATTTGGTAAAAAAAATATTATATTAATTTATTTATTGATTATATTATTAATTAATTTAAAAAAAATAATTCAATTTATTAATTATATTATTTTATTTTTATTAATTTATTTATACTAACTTTTGGGACATTATGAAATGTTTTTGAAATTTTTTTATAATAATGTATAATGTGTATGTAAAAGTTGCAAATAAATGTCTGTCTATGTCTGTGTCAAATAATGATCAGATTATCAGTGTTACAGTGTTGCGGCGATGGGCTTGCAACCTGTCACGTATGGAATACTAACTACTGCAAAATGTGGGTATGTGCCAAATGTAATGTTTGGACGTACCTCTGACTACCCCCCTTAGACATCCTCAAAGAATCTTGAATTAGTACCTACTTGGTACTGGGAGATCTGAAGGGATATCTACCGTACCTAGGGATCAAATTCGTGAAGCTGTTTCAGTTTCAGTTTTTTTATCAGTGTTAGACTCAAAGGCTCTTCCTAACAGAGATGAGTGGTTCGAACGCAAATGCAATGAACCAGTGAATTCCCGCAGGTATCTAGTAGAGAGCAAGCATGTGGAAGTGTTGCAGAAGTTGCTCAAGGATCCGATCATCCAGCAGTGCCGGTTGCGGCGCGATGGCGAGGAAGACTTCCTAGCTAATGCGTTGCCCGAAAAGCTAGCTGCAGCTAAACCTGGTTAAAACTTTTTTTATTCAACTTTTTATAACGTTATACAACATGTGACATTGACTTTTATTTCTTTGATCACGTTTTGTTTGTTTATTTTGTCTTGTTTTCTGTATAGCGGGATCGAGTTTCGTGTGGAGACGCATTATGATACATATTATGATGATGATTATTGTATTATTATGATGATGATTCAATAAATAATATCAAAACGTTGAAGATTATTGTATTATTATGATGATGATTCAATAAATAATATCAAAACGTTGAATTAGCGGCCTTAGACGTAATGAAATATTTAAGTCGATTTTTATTCGATTTCGTTTTTGTAAAATTTCCATTGATCGAAATTTATTTTATATATCGACTTTTATTTTCGAACTATAGGTATATTTTCAGTCGTGATTCGTGATTTTTATGTAAACATATTTACAGGCGAAGAAAAGCCCTCGGCAGCGAATGGTGCGGTTCCAGAAGACATCAGTCAGTTCTACCAACAGTTGGACAAGGACGACGAAGATGATGAAACAACGGAGATAGCTACCAACACAGCAGTGGCCTTTGAAGTTGACCCTGACAAAATAGAGGTACCTTAAATTTTTAGGATGCGTTCGCACGAACGCGTTTTTTTTCGTCACGAAACACAGCGCATTTTTTCCCTTATTTCGTGACCGTCATCCAATAGGCAGATCATGAAATCTAGCAATTAAATCAACCTACTAATATTATAAATGCGAAAACTTGTAAGTATGGATGGATGGATGGCTCTATAACTCCAGAACAGCTGAACGGATCTTGGTGAAAATTGGCACAGAGATATATTATAGTCTGGAATAACACATAGGCTACTTTTTATCTCGTGGGAATACCTGGTTTGAAAACTACGCGGGTGAAACCGCAGGGCGCAACTAGTAAGGAATATATTCGAAGCTTGTATCTAATTACACATCTAAGACAGCCTACGTAGCTCAGTTGGTAGTAGCTATGCCTTCTGCGCCGTAGGTCGTGGGTTCGATTCCCACCGTGAACAAACATTTGTGTGGTGAACATAAATGTTTGTTCTCTGTCTGGGTGTTATATAATATTATAAGTATGTATTTACAAAAAAAAAGTATTATAAGTAGTATATCAGCTATCTGGTTCTCCCATATTACAAGCATAAGCTTAGTTTGGGGCTAGATAGTGCTGTGTGGAAAGTCCACCAATATTTTTATTTATTTTTTAATTAGAGCCAAGCTTGAAATTATTCCCAACCAAATTTGGTTTAACCAAATTGTATGTCCCGTAACTGTCAAAGATCGCTCCACACATTTGGAGTGTTGGATCCGACAGTACAACTTGGAGCCAACATTGCCCATGTGAGGCGCCAGCATCAGTTCCAAACAAAGTTTACCTACTTAATTTGTTACTTGCTTGCAGGTGATACAGAAGCGATGTATAGAGTTGGAGCATCCACTCCTTGCCGAGTACGATTTCCGAAACGATAGCGTGAATCCCGATATCAACATAGACCTGAAGCCGACGGCGGTGCTGCGTCCCTATCAGGAGAAGAGCTTGCGCAAAATGTTCGGAAATGGACGAGCTAGGTAACTTTTGTTGAGTACCCTCAAATTAAGAATTTATTAGGTTTCCAATATTCTAATTTTGATCATATCCATACGGATAAGCGTCATAATGATACCACAAAGGAAGATAATATGATGATCCTTATGAGGCAATACTTTGTCATATGTCTTTAGCACTTGAAATGAAATGAAATGAAATTTATTTGGATTCGTAACAAACATCACAATATCTTATAAAATAGGGTTGAAACGTGTTACAATATAGGTATTTCCTGGTTGGACAACATTGGTACCCAAACTAGGATAGCCCTGTGTTATGGCATACCAATGCCCTCCGCCGAACAGTTATTTAATTTTAAATTACAATTAAAATTTTAACAGTATTATTCACTTAAATTAAGAAGTTAAAATAGGTACTGAATTACAATTTATATAAGGAGAATTTTAATCAATTAATTATTTTATCATTGAATACATTAGGTTTACTTTCAATTTACTGTATTTCCTGGCATGCAACAATCAATCAATATGTTTAAAATTCTATATACCAATAAATTTATAAAAAGATAATAATAATTCATAATATTAATAAGTTAAATAAAATAGTAAAAATAACTTAACAGCAGGGCAGCTCAACATGTACAATAACATGTACAAACTTTGTTTAGTGCAATAAAGAATTAAATAATAAATAAATAAAAACCGATTTGTGTTCAATTTAGGTATTATAAAATTATGCATTCAATTTTTTATCTGGTTTAAATCTTTCTCTTTCTCGTGGTCATGGTATAAAGTATAGTATGCCACTCTTGAATAAAGCGGATTTATATCGAGGGCCTTGAAAAACTTGCGTCGCTCAGGATACTAACACTTGAATCACACCCTGCGCTCGTGATTCAATCATCAGTCATTGGAATCCTTCACTACGGATTCATCTACAGCCCTCGCTTTAAATCCCTGTTTTATTCACTAATTGCATAATATACTATAATTGATTGTCGAGCACAGGTCCGGAGTGATAGTTCTTCCGTGCGGCGCCGGCAAGTCTCTAGTGGGCGTGACGGCGGTGTGCACTGTGCGCAAGCGCGCGCTGGTGCTCTGCAACTCGGGCGTCTCCGTGGAGCAGTGGAAGCAGCAGTTCAAGTGCTGGTCCACGGCAGACGACAGTGTCATATGCAGGTACATATCCCGCGTACCTACCTACATAGCGTACTCCGCAGAACATGCGGTATATAATATCCGTACGCGTGAATATATTTATGTGCGTAATGCCAGACATAGAAAAAACATAGATGTTTTTTCTGTGTCTGGGTGTTCTAGAATATTATAAGTAGGTATGTATTAAAAAAAGTATTATATCAGCTATCTGGTTCCCATAGCACAAGCTTTGGCTTAGTTTGGGGCTAGATGGTGCTGTGTGGAATGTCCAACAATATTTATCATTTATTTACAGATTCACATCTGAAGCGAAAGACAAGCCGATGGGCGCCGGCATACTGATAACCACATACTCGATGATAACGCACGGGCAGCGGCGCTCGTGGGAGGCGGAGCAGACCATGAAGTGGCTGCAGGCGCAGGAGTGGGGGCTCGTGGTGCTAGACGAAGTGCACACCATCCCCGCCAAGATGTTCCGCCGTGTGCTCACCATAGTGCACTCGCACGCCAAGCTAGGTAACGCATACACCCCCCCCCCCTCCGTGTGCTCACCGTACATAGTGCACTCGCACGCAACGCTAGGTAACGCATACATCCCCGCCGTGTGCTCATAGTAGAGAACGCATATACATCCCGTACACGGCGGGATGCGTTGTACCTTGCTTTTGTGCGTTGTTTGTTGTTGTTGTAATGTTGTGGTGCACACACCATAGTGCACTCGTACGTTAAGCTAGGCTGTGCTGGTTCTTTTGTTTCGTTTAATGTGAGAGTTCTTGACACGCCCGCTAGGGGCGCTTATCGCGGTTATACAAAATCCATTCAAAAACGAGCTTGTGTGTGTGTGTGAGTCGCCCAAAGAAATGGGTAGGTAGTACATAGTTTGTCTAGTTGTAAAATTTATTTGTAACAAATACAGTCACTATATCTTATTGTAGTCTCTAATAATCAGGACATAAAGTCGAAATTGTCAAAATACTAAACTCCAGCCAAGCCAGCTTTCGATTAAAAAAGAATCATAAAAATCGATCCACCCAGTAAAGAGTTAAGTGGTAGGTAACAAAAAAATAAATACATGGATTTATAAAATACATGGATGATTTTGAAACATATATGGATTGTCTCGCAGGTCTGACCGCGACGCTACTGCGCGAGGACGACAAGATCGCCGACCTGAACTTCCTGATCGGGCCGAAGCTGTACGAAGCGAACTGGCTGGAGCTGCAGGCGAACGGGTACATCGCGCGCGTGCAATGCGCCGAGGTCTGGTGCCCCATGACGCCGGAGTTCTACAGGGAATACCTCATACAGAAGTAACTATCACTACATAGTATAAAACAAAGTCGCTTTCTCTGTCCCTATGTCCCCTTGTCCCTTTGTATGCTTAAATCTTTAAAACTACGCAACGGATTTTGATGCGTTTTTTAATAGATAGAGTGATTCAAGAGGAAGGTTTATATGTATAATACATGCATGATATGTGCACCCGTGCGAAGCAGCGGCGCGCGGGCGGGTCGCTAGTAACAAATATAACAATCATCTAATACCTTTGAACGAGCAATTCTTGTATATTATATTGTCTGATTTTGGTCGGCATTTCTATCAACTTTTAAAATGTAAAGAAGTACACAAGATGGAAACCAAGCCGGCAAGAAATACGAAAGAGCAATATATACCAAGCCGAGTATGTTGCCTGTTCTTCTCGGCGTTGGTCGCGTGGAGCTGGTACTAGAGTCACATAGTTTTTAAGACGTTTCAAGATGATCTTTGTGATTTTATTTAATAAACATATTTTGAATTTGAATAGCAAGTAGCAAATTTTTTACACCTTGGGTTACATTATTGATGTTTTAGTAGGGATCTCTAACATTTTCCAGTAACAAATATAGGCTTTGTTACTCAGGGATAATGAGATCGTACCCACGGTCTACGGCGCAGAAGGCAGAGCTACTACCAACTGAGCTGCGAAGGCTGTCAGCTTCTAATTTGTGTTTGTTTCACAGAATAAACAAGAAAATGCTGCTATACGTAATGAACCCATCCAAATTCCGCGCTTGCCAGTTCCTAGTGAAGTACCACGAGCGACGCGGCGACAAAACCATTGTATTCTCAGACAACGTGTTCGCCCTACGGCATTACGCAGTCAAACTGAACAAGCCATACATCTACGGACCGACGTCACAGAGCGAGAGGATACAGATTCTGCAGAACTTCAAATTCAATCAGAAAGTTAATACGATATTCGTCAGCAAAGTCGCTGATACTAGTTTCGATCTGCCGGAAGCGAATGTGTTGATTCAGATTTCTTCGCACGGTGGGTCGAGGCGACAGGAGGCTCAAAGATTAGGTAACCAATTTTTCAATGTTTCAGACAATATTCTTCATGTTAAATAACTCGTCGTTCAATGTTGTCTCGAAAGGTAATAGCTGAAAATCTTTGTTTTGCTTTTAATAAATATTACCTTACCTCACTGAATCCCACAGAACACGAATCCCTACTTTTGTATATTAAAATAAAGTCAAAGTCATATCTCATTCAATAAAATCACTATTATCAATTTGAAAGCTAGATGACTCTAGGTACCAGTTCCACGCGGCCAAAGCCTAGAAGAACAGCCAACAAACTCTGCTTGGTTCCTACCGCTTTTTTGTATGATTATTGTTACAATGTAATAAAGATTCATTCCGTTCACTCTCGATTTAATATTTTGCCTACGTGTTTAAAAATGTAATGTGAGTCTGTGACCCCTTTTAATGCAATCTTTTTTATTGCAGGTCGTATTTTGAGGGCGAAAAAAGGAGCATTAGCAGAGGAATATAACGCCTTCTTCTACACACTAGTATCACAAGACACATTAGAAATGGCGTACAGCCGAAAGAGACAAAGATTTTTAGTTAATCAAGGATACAGTTATAAGGTAGGTTTACATGTATTTATTGAGGAAACAAATAATACAATAGATCAGTAAAAAAAACATAACCAACTATATGTACCTATGCATGATTCGCATAAAAAATAACGCTAGAAATAAACCTTCGTAGAAAGCGGAACGAGAGACGAAGGGGTTATTTACGACTAGTTGCGTCCCGCGGTATTACCCGTGCTGATTTAAATCTCGTTATTCCCACGGGATAAAAAGTAGCCTACTCGTATGTGCTATTCCAGACGACAATCTATCTCTCTGCCAAGTTTCATACAGATCCGTTCAGCCGTTCCGGCGTGAAAGAGTAACAAACATCCATCCATACTTACAAACTTTCGTGTTTATAATATTAGTAGGATAACTTGTATGACGCGAGAGTTCTCTGCTTCGTCTGGTTACATCTTTAATCTTTTGGCAGGTAATCACAGAGTTAAAAGGAATGGACACCGAGCCTGATATGTATTATACAACTCGCGAAGAACAGGGAATGCTGTTACAACAGGTTTGTTCCAGTGAACTCTATAATTTATGTCTAATATTATGACCCTTGTTCATAAATGGTCGCTGAGCGCGCCAATAGCTTAAGACCAATAAGTCTGTTCCTGTCCTTTTTCGTTGGCATGAAAGTGACGTGACCAGAATACTCTATAAAGCCGCTATAAAATTGCAGAGATTATCAATAAGAGGGTATGTTTGTACGGTTGTAGAGGGAAAAAAAAGTTGCAATGTGTAACAGGGGTTACTCAATGGGAAATTTTTTCCCATTATGTCACAATATGACTGAAAGGTTTTACACAATGGGAATAACCCGATCTGACGATTCTCAAAAACTGAGTTATCGTGGTATCAGTGTATTTTCCAGTGTAGGTATTTGATGTCGGTTTTTTTCTTGAAAGAGTTATTATTTTAAAGCTGGTGCTTGTATTGTGGTCCTATTTAAGAATGAATAAGATCTGAAGATCAGTTTTAGAGTTATTCTGAGTAGAGTTATATTGTAGTAGTTATACGTAGTATAAGAGTGTATATTCCATCCAATGTATTCGAAGTCTTTTTTTGCGAAGTGATTTGTATTGTCAGGTGCTGGCGGCGTCGGAGACGGAGTGCGAGGAGGAGCGCGAGGGCGGCGTGGGGGGCGGCGGGGTCTCGCGGCGCGGGGGGGCGCTCTCCTCGTTCGCGGGCGCAGACGACGCGCTCTACATGGAGCATCGCCGGAACGCGCAGCACAACAAGCATCCACTCTTCAAGAAGTTCCGATACTAAACAACTTTCACTGGTAAATTAAAGGCCTACGCAGACCGGAACGGCATGGCAAGGGATTTCGCCGTGAGTCAGCGCACACTGGCCGCTTAGAAACAGCGGCATTCCAGCACTTTGCCACGGTATGCGCCGCACCCCGCAGTATATCACTACGAGCGCCGGAGTCCGTGGCATGCCGTTGCCTACCGCAGTATGCCACGGCATCCCGCCACGGGAGCCTGCGGCGCGTCTTTTAATGCCGTGCGATAAAATCCCTTTCAATGCCACGGCATCATTTTAAAGCATAGCAATTTATGTCGTATTTCTGTAACAGTACGGTTGAATGTCCATTAGTAAAAATTAAAATCCCTTGCCATGCCGTCCCGGTCTGCGTAGGCCTTAAAGAGCACACCACTAAACTATAATGCAATGGGTGCGGTTGGCACAGGGCCGGCAAGAGTGGCGTGCTAAGGACCTCCTCCTTAGCACGCCACTCTTTCCGGTCTTCCGGTTTTATACCCAGCAGTGGGTGAATGTGGGCTGATTAGATAGATAGATCCTTCTTTCCTACTAATATTATAAACGCGAAAGTTTGTAAGTATGGATGGATGGGTGGATGTTTGTTACTCTTTCAAGCCGGAACGGCTGAACGGATCTGGATGAAACTTGGCAGAGAGATAGATTATAGTCTGGTCAGGAATAGCACATAGGCTACTTTTTATCCCATGGGAATACCGGGATTTAAATCTGCGCGGGTGAATCCGCGGGACGCAACTAGTGTTTCATAAAGTAAAGTGACTAGTGTTTCAAAAAGTACATAATATGGTTTGGTCCATTATTTTTTACAGCCTTTACAGCTCAGTTGGTAACTCTGCCTCCTGTACTGTAGGCTGTGGGTTAGATTCCCATCGAGAACAAACATTTGTGTGAAATACATAGATGTTTGTTCTGTGTCTGGGTGAAATTATATTATCAGTATGCATTTACAAAAAAAAATAAGTATAATATCAGCTATCTGGTTCCCTTAGTACAAGCTTTGGCTTAGTTTAGGGCTAGATAGTGCTGTGTGGAATGTCCACCAAGATTTATTTATTTATTTTAAATTTCAGGACGACTGAGGCCACTAGCTGCAAGGCATTGCAAATGAAAATGAATTCCAAAAAGCGGGCTCAGTTTTTGAGTCGATAACAAAATCACCCGGCATCAAATACACGTATATCTAAAATTAAACCATTATTTTATTTGCCTATTTTCCTTTCACTTTCCGGTTTGTACTCGATAATAGGTAACACAAATATTAATTGTTGCAGTAAAACCGAGACCGCATCAGGTGTCCCGGAGTGGGCGATAATAGAGCTTCAGGGACTCGTCCAAATAAAGAAAGATGGCGGTGGACCGAGCGTCGTGGGTGACCTTCACTTCTACAATCGAAACCGCCATCCAGTCCTCGTGCTAGGCCACCATGTGCTCAACGGCAAAGAAACGAAGCTAGAACATCCCATGGCAGTGATCGAGAAAGTCTCTCTCGATGATAAAACCACGTATAAAGTTAAAGCTGTTGTCAAAAAGAAATTGTTATTCAAATCTAGACCTAAACCGATAATTTCTAATGTTGCTGAAAGAGTTTAGGCATTAAAATAAATTGAAATGTTGCAATAAACTTTATACCTAAACCCTTATTTAACGGTTTTATTTTGATTTTAAGGCATTTATTCAAAAATTTCTGCATAGGTTCCTTGGGTAAGCGCTTCCACGAAACACGTTTCGAAAACAGTTCACCTACTGAAAACAACCAAGTCCGTAATATAAACCGTATAAATTCACGAAGAAGAACTGAGAACCGTTATTCCCTAGCAGCGATTACCAGTTCGTCGAGCTCTTTTAAAGCACTATTACCACAGATGAAATAATAGCAATTACTGCCGCCAAGCGCGTTGGTGAATTTCAGTGTGTTGTGGTTGACAGTGAAATTACAGGCACATTAGCATAAACACCAAAGTCAAAATATGTTTATTCAATAAAATAACAAGGACCATCTTGAACCGTCTTAAAACTAGGTGACTCTAGTGCCAGTTCCACGCGACCAACACCGAGAAGAACAAGCAACAAACTCGGCTTGGTATCTATCGCTCTTTTGTATGATCCTCGTTACAATGTAATAAAATACCTACACTATTGAAGCTATATAATATAAATCTAACGGAATCAAAATATATAAATCTATGTAATCTAACGGAAAAAGGAAAAGTAAACAGATTCATAAAAGAACACACGCTTCAAACTAATAATACTAATGCATAAGTAAGAAGTGTAGTAGGTAAGTCAAACAACGATTAAAAAAAAACTTTTTTTGAAATAACATAATAGTAAAGACATTGCAGATATGTTAGCCGTCGATGGGCAGAACGACCGGGACATCGGGCCACGCACTTTTATCATTAATATAACTATCTATAGTATAGTAACCGGTATGCCTTATTCGATTGACTTAGAGCAGTGTGTAGGACACATTCATACGACATAATCATCATGAAATCATAGGAACTGCACTCCAATTCTTATTTTCAACAAAAGGTTAACAACATACGTTTCGACATATTCTTTCCAAAAGTTACTAGAATATCCTAGCTTGTGCGGATTTCAACCCACGGCTTTACCTATTTACATGATTGTATTTCTTAGGTGCAGGCAATAAGAAAAAAAAACAAGTGTTGATGTAGTTAATAATATAATTTCCATATTCACAATGTGAGATATGACATAAATCTTTATATTATTTATTATCATCCTATTTTACCCAACAATGAATACACTACCTACATCTACCTTAGAATTAGACATAATAGTACAAAGTTACATAAATTAACAAACTAATGAAAACACCCCAGTGAAAACTTTGTGAGAGATTTAAATGTCAATTTGCAAAAGTATTTTCTTATGCGTAAAACAAGACAAAGTTTATAAAACATTAGGTACCTACTTGTCTTACAAATAATCCTGATTTTCGTCAGAATATTCCTTACCAGCCAGCGGTCTGTCTCGTCTTCGCACGGTTTTTACTACAGATTTGCGCGTTTAATTTTATGTTTTAGGGCAGTTTATTACTTTACATTGGCTCGCCTACCGTACCCCAGTGACTTTCACCTTTTACATGATTAATTTTAACAGGATCTCTAACTTTTTTAAAAATAAAATAGCCTATGTCACCCGGGGATAGTGTAGCTTCCCAACGGTGAAGGAATTTTTCAAATCGGTCCAGTTGTTTCGGAGCCCATTCAAAGCAAACAAACAAACAATGAAATCTTTCTTCTTCACTATCACTACATAGTATAAAACAAAGTCGCTTTCACTGTCCTTATATCCCTATGTAGGGACATATTCTTATGTATGCTTAAATCTTTAAAACTACGCAATGGATTTTGATTCGGTTTTATTGATTGAGTGAGCGAAGCGAACGAAAATCTTACAATCAACTTGGGCGATTTGGCATTGTATGTGTGTATGTATGTATGTACGTATTATATGTATATTTGTATGTTTGTCCGACGATAACTTGAGAACCGTTTATCCGATCTGCATGAAATTTGGTAAGTCGATAGCTTGTACTTGAGAAATTTACTGGTAAGTATATGTATGGGTAAAATCGGATGAGGGGTTTTTAAAATATGTGGGGTTTTTTAAGGGGGCAAAAATTAAAAAAGTTACCCAAAAAAATAAAGTTACATGTCATATGAAAGGGCTTGGCTTGGACATTCCAAAACAATTTTTTTTTTCTAGGATGCCCGCTTTTTTAGATACAACAAAAAAGTTAAATTAAGTTTACCAACGACCCAAGAGCTCTCATTTCTAAGAGTTTCGTTGGCATCAAGGTTTTTCTACTGGTCGGTCAGTTTCTTTGCTTTTTCAATTATTTTTTTCTTGAAATAAAATAAGAAGGTACTTGCCTCTCATTAAATGGTGTTAGCGACCTGTTCTGATGATGGAGCCAAGGTCTGTTTAACGGAACTCTTCAATAAATTCAGTTGAAACTTGGTTGATATACTTAGTTAGTAGGTGGAAGCCAGAGACAAGTCCAAACACAATGTTTTGGACTTGCCTCTGACTACTATTTAAGTACTTATATTTACGGAGCGTTCGCGTCGCTTCACGAAATCTCAGTTCGGGCGAACTACTAGCATACTATTTAAGTAGTTAAGTTGTACCTATGTTAAAAACCGCCCATGCGTATACTGTCGAGCACAATAAGTAAAACTGTTTTTATAACTTTTGATCACTATTACTTTGATTTTCGATGTAAGAAAAGACAAGAAGAAAAACCATTCACGCTAAACTATGCATATTCTATTTTGTGGAGAAATTATAGTTTTAAAAATATGTGTGTGATACAATCTTTAAGATGTATAGATGAATACTTTTAGATAAGAAAGGCACTTTATTTAAAAAGAAAGTAGTGATAAATCTATACTTATAACATAAAAAGTAAAACTAAAGTACTTATCTATTTTATGTAAATTAAAAATTTGAGAAGAGATACGAGTGTTGCACATGAAAGGAATGAAAATTTGAAGATAAAACATTTAACAAAATGGATTGCTTTACAGAAAGCAAAGTATCTGTTTTTTTAAATGGCAGTAGCTATTGCGTTGTTATTTCAATAGAAGCCATTATTAACTCAAACTTTGGCTGTGAACAAAAATATTATTTCACTAAAACTAATAAACTCTAAAAACAATGTTACAAACAAATGTTATCCATCAACGTAAAAATAATGTATGAATCTACAAGTTAAATGTAATAATCGAATTATTAATGTGCATTTCACAGATAATGCACCAACATCACTCCAATAAAATCGTGATGATACCAAAGTCCAGTCTTTTTGTAAAACTCTCATATCGCCGTCAAACGTTGCGTTGGCTTGGCGCTTTATTCCCAAACTAATCGACTTTGATGCGAATACATTAAGCAATAAATCTACTTATCCGTGTAAGATGGTCAATAAGTAGACACAATTTTCACTTCATAAATAAGTTCCAAAAAAGTATTATTCCGTTATCCGAAACATTTTCAAATTAAATACATGCGTAAATTACTACACGGAAGGTAATGCTATAACGATGTTATAAATCAACTGAAATCTAAAGTAAATTATTGACCACAAGACTCTTTTATAAATTGCATAAAAATAATTTTCCTAATTGGTCGAAATCGTAGGAGACTAATACCAGTCATTCGTGAGATAACGATCAGTCATTTTGCTAGGCAGAGTTCAGATTGGCGCGCAGTAACTGCATGCCGTCTTCAGAAGTCCAGTACTTAACTAGAAGGTCTCTTTCCTTCTCAATGCACGTCTGGAATGTTGCGTCTGAACCGGTTTTCTTCAAACCTAGAAGTTGCTTCTTCAGCATGATGTTCTGAAAGAGAAAAATATGCGTAAGAAACGTTAAACTCAATCATTTACTTTTAAATTATTAATTCTTAGATAACATCAAGCACGATGCTTAAAGTAAACGAAACGCTTACAAACGAATGAAGTACGCAAGGTTATCTTATCACAACGTTTGCCAAGTGACCTAATAAGTACAGATTAATGGTCAAATCAAATACATTGCAGCACTGGAGTACAGTGGATCGGAACTAATGTTGGCAATTAAAGTACTATTGCTGTACGTTCTTTACGAGTCTGCAAGATCGGCTGAAAACGAGGAACCAGTTCTGTTTTACTATGGCTTAGTAAGTACGATTGTGTCCAGAAAATAGTCTATTTTCTGGAGCGAGTCGACGATTAAATACGTTTAGCGTAAAAAGTGTTATTTATGTATGTAGGCCTAGTATTTATGTGCTAGTTAAATTGGGTCACCCCTAAAATCCAGGCTATCAAGTCACCATCAATCCACTTTCAAGTGCTCTATGAACAAACTGTATGACACTGAAAAACGGTCAGTGCTTGGATGTACCAACGCCTATCTCTATACACATCCTGAAGAATTTTGACTGTGTTAACATATTTTTTTTCGTATAAATATTATTAGCAACCACATGCAGAACATAAACAATGCTCTTCATATAAATATTTGTTATCATTGGGATTAAAACCACTACCTATATAAAGTACAGAAAGCAAGAGTCTCAAGTTGATGGACCAATTTTAATGATTCTTTTTTTTAATCGAAAGCTGGTGCTTGTTATGTGGTCCCATATGAGTAAGATTGGACGATTTGTTTTTGAGTTATAGTACCTAGTACGAGAATATTTTCCAAGATTTGACGATTCGTTTTTGAGTCATAGTAGAGTGAAGTCTCCCGACTTGGAAGTCTGTTTTTTTCTTGAAAGAAAGAGTTAATGTTTGTCTCAGGAAGAGAATGAGCGAAGCCTGCCGCCTTGCGGTGCGAGACAGGCGTGCTCGGCGCTGGTGGCGCGGCCGTGGCGAGCCGACGCACTCGTGCGGCTCTGCCGGTGCGGCAAGCGGAGCCGCTGTGACAAACGAGCCGCGTCTGCCCACTTAATGGAGCTCAACAACCGCGCGCACATGCAGGTAGAGGTCGCGTCATTTGAAAATTACGCTGGAAAAAAGTGATGAGGATGTGTTTGCGCATACAAAATACTCGCACGATCACACCCCATCCCCTCCTTCCAGCGTTCTTATATAGGTACACTTATCTAAATGTTCGTTCTGGCTTCGCACAGGTGGACATTTATTTTCAAAGATTTATAGCCTAGCTAGCTGCGCCCCGCCGTATTACCCGCGTAGTTTTAAATCCTGGTATCTCCAAAAGCTATTCCAGACTATCAATCTATCTATGTCCCAAATTTCATCAAAATTCGTTCAGCCGTTCCGTTGAGTAACAAACATCCAAACTTTTACATTTATGATACGAGTGTGATGACAAAAAAAAAATATATACCTAACTGTATTGTTTTCAGTTTTGCCATCCGACCACAGACTGGCCCTTGTGTTCAATAGACGAAAAACCGCTCAAAGTCGTCACATCCTACGACCGCATGAACCCAGACGAGCTAGAGGAACAACACCACCGAAACCTAGAACTCACACCACCAAAGATCACAGTCACTTGCAAATGTCGGATCCCTAATTACTGGAAGCAAAACTCAACTGCAAACGACGTACGGGTTTACCAATGTGCGTCCTTGCCCCTGTGTCACTCGGGAGAGTTCTGCGGGAACGTTAGCTTCGACTTGAACGCATTGTACCAGTCCTGCTTGTGTCCGAAGCATCACATTTGCGTGCACAACGGCGGAGTCACGCGCATGCAAATATCAGAGTTACTGTACCGAGGCAGAGGGTGGAAAGCTTATTGTCAGCGGATCGAGACCGACAGCGATTACAGCTACGACGATTATTAGGCCGGTGCCAGATATGTATGAACTTAAGTGATCAGCACGCTTAGTGAGGCACGAGACAGTGAAGTTTTTCTCGTGCCTCACTAAGCGTGCGGTGCGGCTGTGATCACGTAAGTTCATACATATCTGGCACCGGGGTTAAACTGTGTTCTGTGCTACTGTGTATGGTATCATTACCATACAAACACATGCTTGCACATATAATGCTAATGCATGGTAGTCATGGAACTCTAAAACGCTGTAAAATCTGTTTGCATGCCCAGGATTACAATGTTATTAGCATTAAGTTCCCATAGCACGGTGATACATATTATTATGAAGTACTTCTTCCAATCCTGTCACTAGTTCTTTCGAAACAGTGTAGTGTAAGGATTTAAAGCGCCTCAATTTCGAGCTTTTAAGTTTGGGCGACAAGAACTTACTTCATGTGGTTGGGCGGCGATGTCTTTTGCGATGGCGCGTACTTGTTCCTGAAACCTCTCAGGCCAGATCACTCGGCTCACAAGACCGCGTTGCAAGGCCTCTGCAGCCGATAGCTCCTTCCCAAACACAATCAAGTCGTTAACCTGGAAACAAACAAGTCATTTATAATTGTTAAGGTAATTTATAAGTAAAAGTTGCCTTTAAAAATACTTAGCATTTTTTTTGTTTAACCTTATTCTCTTACTTTGTGGTGAAGGATAAAATAGCGAACAAACGCTCAGTGACAAAAGTAAATGAACATTTCTAGTTTTTGAAAAACTTTGTTTCCAAATTTATTTGCAGGTCCGCATTGAGCAATAACTATCTGCTACTAACTTGTCATTTAAAAAAGCTCTTTGATCCATTGAAATTGTTAATCCACTTTTATCGTTGACAGTAACAGTTACCGTCAACGACAAAGTAGATTTTTATAAATTATTACTAACCAAATTCTGTGGCAAAGCTCTAGAAGAGAGTGCTCCCGCCCCCGGATTCAACACAGCATTGCTGCGTTTAGAGAAGGCAAAACTGGAGAGTTCACTGGCGACTAACACATCGCATAGCGCCGCCAGAGCCAGACTGAAGCCTTGTATTTTGCCTTCCACACCAACTACTAGGAATTTGCTGTGGTTCTCCAATGTGCGCATGAGTGACCTGAGAAAATTTTAATTCATCTAAGGCAGGTTTTATCATCTCAGAGTTGAGCTATCCGTGAGATAAAAAAATATTTCCGCGACTACTTACTACCGAATTCTACGCCACTACTTCAGACTGGTCAAAAACGCAAATATTTTAATGCGACGAATAGCGTTGCTTTGGAGATGACTTAAGCCAGGGATACACTAGGGAACATTTTGTCCCGCAACATGACGCGCAGCACTTAATTTACGTGACGCTGCAACGTTGCATAGTGTCCCGCAACATGCCCGCAACATGCTCCGCAACATTGTACGTGACGCGGGGCATGTTGCTTGCTCCCGCCTCGAGAGCGAGCGCACGTGTCCCGCGTCAGTGTCTCGCCATTTGTCTTTAGGATATTAACTCTTCTTTCATTCTTTATTCTTTATTGCACACAATTAGAACATACAGTAAACTTAAATAAAAAACATGTACAAAGGCGAGCTTAACCCTAAAAAGAGTTCTCTTCCAGCAAACCTTGAAGGATTGTGAGAAATTGAAATTAGAGGTGGGTGCTTCTTTCTCATTGAAGTATTCCGCATCCACCACCTTCTCTTTCTCTTAAGTTTCAAAACACTCGATGTAATTACTATGTACGCAGCACAAATAGCCACAAACTCATCGGGCGACATTTCTATAAACACTGACTAGTGTGGCCAACACAATGGTTCGCGACATTTACTTCGGCATGTTCTACGTTGTTGCTAAGGAACATGTTCCGCAACATGTTGCTCCATTTTCCCCCTAGAGTATCCTTGGCTTTAAAGTTAAACAGAACCTTCAGACCATTGTTCTGGATTTCTTAATCACTGCTTTGCAGAAAACAGTGTGAAATTTTCAAAATAATTGAAATAAGTTGGTCAAAAAACATAAAATTCCAGTTTCTATATTATAAGCAAAAGTAGGTAATTATTTTATACTTGATCAACTAGGTTTATCAAAAATCCCGCTATAACATGAATATCGCTGAAAATCTGAGATTAAGCTAAGAGACAAATGTAATCTTGGTAAGGCTCAGCCTTTGCATATACAATGCAGTTCATGCTTTTGCGAGTAGATATTTTACACCCTGTAGGTATAGATATCCTTCTACATTGTGTTATTTTAAATTAAAAAAGATCACATGTGAAGATGAACGAAAAATGAATAAGCTTATATTAGAGAAGTGTCAATCTTTACCTTGCATGATCTGCAATTTCATAAGCATTTTTGTGATCATCTATAATGGGACTCAAATCCAACCCCGAGCAGATACTCCCACACTCTGATGTTATCAAAGTGACTGCTATATCTTTGTTGGAGTCTACATGGGACAGAGCATTTTGCAATACTTTCATTATCTGCAAATAAAACAAATATTATAAGAAGATTATAACTGAAGTAATAACAGGTATTGAAATGATAAAATTGCCATTGGTAATTCAAGAAACAATTATTTGTAGAGTCCTACTGTTATGAATGCAAAACTTAATGTAAGTTGAAACTATCACAATGGTGGCTTGGCTGGACTGAAGCAAGTAAAGCTGCAGTATATTTCTTACCTGGACACTAAAAAAGGATCCTTCTTTGTGAATGCATATTTCTGCTACTTTCTGATTAATTTTAACTGTAACATCAGTTGAAACTACTTCATTTTGTATGATTTGAACAACTTTTTTAATTTTTGAAGGTTTATCTGATTTAAAACCTGCAAGTTTTCTTTTATTTAGGGCCTGCGAGAGCTTCGAGTTAAGTTTCTCTTTGATTGACAAACAATCACTCCTATTCATAATCTCTCTTTTGGGAGTGCCTATCTTTTCCTCCATGAATACCTCTGTGGCAGGTGTTGCAACAACAGGCTCAGTACTTTCTCGAGGAGTCTGCTGGTTTGCACCTCCATCAACATCACTCAGTCTTCGTGGACTCATACATGAACTTGAATAAGAGCTTGATGAGTGTCTGCGGTAAATAATTGAATCATCTGCACTGTGGTTTTCAAAATCTTCACTCACTGCTGGAGACTTGACTGAGCTGCTCAATGAGAGCCTATGTTTACCACTTCCAGGCTTTCTAGGGTCATCTTCACATTTCATCTTGTTTTTTCTTTCACGGAATTTCATTTCTTTTGTGTCAGGAGTGTTGCTCTGAATGTTTTTGATGAACTCTGCTTTGCTTTTCATATTTTTATTGCCCTTAAGAGCTTCTGGAGTTAACTGACATATCATGTTAACTGCACCTTCATCCATTAGTAACCGGTCAATTTCAGTAAGTCGCTTGGAAGATTGCTTACTGTTCTTGGGTTGTGGCTTTTTCCATTGCATTTTAGAAACAGGAGATTTTGTTTTGGGTGCCTGTGGCGGGTGGTCTATCTTTATTTTTTTAGGTGTTGAGGGAACTGATTGATCTTTTTCTGTCAGCACCTCCTTTTCTCGTTTAATATGGACTTTGGTTTTAGTGAAAGTATCAGGATTATCAGGATCATATATAACTTTCTTTTTTATCACTCTTCCTAATCTTCTCTGAGGTTGTGCTTCATCACCACTCTTATTGTTTGGAGTTGTTTCCTCACTTACTGAAACATCAGCATTAATTTCTGTTATCTCATCTTCATGGCATTCATCTGATACATTCTCTTCCTGAACAAAAGATTCTTGTGATTTTGCAAGCTCCTCAGTACTTTCAAGTACTTCACTTTCAATTAATAGTGTGTTTGATTCATCTGGCTCCATGTTTTCATCATCACTCCAGTCTTGTACCAAAGCATTAACAATACTGTCTTTTTTTGGTACCACACTTAAATTTGCTTTTGGTGTTTTTGGAACATGTGTGATACTTTTGTCATCTCCTTTGTCTTTTATTTCTTTGGGAGCATTATTTGAGCTATCTATTTCATCTATTTTTGCTTTTCCTTCTTCAGGTGTGTGATTAGAGCTAGCTGTATCATTAATTTTAACTTTGTCTTCTTTAGGAGCAACCTTTGAGCTAGCTGAATTATCATCCTTTCCTTTAGAAGCAATTTTTAAACTAGTTGTATCATCCACCTTTTCTTTAGCTTCTCTTGAAGAAATCTTTAAGCTAACTGAATCATTTACTTTTCCTTTAACTTCTTTAGGATGCTTGGAGCTAGATGTATCATCCATTTTTCCTTTAGTTGCTTTAGGGACCTTTGACCTAGCTGAATCATCCACTTTTGCTTTAGTTTCTTTAGAAGATATCTTTGAGCTAGCTGTATCATCCCCTTTTCCTTTAACTTCTTTAGGAGTCATCTTTGAGCTTACTGTCTCATCCCCTCTAGCTTTAGCTTCTTTAGGAGGCGTCTTTGAGTGAACTGTATCATCTCCTTTTCCTTTAGCTTCTTTAGGAGACATCTTTGAGCTAACTGTATCATCCCCTTTACCTTTGGCTTCTTTAAGAGACATCTTTGAGTTCGTAGTTTCATCTGATTTTCCCTTTGCTTCTTTAGATGGAGCCTTTGAGCTAGCAGTTTCATCTACTTTTGATCTAGTTTCTCTAGGCAAATAATGCGAGCTAGTTCGTTTTGACTGCTTCTTCTCCAGTTTTTTAGGAGAATAGCGATTTTTTTTCTTGGAATCAAAACCTTTAAGCCTGTTTAGCTGCTGCATTGCCAAGTGTTCTTCTAATTTTTTACTATCTTCGTGAAAGTTCTCTGAAACCATCTTACGTGTCTCTTCTACATCATTCCCTTCCAAAATATCTAGTAACTCTTCTTTGTTAAAAACTTCTTGTTCACAGTTATTATTTTCGGCAGTTTCAGAAACATCTGATGAACGTAGCACTTCACTAAGTTCAATATTATGACCAAGTTCACTCAATACATTACTGCTATCAGGTTCAGTGCATGTTATAGTTTCATCATCCAGTTCCGAAACATTGTTTTCTATAAATATCTCTGTTTCAAATGTTATATTGCCAGCACTATTATCCACAATACCATCTACCTCAACTACAGACTCCTCAATTACTTCCGTTTCACTAACAATATTACCATCAATGCTCTCTCCTGTGGATTCTGCTGCTTGGACTGCTGTACCTATTTCAGTTTCCATAGCTTCAGTGACATACATAGAGTTCTCCGTTTCAGCCGAAGATACCTCAGCAACCCCAACCTCCATACCTTCAGTCATATTACTATAATCCTCTTCAAATTTTGTAACCAGCTCATCAACATCATCAATTACTGTCGTTTCGACTACTGGTTCGCTGTCTTGTTCATACTTCATCAACCCAACATCATCACACTCTGCTAAGTTAGTGAGACCATTTGATGTGTTACACACATTAATATCTGCTGGTGTCTCGACATCTAAGTTAATCTCATCACTTGTAGTTTGGACACCTTCTTCCGAAGCATTAGAAACAGGAGGCTCTTCTAGAGCTTCCATCATACACTATTCGCAAAGTAAGACTTCCAAGGATAACCTAATCGAATTGGTGAGAAGCTATTTCATTATCACAAAACCGACCGCAAAAGTCTAGCTTTACACTAGTACTTTACTTTTAGACAGTATAGTTTTCTTTCAAGTTAAGTTTTTCGCAAAATAAACTCATCAATTTCCTTACGTTGCGTCGGATGATTTACTTTGTCTATGGTGGTGTCATGGAGTCCCAAGGGTAGTTTTTTTTTTTTATTCGCTCCTTGGAGCAGGCTATAGCTTAAAACCATACCACCTAGTCTAACGTTAATTTTTTTACATAGGTTAGTCCGAATCAAATCTAATGCGTTGTGTCTTAGAGCATTTATAACGGGAGATGCCAAGCGCTACTTTTAGTACTAAAATTTTTCTGCCGGTTTTCGCGGGAGGCGGGGTAGTACGGTACAGAACACATTTACATAATCACGCATACTAATGCAGAAAAATTAAGCGTCCCTATAAACGCACACGCAAGTAAAAGCTGTACACCAACACAAAAACAATAACACAATTAAAGAATGACTGTTGTTACACTTTTGTTTAGTTACACACTAACACAAAAAAGTAGTGATGGGTTGTAAAAAGACCGACAAAATGAATGATTTCATATGAATGAAACAGGGTGGTTCAAAATCATATACTTTTCCTTTCTTTAGCCAAGATTAACAAACGTGTACCTGTCTAGCCTAGTAGGTATTACTAAGTAAATAGAGTGCTGGCACCGACTCCAAAAATATCAGTAATTGTATAATGTCATAATAATAAAATTATAAGATTTGTTGAAAAAATGGATACCTATTTGGAAGTAGATTGAAATATAAATCCATAATGCAATTATTTTTAACTTTTTAGTGTATTTTTCATAACAAATTGGATAGCAGTTTTGGAGTCGGTTTTTTTTTTGTAAAAAATATTTTATTATGAGTTTGTAGAGCGTAATCTCTAAAACTACTGAAACGATTTTAAAAATTATTTTACAAATAGAAAGCTACACTGTTGTTGAGTAACTTTAAGCTATATTCTATTTTCGCAAGTAGTAAGTAATCTTTCAAGTAAGTAGTCTTTCATGAATGCATTTTTAGATAAATATTTTGATTCTTTATTGGTATGATGTGTCCAGCAGTGGACTTACATAGGCTGATGATGATGATTGGTATGACGGGGAAAGGTGATGAAAAATTGTGGCGACGATAAAAAAGTAGCCCATGTCCCTCTCCAGCTAACATACTACAGCTATACAAAAATCACGTTTATACGATTCTGCGTTCAAAAAGTACAAAGAAAATAGCAATAAACCAACGACACAGCACAACTAAAATTTTAAAGGAGCTCCATAAAGCGACGTATTGAAGGCAGAATGACAGAGACAGTTTTTGTAGAGTCCAATACTGAACCTCCTTTTTTAAATCGGTTAAATTTTAATATGGGTACAAAAAACACATCGCATTTTATTCTAATTTTACGTTCATTCCATCATTCATTCAATCGATTTCGCTCAACTAGTCCCCACACTACGCCTTCTACCAAGGAATATAAATTCACCGACACCTCCCACCAAGACGATGGCGTCGTATTAAAACTGTCGTAACTGGTATTCCATTAAATATAAATTAAACGTAATTACAAAAACAATTGACTAAAATATCACTTAATTGTGATAGGAAATACCGTGTTCCCTAAAGTTTGATGTCTCTGATCTCCTTTTACACCGAAATACCGCACAATTCACCATTTTTACTGAGCACTACTTCGCGACACGAAACGACAACTAATGGCCGCGCGGTGATGAGTGAAGTAGTTTTATATAACGTGCATGGCCAAGTCGCGTCTTATGGCTGGCAGAGGGGTACGCCTTGCGTTAACATCTCCAGTTATAAATGCTCTAAGCGTTGTGTTGTCAAATTCAAGGAAACACAAACATGTCTATGCCAAAAGGTATTTTACACGAGAACAGTTGGTACGGATTCGTTTTCTATCATCTAACGAAGCAACATAGCATTTTCATTTTGATTGTTTTTCTAGTATTATTTTGAGTTGTGTTGTGTAATTTTGGTGGTATTTTAACCAACATTACTTGTGGTCTTAGCACAAAGTGTAAGCATTTGGAATGAAAGTGTATTATGTGATATCGTGATTTGACCGAAGATGTTTCAAATGTTTTGAAGAAACCGCCACCATTTTCTTCAAAACAATTGACTAACTCCACTTTGGACTGACGTGACTAGAAACTTATCTAATCTACAAAGAGATCTCTGAATCACTCGACATTGGCAAGATTGTCTATGACAGGAGCCATAAAAAAAACAGTTGGTACCTAATGTTTTGTATTTTTTTATACTTGACTGACACCACACCACAGTGCGGAGCCATAAAAAAAAGTTAATTCTACGATACGGGATTACTTACACAGACTAGGCCAGTGACTTTTTAGACTAGTCTGGCAGCATTTGCTCGGACTTGACAGTTGCGACTTGACTTGGACACTTGCGCAGTGGAAGCGTGCTGGGCCCATAACCTCTTGAATTGTGAGCAGTCCCTACCTTACATGTATTTGCTTGCCTTCAATAAAACATTTTATATATTCAATTTACCAACAATATATTTTCTATTATTTTATTATACCAGTTGTCAGACCTGTCATAATTATTATTACGTGTCTATGCAAGAGTTCGTATTTACATTTTATCAAAAGGAGTCTGTACCCTTAACACCTATATTACTAGAAAAAAAAATGTATTTACGCTTGGATGTGTATTCTTGTTCTAAGCAAAGCGAATGTAAAACTACGAGAAGAGGCGGGACATAGTTAAGAGCCAATGGGATCCATTTACATACCAACACACACCATGGACGTAATATTATACGTCCATGACACACACACACTTCAATACCAACACAATGAATATGTACGTCAAACAACAACAAGTTTTACCAACCTATCAGTCTAAATAGTGCTGCGCGATGGCACTCGCTTTTGTATCGATATCGATAAAATATGCAAGATCGAAATCGAGGTTTTTTTTAATCCATTTATTGACTGAATCCACGTTAAAGTACAACCTGGGTAGGTTGGACTTAAATATGGAAATATAAAGCTTTTTGCATTATTATACATTAATATTTATATTTATATATTATACATTATATAATTTTTGTACATATACCTATTCATTTTATGAATTTGTTTTTTCATTTATTATAATGTTTAGTATTAGCAGGACGAATACTTTGTTACAGAAGTGCTTGACATATTCTGTAACAAAGTATTTTTTATTAATTTCCAGTAGTTTTTTTAAGAAGTATTGTACCTAGAGCATAAGTTTAAAAGGCTAATTCACGTGATATTCTTGAAAAGGTTATAATAATTTTAACAGTAGGTACAAACTTATTATGCTATTTGCGACTCCTAGTTATTGTCATCTTTAGCATCGAGTTTTTGTTTCTGAATAAGTGGGTACCTAATATGAGGGCAATATATAAAAATCAACTTACTTTCAGTCTCGCAGTTCTTATTAGGTATGTCATTAAAGCCAACTGTTACCACAGTAGGTATGTGACCGAGGGCTCACTAATTTCGAAAGGAGGTAGTAATCTTTTCATCTTTAGCATGAATTTTTCACTTTACCAAAGTGGATTTGATTGTTTTTGTAAATTTCTAGCAGATTTATCAATAATTACGTCCATAAAATTAAATGTGAAAGTGATCGTTATTGTTCAGTAAACGTAATATTTTACGGCGATACCACCTAAAAACGATTCATAGCGTGCGAAATTGTGAAGATCAAGCGAGCCGTAAAATTTTAGAAAAAGGAAGTCTAGTTTCTTTGGATGAGGCTTGGTAAACATTAAATTACATATTTTAGTGAATACAAGCAACGAACAACAACATGCATCGCATTGAAAAGTGATGCGAGGGATTACTTAGAGGTAAATCCCAACTAATATTATAAATGCGAACTCTGTCTGTCTGTCTGTCTGTCTGTCAGTCTGTCTGTTTGTTACGCTTTCCCGCTTAAACCACTCAACCGATTTTGATGAAATTTGGCACAGACAATCTTTAGACCCTGAGAAAGAACATA
Source organism: Plemyria rubiginata (assembly GCA_963576535.1). Classification (NCBI taxonomy): domain Eukaryota; kingdom Metazoa; phylum Arthropoda; class Insecta; order Lepidoptera; family Geometridae; genus Plemyria; species Plemyria rubiginata. Next base: position 5,245,802 of record OY754917.1, on the reverse strand, counting down.
GGCTACCTTTTATTGCGAAAAAAAGAGATGAAGAGATTAAAAGTACGCAGACGAAGTCGCGGGTACCAGCTAGTATTGAATATTCGTGTGATAGTGATGTACCTAATGTAATTATCGATAAATGTGTGTCAGACACCTCTCTTTTGAGGCTAATACCCATTATAACGTGCACATCTAGGAGGCTACATACAGTCTTACAAAATGGACTTTCCGCGGTGGCTAATAGTAATCAAGTATTTGTTTTTTTTTTTAATTCTTTATTCTTACTAAATGCACAAATTCATGAGTATTGGGTTATATTATTATATAAATACATATTTTGCAGATACCACCAAAGTGAAAAATCCATGCTAAAGATGAAAAGATTAGTACCTACTTCCGATATTAGTGAGCCCTCAGTCACATACCTACTGTGGTAACAGTTATTATTAGGTACCCACTTATTCAGAAACAAAAAAATCGATGCTAAAGATGACAATAACTGGGAGTCGCAAATAGCAAAATAAGTTTGTACTGTTAAAATTATTATAACTTATTCAAGAATATGGCCTTTTAAACTTATGATATAGGTACAATACTTATTAAAAAACCACTGGAAATTAATAAAAAATACTTTTTTACAGAATATGTCAAGCACACCGTGTCCGTCCTGCTAATACTAAACATTATAATAAATGAAAAAACAAATTCATAAAATGAATAGGTATATGTGCATAAATTATATGTAATAATGCAAAAAGCTTTTTATTTCATATTAGATCCATATTTAAGTCCAACCTAGGACTTCAGGACCTAGGTTGCACTTAAATGTGGATTCAGTCAATAAATGGATTACAAAAAAACCTCAATTTCGATCTCGCATATATTATCGATATCGATATAAAAGCGAGTGCTATCGCGCATCACTATTTAGGCTGATAGGTTGGTAAAACTGTTGTTGTTTGACGTACATATTCGTTGTGTTGGTATTGAAGTGCCATGTAAAAGGATCCCATTGGCTCTTTACTAAGTCTTGTCGTAGTTTTACATTCTCTTTGCCTATATACTTTTGGGTTTGGGTACCTACATTTTCTTTTCCTGAATTCTACTTTTTCTCCCATCAGTGCTATCTGTGCTGGTAAAGAATAGTTCAGTGCAAAGAAGCAAAAAAAAAAAGAACTGAATTGTGGCTAACTCTTCCTGCATGAAAAGAGATTCCGTAGAATTCTAACATGAATATTCTTCCGAAGAAAAGATGGCATGTTCGGACTAAAGAAAATATAGCCAGAGTAAGAAAGGACGAAGCAGAAGCAGCCGAGAAAGAAAAACAAGAGAGTTTACGAATTGAAAACGCTAACCGAGAAGCTCGCCTTAGTGTGTTGAAGAATAAAAGTAAACAAACACTAGTGGCAGCTGGTGTCCCTGAAACAAAAGTAGGTGAGCCTGCAAGTGAACATGTCAACTTATTTGCTGATTTCGATAGTGCTATCAAAAGCACAAACAAACAACATGATATTGAGCTAAAGGAAAAGAAAGAAGACTATGAGAAAAAAATTGGCTACCTTACATATCTTGGACAAGATACAAATGAATCACTTAAAAAAAAGAACTGGTATGAAGTAGCTCCTGAAACATCAAGGTTTTCAAGATCTGATGCTATCAAAGAAACATACAATAAACTAGTACTAAAAGATGAAGATGGAAAACCTAAACACAGTAAAGTAGATATTAAAAACGGAGAAATAGGATGGAAATCAAAACAGTCTTTAGATCCCATCTATGCCTTCAAAACAAATCATCAATCAGACAGGATAAATAATGAATCTTCCAAAGATAAAGTTATTCCAAATGAAATGAAGCATAAAAACAGCAAAGTTGACAAAAAAGATAAACTTCTAAAATTAAGAGAAGCACGGTTAAAGCGTGAAAGGTATGAAAAACAAAAAACAGAAATATTTTTAACAAAACTGAATGGATCAGCTGATGACAGTCCATTAATTAGTGAAGAACCTGAAGTTAATAAAATTAAAGCAAAGTACAATTCTCAATTTAATCCTGAACTTGCAAGACAAAACTATTGGTAGTTTGTCTCTCTAGAGAGACTGGACTAATTTATAACTATTGGTATTTAATAATTAACAGTTTCTTCATGCTTATATAAAGGACTGCAAATACTGTCAAATACAGCACCACAGATAGGTAAGCAGTGTGGAATTGCCACAGTCCAGATGTTAATGTGCTAGTATAGTAGTGTACTCAGGACTATTGTCAAAACCAAAATTAATTCTACTAATAATTACCAACAGCCTACTTCAAAATCTGTTATAGAAAAAACTAGTTACAATAATTAATTTTATTTAATATTTATAATACATTATTAAAACATCTTTACACAAACCAGTATTCATCATTTTCTTATTGTATAATTTTCAGTTTTCAAGGTACTTATGAGTAAATAACATCATTGGGAGTTTGTTTTCCAACTTTTTAAAAGAGTAATGGAATGTTTCACAGAACTGCTCTAATATTCTTACACAGAAGGATCCCTCGCTTGCACTCTCTTTAGAAATCATTCTGAAAAAAAAAACACTAAGAATCCTTTTCTGTTGTAATATTATTTTTTGGAACAATATTTTTTATCCAAGCTTTGATGAATAGCAACACCCCTCAACCATTTTATTAACAAAATGAAGTTCTTTCAAATTACATAAATGAAAAAAGCATTTTTTTTTCATGAAATTTGTCTAACAAGCAAGATTTTTAATTTGAAAATCTTAAAAGTAGGTATGTACTTCAAGCTTGACAATTTTTAAATTCTGTGAAAAACGTTATCAATAATAGGTACTTTTTTGAGATTATAATATGACGATGTGGAAAGTCAGATACCTATGGCGGTACCTACTACCTTCCGAAGGAAGGAAGGTTAAAGTTCAGAACCAGACTACAAAACCTGAATGGAGCTCTTACTTGATATAGCAGCAGATGAAATCAACAAATACATCGATGTTTTCTGTCTTGGTCTGATGTAATAAAGTGTAAATTCCGACAATGAGTGGATGCCCATCAATATTATCTCCTGGCTTTCGTGAAATGAGATCACCTGTAAACGAAAAAAATATTAGGTAGGTATAGAGCGTCGCAAATCATCAAATAATTTTATTTTTTATTCAGTTCGACACTTGCAAGATCTCGATAGTGATAAAGACTATCAAATCCAAGCATTATTTGATTGAGCGAAGCGAGCGCGAAAATCTTGCAGTTTACTTGTATGATTTGGTAATTTATGTACTAGGTACCTACCTATGTAATTGTTTGTCGGGCATTTACTTTCTTTCTAGGACGGTCGGTTTTTGAGATACAAATATAAAAGTAAAATTATGATAACCAAGAGCTCCCATCTCGAGTTTCGTTGACATAAAGATTTTTCAACTTGTCAGCCTGTTCCAGTGCTTTTTCTTATTATTTTTTCATAAATTCAATTAAGAAGGTCACTCAGTTCTCATAAACTTACGAGAGCGAGGTTCAACAGAACTCGTCAACAAATAGGCCAATTCAGTTGAAATTTGGTTACTATAGGTACCTACTAAGTTAATCATATCCAAACCCAATGTTTGGTTGGACATGCTTCCGAATAAGACAGATCGCATCACGAAATGTCAGTTCGGGGCGAACTAGTTAAATAGGTATTTTAGGGTAAGTGCTGTAGTGCTGCGCATGCTAGTAGGTACTACCTAATACCTAGGTAGGTATCTATCCTACTACTACGTAGGTACCTGCTATCCTACCCATCAGGTAGGTACCTGATGGGTAGGATAGTAGGTACCACAGCCGAATTTAACTATAGTATTACCTGTTGTGAAGCAAATCTGCAGTTTAGATAGTTGTGAAATGAGAACTATGCCAAGCATTCGTCCCATATCAACCTGTTGAAACTCTTGAATATTTTTTATATATATTTTTTCGTACGGCTCGTATATCCCGGATCTCAGCAAATAGGCCTCTAAGTTGTGCAAGAGCGCGGGCGAAACTTTCTGCTTTTTATCGTCTTGTTTAGTATCTTTCAGCTCAAATATTATGGCACTGTAAAAATTTAAAAAAGTGACATATTTTTTTTTTTATTGGTTCATAAGAACTACCCACTAGGTATACCGGTAGTGATACCGATAGGGAGACCTGAACATATCGGTAAAAAAATGCAAGACATTTGATCCAAGTGAGAATTGTGTTGTTGACCCCTGAAACGCGAGGCGGTAGCATCCCGATAGAGGGACGAGCTGGCCTTCTTTTAGGGTCTGGTAACTGGTGACCCAAAATCGTGAAGAGTAGCAAGATTGACGGGAGGCCTTTGCCCAACAATAGAATGATGGAGAGGAGATTTTACTTACTCATTTAACGTTCGCAGAGACGCCTCCAATTGCGCGGAATCGAATTTACAGCTTGTGTTTAGCTGATACGCAATATGTTTTCTAATTATCTGCAGAGTCCCGATCAAAACTAGCACGTCTGCTATCTGCTGTGCTGTTTTACTCATCCTCATAATTATTGATTCAATATCTTCTAGTGCATTGACTGGTCCTAAAAATATTTTTTCTTGGTTCGTTCTAAATATGCCTTGAACGTTCAGCATCTGGTTTTTGACCATAAATGCATACAGCATATCGAGACCATGAAGTCCAACGACTCCAATAGCTTCGTTTAGTTTTGAAAATGTTTTTGTATTGATGATTTCGTGTTGTGATTTTACGTCAAACCAAGCTGTGCATATGCTTATGTAGGTGCACGTCCTGAAAAAGAAGAATGTTTTACATAGACACACAGAGAGAACAATATTGGTTATAACAACAATATCGGTCGTCGCTCAGCTTTATGCTGTAATAGTGCTACTACTAAGTACAACGCTGGTCTTCCGTGACGCCGGAGACCGTGACTACCAACTAACCGACTCGATAGCTATTTTTAAATTCAGTTTTTCAGTAAAAATAATCTAAATGGGGAGGCGTACAACGTGACGTGGTCTAAGTGAGCCTAATACCTACCTACCTAACAAGTGCTCTTTTCTCAAATCCATCACTGAGCTTATAAATTAAGTTTAGATTGTGTGCATGAAACTGACGTCATCATAATATATAAAAAAATAGTAGGTAAGTAGATAGTTATACCTGGCGTCCACGAGCTGCACCATCTGCCTCGCAAGGCTCCCCATGAAACCCGCTGAAGGACTGTACAAAGTGACACCTTTGCGCAAGCTGATCTCCTTCGTTACACTGTCTTTTATAATGGCTGATACCTGAATGGAACCAAAAACTTTTATTCTCTATCCGAAAAGATTTTGTTTGTTTGCGTAGGTTCATCATACCAACCTGTATTTGCCAAATTCGCAATCCATGAATGTTTATGTAATCTTGAATGTATTCCAAGGATCTCTTGTAACCATCCATACTCTCTGATAGTTTTTGCATCCTAGATAACAAATTACTAGCATTCAAAGAAAGTTTTTTTCCTTGGGGTTCTATAAATTCCTCGAACTTTTTGCTAATATGTCGCTCTAGCTCTTTTAACAGGCCATCTTCTAATAGCTTAGTGGGATCTACCCTTATTACGCCAACCAACGTGGATCTCATATCCAAAATGCCTTAAAATGTTAATAAGGTTAATAAATGTAGAGAACCAATCGAATATCTGTGCTTAAGCAAACTTACCTGTTGTAAAAGTAGATGCTGAATGAGTCAACTTAGCCACCTCCATCCTATGATCCAATTGCGCGAAATCCCTCAACCTATCCTTCTCAAGTCTTGTAGGAACTTCTTTGATTGTCCATGTTTGGAGATCAATAATCTTTTCGACAATATTAAAGACCATTTCTGGAATGATTTGCAGTACCTTTTGGATGTATTTGATTAGTTCGTTGCTGTAGTATTGGGATACTGATACAAGGTCATCACTATGCGCCTGGTTTATCCTAAGCAGTGGGATCTCCATTGCACTTGCCAGTTTGAGGAATAAGGACCTGAGTCGACTTGTAACCGAGGGATCTTCTTTAATACTGTTCTGCATGTATTTGGTGTACAAGTCTATGGTACACCACGCATAACTCACGTCGGCTACTGTTTCCAAGGTGACTAAGGAATCTTCTTTCAAGGAAGCTGTCCTCAATAGATATTTTAATGCATCCTTGCTGTCCGAAAGAAACTGCACTATGGTTGAAGTAGTTTTTATTCCATGAAACTCCTCAACTTCCTCTAAAGCTTGTAACAGTTGAGTTACTTTTTTTATCGATTTCGAAGAAGTGGGTCCACCAAGCGAGGCGACTTGCTTAGCAATACTTTCAAACCATAGTTTTAATTGTTCATTTTCTGGAATTTTTGCAATAGGTTTTGTTCCAGAAAATAGTTCTGCCAAACTGTTAAGTGACTCCTCAGCATCCAATTTGTTTTTGTTCCAAGCTTCAAATCTATTGTCCAGCAGCCTCTTCAGAACTTCTCTTACTTTTAACTCTAGTTCTGATGTGCTTATCAGGAGTTCCAGCAATTTCAATGGATCATAATGTGATTCTTTAAAAACCACATCTCTTAACTGTTTGCTTTTTTTGTTTGTGTCGTAAAATATGACATCACAGTTGTGTAACAAAAGCCATCTCACAATAAGATTTGAATTCAATAGAACGTTAAGTATCTTGTTGATATTATCCAGTACAAAATCATCAGTCAAAATACCTTCTTTCAGCAAGTGATGCGATTTATTTAACAGAGTTTGCACCGAACTGCCTCTTTTAACAGATATTTCTTTAACAATTTTAGCATTACATGTGTTGGCTAGTGCTGATTTGGCTGCTTTAAAGTTTTCCCATGACTCTATTAAGTTCAGGGTTACTCCCATGTACACGGGTACTACCCAGTTGCTTGGGAAGAATTTGTCAGCTATCTCTCGCATTTTAGAAGAGTCAGTGTGTAAATAGTGTGGAGCAAAATATAGACAGACCACAAGCATGCTAGCTTGAGTAGATAGCGCAGACGCCTGGTCTTCTGGCATAGTATAAACTGCTAATTGATTGTAAATGTCTTCTGATCTCAGTTTTCCAACTACTTTCTCGACGAATTCGGGACGAATACTGACACGGCTGAAATTATATAACACAGTAGGTAAGTCTTAGAAAGTATTAATAGGTAGGCTATACACTGTTAAATTTTAATTCTAAGTTCTTACCTACCTAAAATATTCTACAGGATAATCTGTAGGCTTTTTTCCGTTATGCTGATCATAGCCAGTATCCCTTAGTAGTTTGCACACATCATCTATGTTGGTCTGAGACTGACTCGTACTGTAGCGGTAGAACGCCACCAGGAGTCTCTCTCGCAACATGCCGGGAATGAACAAGTCGCATAATAGCAGCATGGCACCATATAGGTACAGTGACTCACACTGAAATCAAGAATTTGGTTGAGAACCGGTCTACCTACCTTACATAAATGCAAAAATATAGGCATTTGAGTTAATCATGCCATAACAACTGGAGTAAAGTTATTTATTATAAGAGTCATAAAAAACATAAATTTATGCTCATAAAAAGAGGTCTGCACTACAAGAGGTGATGCTCATCCCTTTCTTACCTACTCCTGCAATCTCACACAACCCATCTTTTGTGTGTCTATCTCTCTATATATCCATCAAAATACATATCTAACACTCTTTCATAATTAGTTATGACCTTTCATATTGATTTCATTGTTGTTAAGTCAAAGTTTATTTATTTGCCAAATTAAGTACATGTACATAAGATGGTAAATGTTTATATTGGTCTATGTAATTCCACCATACATGGGCATGCAAAATTATTTTATTAAGTTCTGAACGGATAAACCTAGGTACACTAAAATCAGAGCAGAATGGTATAGTGATAAACCAAAGGGCAATAAATGTCCTAAAAACTTTATACTCACTAAAAGTTGTTTCCCTTCAATATCTTTCATGGCGGTTTCCATATTTTGCTGAATGAAAGCATTTTCATTCAACTGTTCAAGAAATAAGTTAAGATCGACAATGTATTGGTAAATATTTTCAAACAACAGATAGAATCTTGTTATAAGTTCTAAATATTTTTCTTTCAGCTCATCATCTAAGTCTTGAAGTTTCTGGAAAGAAAAAAAAAATAAATCAACAGATAGTCTACATTATGAGCATCCTAGATACTTGTTTTGTCATTATGTAAGGATAATTGTTAGGATAACCATGGCGAAATACTAATTAATGCAACATTCAGAAGCTACAGTAGGTAAATTTATACTTTGTTGAGGCTTGCCAGGTTGGCAAGCCTTAATTAGCAAATAAATATACCTACCTACTGTTTTGATAAATATGTAGGTAGGTATGTACTTACTATGATAAATTCCATTGACTTGTACTTAATATTCATAACAACAACATATTAAAACGTTAAACTATAGCAATCTTTGAACATGGGTTGAGGGTTGGGGGTAGGCTGGTCGCAAGTGGGGGTAGATGGCAAGTCCTTCCCTTGACCCCCCATCTAACCTCACTTGCAACCCCCTAACCCCAACCCTCACTCCAGGTTCAAGGATTGCTATAGCTGACCCTATTAAAATAGCTTACCGCATTCATAGAAATTTTCTTTTCTTGAGCATCAGATATTTTAAAAAAACTAAAGTCCAATATTACATCTTGATACCTTTGTTGTATTTCCTTAGTTTCCAATCTGTTAAATAACATTACTGCTAAATTACTACAACACTTGGTAGGTAGATACCTGTGGTTCAGGAGTCCTGAACCACAGGTACCTACCAAGTGTTGTAGTATCAGGACCTCATATTAGTAGGTATTTATATTTCTTACACATAAAACCACTTTTATTTGATGTTCATAGATAAAGATTACATCAAATTATCAAATGTTGTGATAAGGACTTTCATAACCTTTTGTACTGATTAATTAAAAACTTGTAAAAACATAACAACAAAAAAGAGAACATTTTAAAACAATACGAGTGTGAATGCTAGGAAAATAACACTATGTGTGCACACTACACATTATTATACCATGAAGGTATTTATTTTATTAAAATTATCATTTTTATTGCACAAAACATAAAGTTAAAGTACGAAAGGATGGGTCAGAGTAAAGCAAAGGGTGTGCAGTACTAGGAAAAAGACAGAAGAATTTTCGATAAAAATATTTTTGAAGAAAAATGTATGTATATATAAGCCCACAATTTTATGATTGCATCCTGTAGGAGGTTTATAGAGGGGTATCTTTTAAGGTCATTGACCTCTGAAGTCAACCATAACAGAACCAGAGTATAAAAAGGAAACTTACAAGGGCAAAAACAGAAAAATTTTGAACAAAAAAATTATGTATGTATAAGCACCCCTTTTTATGATTGCATCCGGTAGGGGGTATAAAGAGGGGTATCTTTTGTTAAGGTCATTGACCTCTGAAGTCAACCATAACAGAACTAGAGTATAAAAACGGAACTCCGGAATAAAAATGATGTAGGTATGTATAAGCACCCCATTTTATGATTGCATCCGGTAGGGGGTATAAAGAGGGGTGGCGGGGGGGGGGTCTGTGTTTAAAAATATATTATGGGTGTCGTCTCCGAGTAATTTAGGGGTGCTGGTTACGAATATCACATTATTTTGTAGATTCAAAATGGCAGTTGCGTAATATTGGCAAAATGCCGATATGGGTGTCGTCTCCGAGTAATTTAAGGGTGCTGGTTACGAATATCACATCATTTTGTAGATTCAAATGGCAGATGCGGATACTCGGAGACGACACCCATATCAGAATTTTGCCAATATTATGCAACTGCCATTTTCTCTTTTTTTAACGAAAATTCGGCAGTCTTTTTCCTAGTAATGCACACCCTTTGCTTTACTCTGACCCCTGAGTTGAGGGTTGGGGATAGAGGGGATGCAAGTGGGGGTAGATGGCAAGTCTTCCCCTTGAGTCCTTTTTTCTAGGAAATGAAAAAAAATAATTTAATTTTTCAGGTAAGTTACTAGTTAGGTTATGGGTTTTTTTTATATGAAGAAAATTGGTAGTAATATTTCATCTCTATGACAAAAAGACTCAAGGGAAGGAATTCTCATTAGGTTAGGGTTATTTTTTTTTTTTTTAATTAAAGAAACGAAGTAATATTTTTTTTCATTTCCTAGAAAAAAGGACTCAAGGGAAAGTCTTGCCATCTACCCCCAGTTGCATCCCCCCTATCCCCAACCCTCAACTCAGGTACAAGGGGTACTAGGGTAGCTATAGTTTAACCCACAAGCATTTTCTACCAGTCCTCCTGTGGTGGTAGAATTTAAAATTGATGTGCAACAAATAAAAATAGCAATATATAGGAGGTAGGTACTTACAAGTAAATTAATGGTAAGTGATCCTTCAGTCTCAGTATTTCAGCTATAATAGCATTACCGTGCGAAACCAATTTTAATAAGTTTTGAGCGCAGATATTATCCTCAGACATAAACTCTTTCATTGTCGAGGATAGCTACTACACTATTGATTGTAACGAACTCTACGATCTGCCGATCTGCCTTGCTTACTGCACTGCAGGGCCAAAATACTCTGGCTCCAAGAGTAATAGGTATAACGCTACGCTACTCTGGCTTACTGCTACGACTCGACTGGAAGTACCTACTGGAAACTGGTCTGGAATGGAACAAGCACTAGTACTAGACAGTAGTCTCGTAGTTTTACATTCTCTTTGGTAATAAAGACAGAAAAATTTATACAACCATAAAAATAATAAAATTTAAGAACTGTTTTGTAAATAAATTGTAGTTTGTGATCATCTGTCTTTTATCGACTTCTTCTTTCTTTTCAGTGTTGCCAATGAAAATTTTTAGCCGGCCGCCGAGCCGCGCCGCGCCGTGTACATGAGGTATAAGCTTGGTATATGAAATATGAGCCATGTTTTCAAGGCAAATGACCAACACGGTGGGCCATGTTACTGCATAAAACAAGGAAAAACGTTTTGAATAAAGTTTTTAACAGTATAGAGAGCGTTTTAAATAGTGCCATTTGGGTAATGTTTTCTTTCTGTTGTCTTTCTCTAATTGTTTGAAAAAATATTCAAATATTTTCTTAGAACTTCTCCAATCTTTTTTTTGGTCTTTTTTGGTAATTACATTAAGGTTGTGGTGGGTTCTCTGCAATCATTTTTGTTGTTGTAACTTTTCGACAGTATAAGTGCCGTTCCTCTCGAACTCCTGTCAAACAATATTTGGGTGAGTGGGACGGCACTATATGACGGTCTTTCGTGCAGTTTCGTGCATCGTCGTAACCTCTTCATACATACCAACCCGTAAATTGAGTACTACAGTCTGTCAAGAAAGAGTAGAAATTAATTAAAAAGGAACTAAAATCTACCATACACTGGCAACTCTTTAAGAAAGGCCAGTGTGGCCGCTATAGTGAATTAGTCGCCAGATTCAGCTACTCTTTGCAAAATTAAATTAGGCACGTATTAATATGATCAAGTGTATCAGATACCGTACATACCTACTTTTGTATTTTTAAAATCATGCTTAAGGCGATGATATCACAGAACCTCCAACCTACAGCCAGATTTCGTTAGATTTTCTTCTCAGAGATAAATAATAATGAAATTTTAAAGTTTTTTCTGACAGCGCTAGTAAATATTAATCCCTATCTTTTGATATAACTTTGACATTATTTCAAGAAAAACTCTCTTAGTAATGGATGCGGTAGCGATGGATGGAGCGCTGTGTCAGAAAATATTTTAAAATTTCATTATTATTAATCTCTGAGAAGAAAATCTAACGAAATCTGGCTGTAGGTTGGAGGTTCTGGGATATCCTCGCTAAAGAATCAAGGCATTCAAAAGGTCTTTTTGACATAATAATATACAATTTGCAAACACGTAATTATAAAACTATAAAATAATGGTATTTATATAGGTAAGTATGCTGTGATTTATGTAGGTTGGTTTATTTTCATTACATTATAATAGACAGAATACAAAAAAAGACATTTTTTTTAAAATTTTATTTAATAATTCCAACCAGATTAATTTTCCGCTAGCGGAAACACTGCAACTTCGGTCAGTCGAGTCGAGTGAGCGATTATTATTTCGAGTTGTTTGTTTTGATTTGTTGTTGTGGATGTTTTTATTTCTTTCTAAGCAAATTAATCGTATAAAGCGTAAAATATTAGCAACATGAATAAAACCATTCGCGGTGGGGCTCGTAATATCATTTACAAAGTTTATATGAGATGTTTGGCCGAGTATCAAGCCGGGACGCTGCTGACTGAATTAGAAGACGTTTATAAACGAACAGCAGATTTGACCGGTAAGCAGCTACCTAGTTAAAAATAATGAACGTGAACTGTTATACAATCTCTGAATCTTGTAAATCCATCCAAAATCCTTGTCAATCATATTATTTTAGTCTTTGTTGATCTTTGTCACATTGAATCGTATTTAGTAGTGCAATCCTATAATTTTGATACTTATGTTTTGTTGCAGGAATATCTGAAAGCACGGTTAGGAGGATTGCAAATGATGGCCAAAAAAACCGTGGAAAATTTGGTACTCCCGCCAAGCACAGAAAAGGACGACCTACGAAAGTGCTGACTTTGAGTTGCTAGAGTGATTTATGTATCATTTAGTAATAAATTATTATTCAACACAATTGTCTATTTGTGAAGTTTTAACCCCTGAGTATACAAAATAAGCTTTGCTTTCTTTCTAGGCTATTACCTAGTGTCATAGGACTGGTTTGGATACCATTACTTGGTCTCATTATTTGACCTCACAGCTAAGAGCTTTTGTCTACCGAAACGATATCTAGATCTAGGCGCCGAAGTAGCGAACTAATAAAATCGGTATCGTTTCGTTTATCGTCTCGGTGTCGGCGCAGTGGATTTGATTCTCATTCAGGACAAACCTTTACGTGATGAGCATAAAATGTAAATTTTGATAAAATGAACTGCAATGTGTAAAAAATATCAAGTATCAAAGCGTTCTGCCATACTATATGGTGATACCATGTAAACGTTAGTGGCGCCCTCATTTATTTTCTACTCTTTCTTGACGGACTATACCTAGTTACCGTAGAAATCTGTAGAATTTGCAAAAAGCCATAGAATCCGTAGTATCCCTTATTGGTCTGTGATTCTCAAAAAAGAGTCTACCTACTTAGACGTAAAAGAATTCTCTTTGCAGTTGCAGCTACATACAATTTCGCGGAAATTTTAGATTCGGATTTATCTAAATTGTGTTGAATACCTATGTACAATTATTATTTTTTGTTTTATTGGGTGTGGTACAGTACCTACTTTCTTGGTGTGGTGGTATTTTTAATCAAAACAGAGTTTAGAATTCCGTCTCGTCTCACGCAATGTGCTAGAAGTTAATTGTAGTAGCTAGGTACGGTTTATCCAGTTGATTTAACCACAAAATACTCGACTTTGGCCTTTGGAGTGCGACTGATAAAAATGACAAGTTTATTTAGTTATGAAACCCTGGTGCATGCAGTTGCTGGCGCAACGGTATTTATACTGCTAATTAAAGTAGGTATATTATCTGGGGTATTTAATTCCACAGTTAAAGGTTGAACTCAGGCTCAGACGAATTAAAAATAAGTTCTCAATTCAACAGTTTTATTACTTACCTCATGAATTTTTACTGGGTGTACCAATTCTGGTGATTCTTTTTTTTATAGAAAGCTGGTGCTAGTCATGTGGTCCCATTTAAGTCAGATCTGACGAGTAGTTTTTGAGATAAAGTACTTAGTACAAGTGTATTTTCTAGTGCATTTGATGTCTGTTTATTCTTCCAAAAATTTAGTGGTCATGCTACATCATTCATGAAAATAATTGTCTTATTCTGAAGACAGCATCTTTTGAGCCTTCCGGCTCAAAGATCAGCCATGCCTGGACCTATACAGGCAAATCATTTTTAGTATGAAGATTTCATGGTAAGCAAGAATATAGGTATTTCGGTTTCCTAGTAACTTTTATATTTTTTTTTTCAGGGCAGTATAGTGGGTATGACAGTATTCTACCCCTTGGACACATTAAGATCAAGACTACAAGGTAAAAGTAGCATGGTACTTTTATGTCTAGTGAAACTTTTAACTTCTGATTGGTCTTATGACAAATTATATTTGTTCACAGTTGAAGACTCCAAGAAGCTGGAAGGATCATCATGGGAGGTTCTTTTAAAATTGGCAAATGAAGAAGGAATTGATGCACTGTATCGGGGTTTGACACCAGTCTTGCAATCACTTTCTATATCTAACTTTGTTTATTTCTACACATTCCATGCTCTGAGACGAACTACTGTAAAGTCATCAGCACTTCAAGATTTAATGTTTGGAATAATTGCTGGTAGCTTTAATGTCGTTCTTACATCCCCACTTTGGGTAGTGAACACTAGGATGAAGTTTGACAAGAACCGCTACAGCAGCCTTTTTGGGGGTTTGATAGAAGTTGCCAAAAGAGAAGGTGCAGAAGGCCTTTGGTCTGGAACTATTCCTTCTTTGTTACTCGTCTCAAATCCAGCCATCCAATTCATGGTATATGAATCAGTAAAACGAAATTTAATTGCTAGAGGTACTTTTGACACATATACTGCATTTTTGACTGGAGCACTTGCAAAGGCAGTAGCCACTACATTGACATATCCGATACAACTGATACAGGCGAGACTACGCGCCGGAACCAGCATGAAACCATTGTTGAAGGATGTAAAAACAAACCCACTAATCATGTTTAGAGGTCTAGAAGCTAAACTATTACAGACTGTAATGACAGCCGCTCTTATGTTTATTATTTACGAGAAAATTGTGCGCTTAGTACTCACTATTATGAGAGTTAGAATGGCTAAACGTAATTAAAAGAATTTTTCGAAAACAATAGGGATTCATTAATTAAATTTGAAAATTTTGGCCATGAAATAGCATAATTCTCTGTACTTTTTAAATCATCGGGTTAATACAATTAATTTTCATTAATGTATTTTTTAAGACCGATAGTGTAATCCTTAATGTACGGAGTTAATACGTGAACTCGAATTAGTAAGTAAATAATGTAGGTAATGTATGTATATGATTACGTCAATGAAGTGTTAAAGACTGGGTTTTTGACCTTGTTTGCATACATTTACATTGTAGGTACCTAGTAACAGTCAAATAGCGTGTCTTGGTAAATATTAGTCTTAATCCTTTTACCAACTTCCACAAATTGATGAGGTCATTTGGTTGTATAAAATCACTTATTCTCGACTCATGATGCAGCTGGCTACTAAGCGGCTACTGTGGAGTCAAGTGCGCCACAATTCTCATAAGCTACCTTACCTAGTATGATCAACATTTCAAAATGTGCATTAATCTTGTATCTCTTATTTATTTTTATTTTACCATTAATGTAGCATGTACCTATGGTGTTAGAATGTTCTACTTTATATCCTAGTATTGGTACTAGCAGTGAGTTTTTTGTGATACTTGTTTAATTTTATTATTTTTCAAATCAAAGATTAATGAAGCTGTGAATTTTAATAGAAAAATACATACCAACTAATTTAGAAGAAATAGGTAGATGATATTGGTATTATTGTATGGTGATGGATATGGTGAAATGTAACAGACTTTGTGATAATTTACTTAATTTTGTCTGGTTTTACTATTTAAGGTTTGGTTTGAATTTATTTTATTGTTGGTATTTTTATAACAGTTAGTTCAAACGGTATGTAATAACCAATATGACTTTGTTTACTATGTAGGTGATATTATAATGGTTGGGTAGGTATATAGACGAATGAGTTAAATAAAAAATAATACTTACATATGTACTGAACTCTGTTTATTATTTTCCAACTACAACAACATTTTTAATTCGAGATAATTTCATGTCTTCCGATACTCTCATGACAGCCTCTAAGTATTTATCGACGATGTTCTGTAACTCATTGTAAACCTGAAACAAAACGAAAGTGTTCACTTGAAATCTTGCTTCGTATCCCTGCAAACTCGCACGAAGTGCCATCAAAGAAACAGTTCAAAAAACCGCATCAAAATCTGTTGTGTAGTTTTAAAGATCTAACCATACATAACGAAAGACAGTGGGAAGCAAATTTGTTTTTAACTGACTTAAAAAATAGGAGATTCTAAATTCAGCTAGTTTTTTATGTTTGTTACCTCATAACTATACAGAGTGGACCAATTTTGATAATTATTTTAATCGAAAGCTGGTGCTTTTCATGTGGTCCCATTTTGAATTGAGTCAGATCTGACGAGTAGTTTTTGAGTTATAGTAGTACTAGCTGCGCCCCACGGTTTCACCCGCGTTGTTCAAATTCCCGGTATTCCCACGGGATAAAAGTGCCTATGTGCTATTCCAGACTATAATCAATCTCTGTGAGAGTTTCATCCAGATCCGCCTTTCTGGCGTTGAGTAACAACATCTAAACTTTCACATTTTTATATTGAGGATAGTGGGATGGGATGAGTGTACCTATTTTCCAGTGCATTGAAGTCGGTTTTTACTCGAAAGTTTTATACTATGTAGTGATAGAGATGTCCGTACCTCAGTATCGTTTTTTACTTAATATAAAACTGTTGCTATTTAACATTGTAACTTCATTAATACTCAACCCCTCATTCATCCATTCACTCATTTATCATCACTCATTCACATCACATACCTACATTTTTAAAATGTTTAAAATGTACCTCAGTGACGTTAGGGGTGTGCGCGTAAGGGCGCAGTTCCTGCAGCAGCAGGTCTGTGACGGCGAGCGGCGCGGCGAGCGGCACGTCGCCGGCGGAGCAGCGCTCGTGCGCCGCGTCCACCAGCCTGCTGCACGCAGAGGCGGCCTCGACCGCGCGCCCGCCGCTCAGCATCGCGCGGACGAACCCAGCGCCGTCCACCTTCTAGACATAACCTTACATTGCAGTCGATTCTGTTGTATTATCATAACATTTTATACCCCGTTTACACTTGACTCAAATGCGCAGGGACATGAAAACGCAGCATAATAATAATAAATAAATAATGCTGGACAATCCACACAGCACTATATGGCCCCAAAGTAAGCTACTCTAAGCTTGTGTTATGGGTACTAGATAACTGATATATTTAATACATTATATACTCACATAGATAGATATTTTTTATTATACATAGAAAACACCCAGACCAACGGAACAAATTTCTGCAGATCGTACACAAATTTGTTCCGAGGCGGGAATCGAACCCGCAACCTCTGCATCGCAGGCGGACTTTCACCCGCTGCGCCACTGAGGTCGTTATCATAATACAGCGTTTACACTCAGCTCATGTCCGTGGCAACGCGAACGTCAACACTCTCTCTCTCTTATCTCTCGCGTTGCCTGACGCGCATTGCTCATGTCGCTGTCCGCCTATAAGTCGTCCCATGCCCCTGCGCATTTAAGCTAAGTGTAAACGAGGTAAAATACCTTTAAACGAAAGATTATTCTGTATTTATTAATAATCTGAATCTCAGAAACGGCTCGAACTATTTTCATGAATTCTAGTATGCAGGGCGGTTTGGTGGCGATAAATCAATCTAGCAAGGATTAAGCAAGCGAGCAAATCTCGGTAACCCAGATATTTAACTTAATCTGACAGCGCTTAAACTATAGCCGTCCTTGTTATTTCTGTCTTTTAAAAAGGGACGGCAACATTTTTAATGCAAAAATGGCAGGATAATGAAAATCAAACAACAGAATTGACACCATTAAACAACGTGTAACATACGCCTATAAGGCCAAAGACCAAGAGCATCAAGGTGTTTAATACTCACCAGGTACCTCTCTAAGAACCAATGTGGAATGAATTGATTTCGGCTTATAGCCCTTGTTGTGACTGCAAGCAATGTCTCCGAATCTGCATCTTTCAAGTATTTGTAGAGACTGTTGAAGTCTATATCCTCATTTTCTGAAATCATTAAAACTGTTAAGAATGTGGTTTGCCGACTTTAACCGTTTTGATCTTTGTAAAAGTCCACACTGTGTTCTCTGTTCATTAATCCTAGATTTCAAAACCAATATCTTGCGCTGTCATGGTAATTACTATTCAGATTAATTATCTAATTCACTGATCATTTTTTAAAAAGCTAGTTTCTAAATTACACCTTCGTAATGTTATCTTACTCTGTAGAGCTTCCTGAGCCGGATCCATTGAATCGGGGTCTTCGGCTCTCAGTTCCGCTTCCAATTCCTCCGGACCAATCACCTATAAAAAAAAACTAAATAAACCAATACAAGAAAACACAAAATTATTTGGCAAGCTTTATATTGATACCGGCTTCCGGGTTCTTTCCTTTAAAAAGTGACTCTTGATATTTGAAAAAGGGCAGTTGAAGAAGCTAGAAAGGGCTAGATATAGAAATTTTTGCATTGAGGATCCATTGCGACAAAGATCCAATGGAATCTAAAGATCGGGCACCACGAGCATTCGCGCTGCGCCGTTCGCTGAATATCCTCTTTCAATGTACTGACAACAGCTGGAGCACGACCGACGACGCCCCATGTATCTTTAAGTTCGCCGGCAACCACAACACAGTAACGCTGCTTTGCGGCAAAAAATACAGTTCAAAAAGCTCTACTACTCACAAAGAGCTCTACTACTCTTGCTTTTGGTTGGTTTAGGCGGGAAGTGATAGCATATCATTCGTCTCGCTCACATGCATCCTCAATCTCAGGTTGTGATAGTGTGGGTAGGTTAGGAAATGCTGGATCATCGTGCCGCGCGCTCGTACGTAGGTGAGGTACCTGCAGGTCAAGTGACTCGGCGGAGCACGCCGGGCGCGCCAGGAAGGCGTGCTCGGGCTTTACCAGCCGCAGGCAGGTGAGCGCGGCCGCGAGCCACCGGCACCGCGCCTCGCGCCCCTCGGGGCCTGCGCCCGCGCATCGGGCCGCGCGCTCGTACGTAACTGCCGCCGCTGAAAAAAAAGTGGTGACTTGACATAAAAACCTAATAAAAACACGCACGCGAAACCGCGGGTGGATACGGATTGGAGATTAAAATCAACAAGTTAGTATTATGATAGCCCTACAGTTGGTAGTAGCCATCAGCATTGTAGGCCGTGGGTTCAATCCCGAGAACAAACATAGGCTATTATTATTAATTAATGTATACACGATAAATATTTTGAATCGCCTAAATAAATAAAAAGTCTAAATTCCAATGTTCCATTTAAAAAATTTGGGAGAACCGGAATCAGGGTATGGATGGCATCACTGATACAAAAATTCCCCAATATTTACAAGATGGTGGTGGTGATTGGTCATTCCAAATTGAATTTGGCGTTACTTTCGGTGGGCAGACTAGCACTGACCTTTCCTATAGTGTTGCCTGTTGACGTGCAGTGCGTATAAGAAGTCGTAGTAAGGGTTGTGCGTGTGCGGCTCGTGCAGCTTGGCTCGCTGCGCCGCGGCTCGCTCCGCCTCCGCCGACAGCGCGCTGCACGACACTAGCGCGCCCAGCTTGCCGCGCGAACCTGACATAACAACATAGTAATCATATTTAATTTTCAAAATATTACATACAGTTATTTGTAAGTGCAACGCGCCTTCCTGATTTAGCTTTCGCTGTGTTACAGGAAATAACGCCTTTCTCAATCATGACATGTAAGGTCTGCTGGATGCTAACATAACAATAATGCTTTATTTATTGTGATATGTATGTTGCTGTCACTTTTCGTTGGCATGAAAGTGACAGTGACAAGAATACTCTATTGAGCCGATATAAAATGGCAGGGATTATGAATAAGAGGGTAGGAATATAGGACAGATATCAGAAAACGATGATCTCCTGAGGAACTCACAACTCTCAGAGCACTAGGTATATCTTGTTCAACCTACCTACTTTATCGTATTACCTAGTATTATTGTTTGCTAGTTTTAAGTTTGCCTGGTTTTCTGAGAGAAAATGTTATGTAAATGATGATTATTCTTACTAATTGACTTACCAAGTGTAGTAAGTAGAGCGGAGGCGGCGGCGGCGCGCGCGTGCGGCGCCGTGTTAGCGGCCGCGGCGCTCAGCGCTTGCTCCGTGCTCTCGCCCGCGAGGTGCCACTTGAACACCAGCCATTGGAACATCGACTGTGGAACAGTTAGAGCTCGCGTCATTAAACAAGAACGCTGGAAAACAGTGGAGGGCATGTGTTTGCATACAAAACATCTACTCCCTCTCCCTCCTTCCAGCGTTCTTTTTACGTGACGCGACCACCAGACCAATACCAGAGAGATACCAGACCAATACGTCATTTTTACGAGACGAATACGTCATCACCGGAGTAACAGCATCTACTTGGCAGGGCTTTTACTTTAAAACAAATAGTAGCAGTAAAAAGTGGTTGGAGGCATCAATATTTACGTGAGGATTTTAGCGATTTTTCGACCCTCCTCTTGGTTAATGAAAAAAAAATTAAAAATATTCATTACGGCAAAATAGTGAAAGTACTTTACAACTTGGTACTTATATTTAGGATAGCGATTTACAATACTAAAGTCTAGTTTACTGTTTTACAATAGTTGAGTTTACTTTAGTTTAGGTTAGTTATTATAAAAATCGTACTAATATTATAAACGCAAAAGTTTGTAAGTATGGATGGATGGATGTTCGGTACTCTTTCACGCCGGAACGGCTGAACGGATCTGGATGAAACTCGGCAGAGAGACGTATTATAGTCTGGAATAGCACATAGGCTACTTTTTATCCCGTGGGAATACCGGGATTTAAATCTACGCGGGTGAAACCGCGGGGCGCAATTAGTTATTAGATGAGGTGTAGTGTACTCAACATGATGTGCATGAAATTATCGTTGTTTTGCTGAGAGTTTTGATGACGAGAGATTTTGCTCGACTCCTCCACCCCGTAAATGCTTGTTGATCAAACAGATCGCACCAAAATTTGCTCTCATGTTCGATTCGTTGTTTATTGTCGGGTTTTCCTTTTAGCTTTATTTTTAGTACATACATTTTCTGTTCGAAATCGTTTCTTGATGATAACAAGCAACGAACATTCTTACATACCAAATTAGGATCCTCCTTATCAGCTATGCTGATAGCTGTTTCTGCGAGACGAACAACGCAGGCGCCAGCGTCGTGGATTTCAAACAGTTTTATGACCTGCAATATAGCACATAATGTGAAAACAGATATATTCTTTTGTAATCACTTCAAAACCCAGCACTTAAGAATCGTGACTGATAGTGAAAACACTTTATTGGTGTCGATTCTGTTGTTGCATTATCATAAACGAACGTAAACTGACAGCGCTAAAATTATAGCCGTCCTTGTTGTTTCGGTATTTTTGAAAGGGATGGCAATATTTTTAGTGCTGTCAAATTAGGTAAAGTTAGGAAAATTAAACAACAGAATTGACACCCAAATATTCAACAAAGAAAAATACAAACGGCCAGTAGAGGTCGCGTCATTTAAAAAGAACGCTTGAAAACAGGGAGGGGATGTGTTTGCGCATCAAAACAGTCGCGCCATCACACCCCCTCTCTCTCTTCTTCCTGCGTTATTTTGCGTTACGCGACCTATAACGAAGTGTTGTATGAAGGAAAAAAGTGTTAACTCTTGTATCTTTTGGAGGCGTATCCTACTATTATTATAAACGCGAAAGTTTGTAAGTATGGATGGATGGATGGATGTTTGTTACTCTTTCACGCCGGAACGGCTGAACGGATCTCGATGAAACATGTTAGAGAGATTGATTATAGTCTGGAATAACATATAGGCTACTTTTTATCCCGTGGGAACACCGGGATTTAAATCTACGCGGGTGACACCGTGGGGTGCAACTAGTATAACATATATCCCTATCCTTTGGAGTTGTATATTTCCCTATCCGCTGGTAAGTAATGAACGTCACACTAACCTTCATATAGTACAGCACTCGTGCTTGCTGTTGTGTGAGTCTTTCTTCAAGTGGCGCTACCATCTGCCGCAAGAATGGTTCAGTGCTGACACCTTTAGCCGCTTTGCCGAAAGCTTTGTATGCGTTTTCAGAGTCTTCCAAATCTAGTAGTGCCAGTCCGAGGATAAACTGACCTGTGAGGGAAATAAGGCATAATTTAACTCATTATTTCATGCCTTTTGAGAAGTTATAAAAAAATAAATATTGGTGGACTTTCCACAAAGCACTATCTAGCCCCAAACTAAGACAAAGCTTGTAATATGGGAACCAGATAGCTGATATAATATTTATTTAAATATTTTATTTAAATACCTACTTATTACATTATAATAACACCCAGACAAAGATTGCCCATTTATGTTCATCACACAAATGTTAGTTCACGGTGGGGATCGAACCCACGGCCTACGACGCAGAAGGCAGAGTTACTACCAACTGAGTGTGATGTTAAATATCAATAGATCGAATCAACATCCATGATAAGATAATGGATAACAAGATCAACTTTCTGTTTACGCTTGCTTATAAATAAAACTGTATGAAAATTACATAAATTATTATGTTTGGCGTTATAGCTAGACCGCCGTAAAGTCGACCTCCCGGATGGTAAGCGGGACGCGAGGGCGGGGTGCGCTCGACCATCAACAAAAAGATCTCGTGAAGTTGTCGTGTCTACGTGTGCATTAGGTATTAGTTTGCACCATGGCCTGTAAATTCGATTGGTGCCACACTGAAGCTTCAATATTGTATTTTAATACATTGTAATTTTGAAACAAGGATCATACAAAAGGGATAGAAATCAAGCCGTAAGTTTCTTGTCTTTTCTTCTAGGCTTTGGTCGCGTGGGACTGGCACCTAGCTAGTCACCTAGCTTTAAGACGTTTCAAAGTGATCCTTGCGATTTTATTTGAATAAATACTTTTTTCTACATTTCGACTTTTGGGTGTCTGTCGGTTTTGTGCGCAATGCCGTAAGTACCCGTGCCTGTATAGTAGTGCCCGTATAGTATCTGTCAAGATAGTGTCGTTTTCCTACTATGTTATTTTTCGGCAAGCAGTTGCTAATCATTAAATAAAATAAACATAATTCTTTACTGAGCATTACCACACTCCAGCGGTCGTTCTTTTTCGTGCTAAGGTCTAAAATAAAATAATATATTGGCGAAATTGCGGTCTACATCTACACAAAGGGCGTACAAAACAAGACGAAGCGTAAATACACACCAAAAAAGGATCTTAATTGTCTTGTGATCTATGTACATACCACGTTTTTTCTTTCTACGACTACCGACTACCGTCTACCACCGCCTTAGGATCTTATGTCATTGCTTTTTTTTACAATTTATAGGTAAAACGTTTGACCGCTATCTCACCTGATGGTAAGTGACGATGAAAGGCGAAGATTGTATGAAAGACTCACGTGAGCAAGAGTTCCACTCGCACCAAGGCTCCAGCATTTCCACATAGCTCTGAACGAGTCGCGGCTGGTTGATGCTCGCGAGCCACCAACCGAACTCAAAGCCACCTGACACCGCCCATCTGATTACGCACATAGGATCTTATTGTATTCAAAGGCAGAAAAGTGAGAGCTCTTTATGAAGAGCTCGTCTGGGAAGTATTACCATGTCTATTTCTGCCACCAAGCAGTGTTGCCCTGGCAAATCATGAGGCTAATTAGGCTTAACATTTGTAAGCCTCACGTTGATGGACAGACCGTGCTTCAGAAACAAGTTATCGAGAATCATGCTCGATAACTTGTTTTTTTTTTTAATACCAATAAAGTATCTGTACCGTGAGTTACGAGGCAGTCCTTTTTATTGGTGATGGTTTTATCTGCTTGTTTCATTAGTTAAAAGTTGGCGAGTAGTTTGTAATTTTATTTGTAAATAAATGCCCCATTTTTCAATTCTAAGTGGTTTCTCAATGGTAATTAAAGGATACAGTTGATGCGAGAGATGGTACGTCATCAGCGGCAGCGCCTGATGCCAGGCGGGCGAGGCGCGCGCACGCGCGAGCTGTAGCCGCGCGCGCGCCCCCCCCGCGCCCCGCGCGTACCCCTGCACTGCGCCCTCCGCGCCGCACACGGCCCCGCCCCCGTCCGCGCCCAGCACTGACAGCTTCAGTCGGAACGCCTCCGCTGAACCACTTGAGCTGCAAAACGCCACAAGAATTCAGTAAGAAAGTTGCACTTGTTTTCGTTGACACTATTTTTCTTTTGGTTACGGTTCAATCGGTTAAAGATATTTGCTTCAAAATTGAGTTGTAAGATTCCACCTGAACAAACATTATTTACACACGTACATTGCAAGTTAAATAAAATTAGTTAGGGCAGTGTGGTCGCCCAGCGACAAAGCCCTTTAAATAAAAAAAAAAAAGTTAAATAAAAGCTACAAACCAGATTTTTGTTATGGTAATTCTTCAGGTCAGACCCGCATGGAGCGCTAAAAGATTTGCTGAGATGCTTTATCACCAGAGATGGTATTTTCTTAACAATTCAGAAGTAAATAATTAAAAGAAGTGTGAAACTATACTCTGTCCAAACTCAAGAAGCAATGTTTGTAAACAAACTACATAAATAAAATCGAAAATTCTCGTTTTGGTGGTTTAAGAAGTAATTTTGTGTGCATTAAATATTGTAGACAAAATTGCAAATAGAAAAGAAATGCTATATACCTACGTAAAATAATCAACGTCAAGAATGTGATTTTTAGTATAATTAGTACAGGTTTGTGTTAAATAAGCCTGGAAGAAATCGCTTTCAGCGATAAGACCGTCCATTGTTAGGTACACACAATGGACGGTTTTATCGCTGAAAGCTATTTCTGTGCAATACAAAAAACCAAGTGTTATTTGTTAATTTTGGTGTACAATAATAGTTATTTGTTATACAAGAGTGCAAAGTTGCTTTTTAACCGCGTGTTCAATTTTGATGACCGAGCAAGCGAAGGATTCTAAAATTTAATCACGAGCGCAGCGAGTGATTCAAAATTAGAATCCTGAGCGTTAGCGAGGGAATCAAAAGAGCACGAGGTGAAAAATCTTTGCACTCGAGTGCAACACGTAACTTTTCATTCCACCTCAGCGAGGAAATGACTAAATGCAAAAAAAAAGTTTACAATCACAAGATAGGTACTTTTATTTCAGTTTAGGTATTAACTACTACATTTTTCACTTGTTTTCAAGTTTCTTGTTTTTAATATAAGGTTTAACAATGACGTGAAAAAATGCCGCGTAAAGAACCGCGTACAAAGCAAATTGAAAAAAGAACACCAAGAAGGTTCCGAGTCTGAGTTTTTAACAAATTAAAAAAAAGTTGTATGATATATTCGGCACCATAGAGGTAGCAGTAAATAGGTTTAATGTTTTTTTTTTAATTCACAAACTTAGTGCACACGATGTTCTAAATTCAATTTACTTTATCCTCTAGAGAATAAAAACGGCTTTTGCACTCAGATATTGAAGAGCAAAATTACTCTTTCCGAGATGGTGGGATGAAAAGAATATTTCCTTAATTCGTTCGAATATAGGATGGTTGAGTTTGGACAGACAGAATAGGTATAGATAGTGAATACGAACGGGCGATGCAGCAAGGCAGCTCTCAGCCAGAGCAGCGCTCGGTACGCCTGCCAGTGCACCGCGCAGTGGCCCGCGCCGGGCACGCCGCCCGCGCCGCGCCACACGCCCAGCGCAGCCAGGGCGCCGCGGACCACGCGACATCTGACAAACAACAATTGTACGGCTCATTCACACAGTCAAAAAAAAAACAAATACTTATTTGTTTTTGTTTTTAATGTTTATTTGCGGGAAACTTAATAGCAAGACACGCCTTTTTCTGCCGCCAAGCAGCAACGCTGTGTTTCGGTTTGAAGAGTGTGGTCGCCGGTGTAATTACAGGCACATGAGGCTTAACATCCTTATGCCTCATGTTGATGGACGCAGGGCAGTGCATCGTAGGGCACGTTCCTATTGTGCGTGACCTACGGGGCAATGTTTTGTTTATAGGTGATGGTTACCACTTAACATCAGGTGGGCCATCATGCTTGTTCCATCAGCTAGTTGTATAAAAATATATATATATATATATATATATATATATATATATATATATATATATATATATATATATATATATATATATATATATATATATATATATATATATATATATATATATATATATATATATATATATATACACAGGTATGTCATAAAACACAAAACAAAATTTTTTTTGGTATACCTACTAGGCTACTAGCAACTTTTTAGGTACCTAACTACTGCATTAAAAAGCACTGGAAAACAGTGGAGGGGATGTGTTTGCGCATATAAAATACTCGCACTATCTCACCTTCTCCCCCTCCTTCCAGCGTTCAAAAAAAATATATAAGTAAGTATATGAATAGATTTACCTCATCTCAGCCATTTGTCGTATCGATTCAGTGATGACGGCAACTCCCAAATCACTGGCAAACAGACTTTCGTACTCGTCCATCAAACCAGCGTCGTTTTCTTCATCTTCCTCTGAAAACAACACGGAGCTTTTATACAGCGTTTACACTTAGCTCACATGCGCAGGGACATGGACAATGCGCGAAAGGCAACGCGTGCGGTGATGATAGAGAGCGAGATAGATAGTGGTGACGTTCGCGTTGCCACGGACAAGAGCTGAGTGTAAAAGCAGCAATAAAGTCGGTCGCAGTCTACTGAGATGGTTTGAAAAAGTACGGAAGTATCTTGTACAGAAATATCTTGCTGAAATCAAAACGACATCTCAGCACTGCGGCATTAAAATATCAGATGGTGACACTTAAAAGTCAAAGTGTTTCAATAAAATCACAAGGATCATTGTAACGTCGATGACTCTAGGTGCCAGTTCCACGCAACATCAGCCTAGAAGAACAGGCAACAAACTTACGGCTATTTCGTATTCGCCGTATTTTCCCACATACGACGATGTGCGGTGGACCCCTATCCGCCTAGAGTTCACAAACTAAATGCATACGCAAAAAAAAGCACGGATTCCGAAAACCGATGTCAAGTGCCATGACAGGCAATTTGTATCAGACATAAAGGCGACGAGCGAGTAAAAACGCGGTCTTATGGCTCGGCGGTAAAGCTCTAATCCGTCCGTCGTCGCCTTAAAGACTAGAGCTTTACAGACGAGCCATAAAACCGCGGTTTTAGTCGCTGCGCTGTCGATCAGGGCCTTTTATGCTTTTTTTGATAGGATAGCAAACTCTTGTTTAACCCCTACAACCTCACAATATCCCCTTCATAAAGATAAATAAATAGATTAGTTGGTGTAAGTTACTCACTTGTCCTTTTTGGAAACTCTGGCACATCCAATCTGAGGGCATGATTTAATTCTAGAACAGCATTTTGCAAATCTTTGATTGGTTCTAGGATTGTTTTGAGCTCATCTATTTGCTGAGGTGATAATGTCTAGAACAAGAAGTTAAAGTTACGTGTTGGTTTGAATGTGTGGTTGCCGATGAAATTACAGGCCTAACATCTGTAAGCCTCACGTTGCTGGATGCAGGAAATTTCATCGTAAGACCCGTGCGATAGGAACGTGTCCCACGATGCGCTGTCCTGCGTGGGTGGCTCACGAAGCAATGCTTTGTTATAGTTGATGGTTACCTCTTAACATCAGGTGGGTCATTTACTTGGTTCACCAGCTAATTGAATAAAAAAGTTAGTTACCGGATGGTTCGGCGGCGGCGACTGCAGCAGATGCAGCAGCCGCGGCAGCAGGCGATGCTGCGGCGCGGCGCACGCAAAGAGGCGCTGCTCCAGCTCCCCCGCGCCCCCAGCGCCCCCGGCTCGTTCCCACCGCGCCCCCGCTAACACCACGCGCACCGCCTCCGACGATAGCTCGCCAGTTTCACCAGCACCTGTTTATTTATCATTCATTTCAGCCCGAAGATTATAATCTATCGTGGCCAGTCTGAGAAATTTTCAATTGACTGCCAGCAAGTCGGACGATGAAGAAAAACCTTTCCAAATGGGTAATGGCTCACTGGATCCTATTGCGGAGCTCCAATACAGTCAATGCCACCTACTGACCTATTATCCCTCTTGCCCCAACACTTTCACAAGGGATGAGCTTAACAATGCCACATACAATGCAGAGATGGCCATTATGGCCAAGCACTATTTAAAACCGTTTAGAGTCGCAACGGTACCAACGACCGGCCGGGGCTTCATTTTTCCATTGCGGTGTCGATCTCGGTTTGCCGTCCTCCTTCCTACCCGCCCTCACAAACGCAAACGGATACAATTCATATGCAATACACATAATTTCATACTTTTTGCTTCCGCGGCACCGTTGCCATTGCTGTCGCCGTCGCCGTGCCGTTTAATGGTAAACCGGCCATAGCATTTAGCTGTATAGGAATAATAAGGAAAAGTTTAATGGACGAACTTTACCTATTCCAGAGTCCAATAAGGATAAATCAGGAGACAGCATCATTCTTTCAAGAGGTTCCAATTCGGTGATCAGTGAGATGCCAGCGCGACGGACGACTGCGCACCACCATCCGTTATCAGCGTCACAGCCCTACACAAAACACATAACTGCATATTGTATCCACCCACTGTTATTATATCAATAATTGTCTTTCTTTCAATGAAACTCTGTGTTGTCATCATCATCA
The DNA here is from genome assembly GCA_963576535.1 of Plemyria rubiginata. Taxonomy (NCBI): domain Eukaryota; kingdom Metazoa; phylum Arthropoda; class Insecta; order Lepidoptera; family Geometridae; genus Plemyria; species Plemyria rubiginata. The sequence continues at coordinate 5,217,232 of OY754917.1, read as the reverse complement.
TCAAAGTAACAAAGGTCATAGTGAAAGTGTTTGTCCATAGAAGGATTCTTACCTCTTTGGAGACCATTAGACCAAGAGGTTTCTGTAGACTTTCCATGTACTGCATGCACCAACTGTACAGTTCCGACCAGCATCTGAGTAAAATGCAATGTATTGTTATTGATCTTATCTAAGTAGTCATTCTGCTATGGACTACCCTGAGCCTTGTAGGTACGTAAAAATAGGTTACTGGGCAGGAAAGGACAACGGGAGATAGATCAGCCACAGAATTCGAGTGTGTCTATTCTGGCACACTGTCAAAAGAACTGACGACATAAAGTAGATGGGTCTCGGTAAGGATCGGATCGCGCTTTAAAAAGGAGTTATAAGGCTCTCACCCACAGACTTGGTAATAACGCGCGTTTGGATTTTCTTACATCCAAAATCGCGATCTTATCGCAGTAGTGTGTAACTTCAATACCAAATGTATCGTAAACAGATATCGTAAAAACGCAATCACAGAATGTAGAACGCCCAGTGGGATCAAAGTCACAGGGTTTTTATTCAATAAAAACACATAATAAGCTGACACATCTACTTTGCACAACTTATTAGTGACTTCTTTACTGGACCGAAAACATACACCACTAAATTTACAGGATCGCAATAAACAGAAGAACGAGGAACTGATCGACAAGCCAACTTTAATATCTGAATGGACCCTTAAATCTCTTCACGGAAGACATCACTACGATTTGAGCCAACCCACCGTCGACATGCAGGCGTCGAACGAATAGCTCCGTCGAGGGGAACTCTTCCCTGAGACTGAGGGGTTCATGATAGCAATTCAGGATCAAGTGATAGAAACTAGGAACTATCAAAAGCATATTATGAAAACACACAGTTTACCAACAGAAATGTGTCGGCTTTGCAGCAGTTCGTCAGAAACTATTCAGCACATAACGGGAGCTTGTAAAACGATTGCTCAAACAGATTATAAGTTTAGGCATGACCAGGTTGCCAATATAATACATCAACGACTAGCGACTAAATACAATCTCATAGAATTACCTACAAGAGCAACTCCGTATTACAAATATAGCCCAGAGACGGTGCTGGAGAACTCTACCCACTAACTTTATTTTGATAGAGCCATCCTAACAGATAAAACTACTGACTACAATAGACCTGACATAACTTTAATTGATAAAAACAGTAAAACAGCGTTCCTTATAGACATAGCCATCCCCAATACACATAATGTACAAACAACAATAGCCGAAAAACTTTCAAAGTATATTGACCAGAAAAACGAAATAACCCGGATGTGGAGGCTTGAAAAGGTTTCCATCATTCCCATAGTCCTATCCTCAACCGGAGTTATTCCAAACACTATCCTCGGGGGAGATTCTATATGCTCAGCAATGTGTGTAAATAGGCTTAAAGTGATGTCAAATCCAAGTGAAGAGATATTCTTTTAATTGCATAACAAGGGTCACTTACTTGTGCATAAGATGCGCTTGGTCCGGCGACGCCGTGCGTGCTGTCAGCTGTCTAAGGCGGCCTTGGACTGCATTTATTGCGGAGTCACCCAGATCAACGTCTATGTTCAATTCGTTGCTGCCCCATGTGCGGTTATAAATCTGAATTCAAATAAGATTTTGGCTTTTTTTAAGTCTACCCCCCACAACAACAATTAGTTTTGAGTGCTGAATCCGATTTTGGTTCACTGTCTTTTGTTTGATGCGGGCCGAGTGGGGTTTTCACCCCCCCTGGCCTGAGAATCACTTGCTCACCAATATATATAAATAAATATGTTATTAAACCTTTGGTCAAGGTGCTCCTTCAACTGGATCAAGGACTAAATAAATAATTGTCACTTGAAACCTTGAAACTGGAACTTACCGCGAGAGCTTTTCTTATAACGGCGGGCGGGAATAAAGCCGGTGCAATCAGTCGGTCGCGATATTGTTGGTGGTTACTGAGCTGAGGCAGGGACGGCGCACCTTCTCTACTAGCTACCGCACTCCACTTTGCTTCTGCGCCTACTACGCTACCTAAAACAAAATAGTTGAGGCATTAATTTATCATCATCATTCATCACACGGCGACCTCTGTGGCGCAGCGGGCGAGAGCCTGCCTGCGACGCAAGAGGTTGCGGGTTCGATTCCCGCCGTGGAACAAATTTGTGTACGATCTGCAGAAATTTGTTCCGATGGTCTGGGTGTTTTCTATGTATAATAAAAAATATCTATCTATGTAAGTATATAATGTATTAAGTGTATCAGTTATCTAGTACCCATAACACAAGCTTTGAATAGCTTATACTTTGGGGCTAGATAGTGCTGTGTGGATTGTCCAGCATTATTTATTTATTTATTTATCATTACTCACACTCTGAAGCAGTCCACTGCTGGATCTAGGCATCACATATAAAAAATAAAAGAAAAAAATTATTATAAGTCCTCTTCATTCAACGACTTACCGCAATGTTTATACGGTACTTACTTGTTATAATAGTATCGCCGTCAGGCTGACTCCACAGCGCCCAAATAACATTATTGCCGTCACCGTAACCAATAGTGTAATCCAGTAGATCAAGCTGAAACGACTCAAAGTTATTTATTTTGATTTACATAAATAAATCAACGTTATTGGCGTCCGGATTCAGGGTATTTTATTTCTTAAAGTAGTAAAGTTTTTACTCATAGCTTACAGCTGTGTCCTTCCCCAGTGATGCCTCTTAGCGTTGTACCGGATAGTGTTTCCTGTACGCATTCGCACCCATTGCGGTATAGGCCGATTTTGTTTCAACTTAATAGCAAGCTTGCGCTTGATAATAAATATATTGTGGGCCGACATTGCGCCTGCCTATCAAAACCAAGTCTGATTGATTGGTTGGATGCCTAATATTACACTAAGCTCAAGAGAAAGAATGTCGATCAAAAATACGAGATCGTAATAAATAAATGCGTAAGACTGGTGGCAATAGGCCTTTGCCAATGAAACACTCGGGTGTGGGTGATGCAATTGAATGTCAAAATAGTGCACTTTTTAGATCATTATCATGCCACGCTAATTCTTCAAGTTCGTGTTCATCAAACGAGCCCCTTTATTTCCCAGCACCTGTCGCAAAACTAGATATATACAGTATTATGTTTCATATTGTTACAAATTCTGTTGTTTAATTTTCCTAACTTATCCTAATTTGACAGCACTAAAAATATTGCCATCCCTTTCTAAAAGACCGAAACAACAAGGATGGCTATAATTTTAGAGCTGTCAGATTAGGTTAGTCACTTCACTATCACTACATAGTATAAAACAAAGTCGCTTTCTCTGTCCCTATGTCCTCATGTCCCTTTGTATGCTTAAATCTTTAAAACTACGCAACGGATTTTGATGCGGAGGAAGGTTTATATGTATAGTACATGCATGATATGTGCACCCGTGCGAAGCAGGGGCGCGCGGGCGGGTCGCTAGTTTATGATAATGCAACAACAGAATTGACACCAGTATGTATTTTTCCTTACCTGAGGTCCAAAAATGCGGCTGATGGGCGAGAACTTTATCAAACCAGCGCCGCCGTCACGCATTCTCAGGACAACGAATTCACATTCATTAGGAAAGGAGAGGTATGCGACCAAAACGACGCTCCCATCAGATTCAATTGTCTTCTGCAACATGTGTCCATGAGCTGCAATTTTACATTGGAAAATTTCACATTTTAAATACAATCCTAAAATTTATGGATTAGAACTGACTAGAGGACGCGTCAGATATTGTACTCAAATACACGATCACGCTCCCGCCTGACAAAATAATGAATATTCAAAAATTTATTTTAATGTAATAAATCAATAATTTATTACAGTGCACTGTTTTCAGATTTTCTTGAATATTAATTGAACTTCATATTAGTTCAACATCAAGTCAACTATGCGCAACTATCCCCGTGAGGTTTAAGACCTTAAGTTACATTTGGGACTCGCGATCATCAATGGTTCTGTTTTTATTGAATGTAAAAAAGATTATAATCAGATGCCAGTAGACTGAATAGGTGAGCAGGCTTCAACTTAGTACAAGTTCTTATCACTATCTCTAATGCTAAGAAATGTGTTTATGAATATCACATTTTTGTCAACATTTTATGGATAAAACATTTGACCGCAATCCCACCTGATGTTAAATGACGATATCGTCTACGGCACGCTTACCTAGAAGATACCTATTCACACGTCTCTTGATAACATCTAAATTATAGGCATTCGGAAAAACAGACTCGCCGGTAAGTTTAAGGCCCTTATTCATAATGGTCGCTGAGCGCGCCAATAGCTTATCAGACAGATAAGTCTGTTGCTGTCACTTTTTGTTGGCATGGAAGTGACAGTGACAAGAATAATCCATAGAGCCGCTATCAAAAGGCAGGGATTATAATAAGAATAAGAGGGTAAATACTTAAATTTTTATAGATCGATTTCCTTTACGCTACTTCCTTTACAAAACTTACGAGGTGGTCTCGGCCGCACAGTAGTTTGCAAGAGGGGTGTGGACACTGCTACAGGCGCTCCACCCTCATCAAGGCTCCATGCGCGCAGACAAGTATCGCCACAAACCGCAATCGCCAGCCCGTTTGATAGAACTACTCCGTAAGTCTCTATGCCGTCAGCACTTTTGCCTCTGTGGATGGACATTCATATTTACGGTATGATCTCCTTCTGATGTACTATCGACAGAATTTCCGCAATACGACTTTTGAAAAAGATTCGTTTGGCAAGCTGTTGCGTTCGCAACGCGCGGGCACAGCAGGGTATTGGTAACTCGCTCACAGGAAATGCGCCCTTAAGGCGGAACTTTTTTCGTTAGTACTTAAATTGCATATTTTTTTATCGATTATGTGGGCATGGTTTTAAATAAGGTTTTCTATATACAATATTACTTACAAGAGGACCATATGAAAACGTTTATTAACTGGCATCCTTTGGAGAAAAATAGATATCTTTTTCAAAGTGGTTGAATCATTTTTCTTTCTCTATAGTATAAAAAGGTTAGGTAGTTTATGCATGAATAAGTTAGCCAACCAAAAGTTAAACAGCTACCTGTCTATAACGAATGCATTACTTCACAAAGCATGCCTAGTGGTGGTGGGTGCCACATAATTATGAAATTGTACTATACCCAATGGATGAAAGTCTGAGATATGTCTCATGGGCCTGTAATTGCATCAACACCCATACTTTTGAAATCAGTAATGCTTTATGAATATAGGAATTACCATCAGAAAACTTACCTCAGTGCTCCAGTTATACCAGACAAGAACCTTGGCACAGTGGATTCTCTCTTTAGCAGTGTGGTAACAGCTGATCCTGCTACTGGTAATTTCACTAACAAAACACCACCTTCTCCACTGTGGCCGAATGCAAGAGCAAACACTGCTTCGCCATTGTCACGTAACAGTGATGCACAAGTGTGAGCTACACCAGCATCTGTGGATGATACATACATACATGATGAATTACCTCCATACTTATAAACATTTCATAAAACCTGCTGCATACTGGCTTAAGCTTACCTATGTACCATATTTTCTACACTACTGGCTTGAGACCCCGGTGACAGCAGCTCACAATTTCAAAATGCGATTGGCTATTATTTCATTTCAGGGAAATTATTTGAAAAAATAACTATCCAGTGACACACATAAATACTATTCGAATACAAATAATACAATAATATAAGGGAAATATGCTTGAATCAGAAATCATTTTGGTATTAGGTAAACGTAAGGCCAAACATACATACAAACCTAATACCAAAACGATTTCTGATTCAAGCATATTGAAATTGCGAGCTGCTGTCACCGGGCTCTTAAGCTTGCCTATGTACCATATTTTCTACAACACAAAATTTGCCATCTATCTACACTAATATTATAAAGAGGAAAACTTTGTATGCACGTATGTATGTATGTATGTATGTTTCGAATAGGCTCAAAAACTACTGGTCCGATTTCAAAAATTCTTTCACCATAATATGGTGAAAGAATTTTATTTATTATTATATATATTTTTATTATTATATTTTTTTTTTTTTTTCATATTAAGAAAGGTACATTATCCCTGAGTAACATAGGCTACATTTATTCTTGAAAAAAATTAGGGATCCTTACTAAAACACAAAAAATGTAACCCAAGGTGTAATATAAAATGACTTTCATTGCATGCGCTGCGGAAACTATTGACGATAGAACAAAAAAATGTTCTACAATATTAAAGAACACATCATTATCTACAATTAAGTCAGCGATAGCATATGTCTAACTATTTTAGTTATGTTACCTTAACTACTTTTCTACTCTTTAAATGTTGATAAAAACGCCGACCAAAATCAGACCATGTTATCTATGTCTTTATATTAATCCTTATCCAAATAAATCATTTTGTATGCAAGGCTGTTTCAATACCTGTAGATTACTTCTTGAATTTTTTAAATCGGACATTCCATTCAAAAGATATTACGAAATTAAAAAGTTTAGTGCGCCTTAGAAAGCGCGAAAGCTAGGCGAGTTCTCACTCAGCAGCGTGAGCACAAAGTTGAAAATACGTATGTCCGTAGCTGGCACACTTGCATGCAAGCTACATACACATACGCTAATTGGCATGCATGTACCTGGCATGCAAGTTGTTAGCACAACATTCTATTTTAGGTCAGCTACTGGCATCCACGTGACGGAGGGGACTCGGGAGGGGGGAGGGCTACGAAACCGGCATTTGTGAACGTTGCGACAGGTACAGGCATGCCAGTACCTGACGTGTTGGCATGCCACGTAAGCGAGGGGACGCGGAGGGCTACGAAACCGGCATGTGTGACCGTCGCGATACCTGACCTGACGAGTTAACTTGCAAATGTATCCACAATGTGCCCGTAAATCCTGCATGCCTGTAACTTGCATGCTCGCTTACTGTACCATTTTACTGGCACGTGTATTTTCACCTTCGTGTGTTACGAAGCGCGGGAGTCTAAGTTTATGCTAAAATGTTGAAAAAAATTATGTCCACCCATGCGAAGCTGGGACAGGCTGCTAGTTTAAGTATATACGAGTTATTAATCATGTAACTTACTGGCATTTGAATACTGATTGAGGATAAAATAGTTGTTAGGGTTGTTGACAGAACTGGTGTCTTGGAATACTGATGGTGATGTGCTGCTGAGTGATCCAAATGTTGACTGAAATAGTAAAAAAGTGATTTAAAGTGCATGTTTTTTGCTGACAGTTTAAAAACCACAAACTTTTTAATTTTTTTATACAACTAGCTAATAGACCATGCAAATGACCAACCATTGCCTATAACAAAGCATCCCTATCACACTTGATTGCCACAGAACATGCCCTCTGATGCACTTCTTGCTGCAGGCATTTCCACAAATTATAACTTCATGCATATATATGGAATGAAGAAAGAAATAATATTATCGTAGCTGTATAGGTACCTTTTTATCCAATGTGGATGGATGAGGGAAAATTAATCGATGAACAGAAGAAACTGTTGCTGCTAATATGACTACATGTTGTGAAACATTTCTTTCGTAAATAGTAATATTGTTCAGTGGAGGTGTTCCAGGAGCCACCTTGCATCTTAAATTTGATCCTGATAGGTTCAGATCTAATGATGCTTCTGAAAGTTCTATCCCATCTGAAGTAGTTTGCCTGAAAATAATATAAGTATAAAATGTAAGCTTAGTTTTTGATATAGGTATGCCGGAAGAAGGGGCTAAAACTACAACTCAGTTACAAATTTACAGCATGAAAAGCACATTTTGGAAGGTTTTGTTGGCCATGGAAGGGCTTGATTAAAATTATGTGAACAAGAGAAGACAAATATCAAGATCACTTTTTACATTGTACTTCTTAGTTTTTTTAGATTATTATTTGATATGGTTAAACTATAGCTACCCTGGTACCTGAGTTGAGGGTTGGGGATAGGGGGAAAGCATGTGGGGGTAGATGGCAAGTCTTTCCCTATAGTTCTTTTTTCTAGGAAATGAAAAAAAAATTTCTTCAAACTTCACTTTAAAAAAAAAAAAATAACCCTAACCTAATGAGAATTCCTTCCCTTGAGTCTTTTTGTCATAGAGATGAAATATTACTACCAATTTTCTTCATATAAAAAAAACCCTAACCTAACTAGTAATTTACCTGTAAAATTAAATTTTTTTTTTCATTTCCTAGAAAAAAGGACTCAAGGGGAAGACTTGCCATCTACCCCCACTTGCATCCCCCCTATCCCCAACCCCCAACTCAGGTACAAGGATTGCTATAGCCAACCCTTTGATATTATTATATTACTAACCAATAAATCAAACGATTTCTGGTATATATTTTCTTGGAATCTCTATACCAGTAACCACCAGCTTTTGATGGAAGTTTGATATCTTGTAATGTACTGTGAGTACCCCCTGAAAACATTACAAAAATAAGCAGAATAATTTGGTTTCTTACTAGTCTAGTATTTCAACAGTTTCGGAAACAATAAACCATATCTACCAGTATTCAGTACAATTTCTTTCCATTTTTCTGGAATGTTATGATTCGGAGCGATTTCTTTGAAAGTAACTGGCATGGCATCGAGGATCTCCATAACTTTATAATGCCACGACACACGACCACGAATACCAACCAGGTGTTAAATGCTAGGAAAACAAACAAATTTTGTTTCACAACGAATATTTTTTTGTAAACAGTTCTAGCTAGCGGCGGGCGGCTTTTTGTTTTTTTAGGTTAGGCCAAAGAGTATACTGAACTGAGTACCCTAGCTATAAATAAATATATATAAGCTCCATTCAAGGTTTTTAAATGTCATTGTCAAGTCAACTGTCATAACACCTTTATTGGAAACAAGGAATTTGAAATTGGAAATCTACGGTGTTTTCACTCATTTATTAGATTCACGCACACACGCACATCCCCTAGGAATTGTCTGTGGAGTCACGAATGAACAGATCAGCATGATTTCTGATCAAGGAATTTGAATACAAGTACAATTCCTTGGATTTTTTCTCAAAACAAAGTACAAAAAAAACTGACAAAAGGGAAAAAACCAAACGTTAGAAATGCGATATGGTCTTCGAGTAGGTACTACAGGAGCCTTATTCACTATGACAATAGGAGATTCCAAGGAGATTCCTTGCCCCAAACCGTGAAACGTCAAAACTTGATATTGGGCTGTATTCTTTATGACATAGGAGATACTTTGCCCTGACCTTTTCATACCGCCTGCCTTGTCTTAGCCGAGCTCGCGCTGCAAATGGTCATAGTGCATAAGGCTCCAGGTACTTCGCCTGCTTCAAGAGGAGCGAAAAAAAAAATGAATGAATCAATCTTAAGTTCAATCAATTGGGAGCCAACATAGAACAAGAATACCAAAAAGAATAGGTACATAGAAATCACAGGCGCGTATACCGAGCAAGACGATTCCTTGACGACATGATGATGTACACCCCAACAATCCGTATCCACTTTGCTACTTTTTCAGCTGGAGTGCTATAGGTTGTTAGGGTTTTTTTTTTGGAGAAAAGTACCAAATTGGCTTCCAGTTATCGTGCTGTACATTATCGTGATGTACATTATCATGTCGTACAATAACTGAACTCAATCAATCCATCCAAAGAATTTGAATACAAGTACAAATCCATCATCCATCCATCGCTCAAAAAATCGCAACCTCTGAAACTTCACTTCACTCACTCATTCATTCTTGGATGAATTGTTGTGCGCGTGTGCGAGATTTTGCTAAATTCGTATTTTTTATAGTTTTTTTCCTATACTTCGACGAATTTACAGTAATTAATCTTCGTCAATGTATTGTATAATTGTTCTAGTGAATAAAAAACACGAACGTGTTTTATGATAGTGTGCTAATTATTGGAAAAAAAATATATAAAGGTACGACCAAAGAAGCATCGATTTTACGATTTCACATTACCAATCTTTACCGAATATATCTACTATCTTAGCATATCGATTAGTTAGTTCTAATTTCTTAAATATCAACAAGAAATGTCCCCGAGGGTCCTAAGAAAACTCATTTGCAGTTTTTTTTTATTCTTGTGTATTTTTTTATCACCTACTGTGTAGATACTATCTGCTTATTTTTAGTACTTTTTCAGTAGATTGCGCATTCTTAATAGGTACTTGTAGATTTTCTATGAGTTTTGTACAAAAGTCTTAGCTTCCTTAGTTCTTGTCTTTTTTGCTCAGATACCACAAAGCTGACCAACTACCTACTTCAACAGTTAAAACCATGATGGTTATACCAAATAACTTTTTACTACATACCAACTTAGGTATACTATTTTAGTTTTAAAATAGGAACTCATCAGGCTGTAAGAAATATTGTTATATAATGATGAACCATTGAATCATTTTATTTATCTTATCTTGGATACAATATTTATTTGTATCATCATTTATTACAGGTACAGTTTGTGTTTGGTAATATTGAGTTTATGATACACTGACAATTTCTTAAAACTAAGTAGACTGAGTGGTGATATCAATGTTTTCGTTGGGTCATAGTCCAAATTGTGAATGACAGGCACTAAATACCAACTCACATTATAAGAAAAATCTAAGTAGCGGTATTTGGTACTATAGCACACATAATTTTTATACAGCTAGCAGAAAACAGATTCACACACTAGAATAAATAAAAAAAAAAAATAATGCTGGACAATCCACACAGCACTGTCTAGCCCCAAAGTAAGCTAATCAAAGCTTGTGTTATGGGTACTAGATAACTGATATATTTAATATTTATAAATAGATATTTTTACTATACATAGAAAACACCCAGACCAACGGAACATATTTCTGCAGATCGTACACAAATTTGTTCCGAGGCGGGAATCAAACCTGCAACTTCTTGCGTCGCAGGCCTACTCTCGCCCGTTGCGATCCTAGCTAGATAGATTTCTCACCCTGGAAACCCCCTGCATACTAAATTTCATGAATTTCGAAGGGGTTTCTCAGATTCAGATTTTTAGGTTGTACCTTTACAAGAATTGCTCGTTCATAAGGTCCTAGTTGCGCCCCGCGGTTTCACCCGCGCAGATTTAAATCCCGGTATTCCCACGGGATAAAAAGTAGCCTATGTGCTATTCCAGACTATAATCTATCTCTCTGCCAAGATTCATCCAGATCGCTTCAGCCGTTCCAGCGTGAAAGAGTTACTAACATCCATCCATCTATCCCAACTTACAAACTTCCGCGTTTATAATAGTAGTAGGATTAGATTTACCTCTATAATCATGGTTTTGCCTTAAATGCTACGGCGGATGTAACGTTTGGTGTTCTCAGCGCGGTGGCGGGCTGCGAGCACGGAGCCGGTGGCGCGGCCGGGTCAGGGGGTGCGCGGCCGGCGGACACCATTCGCCGCGTCAAGGTGAAGATGTCGTCCGTCTCGGCGCAGGGCGTCGTGGAGCGGGCCTCCGCGGAACTCTCCAGAAGGATCACAGGTATCAAACGAATAAATTCGCTTTAATACAAATTGATGGCTAAGACATGCATGCTGTCTCACTTTATATAATCTAAGGAAGGGTTAACACATTGTATACCACCGCAAATGTTAGGCTTTAGCCTTCTAATTCTAATTTGTGGTGGGGGAATATGATCTGCACGGACGTCCCGCAATGGGGTGTATTGTGCATCATCCCCCTGCTAACCTCACCCCAGCCAGCCCAACTCCTTAAAATAGCGGAGAAGGACCTTGGGTTGGTGGCAGCAATGCTCAAGCATCCCCGGTGATGACCAGGATGCAGAAGAGAAAGAGAAAGACCCAATCAGCTCTTGTAGTCCAGTTTTGGATCTGGCTTCGTTAGTTGCAGAGCGATGCAGTACCACATGCTCTGCCGTTTCTGTTTCCTGGAGACAGCCACGACAGAGGTCACTGTCTGTAGCTCCGATCTTAAAAAGATGGTAGTTGAGGTCGCAGTGGCCCGTGATGATGCCGATCATCAGCTTTAGGTCTTCGCGTTTTAGCTTCAGCAGGACGGTTGTTAAGTGCCTATTCGTGGCTGGAAGCATTATTTTTGTATGTTTGCAGTCTGTTCTACGCTCCCATAGCTTTTGGTGTTCCTTCTGGGAATGCATCTTCAGCCTGTTTTTTATCTCTACCGATGTAGGTTTACATAGAGCTGTGTCATCTATAGTCGGTGGCTTTAGCCTTTAAATTAAGAGTTTTGGTGAGAAAACAATAAAACTTTTTGAGTTATCAAATACCTAAGTCATTTCAAATCCTTTGCCCAAAGACATTGTCCAATCGCAAAGAGACTGCGAAGACTGGGTTCCTTTGGGCCCTTTTCATCCCAGTAGGTAAGTAGGTACCAGCCGCGGGCTTGTAAATTAATTTTTACATCAGGAAAGACATCTGATATAGAAAACTAGGAATCTTACTGTAGTTTATTTGACAAAGAAGTAAATAATACATAGTTTTGTCGTTAAGGTTGCTTTAATTTCAGGGTTAGGTCTCCGCGGTCGGAAGCGGTCTCCCGGCGTGGTAGAACGCGTCGCGAACGCGCTATGCGGCCCGACCGCGGCCGCGGCCGCCGCGCCTCGCGTGCCCCGCCGGCGACGCCCTTCCCCGCGCCCCCTCGTTTGGACACAGTTCATCCTTGAAGAACGATTCCTTGAAAAGTTCTTCCTCTACTTCAACGCAAACGATAGGCGATCTCTCGCACAAGTGTGCACCCGATGGCGAGATATACTGTACTCCTCGCCTCGGTGGTGGAACGGCCTGATTGGTGTTGTGGACTGCAGAGAGATGCGTTCGACGTCCGGCTGCTGTGTACAGAGATTCTACAACTCTATGATAAGAAGAGGAATTCGCGGCGTGGCGCTGGTCTCTGGCTCGGATGATGATATCAATGAATTTATCAGGCAGTTCCCTTTGTCGGCGCATCACCTTCACGCTATTGGATTAAAAGGTTGCACCATAACTGACAGAGGGCTTGAAGCTATCCTTGACCATTTGCAGGTATTCAACTCTCTAATTCAATGCTATTTAATACAACTGTTTACTATTCTGGCTTTAAAACTAAGTCTTTATTTTAGGTGCTATTTGAGCTTGAACTAACCGGATGCAATGAAATAACCGAGGCAGGTCTATGGGCATGCCTAACTCCACGAATTGTCTCACTCACGCTTACTGACTGCATTAACATTGCTGATGAAGCTGTAAGTATTACAAATATCAGTTTTAAACAAAGAAAACAAATATATTCAATGTCGGTAAAAAACCTTAGAGCCAGCAATATCCTTTACATTAATTATAAAAAACATGGCATTGATTGCGTTTAGTTTATGATCTGAATGAGTAACAAAAGGGCTACTAATATCTAATCAGAAAATTACATATTAAGTTACCTATATAAGTATATGTCTATCAGTTACAAAAAACTACCCCGAAATACTTGACCATGACCTTTTAAAACAATACTTCTCGATCGATTATCACCAAAAATACGACAAATTATTGAACAAGTAGAGAAAAATTAGGAATCTGATTCAATGTGTGTGGGTGTTTTCTTTGAAATTTATGTGGGGTCACAATAAATCCGTGAGTAACTTACGGCCGAATACTCAAACGCAACTCAGATTTAAGCACGTCTCATGTGACGAGTTTTTGACGGAATTTCATTAAAAACTGTCAAAAAACAACTACTTCAAATCTGAGTTGCGTTTGAGTATTCGGGTGTTAGAGGCCAAAGCTAGTATGTATTAGGTATACGAAATTTCAGACATCCTGAAACGGGTGTTAAATGAATGTTCCGAGACCAATATAAGAGACCGTAGGTACTTATTACACGCAGTGCTGTGTATTCTTCTTGACTTTCGGTATTCGTTTGAATTCGTTTTTTCAAGTTAACATAATTCATCGAGCCATTTGTCACTTTACTCAAATATTTTCTTACCTAGCTGTTTTATGCCTATAGTAGGTATCTATGTACAACTCATGATACTTTTGAAAAAAAAACAATAGTCTTCTACTTTTTTTGATCGAAAGTTCTCAAAATTAAGTAAATAAATAAACTATGAACAATCGCAGAACATAGGTACATGGGGGTGCGGGTGATTCGGATACCCCACGATACGAGGGACCTAAATTTTATTATTGGACGTCACTGTTCCAGCCACCCTGTATAATTACTGCGTTTTACGGCCATGCATTTTATAATATTAAAGCCTAAATACGCTCAATAAAATTTGTATTACAACAGGTAGGCGCAGTAGCTCAGTTGCTGCCGTCATTGTACGAGTTTTCCCTCCAAGCGTACCACGTGACCGACGCGGCTCTCGGCTACTTTTCTCCGAAGCAAAGCTCTTCTCTAAGCGTGCTTCGGTTGCACAGCTGTTGGGAGCTCACTAACCACGGTGTCGTCAATATTGGTAAGTAAATATGTACCAAAACATGGATAATATCAAAACCAACAAAAAAATGAATGTCAAAGAATAATGACGCTTACTACTAGGATATAAAAGCGAGTAGTGCCGGCGTACTCCGTGTGTACTTTAGAATCACAATCGTATACTGGCAAAGATAGCATAATGTTCAACTATGTTATGAATAACAAAACTAGGGTCGTAAAATGTAAATTAAATAAAAATATAGGTAGGTAATGTCACCTGAATAAACCAACCACAAACATTTTGATTAGATTTGAATAGAACACTGACTCCTAAATCGGCATGAGTGGCCGATTTTAGTGAATAATTTATTTGAGAACCAAAATATAATACTCTGCCGACATGATGCATAAATATTTATATTATTTAATATTTATATAATTGATATATATTGTCCAGCATTATTTATTTATTTATATATTGTTATTATTTAAAATGAACACCAAATGTAATTTTTGTATTGAAACCTCAGGGGGCCGAAGATAGAACGCTAGTTTTCTTTATTTTGTTTTGGTTCTATAGGACATGACCTACATAACATGAATATAAATGCCATAATTCAGGCATTAAACCAATGCCACGAGTGAATTTATCGTGAAGCTGAGGGTTTTATTTAGTTTTATGCTCGAAAATATAGGAACGATAAAGTTGGTAGGTAAAGTAAAACTAGTATAAAGTGCCAATTAGCTCGAGCATTTTGCGACGCGACGATCGGCAATCAATAAAATCTAATTGGTACTTTCCGTGCAACTGGCTATGCAGTTAGAACGACAATAACATTATTTATCATGATGTAGTGACGTCGAATAATCGACGGCAAACAACTCAAGATACCTGAAACAGGCTGCTCTATTCGGTGAGAATTTAGTCATTTCATGTGAATTGCGATGACATTGGTGCCAATGCTGTTGTTTAATTTTCCTAACTTATCCTAATTTGACAGCACTAAAAATATTGCCATCCCTTTCTAAAAGATCAAAACAATAAGGACAGCTATAATTTTAGAGCTGTCAGACTAGGTTAGTTTAGGATAATGCAACAACAGAATCGACACCATTATGAGATTGTAATAAACTAATCTTTGTTATGTACAGTCATCAACAAAAGTGTGGGCCTCTGAGGCGCACTTTAAATCCATTCACCAGCCTGTTTCGAAAAAATATTTCTTAAACTCACACGGTTTATTAAAATATTTAATTTTATTAGGCCTGCCTTGCCTTGAACCATGTCTTGTGCCAAGACCAGTCGATCGTGGCAAGGGAACAATAATACATGTTTATAAGTACCTAAGATCGTTTTTCCATCGCCGTTCAACCAAATGGACCACATGATGTTTCAAAATGAAAGATTGCAGGGTTTCGTCAGTACATTAGATCTTGGGTCTAATCAAGTTGACCACCTCTGCTATAGAGTATACTTGTCACTGTCACGCCAGCGAAAAGAGAGCAACAGACTTATCGGTCTGATAAGCTGATGGATCGCTCAGCGACCAAATCAGGGCCTTTTGGTCTTATTCATATTGGTCGCTGACTTGTGACTCTGACACTGCTATCTCGAGCGGCTGCACCACAGTACCTATTATTAAATCATTACTGCCCTTACTTCCGACTGTCTTCACAGCTCAGTTGGTAGTAGCTCTGCCTTCGGACGTAGGCCGTGGGTTCGATCCCCACCGAGAACAAACATTTGTTTCATGAACATGATGTTTTTTTCTGTCTGGGTGTTAATCCTACTACTATTATAAACGCGAAAGTTTGTAAGTATGGATGGATGGATGGATGTATGGATGTTTGTTACTATTTGACGTCGGAACGGCTGATCGGATCTGGATGAAACTTGGCAGCGAGCTAGATTATAGTCTGGAATAGCACATAGGCTACTTTTTATCCCGTGGTGGTGGTGGTGGGATTACCGGGATTTAAATCTGCGCGGGTGAAACCGCGGGGCGCAATTAGTAATATCATATGTACTCGTATGTATTTACAAAAAAAGTTTATAATTAGTATATCATCTGGTTCCCATATTACAAGGTTTGTCTTGTTTGGAGCGAGATAGTGGTGTGTGGAATAAATAAATAATGCTGGACAATCCACACAGCACCATCTAGCCCCAAAGTAAGCTATTCAAAGCTTGTGTTATGGGTACTAGATAACTGATATATTTAATACATTATATACTTACATAGATAGATATTTTTTATTATACACAGAAAACACCCAGACCATCGGAACAAATTTCTGCAGATCGTACACAAATTTGTTCCAAGGCGGGAATCGAACCCGCAACATCTTGCGTCGCAGGTAGGCTCTCGCACGCTGCGCCACAGAGGTCTTCAAAGAATGTCCACCAATATTGATTTATTATAATAACTTGCAGTGCATTCTCTGCCGAACCTGACGGTGCTATCCCTGAGCGGCTGCAGCAAGGTGACCGACGAAGGCGTGGAGCTGCTCGCCGAGAACCTGCCGCGCCTGCGCAGTCTCGACCTCAGCTGGTGTCCGCGAGTCACGGACAACGCGCTAGAGTACATCGCCTGCGATCTCAATCATCTCGAAGAGTTGACGCTGGATAGGTAAACATTGGTGTCGATTCCGTTGTTGCATTATCCTAAACTAGACTAATCTGACAACTCTAAAATTACAGCCGTCCTTGTTGTTTCAGTCTTTTCGGACGTCCGTCCAAAGGATGGCATTATTTTTAGTGCTGTGAAAGTAGAATATAGTTATTTGTTATACAAGAGTGCAAAGTTGCTTTTTAACCGCGTGTTCAATTTTGATGACCGAGCAAGCGAAGGATTCTAAAATTTAATCACGAGCGCAGCGAGTGATTCAAAATTAGAATCCTGAGCGTTAGCGAGGGAATCAAAAGAGCACGAGGTGAAAAATCTTTGCACTCGAGTGCAACACGTAACTTTTCATTCCACCTCAGCGAGGAAATGACTAAATGCAAAAAAAAAAGTTTACAATCACAAGATAGGTACTTTTATTTCAGTTTAGGTATTAACTACTACATTTTTCACTTGTTTTCAAGTTTCTTGTTTTTAATATAAGGTTTAACAATGACGTGAAAAAATGCCGCTTAAAGAACCGCGTACAAAGCAAATTGAAAAAAGAACACCAAGAAGGTTCCGAGTCTGAGTTTTTAACAAATTAAAAAAAAGTTGATATATTCGGCACCATAGAGGTAGCAGTAAATAGGTTTAATGTTTTTTTTTAACTCACAAACTTAGTGCACACGATGTTCTAAATTCAATTTACTTTATCCTCTAGAGAATAAAAACGGCTTTTGCACTCAGATATTGAAGAGCAAAATTACTCTTTCCGAGATGGTGGGATGAAAAGTTTATTTATTTGTTTAAAGAAGACTAACAGCACACCATACGTGATATAAATCAAGTATACTATATAAAACAAAAGGCTAATAATAAGTCTCCACATATAGAAGAATAAAAACTTATTTGAACACATAAGAAACAGCAAGCTACATACACACAAGAATATTTTTTTTAGAAAAGCTATGTGATGGAATTTAGGGATTTTTAGAAGTTAGAAAATTAAACAACAGAATTAACATTATTAAGGCCCTTATTCATAATGGTCTTTGAGTGCTGTCTCTTTCCGTTGGCATGAAAGTGACAGAGACAAGAATACTCTATTGCAGCGCTATAAAATGGCAGGGATTATGAATAAGAGAGTACCTATATAAGTATCCCAAAAGTGATTATACGAGTGGGATTTTAACCCACGACCTTCTCTTTATAAATAATCTTTTTGATTTCCGTAAGGTGAATGGTAAGGGTCGCTCTCGCTCGCATGTTTTGACATGTTGTAAAATATAAAATCCATTAGCTATAAAAACCATTTTTGGAAAATTGCAAATCGGCAATTTCTGTGCAAAAAAACTGAAACAGCTTCACGACTTTGATCCCCAGGCACGGTAGATATCCCTTCAGAACTCCCAGTACCAAGTAGGTACTAATTCAAGATTCTTTGAGGATGTCTAAGGGGGGTAGTCAGAGGTACGTCCAAACATTACATTTGGCACATACCCACATTTTGCAGTAGTTAGTATTCCATACGTGACAGGTTGCAAGCCCATCGCCGCCATCATTTCTGTGCAATCACATGATAATATGAATGACTGGCTAAAAGATCATAGCTAAGGTTTAAAATCGGTGGAGTGGTGGGGAGCCTAACCTGAGATCCGATGCGGTTGATCAAAAAATCTTGTTTATTTAACAGATGCGTGCACATAACAGACATTGGTGTCGGTTACATCAGCACTATGCAATCGCTGGTCGCTTTGTTCCTGCGGTGGTGTTCGCAGCTCCGTGATTTTGGTGTTCAGCATCTGTGTGGAATGCGCTCTCTACAGTTGCTGTCGTTAGCTGGTTAGTAAACCTTTGCTTTTTTAAACTTTTTTGTAGTAACTTCAGAAGTTCTTGTGTCGTTACTTGCGTGGTCATTTCCAACTGGCGTCACGGAAGGCCAGCATCATAGGTCATCAAAAAAGTGCATGACTGCACGGTTGCCAACATTCTTATCAATAGTATGGCTTTTTTATCTTCTTCGATTTATTTATTATGTTAGGTATACAAAAAAGTTCTAGATTCCTCGTAACAGTTTGCAGATAGCTCAACTGTACACTGTACTTTGTAAAATTTTCTACTTCTAAATACTTCTATAAGTTGTAGTTTATTATGTTATTATATTATTGTATTGTAGGGGTGTAAAGGGACATCTTGTCCTCTAAGCTAACTTCACCTGCACGTAGTGCACTCGGCTCAATAACAAACGAGGCTCTGACGACTCACCAACACGCACTAGCCAGCGTGGTGTTTTAAGGCTTAAACACCCTCCTTAAATGATAGACGCTAATATAGAATGGCCCTCAGTCCCCGGCAGCCCCGCTATTCCGAAAACAGGCAGCGCCTCTGGTTCTAGCGGGGCAGAGTGTATAAGACTGGCGTAGGAGAGAGTGGCGATTTAAAGAGAATGTCGATACTATAGAAAATCATAGACTGTAGGTACTCAGGTGTGTATCCATCTTCCATCTAATCTAATATATAAATATATATGTGCGACGACCTCTGTGGCGCAGCGGGCGAGAGCCTGCCTGCGACGCAAGAGGTTGCGGGTTCGATTCCCACCTTGGAACACATTTGTGTACGATCTGCAGAAATTTGTTCCGATGGTCTGGGTGTTCTCTATGTATAATAAAAAATATCTATCTATGTAAGTATATAATGTATTAAATATATCAGTTATCTAATACCCATAACACAAGCTTTGAATAGCTTACTTTGGGGCTAGATAGTGCTGTGTGGATTGTCCAGCATTATTTATTTATTTATTTATTTATATATAACTCAAAGGTGACTGACTGACTGACATAGTGATCTATCAACGCACAGCCCAAACCACTGGACGGATCGGGCTGAAATTTTGCATGCAGGTAGATGATATGACGTAGGCATCCGCTAAGAAAGGATTTTGATCGATTCCACCCCCAAGGGGATGAAATAGGGGATGAAAGTTTGTATGAAATTTTGACAATTTTAAACTGATCGGACTGACTTTGCATGCATAAAGCTACTAGCCTAGCCTATGTCAGTAGGCTTAAGGATTTTTAAATATAAATGTAATCTAAATATAATTTTTCTAATCTAAATATATATAACTCAAAGGTGACTGACTGACTGACTGACATAGTGATCTATCAACGCACAGCCCAAACCACTGGACGGATCGGGCTGAAATTTTGCATGCAGGTAGATGATATGACGTAGGCATCCGCTAAGAAAGGATTTTGATCAATTCCACCCCCAAGGGGATGAAAGTTTGTATGAAATTTTGTCAATTTTAAACCGATCGGGCTGACTTTGCATGCATAAAGCTACTATGACGTAGTCTTAAGGATTTTGATAAATTCCACCCCTAAGGGGATAAAATAGGGGATAAAAGTTTGTATAAATCTTCTATCTATCTTCTATCTAAATCTAAATATAAATCTAATCTAAATCTAATTTTTCTATCATAAATATATATAACTCAAAGGTGACTGACTGTCTGACTGACTGACATAGTGATCTATCAACGCACAGCCCAAACCACTGGACGGATTGGGCTGAAATTTTGCATGCAGGTAGATGATATGACGTAGGCATCTGCTAAGAAAGGATTTTGATCGATTCCACCCCCAAGGGGATGAAATAGGGGATGAAAGTTTGTATGAAATTTTGTCAATTTTAAACCGATCGGGCTGACTTTGCATGCATAAAGCTACTATGACGTAGGCTTAAGGATTTTTAAATATAAATGTAATCTAAATCAAATTTATCTAATCCCAACTAATATTATAAATGCGAAAGTAACTCTGTCTGTCTTTCTGTCTGTCTATCTGTCTGTCTGTTACGCTTTCCCGCTTAAACCTCTCAACCGATTTTGATGAAATTTGGCACAGACAATCTTTAGACCCTGAGAAAGAACATAGGCTACCTTTTATTGCGAAAAAAAGAGATGAAGAGATTAAAAGTACGCAGACGAAGTCGCGGGTACCAGCTAGTTTAATATAAATAACTCAAAGGTGACTGACTGACATAGTGATCTATCAACGCACAGCCCAAACCACTGGACGGATCAGGCTGAAATTTGGCATGCAGGTAGATGTTATGACGTAGGCATCCGCTAAGAAAGGATGTTGATCAATTCTACCCCCAAGCGGATGAAATAGGGGATGAAAGTTTGTATGAAATTTTGTCAATTTTTAACCGATCGGGCTGAATTTGCATGCATAAAACTACTATAACGTAGGCATCCCCTAAGAAAGGATTTTGATAAATTCCACCCCTAAGGGGATAAAATAGGGATGAAAGTTTGTATAAATCTTCTTAGATTTTCGACTGATTGAACTGAAATTAAAGATTGGAGCTACTATGATGAAGACGTCCGCTTCAATAGGATTTTGATAAATTCAACCCCCCCAATTTTTTACACACGCTTAACAAAAGTAAAGCCGCAAAAACTATGCCTAATTAGGCATAGTAGTTGGAAGTATTAGAAGTATTATTATTAATTAATAATAATACTACTCTGTCAAGAAAGTACCGGGAAAAGATCAATAATACACAAAATGTTAGTTATTCATCTAAATTTATTTAATCGGCTTCAAAGTATGCTCCTTCAGAAACGATACACCTACGCCAACGTATAGTCCAATCATCAAAACATTTTTTAAACGCTTTTTCCGGAATTGAGTTCAGTTCTCGTCGCGAATTCTCCTTTATGTCTTCTACCGAATGAAAACGTATGCCACGAAGTGGTAATTTGAGTTTAGGAAAAAGGAAGAAGTCGGCTGAAGCCATATATGGTGAATAAGGTGGTTGCTCGATAGTATTTGTTGAGTTTTTGGTCAAAAATTCGTTTACAATTATGGCTTTGTGCGAAGGCGCATTATCGTGATGCAAAATCCAAGAATTGTCTTTCCACAAATCTGGCCTTTTTCGCCGAATTTGCTCTCTTAAACGCCGCATAACGCTTAAATAATATTCTTTATTTACCGTTTCACCTTCCGGCAAGAATTCCGAGTGCACAACACCTCGATAGTCAAAGAAAACAGTCAACATGACTTTAACTTTTGATCGACTTTGGCGTGGTTTTTTCGGTTTCCGTTCAGTTGGGAGACGCCACTCCGAAGCCTGTTGACTAGTTTGCATGTCAAACTCGTAAACCCACGTCTCGTCACCAGTAACAATGCGTTTCATGAATGTTGGGTCGGAATTCACTCGTTCTAGCATGTCTTCAGCGACTCTTATGCGATTGAGTTTTTGGAGAAAATTCAGGTCTTTTGGGACTAGCCCAGCAGCAACATGTTTCATACCCAAGTGATTATTTAAAATGGTGCGGATCGACTCGTGAGACACAGAAAGTTCAGCGGCTATCTCTTTCAAATTCGAATGAGGATTTTCAGTCACTAATTCCTTCACTTTTGCGACGTTAACTTCAGTTGAAGATGTTGATGGCCTACCAGAGCGAGGCAAATCTTCTATCACATCTCGAACGCTTTTAAACGTTTTGTACCACTCATAAGCACGTGTTTTTGATAAAGTCGATTCACCGTAAGCCTTCTGTAACATTTTTAGTGACTCCGAACACGAAATTCCGTTGGCGATGCAAAATTTAAGACAAACTCTTTGTTCGATATTTTTGTCCATAGTGAAATTCGCAGTACACACTAGATATGATCTAACTAAAAACAGCACTATAATAAATATAAACAACAGATTCAACTCAAAATCCGCGCCAAAATGGAAAACAGTTGTGCTAATCAAACAGCCAAAAAATAAACAAAAAAATGAATTGGGAACCATAGACAAATTGTCCATTCCCGATACTTTTTTGACTGAATGTACTTCTAAACGCGAGCGAAGCCGCGGGCAAAAGCTAGTTCTGAATAAATAGATACAAAGTAATATTGTATTATATTCAGGATGCCCCCTTCTAACATCTGGCGGCCTCTCCAGCCTCATCCAACTGCGACAGCTGCGCGAACTGGAGCTGACTAACTGTCCCGGAGCATCGCCCGAACTGTTTGACTACTTGCATGAACACTTGCCGAGATGCCTCATCATAGAGTAAGGTAACCTTTGTATAACCGCGATGACAATCTACCCAGAGGCCTTACTTTATGAGTTAGACCACAAAATCGGCGCGAACGTTAGATTGTGGCAGCGTTATCAATCTAATTCTTTTACCCGGTCGTTCCTGAGCGCCCGCCAAAACGCATTCTTCATAGTATGCATGTTTTCGTGTATGGACGACCCTTCGGTGATTTGGGGTTTCAGCTAATATTCGTAAAACCGTAATGATTGTCGAAACCTTCAAATGACCCCGAGCTCATACATCTTCCACGTAACGTTATAGGTAATTTTTTTATTTTAAATTATAATAATCTATCTATACAATAATACTAATTGACGACCTCAGTGGCGCAGCGGGCGAGAGTCCGCCTGCGACGCAAGAGGTTGCGGGTTCGATTCCCGCCTCGGAACAAATTTGTGTACGATCTGCAGAAATTTGTTCCGTTGGTCTGGGTGTAAAAAATATCTATCTATGTAATAATGTATTAAATATATCAGTCATCTAGTACCCATAACACAAGCTTTGAGTAGCTTACTTTGGGGCTAGATGGTGCTGTGTGGATTGTCCAGCGTTATTTATTTCTTTATTTAATTCTACACAAACTTATAAAAATAATTAAATAAAGAATGTCATACAATTAACTACGTACGACATTTCTTAAATATTCCATAATAGTTTGCGATTCCGGATTTGTGGTCGAACTTATTACTCCGTTCTTCCGTGAACTTTCGGTGACTGAACCGCAGCCAATTCCGTCCAACCGCGGTTCCCTTCATTCTAAAGAAAACTGTATTTACATGGGTAGAGTCTGTCATGGTTGTTTGTACTCCGGTAAGCTCTCAATCTTCATACTTTATTCTGCGGAAGTACCTATTGTATATTATTGTGGAGATCGTCTTTTATTTCAAGACGTACCTACTTTTAAATAATTGTCTATTACAGATCAGTGTTCTAAATGATTCAATTTAGAAAAACATTTTTTGGGATGGAATACATTTAAGGCAAAGAGTTGGTAAATGATAATGTGACAGATATGTGATTGAAAATGTAAAGAAATATTCAGATATTTATATTAAACTCTACTGTTTATAATAACGCCTGCCGCACTGTATCCTCCGTTGAATGGCGGTGTCAGTAACTTGTGATCAATTTGAACGTGCACGAGAGATGAAGTATGATTGTGAGAGGGTGGAAGGTATCTATTATGTAATAAGATCGCCTTCCTATATAAGTTTTAAAAGAGTTTTCACTTCAACACTGTTCTTTAGGAATATATTTATTAGAAAAACTATGGCAAATTATAAATGAGAACTTTATTTTGCTTCTAGTCATAAATAGCTTTTAGAAACTTTTGAAAAGTACAGTTCAGTAAGTAGTATTAAATGTAACCCTAAATTCCCACCCATTATTATTCAGTGTTTTATTAATAAAATTAAATGTGTAACCCCTGATTCCTTGACTTTAGTGTAGACTAGTTTATCTTGATTTCTGTCGTTAGCATTTTGATTCTATGTGTACCTATTTATAAGCTAAGATTTGTGTGAAGTTAATAGGTCCCTACATATATTAGTATTATTATATTTTATTCATAAAATTTGCTCAAATTAAATCATTTTGTATCGGGAACAGAGTTTAAGGTTCAAAAAATTAGATACTTATTGTTTTTTGTGTACCAGCTACATAGTACCTAAATGAAACATAATTACCTTACTTAACTATGCAATGTATAGCGAATAATACTCGGCATTACTTTTGAACATGGAAATACAATTAATAATAGCCTATTGGCATAATATTATAAATGCATTTAAATATTTATTTGTTATTATGTAGCTGGACAAAATATTAAAATACAACTGTTACTATCTACATTTTTTTTATACAACTACATGATGGAACAAGAAGATGGTCCACCTGATGTTAAGTGGTAATCATCACCTATAAACAAAACATTTCCCCGTAGGTCACGCACAATAGGAACGTGCATACTCGTTAAATAAAAAAAATGCCCTATAGCTTCATTTGAGTATTATCTCTTGTTCGTACGTTTTAGTCAGTAAGGTCAAGAGAAACCATTATTTATTCGAGTCTGTAGCTATGTCAAAGCAAGACGCTTATAGATCAATAAGATATAGTTAGTAACCTTTAATATTGTAAATCTTATGTTTGGATCCTATAATAAGTACCAAAATTCAAGTGATATTATGTCAATCGAAAAATGACGAGCAAATCTGCCCAAATTGTATAATTCATTAGTATCCCATAAAACGCCCATGAGGAATTAAAACCATCGATGCGTTTACTCTTAGTTATTAAAATTATTGTTCAAAATTACAATATAAATAAAACAATTTAAGACTATTTAATTGTAATAAAAGTAGGTAGTTAAGATTTTTTTTTATTTATAAATGTTTTTCTAGTCAATTGTTTAGTTATAAGCCTGGAACAGTTTTTAGAAGAATTTAAAGGTTTTGCGTTTTTTATTTTATAATTTTATTACAAAACTAAGTACATAAACCAAAAAACATATATTTTCAAGTGGTTGATACACTTCATTGTATTAGCGCAAGCAAAACAGCTTTCTCGATAAATAAAGTTGTTTACATAATACATGGGTGTTCTATAAAATATGTACTGTTAAACCGTCCGTAAAAATATAAATAAACGCGATAAAATAAAGTTTTTATTTTATTACCGAAACAAGTGAATGCTCTTATAACATCCGTTCGCCGTCTCGTATGCCGAATTCCTCTATTCTCTTATTATCAATTCTTGATCGAAGATTCTAGCAGTCAGATAATTTCTCATCTCACAGGATAATGTTTACTGGAAAATCAGCTAATCAGGTGTAGGTACTCGTAATATTATGCGGCAATGACGACTCGTGGTGCTGTCTACTAAGGATCGCAAACGGTACAGGCGGTCTAACGGGCGCTCGTATTATACAAGAGCCAAGAAGACATCAATGTTCTGGTAAATCGCTGGTTTTATGTAAAGGGTAGTCAGACCAATATAATACAGAAATGCCCCCCCCCCCCCGTAGAAATTTTTCAAGCTCATATATATTTTTTTTAATTTTAAAAAATCTCAATGAATCACCCTATAGTAGGTAGGTACTTACAACAATTCGGCAGGTAAACATTAATTTATTAAAATTTAATATTATTACGATAAACAATATGCAGTAAACATGTATCTTGCCTTTCCAAATAATTCATAGTATACTGGTATTGACAACTGGTTGTTATTCGATACCTACAGAAACATATTTTTGTGCGCGTTTTTTAAAGCTGCTCTGTGTGTAATAATAATGCAGTAGGTATATTGTAGGTGCGCAAATGATAAAGAAACCTATTTTTTTTATTATGCACCTAAGCTATTACCTAAATTGTGATTACATAGTGTTATGTATAACGCAGATAATAATAGAAAATCATCAAATAAGTAGGTAGTTTCAGATCAAAACTACTGCAATGAGCTAAGCTAAAATATATTGGTACAACAAAACTTGTGCATTTTGTGTATTTGTAGAGATTGTGATTAAATTATAAAATCTTACATAAGGCTATATTTCTAAATATCTGGTTAATTATTATATTGTTGTGATCATGACTCTATTTTCCAATGGAGTCGCATTATTATAAAAACTGAGGTATGTATGTAATGTAAAAGCAATAGAAGTAAGACTCCATGTTCTATGATTATCTGTGGCATAGAAAAAATTATCTTGTCTAAATAAATATTGTTTGTTTTCTAAGATAATATATATTAGTTTGTGTTTATGTTGTTTACAGAACATTCACAATAGGTACATTACGGTTCATTTTAATTAGGTTAGTGTTATATAAGTTTGTTTGACTATCCTACAGGCTACCCAAATTACGAATTCTGATATTTTTTCACAGCTAGATTCTGAAAAGCGTATTATGAATGTAAGGTAAGCTGCCAATTATTAATTTATATCGCATTTTTGCTGGGTTGAAATAGGTACTTACTAATGCGAATACCTACGTACCTTCTACAAAGCGCGCCAGTTTTTGTTCTTTTTTCTCTTTACATAAATTAGGTACTACCTACCTACATAGCTGTGTTTGTCATTATTATAATATTATTTATTATTAGTTATTACACTACGAAAGGTTTAAAACACAGACATTTGTGTTTTGAACTTCGTAATTTTCGACTGTGAATAAGTTTTTTGTGTGAATGCACCGCTAAAGAAATATTTTTCATTGGAATCACCTGTCGTTGTAATTTAGAAACTAACTACTCACCGGTACTTGGTCGTCCGACCGGTAAAGGGTTAGTCCAATTAAATTACACTATTTGTACAATACTAGGTGAGATGTTATAGTGCAATATAGATGTACTGTTTTATGTACTTGTGTTTTATTATTGACATAGGAACCTTTTTACTTCTTAGGTGGTTAAACACGCAGTTTTAATAAAATATACAACGTGTTACAAAATACCCCGTAAAAAATATAATTAATTATCAAAGCCAAAAATATTGTCAGCCCCAGTAAGCTGTCATGTCAGGGAACCAGATTATTTAACAGAAAGGCATAAGTACCTATTTTACCTAAGAATTGTCTACACATATAATAGTTTTTCGATTTTTCATTCATAAACACAGATTTATAAGTATAGTCTAAATGTTTGCTACCTCAATACAAGGATGTCATTATACTCTTCTTCTTCGTTTTTTTATATGGCTCCTGTCTATAGACAATCTTGCCAGTGTCAAGTGACAGAGATTATATGCTCTTTGCTTAGAGCATTTATAACGGGAGATGCCAAGCGCTACTTTTAGTACTAAAATCTTTCTGCCGGTTTTCGCGGGAGGCGGGGTAGTACGGTACAGAACACATTTACATAATCACGCATACTAATGCAGAAAAATTAAGCGTCCCTATAAACGCACACGCAAGTAAAAGCTGTACACCAACACAAAAACAATAACACAATTAAAGAATGACTGTTGTTACACTTTTGTTTAGTTACACACTAACACAAAAAAGTAGTGATGGGTTGTAAAAAGACCGACAAAATGAATGATTTCATATGAATGAAACAGGGTGGTTCAAAATCATATACTTTTTCTTTTTTTAGCCAAGATTAACAAACGTGTACCTGTCTAGCCTAGTAGGTATTACTAAATAAATAGAGTGCTGGCACCGACTCCAAAAATATCAGTAATTGTATAATGTCATAATAATAAAATTATAAGATTTGTTGAAAAAATGGATACCTATTTGTAAGTAGATTGAAATATAAATTCATAATGCAATTATTTTTAACTTTTTAGTGTATTTTTCATAACAAATTGGATAGCAGTTTTGGAGTTGGTTTTTTTTTGTAAAAAATATTTTATTAAGAGTTTGTAGAGCGTAATCTCTGAAACTACTGAAACGATTTTAAAAATTATTTTACAAATAGAAAGCTACACTGTTGTTGAGTAACTTTAAGCTATATTCTATTTTCGCAAGTAGTAAGTAATCTTTCAAGTAAGTAGTCTTTCATGAATGCATTTTTAGATAAATATTTTGTTTCTTTATTGGTATGATGTGTCCAGCAGTGGACTTACATAGGCTGATGATGATTGGTATGACGGGGTGAAAAAAATGAAGAGCAGTAGAAGAATAGCGGCTGTTAACAAATGCTCATAGCCCATGTCCTTCTCCAGCTAACATACTACAGCTATACAAAAATCACGTTTATACGATTCTGCGTTCAAAAAGTACAAAGAAAATAGCAATAAACCAACGACACAGCACAACTAAAATTTTAAGGGAGCTCCATGAAGCGACGTATTGAAGGCAGAATGACAGAGACAGTTTTTGTAGAGTCCAATACTGAACATCCTTTTTTTAAATCGGTTAAATATGGGTACAAAAAACACATCGCATTTTATTCTAATTTTACGTTCATTCCATCATTCATTCAATCGATTTCGCTCAACTAGTCCCCACACTACGCCTTCTACCAAGGAATATAAATTCACCGACACCTCCTACCAAGACGTTGGCGTCGTATTAAAACTGTCGTAACTGGTATTCCATTAAATATAAATTAAACGTAATTACAAAAACAATTGACTAAAATATCACTTACTTGTGATAGGAAATACCGTGTTCCCTAAAGTTTGATGTCTCTGATCTCCTTTTACACCGAAATACCGCACAATTCACCATTTTTACTAAGCACTACTTCGCGACACGAAACGACAACTAATGGCCGCGCGGTGATGAGTGAAGTAGTTTTATACAGGGTTACAGGAAAAATCGTGCTAGATCCGTTAAGGACGTGGAGTACCCATCATTTCTGACTTATTTCACAAACAATTGCCATAATATTTTTTTTAGATATCCCTTAGAGAAAAATAAACTTTCTAGTATTTTTTCTTATTTCTTAACTTTCACTTGTCTACTACGGTCTATTCAATTAACTTATGCACTATTTTAATGATTGACATCCTAAAGCATCTTATTACACATGTAAAAATGCAATAATAATAATAATTAAGGTGCACAAAATTTTCAATAAAAAAATTAAAAGTCGAATTGCTTGAAAAGGGTTATGTTTAGGGTAGGGTGTTTCATAGTGAAATAAGTCAGAAATGATGGGTACTCCACGCCCTTAACGGATCTAGCACGATTTTTCCTGTAACCCTGTATAACGTGCATGGCCAAGTCGCGTCTTATGGCCGGCAGAGGGGTACGCCTTGCGTTAACATCTCCAGTTATAAATGCTCTAAGGCTCTTTGTTATGTTTCTAGAAGTACTGGCAAAAAAATGTCAAATTGGAAAAAAATATAATGTTGTCATTTTCAAATCTTCTAACCGATGGGGGTTTTCGGCGTAGTTATACTCTTAAGTTTAAATAGGGTTTGCACATCAGTGAAAATAATAACATTTTTTAGTTTTTTGGGGTATGTTATACAGCGTTACTAATTGTGAATGGACTCGATATAAGGCCCTTTTAACCTCCTTTCGGCTTTACGAGTAGTTTTGTAACACCCTGTATAGGACAACGGCAGGTATATTTTTAACAGACTTCAAAAAAGAAGGTTCTCAATTCAACTGTTTTTTACCCGAGTGCCGAGGGTTTTTTTTATTTTTTTTTATTTTATTTATTTAATTACAGCTAGTTCCTAACTTTACAGACATATACTTATCTAATACGTTAAAACTAGAAATCTAACATTTATATAAAAGGGTTATGTGTTTGGCGCATGCGTGTATCTATCCATGTATGTATGTATGTATGTATCCTTCCTTCGATATCTCCTTTATTACCACGTAGCAACCAAACGGCTGGATGGATTTTGATGATTCTGGTATTAAAAAATTCGTCGCAACTTCCCAAGTGTCCTTAGAATAAAAAAAAACAAAAAGTCACGTGGGAAGAAAGCAAGAGCGATATTCTCTCACATTAAAAAAAATCTTTTCGCTACAAAATCAAGAGAGTGATGAAGTGTTTTCAAATAATGTATTAGTTTTTTATTTAAAGTAAACCTTCAAAGACAAAACCAGAACGCAAAATTCGTTAAGTCACTTTAGTGAACTAGGCCATGAGTGATACTAAAATATATCTAAAACCTTCTATATGGTTATACAAATCGTTTAGAAAAAACCGCATCCAAATCGATAAAGCCGTTTCGAAGATATTAAGTGTGTGTGAGTTTTGTAATAATAAAATGTGATTGCTGGTAACCCCTTCTTTTAATTTAAGAGCAATGCTCTTGTCGGCGTAATTGATGCATTTCTCTCCAGGTGTTTCTTTTTAGGGCAACGTCCTTGACCTCCTTATAAGACATGACGGCAACCTTCGCTTTTATTTGGCAGGCGTCAGTACAGTAAACTGCTAGGATATAGGTACACGAGCCTCCGACTGTCTGCGATCATTACATTTTTATCATTCGTCAAGACTGAAGAAAGGATTTCAACATTAAAAAGTACCAAATTTAAAACATATCTTATTTACCTACCTACATCTTTTAGTTCGGGCACTCGGGTTTTTTTATTTTTTAAAAAATCTTCTTGTTATGTAGGTATGTTACCTTCGACTGGGTGAACCGATTTTTATGATTCTTTTTTTATTTGAAAGCTGGGTGCTTCTAGGTAAGATCTGACGATTAGTTTTTTTGAGTTCTAAGTATATATATTATTTGAAGTTTTTTTTTTCTTGAGAGTACCTAATAAGAAAACAGGTTTTACTTTTTGTACGATTTATTGTAATAACCGATAACAGTCTTACAAAACAAATAGGTTTGATGACAATATAGCATGAGACACTATGTAATGGTAACTTCATAATTATTTTATAGCTCACAAACATCACAAAATTTTAACTCAAAATGTTACTCAATCAAAATAAATATAAAACATTTAACGTCTAAATGCATTTAATTGAATAGCTTTAAAAGCGTTAAATTGTGTCTGTTAGTTCTTTCTCCGTTACTCCTGGATGTTTTGAAACAAAAACAAAATATGCACTCAGCACCAGAAATAAAACACCAACATTTCATAAATTAAAATAAATATGTACACATTTACAAAGTTTTGTAGAGGCCCATAGGCGTATGGCAGTTATTTTATTAATAGTCCGTCAGAGCTATGTATCTATCCAATTATTCAACTTTTTTCTGAGAGTCCGAGCACTCTTTGAAACTTTCTTTTAACTGTCACCCTTGTAGAATTTATCTATCTAATTGTATATGAAAAAGGCGCCACTACCCAATACTCATGCATACAAATGATATGATGTTGACGTAATACAAAAAGTGTGCATGTATAAGAATGTATTTATAAAAAATGCAACAGTGTCTCCTGGAATATAAATTTAAAAATAGTGAATGCATAAATAATGCTTGGAGGTCCGTTTGCGTATGCGTAATCGCACTCTTTTGGTAGAGGAGACAAAACGAAAATATGTATCTCTATTAATTATTGGCAATAATATAAAGTCTAGTGAGTAGATATAAAAGTGATTGAATAAACAACTTATTTCGTATGTCAATTCAAATAAATAAGAATTGTAAGATCTTCATAGATCTATACGAGACCGTCTTCTCAGTTGAAACGTAACAGCAGATATCGTTGTAGTTTCAGTCTTGGTTTATTTGGTCCTGAAAATAAAAACAGAATCTTAATCAGAGTAGTTAATTTAAAATATGCATTACATGTAGGTTTTAACCCAAATCACGCTGCATGCTGATGAAACAATTAGATGCCTGAATATAGAAGACAACATCATCGACGACCTCAGTGGCGCAGCGGGCGAGAGTCCGCCTGCGACGCAATAGGTTGCGGGTTCAATTCCCGCTTCAGAATAAATTTGTGTACGATCTGCAGAAATTGGTTCCGTCGTAACGCTCAGAGGTGTTTTCTATGTATAATAAAAAATATCTATTTATGTAAGTATAAGGTATTAAATATATCAGTTATCTTGTACCCATAACACAAGCATTTAGTAGCTTACTTTGAAGCTAGATGGTGCTGTGTGGATTGTCCAGCATTATTTATTTATTTAACATACCAATCAGTGGTAAGCCTGTAGGTAGGCAGTAGTAGAGGCAAGATCGCGACGTAGCCAAGCCGCATTGAGCCGCACAGTTTCGAGCGCTTGTTGCACAGAGCGCTCGGTGCCTGGGGACACATGCGTGCGGAAAAACTCTTCAATCTCCTGCGCGGCCGCTTCAGACGCGAAGTTCTCCGTAGTTGACTTCACTAGACGCGATAGCAGGAAACCTCCCTGAAATTAATAACAGCAGTAAAAACTATGCTCAAAATAAATAAATCACAGGTCATAAAATAACTTAGATGATTTATGAATACTACTACAGTATGAAATCACCTGGTATCTGTTCATGAATTCTTGCCAATGGTCCTTGAAGAACTCCCAAGCCAAATCTCGGCCGTGTCGGCTAATGGCCACCGATACTATGACGAAAACTGTATCTTGAGCCCGCACTTCGTCCTAAAACATGAAAATTATCGATATTCTATTACATTTAATTTGCGTTCTAGGCACTCGACTACATTGATTTCTAAGTAGATGCATTTTGAAATTGAAACCTTTATCCAGCATCAAAAACCACTTCTTCTAACAAAACGTTTGCTGGATCAGCTAGTAATACTGCGTTTACACTCTGCATGTCCGTGGCAACGCAAACGTCAACGCGAAAGGCAACACGTGCGGTAACGCGAGAGAGAGAGAGAGCGTTGACGTTAGCGTTGCCACGGGTACGAGCTGAGTGTAAACGCAGCATAACAATATAGTATTCAGCGTCGAGCGGTACCGAGATAGCGAAGTCAAGGACACGTTTCAGAAGCGCCGGGTCCCTGACGGCTCCGAGCGCGCGGCTGATGCGATCCTTCTCCTCGTGCAAGTCGGCAGCGCGGTACAGCTCCAGGAACCGTTCGAACGTCGTCTCGTCGGCGCCGCTCAGCTCCGCGCGGTAGCACGCCGAGCGCAAGTCAGCAGCTAGCGAGTCCTGCCCGGATAAGTGCCGCTCGAACCTACATCAAACGTAGATGATTAGCCATTACAGAGAAAAGAGCCTTCTTTAGGCTCTTTCTTATTAGAAAGCATATTTATCATCCACTCTCTATGCTGTTTCCAATTGAATCGGTTTTGTGCTACCCTCATCCATCTACGGCCTACGACGCTGACAATGTCGGCAACTCAAGCCATCGTATAACTGGATGTTGGCTGTAACCTAACAAAAAATATATACATAATACAAATACCAAAGTACATTCTTTGGTTTTTTTATGTATGAGTGAAGAAAATCGGTTTTGATGATGAAAATCAATCCTATAAAAACTGCTTATTATGTTTTCAGGTTGGTTTTGAACACTGGCTTAAGGAAAAGTCAGATCCAAGGTTTGACGCTTAATATATAAATAAACTAGCGACCCGCCCGCGCGCCCCTGCATCGCACGGGTGCACATACCATGCATGTATTACACATATAAACCTTCCTCTTGAGTTACTCTATCTATTAAAAAAAACACATCAAAATGCGTTGCGTAGTTTTAAAGATTTAAGCATACATAGGGACATAGGGTCAGAGAAAGCGACTTTGTTTTATACTATGTAGTGATATTGGTGGACATTCAAAATATTAGTAATTTAGTTATGGAATTAGAACGCGACCACGCGAATGCACGCACGGGAACTTCTTTTTTGTAAGATCCTTGTTTCAAAATAATATAAAAATCCAGATCTTGGATACTCTAGTATCCAAGATCTGGATTTTGATTTGATTAAGATCAAGATGTACCTTCTAAGGTACATCTTGATCTTCCATTTGGTATACAGTACTCATCGTTTTATATTATAAGTTGTCCATTCGGAAGGCAGCCAAACAATTAACCATTGTTATAAATGAAATCAATTGATACTAAAAACGTATGACGCATACTCCAACGTCTTCATCATACTACTGACTGATACTCGTAATAAAATAGTACTCTCTCGCCCGGTTTCTGAAAGCTCGATCAGCACACCACTAATCGGCTGTCAAGTCACTTGCTATTTAAGCTTTTAGTTCAAATTAGACAGAGATAGCAATAGCAATCTAAAATATATAATCTAATCTAATAGCTCGCCTTTGTACATACTTTATTATTTAAGTTTTCGCATGTTGTTTCTGTGTACAATAAAGAATAAAGCAATGACTTGACAGCCGATGAGTGTTGAGCAAGCTTTCAGAAACCAGGGGTCTATATTCTAACTATTAATTCTCATTTGATTTCCTTTGATAAATCGTAAACCTATGAAATGAGGGTATTATATTTATACATACCCCCCCCCCCCCATTAACCCTCACTGAAACAAAATATGAAAGTGACACATTATTTATTTAAGTACTCACCGAGATTTAGCCTCTTTAATAGTATCAGGATCTTCAAAACTGATCATTTTGTTCAGCACTAGACTCCTGAGCAAAGTATCGAGGTGGCTCTCCTTCTCTTCAGCTTCCCATCCTAGTTTCTTAGTGACATTGGAGTAGAGTTTGCGTCCAAAGTTCTTTAGCGGCTTGTCGAGAGGTGTGTGGGATAATAGTGCGCTCAGCTTCGACATACAGTTAGAAATTGACGACCACACTGTGAAATTTGTCTCGTTACTAAATGCTTCCATAATCTTTAGGCACTGTGAAACAAAAAAAATCTGTAGATTTGTCCGAATTTGTCGTCCTCTAGTCATCTGACTTCTAAGTAGACTGTTATTTAAGAAGCTGACCTAAGCTACCGTAAAACTTTGGCTGATTGCATCCATCAGCGTACATTGAGATTCAACTGCTACTATTGATTATCGATATCAGCACTAGTTTGCTAGGTCAGAGGCGAATGGAAACATACAAAAAAGACCCTGACGATACAGAAAACAAAACTCCCGACAATACCTACAGTTGATAAGCTAGTATTAAGGTGAGGTAGGGACTTACATCGGCGGTAGGCGTGTGTCCGGCTTGGACGAGCGCGAAACAGTCATCGAGTAGCCCGAGGCGGTCCAGCGGCGGCAGAGTGCCGTCGCGGATGGCTGGCACCAGCTGAGCCAGCATGGTCGCCGTGTAGCGAGTGCGATAGTATCCAACCTATCAACATTTATGTATAATATATTAAAAAAAATTGATGGACTTTCTCTTCTCTTTCGAATTGATGGATATAGGAACCAGATAGCTGATATAATTATAGTATTATTATATTCAATTTATATTTCGAGTAGTCTGAAATAAAATTTATATTGTTATTATTATTATAATACTCTAAACTAAATACTTGTTTTTTTTCTCAATACATACATACTAATAACACCTATATAATAACAGAACACCTATATACCCAGACAACAGAGATCAAACATTTCTATGGTAATCACACAAATGTTTGTTTTCGTTGGACATCGAACCCACGGCCTACGGCACAGAAGGCAGAGCTACTACCGACTGCGCGCGCTGTGAAGGCTGTCAAATCAATTAGCGAGTTCGCAACAACAGAATCGACGCTTTTGGCAGACAAAAAAATTGAGCTAGTTAAACGGTAAACATACTTATATTCACACAAAAACATGTAGCTTGGTATATACGAGTAGTAGGTGTATTCTTTTATTTGCAACAAGAAACAGCTGCCTCTAAGGTTATTTGATGCAATGACAGTGGAATTAAATTATCCTATGTACAAACAAAGTCAAGATCAACTGGTTACCATAAATTACCTTCAATATCACCTATTGAATAAATTATATCCTAGTCTGCAATTATTTAAGAGGGGTAGAAAATCTTTAGTAGTTTTAATTCAAGTACTTCACTTACCGTTCCAGGATTAATTTTAACCCAAGAAGACTCTGCAACATCCTTTAACACGATTTCCTGGGTCTTCTTGTCAAGTACGGTAGATAGTGCAATCTAAAAGATATTAATTGTTAAATTGACGAACTTTATCACATAATTATTAAATTGATGCCACAACCCTATTTACTAGTTGGTATGTAGGTACGTGAATATGATGTAGTTATTGACTGTCTAGCTAAATGAATCTTGTTCAATTACTTTGGCTGTAAAACTACTACCGAAAATTGGTCAGTTAATTAGTCAGCCATAGCATTAGGTCAAATCACTAAAACATGTACTTATTTGGATTTTTTGTTGTATTGTTATTTTTTCGTATGTCTTTTCCTATGAGTTTTTCAGGTGAATTCCTTTAATTCAAATAATTTAAAAGTAATAGTAAAAACACTGTTACATATCCATCATTTGCAATAAGATGCTTGAGTGAATCCTTTTT
Source organism: Plemyria rubiginata (assembly GCA_963576535.1). Classification (NCBI taxonomy): domain Eukaryota; kingdom Metazoa; phylum Arthropoda; class Insecta; order Lepidoptera; family Geometridae; genus Plemyria; species Plemyria rubiginata. The sequence goes on along the minus strand of OY754917.1, from coordinate 5,180,357 downwards.
GATATTAAATACACAGTCATCTTCTGTACTTTGTTCGGTTATCTGTGAGGGAAAGCCTTCAATAAATAAAATAGCATCCAATGTTATCTGCTAATCAAAAACTATATATATGGCCATGATAAACATGTTTGTAGGCAATTGAATTTACCCACAAAGGCACATCATAAACAATTAACAAGATAATCAAACCAATAATCATTACTATATTAGGCAATTATTATCACTGTGACCTTAAAACACAAAGTTTGTATTACCTTTGAAGGTTGTTCTTGTGTAGACACAGTGATTGGAACCATCCAAAGGTTGCCGTTCCCTGGACTTCCATCAGCACAGAACTTGCTTTGGGTCAGTGTCAAAACACGGTCTGGCCCCTTTTGTTCTGAGCTCACCTACAATACAAATGCACCTTATTGATTAAACAAATTATGTGCTATGAATAGAATGGATATGAAGTGGTTGGCAAGTACTTGAGAGGAGATATTATAATACAAGCAAAGATTTGTGTTCTTGTGATGAAAACTAACCTCAACCACTGGGAATCCCATCTGCTTAGTCCATGTTGACATAACAGCTCCAACAGGCTTGTTGGAAGCTTCTTCTAAAGCTGCCCAAAGGTCCTCAGTGAATGTATTCTTGTACTGAAATTTTTATACTTATTGATTTACACAGCAAAAAGCAGCATTCTAGAAAATGTAACAAAATCATTAAAAGAAAGCTACATGACCATGCATATCCTTCAATCTTGAAAATGTGCCAACAACATTATTTACATTGCATTAAATGTTTGGGAAAGTTATTTCTCTTGCAAAATGTAGAGCAGAGCTTTTGTAAGATTAACATCAAAAATTTGAGTAACATGATTGTCATGAGAAATATGCTACAAAGTTACATTTACTACATTTATTAGTTTTCAATGTTGGCTGCCAAATTGAGAGAAGCAGAGTGGGTACTTTACAATTAAACAAATGGTGAAAATTTACCTGATGGCGAGTGAGGTAGATGTTCATGCCTTTGCGAAAATCTTCATCTCCGATGTACTTATGTAACATACGAATGACTGAAGCCCCCTTGTTGTAAGAAATGTCATCAAAAATTTCATCAATTTCAGATGGATGTCCCACTGGCACTTCAATAGGATGTGAATTCTTCAAACAGTCCAGTTCCAAAGCCCTAAAATAATATGTTGGTATACTAAATAATATCATATTAGTATGCAGCTAATAGAACAAAATGCTACTTTTCATTGTTGATAGACAGTTTAGTGACTTGACATTTTTGTTTCTTGGCACAAGTCCAAGTGAATCCAATTCTGAAAAATATATTTTGTGCTAAATAAGAATTTTCATTCATACCTGATATAGTTTTCTGTGACAAATTGTGTCCATATGTCATATTCAGGAAACAAATGATTCACACAAAGGAATTCAACAAATGATGCATAGCCCTCATTCAGCCAAAGATGAGTCCACCACTCCATGGTAACAAGGTTGCCAAACCATTGATGTGCAAGCTCATGGCCCACCACAAGAGCTATCCACTGTCTTCGCACAGCTGAGGTATGCTCATCGTCAACAAGCAGGCATGTCTCTCTATATGTCACCAAGCCCCAATTCTCCATAGCACCAGCTGAGAAATCTGCAATTGCTATAAGATCTATCTTAGGCAATGGATAAGCAATGTTGAAATACTCTTTGTAGTATGGAAGAACTCTAGCTGCCACTTCTAGGGCAAAAAGTCCCTGTTTACTCTTCCCCACAGGTGTATACACACGCACTAATACACCATCTCGAGATTTTCTTTCCACATAATCATATTCACCCACAACAACTGCCACAAGGTAGGTGGACATAATGGGAGTTGTATCAAATTGTAAGAGTTTCTTATCTCCCACCACCTTCTCATGTTTGACAGGCATGTTTGATAGAGCTACTCTGTCAGAAGGCACCTCCAGCTTGATATCAAAGGTGGCCTTGATGGCAGGCTCATCCCAGCAAGGGAAGCAGCGTCGTGCATCTGTAGCTTCGAACTGCGTGACGGCTGCGTAGCGTTCCTCTCCGGACGGCGTCAGGTACTTGCTGCGATAAAGCCCCTTCATTTTGTCATTGATCTCGCCTGTGAACTCGCAGTATAGCGTGGCCTCGCCGGGTGTAAGCGGCTCAGCAAACGAGATGGTAGCTGTCTCGTCCGCTACATTCAGCTTCACCTCAGACGGCAACCGGGCGGAGTCCGACCCTCCGCCTTCGTATTCGAGCTTCACATTGCTCACTTCCAAATCCAGACAGTTCAACACGATATCGCTAGTAGAACTCGCGATCTGAAACACAACACGTAGCGGTGTTACGCGTCACTTAAATGCGAAAAATTCGCAACGGCGCGGCGATGATGAAATATGCACTTACCGATACTTTCACTGCGGTTTTCCCCTTGAATGTTAATTTATCTAAATTGGGCACCAATTCTAAATTGTAATGCTTAGGAATTACATATTTGGGAAGGCGCTGGAACGGTTTGTTTTCGGACATTGTCACTTTTTCTTTCAAGATCGTATATGTGGGACGCGCTGTACAGAAATACCGTAATGACCGAGTGACAGAGTGAACTCGCGCTCCAACGGCGCTGCTGATACGGACCCCCCTCGCCCGCCTCGTACCCCACTCCGAATAACGGTATTCGCTACGCAAGAAATTACAATGGCGAACAGAATACGGACGATGTTGAATATGAATTGCAAATGAATTACGTGTTGCACGTAGTACTTGCAGCGTCATGGAAAACGGTTATTTATGAGCTAGTGAAAGTGTAAGCTTTCCTTGCCTTCCATGCAAAAGTAGGTATAAGTCTATAATCTGAATATTCTGAGTTTCTACGTTAATTTCTATCAATCAATCAAATCTCAAATCAGATAAAATAATTTTAGGTTATGTTTTTTTCTGACACTGACAAGACAACTCAGTTCATTTGACAGTTTCTGACATCTACCGTCGACGCGACGCAAGGAATTTGAATACGTATCAAGGGTCCGGTTAAGCCTAAGAGCATTTAGAACTGGAGGTGTTAACGCAAGGCGTACCCCTCTGCCGGCCATAAGACGCGACTTGGCCATGCACGTTATATAAAACTACTTCACTCATCACCGCGCGGCCATTAGTTGTCGTTTCGTGTCGCGAAGTAGTGCTCAGTAAAAATGGTGAATTGTGCGGTATTTCGGTGTAAAAGGAGATCAGAGACATCAAACTTTAAGGAACACGGTATTTCCTATCACAAGTAATTGATATTTTAGTCAATTGTTTTTGTAATTACGTTTAATTTATATTTAATGGAATACCAGTTACGACAGTTTTAATACGACGCCAACGTCTTGGTAGGAGGTGTCGGTGAATTTATATTCCTTGGTAGAAGGCGTAGTGTGGGGACTAGTTGAGCGAAATCGATTGAATGAATGATGGAATGAACGTAAAATTAGAATAAAATGCGATGTTTTTTGTACCCATATTTAACCGATTTAAAAAAAGGAGGTTAAGTATTGGACTCTACAAAAACTGTCTCTGTCATTCTGCCTTCAATACGTCGCTTTATGGAGCTCCCTTAAAATTTTAGTTGTGCTGTGTCGTTGGTTTATTGCTATTTGCTTTGTACTTTTTGAACGCAGAATCGTATAAACGTGATTTTTGTATAGCTGTAGTATGTTAGCTGGAGAGGGACATGGGCTACTTTTTTATCGTCGTCGTCGTCGTCGTCTAATAGAATGCGTACACAAAATTTCATGACTGTGCTGTTGACCGTTGAAGAGTTCTCTCATTAGGAGTCATTCTTCAGTTCAGCAGCCTGTCATGGTGGAACTTATAACCGGCTATCTTTAATAAAATGCGTACACAAAATTTCGTGACTGTGCTGTTGACCGTCGAAGAGTTCTTTCATTAGGAGTCATTCTTGAGTTCAGCAGCCTGTCATGGTGGATCATCTAAACGGCTATCGTAATAGAGTCCGTACACCACATTTCGTGACTGTGCTGTTGATCGTTGAAGAGTTCTCTCATTAGGAGCCATTCTTGAGTGCAGCAGCCTGTCATAGTGGATCTTCTAACCGGCTATCCTAATAGAATGCTTACACAAAATTTCGTGCCTGTCCTGTTGACCGTTGAAGAGTTCCTTTATCTGGAGCCAATCCTGGATGTCCGTTGTGGTTATGCATACCTACCATAAAATGCATTATCATCGTCATTGCAAAAATTCAACTCCGTAGGATAGAGGAAGTGGTTCTCCGAACTAACTAAATACATTGCCGACGTATAGTACATTGCAAGTTAGATAAAAGCTTGTAAAAAATACGAAATTTAATTTTAAAAGCCAAACTACTTAACCGATTTTGGTGAAATTTCTATGGGACTAATCTGAAACTATATGCGGGCCTCATGTGGCCCGCCAGCTAATTTCTTGCGGCACGCGGCCACCAATAAAGATTATTGAAATTTGAAATTATGTATGTCTTTTATTTTATTGATAAGGTGATAAAGTGTCGTGAAAAGTTGTGGCCCTTCAGACGATGTGAAATCGATGTTTGGCCCTTGCACTAAAAAAGGTTGAAGACGCCTACTATAGGGTATAGTTTCAGATTCAGACAAAAAAATAATTTTCAAATTGGTTCATAAATGACGGAGTTATGCGGTAACAAACATAAAAAAAACATACAGCCGACTCGATAACCTCCTCCTTTTTTTTGGAGTCGGTTAAAAAAAAGGAAAAGTATATGATTTTGAACCACCCTGATTTCATTCATATGAAATCATTCATTTTGTCGGTCTTTTTACAACCCATCACTACTTTTTTGTGTTAGTGTGTAACTAAACAAAAGTGTAACAACAGTAATTCTTTAATTGTGTTATTGTTTTTGTGTTGGTGTACAGCTTTTACTTGCGTGTGCGTTTATAGGGACGCTTAATTTTTCTGCATTAGTATGCGTGATTATGTAAATGTGTTCTGTACCGCACTACCTCGCCCCCCGCGAAAACCGGCAGAAAGATTTTAGTACTAAAAGTAGCGCTTGGCAACTCCCGTTCTAAATGCTTTAAGGGTTAAGCCCAAGGAATTTGAATACAAGTCAAATTCCTTGCCATAGCCACACGTAATGTGGCCAGCGAATGAAAACACTCGAATTTTTACGAAACTTTTTACATGGCCATACTAAAATGTTTCCAACTCCGAGAATTACGATCCATAACGGGGTTTTTTTTAGGTTAGGAATTATTGTAACTCACTTCTTAGAAATCCAATGTTTTATTTCATGAATATGAGTACACAATCAGTGAACCAGAATTTATTATTATTACACAAATTCCCCAATATTTTTCCAATATTTATCCCGTTCGCTACCTTATTTACAACTCTTTGGTGAAGTCTCACCTTGACTGTCTTATCGAGGTATGGGGCTCAGCCGCTAAAACAAACCTTTCACTCCTACAAATAACTCAAAACAAAATAATAAAACTACTCTTTCATCTTAACTATTTTATTTAACTAGTCTTACGTAGTTATTGTATACTCTGTGCTCCAACGGCAACTGTATCCCAAGAGTATATGTATAACGCTGACTGTATAACAAAAAAAAAATACATTGATGACCTTGACACAGATATATAAATATAAAACCCAAGCAAACCTCTTACTCATTGCTTGCCATGTCGTTGCTCACTCAAATGAGATTCATTTATACCCGCAAACTATTTCTAATTCGTAAGTAGGTACTTGGTCTCATTATTTGACCTCACAGCTAAGAGCTTTTGTCTACCGCAACGATAACTAGAACTAGGCGCCGAAGTAGTGAACTAATAAAATCGGTATCGTTTCGTTTATCGTCTCGGTGTCGGCGCAGTGGATTTGATTCTCATTCAGGACAAACCTTTATTACGTGATGAGCATAAAATGTAAATTTTGATAAAATGAACTGCAATGTGTAAAAAATATCAAGTATCAAAGCGTTTTGCCATACTATATGGTGATACCATGTAAACGTTAGTGGCGCCCTCATTTATTTTCTACTCTTTCTTGACGGACTGTATATTAATTTTACTATACCTACCAAAGGATACGGTCAGTAGTGGTATTTTATTCCCCAGTAATTTGATCAAGTATGAAAAATACCCAAGTAGAAAGCAAATAAATTAGACTACTTGATTAGACCAAACTCAAATTTTTAAGAGCCTCCATTTTCGTAAAAATTATAAAAATGTTTTGAGGGAGAAAAACATGTAAAGAAGCCAGCACGGCAACACTAATAACAAAAAAACATTCACTGTCAGGATGACTTGACATTCTCGTTACTTCAAAGTGATGAGACAACTCGGAATAAACCAAGGAATTTGAATACAAGTAATAAACACCAACTCAAAAGTCAAAATATTTATGAGATCACGTCAATGGCAGAACAACAAAACACACGAAGCACAACGAAATTACGAACAACGCGAAACGAAGTCGAAACACCGTGTGATTTTCAAATCAAGCAAAAAAAATCAACTCGCGCTATTTCAATTCAACGTATTGAATTTGTTCCACGACACTAAAAAATTATTCCTACTTTATGCTCCAAGTTAGAGTGAGACATAAACTCTAAAACGTAAGGCACTATCTCTTTCATACGGTGCGTTCCAGGGTATTCGCGTCACGATGTTTGCAAAATACTTTTTATAAAGGGTTGCCAGGCCTTCTTTAATGTTGCAAGAACATCTTGGTTCTACTTATGTTTAAAAAAAACGGAGGGTTCTAGATTTTTTTTAATATCCGTAATATTATTTAATTAATATGCTATTTCACTAAAATAGCACACAGTCTTGCTTCAAGCTCAAGTTTATTTTTATACCAACCTCCATGAAAAATTTGAACAACTCCTTTAATTTTGTTAAAGCTAACACCAAGTCCTTCTGACACTCATCTACTCTAACATACTTATAATATATTACACCTATGTCAATAATGTCTCTAAATAATGTGAATTGTATTCTTCTTAGAGAAATAAATGTCTTAGACCTGAATATTTACAAGATGGTGGGCGATGATTGGTCCTTACAAAATGTGCTGCCATACATACATACATACATAAAATCACGCCTATTTCCCATAGGGGTAGGCAGAGACCACGGATTTCCACTTGCCACGATCCTGACATACCTCTTTCGCTTCATTCACTCTCATAACATTCCTCATACATGCTCGTCGGTTTAAGGTACTCTTGACCTGGCCTTTCTTTAGAACATCTGCTATCTGATCTAGATAGGTCCGCCGAGGTCTTTCCCTCCCAACAGTCCCATTCTCACTCGCCTGATGCACCTTTTTCGTCAATCTTCTTTCATCCATCCTCTCTACATGCCCAAACCATCTTAGCATACCTTTTTCTACCCTCATCACTACGTCTTCTTGCACTCCACATTTCTCTCTGATCACACTATTCCTCATTCTATCACTCAAATGTGCTGCCATCTTAGTATAAATATAATCCTACTACTAATATTATAACTAATATTTAATATAATAAAAATAATAATATTATACTAATATTATAAACGTTAAAGTTTGTAAGTATGGATGGATGTTTGTTACTCCTTCACGTGGGAATGGCTGAACGGATCTGGATGAAACTTGGCAGAGACATACATTATAGTCTGGAATAACACATAGGCTACTTTTTATCCCGTATCCCGTCACTTTTTAAACCGGGATTTAATCTGCGCGGGTGAAACCGTGGAGCACAACTAGTTTTTAATATAAGGCGCACCGCGTAGCTGTTTAGGCTGCCATACAAATATTTTTTTGAATTTACCGCGGTTTTTCAGTGCCTTCTTTAGCTGACCAGACTATATCCGTGGAGTTTATTGTCCGAGATTATGTAGGTACACCACTGTCTTCGTTTGACAAAGCCTAAAGTTACAGAATGCGATGAAATTTTCAAAGACTATAGAGCATAATACATAAACAAATAAATAATGACATTTGTCAAAGTCAAACATAAAATTGCTAACCTTTCTTCTTTTCTCTGAAGTGTAAAATTTTTAGGATATTGGTTTTTTAGCTAAACAAATACTGGATTGTCTTGATACATATTTATAATTCTGATCAAATTTTACAGATTCTCAATGCTTGTATAATTAAACTACAGCTGAGTATTTGTACCGTAGGTAGTTCGTGCCGGTGATACTGATCATGGCGAATCCGTCATCAGGCGTTGGTAAGATTACTTTCAACAAATTCTAAAGATCCTAATTCATATGATGATTTCGTTCGATCAATGATTTCTGATTGATTAGAATTGGATTTCTGCCAGCTTAGTTGTATACTAAATGTTGTTTTTACGAAACAGTTGTACCTCGGAATTTTCGTCTGCTAGAAGAACTTGAGCAAGGCCAAAAAGGAGTGGGCGATGGAACCATTTCCTGGGGACTGGAGAGCGATGATGACATGACCCTCACTCACTGGACTGGCATGATTATTGGACCCCCTAGGGTAAATTTACTCCTTGAGTGTTCTATTATATCTAATCAAGATAGTCTCACTCATAATATTTTTCAAGTGACATTTTTGATCAACATTTCAGTGCTAGTGGTTGGAATATTAATTAATATAGTACCTACACAATCTGCAGAAATGAATTGAGTGTATGTACCTTCTACCAGTGTATTCTAGTTGTTGCATACCATAGTAACTTGTTACTGTATTTGTTTGTTTGTAGACTCCTTATGAAAATAGAATGTACTCTCTCAAAGTGGAGTGTGGCACACGGTACCCGGATGAGCCTCCGACTGCTCGATTCATCTCTAGGATCAACATGAACTGTGTCAACAGTCAGACTGGACTTGTAAGTATGAATTAAAAAACTGAACTAGGTCTGGCCAGTGAGGTCTATAGAAATGTTAGACAGCCCTCACAACTAAGTTGGTGGTAGCTCTGCCTTCTGTGCCTAAGGCACAGAAGGCAGACAGGCCTAAGGCCATGGGTTCAATCCCCACCGAGAACAAATGTTTGTGTCATGAACAGTCATTTGTTCTCTGTCTGGGTGTTATATGTACTATAATATTACAAGTAGGTATGCATTTACAAAAAATGTATTTATGTAGTATGTATAGCATATATGTAATAGTACTTATGCTCAGCTATCTGGTTCCCATATCACAAGTGATGGCTTAGTTTGGGGTGAGATAGTGCTGTGTAAAATGTCCACCAATATTAATTTATTACAGTTTAACTTCCTATTTAGAAATTAATAGTTATTCGTAAAATCGCTGCAGCAAACCTGCAGTAAAGAAAAAATAAAAAATGGCGCCCTAATCATAGTAATGTATAAGCTTGCTGATATTTTTATTAACTTTCTTTGGGGTTTCTTCTTGTCTGGGTGTTATTTGAAAAACTTTAAAAATTTATAAGTTTTGAACAACTGTATAAGCTTGTGAAAAGGTCAATATTTATCCAATCCAATATTTATATTAAAAAATGTATTATGTAAGTATTTTGTTTTGTCATTCAAGACTGCTCATGTGGTGTCTTTTCTATTGAAGGTTGATAATAGACAAGTTCCAATTCTCGCGAGATGGCAGCGCGACTACACTATCAAGACAGTCTTGCAGGAGCTGAGACGTCTTATGACACTGAAGGAGAACATGAAGTTATCGCAGCCTCCGGAAGGAAGCACTTTCTAGTTCCTCTCTCAATTTCATTTGTCTCAATAGACCCAATCTACTCTGCCTTTTAATCTACTTTATTTTTATATGTGTTAAAGACTGTTTTGAATTTTTCACATATATTTTACTCTAAGTAATGCTTTGCTAGTGTGAAACGTTAGTTTTGAATAATGCATTTATTATCACACTGAATCTTATCTTCTTGCTGACTGCAGGATCAAGCTGTAGATTGGGCAAATAAGTATATAATAATAAAGCCTTTTCAGGTGGCTCTTTCAATATCCACTTAGAGGGTAACACTCATTTATTTTGTTGTACTACCTAAATTATTGTGGCCTTTCATTAAATTTTAACTTGCTTTTGTTACTGATAAGGCTAGTTCTTTATAGATATCTTGGTTTTAGGTACCTAAGTGACTTGATTCTTATTTTTTTACCAATTGGAGGACACTTTGAAACTCCTAATTAACATTGAAAATTTTAACACATCAGTAGGTTGTCACTTGTTTATATATGGGTCCACACAGGTACTTTAATATTATCTCAACCTTGCTGAATATTTTAAATCTTGTTAGGATGCTTAATTGATGTAAAATGAAATAATGTTTTTCTTGATCAAGACAAGTGTATCATACATAACATCGAACATTAATATCTCTTAGAAACTTAAGATAAAGTATTCTGGATTCTTTGAAAGCTTTGCATCAGGCAATAATAGATTGAAACAAGCATTGCATTTAATGCAATATAACAGTGTGGCTACTTTAATATGCATTACTAGAACCATTGAGTTATTGCTCCTAGCAACTACTAAGCGTGACTATGAATACAAAATAAAATTGTTTATTAGCATTAAATATTTTTACCAATGTATAACTAGCAAAGGTAAATAAATCAAATAACACTGTCGTAATTACGTGTTTCATTCATAGACAGTTGTTTAACTATAGTGTATGTATTATACTTAGTACTAGGTTAGTAGGTATACTTAGTACTGCTGTATACCTACAGCAGATCATTGATATTTGAGGACGCAGCAGTGTCCAGTGGTACCCCTTTATTTGAGGGGTATTTAAGAAATCAGGCAGGATCCCTCATTACTAAATGGAGTATGTAGGTAAGTACCTAGTCATGACTACTCCATTACTCATATGGTGGGCTCGTCCGAGGAGGTATTACCTACCACAATACAAGCAGCTTTACTATGTTTCGGTTCGAAAAGTGCAACATATTGAGGCTTAGGCTCAAGTTTGAGCGTAGGATAGTCTCGTATGACACTTTCCTGTCGTGCGTTACGAGGTAATGCTATGGTAGGTATGGTATAGGTGATGGTTACCACATAAAATCAGGTAGACTATATATCTCCTTGACCAGTCAGCAAGTTTTATGAATAGGTAGGTACCAACCGCTAGATGGCGCAAGAGTCACCACTCTTGTGTTGAGTTCGATAACCGCTGCAAGAGAAGGTAGGTACATGTATTGTAGCCCTTTTTTTGTTTTTCCTAAGACCTATCCACCGAATCATATTCTCCCCTTTTACTTTCAGTTTTCCTACCCAATTGACCCGACAACATTGTATCGCGGGTAGTCTCAGAGGACTTAGAATCACTCTCCCTGGAAACCTGTATATTTCCAGGGAGAGTGATTCTAAGTCCAAGAGTGAATCTAAGTAGGCCTGTATCCAGCAGTGAACTTCCAAGTGACTAAGACGTTTCAAAGTGATCCTTGAGATTTTATTGAATCAATCTATGAATGAATAAATACATTTTGACTTTGACTTACAGGCTGATGATGACAATGATGTCCTAATGAACCTACAAGTAGTTTCACTAGCCAAATATATGGAGAGATTTCTATTTGTTAAGTAGTTAGTTAAAAAAAGGTGGAAAATAATACAATAGGTATTAGAAATAAAGCCAAATATTAGTGAAAAACATTTTTGTTTGGGCACTACCATACCTACATTAAAATACAGATTTTGAAAACGCGTCATTCACTAGGTAGGTACACATTAATTAACAATTAAATTGTAGATAAATGAAAAATATTTTCACAAATTAAATGGATTCTCATACAAACACCATGACAAGTTTCACTAGGTACCTTATTGAACAGAATTTTAATGGGTAAAATGCAGTTTACATTACAGTCATCCATCACCATGCTGCAGTAAGAGATTTGATAACAATAGGAATTAGGTTAAAGGTACATTTGGCTAGAATGTTCGCAAGATAGGTAGTGAAACTGTCAGTTAATCTCAAAGATCAATAAAAACAAGCACCGTTTAAACATCCATGCACCCGTACATAACAAACTTGATAATTTACGTTGGCACCGTACAATACTATTGTATTCAGCACTAGGCGTGGTAGGAAATGCATTCATACAATTTTATCAAATCTTTGGTCTGGTTTATTATTGCAAAATCAGCTAACCAAATGCTGCACGATCAATCATTAATATAGACAGGCGACAGGTCAAAATCATTACCTTTAACTACATTGTCAACCTGATAAACATTTTATAAGACATAGCCCCGGTTTCTGAAAGCTCGATCAACACTAATTGGCTATCAAGCCACTTGCTATTTCAGCTTTTACTTCAAATAAGAAAGAGATAGCAAGAGATTTGACAGCCTATTAGTGTTGATCAAGCTTTCAGAAACCGGGGGATAACTTTACATAATATTGGCTAAAAATCATAATACTTACCTATACATATTATCTGAGATGATATACTATATACAATTTGATCGTATTTTTAGCATGTACATAATAATTATTATAATCAACAACATTAAGTTACTTACAAATTATCATAAAATATGTAGAATAAAAATAGATCTAGAAAACAAAAAATAATTATTTAATTAGTAACTTGAAATGCTTTAGATAATGTAGTCTGAAACAAATACATATTACCTATCATCAAATGGAACAAAACAAAACTATGTGTATCTTCACGATCTCATCTGGCAGGGAATCGAATAGTTGCTAATTAGATACTAATTATTATTAAGAGTACCAAGTAGACCTCTTTATGAAAGGCTCGCCCGAGGAATATAAAAAACCGCAAACAATTCAGAGTTAGTATAGTATAGTTTATATAGTTTAACAAAGGTTGAAAAACCTAATCTAGACCCAAGTTTTCTTATTGGGTCGAATTGGACCAAAATTATATTTTAATTATAGCTTTTATTAAAGTTATATTATAGTTTTGGTTTGTTTTTTGTTAAATATTTTCAATTATTTGTCCATTAAGTTGATTTCCGCAGTAGTTTCCGCCTATATTTGTCTACCACAGTGGATTTTTTCAGGTAAGTAAACATAACATATACCTACATCTATGACTATAAGAATCAAAGTCCTGACTGACTGACATATAGACAATGCACAGCCTAAACCGCTGGTCGTAGAGACTTGAAATTTGAGGAGTACATAGTTCTTACAGCGTAGACGTGTGCTAAGAAGGGATTTTTCAAAATTCAACCCCTAATGGTGTAAAAAGGGTTGAAAACGTTTGTATGAAACATCGTATTCCTTCAACCTAGGAACTTGAAACTTAGAGGACATGTACCACAAAGTGAATAATTAAGTTTGTCATTTTTAGTTTTTGAGAACTACCCCCAATAAGGGTGCAAAGGGGTGTTGTAGTTTGTATGGGAGTTTTTTAACGAGTGGTTCAATTGATTTCAAACTTGGAGAAAATATACTTCTAAATAAATAATTAAGAACGACATTTTTAGTTTTTGTAAACTAGGTACCCTTAATAAGGGTGCAAAGGGATGTCAAAGTTTGTACGAGAATTTTTGTACGCGTAGTGCGATTGACTTGAAACTAAAAGTAAAAGTAGATAAATTACAAAAAAATATACTAATTTAGGGTTTTATCTCGGGTGGAATACGCGAGCGGCGTCAGAGGCGCAGCAGTGGCTGGCGAGGCGCAGGGCGGAGCCCTTAGCAGGCCGCCGCCGCCGCCGCCAAGCTGGGACCGCTGTATCTACGAAATTTCATAATTTTGGTGACACAATACGCTCTCAAAACGTACACTCTCTTAAAATTGTTCTTACTTAGATAGGTACTTTAACATACCTATAGTTGTCGCGGGTGAAACCGCGGGGCACAGCTAGTAATTAATAAAACGAAAAAAATCTGCGTGTAGGCAGCTATTACAACAGATGATGTAAATAATAATTATGCTTGTTATTTGTAGGTACACATATGTTCACCAACCTTGAGAACATTTTTATCGCTAAAGATTTCTTCAAAGAATCATCGAAATCATATAAACATACTTAATAAACAGCCCAATCGAGTACCAATTCCTCTTCCAAAAAAAAATGCAGGAAGACATTCTATATTAACCCCTCCTATAGGTAAATTTATATAAAAGTGGTATACGGCAGATATCTAGCAAAGTGGACACAACTTTACAGCAATATTGCGAGACACCTATAAGGCAACAATAATCTTAAACACAACCTAAGAAAACATATATAATGGTCACAATTAATTATTTTTACCCACTTCCAAAAAGGACTATCTTGGCTTGGCTGGCACCGACTTTAAATAGATGAGTGGGTTGCGCCTTTATTAATTACATTAATTTATTTTTCGCTTTTAAGTGCCTTTTTGTGGTTTTGAATTCGGTTTATTTTTTTTTATAATTTATTTAATCATCTATTCAGCTCATCTTGTATTGCTTAGACATTTTCAAAACAAGAATTTATAAGATGTCGATAAATTGCTATAACACAAACATCAATACAGAAATTAGAACATAATAATAATGATGTAAAATAAGCTTTATAAGTTAATTGCTACTTACCAACACTTGTCACGAGCGTTTGTAGATACAACTACAGGTTTTTATGAGTCATGGATAGAGTGAATCAGTCAACAGTTTTGCGATTATATACCAATTTACACATAGCACACACGGATACAGATCAAGCTACTAAAAGCCAAAGAAAAATAACGCTTACTTACAAGGATATAGAAGCGAGCAGTATGAGACAGACGCGTATCCGTATGTAATATGTATTATAGAATGTCATCAAGTTATCAACAGGAATTTTAATTAGAAACAGAAAAGTTGTAGACACCCTGTTTACCTATTGTGATACTTTATAATAATGCGATACCAGCTAAAACGTTACAGTGTGAGGTACATTGTTCTAGGACATAAAGATTTTTTTTATTAGAATTTGGCAGCATTTTCTTAAACCGTCAAAAATGTAGGTACTCAAACATTTGTTAACGTAAAACGAAGCTTCATTCTCAGTAAGAAAGGTTGATAAATAATTGTTTGTTAACAAGATATATGAATTGCATAGAAAAATTGGATTATTTAAACCCGTACAAAGATAGAAAAAATGTAATTAGTTTTTTAAAATAAATATCATAAGAAAGTATGTCACATATTCGTAATCTAGCATTATAAAGCAATTATTACTATAATTATTGGTTATTTTTAAATGTACGTTAAACCGACCGAAAGCAAATAAATTGGGCCACTTCATTTTCGGAAAATGATTGACTATCACAACCTTCTACTTATAAATCAGTAAAGTGAATATTGTTTATTATATATTGAGTTGGTTTAACCCGCTAAAATTCATAAGTAGAAGAGTTTATAAAGAAAGCTAAGTTTATTATAGACGGTCCAGTAACACATACATAACCGGCGCGGTGGCGATGATATTCGGAGCCTTGGGAAACCCCTACGAACTTAAGAAACTTTTAAAAGAAAAAAATATAAGATCGTACACAGTCATATCGTTCACGAAACGTAGTATTGATAAGGAAAAAACAATGTATTCTATCAGTAAACGGTTTTCCAAAATGCAAGCTTTGCTTAGAATGGGGTACCTAAGATGGCGCATGTGTGAAAAATGTTCACCAATATTTTTTATAATTAATATAAACTAGCGACCCGCCCGCGCGCCCCTGCTTCGCACGGGTGCACATATCATGCATGTATTATACATATAAACCTTCCTCTTGTATCACTTTACCTATTAAAAAAAACCGCATCAAAATCCGTTGCGTAGTTTTAAAGATTTAAGCATACATAGGGATATAGGGACAGAGAAAGCGACTTTGTTTTATACTATGTAGTGATAGTGATATTGGTGGACCTTCCACGCAGCACTATCTCGCCCCAAACTAAGCCAAAGCTTGTCATATGGAACCAGATAGCTGATGACTACTTATATTATTATTTATTGTAAATACTTTATTATAAGACAGAGAACAAACATCTATGCTCATCACACAAATGTTTGTTCTCGGTGGGGATCGAACCCACGGCCTACGGCACAGAAGGCCGAGCTACTACCAACTGAGCTGTGAAGGCTGTCATTTGTTTATTTAATTTCCGTTTGATATGAATGGTTAATAGTTAAACTAGGAATGAAAAGATCGAATGGCATGTGATATAAGTCTGAAAACGTACGTACAAGAGGCAAAAGTAATTTGGGGCAAATATTTTAAGAACCTACTTCGCAGATTTTTAAATTTTTATCAAAGCAGGAGTAATTTGGTGCATTGATCGAAAAAAAAATACGGAGCGGCGAATCGTGCAAACAACTATCCAGATTATTCTCATAAGGTACCTTAAATAAATAGTAATAATAAATAATAAAACGGTAGAACGTACTTTAATTCTAGTTTTTTTTAATTAAATAGGCTACATTTAAATTTGTCGTCACGACTACAGCACACGGCTAAGCGGAAATAATTGTTTTGTAAAACTACGCTTGCCCGATTTCTTTACCATAATAAAACGAAAGAAAGCAATCAATTGGCCATGACAAGCCCGAGTTTGTAGCTGACTGTCTTTACTTGTATCGTATATCATACTCGTACGGTATCGTATACGTGTCTTAGAGATACTTATGGTCAATATTATTGATTGACATAGCGCAGCTTATAAGCTACTTTAACGCGAGATTCATCGCTCCATTTTGTTATATTACATCCTCAAACTCTACGCGCTATGCTTCTTAGGATGAACATACCACGCGCCGCGCCGGAAACAAAACTAAATTGTAATTCAAGCAAATTAAGCCAAGGAATCGGCATTACGTAAACATTGCATGGCAATTTTATTTAAATATAGCACAAGAATGTTACATTCCAATTTGAGAGGTCAATATTTGGATTTAACTTCTTACGCCTCATTCCACTATTAGTGAGGAGAGGTCGTCGGATATTTGTGGGAGTTTAGACACAGAATTAGTGTATTATGGTACCCCCTATGTACAAATTAAATTAACGGACAAGCGAAGGCGCAGCGCACACCAGCGTTGCAGCGGAGGCGTGGCGAAGAGAATATTTCCACTGTCAAACTACTATCGACATTGTCCGCGTCGAAATAACATCGAAACTCAATTAACACAATAATTCCTCAATGCGGAGAATGTCGATAATAGTTTCACAGTGAAAAAATTATCTTCCCCGCGCCTCCGCTTGTGTGCGCTGTGCCAAAGTGATGCGGGACTTAAGTGCAGGCATGACAGGATGTGCAATCCTCGCATCGATGATTCAGTCCGGTTTGCACGAGCCGACTTATTGCGCACCCGCGTTTTATGAGGGACGGTGTTATAGCATAACTGTACGTTATTCCCTCGTCTTTTCTTTTCCCCTATGTGACAATAGCACGGACACGGGTATGGTTTATGCCCATTGCGGTGTTTCATTAAAACCGTAGCACAGATCGGACGCAATTAGAACTAGAGTGCGGTCGATCACTGGCTGGATGCAGCTAGACCGTAGTCAGCTAGCGTCAGGAATACTACACTGTAGTACAGTTAAACTTGCACGGCAAACGGTACAAGTTCCAAGCTGCGGTCGCACAGACCTCGGACGGCACAGGCTGGTATCTGCAGTAGTCCGGTAGTAGTCCTGCAGGACATGGTGATGGCAGCGCGGCAGCGTGCTAACACAGCGCTGGCAGGCGTCTCGCGGACGGCGACGGTCTCGCAGCCGCCAGAAGCCGCAGCAAGGGCCGTCCGCACAGAGCCACGAACCCACTGCCGCCCCAGCGCGCGCCGCTCGCCTCCTCCACCTTAGAACACAATCATATCACATTGCTGCCTATTTTCAACCAAATTAAAAAACAGAAGGTTTTCAGTTAGATTTTTCGTATTAATAATGAGTTACCTCTGCGATGCGGTTAAGTGAGCGCGACTCACGCAGCCGGCTCTCGTGTCGCGGCGCGCGCCGGCGCCGGCCGCCCGCCGCGCCCGGCGCCGGCGCCGGCGCGCGCCCGTCCCCGCCGCCCGACCCCGCGCCGCCGCCACCCGCGCCTGCAGGCAATACATACAACTGATGTTTATTTCATTCATACAAAATGTTACAATACAGTTCACTCAGCCGTCCGACTAGCCGCGCGGGGTCTGAGGAATGTCCTCGAATGATTTTCGTCGCATGTCAGTCAGGATTTCCCCGATAAACAAATATCCAAAACATACCATTAGGGCTATATTTCACCGGGACACCATGGCGGCGCATATGCGCATGGTAAAACCACACTGAGACAGTTCCAAAATGAACATCGAAGAGATAGCACTGTATATACACACACACAATATATACACCAACATTTCTATAATAAACTATACCCATAATGATAATACCCATAAAAATAACTATACCCATAATAATAACTATAGCAATAATCCTACCTGCTGATGCTGGCCTGGTTAGAGGGCACGCGGCGCGCTTCTGTAATGAACTCTATAGCTACAACAATACATGCTATAACGTAACGTACCTGTGGTCGCCGGGCCGGAGGGCGGTCGCGCGCCGGCCTGCGAGCCCGCGCCCGCGCCGCGCTCCTGGCTGTCGCTGGAGTCGTCGTGCGAGTCGCGGCGCGCGCGCGCCGGCGGCGGGTCCGCCACCTCCGCGGCGCGCTTCTTCTACAAACAATATACTATCTATTTAATGATAGAAATACATGTAGCTATAGCTTACTAGTTGCGTCCCGCGGTTTCACCCGTGCAGATTTAAATCCCGGTATTCCCACGGGATAAAAAGTAGCCTATGTGCTATTCCAGACTATAATATATCTCTCTGCCATGTTTCATCCAGATCCGTTTAGCCGTTCCGGCGTGAAAGAGTAACAAACATCCATCCATCCATCCGTCGTGAGACGTGCCACATCTTTTTGTTTATATGAATGGAATGATCTCTTGTATTACCTTCTCGGAGTCGTCATCGCTGAGGTCCGAGGAGGAGCAGGAGGAGGCGCGCGCGCGGCGGCGCCGGCACTCGATGCGGCCGCGGCGCGCGGGCGGCGGCGCGGGGGGGGGACCGCGCGTCGCCGCCGGACGCACCTCCGATACTGTGTCGTCCTTCAGCTTCACCTGGATATACATAGCCCATCCATACGTCTACAACTGAGTTTTGACAAATTACGCATTCGACCTTCTTCTTTTATGGCTGTTCAGTAGCCGATAGGGATTGCCACGAATTTTCTAATGTCTAACTGTTATAGCGATTTAAAACAAAAAGGCGGAGATCTGAGTGCATACCAAGAAGGGAGACTTGATTCATTATCTAAATATATACAACTCAAAGGTGACTGACTGACGGCCGAATACTCAAACGCAACTCAGATTTAAGCACGTCTCAAGTGACGAGTTTTTGACGGAATTTCATTAAAAACTGTCAAAAAACCACGACTTGAGACGTGCTCAAATATGAGTTGCGTTTGAGTATTCGGGTGTGACTGACATAGTGATCTATCAACGCACCAAACCACTGGACGGATCGGGCTGAAATTTGGCATGCAGGTAGATGTTATGACGTAGGCATCCGCTAAGAAAGGATTTTGATCAATTCTGCCCCCAAGGGGATAAAATAGGGGATGAAAGTTTGTATGAAACTTTGAATTCCTCGGCGCGAGCAAAGGCGCGGGTTCAGCTAGCAATGATATAATATCATACAATTATTTATATTACAACATTAAAAGAATATGAACTATAGTATCCCCATCGTCTGTGATGCGCTTTACCCTTGTGAGGTTATCCGCGAGATGCGTGCGCTGCGCCGGTGTGTGAGCCGCATGCGTCGCATGTGCCGGAGGGGGCGGGGCTACGTGGCAGAGCGCAGGCGCGACGTGCGCCCGCGCCGCCAGATGCAGCCGGCCCTCGGAGCGTGAGCCGCGTCGCGAGTCCGACTGCCGCGACTCGTGGACGGCGCTCTCCTCGTCGTCTTCCTCCTCGCGCACTATACTGCATTTCCGTGATCTCTGTTATCAAAAATACTTACTTGTAAATATTATAGAGGTAAGGTTGATTACTTGTATTGAATACGCTCCGAAAGTACTGGATCGATGTGATAAATTCTTTCACCGTTGGGAAGCTAAACTATCCCCGGTGGATATTTTAAAACAAATTAGGGATCCTTATTAAAACTCCAATAATGTAACCCAAGGTGTGAAAATATGACCTAAAAAATAATTCCTCACATCGTGTGCGCTGCGAAAACTATTGCTGATAGAACGTTGGGTCGTTTAACTGGTTTACTGTTAATAATCTTTTGCTCAATGCTGGGAAAACTAAATCCATATAATTTACTTTGCCAAATGTGGTTCAGCGACCAACCAGTATCAAATTAAATGGAGAGTCACTTACCCCTGTCAATTCTACAATTTTTTTAGGACTTACTATTGATGCAAAATTGCAGTGGGGTCCTCACATAAAATCACTTGCTGGTAGACTGAGTTCGGCTGCATACGCAGTTCGCACTATAAGATGGCTTACAGATGAGGCTACAGCTAGGCTGGTATATTTTAGCTACTTCCATAGTGTAATGTCCTATGGTATCTTGCTATGGGGTAGAGCTGCTGATATACAAAGTATATTTGTACTTCAAAAACGGGCGATACGTGCCATTTATAAAATGAAACCACGTGACTCATTGAGGGAGTGTTTTAAGGAAATTAATATTCTCACAGTAACTTCACAGTATATTTTTGAAAATTTATTGTACACTCATAAACACATAGGTAGCTTTAAGAAAAAGAGTGACGCACATAACGTTAACACTAGAAATAAAAATAAATTATGCATTCCGAAATTTCGATTACAAAAGGTAAATGGCTCGTTCATGGGGAACGGTATACGCTTCTATAATAAACTTCCAGAAAGTGTCACTGGGCTTCCTATTAAAAAATTAAGAATTATCTGATAAGGAAAGCTTACTATACTATAGATAGTTATATTAATGATAAAAGTGCGTGGCCCGATGTCCCGGTCGCTCTGCCCATCGACGGCTAACATATGTATCTGCAATGTCTTTACTATTGTTATTTAAAAAAAGATTTTTTTTTTAATGTTGTTTGACTTACTACACTTCTTACTTATGTATTAGTATTATTAGTTTGAAGCGTGTGTTCTTTTATGAATCTGTTTACTTTTCCTTTTTCTGTTAGATTACTTAAGGCTCCGGCGACAGCGGATCGCAATTTCGAGGTGCGATTGGCTATTACTTCATTTTATTTCATTTCGGGAAGGTTGTTTGAATGAATAACTCTAAAGTGACACGCTTAAATACTGTTCGAACACAAATAATACAATAATATGTCACTTTAGAGTTATTCTTTCAAACAACCTCCCCGAAATGAAATAATAGCCAATCGCATCTCGAAATTGCGAGCCGCTGTCGCCGGACCCTTAATGTATTATATAGCTTCAATAGTGTAGGTATTTTATTACATTGTAACGAGGATCATACAAAAGAGCGATAGATACCAAGCCGAGTTTGTTGCCTGTTCTTCTCGGTGTTGGTCGCGTGGAACTGGCACTACAGTCACCTAGTTTTAAGACGGTTCAAGATGGTCCTTGTGATTTTATTGAATAAACATATTTTGACTTTGACTTTGGGGGTCGAGGGAGGAGGAGGGGGGGGGGGGTTAATGTCACACCCGCGAGGCCGCTTAATTTTTTTTTATTTTTATAATAAGCATGAAGCAAGACCGCCCTTTTCGGGAGCATAATAGGTCTTTTTACATGGCGGGATTTATGCCTATTGGCGTTTTATTATTTTGAATTATTTTGCACACTGTGTCCATATCTCACCGGTGGGACGTCCTGTGGCGTTCGCGGCGCGGCTGACAATGTGGGTGGGGCCAGCAGAGAGCGTCCGCTCGCACCCTTGGCCCCGCCTCCCGCCGCGGCCCCTCCCCCGCTGTGCTGTACACTCAGGGCTTCGGGCCGACGCGCGCCGCGATTGCTCGCTTCTTGCTTACGAATAGCATCCGTTCTGAATCAAATAAATTAATTGCTTGCATAAAAAAAATCTATTACACAACAATATTACAGAAGCGCCACGCGTTGTTACCCGCGAAAGTATGTCCTTTTCCTCTTTGTCCTCCCACAATCCCCCCCCCCCCCCCGACCACTACTACTGGACCCGTCTCCACCCCGCAATTTTTATCCCACGGAAACCATACATTTTACCGGGATATAAAGTACCCTGTCATTTTCTGACCCCTAAACTACCACGGAGTATTTTTCGTAACATAGTTGATATGCAGAACTGTCTAGGTACAGGCAGGTTAGGCTTAATTCTAAGTGATTCATTGCAAATACCTATTTAAGTCATAGAACAAGCATATAAATATACTTATCCAGATACTACCCAGGTAAAGCCTTTGACGACGGTAGTTATAAGAATATAGGAAGAAATAGTAATAGGTAGTGTACAGGTATAACAGCAAAGGAGTTTTCCATTGTAGATTCAATATTTACATGATAATATTAGAGCTAAACAAGACACTTGTGTAAACAATGGTACATATTAGGAAAACAGATTTTCCTCAACACACAATCACAGCTTCTAAGTCATAGAAGCTGTGATTGTGATTGTTTACCATTGTATAGTGCAATCATAAATAATAATATAGTACCTTTTAGCCTTAAGTTTTCTCTCAGCCAACAAATAATAAGTGGCAGTTATGTGATTGTAGTCATTTGTTCCAAGAGATTCCAGAATTTGCTCTTTGGTGGCAATAGATCCGTTAACCATTTTCTGGACAATAGCTGCACGATCTTCCTCAGACAGTTGTTCCTTAGCCACTAACGGAGTGTCAAAGTCTTCTACAGTAACCCCTTCACCCGCTGCTACCCAAGGATCAGTTGCTATTTCTGATAATGTTGCTCTTTTCTCAGGTTCTCTAAGTAACATTCTTCCTATGAGCCTGAAAATAACATGCATTGTGATATTGGTGAAATTAAAACTTCCAATTAAAATTATGGTTTAAATTCTATTTACCTTTTACATGAATTTGATATATGAGATGGTATAGTATATTTACAGTCCATAATCATAGTCAATGTTTCACTATCATTAGCTTCTTGGAATGGAGCATTCCCACAGACTAACATATAAAGAATAACACCAAGTGACCAGACATCTACCGCGGGAGCGTCATACGAGTCCCCAAGTAGTATCTCAGGTGCAGAATAAGCAAGCGAACCACATGACGTTTCTAGCTTTTGACCTGGACAGAATTTATTGCTAAAACCAAAATCGGTTAATTTAACTACCCCTAATTTTTCAAAAAATACTACATTCTCAGGTTTTAAATCTCGGTGGACTACATGCAATCTGTAAAAGAAGAAAAAAGGATTATATAGTTTAATACCAATTAAATGCCAAGTAAATACAATTGAAAAACATTCTGTTGTAAATGAAGTACCTGTGGCAATATGAGATTGCACGAACAATTTGGCGGAAATATTCACGTGCTAGACATTCAGATAATCCAGTTTCATGCCTCATGATGTAGTCATACAAGTCACCTCCATCTCCTAACTCTAATATCAGGTACAGCTTTGTTTGTGTGTCAATTACTTCATAGAGTCTTACAACATTAGGATGTTGTACTAGTTTCATACATCGAACCTGAAAATATATTGATCCGCTGTAGAGGGCTCACATGTGTTTTATCAGGAGACCAGGTTGAGGAATAATGATTTTTAAAAGTCTGGTGACCAGTCATGAGAGTATGGCATGTGGATTTAGTTAACTTTGCAGACTTCTACAATCAGGGATTTCTAGGAAGCATTTCAATGACTTGCTCAATCAGGTAGAGTTCTGGTGGAAATCTTTTTTGTCTAGTTAATTTTGAATAGACTACTTTGTAATTTAAAAAGAAAAGTATTGCTTACTATATACCGGGTGGTATTCTATGGGATATGGACAGGCAGAGATGATGACCAACTAAGTACATAAATGATTTTTTAAATAAGGTAGGTATGTACATACCTCTTGAAACAAATGTGATTTAGAAACTTCATCCAATTTGCTTTTATCTATAACTTTAACTGCCACTTTTTCTCCAGTGAACACATGCCGAGCCAGCTTTACTACAGCAAAGTGACCAGAACCCAGAGTGTCAAGTAAGTCATAAAGTCCAGCTATTTTGGTTTCATATGGCCCAACTCCAGCCATATTTCCAACATTATTATTCATGGTGTTATCCTGCAAAAAACATTGTAACATTAAATGTAGATTTTTGGTAAATTTTTGAGGATATCTTGAGCCATTATAAAACCTTATGTAGGGAGGTGCGCAATGAAACACTCAATATAATCTGGTCTAGTGCCGAGATGACCTGGTTCTAATGATATCAAGAGGAGGCAGCCAAAAAAAATTGTTACAGATTTTGCAGTACAAACAAATAGGACCAAAATTTTAATTTTGCAAGCAATGAGATGACTAAGATACATGACAATAAAGCCAACCAACCCGTAAAGAACCTGAAGGAAGATTAACGGCAAGGAAATTCAGTACATGCACAACTGGCTAAAACCTAACAGGTAGGTACAAACTGAAGTATTTAATCCACAGTCATTTTAATAACGAGAACGCTGTCTGTGTTTTCCGCTGAAGAACTGAAGTACATCCTAATTTTTAGTATGTCTATTTATATGTAAGTAAATTCACAAGAAAAGCACACAAATCACAAAATCGCCATTTCACAAAAAATATTTTTGAATGAATGATAAGTTAATGAATGAAACTTGATCATTCCTAATTCTTCAATCCGGTCTTCTACTGGCAGCTATCTCGCTCGGGCATTATTCACTATGAAAATAAGAGATTCCTTGCCCCAAACCGTGAAACGTCAAAACTTGATGTTGGGCTTTATTCTATACGACATAGGAGATAATATGACACCGGTGCCTTGTCTTCTTAGAGCATTTAGAACTGGAGATGTTAACGCAAGGCGTACCCCTCTGCCGGCCATAAGACGCGACTTGGCCATGCACGTTATATAAAACTACTTCACTCATCACCGCGCGGCCATTAGTTGTCGTTTCGTGTCGCGAAGTACTGCTCAGTAAAAATGGTGAATTGTGCGGTATTTCGGTGTAAAAGGAGGTCAGAGACATCAAACTTTAGGGAACACGGTATTTCCTATCACAAGTAAGTGATATTTTAGTCAATTGTTTTTGTAATTACGTTTAATTTATATTTAATGGAATACCAGTTACGACAGTTTTAATACGACGCCAACGTCTTGGTAGGAGGTGTCGGTGAATTTATATTCCTTGGTAGAAGGCGTAGTGTGGGGACTAGTTGAGCGAAATCGATTGAATTAATGATGGAATGAAATGGAATGAATGGTGCCAGCACTCTATTTACTTAGTAATACCTACTAGGCTAGACAGGTACACGTTTGTTAATCTTGGCTGGCACCGACTCCAAAAATATCAGTAATTGTATAATGTAATAATAATAAAATTATAAGATTTGTTGAAAAAATGGATACCTATTTGTAAGTAGATTGAAATATAAATCCATAATGCAATTATTTTTAACTTTTTAGTGTATTTTTCATAACAAATTGGATAGTAGTTTTAGAGTCGGTTTTTTTATGTAAAAAATATTTTATTTCTAGAGTTTTAGTGAATTTTGTGTTCCGTTACAGATTTAACGAGAAATTATATGGGAAGACCTACTAAACGCGCTGCCCTTTTGAGACAGCGCCGTTTAAATGAGACGAGAGAAGGACGGGAGAAACGCCTATCTCAAAGTAGGACGTCTAGATCCAAGGCTCTTTTAAAAGAGGGTAGTGAATTGCGTGAAATGAGGCTTTCGCAAATGCGGGCTTACAGTAAAAAAGTACTAAACAATGAAAACATCTAAAGACGTGCCCACCGTCTCAATCTAATTCGCGATCGCCTTTCCAATGAAACGGAAGAGCAACATGCCCACCGTTTTAGTTTGATCCACGAGCGCCTATCAAATGAGACGGAGGAGCAACGTGCCCACCGTTTTAGTTTGATCCACGAGCGCCTATCAAATGCGTAGGTACACAAAATTGCATGCCTTTGATGTTGACCGTCGTTGAAGAGTTCTATCATTAGAAGCCATTCTTGAGTGCAGCAGTCTGTCATGGTGGATCTTATAACCGGCTATCCTAATAGAATGCGTATACAAAATTTCATGACTGTGCTGTTGACCGTTGAAGAGTTCTCTCATTAGGAGTCATTCTTGAGTTCAGCAGCCTGTCATGGTGGAACTTATAACCGGCTATCGTTAATAAAATGCGTACACAAAATTTTGTGACTGTGCTGTTGACCGTTGAAGAGTTCTCTCATTAGGAGCCATTCTTGAGTGCAGCAGCCTTTATTAAAAAAAAAGGAAAAGTATATGATTTTGAACCACCCTGATTTCATTCATATGAAATCATTCATTTTGTCGGTCTTTTTACAACCCATCACTACTTTTTTGTGATAGTGTGTAACTAAACAAAAGTGTAACAACAGTAATTCTTTAATTGTGTTATTGTTTTTGTGTTGGTTTACAGCTTTTACTTGCGTGTGCGTTTATAGGGACGCTTAATTTTTCTGCATTAGTATGCGTGATTATGTAAATGTGTTCTGTACCGTACTACCTCGCCTCCCGCGAAAACCGGCAGAAAGATTTTAGTACTAAAAGTAGCGCTTGGCAACTCCCGTTCTAAATGCTCTAAGCTTGTCTTAGCCGAGCTCGCGCACAGAACACATATCCTTACGGAGTATGGACTTAGCATGGCAAATAATGGCGGTTGTTCATTCGTTCCATTCAATCAGTGTCCTCTCGCTCTTTCAGAACTCACTCTCTTCTTCGTCTGCCTTGTTTACTTGTAGCTTCCACTCGTATTTTGATTGTTTTTGTAAATTTCTAGCAGATTTATCAATAATTACGTCCATTAATGTGAAAATGATCGTTATTGTTCAGTGAACGTAATATTTTACGGCAATACCACCAAAAAACGATACATAACGTATATACGAATAATAAATGAAAAACAAATTCATAAAATGAATAGGTATATGTACAAATATTATATGTAATAATGCAAAAAAGCTTTTTATTTCATATCAGATCCATATTTAAGTCCAACCTAGGACTTCAGGACCTAGGTTGTACTTAAACGTGGATTCAGTCAATAAATGGATTACAAAAAAACCTCGATTTCAATCTCGCATATTTTATCGATATCGATACAAAAGCGAGTGCCATCGCGCAGCACTATTTAGGCTGATAGGTTGGTAAAACTGTTGTTGTTTGACGTACATATTCGTTGTGTTGGTATTCAAGTGCCATGTAAATGGATCCCATTTGCTCATTACTAAGTCCCGCCTCATCTCGCTCGTAGTTTTACATTCTCTTTGCATATAGATATCGTAGCGCACGCGATAGCTTTGTTTTGGTTTATTCGATTTGATCATGGTGTTAGGTCACGATATTTTATCGAGTGTCAGAACTCAAGATATCAAAATTTCTGAAAATGTATCTTTCGATTCAATGCTTTTGTCTCCGAAAATATTGAATGGTTTAAAATCGTCAGGGTTTTATGTCCCTTCGCCTATACAGCTGCATGGAATACCTCTAGGAAAGTGTGGATTCGGTAAGAGCGTTTTCCTTTTCATTTCAAGAGCACTGCACTGAGGCTGTGGCAGGTCTACACTGGTGTTGTGGTGGTAGCTGCCCGGCTTTCGGCCGGGTATGATGTTCCAAAGTCAAGCTAGCTTGGTACGTCCAATCATTACATTTGGCTATAAACACATATTCGGTATTCCATCATACCTACGTGTAAGGTTGCAAGCCCATCGCCGCTGTTAGAATACGAAATAGTTACCTCACGATGTTTTCCTTCACCGTTTAGAGCACTGGCATTGTGTACATTTTTTACATAAAAAAAATACAGATGTTCATGACCGGATTCAATCATAAGATGCATACCATCGGAAGGTGGGGTCACTCCCTTTAGACCACTAGCACTCTTATAAATATTACTACCTACCTATTAAATAACAATTTGATTTGCTGGTATTTTCCAAAAACACACCTTTGCCTAACCAACCCCAATGAAATTGAAGATATATTTTTCTGTACTCTGTTCCATGTCAGATTTGGGGTTTTAACACAATAATTATTAGGTAAACATGTAGTTTTCTTATAATTTTCAGACCTACTTCTGGAAGCAAAGTCTGGAACTGGAAAAACCGCAGTGTTTGTTATTATAGCTCTTGAAAAACTCAATTTAAACAAAGGGTTGCAAACTTTAATGCTAGCACCCACAAGAGAAATAGCTTCACAAATATGTGATGTTATCAAAACAATTGGTGCTTACTTTGAAGGTATGATTCTGGTTAAATTACTAACATCTATGCAATGTATTATGGTTTACTAGTAGCGCCCCGCGGTTTCACCCGCGTAGTTTTATCCGGTGCTTATTTTGAAGGTATGATTCTGGTTAAATTACTAACATCTATGCAATGTATTATGGTTTACTAGTAGCGCCCCGCTGTTTTACCCGCGTAGTTTAATCCCGGTATTCCCATGGGATAAAAAGTAGCCTATGTGTTATTCCAGCCTAAAATATACCTCTGTGCCAATTTTCACCTTCAAGGTTCAAGATGGTCCTTGTGATTTTATTGAATAAACATATTTTGACTTTGACACCAAGATCCGTTCAGCTGTTCTGGAGTTATAGAGTAACAAACATCCATCTATCCATACTTACAAACTTTCGCATTTATAATATTATAGTAGGATTTAAAACAAAACTTTCTACTGAATGGGTGCCATAACTTCTTAACTCTTTTATTGCTAGTAGGTATTCCTTGCAGTTTGCTCCCAGGATTAGATGGGAGGTACCTACAAGCCATTTCTGGTTTTTATCATTGATTATACCTTCACATTCTGGGACTTAGACTATACTAGGACTCTTCTAGCATTTGAAATGGATAAGAGGGAAGAATATAATCATTTATGTACTTATTATTGGTTTGGTTCTTTCAGGCCTAACTGTTGAAGTAGTTATGGGTGGCTTACCATTTGCAGAAGATGTTGAGAAATTCAAAAAGACAGTTCATATTGTTGTTGGAAGCCCAGGAAGATTATATCACCTGATTAAAAATAAACACATTGATGTTTCAACTGTACGACTTATGGTGCTGGATGAAGCAGACAAGCTTCTAGAAAAAAGCTTTTTATCAGACATAAATAAGATTTTTTCCCTACTACCCAGTCTAAAACAAATGATAATGAGCAGTGCCACATACCCTGATGATATTAAAACAACCATGAAGAATTATGTATTAAACGCTCATCATATCTGCCCCGATAGTAACAGTGTACTGCTGGGCATTGAGCAGAATGTCACAATAGTTCCAGGTCATGTCAATATTGTAAAACAGACTAAAAACAGGTATACAGAACTGAATAAAATACTAACTAAGAAAAAATTTAAACAATGCTTAGTTTTTTGTAACTATCAAGTTAGAGTTGGAGAAGTTCATAAAATGCTTATTAAGGATGAGTGGCCTGCAGACAAATTACATGGTAAACAACAACAAACTGATAGGCTGGAGGCACTGAAAATATTACAGGAATATAAATGTAGAATATTAGTTTCCACTGATTTAGCTGCAAGAGGCATTGATGCCTCTAACATAGATCTAGTTGTCAACTTTGAAATTCCATTTGACTGGCAAACATATCTGCATAGGATAGGGCGAGCGGGACGATTTGGATCTTATGGAAGTGCTGTTACAATTTTGTGTGAAGACGAACAAAACAAATTTCGTTTAAGGCTACAATCTCTAGACATACCATTTAATTTGAAACATTTATGGAGCAATGAACCTTTTCTACTAGATTTAAGCAAAACAGTTGAAAAGAGTCCTTGTAAAAAAGAAAATGAGTCTCTACCTGAAATAAAAGAATCAGTAAGAAATTTAGAGACAAGTTTTAAAAAGGTGTGTGATATAGAAGAAAATGAGTCTCTACCTGAAACAAAAGAATCAGTAAGAAATTTAGAGACAAATTTTGAAAAGGTGTGTGATATAGAAGAAAATGAGTCTCTTCCTGAAATAAATGAATCAGTAAGGAATTTAGAGACAAGTTTTGATAAGGTGTGTGAAGTGTTATCTGTTGATTCCATTAAAACAAGTAAGGAAATACATGATATTCCAACATTTAAGAGCTTATGTGAATCTTTTGAAGGAGTGAATAGAGACTTCAAGGTAGATAGTATTGAGAGTTTTTCAGATTTGTGTACTTCATTTCACAGTCATGAGCTCAAAGGCAATGACAATTTGAATTTCAAGGCTTCAGAAGATCATGAACTAATAATTCCTTGTAATATGTTTAATAGCAATATAATTCTTCAAAGCTTTCAAAAACATAAAAGTTCTACATCATATGGTAAGCCATGTGGAAGCAGCCATAAATCTGAAACTTTAAATAATAACGTGTCTTTTCCATCTACTTCTAAAGGGTTAGAATCTAAGACTAGCACGAAATCAAAGACAAACAAAGAAACCAAGGTGGAGAATGTATGTTCAACATTTGGTAAAATTGAAGCACCAACAAGAAAAGTATTTCTTGGAAATGAAACCAGTGATAGCAAAAATAATTGCAGTGAGTCTGTTGCACACAAATCAGATAGTGATCATGAACAATCATTTATTTCACCTGAATACAATGATTGTGAAAGAGCATTGCTTGCAGCAAACCTTCCCACTGCTTTTGGTAAGTCCAAACAAAATAGGATGCAATCAACGATAAACAGAGATATCAGAAAGAAAAATCATTTCAGTAGTCACAGTCAAAATATAAGAAACAATGAACATCATGTTTCACTTATAAACAGAAAAGTAATTACTAAAAGCAAAGAGACAGATCAAACTGATTTCGTTTATGAAACATCTGATAGCAACAAAGCTGAAGATGAATTAGTTTCACAATCACATAAACCATTTGGAGGTAGAAAGTCTTATAAAGACACCAGTCTCAATCATAAAACAAACAAAACAGTAATAAAAAAGAACAATGTGAAACAAGCTACTATTGTTTATGAATCTTCAGAGGATGAAAGAACTGAAATTGAACCACTACCATGTAAATCACAAAAGGATAAAATGTATCTCAAAAGCCACAATACTACAAGGAAACAAATTAGTAACCAAGGTAAAAATAACTACTATAATGACTTCAGATATCATATGCATAGCAGTGTAGTAGAGGAAAGACAACGCCAATTCGATTGTTGGTACCAGGAGTTGCAGACAAACATGCAAGTTTTTGAGAGGTTGGTTTACATGGAAGAAATGAAGAGATTAAACAAATTTTATTAACCATGTATTTACTATCAGAAATATGTGCAGTAATTATCAGTTCATAAAGGCAGAGAAGGACTTTGGTTTCCAATGCATACAAAATATTGCTATGTAAAAAATCCATGTTATCATTAATTGTAAATAACAAATAGAGCATTTTTCTCTCAGGTGATCGGCATTCCCCCATCTTACTCTAAACTGTAGGTGTATGTACTGTTTTTTTAATCGATTATACTGTGTTTGACCACTGTCTATGTCTATGTGAAAGTTAACTTATAAAAGCAGACGTCGAGACTGCTATTTCGTAATAAGACTAGCGGGTTCAATATCTATTAAAAAAAAATGGGTTTGTAATCTCATAATTATCTTTTATTTAGGTAATTACTAGCTGCGCCCCGCGGTTTGACCCGCTTAGTTTTGAATCCCGGTATTCCAACGGGATAGAAACTAGCACAAGTGCTATTCCAGCCAGACACTCGAAACAGTTGGACGACAGTCGACTGACGACTGTCGAGTTGTGTGTGTCGATGTCGAGTGAATAACTTATGAAATTTTTTATTTAAAGATTATTAAAAATAACCAGAGAGACTATCTCAACCGGTAATTTATTGGGAGTTACGCATTCGTGAATTGCTCGGTTATGTGTAATAGATCCCAGTTGTTTCTCACTTCACCAGACTTCTCACTTTACTTCAACTGGGTAGAAAAGAGAAGGAGACTTGGTTCTGACCGTTTATTATTATTATAGGTAGGTACACTAAAGGAGTTTTAACACTAGATACAAACTAAATTTTTTTAAATGCGGTCTGTTTATCAGTTTTTACTTTTCCCTATCAATGAATGGTGCAATGCAAACATAACTAACCAGTTACGTCTGCCACCATCAATGGGGCAAACCAATGGTGCAAACGTAACCACGGGCAAATGGGATCAATTAGGATGTTTCAGGCGTTCCGGCTCTACGCTTATCCATCTAAGTGAGTAGGGAGAGTGAGTAATTTAAAAGTTTAATAGTATAAAAACGGGTTCAAGTGAATTATATTATAGAAAAAAAGTTAAGTCAGTCTATAGCAATAACCATTTATATTTTTATAATGATCGCGACAAATAATACATTATAAAATAAGTTAGCCTGTATGTTTACTAACAAAATATGGACCAAAAAATTTTCTGAATCAATAGTTAAATTATTATTCTAGATAGACTATCAATAAATTAAGTACACATTAAATACTTTTATCTTTGGGTTTCGTTTCGGGTCGTAAACGAGCACATTGTAAAATAGACTAGGAATGTTTTAACTTTGTTTAAAAAAATGACGCTCTCTCGTTATCCCTTACTTATCAATAAATACTAACGATTAAGGATAATTTAGCTATGTAATAAATTTATAATATTAATTATGGTAGTAGGACAAATACCGTAAAGATCATTTTCACATACCTAGGACAGAATGCAATGGACCTGCCTAAGATTTCTAAGAACAAACAAAGCGCACATTTGTAGGGATCGACAAACACTTACAGGCGTTACAAGTTTCTTGGACCGAAATTTCCATAAAGATTTAAGTGACTTAATTTTAATTGGTTAATTAATAGTACATTATGATACAAGTGAGCTAAGTTGCTCATTATACACGAAGCTGTATGTTGCGTAAATCAGCCGAGTGTCTAGTGAGCAAGTTGCTCACGAGTTTCATACGTACTTTTTCAACACACTTGCTCGTAAAGTGTTATAGTTCGGTTTATGGCCCTAAGAACGATGTAACAAGGCTCACTTTACGGGCAAGTGTGTTGAAAAATTATTAATTTTAAGTAACCAAATAAAGTTAATTTACAGTGGTTTTACTTATTTAGAGGAACAGAATAGTTATACATAATTCGTTTTCTTATACCTTTTGGTATGTGGTTTGCAAACTGAACAGCATGTTGGAACACGAACATATTTTGGATACAGATCGAGAAAACATCAGGCCAGTTTATGAAGTAGGCTACTAATCCTTCTTTTCATGAGTTTCTGAAAGAGAAAAAGATGTGTTACAATTACGTTTTTTTATAATTAATTATTTTATGTTATCATTATTTCACACTAATACCTTTAAAGGTACTTTTAATTGTTTTTAACCGACTGTGAAAAAAAATGGTTGTCAATTCGATATTGAGAAAAAGTGTTAAAACATCGTAGCGAACAGAAGCGAGGAGACAACGCGGCCGACCAAAGCGGAGATGGCGGGACGAGCTGGATGGTTTCCTGACGGATTGGACAAACATAGCCCACGATCGCGACGAGTGGAACGAATGGGGGGAGGTCTTTGCCCAGCAGTGGGGCCTGGAGAGCTCGTAATAATAATTACTAGCGACCCGCCCGCGCGCCCCTGCTTCGCACGGGTGCACATATCATGCATGTATTATACATATAAACCTTCCTCTTGAATCACTCTATATATTAAAAAAAACCGCATCAAAATCCGTTGCGTAGTTTTAAAGATTTAAGCATTCAAAGGGACATGGGAACATAGGGACAGAGAAAGCGACTGTTTTATACTATGTAGTGATAATAAAAGGTAGTCCTAACGAAGATTACCTTGCGTCTCTTCCTCGTCTGCGTCGAGGATATCCGCGCAGCAAACCGAGTAGCAGATTAGCGAGAGGAAGCCGAGCGGTAGGCCGAATACGAGTGCGGTGAGAACGGGGTTGCCGCGCCACATGTTACCCAGCATGCTGCGCGCTTCGAACAACCCGCGGTACAGTCGCACCGGCCAGTGGTTGCCGCCGTATGTCTGGATCAAGGTTCACAGACAAAGTCAAACTGTATTTTATTGTATGACGACCTCAGTGCCGCAGCGGACGAGAGTCTGCGACGCAGAGGTTGCGGATTCGATTCCCACCTCGGAACAAATTTGTGTGCATCTGCAGAATTTTTTTCCGTTGGTCTGGGTGTTTTCTATGTATAATAAAAAATATCTATCTATGTAAGTATATAATGTATTAAACATATCAGTTATCTAGTACCTATAACACAAACTGAGTAGCTTACTTTGGGGTTAGATGCGTGGATGCGTGCTGTGTGGATTGTCTAGCATTATTTATTGATTTATTCAAATAACCCAAAAGATCCTTGTGATTAAACTGAAACAGCTTCACGACTTTGGTGTCAGGCGTTGGCTTGACTGTAACTCCAGATTGTTTGAGAATGTCTAAGACAAGGGATGTAGTAGAGGTATGTCCAAACATTGCATTTGACAATTTGTGAAGATATAAAATCACTGAATGTAGTACCATAAAATCGCAATAGGTTATGTTGTTGTCAATAGCATTACAAAGAATTAGAGAAAATTAAATTTAAATTCAAACAAGTTTTCATAAATAAAAAAATATTTATAGTCCCATTTTTAAGTGTGAAAACTTGTTTGAATAAAAATTTTATTTTCGGTATATCTTTATAATGCCATTGACCACATCTTACTAAGTAACTGATTGTGATTTTACTTATCTACATTCGGTGATTTTATATCTTAAAAAATGTTCAATTGTGCGAGCGAGATAGGGGCACGCCGTATGCTGCCGTAAGCAAAATGAATGAAAACTCACGGGAGCAAGCTGAAGATGTATCTGATCAAGGAACAGCGAGATTGCCTCTGGTGTCATAAGCACTGGGTCATCATCAGGTATGTGGTGGTGGCTGGTAGTCGAGTTCAGCACAAGCAAGTTAGGCACCGTTAGTTCCGACATGGCGATGGAGTTGGCTAGTTCTGGGGTGCCCATCCAGCCGAATTGGTAAAGGTGGTGAAGTTCTCTTTTTCTTTTTCTGAAATTAGATACAGAAAAGTGATCCTCGTACTGAATAAGACCAATTTGATTTTGATTACTCAAAAGAATTAGAATTATCACCAAACTTTTGTGGACTAATGTCTTTTAAGTACTAAATAAATGAAGTGACATTATTATTATTGTAGACATAATTAGAAAATTGTATATTGTATAAGTACCTATTAATTTCAGTGGATTATATAATAATGGAATTGATTATTTTTATTTTGTTGCATGTTAGGATAGGATTCAGACATTATTTATAAGAGAATCGTGAAAGAGAGAGCGGTTCGTCCCGAACTAAGATTTCGTGATGCGACGCGAGTGCTACAAAAATATAAGTAGGTGGTAGTCAGAGGCAACTCCAAACAATGTGTTTAGCCTTGTTCCTGACTACTGCCAACTAAGTATGGTAACCGAGTTTCAACTGAATTGGCCTATTTATTGAAATGTTCCGTTGAACAGACCTGGGCTCCATCATCAGAATAACACACAAATGTTTGTTCTCGTTAGAATCGAACCCACAGCTTACGGCGCAGTAGGCAGAGCTACTACCAACTGAAATGTGAAGACTATGGAATGAAAATACATTTATATGGCCACTTTCAGTTAGTTTCAAATAATAATCCTTAGGTGTTACCTGATAATACCTTCCACCATATCCTTGAAATCTCGTTCATCTTGAGTGATTTCATTAAGTTTGTTCTCGGATACAATAGCTATTACAATATACTTTTCAGTGTCCATCAAGTCATTTATGTTTGCTCTTGTTATTTTAGGGAAGAACCCAAATCTTTCAGCATTGATCCACTTGTCTAAAGTATTATTTAAAGTTTCTTTGTCTTGTAATTCGGTGGGACTTGCTGCAAATAAAATAGATTAAATGTGGAATACTGCGAATCAATGACATATTATTATATCTAGACAGGAATTTTAAGAAAGATACACACTGGTGTTAATTCTGTTGTTTAGTTTTCCTAATTTAGCCTAATTTGACAGCACTAAAACTATTGCCATCCCTTTCTAAAACACGGAAACGACAAGGATGCGTATAATTTAAGAGCTGTCAGAATAAGTTAGTTTAGGATAATGCATTAAAAATATATAAAAAAAACAACAGAATCAACACCGTTTATTTCCAATCCAATCCTATAAACTTATTTCATATAATATTTTGCATGTTATGTGCAAAGTAGCAAAATAATATATTATAGTGATAAATGCAAAGTAGTGTAATGGTAGGTATGTCTTAGTATTTTTTTTCTTATTGCATGTACCTACCTTCAAAAAAGAAAATCTCTTCATCTTTATGAACAAACACTGCAGTTTCATCAGGCAATTTTACCTCTTGTTTAATTACCTCAGGTGACATGGCATAGAACCATGAATGAGGCTGATATTTTTCTGCATTTAATGTAAAAGTTTCCTGAAAAAAAAATAACATAAAATAATTGGGGACCAGTTTCAGTCCAAAATAAGTTACTTATATAGTTATAATCAAGCTTTTCCTGACAATGGTCATGGTTTTTCTGACATCGATGTGAAGCAAAGTAGGCTAAAAGACAGTCTTAATTTATTAACATGTGCTTGTAATTTTTATGTATAACTTAAACAAATTTGGTGTAATAGTTTACTATCCTATCTACTCCTTCATCTGTGGATGGATTCCATATTATTAGTAAAAAGATAATACATATACCAATTAAATACTTCCACTAATGGAAGATGGTCCTTGGTGGAATTCAAGATGGTCCTTGTGATTTTATTGAATGAACATATTTTGACTTTGACTTTGAATAATAATAAATGGGAAAGTTTGAATATTTTTCACTCAATTATGCCAGAATGGCTTAACAGATCTGGATGAAATTTGATACAGAGATAGATTATAGTCTGGACTCTGGAACAGCACATTAGGCTACTTTTTATCCTGTGTGAATACCGGGATTTAAAACTACGCGGGTGAAACCACGGGATACAGCTAGTATTGATGTATTTTACATTATGGTGTGGTTTTACCCATAAGTGCCCCTGTGGTTTTCCAACGAAGCCAAAAAAGACAGGATGAGTCTCTTTCAGATAGTCAATGCTGTCACTCTGTGATATCCTTTGCACAGCTGGCTGTGACATGCGTGTAGCATAATTCACCATGTCATCCTTCTGTCTGTCTCCCACATATTCATAATGATTGGTGCCTTTGATGCTGGAATAAAGAACTAAATTGAATTCCACAGGCACAAGTAAAATGTGGGTAATGATTATATATACATGATAGTATACTAAAGATAGGTAAGTCATGCATGCCACCAGGAACCTCTTACTTCTGGTGCTTAGGTGGTGTTTTCACTTATCAAGTGGGAATATTGTAGATTGTTTACCAAGGGAGCAAACAACTATTTTGATGGTGAGTGTTTTTTGAATCTCTCGCTACACTTAGGGTTCTACTCTAGAATCCCTCGCTAAGCTTAGGATTCTACTTTAGAATCCTTCACTCCGCTCATCATCTTGGTCACTCACTTTATAGATGTATATTACATGTATAGTAATATAGACATTTCAAAGAGATTTGTGATTTCATTAAAAAGGTTTTCAGTAGTTACCTATTTACTTTCTTGACATAATATTATAGTTTTTTTTACTTACAAAAGTATTGTTGGATAGCCTCGAATTTTGTAAAGTGATGCAAAAGCAGGAAACCTTGTACAGTCTACTTTGGCTACTTTTATAGGCGTGTTGTAAAGTGACTGAGCCACATGCGCCCATACCGGCTCCAGACGACGACAATGCGCGCACCACGGAGCATAGAACTTTACGAACCACATACCCTCATGGCTAATTTCCAAAAACTTATCACTCAGCTCAAACACTCTCGATGCTGATCCCGCAGACACCGCTGAAAAAATTAAAATACACCATTAGCTGCCGTACGAACTATCGATTTCTAAGTTGTAAACAAACCTTAAAGATAGCTCACCTGCTAGGAGTAAGATACAAGATTCCACAAGAAATTTCATCGTTACGATTCCATAGAAGAATTTCTTGAATTAGTTCATGGTCACAGTAAAACAAATTTAGTGAAATAATTTGGATTTATATTAAAAATTTAGGAGTACCAAAATATTTTGATACAAATAATTGCAAATAATATCCTCAGAGGAGAGAGAGAAAGAGAGAGAATGTACTGAGCAAAGAGAATGTAAGTAAAACTACGAGAAGAGGCAGGACTTAGTGCAGAACCAATGGGATCTATTTACATGGCACTTCAACACCAACAGAACGAATATGTACGAAAAACAACAACAGTTTTACCAACCTATCAGCCTAAACAGTGCTGCGCGGCGGCCCGCGCTTTTATATCGATATCGGTAAAATATGCGAGGTCATAAATGAGCTTATTTTTGCAATCCAAAAATTGACTTGAATCCACGTGTATGTGCAACCTAGGTCCTGAAGTCCTAGGTTGGACTTAAATATGGATCTGATATGAAATAAAAAGCTTTTGCATTATTACATATAATACATACATACATAAAATCACGCCTATTTCCCATAGGGGTAGGCAGAGACCACGGATTTCCACTTGCTACGATCCTGACATACCTCTTTCGTTTCGTTCACTCTAATAACATTCTTCATACATGCTCGTCGGTTTAGGGTACTCTTGATCTGGCCTTTCTCTAGAACATCTGCTATCTGATCTAGATAGGTCCACCGAGGTCTTGCCCTCCTCATTACATATAATTTTTGTACATAATACCTGTACATTCATTGATAAGTTTTTTCATTTAGTACAATGTTAAGTATTAGCAGGACGAACACAGAATTTTCACAGTACAAACTTATTATGCTTTTTGCGACTCTACGTTATTGTCATCTTTAGCAAAGATTTTTCACAAAGGTATATTCTGTAACAAAATTTTATTTATTTCTACATAAGTGGGTACTTAATATGAAGGCAAAACATAAAAATCAACTTACTCCTTTCACAGTCTCGCAATACTTATTAGGCATGTCATCAAAACCATAACTTAAACCACAGTAGGTATGTGACCAAGGGTCTACTAATATCGGAAGTATTAATATTTTCATCCTTAGCATAGATGTTTGACTTTGGTAGATTTATAACAACAAATATTATGACATGATAAAATATAATAAGATAACCAGAAAACCATGAATTTGTGCATTTAGTAGGGAAAAATTTGGATTTTCAAAAAAGAAATACTTTATTACTATTAGACACCGCGGAACGCCCATGATGTAAGACTGTCTGTATGTAGCCTCCTAGCTGAGCACGTATAATGGGATATTTAGCCTAAATATAGAATTGTCCGACACACACATAGCGATAATTACATTACATCACTATTACACAAATATATTTAATATACAATTTACCTATAATAAATCTCTCAAATCTCTATTCAAAGAGATCTGTGTTTTTTTGTTCGTTGCGTGTATTCACTAAAATATCTTAAGAATTTTAGTGAATAGAAACTTTACCCTATAATTCCTTTTTTCTATAATTTTACGGTGCGATTGATCTCCACAATTTCGCACGTTATAAATCGTTTTCCGTTTTCCGTTATCGATCAGTTTCACTAGAGGTACGAAATTTATTGATAAATCTGCTAGAAATTTATAAAAACAAACTAAATAAGAGTGAAAACAACAAGTAAACAAGGCAGAAGAAGAAGAGTGAGTTGTGAATGAAAGAGAGCGCACTGATTGAATGGAACGAATGAATAGCCGCCATTATTTGCCACGCAAACTCCATTCAATTTTTTGTTGTTCTCTGTTGCGTCTGGGTGTGCATTATCCCTACTAGTCTGTGCTTAGTCTGTGGTACAATCGTAGGACGATTGGGGTCCCGTTAATGTACGACCATGGAATCCATGGATTACACAGCCCGAGAGTTCACAGCCGAAAATGTTAGCCAGAATTTCATGTCCAAATGTACAAGTACATGTACAGTCCGACCAAGAGTAGAAACGGAACTAATTTGACATGCTGGTATTTTGCATAGGTGCGAGTAAGACCGCATGTGAGTGAGCGTCGAAAATGTATGGAAAGTGGCGCCCGATATTGTTTTCTACTCATTTCGGTCAAGCTGTACAGGTACATTTACAGGTACATGAAATCCATGGTCGTACAATCTAGACACGTGCTGGGATTGTACGACCCGGAATTGGATGCCATGTCTGTGTATCCACTAGTCTGTGTATCCAAGGTCTTTGTTGTATCCTAGTATCCATACGTGGTCGTTCATAGGTTTTACATTCTGTTTGGTACATAGATTGATCCTGATAACTATGTACTACTATTGTACTGTATGCACATAAATATTAAACTAAAGTCGCAAAATGGCCCCACATGTCAGAGGATTATACTTCTTCTGGTATAATATTCACTCTATCTGAGCTATGCTATTTTTATATTCATTCTGTGATCATCTATCAATTATCATCTATGGTATGGTTATTAGACATTTCCACAGACTACTAGGATGCTAACATGCTAACGCATGACATTTCGTTTCGTTCGTGTCGTGTGGTGTGGTGTGCTAGTTTCTGTCGATGGGTTTTATTTCCGCAGAAAAATAAAATACACATGTTTACGGTCACCAAGAAAAGTTGTGTTTATGTATAAGTTGTAAACTGTTTAGGAAATTCCTATCAGATAATGTGTCGTGCTGTGATTTGATTCCTTGAAGTGTAGTTTTGGAGGTAAAATGCCCGCTTCCATTTGCGACCCAGTAACAAACGCGTTGCGTTTATCTCTAACCCCTGACGAATCTCAAAACTCACTTGATAGCAGACTATATTCTTCTGCCAAGAATATTCTTTTGTCCAAGATCGAGTTTGAAGAGTCGGGCGATTACCAAAGTAATGTACTAGAGGGACTGAAGTCTAAGTACGTGGTGATCCGACCTAAAAAGCCTATGCTTGAGAATAAACTACTGAAAAAAGACTGCAATTCTATATCTCAAACAGCAGGTACGTTTATGAAAATTAAGCCATTGATTATACTAAGTTACTTGTAACGTTGTTATTTAGCTGATGTGATAATTTTATAGGTTATATTTTGGAACAGTTGTCAAATTCAAGTTATGGTCAAGTTCATCCTGAGTTGTTGGGCATGTATCTACCTAACATGGAATTTAACATCTCTTATTATTAGAAACCTTTTTGAATAATGTTATTACATTGTTGACATACTATTCAATTAATTCCTATATATTATTACTTGTAACCTTTAATGTCTAATTAATAAATTTAACTTCTGTAATATCTTAGAAGAATAATAAACATTTTAAAAATTGTTTTCAGAGAGCAGTAAAACTATTGAAGATGGAATCCCAAAGCCAAAACGAGTTCTATTCCCTGTGGAAAAAGTTCACCTAGGTTGGCAAAATGCTTGGTCTGCTGGGGCTGGTATGCAGAATGTGGGAAATACCTGCTACCTGAACTCCACATTGCAGGCATTGTTTCATGTTCCAGCTCTTGCCAACTGGCTTGTATCTGAAAGTGCACACAATGAAAAATGCAATCAGCAAGGCAAGTTTTTTGAAATCATAACTCTACACATGTTTGCACTTGGTCTTTGAAACAGGAGCAACATTCTTTTAGCTAAAGGATGATTACTGGATGATGATGTTGGTACTGTATGCCCATAGAATATGGCTATGATAAATAATTTTTATGTGCACAGAAATTACATTCTCAATATGTGTGAAGTTGATACAGCTGTGATATTTTAGGAAATGAGCTGTAGATTTCCTCAGAATGTTTTCTTCAGTTTTGACAGCTCTGGTCCACATGTATTTTGAACCACCTTCCTAAAAAAAGGTGCTCAATTCAACTATTTTTTGTTTTAAACTGTCCTGTGTGGTTCCATTTAAGTATGAGTAAGATCTGCCAATAGTTTTTGAGTTATAGTAGTATTTTCCAGCATATTAGAAGTTGTTTTTTTAAAGCATATAAGTAATATATATACATGAATCCATTGCTGTTTGACTGGATTCATCACATAATACCTGACATTGTCAGATGTCCACTAAAATGTATTGGTATGGTACCTACCAAATGTTCTATTGACCCTTATTTATTACTGAATATCTCAACTCATTAGATGGTTTGAGATAATCAGTAAAAAGGTAAAATACATTTGTTTCTTGTAATATACTACTTTGACTTCATGTGTTGTGTGTTTTTGTAACCCGTAAATAATTTTAAATTTTGATCCTTTATATTACAGAGGCATGTGTGATATGTGGCATGCGGGCTTCACTCTTGGCAACACAGAAGAGTGGAGGTGTGC
The DNA here is from genome assembly GCA_963576535.1 of Plemyria rubiginata. Lineage (NCBI taxonomy): Eukaryota > Metazoa > Arthropoda > Insecta > Lepidoptera > Geometridae > Plemyria > Plemyria rubiginata. The sequence goes on along the minus strand of OY754917.1, from coordinate 5,137,932 downwards.
CCATTAAACCATGGCAGGTCTATTCAAAGCTACGCTTGATCTGCAGACATCTTACTCCTGGCAGGCAGGAGGATGCTCATGAGTTCCTCAGGTCAGATATATTACTCAAATTTATAAAAAATAATATGAGAATTAGGAATCAGCAGGCCTTTAGTAGTAAGTAATTAGATATTATACATTAGTGGGAAGGACTAGAACCAAACTTTTTAAACTAGTGTAGGTACTTTAAAATAATAATTATAGTGAAAGTGCAATTAAACAAGAACTGAGACTTCTCCTTGAATAGAGACAGTATGTAAGCAAAGTATATGTATACATATTTTTTATTGTTAAGCAGTAGTTTTATATTGTAGATCAGTATACTTCATCTCAGCCTGGTGTCGCCCACTGCTGGGTATAGGCCTCCTTCATTTTCTGCCAGCCTCCTCTGTTCTTTGCGTCTCGGGTCCAGGTGTTTCCAGCGACCCTTACGATGTCGTCGACCCATCGCGCTTACGGTCGGCCTAGATTCAGTATACTTAAAAAAGTTAAAAAGTAATTATATATATAATTATATGCTACACACCAAACCCGGCTTTTCATTATAGACTAAAAAAGTAAAAAAGAACAATTAAAAGTTGATTAATTACATGCTGCCATGGTTGATTTATGCCACACAAACAAAAGTTGGCAGAATGTTTGTAAATTTTTTGTTCATTATTAATCTATTTTAATGCATTTCAGGTATCTTGTGGAAGCTATGGAGAAATGTTACTTGCAGAGATTCACGAACTCTGATAAGTTGGACCAGTACAGCAAAGAAACCACCCCAATGAACCAAATTTTGGGTGGTTACCTCCGCTCTACTGTCCGCTGCCTTGCCTGTCACCACCTCTCCACAACATACCAGCATTTTCAGGTACACACCTTCATTGCTTTTAGAAATTTGACAAAAGATAAACAGTGCTTATCTATTATTGTCTATTGTCATCTCTAACCCATTGAATGGTACTCTCATACAAACTAATAGAGACAGGGGTAATTTTAAGCCATGTCAATATTATTTATTATTTAATAATTTTATAATTAAATTATAAATGCAATAAAGTATGTATGTAGTGAAAATCTTGGGACTATGATAAATAAGAATTGTATAAGCATATAACAAAATACGAAAATATTTTTTCCTCAACCTTAAATTGAAATTTATTAAATGAGTTACATTACCTAATTACAGCTACATTATCTAATTACTCATTTAATAAATTTCAATTTAAGGTTGAGGAAAAAATATTTTCGTATTTTGTTATATGCTTATACAATTCTTATTTATCATAGTCCCAAGATTTTCACTGCAAAAGAATTATGTCACTTCCTACAAGATGGCATCAAGTTATGAAACAAAATGGTACTTAAAAACTTGAATCACTATCACTACATAGTATAAAACAAAGTTGCTCTCTCTGTCCCTATGTTCCCTTGTCCCTTTGTATGCTTAAATCTTTAGAGAGAGATAGAGTGATTCAAGAGAAAGGTTTATATGTATAATACATGCATGATATGTGCATCCGTGCGAATCAGGGGCGCGCGGGCGGGTCGCTAGTTTTAATTTAAAATATGAAGAAACTTTTCCCCAACCTAATATATGTATAAATAGGTGTACTTACGTATACTTATTTATTTTTTCTTTGCAGGATCTGCTGTTAGATATAAGAAAACATTCAACTTTGGATGAAGCATTAGATTCTTTTTTCTCCAGAGAGAGATTGGAAGATTTAGGATATAAGTGTGAAGCATGTAATAAAAAGGTATGTAGGATTTTTATACCGATTTTCAAATATATTTTTGTGCTAATCCTACTAATATTATAAACGCGAAAGTTTGAATGTATGGATGGATGGATGTTTGTTACTCTTTCACGCCGGAACGGCTGAACGGATCCGGATGAAACTTGGCAGAGATATTGATTATAGTCTGGAATAACACATAGGCTATTTTTTATCCTGTGGGAATACCGGGTGTTGGCAGATATTTAGCATTTTACTGTATTTAGCTGATACATTTTTAGTTCCTAAATAATAACTAGATGTCGATTTCGCCACAAGAAAGATTAGCACGCGCTCTCGTTGCGTTTTGAGCAATGACTCAATGAGTGATATCAGCAATCTTAGGTATAAAAGTTTTCCGATCACCGGGATTTAAGTCTGCGCGGGTGAAACCGCGGGGCGCAACTAGTTATTTATATGTACAAGAGTAACCTAGTTTGATGTCATTTATTTTGTCAGGTTTCTGCAACAAAACAGTTCTTCATTGAAAGAGCCCCTATGGTGCTGTGTATTGCATTCAAAAGGTTCTCACTTGCTGGAGGCAAGCTCTCGAAGCATGTACAATTTCGAAAAAAGATATCCCTCACAAAATACAGCTTCAACAAGAATCATCATCAGCAGCTGGTATGTTAAAATTTATACCTCTACATTGCAATATTAGGTATCATTAAAAAATATTCAAAATTTTTTTTTTTTTTATCTTTACAGTCCTACAAATTGGTTAGTTTGGTCACTCACCTGGGGCCATCTCAGAATTGTGGCCACTACACGGCTATAGGACAGGCTCCAAACAACAATTACTACCAGTTTGATGACAGTAGCGTCAGACCACTTCCTCTGTCAGCTGTTTTGGGAACCAATGCATACATCATGTTCTTTGAAAGGGACAACACTGTTGAAGAAGCCTCCACTTCATCTGCTTCTACTTCCAGTGCAGTGTATGGACCACAGCTGCCAGATAACATCCTAAACAGAGATAAAAGTCCCCTCAAATTGACCTTCTTCAGAAATGATGACAGAAAACTGGTTATAAATAACACACTGGAAGCACCCAAACCTGAAGTAAAACCTATAATTTTGAACAGCACTCTCAGTAAATTATCTGAAACAAACAATGCTAATCCTGAACCTTGGGTTGTGAAACAAAATGGAGAAGTAGAAAAAGTGATCCAGCCAAAGATTCTAAATGGCACAGATAAGACAAAAATTAACCAGGATGATGATAAGACAATTAGTTTTGTTATTAAAAGACAGGTTGATGATGGAAAACTTAAACTCACTAAAAATGATGGTGATCTCAGGCTTGTGCCCAATGGAATTAAAAGCTTTGAGAAACCAGCATCTGGCAGTAGTAAACTTGTCAAGCCTGCAAAATCTCCATTGGAGAAATTGGAGGAGCAAATGAATAAGAATGACTGCTCATCAAACCATTTCCAAAAGAATGGTAATGGTACCTCTAGGCTAGTTCCTTATGACTCCGAGTCGAGTGGCGACGAGCGTAATGAAAGACTAAATGATGATGGACTTAAAAAGCCAGAGATTCGGAAGCCGAAACCTAGTCGTTGCCAATCGCCCAAGAGGCTGATTGTCACTACAAAAAGCATGCACCATGCGTGGACTGTGTCTAATGAGAACTGTGGACCGCTACTCAGCCCCAGCCTAAATGGCGATACTATTAAGAAGTGAGTATGTTTTATTGTAACATAGTAGGTACGGAACGATTAACGGCTATTGAGCATGTTTGTAGTTTAACAAATGTTTTTTACGCTTGCGTCGACATACAAAACCCGCTCGAAAAACGGAATCAGAGTTTAAGTTGGTGTAAAGCACAACCATGAGCTGTCTGTCTCGACCATGACAGAGGCCAAAGGTGGCAAATAACTGGTAAAAACTTTGTAATGTAATCGTTGTATATATTTCCAGAGTGAAAGACGAACGACGAGAAAATGAACAAAGTCCTAACACAAGCGTAAGCAGTATGTCACCATTGAGCGACCGTAGCGAACCTTCGGCGTCCGCGGCACCAGAGCCCGTCTCGCCCACTCCGCCACAAGCCGCTGCTGAGATGCCGCAGCAAGCCACCGTCCCTTTCGAAACAATACGCCACTTACAAACAGTGTCGCATAGAGGCTACGGCGCCCCTGTGCCCACGTGGAGTGGTAATCACAGTGCTATGTCGCGACAGGTGAGCGCTGCTGCTTCATAACAAATACAGAAATACGCACATGATAGTCATCCGAGGCAATGTACATTCTTTAGCTCTAGAAAAAGTCCAGGTGTTCAAACAATATATGACCACGTGTAAAAAGACTTCCGTATGCACGTATTTTGCAGGGTATCTTTAATAGGAATGGATACGCTAATAATAAAAAAAAAAAAAAATGCTGGACAATCCACACAGCACTATCTAGCCCCAAAGTAAGCTATTCAAAGCTTGTGTTATGGGTACTAGATAATTGATATATTTAATACATTATATACTTACATAGATAGATATTTTTTATTATACATAGAAAACACCCAGACCATCGGAACAAATTTCTGCAGATCGTACACAAATTTGTTCCATGGCGGGAATCGAACCCGCAACCTCTTGCGTCGCAGGCAGGCTCTCGCCCGCTGCGCCACAGAGGTCAAATATTACATGTTTAATAACATGTTTACATGTGTTATTGTATAATATTACATGTTTGTTACTATTTCAGGTGTATGAGGAACGACGAGACGAACGGAAACGCGCGCTCGATGCGGCAGACGAGATGGACAGAGGTCGAGTCAAGAAAGTGAAGAAATTCCACCAATTCAATAGGTTTAACAACAATAGGAACTCATACAACCCTTTCCAGGTGTGTAAATAAATAAGTATTTTATAACAACCAAGTGCGGTATTCTATGCTTACTTTTTCTTCAGACAAAGAAGACTAGGTACCATTAGAACTAGTAAATGAAATAATTATTTGTTAACAGGAAAAGCAGAATAAACCACATTGGGGTGGTAATTTCAAGTACAGCAGAGGTGAACGACGTCCTAATAATAACCACTTCAACAAACATAACCATAACAAGTACAAGAGATTCAATAACAGGTATGTGAATGTAATCTTAAATGAGTATTTCTCAAACAAAATGTAAGTAACGAAAAAGTATTTGTTACGAAATTTTATTAATTCGTAACATAACTCTAGGAACTTAAGAAAGGAAAAGTGACGAAAAAGTACTTTTTCGTTACGTACATTTTGTTTGAGAAATACTCAATTTATAAGTAAAAATCATAAAAGTATAAAACAAAGTAGCTTCCCGCTGTCTGTCTTCTTAGATTTTTAAAACTAGGGAACGGATTTTAATGTGTTTCTTTTTTAACAGATAGTGATTCAAGAAGGTTTATATGTATAATACATGCATAATATAGTAGAGAAACACTTCATCCGTGCGAAGCCGGGGCGGGTTGCTAGTAATAAATAAATAAAAGCTTCTGATCAACTTGTAAAATAATTTTTAAACAGTCATGGTTATGAATATAATTTTCCTTTAAAACGGGATATTTAACTCACAAATCAAGGTAAATATCCCGTTTTAAATGAAAATTAACTTGTAAAATGTTTCCAACAATAAGACATTTTATACCATCATAAAGTTGATTATATTTAAACAGTTTCAGAATAGGATATAGAATAGAATATTCTGCGTTTTTATCGTCTTTTGTAATAATGTTCTTTGGTTTTTATCTTGCAGGTACAGTAACAACAATGGTCACCACTACCCAAGACACCATTGACCTCAAGCAGTCTGTGGTCCCAGAGTGAATATAGATAGCGTTTATAGCATTAAGGACTTCATTATTAGTTGACGATGCAATAAGCCTGTTTCGGTAGTTTTACGTCAGTGATGTTTTGCTGCTGCCGCGCCACGGAGAATGTGCGCCAATTGTCCAGCCGTTAAATATTTTGTGTTTTATTAGGAAACTAGCTGATCCCGCGGCTTTGCTCGCGCTTGTTTACTTTGAAAACCTCATACAAACATTCATCCCCTAATTTAACCCCTTGGGGGTAGAATTGATCAAAATCCTTTCTTAGCGGATGCCTACGTCATAACATCTATCTGCATGCCAAATTTCAGCCCGATCCGTCCAGTGGTTTGGGCTGTGCGTTGATAGATCACTATGTCAGTCAGTCAGTCAGTCAGTCAGTCACCTTTGAGTTATATATATTTAGATTGTTGAAGATATTGAAACAGATTTTTTACTGCCAGTGACAGCCTTTATGTTACAATAAATAAGCGGAGACCTCCTAAATATATAAGACATGTAATAATTATTATTAGATATACATACATAGTTGAATTATAAAATTTTCATAGATACAATATTTTATCAGTTATTTTGTATCAATGCTTCATTCATATTGTAAACCTGAAAGCAAATAGTTAACAACAAGTTGGGATTCCAGCGCGCAATAAAACTTTTTATTCTGTGCTTCCAGAGATATAGACATAAAAGTAATAAAAAATATCAGTAAAATTTAAGCACTGACCTTACTACTAAATAAAGCACAGTTATTCGACCCACGATATGTACCTATTCAAAATGGTACAACTGGTAGGAAATTAGGTACTGAAAAATATTTTTAATTTATTTAAGTGTCCTATATGGTATGGGTTCATTCAATGAAATGTTTAATTTTGCATACATTTATCCGAAATAGAGGAGATATGACTGAAAACAATGAATGCTATTGTTATATTGTATTGTTTTGTATTAAACTCAAAGGAGACTTAAATACCTATGTTTTGTTCATTTATCGTTATTTATGTATCCATCTGTGAGATGTGTGTGATGTGTATTTAGATTAGTTTATAAAAAGTCCAACCATAACCATGCATTTGAATAAGTAACTTTTTCTATCTTTATTTTTATTAATAGTTCATTGTAATAATAAAAGTAAAGATTTTAGTATTTTTCTCTAATCTTTATATACTTTTAAGTTCATTAAATATTACTGATTTGGCGCACTAATAAATGCCGTGAAAAATATAAGGAAATTATAGTGTATTAAAATGAAAGGTTTGGATGTTTACGTCAGTGGAGTGTCAAAAGTAAATTGTACAGTCAGCTGCACCAAGTGGTTACACCTGCACGAATGAATAAAAAAATATATGTGTGGGCATAGCCAACGCCATGTAGTCCCAAACTAGGCAATGCTCGTACAGTCGGTTTCACTAACATGTATATATATATCTAAATTTTCTAAATGAATCTAATATAAAATTTTACACTCAAACGTCATTAAATCAGGAAAAAATCTAAAAATGGTAAAGTCATTTACAGTAATGTTCTACCTAACACCATTATGCATGTTACAAATTGTATACAATAACTTGCAGCAATTCCTGCAGCCGACTGTACTATGGAAATAACACCATGTAGGTAAAATACGCCTGAAAGAATAATTATTGTAATTGATGTTCATTACACGCATGTATAGAAAAATCGAAATTATACTAGGAATGTACTGTTTTTTTTTCACCTTACACCACCAATCACATTACTTAGTTTAAACATTTTTTTTAAACTATTATTCATGTGGAACATGAGTTAACATCTCTAGCACGTAAGGCGGGAGATAACTACTTGGTGCAGCTTACCGTACATTGTTCTCGGAGAAAGTCTAGTAAGTACGTGCGTGCAATAATTACGCGACCCTTTCGTTTTTTTTATGTACTCATACTAGTAGGTATAGTACAAAGGCTATAAATTCTTGGAAGTGAAAAGTTTGCACATCCTTCGTAAAGTCTTTTTCTATCAGGAAAATATATAGTAATACATATTTCGTTTTATTAACTGTTATTTTTTCTTTCCCAGTTATACCGCCGCGCCGGTTTCTGCAAGGTCGATCAAAGTTAATTGGCTGTCAAGTCACTTGCTATTTCAACTCTTACTTCAAATTGGATAGAGACTAGATAGCAAGTGACTTGACAGCCGATTAGCTTTAATCGAGCTTTCAGAAACCGGCGGTTAGCAACTACTATAACCGAGATGGGGTTAAAATATTTTATTGTTCTTTGCTAGATCCAAATGTTCATGCAAGTGCAATTACCGTTTTTGTATACTATATTGTGAATTTGGTCAACAACATTTAATCCTATTTAGATTTTGGCAAGTAAAATATTACTGTGGCATAGAGGTTAAAGAAACGACGTTTACCATCAACACTATTTTGTTTTAATTATCCCCAACACGTATCTTGCAGCATTCACTGCATAGTATAAAACAGTCGCTTCCCGCAGTCACTGTCCGTCTATGTATGCTTAGATCTTTAAAACTACGCAACGGATTTCGATTGAAAAGGAAGTTTTATATTTATAATACTTGAGCATTGCACCCATGCGAAGCCGGGGCGACTTGTAGGTACATACATAGGTACTCAAGTATCTATAAGTTCTATAGCAAAAAAGATAGGTACTCAGAACTAGTTCCTCAAGTTAGACAAACGAAATAACCTATTACTGTAATGGTCAATAGAGGCAAAATAATAACAAGTGTAAAAGTTTTAATGTAAAAAATTTATTGCAATAATCTGTATCTGTACACTTCCGGAATGCTAGCTTTCGACAACATTATATACCTAGTCTTTAGCGCAAGTAGGTATCCCCGTCTCTGAAAAACGCGGTCTCTGACTGAATACTTAAAAATATTTAATTTGTTTTGACGAGTCTTATACAAAAACATGCACAAATAACTGCAACAGCTTCACGGCTTTGATCCCCAGGTACAGTGGATATCCCCTAAGACCTCTTTACCAAGTTGTTAACTAAAAGGATATATTTTTATCTGACGGAGAGCGTAATCCAGAGGCACTCATGTTTTAAAAAAACTGAAGAAGAAATTTTGTCAAATGTGGTCAAAAGCAAATTAAAACAATGCTTTATCTATTGCCATATCAATGGGACATGTTGATAATAACAGGGGGTAAGTATGTAAGCAAGGTTTAAATTTAAATGATTTTTTATGAGGATGGAACACAATGCCATACTCTGCATTAGAATACCTAACCTATTATTATGCATTGATTTAATGTTGCTATCACCAATATATACCTAAAATATAGGCATGTGGTTGCAATAAATCCCGATCAATTTGCATTTGGTGTTCATGCTGATTTATATAAGACTTCTTGGTGTAAATTTAGTGCAGTTTATGCTGAGAACGACTGAGATCGACTGTCCGGAAACTATCGCATACTATATTAGAAGTCTGATACAGAAATTTAAATTTTTCATATTTTTTTAGTTTTCCAGTTCCGTGGTTTACATTATCAATGATCTATTTGAATCATGAAATCATAGCGTTGCGACGACAGAAATAGCTACTTACTAACAACGGCGGCGCCCGAGTGGCTTCACTCTGTAGGACCCGCCTCCTACACACGCACGCTGTGTTTCGGTTTGAAGAGTGTGGTCGCCGGTGTAATTACAGGCACATGAGGCTTAACATCTGTATGCCTCAAGTTGATGGACGCAGGGCAGTGCATCGTAGGGCACGTTCCTATTGTGCGTGACCTACGGGGCAATGTTTTGTTTATAGGTGATGGTTACCACTTAACATCAGGTGGACCATCTGCTTGTTCCATCAGCGAGTTGTATAAAAAAAAAAAAACAAGTCCTCTATAGAATATACATAGTATATATACTATAACTTTCTATAATTCACTGGTGGCTGTTTCTATAGTTTGACAATTCGCAAAAACTTGCCTACCTTTCTAAACATTGTACACTCACCTACGCTACAAATTATAGACCTCATAATTTTCAAAATTAATTTGTATTCATGATTCGCAGGTGTTATTTACTGTTGTATCTCTTCTGGTAGTGTGGTAAAAAGTAACAATATATTCTACCACACCTGATTACATAACGAATGACGTATAATTTTGAAAATTACAGGCAAAATGCACGTCGTGCGAACATTTTCGATCAGCGATCATAATCACAGCATCTAGCTATTTAAGTCGCACCGCGTCGCACGTCGCTTCCGGCTCAGATAAGTTGGTGGCACTATACCTTTCTTCGAGTTGCATGACGACACTAAATAATCAGTCTTTTATCATGTCTACGTAACGACTCTTACACTGTAAATACACACTTGCTCGTAAAGTGAGCCTTATTACATCGTTCCTAGGACCATAAACGGAAATACAACACACGTGCATAATAATATTACACACTAGTGCTTAATAGAATTATTCCTTAGCTTTTTAGGGATAATTGAGTAATATTATTATGCACGTGATTCTATTATGCACTAGTGTGTAATATTATTATGAACGTGTGTGCACTTTAGGAGCAAGTGTGTTGAAAAAGTATGAAACTCGTGAGCCACTTGCTCACTAGACACTCGGCTGATTTACTGCAACCCACAGCCTCGTGTATAATGAGCAACTTAGCTCACTTGAATCATAATATACTTACTATTAAAGCACTAGGGAAATAATGTAAACTTATAGGTATTTGACAATTACATACACGAGTAAAAAATAGCTAATGTAGTTTACGTTTACTAAATATTAATTAACACGTTTAAATCCAGTGCCGTGGATGTTGCTTGTTGACAAGCATACACTAGTTCGATTGGTTCCCTATAAGTCGAGTCCCGTTACGTCGAGCCTAGAATGTTTTAGCTTTTATTACCCATATGTCGAGTTTTTCGCACAGATATTTTGAAAGAACAATAGACTCTCAGACTCGACATAAGGGGACTCGACACAAAAGGAACCAACTACTCATTCACACCAAGCTTGATTCAATGCCACCTGTAAAATGTCCGATCATATTGACTTATTTGTCAGTTGAGATGTATTTTAGTATGTCGTCCTGAGGTGTGGCTCCGGATGTTATCGGTTGGCACATTTTGTTAGGAAGCATCTTGTACACGTTTCTTCGCTGCGCATCTTCGACTAGAGTTCGCCATTGATTATTTTTCTGCAAGAATATTTTACAAGATTACTAAAATTGCACCAGCAATAAACCGGATCAAGTGGAACGACTACGCACCGGAAACCACTTGACGGCACTTTTGGTGTCATAAGTGAAAACAGAAAGTTCTATAAAATTATACGGTTTTCGGGGAATCCCTTAATAATTTTTCTTTCATTCTCCCATCTTTTAAGCTGTCTTCCGCGATATCTTTTCATACTCCTCGGCTATAGAGATAGTTACCAGTAAAGCGTGTGGGTTGAGGCAGATGATGAGACAGTGCTTAGCTCTTGTGAGCATCACATTCATGCGTCCCGCGTCAGTGAGGAAGCCGACGCCCTGGCTGCGTGCTAGCGAGACCACCACCACGTCTCGCTCTTGTCCTTGGAAACTGTCCACTGTGTTCACTTCGATTGAAGGCTCCGATCTGAAAAATTAACCATTTTAGTTGTCCTGAGCCTAAATTACTATTGTTATAGAGAAGGCTGTATGAATCCCTATTTTTCCAGTAATAAATATAACCTATGTTACTCAGGAATAATGTAGCTTTCTTATAGTAAAAGAATTTTTGAAATCGGACCAGTAGTTTTTGAGTTTTGCAAAAATCCAAAATTTTTCCTCTTTATTATATTAGTGTAGATAAGTTCATAAATTAAAAGTCCTGCCAAATAAGTTTGGAAGTTCTACAGCTACGTACGGATCTTGCAACGTCCTCAAGTGCTTCTTGATAAGTTCTTTGTGTGCGTTGTAGGGCGAGATGACGGCTAGGTTGAGACTCAGCCCTCGCAGCGTCGCATTCAGCGCTGTCACCAGACGGGACACTCCCCACGCTTCCATCTCGTTGGCTCCCGATGATCCTGAACATAATATTGAGGTCATTACTGATCCCAGGTGTGTTTATAATTATTATATCAGCTAGGTTCGCATAGTACAAGCACAGAAGAAATAAATAGTAGTAACTAATAGAAGGTTCACTCCGCAGATCCGTTCAAATAAAAAACTACCTTTGCTGCGCAATAATAAAGCGCAATTCAGCTCGAACAGCGATACCTGCCCGACTCTTCTAACACGTCACTCTATCTCGCGCTTGTAACGCGTTCAACACGTTTATGAAACTAACTAGCTGCTGCTTGTTCACGCACTATTAAACCATTTATTTCTTCTGTATTATTATACGCGCAACGCGATGGTGACGTGCCAGTGATCTGATTTACATACAGGGTTATAGGTGCCGGCCGAACGTACCTAAACTTCGGAGTGACACCCCCTGGTCCAAGCTTTGCTTAGTTTGCTTAGATAGATAGTGAAGTGTGGGTTGTCCACCAATATTGATTGTACTTCATACTTCATTGTACTTCACTAAACTTAGAACCTTATATTTGCTTTTAATGTGTTATTATCCTTGTGGTGTGCAATAAAGAGTTTTCTATTCTATTCTATTCTATTCTATTGATTTAATATTTATTTACCTTGTCCCTTATCCCCGCTGGAGATGCCTAGGATGGCGTAAGGAGGCAAGGCTAAGCTGGGCGATAGCTGCGGCGCGCTTGAGAGCACTTCGCCGCCGTAGAACGCTCGGTTCGGATAGTCCGCTATATCAGGATGCATTCTGTACTGCTGGTTCAGTAGCACAACAGGATTGCCATCCGGCCACTGCTCGGCCAATGACGTCAGTCGGCAGAATAAACTCTCGCCGAGACCGTGCTTTTTGGCGCGCTGAGAACAGTAAGTTTGTATGGTCGCATTTCACTGTGAGATAATGTATGAACTATGTAGTAGGAAGTAAGGCCTCAATTAAAAAAGGATACATAAAACTAGTATACAGGGTGTGGCGTAAAGAGTGGATAATCCTTTACCTACGGGTAGGGGGTATTATAACTGTTCAGGAAATCTAAATTTTGTCTAATAAATATGTTACGGTTTTCGGTTTTTGGAGTTTTACGAAATTTTAATATTTTTTCACCCTTTTCCATTCTTTTAGATGCCAAGATCACAAATCAAGCTATTTTCTCAATCTGTTTTTTTTTTATAATTTGATAGCATTTGTCTATCTAAGTAACAGATTTTTTTTTAGAAAATTTTTAAACTAAAAAAAATATTATTTGATATTTTTTCCAAAAGTTTGACCTCCTGTGGAGCAAAAAAAATATACTGTCACCTGAGTGTCCAACTAATAAAAAACTTGGCCACTTCAATGAGATTCCGAAATGGTATGCACTTGGTATTTCTTTTAAGGCTTTTAATTTAAGGAATATTCCTGTAATAATTGACCAAGGCCTGTTTTCTTAACTTGCTTTTTTTCCACAAAATTAATTAGTTTGATTCTTTGGATAGTCCTTTACCTACTTTTAGGGGATATAATAGCTATTCAGAAATAAGAAAAAAATTACCCAGCAAAAATTTCACGATGTTTGAGTTGTTAAATATTTTAGAAATTTTAATATTTTTTTACCCTTTTAGATGCCAAGATCACAAATCAAGGTATTTTCTCAATCTGGTTTTTTATTGCATTTTTGGATAACTGCGCTATCAAATGCTAACTGTCATACATGTGTCAAAAGAACAGATTAAGATTTTTTTACATAAAAAATATTATTTGATATTTTTACAAAAGTTTCAACTAAATAAATCAATAAATATTTTTTTTTGTGTAGATAGTCCTTAACCTGCGGTAGGGGATATATATACCATACATAAAAAAAAATGTGCCCAGTAAAAAGCCGGTTTTCAAGTTTTTGGATATACTAGAAACCTTAATATTTTTTTACCCTTGTAAAAATTTGTAGCCTCTTATGGTATAAAAACGTAGGGTCATCTGAGTGCCCATACCTTTACCCATTTGAATTAGTACTACATTTTTCTATTTTTGAAAAAAAAAAAGTTTTTTTATTGTGCTAAACATTTTTCTTACAAAAAACTTTTCCATTGACACACAAATGATAGTTAAAATTTGATAGCGCAGATATCCCAGAATTCTAAAAAAAATCAGATTGACCAAATACCTTGATTTGTGATCTTGGCATCTAAAAGAATAAAAAAATATTAAAATTTCTAAAATATTCAATAATGCAAAAATCGTGAAATTTTTGCTGGGTAATTTCATTATTTTTTCTGAATAGCTATTAAATCTCCTACAAGTAGGTAAAAAGACTTTCCAAAGATCAAAATAATTAATTTTGTGGAAAAAAGCATGTTAAGAAAACAGGCCTTGGTCAATTTTTACAGGAATATTCTTTAAATTAAAAGCTCGAAATACCAAGTGCATACCATTTCAGAATCTCATTGAAGTGGCCAAGTTTTTTATTAGTTGGTCACTCAGGTGACAGTGTATTTTTTTTGCTCCACAGGAGGTCAAACTTTTGGAAAAAATATCAAATAATATTTTATTTAGTTTAAATTTTTTCTAAAAAAAAATTGTTACTTTGACACACAAATGGCTATTAGTATTTGATAGCGCAGTTATCCAAGAATGCTATAAAAAAAACAGATTGAGAAAGTAGCTTGATTTGTGATCTTGGCATCTAAAAGAATAGACAAGAGTGAAAAAATATCAAAATTTCGAAAAACTCCATTAACTCGAAAACCGTAAAATATTTACCAGACAAAATTTCAATTTTCTGAACAGTTATAATACCCCCTACCCGTAGGTAAAGGATTATCCACTCTTTACGCCACACCCTGTATATGATTATACTTGAAGCGCCCTGCGGTTTCACCCACGCAGATTTAAATCCTGGTATTCCCACGGTATAAAAAGTAGCCTATGTTTTATTCCAGACTATAATCTATCTCTCTGCCAAGTTTTATCCAGATTCGTTCAGCCGTTCCGGCGTGAAAGAGTAATAAACATCCATCCATACTTACAAACTTTCACGTTTATAATAGTAGTAGGATTTCAAAGGGATCCTGTATTAAACATATTCCGGACAAAATATCCTGAAAGGTAATAAATATAGAAAAGAATACATAATTTAATCATATCTATAAAAATTTAAGAACCAACCTCATGCGCTCTCGTTTGATATAGTCGTAAGCCCACAGATGTTTCGTCCCAGGTTGTGAGTTCGAAATTGTATTGATAAATTTAATCAAAATGAGCTTTATTCGGTTCAATTTCAAGGATCATTTTATAAAATAGATGTCTACCGCCAGTTCTTTGCGACCAAACTGCTTCGTAATCAGCTGTAATATACGATTTACCTGTGAGCAGATATAGCCGGGAAGCTGTTGCGGGTCACCGATCAGCGTGAGTTTCATCACGTCGAGAGTGAGCGGGATCAGAGTCTCTGGTTCGATTGCCTGCCCCGCTTCGTCCACTATACATAGAGCTATCCGACGTTTCAGCCTGCAACAAATACATATGGTTTGTAATTACATCTTCCTGCACTTTCAAAGTCAAAAGGTATTTATTCAATTAAATCACTTTGAAACGTCTTAAAACTAGGTAAATCTAGATGCCAGTTCCATGCGACCAAAGCCACTAACTACTGCAAAATGTGATCATACACATTTACCTCCGCTGAAGGAGACACTTTAATTTTTTCTTAAGATCCACTTTTATTTATTTATTTCTACACACCAACAACAGATACATAATGCTAGATTAATTAATAAATTATAAAGTAGGTAGTATATGCGCTGTCACTTACAGGTGTGTACACAGAGTTTCTCTATTCCGTGGGTGTGTACAGCATTGACATGGTAAGGAGCATGCAAAGTAGTCAGTACACAAAAGACAAAAAAAAATATATACATAAGAACTAAAAACTAAGTGTGGCATGCAAGTGAGAGGGATCTCTTGGCCTCAGCCTTAAAGGCTGGTAGGCTGAGCCCAAACATATCTAAACTATTGTTTAAACTGAAAAAAGAGTTGTAGCTTTTCATCATGCGGTTAAGACATGAGTGCGAGCCTAAATTTGTTTTGTGGGACCATGGTCTGAATATTTTCCTAGTACAGAGTCTGAAGTTACGACGTGGGATATTTAGAGGGACACTACTAAGCAATTCGGGAGCGCTGAAATAGCCATTCCAGATTTTATAAAGGTTAACATCTATTAATGTTCTTCGTGATTGTAGCGAGTCAATCTTGAAGTGATTTAAACGTTCAATATAATGTTAGTGACTTGGGAACCCCTTTAGATTTGAAAACGAGATAACGGGTGAACTTTCTTTAAATTCTCTCTATACGAACAATGTGGTTTTGATAGGTTGGATTCCAAACCGAAGACGCATATTCTAAATGACTGCGGACTAAAGCGTTGTAAAGGCAGCAGAGTGATTCCAGCCTTTTAAAGTCAAGCGTTTAATAAAACCCAGCATCTTTGCAGCCTTGCCAATAGCAAGATCAATATGTTTAATGAAAGAAAGTTTTCCATCCACTAAGACGCCCAGATCACGAATGCACTCAACCTGCTCCAGGGGGACCCCTTCTAAATTATAGACAGAAGGTATGAGGTTTATTTTACGGGTCAGTTTTATATGGAAACATTTTGCGGCATTAAGAACCATATTGTTGTCTTTGCACCAGTTACTAATCGCGTTCAGATCCTCCTGGAGCAGATATGCATCGCCTGTGGACTTAATATTTTTATAGAGTTTTAGATCGTCTGCGAAGAGAGATACATTACTGTTCTTTATAACAAGAGGCAAGTCGTTAACAAAAATGAGGAATAAGATTGGACCAAGGTGGGAGCCCTGTGGCAAACCGGAAGAAGCAACGAATGGATTTGAGTTGTATCCTCTGACGACTACTCGTTGGGTTCGGTCTGAGAGATATGACCTGAACCAGCCTAAGATTGGATCATGAATGTCGCAGAGAATTAGTTTTTGGAGGAGAAGCTTGTGATCAACCTTGTCGAATGCACTGCTAAAGTCAGTGTACACTGCATCAACTTGTACACGGCTATCGACAGTTTGAGTGACGTCATTCACGAAAGTAAGGAGATTGGTAACCGTAGATTTCCCTTTTGAGAATCCATGTTGGTCACTACTGATGAATTGTTTTGTATGCCAGGTAAGTGAGGGGCAGATAATGGACTCGAAACGTTTGGAAAATGTAGACAGGATTGAAATAGGGCGATAGTTTTTAATGTCGGTAGGACTACCTTTTTTGAAGATGGGTACCACGTTGGCCTCCTTCCAAGCAGATGGGAAAGTAGATGTGTGCGATATTTATCTTTTGATAGACATTCTAACCCTTTCATCTTATGGTTATGTGCGCTCGCTAGCGTGGTGACAACGATATCAGCGCCCTCTATGATTCTCCTTTCCGCCGCCCCGAGCTGATCTGGCCTTAGTTCATCACCGGACCCTCCACCACCGCCTGCTTTCATCTATAAGAAAAAACAAAATCGCATAATCACTTACCTATTTGTGAACGAATGAATGAATGAAATTTTTTTTATTGTATACCGAAATGAACAGACACTTAAAATATAAAGTAGTACAATGGGCGGTCTTATCGCTGTAAGCGTTCTCTTCCAGGAAACCTTGAGATGGAGAGGATGTATGATGTTATAAAATAGATATTTCAGTATAATTCAGGGAAAACTAGCATCTAGATAAAACTTCTCACCAATGTGATCCTTTTAACGAGATCGCTGATGCGTCCCTGACAGTACGCCACGCGCACCGGATCCTTGGCGTCTTGCGAAGCAGCTCTCCACATGTTTATCTTTGCCTCTAGGTGCGCGATCTGAAATATAAATAGATTTAATTAGTTTTTGTTTTCATTTACTATGTGAAAAAATGGTGCATGCCGGTATTATAAAAAAAATAGATAATAGTGAAGGAATGGAGCTAATTAATTATCACCATCATGCTGAAAGTCGGCGCGGTACCGCTGCGCCAGCTGTGGCGAGCTGACGTCACGCGCGGCATGCGATGCCACTTCGCTACACACGCACTCACCTCCTCCTGCAGCGCGGCATGCGGCGCGGGCTCGGCCAAGGCGCGCGCGGCGTCCCGCTGCGCCAGCTGCTGCGAGCTGACGTCACGCGCGGCATGCGATGCTACTTCGCTACACACGCACTCACCTCCTCCTGCAGCGCGGCATGCGGCGCGGGCTCGGCCAAGGCGCGCGCGGCGTCCCGCTGCGCCAGCTGCTGCGAGCTGACGTCACGCGCGGCATGCGATGCTACTTCGCTACACACGCACTCACCTCCTCCTGCAGCGCGGCATGCGGCGCGGGCTCGGCCAAGGCGCGCGCGGCGTCCCGCTGCGCCAGCTGCTGCGAGCTGACGTCACGCGCGGCATGCGATGCTACTTCGCTACACACGCACTCACCTCCTCCTGCAGCGCGGCATGCGGCGCGGGCTCGGCCAAGGCGCGCGCGGCGTCCCGCTGCGCCAGCTGCTGCGAGCTGACGTCACGCGCGGCATGCGATGCTACTTCGCTACACACGCACTCACCTCCTCCTGCAGCGCGGCATGCGGCGCGGGCTCGGCAAAGGCGCGCGCGGCGTCCCGCTGCGCCAGCTGCTGCGAGCTGACGTCACGCGCGGCATGCGATGCTACTTCGCTACACACGCACTCACCTCCTCCTGCAGCGCGGCATGCGGCGCGGGCTCGGCCAAGGCGCGCGCGGCGTCCCGCTGCGCCAGCTGCTGCGAGCTGACGTCACGCGCGGCATGCGATGCTACTTCGCTACACACGCACTCACCTCCTCCTGCAGCGCGGCATGCGGCGCGGGCTCGGCCAAGGCGCGCGCGGCGTCCCGCTGCGCCAGCTGCTGCGAGCTGACGTCACGCGCGGCATGCGATGCTACTTCGCTACACACGCACTCACCTCCTCCTGCAGCGCGGCATGCGGCGCGGGCTCGGCCAAGGCGCGCGCGGCGTCCCGCTGCGCCAGCTGCTGCGAGCTGACGTCACGCGCGCGGCTGTGCATCGCCTCCGCGCGTCCCACTCGCACCATGCGGAATCGCTCCGCTACGCACATTAGACAAGTGTTTATAGGTGACTTGATCGGGCATTTTGTGAGGGCCCCAAATCAACGAAGAAAATATTTCAATACAAAATTTCGAAAAAATACTTTGTAACTTTTTTATTTAGCGACTAATCGTAAACAGTCTTTAGCGTTATAATACTTATTAAATGGCTTTATTTGTTCTAAACTACCTTTATGTGCCATTTTAGAGCTTCAGGTATACTAACATTTCGGCAGATTCTGCCTGATGTTGAGCAGCCTTATAACAAGCTCGTCCACAGCGGCGTTGCTCGTCGCGCAGATGAGTACTTTCCCCCGGTTCTGTTGTCTTCTCCCCCGCTCGTCGTAGAAGTACGTCATAACCATAGCACAGATTACACTGGACTTTCCTGATAAAGTAGATTTATTTATTTAGACATCATTCCCTTCCTTGCGTAAACGTGTTAATGGGCAGCAGTTGTTTTTTATAACGTATTAATTAGACTTTATGTACTGTTTGTTTTCCTAAGAAATAAAAATAAATAAAATAAAATCTGTGACTGGACTGTGATGTCAACTATAAAAATATAGGTTATAGTAGCATACAAGAACAATATTAAATACATTACATCCATGGTCCCTAAGTCTACAAAATAACTTTATTCTACTCTGGTGCATGCTGCCTCACGGAAATTTAAACCATCTGAAATAAAGGTCCTGCCAATATGCGTTCCTGTCGCGTCTATTTTATTACCACAACAATTCTGATACCTACGATATCTGCTGGTCTACTAACGATATCTGGGGGTTAAAGTTGCCCGCGTCCGTAGGAGATTTTGAGTAGTAGAGCTCTTTGTGAAGGGCTCGTCCGGGGAAGTACTACCACCACGCCTTTTTCTGCCGCCAAGCAGCAACGCTGTGTTTCGGTTTGAAGAGTGTGGTCGCCGGTGTAATTACAGGCACATGAGGCTTAACATCTGTATGCCTCAAGTTGATGGACGCAGGGCAGTGCATCGTAGGGCACGTTCCTATTGTGCGTGACCTACGGGGCAATGTTTTGTTTATAGGTGATGGTTACCACTTAACATCAGGTGGACCATCTGCTTGTTCCATCAGCTGGTTGTATATAAAAAAAATTTAAAAGATTACTTTAGAGACCCTACACGTGACCCCTGGGTAGTGCCAATTGGGTAACAATCTTTCTGGTGGTAGGCTTCGGCCGCGGTTTGTCACCACCCATCGGACGAAACCGTTCCGTGAAGCGATTGTATCGTGTTTCGGAATGCAGTCCGGTGTAGCCAGCGACACATAGTGGACGTGACAGGTCTGAGCAGTTCATGCATGGTAGTCAGGTTTGAGCGTTGTGGTGCAACTCAGCAATGCAAATGCACCGGATGGCTAGATTTGGAGGGTAGCGGGATCCGAAGCACGGTTTTTCTGCTAGCCGACCGCAGGTTGTAGGGGGCCCAATTAGCGAGCAGCCACTCGTGAAAGGCTGCCCCGCCGCCTCGCGAAAAATCCCAGAGTGCTCTATCGTGCCGGTTGGCGACCGGATGAGAGGATCCGATGGCCATTCTTGGGGGGGTTCAGGCGTCCCCGCAGTCTCCAGTCTAGCCCACCATTCGTGCAGCAGCCTGCTGAGAACCGATGAGCTTGCCTGACCTATGCCTCGCTCAACTGCTGTCTTTCCCCAAACCTAAACACTCACTCTCCCATCCAATGAAAAAGTTTAAAAATAATAAGTTGTGCTTACAGCGGAAGCCCGTCCTCTCCCTTCAAGTGCATTTTTCCAACATTCGAGGCTTGCACTCAAATCTCGATCCGGTCCACCACTATCTTGAGACCAATTAAGCCGCACTTATTATTCCTCACGGAGACGCAGATCCAGTGCCCTCCCGACACAGCGTATCTAACATACCCAGGCTATGCACTGGAGCACAATTTTATACCTAAAGCTGGTATCTGTCTGTTCGCTCGGGATGACCTCTGCTGTCTGCGTCTGCGTGACCTTGAAGAGCCCTACTTTTCTTTAGTATGGGTTTTGGTGGATACCGGCCTAGATAAAAATATCTCCGCTGGTTTATATCGATCACACTCTGGGGACTCCGAGACAACCAGGTTATTTAACTACATCAGTGAAGCGGCGGATGTGGCCCAAAGACATTACCCTGATGCGCAATTGGTACTGCTAGGTGATTTCAACGCCCACCACCAACAGTGACTGTTCCCTTACCAAATCACCGACCATGCTGGAATAGAGGCTTATAAACTTGCTCTAACTCTCAACCTCACGCAGCTGGTTGGTGAAGCAACAAGGGTACCGGATGTAGAGGGCCACACAGCCAATTGCTTGGATCTTTTGCTGACAAGTGAACCAGATCGTCACACAGTGTCAGTGTTGCCCCCTCTTGGCACGTCAGACCACTGTATGGTGAGATCTGTTTCGGCATATTCGCCACCCGACCCCTCTCCTAGAGGATGTAGGCGAATATGGCGATACAAGTCAGCAGACTGGGACGAGATGCGCCATTTCTTTGCGTCTTATCCTTGGCGGCAAACCTGCTTTTCTTCAAGCGATCCCACGAACTGTGTTAATGCCGTCACGGAGGTGATCAAAACGGCAATGGTGTGATCAAAATTCATTCCATTCTCGGATACATCACCTTCAACATGTGCTCGCCCGTGGTTTGGACCTGCATGCGCTAGCGCGGTAGCGCAAAAACATGCAGCTTATCTTGCCTGGGTTGATGCACGAAATGGTAAAGCCTCTGATACGTGGCAAAAGAAGAAAGCATTTAACAAAGCCGCCAAATCCTGCAAAAAGGTGTTACGGAAGTCTCGTTTCGACCAGATTGGCCGCATGGGAGCTCAGCTTGCCACATACCCCGCGGGAAGTAAAGCTTTCTGGTCTCTGGCCAAATCAGTCGAAGCGAACTTTAGCCGCCCTTCCCTTCCACCAATGGTGAAACCTGATGGTTCGCTAGCTCATACTGCAATTGAGAAAGCGAACCTATTTGCTACTCAGTTTGCGGAAAATTCACGTATGGGTATCCATCATCCATCTAGTGAAACTCCACCCAGCCTCCCTCAATGCGAATCCAAAATGTCAGAAATTCGCATTCAGCAGAAGGAAGTGCTCAAAACACTACGTAGTCCTACAAACACGTGAACAAAGCTAGCGGACCTGACGGTATTCCAGCAATACTTCTGAAAACCTGTGCACCTGAGTTGTCTCCAATCCTTACACGACTTTTTCGCCTATCTCTGAAAACTGGTACAGTCCCTAAATCTTGGAAGCTTGCCAATGTGCAACCTGTGCCCAAGAAAGGTAGTCGCGCCGACCCTTCAAACTACCGCCCTATTTCGGTCACCTCTCTACTAAGTATGGAGCGTGTACTGAACGGTAAACTCATCACATACCTCGAAGACAACGACCTCCTCAGTGACCGCCAATACGGATTCCGCCGAAAACGGTCTACTGGGGATCTTCTTGTGTATGTCACGCACATTTGGAGCGAAGCAATAGAGAAATTCGGTGAAGCTCTAGCCGTTTCACTCGATATTTCAAAGGCTTTCGATAGGGTTTGGCATGCTAGCCTTAATGGCAGGCTTTCTGCATACGGACTACCAGTCCAATTCTTTTCTTGGCTGGCAGACTTTCTGAGGGAACGATCCATTTGAGTAGTTGTTGACGGCTGCTCGTCTGATCAATTGGCTATTAACGCCGGTGTACCTCAGGGGTCGGTGCTATCTGCCACGCTGTTTTTACTGCACATCAACGACCTGCTTATGCCCGGTATCATGGGATATGCAGACGACAGCACGGTTGTGGAAAGATACACATTCAATGCCCAAGCCAGACACAACGTGGTTCAGCAAGAGAGAGATGCAATACAGCAGCGCTTGAATTTAAAACTCAAGGCGGTGTCTGATTGGGGTGACGCCAACTTGGTTAAATTCAATGCCTCGAAAACGCAAGCTTGCCTGTTCTCGTCAAAGAAAAGTCCGTTTCTCCGCGTTCCTGTTTTCCAAAATGTACCTATAAGTATACAGGACCATGTGGAACTTATTGGAGCCTCACTAACGCCTGCTCTTAACTTTGGCTCGTAAATCGAGTCTAGGACAAAAACAGCTTCCATGAAGCTTGGTATCTTAAATAGGGTAAGGCGGTACTTCACACCAGGACAGCTTCTTAATCTGTACAAAGCACAAGTCCAGTCTGGTATGGAGTAATGCTGTCATCTCTGGGATGGCTCTGCCAAGCACCAGCTTGCTGCCTTAGACTCGATTGAACGAAAAGCTTTCAGGCTCATAGGGGAGCAATACATGGCGGAGACTAAGATTCAGAGTCTCCAACACCGTCGCAAAGTTGCTTGCCTATCGGTCTTTCATAGGTTGCATTTTGGAGAATGTGCCCAGGAACTTCACGATCTCATACCACCATCCCCTTTCCACCATAGGACGAGTAGACGTACGGCCCAGTACCACCCTTACCTGGTTAATTTACCACCCATTCGCACTAAGCGTTTTGCTTCTACCTTCATCATGCGAACCGCCAAGGATTGGAACTCATTGCCGTCGTCTGTCTTTCCTGATTCCTACAATTTGGGTGTCTTTAAGGCAAGAGTGAATAGGTGTCTTCTGGACCGTTCTGTTCCATCGTCGGCTACATCGTCGCTTACCACCAGGCGAGATCGTAGCCAAAGAACGGTCTATTAAGTTAAAAAAAAAAACTGCATTACTATCAAGTCTTACGACACTAAAATTAAGTTCAAAGCATTTATGACATCACGTGTGGCAAAGAATCGCACAGTAGTTGGGGTTTGGCGGATGCGACAGACAGCTTTAGTGCCACAAAGATCCGTTATAAGTGCCTACCTACTGTAAGTTTCAAGTACCTTTCTAGTTAGTTACCTGTCCCAGGAGGCCCTTGCACCATCTGTATGCTTGGCTTGTCTCCCAGAGCGGCACTAACGGAGCAAGTTACTGCAGTTTGTTGACTCGGGTTCAACGTCTTTGTCCACTGAAAAAAGAAATAAATATGTATTCTGTATCACGCACAGAATCTCTATTCCGTGGTAAAACGGATTTTTAGATTATAAAATTTGACTGTTTTAGATTATTATTTTTTATTTGACATTCTATTTAGCTTACTTTGGGGCTAGATAGTGCTGTGTGGATTGTCCAGCATTATTTATTTATTTATATTTATTGTGTAATTTTCCATGAATTGTTTAATTATTATTATTATTAAAATTAATATTGTATTATAAATTAAAACTATAATTAAAACTAAAAAGATATAAATCAAATTTATAATATAAAATAATAATATTATAAATTTGACATTTACTTCATTTTAAATTGTTTTCCATTTTTGTGACACAAATTTTTGCACGCCTTGATGAGGCAGAATGTAACGGGCCTTAATTTTATATAAACAGCTATTGTACCTACATTCCTGCGAATAAATGATTTATGATTATGATTAACGGGACCCTATGGTTTCGTTATACCCTTGCAAACGTGATTATTTTTGTGTTTTTTTTAGATAATCGTGCGCAAGTCCGACTCACACTTGGCCGGTTTTTTATACTTCTTTTTGATGCTACTAGAAGACGGTCCACCTGATGTTACTTAAATGGTAATTATCACCTATAGGTACACATACGCATTGCATCTCAAGTCGCGATAGGAACCTGTCCTATGATACACTACACTGCCCTGCGTCTATCGACTTGAGAAATACATATTTATGTTAAGCCTCTTGTGTCTGCAACATTACAAATTTAAAACCGAAAAACTGTTTGCGACTGCAATAGGCATGATGGTAGGGTAGTACTTCCCCGGACTAGCCCTTCAAAACTAACTGTATTGAACGATGGATTGTGGCAATACTCACCTGAGATTTTATTTCGTTTGCTGGCATAAGACTCTTTTGAAAATGTCTTGGTTCGGGCCTCAGAATAGCTTCACTGAGCGGAGACCCGGCCAAGTGTTCCATGGCTTCAAATAGATTCAACTCTTTGTTAATGTAAGCCAGAGTGACTCCTGTTATTACTTCGCCTAGTCTCAGTGCTTTCATCTTGTCGGTGAATGTGGCGTGTAATGATATACTATAGAATGAGTGGATGTTATCTGAAATCGTATCCGTGATGTAGGTAGAAACATAATTTATATAAAATATAAGATCTTGACAGGCTTCACAGCTCAGATGGTAGCAACTGGTTGGTTGGTTTTGATAGACACAGAAGACAAACAGTTCTAGATTTATAGTTCTAGAATAAAATCGCGTCATGAAGATGAAAGATGTGTTTAGTATGGTTGCTGCGATTTGTTTTCTAAACGACTTTAGTTAATGACAGGACAAATAAGTTAAAATACTTACTTGGTGGAGAAGGAAGTAGTCTTACATTATGTACAAAGAAAAACCTCTGGGTTTTTGCATTATCAGGCCCAAAAGTAACTAATATGATTTCACCTACTCTTGGGACACTACTTTTTGGTGCAATTGACGGTAGTGAAACTGAAATAAAACATTAGGGTTAGTATAAAAAGATAACAATTGGAAGGTTTCTATTGGCACACTATTGGGCAGCCATTTTGTTTTTTAAGCAGGGTTTTTTTATAAATAAACAACAGGAGACCCCTTGTAAATCTTGTATCTGCGACATACGCTAACACCAATGGTAACGTTCCTAGGAAGGTGCCTCCGCCGACGAACACTAATATGTAAACCACATAGCAGAAGACGTGCGGCGATGATGAACGACGATGGGAGGCTCCAAAAAGCGGGTGCATTTCGACAGCGTGCACGTTAACGCTATTTTACTGATAATTGTTTTACCTAGACATATTCATAATCCTGAGGAGCATGAAATTTAATGGGATATTTACAATCTAGTGTCCCCTGCTAGATTTTGCACATTACATAATCCTACTACTATTATAAGCGCGGAAGTTTGTAAGTATGGATGGATGGACGGATGTTTGTTACTCAATAACGCCAGTACGTCTGAACGGATCTGGATAAAATTAGGCACAGAGATAGACTATAGTCTGGAATAGCACATAGGCTACTTTTTATCCCGTGGGAATACCGGGATTTAAAACTACGCGGGTGAAAACGCGGGGCGCAGCTAGTAAATAAATAATATAGTAAAGATTTCAAATCTGATTAAATGATTTCTTTCACATAAAACGTTTTAGACCCTTGTCCATTAAAAGTAACTTACTATCCACACTGATGCTATACAGCTCATAGCAGCGTTCTTGAGTGGGAACCGGCGGTAAAGACCCAATCCTCATTTGCAAGCCGCTTTGCTGACGGATTCTAAGATACGCCATTGACAGACATTCCCAGATCTCCATTAAAAGTAAGTCTCCAACTAATCTGAAAGTTTTGATTAATTAATTATATTGTGAGTATTATTGCTGCTACCTATAATAGGCATCTGGACTTCTGAGTAGTATGACATCATACTATCCTACCCTATCCTACTAATATTATAAACGCGAAAGTCTGTAAGTATGGATGGATGTTTGTTACTCTTTTCACGCCGGTACGGCTGAACGGATCTGGATGAAACTTGGCAGAGAGATAGATTATAGTCTGGAATAGGCCATAGGCCACTTTTTATCCCGTGGGAATACCAGGATTTAAATCTGCGCGGGTGAAACCGCGGGGCGCAACTAGTATCATATAATAGTAGAGGACTTTTCAATGAACCATGAAAATTATATAAGATTATCGAAAATACTGATTTTCAAAAATCTTATACAATGTTGTTATAGGGTCAAAATCATTCTACCTGGAAATTTATAGAGGATTCCTAGGACCAGTAGGGGTCTTCTTCAGGCTGATAATCATGATGATAACATGTTGTCCATACAACTTTAGATTTATGTATCTTGTGCATAAAAAGTTTTATTCGAATTGATACGATAGTTTAGAAATATCGTGTTTATAAGTTTGTACGAAAAGCATGAGTAAATAGAGGGAAAACTCAACACAATAATTTTATGAAATACTTACTGTACATATTGATGGTGGTTGGCATATGAGTGTATAGTATTAAGTCTAGGGTTGTTGTGGCCTAATATTGGAGGTGGGTCATTGTTATTGATTTGTTCCTGCAGCCAATGGGGATTCCACCGTAATACTTTCATCAAAGTTATCTTTTCTAGTGAGAACACTGGCATTTGCCTTGAGTCTACAAGTGACATTTTAACCAAGTTGGTTTTCTTCATTCTGTTTCCAGGTTCAATCTCAAATATGTGCACCTCAGGCTCAGCATCAGAGAAACGCACAGTTTTCTTGAGTTTTTTTGGAGGCAATGGTTCTACCTTCGAGAATGGTTTCCCTGAATATGTTTCATTATCTGTCAGTGGTTTGACACTCTTTAAAGGCACCCTGCTTTCCTGAGCTTTAGAAAATTCACTAGCATGATCATAAGGGCATTTAATTTTAGATGTTTCTTTTGCTATTTCTGGTATAATGATTTTCAAAGGTATCCTGGCTTCATTCTCTGTAGAAGACTCATGTAATTTAATATGGTTGTTTGAAGAACTTTTTGTTTTAGATAACTTGTGTTTATGTTTTGAACTTGTATCTGTTTGTTTCTTTCTGTTTTCGACATCTCTAGAGGAAATGGTGTCTCCTGCCTGTTTTTCATGTGATTTGGGTTCAGGTGGGCTTGCACTGCTCTTGTCTTTTGATTTCGGTTCTGTAGAGTCTTCTTTTCTTGCAACAGGTGTAACAACTTGAACAGAATCAGTTAAAAATGCCCCTCGGTTTGAGCTTGAAACTTTGTTAATACATGTGCCAGAATTCTTAGTATTATTTGATGATTGTTTTGTGTTAGAATTAGATTCCTTTTCTTTTGAAGCAATTTCTCTCAACCTTTTTTTTCTTTCTTCTTTTTGTGAATTAGAAATTTTTCGTTTAGAGGAGTGTTTTTTCACTTTACTATGTTTTGATGAGGAACTTTTATATCTTTCTGTAATAAATAATCATGAATTAAATACCTTATATTAGGTTAAAATATTAAATGTATTTTCTTCTTTATTTCATAGAGTAAAATTAATAATCTGAAGGAATGAATATGATAGTGTATGTATGTAAATATAATTGTAAGGTATTTTATGTTTGATTTTGAATACTTACTTTCTTCTGATTCATGTTTTGTTCTTGATTTATGACTGTGGAGGATGGGTTCAATCACTTGCGTTTTCTTGGCAAGAACATTTTTAGGTTCAACTGAGGGTATTTGAGCATTCTTCTCAACATCTTTACTTATTTCATTTAAACTAAATGCATCTACTTCATCTCTATCTACATTACTCTTAATAAGTCCATCATTGGGCAATGCATCTAAAGATATTAAACCTTCAAAATTTTCATCATCTGATTCATTTTTATTTAAGAGGGGAGTTTGTTTGGATGGATCAGGTGGTATGGTTATCAAATCATCTATAAAATCTTCTTCATTTTCCACAAAACTAATGTAGTCATCATCCATTTGGCTGTATGAACTGTCTTCTAGTTTGCTATCAACCCTTTCTTGAGACTTTCTTATAAATGGCTTGCCTGGAGAACTTTGAGATAGACGAAGATACCAGTTTTCTGATTCACTGTCACTGTCACTATCAACTTTGATAGGTTCCTCATCATACCCAAGGTATTCTTGTTTAACATCAAACGCATCAAGGTCGATATGATTATTTTCATAATTAATTTTATCTGTTATTAAAGCTTCCCTAGGTTCTTCACTTATAGTTTCTAATTTTATATTGTTAATGAAGGTATCTGCTTCTTTCTTTAGTTCATTATCACTGTCTGACAGTAAATTAACTATATCATCATCAAGAGTTTCTATTTTACATTTCTTTTCTTCTTTAGTTTTGGCTTTCACTTTATATTTATTATCATCTGCTTTTCTTTTCAGCGACAATTTATGGCTAAGTACAGGTGAACAATTATTTTTTGGAATTGGTTTATCAGAGTGTAAAGCAGCAATATTTTCTTCAATTTCATCCATTTCATTTTCACTCTGAAATTCGATTCGGTTTGATATAGATGGTGAGCATTTTTCCTTACAAAGTTTAAAAACAAATTTTTCTTCATTGTTTATTTCAGCCAATGGTGCTCCTGATATCCAGCCTATTCCTATTACATCTGAGTCTTTAAGAATGTAAGGCTTATTTTGGGCTATTTTGGCAGGACCAACATATACCCCATTTGAACTCTGAAAGAAACATTGATTACATCAGTTTTTCTAAGACTATGCACGGTCCTGGACTATGAAACACCTACGCTACGGCGAATCTAATAAATCACGGGCCAACTTAGAGAAATGATGTTACCTTTAGATCTGTGATCAAAACTTTGTTATTTTGTACCGTCAATACGCAATGATTTCTAGATATAACAAAGCTTGAGAGCGTTATGGTGTTCGTCAATGACCTTCCGATAGTTACTTCGTCGCCTTCAGTAAGTGTGAATTCTTCGCTCCCATATGTTTGGCGACATAGTTTCCACTTCGTCATTTTGGATATTTAGACCAGAATTTGTGACATCAATTTTACACATTTAATTTTACCATTAACTAGAGCGGAACATTTTAGTGCTAACGATTATTCCCCAAGAGAATGTAAAACTGATTATTCCCTCCCTCCGGGAATCAATGCCACAGAACACATATCCAATCCATCAATGCTTTCTTTCTTGCCGCCAAAGACTTTGTACTTATCAAAGTCTTTGCTTGCCGCATAACATTTCTTCTTCTTTCTTCTTTTTATGGCTCCTGTGATAGACAAATTGTCTATGACAGGCAGACATTGTGTCAAGTGTCATCAAGTGATTCAGAGATTATACTCTTTGTAGTTATGTTTCTAGTCACGTCAGTCCAAAGTCGAGTCAGTCAATTGTTTTGAAGAAAATGGTGGCGGTTTCTTCAAAACATTTGAAACATTTTCAAATCACGATATCACTTAATACACTTTCATTTCAAATGCTTACACTTTGTGCTAAGACCACAAGTAATGTTGGTTAAAATACCACCAAAATTACACAACACAACCCAAAATAACACTAGAAAAACAAAATAAAAATGCTATGTTGCTTCGTAAGATGACAGGAAATGAAAAAAAATTACCTACAAATGTCAGTCAGTCAGTCAACACAACAATAGAAAAAATCAAACAAGTCAACGTCATTGTCGTCATTCAATCTGTCATTGAGTGTTAGCAACAAGGAATTGGAATTTGAATACAAGTTAGCAAGCCGGCCGAACCGCGCCGGAGGCCGGGGGAATAGGGGTGGCGCCATAATGTAAAATACCTACACCTTACATTACACTTCAAATTCCTTGCATTACACGCACTAATGGACCTTAGTGGACTGACTTGACACTGGCAAGATTGCTATAAGGAAGGGTGACGAAAATTGTTCTTCTGAGGACGAAAAGGAGCCAAACAAAAACGCAAAAGTACAGATGCGTAAGCATCCCTAGTCCCTACTAGTCTGTGCCTAGTACATAGGGGGATGAAATTCCTACCTTGGGGGGATGTTAGTTAGGGTGTAGTTTATTATAGGTCAGTGATGCTAGGGCATCGCAAAAAAAATCCTTTTGGTTCAGTCAATGAAAAGTACCTATAAATACTACGTTACAGATCAGCTTTATTCTTCTTTTCTAAATAAAAAAATAATTACTTTTCTAAACTAGCAAGGGGAGGGAGCATTAACGAACATGGATCTTAGCATTTTTTGTATGATCCTAAGTAGGTACCTACCTAGGTACAAAATGATTAGGATCCGCATCTGCGTCTGCAACTTCCGCTACCTACGTTTTTTAACCAACCTTGATAGGTAGATTACATGTAACTAACATAGATTCGTGTACCTAACTACCCCTTGTGTTCCACTTCCGTTCTACCTACCTACTTGACGCTAAGTAGGTACCTAGGTATTTAGGTACTTATAATAGGACACCTAGTATTTACTCTCAGCTAGAGTAATCTCAGTAAACTTGTAGGTACCTGAATATCCATCGCACCTACATACCTACCTACCTGTTACAATAACTTAAATCATTAATTTTACACGAGGTGACCTTTTAGTTCATTGTAAGTAGGTACCTATGCCTTAAAAAAACTGCTATGGCATTACATAGAGATCAAAAATACCTTATAGCAAAGTTACCTACTACCTACACGGCTTGCAGCAGGTAAAAATTTGCGTTGCGCAGAAAAAGCTCGGGCGTGCGGCCGAACGCGGGGGTGGGCGGCGAGCGGGCGCAAATAGCGGCAGCGCAGCGCGCGTCGAGCAACCGGCCCGAGTTGAAGCAGTACGCGCCCGCGCGTCCCGCCGCCTGCCGCTATACCCGCGACGTCCCGCGCCGCGGCCGCGGCCTCTCGGCGCAACACCCGCGCGACGCGATTCCGACCTGTCGCTCCACTCCACCTGCTTTGAACAAAAGCCCTACGAGCCCTGTTCTCTCATACCTGTCCTGTGCATAAACTGCCCCACGACCGTGCCTTTGTTGTGCTGCAACGTTACCGATCCTGTACATCATCCTGGCCCCATCAGATCTGGCAGCAGGCTTCGGACACGTCGCTCCGGAATTAGGTGCAGTCTACCCTCGTCGTTCTCACCTTTCCGAGGTCACACGGCGAGGTAAACAGCTTTCATTCATAATTAATATCGAATGAAAACAGCCTAGCCAGGATTTTAAATAGGTAGGTACCTACTACCTACCTAAGTTGTTCCTACCTGGAGCAGACAAAATAGTAGGTATCTGTAGGTACTGAAAGCTTTCAACTGCGAGCCATTAACAACCAAGAGAGCTCGCTTTAGAGTAAAAATACCTAATATGCAAGTGAAGTTGGCTGGCACACAAAGGTACCCTCATTAAAAACGTATTTTCAAGTGAGTGTGCAATGCATCGACTTTGTGTTACATGAGTAGGTACATTTCTACCTACACATTGCATGACATCCATCCAGTGACCCATTTTCACAACTTCGACATTCGGCAAGTCAACTAGGCACGGTTGGCAATAGGTAGGTGGGACTTTTCTTTCAGTGCTGTCTTTGAAGATATTTTGGGAAAGTAATTTCGCAGCGTTAGGTAAGCATTAATAATTTGCAACGTGTTGTTAACAAAACAGATAGGTAGCTATTTTTATAATTTTTTACGCCTATAATAGGTACCTAGCTAAAAAATACTACCAAATTTTCATATAAAACGGAATATTACCATCGTAATGAGTTTGATTGTTTCCCGATATTTCGACTGTGAAAAAAATACTATCCTGCCCAAGGAATATTCAAATTCTTTGATCCTGCCTAACGCGACGGCTCTGACAGTCACAGTCGGCTGCAGGTTGCAGCCGGTTCGGATCTTAAAAAAAAACTACAGTTCAATAAAATTCACCACTCTTTTGGCTACTGACCAATATTTTTGTATACTTTTTTGTTTTGTTCGTTACTGAGAGAAAACAGGTACCCTACTAGTTATAGTAACTGTTTTGTCCACCTCGTAAAGGTACCTATTACCTACGTGATAGGTTGGTACAAATAAATGCAAAATTTTGGATATATGGATTTCAGTGTTTTCAGTCCCATTGGTTGCCAAATTGAGAGCTTTGTGTGGAACTTTGGAATTTATATGATTTCTGGATTCTGTTTGGCATTGGTTTGGCTAGCGGCTCATTCCAAATACTCAACATTACTGCTGCAGTGTTAGTAAACACAAATTGTAGATTTATACAAAAGCTCAGAAAGCTTTTTAATGGTTGCTGGAGGTGAAATCCTTAATTTTATAGAAAAAGTATTTTTATCACGGTTTACTTAAAAAAAAACCAGACAATTATAAATCCTTAATCAAAACTAACATACAATAAAACTTAATTATACCAGTGATATAACCCACCAAGGATTGTCAACCCTATGTGGGCTTTATCTGCACTTTCAGAACAGAACATTTCCTCAGGCGAGTGAAACCTACCCGATCTGGTTTTCAGAATGCATGCCGTTTTAGCTGTCTAGAAGAGAGTGTGGCTCTTAATCAGGGATGCAGTTTTTTTGTACAAAGTCATCCCTTTGATACTCCGCAGTCCGCAGACATCCCTGACGCACTGCAGAAGTGACCCCAACATCATCCTGAAAATATTATTATCCTGCTAATATTATAAACGCGAAAGTTTGTAAGTATGGATGGATGGATGGATGTTTGTTACTCTTTCACGCCGAAACTGCTGAACGGATCTAGATGAAACTTGGCATAGAGATACATTATAGTCTCGAATAGCACATTGGCTACTTTTTATCCCGTGGGAATACCGGGATTTAAATCTCGTGAAACCGCGGGGCGCAACTAGTATTGAATACGCGGTCTCTAGCGACTTTCTGGTGTAGTTGACTGGTCTGGTTGAAAACGTATACTTGCTTCTAATGAGTGAATAATCATCAGACTGTTCCGTCACCAACTTATTGCTAACCCGTGGCAGTATTCAAATTCTATAATTACTTAATATAGAATTGAAGTAACATTACAGAAAGTTCCAATACGTTATTCTACTTAAGACTACACAAATTAAAATATAACTAAAGGAATAGGTTTAACTAAACAAATAAAATAAAAAATAAAATAAACATTAAATCCTTTCATTATCAGCAGTTTAGGATCTTCAAATTAAAGCGATCGATAAGAACGGTACTTGCACTGCTGTTTCGAAAGAAACCAGTGCACAGTGAGCGATAGAGGAAAAAGAAGAACTGAAAAACTACTATAAAATAATAATATAATATAAAATAATACTATACACAATTTTTTTTATTATGTTGTACGAAACCTTGAACGTAGATTGGAACATTACATAGTATTTTGTATTAATTATCCAATCATCGTAATAATCATGTTTACACCAGGGAAAAAATATTTTAGCTTTTTTAGACAGCCGATTAGTGTTGATCGCGCTTTCAGAAACCGGGGGCTACAAGTCTAATTTAACTTTCAATAAGTCTTTTTCAAGAGGTTTAATGTATGCGTGGAATGGTGACCTCTGTTTCTTTGACCTACATTCATAAAATCACTGGGACTATTGAGTTACATTTTTATAACTTGCAGTCGCAGGTGGCTTCGCTTGCATGTTACCGCACAGATCATCAGTAAGGCAATTTCGTTTTGGTCTCGTTTATTTTTATCCCGTTATTCGGGATAAAAAGTGTTGTAATGTTAATCCAGTTTACGAACTATTTTTGTTGCAAGTTTCCTCCAAATTGGTCTAATGGATAGCGCTGTACCCAAGGTGCTAAGAGTGAATATTATGGAAACCATGGCTGCAGCTAACGATGAAGAGATTTTGGAAGGGTTCCTGTGTCCAATATGCAAGGCCGACCTGAAATCTGCATCGTAACTCATGGTCCACTTTGAGAGCCTACACCAGGAAGAGCAGGATGTCCTTAGATCCTTGAAGGATATATTTGGAAAGGCGAAGAAAATTATTCTCAACAACAACGACACGGACTTACTGGAGACCTTCGTAACACTAGATAGGTATAAGACATAGTAGCACCTGGGGAGAGAAGCACTTACCTTGCCGTAACACAGTTTTTTAACTAGCACGGAAGGTAATGTTCCGTAACCAGAGTGTGCCAGATTGCCTGATAAGCTAAAATCCCTAGAATAAGACCTCTGTATGGCTCAACTCATATGTATTTCTTTTTTGTCTGAAATAAACATAAATAAATAAATAAAATAAATAAATATTATATTATATAGATACCTACACAAATACGATTGAACCATAATTGGACCATTCAAAGTTGGTAGTTATATTAGTATTAGCTGCGCCCCGCGGTTTCACCCGCGTAGTTTTAAATCCTGGTATCCCCACGGGATAAAAAGTCCGTTTAGCCATTCTGGTTTTATTGAGTAGGTAACAAACATCCAAACTTTCACATTTATGTTATTAGTGTGATAGTGTTATTATTAGGAAATAAGTAGGATATTACCTACTCGGAACTCGGAAGTTTATTTTATCGGAGGGAGTAGCGCCTGATCAATCTCCAAATACGCTGAACAAATACCTTCCATACCTACTTGTGTCCCCTCTGTTTGTTCGACGATGGCGTGCGCGACACGAGGTGTTGCTTCTGGGTTACCTACTTAAGCATATTTAGAACTCTATTTTGCTAAGAGAACAAGGTGTTTTAAGACTTTCAAAAGCGATAGCTGACCCTCTGGAAACTACACCAACATTTCAGTCAAAGTCAAAATATGTTTATTCAATAAAATCACAAGGATCACCTAGGTGACTCTAGTACCAGTTCCACGCGTGGTAGGTAGATCAACTAGCGTGCCAGCGCGATACATGAAACAGGGCCCCTATTTCAAGTCAGGGTATTGAGAATAGAAAAGAGAAATTTTCATTTGGCTCATTAATATCTAAATTGAGAAAAGGGTTGATACAACTTTTTTGAAGCCAAAAAAGGCCACCACTGTATTTGTTGTAAAAGCTCAAAAGCCCATACAGAGCGCTGGTTTTCAGTGGCGCCATAGAGCAGCAGCGTAGCTGCGACACGCGTTCCTCTTAATAATATTTATTCATTAATTCGGTTACACAAAAATCAACGCAAATGCAAGCGACTATTTAACGTTATAGGTTTTAGGTATTCTACATCATAAAAAGTAACAAGAATAAAAGATGCAGCAATAACAAAAAAATACCAACACCAAACTTTCCGTCCAGAAAAAAAACTAAAACAACTTTTGAGGACGTCTACGATAAATGTTTACTTTAGATCAATATAATATGTACTTCGTAGCAAGCTACGACGTAGCTGTTTCCTACTGAGACCTACGTCGTAGTCACCATACTGTACCAGTGCAAGTGTACTGTACATATCGATTTAATTTAGGATCATATTTCCTGGAAATTTCCACTAAGTAATTATTTGTCTTTATAGCGTTGTCTGCATAAGTATGATTTCAGCAATAAGACCGCCTAATATATCTCCTTTATTTGTATTACACATGAGGCTTAACACCTGTGCCTCAAGTTGATGCACGCAGGGCCAGTGCATCGTAGGGCACGTTCCTAACGTGCGTGACTTACGAAGCCATAGGTGATAGTTACCACTTGACATCAGGTGGCCATCTTCTGATCAGCTAATTCGGCGTTCTTTTTTGCGTGACGTGACTTATACATTCATAATTATTAGCATAAGTGTACTTATCCACTTATTTATACTACCTATCTACCTACTATAAATATTAATTTTATGTTTATGTTTTGCAACAGCTCGAGTCAGTGCCAACATCGACACAAACCTTGCTAGGTTTCACGATGTTGTATTATTAAAAGTGTTATTTATGTTTTGCTGAATAAATAAAAAAAATATAAGGATCTTCCAGTCATAAATTGCGTACCCCACTGATCTTCAGTCTGCTTTGTGATTGGTTTATATCTATCTACATTTCAAACAGAAGCTTTCTGAGCTCAAACCACAAAATCCAGTACATTTGCGCAACTAACTCTGTGGGCCACTCACTCAGTGCTACTGTAGTGCTGACACTACTCTGTATAGTATAGCACATAGTGCAAGTTACATAGTTCCAATATTGATCCAACGTCTCACGGCACCTGCGCCGGGCCATTTATTATTGATCACCTTGATTATCTAGGCTACCTAGACCATCTACCTTATGCAATGTCTGTACCTACGTACTTACGTTATTTTATGGAAGTAAGACATGTAAACTCAAATATCTGGGTGACCGAGCTTTGCTCGATTGCTTAGCAGCGCCAATACCGAAGTCAAATAAAAGCCCACCTGATGTAAATCACCACAAAGCTTACAATGCGCCCTGCAATGGACTGCCCTTTCAATCAACTGGAGGCATACCGACAGGTTCCCTTCTAATCAAAAGAGCAACGCTGGCAGTAAGCGGTACCAAAAATAGGCACGGTAGTAGTTCTTTCCCGAACGGCCCTTACACAAAGAGCCCCTGTCTGCATTGTCCAGAAGGTTACCGAGTCCACCAAAGGTTATCAAAGTTTGAATTCGTAAATACCTTAGAGAAAGAATATTCCGAATTCAAATAGAGCAGGCAATACGGGATTGTGCACATCATGTCGATAGGACGGAAGGTTTCATTTGGCAATAGACCAAGAGCAGCCGTGCTGTGAACCACCCTACTTGGCAATAGGCAGCATTCAGAAAATCTTTAGTCAAAGTAGGTAGCTATTTACGGGTAGTAAATGTCAATGTTGCAACTTTATGATGTCAACGGGTCGAAAGCAGCTTTGTGTATGCAAAAGTTTTAAGTTTTACTTCGGTATTATTATTTTTCTACATAATTTAAATTTTTTCCAAAATTTGTAATCTAAATATATATAACTCAAAAGTGACTGACTGACTGACTGACTGACTGACTGACATAGTGATCTATCAACGCACAGCCCAAACCACTGGACGGATCGGGCTGAAATTTGGCATGCAGGTAGATGTTATGACGTAGGCATCCGCTAAGAAAGGATTTTGATCAATTCTACCCCCAAGGGGATAAAATAGGGGATGAAAGTTTGTATGAAACATGGAATTCCTTGGCG
Source organism: Plemyria rubiginata (assembly GCA_963576535.1). NCBI lineage: Eukaryota > Metazoa > Arthropoda > Insecta > Lepidoptera > Geometridae > Plemyria > Plemyria rubiginata. The sequence continues at coordinate 5,100,639 of OY754917.1, read as the reverse complement.
CGAGCAAAGCCGCGGGTTCAGCTAGTAGTCAATAATTTGGAATATATATAACTCAAAAGTGACTGACTGACTGACTGACTGACTGACTGACATAGTGATCTATCAACGCACAGCCCAAACCACTGGACGGATCGGGCTGAAATTTGGCATGCAGGTAGATGTTATGACGTAGGCATCCGCTAAGAAAGGATTTTGATCAATTCTACCCCCAAGGGGATAAAATAGGGGATGAAAGTTTGTATGAAACATGGAATTCCTTGGCGCGAGCAAAGCCGCGGGTTCAGCTAGTAGTCAATAATTTGGAATATATATAACTCAAAAGTGACTGACTGACTGACTGACTGACTGACTGACATAGTGATCTATCAACGCACAGCCCAAACCACTGGACGGATCGGGCTGAAATTTGGCATGCAGGTAGATGTTATGACGTAGGCATCCGCTAAGAAAGGATTTTGATCAATTCTACCCCCAAGGGGATAAAATAGGGAATGAAAGTTTGTATGAAACATGGAATTCCTTGGCGCGAGCAAAGCCGCGGGTTCAGCTAGTAGTCAATAATTTGGAATGGCAATTTTATATTGAGCAAGCCGTGTTACTTTTGGCGACATAAATACGAAACCTACTCGAATAAACAACATGGCTAGGAACCCAACCTACTCCTCGGTCTTTCATCATCGGTGTTATTGTGTCATTAGTCTGTATGGCGTGATATTTTTAATAAAATTTTAAAAATAAACTACTATATCCGTAAAAGAAGTTGGTTCATCAAAATTTATGGAACCAAAAACACCCAAGCCGACAGACAACTCGAGCTGGGCCGGCTCTGTGTAAACTTACAGCGTACGTATATAAATATCATCTAGCGATATAAAGTGGCTGTTTTAATTTCTTATTTCCAAAACTTTTATTTCTTCGTTTTCTTGAGCTTTAAAATTTTCTTGATCAAAGAGAGCAACAAAATGTTACTATCGCTCCGTCCGCTCCGTCCACTCCGTACGCAGCGATGCTGATGCGGTGGACGCGTACCTTAAGGACTGACATGCGTAAAATGTATTTTGACAACTGTAAACTTGTTTGTTTACATCACGTAGAACCTTTTTTTATGATGCAATTGGAAAATGCATTACGCATGTCCCTCGGCCCGAGGAGAGCTGAGGGGGTCTGTCGGACTCACCACCAGACTGATAGCATATCGACTAAAAACTCATCGATGTTCCGGCAATTCACCTTAGTGCCAATGCGTCCTCAAACCGTTCGTCATCAGACACCCACAATGAAATAATATTGATGTCTCGTGTGTGATTGCAAAGTTGAAAATTGTTACAGATTAGGTACAAACGCAAAAGGGAGCTATTGATGACTTCATCATACTAATAGTTACCCGTCCACGGATGAGAGCGAAGAGTTCTAGTTCTCATTAAAATTCCAGATGAAGATGGCTGCCAACTCCCAGATGTTTACACGGATCTAATCAAGGTTGGCTTTTTAATTGCACGCCACCCAGGAAGTTAATAGTTCAATTTATTTTTAAAACATAGGTATCGGGGGTTTTTTATAACGGGCTTTGCATGAATATTGAATGTTGTGACCCAAAATTTCGGTTTAAAATGGAAATATAAACGTTTAGCATCAGTCATAACTTATGTTTTAATTATTTTATTTTTTAAACAACATTTAAATACAATTTTCTAAGTTTTCTAATCTTACGGCCAATGACGCTTTTACTTAGTTTTCTTTTTCTATTTTGGTGTCAGGACATCCATTTTATAAAACTAGGCAATGCTGGTACCAACAAATTTATCATCGCTCTTGTAACCTTTCCACTCGGTTAGTTAAATATACACCGAGTACCTAGGCGGTCTAAAATTAAATCCTCGTCCAATCTAAATTTAAATCAAACTAATAACATTCGTATTGCATCTGATGCTTTTATTGTTTCTAGCAAGGTAAGTATAATAAATAACTAGTTGTTTATATATATCATTACATCTGCATAGATTAGGTACTAAAACCCATGGTAAATTATATTTTCTAGAAAACTTGATAATTTGCACAAAATACACAAACTTTCAAAATTCGCCAAAACAATTAGAATAGCCTATACAAGGCTTAAAGTTTACCAAAAAACCTGAATTTTTTGAGACGTGAATGTACGTTTCTGTCTAGCGTAATCCTATCATCACACTGGTTTCTTCATCACACTGGTTTCTTCATCATCAGTTCAAAATGTTATAAAGCAAAATATACCTACCCAGTGTTGACTAAAAAAGCAGTGACGTAAGTTTATTTGTAAAATCATGTAGGAACCAAGGTAGGTATAAGACCGTTGAACCACTTGATCAAAATCGCAAATCAGCAATGTGAAACATAAATCAATTCGTAATCCAAAATAAACACGGGCACTTGTATGTAGTTGTAGGTATTGCAACATAATAACAATGTTTGTTACTACAGACATAATGTTATGTATTGGGTTTTGCAGGTGCTTTGGTACATAGTTAGTACGTTATTTTTTCTGTCACCTTGGGGTGGAACAAAGTGCTTTATCTAAAATACTCCTTTATTCCAAATATACCTAGTAGTATTTGAATCCTTCCTACAAATATTATAAATGCGAAAGTTTGTAGATATGGATGGATGTTTGTTACTCTTTCACGCCGGAACGGATGAACGGATCTGGATGAAAATTTGCGAAGAGATAGATTATAATATAAACTTTTTAACCCGTGGGGATATCGGGTGAAACCGCGGGGCGCAACTTGTAAAACAATATATACTTTCACGTGGATAAAAACTAACCGTCTAAAGTAAAAAACAACCTACTGCGTAGAAGTTTTCACTGTTCTCTGAGATAAAAAGTAGCAATGACGTAAAGGGGCTATCTATTTTTCATTATTATGAAAGCGGTAGTTGTATGCAGTTGTGATAACGTCGGCTCCAGTACAAACAGGCACTATCAGGCTATTAATGATGATAACTAATCGTATCGGAGTAATATTAGCGAAGAACATAGCGAGAACCTAATTAATCGATGGTCCATTCAGAAATGGCCCGATGGTTGATTAACGATTATGAATACTTTAGTTTATTTTACACCCACACCAGTCATGCTGATAATGGCGTTTGGATTGCCTGGGCATTAAATTATAGCTAGTATCTTTTACGACTCGTTCAATTGGCATAACAAAGGAACTCATGAAAGTGATAATTTACTGTAATTTTACGGCATTCTGAATTCACAGTTAATAAATAAAATATCTAGGTCACTGAGCTTTGCTCGGTTGCCTAAAAACACGGTTTTTTTCTAAAAATGAATCCTCGCTTGATCGATCTATCGCCCCTGAAACCCCTTGCATACAAAATTTTAAGAAAATCGTTGGAGCCGTTTCAGAGTTTAAAGGTATTATGAGATAGGTAGATAACGTAGATATTTGTGAATATGAATATTTTTTCGTATGCAGTTTTTAAAACTATCGACATTACTGTACTGGAATGTGTTGAGAATCCTATACACATATTTTGTTCGACACTCAGTTAATTGACTCAGGCGTCAGACTTAGCAAGTGAGCCAAAGAAGAGCTCGTGTTGAAATATAAACGAGTCGTATTTTATTTTGTTGTAATAATAATATGGTAGAAATATTGTAGACTTCGTGAATACAAAGTGAGTACAAGTTGGATAAAAAGATTTTTTTATCGTTTGACACAGTGCGTTACATCTTTGTAATTAGTAAAGTTCCTAGCGTTCTCGGCCTAATAGGGTTGAAGCTGGCTGGCCGCCTACCCGAGTGGCTACTCATTCATCTACATAATAAATGTAGTACCATATAAGTTGCGATGCATTTTCGTTTTTACTGAAGCCCAGGCTGCCTGGCATTGCCAGCCCTGACCCATTTACAAACGAAGGCCTGATGTTGCACATCTGATATTGTCCAAGTCAGCCAATGTAGCTTATGCTTATAGCATAGACATGATCCGAGGCGCGGGTGGGCACCAACTTTTATGAACTTGCATGTAAAATTAACTTTGTTCAATTTATCACTTTCATCGCGGTCTTCATTTATTTTTTTTACCTATGTCATTCGTTTCCTCTGTGTATGTTTATGTGTGTTAAATAAGAAACTCATTCATTCAATGTATTTTGCTTATAACTAGGTAGGTACTAAGGAATTCGGTTATATACAGTCACAGACTAATAGGGATGTATACAGTTTAGAAATCATTATCTACTTGAGCAGTTGATAAGGGTAGTTAGATAAATAAATAAATATTGGTGGACATGTAATGTTATGATAAACAAAGTTCCAACCAAGCTCGTCTGGAGTGTTATGTGTTACGATGTGAACGTATCGTAACGTTACGATACGTTCTGATTCTGTGCGTAGGCCGTAGCTAGTTCTCCTCTACGACAGTTGGACCCATATATGCTACGCCACCGCACGTAAATAGATATTGTATTCGCACGTGCATGTGCTAATGTACATTGTACGTAGGTACACGTACTTTGCGATGATGCTTTGTACTTATCTCTACAATTTGAGTCGGGCTGTCGGGCCACTAGGTCAAGAGAGCCCCAGAGTCACGCTACGTCAGCGGTCGGCTGCCAATGATCTATCGTTGTCCGCTTTGGTGTATTTCAGATGTTCGCGTCATCTGCATTGCCACTCATGATGCGTAACGTTGCGATAGGTACTTTCTTTTGGCAAGATGCGTTTGGTTGCGTCACTTCGGTAACTCGTTCGTGTGGTGGACAAGATGTCATTTCTGTTCTGCCTGTTTTTAGTACGACCATTACAACTAAAGTAGAATACGGTCGAACTAAAATGTAAATATTTGCTTTGAAAATACTAGCGATTAGTAATAAAGCATGATAATAGTTAAGCCGGTTACGATAAAACTACTACCTACTTAAAAGACTACTACTTACATTTTGAAAGAACGACAAAAAATTCTGAAAATGAATGCCAGTCGAATTCGGGTGCGAATGCCGGGACGAATTCTTGTTCAAAATAATACAACAGCAAAGTTTTCCGTAGAATTGAGAGGTTCATAAAATCAGAATAAATCATTGGAATTTTGGCATAAGAAACCTACAGTAGGTTTCATAAGCGAATTGGAAGACATTCAGTTTATGTACCGACAAGAAATGCCGAGCGGACGGTAAATAGCGTTATGTGGGGGCAAACACCCACTTTATTTTACTTTCTAAATGGGTTTCAGAGCTGCGGTGCAGGCTGCGGCTTATATATGAAGGGGAATTCCTTACCCCAGACGTCGGTCATAGTTGGAGAGCCGCAATGAGCCCGCCCGGCGCGGCAGCGGAAAGCATCCGACGCGCCTCTCCGAACAAAGAGTCTGTCTTTTACAAGCCTTTTGTTCTCAATCTCAAGAATGGGCATAGAGATGCACGCAAAGGCGGGTTAGTGCAAGCGTTTGTTGGAACTATGTCGATATCGTAGGTTCCGTCCGTAGTTATCCATCTATCTCAGTTTAGATTTCGAGAATTTATGCGGGTTCGAGAATTTAATCATTATTTGCATGTCTAAGAAGCTTTTTTCGTTTTAATATGTTTGAGAAAAGGTTTTTAGAACACCACGAACTAGAATTTAGTGTAGTTTGAATTTAACCCGTTATATTGTGGAAAATTCGTATGCGTCTGTTTTTTATGATAAAACATATTTCCCTGAGGGGAGTTATTTTTTATTTACTTAGGGCGGAGTTTACAAAGTTAAATCGGATGACGAGTTATTAGGATATGGGGCTATTTAAGGAGTTAAAAAAATACACAAAAAATCAAATTACATGTTACATGACAGGGCTTGCTTTGAACATTAAAAAACCATTTTCCCCATAATTGTTTATTTTTTCTTAATATGTAAGCTACTATATGTTTGTAAGTAATAGGTAAGTATTTTTATTAGCTGAGCGATTCATAATCAATTTCAATCGCATCCATGAAAATAGTTTGGAATGATGGGTAGGTATTGATTTTATTTATATCTGGAAAATATTTAGTTTAGTGAATCCTGGTAAAATTTTCCGAGGAGTGTAAAATTCCACGGATTCTGGGTGAGCCATCAAATTGTATAGGCCACTAGTGGGTATACATTTTAATTTTACGTGTAAGATTTGTTCTTTTTCTTCTTTTGCAACTTTTTATGTAAGCCTTATGTAATTTTTATGTAGGTAAGCTTTAAAAAATAATGCGCATGAATAAAAGTTAACTAGGCGTAACCGCTCAGCATTAGTTGGGCCATCTGCTATCATAAAGAAAGATCCAAGACACTGGTGTTGTTTAAAAACCTCTATCTCACCGTTTTTGACATATTAATTGGGTTCTCTAAGTAGATAGAAAACCTACACAGACGCATAGTACAGGGTTATAACATACATTTAGGTAAATGGTAAAAAAACAATGGTCGACCTTATCGCTGAGAGCAATCTCTTCCAGCCAACCTAAATACTCAAAAAGCATAAATTAGAGTGAAACAATGGGTTACCTTAACGCTGAGAGCGATCTCTTCTAAGCAACCTAAATCCAAAATATATTATTATCCTAATCTAAATATCAAATATAAAAAAAAACATAGTATTATATCTACGGACTAAATTACTTTTATTATCATAAACTTCTTCTTATCATTAACTAAGGTGCACGGGGTGCACCAACAGAAACCTACATACGCATAAATACCTGTGGATGCACCGGTCTTCTTTCTATGTGATAGCTATGTAGGTTTAGTGTATTATTTATCTTAGCATTTAGCATTCATTAAGCAGAATAAGCAGATCATTATGCATTTTAGATTTTTACAAAAAAATGTCGCCGAGTAGACGGCCTACCATACCTTTATGTGCACAGAGTATCAAGTATTTCTGTGCTCCGTGGTATCACACCTACCAACATAATTTCCTGTAACATATGAATGAATCTATTTACACAAAGTCAAAGAAAAATGATGCTTACTACAAGGACATAAAAGCAAGCGAGCAACTAACTTAATTAGAGATCAATTAATTGGTGTCGACGGTCATCATCATCATTTTCCTGCCCTTATCCCACTTCATGTGGGGTCGGCACAACAGGTTTTTGCTCTCCACTCTCCTCTATCAGCCGTCATCTCAACAGTCACTCCTTTCATACTCATGTCATCTTTCACACAGTCCATCCATCTTTTCTTTGGCCTACCTCTACTTCTATATCCATCCACATTCATCCCTAGCATTCTTATCGTTACATGACATTCTTCCCTTCGCATAACATGCCCATACCACGCTAACCTATTACTCCTCATCTTTTCAGTCACTGGCGCCACTTTCAAACTGCCTCTAATAAACTCATTCCTTATCTTATCCATCCTCGTCACACCACACATCCATCTCAACATTCTCATCTCCGCTACATGCACTCTTCTTTCATCCGTCCCTTTGGTGGCCCAGCATTCAGATCCATACAAAACGACAGGCCGTATGATGGTTTTGTAAATTTTACCCTTTAGTTTGAGGGGCATTCGCGGATCGCAAGTTGTACCTGTGACCTGTCGCCATTTCATCCATCCCGCATTTATTCTGTTCTTTACATCCCTATCAATCTCACCATCATTCTGTACTACTGAACCAAGGTACCGAAAATCGGAGCAGACTGGCAGGGATACACCATCTAAGGCAATATTGGCGAAATTGGAGGGACCACCGAAGTCACAAAACAGATGTTCTGTTTTGGTCCTGCTTATCTTCAATCCGACACTCTCCAATTTCCCCTGCCATTTTACCAGCCTGCTCTGTACCTCAGTTGCGTCTTCTCCGACAAGTACAATGTCGTCGGCGAACAGCATGCACCAAGGTGCCTCCTCCTGTATGTCTAATGTCAAGGCATCCATTACCAGGAGAAACAAGTAAGGGCTTAAAGCCGATCCTTGGTGCAAGCCTACAGCCACATTGAACTTAGCGGTAACGCCAGCTTCGGACCTGACCTGAGTACAAGCTCGGCTGTACATGGCCCGAATAAGCTGCAGGTACTTCCCAGGCACTCCTTTCTCTTTCATAGCCCACCACAGAACCTCACGGGGAACCCTGTCATACGCCTTCTCCAGATCAACGAACACCATGTGCAAGTTCTTGTGTGCACGGCGGTATTTTTCGCAAAGTTGGCGAAGTGCGAATATGGCGTCCGTTGTCCCGCGTCCAGGCATAAACCCATACTGGTTCTGTGATACCTCACTCTCTTCTCTCATTCTTCTCGCTATTACCTTCTCCCAAACCTTCATGCTATGTGACATGAGCTTTATTCCTCGATAGTTATTACAGTTCTGTACATCACCCTTGTTTTTGAAAATGGGCACCAGCGAACTGTTGCACCATTCTTCTGGGATCGCCTCGTCTTGTAACAACTTATTGAAGAATAAAGTCAGCCACTTCCATCCATTCGCTTTCAAAAACTTCCATACCTCAGCTGGTATACCATCTGGTCCTAAAGCTTTTCCATTTTTCATACTTTGCACTGCTTTTTTCACTTCATTCACACTTATCTGTTCTACCGTACCAATGTTTACGGGTGCATACCCTAAAACACCACTCCAGTCATTTTCTTCATTCATCAACCTTTCGAAATACCCCTTCCAACGTTCTTTTATTTCTTCATCTTTTGTCAAAACCTTTCCTCCCTCATCTTTTATACATTTAATGTGCACAATATCTCTTGCATTCTTTTCTCTTTCTTTCGCTAGTCTGTACAGGTCTTTTTGTCCGTGTGGGCTATCCAGTTTTTGATAAAGTTTGTCTTGGACCTTAGCTCTTGACACGGCTACAGCTTTCTTTGCATTCTTCTTACATTCCAAATATATTGCCCTTTTACTCTCTTTAACACTCACACTACTATCTTCAATACTCTTCCATTCCTTAAATGCATTCTTCTTTTCTTTCAAGCACTTTTGCACCTCTTCACTCCACCACCAAGTTTCCTTATCAATTTTCCCTTTTCCTTTCGTTTCCCCAAAAACATCCTTCGCCACACTTCTTATACAATGCGCCATTTCGTTCCAACATTCATCCACTGATTTATCTACCATATCCTCCATTTCAATCATCTTATCAACCACTCTTGTTTGAAATTCCTTCGCATACTCATCTTTTTCTATTAAATGCCATTTTATTTTAGGCAGGGGCTTTGGTTTGTTATTGACAAGTTGTATCCTAACTTTTATCTCCATTATTAGCAAGCGGTGTTGGGAGACTAGAGCCTCGCCTGGCACGACTTTACAATCTTTTGTTGTTTTGATTGTATTACGTCTCATTAAAAAGTAATCAATTTGGGTATTGTGATTGCCACTTTTGTAGGTGATCAGATGTTCGTCACGTTTCTTAAAGAATGTGTTCACTATTGCCAGATCAAATGCAGCCGCTGCTTGTAATAGTGAATCGCCCTCTCGATTCCTGTTTCCAAAACCCCATCCTCCATGTACTCTTTCATATCCTCCATTCAATCTTCCCACGTGCCCGTTAAAATCCCCCCCAATGTATACATCCTCATTCTGTGTGATGTCCATCATCACCGCATCAAAATCTAGCCAAAACTTCTCTTTCACTACATCATCACATCCAGTCTGCGGTGCATACACACTAATTATGTTCAAAACTGCGTCTCCTAGCAACAACTTCACAATTATCAATCTATCATTCATCCTTTTAACATCCGTCACACATTTTTTCATCTCACTATCTAACACAATCCCTACACCATTTCTCTTACCGTCACTACCACAATAGAAAAATTTGTACCCCGCCCCAATTTCTCTTGCTTTCGTTCCCTTCCACTTCGTCTCTTGCAAACAAGCTACATTTATTCGTCTCCTTTCTAAAACATCCGCTAACTCTCTTCCCCTTCCGGTCATCGTCCCAACATTCCAGCTTCCAATCCTCAGTCTTACATCACGGACTCGCGTCTTACGTTGCACCCGTCCCTGATGCAACAACCCTAGTCCATTTCTCACAGGTGCCGGGTGCTGCCCCTGCGCGTCGCCTTGGGGGGACGCCCTAGCATTCTCACACATTCTATTTATTCGTAAAACCATGTTGTAAATAGATTTGGCTTATGGTGTTTTATAACCGGCCGCCTGCCTGACGTCAACCCTCTTTGGGAATACTTGCTGGTTGTGTCTAGTCGACGATGACTACGTGGCTCCCATCGTCGCCTTTAAGGCCATCCACATTGCCTTGCTACCCTGCCACCGTAGGTGGATTGCTATATTGCCAGGGTAGACTTGGTGCACTAAGCGGGGAGCAACCGCAAGACTTGAGAGTCAAACAATCAAGCCCCCCTCACCAGGTTTAGCCCACGAGTCGACGTGGTTACCGGGGTGTGGCCGCTGCATGCAGGACAGCTACTTGGAGCCACTGGTGAAAGTTTGTAGGCTGTCAACGGTTTTAACTGTCATTCCGCCCGCCCTTGAAGGCCGACTGGCAGAATGACACGCTGACACCCCACTACACCCCGGTAATAGCAAATAATGGTGACGAAAAACCCTCGAGATCAAACATTTTGTGTGATGAACACAGTTGTTTGTTGTCTGTCTGGGTGTCATATAATATTATAAGTATGAATAAAAAATAATAATAATAAGTATTATATCAGAAATCTGGTTCGCATAATATTACAAATTAAGCTTCACTTAGTTTGGGGTAGAATAGCTGTGTTGAAAGTCCACCAATATTTATTTATTTACCTATTTAAAGGCGGTTAATTATTTATATTCATCGCGAGTGTTGCTGTTTTCCTGACATGAAACATAAATATAGAAGACATTCACTCTGACCATCGTAAGCAAGATAAATATTTATCTATCTCAAGGTTGCTCTATTAGATCTGTATTACCGTGAGTCGGTAATAAAGGATCCGTCCAACCAAGCCCAAGTAGTTTACGAGAAAACGTCTTCCCTCCGCTGTGGGATGCCGATGCTGTGTTTACTTCACTGATCTAGTCTTTGATGTCAGTATATTGAGAGCAAGTGTAGAGCACTTTATAGACTTATCTTCTGGCATAGCATTCAACTGAGAGATAAATTATGTAGCGGATCTTGATCGCAGCTACTGTCATGCTATGAATTTTTGTACAAAATGAAATTCAATAATTTACAGTAAGCAGTTTTGTCGATTTAACACACAACTATATTGAGGTACCTAGGTACTGTCATAATTTGACATAACTCAATGCAGCCATTGTCTTGGGTACGCTTCCGATTGGTACTGATTTGGATCAGTTGAGCTATCTCTAGATAGTTTGCAGCGGTCTGCAGATAGCTCAATAGTTTCATATGTATATTGTATATTTTGTAAATAACTGTATTTATTATAATTTTCGTTGTAAATAAAGTATTCTTAATAAAATAAATATGTGCCCTATATCTGTCTTATTTAATGATCAAGCGAGCTTACCTGAAGCGAAGCTCGATCTTGATTATGCTGAATTTACTGAAGATAAGGATTTACTTATAATGTAGGTAATATCATGCCAAATGAAATAAGATAGTTTAGGGCACATCTCTGTAGGTATTAGAGATTAAGAGGTATGTGTTAGTGCACCATCTTTATTTAACTACACATATTCGAAGCTGAAATAACTTTTATTTTCCCTTTTTTTAAACCAGACATTTTTGTTACTTTACAGTGTTTTAATCTTAGTTTATCATAGAGATAAAACATTTATGCCATGCTTGATTTATTGGAATTTTCCGGATATACATGTGTAAATAATCATGGAAAAATCGCGTTCATTACACGATACTAAATTACGAATAACATTACGTCAGTGACAGATAGCTGGCGTTTATGTCGCTGTAAAAAACTTGTTTGTAGGAAAATGTTTTGACTGAAAGTACTGAATGGTTGCTATCATTTGAAGTTGGTAAGTACTACGTAATATAAGGGGTGTAACAAGATTTCTTCCAAAAACTAAAGGTGCACGTACTGCTACCCCCATATCGGACCCTCCATAGAATGGAGACAAAACGGCTGCACCTCTTAGGGATATGGGAACTCCTGTATCTCTAAGCTCTAAGGCGGTTCATTATGAGAAGTATAGAAAATAGGTGCTGATTTCCCAATTATCATAAACCCAGTAACATATCCTGGGATTTATGCTGTCCGAAGGTTAACAATGAAACATCTAAATTAAATTTGTTTTTCGATGACATCGGAAGGTGTCGTTGAAGTTCGGGTAGGAAGGTAACATTTTTACAACTGAAACTGAAACAACTTCACGACTTTGATCCCCAGGTACGGTAGATATCCCTTCAGATCTCCCAGTACCAAGTAGGTACTAATTCAAGATTCTTTGAGGATGTCTAAGGGGGGTAGTCAGAGGTACGTCCAAACATTACATTTGGCACATACCCACATTTTGCAGTAGTTAGTATTCCATTGAAAAATAAGGCTATCGAAAACCAGATATCTGCTCCTTCCTGATAAAAGTGTGCTAACTTATAAGCACACTTTTCTCAGGAAGCATCATCTGCACCCTCAAAAGTCTTCACGTCCAACAAATTGAAACCAGTGGGGAATTAACCTAATTCAAACAATGAATAAAAAATTCATTGTCAAATTTCTTGGTACAATGAGTACGCTGAACCGGCCGCTTGCCAATATGTCGTAAATTGGTAGGATAGCTCGTAAAGCGGCCATTTATTGACAGCCGTTAAATTTGTGGATTATGGGGCTCGCATGATGACGGCAGCCGTGGACCGTGTCGCGACACGAACACATGCCTAGAGAACTGCACTCACGGAAAACAATGCAGTTGTTGTCAGAATGTAGACACATAATTACAGGTAGTAAGCTTTTCTCGACTGTAAACTGTTGATTGCTCTTTCAACTCACTAGCACACATAGAAACCAAATAGAATGTATAGGTACTTTTCTATTCGGGAAGTATGCCTGCTTATTCCCTAACGTGTTTGATAAGATCTTTAGCAAGATAAATGAGAGCCAAATTAACATGGATTTTTGGGCACATATAAAACTAACAAAATAATTGCCATTATTCATACTGCCCTTGTTAGAATTCAGTTCTGGTACAAGGTCCCGAAAACTACATGATAAAACAATAAATACTTGTTTATAGTACTCAGTTATTTTTTATTTATTGCAACATTCCTAGTCAATATTCCGAAGCGTGTAAATTATTAAAGAAACTAAAACGCAGCTTTGAGACCAAACGGCCAAGTTCATTTTTTTTTTGGGATAGGTAGGTACATAAATCATGCGTGTGTGATGTTGGTGTAACACGCATTTTTGTATGTAATACGAACAGACCCAGCCAACACATAGAGATTGTCATTTTGACTTGGTTAACTAGGTTATGGTGTTGTGTGTATGTGGTTAAGGCCTAGCCTTCAGCAGCTTCTCGATCTATCTGGTGTTGAACTTACAAAAAGGCATATTTTCAGTTATCTGTTGTTTTTCTTTATTTGCAGTTCCCGTAGACTGCCAGGACTCTAGAATTCCGATACTTCTGCAAACAGGACAATTATTGGAACTGTCAGAGAATTTTTTTCTTGCTGATGAAATTTGTGTGATTTTATATCATAAACGCAGGAAACTCCTATGGGTTTCTTACCTCTGTTATAATGGTCTAACACTCTGTGTAATTCGCTGCTTCATGAGTACCAACTCGAATTGTATGAAATTAGTGGAACCATAACACAAATCTCCATACCTACATGTAAGCAGTACCTACATTACATTATGTGTTGAAATTGTAGGTATACATAATAATTGCTAAATATCCAATGTATTTTCAATTACAATCAATTAACTTCATCAAATATTTATGACCGGAGAACATAAAATCTATTTTACAGAGATATAAACTAAGCGAATTGGAAGCTCATGAAGGGATGTTTGAGAGAGGTGATGGGTGATTTTCGTGTTCGTGTTTTAGGGCTCGGTTTCACATTATTTTATTAATAAAATAGTGAAAAATTATAAAATTTGAAAGCATTTTGGTATTCAAATTGTGTTTTCTTCTTTGAACAATGAAACTTCGTTTCTTTTATCCTATAAATTGTGGTTTTATAGTTTGTGGTTGTAAACTTTATACTTCCTGTTTATAAAAGCCTGTTCCGAATAAAAATGGCAAGTACCTAGCTACATATCTAAATGTTCGTGAGTGCATGTGTAATTAGGTTGGTACGCGTAGAATGCGCATGCGTGCCGAGTCGCGGTCGCATCCGACAGCTGCTTGAGCAAAAATATCTCTTCGTTTAAATTACGTTAGCTATATGTATAGCATATAAATAGCTCTCTAATGCTGATAAAACTCGGACAAATAGATAGGTCAATGTCTCGAACTGGATGGAGCGGGCGTTAATTTTAATTCTTATTCGTTTTTGTTTTTTTTATTTCGTATTGAGAACTTTGGGCTTTTCAGTAGTTAATTAACTTTTCTCTATACTTATAGGTAGGTCGTCTTCTTCTTGTCGAGTCACTAGTTTCTTTCAAAACAGTGTGGTGAAAGGATTTTTAAGTGCGTCTGAAGAGGCATAGGTAGGTAAAGGTGGGAGAAGGCATTGCCCGACAGACGGACAATAACGGCAGGAAACCATATATAGATTACTAGTAGCGCCCCGCGGTTTCACCCGCGTAGTTTTAAATCCTGGTATTTCCACGGGATAAAAGGTAGCCTATGTGTTATTCCAGACTATAATATATTTCTGAGCCAATTTTCACCAAGATCCGTTCAGCCGTTCTGGATTTATAGAGTAACAAACACCCATCCATCCATCCATCCAGACTTACAAACATTCGCATTTATAATATTAATAGGATTTATCAAGACTTTTGATAAATAATCTGCATTACCAAAACTGAAATGAATATATTTATTTAATACTAGCTGGTACCCGCGACTTCGTCTGCGTACTTTTAATCTCTTTATCTCTTTTTTTCGTAATAAAAGGTAGCCTATGTTCTTTCTCAGGGTCTAAAGATTGTCTGTGCCAAATTTCATCAAAATCGGTTGAGAGGTTTAAGCGGGAAAGCGTAACAGACAGACAGACAGATAGACAGAGTTACTTTCGCATTTATAATATTAGTTGGGATATATTTCTCCAGGTATAAGGACCATTAATTACTTTAATACGGCTAACCCAGCGTTTAAATTATGCATATTGTGATAAAAATATTTGTTGGCTGGCGTCGTTGGCACATAATCGGTGTTTCACAATTTTTAACATGTAAGTAGGTGTAGGTACATCATCTGGGCTCAAATTATGCGAAAACTTATCACTTTGTACCTTTACGGTAAAAAATCCATTGTTATAATTCATATTCAAAACCATACCAGTTTTGTTACATATCCTTAAGTCGACCGTCGACCGTCGACGAGTCGAGTCTTACCGTCGTGTGCGAGTGTTGTATAACGCAATGTCTGAAAGTTATTGGGGATTCGTGTGTCGGAAGCCAAATACTAAACATATGACGGAATAGTTCATATTAACTGGCGGATGATGCGGTAGCCCTGTACCAAGGCGAGGCCGAAAATACTCGACTTGACCTACGTCGTCGGCGCCACCGTACCCGTGTTATTTCGGAGACGAGATCTGTGTCGTGTCGATGGCCTTAATATGTCGTTACAATCTACAACGTGAACCAGGAAGTATGCAGCCAACAGCATAACACGTGGATTCTGAGACCATGGGTCATGGGTAACAACTTTTTGCACTGCATTTTTTGTGTTCATTGCATATTCAAATGTGATCTAAACTGATAATTTAATTTACCATGTTTCTTAAAGAGATTTTATCCTTCTGATTGACCCTAACGATCGATGCTTTATAAGTATCAGGATGTTAGTTTACAAAATTTAGTCGTTTCGATTCCCGGGTTAGGCATGCGAAATTTAGAAAAGCTTTGATTGCATTTTTCTTTCTTTTTACATATAAAGGAATGTTTCCTTTGAGTGAAATTCTCCAGTATTTCAAGTATTTTTTCTTCAGGTAGCGTTTATTCTAATTATCAACTGTGCCGAAAGGCACACAAACAAAAAACAAAAGCATTTATGGCTATACAGCTACGTGAACGCAATTCGTACTAAGCAAAGAGACACTAGTCTGTGAAAGAGACTTATGCCAAGAATGATCATGAAAGAATCGTTCCCATTAAAACTTAAAAAGAAAGATTTAGATTGTTGTCTCTTACCTACTCTTACGGAGCCAAACTTGGACCTATACGAAAACAGCAAAGAATATAATTACTACGTGTCAAAGAGCTAATGGAACGAAGTGTATTGAAATTAAGATTGATTGATAAAATAAACCATTAGAAGGACAAAAACTAAAATCATAGATGCTCTAGAACACTGTCTAAAAATGATTTGGCAATGGGCAGGCCATGTGGCCAGAATGAATAATCAAAGATGGGCTAATATTGTTACAAAATGGAAAGGGCCAATAGGAAAAAGAGGGCAGGCAAACCCAATGCCAGATGGGCGGACGAAATACAGAAAGTGGCTAAAACCGCGAACTGGCTTAGACTTGCCTTGTGCCGAGACAAATGGAAGAATCTGGAGGAGGCCTATACCCGAGGGGGTCCTACGTAACATAATCATTTTTTAATTTATAATTATATTTCTCAATATTTTGTAATTTTGAAAGTGTATTTGTTAAATATTTCCTACATGTATGTGTTAGGAATAAAAAGGCTTTTTATTTAATTTATGCCGAATATTATAAAAGAGATCCAATCAAAGAATATTTAATATAGTTTCTTTTCGTTTTAGAATAGTTCTTTCGTTATAGAATAGTTTCATACAACGTTACTGGGGCGTTATAATGTTCCAAATACAAAAACGCTCGCGAAATAGGTTTGGTTTTATTTGTCGGTAAATTCGATACTTCGCGTGTTCTTATATGAACCTAATATAATATAATAAGAAGAGAATATTTAAAAACATAAATATAAACAATGCTGGTTTCCTAATCCTATAGTAGGTACTATGGAAGCTGACCAGCGTTCGGCGAACCAAAATGGTCTCAACTGCTAGTAGTAGGTACGCGAAGGATTGTTCCGGAGCTGCGGAGACATGCGGGAGAGCTCTGTCCGATGCCAAAAACACTCCTCGATCTAAATGCGGAGCGCCACGTCACCGCAACGCGCAAACTGTCACGCCGAGGACTGCTTCCATTATTTCTTAATTACTTGTATATTTATCTTGTCGGGCTGAGACAATGTGTTTACGTGTTATATAGCTCGCTTTCAAACATAAATAAATATTGGTTGACATGCTAGACTATCTAGCCCCAAACTAAGCCAAACCTTGTACAGGAACTAGATAACTGCTAAAATACATTAGGTACACTTGTTTGTAAATATTTGCATTTTTTTTTATACAACTAGCTGATGGAACAAGCAGATGCCCCACCTGATGTTAAGTGGTAACCATTGCCTATAAACAAAACATTGCCCCGTAGGTCACGCACAATAGGAACGTGCCCTACGATGCACTGCCCTGCGTCCATCAACTTGAGGCATACAGATGTTAAGCCTCATGTGCCTGTAATTACACCGGCGACCACACTCTCCAAACCGAAACACAGCGTTGCTGCTTGGCGGCAGAAAAAGGCGTGGTGGTAGTACTTCTCCGGACGAGCCCTTCACAAAGAGCTCTACTACTCTTAAAATATAATATTATGAGGTGCCTCAGACAGAGAACAAACATCTATGTGCAACACACAAATGTTTGTTGTTCGTGGGGATCAAACCCACCCACGGCCTACGGTACAGAAGTCGGAGCTTTTACCAACTGAGCTATGAAGGCTGTCTATAAAGTGGCTAGTCAATACTACAGGTGCCACCGGTCCCTTTAGGAATACAATTAAAAATACTTCGTTGATAAAACTCAGCGGCAGTTTATTTGTTGTCGCAAATAACCTTCGAAGTAAAACGTAATTAAGTTTTGTTCAAAAAATCTGTTTTCATATTTTACTCATCGGCTTACAAAAGTAAAATTAAAAGCTGTGATTTATTTCTATGTTGTCGTTTGGTTTTGGCGGGTTTTTTCGAAACATTTTCGGTCAAATCATGATATCATATTACACTTTCATTCTAAATGCTTACACTTTGTGCCTCAAGTAATTTTGGTTAAAATGCCACCGAAATTACACAACACAACTCGAAATAAAACTAGAAATACAATTAAAAAAGAAAATGCTATGTTAGGACCACTCTTGTTGGGACCAATAAATCATGATCCAAGACATCACAAATTCTGAAAACTATCAAATCACGTCATTCATTCTTTACTCAATATTGGTATAGCAAGTAGCAATCGACTGGTTGTGAAATGAGCCCTATTTCACTAAGACCACAGTTTCGCAACCAGTTGCGCAAACTTAGTATTTGTGAGTAGGGCCCTAAGAAGTCGCTAAAACATAACAGAAATAGGTTAGAAAAAACGAATGCTACATATCGAAAAAGGGAAAAAGCTTAAAGTAATCCCTACTACCAGGCGAGCAAAGCCGTTTCGATATAATACAGTAGAATTTTACAGTGTTTGCTGTCTAAAGTTGCAAATGAATACTAGAAAATAAGTTAGCCGTTGAGAGGCTTGCTTGTAGTTACACAACAATGTATGCATATCTCAGTTACATATGCCTGTTTTGTTGTTATCTAAGGTTGGCACTATAGTTTTGTTTACCTAAGCATTTGAATTCTGCATTGCATTAAACGCTTTGTTATGTAGAACGAAAGTGCATAATATACTTGCGAAAGTGAAAGAGGTAGTTCATTAGTTACCCTACATAGGGGCCATTGTAATTTGTAAATTATGTTTCATTTTAATTTATGCTAACACCATATTCAAAATCAAAGACAAAATATGTTTATTCAATAAAATCACAAGGACCATCTTGAAACGTCTTAAAACTAATTGACTCTAGTGCCAGTTCCACGCGACCATACAAAAGGCACATTGTATAACCGTATAACCTTCTTATGGTCGTATAGGTAAATAAATAAATATCGGTGGACATTCCCATAAACTCCACTAACTATATGCAAAAAAATATCACCAGCACCAATAAAAACTTGATATATTTGGTGGTCATATTAACAAAGACATTGAGTTGTTACTGAGAGCCTACAAGTGGGTTGTAAACCTATACGTATAACTATTTATTCATGATAATAAATTATGCAGTGCGTGGCAAAATACACATAAAACTATTTATTCATAATAAATTATGGACAATCGCGATCGTAAATACTTAATAGCATGGTAGCGAAGCGCAGCTCTATTACATGATCAATTTGCAGCCTGAAAAACTATCTAGATAATTGGCACACGATTAAAGTTCATTAATTTCCAATTACTGAATCACTTGATTAATATGGCTCTTTGCTACCCCATTATCAAAATGACCCGCTGCAATTTAACCAACGCAAATTAAGTACGTAACTACCTACTACCTTTCTCTCACAGAAATTCACAATGACGTAGAGGGAAAGCATTATTGAACACATAATAGGGGCCGTAAAGTCAACGGTTATTTTGTTGTATTTTTCAGAAAAAAGTATGTTTTACGGTATTAGCGGTCGTAAGCAGGTTTTATGGTTGCAGGCATCGCTGAAAGGTTGGAGGTAAAATTGATTATTCATACACACGTGCTCCAGATTCAATTACTAAGCTCGGCTGTAGGGGTTGAGCCAATGTGCCGCACAACAGGAGCGGAACGCGCTACGCCACGGAAAGGTCAGAGGTGAGCAGCGTAGCCGCTTGCTACGGACAAGTAGATTATTCCACTAAATTTGTGCTCTAAGCCTAGGATTTAAAGACAGAAATTAGGTTTGCGGTTGTCAATATATCTACTACCAGTTTAGACATGCAAGCGCAAGCGCAAGCGTATGTTTCGTCTGTGTGTCTTAGGCTAAGAGCTACGACAGACGCGTAGCCCTCTTTGCGCTTCGTAGCGCAATCACCCCGTATCATTTGTTGCTTCATACGACCAATTTTGAACACCTGTGTTTACTCGTCACTTCACCTCGTTATCAATGTACTTCAAACTTCTGTACTCACTCTGTATCTCACATTGATGTATTTAATTTTCTATTTCAACATCAACAGCCACAATTGAATTGGTTCTTTCATTTCCATTGATCTCTCAGGCTAACAAAGAACTATATTACTTTCTACTAGCAACGATACTACCCCAGTACTCCAGTCAATCATAATATAAGCTGTGGTGACACAAAACGACCACAAAATTGTCAACAAAGTTTTCTACGTAGCTTTTTATAACTGGCGGCTTGTTTCCGGCCCTCTGTCGACAGTCACATCCATAACGTGGGATCAATACGGAGATGCTCTGTTTCTACACCCTTGTTCAAAATAAAGTAGTCGGATATATCTTACTAGGTTATGTAAATATCACGATGGTTTTGGTGAAATTGGCTATCGCCTGAATCTAAATAATCCATGAATATATCTCGCAAGATGAACGTAGAATTGCATAATGAGATGTATAATTATTTTGAATTAGAATTGTTGTGGGGGAGGCGCTAGCAGGCAGACAGAGTGGCGCCGTAGAATACTGGCCTCGGGTGTAGGAAATCCACGTGACCCAAATTCTCTAGTCGTTTACTAAGCTATGAAACTGCACTATTTGGAGCTTGGCTCGATAATATAACTCTGAAAGATGAGGAAACAAATAAATTTTGTTCAAGAGGTGGGTTCAATTAACTTATTTGCTGAGAATGTACCAACTATTTACACGCAATTCTTTATCGTTATGGAATTGGTAGGTACTACAGTTATTGTGATGTGATGATCTAATTATTTTTGTGAATCCATTGGAACATCCTTGACTATTGTGTCTATTATTAGATAAGGGTCGATCCGATCAGAGGTTGAAAAGCTTGAGGTCGCATAACACGTTATTTGATCCCATGTTTCTGAGTAAACATTTTATCAAGTAAGTGATTGGTAAGTAAAACATGTCATGTTGATAAATTATAGCATATATATATAAGAATATACTTCTTCGCTGTTTTAGAGTGACTGTAGTGGTCATATTTTTGATTGGTTCCGTTTATGCAGAGTCCCTTTACGTCGAGTCTGAGAGTCTATTGTTCTTTCAAAACATCTGTGTGAGAAACTCGACATAGGGGTAATAAAAGCGAGAACTTTCTAGGCTCGACGTAAAGGGACTCGACATAAAGGGAACCAATCATATTTTTTTACTTCGCACAGACGTATTATGTACGAAGTGACAAATAAGTAATTGGAAACTGTTTTGTTTTGAGAAAATTTATGGTGAATCCATTTATTTTAAGCAAATCCATTATTTGCAGTCATACAAAATTGTTACAGACTGGGCTAGGCGTATTTAAGTCGATGGAGTGTAGGCATTAGTTGCCAAGTGCAGAACGTCGTATCTATTATTAGATTAGGGTCGATCCGCACAGAGGTTGATAAGCTTGGGTCGCAGCTCGCAGGGCGCGCCGCGCGAATTCACGCGATCCTGTAATCGATTGCCGCTACCCACTCACCAACTATCTGAAACACACTTCCTCCTTCTTTGTTTGTTATCGAGTTACTGTCAGATTTGTCTCAGTAGATAACAGAGTAATAAAGAATTATGTTATACTCGTATACCAGCGTGTAAGGCACGAATGGTTCTCAAGGGAACGAGGTCACTGAGGCTGGACCGCTAAGATTAAGTACATACACAAAGATAATATTTAATCTTTCCAACTTAATTATAAATTCCACAAAATTTTGTATTGTCAAAAATAGAACGGTGGAACAGTGTATTTCAGCCTTATTAAAGGCTGTGTAAGTTATGAGCCTGTTGTAAACTCAACCTTGGAGAAAAGTCAATTAGCTCCACGTTATCTCACGGCTTTATTTGAATAAATTAGAATAATCTACATGAACTTTTCACAGCTATAAAGTGTAATGTAAAGGACGCACAAGGGTTCAGTGGAGTGACAGAAGATCGATAGGGGTGAATGAATGGGTACACAAAAACATGTCCATTGATTTCCTTTTAAGTTTGAAGGACATACATGAATTAAAAAAACGCATTGATGTGATTATCTAAGCCTTATTTTATGCTACAGTGAGTCTGCTTAGGTTAATTGCATGTTTTTGTTTATAAAAAAAAATTGTTGATGTTCCAGTACAATGGACCATAATGAAAAAGGCAAAAATAGCAAACGGTTAAGTGTGCTGATTGAATTATTAAAACTATAAATTACAGAGATGTGTGCAGAGTTACGTTTGTAATTGTGCACACATGACGTAAGAACGAACATAGCACGACATCTAAAAAAACGTAATACGACAACAACAAATCGAAGCGAACATTCAGTTTTTTTTTTTTTTATACAACTAGCTGATGGAACAAGCAGAGCAGTTCAAACTGTTATCATCACAGATTATGGTAACAACAATAGTACCAAGAACCAACAATATCGATAAACAGCTGTTCATTTCTGTAACGTACTCAGTTATTAATTATTCACAGAACACCGTAGGTAACGCTGACCGCTCGCTCAGGTTACAAAACAACCATCTGACTTATCGATTTCTCAGAGGAAACGAGATACAGTTTTGTACTTCTACGAAACTCAATTGAATAGTAGATTTAAAGCAGATGTTTATTATCGTTCAAAGATCGTATTTTGTATTCTATTAACAAATGGAACAAGCAAACCAAAACCTAAACCTAATATTGGGAGGTAATCATCACCTTAAGCAAGCATTGACTCGTAAGTCACGCACAATAAGAACGTGCCCTACGAGGCACTGCCCTGCGTCCATCAACTTGAGGCATACATAATTATTTAATCAACAAGTTATTAATTCGTTTGCCATTTAGTTTTTACTATAATAAATTTTCTGCTTTGTGGCTTTACGAGATTCTCGTTAAAGTTGCGCAATAAAATGCATTATTTCTAGATAATTTTGAACTTTTTTTAGGCTAATTCAAGACTAGTTATTTTGAAATTTATTAATACAAGAGACTGGGACTATAAAGTATAGGTACATTTCATAACTTTCCGACTGATTTTACAGATTGTCAATCTAAAACTGCTAAATCTGAAAATTATAGCTCTACGCAGCAAAAACTCAAAAATCATTAATTCTGTTGAAAAACTGACTCACTTTTAGTATTGACTCACTTTTAGTTTTTTTTCGCTTTTCTTTCTCGAAATAGATTTAACAAAAATAGAATTTATATGATGAGAAATATATTTTTGGATACCTTTTGAGTTTTAACCTTGAGAGAAGCATCTGCCGATTCTTTATTGAGCTGTAAAAAGGCAAAAATATATATTTTATTGTACCTAATAAAACATAAGTTTACTACACGACACACGACGTGTCTCCTTGAATCAACAAGAGATAAGGCAGGTAAGTTTAGTTTGTACGAAGGTAATAAGGGCCATGTTGTGTGTCACTCGTGTTTAATGAACCAATAATCGCTTTTAGGATCATCTCGGTACGCGTCTTAACATAATTAGCGAATTGTCAGATAATGAAAATGATGTTTCCGCTAATGCTGTTTAGTTAGGTAAACTTAAATACAATTATATATGTTTGTACTTGTATTTATGCAAGCGGTTTGTTTAATGGAACAGCTGTCCCTTCTAATCGCAAGGACTTAGGTTCGGATTCGATCGTGTATCAGTGGATTTTTTCTACAAATAAATTATTTACCCTATGCCAATGCTCTCAATCGATGAAGAAAAACATCGCGTGGAAACAAATGGGGTTCCAAATGTAATATTTGGTCGTATTTCTGACTTCTCCCCATAGACATCTGCAGGGATATCTACCGTATACCACTGACAGCCTTCACGGCTCAGTTGGTAGTGGCTCTGCCTTCTGCGTCGTAGGCCATGATTCGATTCCCACCGAGTACAAACATTTGCGTGATGAACATAGATGTTGGTTCTCTATCTGAGTGTTATATAATATTATGACTATAATATTTATAAAAAAAGTTATATTATATCAGCTATCTGGTTCCTTTATTGTATGCTAGTTATAGGTTAGGTTAGGCTATAATGCTTTGTTATAGGTGATGGTTACCACTTTACATCAGGTGGGCCATCTGCTTGTTCCATCAGCTAGTTGTGTAAAAAACTGAAAAAAAATTATATTAAAAATTACGTATTGTTGAAACAAGAATCACGCATGACGAAGAGTTCGAAAGAAAACATATTATTATATTTACATATTCCGCGGTGCTTAGGTATATAGGTTTCTACCGAATATTCGTTTATTCACGATATACATCGAACATGTGCCTTCATTTGCATATCTACTTTACGGTATTCTCGTATCCGCAATGAAAACCACGCCGGGACTTTGAAGATAGCAAATCGGTTAAGACACAGACAACCGTTAAACAACTATTCACTCAAACAGAAATTATGTATTGAAGGTTTGAAATGTCTTAATGTTGTTTTGTTTGTGTTAATTTCTATGAAAACTCACAAACAACCCGATTTCGGAAAATTTAGAAAGTTATAGCAAAATTTTGATTTTGGTCCAAAGAAGATTTCCTACTTGTTTTTAACTAGTTTTCGTACTGAATTACTTTAAGAGCCCGGTGACAGCAGCTCGCAATTTCAAAATGTGATTGGCTATTATTTCATTTCAGGGAAATCATTTGAAAAAACAACTATCCAGTGACACACATAAATACCACAATAATATAAGGGAAACATGCCCGAATCAGAAATCATTTTGGTATTAGTATGTTTGGCCTTACGTTTACCTAATACCAAAATGATTTCTGACTCAAGCACATTTCCCTATATATTATTGTATTATTTGTATTCGAACAGTATTTATGCGTGTCACTGGATAGTTATTCTTTCAAACAACCTCCCCGAAATGAAATAATAGCCAATCGCACCTCGAAACTGCGAGCCGCTGTCACCGGGCTCTTAATATGTAGCTGAACCTTGTTATAATTCTACAAACCTTAGTAGTTTATGATTATTCATAAAGAATAATTTTATAGATATATTTTTTTTTGAAATCTGCAAGGGAGATTTTTTTTTATACTCGCTTGTTGTTTGTACAACATATGGCCCACCCGATGATAAGTGGTAATCGTCACTTATAACAAAATATTGCCTCGTAAATCACGCACGATAAGAACGGCTGACAGCCTTTTAATTGAGTTTATGCAGCCGCATACCTACTCTTAGATAAACGAGAAGCAAACTTAGTAATGAAGTTCTGAGCATGTCGGGCCGGACACGTTAAATTGTAACCGCGCCCTCCTATTACGTAACTCGCGACAGCTCTGCAATGAGATATAGTATCAGGTTGGCAAATAAATTGAAGAAGTTGTGTAATCTTATTTATTTTATTTTACTTTATTAGATATAACAAACAGTTGATACATTGTAATCTTACTCACTTATATACCTATTGTTTTTATAGTATGCTAACCTGTAAGAATTTGATGTACTCCTGACTAACCCCTTTAGAAAGAATCAACTTCCCCTCCTTAAATAATCTTAAGATGGTAATTGGGGATCTACTATGTCTGTGAAGTTGTGAAGCTGTCTTGTTGTTAGTTAACAAACATCAGCAGTATTCAGTAATCAAAAAAAATTGGAGTGAAGTGATTACCTTTTTACATTCGTCGCAGACCGGTCGCGAGTTACATAATAAGGCGATGGCGCTCGTTGTGCCCCTTGTGACGCAGGTTACTTCAAGTAGATGGACTGATTCGGACCGCCATTTACATAACAAAGGCTTTATAAGCTAGATTTGGTGGCGGAATTATCTGCGTGAAATTAGAAATGCGACCACCCGAATGTTGGGTGAAATTGGCCCATACGACCGAGAAATGCTTGACACACCTTATTACAAAACAATTTTTATGGATTCAAAAACGAACACATTGCCACTTTAAAATTTCCTTTCAAGGACATTTGGACATTTGGCCTAAAGCTACGGCGTAGCAAACTGCTACGAGCATTGTCGCGTGTCGCTAAACCGATCGTAGCGTGCTACGGGCGTAGCACTTCGCAGCATGATTGATGCGTTTGTTTGTATTTTTACCTTTTTTTTCGTTATAATACTTGACGTTACAAGAAATACTATTTATAATTACTGGGCTTCTCCGGAATACGTATGAAATGTTTATTTTATGGACGAACTGTACAACGTGAATAGCGAGTTCCAAGATTAAGTCAAAGTCAAAGTCAAAATATGATTATTCAATAAAATCACAAGGACCATCTTGAACCGTCTTAAAACTAGGTGACTCTAGTGCCAGTTCCACGCGACCAACACCGAGAAGAACAAGCAACAAACTCGGCTTGGTATCTATCGCTCTTTTGTATGATCCTCGTTACAATGTAATAAAATACCTACACTATTGAAGCTATATAATACATTAAGTAATCTAACGGAAAAAGGAAAAGTAAACAGATTCATAAAAGAACACACGCTTCAAACTAACAATACTAATTCATAAGTAAGAAGTGTAGTAAGTCAAACAACGATAAAAAAAAATCTTTTTTTTAAATAATAGTAAAGACATTGCAGATATGTTAGCCGTCGATGGGCAGAGCGACCGGCAGGCTGATCGCGTAACTTTTGTTACATTCAAAATCCGGTTGCATATGTCAATTTTGGCAGATTTGCGATGGCAAAACTGTCAAAATTGACATATGCAACCGGATTTTGAATGCAACAAAAGTTAGGTGAATAAGGGGCGGGACATCGGGCCACGCACTTTTATCATTAATATAACTATCTATAGTATAGTAAGCATTCCTTATCAGATAATTCTTAATGTACACTTTAATTTTTTTAATAGGAAGCCCAGTGACACTTTCTGGAAGTTTATTATAGAAGCGTATACCGTTCCCCATGAACGAGCCATTTACCTTTTGTAATCGAAATTTCGGAATGCATAATTTATTTTTATTTCTAGTGTTAACGTTATGTGCGTCACTCTTTCTTAAAGCTACCTATGTGTTTATGAGTGTACAATAAATTTTCAAAAATATACTGTGAAGTTACTGTGAGAATATTAATTTCCTTAAAACGATCCCTCAATGAGTCACGTGGTTTCATTTTATAAATGGCACGTATCGACCGTTTTTGAAGTACAAATATACTTTGTATATCAGCAGCTCTACCCCATAGCAAGATACCATAGGACATTACACTATGGAAGTAACTAAAATATACCAGCCTAGCTGTAGCCTCATCTGTAAGCCATCTTATAGTGCGAACTGCGTATGCAGCCGAACTCAGTCTACCAGCAAGTGATTTTATGTGAGGACCCCACTGCAATTTTGCATCAATAGTAAGTCCTAAAAAAATTGTAGAATTGAAAGGGGTAAGTGACTCTCCATTTAATTTGATACTGGTTGGTCGCTGAACCACATTTGGCAAAGTAAATTTTATGCATTTAGTTTTCCCAGCATTGAGCAAAAGATTATTAACAGTAAACCAGTTAAGTACTTGCGACAGAGATGCATTAACGTCATCAAAGTTAGCCTTCAATCTGTCGATTTTAAAAATTAATGAGGTATAGAACAATTTCACACAAATTTTTCACAAAAGGTGGAAGGTCATTTACATAAACTAAAAATAAGAAGGGACCCAATATAGAACCCTGTGGCACCCCTATATCAATGACGGATCCGGAAGACCTCTCACCGCCAACATCAACTTTTTGGACTCTATTGGTTAAGTAGGACTGTATAAGATCAATTGCCCGATTTTGGATGCCATAGTGTTTAAGTTTAGATAATAAGGTGCCATGACTTATACAGTCAAAAGCTTTGGACAGATCGCAGAATACCCCAATCGCATCTTGTGAGTGTTCCCAAGCATCATATATGTGCTTTAGGAGCGACGAGCCGGCATCAGTCGTTGAACGACCTTTAGTGAATCCAAACTGATGACTATGAAGTATGCCGTTAAAATTAAAATGTGATGTTAAAGTACGAGCAGGTAACTAATAATGTTCAGGTTACGAAAATTGCATCATAATCAACAGTAAATTGCTGGACATAGGCCACCCCTATACATTTTTAAAGAAGCAGTAGCATCTCTTTGTGAACGGCTGGTTCCGGGAATAATTTGCGTAATTCTGCATTCAAACAGCGTTGCTATATTTTGGTTTGAAGTGCCGTAACACAATAAGGCTTAAAATCGTCATGCCTTCCCTGCAAGTTGATGGACGCAGGACAGTGCATCTTAGGACACGATTCTATCGTGCATCACTTGTGATTATAGAATACAATCCCGGGATTTCAGGGTCCCGGGATCCGGGAACTCGGGATCCCGGAATTGTATTTCTGCGTACTTGTGATGCAATGCTTAGTTGTATCGATTATTAGCCTCAATAAGTTAGTTGATCCTCAGTAAGTTATTATTGTTTGCATTGCAGAGTGGTGCGGGTGTCGCGCGCGTCGGATGTTATCTTGGCAGAGTCACGCCGCTGAGGCGGGTGGCGGCGGCGCGATGAGCTAGCGGCATGGTGGGCGAGGGGGCGGGCCGCGGCCCCGCGCGCTCGTCCGTGGGCGACTCGCCCCCGCGCGCGCACATGGGCTTCGCGGCGCCCGCGGCCGCGCCCGAGGCGCTGCTCGAGCGGAACCCGCCGCAGCCGGCGCATCTGCCCGCGCCGATGCAGCCCACGCCCGCCGCCGCCGCCGCCGCCGCGCTGCAGCGAGCGCACTCCAGGTATACTACCTATACTGTGGTGTAGAGCCGCACACGATGAGCTAGCGGCATGGTGACGACCTCTAGTACCCATAACACAAGCTTTGAATAGCTTACTTTGGGGATAGATAGTGCTGTGTGGATCGTCCAGAATTATTTATTATTTATTTATTTATGGTGGGCGAAGGGGCAGCGAGAGTCTAGAGATACTGTGGTGTGGGGGCAGCACACGAAGATCAATAGCCCTTAAGGCACAGAATTTGGCGCGCCGCTATCTCATTTTTGAAGATTTTAAATCAATAAATGTAGTTTTGTAAAATCGAAATCGGTTACGTTGTTGGCAATGGCATTACAAAGACAAAATTTTGATACAAGCAAGTTTTCACAAATAAATAAATAATGCTGGACCATCCACACAGCACCATCTAGCCCCAAAGCAAGCTTCCCAAAGCTTGTGTTATGGGTACTAGATAACTGATATATTTAATACATTATATACTTACATAGATAGATATTTTTATTATACATAGAAAACACCCAGACCACCGGAACAAATTTCTGCAGATCGTACACAAATTTGTTCCGAGGCTGGAATCGAACCCACAACCTCTGCGTCGCAGGCAGACCCTCGCCCACTGAGGTAGTAATAAATATGGGACTTAATATTAAAAAAAAAAAATTGTATGAATAAAACTTGTTTGAATCAAATTTTTATTTTCGCTACGTCTTTGTTGTACTCAAAACGGGGTACGTACGCTATTTCTAAACGGGATACTGTCTCAATCCTGAATTATCCATAAAGTAGTTGAAGTGTAGGCCAGTTGCAAAATAATACACTATCCCCGGCAGCACTAGTGCGACCGATTACTGCGTTCAAGTGTTTGCTGATAGGTACCCGCTCCGGGTGTTGTGTATTGAACGTCGTAGATTCCAATAACCACAACCGGAAACTTGTGTGGTCACCGGTCAGGTTACGATGCTATATTATTTTATTTTTAAACTTCAATTTTGGATGATGATTCAATTTTTAGAAGGCCCATTTCAGCAGAATGACCGCTTTTTTTTTTTTTTTTTTTTTTTATTAAGAATAAACCGTCCTTTGACTACAATCTCACCTGATGGTAAGCGACGATGTAGCCGAAGTTGGAGCAGAACGGTCTAGAAGACACCTATTCACTCGAGCCTTGAAGAGGTTTAGATTGTAGTGTTCAGGAAAAACAGACGACGGTAACGAGTTCCATTCCTTAGCAGTTCGCATAACGTAGCTAGAAGCAAACCGCTTAGTGCGAATAGGTGGTATGCTAACCAGGTAAGGATGATACCCGGCCGTGCGTCTACTAGTCCTGTGGTGGAATGGTGATGGTGGTATAATATCGTGAAGTTCCTGGGCACATTCCCCGAAATGTAGCCTATAGAAGATCGATAGGCAAGCAACTTTACGACGGTGATCGAGACTCTGGACTTTAGTGTCCGCCATGTGTTGTTCACCTACCATCCTGAAAGCTCTGCGTTCTATTGAGTCCAGGGCAGCAAGCTGGTGCTTAGCCGAGCCATCCCACAGGTGACAGCAGTACTCCATACCAGACCGGACTTGTGCTTTGTAGAGATTGAAAAGCTGTCTAGGTGTGAAGTACCGCCTTACCCTATTAAGGATGCCCAGCTTCATGGAAGCAGTTTTTGCCCTTGACTCAATGTACGCGCCAAAATTGAGAGCAGGTGTAAGTGTAGTGCCAAGGAGTTCGAGGTGATCTTGTATTGCTATAGGTACATCTCGGAAGACAGGAGCCTGGAGAAACTGACTTTTCTTTGCAGAAAAAAGACAGGCTTGCGTTTTAGAAGCGTTAAATTTGACCAAATTAGCATTGCCCCAGTCGGACACTGCCTTCAGTTTCAAATTCAAGCGCCGCAGCATTTCGTCCCTTTCCTGCTTAACCACATTCTGTCTGGCTTGGGCATTAGATACATATTTTTCAACTACTGTGCTGTCGTCTGCATACCCAACGATACCGGGCATGAGCAGATCGTTAATATGCAGCAGAAACAGCGTGGCAGATAGTACCGACCCCTGAGGTACACCAGCATTAATAGCCAATAGATCAGACGAGCAGCCATCAATGACTACACGAATGGATCGTTCCCTCAGAAAGTCAGCAATCCAAGTACAGAATTGCACTGGGAGTCCGAATGCCGGAAGCTTTCCAATAAGGCTCGCATGCCAAACCCTGTCAAAAGCCTTCGAGATGTCAAGTGAAACCGCTAGTGCTTCACCATACCTCTCAATGGCTTCGCTCCAGAAGTGTGTGGCATACACGAGAAGATCCCCAGTTGACCGATTTTTTCGAAATCCGTATTGTCGGTCACTGAGGAGCTCATTATCTTCTAGGTATGCGAGGAGCTTTCTATTCAATACACGCTCCATACATTTACATAGTATGGAGGTGACTGAAATAGGGCGGTAATTTGACGGGTCGGCGCGACTGCCTTTCTTGGGCACGGGTTGCACATTGGCAAGCTTCCAAGATTTGGGGACTACACCAGTTACAAGGGATAACCGAAATAGTCGAGTTAGGATCGGAGACAACTCAGGTGCGCAGGTTTTTAGTACTATAGCTGGAATACCATCTGGACCACTAGCTTTATTCACGTCTAGGCCTCGTAGCGTTTTGAGCACTTCCTTTTGCTGGATACGAAGTTCCGGCATTGATGCTTCGCATCGAGGGAGGCTAGGTGGTATTTCGCCCGAGGTGTCTAGGCGCGAATTTTCAGCGAATTGAGTTGCAAAAAGATTTGCTTTCTCAATCGCGGCGTGTGCTAGAGATCCATCTGGCTTGAGTAGTGGGGGAAGAGAAGGGCGGCTGAAGTTTGTTTCAACCGACTTGGCCAAAGACCAGAAGGCTTTACTTCCCGCAGGGTATGTGGCAAGTTTAGCCCCTAGTTGACCAATCCGGTTAAAGCGCGACTTCTTTATCAACTTTTTGCAGGACTTGGCGGCTTTATTGTAGGCTGTTTTCTTTTCCTGTGTATCTTTGGCTTTGGCATTCCGTGCATCGACCCATAAAAGGTAGGCAGCATGTTTTTGCGCTTCAGCGTTAGCGCATGCGGGACCAAACCATGGGCGAGTACTGTTTGAAGGTGAAGCATCAGAGAATGGAATAAAGTACTCCATTGCTCTTTTGATCACCTCCGTAATGGCATCAGCGCATATTGACGGATCACAGGAAGAAAAACATGTTTGCCTCCAAGGATAAGACGCGAAGAAATGGCGCATCTCATCCCAGTCTGCTGACTTGTATCGCCATATTCGCCTACTTCCTCTAGGAGAGGGATCGGGTGGCGAGTATGACGACACAGACCTCACCACACAGTGATCAGAAGTGCCCAAAGGGGGCATTACTGATACCATGTGGTGATCCGGTTTGCTTGTCAACAGAAGGTCCAAGCAATTGGCTGTATGGCTCTCAACGTCCGGAACCCTGGTTGCTTCACCTACCAGCTGCGTAAGATTAAGAGATAGGGCAAGTTTATGGGCCTCTATTCCAGCATGGTCAGTCGTCTGGTAAGGGAACAGCCACTGTTGGTGGTGGGCGTTAAAGTCACCTAGAAGAACCAGTTGAGCGTCAGGGTACCGTCCTTGAGCCACATCCGCCGCTTCGCTAAGATAGTTAAAGAGCCTGGTTGTCTCGAAGTCTCCAGAGTGTCTACGATATAACCCAGCATAGATGATTTTATCTAAGCCGGTATCCACCAAAACCCATATAACTGAAAAATCTGACTCTTCAAGGTCACGCAGACGCAGACAGCAAATGTCATCCCGGACGTACAGACATAACCCAGCTTTTGGTTTAAAGTTGTGCTCCAGTGCATAGCCTGGGTATGTGAGGTACGCAGTGTCGGGGGGGCACTGAATCTGCGTCTCCGTGAGGAATAATAAGTGTGGCTTATTGGTCTCAAGGTGGTGGTGGACCGGATCTAGATTTGAGTGCAGTCCTCGAATATTAGAGAGGTGCACTTGTAGTGAGAGGACGTGCTTCCGCTGTAAGCACAACTTATTATATTTTGACTTTTTCATGATGAGTGATATTAGGTTTGGGGTAAGACAGAAGTTGAGCGAGGCATGGTCGTGCGAGCTCAGCGGCTCTCAGTAAAAACTCCTGCGCAGGTGGAAGGCTAGACTGGAGACTGCGGGGACGCCCGAACCCCCCCAAGAATGGCCATCGGATCCTCTCTTCCGGTCGCCAACCGGCACGATGGAGCATTCCGGGATTTTTCGCGAGGCGGCGGGGCAGCCTTTCACGAGTGGCTGCTCGCTAATTGGGCCCCCTACAACCTGCGGTCGGCCAGCGGAAAACCGTGCTTCGGATCCCGCTACCCTCCAAATCTAGCCATCCAGCGCATTTATTTAACCGAGTTGGCCCTAACGCTCAAGCTTGACTCACATGCAAGAACTGCTCAGACCTGTCACGTCCACTTTGTGTCGCTGGCTACGCCGGACAACATTCCGAAACACGAAATCATCGCTTCACGGAGTGACTTTGTCCGGTGGGTGGTAACAAGCCGCGGCCGAAGCCTACCACCAGAAATGTTGTTACCCATTTAGCACTACCCAGGGGCCACGTGTAGGGTCTCAGGAGTATTCCCCTACGGACGCGGGTAACTTTGACCCCCATACGACATTCATACGACATTCTTTACGACATTCATATCCATTGAATCATGGTTTATCGAAGTTTGGCTTTTAGTGCGTAGGAAGTGGATTATTGAAATCCACTAGAATTATATTATAACTGACTCACAACATCTGTTAATTTATTTAAAGCTGTTATGGATTAGTTATCATTTAGAAATAGATAGCTTTTAAGGAAAAGGGAATAATAAATGACGTATCAGAGCGCACGTCCTCAGTTTGTTATGTTTTGATACCGTTTGTATTATTATGTTCTCGAATAAAGTATTTTTATACTAACCCAAAGCATCCCACTGTGATATAGTGATAGGTAATAATACATATATTCTCGAGACTTCCAGTTATCAGGGTGAGTTGCATAAAACATCTGATTTAATGTTTACGTTAGATGGTGCAACTCAACCTTAGTATTGAGCTTCCTCCAACCACCTCCTTTGACATGTTGTTGAAATTCAGATGCTCCACATGGAGTAGGGTAGGGAACGATGTTTTTTTATAGTATCCTTCCTACTACTGTTATAAACGCAAGTTTGTAAGTATGGATGGATGTTTGTTACACTTTCATGCCGGAACGGCTGAACGGATCTGGATGAAACTTAGCAGAGATAGATTATAGTCTGGAATAGCACATAGGCTACTTTTTATCCCGTGGGAATACCGGGATTTAAATCTGCACGGGTGAAACCGCGGGGCGCAACTAGTCTGAGATAAAAAAAGTCAAGATCGTTCCGCCAACGCATTCTCGGGTTTCCACGTCGTCCGCCAAATCACTATCACTACATAGTATAAAACAAAGTCGCTTTCTCTGTCCCTATATGCCTATGTCCCTATGTAAGCTTAAATCTTTAAAACTACGCAACGGATTTTGATGCGGTTTTTTTAATATATAGTGATTCAAGAGGAAGGTTTATATGTATAATACATGCATGATATAGTAGAAAAACAATGTGCACCCGTGCGAAGCAGGGGCGCGCGGGCGGGTCGCTAGTAACAAATAAAATGTATATTTCAGATCGATGTCGTCCCTACCGCCGGAGCCGTTTATGATGCTCCGCGCGAAAGCGCTGAGCAAGCGCGTTATCATCAACGTCGGTGGAGTGCGCCACGAGGTGCTGTGGCGGACGCTGGAGCGGCTGCCACACACAAGGCTCGGCCGACTGCGCGATTGTAACACGCACGAAGCCATCACGGAGCTGTGCGATGACTACTCGTTGCAAGACAACGAGTACTTCTTCGACAGGTGAGCACAGCACACACATGGATGCAATTTGAATTTTTCCATTCCCATCACTGTTATAGTGGTATGGTTTCGTCTTAACCTACCCCTATGGTGAGTCCGAAGCGCTTATTAAATAATACAAATGCACTTGGTGGTCCCAACATAGAATAAGATCCTACATCCTCCATCACCTCTCGTGTACACCATCTCACTTGCTGTGTAGTAAGTGTGTAGTAACTGTGTAGTGAGTGTAGTAACCTTTCCCGGAAGCCTGGAAATGTAATGGCTTTATATCAGCATTGGAATTCTTAAAGCTGAAAATGATTATTGCTCGTTTAGATTTCAAAAAACTAATGTAAAGTGTGGAGCATCATGTTTAATGGGAATACATCTACGTCATTACAATCCTTTTAATTCTTACACCCGAATACTCAAACGAAACTCAGATTTGAGCACGTCTCATGTGACGAGTTTTTGACGGAATTTCATTAAAAACTGTCAAAAAACCACGACTTGAGACGTGCTCAAATCTGAGTTGCGTTTGAGTATTCGGGTGTTAGTTTACCAAGAGATCTGAGTGAGTTACTTCCGTACGTGAGAAACCTAGGTATTCATAATCACAATTAGCATATTATGCTAATTGTGATGTGTACCTATGGCATATTATGTCAATAAATTACCAGTTTTTAACAAATCCATTTTAAATTACTCGCGTATTTACTTCGAAAAATTTTCTTTTTCAGGCATCCAAAAAGTTTCAGCTCAATCCTTAATTTTTATCGGACTGGAAAATTACATTTAGTTGATGAAATGTGTGTATTGGCATTCAGTGATGATCTCGAATATTGGGGGGTGGACGAACTTTACCTGGAGTCGTGTTGCCAACATAAATACCACCAGCGAAAGGAACATGTTCATGAAGAAATGAGGAAGGAAGCGGAGAGTTTGCGGCAGCGAGAGGAGGAGGAATTCGGGCAAGGCTCTTGTGCAGAGTACCAAAAGTGGCTTTGGGACCTTCTCGAAAAACCCACGACGAGTATAGCAGCTAGGGTAATGTATTGCTTAACCTTAAGACAGACCCCAGTTTTCATATCTAATTATTTATCTCTAGTTAAGCAGTCCAGGAAAGTAATTTTCAAAGGTACCTTTTCGTAAAATTTTCTTCTCTTTTTGGATCTAGTAGACAATGCTTCTGTTAATTGTAATTATAGATTGAATAATTATGCACAAGATTGAACGTTTGCATCGTATTATGTATTACACAAATATATTATTATAGACCCCAAAAATCAATACATCCCAAAGGATTTGTTGTAACCACTGTTACATCATATTTTATTACTTACATATAATACACTTTACCTTGTAACGAGCATCCTATACACCTAGTTTGAACATGAACACGTATAGGTACGTATATGTACACTACGCTTATTGTACACAATGTAAAAAGCAAGCTTGTTTCGTACTGAACAAACCCTTACTTTTTCTATTACACTATATTCTACACTTTTTTGTAAAACTTATCACAATACACTAATATTAAAGCTACACAAAGCACTTTTAAAACTTTAGGAAACAAGCTTCATTTATGTGCAAGAATTTTTATCTATTACTGTTGTGTATGTGGTGCATGAATAACATCTACTTAGTCTTATTGTTGCATTTACGGGAAGCTGTCGGTCCGTTTGTTGTCTTATGGAATGTGGTGTTGTGTCCTTAAGTAATTTTGGCTTTTCCTTCTGGCCGTAAGGTGAGATCGCTTTTGTCGAACTGTTGTGAATCGTAGAAACTAGCTTCAATTTCCTATACCTACGTTTCTGGTATGTTTACACTTATTTTATTTCCAAGAAGATTATTTCGACAACAGCGATTCAACTGATAAGTAAGTAGCAACTAATTTAGAACCTTTTATGTATTTTTAAGTACCTAGTAGTTTATTTATAAACTTTTATTCGACTGTAATAACAAACACCTAATGCAAGATAGTTAAATAGCACTTATTATGGGATGGTAATTAGTGAATAACCTATTTTGAATGACTAATATTTACATCAAAATTACTCTATGATAGTTAAGATTTTAGGAAGTTGTTTGGCACGAGTTTTGACAAAGACTTATTAATATTTCGCTATTAGTTGCAATCAAGGAATACAGCGCACTTGCTAAAGCACCAATTAGTTCAGGGGTAATATTTTAGTTGAAAAATATTAACAAATATCTTTGTAATTTTTGTCAATGTTCACAGCCGCGTCGATCGTTCTCAAATCGAGAACTATACAAAACAAAGCTTAATTGTTGTCGCAAATATTGCAAATATGGGATGGGCTTACGCGATATGACCAGTCGCCGCAGGGTGGCGCTCCGGGGCCCGCGTGCGGCGGGGCACGGGACGGACGCGCGCCCGCGGCACGACGCGGGGCGGCCTCCGCGCCCGCTCGTGCCGTGTGCGCGCCCGCGCCCGCGCCGCTTCTCACTACGGCTGAGCACCACTTCGCCGCGCCTCACCCGCTCCTAACCATCTCCTCTCCCGCGCCTTGGACCCCCTAGGCCCTCTCCCAACCCAACCCAACCACCCC
This sequence comes from Plemyria rubiginata, assembly GCA_963576535.1. Classification (NCBI taxonomy): domain Eukaryota; kingdom Metazoa; phylum Arthropoda; class Insecta; order Lepidoptera; family Geometridae; genus Plemyria; species Plemyria rubiginata. The sequence goes on along the minus strand of OY754917.1, from coordinate 5,063,449 downwards.
GAGCCAGCAGTGCTTACGCTTCGTGTTACTGATCATACTAACCGAGCGACGCGACGCAATGAACGGACGGGCGTCAGCGTCCAACTCGACGCATCCGTCCCTCGATACACACCCGTACGCACGTCCGTTCACTAACATTTATATTTATCTACATGTTACACCCCACACAACACTACTAACATAATTCACACGAATAGATGTTATTTTTACACCAAAATTTTTATCACTATGATTACTATACTAATCACTTTTATAATTGGCTTAACTCTGTAAATACTTACCTACCTACATATACATACTTATACTTACTTATATCCACTATCACATTCTTGTATATCATTGTACAAAAGTTCAAAATTTTAAGATTTGTATAATCTTTGGCATAGGTACCTACTTAATATACTGAGAGGCAAAACTGTGACATGTACTCCTCCAACTAACACTACCCGCGACGTGCTAGGTGCGCGTGCGCGGGCGGGCGCGCCTTGCTTGGCGCGACGCGGGGCTCATCGGTGCGTGGTTGCAGGTGATCGCGGTGATCTCGATTCTGTTCATCGTGCTGTCCACGATAGGGCTCACGCTCAACACGATCCCGTCGATGCAAGTGTACGACGATAAAGGAGCGCCCATGGACAACCCGCAGCTGGCCATGGTCGAAGCCGTCTGCATCACTTGGTTCACCCTGGAGTACGTGCTTAGATTCAGTGCTTCACCGGATAAGTGGAAATTCTTCAAAGGTGGACTGAACGTTATAGACTTATTGGCCATCTTGCCATACTTCGTTTCATTGTTTCTGCTCGAAACGAATAAGAACGCTACGGATCAGTTTCAAGATGTCCGCCGCGTAGTACAGATCTTCCGCATAATGCGGATACTGCGAATCCTGAAACTGGCGCGGCACTCGACCGGGCTGCAGTCGCTGGGCTTCACACTCCGAAACTCGTACAAGGAGCTCGGGCTGCTCATGTTGTTCCTCGCGATGGGGGTGCTCATATTCTCCTCGCTGGCTTACTTCGCCGAGAAGGAAGAACCGGGGACTAAATTCATTTCCATTCCGGAAACCTTCTGGTGGGCCGGCATCACCATGACCACAGTTGGATACGGTGACATTTACCCCACGACACCGTTGGGCAAAGTCATCGGCTCGGTATGCTGTATTTGCGGCGTATTGGTAATTGCGTTGCCCATTCCCATTATCGTCAACAATTTTGCCGAGTTTTACAAGAACCAGATGCGACGCGAGAAGGCACTTAAGCGGCGCGAGGCTCTCGAGCGCGCCAAGCGCGAGGGCTCCATCGTTTCGTTCCACCACATCAACCTGCGAGATGCCTTTGCCAAGAGCATGGACCTCATCGATGTAATCGTCGACACAGGTCAGTACTACTACCGTTTCGTTTCATCGTTACCGCTTGTCCATGTCATGTGTCTTCTGCATTGTAACGTTCCTAACTATCTTTTCACTGTGCGCATGCATGCTGTCCCCGCCCTGCTAGAACGCATCTGTGTATTGAATGCCATGGGTGTGGAATGTGTGCACGTCGCATCGTTAGCTCTCCGGAACCGCAGACATTTCTGAATCAACAACCAGTCACAATACATCGCAGACAGCTATGATCATCCGTGCGATGCGACGAGGCGCACTCAAGAGTGTTTTATTCCTTGTCTTCAGGTGACAAGTGCGTCCTCATTGAGGCGAGAGACGACGCCAGATGAGCTACTTGCTACTATCGCACGGTCGTCACACTCGACCCTTATTGTTAGTCTGTTACTGGGTCGGGCTCGCGTCGTGTGTAGCTATAGCGATGTGCTACGAAGAAACTATATTCTAAGGTTGATTACGTTCTCAGCGTAAGCCTAACGCTTTATAGAACTAACAAATAAAATAAATATTTTCTAATGTGGACTGTGTGTATCCGGAGAACGCTGGATTTCATAGACTGTTCGTGTGGAATGTGTGTTGTGTAGATCACGCTGCTATTATGCCATCTGTTGTGAATGTTACTTTCCTTCGTTTACGTTCAAATTGTCAATATTGTAAATCGGGGTTGTACGACGGAGGGCGTGGAAGCCTTGCTACTTAATGGTGTGTGTCTCCAGGACACAACCTGTCGCAGGGGGATGCCACTAGCCTGGAGGGCGAAGCCCCGGCCATCACAGGGTGCTACAAACAGTATGAGCACGCCATCGCCGGTAATCCGGAGGGTACTGACCCCGACCAGGTAAGCTTGCCCTGATGATCTGGGTGCGTACCACATTTTATTTCAAGTCATTTACAGTTTTTCTTATAATAATGCGCAAAATATGTAACTGAACTGGATGAATAATGCAATAGGTATGCACTAACTATCATAGATTTATGTAAATTAAAGAACATAAACATTTATTTATGCAGTTTTAGGTATCTGGACGCACCTATTTGTTGAAATGCGTGCTCATTTGCTAACGCCGATGGTCATAGTTTCAGGGCTCCCCAAACAAAGAGCGTCGATACTCGAACGAAGGCCCCGACACGCCAGAAAAGCGCTTACTCATAAACCCTGAATCGACACCAGTAAGCCAACCACATTCTACTTCCACTAACAATTCGATGTTCATCTAACTCTTCTTACGCTTTCTACTTGTAAACGTGATGTGTATGTGTGTACATATAACTGCTCTGAATTAATCTCTTAAAACGTGTTTTATATCTAAACAAACAATTTTCATATTATAAATGGTATGCCGTCAGTTCTAGACTGATATAAAAACGACAGAATGAGTAACAACTAATAATTTCTCTTTTTCTAGGAAAAGAAGATGGTTGAAAAACAGCTTGACTTGGATCAGCTGCCTTCTGAGTTTGAATGTTGTTTTTGCACGTTCAAGGTACTAAGTTACTAACACCACACACTAACGATATACGCCCATTTTTGTTCGAAAAGCTAACATTATTAAATACTAGTCATGTAGATGTTTGATTGTTTCCTAAGTAGGTGTGTGTGAAACAGAGTATTTTAGTAACTTAGACTAGATCTTGTCGTAGATCATTGTAGTGAGAACATTTTTATACAAACAGTTTGAAATGATTTTTCCCAACAAACACTACACTTATTTAAAGGATGAATGTGAGTAGATTGATATTTATACCGATTTTCTTTTACAAAAGCCATATAGGTGAACCAATAAAACAATCAAAAACACGTGATGTAACACGTAGACGTACCTATTTTTCTGCCTACAATACAGGGGTAGTGTAAATCTTGTAATACTTTACCTTTCTGTTTTATGTTAAACAACTTTCAAAACACTCACCATACACAAAACCAACAGATCAGGCGCGAACGATGACAAAAGTTTTCGTTCGGTAGGGTTACAAGGAGTTCATAGACGCTGAGCAACTGATGCCCATGGACACCTCAGACCTTCGGCAACCAGTGTGTGTGGAACTGGCGTGTCTGCAACGGCACCCAGCGCCGAAAGCGTTGCCTGAAGCGACACCGAATAGCTTAGACAGCCCAGGTATTATACTTACACCACTTAGTAAATCTTACCGAACAAATGCAAACCAAATTAAGAAATAAGAAAACAAGAATAATTAATTGATTAAGAAATAGAGTTGATAGTCATCAACTCTATTTCTTATTCAACAATATTATTGTCAAATTTCGTTTTGTTTATTGATTGCATGTGGTCGGAAATTAAATATATATTGTACTATTAGATAGAATTGACGATGTTACGTCTGTATGATTTTGATCAGAATTAGTCAGTAGTTTAATAGTCAAATGGTCTCTCGATTATTCTCTTTCTGTACCTAAATAGTTGTCCGTTCGTGTCTCATCAGCCATTATCCGAGTATGCAATGCATGGTGTACACACATCTCTAAAAGTGTGGGCAGCTCCATGTTCGTGTATGTCTTACGTTACAGATACATTTGCATCATGCCTTACGCACCCTTTTCCTTCAGAGGGCGACATCGCATGCGACGACTCCTCAAACTTGTATGTGAACCCTCTGGACGGTAGCGGCGGAGGCGGCGCGGGGGGAAGCACTGCATCTGCAGATTATAGCGGGGTGCGAAAGAGTGCGTCCGGGGATGGAAGCGTGTTGTGTGCGAAAGGTTCGCAGGGTGAGGAGTCGCCGCGCGGATCGCGGGCCAGCTTGGCGGCGATGGCGGGGCCCGGCGTTCCGCCATCGGTGGCGAGCGCCGCGGTCACCGGCCCGCGGTCCATCGACGCGTCTCGCACTAGTCTGCCCCAGACCATCGAAGAATCTCTCGACATGCCTGGCCTTACGCGTGACGACTCCAAGCCCAAACACAGGAAGGCCCGCTTTCAACAGGCAAGTCTAGTCTACCGACGATCAGGCTTTCTGACACCAGATACACCTACAACTGTAATTAGGTATTTTCTCCAAGATGAAGATGAAATGAGGTTCTTATCCACATTTCTTTGTTGTCCTAGATGTATGCACGATGTAGTTTGAAACTATGTTTCTTCTAAATGTCTTGCATGTTTCTGAATACTTCGATTTTCACGTGCCTATTAATTTGTCATGTTTTTTTAGGACTGGTCGGAGGAAGAGAGGAAGCCGCCGAGAGGGATAGCAACGAGGATTATCAATCATCATATTCTATTCGGTAAGGTTATTATATTCCAAACTGGAACAGTTATTTTATCCCGTATAGTTGTTATCGCTTAAATATGATTTTTATCAGGTAAAAACGGCAGTAAGCGCGAAGGTGACTCTCGCGCTCGGTCCATCCTGAAGAACAAAGAATCGCGCGGCACAGACAGCGAACTGCTCCTTCAAGAGACTACTTCTCTCGGCGCTAATGTAAGTGGACTAGTGAGTGAATGAAGTGAATATTATAGATCGATCTAATACAGTATCGAACTACCTTAAATAGAGTTACTAAAGTAATAACCTTTTATTAGTATTATACTATCCCTTTTACCAGAAGACCAGCAGCTTATCAAATAATTAAGATGATCGTCAGATTTTAAAACAAACGTCTCTGTTTTGTTTCAGGGTGACTCGGGTAGCGAGTCTTCGCCGATCCGACTGAAAGATTTCAAGGGGCAAAACCACAAAGGAGGCGCCCCGGAGAGGGACAACCTCGTGACGTAACGTCTACGCTTCGCTTGAGACGCGATGTGATCTCGCTGATTATTAGACTAGGACACGCCTCGCGATCACGAGTACATTAAGTACGAGCGCAATAACTAATTCAAATAATTTTAACATATCATTGGGCGATTGTGACTGCTTGTTGATAGATTTTCATTTGTAGGGTTATAAATATTGTAAAAATATATATATTATTATGATAATTGTTCATTCCAATCGAAAAGTTGAAGATACCTATTTGTTAAGTTTTTTACGTGCAATTATTAATTGCTAATTGTAATGTAAGCGAAGTAGTTTGTACAGCATAGTTGAAGAAAAAAAGCAATTATTAAAATTAAAGATTACTGAAACATGAGTACTCGTTTTACTAATATTATAATCTTTAATGGATTTTATAAAAAAAGTCCAATATAATAAACAGTTATATTTATTTTGATGCAAATAAATATCATCCGCAGTTGATACTTTCAACGTGAATACAACACAATAATAATTATCATGAAAAGTGTTGTTGAATTAACATGCAAATACTTTACAACGTGAAAACAACGCAATAATTATCAGGAAAATAAAGGATAATTTAATTAAATTCAAAAGTTATCTAAAAATACAGATATTTACCTTACAAGTAGAAAATAACTACATTGTATAAAAAAATTTGGATTTATCAAGGTGTGGTAAATTAATGTGTACTTACATAAAATTTTACCTAAATTAAAATAAAACGATGACTGGAATCACAAACAATAATGGTCCAAAAATAATACTCATGGTCAATTAAATAAAGAATTAACATTAGTTATACTTAAATAAAAACATTAATTAAATCTGGATGAGTAAATAACAAACTGAATACACACAATACTTTGGTTTTCAGAGGATAACAAAACACGAACTCACTAAATTAGGTATTAGCGAGGGAACAACATTTCAACAATAATTTAAAATTAGAATGCTCAGAGGTGTACTGTACTAAAAAATTTACATAAAACTATCAGGGCGACTTGCACTAAAAACAATAGTTAAGGCTGTCTCACACCAAAATAAAATTCCGATTAAAAATAATAAACATAAATATATTTTATTGTTTGGTGTGAAAACAATTATATAAATAAGCTAATGTGTCGATTCACGTAGGATTAACGTAGTCATATTTTCATTTCTCCATTAGGTACTCATAATGGTTTATCACAGGACTGGACGATCTCATAAAGATTTCTGGTCAAACCATCCTTAATTTACTTTTGAAACTCTCATCGATTTAACTAGATTCCGCAAGGAAGTTCTATAGAATGAAAATCGAACGTGCCACTTCTTTTCTACCTAAGATTCGAATTGTACAAATGAAATAATGTAATGCATCAAACATAGGGCACGTGAGTGTTTCAGGGCGGCTCGACCAACTCTGAACGCTTTTTGGACAAGTCTCAACTAGAAGGAAATATTTTGTGAGTACCAACTAGATATCTCGTGGTTAGTAAAAATGATACAATGATATTTCTGAATAAAATCTAATGATCAAGTTAGCCTCATGCCTCACAAGGAAAAATAACGATGATCCAAGTTCTGATGATTTAGTCAAATACCTATATACTTATCAATAAATATTTAACTAAATATAAATATATTATTTATCTTTCTATATATATATATTATTACTACCTATATTAAGATATAAAATACCACTAAGGGCCATCGTAAACCGGTGGATGGCGCAGTAGAGTATTTTTTAATGTACATTTTATTAGAGTATAAAATCAAGTAATAGAGTAAAAATTTCAAAGCTCAAAAACCCAACCAATGAGAACGCGGCGAGACTTAAAACAATATATTCTATTTCCGTTAGAAAATAAAATATAATTTTTTAAATAATATTATAATATTATTTGATAAATTATATTTTATTTTCTTATATATATAATATTCTCTACCACGCCTCACTGGTGCGCCCGCCGGCCGTAATGCCAAGTTTTTATAAAAACGAGCATCCGTTGGTTAATATCCAGTCAACAGTGACTATTACATAATCTGATGAGACGATAGAGATCCTGACAACCAAGCTACTAACGCTCGTAGAATATACAAATTCGGTATAAGCCAGAATGTGCAAGCCGCTCAAAAATACTTTTAGTAGATAGTACACACCTTATGATATAATTTTTAGCCATAATTCAATTTACAATAGGTTACAATATTGAACACTCAGGCACCTTACTTATCTCTTGGCAGTTAGTTATACATGGCACGCACTTTATACATTGTTCTCTGACGCACTCGATGTCATCTTTTATCAACATTATAAAAACTATTCTGCAAAATATGTGTAAATCGATTTCATATTCAATACAAATAAAAATGTAACGTGTTTAATAATTTAAAGCTTGAATACTAAAATTTATCACAAGTAACTTTGTTGTCATTCAAACCAAATTGACTCTTATACAATACAACATAGAATTTTATGTTTAATGATATCGGACGTGGCAATGACTTGATTATCAAGCCATGGATGTTGGGTTGATACTGCTAAGACAACATTTAAACTGTAATAATAATCGCTACTGACAATATCAAATTCAGAGAAAGAGATAAAAGGATCTTTTAAATGCGAGCGAACTTTGCATCAGTTGAAAGTCGGCGGCTACGTCACGTCTAGTAATTGAATATCTGTATTTTTGGTAAAATTTTATGGCAAAAAAGGTATTTTATGGAAAATGCATAGTAATAGAATATGTACAGGAGATCCGTTACAAAGATGCCACTAGGGCAACGAATGCGAAGAGTCGAATATGCAAGTGAATAAAACATATCTAGTTGTTATTAAATAATTAGAGTATTTACAATATATTTATTTAAAAACTTTCAAACAAAACAATGTAGTGCTAGGACTACACATTAACATTAATGAAGTGACCGACTTTGAACTGACCAAAAATCCACGCTGTACAAATTAATATTGATATTGTTAATGGCTATCAGACGTAGGAGCAGGATGCGTAAAACACCCAAAGCTCTTTAAATTCGAAGAAGTACACCAATTAATTAGATAAGTATTGTACTACAAAATGAGAGCATGCGTAACGTAACGTACCAGTTACGCGATCAAAACATAAATGTACTTTTGGTGCATTATTTATAGTAATAGCATCTTGTCACTGCTCAATAACGGCACCTCTATATTTTTTGTGGGTTTTTCTGAAATATTAAACCGTAATACTTTTTAAGCGCCAATTTTAAAATAAGAGGGGTTAACACGATACGAGCTATGAGATTTTTTAATTCAGAAAACATGTCATCTGATATTGACAAAGATATTGCAATTGCAGTGAATAACAATGTTTTGTTTGGCAAGCAGTCGGCAAAGGCGTCTTTGAATGTTTTTGACCGGGGTTTGGTTAAGCTTAAATTGATACCTAATAATAGTACTAAAAAAAATTGTCGTTAGATTAAATTTAAGTTTGTATTGCTCATTTGGTCATATCGTGCTAATTCCCCATAATTTGTAAAACATGCCAATAGTCATATTACATCGATAGCTGTTACAAAATAAGCAAATTAATTAAACTTAAGGCTAAATAAAGAAGTTGATAGTATCTCAGTATCACCTTCTTTAGGAATTGGATCAAATTTTTAACAAAATACACGAAAACAATGGTGTTAGTTATTTGTTCGTTTTTCTAATAAGTTAGTTACATAAAACAATGAATTGTAAATGAAATGTCATGAGAAATATTAATGATGAATTCCTTTGGAAATAGTTTCTCAGCTCACGAAGTTAATTCTATTTTAATTTACTTTATAACTAGTCGACACTATGTGCTGATTAATGTCCTTCCATGATGAATTTGTCCACTGAGCTCTAAAATGATAGCATTCTTCATTATTTACATACTTCATAAACACTCAAATATATTATTGTAAAGATATATATTTGACTATGCGTTTATTTTGAAAAACATTCACATCTGTGATTTTAGTATTAGAAAAAGCGAACACCCAACCTTTTTGGACACAACATTGTAAGCGACATTAAAATACGCGTATGGAATAAAAAAGGTATACAACATTTATAAGCTTGGTAATGATTACCAACAGGTGAAATGGCTGGGTAACAGAGAATAATTGGCCGTATTCTGAAAACATAGGTGTCGACGCGCGTTTCTGTTCACACAATGTGAGGTTTCATGAAATCGGCAACTGTCCCACTCACATTTGTTGCTATGTGGTGCACGAATGCTTAATTAAACACAAAGTTTGCCTTGTCAAAATCCAATGTTACAGGGATTTTTGAAAAATCAATCTTAATAACCTGGATTCGAACCCGTTGATTTTGGAGAAAACACAGACTGTATTTTCCACACCATTCGACAGTGTCGCTAATAAGGAACAAAAGTAATGACTTTCGGCAAACGTAAGAAGTGTTGTATAATATAGAATGACGAAATGAGTGGACTCCTTTAAAACGACTGCTATAAACAATGCTTTAAGAAAACGGTTTTAAACTAATAGACGCTTACAATATCTTCAAAGGCCACATATCAAACATATAGCAGGCAGTATGCAATGCATGTCCATATCCATAAATGATTACACCACAAAAAACAGTTCATTTTGTTTTTTTCGTAGATTAGGTAGGTACGGTACAGTAGCGTGCAATAAATTTAAGTACGTTCAAATTTGACGTAAAAATTAACTTCGAACCTCGGTCCAGCATGGGCAAACCACAATTTCAAATTCAGAATTAGGAGATAAAAGATTTTTGCACGGCGGCCACGAAAGAGTGAATGTCGCCCTATTTCCCAGAAACCGAGCGGGAGTTTCGGAAGATAAAGAAAATGTACTCATAATATTGCTCTCTGGCGGTCGAAATACGTAGTTTGAAATACACGGTCGAAAAAAATGTGCAAATCCAAATAAATTAATATTTATTTTATTTACATTTAACATTTAAATGATCATAATGTTGTATTTACTCTTCTGCGTGTGCACGCCACTGTACGTGTACAGGCATCTTCATTGTTAATATTGTATGAAAAACAACAAGCAGTTCTTAATATTTCATACAACACATTGCGAAAAACAAAACAAAATGTCATTTATCACCACATGAAATATCTGTTGGTTGTCTGCATGCAGCCTTGATGCTAACCAATACTTGTTATCAACAAATATATAGAAAAAATCGAAAAAGGTCGTGTTAACTGTATATAATATTATTTCTTTGTACAACAATAAAGTTGGACCCCCAATTTTTGTAAGCTCGATCGACACTAATCGGCTGTCAAGTCACTTGCTAGCTATCTCTATCTAATTAGAAGTAAAAGCTAAAATAGCAAGTGACTTGACAGCAGATTAGTGTTGACCGAGACCACAAGTAGCGCCTGCCGATATAACGAGGCTAGCTCACACGAAAACAATTGCCCTTGAGGTAAGGGTTTAATTGAATTGATACGTAAGTAAAGGGCTAATAACATTTCATCTACTACTATCCCCCGGTTTCTGAAAGAGCGATCAACACTTATCAGCTGTCAAGTCACTTGCTATTTTTATCTAATTTGAAGTAAAAGCTGAAATTGCAAGTGACTTGACAGCCGATTCGAGTTGATCAAGCTTTCAGAAAACGGGGGTATTAGCTTTATAGATAGTATCAAGTATCAAGGAAGGTTAAAATTAATTTAATCGGTTAAAAGGTAACTTTGTACGTTTTTATTGCAGCGATTGAGATTGAGCTGACCCTTGGTAAGACTTGGGTCAAAACAATTGATTGACAAGACACGGCGATTGTATCGATTCAAAACACTGTCAACAGTCAATCGATGCACCTATTAGCATCTATTAAAATTGCTACTGTCGTGATTGCACAATTTTATGTTCCTAACAATTGCCAGTGTAACAGTTTTAATACCGCAAACGGCTGCGTTTCTGTCTGCCTAATTATATCAGCAAGCTTTTTTTTAGAAGCTGGTTAATGACCCCAGATTGATCAAGTTTCCCAACGGTCAGCGAAGTAATGAAACATGAAATTAATTCGATAGTAGACCCAAAGACTATCGGCTGATTAGAATTCGTTTCCGCGACATCTCCACTTGAACGGCCCCAATTTCAACGAATAACTCATTAGAGTTATTCGTTCAAAGATTATACTTCATTGACAAATTACTATTTGAGGCTATTAAGCCTCAAATAGTCATTAGTCAATAAAGTGTAAATGTTTAAAGTTTCTGTTCGCTGACCGTAAGCGAGTAGGTTAATACCTGTATAATAATAGGTTATTACCTGTGCCACGCGATTGTGAGAGCTGTCCGGAGCTTGGTCCAGAGCCACGGGTACAGACCGCCGCCGCGCCAGGCCGCGCGCGCGACACACTTCACGTAGTCGAAGAGACCCCACGGCGCGTGACCGCCGTTCACGTAATACACGTACGTGAAACCGTCTTTACACGCGCCCTTTATCGAATAATAGTATGGTAGGAACGAGTGAAGGTGGAACCTGAAATTCGATAAAGTTATAGCTTTATTTTGATTGCCACTAACATTTTGTAAATCATAATCCGTACGAACTGAGTGATCGGCGATCGTATGATACAATAATGGCCGCAAACTTCCTTTGATGTTTGTTCGATCATGGACAATTGCAGATGATTATGCTCTTTAAATTGCCCTCGACATTGTTGACCGCGGGAAGTCGGTAGATGGAAAGGGCTCAGAGACGTTCTTCCTGGTAACGTATAGGGGAGGCCTATGTCCACCAGTGGACACCGTAGGCAGATGATGATAATGATGACCCTCTACACGATCGTAATCTTAATAACACTATTTAAACGCGAAGGTTTGCAAGTATAGATGGATGGATGTTTGTTACTCTTTAACGCTGGAACCGCTGAACGGATCTGGATAAAACTTGGCAGAGAGATAGATTATAGTCTGGAATAGCACATAGGCTATTTTTTATCCCGTGGGAGTACCGGGATTTAAATCTGCGCAGGTGATACCGCGGGGCGCAACTAGTATGTGATACCAAAAATAAAATCGACTAATGAAATGCTCGAATGTGAACTGTTACATTACTCCTGGGGAACGCTCGCACGAGGGAGTGCCTTTACAAATAAGATATTAGATTTTGCAGTCTGATTAAACGGAAGGTGTATATTAGAGAAATAAATAAGAGATAAGAAGTGATTGTGGAATAATATTTCGATTATTTATTTGTCGAAATAAGTCTGTGTCACGAGACTGGAAAATACCATTTTTGCATAATATTGCATCACTGTAATTGCAATATTGTTGATTATTTACCTACCTAAAGAGCAAAAAACTTTTTTCACATCGAGAGCATTTCCTGTCCTATATGTGGCTCATCGGACAGGGACCGTGTTAGAACAAAGGGTCAAACATTAATTAAACTGACCTAAAGGCAATTGGCTGGCTTCACAACTCAGTTGGTGAGCAGCTGTGCCTTTTTTAACCCGGTTCATTCTATTAGATAACTTGGTACAAGTTTTCCTTAGTAGGGTTATGTAAAAAGTAAGTGAAAACACCAACCAAAGAGTAGTAGAGCTCTTACGTCTTCATAAAGATCTCTATTGCCCCCGTCCGGGGAAGTACCACCACCATGCCTCCTTCTGCCTCCAAGCAGCGTCGCTGTGTTTCAGTTTGAAGTGTGGTTGCCGATGAAATTCAGGCACATGAAGTTTAACATCTGCCTCAAGTTGATGGACGCAGGGTAGGGCACGTTCCTATCGAGCGTGACTTACGATGCTATGCTTTGTTACCACTTAACACCAGGTGGGCCTTCTGCATGTCATCAGCAAGTTGTTTAATAACAAGAAGCACGATAAATACGCAAAGTGAACTAACCTTCTGTGTTCATAGAACATTATAGCCTCTGAGTTGGTGGTAAGAACGTGTAGGAATATAGCCTTAACTCGGTGGTCGTGCGGCGGTTGTGGCACCGTCCCTGATAGATGGTTCATCAAAACGTCAAGAAGCATCGACGCTATGCCCGATCGCCGGTACGAACGGGCCACACCTTCAAATTTTTATATAACTTTTCATTTTCAAGGCTTCCAGTCATGCCTACACATTTCTTGCAGTAAAATTGTATGTGCTTGCCGCGGTAAAATATATTTTCAGTTTCAGTTTTATTCAATGACCTATACCTCTTGCTATAGCTTTACAGAACAAGAAAAGTTTATCTACCTACTTTTTTTGCTGACTACAATTATATTGTTTAGACAGTTCGAATGACATACAAAAACAGACTACATAACACTTGTTGCAATTTTCAAAGGCAGTGGTCATTGCTCTAAATTAGGTAGGTCATAACCTGTTCTGTAATTTATTGAACACAGACTTTGCCCCCTAGGTCAAAGTCAAAGTCAAAACGTAATTCAATAAGATCAAAAGAATCACTTTGAAACATCTTAAAACTAGGCCAGATATGTATGGCATGGTAGATATCCCTTCAGAACTCTCAGTAACTCCAAGTTCCTTGAGGGCTTCTAAGGGGGTTAGTCACAGGTAGGTTCAACCAAACATAAAATTTGGCACATACCAACGTAGTTTGTATTTCATGTGACAGGTTGCAAGCCCATTGCCGCTGTAAGAATACTAACTAGTATCCTCATGATGTTTTCCTTCACTGCAACTATTTAAAACTATCTACACTATGTTGGCTCCGCACATGATATGTTGCTCGCATCCACAAACAGACTAACCTCCCCGAGATTCCAGCCGCAAAAAAACTGATAATGTCTCATCAAGATCAACTAGCATACAATTGGTCAAGGTTCTTAGGTACTTACCTAAAGATAATATGTATGCCACTAGAGTGTCCTTGGATGCAAACCATCTTGATAGTATACCTCTATCTTCAGCATTCAGCTTTAAATAGGGCTTTATTTCAGCCACTATAAGGCCTATTATCTGTGATTGGTGTACAGCAGCAAGAGCAAAAAATCTATCTGATGATGTGATATCTTCATACCATGACTGTGGGTACTCAATAGGAAACCAATCCCGACATAAACATCTTACCTGAAAAATGTAAATTATTCAGTCATCCTACTAATATTATTAAACACGAAAGTTTGTAAGTATGGATGGATGGATGTTTGTTACTCTTTCATGCCGGAACTGCTAAACAGATGATCCGTTGAAATTTGGCAGAGAGATAGAATATAGTCTAGGATAGGACATCTCTCTTTTTGTCCTGTGGGAATACCGGGATTTAAATCTGCGTGAGAAACCCCGGGGTGCAACTAGTGAATAATAATTCATTGTAAGCAGTTCATATCACAATGTTTCAAATCAATATAAATAAATACTGGAGGATATTTCAGTGTGAAGTGTCAAACAAATATACCTATTTAATTAATAATTTCTCTTGGAGTGTAAGTATGTATAAATAAATAATAATAATAAATAAATAATGCTGGACAATCCACACAGCACTATCTAGCCCCAAAGTAAGCTATTCAAAGCTTGTGTTATGGGTACTAGATAACTGATACACTTAATACATTATATACTTACATAGATAGATATTTTTATTATACATAAAAACACCCAGACCATCGGAACAAATTTCTGCAGATCGTACACAAATTTGTTCCAATGCGGGAATCGAACCCGCAACCTCTTGCGTTGCAGGCAGGCTCTCGCCCGCTGCGCCACAGAGGTCGCCAAGAGGTATGCAACACATTAACTTACTTCTTCTAGGTCATCAGGAGCCAGGAAGCGTAGCTGTACATCTTTTAGAGAACATTTTGCTTCCTCTGTCTTCTCAATTATCACTTGCAATCCTTCAGACAGATACCTAAACACATAGGATAAGCTTTTAAAACAGCTCAATGTAGACTAAAATGTCGATAACGCATTCAGAAAACTGCTTTTCATGTAGTTAGTCAGTGAATTGGTAGGTATTTCAAAATGACTAATCAATTGGGCAATTTTTACCAATCACTATGATGTAAACAAGCCAGTAAAAGAAGATACATTGTATGTATTGAAAGTTTGTTGTGTTTTTAATTTTAGCCAGATGTAAATCAGCCACTAATAGATGTATTTATCGAAAGCTCTTGTATTGTTTCAAAACAGTCAATTTAATCTTACCAGCTGAACCCAGCCATTCGGTGATCTGGCCATTAAATGTTTAACTAATGAATTAAATACACTGAGTAGCTGAAGTACATTTCAATCAAAATCAATGTTATTTCAAACATCACAGAAACTTATTTTTAAATTTTTTGAAGAACCCATTTGCAAGCAAAACACACAAGCACACATTCACATCACAAGTCACAAACAACAGTGTTTCCAACGACGCCGCGCGGGACTAATATCGCCATTTTTCATAGCATAGCAGAGAGGTAGCGTAGATTGGAAGCTGTTACAGCTAGAGATGGGCGGGTGGGTAAAAATTGGAAGGGTAAAATATATATAAATATATATAATATATAATATAAATATATAGTCTATACACCGTTTTTTCTACTATGTTATAAAAGGTAAACAAACAAATGTCCCTGTCAAAATCAAATTGTGGTGCGGTGGCCACCCATTGGTCAGCTTTCCCCAGTAATAGTAGTAATAGTACCTATAAAAGATATCTTTCATTTATTATCTTTGTGTGAATCCAAAGTATCAGAATAAAAATAAGCTAGAATGATACTTTTTTATCAGATAATCAGAATATTAAGATTAGATAATTAAAATCAGAATAAAACTAACAAATAAAAACATAAATGACCAAAAAAAGATGTGAATTTTTACCCGGTATTTCAAAATGGGTAGGTAAAAATGGGTATAAACGGGTAAAAACCCAAAGTTCGGGTTTTTACCGGGTAAGCGCCCATCTCTAGTTACAGCAAATAGTTCTAACATTTCAATTCTTAAGGTAGCGATCAGCATGGGATCTGATATTAAATTTTGTTTTCACCCATCACGCTAAAAAATATTTCTACGACGGCATTAATCACTACTCAATGGTATAACCAAAGACCTTGTACTTTTAACACAGGGTTAAGTACAAAGTCTTTGGTTTATCTTTAAAAGCGTAAAGAAAACAGCTAGATAGTCTTTTTTTTTTTTGGCAATGCAGCCAGTGTCTTGGGTACGCTTCCGACTGGCACTGATTTGGATCAGTTGAGCTATCTGTAGATCGTTTGCAACGGTCTGCAGATAGCTCAACTATTTCATATGTGTTTTGTATATATTTGTACATTTTGTAAATAATTGTAACTATTAGCGATAAGCCTTTAAACATAAAATTCCCACCAGCAGCATTCTGCTAACAACCTGATATATGAAGGTACATTGCACGACTTTATTGCCTTTTAAATTAAGTTTCGCAATTTTTAGGACAAAATTCTGGGAGTTCCCCGTCCGAATCTAACCATATTACATTAATAGTGTGGCCATTATTATAGCACATGCAGACCTGAGGGTGACTGATTTTTATTAAAAGCCGTTCTTATTGGCATGTCCCCAGATTTTTTCATCGCGGCGCCGCGCCGATTCTAGTCCTGAGTGGCCGAAATGGCAATAAATCGCCCACGTTGGCAGCACTTATTCACAAGCTCGTCTCACTCAGCTCAGGAGCCTTATTCACTATGACCATTTGCAGCGCGAGCTCGGCTAAGACAAGGCAGGCGGCGTGAAATCTCTTAAATGAGCATTCACTAAGCCATAATTTCATTCCTTACGTGACGTCACGGTGATTTCGGCATGATTTTAACTGTCAACTAATCACGCTCGCTGCCTAGCGTGAGCTTGCGTGCTATGGCACAGAATAGCGTGAAACCGATGAAGTTAGTACGGCTCGTTTCTTTTGAGCATCTTAGAGGTTATGTTTGTGTTTATAAACAAAGTGGTATAAAATAAAATAAAATCCTACATTGCAATAGATTCGAGGGATTGTATAATCAATGCCGGCGATATTGAGCGAAGATGTTGATTGTTTTCATTTTCAATCGCAGAATGCAAGCAAGTACCACCCACACAAAGGCCAGCTCAGCTCTTGACAACTTTGGCTGAGCACATGCAGGCCCATCCGGCAATGGCTGTGGGGATAAGCAGCACCCTACAAGGCCATGTAAATATTGAGAATTCCTGGAAAAGCCTCAGCCTAAACTCCATGAGAGGGCCAATCAAAACGGTGGCCAAATGGAAGCAGGTACTATCTAAATAGTCCAAACTTGCTTTCTTTAAAAATACCAAGGTATACACTAAAAAGTATACCTACACTAAATTTTATTTGTAATTCTAATTTTTGTCTTTGAATACTTTCAGACATGGCATGACATGAGAAATAATGTTTAGAAAATGGCATCACACAATGACACCAAGCACTGGGGCTATATGACCCCAAGTACCGGCTACAGCCCTACAGTGTAAAGTCAATACACTTTTATACAATAAATTGTATGAATTGTACTTAGTAGGTACACAAGTGTATTAAAAGGTAAATAAAATAAAGTCAAATAACAATCTTCCTTTTGTTTTATTTTATGTCAAATACACAAGAGATACCTACTTACACCTTTAATTAGAGACATAATACCTATAATATTATTTAATTTTATATTACTATGGGTATATAAGATTTTTTACAAACAAGAGATAAACATTAAACACATTAGACATTATCACATTAATTTCTGTTATACCACAAAACCTGGAAATATTGCCATAGTGCATGTTCACCCGCAAAAGATTCTATGGGTATAATGGATCAAGCAAGGATTGTGTAATAACACATGCTTTGAAAATTCTTGCACACTTCTAGAGTATGATCAGCTGGATGGAGCACACAGAGCAGCATTATTAACCATGAATTTTGGAGAAAGCCAGAGTCCCCCTAGAAGCCACCCAATTTCCTTCGCTGTTGTTTATCTTTGATGAACCGACTTGACCATCTCCAAATAACTATCATGAGCAGCCCCTCCAAACTTTGCACATTATACCTATTATTTTCAAATAAGCTGTCACATATCTGAAACAAGGCAGAAATAGTTTTTATCGTATCAAATAGGAATAAATAGGTAAGTGCCATCCTCCGCCCTTGGACAATGTTGCAGATATCATTGGTAAAAAGCTACTCTGCCAACCATTAAGATTAGGGGCATGATAAACTAGAATATAAGACAACTTACAATATTAAAATGAATGGCATGGTACTACATGTATTTTTCTGTTGCAAAGGATAACCTTTTCGACAGAAAAATGCTGCTTCGCTTGGGTGGTTCATCACAATATGTATATTTTATGGTAGGTAATAGTATCAATAATTTTATCGATACACTTACTTTTGACTTCTTCTACACTTTTGAGGAGTCACTAACGTGCTTGCAAGGATCTCGCACACAAAAGAATACCTATGTACAATTTTTTTATCAAAATTATATAAATCTTTGGAACCCTGTGTGTACTGCACAAACAATTTATGGATATTTGGGTCCGCAGAATCCCTGAATTACTGGATTATATTTATCTAGTTAGATAGAATTAATTGATCTAAATCACAACATTCACAACAAACAAACAATTAGTCAAAACTTCTCGTTCCGAAACTAGTCAAGCGTGACTTGAATGTTATATCTAATGCAAAATTTTTGGGCTCATATTTTTCAAATTGCTATAAAATACAGTAAGTTCAACAATTGATGGTTGATAGAACTTATAATTCAAGATATTTATTACTAGAGTTATTAATTGGGCACTAAAACTATTCCTTCTAGTTTCTTATAAAACCGATAATTTTCCGAGTGGAAGATTTTGAACGAACCATACGACACACTGACATGGGGCATAGACAACTAGTCTTGTGGCTTAGTGAATGCCATTGTAAGAATTCACGGCCAAGGCGTGGACAGATTTCACGGCGCGCTCGTAGTCCCTTGTCTAAGACAGGGCATCTCATAAAAGTTAGTGAATAAGCCGGCAGCCTCCACTCAGCTCAAGTTTCAGCACTAATTTTTTTTTTTTTTTTTTTTTTTTTTTTAATGGCTCCTGTCTATCGACAATCTTGCCAGTGTCAAGTGATAGAGATTATATGCTCTTTGCTATGTTTCTAGTCACGTCAGTCGAAAGTCGAGTCAGTCAATTGTTTTGAAGAAAATGGTGGCGGTTTCTTCAAAACATTTGAAACATTTTCGGTCAAATCACGATATCACATAATACACTTTCATTTCAAATGCTTACACTTTATGCTAAGACCACAAGTAATGTTGGTTAATTTCAACATAACAACAATGTTGACAATAACAATGTCATTCCAGTCCAACTGACATTTTAACGGAAACAGTTCAAAAAAAGTATTCCAATCCAAAGACAAGTGTGGACTTCGAAGAATTTTAGCATAAAAATGTACATACCCACTCATTCTATTTAAACTCCTTGCACGCGCCCTTTGTCATCCTAGATGGCAGTAGTGAGCCAGAGTAAAGGCAAGGAATAAAATCTAGATACCTAGTAGGTACACGGGAAGGAAGCATCAGCATAACACTAGATTTTTTATAGCACAACTTTGATCCCAAGGCACGGTAGATACCCCTCAGATCACTTAGTAACAGTGTGTAATCATTACATTTTGCACATAGGTACCGTGGCAGTAGGTAATTTAATATTTCTTACATGACAGTTTGCTAGCCCATCGCCACAGCTAGAAATGTTACAATACTAACTAGTTTCCCCACGATGTTTTTTCCTTCACCGTTTAAGGGTCCGGCGACAGCGGCTCGCAATTTCGAGGTGCGATTGGCTATTATTTCATTTTATTTCATTTCGGGGAGGTTGTTTGAAAGAATAACTCTAAAGTGACACGCATAAATACTGTTCGAACACAAATAATACAATAATATAGGTAAGGGAAATGTGCTTGAGTCAGAAATCATTTTGGTATTAGGTAGGTAAACGTAAAGCCAAACATACTAATACCAAAATGATTTCTGATTCGGGCATGTTTCCCTTATATTATTGTGTTATTTGTGTTCGAACAGTATTTATGCGTGTCACTGGATAGTTATTCTTTCAAACAACCTCCCCGAAATGAAATAAAATGAAATAATAGCCAATCGCACCTCGAAATTGCGAGCCGCTGTCGCCGGAGCCTTAAGAGCACTGGCATTGTGCGCATAAAGAAAATCCATTAGCATACGACCGGATTTGAACCTGCGACCTTACGATCAGAAGGCGGGGTCACTCCCACCCACTAGACTAGACAACATGTTTCCACCCAGACGCTATGATGAGGTATATAACAAACATAAAAAACAGTCGAATTGAGAACCTCCCCCTTTTTTGAAGTCGGTTAAAAACATCAACGTCAAGTTCCTTTCCAAATAATTCAAGGTTAGGATAATATGTAGACCTATTTACCTGTGTGGAAACACCTAATGATCCCAGTTCATTATTCTTTCAGTTCAAATAATAGGTACCTATCTAACCACAATATAGTAAACATGTAGGTAGGTAGGTACCTACAAAAAATACCTGCTACTGGCTCGTTTTAGCTACAGCTAAGTACATAATACAGTCTAAGTCGGTAAGTAGGTACTTATCACAATAGGCTTGAAACCAATCCGATTGAATCATTCCACACATGTTGACTCTGTTCTTGATCTCGCGATGTTCACCAGACACCGTGGTATCGTCTTACTCCGCTCCGGCGCGATGTTCACACGAGGCCTGTCGCTGACGATGACGTTGATTCCACTTGAGACACAGATTCTCTGATTGTTCAGCTTCCACCAGAGTTGCTGAGTTCGGTCATTGTCCTTTAACATTGTTATCACATCACTAATTAAATACAAAGTCATGAAAGTTTCAGGACTTTGGTAGGTACCTACTTATTATATTATCTGGTTCCATGGTTCCCTATCACAAGTTTTGGCTTAGTTGGGCTGTATGGAATGTCTACCAATATTTAAGAAATTAGCTGGGAACTGGGAACCTTCATACTATGTTTCTTTGAGTGGTAATGAGTTATATCAGTCAGTGTATTTAGTAGTTTGCGCTAAATGTGCAAAAAATGGACTGATGATTGATGTTTCCCGCCCCAGTAATTAATATCCAGTTTGTGTAGCCACAAAAAAATGTTAGGGGAAATCATGGGCACCGTGGCACAGAATGCCACACAAGACAAGATCGACGCGTCGTCGGTCGCGTCTCGGCGCGTCTCGGGTCGGCTCTTGTCTGTCAAAGTATCATGGTGGCATGAACTGTATACATTTTATTTCACAGCGACTCTATACGCTATTGAAACATGAGCTGCCGCCCTGCGCACGCGCCTCGCGGATCATTTGCACTCAATCTTACTTAATATTGCAGTTCAGGATGCACCATTTAAAATGTATAGGAGCCTCTTTTCGTCGCTTTTCTGTTTGAATGAAATCCCGGAATTGAGATAGGTATAACGTGAGTTTTTTTAATTTCAGCATTTTATTTTATTCTTACGTTGCAACGTAAATGAGAATCTACCTAACAAAAGATAAAGATATTTCAATAGTTTTAATATATTCTTGGGCCAAACTAACAACGGAGTGGCGCCCGCAAGAACCGAGGCGTCGCGGCAGACCCAAAATGAGATGGCGTGATGAGCTCGATAAGTACCAGCCGGAGTGGAGCACCATATCACGGGACCGCACAGAGTGGAGGGAATGGGGGGAGGCCTTTGCCCAGCAGTGGGACATAGATGGCTGATAATAATAAATAAACGATTCCGAAACAGTACCCCCCACTGGTGCACACTTAACTTAGGCCCGTGTGCGCTAGTTATTTACCGGCTAATAGGAGCCGAGATGGATTAACCCAAAACTAAATAATAATAATATATTCTTATATGTATAAGAAAGTAGGTAAATTAAATAAAACTAACCAAGGTACCTAACGGTAGGTATCTACGTTCTTACTTAGGTATAAGCCTTAAAAAAGCTCACTAGATAATGGTTAATAGGTACCATTAGAGCTTTACTAACTTTTTTTACTTGAGTGAATTCTGAGCTTCTACATACCTAGGTACCTACCTACTTTTCGTAATTTGCCTGTAACTTTTTTCTATTACAAGTTTATTTAGGCATGAACAAAATACCTTCCTTCGAAGTTTTCAAAAAAGTATAATATTTCTATTGACTATAAAATCAGTAAAAAACTTCTAAAGAAAGAAAGAAAGAAAATTTATTTGCCACACAAACTTAAGGGCCCGGCGACAGCGGCTCGCAGTTTCGAGGTGCGATTGGCTATTATTTCATTTTATTTCTTTTCGGGGAGGTTGTTTGAAATAATAACTCTAAAGTGACACGCATAAATACTGTTCGAACACAAATAATACAATAATATAAGGGAAATGTGCTTGAGTCAGAAATCATTTTGGTATTAGGTAAACGTAAAGCCAAACATACTAATACCAAAATGATTTCTGATTCGGGCATGTTTCCCTTATATTATTGTGTTATTTGTGTTCGAACAGTATTTATGCGTGTCACTGGATATTTATTCTTTCAAACAACCTCCCCGAAATGAAATAATAGCCAATCGCACCTCGAAACTGCGAGCCGCTGTCGCCGGGCCCTTAAGAGGATCAAAAATATACAAGCTAGTGACTGACCAAAGCTGCTGCTGGCTATTATTAGCTAGGTATCTTCCTCTTTTAACAAATGGTTGAAAAAACAAATCTACTCTACAAAATACACAATCAAAAAAACAGCAAAAAAATTACTGATAAAAATTATGCATAAATTCTCTTAAGTAGAGTAATTACTCATAATTGCCTACATCATGCGATACGTTTATTGGGATCATTAGCATTTGTCGCGAAAATGCGAGAGTGATAAGATAGGGGTGAGCCGAGACGAACAAAGGGGGTTTGTGCTCGCCGGAAGCTACGGGGTCGAGGATAACGCTTCCAAGAACTTCCAAGAGGCGATCAGAGATACGCGTCCGCTGCTGTGCATCGAATGGGGTACATACTATGCTAGCTAGTGGAATCACACGCGACTTTGCTCGTGTTGTTCAACTCCGCCGCAGTTCAGGAATTCCTTTCTTAGTTAGCAGTACCATCCTATCCTACCTACTAATATTATAAACGCGAAAGTTTGTAAGTATGGATGGATGGATGTTTGTTACTCATTCACGCCAGAACGGCTGAACGGATCTGGATGAAACTTGGCAGAGAGTTAGATTATAGTCTGGAATAACACATACGCTACTTTTATCCCGTGGGAATACCGGGATTTAAATCTGCGCGGGTGAAACCGCGGGCCGCAACTGTAGTAATACATATTTCCATACCAAAACTCCCAAGTAAACAATATACTTATACGTACATAATATAAAACAAAGTCGCTTCCCGCTGTCTGTCTGTCCCTATGTATGCTTATAGGCTTATACCTATGAGAACCGTCTGGCAGATATTATGAGTTAATCGAAGTCAATGAACGATCGAGCTTTCAGCCTGTGATTACTTACGATAGTTTTTTAATTAGAAAATTAGGAGCTATGGTCGGTATGCTAGCTACATTCATTTTGCTTAGGTAGGCACCATTTTTTATGTAGTTTTGAACAGAATAAGTACTAGATAAGTTTTTAATAAAAATATATTTTATTTTCATTATGTAATCACAACAATTTATATCTATTTAAAAAATAATCATAGGATATCATATTTAAGGTTAGGAAAACTAAACAATTAAGTCTAAACAACATAAAAAATATTTTCGTAGGAACTAAATTAAACTAACTTTGGGAATATGTAGGTAGATACCTATCTAATGGTCTGTGTGTAGATTTCCTCCTCCCTCCCCAATAACAAAAAGTAAAGGATCACATCGGAAAATTGAGGAGTTAATACAAATAAAAATTAAAACACTTTCATAATTTACAATAAGTAGGTGCCTAATTGGCAACTACTTAATAAATGGATAATTTATGTAATCAATCATGTATAAAAAACTAATTTAATTTTTACTATACACAATAAGCACATTTTAAAATCACTCAATTTGCAGAACGACTGAAAAACATACAGGAAACAAAGTAGTTATAGAAACCTACAGGTTTTTTATTCCCCTAAAAGACCCTAGAACAGGAAAAGAAACCGATCGTTTTAAAACCTAAAATCTTGCTATTCAAAAAACCTAACTAAAATAACAACATACCTACCGCACTAATATTCGTATCAAAATAATTACACTTATATATTAGGTACATTTTAAAATATCTATTCGCGTAACCTAATATTTACCGAGTGTGATTAAACGCACGTGCGGACCAAAGACAGCCGCAATACAATACATATGTACAAGCATAGCTATAGAGTTCAGAGATACGTGATGTAGGCCGATTTAAGTAGGATAGTAAAAATATAATGCGATAAGGCTGTCGAAGAAACTAAGGAAGATGACCATTGTACGGCTGCCAGTCGCTACATGATGGGTGGAAATGTGGAGTTACTGGCGCGTAGAGAGGCGGGTGGTGTGTGAGGGCGTGGGGGTACCTAGGCTGGAGGTCATGGTAGTCTGCTACGTGTCCCACTGGG
The DNA here is from genome assembly GCA_963576535.1 of Plemyria rubiginata. Classification (NCBI taxonomy): domain Eukaryota; kingdom Metazoa; phylum Arthropoda; class Insecta; order Lepidoptera; family Geometridae; genus Plemyria; species Plemyria rubiginata. Next base: position 5,038,806 of record OY754917.1, on the reverse strand, counting down.
AGGTACTGATCGAGCTCGGCGCTCTCTGGCGGGCCGTCTTGTAGAAGGGTTGGGGACAGTTCAGGCATGTCGGCGAAGTCTATCCGATCGCGGTCCGGCGACGGCTCCCGCTTGAGTCTGGAGGCGTTGGCTGGTGGGGGCTTGCGCCGTCGCGGCTGATATTTGTAGTCCGGGTACTCCTTCTTGTGCTGGGTGCGAAGTTTGTCCGCTTCTTTTATGAACGGCAGTTTCTCGTCCTCGCTCAGGCTCCTGTGATAAAAATATCAGTTTAGTCTCGTTCTAGCTAGAATTTTCCATAAAATGTATTTCAAGAAAAAACCGACTTGAAATATACTAGAAAATACACTCGTACTTCTATAACTCAAAAAATGCTCGTAAGATCTGACTCAAATTTAAATGGGACCACAAGACAATTAAGTACCAGCTTTCGGTTAAAAAATGAATTTCCAAAGTCGGTCGACCAAAAAGTTATGAGATAACAAACAAAAATAAATACATTCGATTGAGAACCTCATATATTCCTTTTTTTTAAATCGGTTAAAACACTTGAGTGTTTTGGTTAAGATTTTCAAAACAGAACACTCAATGATTTCTCTCCGTTGTCGTAGACATCATCCCGCAATTATTTAAACCTAGACAAAATTTTTCCTTAGTTATAAATAACTATAGGTATAATCATAGCTGGTTTATTTTTTTTTTAATCGTAGATGAACAGCCAATGACAAACAAATCATAAATATCATAGCGGTCTAGTATAATGCGCTGAATCATGGTGCAGTTTTTGTGAAGTGACTCGTGTCGATGTTATCAGAACTGTTCCCAGATGTCGTTGAACAGTTCAACATGCTGTGACCACTTGGAGCATTTCAAACACTTTTTTACGAAGAATGGCACGAGAGGTCGGCATATTACGCAAGGTACCTACTGGTTTGATTATTGCGCCAGAGCCAGTTTCTATGAGATGTAAACGTTTGAATTAGTTTTTGCAGTCATCGAAATCTTTATAAACGAGGAGTAATGAATGAGTGATCACAAAATTTACGAATTCGACGAAAATCTTTTCCATCAATTTACTATAGTCTAGATTTTTATTGTGTGTCAACAAACTTTAAATTCCAAAACCTAGGTTTACCTAAACACCTAAAAAATATTTTGCGTTATAAGGATTTTCCTTGTTTGTAGGGATTTTCTTTGTTTAACTTACTTATACTAAAAAAAGTTATCCCATTTAAAAACTAATTTTAAATCATCAGTAAACTAAGTACCTAACCCTTTTAACCCGCCAATCTTTGATCGAGATCTGCGATGACAAAGTAAGAGCCGATCACAACACAGCAATCAGATTCATTTCACGACTGTTTTCTCAGACGATTGTAGAGTTTGCTCGAGTGCTCATACAAAAATGTTGCCTCATTTGGCGGGCTCTTGGCCCGCGGGTGGCCCAGCCCTGATTTACTATCTTATCTATGGTAAAAAAATTAATTTGAATTCATAAACTTGCTGATGGAACAAGCAGATGGTACACCTGATGTTAAGTGGTAACCATCACCTATGACACGATATGACCGTGACCTACTACTATGCACAGTCCTGCGCTGCGTCCAACATCTTGTGGCATGCAGACCTCATGTGAATTATTTTTAGTCTTTAAACTGAAACACAGCTAACGCTGCTTGGCGACAGAAAATGGCACGGTGGCAGTACTTCCCAGACAATCCCTTTACAAAGAGCTCTACTATACTCTTAGCTTGAAGTACTAAAATTAGGTTAGGCTACTCAATTAAATAAAAATAGTCAACTTGGACATTGATTTCAGTTTTCGTTCACACATGTTCATTTGCTTTCTTCATTTCGAATCAGTTCCGTTTTTCATACAGATTACTTAGTCACACACTTAGCTTAATTATTTCGACCCCTAAATATGATAACCTCTTGTCTTGTCACGAGTTCTTTCGAAGCAGTGTGGTGAAAGGATTTTAGGTGCGCCTCAAAGAGGCTTCCAATAACTTACGAGTTAATCTACTTTTTCTTGAATTAAATTCCTATTATCTTTCAAATTCCTCTCATGTCCAGGTACATGGAACATTCCGATGATGCGAATCCACGGCACAATTTTCTGTTTGAACGAGCCGAAACAGTTAGAGATGTTATCGGCCCAGTTAGCGGCGATACCATTTTAATGAGTAAACAATCGATGCACGCCGCTCCGCTGGATGCCGCACGCGCATGCCTTGCACCGTACAACCAAATATGAAAGCTTCATTTGGGATTTATTTATTAGTAATAGAGCAAATAAATAAATATCACTATGGCGTAGCTGGCAATTTAAACAAATTATGAAGTAAACGCGAAAGAGAAAACAAAAACATATATGATTTTTTATTTTTTTGCTGTTAAGTAGGTACATCATCACTACATAGTATAAAACAAAGCCACTTTCTATGTCCCTATATCCCTATGTATGCTTAAATCTTTAAAGAGCCTATTCGAGGCGCATTTAACATCCTTTCGCCACGATCAAGAAGAAGAAGAAGTAACTCACTTCCACATGGACCCCAGCGACTTGCTGAGCTCTGCGTTGTGCAGCGACGGCCGCTGCTCGGACAGGCGCCTGCGCATCGCCTGCGCAAACACCATAAATGCATTCATAGGCCGCTTCACGTGAGCTCGACGCATAGGTCCGCCTCCCCTGGTGAATAAACATTATTATTATTATGAGGAACCCGGGTCCCAGTGCTGGGCAAAGGCCTCCCTCATTCCTTCCACACATCTCAATTCTGGGCTATATGTTTGCCCAGTCCGTCAGAAAAACGAACGAACACGCATACCTAGAGTTTTAAAACCAATACAAAGAGGTAGGTACTACTTTTACGTTTTGTATCAATATTTTTTTCAATCTTTGACACAAGTGCTTTGTATGCACACAGCTATACATAGTTTAGACCCGAAACCGAACAAAAAGCTCAAATGTTGACATAAACAATATGAAATGCGCACTTGAGCGCGGCGGCGCGCGGCTCTATCCAAAACCAAATTGGTTTAGCTTTCGGCGCGCGCCCGATAATTACCAGCCAACCAAAGCTATCAAGTGACGTATAATAATAATGAAAATAAATGACGAGCTACCCTTTCTTCATGTAGAGCTACGTGTTGTAAACAGTTCGAGCTGCGCACGTATAATTTGTAAACAGGCAAAGTGGCTCGCCTCACGTCATTTTACGCTCGTAAACATCTCTTATTTTATTACTTTTTTATTTTCTAATGCCGCGTTCGGGTTTCCTTGCGATCTGAATGCTGACAGTAAATTATGTTTTTTTCTTCAAACACTGACACGGCACTAAAAGTCGATCGATTTCTAACGGATTGCTCAAAGCAATATGAGGAGAAATAATTACCAACAGGTTCGGCGAACTAGCGCGGTTTCCTTGTTTAATAGTCAGAATGAGTTCTCGTAACGAATTCATGGTAATAGTAGAACCAACCAAATGCTATGAAAGTATTTCATGAACTACTGGCCACGTAGGGGAAGCAGGGGTAATGGCGCTCGCCGGGTAATACCGCTCACCCTAATAACTTGATAAATACGGTGCCATGAAACACAGCGAGCACACTGGTAGTGCAGCCTCTAAATCACAAAATTGTATCATTAATATAAGATAGATGAAAAAATAAATAGAGTGCATTTTTCTCTCAGTTGAACCTACCAACTATATCGATGCACTTTTAGGTACTAAGTATAGCTTCCAAAAAAGGGAAAACATTTAAGGTAAGGTTAAATAAACTATAACGCTAAATGTTTGATGCCTGGTTTTCTAGGCTTCATCGTGTGAAACTGGCACCTAGATTCACCTAGCTTTAAGACGTTTGAAAGCGATGATTTGTATCTTTTGACTTTGACTTAATTAATTTACTGAGATAAAGATCAAAGTAAAAACTGTTAGTACCAAATCATTAGCAAATCTTCATAAACCATAACAAATGATAATAAACTTTAAATCACTAGACTATTTTTTGCCCTGACAAGGAAGACCCACCAGCATCAGGCGCCATCTGCTTAGTAACTCGTCTGACAATCACAGATAGTAGCTCAGAAGTGCTTTAATTGGTTCATGTAATCACGTACTTACGTTTTTGGTATTTGTAAACTGAGATTTATGGCTTAAGGCAATTTTTATTCAAAGCGATTCTAACGTGTATAAGCAGAAGAGTATTTTAGAGAAATATTTTGATTGGTTACCTAAGAATCAATTTACGCTTGCCAAAATCAAAAGATATTTATTAAATTTCATCACAAGGATATCTTTAGAAGCTAGATTCTAAGTGCCAGTTCCACGACTTTTAATTGAGATGTTATAAAAAATATTTAAAAATACTACACAATACCAAATAACTGAAGATACGGTTTTAGATGAACGTCTCCAGTTATTTGGTATTGTACGGTACTGATATCCTTAATACCCTTATCATAGTGTGTTACTCAATGCCTTGGTTTAGCATGATTTTAATTTAAAAGTCATAATTGAACAGCGTAGTGACAAAAAGTTTTATAGTCGCGCACAGAATGATTTACTGCCAGATTTCACAGCCGTCTCGACGGACATATGTAACTTTAAATCGTTCTTTACAACATATTTAACTGTCAGCTGTATTGTACTACAGCTAACTCTAGCCAGGCCCAAGCTTTAAAACTCACGGTTTGCTTCAGAAATCAATTCAAATATCCAAAGGTAGTAAGAGTTTATCGTCTCTACCAGTGCAGAGGCAAAAACGAAACTCGGAATTGAGGTATTTAAAACATAAACGATTTAAAACATTTATTACTAAATTACCTAAATTACTTTACATACTCTGATCTTGCCAAAATTTTGGTTTTTTATACTTTTTTCTAATTATGTAGATTACTTATTTTTCTTGTTTTCTGGAATAATTATATTATTAAAGAACGCCGGAAGGAGGGGGAGGGGGTGTGATGTCGCGAGTGTTTTGTATGCGCAAACACATCCCCTCCACTGTTTTTCAGCGTTCTTTTTGGTTAACGCGCACTAATTCAAAAAGTCATTTTGCGAGATCGAATTTCCCGATTCGAAAACTCGAATAGCAAAGTTGTAAATATTCGGGATAGGTAAAGCCTACTGATTTTATAAATAAGTACAGAACAGAGTCAGTCAAAAATCCATAGTTGCAAGACCAAAAATAATCCTACCTGACAAAGCATTGCCTCGTAACGTGAGTTACGCACGATATTAACGTGCTCTATGACCCACCCTGCGTCCATCAGCTTATAGCACACAAATGTTAAGCAACATGTGCCTGTAATTTCTCCGGCAACTTCAAACCGCAACACAGCAACGCAGTTTGGCGACAGAAAAATGCATTGTAGTAGTATACTTCCCCGGATAAGCCTTCCACAAAGAACTACGAGTAGGTCTTACTCTACTGCTATCTTGTACCATAGAGCCATCGGTGCTTTCATTACAGACAAACAAAAACGGCGCTGGTCCTCAATGTCAATCAGCGTTCGTGAGCATTATTCGGCCGCCGACCGCAAACCAATACCTAAGTGGCATAAGTTAAGTTTGTGTGCTATACTTAACTACCTACCTAATCACAGTCATACAAGTGGTTTAATAATAAATTACTCTAAACGCAATGGGGGCACGTGTTTATTGCGTTTCTTTTCGTCTGCGTTGCTTTTGTTAGATATTTGTTTTCATGGTAACCTACTTATTTATCGATCTTCAATTTTTTTGTGTTCCGGTGCCGTTTTGGAGAAACGGAATACCTACTTACTTGGAAATTACTAGTAGTTAATCAAAGATTTACTGCGGTGTTTTTTCTGACTGACTGTTATCGTTTTCAGAACTGTTGCAATTATGTAGTTGCAATTTGCAATGTGTTAAACTTTGTTTAATCCCAATATAGCTCAAAGAAATTAATTCACAAGTAAAATATATGCAAAGTATATTGTGGGTGTACTTATTAAGCAACAAACGTTCCTTCTAAATAAAAATATTTTCCACATTGATTGGGTGTCTAAGGAAAACGAGAAAAAATTTATTAAAATATTAAAATTTCAGCCTTACACCACACGGCAGCCAGTAAGCTTTTTTAAATTCAGCTTAAGCGAAATGTTAAACATCTATTATATTTTTAGAAAAGTATCATTTTTACATACCTACATTTTAATCTAAGTTGTTACATTGTAAACCGATCCTCAAGTCAAACAACTCTTGAGAAAAAAAAACAAAATAGACCGATAAAAGTGAAGGTCATAGTACTAGGCAGCACGTGGAACATTTATTTATTATGCTTAAATAGCAATAAACTAGCATTGTTCGTGATTCAGGCTACTGTTTGGTTTAGCTCAGCTAACAGTGTGCCACTAAGTTCTATGATTGATGGCTACACAGTTCGGATTGCAAAGTTGGCCTACATTTTCAAAATACTTGCTGTATCAGGGCCTGCTTATGAGTATAATAAACTAGTTGCGCCCCGCGGATTGACCCACGCAGATTTAAGTCCCGGTATTCCCACGGGATAAAAAGTTGCCTGTGTGTGATTCCTATCTATATAATGTATCTCTCTGCCAGACCCGTTCAGCCGTTCCGGCGTGAAAGAGTAACAAACCATCCATCCGTCCATCCATCCATCCATACTTACACACTTTCACGTTTATAATATTAGTAGGATTGAAGTAAATGTAAATCCGTAGGAGAACCAAGGTAGCCGACATAGCTCTCAGAATCAGCAAGTTGAAGGGGCAATGGGCAGGTCATATAGCTCGGAGAACTGACAAATTAAGAGGTTCTCGAATGGCGACCACGAACAGGAAAACGAAGCGAGGAACACCCTCATAACATAACCGATGGACTATGACGACATGGTTAGGACCGCGGAAAGTTGGAAAGTTGGTAGCGGTTGGAAAGGGCTCAGAACCGTTTTTCCTAGAAACGTAACGTATAGGGGATGCCTATGTCCAGCAGAGGACTTCTTTAGGCTGATGATGATAATGATGTAAAAATTTAAAATAAATAATTTGGTAGGTATCGTATTGTATTGTAAATAATTTACATTAACATAAACGGAAAGGTGAAAGGCATTTCTTATAGAAATCTATTCAAATAAAAACAATTTAAACTATACGGTTGCCAAGGTTTGCTTATAATGTTACTTAAACTTAGTATAGTTTAAGTTATGTGTAGGCATGCGAGGGATAATACTTAACTATACTTAACTTTATTATTTAAAAATAGGGTACCGATGGAGACCATACCGAATCAAAGTCATCCCTCTCACCTGATGGACTCAGAAAACCTTTTACGAACACGGTACCTAGACTACCTATCATCGGAACAAATAATCAATAGTTTGAAAGATGAGGCCATTGGCTGAGGAAGTCGTAAACTGAAGATAGCTGTCATCTGTAACGCGGCCGCCCACTCTATTTCTGCCCCTCAGACTTGCGCCGACGCAGCCGCCCACCAAACTACTACTGCGCATAAATTTGCAAAACTAACATCCATTTGACAGTTTGTTGCTATGAACGCATTACTTTAGATATTTACGCACGTTCAGTTTAGGACTGAGCAGTTTAGAGGATGGTTTACGCATCGTAACATTGTGAGCTTCATGGTAACATTTAGGGTTTCCTGCACGCCAATTCATTTATAATTTCAAGATATTATTCCGACCAGACGAACAAAAAACAACGAATGAGCGTAGAAAACTTAAACTGCAGGCAATGAACAGTCAAAATACAATAAAACGTAAAGGGTAGCTGTAACCCAAACATCCCCAGTAGCTTTACAGCCACTGCAGAGCCCATAAACAATTAATGACGCTGTAAAACAAGACGTAGCACAATCTACAGCTACTTGTGGTGCTATCATTGTGATGATTACCAACGTTGGAGTCACCTGCTTCAAGTGTGTGGGAAAGTTGTTAGATAGGTCAGTTCAACGAGCTTTGGGAGTTTCGAGATAGCTGTTGTAATGTAAGAACTTAGGCAACTTGAGACGTTGTGCGTTAGCTGGGTTATGAGGGTTGGTTATACAAAACAAGATAAAATCACCATCACCAAACAGATCAACTCTCTTTCATCGCGGAGGGAACAAAGAAATTGCAATCACCTATTGAGAACTTTCATTATTTGGTGTTTTAGGCATATATTTTAGTAACTAGCTGATCCCGCGGCTTTGCTCACGCTCGTTTATTTTGAAAATTTCATACAAACTTTCATCCCCTATTTTATCCCCTTGGGGGTAGAATTGATCAAAATCCTTTCTTAGCGGATAACATCTACCTGCATGCCAAATTTCAGCCCGATCCGTCCAGTGGTTTGGGCTGTGCGTTGATAGATCACTATGTCAGTCAGTCAGTCACCTTTGAGTTATATATATTTAGATATGATTGTAGAACCTAATGATTCGGTCTTTCTGTATGAAATTAGCTAATGTGGTGTAGGTACCTAAAGAGATTAACCAGACAATTGATTTTTATGGTATGCATATACAAGTTTTATTTTTACTCAAGGGATTACAGTTTTTGAGATACAATAAAAATAGTTAAATTTTGTACTTACACTGCGTAATCAATTAATAATAAATAAATATTATAAAAACTGATAATAACAATTAAATATTAGGGTCTATCTCAGCACCTGCGAGTGAATTCCCTTGGGAAATGTGATGGAATTTATCAGTAAGGGGTGATTATCGCTGACAAGGTAGAACTATCCACTCCTAATACAAGTACTTACTCTTACTAGGACCTCGTTTTCAAATACAAATACCTATCTATTCAATTCGAGTATTGTAAAGTAAAGGGAGCTTGGATATCAAAGGGGCATTCCTTTGATACCAAAACTCCCTTGGTAATCATACCTTCATATATTTATGTCTTACATACGCCTCAATAAGTTACTTACGTTACGCCTCTCTAAAGATTGGCACCACAAATGGATCATCGTTATTATTTTTATCGTTAAATGTTAGCCGAATTTTTCTTGTCTGTCCTTCTAACCTTGGTCTGGAACTGAGCAAAGACAAAGTGAAGTGATTGAAACAAAGTTACCGAATATGTAACTTTGTTGTATAGTTCGGTGGTAATTTTTGAGTATGTAGGAAAGGGGACAGTAGACTAGACTACTGTCTAGTCTGTCTAGCATATCATTCACAGAACTCCCGGAACTGCAACTGGAACTGCAACTGCCCGGAACATCTTGCTACCTTAGTACAGTAGTATGGGGAAGGTAGCAAGATCTTGTGGGCAGTTGCAGATGGGCCTGCTGATAACCACGGGAGTTCTGTGAATGATATGCTAATGGATGGAGCTCACTTCCTGGATATCAATGTTTATAGAAATTGCAGCCCAGCCCGCATTAGTAGTCATAAGTATACCTACGTACTAAGCTACATAAAGTTTAAGAGTAGTAGAAGCTCTTTGTGAAGGCCTCGGAAGAGTGTGGTTGTCGGTGATATTACAGGATTATGATGCTGACATCTGTATGCTTCAAGTACATGACTCACGACAGTGCATCGTAGGGCACGTTCTTATCAGGTGTGACTAACGAGGCAATGCTGTTACCATTTAACAACAGGGGCCCACCTGTTGTTAATCTGCTTGTTACATCATCTAAAAGCGCCTATTAAAAAAAGTGTGAATTATTATGTATGTAATCTATGAATACCAAATTGTATTTTTCATGGGGTTTAATAACATATTTAAGGCATTGACAATACCTAATTTACCTCTCGCTCGCACGATTCCACATTTTGAAAGATATAAAATCTCTAAGCCTAATTTTGAAAAATCGCAAACAACCATTTTGTGTGCAATCACATTGCACACAGTTTGGTAAAAATTTCATTCTGTGCATCGATCAGAATGAAATTATCGATGCAAGTTTTCCTACTCAAAAGTTTGCTTATGTACGAAAACTAGAAAAGTAAACTTTTAAGTAGGAAAATTTGTATCGATCATAATGATTTTTTTACTAAACTGTGCGCAATGTGATTTCACAAAAAATAGTTGTTTGCGATTTTTCGAAAACGGATTCAGTGATTTTATATCCTTCAACAAATCAAAAAGTGCGAGCGAGAGTCACATTAGCTCTTGTCTTCACCTTAAGTATGTGGAAAAGTAGTAAAAGTAAGGATGGAAGATATTATATGCACTGCGTCCAATAGATATCTCTCTCTGTTGCGTAAAGTCCCATGCCAGCATCCATAAAGGGTATGGATCATTGTTTTGCGACAGAGATAGGGACGGGGTTGTTCTTTCTCGGACGAATACCCCGTAACTCAACAACGCTCACGGCTTACCTCCACAACAAGCTCTATACTAAGTTGTTTTAGGTCTTGTCTGGTTTTTTCTCTCGCACAATGAAATATTTTACTATCTTACTACCACCGAATCCTATACATTGGACCCTAGGTGACCATGACTAGGAAGCTTGTTATCAAATCACTTGAGACTTTTGAATAATAGCGAGATTTCATACTTTTGTTGTTTCAAACAAGAATACGGGAACCGGGAACAAATCGTTGGAGCGAAAGTCAAAACCTCTCATAAGTATTATAGGGCTAGCTTGGGAACATTCATCATGCATCTGCGCGTCCACATGCACTTTTATCGTCCACTTCACACGACAGCTTGAAGAATAGCAGTCGTATGATTTAATTAAGTTAAAATAATGATAAATTGGGCGATGGATACTGATTTAAAATGAAATTATATTAGTAGTGAGCACTTTTTGTAAAGCTGTTGTCGGAATTGTTTTAATTTGATTGGCCGTGGTTTTAATGATAGAAATAGTCCAATTGGATTTGATGCATATTGGACCTAGCGTAATAAAATTTTGTTATACTTACCGCTGACTTCTGAAAGCTCGATCAAAACTAATCGGCTGTCAAGTCATTTACTATTTCAGAGACAAAGAGTGACTTGACAGTCGATAAGTTTTGATCGAGCTTTCAGAAACCGGCGCGGCGGTTAGACACAGTGAGCTTTAAATAAATGATTCTCGAGATTTCAATAAGGTTTTATAAATGATGACTTGGGTTAGACTAGACTAGAGTAATATGTAATAACAATAGGACCTAATAATTTTGTGCAATACTCTCATTTAAATAAATCTATTATTTTTGATACATTTAAATTTTACTAGGTAGCAGATGCTTATTGATTTTATTATTTTGAATTTTATAAGTGTTGTTGTGTAAATATGTGTTTTTATTATTATTGTGACAACCTCTGTGGCGCAGCGGGCGAGAGCCTGCCTGCGACGCTAGAGGTTGCGGGTTCGATTCCCGCCTTGGGACAAATTTGTGTACGATCTGCAGAAATTTGTTCCGATGGTCTGGGTATTTTATATGTATAATAAAAAATGTCTATCTATGTAAGTATATAATGTATTAAATATATCAGTTATCTAGTACCCATAACACAAGCTTTGAATAGCTTACTTTGGGGCTAGATAGTGCTGTGTGGATTGTCCAGCATTATTTATTTATTTATTTATTTTGTTACACAGTTTTTTTTTTTAATAGATACCTAGGTATGCTATTTTTATCTCAATATGTTAATGTTTGCAACGCATTTGACGCGTTTTATAATTATATAGGTACAGTAATTATTAAGTAAATTGAATTTGAATAAAAGTTCGAATATAAGTTTGTTGTATAAAAGTTGAGCTTGTTTATGAAAACGTTCCAAATACTACTCAAGCAACTTAGTATTTCCATACGGTAATGAAGAGAAGTCAGTGCTAATGCTAACATCGCTCATTACCGACGCTACGCTAACCGCTGCCGGCTGTCAATATTTGAAGGTACGCAGCAAGAGCTGACCTATGACCCTATGCGAGATATTACAATATATAGAAATAATATAGAAATAATATATATAGAAATTACATGAGGCTTGACGTCTGTATCCCTCGGCTTTCTGCGTGGCCTTGCATCCATCAAAGTTCTGCATAAATAAAACGTCAAACATGATGTAGTACTTCCCTGGACGAGCCCTCTACAATGAGCTCTACTACTCCTTACCAAGCGTTTTAGATGAAACACATTGAATGTTTTTTTATATGAGAAAAAGTTCAAATGTAATTTTGTATATTATGACGAGTGCGTTCCGGGCGCGAAGTGGCCTATACAAACAGGGGTGGAGCGCGGGCGGCCCGCGGCACCTGTGTGCGTGTTTGATGTTTGCGGCCCCACTTACACGGCAGGCTAGAAACAGTGCGCAAACCGCGGGATGTTTACCCGCACCGGTGAGGCGAGGAAATCTTAATCTGCCTGTCGGAGGCTTTCAACTCTCTAATTGACGATGTCGACACTACCATAGGCATTGGTTACATCGGGAATGCGATTAGGTAAACACCTGAGTCATGTGCTGTCATGTTGTGGATGAAAAGCGCTTCACGACTTGAATCCCCAGGCGCGGTAGTTGTCCCCATCTTGGTACTTATGTCTGAGGTAGTCAGATATAAAAGTTGTACACAAATCACAGCAGGTACAAATCCAATCCTATTTCTTTATTTTATTATCAGATATTTATCATTTGCGCTTGTTGATTTGTATGCTTTGTAATTTTCTTTGTAAATAAAAACATCCTGATAAATAAATTATACCGTCACTAAATTGTAATGGTTTATTTAACTTATATTTTAATTGAATCGACAATAAAACTAAGTACACGTTATCAAAAGTTTTGCCGGGGAGTCCCTCAAGTCGAAGATAAGCTCCCCATGAAAAGAATGTTTGCGCAGGCGCAGCTATCTACCACGCGGAAATAAATCGGTACCAGCCAGCGGAAGGGAGCGATAAAAATTGTCACACGAAGGGAGGCATCGAGCGGCCTATAGAGGTAAGTAATAATATTAACATCGTGTTTATTTTGCTCCTGAAAGATAAGTCAAGTAAATTCACTTTTAGAATACACACTACGTAAAATACAATAAATACTTCTTTCACCAACAGAAAAGAAATCCGGGATAAAAATACGACCACAGAAAATAATTGTTTTGAAATTAATCATAGAGCTTATTATAGACAAATGGGCATATTTCTGACCCGCGTCATCATATTTGTTTCATACTAAAGAACGGTAGGAAATATGTCGTAAGATTGTTGCCTGTTCTTCTAGGCTTGGTTGTGTAAAACTGGCATCTAGGTTTTAAAGTGATACTTGTGATTCAACTTAATGAAAACTTTTGACTTTGACTTTTAGATTTATAAATTTCACCAGACGTCTATGGTTTTTTAAATATTTCATTATTATAAATCTTAATTTTGAATATTTGTTATTATCACGTCACAACAGACTGTATTGTTTTAGCTGAAACTCTAACTCTAATAACTAAGCAAGAAGTAGGTAATAGACATAGACATAGACAGTAATTTATTCGCCACAAGAACACACAGCATACAATTAGGGTAACGTAGGTAGGTACAATAAAAATTATTGTACCTACCTACACTAACATTTACATTTTACATTACATTAACATTTACTTACCTAACAATAGTGCTGTGTGCTACAGCAGCAAAAAGGTCCCGGCTCAGCATTATGCTTCACTATCCGAAGACAGGTCAGCGCTGTTATTCTGCCGATACCTTGGTAATAGTAACAGAGCACCGGTGGTTTAATGGGAGTGACCCCGCCTTCCGATCGCAAGGTCGCAGGTTCGAATCCGGACGTGCACCAATGGATTTTTCTATCGAAAAATTTATGTGCGCAATGCCAGTGTTCTTAAACGGTGAAGGAAAACATCGTGAGGAAACCAGTTAGTATTCTAACAGCGGCGATGGGCTTGCAACCTGTCACGTATGGAATACTAACTACTGCAAAATGTGGGTATGTGCCAAATGTAATGTTTGGACGTACCTCTGACTACCCCCTTAGACATCCTCAAAGAATCTTGAGTTAGTACTCGTTACTGAGAGATCTGAACTCAAGGGATATCTACCGTGCCTGGGGATCAAAGTCGTGAAGCTGTTTCTGTTTTTTTTTCAGGTAATAGTATTAGTATGGAATTTAAATAAAATTCTTAAATATACAGATATTTTTACGGAATCAATGAAAACAATATTTGACTAGCTTTCTGTCAGTTTTTGAAAGCTTTAAGTTTGAATTTTCTTGCAGGATTTGTATTTTAGCCCGAAAAACATACGATACCTACCATGTTTAAAACAATTCAAATGTTTCTATTGATACTTAAGACGTTAGGTATAATGAAGGTGACATGTTACCGAAATCTTTATTTCAGACGACAGAGATGTGCATATTTGGAGTAAGCTGTCCTGACAAATCGATAATTCTCAGAAATGAAACTCCATAATTTAATAAAAGCATATCCCGTCACCGTGGAAATCGAACCGGTACCGTTCGCTTCTCAGCCGAACGCCCGCCGTGCCACACAGGTCATAAAAAGCCGACAGTTGATAGGAAATTAATGAACAAGGAGTTGATAACTGATAAGGGAGCTATTCAATTAGGCAGAGGATCATTCACAAGACCGCCCCGCCCGACCCACGGGTCAGCTATGCTAGTAGATATGTCAACCTATCTAAAGGTAGTTACGGATAAATAATTGCGGAATAATTATATGTTAACGGGGTCATATGACTAATGATGACGAATAGCGGTTGAGGGGAATGATAAAGCGGGCCTGGAACTTTAACGGTGTATGTATTTCTCATATCAAACTCCTTTTTTTTCATTGGCTTAATTTAATTGACAAAATATAAAAAACTGCTCACCGTTATTATTACCCCCAGACACGGTAGATTTCCCGTAAGATCGTTTAGTACCATGTACTAACTGAAGATTATTTGAGGATTTCTAAAGAGGTCGACTGAGATACGTCCAAAAATAACTTAAGAAAAAACCAACTTAAAATGCACTGGAAAATACACTCATACTACTATTACTCAAAAACTACTCGTTAGATCTGATTCAAACTTAAATGGGACTACAGGACAAGCGCCAGCTTTCGATTAAAAAAAGAATCATCAAAATCGGTCCACCCAGTAATATATTGGCTGTAATATTATGGTAAACAAAGAACTTTTAAAAACAAAACAAGTAATAAGTTATGAGGTAACAAACATAAAAAAAAACTGTCGAATTGAGAACCTCCTCCTTTTTTGAAGTCAGTTAACAAAATATATCAAAACTATCTATTTATTGTTTTTGATAGGTGCTATGCGACGCTACGTACGTCATACTCTGAGAATCGAAAAGAATATAGTTTTGAGAGTGATAGATTTTTCAGTTCATATGCAGGGTCCTTGCTAACGACGAGAAACGTGATACAATACCTACATAAGCAACTGGCGAATAGAAAGCAATAGCAAAAGTTTCGAGCAATTTTAAAATTTAACAAACATAGAAAAAACTTTGACTTTGACTAATTAGGCACCGAGGAGCCGGAGAGGATGCCTACATTACCTAGGAATTACACTCACGAGCCTATATTTGTTTTCATAATTTTATTATAACACTCTTACTTCTAACTGGACTATTAGACATAAAATACCTACTTCGGGGAAATACTATAAACACTAATAGTTAATAATAATTTCTCACTAAAATTTTATCTCAAATGGGTTCAAGTGAAACATTATCCGGTAGCTTTGACATCTTTTTCATGTGCCGCCGCGCCGCCGCCGCCGCGCGCCGGCCGCCGCTAAGCAGCGTAGAAGATTGCGTTTAAATCATTTGTTCTGAGGTACGCTTTGTTACGGTCTCACTGTGTTTTGAACTAGGTAGGTATCTAATATATTATGCTGAAAAATAATCTGCTAATATTGCCAGAAACTACCATGCAAATGTTTAGGAAATTGATGTCAACAATTAAATCGATTTTGCTACGCCGTAGCACCTGCTACGAGACTCGCGCCCAATAAACAAAATCATTATGTTCTATAATTCTTGCTGTAAAATAATAATATTTCTTACTTGGATGGTTGAGGCACGATGGTGTCATAGTTGAAGCTCTCCAGAAGTTTCCCTACCGCTTCATTAATCTCCAGTTTTTCGTGGGATCTGACCGACCGGTTTTGCTCCCAATTCATCTTGGTTTTAAAACTACACAAACTTTCAAAAGAGTTCTTAGATGTTTTAATTAGACCTTTTTTAAAGTCGAACAGTGAGCGCGTGCGGTCGACTCGCGCGCATAGACTATAAAGAGTTCCTTATGCTCAGCGCATTACTATAAAAACGTTCGACAGAAGGGGCGCTCGCGCTCCGCTGATACGACTTGTATTTATTTGTTTACATTACATAAATTTACCTATTTTTATTTAATACTTAGCTGTGGTAATGTCAAATAGCTAAAGAACCTATATCGGTTTGTTGTTATAAAAAAAAAATGTTTAGTTGGGCTCTTTTTTCGCTTGTTTAGGACTCCTTTGTTCGCTTGTTGATTACAAAATCTATTAATTTCCAAACTATTTGGCTTTTTAGTGAGCATTAACCCTAGGATAATTTGCAGGGTATACAGACATGGTTTAAAACAAATATACAAACATGATAGGACTTGCACTTTAGACGTAGATTTACGCCCGGTTTCTGAAAGCGCGATTAAAACTAATCGGCTGTCAAGTCACTTGCTATCTCTATCTAATTTGAAGTAAAAGCTGAAATAGCAAGTGACTTGACAGCCGATTAGTGGTGATCGAGCTTTCTGAATTCATTGTTGTAAGCAGTGTGAAATATTCCAAATAAAATTGAATTTGATTAGAGATAGAAGAGAGAATAGTAGGTATTTTCTATTATGAAGTACAAAGGAACACTTTTTAAAATTAGTTGATGCTGAACTCTTAACTTTGGAAAATAATAACACCCGATAATTTTCCTTATTTTCCAGGCATGGTGTGAGTGGGCGGTACGCATGCGACAAGGCACCGCCTTTGGCTCGCGATTGGCGCGCGCTACCGGCCGCTCTGACGTCAGTGCGCCCGCGCTTATCCATGTGCCACTGGAGTCCACCCGTGACATCGAGATGCACAAACACTAATGAACAGGTAGGTATAGTATAATCATCATCGTACCTATACACCACATTCTCCTAGCACAAAGGGGATTTAAAATCCAATCTTGCGTGATTCAGAAAGTATTTTGCGGAATTAAAATTTTATGTAAATCAAAAACTGAAAACAAAACCTGAAATAAAAATATTTATTTTGACAAGCTTTGTATTCAACACACTGATTTTCGCAGCATAAAATCAAGCTTGAGAAGTCCACACACTGACTGACTCGCTTAAGGCGTTGACAACACCTAACATTTCTCTCGCTCGCACGATTCGAAATTTTCAAAGATATAAAATCACAAATTCCAATTTTGAAAAATCGCAAACAACCATTTTGTGTGCAATCACATTGCGCATAGTTTGGTAAAAATTACATTTTGATTGATGCAAGTTTTCCTACTCAAAAGTTTGCTTATGTACAAAAACTAGAAAAGCAAACTTTTAAGTAGGAAAACTAGTATCGATCAAAATGATTTTTTTACTAAACTGTGCGCAATGTGATTGCACACAAAATAGTTGTTTGCGATTTTTCGAAAACGGGTTTAGTGATTTTATATCTTTCAACAAGTCAAAACGTGCGAGCGAGAGTCACATTAGCACTTGTCTTCGTCTTAACAGGAATCTCCGAAACAACGGAAATTCCGTGACAAGTGAGTCAGGCATGGCCTAGAGGTCTGAACATTGGCACAGTCACTACCTATTAGAGCAGTGGTAGCCACTCACTAAAAAAAACTAGGTATATTTGATGGCACCCCAAATGTCCTTTTCCTCTATGTCCTCTTCTGACCCCCACCACGGGCCCCCCTCTCTCCTACCCCTTCCCCCGACTAACCCCTGGACCCCCTCCCACAAACCCCCCTCGACCCTTGAAATAATAGACTGAGATTGTAGCCAGGGGCCTTATTCTCTAACTTGAAGCCCATTACCATGAGGATATTCTGGGTTTCAAGTGTCAAACTTTCTGTATACAAATGAAGTTCATCTGTGCCATTACGATACTACATAATATTCACTGATCTGTTTTATTGCGATTACCTAGTTTTATAGACAATTATTTGCAAATTGTGCTTGTAATTTCAACGATTACAAAAAGCTTTAGGTACCTACCTACTACATAGCCTCTAGCCTAGCCATTGCTAGCTTCTGCAGTAAGAACATAGTCTAGCTTTTGTTGCTGTTTCATGCCCTACGGATGGTAGATTCTCTGCAAACACTACATCTCCGTTCGTTAGTTATTATGATCGACGGTCCTAAGAGTCCTAACTGGTACAATTAGCTGCTTTTTATTAAACCTTCCACTTCGTCACAATTAGCACGATCTAATTCTGTGCCCGCCCGCAACGTGAATGTTAATTGACTTGTCAAGGTATGCGCCTGGCGTGCTATTTCTCGAGGTAAAATCGAAGATGTTTGTAACGTTCCATCCGTATAAAACCAAGAAAAAATAATAATACCGTAGGTAATACATCAGTTTACTTTTTGGTATGCAGGTGTACTTATAGGTACCTACTGGTGCATAGCAAGACATAAACATAGACTGAAAAAAGCTCTCTACACAATTAGAAACCCAAGAGTTATTTAGTTAGTACCAACCGAAGAGTAGTTTTTATCAGAGTAGGACCTGTTGAAAGGCTCGTCCGGGGAAATACATAGACCTACTACCACCCACCACGCCATTTTCTGCCGCCAAGCAGCATTGCTGTTTCGGCTTGAAGAGTGTGGTTATGCCCAGAGATGGGTTTTCACCCGGGTTAAAACCCTGAGGTGGGGTTTTCACCCACTTCAATCCACCCATTGGGTGTTTTGAGCTGGTGAAAACGAATTTTGTACCTAGTAATTAATGAAAATAAGCGTAAGAGAGCGGGTGCGCCCGCTAAGGGCCGGGACATCAAATTAGCCCAGTCGGGTTAGCATGGTGATGGTTATGGTTACCACTTAAGGCGTTGACAACACCTAATATTTCTCTCGCTCGCACGATTCGACATTTTGAAAGAATACAAAATCACTAAATACAATTAAAAAAAAATCGCAAACAACAGGTTACAAAATTTTAAAGTAAAAATTTATTTTGTTAAAATTTTAAAATATAATGAGTATTTATCTACAGTTACATAAATTGTCCACCTATATTTATTTAAAAATAAATATAGGTGGACAATTTATGTAACAGGGGCATAAGGTTTGGTTATACAACTAGCTGATGGAACAAGCAGATGAAGAAATCATTGTGATCGGTACAAGTTTTCCTACTTAAAAGTTTGCTTTACTAGTTTTCCTACATAAGCAAACTTTTGTGTAGGAAAACTTGCATCAATCAAAATCAAATTTTTACTAAACTGTGTGCAATGTAATTGCACACGAAATGGTTGTTTGCGATTTTTGAAAGTTGTATTTAGTAATGATAATTATCTTTTAAAATGTCGAATCGTGCGAGCGAGAGGAATATTAGGTGTTGTCAACGCCTTAAGAACTATTTATCAGACAAGATTCCATACACATTTATTTTCCAGTATGAGCTTTGTAAACACTAGGTCGGTACCTATTACCTCCTACCTACGCCTTTGAAGGTTTTGAAAGTGAGTGATTCAGTACACAGACTAGTAGGGATGCTAACGCATATTCAGTAGCTTTAGGTACCTTTATACTCAGGTAGATAACTTGGCTTGTGGCCGAGCGAGCGAGCGAAGCGAGCGAAGCGTCTCAGTTTCCACATTGGCCAAAAATGCGTTTGTCCGGATGTCTGTCTGTCTGTCTGTTCTCCTCTACAGGTCGCATTTTTCAACCGATCTGGACGAAACTTGGTACACAGGTTATATGACTTATTAGAATTTTTTAGTCGTCGGGGATTTTTGATTGGAGGGGTACTTCCCCCAAAAAAAGGGCAAAAGGGGGGCTATTTGATATACTGGATATCTCCACCAAATGATATCCGATTTCGATTATTCTTTTTTTATTTGAAAGGTAGTAACTATAAGTTGGTCTCATAAAAGTTTGGCGAAGATCTGATAAGGATCTTTAGCATGATGAACAGGATAGCTCATCAAACAATCGATGGTTTTCAATCAAATTTGAGAGAAACACAAAGGACCTGTAATTACAGGCACATGAGGCTTAACATCTGTACGCCTCAAGTTGATGGACGCAGGGCAGTGCATCGTAGGGCACGTTCCTATTGTGCGTGACCTACGGGGCAATGTTTTGTTTATAGGTGATGGTTACCACTTAACATCAGGTGGGCCATCTGCTTGTTCCATCAGCTAGTTGTATAAAAAAAAAGGACCTCATTCTACACAAGATGATGCAAAAAAAATCAAAAAGATCAAAAAAATCACAAAACGGAAAATGCACTTGCACATTACATTCCTCAAAAATTTACAAAATTAAATAGAAAAAGCATCATGGGGATGGGTATTTTCTACTTCTCTTCAACATTGATAGGTTTCTTTCAAAACTCTGAAATAGCTTTTGCTAAGGCAGTAAACAGCTCACTTTTAGTATGCTCGCGAGGTCTACAGCTCCCAGAGCCACTAGGCCACTTGGCAATATCGATCAAAATGATTTTTTTACTAAAATGTGCGCAATGTGATTGATTGCACACAAAATGGTTGATCGCGATTTTTCGAAAATGGGTTTGGTGAATTTATATATTTCAACATTTCAAAACGTGCGAGCGAGAGTCACATTAGCTCTTGTCTTCGTCTTAATTATAAACCTATGAAGGAGAGCGGTTAGTTGGTTAGCTCTAAAGCCCTAATAACTATCCTCATGGCTCTCATCCCAAAGAATAAAATACAATCACAAATCACAATACAACATTCGAAGAAAACGGATGATCGGAAAAAGGGTGTGTGTATAATGCAAGGTATTTGAATACATGATATATGTGTTCTGTGTTGAATACTATTTTAAATAGGTGTGATGAAATAAATGATTGACGTTAAATGGAGGTAGTATGGTCTTACGACTTTAGCTTGACTCGTTGATGATGAAAAAAAATTAATGATTGGTTTGGTGACAAGGAATTTGTGTTTTTATTCAAATTCCTTGATTGGTGACACCAAGGAATTTGAATACAAGTACATCAAATTCCTTGGGTGACACCTAGCCAGTCAAAATGACACTGACAGAACTTCTCTTCATTTGACAGTATGACACTTTCTTGACTTTATGTTTGTTGACTTATCTTCTTTACTCTTTGGTTGTTGTGTTTTGTTGTTGGATTTTGTGGTTAGTTTAATTTCTGTAGTAATGATAAATTGCTAATAATTCTGATAATAGTATTCTAATGTTAGTTTTATCAATCAAATTTAGAAAGAAATTACTCATTAGCATCTCGTAAGCTAGTTTTTATATCTAAGCAATCATGAAAATAGCCGTAGAAGGTTGCGCTCATGGCGAACTTGAAAAAATATATGACTGTATAGAGACTATACAAGCACGGGAAGGCTTTAAAATTGACTTACTAATATGTTGCGGTGACTTCCAATCTGTCCGTAACCGCTCAGACCTGTGTGCTATGGCAGTGCCTGAAAAATATCAAAATATGTGTACTTTTCACAAGTAAGTAAAGCACCTTTAAAATGTATTATACCAGTTATTTTAGGTATTGTGATCCATCATAAATTCTGTTTGCATGTTAGAAATAAGTATACACAATATTTAACCTTGCGTGATTTCCATTTATTATAATTTCAGATATTACAGTGGTGAGAAAAAAGCGCCAATTCTTACTATATTTATTGGAGGCAATCATGAGGCATCAAACTACTTACAAGAGCTACCTTATGGGGGGTGGGTGGCACCAAATATCTACTATATTGGAAAAGCTGGTGTGATACAGTTTGGTGATTTAAGGATTGGAGGTAATTTATTTATTTAACCCCCTAAACCAGTCCAATTGCAGTATGAATAGAACCTCCTGTGGTTTGTACTGTAGGTAAGTACTTACACTATATAAAATATTCTCAGAACATACAAGCCCTTTTATTGTGTCAAAGATAAAACACACCAGTAGTTTATAATGTTAAACTTATACATAGGTCATAGTTTTATTTACAATGGCCCATGACCTGATAGAATACTCAAACATACAAAGTGATGCTTAGGATTTAATTGAATAGACTGTGACTTATAATATTCCAACATAGGTAGGTACATTGTTTAGTAAAGACTGTAAGAACATAGTAAATCTGAGCTTGGCTCTTAATTTAGACTTGAGAATTTCACTCTTCACTTACCTTTCAATTTATTTTTTATTGTTTCGATAAAGGTCACAATGTTTGTGACAAGATTTTAAGCCCATGGTTCAAAACCTGTTTAGTAGCATAGTAAAGCCCTCATATCTCTTTTCAGGTATATCTGGAATATACAAAGGGCATGATTATTTACATGGAGTGTGGGAGTGTATTCCTTATACACAGAATTCTCTGCGCTCAGTTTATCACATACGGTCACTTGATGTCTTTAGGTTACGTCAATTGAATGATAAAGTACATGTGATGCTCTCTCATGACTGGCCCAGGGGCATCACTGATTATGGTGATAAAGAAGCACTCTTAAAAAGGAAGCCATTTTTTAGGTAACATTTTTAAATGTTTGCATTTTTACGACTGTTATCCTGTTATCTAAAACATTTTCAACAATTATATTTCGAAAATATTTCGAACAATTATATTGCATACACTTAACTTGTAGGATGAAGCTGCAACTGGCAACTAAATAGTAGCAACTATGTAGGCAACTATACTTATTAATGTGTAAAGAAAATTTAAATTTCTAAAATTTTATTTTTTATGCTAGGTGCTAGTTCAAGAGATTCTTATATAATGCTGCAGATGCTACAATTGACATGATTAATCAATATGTGTTTCAGAGAAGACATTGAGTCAAATCGACTTGGAAGCCCCCCTGCGCTAACCCTGCTTCAAAAATTGCAGCCAGATTATTGGTTCTCTGCTCATTTGCATTGTCAATTTGTTGCCATTGTAGAGCATGAAGGCGGCAAAGAGACTAAGTTTTTGGCTCTTGACAAATGTTTGCCTCGGCGTAGGCATTTACAAATTGTGGATGTACCATCCGAGTATGACGGTGATAAAACATTAAAGTATGACATTGAATGGTTAGCTGTACTTAAAAGTACTAACCATCTCCTATCAGTTAAGAATATGGATTGCCACATGCCAGGCCACGGAGGGGATGAAAGGTTAGTGCCATGGATTAAGTGCCTATAGAATCCAAATTAATCTTGTAATTAAAACAAGTTACATACAAATTAAAAATAATATTTACCTATGTTGAATATACAAGATGCATAAAAAATTATTTGTTTTAGATATGATTTCACACCAACAGATGATGAAAAGAAAGAAATATTAAACTTAATGAAAGACATAAGTATAAAAGAAGATAGCTTTGTGAGAACTGCCCCTGTCTTCAATCAAAGAGATCCCAAAATTGTTCCAACGAATCCTATATTGAACCCACAAACAGCAAACTTATGTGAAACATTGGGTATTGATGACCCAGTCCAGGTTGTAGTCGCTAGAGCTGGCCGTAGAATGAGAGAACCAGTAAAGGAAGAAGTGGAGACACCAAATATGGAGCCACTGGAAAAAGAAATCCCTCTCTTAATAGCTACACCTTCAACTCCTAGCCTGCAATGTTCAAAATTGACATTACCAGAACCTGTAACACCCAGTGTAAAAGAAAGTGAAAAAATTCCAGAACTGGAATCTGTAAATACTATTTCTCCTGATGATTCTCTAGTAACAGTCAACTTGAACACAACTGAAGAATGTGCAACCCCGGTTTCTAAAAAGACCTTCAAAAGGCGTAATATGTCTATCTATAATACTCCTGATAAAGATGAAAATGAAGGTTCTGCACCATTGTTAGACTCTGAAGGAAGTCCATGTAAATTATCTTGTAAACCTTCTCCATTGTAGTGTCAATACCATAATTGTAAGATAGAAGAATTGTAGTATCTGCTAAGAGAAATTTTTATCTACCTAAAAAATAATGATTGAATGTGGATTCTATTTTGTCAATAAATCAGAGCAATTTTAAAATGATATTTAGTTTACACTTTATTTAGTACAAAATAAATTAGGTAAGTACTTATAATTATGTAGATCCAAATTTATTTATTTACAGTGAGTTAGTAAGTGCTCCTTGAGTTGTGGCATGTTCTTAGGTTTATAATTGCACTGGTTACACTGAAGTTCTATAGACATAAGCTTCTTATGAGTTTCATTTGTAATCTTTTGTATTGATCCATTTTCTTTTAATTCCTTCAAAATACCTAAAAAGAAAAAAAATCCTTAAGTTGGGACATAGTAGACAACGAGACAGATAATCTACTTAATATGGCAAAGTACTAACCATCGTAAGGCTGAAAGAACTCGGTAGTAAAACTATTCCAGTGTATTTTAGTCTTCAAACAGGGTGATAACATATCTGTGCTTATGATATGCATGTGAAGCCTTTGCATGCTAGGTACAGCATGGAATCCAGCCTTGAGATTATAGACCTCTTCCTTTTGTATTTCTTTAAAAATAAGCCCAAACTCCTCTAGAAGGCTTACATGAGAATGGTTCAATATATTTATACTGCTGATCTCTTCATGGGGTAAAACCAGGTAGTGAACTTTCGCTTTGGGGTACTTGTCCCGAATCACAACAATTTTTTCAGTAGATTTCACGATACAATCAGGATCCTTCATAGACTCTAGTAAACCAAGGGACCAGTGTTTTGGTTTTTTAGGATTAATGGATTGCTGTGTGGACTGCTGTACAAATGGAAGTAACCGCTTGTTCCGGCTATAAGTTTTATCGGACATGATTATAAAAGCTTCACTCGTTTAAAAACGGCTAAAGGCCTATGTAAAGTCATATAATTTCTTGCTTGTTTAATTTTTAGTTTTTTTTATTTCCTTTGTTTTTTACAGTCTATTTCACACTGCTGACTGACAGTGACAAATAACAATACTCTAATACTCTTAGTGACAGCTGACTTAAACAGGTTTAAGTCAGATGTAATTTTTAACCAATTGACACTGCCGCAATACAGTAATAAATTCCTTGGAGGATTCGTTTCCTGTCATCTAACGAAGCAACACTTAGAGCATTTATGGGTGAATCAACTTTTAAGGCACTCCTTTTGTGTCCCTGTCATGCAAAGAGCATAAAAATCCTAATCCTAACTTCCTAACTAATATTATAAATGCGAAAGTAACTCTGTCTGTCTGTCTTTCTGTCTGTCTGTCTGTCTGTTACGCTTTCCCGCTTAAACCTCTCAACCGATTTTGATGAAATTTGGCACAAACAATCTTTAGACCCTGAGAAAGAACATAGGCTACCTTTTATTGCGAAAAAAGAGATGAAGAGATTAAAAGTACGCAGACGAAGTCGCGGGTACCAGCTAGTTTCCTTATAAAATATGTTTGTTTTGATGTTAACGTAAACTTAGATCCTTTCCTAACATGCTAGTTTCATAGTATTTTATAGTTAATAGGAAAATTTTTGACTTTATTATGGTAACTCAGCAGAACATAAGCACTATCCATACAAAAAACATGTGTCCCCAGGCCTAGATGACGATACAATTTAGGACGTATCTTAAAAAAAAGGTATGAATGCACAGCCTTTTTACCCAATATTATGACTCAGAAAAAGATAAACTTACGTTTAAAGTTAACATTTATAAAAGTTTGACAAATATTTTATATTTTTCGTGCATCCAAACTTTTGTCCCAAACTTTGATCAAAACATCAGTTCTACAGAGTTACCGATAAAAATTCATGACCGTTATCAAGAGATGACGCCTACCTTGGTGTCATCTAAGGCGATTATTGTTAGACAATAAATATAAATATAAAATATATATATAAAATATTTAGTTGGTATGATCAAAAAATCTCTACCTAGCTTTACCGCCCCCCAGCCTAAATTAAGTTCTCAGCTGGTGCGCGTAGGTTTATTGTCGCTCTACAGCGTTGCAATGGATATTTATGAGGCACCCTCGTCACTTTTTCTAAAAAAACTCGTTAATATTAGCTTAGATGTCGTGCCCCACTGCAAAACCTAAAAATAGATAAACTTGTGCAAATGTTAACAGTATATTTTCATAATATTTCGATGATATATTTTTTATTTTTAGTTGTTCATAATGTTGTCAAAGGAGTGTCTTAAAAGTTGATTCACCCTTATAACATGCTCTAAGAAGCAATATAGCATTTTAATTGTTTTTCTAGTGTTATTTTGAGTTGTGTTGTGTAATTTTGGTGGTATTTTAACCAACATTACTTGTGGTCTTAGCACAAAGTGTAAGCATTTGAAATGAAAGTGTATTATGTGATATCGTGATTTGACCGAAAATGTTTCAAATGTTTTGAAGAAACCGCCACCATTTTCTTCAAAACAATTGACTGACTCGACTTTGGACTGACGTGACTAGAAACATAACTACAAAGAGTATAATCTCTGAATCACTTGACATTGGCAAGATTGTCTATGACAGGAGCCATAAAAAGAAGAAAGAAGAAATTCCTTGGAAGACTTCCATAAAATTCTGAGACTGGCGCGGACGAGTCGACCGAAATTCTGGCGGGAAATTCAAATGCCTAGGCGGGTCAGTCGCTTCGTGTTCGTGGGCCGCCAGTGGCTTTGGCTTTGGCAAAGATAGATAATACGATGATGATGATACACACACAGCAGACACTACACTGCAGTACAGTGTTTATTGAGTGCAGCCGCTGTGATTGCTAAGAGATTGTATACAAAAAAATATAGTGTAGGTATGTAAAAAATCATCCCTTATATCTCTCAAGTCAAGTTTATTTTCTTATAAGTAGATAAGGTATATTTAAACCTATTTATCATAATTATCCTTAATTAATACCTAATACTACTTATGATACTACTAAACACGTAGTAACCTACCAGCATTGGTATGCAAAATAATCTAAATTTTAAATACTTATATTAGTCACAGTCATGACTGAAAATGATTCAGAATTCAACCTAGAATTTTTCAGTCATAAGTTTTGTTAATTTAAATTTTCCATAAATACCTACCTTCAAAAATTTAAGAAACTATTCTCAAATTGTTCGGGGCACCTAATGAATTATACTTACCTACCTAAGTACCTATGTACCATATTTAGTAGTATACCTAGCTACTTTTTCTTTATTTAAAATTAATAAGAAGAATTAGAGAAGACACCTCGTTTCGTCAGCGCTACATCTTTTATGATTCATGCAAGGGCTACTCTGAGATAGTTAATACCAATTTAACCTCACCAGGCACAATAGGTATGGACTAATTTGATTTATTTTTATTACATACCTCGTTCTCTTTATACTGTTTTATTTTTATTTGAACTTCTCTGTTCTGTGTACCTTTAATGTGTGTGTTATATAAATGTACAAATTTATTTCATTTCGTGATTCACCTTTCGATCTGCGCAAAAGTAGCACTAGGTCCATAAACTACCCATGTATAGTATAACTACATATATTTAAACTGAGAACCTAGTAATATAAATCCTACTATCTAAGAACTAAACATATCATTGCACCGTAGGTCGGCCGGTGTAACCAGAGTCCCCTAGCGAATGATGTGCCAGCTCTCGTAGGATCTGCTCGAAGCCCTTTCCGCCGGGAGTCTGCAGACTGTTGTTCTTCATCATTGTGGAATTCAACTTTGTCGCTAAGTAGCACATCTGAAATAGAAAAAACAGGTTAGTTTGATTCAAGAACGTGGGACATTACTTTACTACATTCCAAACAGTTGACGACACGAAAAAGATTGTGCTTATTTTTTTACGGAGAAAATGCTTTAGGTACGCATGCCTCCCACTCGGGGAGAGCAGAAGGGGATGTCGGGATCTCTGTCAACGGACAACAAACTGAACATACCGACTAAAAACCCACCGATGTTCACCCATCTTAGTGCCAGTTCATCGTCGAACCCTCACCCTGCCGAAAGGCCCGACGCTGCATCGGCACCAGCCAGAGTCACGGGGTCCCGATTGGATCTACCGTGACTCTAGCAACCATTGGTGCTAATCCAACTTAGGTGATATAGGTACCTACCTTCTATGTGTAATTTGATAAGCCCTGGGAAATACTTGTTGTTATCGATTAAAACTTACAAGCAAAGCGGACATAAACAGCAACGCCCCGAGCGCTACCGCGACCATCATAGGCGTAGCACACGTGGCCTCGAGTGGCGTCCGGTGGAACAGCTCTCCTGGCATCACCACTGTGTATTCCAGGTTCTCCTTGAACCTCGTGAATGGCGTGGAAGAGTTATCCGCGACTAAAGCTGCTGCGGCTGAGCTTGAATTGTGGGCTTCAGGCAACGACCTTCTACGGCGACCATGACCTGTATTATCATAAAATTTTAATTATACCAGTTAGATTATTATATCGTCTGTTTCGCACATATGAAAACTATCAGAGAGTATTTCAGTGCTCTCCTAGTACCTGTTGTGGCTCGTGTTTGTTCGCGTATGACTAAAATCCGTTCTCGAGTAAAGATCATCCACGTTTCCTATCATAGATAGCTCAAAGTGTATTTTTTACTGCTGTCTTATTATAAGACTAATTTGAAAGCACTGTTTTATGATATTTAAGAGTAGTAGAGCTCTTTGTGAAGGGCTCGTCCGGGGAAGTACTACCACCACGCCTTTTTCTGCCGCCAAGCAGCAACGCTGTGTTTCGGTTTGAAGAGTGTGGTCGCCGGTGTAATTACAGGCACATGAGGCTTAACATCTGTATGCCTCAAGTTGATGGACGCAGGGCAGTGCATCGTAGGGCACGTTCCTATTGTGCGTGACCTACGGGGCAATGTTTTGTTTATAGGTGATGGTTACCACTTAACATCAGGTGGGCCATCTGCTTGTTCCATCAGCTAGTTGTATAAAAAAAAAAAAAAAAAAAAAAAAACAATGGTTTGCTTACCTGAAGGTTCAAATAGATCCAGGCAGTAATCAGGTTGACAGTCAGCGGCGTCCATGCACGCCTTGATCTGCGAGTGGATCCAAAGCGTCGATCGCTCTTTCATGGACGCCAGCAAAAACGCCTCGAAGTCGAGGAATACCTCGTTGTGTCGCTCCCGGTAACGAGCTGGCTGGTGCGGAATTATTGAGGCAAAGTCACGATTTCGGCATCTGAGGAAAGAAACTCTTTCTAGCCTCACTTATAATCTCAACTTACGAACGTGTTGTGTTGCTTGTTTTTTCTTCGTTAGCTTGTCATAGTAGGTATGTAGGTACGTGTAACCCAAGTTTCCATGAAAAAAATAAATGATGAACTTATTTCAAAATTATAGTGTTTCAGAGGTCTTACCGATGTCTTATTACTGCCTTTACTTACTACACTTACGTAAAACCCGCGGAAATCCCAACTAATATTATAAATGTGAAAGTAACTCTGTCTGTCTGTTACGCTTTCCCGCTTAAACCTCTCTCTCAACCGATTTTGATGAAATTTGGCACAGACAATCTTTAGACCCTGAGAAAGAACATAGGCTACCTTTTATTGCGAAAAAAAGAGATGAAGAGATTAAAAGTACGCAGACGAAGTCGCGGGTACCAGCTAGTAATATTATAATTTTTCAAGTCATTAAGTTTTAAGACTTTATCTCAATACACTACTACCACCAAACTTACAACATACCTACCTATTACTTTTAATGCACCTGTCTACGAATAACTGCATCACAAATCTGTGAAATTCGTAACTTGGTATCGGTAAGTAGTTCTAATTAAAAACGTTCAAATCGTGAAGATTTCAATTAGCTTCAGCATCGTAAAGATTAGCGTTGTTTTTTATTAGAAGAACCAGGTTAGTAGGTAGGTACCTACTGCCGAGGGCATCCGAATCCGAGCTGTAGGTAGGTACCTACCTATTTAGTTTTGGCCTGTTTAGCCTGAGCCTCACTTATTTGAATTTGCGACCTATATAGGTATATAACGTTAAGATACAATAAGCTCCCGGCCTGTTTTTTCTAGCTTTCAAAGTAACCGGTGACATAATTGAATAAATAGACTTTGGCAATACCTACCCATGTAAATATGATACTATCGCGTTATTTTTGCCTCTGAATACCTATTAGATTTATTAAACTTCGTTGAAGAGAAGGAATATTAATTTCATAGATTTGACTGTTCACATTTTGGTCAGTTCGATTTTATACATTAAAAAACGTGGAAATACTTCTAATTAAAATTTACTTATTCATGATAAATTTATTATGTTTTTTTACTCTAGGTCCGTTCGTTTTGACGCTGGCGCTTCATATACTTTTTAATTGTTTACCTTTTTGACTTACCCATCTTTGACCAGTAGCACAGCTCCAGGCGCATGAGGTCGGTCAGGGTCAGGAGACACAGCTACTTCCAGAAGCTTGATGTGTCTCCATGCGGAGTCAGGGTTGATTCGTGCGCGAAGCTGCAGCTTAGTACCAATCGGGACCGCCTGAAAACATTAAGCTCTTATAGTAATATGCCACACAAAATGTTATTAAAATACCGCTCGGCTAAATAGGACGCATTAGAAAATCCCGTTAGAAGTTTAACAGACAATAAAGAGTTGTACGAAAATAAATTAAGTTCAAGTTATGTTGCTAAAATGAGTCATAAATTTTATTTTAAGTAATGTGATAAAGATCAACCTAGATGGGTAACCTAGGAAATTGTGGACTAATGAAAATTTTAAACGTACAGCGGTAACCTGATCCACAGGTAAGTCAATAGAGTGATTGGAGTGTCTTGAGACTGGAGGCGCCTCCTTGTAGAGAGCCACTTCATATTCCAACCGACCAGGAGTTTCTTCTACGACGCCAGAAACGCGAGCTCCATGTGGGCTGAAAAATAACCATTCAATAGTAGGTAGCTAGGTAGAAACCATGCAATAGTAGACTGAAAAATGACCATGCAATAGTAGGTAGAAACCATGCAACAGAAGGCTGAAAATAACCATGCAATAGTAGTTTGTTATCCATTTCAAGTGACGACCCCCGCACGCATCTCAGTTCGTCTTGTTTCGTCACATAGCTGACCCGTGACTGCCTCCGTGACAACCTCATCCACTCACACCTTTTTGAAGGAAGGCTACCGGATGGGTAGATTGGTACCAGATTCTAATCGTACAGACTGTTTTGTATCCATTAGAAATGTTTTTGTATTTTCATTATAGCTGTTTTTGTATCCATTAGAAATTATCCCAGAAACATAATCTTTCACACCTTACCTACCTGTGGTAACTGGGGCTCGTTCGAGAGAAATTTTACGCACAAAGTGGAAAAAAAGAACCTACTGACTCTGCTGGCACAGTATCGGTAGTAATTCTCATCATTGACTGACGGAAATGAGAGCAATCATCACCAAGATCACAATGCAGCTCGAAATGAATAAATTTAAATAATACAACTTTGTAATACAGAATTTTATATACGATCGTATTGTAGTAAGGTATAGTGAAAATACTACCTGCCTAACATACTGAAATACCTATATAACTTCCAAAAGCTTCGCCAGACTAGAGTTACCTACTTCCTATTAGGTAGTTAGTTAGTGTGTTACACGCTTATACTTTCGTTGGCCAAACATTTACGACTGAAAACATGGCAAAAACAGAGGGGATAATAATATTTTAAAATCTATTAGCAATTTATTGAAGAACTCACAAGCTGCCAGCAAACCCCGCCGCCTTGTTCTCGATGATAGTTGGCTCTGGTGGCTTGCACATGATGATGAGCTCCTGGTCTGACTGCATCACCACCCCGGGGAATTGCGGAAACCACACTCGGACGTGCACGAATCCCTGTTTCATAAAAATAAGAATATAAACATTATTACACAGCCTTCACAGCTCAGTTGGTAGTAGTGCTGCCTTCTGTGCCGTAGGCCGTGGGTTCGATCCCCCCGAGAACTAACATCTGTGTGATAAACATACAAGTAGATGTTTGTTCTCTGTCTGGGTGTTATATAATATCACTAGCGACCCACCCGTGCGCCTCTGCTTCGCACGGGTGCACGCACATATCATGCATGTATTATATATATAAACCTTCCTCTTGAATCACTCTATCTATTAAAAAAAAACCGTATCAAAATCCGTTGCGTAGTGTGCTAGAGTAGCTGTGTGGAATGTCCACCAATACATTTATTTTAAAACAAAATCCATAATTTATTTAAGATATTATTATAATGATTATTATAATTTTATAGATTTCTATAAAGCAGCCAATTACATTTTTAGAACCAGAAATATAGGTAACAGAAATCGACAATTAAGTATCTACCTCACAATAATAACATGACTTTTCATGCGTATCGTGTTCTTGGTCTAGGCACGGCCTCGGCTATGCAAGAAACTCTCATAGAGAAGAGATAAACGCGCTAACACGATTATTTAATGTCTCGAGAAAAATCGAAACAATCACCTACACATCATTATGCCATGTAACTAAGTAACTTCTCAGTGCGGGTTTAGTTGTGTTATATGTCCCTTGAAACCAAGGAAGGAGAGATGGGCAATCAAAGACCCCTGTTACCCCTGCCTGTAGCATCAATGAATCCAAGCCCTAGAATGTGAAATGCGGTGTGCATGTCTCCAGCTTCCTCATATTGAAAATGTAATTTCTATAAATGCCAATATTTAAAGCATAATTAGTGCACTCATAGATTTGAATCATAATTTAGCTGCCAAATAAACAACGATGCTATAAGCTTATAATAGTGTGTAAGCTGGAGTAACATGTCTCCAGCTGCCTCAGTCAGTGTGGGCAAACGGCTAATGATAGAGATATATAGTAAACGCAAGGATTTAGTACCTATTTAGTGCACCTGGTACCAAAAATTTCAGGTCTGTAGCTAGGAAACTCTTCGAGTTATAAGCCTTTATCAACGTGTAAGCTGGAGTAACGGTACGTGAAAAAGCATATGCTCGTTCTCTGGAATGGCTGGAGCTAGCAGGTTGCTTTAAGTCTCCAGATTTAGTACCAAACGAATTAGCGAGGTACCAAATATTTGAAGTGTTTCTGTTCAAAACTCTATGAGTTACAAGCTTTTCCAGCTTTTTTTGTTTGTCCAGCTTGCACATGTTAGATCTCAGCAACCACAATAGGTACAGACCCTGTTGATGTCTCTGAACCGAGCTATGAATTAGTGCACTCGGTACCAAAAATTTGGAATCTCTAGGACAAGCAGTTCTGTTGTAATCAGCAAAATAACATTTAACCGCCAAAAATTCAAAGCATTTCGACGCGACCATAAAAATGATGCGTTGCCGCTCTGAAGGTGATATTACGCTCTGCGGATTTGAACGTTTTTACCCGCGATAAGAGTCTTTTTTGTATGCACTCAGTCCTTTAAATTTCTGAAGGCATAATTATTATACCCTTCTCTTTCCGATGTGCGTTGAAGAGCGGGGCGTTGTATGTTGCCATATCTCATCAATTAAATAGTTTGGTATGGTTTGACATTTTATATTTTTTTTTTTGATAAAATATACCAATTATATTGCAGAATTTGCAGGCAAGGCAGGGAGCGAGCAGCACGTCCGTCCGTCCGTATTTTGACAGTTTGACAGCCAATCTAATCTTGCTAGTGTCATGTCAAGTGAATCGTCATCAAACTAAGTCAAGTCATTCGAATTTGAGAGGTTAAAATATACCAATTATATATATTGCAGAATTTGCAGGCAAGGCAGGGAGCGAGAAGCATGTCCGTCCGTCCGTATTTTGACAGTTTGACAGCCAATCTAATCTTGCTAGTGTCATGTCAAGTGAATCGTCATCAGACCTAAGTCAAGTCATTCAAATTTGAGAGGTTTTCGATTTGCAAAAACGAATCCTTCCTACCTTTATAAACCAGTATTATGGTAGGTAGCAGTTAAATAAATAATTAGGTAAATTTAGATTTACGTAGGTACCTAATCATTTATTAGTTTTACTACTTAACTTCTCCTATGGGTACTGTGGTAGGTGTTAAAGAACTGGCGCTTTGAGTAGGTACCTATGTAGATACAGATACAACTCCGTTATTTTAACACTGCCAAAAAGGTAAAAAGAGGGGCTACCTACCAGTAAAAACGCACCTCTTGTATCTATGTATGTTTCTTCCGCATCGATTTGGACATCCGCATCGCACCAATAATGCGGATGTTCATGCGGATGTGACAAAAACAAAAAATAAAATAGACGCAACCAGTGACTGGCGCGTAGTATCACCTTCAGAGCGGCAACGCATCATTTTTGTGGTCGCGTCGAAATGCTTTGAATTTTTAGCGGTAAAATGTTATTTTGCTGATCACAACAGAACTGCTTGTCCTAGAGATTCCAAATTTTTGGTACCGAGTGCACTAATTCATAGCTCGGTTCAGAGACATCAACCGAGTCTGTACCTATTGTGGTTGCTGAGATCCAACATGTGCAAGCTGGACAAACAAAAAAAGCTGGAAAAGCTTGTAACTCATAGAGTTTTGAACAGAGACACTTCAAATATTTGGTACCTCGCTAATTCGTTTGGTACTAAATCTGGAGACTTAAAGCAACCTGCTAGCTCCAGCCATTCCAGAGAACGAGCATATGCTTTTTCACGTACCGTTACTCCAGCTTACACGTTGATAAAGGCTTATAACTCGAAGAGTTTCCTAGCTACAGACCTGAAATTTTTGGTACCAGGTGCACTAAATAGGTACTAAATCCTTGCGTTTACTATATATCTCTATCATTAGCCGTTTGCCCACACTGACTGAGGCAGCTGGAGACATGTTACTCCAGCTTACACACTATTATAAGCTTATAGCATCGTTGTTTATTTGGCAGCTAAATTATGATTCAAATCTATGAGTGCACTAATTATGCTTTAAATATTGGCATTTATAGAAATTACATTTTCAATATGAGGAAGCTGGAGACATGCACACGAAATGCGGCCTATTGTATTCAAGCACAAATGTTCCCGTATGGAGTATTCGTTCTATTTACCTCAATAGTACCGGTCCCGGCACAGAGTATAAGTAGTAGGTAAGTTGTACGTAGCGTATAGATCCAGCGCAGCGTACACTTCACTGTTAGTAACGGAATGCGTTATTATTTGCCGATGACACATCATACCTTCGCTTGTGATTATTATAAGAGATGAAATGACAATTCTTTTGTGTCGATAATAGTTTATGCATTGTTTATCTTTGTAGATTTTTATAACAACCACATTCTTATTGAGAAGATGGAAGGCTCTATTAGTGTGGCGGCGGCAGCTGGTTAAATAAGTGCTATTATTTGCATTCAACTTGCTATTTTCAGCTAGGTGGGTACTTATACTTACCCATATCTTTAGGCCTCGCGAGCAGGTACTTATCTTAACCGACATACCTAGGTCTCAATACCATACTTTTATTTTATAGAATCTTCTTATTACTTGATAGGTTCTGGCTAGATGCTAACGTGGACTAGAAATAACACATTGAGGCACACCAGCTGATGATGAGCACATAGTAGGAACATATCTTCCGGCAGAACATAAACTCCCTGTTATCATCCTGTGTTTATTGTTTTTTTTAGGTACTGTGTTGACTACGGTGCTCACATTAATGTTTATGCTTTTATAATGGTGTTTTAACCGTGAAAACCTATTATTGGCTTTTTTGTTTTTATATCTGCTATGTTATGTTAGTTATATTAAGCTGTTGGTTTTCCAATAAATAAATAAATAATTTCCCGAAGTTTACCACTTACATTCCGTTTCAGCACTCCACATCTCGTGAAGTCCGTTATCCTTAACCTGTACAGTAGGCCAGTAGGGTCCTCTGCCTCCGGCCTGATCTGACAGATGGGGTCCGCCACTGGGTCCGTGGCCCGGTCGTCTGCGAAGAGCGGCGCCCCTCTGAAGCCTTCGGGCTTTCTGAGGAGTGCACTTACAGAGTCACGAAGCCCTGACCCCGTACTTGAGAAAGTGCATTGGATGTCCGTTACTGGAATGTTAAAAATAAGTTTAAGCTGGCAGATTAGAAAAGTTCATAATTACGATCATAAATCATTTATTCTCTGTGAATCTAGGTAGTTAAAAAACAGATGTCATGTTTATGTATAGCACACTAGATCCTGCCATTGGACGTACAAAGGGTTTATTTACAAGCTAGTTTACAAATTGCACATTAAATCATTAACATATGTTCGTCAAATAGTTATTCTGGTATACATTAAATAGTTAAATAATTAAAAAAATATGCAAATAATAATAATAATAATTTAGTCACAGCTTATAAAACTAATCAGACAAAAATTCATTAACACTATAAAAAGCTTTATTTATCAATATACTTTTTAATTTAGATTTAAATTCGGTAGTGGACAGCTGACGAATAGATATTGGGATTTTATTGTATACGATAGGAGCCATGCAAAATACACTCATGCGTAATAACTGAGTTTTACATCGTGGATTACGCAGATTTCCCTCTAAGCGGCTTCCGGCTGCAAACTCCACATAACTTCGATTATTGATATGTGACTTGATATGTGCTAAGTAACCTAATCGATTAATACTTGTGTTTTACCTACGTCTTGGTAATAATATAACGACCAACGTATCACATATGCCCATTGATTTAAACAAGTATACAGTAATATTATGTTAGAATCAATGCATACGCCTAATTACTCGTACATGAATCGGAACAATTGTATGATTTAAACAATTAAATGTCGTTAGGGACGACCTTTTGCAGTTCCAGTTGTAAGCAGCTACCTGGTCTACATAATTATCTGCAAAAATAGAGCAAACATCTAGAACGAGGTATTCTTGTGAGCTCTACAAATTATAGTTAAGTATAGGTAAGTTTATGCATAATTTATCTATGCGTCTTTTCAAACCCTCAAACGGGATTTTGTATGCTATTCCGTCGACGATAGACAAGAACTTGATTGTACAGCAAACGTATTGAATAAGCGCAACAATGTATGCTTTGCTTACCATCATAGTCCTGCGCAAGTACCGTTCCGACCTGTAACAATGAGAATACGTAGTTGAAGGGAGGATGCACAGCCAAGCAAAGCAATTAAACGATACCTAAGTAAACTAATTCTATGTGTTCATTGTTACCCGATTCATTTCCAATTATGTGTGGGTTTATCGCAAGACATCTTAGCAACTAGGTACAGAAAATCCGGCTATTATCAACCTTCTTATCAAAAGTGTGCTCTTGCACTTACCTATATCACTTGTCTTATGTTTTTCTTTCAAAACTGATAAGGTTCCTCGCTTCAACCTTAAATAAGTTTCCGCCTTTAACACCTCACCCTCGCCTCACCCAAAAATACAAATAGGTAGGTACCTAAACAAACTATGAACCTACCTAAGCCTTTTAGTATGATGAATGATGGCGCATTGTTGCGCGTCATCGTACTAATGTATATGACGTCTTCACCGTGAGATAATCTCGCTCGAAGTGAGCATAGTAACCTTGACAGTGCCATGTGTAGAATAGTACCTACTAACAGTAGCATATTAATCATGAATTCATGACCTTTCTTTCTTCCTTCGTCAGCGGAGTCAATTCGTCGCCAAAAATTGGGCAAATACGCATAAGCGCAAAACAAACTGTCTACCACCTAATTACAGTTTACTGTGCTAAAATACATAATACCTACGTATTTACACGAGGGTGGGTAAATATAAATAACGACCAACGACGAAGAGATGACTAAGACCACACTAAGACCGAACTGGACCTTGGAAAACGTGAATACCATGTGCATTCAAGCCTTCCGGAAGGTCGGAAGGAAAGTGTGACTAA
The DNA here is from genome assembly GCA_963576535.1 of Plemyria rubiginata. Classification (NCBI taxonomy): domain Eukaryota; kingdom Metazoa; phylum Arthropoda; class Insecta; order Lepidoptera; family Geometridae; genus Plemyria; species Plemyria rubiginata. The sequence continues at coordinate 5,000,957 of OY754917.1, read as the reverse complement.
TTTGACCAGGGATTTAGTGTTAGGAGACATCTTCTTAGACGAGAGATTCCCCTCATCTGACAAATTTTCACAAAAACACGGGTATTTTATAGTGAAGCTCTCAGCACGTTTGTTTGCATCTGATAAAATTTATGAATGCTCGTAAAATTGTATTAATTTACAGAAGCGGTTGTAAAAGCTGGCCTTGCACAATGTAAATAAGTCTAAGTAGATTCTATACGATATGGATTTAACTGACAAATAGAATAGTCACGTAGGACAATTAGTTCGTAGACTGTTATATTTTAGATTAATTCCTCAGACTCATGTTTCATGAACCTACGACATGTAATTTTACCTTCAAAACTAAGGCCATCCAATTTTAAAAACACTTTTTTCTAAGTAAAGAGCTGTCGTAAGACTTATAGTTGATTAGATATAGAGCACACTAGTTTGCTCTATCAGATCATTAGTTATTCTACCAATCTTCAGCCAATAGCATTGTCCTTAATTCACAATCTCAATAATGTAGGTAATGCCTAATGCATATTTTGTCATTACTTTTGACCACAAAATAATGGTTTGTGTAGGAGGTAACTGTATAATTCCAATAAAACATGGTACATTTCAGCTGCCTACCTGCTACTTTTTTTAATGTTCTACGTGTCTATCCGAAAGAGATTAGGACTGATCACGGTTCGATCCACTTTCAGTCCGCAATTCTTTACGGCGAAGGTTTTCTATAGCAATAAAATTAAATGTCCACATTAGACGGAAAGATTGACCTAAATGTATAATGTCCATCATAAAAATATCCAACGATTAAGATGAAAGTTTACTTGACAGGTATTTATAACTAAGTAGCTCTGTTTCGCGGTCTTTTAAATGTGTTTGTGGCTTTCGGACCACCACCGCATGATTAGCGCGGACGTGAGCCGCGTGTGTCGAGTAAGTCGAATTTACTGAGGTTACAGGTTACTCGACTTAATGCTAACAGCCATTCAAGGCTTTCATCTTGTAATTACTTAGGTACCCTTCTGTACCTAATTAGATACTTAACCTACACACTTGGTAGATTTACAGTTTAGTGCATGACACAGAATCGTCATTAAAGTTTTGGATTCCGATAATATGTGCCAAGGATTCCATAACATGGGTTACGGTTTATAAAAAGGCATATAAAAGTTACTTAATATAGAGATACTCTTCGTATTCTGTATTTATAATACATATCAAAATAGAAATACACAACAGTGCTATTAAACTTTTCAAAACGGAAAACAATAGACGCATAAACAAAGTTTACATGTACGAGTAGGAAGTACCGGTCCGACTCTCCTGCTCTGCCTATCTTTTTACTATCGAGTAAAATTGGAATACCGTATTATTGTGCTATTATTTGTGCCTTAGGCCTGTGCTTAAGCTAACTGTCTACTAAGTCTGTACCTATACCTGAACTGGAGTTATCATGTGATTCGATCGTAAATAAGACCTTTCGAATATAATATTTAGGGAATTTCGAATAGTCGTAGTAGTAGTAGTCAAAGTAAAATAGAAGAAATTGAATTTCAAACACCTCTTTTCGATCTCTGATGGAATCTGGCCTTAAGATATCGACCCACAATTGACCGTTGGAATTGTTTTAGATGGAGCATTGCCCGGACCGTATCGGACGGTGTCATTTAAATTGCTCTCGACGAGCACTTGTATGCAAATCTACTCGAACTGTTAAACGGTCTTTTTACAAAATGGTTTTGCTCTGATTATCGGGCGTGAAGTTTCGACCGTGACTCGAGACGGATTGAGCCTACCTCAGTTTGATAAAATTTTCTTTTGTTTCTTTTAGAGTTTTGTTCTTGACACGGAAAATAAAACTGTCGTACGTTTCACTACACATTCTCATACATATATTGAGAATGTTTCAATCAGGTAAGCAATCCTCTTTCTTTCAAGACCCTATTCTTCAGCAACAAATGGATCTATCAATTTGGTATGTAGTTATGAAAAACGATAATAAAGTCAAATGAAGCACGGATGGCAAAAAAAAGTTCCTATGAATATCATACTCGTAATCCTAAATCTTTTAACATGGTTTCCCAATTTTATATTATGCCTTGGGTCTGCCGGAGTAGGGAATCCTCACCAAGGAAAGATGACATAGATTGTTTCCGTGTCTTGGCAAGTTAAAGCTATCGGTACTGTCTATCGTTAAGGCTCCGGTGACAGTGGCTCGCAATTTCGAAGTGCGAATGGCTATTATTTCATTTTATTTCATTTCGGGGAGGTTGTTTGAAAAAATAACTCTAGAGAAACACGCATAAATACTGTTCGAACACAAATAATACAATAATATAAGGGAAATGTGCTTGAGTCAGAAATCATTTTGGTATTAGGTAAACGTAAGACCAAACATACTAATACCAAAATGATTTCTGATTCGGGCATGTTTCCCTTATATTATTGTATTATTTGTGTTCGAACAGTATTTATGCGTGTTTCTCTAGAGTTATTTTTTCAAACAACCTCCCCGAAATGAAATAAAATGAAATAATAGCCAATCGCACTTCGAAATTGCGAGCCGCTGTCACCGGACTCTTAAGAGAGCCGTTGTATAGCTTACTACTGAACACACGCGTAATCGACGGCACCAGCCGACAAAAAAACATCATCAGAGTTATGCTCTAACATTTTTACGTTTCAATTTTTTCTGTTTTCTTTTATCTTCTCAGATCTCTTAGGATCCCTTTTTTTCGTAGGCACTACCGCTTGGCACTACAAGTAGAGTGAAGGGAAACTTACTTTTCCGTGACACTAACAATTTTTATTGGCTGATTAAACCTAAAAAAAAAAATAAAAAAAAAAAAAAAAAAAAAAAAATTATAAAATCTCCCGATGATTACAGCATTACCAATGGCACTATTAATACTAAGAGGTATACCAAAGCAAGATAAATCTGCAGCTGAAGTCTGGGGGGATGTATCTACCGTGCCTGTATGGGGATGAAATTCGTGAAGCTGTCTTTCTACGAACACAAGATTCTTTAGGATGTCTACCGAGCGGTTTCGTTTTCCTTTCTGTGTTGTTATCTCGCTGCCAGTAAATTAGTTTCCTTAATTTAGCTATTTGACTCTGTGTCTCACGCCTTATCGGGGCCCCAGACTTTCCCAGGCGATGGTAATTGTGAAAGTAATTGCTGTCTTCAGGAAGTTTTCCAACTTGTACCTACAGCTAGAATAACTTTTTAATAGACTGCGAGGCTTCGAGGATTGCAATTCTCAGACATGACATGTCACAAGTAGCAAGCGACTTGATTTTTTGGTACAAAGTTCGGTGTGGATTGAAATGTTCACCAATCTATTATTATCTCATGTGTGTGTGTTTCAATATTTAATATCTATATACCAGTTTTTCCTAATTTCTTCATCACTATTGTTTATTTTGAAATCGTACCTAATTTGAAATCTGTGTAAACGTCCATATTTTGGCACCATAAGTCATGTTGTTATGACTTATGGTGCCAAAATTAATTTTCTTTACTTAAAACCATTTTATTAATTGATTTTATATGTAATAGCTGCCTACGTTTTTCTATTTTTTCTAAATAATATATAACTCAAAGGTGACTGACTGACATAGTGATCTATCAACGCACAGCCCAAACCACTGGACGGATCGGGCTAAAATTTGGCATGCAGGTAGATGTTATAACGTAGGCATCCGCTAAGAAAGGATTTTGATCAATTCTACCCCTAAGGGGATAAAATAGGGGATGAAAGTTTGTATGAAACTTTGAATTCCTTGGCGAGCAAAGCCGCGGGTTCAGCTAGTATTCCTATAAACAGTTACACATAATTCCAAGAAACGTAGCTCAATAGTGTTCATAGCAATAGTTCCTATGCGAATAGTGTTCTTTGCATGTTATCAGTTTTTATGATCCCATCAATCATGCAGTATGCATGCAGCCACCTCGCATGGATGGATAAGAACGGATCAGTGATTCTATAAGTTTTTCAAATCATCGGGCATCATTGAATTAGCGCCGTGTATCTTTTAATATAAATTAAAAACGCGCAGAATTATATTTACGTAACATAAACATTCTTGCTCAATATTATAGCTAGCGTAGCGTCTACTGAAGATACGTTCGTTCTTTAGCTGGAATCTTCTGTCAGTGAATTTCCTACTATCTACAATACATTATTACACTTCCAGACATATTACGGAGGTACTACAAATAAATACAGCATAAGTCCATTCAAAGGTTTTCTGGAAGATATTGTACATAAATATCTTCATGCGTTATTTTTTTTACTATTTTCTTAGTTTATAAGGCGTATGATAGAGAATTTTCATTCATTAATTCATAAATCAGACGTATGACGTGCTAGCCCAGGTAGAGGTGAGCCCGTGCGCACCACTATCTGTCTGAAGCGTTACTTTAAGTAGGTAAGTGTAATGAGTTCTGTTTAGAGTAATAATGATGGAATTGCAGAAACTATAGTTGACCGAGCGAGCGAAGCGTCTCAGTTTCCACATTGGCCAAAAATGCGTTTGTCCGGATGTCTGTCTGTCTGTCTGTTCTCCGCTACAGGTCGCATTTTTCAACCGATCTGGACGAAACTTGGTACACAGGTTATATGACTTATTAGAATTTTTTTGTCGTCGGGGATTTTTGATTGGAGGGGTACTTCCCCCAAAAAAAGGGCAAAAAGGGGGCTATTTGATATACTGGATATCTCCACCAAATGAGATCCGATTTCGATTATTCTTTTTTTATTTTAAAGGTAGTAACTATAAGTTGGTCTCATAAAAGTTTGGCGAAGATCTGATAAGGATCTTCAGCATGATGAACAGGATAGCTCATCAAACAATCGATGGTTTTCAATCAAATTTGAGAGAAACACAAAGGACCTCATTCTACACAAGATGATGCAAAAAAAATCAAAAAGATCAAAAAATCACAAAACGGAAAATGCACTTGCACATTACATTCCTCAAATAGCTCACTTTTAGTATGCTCGCGAGGTCTACAGCTCCCAGAGCCACTAGTGATATAAGTTCTCGAGGCTACAAACCGGCTGCAAATTTTCTTCGACCAAGGTAATCTTGCAACGTTATTTATTACAGCATAATAATATGCGTTGTATTTCACCTATTATATTATTATGCCTATTTTATGATCTAAATAATGTAATTTCGAAAAATTACTAAATCATCATTTAATAATGATACAATAATTATTTATTATTTATATGATACAATAATTATTTATTTTATCATTATGCCTTTTGACTTTCGTTCTAAAAATCAGAAGCTTGGATTCACTTCTCTGACATCTAATAGCTTTGATAGGAATTGGGTCAAACGAATAAATGGAAAGGAAGATCAGAAAGTGCAATCGTTATCTTTGGTGTTTATAAGTAGCAATCTAAGATCATAATTTCTCATGATCTTTTTATCGAAGAAAGCACAAATGGTTGATGAAATCATTAAGCACCGCGTACTGATCATCTCATTCAGATCTACCATCTCAGATGTCGGTTAAGTGTCTACGTGGTTCACTTAGTTCAAAGTTGGTAATTTATCTACGTACTATATCTTTATTAGTAGTGTGGGTCCTACTTTTAAAGGTATGTTTTTTGGGGCATGTTGAGTACTTACGGTATGTCATTTAAATCATGCCCATTCTTATTCTCCATCAAAGTCCATCAACCTTCAAAAGCCTATGTAAGTATGGTATGATCCTTGCGGCTGAAATACACCAAAACCATTATCGGCCTATCTTTACTCGGACGTCAACAACCAAAATCGGCCGATCAAATCAAATGTATAAAAGTTGGGAGCGCGCATAACACTACACTGCAAAACCGCCATCGTCCGAAGACGATTTCAGCTGTTATAGCTAGCTTTACTAGTTGCGCCCCGCGGTTTCACCCACGCAGATTTAAATCCCGGTATTCCCACGAGATAAAAAGTAGCCTATATGCTATTCCAGACTACAATCTATATCTCTGCCAAGTTTCATCCCGAACCATTCAGTTGTTCGAAGAAAAGAGCCGCCACAGCCGCGTGAAAGAGTAACATACATCTATCCATCCATCCATCCATACTTACAAACTTTCGCGTTTATAATAGTAGTAGGATCTATCCATCCAAGGTTGCCTGGAAGAGATCCATCTCAGCGAAAGGGTCGCCCATTGATTTACCCAAAAAAAAACTATGTTTCTGAGTGGTAAACAATAAAGAGGGAGATCGTTCACAACGATCTGCATAGCTCTACTTTTTCATATTTAATTTGTAAATTCTTGCATTTAATGTAATTTTCTAAGTAAATTAATGTTATTTCAATTAAATTATTCTTCTACATATTCTGTCGGAATTAAACCCGCACCTTGCATCACGTCCAGTATGGTAATTAAAAGCTCATTTTTATAGTAACGTAAAAAAATGGTGAACTTCTTGTCATCCATTGCAAAACGTCGAATCTCCTGTCGATGACTTTTTAGAAGTTTTTGCCCGCATTAGCAGATTCTTCGAAGCGTAAAATTCAATTTTTTAAATCGTTTCAATCACGTATCACAATTGCTATTGGTACCGAGTAGGTACCAATAGCAATCTCTCACACTCTCACAGTTTAGGTTAGTGAAGTAGATACGGTTCACCGTCTCCTACATTGTTAGCTAGCGATATTTTTTAACCAGGTTATCGCATTGTTTTAAAGCTGAAAGTGTAAAAAGGAACCGTTTTTATGGGGTTACTGTTGTTTACGTGAATTCTTAGCTGTTTTTTTTGTTTTCTTAGAACATTTGTGAAAAAGTCCATATCTGCGATAATTAGGTTAGTATTTAATAAAAAACCTATTCTTCAAAGTATTCCTAAGTTCTAGGTGGAGCCTGGTTTCAGTGCACGTGATTCGTTGGGTTATGCAATTGTTATTGATGAAGGTAACTATTCGACATCAGGTGGGCCATCTACTTGTTCCATATATTTTGTTTTCAGTTAATTTAAAATATAAATAGGCAGTTTTTTTTCTTGAATTGTTTTTGAGAAGATGAAACAAAACGAACGCCTTGCTTTACGTTAAAATAAAATAATAACAAAAATAATAAAGCTGGACAATCCACACAGCACTATCTAGCCCCAAAGTAAGCTACTCAAAGCTTGTGTTATGGGTACTAGATAACTGATATATAATTTAATAGTCATTATATACGAAAAAAAAGATTCTACTCGTATTAAAGCAGAAGTGATGTAAGAAGTAAGTAAGTATGTTATTATTTCTCTATCTGTTATGATAATTATGTTGAAGTAATAAATATTATCGGGCGGTCTTTGTCATGCAAATTATTAGAGAGATGGTCCCTGAAGGCATGTATAACTCTAGATAGATAAATAAATAAATAATGCTGGACAATCCACACAACACTATCTAGCCCCAAAGTAAGCTATTCAAAGCTTGTGTTATATATGTATATTACCCAGGTAATATGGGTTAAGGTGCCAGGCTGTCCACCGTTCTATTGCTAGTGCCACTGCTATTATCACTGCTTATTGCTGTCCCATCGCAAGTTGCATTACAGTAAGTAAACCGGTCGTAGCCTAATCTTGTTTGGCATTTACCCCTTTCACAAGAAACATGATAAACAGTAGGAATTTCACACATCTTATTTATAAGTAATCGTTTAGTCTGGACGTTTTTCATGGCAGTGCGGTTCATGAATCATTTTCGTCAACCGGTATATAAGAACTTCAGCCTACATGCGACAAAGAAATGGCTCAGTCAGCGCCTTGCACCGCTGTCCGGAAAACTATTTTATGTTGCTCCGTGTACCGTTAATACAAAAGACTTTTTTTGCGATGTAATTAAAGTCTCGTGATCTGTGGCAAATATATCGCACGTATAACTATTTATTGTTATCGTACTTATCAGTAGTGTACTAGTGATTACAATAAAAAACGTACCAGTAGAAGCAACAGCAGAGCACGGACGGCAGCCGTCATGCTTGCGGTCTGCCACACTCGAGCGCGGAGCCAACCGTTAATGCTATCTGCCCCGATTACCTTACTGATGCTGCTTATAGAAAAAAAACCTTATTATGCTCAAATGGTTATTAATCAATCAAAGCAAAATAAAAACAGACAAAACAGTTTCGGTATTCTTTTCACAAACACTGTATCAAAAACGCATCACTCGGTGGTGCGATGCCGGTATATCCCGCGAAGTCGTACGGCTAGGAAAAGTCGCGTGGTTGCGTGGTGCGCCCGCGAGCTCTTGAGACGGGACTGCAGCGAGCGCGCGGCGACTGAGCTCCATGATGGTGGAACAGTTAGCCATCGCCGGCAATGGGGAGGGTACCACCTGCTCTGTACTCTATCGTTCTCACGACACAATCGCTCGCGATTCGACAATCTTGTGATCTACATAGTTGATTGGCGTCGGATTAGGGGAAGAATTAGGCTCTATCGTCATTAGAGCTCACGGCGTCGAGTTCATTACTGGCTAAGCGTGACGTTTGCGCCGCGAGTTGCCGGAGTTCTGATTGAGTGGCATATCTGGCTCTCCGAGTTCGGGTCACCGATGATGTTATGTTTAGGTCGCGGACTCGCGGTTTCTCTAAATACCCCGACAGGACGCGATGGCCAGAAAAGATAACTAAATAGTTTTATTTTTGATCGAGCCCGTCTGTCGCTGTTATCGATATGAAGAATGAAACCGCTTTAGAAAGTCAATCATCGTTGCAGATGAGTACTGATAACTTTTTAATTTATCTTAACTATTTATGTGGGTATGATCCTAATCAGGACTTGATGATTGTAAGTTAAAGTTTAAGTAGGTAATGAACTGCAAAAGCATCGCTCGTGTCTGACACCAACTCTTCAACTGGCCCTTTTATAAATACCTACAGCATATACGTACCCTCGTACTCGTAGATATATTTTTATGGATGTCCAATTATTATTATGATCATCAATTTGTTGGTATTGTGCTACTTGTTTCTGTGATACAGGTGGATCTTGACAGGTGTCTGTTTCACCGATGCGTATCCGTGACCGCATCAGTCATGCCCTGGCTTTGTAGGTACTTGAGAGAATCTTTTGCCCAATTTGAAGAGGTTGAGAAAATATAACTGTTAACATTTCTTTAGATCCGCAATCATAGCTTCGTTATCCTTTTAGGGTATGATTACCATTTTATAGCGTATGAGCACGTAGTGTTCAGCATAGTGACCTCCATTCCAGAGTTAGGCATCTAATCATGAAACAAATTTGGTTTGAAATCATGTTATCATCACATCCATGTAAAAGACATAAACGCGCGCGCTGCTATTGGACGGTAACAAAATTAGGTACAGAAAATATAACTTACACTGTAGGTACCTACCTTAAATTACTGAAACTCGTGCCTATTTCCAACATACTTAGAAAAAGAGGAGGTTCTCAATCTGACTTGTTGGTTCTGGTTGGACTGGTTTGTTCTCGCATAACTCCGTCATTTACCTGAACCGATTTAAAAAATATTTTTGTTTGAGAAGGTATTTACTTTCCGATTGGTCCCATAAAATCTAAGTCATCTATGTTTTTTGATGAAATTTCGTTGTTTGGATTTTAAATCAAGATAGAAAAAGTATTTAAATATGTTACAGGAACAGGAAAAAATAATGTAATTTAAAAGAGATTGTGTATGTTGCTCTTTCTGTTTTCAGTATTTTTTTTTTGCTGAAAAGATTATTATTTTCCGGTTACGTAATAGGAGAAGTGTAGCTCTAAGCAAATTGAATCTGAACACTGCATCACTTAATTTTCACGAATAATAAAGTAATCCCCCGTTTTCTGAAAGCTCGATCAACACTAATCGGCTGTCAAGTCACTTGCTATTTCCACGGAACAGAGAAAACCTTACATATTTCTGTGGCTATTTCGGCTTTAAGGTACTTCAAATTAGATAGAGATAGCAAGTGATTTGACACCCATTAGTGTTTATCGCACTTTCAGAAACCGGAGGTAAGTGTGAGAGTATTTAGTTGTTAGTAAGTAGAATACAAAAAAACCCAAAACGTCTATTAAAATTTTAGTTTGAGATAAGTGCAGAAGATATAGCTACAGTATAACTTTTTAAGGTAGCAATTCATTTGCATACCACAGTACGAATGATAAAATGAATTTAATGGAAAGCAACGGTCTAGATAAGATCCCCTATTGAAAGTTTCACATTTTGTGTTTTATTACAATTTTGTTGATAGGTAGAAATGTAACATTGTGTTATTTGTATTTATTGAGTTTGTGCAAAAGTTTTATAGCTTGAACATGTTTTGTAAAATAAAATATCAATATGTGTATGTTAACGTCTACAACTTCTCGCTCGTACCATTTTGTAGTTTGAAAAACTTGAAAAAAAAACACTAAAATTATGAAACATAATAATTATGAAATATAACAACCAAATATTGGAAAATAACAAAGGTTCAGCTAAAATATTATTGTATTCCAAATTTACTTAGGTACCTACTTACCCAAATGATATTGAGTACGGAAAATAAGGGCTCCTCGGAAAGAACTAAAACCATGCATTCTTCTGCCAAGTTTATTCATTTATTTATTTATTCAGGGCTTCCAGTGCGTACCTAATTCATAATTATAAAAAAAAAACAAACAATGATGACACATTTCCTGTGCTTACTCCTTGAAGTTAGACACACAACTAGAGTTGCTGTGTTTCGGTTTGAAGTGTGGTTGCTTGTGAAGTTACAGGCACATGAGGCACTGACTGTATGCCTTAGGTTGATGGACGCAGGGCAGTGCGTCGTAGGGCTCGTTCTTACCTTGCGTGACTTATGCTTTGTTATAGGTTTTGGTTACCACTTTACATCAGGTGGGCCATCTGCATGTTCCATCAGCAAGTTGTATTAAAAAACCCATTTAACCTTTGTTATGTTTTGGAATTCATCTTATAATTAAGTCCACAAAGGTTAGGTACCTACTGGATGACCTTATACAACTCCTAAAAGTAATACAGTGCAGTGATTATAGAAGTACGTCACGGAAGCCAAATCTGACACAGTGATAGGTACTCAGAATAATTTAAAGTCAGCTGCGCAAGAGCATAATACCTATCTACAACGTCCGTCAACCATTTGATTATTTGCATTGCACAGCGAGTGGCGAAGTGACCACGACATTGGACAGTTTCTTGAGAGAGCTACCGATTTGAATTTGAATTAAATTAAATTTATTGGATAAGATGCAAGAAGAAACTTTCATTGCATTGTAGAGTTATGAGGGGAAAACCACTGTGGTTTAAGCCACAATATAATGGTTGTAAAAGCTCGTTCCCTTGACAAGAAAAGTCGTGGTTATTTAAAATTGAACTATTGAAGCCTGAACTGAACACGCTAAGATATTTTAAATTACAGAAAAGAAGGAATGTTCTTAGACACTACCTTTTAGGTACCACTATATGCATTACCAGGTGATTACCTGCTACGACAATACAATAAAAGCAATACAGTAAAAGCTTGGCACGCGCGTGATGGCTCTTCAATGCAATATCGTTTTTGCTGCCATTACCTCCGGATGGAGTGCATCCAATGCTATGATTGATGCGCCAACCTTCCGCATGCTATTGTGACAGTATACCTACAATTATGCGTGGATCATTCCAGTGCTCCAAACCCGAACACTATGTTAATCCAAGATTCCGCTATGCAATATCAATGGAACCCATTGTGTTAGATAGTGAAAATGAAATAGTAAAGGCATACTGCACTGGATTCTTTTTATCTGCCTACTGAGCAATATACCCACCGGTGGGGTAAGCTGATGCTCTGCCGTAAATTCACGCGAAAAAGGAATATAGAGCGCGGTTATTTTAATTGAAATAATGATCCACAACGCTGAAGTGTCTTCTATTGAATTTATAATGTGTTTCCGGTCAGACTCTCAAATCTTATTTCGTCGGCAAACCGCGTAAGTTGTTTGGATAACGGTCTGTTCACACGGCCATCCACCACGGATGACCGCCGCTCATTTCGACCGGACTAATCGTAATTTCAGACTAGGTACTAAGAAATAGGACAAAAAGCAGAGGCCGGAACAAGCGGGCAACTAGTACAGCGAAAATTTGAATAATGACGATCTAGCGGAATGTTTTGTGCTTCCAACGCTACGGTGGCTGCGCCTGCGCCGCCGCGCTGTGATGTCGTTCGGTTATATGTGAATTTGTAACAGTTGCGTGGCTCGCGCGCAGCGCTCAATTAGGCTTGTATGATGCGAGCTTGTTAAATTTATTGCGGCTCTACTAGCTGTTAATTGAATCTCATTTAGGTACATCGTGCAGTAGTACATTATAAGTTGGTCTAAGCTTATCTCAATCCATTTTAAATAACTTTTTTTTCATACAATTTACTGGCTGATGGAACAAGCAGATGGCCCACCTAATGTTAAGTGGTAACCATTGCCTCGTAAGTCACGCATGATAGGAGCGTGCCCTACGATGCACTGCCCTGCGTCCATTAACTCGAGGCATACAGATGTTAAGCCTCATGTGCCTGTAATTACACCGGTGACTACACTCTTCAAACCGAAACACAGCAACGCTGCTTGGCGGTAGAAAAAGGCGTGGTGGCCTGGGAGTACTTCCCCTGACGAGCCCTTCACAAAGAGCTCTAGTAGTTACTCTAACCCGGACTAACTTATTCTTCGGTTTATTTCCTGTTAAACTAAAGACTACATAGGTTAGTCCGGAGTCACAAGCATCAAATAGATTTATGATTTAATCAATACTACTAACACCTACTCGTACTACTTGACTTTGATATGCTCCTGTTTAGCCAACTGAACGGATATTTTGGTGGCACTGTAACTCCAAACTGCTTTCATTATTATCCTGAGCTAAACCACCGCAACCTTGGACGTCCTAAAGCTATATTAGCTTGGAACTAAAAAGGTACTCTGTGGCTTGGAACAGCTTCAATCGATGTCAGTCAACAAGAACGTTGAACCTGACATTCAGTGCGTGCAAACGCAAAGGTAATAGCCGTGCAGGTTGAATGGAATGAGCATGCGCAGCGCAGCGCGGGCGACGGCCGTGGGCATTGGAACCGACCATCGTCAGTGGACGTTCGGGTAAGCAGCCGTCATAGATGAAGTGCTCGTTATCGATTTTTACCTTCATTGATGTCCATTAAAAAAACCTAATAATCATCAGCTAGGTACTTTATATACCTACAGGGCGGTTTTTTAGAAGGGCGGTGATGGCCAAGTCCGAAATCACGAGAGTTAGGGAAAAGTGAAATTTGAAAAGAGTCATGCTCTCGATATGTATAAGACAACAATAATTGCATATTTCTTTTTTTCAAAAATCTTTTACTTTTATCGGATATGGACCCGAAAGATTTTCAAAAAAATATTATAACCTGTATTATTCAACCAATTGATTCTGTTGCTGATAAGGATCAATCTTTGCAAATAAATGTGTTACCTTACTAAAAACAAAGGAAAAATCTAATTTTTACGATATACTAACTAATAGGTTGCTCAAATTGGAGGAGGAGCGTGGCGTGCTACTTCAGGCATCGAATCCCAACTTCCCAACTAATATTATAAATGCGAAAGTAACTCTGTCTGTCTGTCTGTCTGTCTGTCTGTTACGCTTTCCCGCTTAAACCTCTCAACCGATTTTGATGAAATTTGGCACAGACAATCTTTAGACCCTGAGAAAGAACATAGGCTACCTTTTATTGCGAAAAAAAGAGATGAAGAGATTAAAAGTACGCAGACGAAGTCGCGGGTACCAGCTAGTATTATATAAAGTTTTACTGATGACTGTAAAAATAACGAGTGAGAGTGAATACACGAGTCGGGCGCTCGCACTAGCAGGGCGGCCACGAGGCGGCTGTAGCATTATGTCCCGCATGCTCCACATCCACACAATTAGCGAGTGCATCGATACCCGCTGTTGACGAGACCTACAAACACTAGAATAATGAGGCTGCTGGACACTTGTAATCATATAAGTGTGGAATGGAATGCCGCGATCTAACTCCGACACAAGTTTGAGTTCCGTAAAATTACCTAAGTATCTACCACTAGTGGTTCGCCAAGAACGGAGATTTCATGATGCGACGCGAACGCTCCGAAAATATAAGTACCTACCTAGGTGGTAGTAGGTAACTAAGTCAAAACATTGTGTTTGGATTACAATTATTATAATTTTCGGTGGTCGTCTCGCATGTAGACTAGCGGTGGCTCACCTTTAGAGGCAATTGTTACGATTTTACGCAGATCCGGCTCGAAGGACCAAACGTTAAGGCTCGTCAAACGGTCATACTTGAACCGGGGGTGCCACGTGTCTCGTCCAGCTGATGGCGCACGCCAACCAAGCTGTCCCCTCTCCACCATCCTGCAGGGCGTGTGTAGAGTGCGGAGAGTCCAAGGCAAACTAACTACACCATACCCACCATCACACAGAGAACAAACATCTATATGTCCATTAGGTACACAAAACGTTTGTTCTCGGTTGAGAGCGAACCCATGGACTACAGCGCAGAAGGAAAGAGTTACGCTACTATGATCATACCAACTGAGCTATGAGAGCTTTCAAATTATAAAAACAAATATATTATGCAAACAAATATGATGTAACTTATCTATAATATTTACTTACTTACTATATTCAATTTTTATAAGTTTTTATGTGTTTTAGGTTTTTCCCCTCGCACACCCTGCTTGTATCTACTATGACGAGTAATATGCTTACCAAATAAATGATTATTGATTATTATTATTATCAAACTGTATCGACAGCAGTAGCAAATAAATGACACAATAGGCTTGTCTACAAAAAAATCTGGCAGAGTTCTCAATTAAACTGATACTCCACCGGAAAATCAAACCTACTACCTACCCTACTTATCTAATAATAATAAAGCGAGAAGAAAAATAAAGCAAAATCTTTCTCAAGGTAGATATTTGAATACTTTCTGATACCTACCTTCGTTAAAAGAAACAAAAAAATAAGTACCTACTAGGTACATACAGACGAACATAGAACCTTCTTTTCGGAAGTCAGATAAAAGATATCAGATATCTGAAAAGCAGGCCGACCATCAGAACAAAATCTCAAGGAATTTGAATACATTCAATACAAATACAATAATTGAATACATTCAAATTCCTTGGAGCTGCTACAGTGCAAGTACCGTTCTTTCGTGTCGCCTAATTGACATTTAGAATCGTCAAAAATTCGTTAAAAATGGTTTCAACAATGGATAACGAAGATTAAACAATAACTATGATGGATAAAACCATTTTTAACGAATTTTGACGATTCTAAATGTCAAATTAAGCGATCGATAAGTACGGTACTTGCACTGCATGGCCGATCCAAGGAATTTGGCTGACCCGACCCGAGGCCGACCCCAAACCTTGCAAACGAATCTTATGCCGCGTCCGCACGCTTGCCAAACCTCAACAAGCGCCCACAAATTCAAACGTGTGGATAGAGTGTTTGCCATGGTTTGTGAAGGTTTGCAAGCGTTTGTAGCCGTTCCGATCGAGTGTCGGTTTTTTGACACAAATCAAAGGGAACCGGGAGCACCGGTGGTCTAGTGGGAGTGACCCCGCCTTCCGATCGTAAGGTCGCAGGTTCGAATCCGGTCGTGCACCAATGGATTTTTCTATCGAAAAAATTATGTGCGCAATGCCAGTGCTCTTAAACGGTGAAGGAAAACATCGTGAGGAAACCAGTTAGTATTCTAACAGCGGCGATGGGCTTGCAACCTGTCACGTATGGAATACTAACTACTGCAAAATGTGGGTATGTGCCAAATGTAATGTTTGGACGTACCTCTGACTACCCCCTTAGACATCCTCAAAGAATCTTGAATTAGTACCTACTTGGTACTGGGAGATCTGAAGGGATATCTACCGTACCTGGGGATCAAAGTCGTGAAGCTGTTTCAGTTTCAGTTTTCAAAGGGAATTTGCCGCAAGCGCTTGCGACGCATCCACACGTTTGTGCGCGCTCAGTTTGGTTTGTGTACTGGAGGCAAGCAGACGTGCCGACGCTCGCACAAAATGAGTGGTGAATGGACGAATGATGACATCTTCTATTTTCTTGAATGTTACCAGGCTGCACCATGTATTTGGGACCCGATTAACATGGATCACAAAGATAAAAAAAAAGTAGCTGATGCGTGGAGTCGCCTCAGTAAATCATTGAATAATATAATCGGCATAATAATATAATAAACAGAAACAGCTTCACGACTTTGATCCCCAGGCACGGTAGATATCCCTTCAGATCTCCCAGTACCAAGTAGGTACTAATTCAAGATTCTTTGAGGATGTCTAAAGGAGTAGTCAGAGGTACGTCCAAACATTACATTTGGCACATACCCACATTTTGCAGTAGTTAGTATTCCATACGTGACAGGTTGCAAGCCCATCGCCGCTGTTAGAATGCTAACTGGTTTCCTCACGATGTTTTCCTTCACCGTTTAATATAATAACATATCGGCAATAGCCGATACGAGCTCAACGTCCGCCATGCTTGCCTGTACAGAACACACTAACTCACTCGCAAGCATATGGATGACGCTGTTTGATTCCCTTATTCAAGCCAAACGTTTGTGGAGGTTTGGAGTTTGCGGCAAGTGGCAAGCGTGCGGACGCGGCATTAGGATATAGGTATGTGTTCCGTGCGAATCTTCGTCCAAAATTGGGCTTGGCATGGTAGTGCTTGTGATGAGTGACATTTAACTGTAACTGTCAATATGACTTTTCAAAGACAGCTGTCAATTTACGCTTACCACTTTTTTTAATGGCTACTGGATTCGTTTTCTGTCACCTATCGAAGCAACATAGAATTTTCATTTTAATTGTTTTTCTAGTGTTATTTTGAGTTGTGTTGTGTAATTTTGGTGGTATTTTAACCAACATTACTTGTGGTCTTAGCACAAAGTGTAAGCATTTGAAATGAAAGTGTATTATGTGATATCGTGATTTGACCGAAAATGTTTCAAATGTTTTGAAGAAACTGCCACCATTTTCTTCAAAACAATTGGCTGACTCGACTTTCGACTGATGTAACTAGAAAATTATCAAAGAGCATCTTGCCAGTGTCAAGTGATAGAGATTATATTATAATCTCTATCACTTGACACTGGCAAGATTGTCTATAGACAGGAGCCATAAAAAAAAAATGGCTACTGTCCGTACAGACAAACTTGCCAGTGTCTAGTCAAGTGAGTGATAAAATAGTGGAACTTTTGCTACCTACTTGAAATCAAAGACTTTGTACTTATAACTAGACTGTGCACCAAAAAATTTTGTTTAGCTAAAATGAGATTTATTGTCTTATGTGTAGGGTAGCTATTTCCACAAAAGCGGTAGCGAGCAAAAAACGGTCCTGGTGAGAGGGCTCCTGCTGGGAGTGTGTCCTTGTCTGACGTCTTGCCAGCTCAACTAACCTACCGGTTTGGTAGAAATGGTACAATAAAGTACATACGTTTTGCTTTTTTATGAATTATCAAAACGAACGTTTATAATCTTTGAAACATTATTAAATGTTTCTAGTTCATAAAGTAGGTATAATTAATCATCAATTCGTTGTATTTCATAAATAATCCTTCAACACTGAGTATGTAAGAGTAGTAATTAAATGTTTGGGCCTGGTAATACTAAATGCAGATGGCGGTTTGCTCATATGGTGCTCATATGGTTGTTTGGATGATTCTCGTGCTTCGATTTGTGATAGTGTAAATTTTCATAAAACCTGTTAATTTTAATGAAAAATGGTGAATTCTTGTTGTGTGACAGGGTGCAAAAATGAGTATTATCCCGTTAGCCGCTTTTCTTTCCATGGGTAAGTAAAAACAACAATTATGTTCTAAGGGTAACCATGAGTTTTGTTGATCAAAGATTTTTATACAATCTCGTACTAGTAGTAGGTAGGTCGATACGTCTCGACTGTCATAAATTGGAGATTTTGGTGAAAGAAAAAAAGTTGTTCTTAACGCGTTCTTTTACTTTGAGACGATGACGTTTGTTGTTAATAACTAATTCTTGTATTGTAGATTTCCAAAGAATGAAAACTAGAAATTGAAGTTGGAAAATGAAGTACCTGGAAAAAACTCAGTCGTCTGTTGTTTGCAGTACGCATTTTAAATGTGACGACTTTATTGCTGGATATACTAGTAAAATGCTGAAATCTGATGCTGTCCCGTCAATATTTCCTAAGGTAAGAATTAATAAATAAATAAATAATAAATAAATAATGCTGGACAATCCACACAGCACTATCTAGCCCCAAAGTAAGCTATTCAAAGCTTGTGTTATGGGTACTAGATAACTGATATATTTAATACATTATATACTTACATAGATAGATATTTTTTATTATACATAGAAAACACCCAGACCATCGGAACAAATTTCTGCAGATCGTACACAAAGGACATGTCCAAAAATGTATGGACCAAAAACCCAGAATCGACAGGAATGAAATGTATACCAGTGGATTGACATTGAAATATAATATAATGTTACCAAGGGGGCAACCCTGAAATCGTTATAGTATAGGAGCTAGGAGCAAAATAAAATAAGAAAAAAAAATCGTTTAAAACAATAATAAAATAAGTTTACGTCATGTTGTGGCGTAATATGACGTTGTTTTAATGTTGTATCGCTTGTGATAATTATCATCAACACATTTCACAAGCAACAGCAACATAATAACAACATCATATTAAATCACAACATAACAAACACTCTGTTTTTTGTATATTTTTTTTCTTTTGGCCCATAGATACTACAATCAACGTATTGTGTGTTATTGGTAATTATGTTGCTTTGGATAAAAAAAAAACAACAATTATTATCATAAAAACTTTATTGCCCAAATAATCAAGGAAAATACAGTTTGGAACTATACACAAACTATACACGAACTAAAAACATGTACGCGGTTTTGTTGTAATTGTAACAGTAATCTCTTTTATTTATTAATTATTTTCTATGTCCAAACATACTAAGTCTAAAAATCCCGCAGGTTGAATCAAATCACCTTCGTTCCTCGCCCATGCAAGATAATATATGATTCTTATAATATGGGCACAACTACCTAAAGTGCGACGCCCATGTATACAACTACAATAGTGCTCAGTGACCGCGTGACTATTATATGCTATATAACAATAGTATGTTCTTGTCGTAATGTGTCTTGAATGTATTCTGCATCGCATTAATGTGTGTTCCCTCTCTTCATTAAAATTCACTCTTTCAGGATGCCTGTACACTTCTATTGAGTACACACCTGTTTCTCTTACATGTTCGTAGCAGTACGATCGAGCTAGTTTCACATGATATGTACCGATGGCAAAAATAAGCAGCTCATCAAATGTCATTCTTGGGAAATCTACAACATCCGTTGCCACCATCCTGGTAAACGCAATATTTCTTTGTGCGTTCAAACGGTTATGATCTACATATTCGGCCAGTTGGTTTTGTCTATTTATGTTTCTTTCGATCATTTCGATGAAGTTCGCAGTCAGGTGACTGTCCCCATATGGTTCTTGCGTTGCGTTAACGAGCGCTGCAGCTATTCTGAAGTCTGTCATTGCCGTGGTTAAAGTGTTATTAAAATATTTATTTCTAAATATTTTAAAATCACGTTTCATTCTTCCGTTTATTGTTTCTACCACCCATCGAACTAGCGTCACTAGTCTCGACTTATTAGCAGCTTCAGTGCTCAGCTGACTTTCATGTCTACTTAATGTCTGTGGCGTGTAGACCCTGAATCCACATTCCTCTGCATCTGGCAGAGCGTCCCGAAACCCCCTATCTAAAACCATGACGTCGTTGGGTTCAAAAAACCATCTTATCGGAGCTTCTTCCATAGGTTCGCTGTGATTATCCAAGATCTGTTTCAATATTGTTGCATCGGACGTTCTAGCATTATAAGGTCCTGTCACTTCTATTATATATCCATCGCAACATACAAGCATAAATGGCTTTACTAGGTTGGAATATTTATGTAAACTGTAACTCAATCTCTGAAATAAGAAGTTTGAGCTCTTTTGTATGTATAAATATGTCCCATCCATAATAACAATGGCTTTTGTATGATCTTCAGTTCCAAAAATATAATTAGGTATAATTCTATTTCTTGCTATAACTTCATTCCGGGTAATATGGTCAAATCCAAGATGGCGTGGAACATAGTCATTATTGAGACATTCTCTTGCTTGTTTCATTTTTTGACATATTGCTGACTTGGATAGGCCAAAAACCGTCTCCAGTCTTCGGTAAGGTGCACCGCTTCTCAGTTTAGATAAATAGATACCCAAGATTGTGTTTCTGTTGGATCGTTCTTGTAAAGAAAAGGTTTCTTCTAATATGCTATAGAATTGCTGGTGACTTATACCGATCCAATTATGAAGTTCGTCCGGACTTATTTCATCAATTTTTTCAAAATCCAGCAGCTTTTTTTTTTCGAGAGCCTGAGTGTATAACTCTACTATATCGCGTAAGTTCTCGCCTCTGAAATCGTCTTGACGTCTGGCGATGTTTCCTGGTAAGTCCTCCCAAGTAGTATTCCTTAAGTGGTGTGAACATATCCGTTCAAGAGGTGGTATGTATAAATGAAAGTAGCTTAAAATATATACTTTCATTGAATTGGGCACAGCGCGAAGTTCCAAACTCCTACAAACGTCGACAATACATCGTCTTGACGTGTTTGCTGCGCGTGCGAAGCCAGGTGTAGATATCGATGCAGTTGGAGGTCTGGGTGGTGGTGGAAGAGGTCGTCTTAAGCTATAGTCTATGCGCTGCCAGCACGGATGACAAATAGCTCTGGAGCCATCAAATGCAATCTGAAATAAGCAATAACATTCCCTCGTTAGTCTCACATTCATTTTAAAGTACCTATTGTTTATGGTATACTATCTGATATTATACAACGTGAGTTTTACATCTATAGCGAACACATGAAAATACGCGAAACTAGACTCATTATTATACCATACCTAATAGGTTGTTGATGAATCGACGACGAATATTATTCGTAGTTATTGTGCGTTGTCAGTTGTTAGTTTAATTACTATTCTATACTAATCCAAATAAAACATGACGCAATATGACAACACGCCGTGTCGAGCGACGCCGCTGACATGGGGGTGTCGCCTTGATTATAAGTTAAGATGAAACTACATACTATATTATATGTAATTGAGTAACCATAGTACTTACTTCTTGTGGCGCTTGTAAAGTGCTGAACATATGCTCCACGAAGTCCCGGTGTGACTCCAGAAACTCGAGGGACAAAAAATGATGCCGCCTTTGTAGAGCAGAACGGGGACAAGTCACACAACGGTTACGTTCATCCATTTTAAACAATATCCAGTCGCAAAGAAAATCGAAGTCCGGTTTAACGCGCCACAGTTTCGAATCAACAAGAAAAATCAGTGTCCAGTATACAAAAGCAGAGGTCAAGTTAAAATCCACGAAGTAAAACAAAGCACACAGATCACAACGAAAACAAACGAAGGACTGCGACGGGATATGGTCGTTAGTCGTTACCTGCCTGCCACACCGCCCCGCCCCCCACGTCACCCCGTCCGCCGCGCCGCGCCTGCGCATAATAGCCAGTAGCAACTGTGTATTTTTTTATTTGCAATCCTTAGCTACAGAATTACCAATAATACACACTGTACTATAACGATTGTAGTATCTATGGGCCAAATAAAAATAAAAAAACATAAAAACAAAGAATTTTTTACTTATTTTATTTTGCTCTTAGCTCCTATACTACAAAGATTTCAGGGTTGCCGCTTTGGCAACATTATATTATATTTAAATGCCAATCCATTGGTACACAGTTCATTTCTGTCGATTCTGGGTCATTTTTTGGACATCATCTTTGTTCCAAGGCGGGAATCGAACCCGCAACCTCTTGCGTCGCAGGCAGGCTCTCGCCCGCTGCGCCACAGAGGTCGTCAATCATTATTAATCATTCGAGTGTGTCCGCGCATTAACAATAACCTTGAAAATTCAAATTTTGCGATGCCTTTTTCACATAGTTTTACTGAGCCGAACGTGGTAAGAGTTTAATTTTTAGTTTTGTTTTATTTGAATTTTTAAGGTAATATTTAATTCAAAGTTAAGTAGGTATGTACTAGTTACGTACTTGTTTAAATTTTGTTTCACCTATCCCAACTAATATTATAAATGGGTGAATCAACTTTTAAGACACTCCTTTGACAACATTATGAACAACTAACAATAAAAAATAAATCATCGAAATATTATGAAAATATACTGTAAAATATATCTATTTTTAGGTTTTGCAGTAGGGCACGACATCTAAGCTAATATTAACGAGTTTTTTTAGAAAAAGTGACGAGGGTGCCTCATAAATATCCATTGCAACGCTGTAGAGCGACAATAAACCTACGCGCACCAGCTGAGAACTTAATTTAGGCTGGGGGGGCGGTAAAGCTAGGTAGAGATTTTTTGATCATACCAACTAAATATTAGACAATAATCGCCTTAGATGACACCAAGGTAGGCGTCATCCCTTGATAACGGTCATGAATTTTTATCGGTAACTCTGTAGAACTGATGTTTTGATCAAAGTTTGGGACAAAAGTTTGGATGCACGAAAAATATAAAATATTTGTCAAACTTTTATAAATGTTAACTTTAAACGTAAGTTTATCTTTTTCTGAATCATAATATTGGGTAAAAAGGCTGTGCATTCATACCTTTTTTTTAAGATACGTCCTAAATTGTATCGTCATCTAGGCCTGGGGACACATGTTTTTTGTATGGATAGTGCTTATGTTCTGCCGAGTTACCATAATAAAGTCAAAAATTTTCCTATTAACTATAAAATACTATGAAACTAGCATGTTAGGAAAGGATCTAAGTTTACGTTAACATCAAAACAAACATATTTTATAAGGAAATTAGGATTTTTATGCTCTTTGCATGACAGGGACACAAAAGGAGTGCCTTAAAAGTTGATTCACCCAAATGCGAAAGTAACTCTGTCTGTCTGTCTGTCTGTCTGTCTGTTACGCTTTCCCGCTTAAACCTCTCAACCAATTTTGATGAAATTTGGCACAGACAATTTTTAGACCCTGAGAAAGAACATAGGCTACCTCTTATTGCGAAAAAAAGAGATGAAGAGATTAAAAGTACGCAGACGAAGTCGCGGGTACCAGCTAGTTATTTATATTCGTTTATGTTGTATTATTTATACGTTTAAATATATAAATAGAAGCTCTCATCTGCACTACTCTGCTCCAGTCTACTCTTGTCTACTTACCTACGATGTCCCATTATCTTCAAATATCTTTACAGGTCGACCTATAGAAGAGGTAGGACCAGCACCAAAAAAGGCAAAACTACAAGAAAGTGCCATTAAGGAGATTACTATTACGGAGTGTTTGTACACAAACAGAATCCGCTGCAACTACTGACACGCCACGTAAAAAGAAATTACGTCGAGACGTGAAAGTGTTACAACAACGCCTGAAAGTGTGTTGGTCAAAAATTCTTAAATTTAATACTTAGAAGCTACGGGAAGTCTCTAACCCTCAAGCATGTAGTACATAAGGCTACATTAAAACAAAAATTGCGTAAAACAGTAGGTATCCAGCAATGTATAAAACCAATTCAATAAAAAAATATTCCAGAATATTGCATCAGGTGTTTATATTTTGACCTCTATTTTACTGGTTTAATAATAATAAATATGATATTATGGTTATATCTCACATTTGACAAACCTTTGGTAATTTTTTTTTACTTAAATAAATATGGTAGCGTAAATAGGTCATCAATATGTTAGGATACGCAATCGTACAAGCAATTTGTCCCGTGTTCTGTTTGGTTATTCATGGTCACCTCATTAGAAAGGGACACACTCCCGCCAGGAGCCCTCTTACGCGGACCGGTTCTTGCGCCTTGGTGCACAGTCTAGTTATAAGTACAAAGTCTTTGCTTGAAATGCTCGAAGACTTACGGACAATTCTTAGAATAGTAATTAATATTAAAATATTATACATTTCTCTTATCAAGAAAATAACCAACCGCTATCAAGTACACTGGTAGTCCACACGGGAAGCACCAGCTTTCAAATAAAAAAGAATCGTCAAAATCGGTTTTCTCAGTAGAATGTTCTGATGGTAACAAATATTAAAAAAAAACAGTCGAATTGAAAACCTCTTCCTTTATTAAGTCGGTTAAAACAATACATACAAATTTTGTCAAATCAAGCAAAAACAAGGCCACGTTACCTACGATAAAAAGCTAAAAACATGTCGGTCGATGTTCTTTCATTCATAGTCAGTTCACTTGAGACTTGAGAGTAACTTGCATGCTCGGTAGACGCAACGTCTGTATTACGGACACTAGACTGTAAAATCAAAAACAAATTTATATTATGTTTGACATTTGACGGTGTGTGCATAGAATACGTCTACACATTTCTGTGTATTATTTCAAGACTAATTAAAATGATAGAAGGATACGGTGCAGTGACCCAGGCTCTTCTGGGAACTCTCCTGACGTGGGGGTTGACCGCTCTAGGAGCCGCTTGCGTGTTCTTCATCAGGGGCAAACACGTGAGTTTTGTCTTGTGTTAATATTCTTGGCAGGCCTAAAATCTATGTTAGTCTTCTTGATGTCTATTTTTTGTTTATAGAGAAAACTTCTGGATGTATCTCTCGGATTTGCTGCTGGGGTTATGACTGCTGCGTCATACTGGTCTCTGCTGCAGCCAGCTATTGATATGTGCAAGGAATCAAAAGCTTATGGAGAAAATGGAGAGTATGCATTTGCTCCAGTGGCTGGTGGATTCCTGTTCGGAGCTGTATTTGTATTTGGGACAGATCGATTCTTGGATTATTTAGGAATCAGTTCTACAAACATGATGATTAGTGAGTACATGTTTACTTATATGTATATGTATATATGCCTAGTATTTTCACAAGTAGGTACATTAACACATACATATTAAAACTTAAAATAAAGTATTTTTAAGCAATACAAACCTACCAAATATCTGGCTCCCATATGACAAGCTGTGCTCAGTTGGCGAGGGTAGAACCATACTGATCCATGTATCGTTTTCATCCTTTTTGAGAAAATGAAAGAAAAGCGTCTGATCTTGTTTTAAAGATACAGGTGATGTGTTTTGGTTTATTTTTGTAAATTAAGGCTCCCTAACAGAATATGATGTTTTCTGAACTTGGATCAGTGTGGCATGAAAAAAATTAAAAAATCCGTACCCATACTGCAAAAATCTCCATTATTGAAAAAATGACACTTGGATCAGTATGGTTCTACCCTCGCCAGTTTGGGGCTAGATAGTGCTATGTGGCAAGTCTACCAATATTTATTTATAAAACAGGTACATAGTTCTAATTTAAATTAGATTTTTAGTCCTAATTTAAAAAAACCTGGTAGGTATTCTAAATGTCTATCAGAAATACCTATAGTGTTGCAGGACAGATTGATGGGTGGGATGGGTACAACTTTACCAGCTGATATCTGGGGAATGCAAGCAATAATATACTTTTTCACTTTGTAAATTAAGTACTTAGGTAACTTGATTTTGATGATGTTGAATTGTGCTTATGGGGTGCTTGCTAGGTATTGCTGGGAAGAGTTTAAAATGCCTGTTTGTGGATTAAAGTTTGGAGCCTGTTATTTTCTAAACCTAAAATTGGCTAACAAATATTACTGGTATGAAAACCTAAGAAAAGCTTCCTGTGCCAGATAGCCTAAATATACCTACTGATTTTTTTTTTGTAAATACATATGTACATATTTGTAGTATATTTGAACACCCAAAGAGAGAACAAATAATTATATTCTACACAAGATATGTTTTTTCTCTGTGGGGATCAAATCCATCCATGGCTGTCAGATGCAGATACTGAGCCAAGGAATTTTGATACTATGTTATGTACTTACTGAGTTGTGAATGCTGTCACAACTTTTTGGAATAACTTTCAAGAAAAAACCGACTTCAAATGCACTGGAAAATACACTCATAACTCAAAAATGAAAATACACTTAACACTATAACCCTAAAACTACCGGTTAGGTCTGACTCAAATTTAAATGGGACTACTTGACGAGTAACAACTTTCGATTGAAATTAATCATCAAAATCACTCCACCCAGTAAAAAGTTATATGAAGTTAGTAACAAAAAAATACAGTTGAACTGAAGTTGGTTAAAGAGCGAAATATTATTTATTCATTAATTTGCATATATATATTTTTACGGTTTTCTTCTCCATGATATCCCCAACGTGATATTTATGATATCCTTGTTCAAATATTACATACTAGTTGCGCCCCGCGGTTTCACGCGCGCAGATTTAAGTCCCGGTATTCCCACGGGATAAAAAGTAGCCTATGTGTTATTCCAGACTATAATGTATCTCTCTGCCAAGTTTCATCCAGATCCGTTCAGCCGTTCCGGCGTGAAAGAGTAACAAACATCCATCCATCCATCAATACATACTTACAAACTTTCACGTTTATAATATTAGTAGGATTATTAGGTTTTTTATTTAATCTGAGGGATGTCTTCTTACTATATATATTTAAATGAAGACCATACCAACTAATTCACATAATATCTTGGAAGCATGGTTTATTTATTGAAGGCTTATAATCTTAACATCTACATAGGCTTGTTTTTTTTATTGATGTGTGTATTACATAGTAGCTCCTTTTGATTTACTCATGATAGTGAGAGAATCATTGTCAGTAATAATTTCTATCTTATCTAAGGGGATTCTTATTGATGAGAAATCACAAGAAATTACTATCAAGATGTTGAATGTTGTTTATTCATAGCATGAATAAATTGCATATGTGGCTAATATGATAATTAATATGCATACTACTTCAAAGCATAATTAGCCATGCAGATGATATACCTAGTTATTCTTTAGGTACCTACAGAATTTGAATAACTAATTGAACAACTAAATGTATGTATGTTTTAATTCCATTTACTAATGTCAATGACAGATAAACAAGCAAACAATTGGGAGCAAATAAAAACATATAATACTATTTTATTTTGTCTTCAGGGTGCAAAACCCTGACAACACTTATACTGACGCCACCAACCACGTCTTTTTCTGCCGCCAAGCAGCAACGCTGTGTTTCGGTTTGAAGTGTGGTCGCCGGTGAATTACAGGCACATGGGGCTTAACATCTGTATGCCTCAAGTTGATGGACGCAGGGCAGTGCATCGTAGGGCACGTTCCTATCGTGCGTGACTTACGAGGCAATGCTTTGTTATAGGTGATGGTTACCGCTTAACATCAGGTAGGCCATCTGCTTGTTTCATCAGCTGGGTGAATAAAAAAAACTGATATGACCATGCTTCTTGATTACAAAGACACTACTACTAAGCAATATTATGTATCCTATGATATAAAACTTAAATTCTTTAAAATTAAGTATCAGGTGTTGTCCTAATTAGTCATCGATCGCGATCGTTTCGAATTCGGAAGACCCCTCACTGTGTTATTCACTTTATATCCTTAGAATTCCTGGGACTCCAGTGTGTCTATAACTATCATTTTTTGAACAGCAGAACAGTATTGAAACCTATTGAAGCAATCCTAAGTAAATAACATTAAAATCTATAAGACGGTTTTTTTTATCTTGTTACAGGCCGCGTCATGTGAAAAGAACGTTGGAGGATAGGGGAAGGGGTGTGTTTGTGCATGGGTACTCCCTCGAAAAACCACTTTCTTCCAGCGTTGTTTTTTAAGAAGCGGCTATGACTAATTATTACCTAAATGTTGTTTTTTTCACAGAAAATGCCAGTGAACCTTTCGCTTTCGGGATATGTGTATTTTTACACCTTGTGTTCATACAATTATTTTTAATGCTGTTTTATCTATAGTATAGTGGTAGAACTAGCTTAAAATTACGTTTCACAAATATAGTAAGTACCTACTTGTTGCTATGTTTATTAATTCAGCTGATAACATTTTCAGGTATTACAAAGAGTAAGGAATCGAAAGAGAAATTAGAAGACTTGGAGATGATGACGGCATTGAACAGACGGCCTTCGAATCCTACCAGCATAGTGACGTTGGATCCGCCTCCGGCCGACTTTGCTGACTGCATTTCGAATCAGCATACTGCACAAAGGCGGCGTGGTCATCACTCACATAACTCGCTGGTTGGTTTTAGACCATACAACCTATTCTATAAACCCCCTTCACTTTGAAATGTCTTGAAGCTAGGTGAATCAAGTTGCTGCTACCACGCTACCCAGCCTATAAGAACAGGCAACCAACTTACGTCCTCGCTTCTACCGTCTTGTATGATCGTTGTTACGATATAATAATACTAATGAACACCAGTGTAGTGCCAATCGAGTTAAGTGAGGCGCTTGAACATCCTCGAGGCATGCTTACACTGACCAAGTAGCATTTGCAGTAGATACTTTTATAAGTGCCTTGGTTTCTGGTGGGAAACTGAAACTGAAACAGCTTCACGACATTGATCCCCAGGCACGGTAGATATCCCTTCAGATCTCCCAGTACCAAGAGGTACTAATTCAAGATTCTTTGAGGATGTCTAAGGGGGGTAGTCAGAGGTACGTCCAAACATTACATTTGGTACATACCCACATTTTGCAGTAGTTAGTATTTCATACGTGACAGGTTGCAAGCCCATCGCCGCTGTTAGAATACTAACTGGTTTCCTCACGATGTTTTCCTTCACCGTTTAAGAGCACTGGCATTGCGCACATAAATTTTACGATAGAAAAATCCATTGGTGCACGACCGGATTCGAACCTGCGACCTTCTGGTGGGATCAGCATATAAATGATAGATAATAGATAATGCCAGCAAAAACCAGTTAGTGGGATTTATTTTATTATCATACTAATGTTAAGGAAGAAATGTAAAGACGAAGGTTTAACTGTTTGTTTGTTTTGAATTGGCTTTGAATCTACTCGACCGATTTGAAGAATTCTTTCACCGTTGAGAGGCTAAACTATACCAGTGGACTTAATAACCTATTACTACAATTATAAACGCTCAAACTATTGATGACTAGTTGCGCCCCGCGGTTTCACCCGCGCAGATTTAAATCCCGGTATTCCCACGGGATAAAACGTAGCCTATGTGCTATTCCAGACTATAATCTACCTCTCTGCCAAGTTTTCGCCAGATCCGTTCAGCCGTTCCAGCGTGAAAGAGTAACAAACATCCATCCATCCATCCATCCATACTTACAAACTTTCGCGTTTATAATATTAGTAGGAGGATTAAATAATATCCAAATTAAGTAAAAAAATATGTATATACACAACAAAAATTTCTGATGTTAGTGTATTCTTTTTTAAATGATTTACAGTTGTACTATCACGGTTTCAGAAATCTGGCGAGAATGGCGAAGGCGACCATAGAGAGAGCATAGCGCGCGCGCTAGAAGCGAGGCAGTCGCAGTGGAAACGCATTATGCTTCTTGTGGTGGCTATCACAGTCCACAACATCCCTGAAGGGTTAGCGGTGGGCGTCTCGTTCGGCGCTGCTGGCTCATCGGAGAAAGCCAACTTCCATACTGCCAGGTATTTACGAAATCATTTACACAAATTTTTCTACACATATTTATTTTATAAAAAAACTAGCGATCTGCCCGCGCGCCCCTGCATCGCACGGGTGCACATATCATGCATGTATTATACATATAACCTTCCTCTTGAATCACTCTATCTATTAAAAAAACCGCATCAAAATCCGTTGCGTAGTTTTAAAGATTAAGGCATACATAGGGATATAGGGACAGAGAAAGCGACTTGGTTTTATACTACGAGTATGTAGTGATAGGCAAGAATAAACACGTTTTTATTTATAAGGCTATAAGCAAAAAATAGATGTCGACATAAATATGCCACCACTTTGTATGAATGCTATGGCAGCATGCTATTTACGCTACTATTACGCTGGTCTTCCGTCACGACAATGCAGTTAATAAAGTATATAGTTAATCTTTCATGGCTTTGCAAACGTCTTTGTAATAGTCATGTATTTAACTTTATTATGAGTTTTAATCTCATTTAACTACGCACTATTTGGATAGACGGACTACTATTTTGGATATAATGCAAATACAATAAACAGATATTGATTATTGTACACTGGCTGAAAATCGATCAAAATAATTGACCCACGTTACGGAAACTAAAACTGTACAGCGCCATCTATTGATATCTTCAATTACTTTTTATATAGTAGCGAAGTCTACGTGGCTGTGGTTAGGTGAATGAAACCTTGAGTTTCTTCATTGATGTGTATTCGTTTGACAGTACCGAACTAGATGGCGCTAGTAGTGGCTATTCCTGAAACGTAGAAAGAAACAGTGATGGCTTTAAAAATAGATTGTGACTGATTGAATAGATAGAAAATAAAACGAAACTGGCGACTCAGCCATGATATAATTTTACAACAATATTAGGTATTAACAGAATTTATGGTGCAGAATTCATTAACCACTTACTTAGGTACTTTACTTTATTTATACCTTATTAGTTATTCTATTTGAAATTATAAATCAGCTGTAACTAATAAGATCTATTAGGACTTTTTATATAAGTAGTAAAGTATGTAATTTAGGTTCTAACGAAATACATACCTTTGTCCGCCATTTTGTTACGTCATCGAAAGGAACGCAAGGCACCGTTTGTTGGTGCGAAGGCATAGGCGGCGGCGACTGCGCAAGCATTCATTGATAAGTCGGTAGGTAACTACGTAGCCTATTAGGCGAGCGGGATGCAACTTCTCTATGAACTTTACCTAGAACCTGCCTACGTAAGAATCTAACAATACTGGTCAACCCTGAACTAGCTCTTTGGAATGCTAGTTTCAAACCGCAGACTATAATTATAAAGTATTGGTATTAGTCATGTTGTATTTTGAGTTTTTAACTGTCTAAATATTTGCAATTATTTCGGCGTTTCATCAATTCCAATTAGGTAGGTAAGTAATTATCTCGTTTTATCGGCTAGTTTTTTTTTATTGTTTGATAGCTAGACGTTTGACTGTCAACTCACCTGATGTAAAGTGAAGATGCAGTCTAAGATGGAGCACGCTTAGCTATAATCCACTTATTCACTCTTGTCTTAAAAATTCCTAAGTTGTATCGTACCTAGTTGGCACGAGCACATTACCTACCTATCTTACTTTCTTTGGTGGGTACAAAGTTTTATTTGCGTGAACGCTGCTGTTTGCTTGCTTTTCACTTAGTACCTAGGTAGGTAATTGATCATATCAAGATGCTTTCGCCAAATAAATAAATATAATAAGGGAGTATTACTGTACTAGGTATTTAATTATTTATTATGTGGCAGTGATTAGATTTATTTATTTTGTTTTTGCAATAGCACTTCAAAGCCTGATTCGTAAGTAAATCGGTAACAATATGGAAATTTTAGTTGCCCCGCCGTAGAACCAAAGAAAAGAGGCCGGTGAAGGTAGTCTCAAGATCGGCAATCTGAAGTATTAGCATTGGCGAGGAGGTTTTATTAGTCGAGTCGAGCCAAATCGCGTGGCCGCGGGGGCATTGACCCGCGCCGCCGCAGACGTAGCCGTCACCGCGCCGCCGCCGCTGCCGCAGCCGCCGCCACCGAAACACTCCGATGAAACTATTTCTCTGAAAATCCGACGGCCCCGCCGAATCATTGAAGTCAACCTTGACGATTTGTCGCGTCGTCTACACACGCGCGTGGGTGCCCCCCCAACAATATTCATAACCGTTAAATATTGGCACCTCTCACCGTTGTACCCGAATGTACTAATACTAACATATTCGAAAAAATTCATTAGTCACGGTTACTGGTTCTGGTTTAGAATTATTTAGAATTAATTATAATGTGATGACTTTGTGTGTAAGTATTTCACTATCGCATTGCTACATCTAACGAAAGCCATTAAATATTAAAGTAGCGTAGGGGCAATATTATATCAAAACAAATAATAGGATATGACAATGGCTAACGGGTTCTGAATCATAATTAAATTGATAAGTGTTTTGTAGAAGAACATTGTTATATATAAAATTTCTTGAATTAAAATTAAACATGAAATAAAATATTGAATAATAAGTAATTTTTATCCGATTCTAAACCGGGTAGGTATAGGTACATGTGCGTATAGAAATCAAATATTCATCGGTAGCTTGCATCTGACACCAAGACACAAAAGTGTCCACGTTTGCGCCCTGCCATGAGGATGTATGCAAGATTGTCGCGTCACTAACTATTTACTACCCATAGACTTATACTCCTTTCCTTCATCCGTGTTACTACGTGTTACTACCGTACCGGATGCAATATGGCACTAGCAGCCTAACCCGACCAAACTATCAGCCGGTATAAAGTCTGCTGCATGTTTTTTTATATTTGCCTTTGAAAACCCACTGGCCATGCTATAACACAGCAACTCCATTAAAACAATCCCTGTAATTAAAAGGTTAAAAATAATCCTGATATAAAATAATATCGCATCCGAGATGGTCCCAGTTAGTACAAAATCTCATTAAAATGCATCAAAATGTCTTGCCCAATTTGGAGCAGGCTTTATCGCTTGCATGGGAATCGGCAAAATCTCTCACATATTCTCAGGATAGATAACGAATCTTGTAATCAGATCTTGAATGATTTTCTCACAGCTTGTCATTATCCAGTTCCCTAGTGACTTCTTATACCCAACGAATAGTTTTGAGCATAGTGTTACAGTGTATGTATATTATTTGCATATAAATAAATTATAGGGTTGAGCACAAACTTGCAAATCTAGTTAGCTTTTATTTCTGGGCCAAAATGGTACCCTCTTTGGTTATTCCGTTAAACGGCTTTCACGTGCATTCTTAAATAATTTAGAACCATTCCTCCACCAATTGCATACAATTACATATTTCTTGGTAAAGTAGCCCCGTGCGCCTGCGTGAAAAGTTGCAACATTCATTATGATGGCAAGGCGATAATGCGGTCGATTTAGTGTGGTGGTGGTTGCCATCAGTTAATCATGCGAGGTCCATGGTGAAGCGGGCGTCGGAAAAGGGGAAAGGAGGTATCGCCACAGTGCAAAGAAAACCGCTCCTCCAAACTAATAAATCCTCAAATCTGTAGCCACTACCAACAATGTAGGTACCTACAGCTTGAAAGCATGAGCCAAAATACAATTGAGCTAGACGTACAGAGACGCGTTCTGTTGTGGTTTAGCTGTTACTTTGACTTCCCTGCATCATCATTTTAGACTCCCTGCTGCTCTAGTGGTCTTGCTGGCTTCAATGATCTGTGATATTGTAGAGGCGGGTGGCGCCCGCGCATAATGGGACTCGGCAAGCGCTTTGTGCCCGCCGCTGTTATTATGCAGATTAACACTGGCGGGAATTTGTTCAAATATCGTAACAAGCGCTCCTCCCGGCGGCGCCGGCGCCGCTCTCTCGCCTGTAATTTACGATTCGAGGCCTCAGCGATGTGTCGGAGTTTGCCCCTTCTACACCATAACCATGGCACCATGGCACCTTCAAATGCAGTGATGCATCTTACCACTACCCAAACTTGACGCACGCACACTTACACCTGCAAAATGAAATAGATTTATGGATTAGTAGCATTGGTTGCGTCGCAGCAAACTTAAGTTCTATCCAAAGTAACCGTGCGTGTTATCATTCAGGTTTTTAGCTAGTATCTTGAAGATAGGATGCGCTACTGAAAGCTTCTCATGTTGCATCGCTAACGACGCCGCGCCGTTTCTTCGATTTTATATTACACCTCTCCCAGATAACGCCATAAACACGGTATGAGCCAGATTGTGCTGGTTTATTTTTGTTTTTACCCCTTAGGCGGTTACTGTGGTTAGTCCAGGTACCTCTACCCGGTCAATTTCGATTTGCGAAGCTAAATATTTTGAACGACTTGTTATTTATCGTATGCTGATTCTGCAATATATTGCAGTTAATTATGGGACTCATAAATTGTTAAATGGGAATAACCACACACAACATAGTGACTAGTCTACATTTTCCTCATACTGATAAAATCAATAGATAGAATAGACATATCACTCAAGAGTTCAAGTAATTTTTGAATTGGGAGTCGCGAAAGGAATATTTTAATTAAAGTCGGGGCTATTTTATAAGAAGCTGTGGCAACAGCTGTCGCATTAAAATTAATCTGGGAAAATTGATATATCTACTAAAAACAGAGATTTTTGACAGCGACAAACAGCGATGGTGAGATTTGTTAATTCAACGAGACGATTAATTTGAGTGTTACTGCTATCCTTCTGCTTGATTGTATATAGATAAATGCCCTGCCAGTCCCAAACATCGATTTATTTCCTCGCTCTTTATTAAATTTCTCGCCCTCATAGTTAAAACGTAGATCAACCCCTTGTGACACAATCTATGTATATACAGTTGTTTTGGTTTGTGTATGATTGAGTGCGCGGGAACGGAGGCGGCGCCGGCGACCGCATTCCTGCGAAGCCTGCGACCCACCCGTACGTAGATTCTGCCGCTTTCCCCGCAGAATGCCATCTACTTGCACGTTTCAACAAACAATACGCCTGTAAAATGTAAACCCACATTGTGCATAACATTATTTCGGTAGCAAGCGAGTAGTACATTGGGGTATCCCCCCCCTGACGCATTTCGATCAAGGACTAACTATTTTAATGTAAGGTATAGATATTCATTTAGTTTTCTCCAAGAAGAGACTGTTTAGAATTTTTCGGAGATCATCTAAAACGAAATTCAAAGTTAATTTATATTCTGCTGTTTTAACAATACTAATACAAAATATTTATTGCAGTAAACTAGTACGTGTGTTGTACTTTTCATGGGTCTCAAACTCTTGGTCGCGACGAACTGGCGATAGATTCACCTAGTATATACCTAGTATAGTAGAGTGATCCCTGTGGTTTGTACTGAATAAAGAACGTTTTGATTTTGATATCTTACTTACAATCTTATAAGAACATAATTAAAAAGCAATTAATAATAAGTAGGTATGCAGTTAAATTATAATAAAACCAATATAAAAAGAAGCTCTTTTTAAAATTTTGCTCTGAAAACAATGTCACTTCTTAATTACCTATATCTATACTAATTTTATAAAGAGGAAAGATTTGTATTTTTGTAATAAATAGGCTCAAAAACTACTGCTTAATTATTTTTTTTCATTATTAGAATGCTACATTATCCCCGAGTAAAATAGGGTATATTTGTTTCTCGAAAAATTATTAAAAAAATCTGACATTCCGTTACATATTAAATATAAAAAGTTCCGTTAAATATTACGAATTTCAATAATTACGTCAATCTAAACAAAAAATTAAAGCGAATTAATGCGCTGCATGTGGTTCTAACTGCAGCGCAGCGGGCAACGCGGTGAGGGAGTGGGCATCCAAGCGCGGGAGAAGGTCTGCAAAACTATGAAGTATTAGTCTATTAGCCTTAGTCCATGTTTATCTATCCTAAAATGTAAAATGTACACCCATACGAAGCTGGGACAGGCCGCTAGTTTGATATAATTGTGTGTGTGCTAACGAACTTAGCGATCCTAATCAGTTCTTCAAATAGCACATAATGACACATTTTCGTTTTAAATATCCGTACTCATTAATTTACTGGGAGCTAATTGAGGTTGTTTATTTATATCACGTTACTAGTTACTCGTTTTCGTTTAGTTGTCATTCAATGTACCAAAAAGTAATAACAATAAACAGCTTCACGACTTTGATCCCCAGGCACGGTAGATATACCTTCAGATCAATATCAATGTAATATTGACCTTGATAAACGAAATGCAATTTGCGTTACTGAAATAAATAAATAAATTTGAATTTGAATATATGAATGCAAAGGCTAACATAAGGTGAGGTATAATATAGGTGTGTAGGTACATTATTGCACTTGTTTTTACGCACGCGAGCGCGCGTGGTGCATGACCCTATTGGAATGTGCCACGTGCACTGTGCAATGCACTAGCCTGATGGAATGCGCAACTGTTTGCTTTTAAATTTTTTCTATGCCGCTACAAACAATACCATTTCATATTTTTTCATAACGAACTCTTTACCGACACTAGGTATGGGAACATACTTTCTAAAGCGGCGCTCGGTTTGTGTAGCGACATGTTTCCGATGTTTAAATGAATGTCGGCGTAAATTTTCAATGAGTGCAATCGGTTTCAGAAATCGATAGTAGTTTGTAGGTATTTGGTTTTGTGGCAAATGTTTCAATAGATATTCGATCCTTAAAAGGCACCTTAAGGTAGAAGGTACGTTATCGTTACCTCATTCTTCATTTTACAGATGAAAAACACCCTATTAGCGGGTCTCTTTTGTCCGTCCATCCGTCCGCCCTACCGTCCATAAATCAAAACCTTCTTGACTTACTGCATTGTAATTTAAAATCGTACACACCTACCCAAAGATTGGAACGCGAAAATAAAACTTAACAATAACAATACATTGTAACGACCTTGTTTGGTCTTCTGAATTCAACTATAATATACTACCTGCGAATGCTGAAGGAGATTGAAAAAAAAATACACTGCATTTATATACAGTGTTTTTCAGAATCACTAAATATGCATGAAAAACTTTTTTATGCCCCATAAAGAGCTATTGATGACGTTACGTAGTAAAATATTATTCTTCCTAAATGCCCATCACAACTATTCCAACACCGGATTTGCACCCATGTGAATGAGAACAGTCTGGAGGCTTCTACATATTTTCTCAGTGCTTAATCGTCACCAACATCACTTAATTTTATAGGCGCAAGTATCCCCCTCGCGATAAGCTTTCCGCAACTGTCATCCCTTATCCCAGTCGCGTTGTAGAAATCGTGATAATTTTCACATTTTACACTATGAACGAAAAATTTTCTGTATCTTATATGTCTCCCTTTCTATATTCTTTTAGCTGTCACGTATCTAAATTTGACAGCTAGTCTGTTCTATTATTAGAATTTCGATTTTTCAGCCCCACATGCAGCATTATATTATTGCATCACCAGCTGTTGCATCTTTAGGGTTAACGTCTACCGAGACATTCTTCTTTAAAAAGAAAAACTTGTGATTTTTCATTGATCCGTTTGTTCCATTTATAGCGAGGTTCACTAAACATTTGCACTGCTTTAAAAGGGAACGCTAAGCGGAAGTAGCGTGATGCCGGATAGCGCTACCGGAAAGATGCGCCCGCGCCGCTCTAGATGCGCTTTTACGATTTCCGCCGGACGCTGGTCTTGGCTAAAACTGCCCGGTCTATCATCGTGATTGTTCTGTAGCTTTGTTTTCATTCCGCATATCCGATCCGAATATTTTGGATTTGTGTAATCGACGGATGAAGCGTTTAGCTTTTAAATCGCCCTGGAGGCGAACCTTCGAAAATTGTTTCGTTCTACCTATTCCGATCTGAATTAGCAAAACTTTGCATTGGTCAGTAAATGTAACTCATTGCATTGTACTGAATGCTTTGTGTGCTCTGCGTTCTAGCCCTTCACCTAGTTTTTTCACTCGAAATATAGATAGAGAGATATTATAATACTAGTGGCGCCCCGCGGTTTCACCCGCGTAGTTTTAAATCCCGGTATTCCCACGGGATAAAAAGTAGCCTATGTGTTATTCCAGACTATAATATATCTCTGTACCAATTATCACCAAGATCCGTTCAGCCGTTCTGGAGTTATAGAGTTACAAACATCCATCCATCCATCCATCCATACATAATTACAAACTTTCGCATTTATAATATTAGTAGGATAATGTACAAAAGCTTACTAATTCCCTTGATTTTCCTCATCCAACTGTATAGTGCCTAGAACACATTTATCATAGAGCCCTACATGAGTCGCATTGCCGTTGCCTGTTCGTATCTCGTTGGGCATATAAATTACTGTTAAAATATGTAGAGATAAGTTGTCCGTACATGCACGCCGGTATGCGTCATATGCCGCACCCACGTCACACGTGCCGATCTAATTGCTTGTTTATTACATGGTATATTGCAATATTGCACACAATCTATGTTTTCAAAATTATTGTATTGTAAAATATTATATTTTACCAAAAAACTAATTATCGTAAATGTTTATTCTATGTCAGGGCGGTTTAAAATATTTACAAGTTCTTGAGTCTTTACAAAGAAAAGTAGGTAATATCAGTTTTCGTATCAGATAACTGATACAATACCAGCTCAATTTGTTTTAGTTATAACACCTCTAAACTATAAAGAAACATCTCTTGTCATTTTTGTAAGTACACATAGACAATGAAATATTACTTTTACCCACTAAAACAACTACAAGCATTACTCCTCCCTTCAGGCGCCGCAGCTGGGTAAAAACAGCTGCAACAGGAAAATGCAATGCTATTTTAGTATAGTGAATAAGTAATTATTTACTGAGTCATGATTGTTTACCTACCCGGACCGGTTCTCGTCCATATGCACATTTTTCTAAGTAAGGTAAAATATGAGGAGTTTCAACGAATAGGTATTCAATCCGATAATAATATAGATGAGTAAAAATCCAGAAATGATGTTACAGTAACCTTATTTGGTAGAATGAGCATAAATAAACTGCATCGTTTAAATCTCACATTAGCATGTGTGAAACATAATCCTAAC
Source organism: Plemyria rubiginata (assembly GCA_963576535.1). NCBI lineage: Eukaryota > Metazoa > Arthropoda > Insecta > Lepidoptera > Geometridae > Plemyria > Plemyria rubiginata. Next base: position 4,962,283 of record OY754917.1, on the reverse strand, counting down.
CTAACCTAATCTGAATTTGGAGTTCATAATTTTAAATAACGTCCAAAATTCATTTTGTATTTCACTGTTGATATGGAGAAATTGAAAATGCATAGTGATGGTGGATGATAGTGGGTAGGTCGGCGGCTTGTCGCGTCGCTGCAAGGCGGCGTCGTGGTGGTCACACGTGTGGGTTCCATGACGTGTCTCATTCATAATTCACCTGTTTATCATGACCAATATTAGTATTACCTCCGCGCGACAATCGATAAAACGAGAATGCTGACTAGCACCTTAGGCCCGCTCGGAATGCTGCATTTACCGAAGGAAATCCGCAATGGCGCCTTAGCGCGAACCTACATAGCTGTCTGGCTTGTCAGGTATAGGTACTAAATAATGGATTACCTACACTCAGTCATGACATCATGTTCATTTGCAAGGGTGATGTGATAGACAAAGGGTCGACAGTAAATGTTACGAAATTAGGGTTACGAATTGTGTAGGCTCACGGCGTGTTGCGTGCCTTCAGGAATCTTTAGAATCCCTCGTGCGTATCGAAAGCGTCGCACAATCGTTGGGTGCAACAAATGTCATTGCAAAAGTGAGCAGTGAGTGAGGTACTCATAATCTATATCTCCTTCTGTTTCTCAAACCGTTAATGTGGTCTAGCATGTAAAAACGTTACGGATTAGTCTGGTATTTATATAGATAGAGATATAGATGTGGGCAGTAATAATTTAGTCTACGATTGCGGGTAACACGAGTAATGTTTTGGCGCGACACCTCGTTCACGGACGGGGTGGCTAGACTAGACGACTAAGATGACCTTATTTTTGAATTAGAATGCGGCTGTGTTTTACATTTTTCTCCTTATTATGACATTTTTGGCAAGAATCCAGGTCGATATAAAACAAACTGGCGTCTCGCATATTTATAATAGTAGGTATGTGAGAATGTAATTGCATAGAAACATAGATCGAGTTCATTAAGCCGACGAAAATCACTTTTTATTTACTTTGATGTCCTTTTTTCAGTTAACATAATAATTATAAATTTTTTGAGAACTTTGGTGGTTTATTAGTAACATGCCCTTTGATCGTGTCAAATATAAATAAAAAAAATCAACCTAAAAAGTCCGCGGTATCACAGGTAGTACAAGATTATTGATTAACCATGTCATGAATAAAAAAAAAATTTAGAGGTACTAATGTTTACCTCTTCTATTTTAACTTTTAGAAGTAGTTCAGTTATTTTGCTAGAAAGTGGCTGAGCTGACAGAGCTAAGGATATGACTAAGCGCAACTGCGACACGACAATGCTCTATTCTTGCACAGCTTGTGAATAGTTTTTTTCCTAGAAAAGTCCCCCTTACTGCGAATTTTGTAACTACATATTTAAAACTTATCCGGAAATGTAAGGAGTGCTAACTAACAATAGTACTCTGTTCTAAAAGATTCTAGAATGAAATTCTAGATTAGGTATTTATTGTAAGTTTTGCCATAAGGTTAAAAACTCGTTAGAATGATGAAGCTGATGATGCGTCGACTCGTGAGCGATAGACAGAACTATATAACAATCGAATTGCGCGTGCGGTTCGAAGTCCGGATACTAAAGAACCAACGGTAATGCTCTGCGCCACCTGACTCGACAAACAACCTGTGTTTCTCACAGGAAAGCGGCGCTCGATCAAATCACACCGCTATGCGCTCGCTAGTATGCAAACAGAATCATCGTCGCTGTGGCATCGCATCGGCATCGCTAGATGCGCCGCCGGGGTCGAAGGAACGTTACCTTGCAAGTTGCGAGCGACAAGGAGCCTTATTCACTATGACAATAGGAGATTCCAAGGAGATTCCTTGCCCCAAACCGTGAAACGTCCAAACTTGATATCGGGCTTTATTCTTTATGTCATAGGAGATACTTTGCCCTGACCGTATCACACCGCCTGCCTTGTCTTAGCCGAGCTCGCGCTGCAAATGGTCATAGTGCATAAGGCTCAAGGACACGGATATGCCTGAACCGAGCGTGAGATGGAACGCTACCAAGACCAAGTCCGGCTTCGAATATGTGCGCGTGCGTCTACGAATTGCTTTTCCATACTGGGTAACAGCGCTCGGTCGCCTTTCTCGTTCTATCCATAGGTCCTATGGTTTCCTCTCGCTGGACCGTAGGGCTCCGTGGAATCCGATCCCGTGGTATTTTGCACTTTACATACTCTTTTTGGGGCAAAAAATATATGTAGCGCTGTACCAATTTTTATATTTTACTGCTTCTGTATTAAAAGTTCTCTTTCATTTCAGCGCTACTATACTTACTTTTTTAGTCACAACTTCTTTACTTTAACTGATGCATGAACGAACTCATATAGAGAAAAAAAACTATTTATTTCAACTCCATTTATGCATATTTACGTGCGTATTTTGAACTTAAATTAGATAAAATACTAAAAATATACCGCTATGAATCCCGGGATAAGTGATATCCCCGGGATCACGGGACTGTCAGCCCTACACGCACGACATGAATGAAGGCGCCCGCGCTTTGGAATGCGGTCGAGTGACGTGGCGGCGCCGGATCAGATCTCGATGCACTTCACCACGGCTCGTTTTAACATTGTGCTTTGAAATCTAACACGGAGGCCGTTAGATTTTGTGTTAGATATCTAAGTTCGATATTAAACTCTTTACTTTGCCTAATCTTACGCGGGGATGTGAATCGCAAGCCTGTAGGGATTCATTTTGAGTTTGTATATTTGTCTAGTTGAGTCAGACGTACGTAACAGGACGTACAGAGTCACGTAATTTTTTACCTTTAGGTACTATTATACCTAAAGGTAAAAAATTACGTGTCGGAATCGACAGTCGGTAATTAGCAGTTCGAACACCTGATCAATGGAAAATTTTAAGTTAGCTCGTTGAAGGTAGTAAAACCTAATTTATTTAATGTACTTTCACAACAAGCCCTGCATTATCTAGCAACGAAAATAGAAGCTTATATATAGGATTTCCTAATGATTAAATAATATAATTATTTTTTATCTAAATATCACCTATAAAAATAAGAAGTCTAATGTGTACATACCTGTTTATCTTTGGATTTCATATACTAATTATTAAGCAAAACGTGGGCATGAATAATTGTATGCATGAGTGATTTGTTTGATAAAACAAAACAGTGGGTACTTATTTGGGCTGGAAGCCTTGCAAGAGCGGCGCGGCGGGCGGCGGCGGCTGCAGCACGCGGCAACAGCAAACGGCGAACCGTTGAGGTTGACGGACCACTTACCTCGACCGGTCCGTGGGAGCCCTCCACTGCTTCGCATACCACCATATCTTTTCTCGGTAAACATCATGAGAAAAATTAATTTTATTTGAATAATATCAATAAATTCCGACATTTAATTAACATTTACCAGATTCTTGAACGTCGATCGTTTGATTAGTCATTTTAATGATGTCTATTTACAGTTATCGATCTGAACGCAGTGTAAATATCGTGTGGTGATTGGTTGCTCTCTGACTGGGGTAGACTAGAATATTTATTGATGGCTCTCATCATTCCTGCTCGAAGTTGCATAACGCCCTTCCGCTGATGAGAATGAGAACTGAACGTGCGCTCTGCGAAGGAATTCGTCGGCTCTCGTGTAATCTTTTACGCTTTCCAATGTTGATTATTAATTGCCCTCTCATTCAAAAGATATTACATTCCGATCATTTTTATCATACCTTTCAATCAATATATTTAAATGAATCGCCAGATTTCCATATCGATGGATTTGTATTCGACGATCGATGGCCCATCAGCACGTGCAGCCACTAACACTTTTTCTAGTTTTGATTTAAGTTTGTCACTACGCAGTATTGCTGTGAAAGGCGAAAAAGTATTGTGTTGCATCGGTTATACAAACTTAAATTTGCCTTAAGTTGTTTTAAGGAAACTCTTTGGTGTTACGAAACTGTTCTTACCCAAATAATAGTGTATATCAGTTTCACATCGCAGTATCATGAACAAAAATAACATAATATTTTAAATGTAACGAATAACCATCTGAGTCCTTGTTCAAATCATTTGAATATAAGGCTTTTTCAAGATTGCCAAAAAGACTGATTTTAGTGAGCTTGTTCCCGGTATTCGGTACAACTATAAAATTCGCACAAACCTATCAATACTTAATCTGGGCAGAACCTGTACCTGCTGCCGTTTGACGATGTTAAATGTACTTCATGTCTTTAACTCCTCACTGTATTATGGCATCAAACTATTAATTTTGAATACTATTGGAAACTGGAACTGCCTGTGGCCGTTACAGGTTTCTTTTATATCCATATTTTTAAACAGACTTCAAAAAAGAGGGAGCCTAGCCTAGGACCTCATAACTTTTAACTGGGTGGACCGATTTTATGACTTTATTTTACATCGAAAGCTGGTGCTTGTGTTCCCATATAAATTTGAGTCAGATCTGACGAGTAGTTTTTGAGTTATTGTAGTATGAGTGTATTTTCCAGTGCATTTAAAATGTCTGCGCGTAACATCTGTATGCATCAAGTAGATGAAAGCAAGGCAGTGCATCGTAGGGCACTTTCCTATCGTCTATGTGGCTTGCGAGGCAGTTCTTGCATAGGTGATGGTTTCCACTTCCATCTACTTGTTCCATCAGCAAGAAATATAAAAAACAGAGCTTAGCAAATTAAATATATTATGATTCATAATAATCACCATCAGCCTGAAGAAGTGCACTGCGGTACATAAGCCATCTTCAAGTTTGTGATCGCAGGTGCCCATTGCCACTTCAACTCGGTAGTTCTGCGAGCTATGACTGTTACTTTGAATGGTTCTTTTACGGATGTCCTCATTTTCTGATTATGTCCTAGACCTAGTGAAACTCTCGGCTCAGCTCTTAGAGAGGTCTACATAGATCGTTGTGCCAATATAAAATAACTGATATAATAAGTCGTACACGTCCTAAGGACAATGCTCGTCTAGACCATTTCGTGGCGACCAGGACCGTTGACCAACCTTAAACATTTAGGTGTTGCTATGTTTATTTAGCTACGACTGCCTTTAATTTAGTTGCGGCGCGTATAAGACTATTAGGTACTTGCTTCATACGTTTCTTACCAAAATGTGTTTCGGCAAGGTGATTAACATTCGTGTCGCCATGCCTAGTTGATATGCAATTTTGATTAAAGTGGAGCAGTGTCGATAGTTCGAGCTGCGAGCGATGCAAGAGGTGCTACTAGCCCATGCGGAGCCCCGCTGTCTGGCAGCCGAGTCCCCCCTCTGCCCCTTACGCCGCGCCCCGTGCCCCCCACCGCGCAACCCGTCGCATGCGATAGGTACCTAGCGCAACCACCTCGTATTGCCAATCCATCTACCACCGTATATTTAGTAGATATGTACTATAAAGACTCGTCGACAATTTTCTCATTGCCACTTCCCAAGGTTGACAAGATACATCATTCTTTTAATTCTATAATATTTTTTCGTATCCTTATCGAGCAACGAATCTGATTCAAGAAGCGTTTATGTATGTTGTGCTTGATGAATCTTGCAGTCTTACAAGTCTCAAATTTTGTACTCTACTTTATCAAATCGAGTTTAATAACAGTCACTTTACACTGAGGCCACCTGGCCACTCAAGTAGAATAATGAAATTATAAGAGAAATAAGAATTTCTAATGAACATGAACAAGCTATGAATTATCCAAGTAAGTACCTATATAAACAATGATGACATGACATAATACATCCATCGCCGCTTTCATTATGAGAACTTAATCAATTATAATGACTGATTGATAATTAGGTTTCCAATACACCGAGACGAATCATTTATGTTGTAAGTTCACTAATTACAGAATTTCTCTCTAAATTATGGCTGTATGGCCTGGCTTCATTCAAACTCTTGGATCCTATCTGTCTGAGTCTTAGTTGCTGTAACATATTAGCTTTTTTATTTTACTTTATTATTCTTAAGAAAATTTTTAGCTATTACATTGTCAGACATATTAAAAATAATGTACTATTAGTTCGCCTCTTGACGCCGTTCCACCTCTTGCGTCAAAATCACCCGACATCTGTTAAACTAAACCGTTCTGCTAAACAGTCCTTCCTACTACAGGTTAATGAATAAGTGAACACCTAAACCTAGAATACTAAACGTTGTAAGCGCTGAAATGCAAGACCTTGCTAAGTCACGTTTACATAACAAAGCGGATATTGGCTATATAGTTCTTTCCTTTTGGTTTGATGCGAGCATTCAAGAGATCTTTTGTGTCTATTCTCATCTCAAGTATGTAACCCGGACTTATCGAAGTAGAAAGATTTCGCCACAGCTTTACAGACATTCTTAAAAGTGTTTTTTGTTTGATTGCGCATAGTATCGGGGGCTCTAATTGAACAAGTGTTAGTGATGATGGTGGTGCGACCTCGTCCTAGCGCGTAAGTCCGATTGCGACAACGCTGACTCGAGATTGTGCAAGTAGCCGATGGAAATTCCGGTGTCACAGTATTAGCAAGTGTACGGCTGTACGGGCTTAGAGTCCTCGTGTGCGCACTACTCCGCGAGGCCGCGGCATGAATGGAGCAACGGTATGTAGGTCACGGTGTCGTCAATGGGCCGTCGGCAGGGCCCCGCGCAGCCGCCTCTTGCGCCCTCATCGCTCCGTGAAAGTTGCCACTACTTTCGCGACTGTCGCACGATGATCACAACAATTTACACTCTAGCACTCGAAAACTAAGTCAGTTTTCGATCGTCGCTTTGCAACGTTCACATCCGCTTCGGCGCTCGTGCGTGCCTCGGAGACTTTCTGCAGGGCGGCCGGGCGAGCTCTAAGGCCGCGCTGCAGAAGGTCGAATGTTGCTCGCGCACCTGAAAATTTGGCCGCGCCGTATGCTCATGCTTAGGAATTCATTTCCGGGTAGGTCGGAAAGTGAAATGGACTCGTCTGTGATGTAATTGGAATTCGGATGTATCCGGAGTCAGCGTTACTCCGTTCACTTAAAAATTTCTATAAGTATCGGTTGACATAATAGGTTGCGGTACGCGGTCGCGCCGTTTTCGTGACACAGTCAATGGTAGAAGCGATCGAACGTAAGATGACTTTTCTATGAGCACAGAAAGGCATAACTATAACTTTGAAAAGTAGTTCTTTAGTAAGCTCTAACTATTATTGAACGCATCCAACCCTAATTGATAATACTGCATGATCGATAACTTACTATGGATATTGTTATCTTTATTAATATATAATACTATATACTACTAATATGGCAGATATTACTAGCCCAATTCAAAAAACTAAACTGAACTTACAGAGTTATGGGTCTGAGTTCTGATTCCATCAGTAGAATGCCTCCTTAATATAAACGTCTGAAGTTGCATTAATGACCAAGTTTGGACTAATATAGGTTAACGGGGAGAATGCATATATATCCATCAGCTTTCGCTTAAGTGACAGTTTGGAATCTGTATTTATGATCAGATCTCCCAGGCAGGGCCCAATAGCTCTTCCAAGCTTTTCAGTGGCCTGCAATCAAATAAATTTATAAATCTAACATCTTCTCCGCATGCACTTAAAAACGAGAGCACGAAACGAAAGACTGGTTAAAACATTGTTAAGGATACTAATTAGACCCAAATAGATTTTTTCATTGTAATAATTCACCGCTCAACTAAACTCCAGCGCAGCTTTGTGGTGAATTCATTCCCATTGATCGACCAGTCGACAACGGTTTGTCAGCGCATGCCAGGCTTGTACCGCCCAGCTTTCACCGAGCTCAAAGCTACCATGCCGTCGTGCATGTTTATTAACTTAACCATTTTAACAGGAATTCCCGAGGCTTCCGTTTAAGTGGCTGTTAGTACACTTTTGAGCACCTAGATGGAGCTTGCCTTTATTTCAGGCAATTCACATGCCATGTATGTCTATACCTTTGACGTTCTGTCGAATATGTAGTTTCCATTGTATTTATGTAGAACCTAAAAAGTTCTATAAAATGACGTGTCAAGTGCTCGAAAGGAGCCTCTAGAGGCGTGCTTCAAATCCTTTCACCACACCGTTTTATTGACACGATAAGAACAAGATTGTATCGGTTCGTAATACATAGTTCGGTTTGTACTTATAATTCCGAATAATATAGACTCAAAAGTGTATCTGTGTAGTGATCTGATTAAGATTGCCATGAACCCCATGTAACGAGAAAAACATATATGTGATTGCTAAAATAAGGTAAAGGTTACAGCGGTGATAGTTCTTTTTAACATCAGGTAGGTCATAGGCTTGTTTGGTCAGCGTCAAATTGATATGAGCGTCTAGAGTAGTCAAAATGATCTGAAAACCAGAAAGCGATTTGCTTTTGTACAAATGAAGGTACGTTTTATGCACAGCTAACTTTGATAGCTTTGTTTGATAAGATAATTTTGAACACCCTGACTGCTATAAATATAAAACAATGAGTATTAAGATATTTAGACTTAACAAAATGATGGTTCGAACTGAGTACATATATCAAATCGCTTTTATGTTTTTTTCAATTTTATGCTGACTGTTCCATCGCAAGATAATCATAAAAAAATTTGCGATAATTAAATTGGCATATGGTAAATTCTACTAAAACTTAAGATACAGTATGTGGATCTAGGGGCCGCCGTTTCACGCTACCTACAGAAAATTAATCATGAAACTTACGGCTTATGGTTTCCTACCGATGAATGATGATGATCCTTCAGAATAACAATCATTAACTGCTAAAGCTCCAATGTGTTTGCAACTTCGATAGAAGTAGGCAAGACGTAAACCTTCGTGTTTGTTAAAACCAATCTAGGAATAGCTGCGTAGTATGCACGCGGACTAACGGAGTCAGAGGCTGTACTGTTAACAGTTAGGCGCATTCCTAGAGTGGCTTTAGCTCTAGGGAGCAGGTGCAGGGGAAGCTTAGGAATGTGCCACCACCTACTAGCCGTTATTGTAATGCCATTCTATGTTTATCAAAAAAGGGTCAGTTGTTCTATCAATTTCACTCGTATTACAATCGACAACCCTACCTACCTTTCTTGTCTACTTTGTCCCATTGCTAGTCAAAAGCTTCCTTCAAACAATTTTTGAAACTTGCAGATATAAAACTTCCTCATTGGTGACCCCGACGTGGCATGTTCCAACGACGGCTGTTCCAATTTGGATAAATCTTTTTAGACTTATTATTTGGGTGCAACTGGAGCGAAGCCTGTTGATGGTTTTGGTTATCGCTGATTTAAGATGGTCTATGGGTCCATGTGATACCATTACTTACAATTTTGAGACCTTGTTTTCTTTGTTAACAGAACTTTGGCGCTGGGGATTGGCATTCAAAACTTCCCTGAAGGGCTAGCAGTCAGCTTACCACTCCAGGCAGCCGGCTTTTCGGTCTGGAGAGCGTTTTGGTAAGTACCATATAACCAAATGGAAAAAAGAGACTCAGCGTTCTTCGGATTTGTTATAGCAAAAAAAGGTTGAATAATAGCAAGCGGTAATCGTCTACTAAGCATATAGGCAGAAAATATAAACATATTAATAAATTAGTATAAATAAATATTGGCTGACTTTCCAAACAGCAATATCTTAACTTAATAGGTATCATTAGGTCATAATGAAACCGCGTTTGATCCTACTACGCTGCCTAAAAGTTCTAAACTACGTTTGTGGATGTTTTCTTTATAGTTCAGGTAGTTTTAAGAACTCAACATTGCTGTATGAACATCCTCTACGAGTTTACGACATAATAAAGCTCATTATCATTCATGAAAATATTTTAATACAAGATGCTTTGTGCTATAAATAAATACGAAGGTCCATGACTGTAATTAAATTTTAAATAAAAAGTTTTTGCTCTCAGTTGCTATGACGATAAGAAACTTGCAAATAATCTTAAGAATTCCGAATATTTCAAGATAATCGGTCAGCGTTATCGGTTTATTTTCGGCGCCAAAAACTGTTATCCGCTAGTGTCTAAGACACATCTATTGTGTCGTTAACAAAGACCATTCGTATATAAATATTATTTTTATTGATAGACAATTTGTATTCTTAGAGCATTATTTGAATAGAGTTCATATCGTGATGGCAACTGGCTCGAGTTGAGATTTGACATTGTAATATGAAAATCTAGCAGCGCAACTATAATTCTGATATTAAATAAACAAAGGTTGGCGGATATTCGATATATCACTTACAGTAACCTTATAAACACAACACCTAATAAAATTATTTTAACAGTAACCTTATAAACACAACACATAATAAAATTATTTTATCGGAGGACTATGTTTCGCACACCTCGCAAGTATCAAGACGTACAGCACCGGTCACTGACCAAACAGAGATCAGAAACATGAATATGTAACACCAACCACCTACTTTTGTTATCTTTGAATGCTTGTTTAAGTTCTCACTTTGTTACCTGCTGAATAATTGCAGTAAAACATCTGGATTTTTTGTTTATTCCACCAACAAGTAGGCTATTAAAAATATGCATGTTTTATAAAATGTTTTTCGTTAAACATATTTTAAATCTTAACCTCTTACTCATAATCCCTGCCATTTTATAGCGGCTCAATAGAGTATTCTTGTCACTGTCACTTTCATTACAACAAAAAGAGACAGCAACAGACTTATCGGTCTGATAAGCTAAAGGCGCGCTCAAAGACCATTATAAATAAGGGCCTTATGATCTATCTGAAGTAACATCCACATGGTCTCTTTTCTTTCGTGCTTGTGTGCGGGGTGCGGGTTAGCTTGGACATATCCAATGTGAAACTCTGTATCTGTGCAGACAGTGTCGCCGACTAGAGAATGCGCGCGATCGTCGTTAGGCCGGATGCCAACACAGCCAGACTGAGCGACCCCATTCCGGTTCAGGCTAATTCATTTAGCGACTGCTGTGGACACGAGCTCATAGATTTCGGACACAGTATGCAGTACTGTTGTTTTGTACCATGTGTTCTGCAATAGATCATTTCAGTTTGAACTAGTCATTTTTGGCCACCTCCGTCTAGTAACAAAAGGCATTCGCAATAGTTAGTGGGTATCCAAGAATTTCAAAGGTGGAAAACTTTTTATAATAAATAAATAATGCTGGACAATCCACACAGCACCATCTAGCCCCAAAGTAAGCTACTCCAAGCTTGTGTTATGGGTACTAGATGACTGATATATTTAATACATTATATACTTACATAGATAGATATTATACATAAACACCCAGACCAACGGAACAAATTTCTGCAGATCGTACACAAATTTGTTCCGAGGCGGGGATCGAACCCGCAACCTCTAGCGTCGCAGGCGGACTCTCGCCCGCTGCGCCACAGAGGTCGACAAAAAAGTGGAATAATAGTGTTGTTTTGGGTTTTTTAAGAGTAATTTAATGTCTAATATACACGGTGCTTGTTGGATCGACCGACAAAATTTATTGCGGGGTTGGGGGACTTGGGGGTGTCATGCGCAAATCCTAAGTGTCACGGTATTTTAGATGATTTTTATTGAAATAACCCAAAATCTTGCCTTTAAATGGTGCAAACTTTTTAATTGTTGTAATACGTCAAATTAACTTGTGTTGTATTCTGCAATGAGTCCGTATTCTAAATAAAAACTAACCCAACACTCTTCCCTTTAAGAAAATAGTTCTGAGCTTTTCAAAGTCTTTAATCTGTTTAACTATTTTAAAAAGTGACAACTCAGAAAGAAAGAAAAAATTAGCTATTACCTATTCCGACGATATGCTACATAACATTAAGATATCATTCATCAGGTGATCAGTAAGAGACAATTGTTCGCTGAGGTCAAGAGGAAGAAAACACTTTTTTTAGATAAGTGTTTTTTTATAAATTTAATAAATCCCAAAATTTGTTCGATTTGGCTGCCTCCACACCTAATGAAGGCACGACACCTTTTCCTTCACTTCCGTGGTCGTCGTTTGAGAATTTAATTTTTCATTCGGTCAAAAGCGGCGTTAATTCTATGAATTAAAATTTCTTTGATGAGCACCGCTGTTTCATACCATACACCAATTCTTTTTCACGTCCCCAAATGTAAAAATCGAGTAAGGTCAAACACCAAACAACCTGTATAAAAAAAACATTAATGTAAATTGATCCACATATTTAATAAAAAAAACGACTTCAAAACCACAAAAAAGCACTCAACAGCGAAAAATAAATTAATATAATTACATAGATCTCCTCCTTTTTAGAAAATTATGGAATGTAGGTACATCCAAATAACTTCATCTAATTCCAGCTAAAAACATTAAACATGTAATTACAATTAGGATGCTTCTGGTAAAGGTAATTTCTGTGCCAAAGGTATAGTTTCAAATTGTGAGAGTAAAAGGCTACATCCCGGAGCATTCGCTACGTGCACGCATTGTAAACGTTACCAAATAGGTAAAAGTTGTAAATAGTCGCATTCCATGGTGTTCCGAGAAACGCTGCCATGGCGCCGGCCGGCCGCGCGGTCCCATCGACCCTTGAGCCACTAAACTCACGTACCGAACGGTGGATCTGACAACTTTACATTCAAATCATTTATTTCACTAATAGGCAGAGGCGAACTGTTGGAAAACGAAGCTACATAAAACTATACGCAATGGTTTTATAAATTGGCGTTCATTGTTCTAAGGATTCAGTCATAGCGGTTCTTTTTTCCTGAAATCAATGAAAAATTCTTTAAGAAAACACAAACGCACATCTATTGTTCGTTTATCATTAGTGTCTGTAGTAAAAAATATGCGTGTATTTTAATTGATTGTTTGACTATTTTTACATATATAGTTTTAATACGCACTACGACGACTTAATTTTGGTAAAGCGAAATCAAGAATGAAGCACATAGCATGTTTTTGGTTACAAAAAGCTTAATTAAGTAAAATTTTCATCGAAACGGGATTCCTCTGAATTTTCGACAGCGGCGCCAAGCTGATACTGATCAGGAATTTCCAGCCTGACAACCGAAAGCAACGTTAGACATTCTCAGCTCCTTGAACCATCGGAATTTGACATTGGAGTAACACGTCCGTACTCTGATGCGGTTGCTTCGTAGCTCTATATGGAAGCGGGCGGCAGGAATGCGCTCGAGTGGGAATCCTGGCTGAGGAGGGGGGCGACGACCTCGCCACCCTGCACTCGCGCCGAGGTACCCCTAACCTCGCTGCACTAGCAGCGTTTCGCATCACCGTTTTTGCTTGCATTCTATCACAGTTCCAGACGGAACCCACTGAACCTAGTGCATCGCGTCTCCAAATACCGACGGGATATTGGTCGCCGTTTGCGCGTGTCTCGATCATCTGATCATCACTTGCTGAAAGCTTAGAATAACTTCTATCTATCTATTCAGCCTGTATGCACCCGCTGCTGGGTATTAAGGCCTCTTTAAAACGCCACTCTCTCCGCTCCTGTGCCAGTCTTTGCCATTGCCGCCCAACTACTTCATCTATATCATCCGACCATCGGGCGTGTGGACTGCCTCGTGGTCGCTGAGCGTCTCTGGGCCACCACTCCGCAATCGCCGTTGCTTATCTTCTACAATAACTTATGGGTTGAAAATCAGCGCATGTCTGTATATTCTATGGAGCTTTCTGAAAACCAAAGTTTTTACTAAATCAATCTGAGGAAGTAATGCGATTCACACACATACCAGTTACACGCAACGTAATTATAAACTGCGTTGTTTTCGTCATTAGGGTCTAGATCCCTAAACAGCTTTTCGGCGTGGCGGCGGCATCTGATTGACCGAAATTCTTCGAAGTGCGCGTAGAAAGCAAACAAAATGCAGTAAAGATATCTGCGAATGGTAATAAATAACCAGATAATATTTGACAGTTCCAACAAATCTGCCCGTTTTGTCCTTCCTATAAAAAAAAATATATTGGTGGACTTTTCACACAGCACTATCTAGCCCCAAACTAAGCTTATGCTTGTGATATGGCAACCAGATAGCTGATATACTACTTATATACTTGATATACTACTTATATACTTTTTTTTTGTAAATACATACTTATAATATTATATAACACCCAGACAGAGAACAAACATCTATGTTCATCACACAAATGTTTGTTCACGGTGGGAATCGAACCCACGACCTACGGCGCAGAAGGCAAAGCTACTACCAACTGAGCTACTTAGGCTGTCTACTAAAGGCACACTACTGCTTATTTTGACGGACGGAAAGTGGTTTAACTGTTGGTTGGCTTAGTGAATTGATTAAATTATGTTGGAATCGCATTACCTAATTTAAAGATAGCACGAAGCGAGTTTTCCATGTTCCAAATTAAAAAAAAACCACTAATAAAATAAAGTTACGAATGTAAGTCGAACATACTCATTTTTAATGTAGCTTTTAATAGTTTGTTTACTAAACTACTAGGTACTAAATAAAACTTTTCTTTTGTTTAAAATTTACTAAATAATACCTTTCATTTTTATTAATCCGACCGAGAGTTAGTAATCATTAGGTACATAAGTGTGATAGTGCTTTAGGTATAGTGTAATTTCGTAGGTTTCTTCCCTTCTTTCTTTACTTCTCTTTATTCGTCCGGCCCAATGTTTGTTTCAGCGTTGTTTTTGACATCTCGGAAATGGGAGTTCAAAAAATCTGAAAATCCGTCCCAGCCATTTCCAAGAACGTCCTTGTAGATATTTTTTTCTAAAAACTTGTTAATTTCAGGATTTATTTTATGTGTACCTGTAAGACGTAACTAGCCATACAAACTCTTTCATTTTAAAGTATTGCTGATGTGAAGACAACGTGCGCCTGATAGTAGGTCTCGGGTGCGGAATGCATGTACTAAGGAATGCGGCCCCGGCAAGAAATGCCCTCCACTCCAGCTCAGGAACTAGCTATAGCTCGCTCACTCTGCACTAAACAACGGTTAAACTTGAACTTGATTTGTTGTTAGAATGTTGCGCACATTCCTCTAAATAGTAATCTACTTTGTTTTCCGTGAATTCCATCAACCCGGTTTCGGCCCGGAATAGATGCCGTTTTGGATTTAATTACATTTTACGTATCGTCACAAGCACACAGTACATTGCAATGTAACGAACCGATTTGCAGAGGGTTACACGTCTCAATGCTTGTTAGAACAGGGGCCCGACCACTATCTCTTCAAGCATTCTTATTTCAATATTACTTTTCTCTCAATGTCTTATATCAACTGCATAGTCAGCATTATGATAAGTAGAAGAAAAGTTTAGTAATATCGAAATAAAAATGCTTCAAGAGATGGTGGTACGGGCCCAGTGCACCAATTACTCCCTCGTAAGCTGTGTGTTGAATCGTCCGTCGCGTGCTCCCCTCGCCAAAGGATAAGCTTTGCATATCCTTTGGCAAATAACGTCTTTAAACTGCCTTTACGAAGGGGAAGCTTGTAACACGGTCGCCCCTTACGCTTATAAACATATTTTTGATGTCATCCACAAACATAATTACAATCTTGATTGTAAAGTAATACAGATTATTGTCACATTATTTAAGAAATACGACCGACCCTTTAGACATGTTTATAATATAGTACGTTACGATACTTAGATACCTACTTAAACTTATCAGGCGGTAATAAACCAATCCTTTTTCAGTGCTTGAAAACTTTGTTTGTTAATATAGTAAAATTGTATTACGAACAGCCTATTGCGTAAAACTTGTTAATAACATATCTATCCTACTATTTTAAGTCATAGTAGGTATGCTACTATGTTAAGTATAGTAAAAACTGAAAATAGTTATGGTAAGAATAAAAGAGTTTAATATACGACATATACTTTATATGTGCTCTTAAACGGTGAAGGAAAACATCGTGAGGAAACCAGTTAGTATTCTAACAGCGGCGATGGGCTTGCAACCTGTCATGTATGGAATACTAACTACTGCAAAATGTGGGCATGTGCCAAATGTAATGTTTGGACGTACCTCTGACTACCCCCCTTAGACATCCTCAAAGAATCTTGAAGTAGTACCTACTTGGTACTGGAAAATCTGAAGGGATATCTACCGTACCTGGGGATCAAAGTCGTGAAGCTGTTTCAGTTTCAGTTTTTTACTTTATATATTGAAACAAAAAAAAATCATATTATAATGTACCAAATATGCTTGAGAGCTAAAAGTATAATTATTTACATAAATACGACACTTATACTTAACTATTACACCACCGGTGATTTTTATGAAATGATAATAAAAAAATTTTTTTCTTTGATAATTGTGCATATTTTTTTTTCTCAATGCTATCAAATGTTAAAGGAAAACATCGTGAGGAAGCGTATGGAGAACCAACCATGTGGGTATGTATAGGTGTCGCATAATTTAAAAAGAACTAGAAAAACAGTACCGACAACACACAGCAGTACCGACAACACACAGCAGTACACACAACACAACAGTACCACAGCACGAGTACATACAAAACACTCGCGCCATCACAGTCTCCCCCTCCTTCCAGCGTTATTATTACGTGACCTACTCGTATTATACCAAACGTAATAAGTGGACGCTCTGATTACCAATGTTTTGTTTATAGGTGATGGTTACCACTTAACATCAGGTGGACCATCTGCTTGTTCCATCAGCTAGTAGTATAAAAAAAAAAAAAAAAAAAAAAAAACCCCCTTAGATATCCTCAAGGAATCTTGAGTTGGTATTACTTGCTACTAAAAGATCTGAGATGATAAGCACCGTTTCTGGGGATCAAAGTCGTGAAGCTGTGTCTGTTCCTTAAATAGTGTCATTGTAGAATTGCGCTATGCATTGTGCTTAATTAGGTAGTTAGAATTCCACTGGAACAGGTGCTGCATGCAGTATCTACTTGACGCGCTTTGACGTAAACGCTAGGTACGACGTTTACGATTACATTTCATGTTGCATCTATATTTTATGTTTTTGTTAAAGTAAGCTTTACGCTTATTATTGACCGAGCGAGCGAAGCGTCTTAGTTTCCACATTGGCCAAAAATGCGTTTGTCCGGATGTCTGTCTGTCTGTCTGTTCTCCTCTACAGGTCGCATTTTTCATCCGATCTGGACGAAACTTGGTACACAGGTTATATGACTTATTAGAATTTTTTTTTTCGTCGGGGATTTTTGATTGGAGGGGTACTTCCCCCAAAAAGGGGCAAAAAAGGGGGATATTTCATATACTGAATATCTCCACCAAATGAAATCCGATTTCGATTATTCTTTTTTTATTTAAAAGGTAGTAACTATAAGTTGGTCTCATAAAAGTTTGGTGAAGATCTGATGAGGATCTTTAGCATGATGAACGGGATAGCTCATCAAAAAATCGACGGGTTTCAATCAAATTTAAGAGAAACACTAAGCCTAAGCCTAACTAACCTTATTCTACACAAGATGATAAAAAAAACAATAAAAATCAATAAAATAAAAAGAATCAAAAATCGGAAAAATTATATCTACCTACCGCTAAGCCAGTGAATTGCTCACTTTTAGTGTGCTCGCGAGGTCTACCAGCTCACAGAGCCACTAGTTATAGGTACTGAATGAGGCATCCACTTAGATCTATGTAATGAACGATAGATGTGTACCATAGCTGATTGAGTAGTCATTGGCCGATGTAGTAAGATTTTTGGCAGATCGATAAAGATTTTCTGCAAAAAAAGTTCACCGATTCGCATTATTTGGTAACAAAGACAGCGCCTGCGTACTTATCTGTTTCTCGGAATAAATTGACCATTGGCACGCCTCTCGAAGCCTTTTTGCTGAAGCGCATAAATCCACATTAGTTTTTGTTACTCTATATGAATAATCAGATCAAGTGTTTGATCCATTGTTGTAGACAATGCAGCTGGTTTGCGCTCCCATCGCATGCGCATATGAATATGACTCATAGTGACGTTGCAGACTTGATGTCTATGCTTACGCACCGTGTAGATGGCTCATTTGTTAGATTATTCAATTAAGTCATCTACGATTAGTTTGCGACGTTAAGGCAATCTTCTGTTTAACGCACTCAGTGCCGGCACCAAGTTGTCTGCTCTAACGGATTTCGAATCGGAACACTAGGTAACCGTTATCGCTCGATGTGGTTTATTTTATTAGAGAACTTACATGCATGAAGGTTGAAGTTTACTGAGTTCACTTTTTTCAGCTATATTCGAAATTAATGACAAGTATATCAGAGAAAAGTTTAGCCGTATATACAGAGGTTTAAGAATTATAAAAGATATGTAAGCCTACTTTTGATTAATTTTGAAGCGGGTATAAATGGTGTTGTGTTAGGAGTGGATCCTATAGCTTCGAAAGGCGCGCGGGATATGACGCCTTGCGTGCTGGGGCGGCGTGAGCTGTCAGTGCGGGAGCGGTGTCGTCGGCCGCTCTCCGCGCGACCACCGCTATTTGGTGAGATGGTCATCGCTAACTGAACTTGAGAAAGTCGTCTATTTCGAAATTTTAACGTTGCGTGTGCAATGCGATGTGTCGCTGTGGTGCCTCGAAGTCTGGTGCGCGGCAAGTGGATGGCGGCGCGCTGTCTGCGCCTTCTTCCGGACCGCACCCGTCGGACCAGTCACAGCCGCCCGCTGCCTCGGGCGATTGGCCTTCACAGTTAAATAATTAAATCGAGAAAACGACGTCGACACCACGGCAGCCGTGGCTGCCGCCGCGAAGAAGTGATCACGGAAGGCCCCGCTGCCAGCCTTGATGGCGCTGTTCTGCGCAATCGTGGCCGGTTTAGCGTGCGCTTATTGCGTCGCGGCCACACCTTATCTTCTCGAACCTTCTTCCTAGTCCGTTTGATAACATTGATTTGATCGATGACGTCGTATGCTATTCAAATACTAATAAGCTGGCACAAGGTCCCAGCAGCGTTCCATCCAAGATAGTCTCTGTTCCTACAGTGATAGTATATTAAGTAAAACCTTATTATCAACCTATAATGTTACGTTTCATTAGGTGGAGTTATTTTGTGAGGGATTACCTAGAAAATACAATTATTCGATGATTTTGATAGGTATCAGAAGAATTCATACATACTTAAGATCCCTAAATCTAATATCACATAACCTATTACATTCTATATCTAGTGAAATCTTAACATTATACTTCCCTTAAAATCGAATGCTAGGCCATATATCGTCTCGTAAAATAGGGCCCTAAGTGGCAGGATGCCCTCTGACACTGTATCTAAAATCGATGCAAAGACTTGATTACTTCCTTCCTCTTCGCTATTCATAAAGTTGATAAAATTAGAACGAGAGGATTGAAAATAAAGATACTGCTATAACCAGGTATCAGATAGCGAGATATAATGAAAAAAAAAGAATCTGTCAACAAAACGAAAACCAAATGAAATCGAAATCTCTCAACACAATTTTTCTATTTAATTATTTCTTACTATACCTAGTATTCAGCTTTCAGTTTGGCATAAATAAATCAGAAGTAGGAACAAAACTTAACATAATAAATGTAATATAACTTGCGTGCAAGCTTTATTTAAATTCAACGTAGTTATTGAGTGACGGGCATCCTGTTTTATGGGTTGTCGGCGGCTCAACAGTCGGCGATTCTGCGAATCAGTGGATATTGTCGCAAATTGCCGCTTTCGCCACCCGCTGAATAATGCATGCGATAGCATAACATCACGTCGCGGTCGCGCACCCGCGCACTCACCGCGCCCCGCTCGTACCACCACCTCCAGCCAGCCACCAAACCCGTTCCACTCACATTCCGCCTAGCTATCACCGCCACACTAACTCATTGTTACCTAACATAAATTAAACTTGTCCATGTGCTAGTTATCATATCCTTACACAACACCCGCCCAAACTTTCAAATGGACGAGCTTCTCCGCTTCGAGAGTGTCAGTCCGAGTGGAAGCTTTCCACCTCGGATCCGTCGCCGTACCTACCGAGCGGGCGCCGGACGGCGCAGTAGGCAGCGGGGACGCGCCTTGCTTCGGTAGTCGGTGGTAGTCAGATATGGGCTGGTCGTCGTGTGGGGTGGCCCTGGCGGCGTTTCCCACAGCGGCGGCGGCTCCTCGACCAGTTCGTAGGAATGTGGTCGCGGCACCGGCCCGCACTTTCACCAAAACAATTCGTTAGCGGCCTCTTTCGGCATCGCACCGCACTCCGCACCCGCTACCGCTCCACCCCGCCACCCGTACACGTGAAAATTAACAACACACTGATACTTGTCTCTGTGATCAGTATTTTGGACTGCAGGCCCTTTTAAAGTTCCGCGCCCCGACATCAACATTCTTTCGAGCGCAAGCTACGTACCTTTATACCTTTCTTTGTATTACAGCTATCTGGTTACTCGTACAATGCTAATGTCTGGCCCAAAGCACTTAAGTTGTGTTTAGTTTATGAGCGCCTAAAATGAAGGTGCACTATTTTGGTTCGGTTTTAGTTAGATAAAAGAAAGAGTCGAAAAATTATTTTTCTGGAAATCGTCGACTTTGTATTCCAATTCCCATTCCGATGTATCAATGTTCCCAGATTTACGTGCTTAGTTCGGAGGTATGTGTTGAATGAAATATAGGTTTCGATATTTGGTAAATTCCATTAATAGTAGAACTTTTTGTGAAAGGGTACATTCAGGGAAGAACTACCCTAACTTGTCTATTTCTGTAGCCACGCAATGGTGCTACATAGTTGCTAATAGCCAGAACAAACCGCTTAACATCAGGAGGGCAATCTTTTTTCGGGTCACCCAACAGGACTGGCCCTGAATACAGTCCCATTTAGGTGAACTGCAATTTTTGTCACCAGGTATGGCCAGCTCTCAGGCATGGTAGAGCCCGTTTTCGGCGTATTAGGAGCCGTGGCCGTGGCAGCCGCGCGGCCAGCTTTGCCATACGCACTGGCTTTCGCTGCCGGTGCCATGATCTACGTCGTAGCTGACGACATCATCCCTGAAGCCAATGCTTCGTAAGTATTCCAATATTTTAATTCATAAACTACTCCTTTTCTTCATTTTAGGCAATGACTTTCTACATAATTCAAAGAAAAGTTAAAAGAATTCAATTCTTTGATTTGCCCTCTTTTGTGCTGTAGGCCGTGGGTTCCATCCTCACGAAGAAACTAAACTTATTTATTTATTTATCAGCCATTTGGTTCCCATAGTACAATGCTTAGTTTGGGGCTAGATAGTACAGTAGACTGTGTGTGTCCACCAATATTTATTTTATAAGTTGGATTGCTTTGGTTTTTTAGTCATATGTTATTTATTCATCTGAATGCTCAGGTTGCATTGCTGAATGATCATGCTTCTTAGTTCCATAATTTCATTTATTATTTTTCATTGCATTTTGTAAATATGTACATATGGGTAGAGGAACGACTGATAGAGGTAGCATCATTTAAAAAAAAACGCTGGAAAAAAGTGGAGAGGATTTGTTTGCGTGCGCAGACAAAACACTCACCCCATCACACCCCTCCCCCTCCTTCCATGGTTCTTTTTACGTGACCTATAACGCGACCTATAATTACTAGCATGTACTTAGATATTAGGTATTTACCGTAGCGCTAGTAGTTTGGTTAGTTACGCGTCCAGAATATCCACTGCTTTTAGACACTAGATGATTTATGCATGTTTAAATGGTGAGGAATAATGAATGGTTTGGGCGGTGGGTAACTCTGTATGAAAAACATGTGTCCATAAAGAACTTGACAATTGAAATAATTGTCATCTTATTTTTAAAAGTTTTGATGTATTCATGCCAACAAACCACTGTTGATAGACTAATAAATTACGACTGCGCAATTACACGGTACTTTGCCCTATAATAAACGAAGAATTATAAAAAGGTTATCCTTGGGCTTGACCAAAAACATGTGAAAGATGACGATCGTCCTTTGTTACGAACCCTCACAAATGGACCCTCCGGGTACGGTCTGGCCATTGAATATATTTAGCGCGGCAATGACACTTCTCACTGGACGAATTTCTCCTCACATGTGAAATGAAATAGATGGACAGATCAGACAGCAGTTTTGATAATTGTTTTATAAACAGATTGTCAAGAAGCAGGATGGAAAAAAATGACACTTCTCAAATCCATTAAAATTGTATGTGGATTGTCCAGCATTATTTATTTATTTATTTAATTATCATTTTAACCGAACACCTGACAAATAATGTAAAATAAGGACATATGTGTACCGTCTTCCAACTTCCTTCATAGCTTACATTATTATTAGATATACTTTAAGGTTCGTTAAGTCTCTCAGCCAGATAGCAAAGCTATAGGGGCGAAAAATCAGCGGGCCCTGTCATAAACGTGAACTGACGAGGGTCTTGACTATACCGGTTCATGTTCATTTCGACAGATTTATATTTGACGGCTTGTTAGTTGTCAATAGGTGGACTCGTTAGGGTGAGAGCGAAGGTCACAAGTGTTTCTTAGGTGGGGTCTCTTGGCGATGGCTATTGTCCAGTTTATTCATTCCGGTCCCAGTTCCCTTCCGGAATCGAAGCTAGTTTTAAAACTAATTGTTATCCTCCCTCTGATCGGTAACTGCGCAATTTGTGACTTGCGTAGCCACTTTTGTTAGCAATTTCTGACTGAGCTTATTTATGCAAACAACGGTTTTCCCAGGATCCTGTCACGTTACGGCTTGGCGATCGACGCTAAAATTGCATATATTCCTACGGGTTGTACTCAGGCACTTTAAAACTTCCTGAATGCAAAGCGCGTTGAAGTCCAAGAACGCATTTTTGCTTTAGTTATAAAACCATTTTCATGTTCTCGAAAAGTCGTAAGGACAAAGTAAAAATGCCTGTTAAGCAAAGTTACGGTAATGCATACGGCGCGTGAAGTGTAGGCGCTGCGACTGTTGGGACACAAATACTCTTCCCGAAATAGCTACGTCTCACACCGCGGACGCGTCGCCGTCCTCGTCTGCATAGACATTTATTGCCTTTCGAACATATTCGCCTATTTGTTATCAGCAGAGTATCTAAAAAAAGCTTCCTAGTCTGTCTAATAGAATTCTTGCACAACGCGACGCTGGCGGTGTCGTCCTCTTTGGTCTCTAGATCTCTAGACTTTTCGTATATTTTAGATGTTCTATTCTAAAATTTGGAAAAAAGAAAAGTCCTATAAAGTGAGTTCGTAATTCATCATCATCCTATAGCTTACAGAACTCAATTGCTGAATAAAAATTTGATTTGGCCCCAGGCTCTACTTTTGCAAAATTTAATCAACTAAAGAATCTTCAGCAATGGCATTTCAAGCAGTAATCGATTTTTAGAAGTACTAGCCTTAGTTATAGATCTAAATAATCGAGCAGATACAGCATTAAATTTGGAAATCTATCGATTATGCAAAATTATGAGTGTTGACGGAATCTGCTTTGTAACTTATGACTTATTTATGAGAGAAAAACATTTCAACATTGTCGCTGATTATGACATGAATGACTTTTTTAGGAATTAAAATAAATTATCAATACAAAAGGCCCTCTTCTTAAACCTTGCACGGTGTTTTTCAAGACTGAATGTCATTAGAAATTGGCAATATTAATAAAAACGGAAACTTGCATGTTGAATGAAGTCATAAAAAATTGCTGCACACTTTTGGTAATGTAAAGATGGTCGTCTCGACTACGATAATTATAAACAGTATCTCCGTTTTAAAAAAATATTACAAACAATACTGAAAATCTATTTTAAACCAATGAACTACTCAGATACGCGTTCGAAGAGACAAACGCACATTACCATTTATACAATGTAACGGTTCAGTAATGATAGGCTAATGAACATCTGACACCCGAGCGCAATCGGGATGCTAATTCTAATAAGTTGACACAGAAAGTTCTAGCGAGTAAGTCCTAAATTAGTTCTACCTAGAAACCGTGCTATATGGTCCAATGCACTTGTACTAGACTGATGTACTGAGCTTACTTTATAATAGGTAGGTAATATTCATGTACGATACTGATCCAAATACGCTACCTAATGAAATGAAATATTTATTTGCGAGAAATATGGTTAAAAGTTAGTTAGGTAGCAGGTTTCACTTATTTCACCACATTATTGGCATGCAAATATTTACAACTAACAATAAAATTATCACGGAATTAAATTACATTACATAAAAGATAGTGATATTATTTTCTCATGTTAAATGATTTTGCATTGCATTTTACATGTCAGAAATGTGAAATAAAAGACTCAAATCAAATAAAAAAAACTGTCTTTATTCAGTAAAATCACTCTAAAATCAGGATTACTTCTTGTCTGACGTCTGAGATAGAAATATAAAAATGCATTTTTTTTATTTGTTTGAATGTCTTTGTCGCTGAGCGACCAGTAAAAATTCATGTTATGATATATTCTCCTTACCGCATCATTCTTTTTATCACACTTTTCGGCTACTGCATACTACTACCTCTGATGACTGCATTGTATCATCATCTGCGTCCCCATACATTTTCAGGAAAAACTGTCTTTGGACACTCGTCGTTTGCGTCGATGATGAGCGTCTACGCTTTGTCTTCCTGTTCGAAGTCGTAATCATTCGAGGATTTTTCGCCAAAGATTGTCGGTTGCTACGTTATATCTATAATTTTATAGCGCAGTGCATATGCATGTACTGTCCTGCCATGATGACTATATGATCGTCGGAACTTTGGGATAGCCTACAGATTTTCCGTTTAACTAAATGTTTATTTATAGGTTTATAGGTCTTTACACATTGCGTTTTACATAGGTGTTTCTAACTTTCATGTGACGTCTAAATGGATTCATTTGTACAAAATACTTCTTTCTAAGCGCTTTATGAGAGCTGTCTAGACGTCTATTTTGGTCTAAGTCTCGCAGACTATATAGTAACCGATGCACGTGCAACGGACGTGCAGACATTTTGTACCGTGGTGGGATGATTCTGGTACAGAGATCGATCCAGTGTCGCATAGTAGTACAAATAGATAGGTACTGATTAGACAAACTCGCGCAAATTTAAAAGTAGGTACTGTTCACTATTATCATTCCGTAGACGATGTACGACGATGACGATGTACGTCTAGTAATTATTTTACCTGTTTAGTAATTTGTTCGCCGTCTACTTATGATGATTCGAACGCAATAAAGTAGAATACCTTACAATAGAATTCAAATTATTTTGTAGTTTCTAAGGTTAGAGGCTAGATGCTATATTGTGCTTCTAGAATATTCACCTTTACTGCGCGGGGTAGGTACTGGCTATTTGCAGCGGGCGGCAGCGTGCGGAGGGCGGGCGGCATTTGAGGGAAATTCGGTGCGCATTGCGTGGGACTGTCAATGTCACCGTCTCGCCAGCGTCAATAACAATAAATATATGAAATAACGCATTTGTTGCTGGGATAAGGCCGGTGACTCTGCTCTAGTTTGTCTATACGATGACGTCACTGTCTGGGAATCCAGCGCGCCGACGGTCGACACTCCCTGACCTACCTCCAGATACATCCATGGTGTGATCGCGGCTACTGTACCACCGTACCGTAATCATTAAGCATAATACTTAGTTGTAACTAGAGGTTCGTACGGAACTGAAGAAATTCCGCGCGATTTTTCTAGTCTTATCTAAACTAAATGAGAAGAGATCCTGTACTACTATAAACACGACAGTTTGTAAGTATGGATGGATGGATGGATGTTTGTTACTCTTTCACGCCGTAACGGCTGAACGGATCTGGATGAAACATGGCAGAGAGAGATTATAGTCTGGAATAGCACATATGCAATTTTTATCCCGTGGGAATACCGGGATTTAAAACTGCGTGGGTAAAGCCGCGGGGAGCAACTATTAAATAATAATGGAAACAAAGTTCTCATATAATCGATTTTACCTTCCGCCAAAACATCAGAAATAATTTACTGAATAATTCCGAAAATACAAGTTTTCTAACTTTTTGTTTTTTATTTTACCTAACATATTCTATGGTAGATTCTATGCTAATAAATAGAACAGAAGCTACGTTCGCAAAAAATCTGCTCACAAACATCGCCTTCAAATCTCTATAGTTAAGGTATTACCGTCGTCACGATCGCCTGTATCTGGCATTTTCGTTCATATCAATATTGTGTCAAACCTTCTAAAAAACAGCTCCCACACCTTGAATCATTCAACCGTCCAATCAAGTTGCTCCTAATGACCCAAGTTATTTAACTAGGCTGTTAGGAAACACCACTCCGCTCGAATATAATTTTTGGGTGAAAGCCAGATAAATCACTTTGCTTAAACGTTTCTGGCATGCTATATATACATCCTCTCTATTGAGAAACCCGTGCTTCTATTTCATTGACACGTGTAAGTCTAATAGCTGTAGCGATGTGCAAACTTGGTTATTCTTTGAATACGCTGTTATGAGAATTTTCTAGTTCCCGAAATCCATTATTTGTTTTAGTCTTTCAAATTTGTTCGGTCTACATTTTTTTCTCGCAATCTTATCAACTAATGGATTGGTATTTAATAGGCTTTCTAATTCTATACCGAATACCGATGTTATTAAGTTAGAATAAGGTGTTGGTTTTTCAATAAATAATGCGATGCTTATAAAACACTTTTCGAATATAAGATTTGTTTACCATCTTTGAGTTAAGTAACGTTATGCATATATTATTATGTGGGAAAGTTTAATACAATGTACCTACCTTATATATAAATCAACAAATAAGGACAAGATTTTTTTTATCCAATGAATGTTTTTTTTTAACTTCCTAAATCCAAACTCAGTTTTTCGTGTATACCACTCACACCAAAAACGCTTGCAGTGCCACGTAAACTGAGTAAGGATACTTTATTTGTCGTGGTAATCATTAAAGAAGCTATCCACTAAAGCAGAACGCTTATGCAACCAGTACTTTCTAAAACTAATTAAGTTTTTAAATCACATAGTTAAAAAATCCTATGTGTTTGAGCGTGATGTCATCAACGATGGTATTTAGGTGTCGTGTGTCCTGTCGGGGTTCCCCACGGCACGTGATCTGAATCTTTAGTACGGTGTCATACTAGTTAACAACTCCAACTCGGAATGTACAGAACGTCCTGAGGCGGATGTATAAATCCTAGGTACCCACTAAATATCTGAATACATTGTAGACACGACTGTGTGCTTTATCAATAAGGTGCAGTTTTTTTTATAAATTACATTTCCCTCGCTCTTACAGTTTGCCGAATGATTTCTTGGATGAGTTTAGTTACATTTCGTGCAGCCAGGTGGGTCTTCTAAGTAATCAATAAAATCTTCAGTAGGTACAACCACAAGGATCACTTTGAAAAGACGTATAATATGAATTTATCACCAATTCCTCGCAACTAAAGCATGGTAGTTCCTTAGTACGTTAGTTATTTAGTACGTCTTGAAGTCGCGACATTCAGTAATACATTTCAAGAATTGTGTATGGTTCATGCGAATACTAGAAATTCAAGACAGACTGCCTACCTGCATTTTACCTCAGTAGCTTTGCTTTAGTTCAATCGAGCTTCAATTTTATTTATTTTTAAAGTAATATGCCTTACAATCAGAAAGTTCTGAAATAAAATTACTATATTGGTAGTAAAATGAAACAAAATATTAAATGTGCAAAATTCGCCTCGCGATATTTAAGTGATCCTCATCCTCTTTTGTTTCAATGGACTGGCTGAAGTATAGTTTGCAGCGCTTAGTTTATTAAAAATTCGGTGAATACACAACGACAATATGTTACCAAGTACTTAGAATCGTATTTATTTAACGGCGTAATTCCAGTTATTGTATTCCGGACGTTTTCTCTATGCGAGTTAGTGAGACGCAAGCAATATCGGTGGCAGACTTTCATATATCGTGTGCATGTCTCCAGCTTCCTCATATTGAAAATGTAATTTCTATAAATGCCAATATTTAAAGCATAATTAGTACACTCATAGATTTGAATCATAATTTAGCTGCCAGATAAACAACGATGCTATAAGCTTATAATAGTGTGTAAGCTAGAGTAACATGTCTCCAGCTGCCTCAGTCAGTGTGGGCAAACGGCTAATGATAGAGATATATAGTAAACGCAAGGATTTAGTACCTATTTAGTACACCTGGTACCAAAAATTTCAGGTCTGTAGCTAGGAAACTCTTCGAGTTATAAGACTTCTTCAACGTGTAAGCTGGAGTAACGATACGTGAAAAAGCATATGCTCGTTCTCTGGAATGGCTGGAGCTAGCAGGTTGCTTTAAGTCTCCAGATTTAGTACCAAACGAATTAGCGAGGTACCAAATATTTGAAGTGTTTCTGTTCAAAACTCTATGAGTTACAAGCTTTTCCAGCTTTTTTTGTTTGTCCAGCTTGCACATGTTGGATCTCAGCAACCACAATAGGTACAGACTCGGTTGATGTCTCTGAACCGAGCTATGAATTAGTGCACTCGGTACCAAAAATTTGGAATCTCTAGGACAAGCAGTTCTGTTGTAATCAGCAAAATAACATTTTACCGCCAAAAATTCAAAGCATTTCGACGCGACCATAAAAATGATGCGTTGCCGCTCTGAAGGTGATACTACGCGCCTGTCACTGGTTGCGTCTATTTTATTTTTTGTTTTTGTCACATCCGCATGAACATCCGCATTATTGGTGCGATGCGGATGTCCAAATCGATGCGGAAGAAACATACATAGATACAAGAGGTGCGTTTTTACTGGTAGGTAGCCCCTTTTTTTACCTCTTTGGCAGTGTTTTTAACACTGCCAACGGAGTTGTATCTGTATCTACATAGGTACCTACTCAAAGCGCCAGTTCTTTAACACCTACCACAGTACCCATAGGAGAAGCCTAGCCTACAGCCTTATTATAAACAAATCAAACCTGGGTTTAAACCTAGCTCAAGTCACGTTTTCTTATTATAAACAACTTAAACCTGGTTTATCTCATAAATTTAGGATCATCTCAGGTTTATCATTTTCGTATTACAAAAGACACTTTAGTCGAAGACTACATAGTACCTGAGATAGTCCATGATTCATCATCACAGAACATAATCATTCAACAAATATCCACAGACTATAACAAATTATGGCAATCAATCGTTCATTCATTTTGGAATCACCAACTTATCTGAGCCGGTCTGAAGTTAGCCGCTTGTGCATAAATTGCCAATAGTGAATCGAGAATTCTCTAAACAGCTAACTTCAGACCGGCTTAGATAAGTTGGTATAACTGTTCCATCAGCTAGTAGTATAAAAAAAAAAAAAAAAAAAAAAAAAAAACTGTACTCTCTTGCCGCAGGCTAAAGTCATATGCGCATACTACCTCGTCTTTCGTTTTAACGAATCAATTTTTAGTTTCTCTTCTTGACTCAGATCTCCGCCTTTTTGTTTTAAATCTCGTTATCAACTTGATATTGACAAATTCGTGGCAACCCATGCGTTTTGACATTTCAAATTTAGATCGGAGTCTAGAGTTTGAAATGTATGTTGGATAATGCAGTGCTACAAGTTGTTTTATTGAATAAACTTATGTGGGAGACCAAATAAAATTTGGCAAAATGAGATTTTTATTAGTTAGACCATACTTAAACTAGGGGTCGTTCGGGTTTATCTTTAAACCGTGGTTTAGGGGATAAACTCCGTTTTATAATAACGTCTGGTCTAAGTCTTTGATTTTTCTATAGAGCAGGGACCAACTTCGGTATCAAAGTTAGACCACGGACCAGTTAGTCCTGGCTTAAGCCTAGTCTAACTCACATTTTTATAATAAGACGGATAGAGTTTTGAACAGAAACACTTCAAATATTTGGTACCTCGCTAATTCGTTTGGTACTAAATCTGGCTTAAAGCAACCTGCTAGCTCCAGCCATTCCAGAGAACGAGCATATGCTTTTTCACGTATCGTTACTCCAGCTTACACGTTGAAGAAGTCTTATAACTCGAAGAGTTTCCTAGCTACAGACCTGAAATTTTTGGTACCAGGTGTACTAAATAGGTACTAAATCCTTGCGTTTACTATATATCTCTATCATTAGCCGTTTGCCCACACTGACTGAGGCAGCTGGAGACATGTTACTCCAGCTTACACACTATTATAAGCTTATAGCATCGTTGTTTATTTGGCAGCTAAATTATGATTCAAATCTATGAGTGTACTAATTATGCTTTAAATATTGGCATTTATAGAAATTACATTTTTAATATGTGGAAGCTGGAGACATGCACACTCATATATTGTAAACTGCTGCCTAGTTGATATTTGAATATCGTTTGTACTCTTTAATTCTCAATAGGACGTGTTGTATAACAACAGTTTTTTTTATCGCGAACCACAAAACAATTTGTTATTATGTACATACTATTATGTATATCGCGCTAGAGTGCGTCAATGAAAACTTAACGTATCACTTAACTGGACTCAATATACAAAACGATGTTTTTGGATTAGTTTGACCTGCGTATTTGCTCCTGGTTTAGGAGAATTCTGTACAAACTGCACATTGATTATGCATCATATGGATGTGACACTTTTCAAAACTCTTTTTTATTACGCTATTCCAGAGTAATGACGTCCGCCGATACACATATTTAAAACGTTGTTTTGTTCAAATTTTGTTTATGAATCCTATCCTACTAGTTTATAAATGCGAATATTAGGGCTGGTTTTATGGTCACGCGTTTCGGCAGCGCCGTTGTAGCGCACGCGTTAGATGTATGGGGTAGGTACTTTGAGTTTTATAGTCGCGCGTTTGAGGCGCGCTAAGTTCACTATGAATATTAGGCCAGCCTAACAGCGCGCTGCCCAGCGGCGCGTCTAGCAACGTGTCTAAAAAAACCAGTCTAAAGGGCTCGGTACACATTGGCGTGTGTTGGCCCAGCACGCGCCATCACCATTGGCGCGCAATCGGGGGTTTTCGAGCAAACATCAAAGGAATATTGGCGTAGCGTGGCCTGTGGTATGATAATGCCAATGCACGCCAATGTGTAACCACCAGTGACAGCTGGCCTACAATTATGCATTGGTGAAGAATGGCCCAACAACACACGCCAATGTGTACTGGGCACAGTTGCTCGGATGAATTAAATTAATCACGCTCTAGCCACTGAACTTGATTAACATCTATACGACTATTATCCCGAAAAAAAGGAAACCTGCCTAAAAATTTATGTTATCAATTACTACCACCACGCACGCGAGGGGCGAAGCACGTTAATAATAGATTTATATCTTATTTAGGTTTATATTAGCGTTTCTTTTTAAATCAAGCAATAGATATATCGTTTGAATTGAAAACAACTAAGTATCGTCTATGTCACTAAACCAGAAGACTGGGTATGTATAATTTGTATTGCTAGGTATATAAAGGCTATGAGATTGATTGGTGTGAAAGTGTCGTATTAATACATTTTACGTCCATTATAGGCACATTATTAATTAGTTATGAAGTACTAGTCTGATCATAGGAAATATCAGTCACCAACCAGCAAGTTCCATTATCACCATCATTTTCTCTCAAAAAAATTTCGGCTAAAGCTCTCACTGCTTGTGCTTACTCCTCGATCCTATGCTTTTGCGCTTATCCTCCTATCGCCTTGTGATCCCATGTTTTCTCAGTGTTAGATAAATCTAAAGCGAATGCATTGTATTATCAAATCTTCGGTAGATGTACCACTGTCCGTTTTTTATGGAGTATCTCGATTTTTTTTACAATAAACGTTTTTATGTACAGCGGTAACGGTAAGCTGGCCACTTGGGGCTGCATCATCGGATTCACCGTCATGATGTGTCTGGATGTTGGACTCGGCTAAAAGTATCTTCGGATGACACACTGACTTCTATCACTCTGTCGACTCGAGAATCTTCTTCAAAAGTAATATTTTTATACGAAAAGACTCATTTGGTAGGATTTTGGATGCAATGATAAGGCTAATGTATAATTAATATATTAGACTGGTATTAGGATTTGGTGCTGAATTTATATTCGCTTAGAAATAAAAACGGTACAATATGTGCAATAATGTATGGCTCTACATTTTTAAGTATAATTTAAAGACTACTTATATTGCCCCCAAAATCGTATCACCGTGATAATTTTTAAAACTTAGGATGTGGAGAGGTATTTCGAAGCATGAGCTATTTCCTCGCAGCCAATTGGTATTAGTTAAAGATATTAAGTCTAAAGTATGCAGTGAAAATCGACCGTTTGATGTAAATATTGTACATTAACTATGTATAATTTTAACGTACTTAATAGGTTTAACCTAGTATACTTACATCTCCATTGAAATAAAAAAGGTGTGTGCAGATTTTGCGAATAAAAATAATAGTGGTTAAATGTTTTATGTACTGCAGCTTGACTGCTTTGCTTTGGTGAGTGAGTGAGGTATTAGTTTATACCTAATTAGCGACGGGCTATTTTGTCGGATAAAATTGACTCTTTTAAGCTAAGTGTTTAATTGGGTTGTAAAATAACTTATGTCTGATGTTAAAGGGGTTGATTCGCAACCTTTGCCTCGCCTTTTTGAGGATTTCTTTTATTACTAAAACTGTAATGTAAAATGCTGGACTAAAGAACTTTTGTGCATGTGCAGTAATTTGTGCATATTGGGTTTCGACTCGGATTTTCTTTTATACAGGGTGTCCCAGAACTCAACGCCAAGCCGAAACGTGGCGATAGGATTGATAGTAAACATCATGAGAAAAATCAGGAAAAAAATCTATCCAATGCAGTTTGAAAATTATGGGCATTTAAGAAGATAGCCGAAAAATGGTTACAGATTGACCAAATTTTTAGGTTTTTTTTAAATGCCCATAATTTTCAAACTGCATGGGATAGATTTTTTTTCTGATTTTTCTCACGATGTTTACAATCCTGTCGCCCCGTTTCGGCTTGACGTTGAGTTCTGGGACAACCTGTATAGGTTTCTACAATAATATTAGGGCTCAATTCTAAAACACCATTTAAAATACAAATTGCAACTACTACGCGTTTAAAACAAATGCAATGCGGTCATAACATGATAGTTCATGCTTAAAAATTTGTATTATATTATTTTGTTATTCGGGCTCAGTTTAAATGTAACGTAAGCAATGTGTTTTTAATTTTAAAAGCGCTTATCAGTCTGTAGATATGCATTTCAGTCTAAGTATTATTCGAGTGTCAATTAAGCTATTTGTGATCTGTAGGTATCAGCCCTACTAAATTAAAGTATTTATAAGGTTAGCTAAAAAACAATCACCCTTGCTTGAACAAAACCTAAAAACTCAGTGGAGACTTGATATTTAGTAGGGCCAAGGAAGAGTTTTTAAAATCTGCAATAATTAAAACATATGAGACCGAATTTGTCATCTAGATAAAGTAAGTTAATATAATTTATTCTTGAAAAGGATATTCCATGTTGGACCGTGCTTTTTTGATAGATTTTAGGATTTCTTTTATGTAAAGCTACGGACTGGCTCCGTCACGGTCTAT
This sequence comes from Plemyria rubiginata, assembly GCA_963576535.1. Lineage (NCBI taxonomy): Eukaryota > Metazoa > Arthropoda > Insecta > Lepidoptera > Geometridae > Plemyria > Plemyria rubiginata. The sequence goes on along the minus strand of OY754917.1, from coordinate 4,928,904 downwards.
ATGTATTTGTCCTTTAAATGTCCAAAAATATCTAGAATCCAAAATAGTAGTTATATTATAAATGATGTTCGACGATTATCTTTCAATTGCCCATGCATTTATTTATGTAACTAATAATAATAAGTTTGACTATACAATAGAACGATTTTATTACGATAACGGTATTTTGTTATAATTTATATTTAATAGAATTTATTTGTTATTAAAATAAGATTGAGCATAATGAAAACGAATTTTATTCAATTACATTATTTAACCCAATCTGTAGACGTTGCAGTACTTAGTTCTGAGCTACGAACATCTGTATATGTTCGGTATTCTCTTTGTTCTAAACGACGTTTGTTTTTTTTCGTTTGTTTGTTTGTTAACTTAGAAGTTATAACTTCCCTATTGCCCAGTCTTATGTTCCTTTCGAAACTTAAAGCCAACTCTAAATAGTGTAGGAACCTAACCTACCGCGCAGTTGATTTAGTGTGGAGCATTCTCATAAACTGTTTGTTATGCATTTAACTTATCAGAGACTTGAGTTATAATTAAACTGTCTAAAAATAAGGTGAATATGTTTAATCTGATGTGGTCGCCTCCAGGAAGAAAGTTAACTTAAAATATTGGACAAATTTTATACTTAAACTATATAGTAATTCCTAAAACAGCACCATCAAAAATGGCTTGATAGGATATGGGTACAAGTGCCGTAAAGAGTACAATTTCCAACGGATTTTACCTCGTAACAAAAGTTTTCCTTATCGAGTGTAAATGGAACGGGAGCCGATAAACGAGGCCCGCGGGGTCGGCAGCGACCTGTGTAGATACCACACGGTAACTCTATGCTAGTTAAATGTACATTTTTACTATAAATTATACAGGGTGTCCGGAAGGTCGATGCAAAGCCATGAGGGGGGGGTAGGTCACCTCGTTACGCATCTATTCAGGCTAGATTACCTATTTTTTGTTTTTTTTTTTATGTGGATACAGATAATTGTTTTGGTGTTTATCGATTGAATACACATTATGCTAGGACGCAAACAAATTGTTAGGCACTAGTAACTGTATGTTGAAACACTACGACTGAATAAGCATATGATTTTGGTAAATTTTTCAAAAATCATGGATAATTATAATAACTCGGAATTCGTCGACATTGGACCAAGGTAATCTAGCCTGAATAGATGCGTAACGAGGTGACCTGCCCCCCCCCCCCCTCACGGCTTTGCATCGACCTTCCGGACACCCTATATAGAAACTGCCAAGGTACCAAAACCGGAAAATTAATCCTAACTCGGGCGGTAATCCCGTATCCCTAAGCTTCTGCTATACAGAATATCGTAAGAGACAAGTTCAAAGGCCTTGGATAGGTCCAGGAAACACGCATAAACAGGAGTCTGTTTATCCGTATAGTTACAGTGACGGACATTCAACCCAAACTGACGGGTCAGTTTGGGTTGAATGGTGCCTAAGATGTTTATTTAAAAAAGAGTTAAGCACGCTCTCAAGCACTTTTGCCACAACCGCAACCAATGATTACCTATTTGACTAGGTTTATCATTCGACCTTCGGAATATATCACTATTTCTCTAATGGCTACGAGGCTGATGCCTAATATCAGTAAGTGAATATGGATATTTGATCTAATTTTAACATAAATTTTACGTTTGTCTGAGAATAGAAATCAGCAATCTTCTTTTTTTTTTAATACAACTTGCTGATGGAACAAGCAGACGGCCCCTTGATTTTATGTGGTACCTAAGTAACATTTATAGCTAGCAAAGTATTGCATTTGCAACATAAAGTCACGCTCGATAGGAATGTGCCCGATGCCCTGCCATGCGTCCATCAACTTGAGGCATACTAATGTTCAGCATCATGTGCCTGTAATTTCACAGGTAACCACACTCAAGCCGAAACACAGCAACGATGCTTAGGCGGCAGAAAAGGCATGGGTGCAATGGGCACTTTACAAAAAGCTCTACTTCCATAATATTATAAATTTAAAATAAGTGAGATGTGTGCTTGAGTATGTGGAATATTTCATAATCGGCAGCCCTTTAACAGCTAGACCGCAACTTTATCTAACCGAAAACCGAATATCAACCAATTGACTCCGGTTTTGTAGTGTTTTTTAGGTAGATGTCCCTACAAATCTCTTGGCACCTTAGTACTTACCTACACGAGATCATTTGCGAATGTCTATGTGAAGGCGCTCACGAAAATGTGGATTCGGGTATTGGATGTAGTGTTGTCGAATTCGTGTGATACGTGTGACTACGTGCACCTATACTTAGATATCAGAAGACAAATTTCTTGTCAAATTTTGCAGTAATGCATACTTTGTAAACTGCCAGAAAACTAGGTCATATCCATATGGTGTCAAATTAAAATTCTTTACAGTAGAAAATAACATTACTGATTCAAATATTTGTGACTTGTAAGGACACAAATCTATAAGAAAACCGAACTACTAAACTACTTCTGAAAAAGTTAAGTCACGGCTCTTTTCGTTATTTCATCACTAGAATCTACTTAAGCTTTACAAGCACAAGTAGTAATAGTGAAACATCTAAATGATTAGCCAAATTAGAGGATTAGGCTAGGCTGGCTTTTGATTTTTTTTTTAAGTGAAAATGTAAATCCTGCCCTGAGTTCGTTTTCTGTCATAGCATTTTCGCGAAGCAACATAGCATTTTCGTTTTAATTATTTTTCTAGTGTTATTTTGAGTAGTCTTGTGTAATTTCGGTGGTATTTTAACCAACATTACTTGAGCTCTTAGCGCAAAGTGTAAGCATTTGGAATGAAAGTGTATTATATCGTGATTTCACCGAAAATGTTATAAATGTTTTGAAGAAAACCGACACAATTTTCTTCAAAACAAATGACGTGACTTGACTATGGACTGACTCGACTAAAAGTATTAAACGATAAAAATCACTTGACATTGGCAAGATTTTCTATACGGACAGGAGCCATAAACAAAAAAAGAAGAAGAAGAAGAAACCTGCCCTTAGTTACATAGACGTATCTTGACGGATAGTAGGTACTTGCGCTGGGACGAATCTATCAACTCGAGCTTTCAGCACTTCCTTTGGTACTTTCAGTACTTCAAATTCAAATTCAATTACTTACTGGGGTAGTGGTATTAGTGTTCGTACTCGTTACTTGAGTAGGTATGAACAAAAGCGCTTTATTGTATTAATGGAAACGTTGTTGATTTATCGTTTACAGGAACATTGTGTTAACTGCTTTATTGATTATTTTATCTGGGTTCCGAGAATTGTGTATTCTATAACAGGAAACAAAACGGTGACCGTTCGCCCGCTGTGCTTTGTTCGGTTGAAAGCTTTAGCTGACTAGCTGGTCTTTCAAGTTACTGCACATGATCTATTCCTAGCTTCTGTCCACGGTTTCACTTGACTGAATATTATATTCTTTTTTCTCACAACATATTCCAGTGTTTTTCAGTGTTTCTTAAAGGGCAAGAGATTTAAAGATATTAAAGCAAACTGGAAAACGATTTTGCATTTCGGTCCTTTAGCTTTTTTAGCTTGATTATAATTATGGAATTTCCGATTTTTTTATTAATAACTATATCATAATTCTTGAGTTTGCTACGCAGTACCTTTTTAACAAACTTACGGTACTCAGATATCTTTGGGAATTACCAGTGTGTTCTTGAAGTCAAGAAATATAATCTAACAAAGTGGCATCCGCGGTTTCGTTTTAAACATAGCACAATGAGTTTCCGCAACACTATTACAGAACTACTGGCCTTATATACCTAACAGATTACAAAATAAGTAGTATGTAGGTATTTTTAAAATTTTGATACTTACCCCCGGTTTCTGAAAGCGCGATCAACACTAATCGGCTGTCAAGTCACTTGCTATTTCAGCTTTTACTTCAAATTGGATAGAGATAGCAAGTGACTTGACCGCCGATTAGTGTTGATCGCGCTTTTAGAAACTGGGGGTAAGTGTCACCTAGCTTTAAGACGTTTCAAAGTGATCCTTGAGATTTTATTGAATAAATACATTTTGACTTTGACTAACTTCAAAATAATATAAAGCTGAAAAAGGGCTTACAAATAAAAAAAATACCACACTTACATAGTTGACACCAAGAAAACAAGTATGATTAATTTGTGCATTCCTGCGCAAATGAGGTCAATGTAAAGTTTCTAATATAATGTAGGTACCTACTTAGGCATAAATATTGAAACATTTTGTTAATGCACTAGAAAAGTAATTGCTTTGAAGGCATTCAGTGCGGGCAATGACCCTGCACCGCAGCCGCGCTCACAAACAGCCGAATTCTTGCGCGTCCGTGCCATCTCTGATAAAACCCCCTCGCCGGCGCCGGCATCTGAGGCACGCTTGCATGTGCCGGCGACTTCGGCACGCACGTTCTCAGACATTTGTTTTTGAACATCACTCCAAACTTCCAAACTTAGCCCGATTATTAATTAGGCACGGCCCTAAATGGACCGCATATTCAATAATAAATTACCTACTTAAAGTGAACATAATGCATTTTTCTGATTCAGATACCATTACGACAACCATTGAAAAAATAAATCAAATCACCAAGTAAACCTTACTTAAATCATAAACTGAGTAAAAAAGTGACAGCATATTAAATTAGACACTTTTCCACCGGGGTTGATTTGACGGTAAACAAATGTTGTCAACACAATAATGGTGTTACTACGCTGTGTGTAAAAGTAACGTTATTCGAAGGCGCCGCGATACTGATCGTTGCGGCTCATTTCCATTCATTGTGTGCATCGTGCATCGGGCTCGTTGTCAATGCCGGGTGGCGCGGTCAGAGGGCGCGGCGGGGTGCCGCGGCCGGGGTGCGTCGGCGCCGCTGCAGTTAGCCGAGTGCGCCCGCGCCCCGCGCACGCTGCTGTTGCATCCGCGCCTCTTGTCTATGTACCGCCACCGCGTAACGTACACAACACGCGCCATCACACCGTTTCAATTACCTGCACCTCACAAGGCCCGATACTGTAATACGGACCTTATCTCCACGAGCCAAGAGCAGCGCAGCGGCCACCGCACCGGATGCACACTGCGCCATCCATCATTAGGCTCTTCGCACTCGCCGATCGATGGATATTACAACTTTGTTTACGTGCCGTTGCCGTCGTCGCCTGCATACCTACAAGCACGTAAGTTATGCATGTCCCGTTGGCGCATTTCACAATGCACTCGATTCGACGCGCGTCTCGTTTGTTTGTTTACATGCGCCGTTTCACTCTGCTGATCAGTATCTTGAAAAGTGTTTCCCATGTTTTGATTCCATTTCCGACGAATTTCAGCTGCTCAAATTCTCTGTCCGTTTAGAATCGAATAATTAAAACGTTTCATTACCCACAAAATCTAAAACCGTTAACGTAGCGATGCACGCGCTGCGGTGCGCGTCAAGGCGAAATGAGCCTTATTTCTGCGCTGTAGACTCCAATTTGATGTCTCAGAAATGTGGAAAGAGCGAGTAGTAATTCGCGTTTGCGCAGTCGACTGTCGGAAATGCTAGCCCCGGGCCCTGGTAACTAGGGGCTGGCGCACACCTGCCTTCCACGCGATGCGGTCGTCTTTACGGATTTGAATTGTTCAAAAATATAATCGTTTCGTCCATCCAGACATAGGTATTATAGCGATCCTGATTCATCAATTTTGATGAACTCAGGAAAGTGAGTTGTCCAAAATACAAATTATACAATACTTTTATTGTATAATTTGTTTTTTTTTCGGTCCTGGTATTGCAATAAGTCACCTGTAGTGCTCGTCTTGCAATAAGTCACCTGTAGTTGCTCGTCTTGCAATAAGTCACCTGTAGTGCTCGTCTTGCAATAAGTCACCTGTAGTGCTCGTCTTGCAATAAGTCACCTGTAGTGCTCGTCTTGCAATAAGTCACCTGTAGTGCTCGTCTTGCAATAAGTCACCTGTAGTGCTCGTCTTGCTATAAGTCACCTGTAGTGCTCGTCTTGCAATAAGTCACCTGTACTGCTCGTCTTGCAATAAGTCACCTGTAGTGCTCGTCTTGCAATAAGTCACCTGTAGTGCTCGTCTTGCAATAAGTCACCTGTAGTGCTCGTCTTGCAATAAGTCACCCGTAGTGCTCGTCTTGCAATAACCAGTACCTATACAGAGTAATTATTAATAACTCTTATTTAATTTTGTATTACGCCAATTAATTTATTGTTTTTATTCAATTTCAATTCAATTCAATTCATTTATTCAATCATAATTGTTTTAAAAATTATATATGAATGTCACTTACATCTAAAAACACATTATTATAATTAATTTAAATCTAGGCTAATATAAAAACAACAAAAAATAACTTAAAAAGAATAATTTAAATGTCATGCTTATGTGTCAAAAAATCATTTATGGAATAAAAGCACGTCTTCAGCAAAAAATTTCTTAGAGTTGTCTTAAATATATTTGGACTGTCAATAGTTTTCATTTGTGTGGGTAAAGCATTTAAAAGTTTAATTTTATTATCCTACAATACCATAAACGCGAAAGTTTGTATGTATGGATGGATGGATGGATGTTTGTTACTCTTTCACGCCGGAACGGCTGAACGGATCCGGATGAAACTTGGCAGAGATATTGATTATAGTCTGGAATAACACATAGGCTACTTTTTATCCCGTGGGAATACCGGGTGTTGGCAGATAATTAGCATTTTACTGTATTTAACTGATACATTTTTAGTTCCTAAATAATAACTAGATGTCGCCACAGGAAATATTAGCACGCGCTATCGTTGCGTTTTGAGCAATGAGTGATATCAGCAATCGTAGGTATAAATATTTTCCGATCACCGGGATTTAACGCGCGGGTGAAACCGCGGGGTGCGCTCCGCGGTTTCACCACGCACTAGTGGCTTATACGTTCTAAGTGGTTCGTTTATGCACCCATCAAGGACATACGGTGGGTTTTAATCCACAAATGAGAAGTAAACCAACCCTCCCAAGAAAATAAAATAAAGTGCTAACAAAAGACATCAACGCGCTTCCGTTTGGAACAATTGAAACATAAAAAATTATACTTCCAATCCTTTTATATAAGTGGGTATTATTATCTTTTATATGGATGATCTAGCTCTAGTAGAAACGCGTTCTGATTGTGTGATCTGATGATGGAGCCTGTGAGATCAGGTATAGCTCAAAAAAAATATTGAAAAAATAATAATATTCGCAATGCCATTGCAATTCAGTGGTTATTAGATTGCAGTAGTTTGGGTATTCCATACGATGCAGCTTCAAAATAGGGATTAAGTCGTGAGTTTTATTTAAGATTCATTTTGTAGATGCCACAAAATGTACGCTTGAATGTAGATAGGCAATTTCATAGCATAATAACAAAGTCACAGTTCATGGTTTAGAGTAAAAAAAGGCTGATTACGGGGGATCGGATTTGACAAAACTATGAACTCCTATCTATGATCTTTTGTGTTTATTTTTTGAAAGTTTAGTCAGGCCGGACTACAGAAACAAAAATCTATTCTTTAGGGGTTAAAATTTCACCAAATTTGTACTTAGTTTTTTTAGTACAAATTTAATGAAATTTTAACCCCTAAAGAATAGATTATAAACAATAAATATCTTGTAACTCTAAAAAACAGGAGTACTTAAAACAATTAGCATTCATTATGTATTTTTCGGAATGGATTGTGTATTCCGAATCCTACCAGCGAACCGGGAAATTCAGTATCATTATGAACATGTACTTGAGTCACGCTTTTATGGTAGTCGGCATCATAAGTTCCTTGACATAGAAACCAAACAATGCTCTCATGACGATGGGGCCTCTGAAATCTTGGTAAAAACAGGTGATAATCGCCTCGTCATAGAAGGCGTGTACCAAAGATTCCGATCAATTTATTATGATAATGACGATATCCTAACGTAAATTTACTTTTTACGCTTCTGCTACGTCATCAAAATGAATTTCATAACATTTTCCGATGGTTGTCGCATCGCATTGCCGCCCGCGCGGCGCGTAGAGGGTGTCGTAGACCTTCTACGATATAAAGACGTGGCCAGAGCAGCGGAAATATAAAGGCGTACCGGTAAAGTCGGGCTATTTGGAGTAGTCCGGTAATGCTGTCGGCAATCGTCATACGATTACACCAGTATATTAGTCTATTCGAAAAGAAAGGGGCTATTTCCATCAAGGGGTTATTTGGAACACTGGGTAATCAGTTTTATTCGCTACTATTTACTAAAAATATCTGGATTTTGAATCAAGTTTTCTTTATTAACGAAAAATTATATGGATTCTAGATTTTGAGTAAAATTAGCGAATAAAATTTATAATTCAGTGTTCTAAATAGCCCCTTGAATCCCACTAGGCCCCCTGGCCCCACTTTACGGTACATTATTATTTTCAATTTTATCTACCCGATTATAATGTGAATACAAGAGATATGTATTCAATTCACAATGAGATGACAGCGGCTGGAAGCGAAGCGGCGACCATTTTTGTGTTATATAATTTTGAACTATATTTTAATTTTCGCTTGCTATTAATAATAGTAATAAGATTTTATTTCAGACAATTACATTCATAATCACTACATAACTGAAGTACAATAAGATGATATAAAATCACTGAAAGTCACTGTGAAAATTTGTTCAGGAAACTAAACTTTATGTCAATATTACTTTGCTTGATTCCATACATATTGTCATTGATAAAAACTCAATGCTGTAGATGTATCTACAGCATTGAGATGTGATGTGATCTATTGTCCAAAAATATTCCTTAAAATATGTATTTAATAACTACTGAACGTCACTTCAACTGCTAGCATATTTTTCCATATAATATCTTATGACAAAATCATGCATACAATGTTTGTTTTCTTAGATAAACGAGAATTTAATATAAAATAAACATCTAAAACGTAGATGCGCACACAATTTACGTGTATTCTGCGTCAGACACACGTATACCATTCGGCGTTGTGTATCTAGTGTCTGAGTACGTATTAGATGTGGATCATGTAGATATTGTAGATCAACGATCTATGCGAGGTTATAAACGTCGAAACAAAAAATGTCGTGACGTCATCGCTAATGCCAAACTTTGTCGTAAATCTATACATAAACATCGCTGTTGCCCAAAATAATTATTTGCATTAATGTATAGGCACATAACTCAAATTAATATTTGTTCAGTGAATATTGTGATATCTTACCTTCTTTATTACATACCTATAAGAGAACCCTACCGTTTGCAGGACGATATTGCATTAAGTATTTTATTGGCAGAGAACCTTATATTTATATATACTTAATGGTTTTAAATTATGAAAAACCTTTTTTCGTTATTACTAAATTTTTGTAATAAAAATATGGATTTTCCCTTTTTTGCGTTTGAGTCGCTTTGATTGCCTCATTTTAATGAGGATAATAATTGGAACAACCCAAAAATTGTTCAATGCTTTTTTACATAAGCATTTTAAAAATAATGGTTTGTTGTAAAATTTGCTACCATAAATAATAAGAGAACTTTCTTTCCATAGCTCAGTATTAACGGAAAAGTATGTAGCTATATTTTTATCCATGCGTATATTTTTCATAATATCTAGAGTCTGTCAAATGAAAGTAGACACTGAAAATTCGCGCCAAATTCAAAAAATATTAGCGTGGCAACGCAGACACGCTAATATTTTTATTAATTGACCGACTATATCTATAAAAACTGTTAAACAGCCTATTTGATCTAATAGTTTCCTTTAAACGATCAATATTTGTATATTTATTTATTTATTTCTATATAATCTGAATCTCGGAAACGGCTCCAACGATTTTCATGAAATTTAGCAAGCAGGTTTATTTCGGGGGATTCAATCTTAGATTCACTCTTAGAAAATGTTTTTTATCCATGTTTTCAGGCTATGAAAAACATGAACATAACTGAAAAATATGACTTTTCCAGGCATCTATTGGCGACTTAATTCACCTGGAGTAAATCCCTGGGTGCTTTAAGTGCTACGCACGGTAAACTTGGTGCGCCTGGGAGAACTATCATTGTTTTTAATTAGTCAAATGATATTATCTATTGCAACTACATATTTATGATTATTTAGTATTTATAAGTAACTTATAATGTTTGACTTTAAAATACACTTTGGAATTGTGAGAACCCTAAAACTCTAAAAATTATATTTTCTATATTCTCTAAAACACTGCAACCATAATTAAAACTTGAAATCTTACGATTCTATAAATAATAATACTAATAGTTAATTACAAAACAAGTTATACCATATCAACTCTACTATTTAATAACTAACAGTCTAGGTTGTTGCTAATAATACCGGTCACCTTAAACCGTAGACTGCGCGGGCGCATAGAGCTGGCATTCTCTTGGACATGGCCGCGAGTCGGTTTTGCAGGGGCAAAAAAAAGCAGTCTAAATGTTCTGGCCAGATCTATTAGTGAGTGCGTCTTCGAGTCGAGAGGCGATAATGAGGAGTGCAATGATGACGTCACTCAGTAATTGCGGGGCGGGGGGACGCCGAGGACGCAGAGCTGTGCCCGTTCATTGTAGTTTTTCGATTATTGTTTAATTAGGGCGAAGCGGCGGCGGAGCGGCGGCCAGGGGTGGCAAACTGCGGCCCGCACCAACACGTATGAAAATACTTAGGTACCTTAACTATTCTGCTGTGACGCATAAAGTTAGCCACAGCAGTAGTCCTTAATTAAAGTATAATTTTTATTATTCATCCGAAGTTAACTATGTTTATTTGCATCCTATGGAATGGTTTTGACCTTGGATGGCATTAAGAGAATGTATACGAAACAGTCTTCATAATAAAGGTGGGACTCCGGGGGAAAGTACCTGTTGGTCACTTGCGCCCCCCGCAGCTGGGCTTGCCCCTGGGAGGCGGCTGGCAGATTGTCTTCTTCTTGCTGCCGCGCGCCGCCGCCGCCGGCGCCGCCCACGCTACTAGCCACACGAAGCTTCCCAAGCCCACTCGATCACATGTCTATGAGACTACGCCAATGAAGTACTAGGTACCACTATGCACATAGTGGTAGTACTTCATTGGCGAACCCTTCATAAAAAGTTTTACTTTTTATCATCATCATCATCTCAGCCCGGTATCACTCACTGCTGGGTATATAGCCCTCCGTCTTTTTCTGCCAGCCTCATCTATCCTGAGCGTCTCTTGGCTATGTATTTTCTGCAACCTTAACGATGTCGTCGACCCATCGCGTACTTTTTTATATGTACCTTTTATACAAAAATGTCAAATAAAAATAACCTGAATTGGCGGCGCTACTCACGCTTTATTGTTGACTTTAGTTACCTTTCACTCGTACGTGTGACGCGTGAGAGGCTGAGGAAAGCACCGCCATTTAAAATTCGTTTCTTTAATGGTGCGGGCTATATCAACAAAGCCAAACATCCTTCTGTTAGGAAGGAAATGTTTTAATCAATACAAAATCTCTACTTCCACGAGGTACCTTATGGTACTTGTATTGCAAATTATTCACATTAGAAAAGTTTGCACTAGACATGCAAAAAAATATTATTGTAATGCGGTGCAGACAGTGAAACGGTTGGCAGCGGCTGGCTTGCTATCAGCGGGCGGTGACCGCGCCGGGGGCCCGCGGGGTTGGCGGTGGCGGCGGCGGCGCGCGAGCGGGAAAGAGCGCGTAAAAAGGCGAGCGATCGGCGCGCGCGCAGATCCGCGCCTTTCACGAGGTCGACGCCCGCTGGGGCCCGCCGAAACCAACCGACAAACCAACCCCTTTATTTCCAACAACTTTTCCAAAACTGCCTATGAGGTCACCTAGGTAGGTGGTAACATCAATAATGATGTTTTAAAGCTATTTCTCCCGTTAAATCTCAAGGTGAAACGTGCCTGCAGCTCTCAAGACGATCTGATTCAGTGACCTCCGATCTTAGATCTCTCTCTGGGAACGGTGAACCTAATGTAGGTTCACCGCAGAAATAGGATTAGCGTCTAGCGATTATTTACGAAAATGTTTTACGACACCTACTGCCATTAAATAAAAGACGTTGTTTTACCGATAAAATCATCTTTACTATCGACTGCGCATTTTTGACGACCTAACCCACGTAATCACATGACTAACATCAAAGAGTCGAACTAGATTGCGGGGACATGTATGTATCAAAATTCAGCATGTAAGATAAGGTAGGTAGGTATGCACCGCTGTATCTCCTGAAGACATCCATAACGTTTCAGCGACAAACTCTTTAAATTTTTTCAGCGTCTCATTTCTCTTACACTTTTATACTTTTGCATTGGATACAAGACCAGCATTCTTCTATGATGTAGGACCGATTCTTAACTGTACCTAAGTAGCGAATGGACGTGCACACTTATCGACGGTATCCGGGCCAATGCCAGCCGACACCGGCGACCGGCGTGTACCTAAACTAGAAAACTATTGTCCTCGATGTTCTGAGCGATAACCACAACATGGTGAAGAGCAATTTACAACTGTAAGTCCGCAAGTTAGAGTCTGTATTCGATCGGTGGATGATGTCGGTGGAGGTTGCGCGTGAGATATGTGAAGTCGCGGCATGCGGGTCGCGCGCGCAGCGGCGTTCTCACGCTTTGAATATTCCTGCTCCCGATCGACGACGACGGCGGCGGCGGCCGGCGGCGCCCCCTGCCCCGCTCCCCTAGCGGCCCTTCAATGACGTCCCCTGACTCCCACTCTGATCCCGGCACTAATTGAATGAACCTTACTAAGTCTGTTTACATCCACGCTGCCGCCGTTTGTTGGTTACATCTTTACATCTCCAATTTGTGAATGTCCCCGTTCGCAAGGCTCACGGTGTCTGACACCAATCGACTATTGCGCACATGCAATACTTTATTATGACATTTATGATTCTGACGACCTCTGTGGCGCAGCGGCCTCTTGCGTCGCAGGCAGGCGCAGGAGAGCCTGCCTGCGACGCAAGAGGTTGCGGGTTCGATTCCCGCCTTAGAACAAATTCGTGTACAATTTGCAGAAATTTGTTCCGATGGTCTGGGTGTTTTCTATGTATAATAAAAAATATCTATCTATGTAAGTATATAATGTATTTTATCTACTCTCATGTCATAAAATTCGAATTATTAACGTCAAAACGAATTCATATTGATATACTTTATAAACGCAATACCGTAACCAAATTAAAAAATTTAATTATGATACAGCTCCTCATACAAAGATAGTTGTATAAAATAACTTTTTTACCATAACGATACAGTTCTTTTTCTTTTTGGAAAAGACAAGGGTCTTGAAACCGTACAGCCAAAGAGTTTGATAGTCTGTGGCGACGACGGCGCGGCGCGGCGGCGGCGGCGCAGCGCGCGCATGCGCTGTTATACGTTTGGTTTGGCGCCAATTGATACGTTTTGTTTCAGTCAACTGGATTTCTTAATAACTTTGATATTTTATTTATTAGGTTCAACACTAATGTATGAGAGTAGATAAAGTAGTGTATGAAACATAACTAGGTATTAAAACTCTCGTGGGATACTATTAAAAACCTCGCCTACGGCTCGGTTTTTAAACACCCCCTCGAGTTTTACCCCTCATTATGCAACAGTTTCATAAACTACTAAAATATATCAGTTATCTAGTACCCATAACACAAGCTTTGAATAGCTTACTTTGGGGCTATAGATAGTGCTGTGTGGATTGTCCAGCATTATTTATTTATTTATGTATTGAATAACAGAGAATATATTCCATTTAATACCTGACTCGCTATACATATAAATATTAGTAGGTGATGCATGTTAACTCTATTATCTACTCATGTGCCTTTCCAAACCTTCATAATCAGAGTGCGCAATATCTCAATTTGCTTTTTCTGCTCGAAACTCATAACTCCAGAGCAAAAATTGTTTTAATATAAATACCGTTTTATTGAGATGAAATACATAATATCTAAATGCATATAGCAAACACAATGATGGGCAAAAGTAGTTTCAGGTAAGAAGCAAGATGAAATAAATAATGTGTTTCCGAAATGAGTAGATAAGCTCGGGCGGGACGGCTCAGCGACGAAGGCGCTGTGGCGGCGCTTTCCCAGGTTTTGCCAGATCGATTAATCATCTCAAGTTATTGTTATCGATAATGACGAATACTCGAGCCTGCTGGAAGTATACCTACTTCCAGCAGGTTCGAGTATTCGTCATATACGGTGGCATCCGAGATGAGTAATTCTCCCACGGTTCTTAGACATCGTAACACATCCTTGACTTACATTTTGAAAATCGTACCTTTTGTGTGGGAGTTTGTTTCCGTGAGAACTGAACATTAAGCTATTCAGTCGCATGCGGTGCTCTGACAACAGCCTTAATTGCACGAGTTAACGGGACAAACACAATACATACACACCCAACAAAGACTTTATTTTTCATGACGCTTTACGATACATTACTTAAAGATTTATTATCCTTCAAGCATCCGTTTGTAACTGGCTTTATTCATGTAATTGAGAAATAAAAAGTGAAGATATATGTATTAAAATGAGGAAGAGCGTAGAAATGTTTATAAAGCTGCACTTCGCAAATTAAATTAATTTCAGTAAATAAGGTTTGTTAAAAAAATACTCTGATTCAATTATACAAAGGTCACACATTGTTGGAACGTTCTAGATTTCAGACGTCATCGAGTATCAAAAGTAGAAAGGCGATACCTCGGTTTCCGCGAATCGGCGCAAGCATATTGGCGGCAGTGGTCATGTGACACTGAACTCATACCGAACATGTACTTATGCATGCATGCATGCACCCTACGATATGACCCTGACATGGATGTATAGTTTAAAAAAACTCTTCTTAAAAAGTCGCGAAGGAGACGGTATAGATGTGAAAATTATTTTAAAAAATCCAGAATGTTTATTCCAGTCATTGTTAGTTCGATGCGCACAGAAAACAATCATTTGTTTGATGGGCAATATAATGTCTGGGTGTTATAGAATGCCATAAGTATATGAGTAGACATAAAAAAATTAAGTACCTACAATACAATGATATAAGATATATCTAATTTACACGTCAGAAGAGAAATTCCAACATAGCTATAAAATATATTAATTCAGTTATTCCTATAAAGAAGGAGAAGACGTTCCAGCTGAGATAGTTCGAGGAACTTACCGAAGCTGTAGAAAGTCTTCTCCAATAACCATTTTTTTCAGTTTCATTTTGAATATCGCTGTGGAAGCTGCACCTCTGATACCTAGCCGGACCTATGATGTAAACGGACCTATTAGATTTAGTCAATTTGTGCGGTGGTGTGACCGCTGTAATCGTATTTATTGCTGCGTAGCTCAGGATCATCTTTAGCGCCGCCGCGGCGCCGAAACAAGTTCAAGTGACTGTGAGTGAATAGTGCTATACTTGGTATATTAGCTTACAGGCACCGGTATTATTCGGAGCTTTTTAAAAGTCTGCATGAAACGTCATCTGAAACGCCCAGCATAGCTCGGACGGCTCGCTTCAGCATCACGGAGGCATGCAGCCCGCGCTCACAGCTCCACACCATAGGTAAGAGTGATGTGGACGGTTGCGAAATAGAACGTGCGTACAACGTCGCGTGTTGCCGTGCTCGGTAACCTACGCAGGGCAAAGCAAGCAAGCCTTGCACAGATATCCTCCATGTGACAGTCCCAGGTAAGGGCGCTATCCAGCATGAAGCCAAGCAGCTTAGTTGCTTGAACATGTTTCAGCAGTGTGTCACCGGCGAGAACCATGAGAATCGGCGGTTTTGTCCATTCAGGTTGAAGTTCATGTGGCAGGTTTCGTTCCTATTGAGTGCGAGGAGATGTGGTTCCGGTCGTTTGACCGGAACCTCATCTCGAGCTGGCAAGGTAGTTTATTTAGCCTACCCTCCAGCTGACTGTCCGTGGGCGCCGTTATCACAGCGGCCACGTTGCCCGCGTACATGGACCAGTTCGGCGTTATCGATACTATTATTAGGAAGGTCGTTCAACAGCAGGGTAAATAAGGTATCACAAGCAAGACGCCTGCGGGTCCATTATGTTCTCCAACTGACGACATCGCGCGTCCTCCGTCGCATACAAATACTTGGATTCTCTTGGACATGAAAGAGGGGGAAGGGACAGTACTGGACCGGTATTCCATGGAACTGTAGTTTTTGTACGATGAGGGAGTTGTCGGCGGTATCAAACATGTGCGAAAGGTCGCACGCAGCACACACAATAGAGCGCGCTGGCCAGCCTCGCGCACACTTGGCGCGTAAGGCATACCACCTCCCGCACCTGGTCAGTGTTAGCTTTGCCTGCCCTATATGCGTATTGTCTGTTTGACAGGACATTGCGATTTGCACTAAAATACAACAGCCGCTTTTTCAGTCCGACTTCAAAACTTTACTGATAGCTGGTACCAACAATAGAGGACGGTAGGAGTTAGTGTCAGTTTTTTTCCCTCTGCCTTTGTATAGAGTACTTATTTTAACTTTTTTTAGGGCGGATGGGTAAGTTCATTATGTTAGAAGTGCTTAAAACTACGCTTTAGTACACAAGGTGGCGGGCGACCGACTTTCTTAGATATAGTGGGACGTTGTGCGTTCGTGATCGCTGAAGTGCGTAGTGAAGACGCTGGTGACACTAGTTATGCGTTCAGTAGGGAAGTTCGTGTACGCATGGTCTAAAAGAGAGCTACAGTTGCCCTCCACGCGAGAGAGAAACTACAAATTTTGAGAAATTATAAATTGATGATATTTCGATCAGTTGTTTTTTTTTGGTTGAGGAAGCTCTATTAGGAGGTCGATGTTTATATCCACTATTATTATGGCATTAAGATCATTGTCTGTAATTTTTCGCAAAAGTTTATCGAATAGTTTTAGGTATTCTGAGTCACTCGTTACATTTGAGTGATATATTTCTACGATAAGGGTGTTGTTAAACCGAACCGCAAAGATATCAAAAATTTACTCCTGCGCTAAGTCGCAGTACTCCTGTTTATTAGTTACCTTAAGAGCTAATTTTTGAATGATTAAACTATCGAACTAAGCATTCAAAAATTAGCTATGAGGAATCTTGTAAGCATCATGGTTTAATGCCACTTAGGGATCGACGAACACTACTGCGCACGTTGTTCTTTTATGACGTCTGCAGTAATAAAGTAGATAGTCCTGAATTAACATCACTTTTTTTACAAATTAATGCTCCGAATAAACGCACTAGACACACACCACTTTTTAAAGTTCCGCCTAGTCATACTAACTATGCGCAAAACTCGGTCATATGCCGCACACTCAGCAGCTTTAATAGAGAGTTTTCGTCTATTGATATATTTCACCAGAATAGGGGACCTTTTAGGAAACTCATTGTCTCGGCCTTGGAAAATTTTAGTGGTTAGTAACTACCTACTAATCTTGCGTTTAATAACACAACTCCACATACACACATACACGTTAACATACTCACACACTCACTATGTTGTTGGTTCTCCTGTCACCTTGGCTCTTAAGATACTCGTGTTATCGGGAGAACCTCCACATACACACATCACACAAATCTCTCGCAAACACACCCGCTCACACA
Organism: Plemyria rubiginata; assembly: GCA_963576535.1. Classification (NCBI taxonomy): domain Eukaryota; kingdom Metazoa; phylum Arthropoda; class Insecta; order Lepidoptera; family Geometridae; genus Plemyria; species Plemyria rubiginata. The sequence goes on along the minus strand of OY754917.1, from coordinate 4,911,336 downwards.
CACTTCTCTCACACGCACAATTTGTGCTGAATGCGTACCTATATTTATTATATTTATATAAAAAAAAAACAAAGTGCTGTTGATTCCATGACAAATAAATAAATAAATAAAAAAAAAAAGAGGACAGGATACCTGAGAGACTTTTGAAAAATAGGTATTTCAATAAAGTGTTCCTGTCTCACTGCATGCCGCCACCGCGCCCCAAGCAAGAAAGGGATAACTGCAGCTCAGACCGATTTAGGTACATAATTATTGACCAAAACAGCATTTTGTAGTCGACTATTTCCTCCCCCAAAACACGCCCAATTTTTTTTTATGTAACTAAAGAAAAACCTTTAGCTTATGCCCCTACGTTCTCATTTTTTTATAAATATGCGTAATTTTTTATTGTATGAGTGTCTGAAAATATTTGTAAAAATTTGGCAATACGAGTATTTGTAGTTTTTGAAGACTCCTACTTCCTGTGATAATTAGAATAAAAAAAAAAAAAAAATAGGGGCATGGTCATGATAGTCATAAGTGATATGGTATAAAAATATTTGCTCTAGTGTTATTATCCAGGGAGGAAACAGTCGACTACGTTTGTATGGAGATTGTATGCAGAAAGAGCCCCTACCCTTTCCTCTTAATGTCAGATCGGACGATGTAAGCTATTTCAGTATATGTATCTAATCTAGAGGACGCTGAGTGAATTGCTCCTCAATATTTAGTATAATTTTAACATGTATTTCGTGAAATGCGTTAGGTTTTTCAGTAACTAAAAACAAACAAAAAAAATCTTATTGACACTTTCTTTTTAAATACTTTTAATTATGTACTAGATACTGAAATCAGATACAGATGCAAAAAGGTATTTATTGTTGTTTCCTCCTATTACGCAGAATGATTTATTATCATTTGATTTAAATGTGGTTTATGTTAATATGTAGTTAGAGGTAGACGAACAAAATGTTTTCCTATCAAGAGTCGTTTGTAAAACATAGCAAACAAATCGAGAAGCGTGTTATTATCTATTTATAATATCAAACCAAACTCGACCTAAAAAAACTACTGCGTTCATACATACTCTGTTGTCCTAATTTCAAACAAAATGAGTTCATGTAGATACGCCTGTATATATCTACCTACATTTATTACCTTCGGCCAAGTAAAATAAACATGATTATCCATGACGTTACGTATTACCATTTAGCTCAGAATACATTTTCTTTTCAAAATATAACGATGGGGATATGTTTGATATGTTTTGCGGGCCCGGTTTTGTGCTTGGGTGCCCGAGAATGACAGGTGTAACGTCCGGTGGGCCTAATAAATAAAATAAAAAGTTTTTATTTCAGATACATTAAGTAGATCCATATACTTAAATCTAACATACACAAAAATAAAATTAATACCTACAAAATTTGATCAGTGATAAAGCCCACCCAGGAAAAAGAACCGTAGGTGGGCCTTATCACTCTCAGGACAAACACTTCCATATCGGAGAGCCAAACCTATCCGATATTGTTTTCAGGATGCTGTTTTGGCTGTCCCGCACTCTACGAATCAGGGATGCAGTTTTTTTGCGGAGGAATGCTAAGATCCGTTTGGTTTGAGAAGCACTCCGCAAACATCCCTGACGCACTGCAGAAGCGGGGCAGCCCCAACATTATCCTGAAAATATTATTTAATGCCTAAGAAGCAATAGCAATAGCCGCAAAATGAGTTGTCGCTTGTTAATTAAACAAATATCTAAAAAAAATATTATTCAACCATTAAATTCAATTTTAAATCATTCCAGAAAAGCATCGTAAGTAGGAATAGGTAATCGCTTCATTTTGTTAATAGAAAGTTTTATTTTGAAAAAAAAAAAAATTATAGGGTGATAAGGGGGTCAACATGCAAGAAAATCTTCGAAAATTCATATGCAACAAACCAAATTTTATGAGTAATTAAGATTAATAAGCTCTTTAGCTGCTATTCATAGCTAACAGAAGACCTACGTAGCTATAGAAGGAGCAAACCAAGTAATCTTTATTGTTGTAAACAAAAAACTTATTCTAAAATTTTATCTAATAAATTAAGTAGCATCAACCACATATGGCGTGACACCACAGGATACAATAAGTGCAGCCAGAATCGAAGCGCGACACTAGTTTGAGTCTGTCTTTATCATCCGAGATGGAAATGAGTGGGAGAACAGACGTACGCACTCACTGTCAAAAACTTAGAATTTATATTAGTTGGATTTGAATTAGGAGTATTTTTCGTCTAAGTAGTTGAGGCTGGGGGACAAGCGTCATAACCAGGCTTGTTCGGGCTATATATTTATTTATTAAGTTGTTACACTAGGCCACCGGTCAGAGATTTAAGGCCATGGCCCCCTCCTGGATTCACCAATGGGTAGGGCGCGCGTAGGCCGCCAGGCGACGACGCCACACGGTTATTTTTAACCCGTGGGGCCGCCGCGCTCAAGCTCACCTTTCGATCTATTTCTGGTTTTTTATTTATAAACTTTTGTCTATATTACTTACCTCCCGTCTGCTTATTAGTGGATGATTGAGAAGCGTCGCAGGGGGTGCATCTCGGAGTATATTTCCGGCGCGGTACCCGAGTTCCCCGACCGCGCAGCCAGCACTCCACGTGGCATCAGCGACGCGCTATGTTATTTTTATGAATTGGGGATGGTTCGCTTTCCGGATTCTAATAGCTCAGGACAGTTTTATTTACATTTATTTTGGCGTGAGATATAGGGTGTTTTAATTTTATCTCTGTTGTGTTATTTCAATATGCCTTTATGGTAATGGTAAAGCTTATGCTTGAATATTGATGACGAGTATTTTAATGTTAAGAGTTTTAAAAATTTAGTATTGCTGGCGTATCGTACTGTCTACCACTCACAATCAGAATCTACCTTCGTATCCTCAATTTACAGCCAAAGGCTTTCAGATATAGATCATGCGCTACCAATACACAGCAAACGTTTCTAATCATTAGGTGATCATTGTAGTATCAAAAATACCTACTCGTAATAGACGTTTCCTGTACCTACCACGCCACATGTTCACCACCACGGCTTGCCAACTTCATCAACATGTAGATCCTATACATCTGGCTGTCGGAAACGAGACGCACATCTTTCAGTACAGTCCTAGTATACACATTTGGCCCAAAAATCATTAGATTTTTTTGTCTCATCAAGACTAAAACATGAATGAACGCGGCCATAAACGTGTCCTTGTGGACTATGAATGATTATCATCTGTGAATGGATTCGTGTTGATCTTTCCTTCCTGTATGATACATTTACTTTGTGTCTCTGAAAATAAAACAAACTGGATGACTACTTTGGAAATGTTAAATGTGGGGATGGATTTGTGAGGGATGATTTACAGCATGAACATTAAACGCATGTGTCGCACAAAGTAGTTTGTTTAGTTTGCTTATGCCGCTCTCTTGTTGTTATTAGAGGACTAACGCCCGGTTTCTGAAAGCTCGATCAACACTAATCGTCTGCCAAGTCACTTGCTATCTCTATCTAATTTAAAGTTAAAGCTGAAATAGCAAGTGATTTGACAACCGATTAGTGTTGATCGAGCTTTTAGAAACCGAGGGTAAATCTCCGAGAGTGATTTTTTTATAAAATTTTCCTTCATAATCATCATCATCAGCTTGTCCAACTCCACAGCTAAACAATAAATTTTCTCACTTTTCCGATACCAGGAAGATTCGTCAACGCATTTAGGGGATGCTTTATAGTACTCAGAAAGTGCTTTACCCATTGCATTTGCCTCTGATGCATATCCTTAGTCTTCTACCACATCTTCGTTCTACCTCGGACATTCTTTTTCGTAGAAAGAACTTTTTATGGTGCATCCAAGGTTTTGGAATAGAAATTTTTATTCCTAGGAAAATGTACACATTTTCCGACTAGAATCCAGTATCGAGTACCTTTAGCCTTAACAGCCAGTACTCCGTTTCCTGCATAATTATTATAAAATAATTCGTTAATTTCATTGCAAATTTACGATTCTAGCTGTGATGACATCTGTATGCCTCAAGTTGATGGACGCAGGGCAGTGCATCGTAGGGCACGTTCCTATTGTGCGTGACCTACGGGGCAATGTTTTGTTTATAGGTGATGGTTACCACTTAACATCAGGTGGACCATCTGCTTGTTCCATCAGCTAGTTGTATAAAAAAAAAAAAAAGAATATTGCAGGCCTTCGACGTCTCGTGCATATTATTTTTCGCATAGCCAAGCGACCATAAGGTAAAGGAGGTCTGTTTGCGTGCCGGCAGCAGCAGGCAGATAGAATAGATAGAATGCGCTGCGTTCGACTGGTTTCTAACTCAATGTCGTTTGGAATGCAGCGAAGGCGCGGGAGCGCGGCGCGGGCGGAGCGCATCGTCCGCTGTTGTCGCAAGCGCACTTGTCGGCGCGTTTGACTGCCGGAGATATTCGGCGCGGTAACGGGCCGCGGCCTTCCTGGAAATGGTTACCTGTCGCATTCCTCTGGCGGTCGTCGCAGGCGCTCTGCCGCGGACCGCGTTCTCCGCCCCCGCGCCTCGCCCCGCCTCGACGCACTGCATAGCGATGCAGTCCCTAATCGGGATCCTTTATGCACTAATGTTGGCTAACCTCACCATCATTGCCAGATATCAAGGCTTTTCGATCTGGTCAGGGGAAGGAGGTTTTGGTAATCCTTTGGTGTGTGATATCGTGCTCGCTTATAGTCATGACATGTATTGGAAATCTCATTCCCTGATTAGCGTTATTATAAATATATATAGGTATATCTTCATAGATCAGATATTGCATTTCCGTATACATAGTAGAATCGTTAAAATACTTGGTGAGCCCCCACAGAGACATTTCCAATACGACAAAGAAGTTCGCCGACGAATCCAACTCGGATAGGCTTCATTCGAGAAAATACGCCACTCACTTCTCGTTACGCAGATTCCACATCGAGACAAAAATCTATAATCAGTCCTCACGGACTGATTAAAGCGACCACTTTTAAGTTTTATAAGTTCACACTTATAAAACTTAAAAGTGGTCGCTTACTAATGCTGGCCTAATACACATACCGCAGCTGAAAATCGCGCGATTTTCTATGGAGAGATGCTGAGAGTTGCACTGACACGGTCACTGACATTTAGCTTAAGATTATACAGGGTAGGTGCCTTACCCTATATGATTCTGGCTTTAGCTCTCATGAATTAGCAATTTGAAGTGCTTGGCAGGCTTTATGTTATGAGGTACATACCGACATTCTATGGGGAAATGATTATTATAAGGTGACCACGAGTCGAAAAAAAAACATAAAAGCTGTTTTTTTTTTCGGACGGCCCCCGAATAACTCACAATACCTGTGTGAAGTCGGCGAGCGGCCAATGCTTAAATCGACAATCTTGGCAAATAAGAAAGCTTATTACCTATACATTTCAGTCCAGCCAGCGGTGAATTTCCTCAAGCTCAAGCAAGCATATGCATGAATGGTGAGGACTGCCAAGTATATTAAATGCAGTAGTGAAGTGCCGCTAGTGCCTCGTGATGTCCACTGTCCATTGATTCAAAAACATTATAACTGGAGGAATTACTATTGGAATGACTATTTAGCTTCCAAAACAATTTTGAATTGAGGACGTTTTGCTGTCAGAGCATTTTATATTACCTACAGTTGATGCGCACCCAAGAACACTTAGCTTCCAAAACCTCCTGATCCGTAAAGTCTCTCAGCTAAATAGATCAGTGACGTACAGAGCTAATACAAAGATTCCTGTGCCAAGAGTATCATCCACTATCCCATGACGCCCTATGTGGCTCGCTCTATTTAGACAATGTCATAGACCTACCAAGAACATTATACGCAATGCAAATAAACATTCTTTAGACCTGTTCATGTGGTCTTCATAATGGCAGTTACATGACTACATAGTAGCTTTATATGTGTGCGTGCGTGTGGATTTGCTGTCGTACGTGTAAGCGTGTACGGGTAAGTTCGGACTTTTCGTGAAAAGTTTTCAGTCCACTCGTGGTTTCTTAATTATGAATATGGTACGGTTTCATAATATTTGAGTGTGATTGCTCCAGTTTAACTGTAAATGAATTACATTACTGATAAGAATTTGATGTGTTAGGAGGCGTGTCGGATTGGTAACGGCACCCTTGCGGCCCCTAGTAGGCGACCGGAGCGCGTCGATTAGGGAAATAGACGCATCTACCAATACGAATCCATTGTTTTAATTAAACCCGCAAATCGTATTTTACATATCGCATATTTTTTAAGGTTATCCGTCTATTTTTAAGTCCCTTTTTCTGAGAAATATAAAGATTTGTCTTGATGGCCTGACTTGTGAGGTGCCGTCAAGAATACCATTTTGATGTTTAATTTTTAAATTGGTAAAAATAGAAAAAACTTTAAGGTCTTACAAAATCTTACAAATTTAATCTTTAAATTATGATTGATTCCTCAATCAATCATAATTTGAAAAGGATTAAGTTTAGGTTAGGGTGTTTCATAGTGAAATAAGTCAGAAATGATGGGTACTCCACGCCCTTAACGGATCTAGTACGATTTTTCCTGTAACCCTGTATATAGATTTAAAAAAACTACTTTATGATGGTGAAGTCCAAACTTCAACATCAAAAAGTAGTTTTGACAATGTGGCGGAACCTATGAATTTGAAATAATAATAGAAGATGACACTACCTCACAGGGCGCATATCTTGCTACGAGCAATTCCATTTTTATTGCTGTCAATTCAAAATATAGGTACCTACCAATAGCGATACATAAAGTTATCATACATACACCCAATCATTTGTTATCATTATTTTATGCAATATATTATATACTACATAATGTAGTAGCTGATAATGCCATATATAAATGCATACATGTTATCGATAACCTATGCTTCTGATGTTACACTGATAAGGATTTTACCTATTCTTTTATTGTTTCGTTCCCTCCTATTCATACTTTTCTAAGCCACTGCCACTGTCTAGTTAAATGAATTGCCTTAAGTGCCCTTTCCCAAATGATGGTAGTATGCTTCTTTTTCATACTCATCTCTAGATATTTTTAGTTGTTAAGTACCTAATTAAAATCATATTGTATTCATCCACATCTCAAATGCTATTTTTATATCTAGAGAACAGAACCATTGTGATCCCAAATTGAAGCCCTATGGAACACTTTTCATAAATATATCAATATTTCTAAGTCCCAGAGCACAGGACACTATTTCTACTACACTTTACAAACAATATTATCAATGTACTTATGTATGAGAATATTACAGTTCTATGGTGGTCTAGTGTTTTATTTTGTTTTTAAAAGTTCTTTATTTACCATAATATTACAACTAATACTTAAAACTAAACACCATTTAGTTGTGTATAGCACTCTTATCACTACGACTTATCCAGGCTAAAATAAAATTATTATTTATGAGAGATTAACACTTTTTAAATCTTGACTTTCTTTGATTTTATATTTTTTATCTACATTTTTTTTATTTATTTATATGAGCTCTTTGTATATAAAGTTTATTTTTATAGATAGAAAATTTCAAGCAATGTAACCTTATGTCACTTTTTGTATGCTATAGCATACAAAAAGTGCATACGGTTAATTCTAATAATAACACATCCAAGCCTTGAATTCATTTTTATATTATAATATTTATAATACCGGGTGGGTATTTATAATACCGGGTGGGTATGGTTGTCTAGTGATTTTTAGTAAATCAATTACAGTACCTAAGGTAAAGCTGAATTTCATGTGTCCGTCATGGTTTTTCAGGGTGTGTAAACTCTTTAACTTTTTAAATATCCCAAATTATGTGTACGTATACTACCTAAACAATAAGATAAAATAATACATTGCATAAAAGAAGGGCCACGTCATCAGTTTAAAAACAGCTACATATAATAAACGCATGCTTGGATATTTCTATGTATTACATTACACCTTATTCTGTTTTGTACAGAATTCACAAAATAAACTTGACCATCAGACCGTTTTGTTAACATACCTAGGTAGGTATGTTAACACCTACCTAGGTACACGTTTCTCATGCACTACACACACACACACATATGCAGTCAGTGCAACACAGCTAAGAGCTGAAGCATGCGATTACAGGTTAAGTCTTGCTCTTAATCAGCGTTGGTATTTACCCTCGTACCTGTATTACTCGGAACTTCACTCCACGTGCAACGCAAAAGTACATACATACATAAAAACCTTAGGTTACGGTGTCATTTTCATCTACTTACCCGATTACATTGAATTTATATTTTCCTTCTAAAACTATGATTCTACTATCGCTGCTGTAATACTTAAATAGTTGCTGTTTGATTTTGAGCTTTGTTATCAAGGTTATAAGATTTGATATGTGTTGGGGTCAATGTGATATTTGTCAGTTTGCGTTACAGAGCATCGTTATCGTCGCATGCGGCACACGTGTACCTAAACTCTACTTCCGCCCTTCGTTTCCCTCGGGGTATCCAAGGACAGTAATAAAAGACTTACTTAATTACCAACGTTGTAATTAACCACAAGTTTTATTTGTTCAGAAGGAGCCACTCCAATTTGAACTTTACCGCCAAGATAAAGGAGCATTAACACACAAGAATCAAAAGGTACTCGCTGTTCGTGGGATACTTTAGTAAAACGTAGACCTTTATTCATATTTTGATAGTTGATAAAAATCAGTATTCGCAACGGACGCTCCGGATACTTTAACGTAATAAAACAAGGCATTTAAATATGAAAAGGAAGAGTTTGCTGTAATGTCCTGTACCCTGTAATAAAGTTTTTGTACTGGCATTGTATAAGGCTCTATATCCAGAGCATGCACTGCGCTGACAAAGGCGCTTACTTTTTTTTATACAATACATCAAATACTGTACTGTAAGTGGCTAAGGTGTGTTCAGTTAAAACCAGAATAATCCTGAGTCTATTCTACTGGCTTTTAATCAAACTATAAAGTCATTGCCCTCAGCACCGCACCCCTAGTTTCAACACATCGTAAAGTAATTCATTAACTTCGAATGTGTACACAACGACTGTGTGAGATTGTCTTGCACTTGCTGAAATTATGCAAGTCCCAAAACTCTTCAAGCATTTAGGTTTATTACTATGTTTAAGTAGTGGTTTAAGAGTAAGCTTTACCAGTTTATTATACAGTTACAAAATAAACAAAATGGTCCCATAAAATTTACAAGTTTATAGAGGTACTTTTAAAATAACTTCCTCAATGTTTTCTTATTGAAACTTGCAGTTTTACTGTTCCATTAAAACTACAATGCATGTTTCAATAAGAAAACATTGGTAAAGTTATTTTAAAGTCTAAGTACCTGTAAAAATGTCAATTTGAGTCATATCAATATGTTTTATAACATTTTTAAATTAATATTGATTCAAATTATTTAGTCCTAGATTCCCAAAAATACTTTAAAATAAATATGTATCTAAGTAACATAATAAAAGTGTCATCACAAGCGAAACTTCAATATAAGTTGTAGATACATGTTCTTAGTAGAAAAATGCTTATCATTATGTACCAAGGTAAATATATAAAATTTCATTTTAATTATCAATACGCTAAATCAAAAGGTATTTATTCAGTTAAATAACAAGGATTACTTCGGTGCCAGTTCCACACGACCGAGCCTATTATAAAAATAAGGCAACAAACTTACGGCTGGGCTCCTCCATTTCTTTTGCATGATTTATGTTACGAGTAGGTACAATATAAAATAATAATGTAGCTTCAGTATGGTGCCAATTAGGACACATTTTAAGCAATGTTTAATTTTCAGTAACTTTAAAGAAATTATCAATCGTTTGAGAGGTAATTATAAGGCATTAAAAGGTTCAATTAAAACTAGATTAAAAACAAAACTTCAAACCTAAAACATACATCTTGAAGTAGGTATATTCCATAGGTGCCCACTTTATTTTTTGTGTTCTTAGTTATTTTTATATTTAACTGGGTTTAGCGCGTGATTTTTACCGATTTAATCGTTTTTACCTTCGTTTGTTCCTGTAAGCTTTATAAAATAAATAAATAAAAATAAATAAATAAATAAATAAATAAATAATGCTGGACAATCCACACAGCACCATCTAGCCCCAAAGTAAGCTACTCAAAGCTTGTGTTATGGGTACTAGATGACTGATATATTTAATACATTATATACTTACATAGATAGATATTTTTTATTATATACATAGAAAACACCCAGACCAACGGAACAAATTTCTGCAGATCGTACACAAATTTGTTCCAAGGCGGGAATCGAACCCGCAACCTCTAGCGTCGCAGGCGGACTCTCGCCCGCTGCGCCACAGAGGTCGTCATGCTGGTAAATTAATCATAAAAAAGGTACAACAAGTTAAAGCTAGATATTAATCAATTTAACTTTATTTTTTCTGCGTTATGCCTTATGTATGTACCTAGATAGCTAGATATCAAATAGTTTTAACTACATACTCGTAAATATGCAAGGTCGTGTCCGCGCGTTGCATCACACAAAGGATATTCGCAGACGATTCGGAGCATAATTTGTAATATATTTAATTTTATTTGCAAGACACAAACACTATCCTTTAATTATTGAGAATAATTTCTAAGTAAATGTGTACTCGTAGGTACGTTACAAGTCACACATGATAATCAGAACACAGGCCGAAATATTGAAAACGCTTATTGCGTTTATTTGAGTTCATAGCAAAATCAACTAACTAATAATAAAAACGCTCTAAGTTCTGTAAAAAGTAACTAGCAGTGATTTTTACATACAGCTCAGCATCTGAAAGTACATGCTTGACGTCATCGTTACCATGGGTCGGAAAAATTCGTTTAATTTTCCTCGGCTCGTATGCGTAGTTTTTGTTATTTTTCTTCCATATTATTGTCATTTGAGCTTGCGCCTATGTATCTAAACCAAAATTTGCCAAAAATGTAATTTTTTTTAATACATTGCATATGATTTCTGGGGCGCTGTGAAACCGCCGCCCCGAGCACGCGCGCCACGGCGCTTGGGCGGGCCCCCGCGCTCCTGCCTTTACCAAACTATTCATACAATTACTATCAACTTTATTGCATAAAACCAATTAATTAACTATGGTTGCAATTGCGTATAATAAAAAAACACATTTACAACGTACAATGTGATGCAGCCCTTCATAGGTACACAGGCTTATCAAAGCCCACATAGCACCTTAAACTTTTCATATATTTATTTCATTAATAGATAGTAAAAAAGTGCATTTCAAGAGCGTTTTAATGAAATTATAAAGTACCGAAAAATGTCACAGGGAAGCTCTCAAAAGATGGTTAGCGTACGGGGGGCGGCAGCTGGAGTGCAAACATTAGTAATTTTTTCAGTATGTTCCGCTGTTGCAAAACTGTAAAGAGTCGTAATTTTGGGAGAGGGTAGTATGCGCGGGGGCGGCCATGCTCTAAACGTGCACAAAATGGCACATTTTTCTGAAGAAATCTAGGTTTTTGGCGGCACGGGTGTTCGTTGGTGTGCGTGCGCGGCGCGCGAGGATTGGTGGCGCGTGCGCATGTGTGCGTGCGCGCCCCCGCTCGGCCTCTCGCGATACCTACCGCGCGCCGCCGCCGCGCTGTGTCGTCAGCCGACACACGCACACATGCACACTAACAGCCTGCGATTCTGTATTTTAAACATCCATTTATTTTAATAAAATTTCAACTGTTCCTTTAAAACTATAAAAAAAAATCATTCTTTGCAGGAAGTCTAGGTATAGAAGATTTTTTAAGGATCAGTAATATTTTTATTTTGTGATGCTTACATTTATTTTGAATAGTTATTTAACGAATATTTAATAAAACTACAATTTAATAAAATTATCAGTAGTACCTATAGCATATTAAAACAGCAGTTTATGTGTTCTGAATCTGAACCATTAAAAAGAATTCATCTATTGAGAATTAGAGAGAGTCACACCAATGTAGAGACGGTATGTCTCATAAAAACTTCAATCAACTTGCTAGATGGTTCCTTTAACGAATACCGATTTGTAAGGATCTAATGTGAATATAATAGGTATTCAAACTTTTAGGGGTAGGTATCAAGGAGTTGAATAAAAACAATTTGGCACACGGCCAAAGAATGGAATTCCTAACCGGCGTCCGTTTTTCCGAATGGATGCTTTCAAGAGAAGAGTGAACAGGTATTTTCTGTGCCACATCGTCGACCGCATCATCACTTAACATCAGGTGAGATTGCGGTCAAACGTTTTATCTATAAGTTGTAAAAAAATTGTCTTCAACTGTAAAAAATCTTTATTGATCTTATTGAAAGCTAAGTCTCATTATAAATAAATAAATAAATAATGCTAGACAATCCACACAGCACTATCTAGCCCCAAAGTAAGCTATTCAAAGCTTGTGTTATGGGTACTAGATAACTGATATATTTAATACATTATATACTTACATAGATAGATATTTTTTATTATACATAGAAAACACCCAGACCATCGGAACAAATTTCTGCAGATCGTACACAAATTTGTTCCACGACGGGAATCGAACCCGCAACCTCTTGCGTCGCAGGCAGGCTCTCGCCCGCTGCGCCACAGAGGTCGTCATTATGTACCTAATACCAAAAAACAATTTTTCTGTGAACGGTTTTCATGTTTTCCGTAAGTTTACCTTTTGTGTGATGGCATTTCAACAGAGTATGCATACCTACTTACCAAAACTAAGTAAATTGAAAAAATAATAATAAGAAAGTACCTATAGGTACGTGGATTAAATTTTTTCCAATTCCAGAACCTCATTCAAAACCTTGGCCAATTTTATCAGCCTAGTTTTTCAGCTAGACTATAATAGATTTAAGATTTACAGTTCATAAGATAGGTAAATTCAAAAGTCTTAGCTAATTTTGTTTACACATTATTTCGCGGCTCTAGCAATAACTGTGCATGTTCTCATGTAACGGTATTGATAGAATCTAGTCTAGACTTGTGACATCACTTGGAGATAAATTAAATATTAACATCCTGGTTGCACCTTCCGTTTAAGCAAACGTTTAAGGCGTCTTTATGTCGGTTTCAAATACCTGAGTTTTTTCAAATATAAAGTGTATCGGATTTATATGAATTCGATTGTAATGTCGAATGTTATAACTCAATCGATTATTTTAACCGTTTTTTTTTATAATAGTGAAGGAAATCGTTTCAACGTGATGCAAGACTACCAAGTGCGTGTCAAGTCGCTCACTGAGGCGAGAGTTCCGTACCTATAAAGTAAATTATCTTCACAATTCGAAAACCTACTATACCTACCTAATTTATAGAATTAACATATCAAACCCTTTCAAATTATTATCCCAATTTCCTTTGTAACTTCCTTTTATCTTCACTCTATTTTTTAATACTTCCGTCTGGTTTCTAATAAAAAAAAATACATTTGAGAAATCCTATATATACCTACTTTAAAATACTTATGTAGGTATATAACATAATTATATTGTTTAGCCTTTTTAATTTTTGGTGAATTTCGAAGACTTTTTTGGACATTAAATATACCTACATAAGTTGATAACTACTCAACTTCGTGGTACCTTTTGACACCCCACTTTTTTGTTAGTCACTAGCAGCCGTGACGGAAGGATGGACGATTTGCACCGTAGGGTTTCCGTTTTGCGCTTTGGTTCGTTTGCCTAAATCGTCTACATTCACTTTTACCCATCCTAATGAAGCAGACTATCAAGGGGGTGTAGTATAAGATTAAAAAAATCCCCCAGTTATGTAACCAAAAAAAAAAAGTTTTTATTTCAGAAACATAAATCCATAGACTTAAAACTAACTTATACTAGACACAAAATCAAAAAAGTCGAACCTGATCCCAAAGCCACGGTCTATACCTAATTGAAAATCAGCATTAGAAACGCAGGAAACCTTTAGTTTTCTTTTCATGGAAATCAAAAACTTTACAACGCCTCCATTTCATTCTGTACAGACTTTGCTGATATGCTATTGGTAAAATAGTTTGTCATATAATAAAATAGTTTGTAATATAATACATTTGCGCTTTTGATCACGTTAGTTAATTTTAATAAACTCGGTGCTTCAGAATACAATACACGCTTATACCTAACCTCATAGCCGGAGTACTTACAGGTGGTAGCACCAAAATTCTGCAAATGAAAACGTGTCGAACACGATGCGAGACGAGCGCGTGGGTACTCCTTTGATTTTCTCGAGAGACCGTCACGCTGGCACCTGCGCACACAGCACCGCGCCGCTTGCGCAGCTGTCACCACGTCATCACTTTATTCAATTAATATAATCGATTAATTGCAAAGTGTCTACCCGGCCGCGCCCTGCTTCTAGCTTTCTGGAGCACGGATTTGGGGCCACTAATGGGGGTAGAGAGGCTTGCAGGTGTATATGGAGGCCCATGTCTCGGAGCGTAAAATCCTTGAGTGCTCTACAAACACCACGGTCTTGTCAATTGCGTAGCACGAGCTATATACATCCAAGGTTTTGGATAAATATGAAAACTGTCTGCTGCGGAGTAAACCTGCAAACTGTTTCTGTAATAAATCAATTTTTGTTTCAAGAATTTAAGATTGAATGTCGAAGAAAATCAGGAGCACTCTGGTAAGATTTATGCTTTCAGCCTAACTAGGAATAACTCTTACTAGCTAACTATACTCGTAATTATTATATTATAATATTTGAATGATCTACTTAATAAAACAGTTAAAAAAAACTTATTTGTTAATGATAGATGATTCTATCTGATCAATTAGTACCTAAAAACTTATTTGTAACATGAGTATTCTGTAACCTACACTCACGCAGTGCAGTTAATTGAGTAGCAAAGTACGAAATTTTTAGTAACTTTATGTATACTTGAAATAGGTCTGATAAATGTGATGCGTGCTTCATTAGGTTCAAATATCCGGTGCGACATGTAGCCATGGTGCTCTATCGATAATGTGGTGTATATTTGCCGGAAGGCAATATTTCTCCCTAATAGTCATCACGCAACCTTGCTCTTTCTCTAGACAACCTTTAGGGCGAGCTGAAATCCACTGTTCTTTTCTTGTATTATAGTAGTCTTCTCTTTGGATTTTTTTGCTTACGACAATTCTAAAGTAGAGACGGTAATGTTCATAACTGATGGATAGTGTTACCCTGATGATGACACAACAAGCCCTACACTGTAAAAATGAAATATCTAAATAATAATAAATGAATGGTGTTGTAATAAATAACATGAAAAACAACCAAAAAGAATAAAAGAACCAATTATCTACCTGATTAGAAGAATGAGTAAAAGAAAGAAAGAAAGAAACATTTATTTGACACACAACACACAGAGAACACAGAAAAAAAAACATAACATATTTATTATTAACAAACAGTAAAATTAAAGAAACAGATAAACAGAAAAATACAAAAACAGTGTTCGAGGACAGTTTGTCTCCTCTGTGTTGTATGGGCCAAACAGGTCCAGTCTCAGCATAATTGCTGCTCCACACTTTCGTGGGGAGCAGCGCTGGTTTTCAGACAGGGCCACGGATGACCTCACAAACGTAAAACAATCCGTAAATATATTATACAAAGATAAACTGAAAATGAAACAAAATACCTATGAAGTTGAGTAAGAAAAAAGGGAGGTAAATCACAGATACTCACATATTATCAAGTTTAATTGAAACTTACTTTTGTAGAGGACAACCCAATCTCTAAACTGAATTCATTCAACTTACATTAAGTAGTGCACACTGATAAATAAGTTATCAACATGCTAAATACGTTTTTATTCGTTTAGCCATAGAGTTAAAAAGAGACTTTTGTAGTAAAACTCATTGAGACCACCGGCTGACATCCGGTTGGGACGATTTTGTTCAATCGTGAGTACATATACACATGTCACCGCCCGTCGTTATCATATTATTTGTTTATAAGTGTAATAACTCCGATAGATAACACTTAAGAAGAAGAAGATAAATAAAGACGGACTAGTCCGTGTTAGTTGATGGACTCATGTATTCCTTCCTTTTATTATTTGGTTACAATCTCGCGGGATGGTAGGCGACGATCAAGCTAACTGTACAACAGCAATTTTGGATATTTCCTATTCACTTTTGCGCTAGCAAGGATCTTATAAGAACGGTAGGAACCAAGCCGCAAGTTTTAACGTGTTCTTCTAGGCTTTGGTCGCGTGGAACTGGCACCTACGTCAGATATCAGATTGCGTAGTTTCTGAGCACATTTCCTAAATTGAAGCCTGTCGAAGACGAAGAAGAAGATTGTCCATCGCATCTGATGAATTTATTTATTTATTATTTATTTACTATGACGTAAAATACTGCCCCAACCTTTGAAAATAGCTCAGCTCATTATAAGCCTGTAAAATCTCCAGAATTATTCATCTCGGATGGGCTTTGATGGATGGAAGAGAAAATGTTGACATAACATGAATGGTCAACAGTATACGAGTAAAACCAAGCAGTGGATAATAAGTAGATGATACTGTGCCAAAATAATGATGCTTAAATATTAAGTAAAGTTACGTTTTAGTCCAAATCTACTATGTATCTGATGATGGAGAACAAAGAAGTCCCTATCCTTCACCCGTGCAATAATCCGATAAGTACGCTGGTGATAGGTAAATGCATGAATGATCTGTGACGATGCTACTTCATCCTGGGTAAGGTCATCGATGAGTCCACTCTGAGGGCAATGTGTGACCGCTTATGATAGCAGGGTTACATTCTGACTCTCGTTGACACAAATTGATTTTTTATCATTAAAAATGTGACGAAACTTCATAAGTCCATTACTCAATGTATGTCTTATCAGCTACAATAATGCGTCAATTCCATTGAGATGAGGCCCAGTAACAAAACATGTACGTCAACATTTAGACTTTCCTACCATGTCTATAAAACAAAATTAGCAATACAGTCCATAGTTCAGGACATAACACAATTAATATTTGGAAAAATAATAGTAGATTCAAAGTACAGTTTTTATTATTTTTCCATATATTAATTGTGTTAATTACCTCCATCATTACTATATAAAGTTGGCTGTTGACAAGAGCTACTTTCGGTTATCAGAGTCTGAACCGCGTCATAGAAATATACGAAACAATGCCGCGGAATTCCCATAATTCAGCCGCGTCCAGGATCGATTATATTTTTCCTCCTAATATCCTAGCTATCAGCTCTTATTAGTGGTTTCATTAAGGTAACTAGTCTTATAATAAGGTGTATTTTATTTAATTAACAGAGAACTGCTATTAATCTTGTTGTAACACTATGATGTATCTGTGCACCCAATGCTGCGGTTCCGGCCTCTTCCTGTTATTTATGCTTGTGTCCCAATCTTCTCTATTGTCATCTAGCAAAGGCAATACCATACGCCCAAGGAGTCAGTTACTCTGCTTCGTGGTTCTAAAGCTATCACTGTCAGAACGGGATAGGGAAAGCTGGAAGTTTGTGATTTAGATTTTTGCCCAGTAGTATAACAAAGATTAAAAACAAGAACTTTATTATTCCTATGCTTATTCATCAGTGTTTCAATGTTCGACAATGATTTTCTAGAATAACTTCTAGATTCTATGGAGATTCTACGTAGACCATCAAAAATATACTTTTTGATATAGTCTAAGGTGGAGTCCCCATAAAACCTGGAAGTCGTATTTCGTACCAAAAAATCTGAAAGGATCTATCGTATGCCTGAGAATCAAAGTTGTGAAGCTGTTTCAGTTTCTGCTCATCAGCTCTGAATGTCTGCATAATGCACGAATACATTATTTAGATCCTTTAACAAAGAAAAATACATAAGATTATGTTTAACCTATGTCATTGCAGTCCAAGTTAAATAAAGTAAGGTATGCAAAACAAATCCACGAGTAACCGATATTGGGGAACGTTTATAGACCACCCGCATTGGAACTGCACTGGTCGTTTATAAATAAATAATTCACAGAACCGCACTGCATTCCTTAGTTTGTTTGATAAGTTTTCAGGCGTCCTATATGATGTTATCTAAATCCTATTCACTTTTTGTTGTTATCGAAATGAGTTCGATGACTTGAGAACGAACATTTTTAGTTGACGATTAAATCTGAAAGCTGATATGAAGCTTTTTTCTACGACCATTTTAAAGCTTCGAACGTCGACATAGGCCCCAGCTAATAAGCTTTCGCTGTTAGGTACTTTAGGCATAACACTATGATCAACAAATGAGGTAGGTATTTATGGGCCTGACAACCTTTTCATTAAATAATATGTACTGCATTGTCTTTGAAAGGGGTATCCGAAGAGTGCTCACCTAAATTATATTGGCGGGCATTTACACAGTGCCATGTGGAAACGAAACAACTAATACAATCCATACTTATCCACTAATATTTTTGTTAAAACTTACTCAAAATACACTAGCGGACTCGCTCGCGACTTCGTCCGGCTTTCAAAGTGTTCTTACCTAACTTTATCAGCCTATAAACAACTATTCTATTGCTTCGTTTTTTATGTAGGTATATTATGTAACCCATTTTAAAAATGATCGCACCGCACCACCTTTTAGTTTTTTTTCATAAATCAGCTACCACCAACAGTGTATGAGCTCTTGGGCTATTCAAATCTCACATGGAATTTCAACATTAACTTTTAACCATCATAAGCTCTGATGCACGAAAAGCGTAAAGATGTAAGTATGAGCAACAACATAATATTTAACAGAACAACTTGAGCCGTTGTTACTAAAGTACGATATGAAGGGGAGCGCACGTAGGGTTACCCGCGAATAATTCACGCGTTTGTAAACAAATTTAATAGAAATAAAAAAATACATTGGACTTATACCACACCGCTATAAATATATTATCTTATTATTTTAAACGGTTGCCATCTCACTATGTGTAATGACAATCAGTGGTAAAGCCAGTACTCCAGAAGGCATAAAGTTATATAATTTTCATCCCACCATCTCGGAAAGAGTATTTTTGCTCTTCAATATCTGAGTGCAAAAGCCGTTTTTATTCTCTAGAGGATAAAGTAAATTGAATTTAGAACATCGAAGTTTGTGAATTAAAAAAAACATTAAACCTATTTACTGCTACCTCTGGTGCCGAATATATCATACAGCTTTTTTTTAATTTGTTTAAAACTCAGACCCGGAACCTTCTTGGTGTTCTTTTTTCAATTTGCTTTGTACGCGGTTCTTTACGCGGCATTTTTTCACGTCATTGTTAAACCTTATATTAAAAACAAGAAACTTGAAAACAAGTGAAAATACTAAAATGAGTGATTCTAGCGACGAGGAAGTTTGTTTGACGCCAACATGTGATTATAAACGTTTTTCTTTTGCATTTAGTCATTTCCTCGCTGAGGTGGAATGAAAAGTTACGTGTTGCACTCGAGTGCAAAGATTTTTCACCTCGTGCTCCTTTGAATCCCTCGCTAACGCTCAGGATTCTAATTTTGAATCACTCGCTGCGCTCGTGATTAAATTTTAGAATCCTTCGCTTGCTCGGTCATCAAAATTGAACACGCGGTTAAAAAGCAACTTTGCACTCTTGTATAACAAATAACTATTATAATATATAGGTTCTATTTTCCATGTAACCATTCCATTAGTTTTTCGATTTACTTTCGAGTACGTTCAAGTTTTAAATAATTTTATTTATAGATTATTATTATATACTAGAGAGATTATTATTAAATACTATATTATACTATATTATAGAGCTCTTTGTGAAGGGCTCGTCCGGGGAAGTACTACCACCACGCTATTTTCTGCCGCCAAGCAGCAACGCTGTGTTTCGGTTTGAAGAGTGTGGTCGCCGGTGTAATTACAGGCACATGAGGCTTAACATCTGTATGCCTCAAGTTGATGGACGCAGGGCAGTGCATCGTAGGGTACGTTCCTATTGTGCGTGACCTACGGGGCAATGTTTTGTTTATAGGTGATGGTTACCACTTAACATCAGGTGGACCATCTGCTTGTTCCATCAGCTGCAAATAAAAAAATATATTCTTATCAACTTATATCTGAATAGCATGGTTATTCGGCGGCAACCCTAAGCGAACGCCACATCAAAGCTATCGACTTCCGGCGCAGACGCGGGTTATCGGGCGACCTTCGAAATTTCTGACAATTAGCCTGCCCAAGCGCCGAACCCTTCCACCCGCCCTCGGGACTTCCGCCAGTTTTTTCCCCTTTTCGGGGAAAGTTGTTCAATAAAGTTTAATCATGCCCACTTTGACTTCAACGCTTAGTTTGGTATCGGATCAAGCTGTAAGTTTTTAAGGGCTCCGTACCTAAAAGGTAAAACGGGAACCCTATTACTAAAGCTCCGCTGTCTGTCTGTCCTCCGTCACCAGGCTGTATCTCATGAACCGTGATAGCTAGACAGTTGGTATTTTCACATGTGATGTATTTCTGTTGCCGCTATAACAACAAATAATCGAATTTAAATAAAATTAATGTTTAAGGGGAGCTTCCATACAAATAACGTAATTTTTTTTGCTGTTTTCATAGATCCATCTGGTCACCAGGTTGTATCTGATGAACCTTGATAGTTAGACAGTTGAATTTTCACAGATGATGTATACCTAGTTCTGTTGCTATAGCACCAGGTTCATCAGATAACGGAGTGCTTAGGCCACATTATCCGGAAATATGGGCTTTGAACTTTTACCGGCACGGACAACTGCAATGCCTCTAAGATGGTCTGATGAAATCTGCTCATCACCATCATCGAGCACATCACCAACACGATCCACTTCTCAATAGCTAACGGTCTTGCTATGATTTTTAAATGTTTTTCATAAAAATATGAAGCCCCCTTAGAACCACGAAAAAATGCTTGAAACTCGTGTTCGTGTAGAATTACCCTAGTTTTAAATTTTCCCATATAAAGTAGGTACCCGTTAAAAAGTTTCTTGAAAAATTTTACCACTCCATAGCACACCTAGGGAAGGATAATTATTGCATAACAAATATTAGCAAACTATATCAGTGGCTAGGCACATACTTATCTCGTGCAAAATTTGAAGTTTCGTTTTGTTTAGTTAAAAGAAGATACTAACATAGTTTCACCTGTTTGAGCTATGCGTCGCTACCAAAAACGCTAAATTTTTTTATATTTGTTGGAAATTTGCCAATGGTGCCAATTCTGTTGTTTAATTTTCCTAACTTAACCTAATTTGACAGCACTAAAAATATTGTCATCCCTTTATAAAAGACCGAAACAACAAAGACGGCTACAATTTTAGAGCTGTCAGATTCGACACCAATAACACATGCCCTGTAACGCGCTATGTAATAAAGGAGTGAGCATCCGAGCCTTAAACCTATGGGGTGGAGTAGCTGGCTGATAAAAAGCAATCATTCTAAAATTCTGGTCGAATGTTTGTATAGTTAGAACCTTAGAATGATTGCTTTTCATACGTAACAAAAGCACGGGTAATGTACCGCATTTTATGCAAAATCATATTAAGATTCATCTCAATAAGAGATATATATGACTGAAAGAGACTATCCTTTAGAATTTTCCTAACCAACTAGTAATGTTGATGGAGTCCCATCTAAACAGCAATCATATTTGTAACCTATACGGAAGCCGATTAACTATGATGATAACGGCGTCAACTAAAGTTTTCTAGTAACTCGTTGCAACTGTTTTATCACTGGCAAGTCTTAGTTAGTGTTAGCTAGTGTAATCTAAAGGAACCAGCTATTCCCAGCCCATGGTGCCTGAAGTCATTATCTGTTGAGGAACGCGGTAGCGGTAGGTACGGCCGACCACTAGATAAATACGTAGAAAATGAATGAACGTTAGATCGAGTCGAGCGCGCACTTCCGGCGAATCGTAATAAGGACACCCGCGATACGACGCAACAATACAATTTCGAAACGGGAGAGTCTAAGGAGGTCACCGGATAAGATTAAACTGTGTAAACAAACCGTTTACATTGATAACTCGTTAGCATTTCTGCGATGGCGCCTGTGACGCCGCGGCGAGCGCGCCGCGCCGCGCCGCGCTGCGCCGCGCTGATGGGTTCCGCTGTCGATAAGCGTCCCCAAGCAGGGAATCGGTTTGAACTCGTTTTCTCAATCACGGTCTTTATTCCTTCTCACGGACATTGCAAATTCCTCCCTGTATTTGTCCCTCCAATCAAATTGAAAAACGTTATGGACGAAACCTTTTTTTAGTGATGTAAGATTTATTATATCGCATTCGGTGCCGAAGTTTAACATGTAAATGCAATTGTAATTCATAACGATTATTTGAGATAACAATTTCAAAATGACCTACATTTGCAATTTATAGAGCGGCAGTTAAAACTGTACGCGTCTTTTAACTATGTTATTATTACGCAGTTGCATGTACAGATTAAATATCAGTCAGCTATATATACTACTACGAGACAACATCATTAGTTGAATGCATGTCAGGCAGGAGTGACGAAACTATTTTTAACCAACTTCAAAAAAGGAGGAGGTTCTCAGTTCGACTGTTGGTTTTTTATGTTTGTTACCTCATAACCTTTTACTAGGTCGACCAATTTTGATGATTCTTTTTTAATCGAAAGCTGATATTTGTCATGTTGTCCCATTTAAATTCTGATAGATAAAACAGATCTGACCAGTAGTTTTTGAGTTTATCACTATCACGACATAGTATAAAACAAAGTCGCTTTTGCTGTCCCTATGTCCCCATGTCCCTTTGTATGCTTAAATCTTATAAACTACGCAACGGATTTTGATGCGGTTTTTTTTAATAGATAGAGTGATTCAAGAGAAAGGTTTATATGTATAATACATTCACGATATGTGCAGCCGTGCGAAGCAGGGGCGCGCGGGCGGGTCGCTAGTATTATAATATAATATGAGTGTATTTACCAGTGCATTTAAAGTTGGTTTTTTTCTTGAAAGAGTTATATTGTTAATGTATAAAGACCATATTCCTCTGGCTTATCCCAATATTAATCCATTCGATTTAACTAGGTATCAATTATTTGATGAACTTCATGCGTAGGCGTGCTTCTGTACTTAGAATACCAAAATGAAATTACTATTTTAAATTCATCATAAAAGGAATTACGCACACCTAATATGAATGGGTGATAAGGTCTAACGGATATTCGTAAACTGTCACAAACAATGATACATTTGTTTACGTGAGTCACCGCAGCAATGTCAAAAGTCAATAAGGTCCTTTAAGCTTTTAATGGAAATTATTTCCATACATTATGAATCCACAGTACCTATACCTTCAAGCGGTGAATCAATGCAGCATATTGATTAAGAAGTGGATACGTCATGGTGGTAGATTTAGTATCTTTCACATAATCAGTTAGTAACGAAGTACCTAGATCTCCAGTATAAACTGGGTTTTTAATAAAACATGTGTACTTAGAAACTGTGCAACTTAAAACCCACGTTTTAAGTTGCACAGTAGAACAGTAGAAGTAGAACATGATTCTATCATGGAATCATGTGCTTTTCCTATAGGTAACTAAATAAATAGGATCTTTAATCAAACCGCCAAATACATTACCAAGAATTTGTTTACCTAACCTATATTATGAAGTACTTTGGCTTACTAAGTGAAATAGGAAGTGATAAAATAACTGTCGCTGCTTTCGACATGTAGGTATCTATTAAACTGTTATCTTGTTTACTGACACGCTACTTACCTACTATTTACCGAATGGGACAATTCATATTTTTAATTGAATCATAATCGTATAGATTCAGGACGAAAAAGCTTGTTTTTGTATGGTTTTAAGACCGTGTCGTTTCTTGCCGTGTTTTGTGTTGAGTGGTTATAGTCCTATCGTTTATCGGGCGCCTGCAATCCGCGCTGACCCCGCGCGATATCCTCGATCTACATTGCCCCCCGCCCCGCGCACCCCGAGGCGCCGACGCACAAGATAGAACCCTTTGCTGGCGTCTGAAGGTGTATATTGTCTTGCTGACCAGGGTGGGAGCGGGCGCATGAATGGACAGGCTTGTGAATGAGCGGACTATGTCCCGCGGGCGATAAGCGCTATCTTCGCCGGGGCCAGCTGACGGACCGTGTTGACAAACCCTGTTCCACTTTCGTTTGCCGTCACGATGCCGCGATTAGTCTATCCTAAGTACAAGAAAGGAATGTTGATACCAAATTGTAGGAAAGGATAGGCAGGAGAGTAAGGTTAGGACGCCCGTTTTAGCTCCATAAGCTGGGAAGCTTGTCAATACAATGCCGAAGAACGATGTGTTTGGTGGATTCTTGATACTTCGCAAATTAAGCTAGGTCATCGTATTTCGCCTCTGAAGATAGTGAGATAAAAAGGTTTAAATATTAGACACATACCTACTCACATTGGGAATAATAAGAAATAAACTACATGATATCAAATTAATGTAAAGGTAGATATTTATCCAATAAGAGGTATTTACCTATGGAATGTCAGTGTTATTTATCTATCAAATCGGATAAAGTCAAAGTCAAAAAGTTGAATTACAAGAGTAACTTTGAAATGTCTTAAAGCTAAGGTGAGTGAATTTAGGTGCCACTTCCACCTAAAGAAAGCCTAAATAGAAAATTGATCTGATTGATCTTAAGGATAATACTGTTATTATCCTTAAGATCAATCAGATCAATTTTCTTTTTTGTTTCTGTAAACAGAAAAAAACACCTATTATCCGTAATAAATAATGAAACTAATCTCTTGCTATCTTCGAGCTGTTGGATTATACAGCGGTTTATTATTGCAGGATTCCGTTGAAGACCACGTGACAACAAACCACGTGGTCGGAATAGAGCGAAACGCGCCAAAACTTTAAAGAAATATCCGGATATATAGGTTTAAGGTTTGTTGCAGAGCATGCAAAATTTCAAAGATTATCCATGATACACGCTTCCTGTGGGTATCACTGGATAATCATTGATTTGATACTCGCACCTATAGATATAACAATTTATCATAAGGATCTGGGCCCGTACCACCATCTCTTGAAGCATTCTTATTTCAATATTACTTTTAAGGCAATGTAAGACATTGCCTTAAAAGTAATATTGAATAATAATATCAACTGCATAGAGTCAGCTTTATGATCAAAAAGTAAAGTAATATTGAAATAAGAACGCTTCAAGAGATTGCGGTATGGGCCCTGCACCATTTAATATGGATCAAAAATATGAAAATTGAGCGATATACCTACTCGTATTCCATAATTGTAACGTGTTGTTACTATTCAGTTACAAAATCGCTCGTATTAACTTACAAAAGATCAGATCTTGGAGGAACCCACGGAGTTGTAGGGAGGTAATTACTACGGAGCATGCGCCTCGTTAGAACGCCGGCTGCAGTCGCGCACCTGCCTTCGCACGCGCCACGCAAGCTGCTAAATACTCTTACAATGTGTAGCGTGCATCGGGCTGAGGGAATGAGGGAATATTGAAACGTGAATTCAATAGTACAACTTTGATCATTGCATTGTATTCTCGCTATTATGCAATAAGAAAAAAATATCAATTGTTACAGCTATTTCTTGGGTAGTGAAAAAATGTGCGTTGAATATTTACACTTCAGAGATAAATTATAAAGCATCTTCATTTACGAAGGATCTTTTCAAATTACGCACATAATGTTTACGAAAACTATACATTCGTTTACTAGTCAAACAGCAGCAATCTTTTAGGCTACCTACAATACATCTTGCCATCGCTACCATGACATTCACAAAACCATCATACAATCGGCTTATCAAACGACCTAAAGTTGCATTCTAAGAGCAAAACTACGAAGTATAAAATATCTACAAATCCCAGCATTTAACGGGTCTACCCTAGATAAAAGTACTATAGTCCCATGATGACATAGCTTAGAAGTTAGCACGTTATTCAAGATCACGCGATTGCAGTCTTCGGCATCCGCATTCCATCAGAACATGTTCTGATGTTCCTAATATCAAACGCTGTCGTGAGTCATTTGCGAGAGTGCACCATATTCATTAAAATTCCAGTAAACGAAGTCCATCAATCGACCCCGCCGTCGTCATCCGCCGACCACTGATTGCCGGCAACGGCATCGGCTTTGCCGCCGTTCAATCGACAGCTAATGAGTAGATCACACGTTCTGATTCATCAATCAAAGTAATTATACAATGATAAACGGAAATTGCTTGAATTCCGTCAATTTGCTCTAGGAACTGTTCAATTTGCGTGTCTTCTTGCCGTATCGAATTGGTGGCATGGTGATTCATGTTTTTTTTATTCAACATCCTAATCCTAGATCCGGTTCCTATTTTACGTTGGGAATTGGAATGTTTGTAATTGTCGTTACAAAACTTTGACGAGACAGTTTCTCTCGCTTCAGAGCATTGATAGATGACGTTTTGTTGCAGGGTTTGGGGCAGCCTATGTTCTTAATGTACCTGTTTGTAGCTTTCGCACCCATCATCCATCTGAAAATTGGCATCGATTGATGGATGTGATATTACGACATTCTGGACTCGTTTCTCTTCTAACTTGATTAGTAATTAATTTAGGAATTTTAAAATAATGCTATTAACCACTACGTTATTGACAAGTTTAATGAAATTGGTGGTACATACACCTATCATCAACGTTAACGACGTTCAAATTATGCTGTACCTAATGGACACCTGTTTGTCAAAATTACGCTACAAGCGGGTGTTGTCGTGGCGCGGCGCACGCGCAGGCATGCGTACATGCACCTCCCGCCCGCTGCGCACTCTTCCCCCCGCAGCCTGCGCTAGCTCCCGTTCACCACTCATCGGAATGCAGGGCCTGCACATCTCATTATCTATACATATAAGTTATTTAGCCTTATTTGGTTTGAAAGTGCGTACACATTATCTATGGGCGTTCAATGAAATGTGTGTGCTGCACGAGTGATACGTAGAAGACTACCATGGTTATTCAATTTAGAAAATCTTTCAATGTGCTTCTGAAGAATTTATCCATTCACACCAGACCATGATTATAGAATTACGAACATTAGTTAGAATCGCAATTTTGTTAAAACATGCATCAATACTAGTATTTTTGTGAGTATATTTACGTATTTCAGCTCCGTCCTCATAAGGGATTTGCAAGAATGACGTGAACTTTTCAGCTGTATCGGGCAATTGACAGTTGCAGAAGTGCCTAGGTGTATCTCTGACTCGTCTATTAAAGATTCCAAAGTTGAACAAGGTGCATCTTGCGTTCTTAAGGGTCCGGTGACAGCGGCTCGCAATTTCGAGGTGCGATTGGCTATTATTTCATTTTATTTCATTTCGGGGAGGTTATTTGAAATAATAACTCTAAAGAAACACGCGTAAATACTGTTCACAAATAATACAATAATATAAGGGAAATGTGCTTGAGTCAGAAATCATTTTGGTATTAGGTAAACGTAAGACCAAACATACTAATACCAAAATGATTTCTGATTCGGGCATGTTTCCCTTATACTATTGTATTATTTGTGTTCGAACAGTATTTATGCGTGTTTCTTTAGAGTTATTTTTTCAAACAACCTCCCCGAAATGAAATAAAATGAAATAATAGCCAATCGCACTTCGAAATTGCGAGCCGCTGTCACCGGAGCCTTAAGAGACGAGCACGCGGTTCATTGCCTGCCAAGTGAGGAATGTTAGCACACGGCATCCGGTGCTGGTGGCATTGTAAAGGGAAGCCGGCAGTGAGCAGTGGCAGTTGTTTGCCGGAGAGCGGGTGGCGGGCGCAGGGCACGAGGCATGCGAGGAATGCGCGGCCCTCGGCGCCGGTTTACAAATAGAAGGGCCGCTAGCGCGGACTGCACGTGTGATACATTGCCACGATTAATCTGTTAGCGCTGATGCCTGCGCCCGCGCTAACCGAAGACGCTATCCTGTCACGAGACATCGTTAGGTTACCCAATAACTGAATTCCATCCCTCACTATCCCTTCAAAGAAACTGCGAGGGTCCCGTAGACGGTCGATGTGGTGACAAAAATGGCGAAGAAAGTCGTCGATATGATCATTGTTCAGCTTATTACTAGAGAAGTGAAGGCGAAGAGTCCGAAAATGATATAGTCCGATAGGGTCGCTCGTCGGGCCCAAGAAAGCGATCGAAGCCCTGCGTTCGCTGACCCCGGCCGGACGTCACGCCTGAGAGAAGACGAGTGCAGCACGCCTCGCCCCCTCCCTTGCACCGGGTTCACTAGTGGCTGAACCCGGATCATATTAAAATAATTCTTATAAATCATGCAATGAGACACGACCCTCCGTCTACGAGAATTGCTCGAAAGGGCCGCCGTACTATTTGGTTATTGACTATTTGGCTATTGAGTATTTGGCTATTTGGTATTTGAGTAGACGACGGACGATACTCGTATAGTTTGTGTGATACTCGAGCCATTTCTCATAATATTTAGGAATATTTAGTTGACCGAGCGAGCGAAGCGTCTCAGTTTCCACATTGGCCAAAAATGCGTTTGTCCGGATGTCTGTCTGTCTGTCTGTCTGTCTGTCTGTTCTCCTCTATAGGTCGCATTTTTCAACCGATCTGGACGAAACTTGGTACACAGATTATATGACTTATTAGATTTTTTTTTGTCGTCGGGGATTTTTGATTGGAGGGGTACTTCCCCCAAAAAAAGGGCAAAAAGGGGGTTATTTGATATACTGGATATCTCCACCAAATGAGATCCGATTTCGATTATTCTTTTTTTGTTTGAAAGGTAGTAACTATAAGTTGGTCTCATAAAAGTTTGGAGAAGATCTGATAAGGATCTTCAGCATGATGAACAGGATAGCTCATCAAACAATCGATGGTTTTCAATCAAATTTGAGAGAAACACAAAGGACCTCATTCTACACAAGATGATGCAAAAAAATCAAAAAGATCAAAAAAATCACAAAACGGAAAATGCACTTGCACATTACATTCCTCAAATAGCTCACTTTTACTCCTAGTATGCTCGCGAGGTCTACAGCTCCCAGAGCCACTAGTATATTAGAAAAAGGTTTTGAAGAGTAATCGGGTTTGTAGCCCTTTAGGAATTGGCCTATTTTTTACAACATAGGTTAAATCACTTTTCATTTTTAAATCCATGGTTAAGGAACACTATTTGTCATGCTGTCACTAACTTTACCTTGCTTGTTTCTTTAATAATAAATGTATATTAGCTATATGTATTGTAGTAGGTATAGTTTGTATGTATTTATGATTAGGTAATGTATATGTATAAGTATTTATGTATATATTGTGTATTTATGTATATATTGTGTATATATGGTTTCTAATTTCTGTGCATTTTGTATGTATATTCACAAATTCTTTTTATTTATCTCCACGCACACAAGGACCCCTTCTAAATTTCTTGAGTCCATTTCATCCAACGGTTGTCTGGTAGAGATCGCTACTTAGCGATAAGGCCGCCCATTGTACTTTTAGTTTTAAGTTTGTTTTCTTGTTGTATCCTTAAGTTGTGTGCAATAAAGTATTTTCTATCTATCTATCTAAACGTTTGACCGCAATCTCTCTCTCCTGATGTTAAGTGATGATGCGGTCTAATATGGTGAAGCACGCTTACCCTAGGAAATAACTATTTAATCGTCTCTTAAAAACGTCTAAATTATTATTGAATATTTTTTTTGAAACTTTTATGTAACTAAAACTACTTTTTTTATGTATCTAAACTAAAAAACTAAGATTTGTAGGTACATTTTGTACATATACATAACCTATAAAAATATTCCGCGAACCGAGCGGCCGACGGTGATGTTTTGCCGTTGCGGTAAATTCCCTCGCTATGTTGCCATCATTTCTACCTTGCCTACTATTTGGTAGAAATTAAAAAAGTGCTGTGTGCTACAGCAGCAAAAAGGTCCCGGCTCAGCATTACGCTTCCCTATCCGAAGGCAGGACAGCGCTGTTATTCTGCCGATACCTTGGTGCAGTCACTGAACCCCATAAAGACCAGTGTCAGTGTATTTGTAAGAATGGTTATGTACCTATAGTTTTTATTTTCATCATGCCTTTAACTTTGGAAGAATGCACTAGAATTATTTTAATTTTCTAATCAATAAAAGTTTATATTGAATCAAACTTACTTATTTTATTCGTAGGTATTAAAATTTTTCAGACTTTTTTATTTTAAGAGCTAGCTTGTTTGATTTTTAAGTTATTTGGAGGTATTAGATGGTATATTAGATGCAAAGGCCTCTTTACTTACCTACTACCCAAACTATTTTGTTTTTTAATAACTATATAGACTCCTCGCTTTCTTCAGCTTACTATTTGGTCGACTACCGTTAGACTAGACTTATATCGATTTATTAAGGGGGATTCATTTTGATCACCTCATACAAGCTTTAAGCACTCCAAATTGCTGCTAAAATTAGCTGCAGTTATAATACATATAAAAAATATTGTTAAAAATTATTTAAATACTTTGGACAGAAGTATTTTTTATCTGGAGCTAAAGTGAGAGACAAAGATTAGATATGAACGGCCCTACAATGATATACAGGGTGTTCCGGAAAGTAGTGATAAGCGGAAGACCAGAGATAGAGCACCACTTGTGGTACCCGAATCATCCCCATGTACCTATCTATGTATGTACCTATGTTGGATGCGATTACTAAAACTTTTTTTTCATGTTGCTAATTTTATGAATATTCCACCTAATGTCTTTGAAGGCCAATTTTAGCCAAAGTAGCCAATTACCTACATTTTTTTTAATGAATATGAAAGCTAGGAGTCTGGAGAATTTTTGATACCTACTAAAGAACCATGAAAACATCTGTTAAGATTTTTAATAAAAAGTTGCAATAAGTCATGGTTTATCGAACCAAAATTTATCACTTTACTCCAGCATTTTCATAACTTTCATCAAAGTTACAAAGCCGATTGTTTTATTTATAAAATATGCAAACAAAAAGTTGAAAAGTCTTCTACTTTTCTTAGATTTTTATCAAGTTGTTCAGTTCGAAAGTTCTGAAAAATACAGAAGAAAATTCATAACTCGAAATCTACGAACAAACGCAGAAAATACATAGGTATGATTCGGGTACCTGCCCCAGTGGTGCTCTATCTCTGGTCTTCCGCTTATCACTACTTTCTGGGACATCCTTTACGTATATACAATGAATTCCACAGCAATTTACACGCCCCACTTTTACACATTGAGCCCATCAAAATAACATTACACCTATTTCTTTTTAGGATTTTTTGGTTTGATAAATCAATAGGTTTTTGTACGAATGTCATTTTGGAAACAGAGTGGAATATGTAAATATATCTCAAGATGTTACAACGATACCGTCGCCCGGCTAGTAAGGGTTGAATCTAAGAGATGTAGGTAGTTGAAAATATATTGGTTTCACAACTTTTTTTTTTCTAACAAACAATGGCGTTGATTTTAAGATTACGAACAACTGCTTTTTACTTTCATATACACGACAAGGATTCAAAACCGATAAATGTTTCAAAAAATTAAAAAATATTGTCCCTGGGCCTGAAATTGACATAGGTAAGTAAGATACATATTTGTACCAGATAGGTACCTACCTAATATACCATTAGATATGCATGATCAATTGAGTGGATTAACTCCTGTTATGCTATCACAAGAGAAAAATCAAAAGTAAAAGACCCTTTGAAATAAAAATGGGTAGGTACATATAGGTAGGAACCAAAGCTCGATAGATATTTTTTTTTTTTTTTTAATGTAAAAGATAGGCAAACGGGTTAACGGCCCACCTGATGGTAAGCGGTCACCGTCGCCCATAGACAACAACAACACCAGGGGCGTTGTCGCTGCGTTGCCTAACCCTGAAGGACTTTATTAACATTTTTCTTGAAGCTTTTCATGTTAAATCTTGGCGGGAAAACTTCTGATGGTAACTCATTCCACAGCCTATGGGAACATATATGCAGGTAGACCTAATAATAACCCGGTACCTACCTACCAATATAGATACATTTGGTAGGTATATAATATAAATAATTTTATATGCATTTATGTAATTATTCTAAAAGTATTTAATAGCACGTATTTTTTTTAAATACGAGATGAGATCTTTATCTGTGGCATGAAAAATTAAGAAAATGTATATGGAATTGATGTCCTTAAAAATGTCTTTCCTGGTAAATTATCTAAATTTGGTTAAAATGTGGTTAAACCGCTTGCAGTTTCCTTTGATTTTTATTATTTTTATATTGAAATATAACTATACCTATATTGATTACAATTTCTAATTTTTTTTATTAATACCTTGATATAATTAAACAATGTAAATTTTATTTAAATAATGTTCATTTCTATAAATAGTCAGATCCTAACTAGCATCTGTAAACTATAAACAGGGTGTCCGTACGGCGCGAATACCTGCGTATGTGCGAACACAAAACGCGCCGGCTGGCAACACTGTCACGCATTTCCTGTCAACATTTTATGCATCTACCCTCTCTACGATTCAGCGCCTATCGAATATTACCAAAAAAAGTAACATTTTTACATTATTTTTATATTTTATGCGCGTTTTGCGAGACACCCGCGGATCATGTTTTCTATACCACTGACCAACAACATTCAAACAACTTTTGATTGCTAAAATATTATTAAAAATGTTAAAATAATGTTTAATGCATAGATTTATTTCACTTTCTGATCTGAAAATAATATTTCGGTTTAAAAAAGATAAATATTAGGATACTTCATATGAAAAAAAATTATGATTCCTAAGCTTTTTTTGTGCGTTATACCGATTGTTTTAAATATAAGTGGACTAATCCAGTATTTAAATTCATATTAATTAAACAATAATTATTTTTTTTAATTCATAATTATTTAATTGATAAGCCCATAACTGCCTGCCGAAATAGCCTTATAGGCCAGGCTGAACCCTCTTAAAAAAGATATATAAAACACAAGTTTTTACAATTAAAGGGGTCGGGATCTCTTCTCTTATTATATATATATATATATTATATATATATTTAATTATATTTTTTTAAGTTAGTAAACCTGTATTTGAAGAGTCTCATAGGTAGTCTTGCCATTTATGAGCTACAGTTGCAAATACCTACATTTTAGTTAAAACTAAAACTAGGCGCCAGAATTTTTTTCCACGACAACTAGCCGTTGACGACTCCAGTTATCGAAGGAAGCCATCCGGGCGGGCACTTAGTAAAAGTTGTCTTGAAAGGACAATGGCATTATAGCAGGTATATTGTGTTGAAGCAATTACTCGTATTTTATGCAGTTAGATATCTTAACTTAATTTCATTTCATTTCCTAAATTTATTTTGTATTTTTTTTTCTGGTTTTAAGAAACTTCATTAAAAGTACGGTACGATAAAGTACGTAGTATATAAAGTACGGTACGATGTAAAATAAAAATAGTTTAACATAATATGAAAATATGTAAATTAATATATAATACATGTGTATCTTATTATGAGCACATTTTACCACACACACACATTTTTTTTTTGTTTTATATCGCTTCATTAGACTTGTCAAAAATATGAACAGATTTAAGTACCTTTGAGTTTTTATGTTTTTATTTTTCTGTGATCTGACAGGTAGGTATTAAAGAAATGGTAAAAAAAAATCCTGAGTGGTTTACTTATTAAAGTAAATTTGACAGTATTTATTTCATCATTAGACTCGTAGTATACATACTTGCATATCTATTCACTTATTAGATATAATACAATTTCACCACTTATAAACACAGTTTTATTTTTTATATTAAATCGTCTACATATAGTTGGTAGGTATGGGTCTATGAAATGTATCCTAAGTACTACTATTATAAATGCGAAAGTTTGTATGTATGGATTAATGGATGGATGATAAACATCCGTTTGTTACTCTTTCACGCCGGAACGGCTGAACAGATCTGGATGATACATGGAAGAGAGATAGATTATAGTCTGGAATAGCACATAGGCTACTTTTTATCCCGTGGGAATACCGGGATTTAAATCCGCGCGGGTGAAACCGCGGAGCGCAACTAGTAATAACCATATTTATTGGTATTCTGATGGTGTTATCGTTTAGAGAAGTAATAACATAAAATATGTAAGCACACTTTCATATACCTAAGAGTAGATATTATACCTTACTTACCTAATAAATGAATCTGACAATAATAAAAGTTTAATCATTTATATATGAATAGGCCAGAGATTGAAATTAGAACATGTTGTCATTTTAAAATTTAACTTCCAAGAAAAACTATTTTGACAAATGTTTAAAACTTACTATCTACTAGGATATTTTTCAAACCTATCAGATAGTTTCATAGTACCTACTGATAACCACCTTCTGTTAAAAATTAAAAGCGATTAAAATCAATAGCGGTATTTCAGATTGGAATGTTACCAATCTATGTTAGAATGGCGTGACGTGATCAGTTATAAATCTTTTTTCTATAGATATCGTAATTGTGTAAAATGTGGTAGGAAGCAAGTGTGTGTGTGCTGAGGTGAAGATCCTCGCGCGTCCACGTGGTAACGGGTACGCCTTAGCCACGGTGACGGTGCATGTCGCTTTTCTGGAAAAATTGACAAATGTAGCACACCGGCCGGCGGCGGCGACAGCGGCGGTGGCAGCGACGACGGCGGCGTGGCGCGCGGGCAATTCGCGACCTGCGCGTGTGTGGAGCTCGTCGCTACGCGATCAGCGAGCGCGCTCGTGTGCGTAGTAAAGTGAAGGTCGAATATTTGTCCCTACTCCTCGGTCTATTGGTGTTCACGAGTTGGCGCTGTGATAATGTGGTGTCGTGGTCCCGCTCGCACCGGTCCAACGACGCGCCCTGGGAGAGGGACAGCCAGCGGTGAGCGCGTGCGCCGGAGCCTCCGCCGGCGCCGTGGCGGCCTGCCCTCATCAGTCTCCCCGTGGCGGGGAAGCGGTTCGCGTGTGCAACTCCGTGTCGGTCGGCTCGGGCACGAGCTTCGGGCTGCGACTGCTCTGCATCGCACACGAATATTTTTAGATAAGAGCGCGTGTTATTTATTCGCATGGTATAGTGATCGCGCGCACTTTTGCGAATATTGGTAGCTATCGGCGCATGCGGGCTTGATTGCGCTGGCGCAGCGGGGAAGTCGGGCGCGAGCCGGCGATGGCAGAGACGTCCCGATAGGTAAGCTGCGCACTTCCTGCGCGCGCGTCGCCATGTTCGGCGGTAACGTCACTTCCGCCAGGACCGGAACCGGCGCCGGCGAGCGGAGTCGAGCTGGGAGCTTGCGGTGACATCGGTGCCCGCACCCGCTCAATGGACGACGGGTCTCGATTCATAAAATGTCGGACGTTCCATTCACGCTGCGGCGCGATGCTCCGCCGACCGCTCACTCGTGACCCTCGCGTCTTCGAATATTCATGTCTCCCTCGATAACATCGTAACCTCTGACTTCTTTTTGTATTATCACATTGTTTCGCCGCTGGTCGAGACCGGACTCCGTGCCAAGTGATGGATACAAGTGTGCGTTCGACCGCTTTGAGATTTAACTGTGAAATAAACCCAGTGAACAGTGATTTCAAAATAGTGATTTTGCGATGCTTTCAATGGAATATTACATCCCATGTCGTAAGATTAGAAAATAGTTTTACATAATTTAATAATATCTTTAATTTTTAACTACCCTCAATTTAAACAAATCAATCTATGATACCAAGAATACCTAATAGATGTAGATTACTTAAACATTTCATGTTAATATTATGATTCTTACTAAAACAATTTGTTGAATTAATCAAAGTTTACTTATCTACGAAAAATGTATTTATAAATATATTGTCTTTCGGTATGTTTGAAGGTAGGTAGTTTAAAATTTTTTAACAAAACTTTTACCGTTATGCTCTTTTGTTCATAATTAGCAAATATCTTTGGCAGTTTTTAAAATTATTATTTTATCTTGTAACACAACGATGCATTTGTCTTGTTACATTGGAACCTACATTGGAACAATGAAATTTCTAGTTAATGCTAGGCATACGTCGCGTCGGCGGGACGTACGTCACCAGAGCATGACGTCTGCTGTACTGCCTCACTCGCACCCTCTATCTGGTCTCTTCTAGCCGTGGTTAACCCCCAGCTGTTCATTGCCCTCGGCACTAGGTCTGCTCTACCCTCATTGCGCTTATTTAGATGATTTAAGTACATTTAGGTCCGCATTCCGACTTCGTTGATCTGAGTAATGAACCTCCTTTTGAACAACACTATCTTCAGGAATAAAATTAAAACTATGACATGTAGTCTTTAAAAATATGAAACTATTTCAAACCCATAACCTTCGTTGCAAATATTATTAATTATTATTTTTCAAATAATACATGCTTACTTCTTATTTTTTTTTATTACAACTGCCGCCGATTGTAAACTAGGTAGGTTGGTACTATGACAATTTAATGGTAATTTCAATAGGAGTTATATTAATACATTTCATTATAATTTAACTTGCAGACTTTTTAATTTAAATAAAATTGTACCTAGTTGTTTATTATACTCAAGCCATAAAAATTATTTAACTCGTTATATTCCAGCTTTGTCATTTAAAAATTTGAAATATACCTACCTATCTATTACTAATATAAATGCATGAAAATTTACTGTTTATCTAAGGCCTAAAGTTGTGATATTCTAGGTGAATTAAGTACTGCATTGCTTTATATAGTTAGCTTGTGTTTGTGTATTAATGATTATCGTGCGAATAATGCGCAGATATGGAAGTAATATCTCTTTCCCAGATATTGCTACATCTGCGTAGATTATGAGTCAGGTGTTCGTGACGACGTCAGATATACGTGTGCCCTCATTCACTGACTCACAGCATCTCTCGGTGACGTAGTCACTAGCCACTACGCCCTTCGCGTTAACCTTTCCTTCATTTATCACGAGTCAATTAATATTCCACCACGCATTCGACTGTGCGGGTAGCACAGTTGATTTCTGTGAAGTGTGCAATGCGCGTGCGACACATTTGGGTTGAGCTTGCGCCCCCGGAGCCGAGTCCGCCTACGATCGCCGAGCTGCGGGTGTAGAGTGATGCGTGCTGCGCCTCCGCTTCCGGCGGCGTGGGCGCCATTTCATAAGCACTTCCTCCGACCACTGCATCCCACCGCAAGCCAGAGCCCCAGAGACTCGGCACAACGATGCTAGTAAGGAGCCTATAGTTATGATTGTCATCCATAAACCGCCGCACTGAACATTGGCACGATTGCAACACACGTCGTGACGGCACGCGTGTAGGACGTATCCGAGTGCGATAAGCGAATGCCACATTACCAAATTGGTCACTCATTGATATATCCGTAGTAACCACGTCCGTTTCGTCATTCATGCTCCCGTCGATCCACATGGAATACGGTGATGGTCGATTTCCGCCGCTACGTAATAAAAGTACCTAATACCTACCTATGACTACATCACTAGCCGACGACATTTCACAGCCCCATGGCAAGCCATTATTAAGGGTCGCTTCACAAAAAACGTTCATTATAAAAGATGTAAAGACTGCATCGGTGTCGAGCCTTCCCAGAACTTAGGCCATTCTTATTTTGCGCTCCCGCCTTATTCACGGTCTTTTTTTGTACGGTTTTGGTCATTTTTTTCACGGGAGCGGTTCCCCTGTGAGGATTTCAAGGAAATGGCTTATTGGGTTTCGTATAGAATGGAGCTTATCTCGGGACGTCAATCAGCATCGCGGCGCGATGTGGCGCGCTGGAGCCTGGGAACGGGTCTGCGGCGCGCGATTCACCGTTATGTGGCAAGCACCAGCGCGCCCGCATACCTACCGAGCCGCGGCAGCGCCAGCGCAATCTATACCCTCTGTTGACGCCTCCAACGTACCTAGCACCTTATCGAGTACGCAGAAAGGACAAAAAAGTCATTTTTAAACCACCTATAATAAACGTAAATTAAATGACCAATGAAACCGAAAGAGTCACTTAAAAATTGAATTTTAACTGCCTATACATATAGGAATTTCAATAAACCCAAACTTTACGGTTAAAATAATGACATCAGGTTTATTAATGATGTAGTACTTTATTTGTTAATGCGTTTATGATATCCACTACACGGCAGCACTACTATTTCTGGTGAATCTCCTAAGTTTCACGCTCGAGTTGATTCGCACAGGAGCGTTACTATGGTGCCACAGTACTACTAACCTTACAATACTTATTTTCTATCGATGTACCTCTCAAATGATGCATTGTCACAAATTATTGTCATTTATTTGAAGTTCTTTATCTTCTATAGCACACTTTCACCCGAATACTCAAACGCAACTCAGATTTGAGGACGTCTCAAGTCGTGGTTTTTTGACAGTTTTTAATGAAATTGCGTCAAAAACTCGTCACATGAGACGTGCTTAAATCTGAGTTGCGTTTGAGTATTCGGCCGTAAGTCATCACAAATGTATTAGGTACATCTTCACTTAGGACACGAGCGTAAGATTTTTCACTTCGTTTACAAAGTTTTCAAATAATAAACAACAATTATAGCATATAAAAATAACATAAAAGACTAAAAACTGTTCATATTATATGAAATTGTAGTGAAATCTAATTAAGTAAGTGAATTTAATATTCACACAATAAGGCCCCGCACGATCTGGCGGCTCATTAGTGCATTCGGAATGTAGCCAAGTGGGATTTCTCACAGGTTGTTTGCCGGCGCCGGCGGCGCCGCTGCTGGGGAAATATCCTTAATCACCGATACAAAATAGAAATATGTTTAGTAATTGCTAGAGATAGCCAGGCCGATAGACATCTTCCTGGCCGTTATATTAATTTTAATGGCTATGGCCCGACCTATGCGTTTTACGGTTGTTGGTATTTTAATAACCATAGCCTCAATTTCAACTAGTTGCAAGTTTGCAATTCATAAAGCCGTTTCGCGCTTTGTTTAAACAGTTTCTTTCTTACAACTAATAAAATGGTTGCACGATTAGTTTTCGTTTCAATATGTTTTATTGTTTTTTTCAGGAGTGGAGTAGTGCAGTAAGGCGGAGTTTGTGACGCAGCTTTCTGACTTCATAGATGCCATCACTTCTAGTTACCAGTGGAAATAAAAGAAAAGGAAGGAAAAAGCAGAAAAAGGTATGTAAAATTATATTATAGTCGCACACATACCGTCACATCACATTAATAATATTAGGTAAATGCGAAAGATTGCGAGTGATTTTAATTAATTTGTGTGTCCCATTACCTGTTACCTACCACGCAGATGATAGACAGAGAGCGGACAGTTGCCAGCTTCAAATAAAATAAATATTATTTTTTTAATAATAGAAAATATCATCGGTCAAATCAGAGTCGAATCGCTCACCGAGGCGAGGGTTCCGCACCGAACTGTAACAAAAGATCAGGAAACTAAGGCTACCTAGAAAGCGGTCGAAAATTGTAATACAAATTATAAATTAAAAGGTAAAATTGTGAATCGTAGTAAGATGGTTTTTTTCTAGAAAATTTATAACAACCTCAATGGTTTTTATTTGGTAAATTAAAGTTTCTTCTAACTAACTTGTGCAATATATTTTTCTAGTTGAGGTACGTGTAAATAATTGTTTTAAATCAGTATCATATTGATGTATATTTTATAAATCTTTCAAAACGAGTTTTTGGGTATTTTTCTATCCATTACCAAAATAATATTAATTAATTTCCATTATGTTAAAGGGAAGCACATCGTTTATGCCTTTTTTCTGAAGTAAAGAAGAAGGTTGAACAATCTGTCTCGTCATGAAATAATCAACCATGACGTCGCATCATGAGGGTCCCGTTTCAACATTTTTTTTCAGAACCCAAAAATGGGGCCGTAACGTTTTATTTGAATGTTGGACAAATTATATTGTAACATAGCCAAGAGTTCCCAGCAAAGTTTTATTTATCATAGTTTATTTAACTTAATTTAGAAGGCGTAGTGGGGTCACGGGCCCTTATTGAGGGCAAAGGGAAGTTATAAATCTGTCGGCGCGAACAATAGCGCGATAAGGGCTACACCTTGCCTGAACCGATAGCGCCCCCCTCACTCATCCACCATAAGCCAAAACATAAATGGAACCTACATAGAGTTACTGCATTTTACATTTCCTTGCTTCAGTATTTGAGCTGGTTCAGTATTCCAGCGGCCCTTACGCTGGTTTGCCAATTGGTTTTATAAAATAAGACGGACAAGTGTGAGTCTTTTTTTTCATGACAAGATAAGACACCCTAGCTACACATTCTGTGAAAGAAACCTAAACTTATGCTGAATGAAAGTGCAGGACTTTTCACTACAGCAAAAAACATTTATCATTCAGCTACAACACATTTTTTTAATACTTTTAAGGGGCAACATAACTAAGAATAGGTAGTCTGTGAAATCTTTCTATTCCATTAATAGTAGATATAGTTTCAAAGCTAAAACTAGTTTCCCACCATCTATTAATAATATTACTATGTGGAACGAATTTATGGATGGCAGCCCTAAAGGCCGGGCGCCATCCTATGGGAAAAACCTTCGTTAACGCACCCACAAAAGTTGTTTTACCAACAAACTTCTTTTCGTACCGTACTTTCACCAAAATACCATAAAATGACGTACAAATACCTAGTCTGTATTGTAGATATGTATTTGATCACTGGAGGACACACCGTTTCTAAGGCGGTGAATCTGACAGTATCTGGCACATTTATGTTGCTGGTTAGCGATAGTGAGGTGAGGGGGAAAGAAGAGGTCGGCGTGGTGTAAGCCTTATCGGTCATTGACCTTCACACCTAAACCGAGCCCCACATCTCGGTCGGTGTGAGCGTTTATTATGTAAAACTACATTTTTAGGAACCATTGATCAAATAAATGCGCACATATTCACCTAACCATATGTACATCAACAAGCTCACTTTGACCGATATTTCGGTGGAGTGGAGGTCACATGCATAATCGATTGTTTCGTTGAATCGATGAAAATCTAGCTGAATAAACAATTGTCATGTCATCATCGCCAAGATGAGAGCATGTGAGGGATGTGTACCTACGTAGATAACTACGTCAGTGTCCCACTTAGCTCTTTGTTTTAATGTAGGTTATTAAAATTAGGCGGGCTGGACGTCAGGTAGGCGCCGATGGAACCTTGACCCCTTTACTGGCGGAAGGGGGGAGGAGAACGGCGCACACAATGGACTATTCCGCGACATCGGAACCGACATCCGACACGCTGCCGCCGCCCCCTCTTACATGCACATACATTCAGCTACTTTGTTCTACGTAATATTAACTTATCACGTCTATTACTTATCGTAACATTAACGGAACAGAAAAAAAAACATAAATTGATTTATATTGTAAGCAGTGATAAGCACAAAAATCCCCTTGCATAATCCAATATAAAATTACATTCCATTTTGTCAATTTAAACTATTTTCTACTGTTCGAACTTTAATAGTCCAGTTTAAGTTAGTCTTGAGTTTTATTTTAAAATCCTCCATTTAAACTCCCTTTACCATACTATAATGATATCATAATGATATTACATATAGTGCAAATTTTCGCATAAAGTCAAAACAAGCTTTCACCATTCTATATTTCAATTCTATAGCTTGTATGGTTTACATAAGGGAAGCGGCGGGTGGCGGACATGCAAACGCTGGAATGTACGTATGTTGTGTATGTTTTTCGACTTACCTAGTTCGGCATAATCAAAAAGTACCTACATGTGTTTCAGAGAAGATCAATGGTAAAAAGATAGAGAGCGTTCGTTAGACACTTTAGATAGCCGGACATATCCAGACAAAAGTCAAGTCGCTTGTTTCAGTATAAAAATAGTCTTCTATTTCTGTGTACGCGGCGTAGTGTCGCAATGCATGTAGTTGACTTCGACAATAATCAAAATAATAGTGACACGGGAAAGTCGGTCATGATGGTATGTAATTAGAGACGTCTGAAGCGAAGCGAGGCTAACATAATTCGGGGGGCGGCGCGGGTCGCGGTATGAATAATACATGCAATGTGCGCCCGCGCTGCCTTGGCGCCGCCAGCGCCTGCGCTAAAACAATACCACAAATCTAGGTCCTTGCACTCGGCGCCACCGCCGCCCGGCGCCGACGTCGCGCCGGCGGGCTCGCGGACACCTGAAACATCACAGATAACCTGGAAACTGGGGAAAACACCACATTGATAATGTAACGACAAAAGTTTCCCTATATAACGTGTACACAATTATGTCTAGGTTAGCAATATAATTTATATATTTCTGTAAAAGGTTGCCGACGAATAAATAGAAAACTAAAGACGGCATTTCTGTAAACTATACATATTTTATTGTCATACGATACGTAATACGTGCGGTGGAGTGGAAGGAATGTCTATTCTGTCTAATTTAATTTTCAACGCAATCACAGGGAATGTGATGCGTCTGCATTTCATTCGGTTTTTAAAGCAAACAACAGAATATACGGTAACGTATATTCTGTTGTTTTACACATTTTGCCCTCTATTTAATTAAACTAATAATAATACTCTAACTAATTAGGACAATTCAAGAAATTATATTTAAACTGTAAATTAATGAAAGTTTACAAAGAACTTTTGCAGATAATATTTCGTAGCACTTCGTAGCAATCTGTAGCGCGTCTACGAAGTCTACTTTTTAGACCTTTGGGACAATTTTTACATAATTTCTAATATTAATCCTTAGAATGAGGTATCAATTTGTGTCACGTTAATCGAGTAAAGACATGAGTTGTATTAATTAGGCAGCATTAATATGCAGGTCGCGGCGTATTGGCACGTACGGACCATTAGGTCGTAACTCGTGTGATTGGTTAATGCACGCGCCACTCGACGCATGCTAGAAATATTGAAAGTTACTTTCATGGTTACTTTGTAAACCCAAGG
Organism: Plemyria rubiginata; assembly: GCA_963576535.1. Taxonomy (NCBI): domain Eukaryota; kingdom Metazoa; phylum Arthropoda; class Insecta; order Lepidoptera; family Geometridae; genus Plemyria; species Plemyria rubiginata. The sequence continues at coordinate 4,868,448 of OY754917.1, read as the reverse complement.
AACAACATTTTTAGCAAGTTCATTTTGTGAAAATGCTATTGATATAATTATATTGTAATGTGTCAACCAAAACTGCGACTACGCCCTCTGATCTTTTTTTATTAGTGTATTGTATTTTCTGTTAGTTTTAGCTAAGTACCATGTTTGTGGGTCAAAATAAATATGTTTTTTCTTTCTTCTTTCTTTCTTTATTAAAATTTGATATAAATACCACTTCTCAAACTGTATGTTTTTTTAGTTATTAAGTCGATTTCTCATTATGACAACTTCTGACTAGTTCTTTGTTCTAGTCTTCTCAGTATGATAATTTATAAAGCTTTACATACAAATACAAAGATCACTAACAAACTCCGTAATAGAATCGTTCATGTAGCACATACCGCGCACTGTTACTCAAATAATTTAATGTCAATACAAACCTTCACCTCCTGTCTTCGTTGGTTTTATAATTCATTTATAATTTGCATAATTCGTAACCATTAACTGTATGTGCTAAGTATACTATACTATATATAAACAAACTAACTAGTATACTAGGAAGGAGGAAAGATTTGATTGATTGTTTATATTGAATAGGTTTCGAAACTACTGGACCGATTTGAAAAATCCTTTCACTGTTGGGATGCTACACTATCCCCGGTGGACATTGGCCATACTATATGTATTTTTAAAACAATTAGGGGTTTATACTAAAACTCCAATAATGTAACCCAAGGTGTAAAAAAGGAGCTAAAATTTGATACGAAAACTACTGATGACAGATCGTAGTCATGTCCACCCGTGTGAAGCCGGGGCAGCAACTACTATTTTGACAGAGCAGACCTACAGTCAAAAATTGCTTACCGTCAAGCAGTAAGCTGCTGTATAGAAAAGTTTGCACTCTCCCATCTTTTTAAATCTTGAGAAAACTACTCGACGATGTGAATAACATTTATTGGCACTTCTGTTGACGTATTCCAACATGCTATAAGCCCCGAACAAAAGCTAGTTTATAGTTGGCAATAATTAATCGAGTTTTATGTTAATTTCATTGCTCTCCTGTGATTTTATAGATAGTAGCTCAGCACACATGCTTATTAAGGTATCATTGTAGTAATTGAATCTGTAGTGTAAGTGTGTAATAGGTTTAGAGCCACATCCGATGTTTTCAGGGCTGCCCGTCTTCATGTTTAGATTATAAGATTATAAGAGTATATATCCAAGATTTGGCGCGCGTATCCAAGCTTTGATTCTGTAAATTAATTATTTAAAGTCAAAAATAATAATACTTTTAGCCGATTATTGAATGATCAAGCGAGCTTACCTGAAGCGAAGCTCGATCTTAATTATGTCATCTTCACCGAAGAGAAGCTTTTTGTTTACAAATGTAGTATCTATGCTGATACGACCCAACATTCGCACAAATGTTTAGAGGTAGACAGAGAAAGCAAAACACTTCCATGTACTGTCTCACCTCTCGCCTGACTCATTATCTTCAGAGTAGTGTTACAGCAACATTGATCTTCAGGGGAACTTTTCTAGGGAAGGGAGGGACCTTGCTTCTCTTCGGTGAAGATGACATAATTAAGATCGAGCTTCGCTTCAGGTAAGCTCGCTTGATCATTCAATTATGTCATCTTCACTCTCAGAGAAGCTTTTTGTTTACAAATGTAGATGTTTAGAGAACAAGATCAATGATGCACCAAGATATTCTTTGATTATCTATAGGTAGAGAAAAAAAAATTATTGATGAAATAAATGAAGCAATAGGTTTAATAACTTTACAAAAAAATAATCGTAAAAGCTTGCTTGAGTAGGTGCTTATTTAAATTATTAACGAATAATTACATTAGACTAAAGCATTATTAAAAAACGCAAAATTAAATAAATAGAACTTAAAAAAAAAAAACATGAAACAAAATACTCAAAATTAAAAATTGAATGCGAAAAAATTTTGATCACCAGAACCATAATCGTAAAAGTTAAAAGGTGGTAGAACTCAAATAATATTATGTTGACACAAAAAATCGGCCTAAAAAAAACCAACTCATGAAATGACGTCGAAACTGAATCTAGCCCGAGAAGTGGCTAAAGTAGAGGCTGTGAGTTACCAGCAGAAATATCGATGCCACTATCAGCAAGCGTTTGTTGAATCCAGTGTTCAATGGATTGTTCGGTCAGAACAAGACGTCAATTATCATCTTTCTAATTATGGATGTTGCTGATTAAAGAAGGTTACATTCTGTCAGTCAACCCCGGAAGCTTGATCGAAAGATTTGATATTATCTGAATCTGAATCAAACAAAATGTTTGTTTTCTACGGCTGGTTGATAGCACGAACAGCATGACAAATTTTCGATAAAATTCGAAATTAAATGAACCAATCTGTAGTTTTTCTAAAAGTACAAAATCTAATATAAACCGTACTATACTCGGATTTCAATAATAAAATAACAAGGGAATGTTATCTTTGTAAAAAAAAAAAATGTTTTTGAAGGAAAGTTATCTTTTACTTTCATATCTAAACGTATTTTTATTTTTTAATGATATCAAAGAAATATGTATGATTATTCAAAAAATATACTAGAGATGATAATACTTGAAACAAGTTGTAAGAAACTGTAATAAAGGTGATCTTTTTTTTTTTTTTTTTCATTCAAGAGAAACATTATTATTTTGTAGATACCTACACAAAACTTCCACCAAAGCATAACACATTGTATTATGATCTAGCATCCTGTGAAAAAAAACAGAAATAGTTGGAAACACCAAATGCTAATTCCAGGACAGATTGGCTGTGGAAAGCCTTTTTGATGAGACATATTACCAGGGAGATTTTTTGATGAAACGGGTTATTGATATGCAAGGAGAAAGAAGAAGATATTTACTCGGAGAGAGAACCAATATCTCTTCAATACATATACCAAGGGAACGGTTGAGACGTTCAGAACTTATACCAACCAATACCAACTGGTACAAGCAATACCAGTTGACTGATAAGAAACTTTATTTTTATTATTATTGTTATTTCAAACGCTAGGAACGCATGGAAATTAATTTAATTTTGAAAACATCAAAACAAACATTTTTTTTTTTTTAAATGTCTCGTAGATACGTGACGCAAATAAATCAATATTTGGTTTATGAAAATGTTTTAACTCATAAAAATCTAATTCGTACTCCTTATCAATATGAAGCGTCCTAGATTATGCGTCTGCTTATATATTTTCAGAAAAAAGATTACGACTTGAACACTAAATTGTCGACACGTGTGACTCACTCCATTTCCAAATCGTGTTAATTACTGCTTTAGGTAAGACGTGGATACTGGGCAGTAGCAAGATGTTATACCTAGTAATTGTAGGTAACTATTGTTTACGCGTAGGATATCACAATCTCTTTTATCTTCTGCAACTCCTTTTTTCCCAAAAATAATTTGCACCAGTTCCAGGTAGGTAAATTATTATAATTGGATTGCTCCGTGGTGGACCCACATCCCCCAACTCGTTCAGAGCCACAGAACACACCCCCAATTGTTATTAGTGTTTGAAGCATAAACTTCCCAATCATATCAGATCATGTTGGGAATAGAACTGCTGTAGCAGAAAGGAAATGTTTTTGTGTCTCCAAATCAGATCATCACGCAGGATAACAGTTACGGAAATGTTTCATAGCTAACGTTATTTTTAAGTAGGGCTAACGTAACCCTTTAGAAGGATTTCGTAAACCACTAGCTATATAGCTGGACATGCCGTAGTTAGATATTCTAAATACCAATCACGGAAATGCTCTTATCTGAATTATTTTTAAGCTCATTAGAATAATTTCAAGACTTTTCGAGTTAAGTAGGTGTAAAATCATTAGGTATTATAATCTCAGTATCAAATTAGGATGCTTAAAAATTAGCAAGTAGCTTTTATTAAGCACTATTATTCAATTAATTAATAAGCAATTAATTTTCCAATATCTGGTTCCCAGTTTGGCGCTAGAAAGTGCTTTGTAGAAAATTCACAAATTTTAATGTTAACGGCACATTGCGCTTACGAAAATATTTCGCCTTTACCCGCTATAAGCCCTTGAAAATATACCTTTTTTCTTTTATTTTATTTATTGAATTAGACATACGGGATCCTTGAGTACGAGTTTAGAAGCATTTATGTGCCTCTCATCTTAAAATGTTTCGTTTAATATACGTACTTTTTAAATTGTTTTAAAATAGGTATAAAATAAATTGACACGTTTTTTTTTTTTTTTTTAGATTGTTCTGCAATTGGATTGCACCTTTTAATAGTCTGAGTATAGGTATTATAAAAATACTTTACTCCTTTTTGTATCGCTGCAATTGCAAATACGGAATACTTATGCCGCTATTCATAAAAAGTATCATAAAACAAAGCACTTAGTGGTAGGTGCGATCATTCGTTCAAAAGAACTTCAGACGACTTGCGTGTACTTGCAGTGGCGGCGAGGCGAGTCTAAGATAGTGTATCGGTAGGTAGGTAGGTACCTACGCGTAGCTAGCTGCCCAGTTGGCGCCGCACAGGCGGCTCGGAGTGCACCGCTATCTGTGGCAGGTACGCCGAAGGTTCGTCAGGTATTACTATGACGCCGTCCGACTCTGCCTACCGGCATCAGCGCGGTTGAACGTGCTGGATGTCGGCGCCGTCCACGCTGGTTCCTCGCACCGCTAGACGATGAGCGTCTCACATATAAATTTCTATAAAGAGAAACAGCTGCTTGAATCAGCTGTATTACTTAGTACTTTTTTTTTTTTTTTTTTTTTTCTATCTTTGAATGGTTTTAACAAAGATATATCGACAAGTGGCATAATCAGGGATTATCAAGTGTCCATTAATACGTCATCAGAATCAGCTACTATCCTAGCCGCATCACTTAGCGTGCGGATCACATCCGGAATATCAAAATTATTTTCAATACATATTATGACATTGCCTCCGGCTCGGTACAACTTTGCCAAGCTGACCTTGTTTTGTATTTGCTTATCTATTAAAAAATCTGCAGTTATCGACCAGCATAGTGCCAATTTCCAGGTTTAGAGTAGACTCTTAGCAAGTGATAACATTTTAGGATTCAGATTATTTCTTAAATTTAACATTCGTTTCTTTTTGAAGGAAAGCAGTTCTAGTAGAATATACAGGCCAAATTGGCTTGAAAAATTATCACCATACTCCACAACGTGAGCTTTTGAAGCTTCTGCTGGCTTAGGCTTTTACCAGCTTGAAACCAATAATGGCCATTATTCGGCAAATATAAACTTCTAATATCGCAAGACCGTCGAGAGCTGTACTTTAGATCAGCTCCAGTATATAATATACCATCCAGCGCTGGAAATAGCAACAATATCATAGGTATAATATATACCAGTGGTATTCCTTCAGACCTTTCTTCGATATCCGTAGGAAATGAACAGTCAACTAATGCATCGAAATGGTCTGTTAAACAAAATAAATATCCTTAAAAGATAAAATGTACAGCTGCAGTAGAAGGGTTAAACCAAACGGGCGCTGCTGCTAGCCAAATATATTTTTAATAGTACAGAACATGTTTCTCACAAAATTCGGTTATTTGAAGAATACAACGAAATAACCATTAATTTGATACATCCCAAGAATTCAAGAGGCTGATAGGCACATAGCATAGTATATGTGGGTAGGTGCATAAGTAAAGATAAAAATATATTGTGTTATCGTTGAATGCACGAAACACTAGGTACCCACTAGGTACAAAATATGTATTATAGTGCACGCCACCGCTCGATGAATGCATCGAGGATTATCCGAAAAATACAACGGATATGTAAAAAAAAAAACTATAAAAGTAAAAAGGTCGGTAGTTGCATGTTAGTTGCAAATAGTGCACCGCTCGATGAATGCATCGAGATATCCGAAGAATACAGCGGATATGTAAAAAACTATAAAAGTAAAAAGGCCGGTACATGCATGGTAGTTGCAAATAGTGCACAGCTCGATGAATGCATCAAGGATATCCGAAGAATACAACGGATAATATAAAAGAAAAGAGGTCAATAGTTGCACGAAACTTCTTCCAATAATTTTCCTCCCATCCATCTATCTTCTTTGGTTCTTTCACGTCTTTGTTTCGGAATTTTTTCGCCATTGCTCGATCGAAGTAAAAAAACAATGATACACCTGTGCGAACGCCGTGCGCGCACGAACAAGAATGAGTCAGGCGAGAGGTGAGACAGTACATGGAAGTGTTTTGCTTTCTCTGTCTACCTCTAAACATTTGTGCGAATGTTGGGTCGTATCAGCATAGATACTACATTTGTAAACAAAAAGCTTCTCTGAGAGTGAAGATGACATAATAATTTTTATAAACAAAATTGAGCTATATATCTAGAAGAGATTTTGATAGAATATATAGATAGCATTTGTCCCTATTCCTCCTGGCAGCCCTAAATATATTTTGGTAATTGCTCGGAGATAGTATCGCTCCACTTATTAATTATGAGGCTCAAGCCGCGCATTTATTGACCTTATCGCCGGTGGGCCCTTTCTTTACCTGCTTATTCTTTAATGAGCTATGTGCGACACCGGAACGAAACTCGATGGGAACCCTCCGTCCGGCGCGCTCCGTACGCTCGCTACTATTACTTCTACATTGTTTTTGCTCCCGACGACGTACCTATCTCAAACCTTCATTTTTTGGTTTTCTATTTTCATCTGGACATAAACTGACCTTCTTACAATAATCTGAAAATTCTAAATGCCAATTTTAGAGCATCTAATATGTATTATGAAATTTAATTATCCAGAAATACTGAATCTATAAACACGACGTCATCAAAAGAATTCGGCGCATTTATATTATGTGAAAGGATCGATTCTGAAGTAAGCTTATTAAATGAGGATGCGTTGCGCCTATGGGACGCAACGTGCGCCCTGCGCGTTATAAATAGCGCGGCGGTCCCTTAAGGCGCGGGCGCATGTTTCCGGGCTGGAAGTGTGTCGCTTCCGCTGCGAGCGGTCGTTGACGCCGTGCATTGTCGCCGGCACATTCCCCGACGTCGCCGACGACGTTTTTAAATAGAGGAGCGATTACGAGCGTCTGGCTGCGGCGGCCGCGGCACATGACCGCGCGAAACTGCAGCGGCTGACGCGTCACGGGCTATTTGCGCCCGTGCCTCCGCCGTCGTCGCCGCCGCCAACTGCCACCACTCATAGATACCTACCTACCCGATCTCCGAACTTTCCTTCTAGCCAACATAATATTACATTCACGCCAACACTATATAGTTACGTGTTGTTTACTTTCAATCATAAACGTCATTTTAGAAGATTTATTCTTGGGTGTGAATCATAGCGTATTTCAGTTTTTTCGATAATCAGAATGATCATGAAAATAAATTATAAATATCTTTTCCGAAATTGAAATAAAACTTGAGTAAAAATTGGATAGCGCGTTGATGTCTTTTGTAAAGAATCACGAAAGGCAATGGAAAGATCCAACAGATGATTGGTTACGTAGAGCGATGACGAAGTAGTATGAAATAACCTGTGTTGCTAATGTTGTGTCTAGACTAGAAAGTTGCGCGGAGCATGAATCAGCTGCGAACGGAGAAAAGCTTTCGAGCAATATCCAGATCTAACTCAAAATGCCCTCGATATTTAAAAAGAATCAATACCTATATAACATAAATTAGAACAGGATGAGGGGTAAATATTTTGTCCCCAAAATACTTATTTAACCCACATCTTTCAAGTAACCAACATTTAGAGATACCTCAAATAAATATATATTATAATAAATATATAATATATTCATAATCTAATACCTATATGAGGAGGTTGAAGAATGATTTTGTTTGTGCCTTGCAGTGTAAAAAAGACACAAGTGGAGTAGGTAATTAGTAATTATGTTAAAAGATGTAAATATTGCAACTTGAAATAAGTAGGTATAAGATCATTAGAAATATGAAGTAGTGGGTGTGATTGACGCTATAATGATGCAGCAGGAGAGGGAGAGGTGGTTTCGATGGAAGTAGGATGCGGGTAGGTCGGTGCGCCGGCCGGGCGCGCTTGTTCGCTTGAATAAATGAGGGAGTGTTGGTGGAATGCGGGCGGCGCGGCGCGGCGCGACGCGGGCGCGGGCGCGCGGGCGGTTCCGTGCGACTGGCGCGCGCGCCGCTGTCCCACGGTCGTGCTAACCCCCCCCCCCTCCCCTCCGCACACGGCCCCCGCCCTGCACCCGCACCCCCCACACTTTCTTTCGCGCCATAAAGGTCGTTTCAAATATTTCGGAATGCTGCCTGGTGACATTTCACCGGTGCGGGCAGTGAAGCCGAGGAATGCTGCTTGCCCGCGGCATTCGACCGCACGCCCTGCTCGCTGCCGGACCACGACCTGATTCGCGCATGCGCATCCCAACTTATGCCCCATTTTAACTTGCGATAACTAAACTCTATCTATCTATCTATCTATCTAAATATATATAACTCAAAGGTGACTGACTGACTGACATAGTGATCTATCAACGCACAGCCCAAACCACTGGACGGATCGGGCTGAAATTTGGCATGCGGGTAGATGTTATGACGCTAAGAAAGGATTTTGATCAATTCTACCCCCAAGGGGATAAAATAGGGGATGAAAGTTTGTATGAAACTTTGAATTCCTTGGCGCGAGCAAAGCCGCGGGTTCAGCTAGTGTAAGTATATAATGTATTAAATATATCAGTCATCTAATACCCATAATACAAGCTTTTGAGTAGCTTACTTTGGGGCTAGATGGTGCTGTGTGGATTGTCCAGCAATATTTACCTATTTAAACGTTCACTTAACGTGAAATTAAAGTGACCGCGTGGTTTAGTAATTGATGATACATAATTGTGGCTCGCTTATCGATATTTAAGGTACATTGCCTATTAGAAAAATAACTGTACATGCGCTCTGATGCAAGACAATTTACCTAAGATCACACTTACCAGAATAGTCGATCCGTTAGCAATAGAAAAATATTGTTTTCACGGCATAATTTCGACACGATAGGGCCTCGCATGTAGCAAGTCAAAGAGCTAAAGCTCATCGGTCTACTTTCCACGCTCATGTGTGAACTGAGTTTCTCCAATTAATAGATTCGTTCCAATAGCAAACAGCGAGTCGGAGAAAGCAGTGAGTGTGTGGGTCAACGTCCGGCGGAATTCACACCGACGCGACGACCGCGGCGTGACGTGAAAGAAATGTGCCGTAACGTTCTAAAACTTGAAAAAAAACCGCGCTCAATTACCATCCGGAGGATTCAGAGAAGGCTCGCTGCGATGTGCGGAGGCTTTCGACGGTGTCAGCTCGCGGATCACGCGCCGCTATGAATGGAATGCGACGGAGGTTGCGCAAGCGCCTAGCTTCACGGCGGTCGACGGAATGCGTCGGCCGCAGGCTGCGGGGCGCTGCAGCCTGCGCTGCATCTCGCGGCCATTCACGCCGCCGCTCGAGACCCGACACCCCCCTCCCCCGCCCCGCACCGCACCGCGCCGCCTCCGCGTCGCTTGCCCGCCGCAAAATAACTCACCGTTAGAGCCGCGGAATGCACGCTCTATCTCTATAGGTACCTGCTCCAACTCCGCGCTCACACTTATACAAATACCAGACCGCGAGATATGCTGATAACACGTTTTACTTTCTATGGAAACTTTGTCCGGACATTTTTACAATCCGTAAAACTTGTTTGTTTTAAATTACAGCAGTATAAAGGTATAGAAAGGTAACAATATAAAGGTAATAATATAAAGGTAATAATAGTAAGTATAAAGGCTTCTTTCGTGTTATCAAAGATAACCAACAGACCATGAATATTCCTAGTGGTTAAATATGCATCGGGAACAGGATCACAAAATACTTCATAACACTAAAAATACTTCAAAGTATGATCGATCTTAGTTTTGGTTGATGAACACGAAAAAAAAATTACGCCTTTAGGTGCAGTTTTTGCGAATTCGTAGACCATCTACGAGGGGTCTACGGAATGTCTACGAAACTTTAAAGTTTGCTAAAAGTTTGAAACTCATTTAATTATAGGTAATATTACAATTCAATAATAAATCTGGTTGCTTACCTATTCTAAAACCTACACGAGATGTAACTACATAATGTACCTGTAACAATCACTGATTTCTAAGGACATCAGCGTTTTATATGGATCGACACGATATTGAACGCGTGTTGATGGCGCCATCGCATGCTAATCATCTCATACCAAAAACATTTCTTATGTATAGGATGACAGGAGCTTAAGATATTGCAGGCGGAATACCAGTCAATGACAAAAATGTATCTATTTATATACTTATTTTAAAATGCCCTTCTGTGCCTAATTGTAAAACGCAACATTATTTTTTTTTACAACTAGCTGATGAAACAACCAAAAGGCCCACCTGATGTTGAGTGGTTACCATCACCTATATACAAAGCTTTATTTCTGTAACTATCAAACTTCTAATCGAAACTTTTAACTAATCGGCTAAGACTTAAACAATTTGCGGACTGAAGTTAATAATAATAATAATAAAAGCTTTATTTACTTGCAAAAACTAGTACACAATTATTATGATTTATCTATTTAGTATTTTAATATAGTACGCTAGGTACTATAATAAAATTTAACTATATCGTGTAAGAACCGCGCTCGGCGGTAAAAGCCTCCTCCAGTAGCTTCCATTGTTTTCTGTTTCTAGCTGTTCTGCTCCATGTCTTCATGTCAACTGATGTTATTCTTCCTTTATTGTCAACTAAAGAAAAGTGAACTGAAGCTTTGGCGGTTGCCTAGATACACGGAGTCACAAGTCAAGTCAAGTCAAGCAGTGGCGGGCGCTCAGCTCGCCGGTCGCACTATCAATAGGCGCGCGTCACTGACCCACATACTGGGACATCCGTGTCCGAAGTCGGGACCGGCTCGGCTATTACGTAAAATAAGAAATAGCGACTGCGATAGCGCATAGCGAACGATCAGTCAGTTGCATAACGTCAATAAAAAGTCGGATTACGGTTTGCGGCTCTCACCTAAAGCACTTGTTGACATGTCATGACATCTTCTCAGTCGCTACAGTAAGTTATTTTTTTCTTTGGGTGAAAAATAACCTACTGCGGCTTTGTAGGGCTGCACTGACCTCATTTATTGATGGGCTGTATTTATTAGGCACACAAAACAGGGTAAAATAAAAAAAACACAATTATGGCACTCCAAAACATGCGTACACAGCATGACTTTAACAGAACAGCTAAGTAAATTGAATGAGCATAACAGATAGGTTGGTTGGCTTGTTGTAAGGCGTTGAAGTAGTGAAGGCAGTGTCTGCGCTCGCGCCGCGCGCTGGCCGCCGAGCCCTGCGAGTGACGTAACTACGATTCTCATCGTCCCACACAGAACCACTCGATACGACAATGTTATGCTGCTGACCTAATGTTTATTATTCACACGATCCAATTCTGTCAAAAACGTTATAGTGTAACACTTCCGTTCGCTTCTCATTCTTAATAGAGCGGAGACGAAGCAGGCGCCGCCGCTGGCTTATAAACTCCACTTTAATATACGCGGTTTTATTTGTTTTATTGTTTTATTCGAGCGAGGTTTAACGAGATTTATGAAAGTAGGCCTCCGGTTGTAGCGATAAAGATGCTAAGACGTCGTCGTCATTATCAGGAGTGTAAACACCGTTTACGATAAAATGTAACACATTTGCGCTATTTCCCATAGTTGTCAGCAATTAGAGCAGCATTTGTAGGTGCGGGTGTGTGCGGGCCGGGGGAAGAGGGGGGTATGGAGGAAGTAGAGGTAGGGGGGCTGTGACACGTGTAGCCCACATACATAGTGCGCGCCCATTGAGCCACTCGCCGGACGTGACATCAGTCAGTGTCATCGCGCACCTGCACCAGGCGCTACCACCGCCAAACTCCTGAAAAAATAAGTTGCACACTTTACACCTAAGACACTTTGGCTAGAAACACATCTCACGCTAGCCCCTTATTAAGAAACCAATGGTTCTAAAAATAATTCTCAAATCCAAAGTACCAACTTGGGTGGATAACAAACTGTCGATAAATTGGCGAAATAATTGTAGTGGCGCCGACTCCCGCGCAACCTAACAAGGCCGGGCCTTCCATTTGTGGTCACTCGGAGTCCGCACTGCCTTGCCTAATTAGTGTTCTCTTGTGGGTGAGCACGCACGTCTGTAGGCTCGCCGACTATTTATTAGGTACTATGAGTAAACGTGGCGCCCACTGAAACACAGTACACCAGAAAACGTAACCTTAATTAGGCATATGTTGAAAGATGAACAGAAATACGACCTTTAAACAAGATAACGAATAATGAAATAGACTGATGCCTGTAATATCCAAGAATGTGATACTTCCTCCCTCAGATCTCCGGATACTTACAGTAACTGCTCAAAATATTTCAAAAGCAGTTCCACCATTTTGCTGTCATTGATAATCCGTGTGACAGGTTGCAAGCCGATGGCCAACCAACTAATTTCCTGACGATGTTTTCTTGACTATTTTAAGCGCACATAACGTTTTGCGAATAGGTAGTCAAATCGGTTGATGAACGAGGATCATAAGGATCACACCTCTCACGCATAATGGACCACTTTAGAATTTAAATGCGAATACAGGAGTCCAATAAAAGTAACAAGAGGATCATAAGATATCATGCAAGCATGTAATAAATTCAGACTCTCGTCTGTAAACTTCAATAGAATGTAATATCATACTCTCACAATCTTATTTTGTTTATTTTAGCAATGAAGGCACGGTTTTCGAGTTTATTTTAATTTGCTGTCCTTACCTAGTGTGCGTGCATTATACTGCTTAATTCGTTTTAGCTTAATAATCTAACACCTACAGGAAAATAATCGAACAATTGTACGTTCCAGATGGCGTAAGGAAAGAAGCATTGCCGGGAGCGCGGCGTGACTCAACATGATGTCATGTGGTAATAGGAGCGCGTCCACAACGTCACACCGGCCTGCGACACTCGCACGCAGTCGCTCGACGGAAAACAAGCCTTCCTGTAATAAGTTATGCTTCAATTTCGCACAGTCAAAGTGATTCTGTACTCTGACCGCTCATATTGATTCCATACCAAAGAAAATACAACAATAACATGATATCGATGATCGAATCTTCTGCAGTTGTCGTGCAAAGTAATTACCAGTAGGAATGTTGTGGTTTTGTAACGTGGAGTTATGGGCCGCCCGCTGCGCTGGCGTTAGTTTCAATATCTCTTGTGTGCGTTCTCCGGCAGCGCTCAGCACGTTGTCAGAGTTAGTCTTTTGTGACATAGTAAATTATTCTGTGACCTATTCCCGGCATACTTGGCCCAATCGAGCGATGACAAGTCCATTCATACTCTTGTACTGGCTAAATGGTAGATTCTTGCAATTCCAGTGTAATTAACATCCATGAGGACTTGTTTAGGAGATGCCTGCGAATCTGTGAATTGTTTGCTGATTTCATTGTGCTATGCCAGTAGTCATAGCACAATGTGTACAAAACTGAATAGGTATTTTATTAAATTATCTTTTGATTTGATCCTTTACAAAAAAACTGTCGCTAAACTAGTTGTTAAAAGAATTTAGGTTTATGTTTTTTGTATTATAAATGCCAAAGTTTTTAAGTATAGATGGATGGGTGGATGGATGGATGTTTATTACTCTATAACTCCAGAACGGCTGAACGGATCTTGGGGAAAATTGGCACAGAGATATACATATTATAGTCTGAAATACTCGTAACAAACACATAGGCTACTTTTTATCCCGTGGGAATACCGGGATTTAAAACTACGCGGGTAAAACCGCAGGGCGGTACTAGTCTTATCTATGATGTAAGTGTAAATTGTAATAATATCAACAGGTATTTATAGGTACTTATTTGAATAGAAGTCTCGGAAAGAAGAAAACGAAGACTGAAATGAAGCTGAAAGAAAAATGAAAAACGAAGAAACGGGAATTACGAAACTGGTTTTCATAATGATTTGACAGATTGTTCTATATTCTGAGATCATTGTGAAAGCTGATTTTGTTCCTATGTCGACGTTCGCGGTCCGCGGTCCGGCGAGGGGCATGCTTCATCGCCAGCGCTTTCACACTGGACGTTCATACTCAGCTGTTGGTTTACAATAACTGCTGACGTTCAGTGCGGCAATGCAATCAACTATTTCGGGAAAAAATTGATTACTAGTGATTTGGATCAATTGAGCTATCTATAGATCGTTCGCAACGGTCAAATAAACTGTTTCATAATGTATTTTGTAAATAAGTGCTTGTATTGATTATGTTTTATTTGCAGATTATATCATAAGTATTAAGTTTTCCATAATTTATTTTTCATGTAATTTTCTTAGTCACTAATCAATGTTGTGTGTGTATCAACGTTTTCAAGAAGCTATTACGGTGTATGTCAAGGAAAAATTTATAAAATGAAAAAAACTGAAATCTGCTTTGCGACTTCGATCCCCATAGGCAAGTACTAACTCAAGATTATTTGAGGATGTCTAAGGGAGATAGTCAGAGGTACGTCCAAACATTACGACTTCAGTGGCGCAGCGGGCGAGAGTCCGCCTGCGACGCAAGAGGTTGCGGGTTCGATTCCTGCCTATTAGGAACAAATTTGTGTACGATCTGCAGAAATTTGTTCCGTAGGTCTGGGTGTATTCTATGTGCAATATAAAATATCTATCTATGTAATTATATAATTGACCGAGCGAGGGAAGCGAGCGAAGCGTCTCAGTTTCCACATTGGCCAAAAATGCGTTTGTCCGGATCTGTCTGTCTGTCTGTCTGTTCTCCTCTACAGGTCGCATTTTTCAACCGATCTGGACGAAACTTGGTACACAGGTTATATGACTTATTAGAATTTTTTTGTCGTCGGGGATTTTTGATTGGAGGGGTACTTCCCCCAAAAAAAGGGCAAAAAGGGGGCTATTTGTTATACTGGATATCTCCATCAAATGAGATCCGATTTCGATTATTCTTTTTTTATTTGAAAGGTAGTAACTATAAGTTGGTCTCATAAAAGTTTGGCGAAGATCTGATAAGGATCTTCAGCATGATGAACAGGATAGCTCATCAAAAAATCGATGGTTTTCAATCAAATTTGAGAGAAACACAAAGGACCTCATTCTACACAAGATGATGCAAAAAAAATCAAAAAGAGCAAAAAATCACAAAACAGAAAATGCACTTGCACATTACATTCCTCAAATAGCTCACTTTTAGTATGCTCGCGAGGTCTACAGCTCCCAGAGCCACTAGTGTATTAAATATATCAGTCATCTAGTACCCATAACACAAGCTTTGAGTAGCTTACTTTGGGGCTAGATGATGCTGTGTGGATTATCCAGCATTATTTATTTATTTTATTATTTATCACATTTGGCGCATACCCAAATTTTGCTGTAGTTAGTAGGTATTCCCTACGTTGCAACGGTTGCAAGCCCATCGCCACTGTTAGAATGGAATGAATGGAAAAGAAAAAAAGAAAAGGACACCAGTTAGTGACCGAGCGCGTGATCCTCGCGATGTTTTTCTTCACCGTTTAAGAGCACTGGCATTGTGCGCGTAAATTTTTTAAACGAAAAATCAATTCGTGCACGACCGGCTTCGAACCTTCGAATCACGATCGGAAGGCGGAGTCACTCCCACTAGACCACCACCGATGCTCTAAAATGAAATCTAGACTATTATAATACTATTTTTATGTACTTACTTAGTTTGGGGCTATACCTACCAATTTTATAAAATATGATTGTTTTTTTTGTTACTTCGTTTGTTAAAAATGGAACTGTTATCATAATAAGGATTATTATTATTAAATAGTGTTGTGTGAAAAAGTTTATAAATTCCTAAACTAAATTTTCTTCCTTTGTCGCCATCTATTTGCAGGCGAATAGATGGCGACAAAGGAAGGAATATTTAATTACCCTTTAGTTAGTCATAAGCAAATAGGTTCCCTTGCTATACTGTCGTCGTAGGTAGGTTTTTTGTTTAACGTTTTATTATAAGCAAGGTAATGTGTCCCAAAAAAGGCCCTTTACCCTCAAAAGTTCCACACCACATCGCACATTTACACTTAGTTATAATAAGCAAAATTTACTAAAATAACAACACCTTTGAAATATTTACCTACTTACCTAATAAAATTATCTAAATATGTTTTTTGTAATTTTAATATTCTGTCTAAGATATGGTGAAAATAAAATTTTGATCAAAGCCAGTTTACACACTTAAAAATACTTTATAATTAAAAGACTATATTTTTCTCATTTTTATGTATGAAAACATGCTTGGATTAAAATGTTATTTTCGCTAAATCTTTGTAATACCATTTACAACAACATAACAGATTGCGATTTTACATAAGTAGGTACAACATACAGTGGTTCTAGGTCTTCAAAAATGTTCAATCGTGCGAGCGAGATAGCGCGCGCCGTATGCTGCCCTTAAAGGACATGCCACACCTGCTTTCTTGTCAGCTGAGGATGAGGAGGACGTACGAGGCGACAAATAGGAACATTGAAGTAGATGCATGTTGTTCAAAGAAATTACTAAGATTGAACTAAGATTTAATAAAAAAAATAATAAAAAAAAATCAATCACCATACCTATCATACCCTATGATACTACTATCATATTACTATTTAGTCAAATTTAAGTAACTTATGTAGCGAGAAGAATACCTACCGCAGCATAATCAGCTCCGCACGAATTGACAAAGCCTCCTGCCCATCTCCTGCCTGTGGATTAGGCCGAATACCTGCGTATGCTTTGATTGAATTGAAGATGGTATACCTAAGTGCTGTGCTGAGTCTACATCTAAAACCTAATCCCAGGCACACAGCGGTTTAATAAAATCCTATAAGTTCGACGAATATTAAGGCAAAGGTGGCTTCGATTTTCGCGTAGGAAAAAAACTATTACCCCCTAACCCTGAAGTAAGACCTGAGTACGCACAGACTATTATGGATTAGTACGTGTTGTACAGTCCGACCAGAAAGAGTAGAAACGGAACTAATTTGACATGCGGGTATTTCGCATAGGTGCGAGCAAGACAGCATGCACTCACATGCTGTCTTGCGTCTAGCGTCAAAAAGAGAGGAAAGTGGCGCCCCTATCATTTTCTACTCTTTTCGGTCGAGCTGGAGCCTTATGCACTATGACCATTTGTTGCAGCGCGAGCTCGGCTAAGACAAGGCAGGCGGTGTGATACGGTCAGGGCAAAGTATCTCCTATGTTATAAAGAATAAAGCCCAATATCAAGTTTTGACGTTTCACGGTTTGGGGCAAGGAATCTCCTTGGAATCTCCTATTGTCATAGTGAATAAGGCTCCTGTACATTGATAAATTCCGTCGTGAATGGTCGTGAAGCTGTTTCTTGTGGTCTATGGTATATGGTGGTTGGTGGTGGATGGGAGTTGCCACGAATTGGCGATGTCGAGTACCAAGGAATTTGAATCTATATTCCTTGTCGAGTACCTACGTCGAGTATGAAGTTGTTTCAGTTTTTTAAAAACTTCTTCTTCTTTCTTTCTTCTTTTTATGGCTCCTGTCATAGACAATCTTGCCAATGTCAAGTGATTCAGAGATTATACTCTTTGTAGTTATGTTTCTAGTCATGTCAGTCCAAAGTCGAGTCAGTCAATTGTTTTGAAGAAAATGGTGGCGGTTTCTTCAAAACATTTGAAACATTTTCGGTCAAATCACGATATCACATAATACACTTTCATTCCAAATGCTTACACTTTGTGCTAAGCCCACAAGTAATGTTGGTTAAAATACCACCAAAATTACACAACACAACTCAAAATAACACTAGAAAAACTATTAAAATGAAAATGCTATGTTGCTTCGTTAGATGACAGGAAACTTTCCTTTTAAAAACTTTATTTCAAAGAACATTCTGTCATTTTCAACCAACATGTCTAGCAGTATTACTGTCACTGTCATATCAGTAAAATGTAAACAAACAAACGTCAGCCAGCCGACTCGGTCGGCAGCGTTGCCAGAAGGTTACTTTTGTAACCTTTTAGGTGATTTTCTACTCCTTCAGGTTACTTCTAGGTTACACGACTCGAAAGGTTACTTTTAGGTGATTTTGCGAAATTTGTAGAATTAATTTTTAATTTCTTACGTGAAACCAACCTGAAAAGGAGTGCAATGCTGGCCAACGCAAACGGCAAAACTCCGTTCGTGAGCAGGGAGTGAAACTCCTAAAAACAACTCTTTCTCTCTCACACTAATGACCAAAGCGTCTCGGTAACTCATCGTTCAATCGGATGGATTCATTCTTGTTCGTGTGACTTCGTTCGTTTGTGCTTGTCGCCGACTCGGTCGCACTGACGCATTTAGTTTTGTTTTGTTAAAAGTAAAACACTGGATATGGGACAAATTATTTAGGTGCTTGAGGATGAGGATAACCGCATAAGTCTATAGTTCTTTAAAAGTTTATCTCATAATTCGTTTGACTCGCTCGCCTGCCTGGATGAACATATTTCAAATGGCGGGAACATTGTAATATTTTAGGTACCAGAAAGTACAATATGAGCGAATACTAGATACTGTAGGTCAAAATTATCATTGTGGTCAAACTAAAACTTTGATTAGGTGTGTATGTATCTACGTATCTGGGTCTTACTGGGAAGGTACTTATTAGGTTTGACATTCCCATTTTAATAGAGGTACTCCATGGTTTCCACAATCCCACCACTACCCAGCAGGGCATTCAATCTTAGTAAGTACAAAAAAAGATGTTATTGTCGAAATTTTTGTCGAAAAAAATGAAAGGTTACTTTTTACACGAAAAGGTTACTTTTTTCATAAATTTAGGTAACTTTTGAAAAGACCCGGCTGGCAACACTGTCGGTCGGTCACCACACCGCACCACATGCTTGCTTTGCAATTATCACAGATTTATAAGTATAGTCCTAAAGGAAATTATCTTACATTACAGCGAGCGAGCGAGAGTAGAGTTACTGTCTTACTATTATTAGATTCCTTGAGACTCGTCAGAGTTGTATTTCTTGAGCAGAGCAGCCTACAGTGCAGGTACCTACTACCTACATGTTTGCTCGCGGATGAAATCAATTGGAATTTGCGGAATAAAAACAGATTTGTGAAAATCGTGAAATCGAAAGCTGATTATTTAACTCTAAACTTGCATGAGCTAGCTTGATTGGTTCAGTAAAAACAATGGAGTCAAATGAGTTCGATGCCGCCTTGGGCGGTTCAGAACATCTTCCAAATTCAGTAAATAGTTTAAAATTTGCTGCATCCAGGAGTGTAGAAATAGCTGCTATGACTGAGAGCATCCTTAATCCTAGTAAGGTAAGGCTCGTATTTCAATCTCTGCCTATACATATGAGAAGGAGAGTAATGAGCCACAACTGTAAAAGATTGCCTGCAAGACTGAGAATAGCCCATTTAGAACAACTTAAAAAAAGTGGTCTACCTCCCCAACAACAAAAACCTTCAAGAAAGCACAGGCGTCGACCACAAAATTTGCTGAAACAGTATAATAGAAGACGATTAAATAATATTTGGCTTGAAACACATATCTGGCATGCCAAACGATTCCACATGACCAACAGATGGGGTCATCGACTAGCCGTGGCTCCTTGTGATAAGGTATTCAGAGCATGTTACAGAGCTACTTCTAAACATTGCCTATTACAGGATCTTTCGTATTATACACCTATCAAAATAACAGGAGAAATGAATTTGATAAAAGATTTTTTCTCTGCAATTACAGACAGCTCTGTTGGTCCCACTATTGGTGCAAAATGTTACAGTAGCGGCACAAGAGTAGGTGAAATTTATGTGTATGAACCTAATAAATTTCCATTTGAATTCATTGGCAAAGCATCATTTCTCTGGGAGGGTAATGATGAAACAAACAAGTCTTTATGGATTTTTGTGCATCCATCGCAAGCCAAACAAGTGGAAAAATGTTTTACTGAACTTCTATGCACTGTAAAAAAAAGTGATGTCAAAAGACAAAAAATATCTAACAAGTATGCTGAAGGTATTGACATCAGATATTTACCAGAGTCCTTCAATTATTTCCGCTTGACTGGACCCAATAGTCATGCAATTTTAGTGAACAGTTTGAAGTGCATTGAAGATATAGAAAACATAAAAGAAAACTTGTGGGTAAAAGAACATATAAAACTGAATCCAAATTTCCACTTGAAAGTCAAAGAACAGTACTGGAAGAGTGTAAGTCCAGCTCAATCTCCTGCTCAATTATCTCCAAAAATTGTCGTAGGTTTGATTGTGAGGGATCCTCGACTAATGAGACCTACCTACAGAACTAAAGCTACATCTGATGATTCTTACACACAACTGAGTAGAGAAGCCTTGACTCAAATACCACCAACTGTCTCAATGTCTCCTTTATGGTCAACTGAAATCCACCAGAATATCAAGCTCAAATTGAAAACGAATGGAGAGTTTGTTCAACATGTAACTAAGTTGAATCTGGTTCCTGGAGAGGTTCATGAAAATGATCCAGAGTTGCAGAGTATTCCAATTGTAATGATACAAAGACCAGGCTCACAAGACTTTAGCTATAAAAAACTTGGTAAGACAACTTTGTAAAAAATGTGTAAAAAAGTAGGTAAATAGCTGAAACTGTAGTGAGCTGAAGTTCTTTCTTGCAGGCTATGGGTGTGGCTGGGACATCATAATTCCTTCAGGATATGGGCTCCCATTTTGGCAAACATTTATTATGTTTGGTGCTAGAGCTGGGGGGCTCAGAGAAAGTGAGAGCCTAGCCCTTGAAATGGGAGAATGTCATCTCCCTCCAGATTCAGAAGCAGGAAAAGCAAATGAAAACAGGATTGAATCAGAACTGAAAGATAAATATTTCAAACTTCCTCCAAAAAAGCGAGAAAATTACATTAAATTAGGAATTACAAGTCCATTTATTTGTCCATGGAACTTGTTACTTACAGATTGGACTTGCAAACCTGTCAATGATTTTTATATTTTGCGAGATAAGATGGCACTGGATAATTTGCAGGTAATGTTGGTGGAGTCATATATATCTTATCTGTATTTTTACAAATACAGATAAGATATAAAAGTTATTCAGGGTCTCAAATGTGTATTTTTTATGTTAAAGGATTGCTTAAAAAATAAGCGCACCGACTGTTTACAACAAATAAATAATACAGAATCATGCCTTGTTGCTGTGTATTTGAGTCTAGCAACAGGAAATTTGCGAAGAAATGCACTCATATGTCTGCCAAAACTTAAAGACATTTCTAATGCGAAGACACTTTTTGAGATACAACACAAAGACCCTAATGAAAAATTACGAAAGGAAACCCGCGCAGAACATGTAAAGCTCTTGAAACGTTTGAGAAAACAAAGAGTTAAACAGAAGAAGAGAAATAATCAACCATCTTTAAAACTGTCTAAGGTGAGCTATATTTTGTGCAGTGAATAAAAATTATGCAACATGTAATTTTTTTATGGAATTAAAACATTCAGACCCACTCTTGAATACTGCTGCTAGCATTCAACTAAAACACGATTACCTACGATCAAGCTTTTTTTATACTTTTCCATTGCAATTACCCTACCTATATTTTTTACAGAAACCTGACATTTTCAAAACCAAGCTCAACCATGAACCATCAGAATATACGATGAGAATGCGGGAACTGTGGCTGCCTTCTGATATAGAAACAGTCCGTAAAGTCTGCTCTCGAGAAACTATGGGCTATGTGGCTCAGGGTGCTTTCAGCTTCACAGAAGCGCATTCCTGTGGAATCGGTTATTTAGCCTATAATGCTCTCCATACATTCATTGGATCAGCACAAACCCATGTGTTGATAAGAAACCCATCTTCAAATAAATATGAGCTGGCTAAAATACAAATTATCAAATGTGTATAAACCAAATAAGAATATTTTACTAAATAAAAACAAATAAAAAATAAATCATTTTTTATTTCTGCTACTCCCTTTCCTAATTTAATTTCTTCTTCCATTTTGTGATGAATGAACGAAACACCAAACGTACATTCGAAAATCAAGTCAAAAAACTTTCTCGTATACACAAGAATAGATTTAATTAATACATTGCTACAGAGAGAAAAGACAATACTCACTAATATTTACTTCGATTTTGAGTAACATTTAAAATACATGTAATATCATGAAAAATGTGAAGTAAATGCTTATAATTGTACAGCGTCAAATAAGCCTATTATTTACGTAATGTGGTGGTAGGCCAATGATTCATTTGTACAGCAGGCAGAATTATCAGCCGTGAAAGCCGAACTGGCGGCCATTCGAAAACTGGTCTCGAAATTTACACAGAATTTGATACTTCTGAGTCTTATATTTTAGATCGCTTCCGCGCAATAGCGTCCTCTACTGCTTTGAGTTGTTTCAGGAGTTCTTCTCTCCTGGACACGGCTTTCTTGCTCGCAGGCCCGTCGTCTATAGGAGACGACAATGATCGCTTTCTGCCGCCGGCGCCGCCGCCAGATTCTGTGTAACGAGATTGTTTTAAAATAGCTTATTGATAGCTGAGCGCGCCACTAGTTTATCAGACCAATGTCTGTTGCGGTTTCTTTTCGTTGGCATGAATGTGATAGTGTTGACACTATAGAGCTAGAATACTCTATCTATAGAGCCGCTATAAAATGTCAGGGACTGAATAAGAGGGTTAGTGTTTTATAAAACTAAGGAAATGCCAAAAAAATGCAAATATCACCGAGCCGTGCCCTATGTAACATTCCAACGCATGAGAAGTATTTAACGTATATTGTGTTAATATTATAATCAACTACTTTTTGTCATACACACATGACATTACATTTTAAGTTTTTGAATAAAATTATTAATATAATTATTGCTGAAATAAGTTTGATTTATGTAAGTTGGTAAATAAATTAGACGTAATTACTTACCTTTGTCGCTGGAAGAATCCTTCTTGCTTGTGATGGTTACTGCTGCAGCCAGACCAGCGCCGATCGGGGGAGGCTTCGCATTTATCCTGAAAATTACAATGAAATTACAATCCTATAAAGTAAAATTTTATTTTTTATTAAAACAACAGTGTACAGATAAAATTAGTAGAGTAGTTACAATAAAATTATCACTAAGCCTTCATATACGATACACATTATAATAACATACCATAGGATATAATATAACCTAAAGGAGGGAAGATAGGCATAAAACCTTTTTCTGCCGCCAAGCAGCGTTGCTGTGTTTCGGTTTGAAGAGTGCGGTTGCCGGTGTAATTACAGGTACATACATAAGGCTACATCTGTATGCCTCGAGTCCATTGACGCAGGGCAGTGCATCGTAGGGCACGTTCCTATCTTGCGTGACTTACGAGGCTTGTCCCATCAGATAGTTACATAAAAAATGTACTTTACTTTTATTTTTGAGCATGTACATAAAGTGTTTGTTACTCGTGCACTCAAATCATGTCCGTGGCAACGTAAGCATCAACACTGTTTCTCTCTCGCGTTACCGCACGCGTTGCCTTTTGCGCATTGCCCATGTCTCTGCGCATTTGAGCTATGCCCATTAAGGGGAATGTAAGCGGGGTGTTAAATAAATGTTACCGAGGCCTCGCGGCCGCGTTGAGAAGCCTGGCGTGCCGCGCGCGGCGCGCTCCCGAGCTGCCCGACGTCGACGACGTGTGCGACTCACTCTCCGACTCGCTGGACGACGACGACGATTCTACAAAACAACGTTCTCTATCGTTATGCTAATAAAATTACTTATCCTACTACTATTATAAACGCGAAAGTTTGTAAGTATGGATGGATGGATGTTTGTTACTCTTTCACGCCGGAACGGCTGAACGGATCTGGATGAAACTTGGCAGAGAGATTGATTATAGTCTGGAATAACACATAGGCTACTTTTTATCCCGTGGGAATACCGGGATTTAAATCTGCGCGGGTGAAACTGCGGGGCGCAACTAGTACCTCATAATAATAAATAGAATAGAATAAGTTTTTTTGCAACACATAGAAAAATATACATCAAACAGTTTTTAAAATTAAAAGGCACCATAGGCATGTATTATTTTTACAATAAAATAAAATAATAATCATGTTCCCCATTTCATAGCGGCTCTATAGAGTATACTTGTCACTGTCACTAACCAACCAACGAAAAGAGACAGCAAATGTTTTGGTCGAACGAGCCTCAACATTGAAAAAGCAGTTCTCAGACTTCTCAGTATAGGTATGCTCGGCTCCGTCATGTCTTCATTTGTGAAACTCGGCAAACTCGACGCGCTCGTCATTCGCCGACCGTATACACAAAAATCAATAATATTTACCTGATCCTGAAGATGAAGATCTGGAATACTTCTTCCTATCCCTGTTGTTTCTTGGTATTTTGTTGCGACCGTACGGATCCAGTTCTTCCTGTAAACAAAAAAGTCATCAATTAGTATGACATGAGGCTACATTGTATTTAATCGAATGGGATCCCAGATCCAAATTGTATTGGAATATAACTCGACCGCCGTAAAGTCTAACCTTCCCGATGGTATGCAACGAGGCCGGCCACCGGGGTGTTGGTTTTAGTGAGTCGACGAGTCCGTCATCCACACACTACTCTATCGTGTCCCTCGATGCGGTACGTGTGACTGTGTGCAGATTACCCCCGACAATAAAGCAATAGTTACCTTGTGCCTGTGCGAGGCCGGCGGCGGCGGGTTGACGGCGAGCTGGCGCGCGTCGGAGGGCGAGGCGGCGCGGCGGCGCGGCGCGGGCGGGTTCATGGCGGTCGCACGCGCCGTCGCCTGCCGCCGCTCGCGCACTATCACCGACGGTGACAACCTGGCACATCGCATTACCTTTACCACATTGCATACTTATTTACTTTTCAAAGTCATACTTGTCACTTTATACTATTACCGACGCGTCGGTATTAGTAGTATAATACTTGCAATACTACTGGTATTGCAAGTAGTATTACTACTGCTTGCAATACTAGTAGTTTAAGTAGTACTTGCAATAGTAGCACTTATTTATTTCTCACACATAAGCTTACAAAACAAGGTAGGTAAATTAATTAAATCCATATTAAATTTAGAACACTTGCAATAGTAGTAGTGATTGCTAAATTAAATAGGTACCTAAAGGTGTTATTTTTAGGTTGTCGATTACCACTTATCACCAATGGTGACAACCTGACACGTTGCATTATTTTTAAGCAAGTTAAAGAAAACTTTTAAGTAGGAAAACCAGTGTGCAATATGGTTGCACACAACATGTGTGCAATCACATTGCACATCTTTCCTTATTTATATAGTTTATTTATTTTACATCTTTCAAAATGTTGAAATATACATTGGAATGGTAAGGTACGTAGGAAGATACTAATGTACCTTTCTACCTACCTTACAGAGTTCTATTCTATAGTAATGGTCCGAAACTACAACTTTGTATTATTTGATGACTTCTATTCTCGACAAAGTTTGAATTAGGAATAGTTTTAAATTGTCAAATTGGAAACCCCTTGAGACTATAAAAACGTTGCTAAAATTAAATGTGTTTCGCGTGCATGCAACTAATAAATAAATAAAAACTAAATAAATATATCCTAGAGCTACATAATAATACTACACAAAACGAAAATACTACGGTATTGGAAGCAAGCTGATCTAACAAAAAATCGACATAAAATCATTCTTACGCGTTTCACCCATACGATACGACAATAACCATCATATTGATTTTATTGTGTTGGGTGTATGTGGATAATACCTACGCTTTACATATTACCAACTTATTAAACTTATAACAAGCCTTCGTGCAATAAACCGTTTTACCACAAAAAAAAACACCAACCTATGGAAAAATCCACAACTGTAAATATCTCGCCTTTGTAGACTTTTCAAAGACAAATTATTTAAGCCGTATTCTTCTACCGACCTCTTGCAACCCTGGACAATGTTCTCCAACAAAGCAATATATTATTTAGATATAATGTATATTTTTTATAGATTTACTCTCTTATTCATAATCCCTGCCATTTTATAGCAGCTCAACGGAGTAATACTTGTCACTGTCACTTTCATGCCAACAAAAAAAAGGGACAACAGACTTATCGGTCTGATAAGCTATTGGCGCGCTCAAAGACCATTATGTACCATTATGTATTACCGTCAAAAGCCTGGAAGGGCGTGTTCGTGCGACCAGCGTTTTACATTGAAAATCTGTTATTTGAAGCATATTTTGATTAGTTACATTAGCACTTTGTCCGATCATTTATTTATAGGTTGAAACTCCGAAACTACAACTTTGTATTATTTGATGACTTCTATTCTCGACAAAGTTTGAATTAGGAATAGTTTTAAATTGTCAAATTGGAAACCCCTTGAGACTATAAAAACGTTGCTAAAATTAAATGTGTTTCGCGTGCATGCAACTAATAAATAAATAAAAACTAAATAAATATATCCTAGAGCTACATAATAATACTACACAAAACGAAAATACTACGGTATTGGAAGCAAGCTGATCTAACAAAAAATCGACATAAAATCATTCTTACGCGTTTCACCCATACGATACGGCAATAACCATCATATTGATTTTATTGTGTTGGGTGTATGTGGATAATACCTACGCTTTACATATTACCAACTTATTAAACTTATAACAAGCCTTCGTGCAATAAACCGTTTTACCACAAAAAAAAACACCAACCTATGGAAAAATCCACAACTGTAAATATCTCGCCTTTGTAGACTTTTCAAAGACAAATTATTTAAGCCGTATTCTTCTACCGACCTCTTGCAACCCTGGACAATGTTCTCCAACAAAGCAATATATTATTTAGATATAATGTATATTTTTTATAGATTTACTCTCTTATTCATAATCCCTGCCATTTTATAGCAGCTCAACGGAGTAATACTTGTCACTGTCACTTTCATGCCAACAAAAAAAAGGGACAACAGACTTATCGGTCTGATAAGCTATTGGCGCGCTCAAAGACCATTATGTATTACCGTCAAAAGCCTGGAAGGGCGTGTTCGTGCGACCAGCGTTTTACATTGAAAATCTGTTATTTGAAGCATATTTTGATTAGTTACATTAGCACTTTGTCCGATCATTTATTTATAGGTTGAAACTCAAATCTCACACCTTTGATGTCGAGAATGTAAACTTTCGCTGCTAATTATTTACTATTTTCGATATCAATTATGTATGCTTATTAGCAAAAAGTACACTACAGCAGATCTTCAATTGTTTACTGAAGCGCCATGCACTAATAATTGTATTTATCATGATTGAAATATAACACGTGTAGCGCTTTTGTTATTCAAAATAGACAGTTACAGAAACAGCCAATAGGATCTTGTTCAGAGTTAATACTCTGAAGCAACTCTTTGGTTGTCGAACATCCACTTCGGCAGTTCGGCCTACACTTTGACAGTACTTATATTAATTTATCCCGTACCTAGTGTCCATAAGCTTTCGTGCAGTACAAAATAGTGGAACATCTACATTTAGAAACAATTTCAATAGCATTTTTACCAGCTGGCTTCCGTCGCACCGCATCATTTTCAGGTCGCGTGACATCTTTCATTTGTAATTTTTGGTCCACATTTGACCAATAAAATGAATAAATACAGTGCAAGTTCAAGATATTCTCGTTTTTCGTCAGAATAGAGCGGAATTTACACTGAGCAGTATTTTTCATGCGAAATTAAACTAATATGACATGAACATGCAAGGGTTATTCTGTTTGAGTGTAATGTTATCTAGTCGAAATATTAGTTTGTAAAAGTTGACTACAATTTAGGGAGAGGCCCCACTATGTAGTGCGTGTCGTTGCGTCGACAACAGCAAAGGACCAATGGGGCCTCTCTATTCTCTCAGAGCGTTTCCATTGGTGCGTTGCCCCTGACGACGTGACGCAACGCACCAACTCTTAAAATACGTGCATGGTAACAGAATAAAACTTAAAAACCCATGTAAGGTGAAGACAAGACCTAATGTGACTCTCGCTCGCTCGTTTTGACTTGTTGAAGGATATAAAACCACTAAACCAATTTTCGAAAAATCGCAAACAACCATTTTGTGTGCAATCACATTGCGCACAGTTCAGTAAAAAAGTAATTTTGATCGGTACAAGTTTTCCTGCTTAAAAGTTTGCTTTTCTAGTTTTCGTACATAAGCAAACTTTTGAGTAGGAAAACTTGCATCAATCAAAGTCAAATTTTTACTTAACTGTGTGCAATGTGATTGCACACAAAATGGTTGTCTGCGATTTTTCAAAATTGTATTTAGTGATTTTATATCTTTTAAAATGTCGAATCGTGCGAGCGAGAGAAATATTAGGTGTTGTCAACGCCTTAAGTGAGTTCGTGCCCGTAAATCCCACTCGAGTCTCCTACCTATTCATTTTATTGGTCTGCGTAATTATACAAGAGCTACATGACATACCTTTGTCTACTGGAAGACGAAGCCCGTCTTTTGCGCCTGGCACTCTGCGATCGGGATGATCTCGAGCTGTAATTTGAAGAGCTGCTGCGTGAGCGGGACGAAATACGGAAGAAGCGAGACAAAACACACACATGCAGCGTTGCACACATTCAATGCATTGTTCACACACATGTGCATATATCATTCAGACGCGCGTTCATCGTCACACAGACGCAATGAAACCAAGAGAGATTGTTCATGCAGAGTAGGTATGAGATGTCAGTTAGAACACCTTAACACCAACGTGGTTATGAAAGCAAACCCGGGGAGGAAAGGAAGCGGGAGATAATTTATTATTAGAGATTTAAAATTGATAAACAAGACTCAAAATACAGATGAAAGATTGACAAGACTTTATTGTTGTAACGTTGGTAACTTCATTTAATGAAAAACTATATCAAACTTAACTTAAAACTACCACTTATCCTCGTTTTTATGTACTTGAGAGGTATGTAGTGTAGTTTTAATGTAAGTGTATTAGTTAGAATCAGGTTAAGAGACCGCTAGGGAGCAACTGACGTGGTGAAATGTTGAACCAACTGAACTCTCAAATGCTCCATAAATAAATAAAATATAAAAATGCAGTCAAACTAATCGCAAACTTCGAAAATAATATAATCTAATATGCAGCATGTGGGGTTTTCAACTAGCAATACCATAAAACTTAGCATTATTTAAATAAGGTTGGTATCTCGTTTACCATGGCACCTTGGTTCCCCCTAAATAAACTGTTGGTTCAAGGACCTGTTTACTTATAAAATTAGTTATCAATTAAATTGTTCTCGTACAGTTTTTTTAAATAAAATGATGATGCTCTGAAAGGCTTTCAATAATAAAAATGCTTTCAGAAATGAAATACACATCACAAATAGCGTTCACTCTTATTTCATTAGGACAATAAAATTGTATTTAGTAAGTTCGGCGAAGCAAGGCTAGCATGAAGGAATTTGAGGTTATTTTGTATACAAATAAACGTCACAAAAGAGTGGAGTGCGTGAAATCAGCACTTTTGAATTCACTAGTTCTGGTAGTAACGAGACATAAGATCGTAGCTCATTTGCAAGTGACAATATGGAAGAACCGCTAATTGCAAACAAGTCACTGTAATATGTGTCTAAAGAGCTTTACTTTTAAACTTAAAATCCATATTTTAATTCTATTGGCGTGGGTTAGCGATGGCAATGAGCTACGACCTTTCGCCAACCGAACTGAACTTCTTTAGTTAATACACTTTACATAATATATTAAAGATAGTAATTATAATATTTTTATAACAATCCCGGAAAACCTAGCCAAGTCGCAATATTAAATTTATACCAGTAAAAAGAGAGTTTCGACAAAACATAATTGAAAACTCTCTCTCGGTTACGTAAATTATTTGTATTTATGCTGTTCAAAAAAATCTATAATTTTTATCAAGATCACGTGACTTTTTGACAGCTTGCGTCAATAATTTTATTTGACCCGTTTATCAACGAAATTGCGGGCTACACTGCAAAGGCCATATAATTAAGAAGAAGAAGACACGCAACAACATGTCCAACATGGCGACGTTTGCGATTGATATTTTTTTTTTATTTATAAGAAAAAACATGGTTGCTCATCCATAAAAAAAAATAACCCATCTTAATCTCGTCTGATAGTAGTCGATTAGCAGCGCTTTTGATAAGATTCCTTTGTTCGCACAACACACCCCATTGCGGGACGTCCCTGCAGTTCTCATTCTCCCACCACGAATTAGAATTAGAAAATTCCTTTCGTTATAAAGTTTTTTTTTGTGTTTGTATCTGCAATCAGTCTCCAATTGACTTTAAGCAAAAAAAAATTAACACCAAACCGGTGTAAATTTTTTTTTCGTTATAAAAAGTGGTATAAATACCATATAATGTTGGTACATATAATGCGACTTGGCTAAAGGTATAGTTGTTACTAGCGCGGCGTAGCACTTACCTGGAGGAGGAATACGATTCGTCAGAGGAGTGCGGTTTCCTGCGTCGCGTGGGTTCCGTGCGCATCCATGGGTCGGCCCACTCGTCGCCTCTCGCGTCTCTGACGTCACGGCGCGGCGGGTCGCGCACATCTCTAACTTCGCGTACCTCCCGCCGCTCTACTTCCGCGCGTTGGACTATCACCTCGCGAGAAGAGCGGACGCGACGCTGAAATTAACATTCATATTGACGATTTGACGACCTTAGTGGCGCAGCGGGCGAGAGTCCGCCTGCGACGCAAGAGGTTGATAATATTATAAAGTACTAATAATATAAGCGCGAAAGGTTGTAAGTATGGATGGATCGATGGATGTTTGTTACTCTTTCACGCCGGAACGGCTAAACGGATCTGGATGAATCTTGGCAGAGGGATAGATTATAGTCTGAAATAGCACGTAAGCTACTTTTTATCCCGTGGGAATGCCAGAGTTTAAATCTGCATGGGTGAAACCGCGGGGTACAACTAGTATCTTAGAAGACTGAAAATATTTTGTTTAAAAATGATTTTTAGCCATGGTCATCCATCATAAACAAAAATGGTCAGAATAATGACTATAGGACCACGGGATTACCCTTATGTATAATACATACATAATCATCGACTTTTTTTGCATAAACATAAACTTTGTATAAAACTGAATAAACCTGACTGGAATCCCGCTCAGTTTAGATTTTTGAGAACCCGTCAGATCTGATTACGTCACAAAGATCAAAGAGAGAGGGTGAGAAATACCTTCTGATAGGCCATGTCATCGGGCGCTGGCGGGCGCTCGTCGTAGAAGGGCGGTCGCTCGTAGCCGCGTTCTCGCTCGTACATGGGTCGCTCTCGCTCACGCGCGTAGTAGCCCTCGCGGTCGTCGGGAGCCGGCCGCGGCACGGGGAACCCCCTTCCGCCGCGGTACATCCCCCCGTAGCCTTGTCGACTGGAAAATAGTCTTATGTAACTAGCTAGTAGTAAAAAAAAACTAGTAGTAACATTGTAATTCTGAAAATCTAGCACATACCTTTAAATAAGAAAATCTTATATTTTTATTTATTTCTATATAATCTGAATCTCGGAAACGGCTCCCACAAATTTCATGAAATTTAGTATACAGAGGGTTTCGGGGGCGATAAATCGATCTAGCTACAAAGATATAAATATATAGCAAGGAAGTAGGAAATTAACCTAATCGAAACCTAATATGCTGCTATATTTAGACCAGTAGTGATTGAGCCACAAACACTTTCTACTTTTGATTTTTCTAAATAAATATATGTATAGAATGGGCCAATACGTCTTTAACAATGGTTTAACAGTGAGTGGTACAGAGTTGTCAGCGTCGAGTGTGGTTACCTATATGCATCAGATTCTCTATGATGCGCCGGCGCATCGAGCGGCCGCGGCGGCGACGCGCCCACAGCGGCGGCGGCGTATGCCAGCTCTGCGTCGGGATCGTGGACCACGCCTCCCAGAGGTAAGTGCAGCTTCTTCTCTTCAAAGTCCATGTCTTGTTCCTTCCGCTTGTTGGCTATGCGTACCATCTGAAATAAACGGTTTAGTTAGAATAATCCTACTACTATTATACCTACGCGATAGTTAGTAGCTTTGGCTTACTTTGGGGCAAGATAGTACTGTATGGAATGTCCACCAACATTTAATTTAATCACTACATAGTATAAAACAAAGTCGCTTTCTCTGTCCCTATGTATGCTTAAATCTATAAAACTACGCAACGGATTTTGATGCGGTTTTTTTTAATAGATAGTGATTCAAGAGGACGGTTATATGTATAATACATGCATGATATGTGCACCCGTGCGAAGCAGGGGCGCGCGGGCGGGTCGCTAGTGTAATATAAACCTCTTTAGCCGTCCGCAAGCCTCTTTCCCAGGCCGACTCCGGCGGCGCTACGTCCCGGACCGGGGCCGCGGGGTAAGACCCGGAGCTGGGAACTCCTCTCACTACGTCGAACATATTGTAATTCCCTTTGTCGGTCACGCCGGGATGTAGAAACCTGAAAGCAAAGTTATTTATTTATCAATAGTTAAGCCCCGCGGTTTCACCCGCGCAGATTTAAATCCCGGTATTCCCACGGGATAAAAATTAGCCTATGTGCTATTACAGACTATACTCTATCTCTCTGCCAGGTTTCATCCAGATCCGTTCAGCTGTTCCGGCGTGAAAGAGTAACAAATATCCATCCATCCATACATACAAACTTTCGCGTTTATAATATGAGCAGGAAGGATACTCGCCTTGATACTGCCCGCGTATTGTAAAAAAATGCTAGCATTAATATTTAAAGCGCTTTGTTAATGCTTTTTACCAAGTTCCATTAACCTTTTGTGATATGCTAATTCAGGTAACAAACAATTACCGCCATGGTGAAACGGTGAATACAAACGCGACCCCATCTCGCCATACCTTTTGCGGGGATGGCTCACAGGGGGGTTTAACATACATACCACATACCCCCTTCTGTCACCCCCATGGCTGAAAGGTAAAGCTACGGCATTTTCCCGTTTGAAATAAGTTTACAAAACAATTATTGTTCGACGTTTCTGATAAGGATCTCGTTTTAATCTAACACCTACTCAAAATCCTAACTATAACGTGTTGAATCAGTCCAAAGAATCACGTACAATACTTCCGAACGTGCAAATATAGGAAATAGGCTGCGGAATAGGAGGTAGTTGTCATGAAATTAAAAATAATCATCAATGAAATAGAAGACAGAACATTTGTGTAATGAACATGAAAGTTTGTTCTTTATCGGGTGTTATAAATAGAATAGGACGGCAAAAACAAATAAGTATTTAAGTATTATATCTATTACAACCTAGGCTTAGTTTGGGGCTACATAGTCCTTTGTGGAAAATCCACCAATATGATCAGCAGCACGGTAGATATCCCAGATCTCTTAGTACCAAGAACAAACTCCAGATCCACCAAAATCTGTATTATTTAATATTAGGCTATTTAAATCTAAAAGGCTAATAAAGAGGAAGGTTTGATTGTTTGTATTAAATAGCTTCCGAAACTACTGGAACAATTTGAAAAATTCTATCACCGTTGAGAAGCTACACTATGCCCGGTGGACATAGGCTATAGTTTATTTTCAAAAAAATTAAGGATCCTTACCTTACTAAAGCTCTAATAATGTAACCCATGGTATAAATATTGTTGTCTATGGGCGTTGGTGACAGCTTACCATCAGGTGGGCCGTTAGCCCGTTTGTATATCTTTTACTTAAAAACAAAAAAAAATGACCTAAAACTATTGCTGATAGAACATAGTCAGGGATCCCACTCCCTGGGGGTCGAGGGAGTTTATGTCCACCCGTGCGAAGGGGGCAGGCCGCTAGTGTATTTATATACCTGCAGTTGATTCCCCAGGTGCAAGCCCCTCTCGAGAAGAACCTGCAGACAGGCCTCGGTTCGGTCTCCTCCGGTCTCCGCTCCGCCTCGTCCGACACTTCGCCCTCTTCCAGCGACGAGCCGCGCGATCTGCGCCCGGGCTTCACTTCATCCAAGACTTGACCTGCACAATTCATTGAATTTGATTGAAAAAAAAACAGAAACTGAAACAGCTTCACGACTTCGATCCCCAGGCACGGTAGATATCCCTTCAGATCTCTCAGTACCAAGTACTAACTCAAGATTCTTTGAGGATGTCTGTCTAAGGGGGGTAGTCAGAGGTACGTCCAAGCATTAAATTTTTGTCACATACCCACATTTTGCAGTAGTTAGTATTCCATACGTGACAGGTTGCAAGCCCATCGCCGCTGTTAGAATACTAACTGGTTTCCTCACGATGTTTTCCTTCACCGTTTAAAAGCACTGGCATTGCGCACATAAATTTTTCGAATTTGATTGTCTTTACATTTTTCGACATTTTACATTTGACGACCTCAGTGGCGCAGCGGGCGAGAGTCCGCATGCGACGCAAGAGGCTGCGGGCTCGATTCCCGCCTCAGAACAAACTTGTGTACGATCTGCAGAAAGTTCCATTGGTGTTACACTTATGGTCTTATTATTTTGGTTTAAATTGTTTTGCTAATCAAGATGTTGTTTGTTGGTTTTTTCTACCATGTTCCTGGCATGTGTTTTTTGCATAGAGTAAGATAAGATAAGATAAGAAAATTATTTATTGCACATAAATGAAGTACATTAGGCGAACTTAATGCTAATTAGCATTTTCTTCCAGTTAACCTTTGGGTTTTGTGGAGTGGGTGGTAGTGCTCTTTGGACAATAGAAGGGAACAACTTTTAAAAACAAAAGGTGTAACGTAACATAAAATAATTGACCGAGCGAGTGAAGCGTCTCAGTTTCCACATTGGCCAAAAATGCGTTTGTCCGGATGTATGTCTGTCTGTCTGTCTGTTCTCCTCTACAGGTCGCATTTTTTAACCGATCTGGACGAAACTTGGTACACAGGTTATATGACTTATTAGATTTTTTTTGTCGTTGGTCTCTTTTTTTTTTTCTTTTTTTTTTTAAAAAAAGAATAATCGAAATCGGATCTCATTTGGTGGAGATATCCAGTATATCAAATAACCCCCTTTTTGCCCTTTTTTTGGGGGAAGTACCCTTCCAATCAAAAATCCCCGACGACAAAAAAATTCTAATAAGTCATATAACCTGTGTACCAAGTTTCGTCCAGATCGGTTGAAAAATGCGACCTGTAGAGGAGAACAGACAGACAGACAGACAGACAGACATCCGGACAAACGCATTTTTGGCCAATGTGGAAACTGAGACGCTTCGCTCGCTCGGTCAATTAATAATAAAAATAAATAAAAAGCATGCTTAAATAAAAAATATTAGTAAAAGTATAAGTTTAGGTTATTAATTTTATAAATATGAAATGAAATTTGTATGATAGTATAAGTTAATGTATTAATTTTTATAAATATGAAAATCAAGTGAAATTGTATCGTGATAATAACATGTAATTCAACGGATAAATAAAGGCTATATTATTGTTATTATTTATGATACCTTGCTCAGGTTTGTCGTCTCCATCGCCATTGGTCTTCTCGGCGGCCTTCGGTTCAACGCACTCGCCCTCTTCGGCTTCGAAATCCAACTGCTCCTCACCATCTTCCGTGTTACTTGTTTTCTCTTGAGGGAGCTACAATATAAAGATTTTCTTTTAAGACACACACCCTAAGGGTTGTATTACAAAACGGTGTCTAACTTTAAACACTATCTAAAATTTGCGCTGTCATGTTTGCCATTACGCAATAGTAAGAGATGTCAAAAGTTTAGGCAGTGTTTAACGTTTGCCTATTTTTTTGTAGTAAGTCGTATGTCCAACTCTCTGGTATCGTAATCGACAGAGATGAGGGAATATGTAGTATCATAATGGCACAGATGAACTTGATAATGTAGTACAGAATGTTTCAAATCAAATCAATTTATTATTAGAATACATGTTGGTGTTGGTGTAACAAATTTTATAATGTACTAAGTACAAAATTCTCATAAATTCAGATAAGTTGGTGGCACTTGTAATTGTTTAGCAAGCGCATTGACGTAAAAATGTCGTACCTATGTGGCTTCGACGCTAGTACCAATTGAAACCCAAAAGGAAACGTAAAGTAACATTATCCGGCAAAAATTGTGATGTCTGACGTTTACATACTTGTTCCATAATAGGTACGCGTCTACTTTCTTTGAAGGAATGCTTCTATGCTTAATTTGCATTCAATGTTCAATGACTAGGACCACAAAAACCGGAAATTATTTAACCTACCTTTGCAAGCTTAGGAGTGTCACCTTTGCCACTATCGGATTTTGGTGATTGATCTTGGCTTGTTCCATTTACTTTGGTATATTGCTTGCTGCTTGGTGAGGTAGATGGAGATTGAGGCTAAAAAAGAAATGCAAATGAAAATATATTCAGAACTAAGTATTTTCTCTCAGGCACAATAGTAATCTGAGAGGTTGCTCTCAGATTATGATGTTTGATGATTTATTTGTGTAAAAATAAATAATTGTTGGTGGACTTTCTACACAGCACTATCTAGCCCCAAATTAAGCCAAATATGGGAAACAGATAGCTGATATACATAATACATAATATTTGGGTGACTGAGCTTTACTCAGTTGCTTAACAAAAAAAACAGATTTTATTTCCTAAAAATTAATCCTAAGTTAGGATTGTATAAATTCGATATCGAAATTTATTCAATATAAAGGTATTTTAACGTTAAAAAAATAACATAAAGATTGCTTCTTTTCAGGTAACCAACCTTAGATTCTTTTTCCATGTCGTCTTGCCCCCCTACAGAATCCAAGTCTGACACATCTGATAGGTCCTCATGGCTTAGGTTGAGATCTATAGGACCCTGCTTACTGACAGCCTTAGTTCTAATCCTTGGCTTTCTCTCTTCTTGGTCCGATTCCATTTCCCCTGTTATAAAATACCAGTTGTGTACATATAAAATTCAGTAAGTAAGTGATATATTGTTGAATATACTTAATTATAAAAAAAATATCATTGTAAACCACAAATTGTTACCTTCAGAAATATCTTGAGGTGCTGTATCTTTATTGCTTCTCTTGTTGTAAGAGCCCTGGCTTGATTGACTAGATTCAGATCTACTACGTTCCCGTCTCTCAGGGATTTCAATCATTTTTTGAGCACCTTTTGTATGCCTCCTCCATTTGTCTTTTGGGCTCCAATCACCTCTTTTATCTAATGTGGACCTACTAGGGGATGGTGAAGAATTTCTACTCGGAAAACGGCTCACAGAGTGGGCTTCCTTCCTTGGGGGTGATACAGAATCAGGCGACTCTGGCCTGGATATGTTGCCAGGAGATCCCGGTCTGGACCTTGTTCCAGGAGAACCAGGGGATTTAGGTGAAGCTGGACTTTGGGGAGTTTTTGGACCCTCTCCAGCAAAGGGTGTGTTTGAAGAAAACACCTCTGAATGTTCCGGAGATACTATAATATTCCCTTCGTCACTTGGAGATTTTGGAGCATCGGGAGATTTAGGTTCATTAGATGTGGCTGGCATTGATGTTTCAGGCGAATTTATATCAGAGTGAGCATCACTCAAGTGATCGGGTGTCTGGGGTGGTTTGCTAACTGGAGCAGGTGACTGAGAACGGCTATCTGGTGATGGGGATCGTGGACCCCTTGATTGTGGAGATCTTGGTGAAAGTGGTGGTGATTTAGGGCCCTTTTTAGATTTTTCACTTCCTGAGGATGAGCTGTGTCTACTTCGAGAGCTTGAACTGCTGCTACTCGATGATGAGTGAGCATCTCCCCCATCTCGGGAGTCTTCAGAATCCATCCCTGGAAGTAAGTGGCGGGTTGCTATGTAATACCTGTTTAGATAATATTGCCCATCCCAAACAAGCACTCTCACTTTGTTACATAACTTACTGCATTAACCAATTTACTCTTGTTAGTAAACACACTACCTATTAACTTTTTCTTGCAACAATGGCCAAAACATTTCTTAACTCACCATTTTAACTTAGGAGTAGTGATAATAGAAACATTTTGCTGTATTTTTTCTATTTCAATTAATATGTAAAGTTCAAAAAAATGTAGATGAATCTAATATTCAGAACTGGAACTCTATTAAAGTTGTAATTATGTAAGTAAATGTGTTTTATTTGTTATAAAGTGTACACCTAGGAGAACTACACCGCTTTTATATCACAAAAGTGGGACCAACAACCAACTCTGGAATAATAAAATAAATTACAGGGATGTGCTATCCAATGTTAGAAAATTTTGGTGTGTATCTATAGCAAATACTTTAGTTTTAGGGATAACTATATATGTATCATCACAGTTAAGTTGATAGGTACCTTTCATTCCAGTGACTTCATTCATTTTGGATACAGAAATTTATCACAAATTAAACTAGGTTTTGTAGGCACCAAGTAACTTCCCATAAAACCAACGATGCACTAAAATAACATTGTTCCTAGCATTTGTTTTACTAAATGTAAAATGAATTGTGATTTTGGTATAGGTATCCAAAACTTTATCAAGTTTTATGCTACGTTGTGATGTTTATTTGTAGACACGTCCAGCCTTACCTTACAGGTGACGCCTCGACGCCAGATTCGGTGGCACTTTGTTGTAACACTTTTCATATTGCAAGACTTTAACTTTTAAAGGCACAACACAAACTAAACTTGGGTCTGTCACATATACTTGTGAACTTGAACTTTTGATAACGATTTACTGAAGAAAACTTAGTAAATTCAACACTACATACTTCAACATGGCTGTGATACGGGAGGAACATGAACATATAAATAAACACTTTTCGATACTTCCGTGGGATAACTTACACCCTTACCTTAACTGAAGTTATTAGACGGTAAATTTCTTGACGGGATTGATTATTTTAGTTAAAAATCCTTGATTTGCGCCGCAATCGAGTCTCATCGAGGCGAAGTCATCAAAATCTTTATTCTTTACAATTACAAGTAACAAAGAGAATGTAAAACTACGAGAAGAGGCGGGACTCAGTAAAGAAAGAGCCAATGAGAGCCAATGGGATCCTTTTACATGGCACTTCAATACCAACACAACGAACATGTACGTCAAACAACGACAGTTTTACCAACATATCAGCCTAAATAGTGCTGCGCGATAGCACTCACTTTTATATCGATATCGATAAAATATGCGAGATCCAAATCGAGGTTTTTTTGTAATCCATTTATTGACTGAATCCATGTTTAAGTACAACCTAGGTCCTGAAGTCCTAGGTTGGACTTAAATATGGATCTGATATGAAATAAAAAGCTTTTTGCATTATTACATATAATTTTTGTACATATACCTATTCATTTTATGAATTTGTTTTTCATTTATTATAATGTTTAGTATTAGCAGGACGGACACAACATACAAACGGATGGACAAAGTATTTTTTATTAATTTCCAGTAGATTTTTATGAAGTATTGTACCTAGATCATGAGTTTAAAAGACCATATTCTTGATAAGGTTATAATAATTTTAACAGTACAAACTTATTTTGCTATTTGTGACTCCCAGTTATTGTCATCCTTAACATCGATTTTTGTTTCTGTATAAGTGGGCACCAAAAACTTTAATGAACTGGAACCTAACACACAAAAAACGAAGGAAGGGAAGGCTCACTAAACGA
This sequence comes from Plemyria rubiginata, assembly GCA_963576535.1. Classification (NCBI taxonomy): domain Eukaryota; kingdom Metazoa; phylum Arthropoda; class Insecta; order Lepidoptera; family Geometridae; genus Plemyria; species Plemyria rubiginata. The sequence continues at coordinate 4,828,835 of OY754917.1, read as the reverse complement.
TGGGACGATGACATCGTCAAAGTAGCAGGCAATACATGGTGCAGAGTCGCCCGTGACCGACAACAATGGAAAGAGCTGGAGGAGGCTTATGCCGCAGAAAGCGGCAAAAACAGCAATGTGCACGCAAATTACGCCGAACTAGCATGAACAGCGCTGGCAGTTCATCGGCCGGTCAAACCTACAAATAGGTACCTACCTACCTACGCGATTTGCGAACGATAGGTACCTACTATCTACGTAATAAAGTGCTTACTACTGGGTACCTAATTACTTTGGTTTTGGGAAGGACAAAGCACTAAATCATTGAGTCATTAAAATTTTATTACATTAGGTACCTACATCAGATTGGACAGACGTACTTAGTTTACTTAGGTACCTACCTGTTTTCATTAAATAATTAGTAGTAGGTAAAATAAATCAAAATGCTAGCAATAGTAATGTCAAACTTGTGTAGAAAAATAAACATTTGCAGCCGTGTAATGGAATCATACCTACCTACAGCTCTACTACCTATTGCTCGAAACACTCTAAGCAAACATAACGCAGCCAGTAAATTAAATGCACAATCCACCCAACAGTAGGCAATAGCCTGGTGGTAGGTAGGTAGCTAATAACACCTACCATTCTGTCAGCTCGTACCTAGCGCTGGGGATGTCATTTACGGATTTAGGTACCTACCTAAGAGTCCCCGCAGACTACAAACTTTCTATCGGCCGAGAGTTTAGTCGAGTTGGCCTGTTCGTGCGCACACTGTGCCAACAAAACAGTTGGGTTGGTCGCGAGTGCGCAGACTAGCCAACAAATGGTTTGGCCGATTGATTATTTTACTAGAGTTTGTGAAGAGATCACTCGCGTGGAATGAAGCCATCGGCCGAGTCGGCCGATCAAACAATCGGCAAGTGTGCGGGCGGGGCAAGAGCGCCATACTGATCAAACGCTCGGCCGATAGTTCGCCGATGGAAAGTTTGAAGGCAGTCGTGAAGCCCATCAAACTTTTTTATCGGCCGATACTGAATCACTGTAATGTGCGCATCTGCATACATCTTCATACTGATTAAGAAGCCAACCAAACTCTCGGCAGATAGAAAGTTTGTAGTCTGCGGGGACTCTAAGTGTTTATTTATCGGTACAAGCGGTTGTTCCGCGGCGGGAAGTGAACCAAGATAACCAACTGCGTCTAATGCATACTTTTATAAAATACCTAAATAATAAAATAATACAAATGACTTTAGGCGGTAAACAATCCCGCATCCCTTTTGCGTGCCGTTCAAAAGGGACAAACACCTACCTACCAAGACCTCCAACCACACAGTTCAACAGATTTACAAACAATACCTACTAAGCCTAAGTACCTATCTCTACAAATAGGCACTTCGGCACTTCGGAAATAGAAATCTGAACCCAATCGGCACAATACCAAATAGAAATCTGAACCTTATCACTCTTTGTTTAGAACATAAAGATTGATGTGATGAAGGCGCAGTGCGTGGCGTTTGCACCGGCCGGCGCGGCGCACGTGTCATTTGTTTGTCGCCTTTTTTCAAAGGGCTATTTTTCGCGCAATTTAGGTTTTTATTTATTTTAAAATTAGTTCGTGTTGAATATTCGTACTGGACGGACAGTTGCGCGGTGCATACAAATTGCATACCTACCTTTCGTGGGAGTTGTTTTATTTTATTAATTATTCATGATAGGTAATTAGGTAGATACCTAGTTAGTTTTTGAGCGTGTGTTAAGTTAGTATTTTAGGGTACTTTTGTTAAGATTTTACGAGTAGTAAAAGTGAGTGACTGTTAGTTTAGTTTAGTGCGAGGGAATATGGGCAAATACTTGGAATGAACGAGGAGGTGCTCAGTTTGAGTCATTTGTGGTTTGACAGAGGCTACAGCGTATTATGTAAGTACCTACCTATTAAACCAATTATAAACTTTTTAGATACCTTCTTCTTACGTTAGTAGGTTTATAAATCTTTACCTATTGTTTCTCATTGAGAATTAGGTACAATTCATTCACAGTTTAGTAAGCACAAACACAGAATAAATAAGTACTTTAAACGCTGTGATTTTACCTACGAGAATGCGTGCGTGTACATTGCGGGCTGACGAAATAAATACAAATCTTTAAACATTATTTTCTTCTACAATTTTTTTTCAGGAAAACTGTTATTTTTTTTGGTTGGTGTTTGAGGTCTTGTACCTCCCCCTTTCTTTTTCGGAAGCAGTCCGGTAATACCCGGTATATATATAATAATATAACCAGATACAAACAAACAAACAAATACTTCATTACTATTAGCCACCGCGGAAAGTCCATTTTGTAAGACTGTGTATGTAGCCTCCTAGATGTGCACGTTATAGTGGGATATTAGCCTACAAAGAACTGTCCAGCTCACACTTATCGATAATTACATTAGGTACATCACTATTTTTTATTTATTTATTTTATTTATTTATTTATTAAACATCTTGTGTTACAGACTTACAAATAGGTAGGTGCTTAAATTATTATGTAAATGTAGATAGGTATGAACTAGGCTTAATTAATAGGACACTTAAGTAGGTAGCTAAAATTATGATGTTATAGTAAGAAGGTACTAGTATTAGTAAACATAAATTATTATTGTGTCAGTAGTTTGGTTATTCTGTACAAATGTAGGAACACGACACGAATATTAACACGAATATTCAATATTTACCTTTTAAATCCCTAAAATCAGTTTTCAATACGATGCATGTTGTTTGTTCGTTGCTTGTATTCACTAATATATCTAATTCAATGTTTACTGAGCCTCATCCAAAGAAACTATTCCTTTTTCGAAAATTTTACGGCTCCCTTGATCTGCACAATTTCGCACGTTACGAATCGTTTTTTGGTGGTATCGCCGTAAAATATTACGTTCACTGAACAATAACAATTACTTTCATCTGTATGGACGTAATTATTGATAAATCTGCTAGAAATTTACAAAAACAATCAAAGTACGAGTCGACAAGTAAACAAGGTAGACGAAGAAGAGAGTGAGTTGTGAAAGAACGAGAGAACACTGATTGAAATTGATTGAATGGAACGAATGAACAATCGCCATTATTTGCCATGCCAAGTCCATACAAAATTTTTAACGTTCCTTGTTGCGTCAGGGTGTTACAGCTTTACAAGAGAGAAAAAGACAGCAGTGCTGCCAGATGCCTTAGTAGTATGTCACTGTCAACAAAATAAGAAAGTGTTGGTGTTTTCAATTTATAATTAATTATACAAAACCATTGCTATTTTCCATTACGGATATTAATTACAGAATAAACTATACCTTTATGTATTTCAAAAAATTTAGTTTCATAAATCTACATAACAAAAATAAGCAAAAACATTTATTACAAATGTACCTAAACATTGTACATACATACCTACCTAATATATATGTACTTGTATTCAAATTCCTTGGTATGTACAAACCAAACAAAAACAACGAACAAAACGTCAAAAAACCGTCTACTGTCAAAAGAAAGAAAGTAAAAACGCGGTAAAATAAAATTTTTCGAAGTCGTTGATTCGCAGCCGCTAAAATCGCGCAAAAATAAATTATTTTATTTGCACCATGATTGAACAAGCTCTGGATGATAATGTTTCTGAAAATGATGACGAGGAAAGTTTTTTCCAAGACGTGGACATTCTACAAAAGCATGGAATAAACGTAGCAGATATCAAAAAATTAAAAGGGGCGGGAATATGTACTATCAAAGGTATTCAGATGTCCACGAAGAAAAAATTATGTAACATCAAAGGTTTTTCGGACACAAAAGTAGATAAAATAAAAGAAGCTTGCCAAAAAATAGTTACCTTAGGATTTATGACTGCATTAGAAGTAAGCGATCGCCGAAAGCAAGTTTTCAAGATCAGTACAGGAAGTGGCGAACTGGAGTGAGTACCTATTTGCTGTAGTCGGATGGTTAGGTTTCTACTTTCTTACTTCTTACCCCTCTAGATTATAAGGATCCTCATTGCTGCCTTAATCTCTGGATATTTCATTTTCAGCAAGTTGCTAGCAGGAGGTATTGAGTCTATGGCTATTACTGAAGTCTTTGGAGAGTTTCGAACCGGCAAAACTCAACTTTCCCACACTTTATGTGTAACAACTCAAATACCCAACTCCTCAGGGTACCATGGAGGAAAAGTTATGTTTTTGGACACTGAACATACTTTGTATCCTTTTATAGCGGAACAGCTTTTCAGTACCTAAGTACCTAATTAATTCCTTAACATAAAGTACAGTCGACCAGACAGACTACGGCCTATTGCAGATAGATTCAATTTGGATCAAAACGCAGTTTTGGACAACGTTCTGTACGCCAGAGCATATACTTCGGAGCATCAGGTCAATTATACTTTTAGACTTACTTTACATCTAGATCTATTTTTTGATTTTAATGCTCGAAAGGAGCCTCTTATTGAGTCATCGCGGTTATTGGCCTTTAGCAAACGTACCTAAACGACAGGTTCGCTTTATTTGAATAACCGGTCTTTGCAAAGGTACCTATACCTGAGTACTGTTGTAAATAACCATTCGTCTTGGTGACTAGCGCAGACTAGTAGAGATGCTAGTGACTAGATAGATACATAAAAAAAATTGGTATGGCGCGCAAAATTTACAAACCTTTCCGATCGAAATGATATAGGTAGGTACAAACTTTTCAGGCGGAACTGCTAGACTTCGTCGCAGCCAAGTTCCACGAGGAGGGTAGCGTTTTCAAGCTCCTTATCATAGACTCTATCATGGCGCTATTCAGGGTCGATTTCTCTGGCCGCGGGGAGTTGGCAGATCGGCAACAAAAGTTAGCGCAAGTGCTTTCAAGACTACAAAAGGTATTCTACTTTACTACCAGCGACATGATTTGGTCCCCTACTTAGGTAGGTACCTACTTATTTTAATAGGTACTTACAAAGTTAGTTAAACCATATTTTTTTTATACTACCAAGGTAGCAAACAAGCATACGGCCCACCTGATGGGAAGCGGTCATCGCAGCCTAAGGACGTTTGTAACACCAGACGTGTCACACTTGCGTTGCTGACCCTTTAAATATTTTAACACGCCTTTTTTGAAGAACCCCATACTGTATTCTCCAGGAAAAACACCCGCAGGGAGTGCATTCCACAACCTTAGAGAGCGCGGGAGGAAGTTCCTCTGAAAACGAACAGTGCGCGACCATCCTGGCTCCAAGGTGTGTGGATGAACTCCCTGTATATACCTAATCTTAATCCGCACTTTCAATTTATAGATTTCCGAAGAATACAACGTAGCTGTGTTCATCACCAATCAAATGACTTCGGATCCGGGTGCCACACTGTCCTTCCAAGCGGATCCCAAGAAGCCTATCGGTGGCAATATTCTAGCCCATGCGTCCACCACTAGAATTGCCCTGCGGAAAGGCAGGGGTGAAAACAGAATCGCAAAGATTTACGATTCTCCGGACTTGCCAGAGAGTGAAACTACATTTGCGCTGACGAACGGTGGTGTGGCTGATGCTAAGGATTGAAAGCTTGAAAAAATATATCCTACCTTACTTACCTAACTCAGTTATTTTTCATTGAAAGCATTCAAAAATTCATACACTATTTTATAATAAGTTACTCATGGCCTGAGTAACAAATCTTGGTTTGTTTGGTTGCTTCTTCCTACCCTAATAACACATAGATACTTACCACTCGTTAAACCTATGCAAACAACTGATAGGTACCTTATCAAAATTAATGACTCACGACCAGCCACGTCATTAGAATCACTACCAAAGACTTTGTACTTATAACACAAAGTCTTTGATCACTACACGCGTCAGACAGCCACAACCACGGCCATTTTCCATTACACGGCACCGTGCGTCGTCGCCGTTGGCGTTGGTTGCCAACGCCGTTTCCCTTGTTGTTGTGATCGAAAATGTGCTCAACAACGCCAGAACGGCTAAACGGATCAGGATGGACAGATTATAATCTGGAATAGCACGTAGCCTACTTTTTATCGCGTGGGAACTTCGGGATTTTAAACTACGTTGGTGAAACCGCGGGGCGCATCTACATATGCTACTAATATTACTATTTGCGCCCCGCGGTTTCACCCATGCAGATTTAAATCCTGGTATTCCTGCGAGATTAAAAAGTAGCCTATGTGCTATTCCAGACTATAATCTATCTCTCTACCAAGTTTCATCCAGATCCGTTCAGCCGTTCCGGCCTGAAAGAGTACCTAACAAACATCCATCCTTACTTACCTACAAACTTTCGCGTTTATTATAGTAATAGGTACCTAGGATCGTATGTTAACATTGTGTGATACCTTAGGATAAGATGCTGCAATATTATATCATATTTAAAGTATTTTAAGATAGAATAATATGTAGTTATAGTAGGTATCTTCGACGTCTGTGATGCGCTAAGCGTTAAGTACATAAAAACCTACCTAGCAACCTCTTATTATGGTATTATAGGTAGGTGCCTATGTTAAAAAGTCATTGACCTGGTAATTTAGACACGATTTCCACATTACATGATAGTAGATAACATTATTGACCCCTAGTTGCTACTTGCTCTATTCTCATCTCAAAACGATCTCGTCTGTCTCTTCACCCGATTGTAGAAGTATCGCTTCGCTTGGGAAACCAAAGTCCGATCGTGGACTCGTGGTCCGATCCGAAACTCACCAGATTCATTCGTATTCTATTCGCCATCCAAAGTGGCGTGATTCCAACGAACCAATTAGGTTCCTTGCTGCGTGCGATTAGATAAAAGTGGTATGAGTACATAGTTGTAGTACTATTATTTATTTCTTCTATGGTAGGTATGAGTGGTCTACATTCTATCCTATAATATCTCGTACGTAACTTTGTACAGAGCATAAATGTATAGTGCATTATTTGTAATACTATAGCCACTTTAACCAAGGTACAGAGTAACTTTGTACCGATTCTGATACAGGGTATTAGGTAGGTAGAAATGATTTCAACAAGACATAAACTTTGACATATGACATTACAATGACAGACACTGTCAGTCAGTCAAACAGAAACGAATGAAATAGATAGTAAATTAGTAAGTACATTTGTCTTCTCTCTCTTCATTCAGTCTCTCTCGCAAAATCAATTTTTATTTTTATTATTCAAATTGAGCAGCCGAGAGGTGGTTGGTTGGTGGTTGCGTGTTGATCAAAGTAATTTAACTTTAACTTCGTAAAAATACGCAACAAGCAAGTGTTGTTACATTACAAGCATGAGTGAGAATAATAGTGAAAAGAAAATAATCCGTGTGTGGGGTGATGGATGGTGAGTTGCTAATGCAACATTTATTTCCTTTCATTATTTCTTGAAGTCTTTACTTTTCTTGAAAGCAAGTACCTAAGTAGTTTACATTAAATGGCTTATCATCTCCGTCTTCAGTAATTAAACAGACCTACAAAATTAGCTAGAAAAATAAGACTGCATGCATCCGTCGGCTAGCCGACGCCCGCTGCGCGCCGCCCCGTCGAGCTTAGGGCTACGGCCTCGGTTTCACATGGTTTTTGCAATAGCTTCGATTTATTGCCCAATTTAGCGGTGCTGACTGCAGATTGCTGACACAGTAGGTAGTAGGTACAAGAGTAGGGCTCCATTTTGGAAGGGCTCGTGCCGGGAAGTATTACCACCACGACTTTCTGCCGCCATCAGCGTTGCTGTGTTTCGGTATGAAGTGTCAAGAAAGAGTGTGGTTGCTGGTGTAATTACAGGCACATCAGGTTTAACATCTGTATGCCTCAAGTTGATGGGTGGATGCAGGGTAATGCATCTTATGGCATGTTCGTATCGTGCGTGACTTCCGAGGCAATGCTTTGTTATAGGTGGTGATGGTCACCACTTACCATCAGGTGGGCCATCTGCTTCTTTCATCAGCTAAGTTGTATAAAAAAGGTGTAATTTATGAACAAGATTTTTTATTTGTAGCTATGACATGGTGCATTTCGGTCATGCAAATTCATTGAGGCAGGCGAAAGCTCTAGGCGATGTGTTGATAGTTGGAGTGCACACAGATGAAGAGATATCTAAGCACAAAGGTCCGCCAGTCTTCACGCAGGAGGAACGTTATAAAATGGTGCGTGCCATCAAGTGGGTTGACCAAGTGGTGGAGGGTGCACCTTATGTGACTACGCTTGACACACTAGACAAGTACCAGTGTGATTTCTGTGTACATGGAGGTGAGATCTCTATACTTGCTATTACATAAACAATTCTCTAGAAACTATTCACAAATTATAAAAAAAACAACAGAGTAGGCAAGGCAGGTTCTGTCTCCCGACAAAGCTGAGTTGTACCTACTTGAGGAAACAGTACTCAACCTTTTATTTGCTTTTAAATTATTAAATTAAATTGCTTTGAAAAATGAGACATCTCTCCGCTCCGCTTGATCCATTTCCACCGAAGCTGAGTGGTGAAGAAATGTGGATTGCCACCACATCATAGATCATGCACAAATGCATTCAAACAATATGTATGTAATCCTGAAAATATTTCCAGATGATATTACAGTCACAGCTGATGGAATTGACACATATCATATGGTTAAAAAAGCTGGAAGGTATAGGTAAGCTACAAATTAATTCAATTTATTTTTATGGTATAATCAGTTAGGCTTTCTAATTGTTCTGTCAGCAAGTAGCATTAAAAAAACTTGTCTTTGTTGCTTCTGAGGGCATAAAAGAAGTAAGACTCAACTCTATTAATTGGTAATTCATGATGCACTTCTTAGGGTGACCTCAACTATACACCACACCAGAGTTACCAATTATTTTAGAAACAACCAAACCAATACCTCAGTGGCTCTACCCTAGCCAAGCCACCTAGTAATACAAACACGAAGTACCTATTAATTATTACATAGTGCAGTTACAATATTTTAAAAATAAGTTTTTTTTCAGGGAAGTTTTGAGGACTGCAGGAGTTTCAACAACAGACTTGGTGGGACGAATGCTATTACTAACACGGGAGCACTTCAAGTGAGTATTCATTTTTATTCTCATTTAGATATTACAGCTGTAATCAAAGTAAGAGCTTAAGTTAAGATGCTGACCGCTAAGGTACTTCTTATAAACAAGGCTTCTTATAAACAAATACCTATCTGAAAAATGTAGCAGAATATTGTTAGGAACTGAACATTTTATGGTTTTTTTAAATAGACAACCTACCTAGTTAGCAATAAAATTATATCTTTGCACTTTCAGGTGGTATGTTGACAAGTTTATAACTTTTTTTGATATGACGGACAACAGTAAAAGGTTTATATTGTTAAGTTAAGGAACTACAAGTATATTTCATTCAGTTTTGAAATCACTTATTTGTACATTAGTTAAAACATAGAATAAAACATTTTTCTACTTCATTTTCCTTATGAATACAGATTATATTATTATGTAGTTTTAGATTATTTCTCATTAGCATTTGGTAATAATTTAAATCATGTAATAAATTAAGTTACAACATTTCTAAGTAAATCAATATTTTTGTGCCATTGTTCACCAAACTTAAAAGACTGGTAAAAACCAATACCCAAAAATCTGTTATTCAGTCCAGCACTTCACTGTATCGTGTGAGTGTTTAAATAGGTAAGTACAAATTCTATGAATATTGATATGTATGCAAGTTTCGAATCGAAACTGCGCTGCTAATAAACAACATTGAATTGGATTCTCAAGATTAACAACTACCTAAGTTGTAGCCTGGAAATGTTTCATTTCGGATATGATGACACTTACCCTCGTTTCTGAAAGCACGATCAACATTAATCGGCTGTCAAGTCACTTGTTAACTCTATCTAATTTGAAGTTAAAGCTGAAATAACCAGTGACTTGACAGTCGATTGGTGATGATCGAGCTTTCAGAAACCGGGGGTAATTACCATACTCAGATTTAAATGTGGTAATGTGTTGGTGAACACTAGGCTTAGTTTTTTCCTAAATAGGTACCTACGATATTATCATTATATTTAGATCGTTCAATATTTGTAAAACGATAGCCGCACTTGAGACACGTGACATTTCAGGAGAGGTGACAAGGAGTATACAGTGGCTCTGGAACACTCGTCGAATCTTGGCACTGATAGAACTGCGCGGTCGCCATTCACAGGATGCTCGCAGTTCCTCCCGACTACACAGAAAATTATACAGTTCAGTAGCGGTCTCTCACCGAAACCTACCGACAAGGTAAGATTTTAGAAAAAAAAACTTATTTTAGGTATTTCCTTAGATTTCTTAGTACCAGGTCAAGATTCTTTGAGGATGTCAAAACCTACCGACAAGGTAAGATATTTAGAAAAAAAAAACAGCGTCGCTTCTTTATTCCCTTAGATTTCTTAGTACCAGATCAAGATTCTTTGAGGATGTCGTAGGGTACTGACACACGTGCTTATTTTCGAGCTAAAAGCATGCTTTTTTCTAGCCTTAATAAAGCCTTATTAAAAGCGCGTGTGAACAGGTCGTGCTAGTAAATAAGCATGCTTATTTGGTCGTACGTCGTATGATTTTTGAGCACGTGTGTCAGTACCTTTAGGGATGAGAAGTTTGGGGTACACACGGATACGCATCAGGTTTATACACTGCTCGCTTTTATGTCCTAGTATTATGCGTCATTTTTCTTTGGTTTTGTGTAGCATTTTTTATATAATTTTGAACTAGCTAAGTTGAATGCACTCTGTTAAACTCGTTTGAACCAAGCATATACGAAATCTAGCAACGTATTTGTTGATAAATTACCTACCATTGTTTTAATTTATCGTCCAACATCAAGCGTTACATTTCATCACTATGTAACGGTTTCCTTTTGATGAATGGTAATGCTCGCTCTCGCTCGCACATTTGTATGCTGATAGATATGAAATCACTAAAACCATTTTCGTAACATCGCAAACCTCAAGTTGCGAACAATTCAGCAAACAGGACACTTGATCCTAACAAGTTTTCACTCAAAAGTTTGTATGTACAAAAAATACCCCCGGTTTCTGAAAGCTCGATCAAAACTAATCGGCTGTGACGTCACTTGCTATTACTTCAAATTAGAAAGAGATAGCAAGTGACTTGACAGACGATTAGTGTTGATCAAGTTTCAGAAACCGGGGTTTAGTAAAGCACACAACTCTAGGTTGATGGTGATATCTCAGAAATAAGTACAGTGATTTTATGTCTTTCCAAATTTTGCCTCTACTTTATTGTGACGACCTCTGTGGCGCAGCGGGCGAGAGCCTGCCTGCGACGCAAGAGGTTGCGGGTTCGATTCCCGCCTTGGAACAAATTTGTGTACGATCTGCAGAAATTTGTTCCGATGGTCTGGGTGTTTTCTATGTATAATAAAAATATCTATCTATGTAAGTATACATATAATGTATTAAATATATCAGTTATCTAGTACCCATAACACGAGCTTTGAATAGCTTACTTTGGGACTAGATAGTGCTGTGTGGATTGTCCAGCATTATTTATTTTTATTTTATTTATTTATTGTCATCGCCTGAACTTCTATGTCCACTTAACTTTAAAATACGTGACATATTTTGAAGATTACATTATACCTATAGGCTAACGATTTTCAACCCCACTCACGGTTGGTTGTCAAACAACCCTTCAGATATCTTGGTAATTAGGTACCTAGTAAAGGTCGTTTGAGGACGACTGAGTAGGATATAGGCAGGCACGTTCAAAGTTTGAAGTTCAAAGTTGTTTGCAAACATTACATTACACATAGGTACCCAATTTAGTCGTACTAGCAAAACCACTAACAACAAATACTTGTCTAACAGACACAAACATTGTAAACAAATCAGGAGGTAGGTATGTTACAAAGTAAACATTTTAATTACGTTCAAGGATGTATACTATTACGTATCAACAAACATAATTATTCGGATATTTACCCATCAGATTGTTTAATTAATAATATACAAAGTACTTATTTCATTAACCTTTGCAACCAATAGGAGTCAGGAACTATAGGGAATATGATTTACTTTGTCTAGTAAAATACAAAAAAATAGAAGTAAAAATAAAAAAAAGTCTCACCTTGTTGTATATCCCCCTTTAGAAGTCCTCAAAGAATCTGAAGCTCATTCTTGGTACTAAAGCCAGGATTCTACAGATGTCTCCGAATTAGAGAGAAGTTAGCGCTGCAGCGCTACTGACCTGAAAAAACCGAGTGCAAATTGATTTTGGAGTATGTCAGCGTTGACTTCACACCGCTGTACTTATGTACTTCAAATCAATTTACATAAGGTTTTTTCGGGTCAGCGTTGACTTTTCTCGCATTTGGAATCAGTCCCCTTTATAATCCATCTGAGGGATGTCCACCGTGCTTAGGGATCAAAGTTGTGAAGCTTTTTCTGTTTGTTTCTTAAGTTTGTTTATATGATTTAGGTATACCATAAAAACAAGGATCATTTAAAGCAGTTTACTATAGAAAGGTTGATAGAAAATACTTTATTACACCCAAATGTATGGTAAATTGCTTTATAAGAGATCCAATCTTTTTGTGGTATAAATCATGTGAGCAATTTAGCATCGCTGATGAACAGTAAGGTCATGTCTGGTGAATTAGAACATAAACACGACGTGTATGATCGCATTACTGATTCCTCTAGCTAGATGATTGCAATCTAAACATAGTACGAGAAACGCTTTTATAGAGACAATAATATTTTCGTAAAGGTTTCGTTTGTATGAAAACCCACGGCTCTAGTATCGTTGCCGTCGTCATGAGGCAAAATAAACCCCTGTAGTCATGTACTTACGTGAATAATCGTTGCCTAAAATAAACCCTGTCGCTCTGTGTAAAGGGTTTCGTTAGACTGATCTCCATCCTAGTAATATTATAAACCCAAAATTTGTAAGTATGGATGGATGGGTGGATGTTTGTTTCTCTTTCACGCTGGAATGGCTGAACAGATCCGAATGAATCTTGGCAGAGAGATAGATTATAGTCTGGAAGGATAAATAGATAGGAGGTCCAAGCACATAGGCTACTTTTTATCTCGCGGGAAGGAATACCGCGATTTATATCTGCGCGTATGAAACCGCAACTTAGTAAGATCATAAATGTTGCAAATTAAAAGATTACCAGTCTTACCTGTTGTTCCTATTTTTGAGAGTAGTAAAACTAGTAGAGCTCTTTGTGAAGGGCTCGATCGGGGAAGTACTAACACTCCGCCTATTTCTGCCGTCAATTAGCAACGCTGTGTTTCGGTTTGATGGGATGCCGAGAAATTACAGGCACTTGAAGCTTAACACCTGTCTGCCTAATTTGATGGACGCAGGGCAGTGCATCATAACCTCATAGGGCACGTTCCTATAGTGCGTGGCTGGCGAAACAGTGCTTCGTTGTAGGTGTTCGTTACCGCTTAAAATCAGGCATAATCTGCGTATTTTTTTACAATCTATGCGATGACTTTACATTATGAACGTGGTAAATTTTTTTTATGAATTATTATTCTTAAAGTGTGGTTGTTTTTACGAGTAATGATGATTTAATATTTCTAATTTGAGATAATCGTATCGCGCTGTAGTATTTGTATGAATTTTGTTCTATTTCACTACTCTTCTGATAGTGTATCATTGACTGGGGTAGATAAGGGACCTGTATCCGCTTTTAAAAATAAGATCAAGGCAAATTAGTTTATCTGTTTTACGAACTCATAACAAAAATTGGATGATTGCAAGCTCTCTTTTGTGCCTTGCTCTCACATATTTAATCAACTGTGGAACAGTCAGCAACATAAGTTCATGAATATTTGTCATTTGTAAAACTCTATCCCCCATACTACAAAACGGTGCCTAACTTTAAACAATGTCTAAAATTAGCGTTGTCTCTATTTTTCATTACGCATTGGTAAGAGATGGCGATAGTTTAAGCATAGTTTATCGTATGACTATTTTTTTTGTAGTAAGGCCGTAATATTTTAAAAAGCAACACGCGTTTATTATCGGAATAAACAATTTTATTGTAATTGCAACACGCACACACACACGCACGACAAGTGTCCTACTAGGCACTGCCCTGCCTGCATGCGTCCCTTCAAACCGAATATAACAGAAACGGTACTGGATGACGGCAGTTCACACACAAACGGCTCTACTAATCTTCTGTTTTATTAAAATTCAAAGTTTTTATTCGATAGTTTAAAAAAAATATATATAAAATATACACAACATATACATAATACACAATATAGGCTATATAAAAAAAATCCTTAAACATATAAACCTTTTATTTGAAAATTAACTTGCAGACATAAGACACTGCACATAGTTGCTTACGTCAACCGTTTTGTTTGGTATTAATAAAGTGTAAACGAATAACACATATAAACTTGAGGTATGGGTCGATGGCCTAATCGTTCTCCATAAGTATTAGACAAAACCAGTGTTGTTCAAGGTCAGTCTGTTTTTTGGTAATTCCTGGCCAACAATTATCAAGGCAATGAATCAAGTTAATTTTCCTCATTCATTGTACTTGACAGTATTAATCTACAATCTGTATAATAATTTATTTATTTATTCACACAATCCTTACTTTATAATATAGCGGACCCGCGTGTTAGACAGCGGTAATAATAGAAAAACTACTACTTCGATATGTAACTTTTCCTTTTTAGACACACAAATGATAGTTAGAAATTGACACACAAATGATAGTTAGAATTTGATAGCGCAGATATCTCAGAATTCTACAAAAAACCAGATTGACAAAATACCTTGATTTGTGATCTTGGCATCTAAAAGGGTAAAAAAATATTAAAATTTCTAAAATATTCAATAACTCAAAAATCGTGAAATTTTTGGTGGGTAATTTTATTATTTTTTCTGAATAGCTATTATATCCCATACAAGCAGGTAAAAGACTATCCAAAGAATCAAAATAATTAAATTTGTGGAAAAAAGCATGTTCAGAAAACAGGCCTTGGTCAATCTTTACAAGCATATTTTTTAAATTAATAGCTGGAAATACCAACTGCATACCATTTCGGAATCTCATTGAAGTGGCCAAGTTTTTTATTAGTTGGTCACTCAGGTGACAGTGTATTTTTTTTGCTCCACAGGAGGTCAAACTTTTGGAAAAAATATCAAATAATATTTTTTTTAGTTTGAAATTTTTCTAAAAAAATCTGTTGCTTTGACACACAAATGGCAATTGATATTTGATAGCGCAGTTATCCAAGAATGCTATAAAAAAACAGATTGAGAAAATAGCTTGATTTGTGATCTTGGCATCTAAAAGAATGGACAAGGGTGAATTTTTTTTAAAATTTCGAAAAATCCATTAACTCGAAAACCGTAAATAATTTATTGGGCAAAACTTCAATTTTCTGAACAGTTATGATACCCCCTACACGTAGGTAAAGGATTATCCGCTTTTTACGCCACACCCTGTATAAGCACTGTATGCCAAACATAAAAGCCGAACACATCCTACTAATATTTTTAAAAAAGCTGAGTCACTACGGTGTAAGAGGAGGAGCACTAAAACTGATGGAATCCTATATTACCAAGAGACAACAATCAGTAGATGTCAATGGTGTATTATCGAATACTTTGGACTTAACAGTAGGTGTACCACACCTACCACAGGGCTCAATTCTTGGTCCATTTCTGTTTTTAGTCTACATAAATGATCTCCCCTACCTAGCTCAAAAGCTTGCAGATATAGTTTTATTCGCTGATGACACTTCACTATCATTCAATATTAATCGATCAAATCCTGACATTTTAAATATTAATAAATCTTTAGCACATTCACAATTGGTTTAATACTAATAATTTAATTCTTAATTCTGACAAAACTAAATGTATTAAATTCTCTTTGACTAATGAACTTACGATACCTATTCCTATAACAATTGACATGAAACCAATTAGTCTAATTAATCATACCAAATTCTTGGGGATAACCGTAGATAGTAAACTTCAATGGGGAAATCACATCAGGGAATTAGCCGGTAAACTTAGCTCTGCAGCATTTGCTATCCGTAAAATTAGGGAATTGACTGACATAAAAACAGCAAGAATAGTCTATTATAGTTACTTTCATTCGTTGATGTCCTATGGAATCCTTCTATGGGGCAATGCTGCTGATGCAAGTAGCATATTCATTTTGCAAAAACGAGCAATCAGAGGCATTTACGGACTTGGACCGAGAGTTAGCCTCAGGGAACTATTTAAGGAAATTCAAATTATGACTATGCCATCACATTATATTTTAGCAAATTTAATGCATGCCAGGAAACACATGAATAATTACTCTAAAAATAGCGATAATCACAGGTATGACACTAGAAATAAAAATAAACTGACATTACCAAATACAAGACTATCGAAAATAAATAAATCATTTTTAGTAAACTGTGTCAGATTTTACAACGTCTTGCCAGACAGCATCACTAGTTTAAACGAAAAGGCATTTAAAAATATTATAAAAAAACACTTAGTAAACCGGGCATATTATGACATTAACCAATTTCTTGCCGACCGCAAATCATGGAATGACATAGAATTATGAATTTGTATTTTAGGTATTTTTATTTTTAATTTAAATTTAGTTAAGTATTAGTATAGTTTTTTTAATCTTTATTATTGTTAATTTATTTTGAATAATTATTTTATACACTGTTATGTACCTACTTATGTAAAATTTGACATTCTTAAGAGCAATGTATAACATGCCTGAAAGAAAAATAAATGAACTGAAAATATTATAAACGCGAAAGTTTGTAAGTATGGATGGATGGTTGTTTCTTACTCTTTCAGGCCGGAACGGATGAAAGGATCTGGATGACACTTGGCAGAGAGATACATTATAGTCTGGAATTACACATAGGCTACTTTTTATCCCGTGGGAATACCAGGATTTAAATGTGCCGCGGGTGAAACAGCGGGGCGCAACTAGTACTAAAATAAGTGCTGTATTTTAGTCACGCTTATCGACAGAATTCGTGTTATATGAATTGCAACGAACAAGCAATAACGATAGCAGTCAGTGGCAATAAAGTGGGTCCTTTCTTGCTAATCAAATCTCGCCGATATCACGGTTTGTCGTTGATAATCGATTGTGGTGCTGCCAGAGAAACTTTTTTTGTATCGATGTATTTTCTGTTTCTATCAACGGATCATTCGTCAGCTGGAATTAACGACACCTTTTACTGCGACTGACGCTACTGCTAATTGGTTGTTCCTAGGTAGGCATAGCCTTGCGATGCGGCGCCGGCTAGTGCGCAGCGTTAGACTGTTTTCTAACTACTAACTATTATTATTAATAACGATATATTTTATAGTAAATACTAAATTACTTTGTTCAGCTATCTGGTCTGCAGATAACCTAACTGTTTCATGTCTCTTTTGTAAAGTTATAACAAAAATTATTATTAAATTTTTATTGTTCAATAAAACTACAAGTATCACTTGGAAACGTCTCAACAATGGGCCTTGCCTAGCCTAGCCATGCCATACAAATTCTTATATTCACCCACAGCACAGGATGGCACAGAGTGAAGGGAATAGGGGAGGCCTTTGCCCAGTAGTGGGACATAGACGGCTTATAATAATTTATTTTTTTATACAACTTTCTAATGGACCAAGCAGAGGGCCCACCTTAATTGGTAACCATCACCTATAACAGAGCATTGCCTCGTAAACCATGCACGATAGGAACGTGCCCTACGATGCACTGTTACACAGATACATACAGATACTAAGCCTCATGTGTCTGTAATTACACCGGCGACCCCACTCTTCAAACGAAACACAGCAACGCTGCTTGGCGGCAGAAAAACGCGTGGTGGTAGTACTTCCCCGGACGATTCCTTCACATAGAGCTCTACTACTCTTATTAAAAATTATTTAGTAAACAAATGTATTCTATGACTTTCAGGTAGTATACGTAGCGGGAGCTTTCGATCTATTCCACGTCGGGCACCTCGATTTCCTAGAACAGGCCCACAAGCAAGGCGACTTCCTCATAGTGGGGCTGCACACAGACCTAGAGGTCAACCGATACAAGGGATCCAACTACCCCATCATGAATCTGCATGAGCGAGTCTTGTCTGTGCTGGCTTGCAAGGTAAACTTATTTTTATCACTTTTTTTAATTTATTTTGCTCTTCGTAAACAGGGAGCAAATAGCCTAAAGCCCACAGGTGCGTCCGGACGCGCGGACGAACGGCCTTAAGGCGTTGGCAACACCTAAAATACCTCTCGCTCGCGCACCGACATTTTGAAAGATATAAAATCACTAAACCCAATTTTGAAAAATCACAAACAACCATTTTGTGTGCAATCACATTGCACCCTATACCAAAAAAAATGAATTTTGATCGATGCAAGTTTTTCTACTCAAAAGTTTGCTTAAGTACGAAAACTAGAAAAGTAAACTTTTAAGTAGGAAAACATGTATCGATCAAAATGTCATTTTTACTAAACTGTGTGCAATGTGATTGCGCACAAAATGGTTGTTTGCGATTTTTCGAAAATGGGTTCAGTGATTTCATATCCTACAAAAAGTCAAAACGTGCGAGCGAGAGTCACATTAGCTCTTGTCTTGGCCTTAAGCTCACATTCAATGTAAGTCACTACTCTTAGTTATTTGAATTTAGAATTTGCATATTGAGTAAAAGTTCCAATCACCGAAGAGATCACGAACACTGTCCTATGAACAAGCAGCAGTATACATATGATAAAAAAAAGAAAACACACGCAAAACTAGCATTTCACCTTTGGTGATAATTATTTATGAAAACGAAACCAAAATTGTATTTGTTGTTCAATTACAAGCATCTATTACCTATCATCATCATAGTATCCGATTAGTGGTCGAAGGAAGCCTCTTTGAGGCGCACTTAAAATCCATTCACCACACTGTTTGTAAAGAAACTAGTGACACGATAATAAGAAGACGAGGATCAATTTTGAAGTGAATTCTGTGCTTCAACCTGCAAGTGGTTGTAGATGCAATCCCCGCATTTGGGACTAACATTTGTGTTGAGACTTGAGAACTTAGATTTTTTGTTCTGTGCTGGAGTGTTATATTATTTTATAAGTACAAAGAAAAAGGATTTAAGTAGGTAGGTCATTTATTTCGTTCTGGTAGGTAATATTGCTCGTTGAACCGATAACAGTTTGGGATTCCAAACTAGAAACGCGACCGGAAGCTTTGTCTTCCCGGAAGCTTCGCTCCCACCCGATAGACCGAAAACATCGTAAATAACGCGGGAAGTCGCTGGAAATGTAATGAAGAAGCAGTCCTGCAGTCGACTTCTTTAGTTGATGACGAACCCCATGTAATGTCACATGGGGCCCTTGTTCTCTCACACTTTCTCCTAAAAACCTATTATGCAGTAATGGTACAGACACGTGCTTCAAAATAAGCATCCTTATTTTGAGCAAGCTCAAAAATCAACCGACGTACGACCAAATAAGCATGCTTATTTACTAGCACGACCTGTTCACACGTGCTTTTATTGAGCAAGGCTCGAAAAAAGCATGCTTTTAGCTCGAAAATAAGCACGTGTGTTAGTACCTTAATAATCTATCTAGTAATCTTTTATCTTAGGTAATATCTAAAAAAACTGACAAGGCCATTAATTACTAAGTTGATTGCGCAATTATAGCTCCTATATCTATTATAGACAGTTTTCCACGTGTATGATTGTATGTTGTCGTCGGTTTGAACCCACGACCTTTACAGTAGAAGTTGGATAGACTCCAACTATATCTCGCGACAAAATTTAATAAACTCCTCTGCCATTGACCTTTTCCAAAATGTGAGAAGTTACTACGAAGTTAAAACAAGTAGGGATTACCTTTTTAAATTTACATAATTAGTGATAATAATAATATGTAAATTGGCATTGCGTCATTGATTGTGGATTAGAATATTTATGGCCAAATGTCGCATTATATGGTAAAGTGTGGGACACATAACTACGCTAGTGTGTCGAAAAACGAAACAGCAGCTTGAAAATACCTTTGATGATCCCCTGACACGGTAGATATTTTATTTAAAGGGTTAGCAACGCGAGTGTGGCACCTCTGCAGGCCTATTGGCTATCTCGGTGGATATCTCCTAGTGAAGATCACTCGTCAAAGTGTTTTGATATTGACGAATCGTCAACGTCAGTCACCGACCCCAATTTGTTAGTCACCGTAACACTATTTTGACTAGAGATTGCGATTGTCTACGCATAGTGGACAACAAATTGATGACATTACCTATTCGTCAAAGACACTACTCCGAGGCAGTGTTTAATGAATATTATTGATAGGCACCGAAGCCGTTATAGGTAATAAACCGCCTAAAACAAAAATATCCTAAAATATAGTACTGTAATAATCAAAAAGTATTACTAAACTTAGCCGTATAATATTCGATGACATCGTCGTGAATGAATGAATGAAAGTTCGGTGTACAACCGAAGCCAGTTAGTCACGGTCACTGTAAAAGATAGCCAATAGGCCTGCTGGTGTTACGAACGTCCATAGGCTGCGGTAACCGCTTCCCATCAGGTGGGCCGTATGCTTGTTTGCTACCTTGGTAGTACAAAAAAAAAATTCTACATGAAGCTCGTCTTTGTTTTAACCGACTTCAAAAAAAGGCCGAGGTTCTCAATTCGACAATTTTTTTTATTTAAGAGTCCGGTGACAGCGGCTCGCAATTTCGAGGTGCGATTGGCTATTATTTCATTTTATTTCATTTTGGGGAGGTTGTTTGAAATAATAACTCTAAAGAAACACGCATAAATACTGTTCGAACACAAATAATACAATAATATAAGGGAAATGTGCTTGAGTCAGAAATCATTTTGGTATTAGGTAAACGTAAGACCAAACATACTAATACCAAAATGATTTCTGATTCGGGCATGTTTCCCTTATATTATTGTATTATTTGTGTTCGAACAGTATTTATGCGTGTTTCTCTAGAGTTATTTTTTCAAACAACCTCCCCGAAATGAAATAAAATGAAATAATAGCCAATCGCACTTCGAAATTGCGAGCCACTGTCACCGGAGCCTTAATCTATGACTTTACTTTCTACTGGGTAGACCGAGTTTCATGATTATTTTTTAATCGAAATCTGGTGCTTTTAATATTATAGTAGTATGAGAGTGTTCGCCAGTGCATTGAAGTCAGTTTATTACTTGAAAAAGATATATTGTGTAGACCAATCAGCTTCGTAACTTTGATGAAAGTTATTGGTCTAGAGACAAATTTTGGTTCGAATAATTATTTTTTGAAAGACTTATTGTAATAACATATTATAATGTTTATTGTACGAGTATGTTATTGATTCACATATTTTCGGCTTCACTGAAAACCAGCGCCATACAAGCCACTAGGCTTATATACTCTACGAATAAACTTATTATTTATTCGTATATAGCAAATGCTGCAAGAAGCCTTTTATGTCACTTTATTTTATCAGGTTTTGACATAGACATAGACAGACATTTATTTGCCAAAAAAAACACACATACACATACAAAACATAAAAAAGAAATAACAAACAGTTAATAATAATAACAGTAGACAGGTATGTAGGTGTTTGTGTGCTGCAGCAGCAAAAGGGTCTCGACTCAGCGTAAGCCTCACCACTAGTTTAGTAGTTAGGCGCTGTTATTCTGCCGAGACCTTCAGCCAATAAACCTTGTGAGAAATTTGTAGTAGTAGTGTGGAGTGTTCTGTTATAAAATATGTTTCAAGTAATAAACAGTACATAGAATTAATTGCCTATATAAAAAAGTGGTACATAAAAGGTACAGTAATAAGTAGGTAAGTGTGTGTTATGTGCATGGGCTTCCATGATTCCCCCAGTCTCTTAGGAGTCTGCCTGTTTCTGTGTTGATGTTATAATTTGTGTCGTAAAATTAATATTTTCTATTTATCTTTCCAGTATGTGCATGAAGTAGTGATTGGTGCGCCATACAGCGTGACAGCTGACCTGATGGACCACTTCAAAGTCCAGGTTGTCTGCCACGGAGTCACCACCATCTCTTCTGACCTAGACAAGGCTGATCCCTACAAAGTGCCGAAGCAACGGGGATGTTTTAAGGTGACAATTTTTTATAATACAAATAACCGAAGAGTGGTGTTCCTTCCGTTCGTTTTTCCGAATACCTACCTACCTATAATTTGGATGTTTTCAAGAGACGAGTGAACAGGTGTCATAGTTAAGCATGACATTGTAGACAGCATTATCAAGCATGAGATGGGATTGCGGTCAGACGATTTACCTATAAACTGTTAAAAAACTCTACTCCTTCATAATCTTAAGAAAATAGCTATTAATCTTAGACCAGCTGTACAGATTTTCTTCTGGTTGCCCGAACCATGAGAACCATTTAGTTTTAAATGTGAATTAATCGAGGGTGACCTACCCTCGATTAATTCACATTTAAAACTAAAACATAAATAAAACGAGAATCATCATTAGGAAACCGTTCAATTGGTTGGTTGGTTTGTCGCAAATATAAATGTTTACTTAGCAAAACTATCACCCACTAGACGGCGGATCTAGGATGCCTTTTATTCTATTGTGATTACTTAATTAAAACAAATGAAAACAATAAAGATTTGTAGAAACGCAAATCAAAAGACCATCAGCAGAGGGGTAGGGTGTCGTCGTGTGGTCGCTTTTTTAAATGCCAATATGCAATAAAAAAATGCGTATTTATTATTATGTACATAAATTATATTTTTTTTCTATATCTATTATGACTGGTCTATCACCAGTTTCCAGTTTGACGTCGACTTCCGGGACATCCTGTTTACTATCGTTTTTTTTTTATATTCCTTATTTGCAATATTTACAGAAAAGCTAAGTATGCATGTAAAAAGCTATTCGCTCGTTTTTCGCAGATACTGAACTCGGGCAACACAATGACCACAGAAGATATCGTGCAACGGATAATACGGCACCGCCTAGAATTCGAGCAACGCAATACAAAGAAAGAGCAAAAAGAAATAGCAATCATGAAATCTCTACAAAAAACCAATGGAGATATTACTAATGGTGACACAACCGAAAAACCAGGAACCAATGGAACCGCAACCAACAAAGAATCGACGAACGGAGACCACAAACAAAATGGAGTATGTAAATTAGAAATGGATACAACATAGTGTGACAATATCATGGGGTTCTAGATGTAATTTAAACCAAAAATTTATCTTAGTGTCATTATCCTATCTAGAGATAGTATTACTCTATAATATTAGTACGCTGTAATAACCTTGTATTGGATCAACTAAATGGTCCTAAAGTTTTTCATCAACGTCAGGCGTTTTTAAATTCAATGGTATAAAAAAATGTGAAAATAATGAAAGATAATTTGAATGGTAGATAAAGTAAAATAGTTGTGTGCCATCGCAATAAGTTTCCATATGTTACCGCCTATTATTTTACAGAATACAACTATATGTATTCAATTCACGTAATGTTATGTCGGTAGATAAATTACTGTTTAAAAACATTGTCACATTTTATTGAAAATTGTCTTAAATGTCTCTTTAGATCTATTTCACAATGTGTTGCATTTAAGGTTGCAGTTGAACATGATGTAATTATGTATTGTAAATAGCTTAAAAATAAATGTTGGTGAGAATGTACATTTATTTGTCTTACATTATATTGCCTGTTTTAGGAACATAACTTCGATGTTTATAGGCTAGTTATAGACTATATTTGCCGTTGTTTTTTATTATTAATTTATTGAACTAATAATGTACCTACTGTGTGTTTTCGACTATAAAAGCTTTATTCGATTGTTTTATCTCTCAATTTAATTACTAGCAAACGTTTTAAATGTTGTTTATATTTTAGTAGGCGCTTTGTACCTATTTGTTATATTTAAATTTTACGCTCTCTCTGGATTGATACAATTTGGAGATCATGGTGATCCGATATATTTCAGGTTTAAACCTTTTTTATACTTATAAATACTTTAATTTAATTACTTTAATTTATGAGATTAAATATCGCTGTATGTATTTCAATTGATAAACAAATTATGAATTTCTGTTATTTCTTGTGTTTAATTGAGTAGATAGAAATCAATTATATTTATTAATTAATACTTATGTAGAGATAAACCATTCTAAAACTGCACGCCCCTCTACCTGCCTTCACCCACACAAGCAAATGAGGTGTATACAGGGTTACAGGAAAAATCGTGCTAGATCCGTTAAGGACGTGGAGTACCCATCATTTCTGACTTATTTCACAAACAATTGCCATAATATTTTTTTTAGATATCCCTTAGAGAAAAATAAACTTTCTAGTATTTTTTCTTATTTCTTAACTTTCACTTGTCTACTACGGTCTATTCAATTAACTTATGCACTATTTTAATGATTGACATCCTAAAGCATCTTATTACACATGTAAAAATGCAATAATAATAATAATTAAGGTGCACAAAATTTTCAATAAAAAAATTAAAAGTCGAATTGCTTGAAAAGGGTTATGTTTAGGGTAGGGTGTTTCATAGTGAAATAAGTCAGAAATGATGGGTACTCCACGCCCTTAACGGATCTAGCACGATTTTTCCTGTAACCCTGTAGATGCAATACATGCCACAAAAGAATTTCATTCGTTATTCAGTTTCCCGCCAGACATGAAAGTGTCACTTACACGTTCGGCGGGAAACTGAATGACGAATAAAATTATCAGGTGTCATGTATTGCGTCTATACACCTCATTTGCTTGTGTGGGTGAAGGCAGGTAGAGGGGCGTGCATTTTTAGAATGGTTTATCTCTACCTACTTATTTGAATAAAAACCGTATACCTTATAGCTATAAAACATACTATTAGCTTCTTTTGCAACCCCTGATCGATATATGAACAAAACTATTCACATAGGTCATCATCATCATCATCAGCTTAAAGAAGTCCACTGTTGGACATAGGCAGACTAGTAGGAATGGTCATTATCCCTCCCGGAAGAACGATTCTGAGCCCATTCCATCAAATTAGTCGACTGGGCCTGGTAAAATTTTGGCCATACGGGACACGGGAACAGTCAACCTAGTAGGTATCATTATTACTTTCGAGACCAATCGACTAAGAGCCAACTTCCATCCACCGATTCCGGCGTTCCTAACAATGCATGTCATCAGACCTTCAGGTGGCAACAGGAAAAGAAGGCATCCCACGCTTTCTTTTCCTGTTCGTGGTGGCCATTCGAGAACCTTTATTGAAAAAACCAAAAGAACGTCGATTGTCGACCAGTAATAATAATGCTGGACAATCCACACAGCACTATCAGTTCAGTTTTTTTGTGTAATGTTGATTGTAAGATTTTCTCAATCAATCAACTTAGATCAATTAATTAGGCTAAACTGTGTAAGCTAGATATCATGGCAGTCAATTGAGAAAAAATGTTAATGTTTTTAAGAGTGTTACAATAAGACCTTAGAGCCTGAGAGCTTGCTGAGAGCTTTCGTAGTTATTGTATACTCTTTGAGAGCTTTTACGCGCGAGGCCACTCGCGTCGCACAGCTCTAGACGTAGTATTCAAATTCCTTGAGCTCTATCTCGGTAACGCCGCCTTCTGCATTTAATTTTACCGAAAAAAAAAGTTCAAGTGGACCAGTAAGTAGTTTTTGAGTTTATTTGTGTAAAAACATTTGGAAATAAAAATCTTTCCTCATTAAAATAATTTGTTTTAAACATTATTGTGGCCAAACGACTTCAATACATAACCAATAAATTGTATTTGTGAGGTGGCAGCCCTAGATTATTCGAAAATTCAAAATGGAGGACGAAAGACAGAAGTAAAATGTGCGAGAAGTCTATTTATTTTATGTTGGTGAGTATAGTACAGTGACGTGGTGTAACGGATATTTTCTTGTGTAATTGCCTAACAAAGTGTGCTATCATTTGATAGTGAAGATCTACCCGAAGAAGGGACATTCGTTGTACAAAGGTAAGGCCGACGACATAGCCGCCCACAGTTTGTGTTCTTCGTTATCAATCTGCTTTGTTTTAATCCTAATTTGTCTTCTGTGTTTATGACGCGATCAGGAAAACAGCATTTTATTGTAAACAATGCGATTAAATTCTTTGGCATGCTGATTAAATG
Organism: Plemyria rubiginata; assembly: GCA_963576535.1. Lineage (NCBI taxonomy): Eukaryota > Metazoa > Arthropoda > Insecta > Lepidoptera > Geometridae > Plemyria > Plemyria rubiginata. Next base: position 4,802,715 of record OY754917.1, on the reverse strand, counting down.
CTCTAACAACTAAAATGATAGTAGTAATTTCATTTGGAAGCAGTCGACTGTCACAGATTTTGTTCGGTAATCAGACACTACGCATTAGTTATTATTATCCCATTGATAGGTCGTTTATTAGCGGTACTCACGGGTCAGTTTTGTAAGTAAACATTCACGAAAGATCTATGGCGATTCAACCTGTTGAGTGAGTGTACCTTCTACTGGTAGTTCAATGTTGCTACGGCGCCGGTCATTCGCCGTAAGTGATTATTCTTTTCTTATAAGTATCCTTATCTAAAATTATTGTTCTCCTAACAATAGCCAGTCTTTTTATTTGCATGGATATAGTTTGTAAAGCATACAGCTGACCTAATATTTGTAGGTACAGGAGGTACTTACCCTCTACCTTTGCTCTGAACTTATCTGGTACCTACCTATACTTATTTAAAATCACCTTGTCTGTTTAGCTTATTGTGTACTATCCAAATCTTTTGGTATAACTTTTACTCATGTAGGTACCATTTCTTGCAGATTTTTGATTGAACAAGTCCTAACTGTAAGAATGTACTGTCTTGTATTGAATCCTAAGTATACCATGCTTCTTGAGAATATTAATTAAGTCATTAAAATTCATGTGTAGAAAATGTTGTTATTTGCCATACCTCTGGAGTGGCAAGTGTCTATGCAATCTAGCTTGCCATACATTTATATCCTTACTTTGTAGTTACCGACCTACTTACTTCGATTTTAGATTATACCTATATAGTTCATTTCAGATATGTTTGAAATGGTGAAAATATTTGTTGCAGCTTTAAACACCAATCCTCTTACTTAGAAACATTATTATTATTATTAAGTATGAGCCTATTCTGTCCCACTGCTGGGCAAAGGCCTCCCCCCATTCCCTCCACTCTGTGCGATCAAGTGCTGTGGTCTTCCATTCCGGTTGGTACCTATCTAGCTCATCCCACCATCTAGTACTTAGAAACATTATTCAATTTAAAACAATTCACACACAAAGTTAGCTCTGTCTGTGTTCTACAGCAAGCTTGTATTGTAAAGCCCATTCAAAAGATTTTATCTTTATCATGAGCTGTGTTACTAGGTATTCTATAATCAATGTACTGCAGATCAGTGATCCTTGTGATTCTAATAAATAAAGACTGTTGATTTTGATACAATCATTACTTTTAACAGTCTAGGTCAGGGGTGGTCAACTTGATCAGATGTAAGATCTACCGTTTGCTGACAAAACCCCGTGCAATCTTTCATTTTGAAATATCATATTGTCCATTGGTTGAACGACAATTAAAAAACGATCTTAGGTACTAAAATGTTTTTTTACCCTGCCATGATCGACTTCTGACTGACTGATAGCTGCGATCAGCCATTCAGCCATGTCTGGTCTAGGTAGGTACTTAAAATCACTACACTATCTAAATTAATGTCCCTCCTGCCGTCTGTCTGTCTGGTAGAACTCAATAAACGCGAAACAGATTTTCATATGATTTTCACAGAGTTTTCGGATGATGTGATTCATGAGGAAGGTTTATTTTTTGCTACCCATGCGCAGCCGGGGCGGGTTGCGTGTTATATGTCCGGTAGAATGACAACTTATTTTACTTAAATAGCAGCCAAAATACTTTAGGTATTAACTAAGTATGTACATGCATTTTAAGGGTTTGCTCTTTGGTTTATGCGATGCCACAGTATGGGAACATAATTAGTTGTTTACGAGGTAAGTTCAGCGCGTAGTGCGGTACGCAGAGCACTCTACCGCTATTAACTATGATCTACAAACAAGTAAGTACCAAGTAACCATGATCTACGGTCTATGGAACGAAGTTTCCAACCGAGAGTTGAGTATCGCACATTCTTCTTCCTTGCGTGACAAGAGAATCTGGTTCTGTGGTCTCGGTATATTGCTGGCCTATCAATTTAGAACTGAGCGAACCACTTCCTTCGAATCATGAGTAGTGAAGGCTCCAGCGCATCGCGAGAGAGCCTCGATGCGCAAGCGCTGCTGAAAGCGGGCGGTTGGATCCATGAGTCACAGCCGCCAAAAATAGCTCGGCATGGGCGCCGCCTACCGGCCGGGGCGGGCGGCTAGATGGCTCAGTGGCAGCCGCGACGCCGCCGCCTCAGCAGGAGTGGTCGTTTGGTCGAGCGCGTGACCCGCACTGACGGCGTGATTGTCGGGTGGAGGCACCGGCGCGGAATGCGCCGCCATGCCGGTACGACACCGCGAACTCGGCGACGAGATCGCACCGGAACCCAAACGCTGCAGGCACTGCGACGGTACGTGCGCACTCTTGTTCAACTCTGCTAGGCCGCCGCCGCCGGCACCGAGACCGACTGACCGGTGACATGTTACTAACTGAATACAGGACATTATTTTTTCTGTTAACCACACTTCCAGATTTTCAAGCCAGTTACATAGTTGACAGATTTCAAAAACAATTTAAAGATCTTAAAAAGTTTTAACTTGCATCAAATATATAGGAGAGATATAAGTAATAAGAATTAGTGTGGTTTTATCAGAAGAGTTTATGATACATATATAAATTCCCTGTACATATATTTGAACAATTATGAGGTACTTATCACTACATAGTATAAAACAAAGTCGCTTTCTCTGTCCCTATATCCCTATAATGCTTAAATCTTTAAAACTACGTAACGGATTTTGATGCGGTTTTTAATAGATAGAGTGATTCAAGAGAAAGGTTTATATATATAATACATCCTACTAATATTATAAACGCGAAAGTTTGTAAGTATGGATGGATGGATGGATGGATGTTTGTTACTCTTTCACGCCGGAACGGCTGAGCGGATCTGGATGAAACTTGACAGAGAGATTGGTTATAGTCTGTAATAACACATAGGCTACTTTTTATCCCGCGGGAATACCGGGATTTAAATCTGCGCGGGTGAAACCGCGGAGCGCAACTAGTGCATGATATAGTAGAAAAACAATGCAATGTGCACCCGTGCGAAGCTGGGGCGCGCGGGCGGGTCGCTAGTTTAAGTAAATAATTAAAAAATATATGAAATAAATCGCACCTAAGTACTTAAATATGTTTCACATCTGAGTTATTCAATACGATCTTTATTTACCTAGAATCACTACATTGCTAAACAAAGTCGCTTTCCGCTGTCTGTCTGTCTGTCCCTATGTATGCTTAGATCTTTAAAACTACGCAACGGATTTTAATGCAGTTTTTTTTAATAGATAGAGTGGTTCAAGAGGAAGGTTTACATTTATAATATCTACATAAGCATTGCACCCGTGCGAAGCTGGGGCGGGTCGCTAGTATGTTATTTTATATGAAAAAGTCTAACCATTATGCCAAAAGGCTACGTACATAATAATATAGTAATGGATTTTGATAATCGAGGCTACAATATGGAGTGGAATGAAATAGTTTATCAGAATCTTCATAAACCAATACTTCCATCATCGGGCGTTCCGACGTGTGATCATGCGTCATACTACTATCTAGCATACCTAACGATTGAGCCTCAATTGCGGGCTACCAAAGGCTCTTACTGCTAGAAATTATCGCATTCAGCAGTGTCATTCAGCGTTTCAGCATTTTATATAGGATTTGAGTGATGCACCAATATTTTTTATTAGTCAGAGTGGTGGCCGAGGACTGGGAAGGGAAGTCTCAGCCTCTAGTAACCTGATGGGTTGACGAAATTGACAACGTCGTAGGCATCCGAAGATCGTGTTACATGGCAAGAGCAGAGAGACTCATGCCCAGCAGCGGGCTTAGTTGCGAATAATGCTAAATGTCAAATTATTATATCTATACATCGTTTGAAACTGTTTGTAGACAGTTCAACTGTTTCGTAATTATTTTGTAAATTCGTATTTACTTATCAGTAATACATTGCATTTTGTTTTGTGAAAAAAATGTTCTAGTGAATTCGAATTATGAATTTAATAAAAGCTATTTACCAAAAAATGCCCAACGTGACGAAAAACGGGACCGAAGTGAACATTTATTTAGGTCAAGTAAAAATTAAACCGCTGAAAATTCCAGTTTTACATAATAGTTGGTTCCAAACGTAATCCAAATAATATTAGTCCTCCCTTAGTCACTGGAGTGTTATGTGTGTCAGAAAGACGGGAATGGAAAGTGCATATAAATAGTGTAGCAGGGCAACAACGGCTCACTGGGCCAAATTCCACACCTTATGTAACCGAAAGCTCGTAAACAGATGCACGTAGGCATCGCATCGTGTTTACACCTCATCCTCATAACACCGATATGCATAATTTTATGGTATAAAGCACTGAACTATACTTCGCTCTTGTGCATCTGAATGCCTAACAAATTGTTATAGTGTATTATGTTTAGCGCAAATAGTTTGTAACAGAATTCGCAAGTAGTAATTTCGAGACACCCAGGTGTAGTAAAGTACTTAGCTTTTATAGAAAGCTGTATCAATTAATCAATAATGTAAAGTAAAAACTAAATACTAATTGTATTCTTTGAGAGATATAAAATGTCTTTAATCCAGAGAAAACCTAAAACTATCAAAAAGAAAATTAAGTAATAAAAAAAAACATTAAAAGCGTTTAGACCAATCTCTTCCAGACAACCTTGTGGCGGGCGGTATCTGTTGTAGTCTCTCATATTGGCTTAGCCAGAAATACTAAAGGATGTTGCTTCATTCAACGTGTGTCAACCGCCAAACACCTCAATTACTACACGTAAAAATACACCTGTTTTTACCACTGCTATCCATACTAAATGCTAATTCATTGGTTAACTCGGTTGGATGAATCTGTCATACGCGAGGGTGTGACGGCAACGGCATGTTATGTATGACAGGTATGTCGTCATTCATGTGGCGCCGGTAGTTGGCCAGGTAGACTAGAAAAAATAGCTAGCACACTTCGTAAAACGGCAATGTTCCAGCTGACGAAACTAAAACACGTGACTTGAAGAGTACAAACAGTGATCTAGATATCTAAACAGATATTCAATACCATAATATGGGAAGTCGATTAATTAGCAAAGCATGTCGAAAGGACCACAGACCGAGACGTCTCGAATTTATCCATTGATCATCATTACTGCTACCGCCAAAATACACATACAGGTATTAGGTAGACGTATTTCGATGATTAATCATTGTAAATATGGACTCTTGACAAACTTGGCTCTATTATAAAACTGGCAGAGAACGCAGACTGAACGGGTGTCTAGACTACTGCAATGCGATGAGAGATTAATCTTTTCAATTTGTAGTCTACAAAAAAGTTGATGTACTTGATAATAATATGATGATGACTGTGCTTACGTGTGTCAAATTCACAGATTCAGTTATTCGTGTAACTTCACTATCACTACATAGTATAAAACAAAGTTGCTTTCTCTGTCCCTATATCCAAATGTCCCTATGTATATATGCGTATGTATCTATGTATGTATGCTTAAATCTTTAAAACTACGCAAACGGATTTTGATGCGGTTTTTTTTAATAGACAGAGCGATTCAAGAGGAATGTTTATGCGTATAATACATGCATGATATGTGCACCCGTGCGAAGCAGGGGCGCGCGGGCGGATCGCTAGTTAAGTATAATAAGTAACAGGGTCTCCTCGGCCTTATAAAAAAAATGCATATAAACATCCATCTACGTTTGATATATAATAGAAATCGAATTTCTGATAGCTGATTACCAGCCAAAGGTAAAAACGTTTTACTAACATGTTTGAGGAGACTGCGGCAGGTTAGTTACGCTATTGGCGCCCACACGTGCGCCCTAGCGCATTTTGCCCGCCCGCCCATGCGTGTGCACAAGCGCATACCGACCAAGCCACTACAAACTTTCTTCGGCAATAAATCACATTCATTCCTTTACCTCAATTGATCTCGATACGTAACGTAACGACCGATCTAAACATGATGGAGCTTTGATTTATAATAGAAATGGATTTATTTAGTGAACATTTTCTAATTGTTGTCAAACTAGCGACCCGCCCGCGCGCGCATCCCTGCTTCGCACGGGTGCAAATTGTTTTTCTACTATATCATGCATGTATTATACATACAAACCTTCCTCTTGAATCACTCTATCTATTAAAAAAACCACATCAAAATCAGTTGCGTAGTTTTAAAGATTTAAGCATACATAGGGATATAGGGACAGAGAAAGCGACTTTGTTTTATACTAAGTATGTAGTGTAGTGATATGTTATTAGACAAACAAATATATAATACTCTAAATAATATATGGATAATAGTCATTGCATGGCACAATCATTTCGGTTGACGTCAAACCGCTGTTTAACACGTCATAAATAGGCTGTGACTAAATTTCTCGTGGCCCTAAAATAAAATTTCTGAATTTCCATCCAAGAAATGTGTCTATTTATGCACCAAGCGTCGACGTTTCGGTCTCACTGGTGATGTTGTAGTAGGTGGCTGTGGGTCGCACGCGCATTCGAACGGAATGTTATGTTTGGAGGAGTCGCAAACAAACCCGTAATTATTATCGAGAAGTGTAACTCGCTCACAATGTGTAGTTAAACTGGCATCCATCTTTGAGGAAAGCATAAAATTTAATTGCATTGTTTTGCTTGGTCTTTTACTAGTATTCATGTAGCAACATACCTATTGCGTTATTTTATCAATCTAACAAAATCAATGTCCATGAACATAGCTAAAGTTTGTTGCTATACTGGGCCTGAATTGTAAATTAGTCGTGGTAAATGTATAAGTATTATAAAATCGGATTTTACTTGTTATTTCGTTTTCTTATTAAGTAAGTAGCTTTTCGTATAACTTTTATTAAAGGATAATCGACAACTGGAAAATCTAGGTGATGTTATTTCGTTTGTTAATAATGTAACGGTTCTTAGGGACAGTGCCATTCAACAGTTTATGGGTGGCAGTTAAATATACCCGTCTCGATTTGTCGTCACAAATAGAATTTTGGCACTGACTGTCTGTGGTTGTGTAATTCACGTATAAAACCACTTGTTGAATTCAAACTATCTACTTGCATAGTATTTTGCGATACCTATTATAGTTACTTATTATGATGACGACATTGCAATTAAATAATCCAATTAATTGAGTTTCCCAAACATATATTATTTTACGCAGGTTTTTACCTTCTATTTATGTGCCTAAAAGGATAGCATTTTTACCACACGTGTTCTATAAGAAGTTTTGAAACAAAAAACGAACGTGTCGTGCCCTGAATCGATTGTTTCCATCACCACCCCGGTGTTTTTCCATAACATATGCGTATTGACATGGTGGGTGGGTAATTAGCGAAAACGTCCTCGTTCTAAATTCCACCTTGACCTCGTTGTCTCTTTACGATCACTATCCAGTTTTATACTTCTTTACTTTGTCGGTATACCTAGGTGTAGGAGAACACAGTCAGGTAAAAAATTCAGTGGTACCATCTAGATTAACAAGTTCATAACTATCAACAGCATTTATCCCAATTATAATGATTCATTTTAGAATATTAAAGATATTCCATCTAATACCCTAGCCGATGTATACTGCTAAATCCATTACTGTTATTGATTATAATAATCTGATCTAATAATCGCGTATTGGGATAATATTGGCTCAATGTTTGTTTTACAGTTATGATGAACGTAGGGATGTCACGTTGTCGTCGAACGCTATAACACAGTGCTAATGCTATTAGATATGCATGCACATTAACCGTATTACCATTATCTACGGACAGCATCTTGGACCCGAGTCAATTGGACGCCGACTGGCCACATTCAGTTTCTTAACCTCTAGACTGCGGCGGTTCCAGATACAATAGATAATCTATTATGTCTTCACCAGTGTGTTTAAGCAGACGATGGGTTAAACCCGTTCATAGAAGTAGCATCTATTTTGATGATATCTAAGTAATTGTAGTAAGATTTTTCACAAATCAAAACACTGGTTCAAAGATTCTCTGAGAATAATAAAATATTTGGTCTAAAACAAAACTTAACAACACACAATATAATATATCATTTTGTTGTGTTACGCTATCCTAAAATATTAACTATGTTAATTTACAAGAAATGTTAAGACGTCCATTAACTACGTCTGGTGAAAATATTTCGGTCACATTTCAAAATAGTTTGTGAGAATTTAAGATGATACATTTTCTTTTAGCGATAAGGTTTCCACAAATCGCTCTTAATCCATGTCGGGAAATTAGACTTTCACTGGTGCACCACTATAAGTCGATATATACGTAGGTAGTACCTACGTATACTATATCGACTTACGTACTTACGATAAATGAAAAAAAAACAACTCTTTCGGTGTTTTATTTATGTTTTATAACAAATTCAAATGTTATTTAGAATTTTGTAATATAGCTGATATTTTATAAAATTTTTAAATATTAAGTAAGTGAGTAATCATAAAATATTGTAAATTCGGTACTGACATTTTTATGGTGTTTTGCTAGCAATGATGGCATTGGGCTCATTTGATAGTTAGTAAAAGACGATGTCAATAACTATCAAGACATTAATAAACAAACCTTGACACAATTTCGTCCTAAATCAGAGCGTTGATAGTTTTCCTAAAATGAACAGAATTAGCGGAACCCCTGGCAGGAGGGATCCTGGTTCCGTTCGATTTTCTTTCATGTAGGTAGATAGTTATTTTTCGGGATAAATAATGTATTTTGTAATGTGTTTTGTATGATTGTGTATTTTGAGTTTTTTTTGTTTCAATGGCGCAATTAAGTCACAAATGTTTTTTTTAAACCTATTTTTTACCGTGCCTCAAATTATTATATATAATTTGAGGCACGGTAGAAATCCCTTCAGATCGACACACATACATACTCTTATTCATACAAATGTTAAATATCCCTAATTACTAAGTAGGTACAATGATATTCGTTCGCTTTGCTCACTCAAACAATAATCAAAGCAGGTGTGCAAGAATTTGACATTTCTACCGTAATATCAACTTTTTGCTATCAACAAACTCCATAGATCTCTGTCTGCAATTTTCGCATAAATCATTTACCCACGTAATACGGAAAATAGCTCGCTTAAGGCTCCGGTGACAGCGGCTCGCAATTTCGAGGTGCGATTGGCTATTATTTCATTTTATTTCATTTCGGGGAGGTTGTTTGAAAGAATAACTCTAAAGAAACACGCATAAATACTGTTCGAACACAAATAATACAATAATATAAGGGAAACATGCCCGAATCAGAAATCATTTTGGTATTAGTATGTTTGGTCTTACGTTTACCTAATACCAAAATGATTTCTGACTCAAGCATATTTCCCTTATGTTATTGTATTATTTGTGTTCGAACAGTATTTATGCGTGTTTCTTTAGAGTTATTCCTTCAAACAACCTCCCCGAAATGAAATAAAATGAAATAATAGCCAATCGCACCTCGAAATTGCGAGCCGCTGTCACCGGACCCTTAACCATTGAATTTGACGGCAAAATATGAAGGGAACTTTGTGTATTAACATTAATCGTGGGTAGGTAAATGATAATTGATAAAATAACGTAGTTTTCTCTGACTTTTCTATATTATTTTACCCTTTCTTATTTATTGCTCTTTAATAATTTTAATTAATGCTGTTTGCTCATTTAATTAAATGGTCTGATCAACCATCTGTCGAAGCCTAATAAAATACATAATTCACAGCGGAATCAGTCCCATAAAAATAGATTTTTCAAATCTTCATTAATAAATTCATTCATTACAGCAGGCATATTTGCTGTGCTATGTGTTAGTGTATCCTAATCAACTGTCCAGAAATTGTACAAAAAACAAATAAATTTGAGTTTCACCAGGTCGTTTATCAGTCTAGGAGGTACCTTGGTAAATAGCACACTATCATGTAAAAACTTTTCATTAATTAAATATGAACGGTAGCTTAAATTTTATGATATATGCAGTGCAGCTGCGAAATATTCATCAGATTTTACACATGTTAATTCCGTAGGAATGATTCAGGGGCGAAGAGCAGCCAAATTGCGTAATATTACACCCATTCATGGCTCACCGCGAGCGCCGCCAAATGTAAAAGTCTCCACCCCCGGCACTCGCCACAGTTCCTCTCATGCAAATCATATATGGAATAATCTTAATTATGTCAGATCGTACGTACCGGCCGGAAATGCCTGGTTTGTTTAGCTTGCAGATTTATTTCTGTCTGTCCGTACCGTGTCATCTGGGGATTCTGGGGGCGTCATCCTCTGCAGCCCCGAGCCGAGGTGCGCTTGGCGCTTGTCAATGCGGATTTCGCAACGTCTGATGTGCAGCCGCCTATGGAATTGCAGGGCATTGTGTTTTGCGAAATAGACTCGAGTTAACCCGACATCAAGATGAATAAATAGGTAATACACTTTATTGTACACAAGGATACATTATAAAATTAAATCTAGGTGTAAATTAACTAAATACAATGGTTTAAACTAAAGTTAAACCTAAATAATACAATTTAGATTGCATCTGGTTTGTAGGTAGGTACAGATTTTACAAGGAAATTGTATTTTGGTATAAAAATAATGATACACACCTGTCACATGCTGCCGTCCAAGATCAACATTGAATATAGCTCAACTATGAGCTACAACAATGTAATAAAACAGTTTTATGTGCGTCCTCGAGCCGGCTAGCGGCTCCGAGAAAAGAAAATAAAATTTTATTTCTAATTTTGAGCTACCTATTTGGTATAATCATTTTACTTAATGAGAAACCTCTGTACGCTGCTCTACAAAGTTGAGTTTTTACTTCATAGCTGCTTCGTGTGTAGTATACTACCGTTCAGCAGATAAAGCTAAGTTAGGTTTACTAATGCCCATTATTTAGACTGGCAACTCTGCGTTCCTTGGTACTCCGCCAGAATGACAGATCCTTTTGGCTTGTCGATAGGTTGATCGTAGCCCGCGGTCGGCGAAAATAATGTCACTTCGAGACTAACGAACTTCAGACGCCTGACCTATAAAACACGTGCAGGTAAATACAAAAGGTGCATCAGTTTACCTACAATGCTGAGGACTATTTCAGACAAACATTGCTTTTTATATTATGATCTAATATTATCAAATCATCGACGTAAGAAAAAAACTCAGTTCATCAGAACTGAGTTAGTCTGATTTCAATTTTCTTGTTTTTGTGTTTTACCACCGGGTTTTAGCTTCATCATAGCAACAAACAAATTGTTGGCGATAGTGAAATCTTTGAGGTTCTTTTGTAGACATGCGAGGCGTGGGTAGGCGGTGCTGTCAAACATGTTTACGAAGCTTTGTCTATTTGCGTACTTACCAATTATTTGTACGGCAGTAGCAAATAGGCGCCAGCAAACGCTTTTACTTTCTTCAAAGTTAAAATCTATTGGACGTAGACTAGACATCCTCTTACACATCCTCATAGCTACTTTGCATTGACTAGATAAGTTGCGTATGGACCTTCAGTTTTTACGTTGTATAAATGTTCTTTTTGCTGCGTAAACAATTTCGTAACGGTTACTGTATTATCATGGTAAAACACACATTACGAAGCTTCCTAGTCCACAATTTTTAGTAGTTGGTTTAACGTATCGTTCGGTTAGTTTGATTTGTTTACGTGTTTTAAGTAACATCGAGTATTTTCTTGTTGTTGTATTCTAGTTATTACTATTTTTGGTTTCGCTTCTCTTATACATACAAATTTTTTATTTTATTTATTTTCAGGTAATTAACCTTCACATTCCTACATTTAAGCGCCTAAACGTTTGGCAAATCCACAAACTTTCGGTGAGTCTGGCCAGGGAACAAACATTAGGTAATTATTTTCGCTAATTGTATGGAGGCAAATTTATAATTTTTTATAATATTATATTTTAAGCGATAATAAATAAGAATATTGGTTCCGTTAAAAGGTTCCGTGTTAGTTTTCTAAACATAATATCCTTCATAAACATTAGCTATTCATCATCATCAGCAGCCTAAAGTAGTCGCTGCTAGCTAGTCCATAGAATTCCTCATGTCGGATTACCCAAACTTGAGCTATGGGGTGGTAAATATAAAATTTCTACTTACAACGTCGGTACTTTTTCCCAAAGTTTCAAACACAAAAAATAATCATAATTTGTTGCATCCCTAAAGTTACCAATATCCGCTCCATTGAAACTGCTCGTTTGCAGCACTGCAGTTCCGGCCGTTTTGCGACTTTGAAGCCGCAGTAGTGCTACTTTAAGGCTGCTGCATTTCTGCCGCTTCTTGGCTAATGCAAAGAAAGACCAAAAAACTCATCTGAACTTACTCAATATATTATTGTCAGCACATGATAAATGAAGTAAAAAAAACAATGGTAGAATCACTGTGAGACATTTGAGGGCAATACAATCAAACATTTTTTTCTTTCAAACGTTTTTACACCCTTAGGGGTTGAGTTTCCAAAAATCCGTTTTTAGTAGGTACAACTCTAGTTAGGCCTATGTAATCCTCAAATTTGATGTCTCTAGGACCAGCAGTTTAGGCTCTGAGTTGCCTATAATGTCACAGTCAATTATGACTTAGAATCTTGAGTATTAGAGAAGATTGTCTAATTTTCGCTACAAATTATGCTCAGATGAGCTATATTCACTTTTTCACCTCGTCACGAAGCTTTAAGCTTCTTGTATAATAAGCTGAATTCTGCGTTTTACCTGCAGATTTTTTTAAACAGCACGATAATTCAACAAGATAACATACATGTTGTAAAACCAGTTATTTTACATTTAAGGACTAGTTTTTCCTCGCGGCTGCGTCTGTTTGGATTTCGTTTCCCGTAATTTATATCTCTAGAATACTAAAAAACTAACAGCCTTACTTATAAACGCAATTTAAAAGTTAAACCATGCTAAAACCGTTACTTAAGGGTCCGGTGACAGCGGCTCGCAATTTCGAGGTGCGATTGGCTATTATTTCATTTTATTTCATTTCGGGGAGGTTGTTTCAAAGAATAACTCTAACTTCATATATTTATTTTATTCTATTTTTTAGTATTTGTTGTTATAGCGGCAACAGAAATACATCATCTGTGCAAATAACTGTCTAACAGCCTTACTTATAAAAACTGCTTAAATAGGAGTTTTAGCATTGTTTAGTTAAGAGGTGTTTAGCGCCTTTAATATTTCTTACTTATAAAAAATATTTAAGCAACGATTAGCAAAGTATTGGTTGAGCTCTCCTTGTCTATGGAAATGATCAGTTTTGCATCATTTTTCTGATACTGGCCACATTTTGCACCAAAGAAAAGTAAAGACACTGAGACGGTGACGTTCAAGGAATTTGAATACAAGTACAGGTGTCTTATCCAAGGAATTTGAATACAAGTGTCTTATCTATATTCCTTGGTGACGTTACTACAATTCACGACACTAGTTGCGCCCCGCAGTTTCACCCGCGCAGATTTAAATCCCGGTATTCCCACGGAATAAAAAATAGCCTATGTGCTACTCCAGACTATAATTTATCCCTCTGACTGACTGACTGATCTGAGTTTCATCCATACTCTGCGAAAGTTTGTACTTTCACGCCGGAACGGGTGAATGGGTGAATGGGTTTGCCCAAAGAATTTGGATACTTGTTTATTCTTCTTAGGGTTTGTCCAAGGAATTAAGAAACGGGTTGCCGAACTTGTTTCAAATTCCGCAAATACCTAGTACCACCTTTCTACCTACCACTAACTAGTAGGTATGCTAACGCATCTACCTACCTATCTTTATTGTAAGGAAGCTGAATTGAAAAGTTGAAGGACATTCCTGAAAACAACTTGTGTATTTATTGAATTTCATTTCATTTAACAAAGTCTAACAAACACAGCACCTCCACTCCACACACTACGTTGATAGGTGATGATCTCTATGTGGGTGCCATCTATGGCGCCGATGATTTACGGAAATCCGCTAATAGACCGAAATCACTCTGCAGCTTCTGTTTTCTCCCGCATTGTTGATGTAATGATGGAGCATTGTGATGCCGGTGCGATGGCCACTCTAACGCACAGGCGTGTTATTGCTTGCTGGCTCATGCCATGAATATCTGATCTGCGCGGTCTTGTTGTATCTTATGTCGCCCCAGTATCTTATAACCGCCATGACTTGTATTTCAACCGGTATGTCTCCTCCACGACTGTCTTCGGTCAAGTCATGGCGAAGAATTTCAATGGTCCTCAGCATATTTTCTTTTGAGAATTGGTACCTCCCTCTGAAGTCCTCTTCAGAGAGTTCAACAAGCGTATCCCACCTTTCTCTGAACTCTCTGGGCCTCCACTGCTGGATTAAGTTTAGGCCGAAGACAGTATCCCCGACCGTGTCGCGAAAAACGCGTAGGTACATCGTTCAAGTCCTCCTTTTTTAGGAAAAAAAATATTCTCAGTTGGTAAACAAGATAATCATGGCACACAAACACTGTATATATCTTCTTCTTCTTGGACCGCAGATTAAAAATCAGCTACTTAGGCTCGCTAAACCTGGGGTCGAGGTTGTTTAATTTGACAGCTCTCTAAGCATTGGTTTTAGAGGCGGTTTAGCCCTATTATGTGTTTATAAGTAAGAAAATCCTTAAGTAACGGTTTAAGCGTGGTTTAACTTTTAAATTGCGTTTATAAGTTACTTGTGTTGGACTCCTGTATCCGCATTTAGACTCTAAGGTGGTCCATTATGCGTGATGCGTTTATAAGTAAGGCTGTTAATATCACGGTTCATGAAATACAGCCTGGTGACAGACGATCAGACATAAGTCAGACGGACGCACAGCGGAGTGTTAGTAATAGGGTCCCGTTTTACCGTTTGCCCTAAAAACTAACGCAGCACAATAATGAAAGCTGCTATCATGAGTAAGGACACACATACAAAAAAATAATGAAATGCATTTATTGCTTCAAGACTCAGATTTGCTTCAAGTAACCTATGGCTTCGCCGGCTCGCCTTGGCGGAGGCACTGCCAGGCCCTCAGATTCAAACCTACAACCAAAATGTAACTGTATTGGTAAATAGTTTACTTATTAGAGATAGTAGTGTTTCCGTAGAATTACTTTATGCATCGTTCGACGTCGTTTTAACTCTGTTAAAACAGCGTTGCACGTTGGCTGCGCATTAATAACTGTTATTATATATTTTGAGGTTGTTACTCTTTTGATGCCGTTAATTTCTATAAGCAGGTTTCATTTTGAGTTGAAATCAGAATCAAATACTGATAAAAATAAGTGGCGTACATAGTAAATCTCCATTTATTATATTAAATTAGTATTATTTGATGGACATAACTAACGATATACCTCCCTATAGTTGTTTTTGTAACTGTGCGGGCGGCATATTTCGAGGCGGCTTGTTTTTCGCGTCGCAGAAATAGACCGGTCTACTACTTTGCTAAATAATAAGAAAAATCTCGGGATTGGCTGTGTACGAAATGACCATCCTCATCAATCAGCTGCTTGGAGAGTGTCCAAGATTTTTTCACGTGTAGGTTTCGTAGTTTAGTTGGATAATTCGACTGGCTCCATGTCACCCATCCGCTGCCATGTAACTGACGACTTTGCTATTGTGTGCGAACGTCGCTTTGTATTTGTTTATTAAACTTTACAGTTACGCAACACAAATTAAACTTTATAAAAAAATTAAACTGTTACTTATATACTTTTCTCACTATATGGTTGCCTTGGTTCATTTAGTATTCTACGGAACGTTTTGTGTCCTGGTATGTATTCTGATTCAGATATACCACCAGCAGACACTAAACTATTTCAACATAGTTTTCAGATAATCTATCATGATATAAATTGGTTTCATTGTCTCAGAGTGTTTAGTAAGTGTTTACCAGTAAGTATTTTGAACCTGCCAAATATATAACCATCGTCGTTGACAGACGCTAATGGTATTTCTGTACTTTGGTTGTGAAAAATTGTCTGCACAGTTCAAATGAAGTGGTCACAACACCTTTACGCAATTCCTGTCTCACGCCTAAACGCTTGCCAAGGGGCTACGTCAACATACTCCTACCCTACTGGCTAAAGGAAACTCCGCTTCCAGGCATTTGACATTTAAAGCTATATTTGTATGAGGTGTACTAACACATACATACGGCCTGTCGGCACCCGCAAATAAGCAACGGCACAGGTGACATTATATTCGTACCTACTTTTGCACTGACCTATTTTACCATAGCGGCGGTGCTCATGTCATAATCTGTATAAATATGAAATTATGAATTAGGAGGCTTCTTTGCTATGCAAGTTTCTTTTGGTTTTCATTTGTAATTCCTAGATCTCAATAAGATTGGAGCTTTCGTTGTTTTCCGAAGTAGGCCGTATTGTTTTGTGCTTTCTTGTTTGGAGATATGCCATATTTTTTTATGTGAGTAGTAAACTGATGTGACATGGTGTTTCTGGACGATTTCTTCCTAGTGTACCGAGGCGGGCCGTTGAACTTTTGCTCCTTATTTAGATTATAGAAGTGGAGACGACGGCCGGTGCAATCTGGCCGCTTGGCCCGCTCCGCAAAATAGGCACACCGATTGCTTCCGCAATCAGTTGAAGATGTAGGTCCAACATTGTTTGTAGTCGATGGTACTATGAAAATCGACAAGCCTAACCGAGTTTACAGATATCATGCATAAATAATGTCAAACGTGACCCTATGCTAACGGATACCACCATGACGGATACCAACGCTTAAAAAGGCTTGACAGTAAATTACTTTTAAGTAATTTACTGTCAAGCCTTTTTAAGCGTGTGATGATGAAGGCAAGAAGATGACATGTTGATTGAGTCTTACACATATTATTTTCATGCGTTACGAATGACTGACTTATCAGTTTTCTAAGGTTTCTTAAATGCCAACATCGCAAAAGTCACTGCCGCTACGTGAGCAAAGCAGTTCTCGTCGTTTAGATGCAGTTCAGAAATAGACCACGGAAGCGTCCGACCGACCCGTTTGGTATTTGTTCAACGTTGACCTAAAACAGTGCTTGCTTTGCTCGTTTGTTATTCGCGTGGCCGAGTTGCCCGCCCCGTGCATTTTGCCCGAGCGAGCACCGACCAACGGCATTATTTTTTATAGGTGAGAGATCGTAATCAAGATATAGGCTGCTCCAATGCTGGCTCAATTCTCAGCCAGATTTCTTTATAACCATTTTTTTTATGTTGATGAAGTTGACGTTAAGAAAGACGAGTCTCGGCGATAAGTGGTCTCCGACAAATATAGAACTTGATAAATGTTTATGGAATCCGTGTACCTAAGGCGATTCTGTAAACATTTTTTTGCCTGTGTGGAATGATTTCCATCAATTGTGGTTGTGTCTCGTCACGCGGCACAGTGCCAGGGCGTGCAGAGCCGCGTCGCACGTGGAACATGACGGATGAATAGGGCTCGTCACATGTGAACATGCACATCATCATACCATGCTTTTAGGTATAAGAAATAGTAGCACCTGGGGAGAGAAGCACTTACCTTGCCGTAACACAGTTTTTTAACTAGCACGGAAGGTATTGTTCCCTAACCAGGGTGTGCCAGATTGCCTGATAAGTTAAAACCCCTAGAATAAGACCTCTGTATGGCTGAACTCATATGAGTTTCTTTTTGTCTGAAATAAACATTATCTTATCTAATGCTTTTATACAAATTGTTAAGAATTTGAAGTCAGTCAAAGACTTAACTATCAAAATAAAACCTTTTAATATTTGCCATCCCAAAATATATTTTAAACCAATTCAATGTAATATTTAACTCTTAAAGTATAATGTTAAAGGTTCCCACTCGTCTTCGTTAAAACTGAACGGATTACAATGAAACTTAGAATATAAAATTAATGCTACTTTTTACCCACATAGGCTTCACGTGGGCGGCTGCTTGAATACTTGCTTATGTACCTACTCACACTGAAATTTTAAGCTTGGCCTGGCCAAACTTTAAATGAAAACCGATGAGTGTGTCAGTCGATTAAAAAATAAAATCGACTGACACACTCAGTAGTGTGTCAGTCGATTTTATTTTTTGGGCTACGTTTCTACTAACATCTGTAACAACAGTTTCGAGCTTTTCATAGATTGATATACGGATCGTAAATCAAGACAGCGCTTCGCTCCGACAGTGAAGTCCAATAAAGTGGTGGAACTGTTTTTCTGTCCATGAAAAGGATCGTCGTTTATTGACAACATGACTCTTCGAAACAACTGTTACTGCTGAAGTTTATGTAGGTATAATGTGGGTAGGTATTAAGTAGGTATAATGTGCTTCTGTCCATTGCATTGTATAGGTACCTACGAGTTATGTGGTGTGTGTATAGATAAACAGCTGTTCCTCGTTGTATTAGTTAGAAGAATGTACGAAAGCTCCGAAAACTTTTTATTTTTACATTGCAAGATCATTTTAATTTACTTTACGCTCCGTCGAATTAATCACGGGATTAAGACAAATGGTTAATAATTTGGCACTTTCTTTCACACTGTTCATATTGTGTGTGGATCGATCGTTACGTTGCCAAGAAAAGTTATTTCATACTGTCTCCATGAGACAATTCAACAAGTGTTTCATTTAATTAGCTTCGCTACTGATAGGTGTGTCCAATTGCCAATAACTATAAATCGGATTAATAATCAGTCTATGCAGTTGTCTAGCTAGGTCGTATACCAACTCGGTTTGGCGCACGCTCATAGCCAAGGTTATGTTTTTATCTCCGCTGAAAAACGCGTAGAAAAACTTTTTAAATAAAACTAAAATAATTTGTCTCTTAATATAACTTTTAATTATACATCGTTAAACTGGCTTGCTGTAATTGACTAGAGTAAACCTACTATTTATGTTTTTCAAGGGTAATTTGTCTTTTCTGACTAACATAATATATTTTATAGTCTTGTCACTCTGAGGATGGGTTTTACCATATTCTGACTAACGCTTTCCATCAGATAACAATAATATTACCATCTTTGTTTATAAAGAGCCTGAAGTAAAACTGGAACGTTGTATTTTATATGAAAAATCGCACACTATGCCGGGGCGCAGCGGGCCACATAACCCGCCGCGGATTTTGGTTGATGCGTTGTCCCCGACACGGTGCTATACTATAGCAAGCGAATTGGGTTGGGTGCACACGCGCACGTTCATTTTACGTCAGAGTTATCCATAACGTATAGTTGCTCGCAACATGTGACAGTACACTGTACTCAAATTCTACTATCTTTATACTATAAATATAATATATCACTACATAGTATAAAACAAAGTCGCTTTCTCTGTCCCTATGTCCCCATGTCCCTTTGTACGCTTAAATCTTTATAACTACGCAACGGAGTTTGATGCGGTTTTTTTTAATATATAGAGTGATTTAAGAGGAAGGTTTATATGTATAATACATGCATGATATGTGCACCCGTGCGAAGCAGGGGCGCGCGGGCGGATCGCTAGTATAATATAAGAATCAACCCCAATATCCATTGGTCACGATACAACTTGAGAACGGCTTTACCGATTTCGCTAATTCTTTTTTAGTTGATGGCTATTGTCTGGAGAAAGTTCTTACATAAAAAAATAAGAAAAAAGCGCAGAATCAAAATAAAAGAAAAAAACATTTTCCACTACAAACTGTTCACGGGTTTCGTAACTGTCAAACATCTGGCATTCATTGATTTTTAAGCGGTATAAAGTTCCGGGGTCAATTAGTCCGCCAATGTATAAATAAATAAAATAAAAAGATTTTATTTCAGACAATTACAAATCCATAATTAAAACTAACTTACAATAACATACAAATAAAATAGTGATTAAACCAACGACCAAGGATGTTACACCATATTAAGATGAGCTTTATCACATTATCAACATTTTCATTTCGGAGAGCCAAATCTATCCGATATGGTTTTCAGGATGCTGTTTTGGTTGTCCCGCACTCTGCGAATCAGGGATGCAGTTTTATATTTATTTATTATATTTGTAATGGAAGCGATCTTTAATAAGTTGAAACATCTCAATATAAATGACTAGACCCTACTTGTAGTCTAGGTCTTGCGTAGCACGCGCCTCAAACTTGCGCCGTATGCGCACGGAAAAGTCGTCGAATTATTTATAAATTTGATAGTCATGATAAGTGTAAGCAATAAATTCTTAATATTCACGATATTAGAACTTAGCTTCGTCACTTCTTTTTTAAATTGAATTTAATATTAAACCGCTGCGATAGACCAAAATATTTTTGAATAATTTATGCTTCGCGATTTGCGTCAGTGACCAAACATTCTATAGGATTTTATTTTATTAAATCCGATTGTCTTTAAGCAGGAAAACTTGTATCGGTTAAAAATGAAAGTTTTACTAAACTGTGTGCAATGTGATTGCACACAGTTAACACATAATGTTTGTTTGCGATTTTTCTAAAATGCGTTTAGTGATTTTATATCCTTCAACAAGTCAAAACGTGCGAGCGAGAGTCACATTAGCTCTTGTCTTCACCTTAAACCGAAACACAGCAACTCTGCTTGGCGGCAGAAAAGGCGTGGTAGAGCTCTTATTTATAACAAACAGACGGAGAACAACAGACATGTTCATTACCCAAATGTTTGTTCTCGGCGGACTGGAATGGAGATCTTACCCACGGCCGCGGCCTACAGCGCAGTGGGTAGGAGCTACTACTAACTGAGCTTTGGGTGCTGTAAAATTCAAACCAATTTTGTTTGTTTTAATTACTCTGACATGCACTGAATTTTGTTTTATTTTTCTAGTTATACTAAGCTTTGAGAAGCCATGTACTTAAATATAAAAAAACGTAACATTGTATACCACACCGTATTCATAAAATGCTCATTTTTTCAAATAAAACGCGCTATGAAGGAAAATGAATATGAAATTACAAACTATTTATGACAGAAGTTGCTGATGTCGTGAGCGTGAAGAAATGTTTATACCCACCGCATGTCGCTATTGCGTATAGCCATCTCTATATATTCTTGTAGTCTGACTTTTATATTGAGATTTATTTTAATGCGAATTTAGATACTTGGCATTCTTTTTAGGATTACATTTTTTTTTTGTTTTACGGCGCAGTAGCTGCACAATAAACATTCATTTTAATAGAGTTCTCTAAAGTGGTTATATATTTGATGACCAAGCGGCGTTCTTTATAAAAATCTGAAGGTTTTTGCTTTTTAAGACTTCTTGCTCGCACATTTCAAATGTTCAGTGACATTTATTTATTTATTAACACACTCAATAAGATACAGGTTATTGAGATATTGCACCAATTTATTGAGATATTGCACCAATATACCTTTGAAGGTTTGTCTAGGTGCTCACATTCGTCTATTGTAAACGTAAAAATGACATGTTATCCTACTAATATTATAAACGCGAAAGTTTGTAAGTATGGATGTTTGTTACTCTTTCACGCCGGAACGGCTGAACGGATCCGGATGAAACTTGGCAGAGATATTGATTATAGTCTGGAATAACACATAGGCTACTTTTAATCCCGTGGGAATACCGGGTGTTGGCAGATATTTAGCATTTTACCGTATTTAGCTGACACATTTTTAGTTACTAAATAATAACTAGATGTCGCCACAGGAAAGATTAGCACGCGCTATCGTTGCGTTTTGAGCAATGAGTGATATCAGCAATCGTAGGTATAAATGTTTTCCGATCACCGGGATTTAAATCTGCGCGGGTCGCAACTTGTGTAACAATTTTATTTTATTAAATCTATTTTATTTTATTTACTTTGACATGGATTATATAAATTTGCCATACTATTACTAACCTGCTATTAATGATTTTGATTGAATTTGATTGCTATTGTTTGTTCCATTGTTATTGTGAATTTTACTGTGGTTTTATATTTAGTAACTACCCAATTGTATAAAGTTACTATTTGCATGCATGCAAATGCCTATCATTACTACCTATTTATAAACTTTGTCATCTCTATGTTCACACCATTGACGCAAATAAATGATTTATGATGATTATGAACGTAACTCGCGTAACGTAAACTCATTGGTTGTTATTATAAAAAAATGTAAACCCTGACTTGATTTTACATTTACTGTATTATTTTTCAAGAAACCATTAAAAACCAAAGTTACCTATATTTATGGTGAATCTTTGTAAAGTCAGCAACTTGGATGTTGGAATATTTCAGTGATTTTAAATCATTCAAATAGTCAGGAATGTTGAAATGTGCTAGCAAGAATTGCCCTCGAAGTAAGCAGCGACTTAGCGGTTTTTATTAAAAAAAAAAAAAAAAAAGATGCCTATAGCCGATGATCGAACGTGAAAATTCATTTTCTATTCCTACAATCTACTTATGCAAATACTAAGGCGCCCGACGGATGTACAGACATTTCCTTTAAACAATGTAGTGATTGCGTAGCGGTATATTCACATTGTACATTTATCACTATCGCTCTAAGTGGCGTAGAGATATTCAGTGTGTTTTTACAGCTGCATTTCGGCATAGTCCCAGTCTGGTTGTAGCTCTAACTGTGCTCCGACGATAAACAGACGGCTGTTGCCGACCCGCTGAAAACATCCTTTTACGTCATCGGCCCGCTATGGTTTCTGCCTTGAAATGTTCTATATCTAATGCTTATGTATGTCTTTGTTTGGTAAATCATTTTATTTCTTCACCTATGCCTGTGTTTGTTTAGATAACCTTCGTTTTGTGATTTGATATCAATAACTTTTACTAACCGCCTTTAATCAAATCACGAACGAAAACCATTTTCATTAATCCTCACCACCATAGTTCTATTAATATTATAAACGCGAAAGTTTGTAAGTATAGATGTTTGTTACTCTTTCACGCCGTAACGGCTAAACGGATCTGGATGAAACTTGGTAGAGAGATAGATTATAGTCTGTAATAGCACATATGCTACTTTTTATCCCGTGCGGGAATACCCGAATTTAAATCTGCGCGGGTGAAACCGCGGGGCGCAACAAGCTAAGCTTATAAGCTATAACAAGATCAAATTCAGCTACGACATAAATGCCCTAACTTAACTCAATGCCTAACATTTATAAAATTTCAGCCGTCTTTTAAATGTTTCGTAAGTATTGTTTTTTTATACAACTAGCTGATGGAACAAGCAGATGGCCCACGTGATGTAAATTGGTAACCATTACCTATAATAAAGCATTGCCTCGTAAGTCACGCACGATAGGCACGTGCCATACTATCACTGCCCTGCGTCTATCCACACTTTTCAAACCGAAACACAGCGACGATAAGCATAGTTAAGTGATTTCAATAGTTTTTTACATTTTTTAATAGTTTGTAGTTGTGTAACGTATCCCAGAGCAAATATTTTTTTTCTCTCTCGGAAACGTATTGAAAAATATATCCATACACGACCCACAATGTCTGATGTTCTTTGATGCCTTGCAAACCAACTATCCGTAAACTAAAAACCCCGGTATTAATAACATTTCTTAGAACTCATAATAAATCTTTTGAAGTAGATTAATCTATTTTTGGTGCCGTTAAAATTTTCGAGACATTGTGTAAAACAATAAAACCATTTGCCTTCTGTATATCTTCATGTTTCGCAACCTTTAACAGTTTCTTCAGATTTTTTATCATTCAATATTTTTCATCAATATTTTTTATTAATTTTTGGCTATAATTAAAAAAATAATATACAATACCTTAAGTTCTTAAATTAGGTAAAAATCATATTACACATAAAAAAAATCTAATACATTGGATCTGTTATGCTTTGAATATATTCAAAGTATAACAGATTCAATGATAAAAAATCAACACCTCGTCGATCACAGAACAGCCAGTAGCGTTGTCAGTCAGCAAGTAGCTGAACTTTATTCATCGGCTTACGAAAATCAATTGAAATCCCAATTTAGCCTAGTAAAGCTCGGTGAGCCAAACTCACGTTGTGCAAGAGCGTAAGTACATCCGCTCTATACGGCATTATACGCGTATTGACGTTTTTATCCCTACTTTTGACCTAGAGAACAAAATAAGTTTTGAAAAAATGTTAATTTATGCAAAGATCGGTTCTAAGAGTTTTGGCAAAAACTTTCGTATTTTTATGTAGATATTGCAGCCATTATAAGATTAGATTGTACTGGGAACACTGTTCAAACGTTGGTGGGTTATTAAAAATTTTAAAAACCTCTGATCCATTCCTTACGAAAAGAGCTGACGTTCTTCAAACGTCAACTGTTTGAAGTGCATCAATGCAAGACTTTATTGGATTCGTTTTCTGTCATCTATCGAAGCAACATAGCATTTTCATTTTAATTGTTTTTCTAGTGTTATTTTGAGTTGTGTTGTGTAATTTTGGTGGTATTTTAACCAACATTATTTGTGGTCTTAGCACAAAGTGTAAGCATTTGAAATGAAAGTGTAATATGTGATATCGTGATTTGAGCGAAAATGTTTCAAATGTTTTGAAGAAACCGCCACCATTTTCTTCAAAACAATTGACTGACTCGACTTTCGACTGACGTGACTAGAAACATAACAAAGAGCATATAATCTCTATGACTTGACACTGGCAAGATTGTCTATAGACAGGAGCCATATAAAAAAACGAAGAAGAAGAAGACTTTATTGTATCATATCAACACGAACACTCAATAAATTAACCTTTCAAAACAAATATAAATAAAAATTAGTTTCCGTTTGGGAGCTTCGATGCCATAGCCAGATTCACACAATGTCACCCCTACGTTTTCGTCGTCGTCGTGGTAAAAAAATTAAAGTTCACATTAGAACTCACAAAATTTTAATGTAATATTTAACATATTGGAAGCAAATTATGATAATGATACCTACACAGTACACAACACTATCAATATGCGCGTCCGTTGTTTTATAAACATGTGTATTGTGTAGTCTAGTTTAATGTTGATGGTAATTTTTGATAAAACGTGTTTTGCTGCCAACCGACCTTAGAATGATTCATTTGTTGCTTTTCATCGTTTATACTTGAATAAGAAGTTATTAAAAGATAATGCACATGGAAATAAAGTTTTCCTAAACAACATCAGATTTGTTATTATCTTCTTAATGTGCCCTTCATATAAGAGCCTGAAGCTTGCCCAGATTGTGATATAATCACGGAAGCACGATTTTAATAGTAGCCAAAGATCATGATTTTATTTCGTTTTATCGTGATTTTGTCTCATCAACCTTTGGTCTACTTAAAGTTCAGTTCCTTTCATGAGCTTTCATAGTATAGGTACTTATGGGTTTAAAAAAAGTTAACACGAAAAGGGCTGTCCGATGGTAGACAGAACGGGGTCATTCGCCACACTTCTTTGTCGCCGCCTGCTCGGATGATGCGTCCCACAAATCATATTTAGCTTAGCACTATGGAGAATAGTGACTATTTGCTGTTGTCTTAGAATAGACGCGTTAATGAAAGCGGGCATCTGATACATGGTATGTCTGCCTGGGAGTGACCTGGATCTACTATCTACGCGAAACGAATTTGCCAAGTTAATTGTCACCTGTTTTTTCTCTGAAACGGAGATCAAAAACTTTGAATTTCTGGAATTAATAATTAGGTAGTTCATGGAGTTTAATGACTTCATTTAGCCAACGTGATAATGCCTGAAATTATTTATATCGCGGCCACCGAAGAAATCATCCGTTTTACTTCTTTAGCCTTCATAAAAGAAATAAAGAAACCGCGGTTACATATATCAGTTTTTTTACGTTTTGGTTTGATCATAAAGCTATGAAGATCCGCAGATCATAATCACATGCGCTGTCTAAAGGATCTAATAAATCAGCTTAGGTACATTATATCGTGCCTCGTGAATGAGTTGATAAACAAAGCGCCGTAGGCGGAGACAGGTGCCTGCGCCCACGCCTGGTCCAGGGCCGTGTGCACGCCTGACGTCACCTCCACAGCCTCCTATGACGCGGACCCTTGCCTAACCTGTCCCCACAAGCAAGCAAACAAAGAACATTGCCGGTGGGTTTTTTTACTTCCTGTATATCTGATTTAATATTTGTTACATTTGTTGTTTTTAATGTTTTAGATCTTGGTATTATGTTGCTAAACTATTCCGACGATTAGTTAAACTTCAAATTAATCTATGAACTCAATAGTATTAAGCGCCTGGCCGTCCTTCTGTGTTGACATCTTGATTGACGTGTTTCGCTCACTCACGCGCATCACGCTTGCGACCTAGTCAATGCGCGTAGTTTTATTTTGTCGTAATATTCTTCCACTTTAACCGCGTCCAGACAAACTTCAAAGAACCAACCCTGACCCATATGCATGATGCGAAATAGCATAAGAGAATTAGCCCGACACTTCTTTGCTAATTCAAAATAAGTTGTATGTAGGTACAGTTATGAATGTTAAGTCTCGGTTTCAGAAGGGCGAAGAAGGACACCTGGATATTTTAAACCTTTTGATTGTGAAGCAAAATTTTGAAATAAAAAATAGCAAGGCACTTCTTTGCTAATCCAAAAGTAGTTGTACATTATTATTATGTATGTCGATTGTACATTATTTGTCATCAACCAAGATATCAACACAAGGTCTTTTTGATAGAGAAGCAAAACTCCGACAGAGTAAAAAAAAGAATTTACATAATAACTAAGCACAGAGCTAAAGATATACAAAACGGAGTTTTGAAAAATGCATGAACTTCTTATGCTAACTGTACTTTGCTTCCTGCATTTGTCACAAATAAGTTTAATAGTCATGAAACTAGAGATGATTCTTTACGATCGTAATAAAAAGCAGAAATTCGTAAATGACATTTCATCCTAGTCTTAAAACATATATATGCAAAACAGTTCTTTCTAGAACTAGAAAAAACTGTATACCAATGGCCGGACTAAAGATACGTGTACAAAACGTGTGGGAGGCTAGGTATGACACGCGACAGATCACACCGGTGAATCGTGCCGTAATAATAGAAAAACACCTGAGCACGTGTTGATTTGCTCCTTTTTTATTTTTTTTAGTGACCCGCGGCTCCAGTTTTCTAAAAAAGAAAAATAAGTGTTTACGTAGTATTACGTAGGTTCTTTACTTACGCAAGTTGCTCCTTGGTCAATTTATTTCGTTTCGGATCGGGCAAGTTGTTTCGGAATCAAACAATCGAAATACTCGCGGCAACGACTGTATCTGGACTGAAAATTACTTTCTATTAGTAATAGTAACTTGTTTTTTGCAATAATCCAAAAAAAAAAAACTAGCAAAAAGCAATCTGACAGGAGTGCACATGTGAAAAACAATTGTCTTTATATTTATCCGTTATAATCCGCATGATTGCGTGTAATGAATCATCTTCCTGCGCGCACGCGCTCGATTTGTTTACAATATTCTGTGCGGTAACACCATCGCGTAATGACGAACAGGCTCCTCTTATTTGATTCGCCTTTGTTTATCCATGGTTTCAATGTTGGAGAATCTTTGGCCGAACATTCGCTGTTGCTGTGTTAAGGAAAAATATTGATGCCTACAACATTGCTTAACATAGTTGAACAATATTGATTCGTAAACAATATTGTCCTATATTTTGTATTTCAGGGATACTTTTTTTTTTATACAACTAGCTGATGGAACAAGCAGATGTTCCACCTGATGTTAAGTGGTAACCATCACCTATAAACAAAACAGTGCCCCGTAGGTCACGCACAATAGGAACGTGCCCTACGATGCACTGCCCTGCGTCCATCAACTTGAGGCATACAGATGTTAAGCCTCATGTGCCTGTAATTACACCGGCGACCACACTCTTCAAACCGAAACACAGCGTTGCTGCTTGGCGGCAGAAAAAGGCGTGGTGGTAGTACTTCCCCGGACGAGCCCTTCACAAAGAGCTCTACTACTCTTAACTATGTATCGAATACTTTCGTTATGAGTGCGTGCATTCTTGCTTCGATCGTCTCTGCTGTACAAAAGATGATACTATCTATCAATGCAGTTTATAATAGAATGCCGATTTTAGTTTTTGATGTCTGAGTCTGTTTACCTTACTTTTAGTTTATAATGTACGTGACTCACAGACAGATGTTTTATTTTCAGCTCGTATTTTCTTTCCCTCGTATATCCAGCTTTATGGAAGCTTTGAACGTTGCATAATACTTCCATTTTTCCTCGCCTATAGAATCTGTAAAAACGTGCTCTACATTTTATCTTTTTAGAAGTTTGTGAAATAATACAAATAGAGGTCGTTCCGTTAGATAAAAATAACGTTGTTGTTATGTTAGCACAACATTCTTGTCATTTACCACAACGATTTGTACGAATAAACTCTTTCAATGTTTACCAATTGATATCATTTGTCACCGATGAATTCAAGGCGCTTCATTCATCGGGTAAATCCCAGATACTAGCTAATGGATATAAACCTTTGCGTTTCAAGGGTACCCATCGTTGAAGCTATCGTAAATGTTTGTTCATATTGCGGTTGATCGGTTCCGATTGCCTCGCCTGTGTTGCTCAATTCCGTAACATTCCTAAAAGCTATTCCACGCCCATGATCTATCTACCGAGTACGGAGTACGAGCCCTTTTGTGTCTACACGTAACGCACGGTTTCTGATTGAACAGTTTGTCGCCAGACCGTGTTTGTTCATGGTGTCATTCTATACGCACATCTAAAATTAAAAAGTTACATTTAATTTTGTTCTGTACCTATCATTAGTCTGTTTAGTGAAATTTTGCTTTCTATGGTAGGTACGTACTAATTTCAGACAGCTTTAGTGCACCAGTAGAAAACAGTTTGCCTTCAACCTAGAGTTGTATTGTTTAATCAATCAATACTAAGCCATAAAGCTAGCCTAGCTACTTCGCGATAGTCATCGAGGCATTTAAGGCTTCGAATACATTAAAGTTGCATAAAGTAATTTGTGAACTTACGAAACCTTTTACTTGCATTATAGTAGTAAATTGTTATGTTCCAGAGAGCCGTTCCGCGTGCGGTGGCGGCGGCGGGTCAGAGGGCTCAGACGGTCGAGCGTCGTGGCGCGTGACGCTCGACCACGACCTAGTGGAGACGCTCAGCGCTATCTACCCCGAGTGGTTCAAGCCGCAGCATCGCCGCGAGCGCAGCCGCGCCGCTTCGCCCGCGTCGCCGCCTCTCTCGCCGCGCACGCCACGCACGCCCTGCACGCCGCCTTCAGACGATACCTTCAGCAGGTTATTATCATATAACTTAACATTAACCACGATAGCTTGAGCCTTTACTCAAGTGTTTTTGATAACGACTAGCATTATGATTAAAAGTATGGGGTATTGTAGGGTAGTTTTTGCATCCCCATGAATCTAGAGGCGCATTTTGTACAGGACTTACGATGCTCATAGAAAAATAGCTGATTCAGCTCATTAACATAAAAACAGCAGTATTTTTTTCATGGTGACATCGCAGAATTTTGTGTAGGATTAGCCCATTTTGGCGTACTAAAAAACATAATGAATCAATAAGGTAATCAAGAGGTTGTAACGTAATCTCCTTTTGGTAAGATTACGTACGTATTTGGTGAAGGTTTCCGTGCTTAGGATTTGCGATGTTAACAAGTTCGTTGTTGGACAGTTCCGGCGCGGAGGAGATGGCCGGCCGCCAGGCGGGCAGCAGCGGCGCAAGCGAGCCGCCGAGCTCGCCGCGCCTCTCTCCGCCGAAAGTGATCGTCGACGACAGCCCCTTGCAGCCAGCCATGGGGAAGCACAAGGAATGTCAGTATATTCATCACTAGCAATCCCACACACCGCCACTGTATACATATTAGTAGGGTGTAGTTTGGAAGGCACTGGAATTTACGATCGGTGATTGACTGTTAATCCCCAAAATCAATCTAAAATTCGTGGTGAAGATGAGATGGGGGCTCCTCCGGGGAACGTGTAATACGATGTGTAATTTAAAAAATGCTAGTGACTGCATGTTCATAACCAATGAAACCAGTTTTCAGTGCGATATGGTGACAAATTGCTGTAATTTTTGTAACTTTTAGACTACTTTACTTTAAAGGGTCGGTTTTACCATGTCATAGTAACGCTATCCGTGAGATACAAATATTTAATTCTAAAGGGGAGGCAAGGGGATATCTAGTAGTACCGCTATCCTTGCTTAGGTCTATTTTTTTTAATTTCCTTGGTTGGATAGATTTCTGCAGTTTTAATGTCTCGTTGTTAAATGCATTTAAATTGTTTTTCAAATGATCTCTGTCCTTATGTCCGAGCCTGTTGATTTTACATTAGTATGCATAGAGGTGTCTATATATCCTGTCTTGTTGTTGTTCGCATGCGCTAAACCGAATAAACAAATTCACACCACTTGCCATGTGCACCAGTACAATTCGTGGAAAAGTTAAGAATTTATTTATAAAAAAATTCACGAGTGTCTGTCGTTTTGTTAAAGTCGCAATGCGAAAGACAAGATACGACAGAATTGTATCGAAGCGAAGGCGCCCAGTAACCCACAAGATTCGGCCCACTGGTAGTGAATGTTTCGTCTGAAATACGGTCGCGGCATAACACTAGTTTCCTTGTGCAGTGTTTATTTATGTTGGCTATGAGCCAGAGTTGTCCGCCCATCGCTCGCAGCTCCCACAAACAAGGGTGCCTACGTTCTCGTCTTATCGATAATATTCTTTATCGACGTATTGATCACGTCGTCGCCCGCGCAGTATCGATGCTGCGTCAGTGTCCGTCACCTGGCGTCATAACACTATTATTTAGCGACATACCGGCGGTGATACAGGCTATTCAATCAATACTCATTGTTATATGAAAAAGGCAGTCGTTCAATGCTAGGCATTCCAATCCGATGTGAGACGTGAACATCCAGTTTCAGCATAAAAGTTATTTATAACGCTTAGAGGATAAATGTATGTAGGAAAACTTATGGATTCAATTTACCAGACATAATTCACTGTCCTATAACCTATAATGTATTATGTTGATTACAGCTTTAAAAGTGAAGTTGATGATGAGGCGACCAATCAACCAGCTCGTCGCCCAGGGAATCATGCCTCGTGAGTGTAATTTGATTATAATTTGACTAACAACATTAAAATAACATGGACAAATGTGAATAATTTTATATTATAATAATAAGTAATATTGGTGGACATTCCACACAGAACTATCTCGCCCGAAACTAATCCAAAGCTTGTGATATGGGACCCAGATAGCTGATATACTACTTATATACTTTTTTGTAAATATATACTTATAATATTGTATATCACCCAGACAGAGAACAAACATCTATGTTCATCACACAAATGTTTGTTTTCGGTGGGGATCGAACACACGGCCTACGGCGCAGAAGGCAGAGCTACTGCCAACTGAGCTGTGAAAGTTGTATTCTATTTTATATGGAAGAATAAAACCAATTAGCAACAAATGTTATTTGAATTTGCAAGTGGCATTGTCATCGGTATGCGTGGGTGAAAGAATTTAATTTACGATCTGAATGCCACCGCTAGTGATCTAAAGTGACTACTTTGCTATAAATATAACATTCTCTTTTATATTTTTAAATACTTGAATGAAAACATTCTAGAAACTGTGCACAGATGTTAAAGTTTGCTGTTTCTGTTTCAGCATTGAAAACGCCACCGGCGTATTTTGAACAATGCAAGCAACTGGAGAGAGCTAAAACTGGAGATTTATTGAAGGCAAAAATACAAAGGCGACCAGACAGACAAGAATTAGAACGAAGACATATTTTGGAGCAGGTATTTTTGCTAATTTTTAAGAGCTAAAATGGAAAAATAAAAATGCATGCAGCAAGTGCATCAAACCCCTATTGTGAATGTCCATTGACTTGTGCTAATTAAAAGATAAGATCCTGTAGAGTAAAGATACTTAAACATTTTCTAAATAATAAATGAATGTTTCCCAGGAGAGCCATGTGGACCCGAGCTTGGCGGAGAAGCAGCGCATGCTCAAGAAGGCTCGGCTCGCCGACCAGCTCAACGACCAGCTGTCGCACCGGCCCGGCCCGCTCGAACTCATCAAGAAGAACATCCTGCACACGGAGGAGGACATCGAGACCGCCGTCAAGAGCGGCTCGCTCGCCTTCCGCGCCACCTGCGAGGGCGCCTCCGGCCGGCCCGAGCACCCCGTCGCCTACTGCGGCCCGCCCGAGGAGCCCTCGCCCTCGCCCTCGCCGCCCGCTCCCGCGGTCTCGCCCGCGAGCGTCGTCTCGCCGCGCGACCAGCCGCGCGACCAGCATCCCGCGCCAGGCAAGACCAAACCTCCCAAGAAGAACAAGTGCAAGGCGCACCACCAGCCGAAGGCGCGCTTCAAGTTCCACGAATACAAGGGCCCACCGAACGCGCAGAAGGCTCCACCGCCCGCTGGTGAGTCGGAGACGCCGTACGAGCTGCTCCTGCAGCAGCAGCAGCTCCTACTCCAGCTGATGGTGCCGGCGTCCCCCGCGGCGTCGTGCACCTCAGACTCGTCGGAGCACGGCGCCGCGCCGCCGCCCGCCGCGCTCCTGCCCGCCGCCGCCGCCGCCACGCTGCCGGCCGCCGCGCGCATCGAGGACATGAAGGTGTCCGACCTGCGCGCCGAGTGCAAGCGCCGCAACCTGCGCGTGTCCGGCCCCAAGCCGACGCTCATCGACCGGCTGCGGCCCTTCCTGGTGCTGGAGCGCGGCCCGCAGGAGGAGGTGCCGCGCTCGCCGGCCTCGGTTGCGTCGCTCGCCTCGGTCGCGTCGAGCGCGTCGCCGGAGCCGCTGATCAAGATCGAGTACGAGCCCGCCGAGGACATCGTGCAGTCGCAGCGGCGCCAGATCGAGGAGCTCGAGCGCAAGCTGGAGGCGTCGCGTCAGCAGCTAGAGGCGGTGCGGCGCGACGCGGCCGGCGCCGCCGCCTCCGACCAGAGCCGCCGCCTGCTGCAGGCGCATCTGTGCGTCTCGCAACTGCGCGCGCAGCTCGACGCGCTGCACCACGCGCCGCCGCCGTCCCAACCGCAGCCGCAGCCGCCGCCGCAGCGGTACGTCATCGACGCTGCGCCGGACCGCCTCGTGCGCCTCTTCACCGTCACGCCGCCCGCGCAGAGCGCGTCGGAAGCGGGCGGCGAACACAAAGCCGCCAGCCCAGCCTACATCCTCAACGGAGTGAAGGTGGTTCCGATCGCGATCCTGCCGTCGGCGCACTTTGAGCCGGAGCGCGTGGCGCCGCCGCCGCCGCCTCCTCCTCCACCGCCGCCGCCGCCGCCGCCGATGCCCGACCTCATAATGCCGACTCCGATTCACGATTCCGCCGAGGACAGTCAGATAATGGACGATGTGCTCGAAATTCTGGTCGAGAACGGCGAGCTGCCGCCGTCTGCGGTGCAGCACGCGACGCCGAGCGCGGCGCACGACTCTGGCTACTCGGAGGCGGACGCATTCTCACCGCACGACGTGCTGTCGCCGCGCGACGTGCTCACGGAGGAGGTGCTGGGCGTGGCGGCGCATGCGCGCGACGCGCTCGCAGCCGACGAGCTGCAGCGCGAGCTTGACCACATCCAGAACGAGATAATGAGCCACGCGGCCGACATGCACGCCACCGGCCAAGCCGCCCTCCACAACGGAACAGACCTCGAGCCGGACTTGAGCGTCGATCTCTTATCCAACGGAGACTTCCATGCGGACTTCGGCCCGACCGCCACCGCGGCGGACAACGATGACTTCTTCGAGAGGTTCTTCTCCGGAAACAGCGACCGCATGGACGACAGTCCGCCGATGGCGATGGACATCGGCGAGGAGGCGCCCGATAAGATGGCGATGACGCCGCTCACGAACGGCGATATCCTCGAGCACCCGCGGACCGGCTTCGACTACATCGACGACCTGTCGCTGCCGTCGTTCCAGAGCGACGAGACGCGGCCCGGCGGCGGCTTCGAGCGCTCCGAGCTCGAGCTGCACGACGCGCTCTGCGACTCCGCGCCAAACAACAACATGGCGGTGGACGGCGACGCCTACGACTACTCCATGGAGACGGACATGTTCCCGAACATGTTCGGACGCGGCCACGTGCCGCAGTACGACCCGCTGCTGGGCGGCGTGCTGTCGCGGCCGGCGCCTCGGCCCGCGCTCAAGCACTACTCCTGGGATAAGATAGAGTACGACGCCACTTGACGCCCCGCCAAGCCTCCACGCTTACACTATGATCTCTACGCGATCGCAGCTCAGTGCGGCTTACAGTATCGGTGCGGTTTCAAACTTGCGATCTATCGCTACACAGTGGCGGATCGTTAATAAGCTAGTCTCTCCTTAGTGACTCGTTCTTCCATTATGGTGACTTTGTTTAGATATTATGAAACACCAAGTGTTTGCAGGACGACATGGTTTTACCTTAGCAGAAGTACTTAAAATTGGGTACGAAATTATATATATTTTTGCTAGTTGGTAACCTAGTAAATTACTTTATTAGTTTGTTTATTACATTAGAGAGTGATAACAGTAAGTCGCCGCTCGCGTAGTGACATACTGAGCTTACCTTTTTAAGTACATTTTTATTTACTTTGTTAGTATAATATCTAATTATGTATATATTGCAATTTTAAATACTCAACATAGTTGTGGATTTCTGCATTCCGCCCGATGACTAAAACTTAGGGGATAATTCGGGAAAAATTAAAGGTGGTTTTTGTTTGGCACAATAGACGTACTTTCCTACCTACCTGGACGTATGCACACGCATTATTGTAATAACACGTAGGTGGATATGTGTGTCTATTGTAACTTGCCGCTGTCCCTGACGCATGGATAGCTATTTCCCAAATCAATGAGTAACATTCCAGTCTTGTTGAAGTGTAAATTGGGGCACAGAGCACTTGTTTCTCGTGTACATAAAGTTTAGCCGTTTTAGAGAAATATACGAATTGTAAGTTCAGAAAAAAAAAAATTGAGTCAATAATGAGAGCAAGATGCGCACATTCACAAGCCATCGTCATGGGTGGGACCAGCTTGGGAACAATGTTAGATACGAAATCATTTTAGGTTACATAGGAGCAGGCTCCTTGCTTTCAAACAATTATGCAAACGTTTTACCTTGTCCACTGTAATTAGCAACATTAAATTTGCAATAAAGGTTTCATGCAACCGCGATACATTTACTTGTATATCGCGACTGTGTGGAAGAAAGCCTTAATAGTCTGTTCAAAACTAACGGCGGACTTTATAATGATTTGGTTTTACTGTGTATGCAAACGTTTTTCTTTATTTGGACCGTGGTATTTTCTTTACTGATTATTGTAATTTACAACATAACATTCTTTTCTTGAAAATGTATCATTCCATTGTATTGTCTAAAGTTTAGTTAGGATAGGTGCTCCATTATCAATAAGCTGTTGTCCATTACACCTCTAGACTGGCTTCCAACATATTTATAAACGCGGAATATATTCTAGTCTGTTTGCGTAATTGTTTGAATGCACAATTATAATTTATTTTACTCTTCCATTTGTACTTACAATCTTTGTTGTTTCGGTTTTAATATATAGTATTATAATACTATGTGTGTTTTGTCACTAATGTATTATTTAGTATTACCTATCATGTGTTTTGTTTATATTATTTAGTTAATAATTGCTTATTCAGAAAGTGATAAAGAGCTAAATTTGCGAAATCACATAACATTTGCCATTTTTTGCATTTACACTTTGTAAAGTTTGAATACTTGTTGCGACAACGAATAACGAGGGCCTTAGTGCCTGCATGTGCCAATAATATAAGTAACCAACAATGCAGTCAAAGAAGTCATTGTGTGTATCAGAGTGGTCTAATATTGATAAAGAATTGGTGATGTTAAAGATAGAGAGATTGGTTTATGCAATAGTACTTAACTTTTTTTTTACAAAATGTTAAGTACATTTGTATACGGAATGGTGCTATATTATTTAATTTTAAGAATTGTATTTAACAAAAATTGTCTAACAAAGAAAGATTTACAATTAAAAACGAAAAGGTATGAAAATTTTAAAACTTGCATCTATTTAAAACGTATTTTTGAAGTATAATTTTGTTCTGCTGAAATATGTTATATATCCAGCCACAACTGTAACATAAAAAAGATTAAAACAAGGCTAGTTGGAAAATTATGAATGCTTTTTAATTTAAGTATTATTCCATTAAATTATATTAAACCTTTAGTTACATACTTAGATTTTAATATTTATTTAAAAGAAATCTATTTGCTCACTATTCGAAATTGTACTTTTATTTAGCTGAATAAAATCAAACGGGGTAAGTTGTTTAAGTTGTGCATGATCATCTGCCCCTTTAACACTGTCACTGGTACAGTTTTTGTGTATAAGTATTTTTAATATTACTTAATTAACCTTGTGCCTTCTTCCTGTGGAGTTGCATAAACCTATGTTATTTAACAAAATAATAAGTGAGATTATTACGTTTTCATATAGCACACTTATAAAAACATATTGTTATATTATTCGTTGTAATGTTTTAGGAGAGTTTTAACATTCTGTTTCTAAATTATGCTACACATTGTATCCTTAAAATATTCTGTGTTGAGAATCATAATTTATTTTATCGTAGCTCTCTGCATATCAATAATTTTATTCACTAGTACTAGTATATTGGCTTATGTAAACAACTTGAATATGGCACACTTGTATTTTAATCATACATTACTAATTTCAAATATAGTTGGTATTGGTTAACTTAATGCCGGTTTTATCATTACTGAGTAACGCTATCCGTCAGATATTATAGTACCATATTACCTATTATATTATTTATATCTGACTGATACTTATAAATCGTAATAAAAATTCAAAAAACTATGTATTTAAAGAGACTCATAAAATATTCGTCTACATGAGAATTCTCTTACGCATGTATGGAAATCATCAATCAAATATAGTATATTTGATTTTAATCTGACACCTAACTTACTTTGAGGTCGAAAAATCCTACCCTATAGGAATCGGAAAATAGTTGGATAATTTTTTTTACCTTGCCCTGAATGGTTAAAGCATTGTAAATATTTTTCAAGCCTTACCTATACCTAGATTATGAAAATGAAGTTAAATAAAAAGTTTTTGACAAAATATTGTTTTACTTAAATCTGTTCGCTTGGTTATGGGAGTGTTCTTTGCAGTTAGATATTTACTTACCAAGAGAGCAAACAACTATTTTTATGGCGAGTGTTTATTTGAATACAGAACGTAGCGAGGGATTCTAAAGTAGAATCAGAATCAGAATAATCTTTATTGTAAACTGTTGAATGTATAAGGTGTTGAAAATATAATAGAGTACAAACAGTCTGCCCTATTCGGACGTACAATTAAATGTTTCAAACATTTTTGCTTAAAATCTATGAATATGAAATTATAACAGTTATTAAAATTTCACTTAATTATAACATTATAAATCTTATCTTAAATCCAACCTAATTTTAAAGGAACTTTAGTTTACTTTGGTAGGTACTTATTTGTCTAAATATTCTTCTAAGCTATAAAATACTTGTGAAATAAGCCATTTTTTTAAAAGATTATTAAAAGCATTTACTTTACATAATTTAAATTGTAAGGGCAGGTTGTTATATATTTTAATTGCAGAGTAGTAAGAGCTTTTTTGGAATATACAGTTATTAACTTGAGGGATACTTATGTTATGTTTATATCTGTCACGCAAATTTCGATTTGATGAATTTTGGAAAAAATACTCCTGATTATGTTTAACAAAATTACATATTTCATAAATGTAGATTCCAGTTAGTGTCAATATGTTTTCAGATTTAAAAACATTGCGTAAGCTATCTGTGCTGTTCAGGTTAAAAATAGCTCTCAGGCATCTTTTTTGGAGTAAAAATGTGGAATGAACATTTACCGAGTTTCCCCAAAAAATTACCCCATAGCTTAACTGAGGAAAAACATAACCATAATATGCATTTATTGCTATTTTTTTTGAACATATTCTTGCAAGAATTGATAAGGCGTAAGTGTATTGAGATAATTTAATGTTTACTTTGCTAATATGAGCTTTCCAGTTTAGATGTGTGTCAATCGTAACACCTAAGAACTTATTCTCATTTGAGTCCTTAACTATAATGCCTTTGTTTTTTATGTTAATATTTAAGGGTTTCATTTTATAATTTCTAAATTGAATGTATAAAGTTTTATCTACGTTTACTCTTAAATTTATATGTTCCAACCAATTTACAACATTTACTAATGTATTATTTACTTCATGTTCATATTCATTTTCAGATAAGTTAGTTTTAGGTATAAAAATAGTGGCATCATCGGCAAACATTACAGTTAAATGATTAGTTGTAAGGGGTAGTTCGTTGAGATAAATTAAAAATAGTAATGGCCCAAGAATGCTTCCCTGGGGCACGCCAAGTTCAATATTTCCTGATTTAGAGAAAACTTTTTCTATTGTTTTTGTATGTCTATTATAAACATCTAAAACAGTGGATTGAGATCTAGATTGTAAATATGATTCTAAAAGTTTTAATGTTATTCCTCTTATACCGACATGCTCCAGCTTTTGTAATAGAATGCAGACCAGTCAAGATAAACTTTCAAAATAGTCTTGTTGGTGCCTTATTGTTGCTGGCAGACGAACCAGAATCTTTTAAAAGTTTATCTTAAGTTAAAATTAATAAAAAAACAGTAAGTTTATTATATTTTATAATAGTTGCGTCCTACAGTTTCACCCGCGCAGATGAAATCCCAATATTCCCACGGGATAAAAAGTATTTTTATGACAAATTCTGGGAGATCCCCACCCGAATCTAACTAAAATAAGTAGGTAGGTTCATTATTAGTGCAGCAATCTTTTTTTTTTAGCACAATGTAGACCATGAGATGACAGATTTTTATTAAAAGTCTTTCTTATTGGCAAGTCCTTGAGGATGTCCCTGAAGTAGGTAGCCTAAAAGGCCTTACAGATGTCCTAGCCTAAATGGCGATAAATCGCCTACGTTGGCAACAGCAAGGAATTTATGAATTCAAATTCCTTGGGCAACAGTGAGTAGGGATGCTAACGCATGTCCCATGTCCAGTCGGGAACCAATAATGCACGACATGATAATGTACACCCCAGTAATCCGTGTCTACTTGCTACTTTTTCAGCTGTCATAATCGTAATATCTAATTCGGAACGCCTGTGAGATGATGTGAGTGTCGTGAGTGACTCAATTCGGAATGCGGGGCTTAATAGGTTAGGTTGTTAGTTTTTTTTTCAAAAATGTACCAAATTGGTTGCTGTACATTATCATGTTGTACCTACAATAACCGCACTCTAGTTATTGTGTATAACATGGATTGGGCGTGAAATAATAATACCAAGAGTAAGAGAGACGCGAACGAATTATACCTATGAGTGAGGGAAAGATCATATAAATCTGTCCCTTACTCCTTATACGTTTTTTGATACTATTTGGCTCCAAAGCTGTCAAAGTTGGAGCCAAACTTTGGGTTGGGTCAAGTGATTTTACGTGTTTTCAAGCCGAATTTCAATAAAAATAATGTGTGCCTAGGTCCCAGTTAACGTAGAGCTATGTTCAAATGTGGTGCATTGTAGTATTTAGCGTGTGATGAATAGAGCACGGAAAAGTGAAAATATACGCATCCATCGGTATGTAGCAATTTTATGTTCTATTTGTCAATAAAACTTTAGGAAGTAGAGAGCAAAGTGTTCACAATTAATCATGTAACGATTTTCTTGGCTTTACTAAAAACCACACAAATTGACATGGTTATTCACACTGTCAAACCAACTGTGAACTAGAAAAAAATAAATGGTTGCGGCTTACATAACCTTATAACTTTTTATTATTTAATTTAAATAAATATGTAAGGCGTGTAAATGACGTAAGTAGGTACATACAGATAGGTAGGCAAATACGAAATAATTATATAGGTACCTTGTAAGTTCATTATATTTTTAGCTTTGCTTTGTATATTAACCCTGTTATTCATAATCCCTGTAATTTTATAGCGGCTCAATAGAGTATTCTTGTCACTGTTACTATCATTCTTTTATATATATCATAGCATATATCATAAAAAAGACCCACTTCGTGCACTTTTGTCTTTCGGGGCGTAAAACTAGACCCATGACGGTAGCGATCGATGGAACTACAATTACTCAAACTGCTCATACCACGTTCTTGGGCTTCGAACTGGATAGGGGGCTAACGTGGGAAAGCCACATCGATAAGCTCTGCGGCAAAATAGGTAGCGCGTGCTTTGCGCTCCGACGAGTGGCACGCGTTGTACCAGCTAAGGTGGCCCGAACATGCTACTTCGCTACCGTCCACTCGCTGCTACAATACGGTGCTGAATTATGGGGGCGCGCTGCCGACCGGG
Organism: Plemyria rubiginata; assembly: GCA_963576535.1. Taxonomy (NCBI): domain Eukaryota; kingdom Metazoa; phylum Arthropoda; class Insecta; order Lepidoptera; family Geometridae; genus Plemyria; species Plemyria rubiginata. The sequence goes on along the minus strand of OY754917.1, from coordinate 4,762,471 downwards.
AACGCGCATTTCGGATGCAGAAGCGTGCAGTCCGGGCTCTCGTAGGTATCCGATGTGACGAAACGGCCAGGCCACACTTTAAGAGATTGGGGATCCTAACACTTCCGTGCATAGTAATAATGCAAGTTGCTGTATATGTGTACGGTAATCTGGAGACGTTTACGAGACTAGGCGATATGCACGTACACAATACGCGAAACAGGCACCAACTTGCAACCGTACCCCATTCCTTGACGAAGTCCTCAAAACTGAGTCATGTAATGGGTCCTACGGTTTATAATAAATTGCCTGATTCAGTAAGATCTGCCAGCAGCACAACGAGTTTCAAAGCAAGGATCAAGCGTTGGTTAGTCGAGCAGGCTTTTTACAGCTACGACGAATTTATTAGTACTTAACGATGTAGGTAATGTGTACCTACCTGTAATGTGTAAACGTGTTATACAATGTTGTCAATTTTTACTTAACTTTTTTTTTATATTTTACTGTTATATTCTTCTTTTGACTTGTAAAATTTTTATTACCAATAAATTACTTTGACTTTGACTTTTGACTTTAAACAACTAGCTGATGGAACAGCCTGATGGCCCACCTGATGTTAAGTGGTAACCATCACGCTCTACGATGCACTGCCCTGCGTCAATCAACTTAAGGCAAACCGATGTTAAGCCTTATGTGCCTGTAATTACACCGGCGACCACATTCTTCAAAAAGGCGTGGTGGTGGTAGTACTTCCTCGGACGAGCCCTTCACAAAGAGCTCTACAACTCTTATCATACTTTATGACAGCCTACGTAGCTCAGTTGGTAGTAGCTCTGCCTTCTGCGCCGTAGGTCGTGGGTTCGATTCCCACCGTGAACAAACATTTGTGTGATGAACATAAATGTTTGTTCTCTGTCTGGGTGTTATATAATATTATAAGTATGTATTTACAAAAAAAAGTATATAAGTATTATATCAGCTATCTGGTTCCCATATTACAAGCATAAGCTTAGTTTGGGGCTAGATGGTGCTGTATGGAAAGTCCACCAATATTTATTTTTATTTATCATGCCAACGAAAAGATACAGCAACAGACTTATCGGTCTGATAAGCTATTGGCACGCTCAAAGTCCATTATGAATAAGGGCCTATTAATTTAGGTCTCCTCATAATTTTCGCATTAGATAGAAATTGATGATTATTTTATGTCTGAGACCGCCTTCGCGTGTGTCGCGATTGAATACATACATACTTACGTAATAATTAGGTACATGTTTGTTTTACAGATTTCCCAAAGATGCAACTACTTGAGCTGATAGTATCGTTTAAAGTTACGTACCTATCACCAAGCTCCAGATGGGCAACCGCATGAAGGATAGAATTATAGCTTTTTTTAATTTGATGCAAAGCTGAAATAACAAGTGACATCTGATTACGTTTGATCGGGCTTTCTGAAAGCGTTCGTTAATAAAGTTTATGATATCCTTGGGATATTATTGTGTGCTCATTTACCCTATAACATTCCATAGGTTGTAGAAAAATGCATTACAACACGTGCATACAAAGCCAAAAAGCCCAAGTTGTTTGAAAGGTCTTCGTTCGGTTCGCTCGTTCGATCAGCTACAGGATAATATTAGGGTTAAAAACCTACATGTCATGCATGTGATGGGCTTGATTGCCATTTTTTAAAACATATACTTAAATGAAAAAAACAACTGGAGCCGAGGCGACATCATAACTTTTGCTTGGGTAATAAATTATATGATGGTGGAAACCCTTAAATTGTATGTACTTGGTATGTACTTATTGTCTGTCTTGCTCGGTTATACGCGCCCGTCAATTCTATAGTATTCTTCTTCTTTGTATACTCTTTGCCGCACTCGTCCAGTCGAATTCAGTCGAATCGAATCGAAATATCACGAAATATTTCAAAGTACAAACAATGAAAACGCTTTGTAATTTGTAAAGTTTTCGGTTCACGGTAGGTTCAAAAAGTTCACGGTTGGTTTGCTAAATTCGTCTTGGTTTAGTAAAGTTTGATCTTCTAGTTATGTTATTAGCTGAAACTCTGCTGTTCGCCCTATCATTGCTCGACACCGGCGCTATACTTTTTCTATTAGTCTACTACATAATAACGCTGTCTGATTTGGAGTGCGATTATCTGAATGCTCAAGAATGTTGTGATAAGCTCAATTACTGGCTACTTCCTAAATATATCGCGCATTCAGTTGTAACATTCCTATTCCTCGTTCACGGCGAGCTGTTATTGTTTGTGGTGAATCTTCCATTACTTGTATGGCTCACTATTGAATATTTCACCGTGCCCCAAGGCAATTTGGGAAAGTACGACCCTGCTGAAATTCACAACGGGGGTCAACTGAAGAAGCATTTGCGGGATGTGATGATCCTTATTGGATACTACCTGTTATCCTTTTTCGTCTACCTTTATTGTTTTATATTAGCCCTGCTGAAAGGGAACCCTATTTCGCACTCTGACGAGGTAATATCCGAACTATAGTTAAAACCACCTAATAAAAATGGCACAGAATCAAGAAACATCTACTTCTTTTGAAAAAGAAAAATCACCAAATCCTGATGCTCCTTGTGTGAAACTAGAAACACCTGAAAACTTCACTGCTGCTGTTGTAAAACACGTAGAACTTTACAGAAGTTCTGAAACTATTGATTGTCCTAAAGAGTTGGTCGAGAAAGTATTCAACAACTATATTATTGTAAAGAACATACTAAAACACTTGCATTGGCAGGACAAACTTGTCTGTAATTTTGTGTGCACTCTATGGCAAGATACAATCAAAACCTTGTTGAAAGAGCAATTGAGACAGGTTGACTTTTCAATAAATTTAACCATGAGTGCTGTTAAGAAAGGCATTGTTTTTAAAAAATCTAGAGAATTACTCAATGTACCATTATGTGCACTGGTTTTTTGTAATGCAGCAGCAATTAATGAGTATGGTACCGCCAAATGTCAAGCACTTTTACCCCATCCATGCTCACCACCCTGCGAGAAGGAACACAGTAGTAAGTGCTATTTTAAGCCTTAATGGCTATATTTGTAAAATAAGTTTATATTTGACATAGCTGGGACACAAGGATTCATACATGTACCTAACAGTTATAATATAAATGAAATATAAATATTGGTGGACATTCCACACAGCCCTATCTCACCCCAAAGTAAAGGTACTGACACACATGCTTATTTCGAGCTAAAAGCATGCTTTTTTCGAGCATTGCTCAATATAAGTATGTGTGAACAGGTCGTGCTAAAAATAAGCATGCTAAATATAAATTGAACGTGTTGCATTGCGAGCCCACTTTCAGCTCAGCGCTCAACGAGGCAACACGTTCAGTGCACAGCGAGTCAATTTCCTGAAGATGCTTCGTAGAGAGGCGAAACACGTGTCGAAATCTAATTAAGTTTATTCCAGCTTAAGGAGAATAGATCAGCGGATTAGTACTACATATTGCTTTGTTCAAGTTAATTTATATTTAACAATGGACTTCCGCAAAGTCACGCCTGAGTCAATTAACAATAAGCATGCTTGTTTGGTCGTACGTCAGTTGATTTTTGAGCATGCTCAAAATAAGCATGCCTATTTTTGAGCACATGACTGTGTCAGTACCTTAACCCAAAGCTTGTGCTAAGGGAACTAGATACCTACCTGATATTTTTTTTGTAAATACATAGGAAGAGTAGTAGAGCTCTTTGTGAAGGGCTCGTCCGGGGAAGTACTACCACCACGCCTTTTTCTGCCGCCAAGCAGCAACGCTGTGTTTCGGTTTGAAGAGTGTGGTCGCCGGTGTAATTACAGGCACATGAGGCTTAACATCTGTATGCCTCAAGTTGATGGACGCAGGGCAGTGCATCGTAGGGCACGTTCCTATTGTACGTGACCTACGGGGCAATGTTTTGTTTATAGGTGATGGTTACCACTTAACATCAGGTGGACCATCTGCTTGTTCCATCAGCTAGTTGTATAAAAAAAAAAAAAAAAAAAGGTAGGTACTTAAATAATAATGCCAACAGATAGAAAGATGATGAATGAAAGAATACATAAATATAAATGGCATAATATGTAATGAATTGTTAGCCAAATTTCACATGATAAACTAAATTTATCCAATGCAGCACTGCCCTTTGAATCAGTCAAAATAGTAACATTAGAGACTTAAGAAAGAACAAAAAACTTTAATATTTTTTGACACAACTTAGCTGATGGAACAAGCAGCCACTTGAATAACTTAAATAAAAAGTTAAACTGCAGTGTATAATGATAACTTGTCATCTTTGCAGTTTTGGATATCATACACCGTGAGACAGGACCTAATCCTGTAATGTTTGTAACAAAAGCATACAATGTTGCTTACTTGCCTCTGCAGAGGTCACTGACCTTTGATAATGCTATCAAGAAGCTTCAGCACAATTCCATTCCTTTTTACGGTGGGTTAGTAATTCCCATGATAAAAGATGTGGAGTTTATAACATTCAGTACCCCAACTGCAAGAGAGCACACTGAAGAGCTGGTTGAAGAACTGAAGAAGATAGCTGAGGAAGGGACTATCAAGGCGATCATTGTGAATGTCACTGACCATTATATGCTGTTTGTGGGGACAAGGAATGAAAGCTTCTTGGACTGTTTTCGGAAGATGTGAGAATTTTTAATTCAATCTTATGTGTTTTTTACTATTAAGTGAATACAATTTATATAATGCTTTCCAATACCTTTTTATAAATAAAAACTATCATTTTTTCTAGTCAACCTGATATACCATTCGCTCTCGGCGGCTGCCTCGTTGAAGACACATTCACTTACATTGACGACATTGACGAGATCATATCGCTCGCTAATAACGAGATACCGCGCATTGTTTGCAAACAGGTCTCACTTGCGATATTCTACGTTCCGAAGGAAGTGGAGGTCAAGCCAAGCTTCGAAGTGTACTCTTGTGTGATTGAGAAGGCGGCTTGGTCTAAGCAGCAGATTCAGGATGAAATTCGCGAGGTAAAGTGACATTTTATCTTACTTTGACGACCTCAGTGACGCAGCGGGCGAAAGTCCGCCTGCGACGCAAGAGGTTGCCGGTTCGATTCCCGGCTCAGAACAATGTTGTGTACTATCTGCAGAAATTTGTTCCGTTCTGGGTGTTTTCTATGTATAATAAAAAATATCTATCATACCTAATGTATTAAATATATCAGTTATCTAGTACCCATAACACAAGCTTTGAGTAGCTTACTTTGGGGCTAGATGGTGCTGTGTGGATTGTCCAGCATTAGGTATTTATTTTTTAAAATAGAAAATAAAAAAACGTTTATTTTGTGTCACGAAAACGGAGAAAAAATACACAAAGAACATTATGGTTCAACAAAATTCGGTGGTTTGTCCACTACAGTGGTTAGTTCTTGAGTTTCTAGAACTATTGATTTTTGAGACGCGATCCGAACAATCCGAAAATTATGGTAGGTGGTACTCAGAGGTAAATTCAAATAGTGTAGACTACCACACATCTTTCACATAAAAAAAAATATTTTAACCATCCTTACTTTGCAGTTTTCAAAACGGATACCGCATTACGAGAACAGCGTGGCTCTAAAGATGGCGTGCGCCGGCCGGCAAAGCAAGCATGACACCGAACAGAACTACTTCAGACAGTTCTTTCCTGACACTCCATTGGCTGGTTCCTTCGGCAACGGGGAATTCGGAGTGAACTACCCTCCCATCCACCAACCCGCGGGCTCGGCAAAGAAGGCAAAAACAGAGTTCGCGTACGAACACGTCCATTCATACTCTACTGTTTTTATGTATTTCGGATGGGGGAAGATTGTAAAGCCAGCTGAAGTTGACATGCTCAACATTTAAGACTTAGTTAAGTTCATTAAGAGCACGGTGACAGCAGCTCGCAATTTCAAAATGCGATTAGCTATTATTTCATTTCAGGGAAATTATTTGAAAAAATAACTATCCAGTAACACACATAAATACTATTCGAATACAATAGTATAAGGGAAATATGCTTGAATCAGAAATCATTTTGGTATTAGGTTTGTATGTATGTTTGGCCTTACGTTTACCTAATACCAAAATGATTTCTGATTCAAGCATATTTACCTTATATTATTGTATTATTTGTATTCGAATAGTATTTATGTGTTTCACTGGATAGTTATTTTTTCAAATAATTTCCCTGAAATGAAATAATAGCCAATCACATTTTGAAATTGCGAGCTGCTGTCACCGGGCTCTTAAGAATTTTAAGTAAAATAAAGGCAATAGTGCTATTCTGTCAACGACACTAACTCTAGTGAACTTGGAATCCATGGTAAGTTTTACCGCCTGTTTCTGAAAGCTCGATCAAAGCTAACTGGCTGTCAAGATTCTTGCTGTCTCTATCTAATTTGAAGTAAACGCTGAAATAAGTGACTTGACTTGATTAGCTTTGTTCGAGCTTTCAGAAACAGGCGGTTAGTTTGGCATTCAGAAATACATTCACCCATCACTAGCGCTACCCGTGTGTTTTGGCAATGGAAATACCAATGTGAGTGAGGCGAATAATCAATGTGAGCGCTAATCCACTAGGTGAAACTCCCCGTGACTGTTGTTTACGGAGTAACACTCTGCACGTAAAAGTGACAGGTTAGAAGAACAAAGGGTTGAAATTAGTTTAAGATTATTTATTTATAACGCACTTATTACATCGCTTTCAAAATGTATATTAGGCAGTTTTGTATTTCATAGGTTATTTTTTAGTATTTCGGTAAGATCATTAATTCAAACGTTTTCATTAGGCGTAAGTTTTATTCAGATATCCGAAGGCTTACCCACGGTTACTGAAAACTCGATCAACCCTAATCGGCTGCCACGTCACTTGCTTTTTCAGCTTTTACTTCAAATTACATAGACATAGCAAGTGACTTGACAGACGATTACTGTTGATCGCGCTTTCAGAAACCGGGGGTCAGCAATAACACTTACCATGAGTAGTAACAAAATATGTAGATAGGTCTCTTCTCGCCTCCCTATTTTTGTGCTATTGGTTTTCTTCTTCTGGTTGGATTGGTATATGTAAAAACAAATAAATATAACCGATGGTTATAGTTTACAGCTCAATTTCCTGATGGTAAACAGCCAATCTTATGCATTTTACTTAACGGTATCACCATTAGCAGTACCTGTAATTGCACCGGTGACCACACTCTGCAAACAAAACACAGCGATGCTGCTGGGCGGCAGAAAAAAGCGTGGTGGTAGTACTTCCCCGGACGAGCCCTTCACAAGGAGCTCTACCTACTACTCTTCTAGGTATGTACAATTGAAAACGTTTCAATTGTATTCCTGGATAAATACTTTATTCGTTATTTCATAAGTACATCATCTCTAGTCCTTACGACGAAACATTATATAAGTTTTTCTCGTATCATAAACACTAGTTTTTAAGTTTTATCAGTAGATAACAGTGATTTAATTGACGACCTCTGTGGCGCAGCGGGCGAGAGCCTGCCTGCGACGCAAGAGGTTGCGGGTTCGATTCCCGCCGTGGAACAAATTTGTGTACGATCTGCAGAAATTTGTTCCGATGGTCTGGGTGTTTTCTATGTATAATAAAAAAATATCTATCTATGTAAGTATATAATATATTAAATATATCAGTTATCTAGTACCCATAACACAAGCTTTGAATAGCTTACTTTGGGGCTAGATAGTGCTGTGTGGATTGTCCAGCATTATTTATTTTATTTATTTATTTTATTTAATATTATCTCAGTGGTAGAGTATTTGGATTATTGACTTCATTATAATCTTATTAAATAAACGAGAGTTTAGAAAAATGTGTCGTTTACTTTTAGGGTGAAGACAAGAGCTAATGTGAGTCTCGCTTGCACGTTTCGATTTGTTGAAGGTTATAAAATCACTGAACCCATTTTCCAAAAATCGTTGACTTGAATCAAACAACCATTTTATGTGCAATCACATTGCGCACAGTTTAGTAAAAATTTCATTTTGATCTATACAAGTTTTCCTACTTAAAAGTTTACTTTCTAGTTTTCTCACTGAATCCAACTTAACTTAACACAAAATGGTTGTTAGCGTTTTTTCAAAATTAGACTTCTTGATTTTATATCTTTCAAAATGTCGAATCGTGCGAGCGAGAGGTACATTAGGTGTTGTCAACGCCTTAATATCTACGTTTTTCCTTTTAGGTGTTATTCATAGGGATAATAAGAATGAAAGTGTGTTGAGAAACCCACGATGTAAGATTCTAGTCTTGTCCGACCTTATGTTGTGTACCTATTGCTATGCAAATCCTATCTTACGATCGCTGATGACGTTTCGAGTCAGCAGTGGTCACTTTCTCTAGAGATTCCTAGATTCACAATGTTTATCGTAGATATTATCGTTATTTAAACATAAAAGGATAAGTCTACGAAAGCGAATTTATAAGTTTTAGCGTTTATGTCTTTGTTTAAATCACTATGTTGAAACACTTTCTGTCCTAGCAAGAATCTGCTTTATTAATCAAAACGTAATTCCGAGTTAGCGATGTACCTAACAAATTTGTAACTTCAGATGGGCCCCTAACAAAGGCCCGGCGGGCCGCAGGTTGAGTAGGTACATATAAGCGAACTAGACTATCGCTAGGCATTTAGATTTGGTACTATCGCACTTGTTGATTGGATATTGTGAGGGCATCATTGAATTTTGCCATGAGAACGTAAACTTCACTTTAATTTTACTATTATCCCACGTATTAAATAACAATTTAAACTGCAAGTAAACTATCAGAATCCTATTAGAGAAGTTAAAAACCGCTGTAGGCTTCCTAACGAGACTATAATTTGAAAATTGTCTTGTTGACGTATGAAGTACCTATCTTCTCATTGTTTCTAGTGGATATATTTATTTTGTATTTTTATTGCCTCAATGAATCTGGTGAAAGCTTCAGTCGTTTATAGGTATAGCCAAGTGCGCTAAAAGTGCCTTGCGCCAATGCGCTAAAAGCCTAGTAGCGCTTAGTGGTGCCATGAACGGTCACATACTATAAAAACGCGCCCTACGATGCACTACCCTGCGATCATTGACTTGAAATGTATAGGTGACAATTTATCTAACAAGTACCTATCTAAACGTCAAGATTTTTTTTTCGATAGCTTGTTTTATTTAAGACTTAGATATGACATCAATTGTAAGTCTAAGTCGCAACAATTGTGTGTAGAGTCCGAGCCGTAAGAAACAGTTAGGTAGGTATGTTATGTATTCAAATATATTGATATTGGTGGACATTCCACACAACGCTATCTCGCCCCAAACTAAGCCAAAGCTCGGTGCTATGGGAACCAGATTACTGATATACTACTTATATACCTACCTTTTTATAAATACGTATAATTTTTATAACACCCGGACAGAGAACAAATATAAATGTTCATCACACAAATATTTGTTCTCGGTGTGAATCGAACCCACGGCCTACGGCACAGAAGGTAGAGCTACTACCACGTGAGCTGTGAAGGCTGTCAGAGCATATTCACAAAGACTAGGTCCATCCTTGCTCAAAGATGTTGGTCGTTTAGTCTGGTGTTAATATCAGTTAGTCGAGATGTCGAGAGTTCTCTCTCGCGGCGGCGGCGACTGACGCGGCTGCGGTCGTCCAGTGCTACGCCACATGGCTTCGCGGGCGCACGCTTTCTCAAGCCAGCGATACCGTATACCTACGTACGCGATACATATTCGACAGGACGCGAAAAGTTACATACGCAGATAGAAAATTACACTATTAAAAGATACTACTAAACTACTTAAAGGTACTTAACCAAAATACAAGTAAAACTTTTTTATTGTAAAATTTATAAAAAGTTACAGAAATACGAGTTAGGTAGGTAAGTGCAATATTTACCGACGATAAATATTTATTTAGTTTCAGTACCTACCTAGGTTCTATAAATATTATTGGACATCATCATTTTCATACAGCGCAACCTAGCCCCAAACTAAGCAAAGCTAGTACTATCGGCACCAGATATCTGATCTAAAAACAGAAATAATAGCGTGAATTAAATTTAATAACTTGTTGTTTGTTAAATATTAATTTGATAAATTTAAATTAATTTGATTATTGTTAAATAATGTGTATAATGTTTCACAAATAACAATAATTAATATAAAACAATTTTTATTAACCGAACGAACTATTTACCCAACGAGGCACGCATCACGCACTTTTTAATAGCTTCTGAAATTATATGAAGGTTTCCAATGTGATACAACCATTGGAAAATGTGGTGCTTTGCATGCAAGCAATGGATTGTTTTTCTACATTCTCATAGCATTAAATGCAAAATAGTTATCTGTAGGTTCGTAGTGAAAATTTAAGATTTTTTTTTGTAGATTAGGTAATTAATGTAATAAAAACATGGTTGGTAAAAAACGGCATTGTTATTAAGCTCTGCTATAAATGCTAATATAGCAGAACGGCGCGGGCGCATCTCGCGTTCACTTTCTCCGCATGCGTGTAACCGCTGCCAAAATAATTGTGCATAATTACACGGCATTGATTGCAATGTTGGACATTTTTTGCTTGATTCCTTTTTTTATTTACTCTTTAAGAAAGCATCTGTAGATCAATAAGTCTTCTTCTTGCCGTGTTTCTTTCGAAACAGTGTGGTGAAAGGATTTAAATGCTCTTCAAAGAGGCTCCTTTCGAGCACGTGGCACACATGCTTGACCAATTAAGTACCTATATTATATAATTTTATTAGGAATTATAATGTAGGTACCTGGACCTCATTGAAATTATAAATTAATAGGTGCATATTGCCGAACACTAGACTGTGTAAAGAATCAAACAAAGTTTTACGTGAACGGTGGATGTGACAAACGAAAGCATCAAACGAATCGAGATTAAGTGAAAGTTGTAATCTGTGATCGTCCGAGCAGTGGGATACAAACAAGAACAATGGACCACCTGTTCCGGCAGCGGAGGCTAAGCGTGCCTAAGCGGTAAGTGCACTCATTTTTTTTAACACAGTTTCGGGATCAGATTCCTTAGCCTTACAGGGTGCGGAGGTTTTACCGTTTGGCCTTTACTCTGTGGACTAGCTTAGTCAAAATCAACTCAGTCAAAATTTATTTATTCAATCAAGGAATTTGAATCTTGTATTCAATAATATCTCAAGGATCACTTTGAATTTGATTGACTAGGTGACTTTAGGTGGCAGTTCCACGCGACCAAAGCCTCGAAGAACTAACTAATGGTGCATCTTCGTTCACAGAACACTAATATCGTAGCGGAGTTTTCGTCTTTTCGATAATCGGTTACGTGTCAGTTTTGTGTAGCCTACTAACTCAATATATAGAAAGGTGTCACCTATATAATGTAGAGTTACGCCCTGCAATGAACCACATAAACTAGCCTATTTTTATCTATAAAAATTAAGTATTGGTAGTGATTACACAGTTACCTTTTACTTTTTTACAAATTTTACAATTATAATATCGTAAACAATATTACGCGTGCTTTACGTATCTCACCTGGATCGATTTGATGATCCAATGGATCAGATCCATTGACATTGTAACATTTCGCACGACTTGGCTGTGTTCCAGCGGTTCCGGTTTGAAGGGCGGGAAAGCCGGTGAAATTACAGTCGCATGACACGGATTAACTTAAGTACCACCTACCAACTCTAGGATGATCACAGCAATGTAGGTAAAAAATTATGTTGCAATTGCTTACCTGGTAGTCAATTAATTTGATATTTGATTAATAATAGTTTAACGCTGATTCGTCCAATTTGTTTGAAAATATTTAAGTAACTATTTCTTATAGTCTTGAAAAACTTATTTTTTTTAGCTAGGTACTTAGGCTGGGTACCTAATATAATCGGAACATTTTAAACATGTCGGCATAAAGAAGTTCTAACGTCTATCTAATAGAGCAGGTACTTATATTATTTATTATAAAGGTACCTATTAAAAATCCCTTTGTAAGGTTTGCTCGAATAATTAAAGTTGGATCATATTTCTACGTGTACAATATTTCTACGTATACCATGGGAATAATCCTATTATAATAATGCGAGAGTTTTTATGTTGTGTGAATAGAAGAAAGTCAGGCAACAGATTTAATTCAGTTAGATGCTTGAATTTATTTTAATAGACTATTAGATTCTAATGTGAGCGAGTCATGCAAATAAAAGGTCTTTGTTAGAGATAGATACTCAAACAACAATTACTGATTAATATAGATGATGTTTTTTTATTTATATTTTACCTTAGGCACGGGGAATCAGGTCTAGTGACCAGATTTTTTCCTGCGTGCAGAGAAAATAGTATATTTACAATTGGCCCATATCAGTAAACCGTCCTCTTAGTACAACCAGTTGAACATAAGTAGTCGTTGTACCATGGATTAGGAGCGGATTAGTCTTGTTCGGAAACTATTACTCGACCCCTAAAAGGGTGGTACCCAAACTGCAAAATTTTGTGTGAAAATAAATTCACGCGGACTAGGTAACGCGCTCGGGATTGTTTTAGTTTCCTGTAAAACGAATAAAATATTTCTTACGTAGCACAGTTATCTCCGCTTATCTCAATTATTAGAACAAAGCAGATGAAACAGGCACAAAACATTTCTACTGTTTCTATTGACTGCTTGCAAATGAACATCGATTTCCTAGAGGTGAACGACACGCGGAGACGATCGATGCAATAAGTTTTTGCTGACGATATCTCGATTGTTAGTTGACAATGGCGCTTGGCAGACTCTTCGATGAGCTCCGATGCTAACCACCTTCCATGTGTGGCACGTCAGTATGATCTTTTTTGACAGGCTAACAAAATATAAACCTTCCTCTTGAATCACTCTATCTATTAAAAAAACCGCATCAAAATCCGTTGCGTATATAGTTTTAAAGATTTAAGCATACATAGGAACAGGGGGACAGGGATATAGAGGGAGAGAGAAAGCGACTTTGTTTTATACTATTGTAGTGATAGTGAAGAACTAGTTTTTTTTTTCTAATATTTCCTTATTTGGCACGTCTATCCTACTAACTAATGCTATCTGAGGAAAGCTCTTGGTAAATGGATTAGCTTAGAATTCAACAATTCTTGAGTTTGAAAATAGGATGGTTGTAATTTCAGAATATTATTTATGAGCTATGTAGGAACCCACAATTAGTTTCATCTAGGCCAATCATAAAAGTCAGGTACCTACGTTAGATAGATAGATATATTTTATTTGCGAAACATAAGTCAGAATAGTTGAACAGTCAGAACATTCAGATGTTAAAGTAGGTAATATCGTTTATACTACACCTGCTTGGAAAGTACCTTGATACTTTATCAAGTTTACGGTAGAAAGTACGTCATTGCATATCGAACAAATATGCGGGGAGAAAACGCATCTGAGCGGGAGAGAAAAGTGTATAAAAATCCATTTCTTACGTGGTTTTTCTTTTTTAATGTTGGGTAAGACTATGCGCCGGTAACCTAAATATCAAAAGCCAAAAAGTTTTTACAGTGATTTTTTATCTCCAAGTTCGCAAAATGACACTGGCCACTAGCTGTGTGTTGGATGGTGTCGGGCTGGCAGTGCGACCCTGCGGCGGCAGGATAAACAATTTGAAAAAAAACATGTGAAAATTGCAGACGCCATTGGCGCCATTTTCAATTTGTGTGTTGTTTGAGGATTTTTTTTTTTTTATACAACTAGCTGATGGAACAAGCAGATGGCCCACCTGATGTTAAGTGGTTACCATCACCTATAAACAAAACATTGCCCCGTAGGTCACGCACAATGGAACGTGCCCTACGATGCACTGCCCTGCGTCCATTAACTTGAGGCATATAGATGTTAAGCCTCATGTGCCTGGATTCAGTTTTAGTTTTTTATTTTCCTCGTAGGTGTAGTATAAAGCACTATGTATCACTCGAGAGAAAGTGCGATTCCCGATCTTGGGTGTTTTAAAGCCCTCGCCTACGGCTCGGGCTTCAAACGACACCCTCGACGGTAATCGGTCACTTTCTCCTCTTGGTGAACAATGTACTATTTAATTTTATTTTGCCTTGGCATAAGGCTTGCAATTTTTTATTAAAATAATAATTAATGAAATGTTACATAATAATATCAAATCTGTCGCATGAATAATCTACAAAACCATACACAAAACATCTAAGCTTTTGCATCTTGCATCTATTATATAAAATAGGATGGTAATGATCGTGAAGGTTTAATAATTGACTGCTGGAATATAATGATGAATGAAAGCCTCTTCACATTCTCAGTAGGTTTGTGTGGCAGCGTGTAGTCTTCTTGCGCTTGTTCCTTGCCAATAATTACAGTCATTACAGCTTCCGAAGAATCATTAGTTGTTAGGTACATTACGAGTTGTAGTTTGTTCCTCATTTCTTTTCGCTACGAATTCCTTATTGTACTGCTAAAAGAGCACTTATCTAGCGATAATTAAAACATCTTTGAACTGGAAGGAAGTGGCTTTGATATACTTCTTATTCGAACTATAATTAGATGGTGATGACAGGCAGTTTGTTTGAAATTTAAGAGCTCGAACGATGAAAACAGACACGTTATTCAACATTTCACTGGCTTTTAAAAGTATTTTTAATGAAAACGGTCTAGACACATCTAATTTCTAATGCAAGAAACCTGATAGAAATTGTTATGCTCCAGTTGCAACGGTCGGGGCTTGCATCTTCATGACGTCTATCACCTGCACAAAGCAGGTGAGATGACTGTATCGAGCGGCGTTCCGCTCTCTGCTCCGAACACGTATGAATAGCTCGCGATGTCGATCACAGGTGGCCATCCACAAAAATCCACGAAACTTTCTCTCAATGTTATGTCATGTGAAGGAGAATTTCGGCGCCAATTTTAGAGTGGACGACTCTACTAAGTGATACCTACTAAACGTATAATCATGTGTTTGGAAATGCAAATTGAAAAAACATACTCAGAAAGTAGGATCTAAAAGAAAAAGTTCATACTTCACTCTAGCTTACTCGTTGGCAATCTCAAATAAAAAAAAAACAAAATGAAATTGGTACAAAATATTACAGAAAAAGCGAAACAGATAAATTGTAGAAATAGTTGTGTTGGAAATTTTTCGAATTTCGAATTTACAACTCACAGGACTTCAACTATAGTAACTCCAAGGACTCCAATGACAGGAGTTCATTTTAGAACATCCTTAG
Source organism: Plemyria rubiginata (assembly GCA_963576535.1). Classification (NCBI taxonomy): domain Eukaryota; kingdom Metazoa; phylum Arthropoda; class Insecta; order Lepidoptera; family Geometridae; genus Plemyria; species Plemyria rubiginata. The sequence goes on along the minus strand of OY754917.1, from coordinate 4,747,262 downwards.
GTAATTCAAGCCTTTTTTCTTGACACAAGTATACAACCTTTGGAGCATATCCCTTATTCCGGGTAATTGAACATGCATTATTAGAGCATAATTTACCATCTATTTTAGGAACTCTCTGGCGAGAAACAAAAACATATTATGCTATAGTTTTGCGCTTCAATTTGGTGAATTAGCATTCGATGAGTACCAGAAGCAGGTGTTTGGTTTCCAAATAACACCAGTAATTTTGCAAACAATGTCTAGGTCGATGGTCGCTGCTGACATTGCTAGCTAGTCTGTGGTCAGCTGGACAGTTATCGGTGCACGCTTCACTTCCTACCCTAGGATGCAACGGCTTCTATCAATAATTGCCCGGTATGCGGAATTATTCCGTTCAACGCTTATGATTACGCACGATGTTTGCATATTGTGTAGTTTTTATATAATTCTCGTTTTCATTTTATTTACATTGTTTATGTTTATATAATTTACCTTTCTTGGCCAATGTACTGTCCACTTTATTCAACTACATAGATAAATAAATTAATAAATACTTATTTATTATTAGCTTTTCACTCAGCGCTATCTAACCTGAAACATATGAATATGCTTCAAATTGATAAATTTTTATTGTAATTTACCAATTGGATTTAGTTGGCTTGGTATCCCGGATATTCATTCAATCGTTATCTGCAACTAGATAGACATGTGGATAGACAGATGTCTCTGCTTTGTATGGAAACATCTGAATGAAAGACGTTTGAAACGTGGATTCGAATGCTTATTGTTTATTCGCGAGTGTTTTCCACGCTGAAGGTTTCTCTCGCAATACATCATTTTCAAGTGAATTGTTAAAAAGCTATTGTGCTTCTTTGTATTATGCCTTAACAAGGATAATTCCTTTGTGATAAGTTCACCAATGCGAAACTTAAAAATCTATGTCCATTCTTATTCACTTAACGACTCAAACCTACACTTTTATATTTGGCATGCATTATTTACCTACAAAGTAAAAAGAAAGACTACTCTTATAAATAGTATTAGCTACGTAAAATACATAATTAGTACACTGACTAGGTATACTTAAGTCCTGTCCACGCTTTCATTCGAATATCTGCCATCAAATAAAGTTTTTGTGAAAAGTAGTCGAGTGCTCATCCTAATTATGATATTTCAGACACAGGGACCCCTTATTTTCAAACTGTCATAAGTAATAGGAACATCGAGATAAAGTATGTAGGTACCTACTTTTATCCACACCGTAAGAAGTGGCTACCTACATAAGTATTTTTTTTTTTTTTTATACAACTAGCTGATGGAACAAGCAGATGGTCCACCTGATGTTAAGTGGTAACCATCACCTATAAACAAAACATTGCCCCGTAGGTCACGCACAATAGGAACGTGCCCTACGATGCACTGCCCTGCGTCCATCAACTTGAGGCATACAGATATTAAGCCTCATGTGCCTGTAATTACACCGGCGACCACACTCTTCAAACCGAAACACAGCGTTGCTGCTTGGCGGCAGAAAAAGGCGTGGTGGTAGTACTTCCCCGGACGAGCCCTCCACAAAGAGCTCTACTACTCTTAATAATACTCTTAATAATTCTCTAAGTATACCTACTAAGAATCCACCTGTGTTCTGTATGACAAAAAGTAGCGGTCCTCAGTACAGCGCGGTTGTCTCAGGTGACGGCAACTCGGAAATGGGGGTTAATTTTTCGAATTGTATATTGAATCAAGTTATCACCGTCTCACAGCTATCTTCAATAACCTAGATAGTCATCATCATCGTTATGTCCGTATTTTTCAACGAAGATAATGAGTAGGTACCTATCTATGTTAGCTACATAGTAGGTAGGTACGCGTACGTGTGCTAAGTTTCAAAATTTAGTTACGGACAGTTAGATAATTTTGTTCCCCGGGTCAGAAGTGCTATTCTACAACAACACTCACCCAAGTGACTGCAGAATCCACGTCAAGTTTTCAAATTGGCATTCTCAATCAATCAAAATCCTTTAATTATGCCACACGAAAATACAAGTTATAAAAACACAAGAATAGACAATAAATTGAAATTCTATAACAAATTCACCCATTAGCATCAGTCGGCAGTGGAAATTCTAACGCGAGTAGCTGAACCTCGTGATCGAAGTGAGCGCAGATCCACTAGGTGAAACTCCCCGAGATTTTGTTCATTACGGAATAACACTACTGTACATGAATTGGGTTTTTGTTATCTTCCAAAAGAGTTCCGTTCGATAGGTTCGGATGCGATCTATTATAATGTGTGTCTGTAATCGTCTGAATTTTCGTGGAACTCGGCTATCAGGTCAACATCATTTGCCGCTTCCGTTCGGCGAATGAAGGTGTTAAAATAGATGATTCAATAAGGCCCCGTAGCATGTCAGCTCATTTGATCTTGATAGGCTCCATAAAACGCAGTGCATGTCTTGGCTTTCGAGTCATTCGCATTAACGACGTGTGCTTGTAAATAAAAGTTGCATGTGAAAGAATTTGAAGTTCAGATCGCGAGCTGGTGTCAGGCGTGGAACCGGGCCACGAAGTTGCCAGCTCTTAATGCTTTAATTTTATTGCTCTTATGGGTATAACTGTACAAACTTAAGCTTGTAATTGCGTTTTTAACTGGTGCAAATGCCAAATACGCTTTCATCGAAATATCTTGATGGCGACAAACTTAAATATCAAGGTTAAAGACTATATTACCATTCCAAGTCAGAATATAAATACGGTACCCACTCAGTTAACTTTTAACTCAACAAGCTTCACGACGATTAGCTAGTCAATGGTGAATAATAAAATGCTACGAATGTATGTATAGAAAGTAGCGCATTTTACTTTTATTTTTAGTCAAGGCTACGATTTTGTTCGAATACTTCCTGAGAAAGTGAGGGCACGTTTCTGCGGCTGGTTCTTGTTCTTTTTGTTTTTTAAATAAGAAAATTGTAAGACAACATTTCGCTCAAACATTTCAATATTTTTAAACATATAAAATTGCTCTTAGCAATAAGACCGCCCATTGTAAAGTTATTTTTATTGTTTATTTCTTTTAGTGTACTGTTATTTTGTATGGTGTACATTAAAGTATTTTCATTAATTTATTCATTAATGGAGGCTGTGAAATATCACAAACAAAAATACCAAAAACAAAATATTTATTTTCAACTAATAAAACACAATTTTGATCAAACAAGTTTTCTAACCAAATAATTAGTCTTTAATAATTAACAAATAACTTCTTTTGATCTTTACATCTTTTCTGACGTTATGCTAGCGTCGTCTAACAAATACATTTTCATCAAGTCGGTTAGTGATCCTGATGAGATCTGATAAATCGCATAGTATCTATTCCAGAAAAACTATTGCACTCATTAATCTGTCTTGAAGAAAAATGCAAGTAGGTTGGGTACTTATCAACTTACTACCTTAGAGTGAAAATAATCAAGGTATGGCGCGCCCACGATAGGTACTTTGATTATTAGATATTCAGTTACTACAATTTTTTTGTAGTATAAACCCTATAAGTTTCTTCATCAGATTACATATTTACCTATTCCATTTCGACCTGAGCGTCTAGAGATTCCAGTAATTTGGTGTTGCTAAGGGTGATTAGCACACCGCGAGGCTGGTATTTATGACTTATGTAACTGTCATACGAATATCAGAGAGATAGAGACGAAATTTCTTTAAAAATTACGTCATCTGCATGCGAGCACAAGTCCTCGATTGCCAGATATAGGATAGAAGGATCCTCCTTCTAGTCTATCTCCTCTTATCTCTCGCAAATGTTTAGTGTAACCATTTTCCTATTGTTCGTAGCATTCGTTTTTAGGTACTCGTATATATAAGTTTATTTTATGTAGTATGTAATATCTTAAGTTTTTATGGCAGTAATAATTATATTAAAATTAAATTATTTAAGTTTACCGCATTTCGTACCTCGTGCACCGCCGCCGCGCCGTCCATTACCTCTCTGATCAAATACATTCTGTGCTAAGGATTCCTGGAAGAAATCGCTTTCAGCGATAAGGCCACCAATTATACTTTTTTAATGTGCGCTATCAGGAGTGTTTACTCTACATCATGTACGTACCTGTCTGTATGTGCACAAAAAGAAGCAATGTACATAATGTGTGATAATGTGCCCTTATCCACATCCTCTTCACGTTGTATACAGGGAATTATAAATTAACCATCGCCCATTAGCTTAATTGTTTGCAACTTTTTCTGTGCAACTGAAAGTCACACGGGTTCAACGAAACAATTTATAAATTGTTGGTTATTATTAAATTGTTAAACTTGACTAACAAAAAATTTAAATCAGTTTTTGCAAACATTCAAACATTTTCACAAATATAATCTTTAAATGTACCTTGCTATGCAAATCGCCAACTACAACGTTTCGGTAACAAACATCAGCAAAAAAAATATAATTTTGACATAAATTTTTCGGTAGGAAAACTTATTTCCAAAAAATTGTTTCACTCGTTTTCGTATTCATACACATTTTTACCGGGTCTATTTCCTGCCAAAACTATATAAGTTCCTGCATAAATTATATTAGGCTTACTGAAAGCTCAAGAAGCAGATGTCCAGCTTCATTATTTTTAACGAGTATTTCGTATGGAAACAGTGCCATTACAGTGACATATATCCCAGCATAACAGTGCAACACAATGGCATTCTACGGAAACCACAGCGAAGCGTTACTACTGGGGGTATTAGGTACCCCTTGCGTTTCTATAACTTACCTTATTGAAATAGCACAGAGTTTTTTTTTCTAAATCATATGTAAGGTGATCAAAGCGCGAGCCAGCAAGACCTAATTACGCGTGACAATTCTCCTAAAGCCCTAGTTTTTGAGCATTGCTTAGCATTGTTTAGTATCCAATTACTGCGTTCACTTGCATTGTCGTTTTGAACCCTATGCTTGTGAAAATTGAAGTGAGATTCGTTTGAGGTGGTGTTAATCAGAGCGTGCCACTAGCGTGTTCCCGGTGCATCGGAAGACGGCTTTGGATATTTTAATTAATTAAATACGAGGTTGTGTGAATGACTATTTAAATGGCTCGTAAAATCGATCAATTGTTTACTTCAGTTTAACCTTTCAAGCGTTTTAATTGTAAACGAAGAATACACTTCAGCTGATAATTCTTTAAAACTAGACAAATACTAGTTGCTCCCCGCGGTTTCACCCGCGCAGATTTAAATCCCGGTATTCCCACGGGATAAAAAGTAGCTATGTGCTATTCCAGACTATAATCTATCTCTCCGGCAAGTTTCATCCAGATCCGTTAAGCCATTTCGGCGTGAAGGAGTAGCAAACATCCATCCATCCATACTTACAAACTTTCGCGTTTATAATATTAGTAGGATTCTTTAGATAGATAAATATTCTTTCAAATATAGCAATATTAACCCTAAATGGTGTGGGCGGACTAAGGTATCTACTGTACTTAATTCAAACTGAAAAAACACCACTTTCTTTAATAAAATTATAGTAACAATAAATAACTAATCCAATTTATTTGCAGTAATTTAAAGTTTTTTTCTAATCTTGAAATATTTTCGTATATAGCTTACTAAAACGCCGTAGCGGCGAGCGCGTTGAAGTCTTTTGTATGTAAAAACATACTCGCAATAAGCAAAGTGTTCTGTCGAAGAACCGCGGTGGTTCGCGAGACGGGATCAGATTGCATTGAATTCAAATGCAGTTCCTGAGGGGCTGATGTTATGATAACCTGCAGTAACTGTATTGGCAGCTTTGTGTCTGTTACAACGTTACAACACCTACGTTTGCAAAATAATAGAATTTTTCTTTGTCTTTTTGCTAGTTAGCGGTACGAGCTGGCGAAATTTTAAGCAATTACGGAATCAGCTTCATAGCTTAGTAGTCGTTCTGTTTTCTGCGCTGTGGGTGGTGGGTTCGATCCCCACGAAGTTTGTTCCTGTAATATATAAAATAAAAATAATGTATAAAAAACTACATAAGTGTTATAGGTATAACAGTTATCTGCAGGTTTCCATATTACATGTTTTGTTTAGTTTTGGGTAGTTTCGTTAAGAATTAGCACATAGGTTTGAAAACTAGATTGGTATATTCTGAAGACATGGTGCACACATCATGATAAAAATGATCTGTATTTATGATAAAGAACTAGATGAGTAATACTTCTGTACATAAGTAGGTATACCTGAACTACTTATATCAAGTTAGTACTTGATATTTTTTTGATTGCAGTAACTTTTGCAACAAGTTTCAATTAAATACGAGTGCAGAAATCTTGAGTTTTAATAATCTTCCAGGTAATAAAACCAGTCGAGATGATGTGGGGTGCGCATGCGCAAGTCGGTCGGGGAAAGTTGCCGATCGCATGCGCTTCCACCACACCCTCTTGTTTTTGCGACAACAGCTTCTTACAGTCAATAACTTAAATCACTTTTATGGTGCTAATATTACGATTAATTAGTAGGAGAAAAGCAAAAATACCGTGTTTAAAAGTTCATTTACCATTTAATTTATAATGAATTAGCTACTTTAATATGAAAGAGCTAATTCTAACACCTACTTGATAGATGATGTAGTTAACGGGATGGTAAAGAGGTGATGCTGGTCTTGTCCATTATGTGTCAGATCATTTCACGGTAGTATTATACTGTGGCTAACTAAAGCTTGCTACATACTCGATTTTGTTAGATTTTCATAAATTGCAATTATTTACTTCAAATCGAGTTAGATGTTTAAAATCTTGCTTTTTAAACGGCTTAAGTCAAATTCTCCTCGATTAGGAACCATGTAAACGTGACTTGTGACGCAATGTTTGATCGTAGGTGATGGTTACTCCTTACATCAGGTAGGGCATCATGGTTCAAGAATAAGATGTGTATAATAAAAACGATAAAAACGTATCGCATCCTTAAAAACATCATAAATAAAGTCTCGGTAGGATATGTTAACGCCAAAAATGACAAAATGTATTGGTGATCAAAACCCTGATCATTAACGCCTTTCTCACGATGTTTGCTTTTATATTATTATTTTAATCACAAGGATAATTTTACACGGAATAGAGAAAACCCTGTGTTATTTTAAATGTCGTTAGAGGAATCTAGGTCATATTGCCTTCTCATCTCGCCGCAAGACGACAGATGTCATATATCACTTTACTTTCTCAAAAACTAACACATTCCGTAGAAATCTTCTGTCTTTGGAACTAGCGTTATATTCGTCTAATATGTGCTTATAAAATATCGTAAGCCAATAAAAAATAACAAGCATTCGCATTCATATTATAACTGATTCGTAATATACGAATTTCGTATTCAGTTTCACACATTGCTTGGACGTGCATGTCACTCAGACAGGTGGTCGCAAAAACTTAATAGTCAATCAATGATGAGCTTGAATGTACCGATGAATGGAGATAAAAACGTATGATATCGATTATTAAGATGTCTTATTATTCATTCATATCAAATTCATTTGAAGTATTGTTTTGAAAGCTTTTTTATCTTCATAAACATCGGGTAATGTGATAGGTATCAAACATGGTAAAAATACAAGTATAGGTCAACCAAAAATAACGCTGGAAAACAGTGGAGGGGATGTGTTTGCACATACAAAATACTCGCGACATCACACCCCCTCCCCGTTCTTCCGGCGTTCTTTTTGCGTGACGCGCACTATACTTATGTCTGTAAAGTTGTAATGTGTATGGGGCTATTAAACCTACTTCTTTGCAATAATACTACTCGGAGCATGAGTTGAACTAAAAATAGTGCGTAAGTATATCACGTTAATAGGGCGATTCAAAGGATAAATGATAGGAAGGATTTTATGGACTAAAAAGACATTGATTTAGAACCGTGGTGGCTGCTATTCATATTTAGCTTATTACCACGTTATTGACGAAATATTCCCAAGTCGATAGAAACCAGTAGGTAACACGATAAGAAGAAGAATAAGAAGAAGCTTGGCTGCTTCATCTTTTTGATACTAGTTAATTTGGAAACAGTGTGGTCAAAAGAGTTTAAGCGCGGCTCAAGAGGCTTCTTTCGAGCCCAGCTCAAAGATTAGTAATAACGCAAGGGTAAAAAGTTGGCCAATGGAAATTTAAGAGCTGGAGGAGGCCTTTACCCTGAAGGGCCTAACTAAAGGGATCCTAATGACTAGGACCTTCTGACACATCAAATATACATTGAAAATATCTATTTATTATGAAATAAATTGGTTTGCTTGTTGTATTTATTTATATTTATTTATACAGCACAAACTAGCAGAACAAGATAAACAAATTCTGGTTAAAAAAACGAAAGAACAGTATTGATTAATTTGAAGAGCTTTGTGTAATTGAGCGCAGAGATGGGGAGATATAAAGATATCGCCGATACTATCTGCCTTTGATTGGATTCCGATGGGGTAAAGCTAGATACGTTTTACGGACGCGACTTTCTACTTGACAAACTGCTCTCATGTGAAATCCTGAGACCTGAATGATGCCAGCGTGTAAAATCTGAATTTTTAATACAAGATCAATTTATTGGTGTGAACCACTTGGCCGCAATGTTCGTATCCGTCTTTCTTTGTGAAAGAGTTCGTAGTAGCTTAAGATGCTGACAACCGTCAAATATCTCGAACGCATATTTTAGAAAATAAAAAATCACAATAAATTTATATAAAATCGCAAGCATCCATATTTAGGTGATTAAACATAACCAGGTTCAGCTTCTTATCGTGTCAATATATTTACTTTAAAAATTGACGAAAAAAAATGATAATTTTATCAAAAGTCGCGTCTGTGATGGGTGATACGCGTCAAAGCCGTCAATTTGTTTATGTCAGACACCACATGGCGAACGTGCCGCAAAGGAAAAAAATAGGCGCTAAAATTAAATGTCAATTCGTTAGGGTGGCCAGTGGCCAGCTCACAGTAATGAGCTACTCACTCAACACTTCGATATGTTTAAACAGTTAGATTTTAGGTGCAATTGTGTGCCTTAGTATTTAAAACTTGCATTCTAAACTGAGTTATGAAACGATGAACTATCGAGTAAAGATTAATATCGATAAACGGACAGAGAACAGTTGGTATAGTTTTCTAAAGATCGTAAATTGAAAAAAAAACTTAGTACCTACGTAGGAACAGTACCTAAAACACGTTAGGACGTATGTACTTTTATGCGTGGCGGGCAGTGTTATAACAAGTGTAGGTAATTCTCTCTTGAGGCCTCTTTGAGGCGCACTTAAAATCCTTTCACCACACTGTTTCGAAAGAAACTAGTGACACGACAAGAAGAAGATAGGTAATTAATTGAGGTGTTGAACTAATTAATTTCTAAATTTAAAATAAATCAAAAACTGCGACTTTTTTTATTTCAAACTCTTAATCGTTCATCGTAGTTTGATCGCGATGAAATAGCAGACGACAAAGATTTTTAAGTATTAAATTATTTTATGAATGTAATAATATCGATTTCTTTTATTTTGATGTACAGTGTTACTTATGATTAAAGATAGCGTGTCTGCGAAAACGTAAGTTTGTTCACAGTGTGAAGTGTAATTGTGTTCAAATTGCAGACCCGGGATTTTTTTGTATTTATCGATAGTTGGTTTAGTTAGTTCATGATTGTAGACCAGTGATATTAAGTGTGCTTTCTTTGTGGTTTCCTGCGAATTAATGATGTATAATCCAAGAAATTAACTCTTATTATAGAGGGTGTAAAAATACTACTTCTTAATACTTAAACGAGACAAAGCTTCTAGATCAACCACAGAAAAAAGGAAAAACAAATTAGATTTGTTTTTGTTTATATACAAACAGATGGCCCCCCCTGATTATAAGTGGTAACCATCACCTATCACAGAGCATTGCCTCGTAATTCACGCATGATAGGAACGTCCCATACGATGCGCTGCCCTACGTCCATCAACTTGAAGCTTCATGTGCCTGTAATTACACCACCAGCAAGAAACAGCAACGCTGCTTGGCGGCAGAAAAAGGCGTGGTACTTCCCCGAAGCCCTTCACAAAGAGCTCTATTACTCTTGAATCATAGTAGGTACAATGGTTTTTATCGTTTTTGGAAAATCAAGTGAACACGCATGTTGTACGCGCATGTATATAGAGCTAAGTAGGTATAATATTGACATTGTTCTTTTCAAGCGGTGTCATGTCTCACGCTGTGCCCTATGGGTGCCGTTACGCCTCCATTCATGCCGTATCGAACACAGTTGCTCCGATTTTGATTAACACATCTGCGACAGAGATTAACTAAACAGTAGGTATAGAAATAGACTATATTTATTTTACAACATTAAACATCATAATATGTTCAAACAATAACCAGTAGGTAAGTCAAATAAAAGTTTCCACGTTTTGCGATTACCAATCAAATGAAACTCTAGATGCAAACAAACATTGCCATAGCAATTGCAGCCTAGTAAGTAATCGCAAAGCCGTTATATTTACCAGTTTTTAACAGAAACCGATTGAAACTGATTGCATCAAAGTTATGTAATTTCCACAGGTCGTCAAATAAGTTAGTAAGTGACCACGGTTGCGAACCGCCCAAAACTAACTTTTATATCCCTGGTAGTTTACGACTTCCTGTTACACACTGACTAGTCTCGATAAAGCACCCTGTATAATATAATGACGTTATGCGCAAATGCTATTATATTACGTAAATTAAATTGAACTTGTTTTGCATTTCATCATGACACGGCATTTAGATTGATGTCTGCAATTCATCATCTAACTCACCAAAGTCAATATTACACAAGCTACTTTCTATCGAGTACGTACCTGCCCATCCGACAAGCTAAATCAGAAGTGACATTTATAATGTAACTAGCAGCATGCCCTGGTTTCAGACGAATATCAAGCCTTTTATTATATTATTGGTTTCAAACAGCATTATCTAGCCAAACAGCAAATCTAAGCACAGCTTGTAAAATACTTTGGTAAATGTTATACATGTACACTTTTTTGTTTGTTTTTATAATTTGTTTTTATAAATACACACATAAAAAGTGTAGTATATTATAGCATACCTACGGAGATCCTACTTTATTCATTACACAAATATTTGTTTTCAGTGGGTATCGAATCTACGTCCTCTACAGTGTAGAATGCTTTCAAATATGTGCCTACATCTACGTAGGTACACTAAACCGCAATGACCTAAGGCATAAAACTAGGGTCATTGCGGCCATTAACTTTTATTGAGGAATAAAACAATAAACCTAACTTTACGTCTTTTGGTGAAAATCGTATGAAAATCCGTTCAAGAGTATATGAGTGTATCACGTTTAGACAGACAGACACGACAAGGCACATTGTTTTACAATATGTAGTTATTAAACGTTTACGACTTCATCCATTAATATTGAAAGTAAAACTGGTTAAATTGGGCTTTCGATTCATTTCAAAAGTTATAAAGTTCACTTTTATACATGCACACGGCCACTATACAGGTTTTACGATTCACTAAATCCATGCAGACAGACATCTGATTGTCTGATGTGTGCGGATCACGCCTTTGTGTCTTTTTATGATGCAGAGCATACCAGCAAGAACTCAAAGCCAGGTATAAATGGCTCCTCCGGGGAAGAACTACCACCGCGCCTTTTTCTGCCACCAAGCAGCGTTGCTGTGTTTCGGTTTGAAGGGTGTGTTCGCCGGTGTAATTAGAGGCACATGAGGCTTAACATCTGCATGCCTCAAGTTGATGGACGCAGGGCAGTGCATCGTAGGGCACGTTTCTATCGTGCGTGACTTACGAGGCAATGCTTTGTTATATATAGGTGATGGTTACCACTTATCATCATCAGGTGGGCCATCTGATCCTTCCATCAGCTAGTTGTATAAAAAAAAATAAGAAGTTTTAGAAGTATTTTATAGAGGTCTTTGCCTATTCAGTGGCACGAAATAGTTGACTTTTTAGCATTTTGCAGCAAAACAACGTGTCTTTTATTTTAGTTTCTATCATGCACTTTAAGAGCAGCGGCGGAAAGTGAGAGGACCAATAAAAAGCACAATAAAAGTCATACGACGCACTCTGCTTTAGAATCTTGTCCGAATCTGGTTTAGAAAGCTGTTATTACGAAACGCAGGATCAAGTTGTACCTGTGAGCCATGCATTCTACTTTATCATCTATGCAAATTACTGCGTGGGATTATGTTCCACAACAAATATTATATAAAAGATTTTTATTACGTTATTATACGGTCAGTTTAGATTGTTTTAAAACTACAGTGGTTTCATACGGGTAATGGGAGTGTTCCGCTGTTTTATTGTTTTGCTGATGTTTCGAGACTTAGGACTATTGCACATAAAAAAAAATACCTGTCACGGATACTTTCAAGAGATCAAAGGTTGTCCGGAATATATCGCTTTCAACGGTAAGAACGCAATGGGCATTATCGTTAAAAACGATATCTTGGTTTATTTAATCACACAAAAATCATAAAAATTATAATAAAGTTGAGTACCTATATTGCTTCTGAAGTAATGACTACCGTGACTTGGTTACACTTGTGGGTGAGCTTATTTTATGCTCTTATGATTTTCGATTCCTTTTTAGCGTAGGTATTGTTGTTTTGTTTCGTTTGCCTACGCATTTTTTCATACATTTAATAACGTTACTAAGTTCTTGTGCTTTTAAAAAACATGCAGCAGCCGGACATGAGATTCTATATGTATTAATGAATCGCGGCTAATTGTGGTGACCGAGATTCATAGTCCAAGACGGCCTAAGACGCTACGCTTACATGACATATAGAAATAGGTACGTGAGTGCGGTACTAATAGGCAGCTAATGGACGATCAGGGAATTGCCGCTTGTTTGCACCGCTTAAGAAAACAGCAATGTTTAAGCGCGGAACTAGGTCTTCTCATTGAACAAGTACTTAGGTAAGCGAAAGGACATTTGCAATAAAACGGAGAGAAGTAACTGTTTAGTGGATTGCGATTTTTTATAATTACGTTCAGTTATTTTATACCTTCAAACATATTGAAATGAGCAAACAAGAAGTTGTTCAACAACTCAATGCACGCCACTGTATAAAAACTGACTCAGAAGACCGTATCCTTAGTCACTAACTTCAAATTCACTCTTGTACACCTCTGTGACCATACTAGGTAGAGTATTTTGTGGTTTCAAGTTTCAGTGCAACTTAATGGCAGAACAAACATTAGGATTATTAGATTACGAGAACCTTATTACCTAATAAGCGATTAAGCTCGTGAGCCGGCTTTAGATCTTTAAAAAAAAACCGAGATTTTAGGTGTCCTTAAGCGATGATAGTTAGCCCCTAAAAGGTGATGTGGGATGAAATAGCATTAGCCCCGCGTGCTAGCCGTGTGGTGCTCGTGATGTGAATCCACGATTTATCGTGACACTCTGATATTTGGTCTACATCATACAGTGCAGAATCCAGAGCACTACCAACCGTGAATAGTGTAGAAGTCAACTTCTTCTTTCCTATTTTTTAATCATTATTATGCCATGGAACCGGTAAAAGTTGAAGTTAAGAAAGTAGGAAGAAAGGAAATAGCCATTAGAAATTTAGAACAAAGAACAAAAGTCATCATCATCTATAGGTTTAGAAGCCTGAGAGATTGCCAGAACAAATTCTCGAAGTTGTAAGCTTTCTCCATTCATAACACTGTTTTGAGACTGTTGCTGATTCATCAGGTAGGTCATCAAACTCTTCGTTGGTGGGTATAAAACAAGCATATTCACAAAGTTAAGCGCTCGATTATAGAAAACAGATACGGCATCTAATCTATGCGAACACTCCTCGCTCATAGATTCTAGCAGTCACATTATCGGTCCATTTGCATTCTCTGTACCATAAAAGCACGGAGCACTCAAAGCACGCGACTCCTAGAGACGTCTCTTCAGCGTTATCGTGGAGAAATTACACAGTGTACGCACGCTCCTAATGCACCCAAACAGAGCCACTGTTATCATTCTATTTGCATTTTACATACGATTGCCACAAAGCACCCGGATCAGGGCAACGCCACTTCTAGAGAAGCTGAATAGAGCCAACGTTTACAAGCGCAGAATGTTCATTTTCCACGCAATGCACATTAAATTAACCTACATATCTTATCCCTATACAAATAACCATAGTAAGTACTAAATAAACCTACCTACTTACGGTTTTTTAAAACGATATCAAATGAAGCTTTCTTTGTTTCCAATTTCTTTTATCAACCAAAATAATGATTTCATTTCAGCGTATTAGGTCATGTGTTCTTTTTCTAGAATGTATGTTGGCAAATATTGCAGCATCCTCGTACAATGCGTTTATTTCTGCCACCTTGCCGTCTCTATCAGAGCGCGTCGCCGGAATTCGATGCTTCATGGAACCAGATGATTACATTATAAAGCTATTAAGGACAATGCGCGTGCGGTATTAATGCACCCGTGATAACCGAAAGCGCATCTAAGGCAGCATAAAGCTTAGCTAAACCGACGCCCTAACCGACGACTAAGAGTTATTCGTCGAGTGTGATTAGTACTCCGGTGGCGCAGTTGGTCAGTGCAGCCCCGTATCAAGGGGAAGGTCGCGGGTTCAAATCCCGCTCGGAGAATAACTTTTGGGACATTTTAAAAATCTTTGTGATTTCCTTAAGTGTAGTACACTATAAATCTAATAAAAAAAAATGGCTATTTCATGCTATTCCCGCGGAATGTCTTATCATTCATCTTCGGTAAGCGCTTTGCGAGGACGCTAACTGTGTGCAAGGTCGATTGTCTACGCCGAGTTGCATAGAAAGCGCGTCTTGCAACTTGTTACTCGTTAGTGCAGACTTTCCATTCGGATCTAGACCTTAGCTTAGCCTGTCTATATATCAGGGAGCTTTCTACGTTCACGCCTACGACACAACGTTGAAGGAAATGTGTTATGTAATAATCAACCTTGCATTAAACGGAGAAGTGCAAGCAATACTCTCGTCCTGTAGATTCCATACATGTATATATCTTTGACAACGAAAATAGTTTTTTACACGACGAGTTTCAACTGGTGTTTTTAAGAGTATAGAGCTCTTTGTGAAGGGCTCGTCCGGGGAAGTACTACCACCACGCCTTTTTCTGCCGCCAAGCAGCAACGCTGTGTTTCGGTTTGAAGAGTGTGGTCGCCGGTGTAATTACAGGCACATGAGGCTTAACATCTGTATGCCTCAAGTTGATGGACGCAGGGCAGTGCATCGTAGGGCACGTTCCTATTGTGCGTGACCTACGGGGCAATGTTTTGTTTATAGGTGATGGTTACCACTTAACATCAGGTGGGCCATCTGCTTGTTCCATCAGCTAGTTGTATAAAAAAAAAAAAAAAAAAAAACCTACCTATTTCTTGTATAAGGCTGCCTGTCCATTGACGCGGAGAGAGGCGGCTGTGGAGCGGAGAAACGGAGAAATATTAACCAATAGGGTTTCATAAAATCTCCGCTCAGCTCCAGTTATGCTATCCTATCCTACTAATATTATAAACGTGAAAGTATGGATGGATGGATGGATGTTTGTTACTCTTTCACGTCGGAACGGCTGAACGGATCTAAATGAAACATGGCAGCGAGATACATTATAGTCTGGAATAACACATACTACTTTTATCCCGTGGGAATACCGGGATTTAAATCTTCGCGGGTGAAACCGCGGGGCGCAACGGGGTTATTATTTCTCCATTTCTCCGCTCCGCCTCGCTTCGCATCAATGGACAGGCAGCCTTATACGCCATCAGCGTCAATGTACATGAAAACCAAATGTTTGACAAAGCCTGTAAAAAATAGGGGCAACTGACTCGGTCGTTCCCAATTTTGTTTCTTGCACGGCTTTTTAGATCACATCTTTGCAACTTTGCTAAAAAATCGCGCGAAGCATCTCTTCGTGATGAGATTTACTTTTTGCGAGATTGACAATGTAGGTACAGTCGGCTTTCCTAGAATGTATACCTGCAATTCTTCTCAATGTGAAGTTAGTTTTAAAGCTTTGCAATATTTTTTTCATGAGAATTTATTGTTTTCTACTTAATAGACAACTGAGCTTATAATGAACTGATTACTTGACCTTGGCCTGGAACTATAAATGTAAAATGCAATGCTTTGACACTACCAGGAAAGTAAATAATTTTGTACATTCTACTGCAGCTGACGGTACATATTGTAAATTGCAAAAAGCCATATAGTTTTTTTGAATTGATGACTCGGATAAGGTTTCGTCCCAAGAAAGTCATGCTGTGGTGTTATGTATTAAATACGGTAAACTTCATTAATTAAACTTATTATTTTTATAAAACAAAAGTGGTTTAGACCGTGGCTTACTACCGTCTTTGAGCATAAAAAAAATACTTTTTACTTTTTTGGTAAAAAAAAACATAAAATTACGTACATACGAATACTGCAGACACCGTTTTCGCGCCCATCAATTATGCTGTTTTTATTTATAATGTTTTCAAAAACAATAATAACTATTTTCATTTAGTAGCACAAACAGTTTATTATAATTAAATTTACGTGCATGAAACATGTATTAGGTACTTATATGATACAAGCTATACAAAAAGAGAATTTCCGTTTTATTGGATTCCCAGAAAATGTTTTACCTGCAGTTTCAAAAATTCTTCATATTATGTTCGTACGCTTTTGTTAACGTTATTCAACTGAAAGGCAATCGTGCTAATTTTCAAAATAACAAATGCCATGTCAAATTACTAGAGATGCGAATGGTGTCGGTGTCAGTAGTTCTACTGAAAAGTTCAACTAGTAGTACAAATGACACACCTGTGAATCTGTACGCTACTACTACAAAAAATACAAGTAAATTCACCTGACTGTTTGTATGCTAATTGAATGGCCTCCAGTTGATAACTAATATGAGCCGAGTTTTGTTATTAATAGCAAATAAATTGTACGTAAAAAAGCGCGTTGAAGTCTTTTGTATGCAACATCGATTTTTTTAACCTTCAAGGTTGAATGCTAAGAAGTAATTCACTTATTAGACAAAGTGTGACGTGTATCACTGCAATCAATACATTCACAGTCATTCGAAAAAAAATGCAAAATCGACGGACACAGCTTGAAGATTTTGGGTAATGTAGCTAGAAACTATATGTCTAGTAAAGTCGTAAAACGCCCAGGACAGTCCCTAGTGAATAAACGGCATAACGAGGCGACGAAGCGTGGCAGGTCTCCACAGGGGCTCGTAATTAGAGATGGTTTGCTTTTTCTCAGCACTGTTGATGGTAGTAGATCTCGTATCAACTTTTTTCGTTGAAACAAGGATTTTGATAGTGCTTACAGTTGGAGTATGCCTTTAAACATGCATTTTGCTGCACATTATTGCAAATTAAAAAGATTAGCACCGTGCAGCGTACCTTAACTTGATCACTGGCATACCCAAGAGCAAACATCTTGGACACAAGATGAACGGAGATGTTAGTTCTGTTTGGTTATTAAATGGTATGCGAAATAGGTATGTTTTTACAAAAAAAGTATTTTATTATTGTATCAGTCATCTGCTTCCCATAAACTTTGCTTAGTTAGGGGCTTTCTCTCATCTTTCGAAACAGTGTGGTGAAAGGATTTTAGGTGCATCTCAAAAAGGCTCCTTTCTAGCACTTGACACATGTTTTAGAACTTATTAGATTCTAATATCAGTTTCATTACGATGTTTTCCTTCACCGTTTGAGTGTTGGCATTGTGCACTAATATATTTTACCGTTAACAAAAAGTATGCATAATCTATGAGATGTATTAGGGCTGATAACACAAGGTTCGCTCAGTTAGGGGCTAGAAAACATTATTTGCATTGTCTGCCAATATTGTCTGCAAATAAAGATATAATAAACGTTAGCGAAATCGGAAGGCCGCGGCCGCTCTTCGACGTAATTCGTCGATTACAGAAGATTGTGGCCATTAATAAATATTATTCTATGATTTATCCAGCCATTATGGCCGGCAAATGCGTTTCTGAGATTGATGCGTGAGAGTGGAACGTCAAAGATCCATAGATTAGGCCGTTCTATAATTTATTTTCTATTCGTAATTTGATGCTATTTATGTGCGTTTGAATTAACCATATTTTATATGTAAGTATATGATTTGCTTGCGGTTAGGTCGTTCACAATTTATAAAAGCTTACCGTTTTAGAAATATTATGAAGTGATAGACTAATTGTGCACTACCCTTGCGGTATTTTCCATACTACACAAAGGTTAACTAGAAGGGAACGTTCTCTAGCATTAAGTTCGCCTATGTAGATACAATGCATTTTGTTCTATGTGAAATAAATAATATCAATCTATTAAATAATTTCTTTTCGTGTAGAGTTTCGTTATAAATGAATAGTATTCTTTGATTATAGAAAACTATGGGAGTAGAAAGATAGATGCAAGTAAATAGTAAGGTATTTATGTATATTCTGTGGCGATAAAAAACATAACAATAGCAAGAAGAACAAAAGTTAAAAGAAAAACAGTCTAGACAAGACGCTTACAAATTAAAATGTCTAAAAAAAGCAATAAAATATAAAATTTCGGAACCTCATGTAGGTCACTTGAGTTTTTTCGGTCAGCACTTTGAAATAGAGTCACGACCGAAGTACTTGTATTGTTCGCAAATCGCAATTTACTGACTCTATCACGCACCCTACGGATACAACACTTTCTTTTATGTTTGACATAGTTTTGCGGCCAAATGACATGATATCGAACTGTGAACCTATTCATATGTCACCGTGATTTGGTTTTACGGTTGTGATTCCGTTTAGTTAAATTACGATGTCTCTTCCAATTTTTAGTGAAGTTTTAGTATCCGAGGTACAAGAATCATAATCCGATTCTTTAATAGTACCACAGAAGAAATAATAGTAGATACCTGGTAAATCTGTCTAGTCTAGTCTAGAGGACTATACAAATATACGGGAACCTCCCTAATAAGGGGGAGGTCTATGTCAGACACAAAGTTATTCAGGCTGACAATTTTATGATAAGTAATTCATTCAGCATAGATAGATCTTCAGAAGTCCAACATTTTTACAAACCTTGTTCAAGCCGGGCTGGTTTCAAACCAGAAAATATGTCCATCTAATACGTTTCAAAGTGATCATTGTGATAGAACTTATTAAAGGTCGTTTTGAGTTTGACTTTTGCGATGTATATTCAATGAGGGAAGGGATGAAACCAGTCTTAACGGACGGTCAAAATCAGATAACCGTCCTATTTTCGCCTTCGTTTTCAAAGTGTATTTTTTAAAGATAAAACGCGTAATATAGAGTTCAGAGTTGTTTATCACACAGTGACATTGACACCCCCGTGCAGGCTATAAATAAAAAACTAAATCAATTCTGAAACTACCCGCAAATAAAGTTTTATTAGCAGACAGGCTTTCGCTGGCGATCTAGACATTCTGTCACCTGAGTTGTATTTCACGAGCGTTCATATTACAAATCGCATTTTGCGATCAAGCACCCTACACTGACACGACCACTTTCTATTTTATCTACTCACTCGTCTCTACATCTAGGGAAGCGGGCAATACTGGTCCATATGAATACTCATGTTCTACAGAAAAAGTGGTTATGTTCCATTGCTGTCGCAAATCGCTTCAATGGACTTGGATTTCAAAATGATGACCAAATAAGTATAGGACGGGAATAAAAAAGTTAAGTAGGTTCTTCTTGGTAGGTACCCGTTGTCATAGTCAGCAGGGCAACGTTCGCCGTCGTCATTGAATAGTTTGATATTTATACGCACCATCTTTCCTGAGCCTTATATTTTTATTATTGCAAAACAAAATTAGGATAACTTGATTAATTATGTAACTACTTGACCTAAGGTTCTAATTACCTCAAGTTCTCATCTCGAGCTTTGAATGCAGTTCCAGTAATCTCAAACGGAGAAGGAAAACATCGTGAGGAAACCGATATGTTGTTTATGAACATATATAAGTTCTATAACATATTGTGTCAAGTGCTCGAAAGGAGCCTCTTGAGGCGCACCTAAAATTTTTTCACCACACTGTTTCGAAAGAAACTAGTGACATGACAAAAGAAGGATACGATTGCGTCGAAGCCAATGTTTGTTTTCTTCTTTCGAAACAGTGTGATGAAAGGATTTTGAGTGCACCTCAACCCTTTCGCACATATTATCTTTATTATTAAGTGCAATTTCTACATTAACTTCTCTCTTGTGAATAAAATGTTAGTATGGTATAGGTTCTGTCTTGGTAAGCTGACTCCCATAATATAATCTATCAAATTTGTCCCAATTACTCTAACGCCTCCTGAATTGGAACATGAGTATAAAACACTGACCCAGACTCTGTATAATATAAACCACCTACATTATATGCAAAAGGCCAATATACAATATCTCTTAGCGTATGGAGCAACCGATACTCTAGTCGGTCAATTCTATAAAATAGTAATATATAAAGCAGAATTTTTAAGAGACATGAATATAATGCATTATTTATTGCATATTGATCGTAAGCTATAAGTTTGTTTGGCTTAACTCTCTACCCACACAAAAGCTGAAAAGGTATCCATAAAATAAGCCATTTAATCAGTGTCCACAATAACTTAAACTTGTGCAGTAATTTAAACCTCTTGTGCTTACGGCTACGTCTTAGTTGGAGGAAAAATAAGCAACCTGGTAGTGCAACACTAAGTTCGAAGTGATATCACTTAAAATCATAAAATCAGTTCATATTGAATGAAGGCATTTGCCAAGTAAAGTTTATTGTAATGTTGTATCACAATTTCAAGAGATCGCTTGTTAGCGATGAGACCGCCCATTGTACAAATCTCTAGTTGTTATTCCTTTGTTTAATTTTTTTTTTCTTAGTTTGTAAGGTGTACAATATTCATTCATTCAATTTCAAAAGGTGTGAAATGTAATACATCTTGTTGCAGTCGACAGCAAGGGAAGAGTATGATCGATATTATTCATCATTATCATTATTCCAAGAAGCATGTAGATCTCCAGATCTGTTGAAGACCTGCCTGTGGACCAAGACGATCTAACTAAAGATCAAAGGATTAGACTATATCACACATAGATACAATAACGGCGATTCTTCATGCTATAGTTTATTATTATTCTGAGAGCGGCAGTATGCAGACAAGACACGCTCGCTAATGGAGTTATGAGCATTGGAAACGAAACTAGCATTTCATTTCGCAATTCAAACATAAATTATGAACAGAAATGTCTATTTCATCACATACAATAACTATTTCAAGAAAAAATACTTTAAATACACTGGACTAGAAAATACATTCATACTACTCTATCTCAAAAACTACTCGTCATATCTGACTCAAATTTAAATGTGACAAGCACCAGCTTTTGATCAATAAAATAATCATCAAAATCGGTCCACCCAGTAAAAAGTTATGAGGTACAAACAAAAAACCAGTCGAATTGAGAATCTCCTCCTTTTTTTAAGTCGGTTAAAATAAATAAAGTAGAAAAAACATATGTGTACCTATTGGTTTGAGGTTACCATCAGCGAAAGTTTTGTACGAGTATTGTTTATAAAGTGTAATAACAGTGTAATATTTTTTGATGGTGCACTATTGTCATATAATTTTCTACAGAGATTCGGTGACAACCGTTGTCAATAAACATTGTCGTCGTCCGCCGTCGGCCGTGTCGGCCGGTTTTTGAGAGCCACGCAATAACTCGGCCATATACTGTATTTAATTTTGAGACTTATGTTATAACCCCACAAACATTTTACTTACCAACCATTAACATCACGTAGGTAAATGCAAGTAGAAATAATAAGTCTTCATCTGCAATAGCTAATCTAGAGTAATTTTTCTGTCCCACTTATTTTTTATTATTCAGCAGACTTATCTGGTTTCTATTAAGATGTGCATCTATCCATGCTCGTATTACGTGCTGTAAATTATAATGCTAATCCGTAATGTTAAAAAATAATAGGTACATAATATGGGTATGTAGTGTTTACATGGCAAAAACATGACATGGCCAAAGTGAGAGCGCAAATGTATTTATAGAGTAGTTTTTTTGATCTGTCTGAGTAGTCTTGACATTGTACACAAGGAGCTCGGCTTATATTGACGTTGCAACAACCATGGGCGATTTACGTCTATGTCCAAGATTAAAAAGACGAGCCACGACCACGACACGACTGATAATAAAGACGCATTGCTATTATAAAAAAAATATACTATGAATATTACTAAAAGCTCTTTTTGAAGGGCTCTTCCAAGGAAGTACCTACTACCACCATTGCATATTTCAGCGGTCAAGCAGCTTTGCTGTGTTTTGGTTTAAAACCTCCACTCATAAAATCAGATGGGCCAATTGCCTTTTCTTTAAACATGTTGACAGCCTACGTAGCTCAGTTGGTAGTAGCTCTGCCTTCTGCGCCGTAGGTCGTGGGTTCGATTCCCACCGTTAACAAACATTTGTGTGATGAACATAAATGTTTGTTCTCTGTCTGGGTGTTATATAATATAATAAGTGTGTATTTACAAAAAAAAAGTATTATAAGTAGTATATCAGCTATCTTTTTTTTTTTTTTTTTTTTTTTTTTTTTTTTTTTTTTTTTTATACAACTAGCTGATGGAACAAGCAGATGGCCCACCTGATGTTAAGTGGTAACCATCACCTATAAACAAAACATTGCCCCGTAGGTCACGCACAATAGGAACGTGACCTACGATGCACTGCCCTGCGTCCATCAACTTGAGGCATACAGATGTTAAGCCTCATGTGCCTGTAATTACACCGGCGACCACACTCTTCAAACCGAAACACAGCGTTGCTGCTTGGCGGCAGAAAAAGGCGTGGTGGTAGTACTTCCCCGGACGAGCCCTTCACAAAGAGCTCTACTACTCTTAAAACTCTACTACTCTTCTGGCTCCCATATTACAAGCATAAGCTTAGTTTGGGGCTTTAGATAGTGCTGTGTGGAAAGTCCACCAATATTTATATTTATGTAGCATAAAAAACAGCAAGCTAGGTTAATAGTGGATATCTTGACATGGCAGTTCCTACCCTGCCTGGTATCGTCATTAATGGAATTTCGCAGTGGATAAAACTCATAGATATTTTAATGCTTTCTTTATAATGTTTTAACAATAAGTTAGCCATGTTTCACCATTTTTTTAATTTATTTTATTCAAGACTTTATGCGAACAGAAGTACTCATTAAAGTTGTTTTCGTTTTTCGTATTTCATTATCATTGCAAATGAGGTCTTAATTATGGCCATAAAACTAAAAGGAATTGAAAGTTGCGGAGAAAGGATACTGAACAACTCGAGAGGAAAGGTTCCTCTCGAGTAACAGGCGAATAATTGCTAACACTTACGATTTATACAATTCACTATAAAGACGCACACCGATATAAATCGAGAGCCAGACACGAGATAAAAGTTTTTTTTTTTATACAACTAGCTGATGGAACAAGCAGATGGCCCACCTGATGTTAAGTGGTAACCATCACCTATAAACAAACATTGCCCCGTAGGTCATGTACAATAGGAACGTGCCCTACGATGCACTGCCCTGCGTCCATCAACTTGAGGCATACAGATGTTAAGCCTCATGTGCCTGTAATTACACCTACCTGTATTGAATATAGGAAACTCACAAACAACCAGGTTTAGGAGAATATCAATTTCAAAGGTTCAACAAATATAATTTAGATTCGAACAAATTTTTCCACAAAAAAAGAAATAAAAACCCTCTGAGGGCTTCATTAGCTTTTCAGACCGATAAGTCGGCTGCTTTCTCTTGAGCGTAGTGTATAGGCGAACCGTCCCTTAGCAATTTTTTGAAAATTACTTACTGGAGGATCGAGCATATGGCCAACCTGATGTTAAGTGGTAATCAACACCTATAAACAAAGTATCGCAAGTCACGAACGAAAGAGACATAACATACATTTTGTATTTACTATCTGAGTTACCCTTCTCTAATTTAATAGCCCTTAATATAGGAAAACATTTCATAGGGTATAGAAATATGGAGGAGCCTTTTGGCGATAGCGTTATTTTTCCAAATTTCAAAGTTTTAGTGTTTATTTCCTTGTTGTTCCAGGACGTCAGAGCTGGTGGCTCTAGTGGCAGTATCATGCACATTGTTCCTGTTCCTCCACACGCGAGAGCTGAGCACCAAGCTTCGGCAGATGCAACGGCTCAACGATGACGTCACCGCTTTCAACCATCTCACTGACAGTACGTTGCTTTTAAAATAAGTTATTCTTGAATTGTGTAACAAAATCCACACCTGCAGTGCAATTCGTTAAAACTGGTTTTATCCATTGTTGAAACCATTTCTAAAGAACTTTTGACGATTCTAAATGTCAAATTAAGCGATCGATAACGGAACGGCGAGAACGGTATTTGCACTGCTGCAGTGCAAGTACCGTTCTTATCGATCGCTTAATTGACATTTAGAATCGTCAAAATTCGTTAAAAATGGTTTATCCATTGTTGGAACCATTTTTAACGAATTTTGACGATTCTAAATGTCAATTAAGCGATCAATAAGAACGGCACTTGCACTGCAGTTAATTAATTAGATAATCGACATCCTATACGTACAGCCACATAATGTAAATAAAATAGTTGTTTATTTTTCTTTTACAATACAGAACCAGATTCGTGACGTATGTCGGCAACAGGATGAATCGAATGCTATCTATCAATTGCACTGTGAAAAACTGGTGCCTGATAAAAATTTATAAGAACCTGTACATATTTCAGAGTATAAATATTAAAAGATGAGAAAAAATACACGTTTTTTTAATTGAAAATAAAGTCGCAAAAAATCGTTTGAAGATAGGGTCACGAACCGCGGCGCGGGTCAATTTTATCAACACTGTAGCAGTAGCAGTAAAATTTGCAGTTAATGTCGTGTTATCAGAAACGTTAAATTTTTATTAATCAATTACAACAGAGGACCAGTCATCAATCAACTCGCCCATAGGTATAGTTTATTTTATTTGGACTCGTAAAATAAATAATTACCCAATATAAGTGAAATAAATACTTGCCACATAATAACGAGCAATATAACGGTGTGTTTGTCAGAGCTTTTCAAATCGGAAACGTAATTCGAAATAAACCATTTTTTGATTTACAATCTTGTTAAATCGAACAACATAATTCCTGTGAGCAATTACCGAGAGATTAATTAGTACAACCTAGTTATCCACAATCTATAAGTTACAGCTTCCGTCCGGTCAATTGCCGTGTTACACATAGCAGCCGGCATAGATGGTGAACTTTAGGGTCAATTCACACGTACCACAACGCAACTGCAAAAAACCGCTGCTTCACTATCCACACGTAACCACAGCTTGACCACATTTTGTCGCTGCGACGTGGTGTGGTTGTGGTACGTGTGAATTGACCCTTACTCATCAATGCAGCGTCGGTCGTAGCAGTTCAGCCTCTCTATCATGCTATTTCACTGGCTTTCGGCATTTATCAATGATTTCTGTTACAAAAGAAAAATGAATTTGTAAAATTAATCGAACTTTCAGAAACCAGGGGGGGGGGGAGGCGGTTTCTCAATCAACACTAATCGGTCGTCTAGTCACTTGCTGTCTAGTAATTTAAAGTAAAAGCTGAAACAGCGAGGGATTTGACAGCTGATTGGTGTTGATCGAGCTTTTAGAAAGCGGGGGAGAATCAAATGTCAACTGAAAGTCATCTCGATAGCCAGACATTAGCGTAATCAGACGTAACATTGACGTGTGTTGACGTTTCGCAGACCATTGTTGCGTCCAGGTTCACATAGTTCTTTTACTTCCACGCCGGTCACTATACTATTAGTTGAGGAGCTTTGCCGGCTATTAACCTCCTTTCGGTAACGTTTATGGTGTGGTGTGATGTAACTATTATGTTAGAATGGTAAAACTCAATCAAGCGCAATCAACACAATGCCCTTATTAATTTGTGGCGGTTGTAAAAATGTTCTCGTCACTGTCATTTTCATCTTAATAAAAAGAGATTGCAATATATTAGACTTATCAGCTATTAGTTAGTCTAACGATACAAACTTTGTAAAAAACTTATAGAAAGTGTTTCGCAATTACATTAAAAATGATACTTCACATTACTACTTTTAGAAAAAAATTATCTAGCAGTGGAGATGAAGGAAAGACGTAATAAGGAAGTATAAATGAGGAATCTGGTGAAAGGTACAAAGAAATGTAATTTCAAGAGTAAGTGAGCTCCGCATCCCTACTAGTCTGTGGTGAGCTCTTTGTGAAGGGCTCGTCCGGGGAAGTTCTACAGCGATGCCTATCTCTTCCACCAAGCATCGTTGCTGTGTTTAGTTTGAGAGGTATGGTTGCCGGTAAAATTACAGCTTTATGGGTGAATCAACTTTTAAGGCACTCCTTTGACAACATTATGAACAACTAAAAATAAAAAATAAATCATCGAAATATTATGAAAATATACTGTTAACATTTGCACAAGTTTATCTATTTTTAGGTTTTGCAGTGGGGCACGACATCTAAGCGAGTTTTTTTAGAAAAAGTGACGAGGGTGCCTCATAAATATCCATTGCAACGCTGCGCTGTAGAGCGACAATAAACCTACGCGCACCAGCTGAGAACTTAATTTAGGCTGGGGGGGCGGTAAAGCTAGGTAGAGATTTTTTGATCATACCAACTAAATATTAGACAATAATCGCCTTAGATGACACCAAGGTAGGCGTCATCTCTTGATAACGGTCATGAATTTTTATCGGTAACTCTGTAGAACTGATGTTTTGATCAAAGTTTGGGACAAAAGTTTGGATGCACGAAAAATATAAAATATTTGTCAAACTTTTATAAATGTTAACTTTAAACGTAAGTTTATCTTTTTCTGAATCATAATATTGGGTAAAAAGGCTGTGCATTCATACCTTTTTTTTAAGATACGTCCTAAATTGTATCGTCATCTAGGCCTGGGGACACATGTTTTTTGTATGGATAGTGCTTATGTTCTGCTGAGTTACCATAATAAAGTCAAAAATTTTCCTATTAACTATAAAATACTATGAAACTAGCATGTTAGGAAAGGATCTAAATTTACGTTAACATCAAAACAAACATATTTTATAAGGAAATTAGGATTTTTATGCTCTTTGCATGACAGGGACACAAAAGGAGTGCCTTAAAAGTTGATTCACCCTTATACCTCTAAGCCTCAAATTTAAAGGCAGTGCTTTGTGGCAGGTGATGGTTACTACTTTAGGTGGACCATCGGCTTCTTCCATTAGCATGTAGTATAAAAAATACATTTAGTTATCAACCTTTCATAAACATGATGTACTTTATAAAAAGATGATGTATGGTCATTGTACCTACCAAAATAATGTCATTATCAGTCCATTACTCAGCATAGTGAGCGCAACGATGATTTTAATGCCATTTACAAAAAATATATTGGAGGAACGCGGTGTTTGTTAATATTACTTTGCTGTAATCGGTTTGAACAGGTATCTATTTGAAACCAGTAAATATTATAATTAAAAGTTTTGCGATAAGTTTTCCATGTTATAGCGTAAAAACACAAAAATAATGTAGCAATCTGCGATTACCTACGGCATCTGAAGTTTTCTTTATACAACTACCTGATGGGACAATCTGATGGCTACTTGATGCTAAGTAGTAACCATCACAAAGCATTATTGCCTCGTTTAGTCGTAACGTGTACCAAATGCGATACACTGCCCCGCAACCATCAACTGCATACGAATTGTTTAAAAGTTTACAGAAATTTTAATCAAAACTAGTACGCATTTTATAATAACTAAATTACCTAGTCAATATTTTAAATTGCTTAAAAAGCTATTTACTTGCACTAAACAAAATGTCTCGCGCTTGTCTTATTTTATTTCACGCTTTCATTGATGGCTTGTGTTTAGTAATAGGCTTTTGATTGTATTTATTTTTGATCAAAGTCAGCACGTGTTGTGTTGTGCCTTAATTTATAATTTTTTGTCGGCGATCTTGAAATGGTGATAAGGTTATAATGAATTAGTTTTTGACGCGTAATATGGGTGTGATGAAACTGTAACTGCTATGATTTAGTGAATAAAATTTTTTAGTTGACTTCTTTTCGACATTTGCAATAAGTAAATAAAATTTTATTTAGAATCAGATGCAGTCCAAGCCCTTGGGGTTTACATCTCTTCACTATATTCCGGTCACCGCTCAATTACTGCTGTATCCTCTAAAAATCCACGGCTTCACTATTGCGACATTATGACTCTAATCATCGGGATTTTAATCCAGTTAAAAGTTCTCCTGCTTTGGATAAACTCTAAACATGTTCTTATATATTTTTAATGATACCTAGCTGTGATTTCACACATGAATAATTATGCAGATTTTTCACATTCCTTGTCTGAAAATCGCGAATACCTAAGTTTAACAGTTGACATTGTAGATAACTCGAAAATTGTTGTCAAATTGCGTGACAAACATCATTATGGGCAAACAGTTTGTCCCATTGTCTGCGTGAGCACCTGCCCGGCAGGGTCACAATCACGAAACTTAGTCAAATAACACATTGCATTATGTAATAAGAAGCAGTAGGGCAATACCACACATGCTACAAAATACCTCTGTGCTATCATTACTCTGCCGTGGCGGGCGGCTGACCTACGTGAATGTCTGCGACCTACGAGTAAGCAGTGTGCGACACATGTCTCGGAAACTATCTTAATTTTGTGGCTAAGCATTGCTTGACCAAATGTCACTATATTAAAAAAAAATCTCTCAAACAAAACACTTCACACCACAGATCTCAATTATGTACTTCACACGCAGCCGGTCGGATTTTTTATTTTATGTCATCATTGCTATTAAGTTTTGTTGATGCCACTGTTTGTGTTCGTAATGCGTGTTATAGGAGTGTTTGTACTGAATTGCAGTTACTATGTTTACCTTTGTAAGATGTTAAATTACTACTTTTACGGTATCACCGTGTCAAAACTTTCACTGCCTCGAAAATTTATATATTTTTATTGCATCTCCGTTTCGTGATTCTTTCTGATACCGTTCACTGGGTTTTAAGGTTCCGGCGACAGCGGCTCGCAATTTCGAGGTGCGATTAGCTATTATTTTATTTTATTTCATTTCGGGGAGGTTGTTTGAAAGAATAACTCTAAAGTGACACGCATAAATACTGTTCGAACACAAATAATACAATAATATATCTGAAATCATTTTGGTATTAGTATGTTTAGTCTTACGTTTACCTAATACCAAAATGATTTCTGACTCAAGCACATTTCCCTTATAATTTATTGAATTATTTGTGTTCGAACAGTATTTATGCGTGTCACTTTAGAGTCATTCTTTCAAACAACCTCCCCGAAATGAAATAAAATGAAATAATAGCCAATCGCACCTCGAAATTGCGAGCCACTGTCGCCGGACCCTTAATCGTTTGCAGCTTTAGTTCCGTAGATAATGCTCCGTAAGCTGTGGTCAAAGTAAATCGATTAATAGCAAGGTAGGCGGTTCCTTCGATTACGTACGGTACCAGCGAATTGGTAATGAAGTAAATGCATTTTTATTCTTTTAACTTTCTTATTTGCCGAACCGTGAAGTGGTTTATAACTGGATGCAAAGATTGTTTAATTTGATCCTGAATTTTGTCTCCAGTTTTATTGAAAGGTACCGTTGCACAAAATTAGGGCTGTGAGATGACAAAGTTGTTTTCCTGATAATACTTGTATATACATAAGACAGTTTTACTTGTGTCAGAGTTCCCCATGGTACTCGTAAATAAGATTTTTTATAACTGATTCGTTTTATAAGTGCAACCTATCAAGCGTGCGCTCCTTAATTCATACACAACACAGGTATTTTCCTATGGTGGAGGTTAGTGCGCTACCAAATCGGTTCACATATGATAGTATACTAAAACTTACAGCAAATAATTGTACCTATTTAATTGTACCTAAAACATTTTACAAAGATTTTTTGTCATGTGTGTGTACATTTTAAGTTTCTATATATATTATAATTATTATAATAACTCTCGTCAAGAAATTGCGGGTTCGATTCCCGCCTCGGAACAAATTTGTGTATGATCTGCAGAAATTTGTTTTATTGGTCTGGGCGTTTATGTATAATAAAAAATATCTATCTATGTAAGTATATAATGTAAATATATCAGTCATCTAGTACCCATAACACAAGCTTTGAGTAGCTTACTTTGGGGCTAGATGGTGCTGTGTGGATTGTCCAGCATTATTTATTATTATTATTATCGTGCACCAATGGATTTTTCTATCGAAAAATTTATGTGCGCAATGCCAGTGCTCTTAAACGGTGAAGGAAAACATTGTGAGGAAACCAGTTAGTATTCTAACAGCGGCGATGGGCTTGCAACCTGTCACGTATGGAATACTAACTACTGCAAAATGTGGGTATGTGCCAAATGTAACGTTTGGACGTACCTCTGACTACCCCCCTTAGACATCCTCAAAGAATCTTGAAGTTAGTACTTGGTACTGTGAGATCTGAAGGGATATCTACCGTGCCTGGGGATCAAAGTCGTGAAGCTGTTTCAGTTTTTTCAGTTTCATTATTATAAAATTATACTTACGTTCTTTACGAGATGCCAAGTCATAAACCGCATAAGCCGTTCCAGCCACAGGTACCAGCCCTAGTGTGCTGAGCATTGATGTTTCCACGTGGTTTGGCAGACCGCAGGCTGCGGTAGGGTGCAAGCGCAGGGCACGTTCACGCCGCTTCCTTATTAGTGCTCCAGATTGCGATGATTACGTAAATTGGCTGTGTGGGCGGAATGTGGTGGCATGTGGCATGATGTGCATGCGGCTCCTTCAAAACTCAAAACTAATTAGCTAAACCACTGCACGAGTTAATTTATTTCTTTCGTAATATTAATCTTAGCCGTTACTATGAGCAATGATTACCACAAATTGATGGAAAGTTGCAGCGTTTTAGTTTGCAACGTTACCGCCCTACGAACTACTTCATAGAAAATGTATTCGTAACTAAGAATAAGTTAGCTATATATAGATAATATAGAGCTATTAAAAAGCACGCAAAACACTCTTAGAAAAGGATGCAAAATATTTTTATTGAAACTGAAACTGAAACTGAAACAGCTTCACGACTTTGATCCCCAGGTACGGTAGATATCCCTTCAGATCTCCCAGTACCAAGTAGGTACTAATTCAAGATTCTATGAGGATGTCTAAGGGGGGTAGTCAGAGGTACGTCCAAACATTACATTTGGCACATACCCACATTTTGCAGTAGTTAGTATTCCATACGTGACAGGTTGCAAGCCCATCGCCGCTGTTAAAATACTAACTGGTTTCCTCACGATGTTTTCCTTCACCGTTTAAGAGCACTGGCATTGCGCACATAAATTTTTCGATAGAAAAATCCATTGGTGCACGACCGGATTCGAACCTGCGACCTTACGATCGGAAGGCGGGGTCACTCCCACTAGACCACCGGTGCTCTTTTTAAATATTTTTATTGTCTCTCATAAATCTATTAAATGAACAAGATAGGTTTATATTGTGTGTTATATTAGTTATATTATAATGACATAAAATGCCAAAGTTTGTCTGTCTGGTACGTTTTATAAAAGCACTGAAGTCATGATACGTTTTAACTAAAGTCTCACAGATATTTGGAGTAGGTTCCTTGTAGTTTTTTCCATAAACCTTTATAAATCCTTCCAGTGTCCCAACACAATTTGCCAAACACTTTTTGGATGATTTTATTGTCTGTTTGACAGTTGGGTGAAGAAAAGAGAGCAGGAGCCTTATTCACTATGAAAATTTGCACCGCGATCACCGCTAAGACAAGGCAGCCGGTGTCATACGGTCAGGGCAAAGTATCTCCTATAATATGTCATAAAGAATAAAGCTCAACATCAAGTTTTGACGTTTCACGGTTTGGGGCAAGGAATCTCCTATTTTCATAGTGAATAATGCCCCTGTAGAGATACGATACAGGTTAGAGAGTTATAAGGGAATATTATGTATTTTTACACGGATCCACTATTCTTTACTATCTTTGATTATATAGTCCCACATATATTTACAAGTTATTGAACATTCTTTCTTTTTCATTTATCCAGTTTCAACGTCGTCGTGCGTAGGTTTACCTAGTACCTGCTTACCTCAGGCAATATTACCAAATAAACATGTTATTGACCTTTCCTTCTCATAAGTACCTATTTAGACACAAACAAAGTATAAAAACCATTAAATCCCTGCCCGAGCTGTCTTAATAGTTATCAAATTATTCGTTACCCGACAGTTATCGCATAAGTGCAGCTATTATCGAATATGATTGATAGCCGATGTCCAAATTTGGTCTGGCGTAGTGTTAACTACCTACTATTAGTAACTAGTTAGCTCTGGATTATAACTAGTGGCAATATTGTTTTATTGCCTTTTTATACACGCATTTCATAATCATGGTCGGCTCGCTCTTACCTTTTACCAAGTCTACTACCTACTTACTTCAGATAACAAGTTCTCTGATAAGTGCAGTGGTTAAATCGGCGAAAGGGTTAGACTAGTAGGTATCTATTTTACTTGCGACAGATTTGCAACAAGCATTCGTTGGCATCTTCTGATCATCAATCATAAACATAAATGATTTACATTCGCATCTTGAGGTGGCCTGTCGCAAGTTACGTAATCAGGCGGTGGATATTTGTGGATGAAAGAGTGAAGGTGAAAGTCGTCTAACATTATAAAAATAAGCGTAATTCTCATTGTATTTTTAATGAGGTAGATAGATATTTTTCATATACCAGCTGACATCTTTTTATGATAAAATCACCGATGCATTAGATATATAAACACATTATTCTGAGTGTAGGTGTACCTATACCTACTTCTCCCTGATAAATGGTAACTGTCACTGTCATGTGTCAAATAACTCAAATAACCGCACTAACGAACGCAATGAATATAAATACTGAACGAACGGCATAACTTCGATCATAATCTCGTTCTTGATTCATCTACAAACTAACAAAA
Source organism: Plemyria rubiginata (assembly GCA_963576535.1). Lineage (NCBI taxonomy): Eukaryota > Metazoa > Arthropoda > Insecta > Lepidoptera > Geometridae > Plemyria > Plemyria rubiginata. Next base: position 4,714,212 of record OY754917.1, on the reverse strand, counting down.
TTAATTGTCATTCTCCATTATGTTACCCGAGTGGACCTGTGTACGTTTTTGGGAGTCTTGTTTTTACACCCTTTAGGTATAGGAACCACAAAGGTTCCAACATGATTTATTTTCACCAAGCTTTCATAAACCATGCAGGTAAAACTTATCTCCGGCACGTTTTTTAAGTTCTATTTAATTTTGGTCAAACGAAAATGTTTCAACTTTTATCAGATCAGTGAAGTTGGATGTTTCAGTAAATCTTTGAATAAAAAAAAACATATTCATTACTGTCGATTCTCTTATTTTCACTATTTAAGATAAATTCGTATTTTTCTAAACAATTCCAGAGGTTTCTCAATTAACATACAGACAGGAAGCTAGGGTTTGAGCTCTATTCCCAGGGTACAAACAGGGATTCTTAAAGGTTTTTTTAGCTTTATGGAAATAAACATCATAGTAATTACGTAGACCCCGACAGCAGAAATTGAACAACAAGAAATAAGCTATGCAGCGAATAATAACCGTGCACAAGGATTGTTTTGCGCAAGGGTGGCCATCGTTGACATTGGAAACTATGACAACTAGACACTATATACTCTTGGCTAGACATTGTCTATTACATAAACATAATCATAATATTATGATAAATATAAATACATTTTTAATTTATTATATTTATGTCACCCAAATTTCCTGGGATATGCATAGTGTATGATGCTACGTGAATCTTTTAAAATTTGAACATCAACATGAATGAATGTTTATTTTTTTAGAATAGAACGGTATGCAGATCAATTACACTAACTGATTACAAGAATAATAATACAACAAATATTAAAATACGTTAAAAAAAATTACTAAAAATTCTCTTAGTCTTTTTCAAATCTATGTTATGTAATTTAATACGGAGGTCAACATTTATAATTACAATAATTTATGCCTATATTATCGATTTTATTTATGTTATGTTAGGTGAAAATTTGTTTCTCAAGCTCTATAAGTCGTATTGAAATGCAAAGATCTATATAACCTTCGTACTTTCCTACCTCTCATAAGGTTTTAATGTTCGCCTTTATGATTTTGCCTCAAAACTGCCGCTAGCTGTAACTTTAATTAAACAGATTAATTACTAACCATTTACCATTGAAGCGAGTAGGTAGGTATAATTTATAGTGCATATAGTAGAAACTGTTCAAACTGTCCTTATAATACTGTTAACCTAACAAACGTACCTAATATGCATAACGGTAACTCACGTGTGGTATTCAGCATCTACGATTATATCACTGTACTAAATTCTATCGTTGATCTAGCCATTGTAAGGAGTTTATTGACCCTCCTGCCTGCCATGCCAAAGGGTTTCCGCCCTAACCCGTCGGTCTAGACTCGTGACTAGAGATGGAACCTATGGAATTTGAACCATATTGTTTCTATTTAAAATTATTTTGCTGAATCGCCGAGAAGCAAAGATCTTCGACTTGTTGGCTTTACCTCTATTAAACTTAGAAATCAAAAGTTGTGAAGATGTTTCAGATAAAGGCAAACAAATTAGGGATTTATTCGACGTAAATTTTTATGAATTCAACAAATATCTATTTTCGAAATTTGATACATAAATACATACCTATACCTTCTGCAATTTAATATACTTAAGTAGGTGTGTACTTAGCTCTTGACAAAGATTAAATAGACTCGGCATGTTATCTCTACAGGTACTTACCTTAGTACCTTACCCTTAGTGGTAATGCCTACCATTAGTGGTTTTCTTAATGCTATTTATAATAATATAGATTATAGCTATGATTGTAGTGTATTATTATTGTTGTATATTTAAAGCGGGTTCAACCAACTCCGAGATCCTTCAGAATTTTCGTATTGACAAGTATAAAGTAGAGGATATATAGCCATATTTTGGTTTTGATAGCGTTACTCGGCGTTGGGCAAATACACTTCTAATAAAAAAAAAACTATTAAACATTTCAGCATTATTTTTCAAACATTCGGCTTATAATACCTAAATATTTTTGTATCCATAAATATATTCTATCAACGCAGGACTCGGAATGGTATAGTAGCATAGGCCGAATGCCAGTCTCATCTCTAAACGAGTCTGAGACTTCTTTATCGACCCTTCGAGCCATTGACTCCATTGTGTCAGTCTTATAGCCATATAGGTACGCCATTCGGACATCCCACCATCGTTATCTGCAGAGCACGTATTCTTAGCATCCGTGTGAAAGAAACTATTTAAGTCCTATTTTCGGTAACAAAATAATTACACTTTTATTGTATTGCTTGCTGTATGACGAGCTGCGGTATTGTATAGAGATGCAATAAACGCCCCTGTGGCCTGGCCTGTGGGTATAGGCTTGCTGAGCTGAACTGTCGTGATGCCGTATGAAACCCGAGTTCGAAATTCAAAAAACCATTGCCAAATACAAAAATAAAATTTACTTGAAGTAATTTCTCAAATTCAGGGTTTTGTATAAAACGATAAAACTTTGAGGCTGTGCATGTGTACAAAATGCATAAAACACAAGATAAGGCGGGGATATCCCAGAACCTCTAACCTCCAAGACGCCTCGGCGGGTACTGACTGCTCGGCGCGAGCACTTGAACTGCTAGATTTCGTTAGATTTTCTTCTAGAGATTAATAACAATGATTTTTTTTTCTCACAGCGCTAATAAATATTATTCTCTATCTTTTGATATAACTTTGACATGATTTCAGGAAAAACTCTCTTAGTTTGGATGTTTGAAATATCGATTTAGTGTCATCTTTATGGTTTTTTTTATTGAGAAAATTATCATCATTTACGTTTCTATCTTTACACAGCGCTCGAGGACATGTTCAATTTAATTTTTTTTTTCATGTATTTTTTTATATTTTTGTAGATTTACTGCTGTTCAAAAACCATCCCGTGCCACCTTAAGTATTTTTAATGCTCACATATTAGACTGAAAGCATTATCCACCCAAGTAACAGCAAGTTCTTTACTATCTCATCAGTTTTATAATCGTATGGATAGATGGCTCTACACCTCGCTTTACTGCGAATATTAAACAATGTGGATTATCAGCTCGTTCAACATAAATATGTTCACTTTGCCTCAAGCAAAGCCACACCAAGTTTTAGTTGATACCTGTGTAGGTATACTTATATTCTGTGCCTACACTAAGCTTTCGCCGGTATATCAGACGATCCTCGCCTTAGAAAGCGCTGCTCTATATCTGCCTTGGCTTGGCTTTCGACAAAGCCTTGTACACACTATTCCTGTATTTTTTTTATTAATAAATAAATACATAATAAATAATAATTGTATCCCAATAGTCTCCCCAACTGACTAAACTTTAATAACTCGAATCCCTGCTGGATTATTTGAATTATTTTTTCCCGTAGTATTTCCTAAGGCTGTATTTTTTATGTTTAAGGCTCCGGTGACAGCGACTCGCAATTTCGAAGTGCGATTGGCTATTATTTCATTTTATTTCATTTCGGGGAGGTTGTTTGAAAAAATAACTCTAAAGAAACACGCATAAATACTGTTCGAACACAAATAATACAATAATATAAGGGAAACATGCCCGAATCAGAAATCATTTTGGTATTAGTATGTTTGGTCTTACGTTTACCTAATACCAAAATGATTTCTGACTCAAGCACATTTCCCTTATATTATTGTATTATTTGTGTTCGAACAGTATTTATGCGTGTTTCTTTGGAGTTATTATTTCAAACAACCTCCCCGAAATGAAATAAAATGAAATAATAGCCAATCGCACCTCGAAATTGCGAGCCGCTGTCACCGGACCCTTAAATGTATATTTTTATTTGTGCATTAATTATAATTTTATCCCCACACTCATTTTCTTGTTCAGTACTGTGCCAATGATTGCGCATCGATTTTACTATTACATTTGTATATCTTAACTTAACATTCTCAACTTTCTCCGTGTAAAATAAGATTTATGATGCGCGCGTATCCATTGACACGTAATGTAGGTTTCCTGTTGTGATCACATTATTATGCGGTTGGACTATTTTAGGCTCTCTTTATCACATTTCGAATGTTGCATGTCTCGGAGTTTTTTTTAAAGTAGTGGAACTCTTTTAAAGGGGAGCGGTGCTTAGAAGCAGCGTTGGTGTGGTTTGGTTCGAAGGCTGTGGCTGCCGATAAAATTACAGGCACAGGAAGCTAAATACCTGTTTGCTTCAAGTTTTTTGACGCAGAATAGTGCATCGTAGGGTACGTTCCTATAACGCATGATTTGACAGCCTGAGCTGTCAAATCACCTTCAGTATTGACAGGAGCCATAAAAAAAAAGGTCTTTAGTAGTAGTAGTAGTATCTTTCAGCATCTTTGTTAAATGAAATTATCACTGAATGCTTTGCGGCACTGCCTTTATACTGGCTTTATGTGCTGTTATTTTCCATCTGTCTATGATTTCATTTCATTTAAATATTTATTAGAAAATCAACAGCAATATCAATGTTTAGAATTGAAAACATTTAAGTACGTAGGTAATTGTTTTTTAAACGTAAAATAGTTATAAAGCGGGCAAATGAATAAAACTGCAGGTTTCCTCGTAAACCATGGAATTTATTATTATTGAGATTTCTATTTACTGGCTGTTTGTAAATAAAGGGCAATGCGGTCCACAGTTGGGAGCAATAAATTGTGTTTCACAGTTCCCCTTACCGGCTATAAATCCCAATGTCATGCCTAGGTATTGTCGGGACCTGCTATCTACCGGAACATTTCGACCGTGACCTCCATCTATGGTGCTCTATGATACACACATTCCTCTGTATACGAATTCACCTAAAGGATTAAATAACAAGTTTCATTAATTTTATGGTAGTAGAGCATTGCTGTGGTCTTTTCACTTTCAACTCGAATATTATGCAAAAAAAAAATTTTTTTTAATCCACATTTTATTTGCGTTATGAGTTTTATTTAGTTTAACTTTATCTCATTATTGGTAATTTTTAGGCCTACAGCGCAGAAGGCTTCACCAACTGGCGCCTAGAGTCACCTAGTTTTATGACGTTTCAAGGTGATCCTTGTGATTTTATTGAAACATATTTTGACTTTGACTTGGACAACTGAGCTTTAATGGAGAAATGTATGACCACGTCCATTCCAAATATACTCATGGACAAAAATATTGCATGTGCCCGTTTCCCCTAGTGCGGAATCTACAACACAAGCTATCAACTTATTACTGCAACAAGCGATTCCGCAGAGCCGTTTTATTGTTACAATGTCACACCACAAGCTTTCCGTGACACAGTACCAATGCGTAGTCGCACTTGAATGTCAATTCCAGCTCTAGATTAAAGACTCCATGCGTTTGGTTCTTTCATTGTTTTTATAATCTAATTTTTGAAAAAAGTTATATGGAAGCTTATTATTGCTTATATAATCCTCCCCGTCACATAAAACAATTGGCAAAATTGCTGGCTACACTGAAAAGGTCATACAAATAAGAAGAAGAATAAAAAACCTCTCCCTATAATCATGGGGATCAGAGAAAGCTATTACAGTTTTTCTAAAGCTTTATTTGTGTTTATTTACACTGTATCTTTCTGAAGTTTATCTGTAGCCATGAAGGCATGTTACACGCAGTCACGTCTCCACATCATTGCTCTCCCGTGAAATACAGTACAGGCAGCATTGCAACACTATTTCAGTTGTTCAATGCTAATTTTCTTTGGTATTTACCTACTATGATCTGAAAATTTGGCAAACCAATGGAATGCATTATAGATACGAGAAGTTATGTACAAACCTGGATCAAATCAACAACTACAACCTATCGTGCGTGACCTACGGGGCAATGTTTTGTTTATAGGTGATGGTTACAATTTAACATCAGGTGGGCCATCTGCTCGTTCCATCAGCTAGTTGTATAAAAAAAAAATTAAGTGCAAAATCAAAATTTTACAACTCGAAATTTGACATAATATTGTAAACTATGATATTCCTGTCTATGGAAGTCCTAATTCTTAGTGCGTACTATAATCTCTTGTCTTCACTTTGTTTTGCTGTGTGGTCTTGTGTTACTGTCAATATATTTGCATTTCTTAATTTTGAGACTTACTGTACGTAACCAACGGTTCTAGCACGTGCTGATTTCACGCCGTTGTTCTTAGAAAGATTATCAAGTCAGAGCGACTGTGAATATCTAAGGTAATACGGGGATAGTAGTCTTGGTTTTGGCTATCTATCTGTACTTGTAGGTTTGTTTAGTCAACGAGTCATGTTTCGTCTGAGTGAGCATTATCTTCTTATTTCTTGCTAGAATATGAATTTACAAACGTACTGTAAAGTTCCCGTGATTTTTACTTAATCAAAATGCTGTAAGTATTTAAAACATACATTATTTATAAAGAAATTACGTTGAACACAAATATTTTTAACTCAGTAAGTACTTATTTTTTTGACAGCCTTCACAGCAGGTTTGGTAGTATATCTGCCTTCTGCGCCGTAGGCCGTGGGTTCGAACCTCAAAATTCCTTGGTTGAAATAATTCAGATACTACTAATAAGTACAATATACACATAGCTCCATTGTAATTCCGTTGCAATACATACCTAACACTTACCTAATTTTTAACATCAAATAAAAATGTAATTTGTTTTACGTAAATTTATCCATCGCATAAAATATGTATTTCACAGCTATGAATAAAGGATTTGTATTCGCGGTAGAGTTCCCGTGGCTTGTTTGCCGTGGACTTATATCTCTTAACCTATCTAACCTCAGCTTTACTAGTACCTATCCCGACATTACACTGCTTTAATTCGGCCCTATCGGTACAATTTAAAGGTTGTGTAACGGGCCTCTGAAAGTCCTCCGGCATTCCGTTGGTAGAACCTTCTAAACCTTATAGAGTAGGTAAATAGGATGCATAGGATAAGGTAAAGTAAGAGAGCATTATCTGTCCCTTTAAATACATAGGTATGTATATATATTTTATTTTATTTTAGGTTTATTAATGTAATTTCTTTATTTTATGTATGTATTAGTAAGTAATCTGTAGGTTTATTTATTTTATATTACTTCATTTTTTCTAACTTTCATCTTGTACACATCATACCCACCTCTAAATTTACTAGTCTCTCTCGTACGGAGTACCACAAGGAAGCGTGCTTGGTCCAACGTTGTTTCTTATATATATAGATGGTTTGTGTAGAAAAGAAATTGAATCTGCTAAAATTATAACGTTCGCAGACGATACTGTAATACTCTTCAGTGGCCAAACGTGGGCGGAGGCTCAAACAATAGCAGAAGAAGGATTTTCTAGAGTAGTAAAATGGCTAGATAATAATTTACTTAGGTACACTAAATCTGAACAAAACAAAATATATCACTTTTAGCATCACACGCACCGGTCAACCAAGCAAAGACTCCTTCACAATAAAAGCCCACTCATGCAATAGCCAAGCCTCCACATGCAACTGTCACATACTAACGAATACCCCGAATATAAGATACTTTGGAGTAACAATTGATCAACACTTGAAATGGGATGAACAAGCAAAAATTTTGACAGGACGAGTAAGAACATTAATTTATATTTTTTAAAAATTAAGACATATCGGTGATATTGAAATTCTGAAAAGTGTATATACTACTGTTTGGGCCAATCAATCGTTTCATATGGGATAATTGGATGGGGAGGAGCTGGAAAAACCCTCATGCTAGACCTGGAGAGGGCTCAAAGAGCGATTATAAAGGTAATGCTATGTAAGCCATACTTATATCCTACTTACAAATTATTCACAGAATTCAATGTTCTTACTGTAAGACAGTTATTTATTCGGACCCTTATTCTTAATCAACATAAACTTCCTATCGATTCTAAAAGAGCTAATAAAAGAAGATGCGATATTGTTTACAAAACGCCTAAGTGTTTGCTGGAAGAGAACTCTTTTTAGGGTTAAGCTCGCCTTTGTACATACTTTATTATTTAAGTTTTCGCATGTTGTTTCTGTGTACAATAAAGAATAAAGATGCTATAAATTCAGGGTGTGAATATTGGTTGATCCCATCCTCGTCGCCAATGGTTTATACGGGATTATTTGATATTCAATAAAACTACACGAATCGAGACACAGCAAAGAATGGTTTTTTATTCATGTCGGTATTTGCACATCACCTCAGCCTAGCTACCCGCAATTCGCTAATAATAGTGGAAACACTACAATTATTGCACTGAAAACTCTTTACAAGGTTTACCTTTTACTAGCTCTTACTTGAGAAGGGTTTCGGGCTCTCGGTCCAAAAACAAAACCTCGCTAATATACGCCTCTTGGAAATGCTCCTGTTTAAAATTCAAATTTCGAACTGCTTGTATTTTGGCCAGTGCGCGATGGTAGCAACGCATAATATCAAGTTCAAAAGAAGGTTTCGCTCCTTAGTTTCATTCACTTAGAAAATAACAAAGTTCACTGAACTTTGCTTTTATTCAAAGCGACAGATATTCTTGTTCTAAGCTACTAACTATTTCTAACTACTTGACCTAGTTTATGCTCATAAAATATTATTTTATACCCTAAATTAAAATTAAATATTTTCGGAAGTTATGTAACGAACACGGAAATTTAAATCAATAGATGCGATGATGATTTACTTAAATAATATGTTTATATTCTATGTGGGCCGTGTTATAATAATATGTTATGCTTATACTTACGTAATGGCTCATTTCAATAAGAACTTTCGTTTTAGATCTCGAGTGGTTCTTGTCTAAATAAGTATTAGTCAAACCAAGCGCAAAAAAGCGGGTCACTAACGTGACTCTTGATATTACGGAGGTTAGGAAGTGTTAGCTTATTAAAACAAAGGATGTGTTAATTTAGTTATTTCTGATGTGTCTGTTATTTTTACCAACATTTATTTAGTGAATGAGTATGTCACTCTTGAAGTCATCTTTGAGCCTATTTTAAAACCAAGATACATGTTGTTAATATATAAGGTACTAGAGGTCTTATACACAAATAAAAGAGGCATTGACATTGACCGTTATATTACGGAGAATAATAAATAAATAAATATTGGGGGACTTTCCACACAGCACTATCTAGCCCTAAACTAAGCTTATGCTTGTGATATGGGAACCAGATAGCTGATATACTACTTATATACTTTTTTTGTAAATACATACTTATAATATTATATAACACCCAGACACAAAACAAACATCTATGTTCATCACACAAATGTTTGTTCATGGTGGGAATCGAACCCACGGCCTACGGCACAGAAGGCAGAGCTACTACCAACTGAGCTACGTAGGCTGTCAAAATGAATAATATATATAATGAATAATGTAGAATATGAAGTAGCCTTTATTTTAACCCCTCAGTGATCTGTTCGAAATATCTTACTATCAATCTTCTAGTGTGCGTAAGATGATTGCTTTGCTGCATACTCGTAATAAAAACTCATGCTCGGTCGATTACGAGGTTCAAATTTTTGTCTAGTTACCCGACCGTCCATTTGTCATATCCATACTTTGGGCCATTAAAATGTCGTTATATAAAATTGCAGTTTTTACACGCTTGTTTGTAAAAAAAGTAACATAATTGTCTTGCCAGTAACTGCTTGAACTATATTTTATGAAAGAAACAGTTTTTTTGCATCTATTGTATAAATATATAGAAAACTCTTTCTAATTGGTTCTATAGGTACACAGGTATTTAACAAATTGAATAGGTTAGAGAAGACAACGGTGGGTCTTGTCGTTCGCGTTGTGAGCGATCATTTTCAGACAACTTTGGAATGGGTTGATGGTTTAGGGGATGCTCGTTCTAAGCTTTAGCCAGGATTAGAGAAGGACAGAGAGAATCAAATCAAACCAAAATCTTTGTCAGTTACATCACAAGACCCATCTTGAACAGGTTACCTTGAAAGCTTATAAAGAATAATTACCTAATTAAAGATAATTATTTATAAATAAAATAGTAATTACATAACAGTGTTCATATCCTTCATTATTACCGGTAAATGTAAAGAAATTATAAGTGCATTGCAATACGCTAAAAAAATACTGTCTGTCTAACTACGTTGTGCAATGAAATCCATATTATTCGAAGATATTGTTTTTCTTGAACGTCTACTTAGACATGCACGCATTCTATAAATAATCCATTTATTTTGTAAGTATAGCAAATTGGCTTCATTCAAAACGGATAAAAAGTATAAAGTAAATGCACATTTTGCACTTCTCTGCCTCAGGCTTAGTAAGTAACTGACAGATTCATTTTATAATAAAACCTAGATAGGCGTACCTTGGTTAGAAACCCTGACATTGCTGACAATGGTAAATTATTTACAAAATTAATATGTGAGGATTCTGTATCTGTCGTAAAAAAAGAGGTTTTTCAACTGATTCAAATCAATAACACTCGGAAGCGCCCTCAAGACACTAAACTTCTTCGCCACGCTGCTGATGCGCTGAGCCAAAATCACACAATCACTTGGTTCCTGACTACCGTTTTTTGTAAGAAGTTTGAATACCCAAAAGGCATCGGTGCCCAGTCCGTGGGGTAAAGCCGAGAGAGAGCAAATGCCTGAGCCTTCGAGCGAGACCTGCGCTGCGGCCCGATTACGCTAATGTCGATAGCCAATCGAGAGGGCTTTCAATTTGACATTTGTTTCCCATGGTGGTAATAGCAATTAGATAGGAGGGATGGTAATCAAATGTCAAACTGAAAGCCATCTCGATAGCCAGACATTAGCGTAATCGGGCCGCCGAATGCGATCCTTGGCTGGACCTACTGTGCAAAAACTTCTGCCTTAAACTGTAATTTTGTGGGAGAGTTTAAAATATGCATCATGCTAAGGTTTATAATATCACTTCTGGGATTTGTAACTACGCTTCGAACAGGCATTAAAGCTGAACATTTTAATAGTCAGTAAGTATCTTATATAAACAAATAACATAAATCTTAGACGCAAATTACATTTGAAGTGATAAACGTAAACTGCTGTCTGAACGTAAGAGCAAACCAAGAAGAAATACTTTTTTGCTATGAGACTTTCAACTTTAGATGCAGAAGAATAAAGGTGGTTAAAGAATTAGATGAAGACTCGTCTCTGAGGTTATTTTCCATTGAATGTTCTCCTAGTATAAAATACTAGGGCCAAGTTGCATAATAAAGTACTAGCTGATAGTTTTATTGAATTCCCATAAAATCATTTTCATGTAGGTATGTCTGTACACCTATAGGTAAGTATGTGTGTGCGTAAATAGATGCAAGCTGGTGTTTGTGTTAAAAAAAGTAGATCGTGTTTGTATTGTCTAGTCACTAATTACGGAGACGGATTTTTGGCCGCCTGCAGCTCCGTATCGTAACGACTATTGAAATAATACCAGCACAATCTACTTGTGTGGTCTAATTACAACTTTATAAAAGCACAGACTGTGTCTCTAAGCACTACAATTACACGGAAACGTAACGTGAGTTGGCATCAAACTTGTTATTATGAGCTCTTAAATTAATAACGTTTTATTTAATTTTCAATTTGATGCTCTAATTCATACAACTTTTTTGAGTCTAGAAATTACTGTTATTTTCAAGGCGATACCTTCTTCGAAGCAAACAAGTGTAAATATGTATTCTGTATTTTGGTCTCGCTGAGATGGCGCTGCGATTATAGATTTCTTTGTTTATTTGTTCGAAAAGTGCTGAATCAATTTCTATAATGTTTTTATAAGAAACTGATGTAATGTTACTTACCAAACGAAAAAATCATCAAATTCAAGTCATAGTACGCGGAGTATATAGGTATAATCGTGTAACAAAAAAAGAACAAAAAAACTAACATATTACAGACAAATTGAGAACCTCCTCTTTTCCTGCCAGCTAAGAATCAAGTTCGTTATATCGAAGAGAAGAGAAATGAAAAAGATAAATGCTCTTAAAATAACGTGCTATGGAAAAGATGAATAACGACTTAGAACACCAGGCAGCATCTAATCCTTACTAAAAACAATAATTTTACAATTATTGCCACGGACTTAAACTCAGAGCCCGAGGGATGATACACACGCACTTAAAGTGTTATGAACACAGGTTATGACTGTAGAACACGAAGCCACTGGCTAAATGAAAGATGATGGGATGGCTATTATATTATGTAATTACTTTCCTGTGTCTGCTGTGCATCACATCTTTCATAAAGCAAACGTGTTAAAGTTTTACATCTTCACAGCATGACAGCTATCAAGGAATTAATTATTGGGGCAAAGAAGAATTTATATACTAACATCGTATTCAAATTCCTTGCTAACTTACTTGAGCCTATGTATCATACTAATATTATAAACGCAAAAGTTTGTGAGTATGGATGGATGTTCATTACTTTTTCACGCCGGAACGGCTCAACGGATCTGGATAAAACTTGGTAGAGAGATTGATTACAGTCTGCACATAAGCTACTTTTTATCCTGTGGGAACACCGGGATTTAAATCTGTGTGGGTGAAACTGCGGGGCGCAACTAGTATATTATAATAGTATATTATTATTATTATAAAGGAGAATGCCGCTGTCATGTCGTTGCAAATCAAGGAGGCCGCATTGGAAAGACTGAATTGGAAGAAACTACATCAAAACCCCGACAGAAGCTGAGCTCAAAAAAAAGAATAAAGCCAATTATCAAACTATTGATCAAAGAGTATACAACTATTGATTTCAAGGAATTTGAATACATTGATTTAGCCTCTTTGTGAGCTGCAAATAATTTTAACATTGTTTTACTCTGCAAAGATTATTTAGTTTGAAAAACAATATGCCTTCACACCCATTTCAATATTTTTATGTGAAATAGCTTTATTAGAAGCGTACAATAATATGAAGAAACCACTACCGATTCCTCTATGACACCCATCAACCTCTACCGAGGCACCAGGAGGTGGGTGTGAAATTGAACCATTGATTGCTTAGTTAGACCTTAGACCTTGTACCTTAGACCCGTAAACAAACGACGAGGAACTGTAAAACGAATTACCAATTAATGCATGCATGCATTTATAGAATACTAGTTGCGCCCCGCGGTTTCACCCGCGCAGATTGAAATCCCAGTATTCCCACGGGATAAAAAGTAGCCTATGTGTCATTCCAGATTATAATATATCTCTCTGCCAAGTTTCATCCAGATCCGTTCAGCCGTTCCGGCGTGAAAGAGTAACAAACATCCATCCATCCATCCATCTATCCATCCATCCATCTATCCATCCATACTTACAAACTTTCGCGTTTATAATATTAGTATTAGTAGGGTTAGTAGGATGAATAATATTTATAGAATACGTGTACCTACTTCTTTTGTTTAATTTCTTTCTCAAATTTAAACTCTGGTATAAACTACGGATAAATATTTAAGGTACATAGATAAATGAATAATTATAGCCTTAGTTGTTTGTTCTGTTCGCATCAAAGGTTATTTGCAATTAGCAATTAGCATCAAACTGGAGCAGTCATGGCAGAAAAAAGTTCTCCCGTTATTTGCTTCTTACCATCGCCTCATTTCATAGATTGTTTCTCGTTAAGCGTGACCTCACGACTTCGGAGTCCATCACCAGATACCCTACCAGTTGCATCAATGAGTTTATCCGTTCAAAAAAATCATGTGCACAGTGCCAGTAGGTACTCTCGAACGGTGAAGGAAAATATCGTGGGGAAACGGCATGGCGCAGAATCTAAAAAGTTTCAGTCTCGATGCGCTCGAAAGGAGCCTCTTTGAGGCGCACTCAAAATCCTTTCACCACACTGTTTCTAAAGACTCTGTGACATACATGACAATAAGAAGAACCGGATATACCTACCACTACACACACCTCGTACTATATTTTTGTACACTACCACACACTTTTTAAACTTTATACCTTGTCAATATCTATATACCTATAGGTACCTACATTATCAAAGACACCGTCTTTGTTCTCACTCGGTTATTATTCAGCATGAAGAGAGTTTTTGTTCGAGTTTATTGGTACAGCTCATAGTCTAATGGTAATAAAATGGCTTTTATTCGGCTTCTTATTGCTATTCGCCGTTAGATAATAGTTCTGAGTAATGTGAACAAAGTAAATAATGATGGGGAATAAATAATGCCTAGTGATCCAATCACTCGGAATATTCCGAAAAAAAATTGTTTCATGTGTAACTGTTGAAGCTTGCATTGATTCGTGCACACTATTATATCGAAATATGTAGGTAAGAGTTAGTTATTAAGTGGCAACAAGTTAAATTTAAAACCAAAAATATTATTTTATTTGCCAAAAAATCTATTTTATTAGACAATGGTGTCGATTCTGTATTTGCATTAGTCTAAACTAACTTAATATGACAACTTTAAAATTATAGCCATCCTTGTCGTTTCTGTCTTTTAGAAAGGGACGGCAATATTTTAGTGCTGTCAATCTAAGTTAAATTATGAAAGTTAAACAACAGAATCGACACCAATATACATATAATATAATATTTTATGACGATTAAATGCCATCGCTACTATCGTGCCTATACCTATATGTATAATTATCTGAAATCAGGCTCCACATCTCCACATCAATGCCATCTGTCGCGAATCTGAAACAGTAGATAAACATGCAATAATGGCAATCGCGTGAGGGTTCAATTACTTGGCACGTGCATCATTAATAGTGTCTGTAGTCGTATCATCAGATGTGAATCTTTTATTATAAGTATACACTTGGATTTATTTGGCTAAGTATACACACAAATGCAATTTAAAATATTCCTTACAGTGTAAGCAAATTAAGGGGTAGATTCAACCGAGGTGAAATAACAGACGCAAAGGTGAAACATTTAACGAGAAGCGATCTCTTCTAGGCTTATGGTAGACCTAGTTATACCTAAGTAGGAAGGTAATAAAAGCTAATGGGACTGTTATTATTTAAACCGCATTTGTGTGTATTTGTGTCTATTCCAGGAACAATTAATTTTGTTTTTGACAGCATAATTTTCCATTGTTCTTCTTGGCGTGTCACAAGTTCTTTCGGAACACACACAGTGTGGTGAATTGAGTATAATATATTTTATGATTATGTAATTACAATATATGTAATAATACCATTATAATATCATTGTATGGTCGTATATCATAAACATACTTACAAAAAGCTTGGAACATAGTTAAGCGCCATAAATGTGGTGCTTGAGATGATTTTCTCTTGAACTACCTATTCAATAATTAAAATACAAAGGGTTATTTGATTATGTTACAGCTCTTATCTTAGGCGGCATCTTTCGTTATCCGAAGAAAGTCACGGTTCACACAGGTGGCGCCACTTTCCACGACAGCTATTCCGACTGAGTTTATTGCATTAACTACTCACACTGCTCTCAATTGAGATGCAATTTTAAATAAAATACGATGCGTTTGTGGCTGTTAAAGTCTTGAGTGCAGTTTCCCTTATTATTTTATATTAGCAATAAATTAAAACAATTTCTAAAGAGTGCATTCGGACCCGTTAAAGATCAGTAGGACCTAGCAGCAGTAATGATCAATAAATAATGTAAGTAATGTAATCTTCAATCAAATATACTGAATGTAATATAAAATAATTATGTACCCAACTTACTCATTGATCGTCGTTATTCTCGCATAGAAATTTATGTGAGGCAAAGCTCCAAAGCGCAGTTATGTCATGTAAAGCACAATAGTAGTCTTGGCAGTATTATCGATTCGTGAAAGACAATTTCCATTCAGACGGGGTCGTGTGAATAATAACAGAATGAAGGTCAGCTTCATTGTTTTGTTGTTTATGTTTACTAGACACGTTTGTTTTTATTTTTGTTTATTACTTCCCAGTGCTTGGATTTAATTTCAATGACAACGCGATCAACAAAAGCTCATATTTCCTAACCCTTGAATTTTACTAATTTAGAGATTTAACACATTCTATAACAGAAACAGACATTACAGGAAACTTAAAATCAGATAGGTATCCTGTAAATTGTACGTTTCAAGAAAAAACCGACTTCAAATGCACTCATGACTACTTCACTTGTATTCAAATTCCTTGACATTAACTCAAAAACTCCCCGTCAGATCTGACGCAAGTTTAAATGGGACTATATGACAAGCACCAGTTTTCGATAAAAAAAACATCAAAATCGGTCCATCCAGTAAAAGTTATGAGTTCGACTATTTAATTTAAGTTCGTTACTTAAAAAAAAAAACAGTCAAACTGAGAACGAAGACTTTTTTGAATTCGGTTAAAAATAAGTACTGACATTCCAAGTATTACATCTCCGAATTGGCATATTATACGCTTTGTGGTGGTAACCGGTACTTTTGTTCTGTCCGCCCGATTAGTTCTAGAGTCATCAGCCGTCGAGGACTATTACTACCTGTAAGCAGTTCACTTTAACCATTACTTGATAATAAATAAATACCCACTAGAATAGCAAAAACTTTAAATATATGTAGGTTCCATGTAGGTTCATTGAAATGTTATTTTATTTTCGGTCTTAACTAAGATACATCTAGCGTTACCGTTTTCACATATTTTTGTGCAAAATAACAGATCAACATTCATTAAAATAAATACTACAGCGCACAACCCACCCAAGTCTCTCAATTTTAGACTTTTTTCAAGATATACGAACTCATTTTAGATGTAGGTATACAAACTCAATGAAGATGTTTTATAAGTTTGAGTAGCATTTGGGCTCTTTTGAATATTTTTTTACGTAATGTATGTAATACTGCTGGCTGGTCAAAACAACTCAAATATTTCGAAAAAAGACAACAAGATCGCTCCTCTTTTGTTTTTCTTTCATCTGTAGGATGCGTAAGCATCCCTACTAAATCTGTGTCTGTAGGTAATAAAATTTTACAAACAAAATTGCCAGTTTTGTATTTTATGTACAGAAAAATCTATAAAAATTAGTATTCAGGAAGGTTGTGTTAAAATTTGAATCAAATATAATTATTTTTCCTTCATTTGTTGCAGGAATACAAACGGATCGGACGGAGCACACGTTTGCGTCCGCACTCGAGTACAAGGAGGCTCTTGACGCTCTACGACGGAATACTGGTGTGGTGAGAGACATTCTTCTTTTTCGATTTAAGAGCTCAATTCTAGTCGAGGTTCTGATAAAGTTTCATCAAATTAAGTCTTCTAAGAGACATTTGCAATCAAATTATATCATTCCTTATTAAGGCTCCGGTGACAGCGGCTCGCAATTTCGAGAGGTGCGATTGGCTATTATTTCATTTTATTTCATTTCGAGGAGGTTGTTTGAAAGAATAACTCTAAAGAAACACGCATAAATACTGTTCGAACACAAGTAATACAATAATATAAGGGAAACATGCCCGAATCAGAAATCATTTTGGTATTAGTATGTTTGGTCTTACGTTTACCTAATACCAAAATGATTTCTGACTCAAGCACATTTCCCTTATATTATTGTATTATTTGTGTTCGAACATTATTTATGCGTGTTTCTTTAGAGTTATTCTTTTAAACAACCTCCCCGAAATGAAATAAAATGAAATAATAGCCAATCGCACCACGAAATTGCGAGCCGCTGTCACCGGACCCTTAACGCCATCCTTCCGTTAAAAATATTTCCGTATCGACTTTAGATTTGTAGAAAACAAAGAAAACCTTTGATTTAAAAACAGTAAAATCGATGAGTACGTATAACAAAGTTTAAAACATAGAGCTACCAACCATCTTCAATCAAATGTACGTATTAGAATTACTAATACCTACCTAACATTACAGACACAATAAATTGAAGACGATATCTTTTATTTTTGGAAAAATTAACTTACTCTAAAATGTAGTTCGCCTGGCAAGCAACATTTTTTATGGATCTCCGAACATTCTATCTACAATAGACTTCATTACTGATTGGTAAGTGGAATGCCATTTGTAGCTTCGTGGACAGCCCTGCATAAGTTATTGGGTGTATAGGTATATAATAGCCTATTACTGTCCCTTTGTTGGGCCAACACCTCCCTTGAAGAGCTTGGTGTGAGTTGTATAAAGGTTGAAATCATCAATATAGCGGTTGTAACTCTGATCTATCTTATTTTAGAAGGTATTATTTTGAATTTGACTAGAACCGAACCGAGAACTTTTTTTTAATCGGTAATCGGTAACACAGAGATATTTTTGTACTTGCGTCATTGGATTGGATTGGATTAATTCCATACCAAGTATTATAACGAACAATACCTTTAGTACATTAAAGCTCAACAATCCCACTAATACGATAAATGTGAAAGTTTAGATGGGTGGATGTTTGTTACTCAATCACGCCAGAACGGCTGGATCTGAATGAAATTGGGCCCAGAAATATAATATAGTCTGGACATAATATGCTTTTTGTCCCGTGGGAATACAATGGTTTAAAACAACGCTGGTACAACCACGGGGCGCAGCTAGTATAATATAAACAAAATTATACGCATTGTAAATAATAAAAATATAGTAACTTATGATTGTGTTTTGTATTTATCCCTTGAAAACTCTCGGGCTGGAAAGGCATAAATAAACAATAGTTTAATCTATTGTATCTAGAAGTAAATAAACATCATATTATATTATTAGATTCATCCCAGCGTGATACTGTACCTACCAGTGTGGAAGCTGTAGGTACTGATCCTTAGGATCTCGTTTTAAACTATAAATAATAATATGATCACGCCTTGTAAATTGCTAACAAAGTACTTACAGAAATTACAAAATTTAATCTTAAGAATAAACCGTATACATACTATTATGATTACATTTTAAATTGCTTCCCGGAATGAAAAAATATAAGAGTTATTTCCACGTAATAAACTACGAAATTAATACATTTCTTTAAAAAAATCGAGACTAAGAAAACAGCGTAGAATATGGTTTGACGACCTCAGTAGCGCAGCGGGCGAGAGTCCGCCTGCGACGCAAGAGGTTGCGGGTTCGATTCCCGCCTCGGAACAAATTTGTGTACGATCTGCAGAATTTTTTTCCGTTGGTCTGGGTGTTTTCTATGTATAATAAAAAAATATCTATCTATGTAAGTTTATAATGTATTAAACATATCAGTCATCTAGCTAGTACCCATAACACAAGCTTTGAGTAGCTTAATTTGGGGCTAGATGATGCTGTGTGGATTGTCCAGCATTATTTATTTATTTATTTACTAATTATATCCACTCTTAATTGTTCGTAGGACAAGTTAGAGTGGATAGCGTGCCCATGTAAAACTTAGAGGGAAATCTAAAGCTCATTCTAATATCTTGGTAAAATGTTGTCATCAGGAACGAAGCAAGCCTCAGCGGACATTAGAAGCTGAACCCGAAGAGTCAAGAGAGGAATCAGAGCAGGCATACCTAGACGAGCTCCTGATTCCAGAGCCTTGGGAGCTGAACAACACTGCACGAGCTGGAACTGACATCCTGTTCTTTAATCGAGTTCCGAAAGTAGGAAGCCAGACGTTTATGGAACTGCTGCGGCGACTTGCCATCAAGAATCAATTCGGTAAGATTTGTTTGTACGCTTTTATATATCACTACACATAGTATAAAACAAAGTCGCTTTCTCTGTCCCTATATCCCCATGTCCCTATGTCCCTATGTATGCTTAAATCTTTAAAACTACGCAACGGATTATGATGCGGTTTTTTTAATAGATGGAGTGATTCAAGAGAAAGGTTTATATGTATAATACATGCATGATATGTGCACCCGTGCGAAGCAGGGGCGCGCGGGCGGATCGCTAGTAATTGAATAAAAAAAACAGTCTATGCTGTTCAACCTATGTGGCTCAATTTATGTACCCTCTGTCTATATTAATTGCATTATCTTTCGTTCTGATGAAATGAATGCTTGTGATGACTGAATCACGGTTGAAAATCTAGCTTTTACCTTAGCACTTACCTACATCCTACTGATCCATTTGCGATCATAATCTCTCCTTTAGTGGCATAATATCCTACTAGACCGGTGAATCATGCGTCTGAGGCTAAGTGGTAAATGATAATGCAGGCCGAACTTTCTTGGAGCTCGATACATCACATTATGGAAATGATGGCTCGTCTCGACATTGATCAAACTGCTTGCTATATGGAGTCATTTACTCTCTAGTTGCGAAGCACGGTGTTTTGATTAGATGTTTTGTTCAATCGGAAGCCGCATCTGTACTTTCCTTTTGTCTAGGCATTTTAACGGAAAAGAGACCAATTATACCTCAGTAACAGGTATGGTGTACGGTGTTTGTTAGCTGCGGGTTTTTAATCTCACAAATTATTTGTTAAAAAATTTCTTCGTCGCATTGAGCTTACGTAAAAATGAAATAGCTCTATGAAAGTAATGCCGCATGATATTACGTCCCTTAAGGCAATGACGCTAACAACTTATCTTGAAGCAAATTAATTAAACAGCGCGCAACGGTTTCGCATAGTTGCTAAGGTACCGCAATTTAGCAGAAAAGTTCCGCAACTTTTTCTTAATGTTAATCCGGAGACATAAATAACTTAGACCAGATTTGCAAACGACCTACACCGGTTAATTGCGGTTGACTTGTGGTAACAAAGTGATCTTTCACTGGTGACCATAGTATGGGAAAGGAAAATGTTTCATTCTAGATCTGTGCCAGTTACTCAGAAGATAAAGTGTAGATAGCGATAACTTCATACCATAAAGGTATTATGCAAAGATCGGAAAGATGCATAAGAATAAAGTGCAAGAATATACAACTGACAGCAGCGCATTCATTTCCTTACTTAAGGGTCCGGCGACAGCGGCTCGCAATTTCGAGGTGCGATTGGCTATTATTTCATTTTATTTCATTTCGGGAGGTTGTTTGAAAGAATAACTCTAAAGTGACACGCATAAATATTGTTCGAACATAAATAATACAATAATATAAGGGAAATGTGCTTGAGTCAGAAATCATTTTGGTATTAGGTAAAGGTAAGACCAAACATACTAATCGCACCTCGAAATTGCGAGCCGCTGTCGCCGGAGCCTTAATGCTGACTGATTTCAACATTATGTGACGTAGACACATCAAAAGCAGCTAGTTTATAAATTTCTTAAATATTTTCATTTGGTTTATACTTTGTTGTACATTGCAGCAGGTAATAAAAATATAGGTAGAGGACGCGTCGTTTAAAAAGAACGCTGAAAACAGTAGACAGGATGTGTTTGCGCATACGAAACATACGCGCCATCATATTCTTCCAGCGTTCTTTTTACATAACGCGACCTATAACAGTTGTAAATAATGAACATGTTGTAAATCTGATATCTCTATTATCTGATCGAAACATCTTGGCGGTCACACTTGTGAAATCATCCTACATTTGTGTTTCATGATATTACTGCGCATTCAGTATTCGATTAAGGACGAATCTTTGTGATCCTCAGGATTCCATAGAGACGCAGTCCAGCGCGTCGAAACCATACGGCTGGCTCCAGCCGATCAGCAAGTCCTCGTGAGTTTGGTGTCCCAACATTCTCCTCCGGCTTCTTACATCAAACATGTCTGCTACACCAACTTTACAAGGTAGGTATCAATTCCTGTACCTTTTCTACTTGTCCTGCCACTATTTCATTCGAAACAGTGTGGTGAAAGGATTTGAAGTGTTCCTTTGAGTACTTAACGCAAGTTTTAGAAATGTTTAGGTTCTACGACATGCAGTTTTCCTCACGATGTTATCCGTCTGAGAGTACTAGCACTGTGCACATACATTTTTGAAAAGAAAATCTCATTGGTGCACGACCGGTTTGAACCCACGACCATGAGATCAGAAGGTGGGGCCACTACCTTAAGACCGCAAGTGCTCCTATCCAGTTTGGGAGACAGATCTTGACATTCATGAAATTAGTAGTTTGACTGAGTGGCAGACCATTTACGACCTCATGGACCTTATTCAGTAACAACAAACTATATTTGTGGTATAACGGCTAACTATACGATTGCCTAGATAGAACCACCGACCCTACATTTGACAAACGAATCGCTCCGAGCGCGCGTTGATGTCTTTTGTATGGAAATTATATTATATATTTACCCAGTGATAAAAAATAGATAAGATCGTACTTCTTCTCAAATTCTGTTAGTACTTTTTAATTTTAAATAAAAGTCGTATAATCTAGACACACTTAATTAACTTAAGAGAACAATTATCTTCAAGTTAACCTTTGACCGTTTGTGAACAGAAAACTCTCATACATTAGGTAGGAAATTGAATTTAAAATGAATGCGTTCTAGCAACTTTAAATAAATAAACGATAATGTTTGTTATCCACATGCGAATCTAATTCAATTGAATCGGCTGTTACTCTCATTCTCATCGTTAGATTACAATGTTCACCGCGACACGAGTAGCTAACCCATAAAGCTTTACTAACCCTTTCTTTTCGCCTACAATGTAATGTTTATTGTAAACAATAGAACGTATAATAAGAATTTATTTGATTGCCCAAACGTACTCTCATAATTATCGACGTTGAAAACAATGGCGTTTTAAACAGGCTAACACGGTTTTTATACATGATTCGAGGTAATTATGATTATTGGCGGCACAAGCTTGTAAAACCTGTAATTATAATCCAATTATTGTCTGATACACTAATTGACCGCATCAATTCTCTGGCACAGGTTTGATGCGAACCGAACCGAACCAAGAAGTTAATGGTAGATAGGTATGCGCTTGACAATCTGTCCATGCTAAATCAAACCTAGACTGGAGAGAGGTCACGGTCCACTACACTAATACATAAGGGTTATTTAGACTGGAAAAATATCTTTATTTGTAAAAACATAATAGATGTAATAGCTGCGTGATGACTTTGTATCTGTTGTAATTGTTTTTTGTTGTCTAACATAACACAAGGAATTATGCAAATATTTACTTTGTTGTTGGCTTTACACTACTACTCGACATGAAAAATATGGCATATATCGTATATCATTGATGCTATTTTGAAAGCCCTTTATTTATTTATTTTTGTATAGCTCTTTACAGAATTAAATAAGTACTGGCAATACAAATCTGCATTGGTAGCTGCAAAATAAAAGTGTCCAATACATGTATAATAACAATAAATAAAACAGTCATTCGTTAAGTTATGAAGATTCAGATATAGCATTCGGCATTTTGATTGATGGTTTTTGCGCCCACCGCTTTACATAGAGTAGTTTCCCAACAATAGTGTTTTGTATTAAGACAAATTATATACATCATGCACTCATTTAATCAGTGAATATGATTTAGCATAGTAATTAGCATGATTAATTATATCCGATGAAAGCATATCTCATTTTAAGATATCAAAGGTGCAGAGTTAACGATGAAAAGAATCGGGAATCTAAGACATGGTAGACCATCAGATATTTTTGATGAAATAAATAAACTCATAATGATGATATTGTTTTCAAATCAAATCAAATATTTTATTTTGTAAGAATTTTAGATACATGGTAAATAAAGTAATCATTCAGAGAAACATTGATGTGACAGACAAAATTTAAGGAAGAGTGGTGTGGCAAAGAATAAGCATGTGGCAATCGAGATACGTGCTCCACAATAAACCTTATAAAACTAATATGGGTAGGGTACGGTATGGTAAAAATTAATAGGTAAAGATGTATGTATTTAATATCCACTGTGTGATACCTGCTTTGTTAAAGGTTAATAATTTCCCGGCTAAGTATCTACTATACTACGTTCCTAAAACTATTTCTTCCAAATACTTGCAGGTTTGGGTACCCGTCTCCAATCTACGTGAACGTGGTCAGAGATCCCGTTGAAAGAGTAATCTCCTGGTACTACTACGTCAGAGCTCCGTGGTACTACGTGGAAAGAAAACGCGCCTTTCCCGACTTGCCTCTGCCTGACCCAGCTTGGTTGAAGAAGGTAAAAACACCTCATCATCATTTTCCTGCCCTTATCCCACTTCATGTGGGGTCGGCACAACAGGTTTTTGCTCTCCACTCTCCTCTATCAGCCGTCATCTCAGCTGTCACTCCTTTTATAATCATGTCATCTTTCACACAGTCCATCCAATCTTTTTAATTATCAGATCTTTTTAAAAACACCACAGTAACAGTTAATTTTGATCCAAAGTAGAAAAACAATAGGGAAATCTTAGCTGTGATTTTGTGTATGTCGAAAAACAGACCGTTATACCAATAACATTTATGAACAAAACTAACATTTTACCACATAATGCCTGGTGAGTACCGACTATCTAGAAATTATCGCATTATGTTTATTTACCTACCATTACTAGGATGGATGGTCAAGGCGCAGGCCAGCCCACGCCAATTTACTCATCAATCGTAATACAATCGGTTACGTGCCTCGTATCCCGAGAAAAAAAATGGATCGCGTGACCCGACCCGTGTTATTGTATCCTTATACTTATCGCTGCATCTATTATTGTCGTGACAGAAAACCTTTTCTTTGTAAATCTGTTGATGCTGTAATCTAGATTCTACAGAGTAGGTACTTTGTTTTTTTTCTAGTATTATTATCACTGTTAAGTGTCATCTCTTGGCTTAGCCTTCTGGTTTTATGACGGTATAACTTATTCGATCTAACGATTATTACTTAACATTGCTAAGGCCTCATTATTAGGTAATTATATATTAAGTAGCCTAGCCGGCATTGATTTTATTCAGGACAAATTCAGTTTTGGGATCAAACCAATGCCCAACAGATTTTGTCAGATAGTTAAGCTTCTGTTAGAATTCTGGTAAATTTTTGATTATATTCACTGCTGTCGTAACGGTGGGATTTCCCGTTACTTTATATAAACACATGAAAAAAGTATGTTTAAAGTCTGTAATTTGTATCTAGCTCGATTAAGTTGTGGTAAAAAGAAAATCTACCCGTAAAACCGTAAGACCCCGATTTGCAGCGTAACTAAAAGCCATGATTAGATTCAAGTTGTTGCGGTTAAGCTAAAAATCCCAAATACTATTAAAGCTCTTGTCACGGTGTATTGAGGTACCGGATTTTCTCGATCGATTCCCATCATCAGTGCGTAGGTTAATTTTGGAAATATTTCGACTGTGACGCGTTCCGTTACTATTCAATGTTCCGCGGTTAACCCAACGTAGTTTGGCCAACTTATCGGAATCTTTCACTAGCCTGTAACAAAAATTGCTGGTTAACTGCTCCTATAAACAACCAGAATATTATCTTGCAAATTCCACACAACACTATCTAACCCTAAAATAAGATAAGTTTATACATATAGTTGATTTATACGTTTTTTTGTAAATAACATAATATCATATGACACTCAGACAAAGAACAAACATCTATGTTCATCACACAAATGTTTATTCTCGGTGGGGATCAAATCCACGGCCTTACAACACAGAAGGCACAGCTACCACTGAACTGTTAGGGCATTTTGTAAAACAGTAACATACTGAAATAAATATGCTAATATACCAAAACGCGATATAAATTACCCGTCACTCACTGTAACGAATAAAGAAAATACGAAATACATTTTCAGCAGGTACTGCTAAAGTGCTAAGTATAAAGCTTAACTCTAAAAAGTGAACCAATTATTCCGGTGAGATGGACCCCCGGTCATAGGTCCAGATGAGCGAGTCACGAATCACGATTGTGATTCCCGAAGTGACTGACACGATCGAAACTCATTGATCACGATCTGCGGATAACAGAATAGTGGCAGATTAGATGTCCGATTGAAGTGGTTAGCGACCTTAAAGAGCAGCAATGATACACAATGATGGTTGACCTTTGTGCTCCATTTTTTGTCTGGTTTTATTGATATCTAATAAATGTGAATGCTACTTTTTATCAAATAATTCTACTGGGATAATTATATCTAAGATGCTATTACAAAAAAAGAATACTGGAAAGTTTCCAAGTTAAAAAACTACCTATTTGTATAGAGTATACTTTTTATTTCGTATTCGTAATTTATGAAGATGTACGTGTAACTCCTAGAGTTAATTAAGTTTCTATGGATGTGGCAACTCTAGACAATTACTAGTCAATAATTAAAGTCTATCTTGATAATTTATGCACCATTGTTTGATAAGCTGTTGCCTCAGTCACAAGTGTAGTAATACTGACTGTGATACTAAATACTATTTTAACTTAATTTGTACTAAGCATTTATTTTCTGAAGTTGTCATATGAGTCACAATTTACAAAAACAAATGTACGAAGCAATGCGATGTGGTAAATTAAAAAACTTACTCGGTTATTAAAAATTTATGGATGTAGAAATCTAATATAAATATAATACCTAATATTATAATGCCCCGGTTTTTTCTAAAACCGAGTAGTTTCAGACTAGAAAAACAAACATTAATAATAATCATTTATTTCAGGCAACATAGTAAAAAAGATCTTAAAACTACAGGGCCCATAGCATAAATACCTTACAAACTAAAATATATATATAATTATATGACTTATTTAACTAGCACGTAGAGACTGCGACGTGGGCGCGACAGGGCTCGGCAACCTACCCCGGAAACGTCGATAAAGGATTCCCTTAGGCCACAGATCTTCCTTCATGAATGTCGACAGAAGTTGGGTCGGCACTCTCACCACGAAAGAGTTGAAGTTGACCCTGTGGCGTAGCTCTAATCTTTCGACCCTGAGGCGGAATTGGGTCTTCGCGCACAAATAATCCGCCACATCCTCGGCCTTGACGGAGTAGTGCACGTGAGAGACGTACATAAGGGTCGTGGGAATCTCCGGACGCAGCGTGGAGCTCGGTCCTGGTCGATGCGGTACCGCACTTGTTCCGACAAACGGGCTTCTTCTTCTTCCTCTCCACTGTGATGAAGCCCTGATTGTCACCATGCACCTTGTCAGATGGTACTGTCCTGCGAGTTGGTTCGCGTATTCAGCCCTCAGCTCGTTGTGGGGCGGCAGGCCTGCTGGCGGCTGCCTCTGCATACGCACGTTGTTGGCGGGGGGAGACAACGTGACACTCCTCGGAATCTCCGCGGGGGAAGATGCAGTCGGGGGGGGCAGAGTATTATTATTATTATTTTTTATTATGTAACAATAGCGTAACTCTTGTCTCTTGGTTTAAAACTGTTCCGAATCTGCTTGGAAATCAAATCACATTTCAAACCAAAGTTCCGAGGAGCATGAAAAGACACATTTTGATTTGAAATTTTAAAATTGCATAAAGTGATTCCAAATCTCGGTAAACATAGTTTCATGACTGAAAAGCGTTACATGACCATGAAGGATCTCTTGTATTTGACACGAATGAAGTCGCGTTCGCTCTGCTAGTGTTACTTTACACGATTGTGGAACTAAGTCCTCTGACCATAGTTCGTGGACTTGATGCGAGTTAGTCAAGCAAAAAAATAAATGAGATTTATGATGGCAAAAAGTTGATGTTATAATTAGTTTCTATAAAAAACATCTGTGTTTAGTAACGTTTAGTAACATTACTTACTTTTGTTATAGCAAAAAATTAATAGTTAGTTCACTTGTAATAAAGTAGTTTTAGATTTAGGCTTTTCCCGGCGGGTCGGCGGGTTTGGTGTGTAGACACCTAATTAAAGACTCCGCTGTCCGTCCGTCAATCCAGGCTGTATCTCAACGTGAATATTACACACTAGAACATTTTCTCGAGCATTTATTTCTATGTAATGTAACGTGGTTACGAATGGTACCATACAGTTAACCGTGGTTTAACAAAGTTTTCAAGGATTATGTATTTTTGTTGCCGCTGTAACAACGAATACTAAAGAAATAGAAGAAAATAAATATTTCAGGGATACAACCACACAACAAATGTTTTTTTTTTGCCGTTTTTATATATAATGGTACGGAACCCTTCGTGCGTGAGTCCGACGCGAACTTGGCTGGTTTTTTAAACCTTGACTGCTACGCTCGGTATTTCGTGAAACTTCTGGTACTTTAGTGATCTAGCTATTATCAAGTTAGACTAGGTTACGTCTGTTGGAGGCAAACTAATACACAAATTGCGTGACGATGTACTAAGTTTATTGAACTGGATTTATATGCAAACGTTACGTATAAAATGTTTAACCGAATAAAATTAATAAAGCATATTTGCTCGGTATGCTTAACGTGGCACGACCGACAGACGGTAGATAATAATCACACCAGTTTGATTTTAGAACAAGAGGTTTCCACAAAAACCGCAAAGCTTCATCATGCGTTATGTAGACGATAAATAATAAAGATCAACTCTTCATTCACAATTAAAAGTTAGGCAATTTAAGCTACTTGTAGTGGTTTCGATATTGGTCAAATTAGCTCATAGCTTGTCATTCCCATCATCCAGCTGATTTGACCAACCAACGCGCAACGTCGAAACTAAGCACAACAATGGGCAGGGAGGGAGGAAGGGAACATTGAATGGAGAGGGCTCAGATTAGATCTTTTGATGATTAGATGACGCTTGCTAGCATTTACCTACGTTTAAACTTGTAACTTTTTAAACGTGGTCACTACGAACTCACCTAGTTATAGGGTAGCGTCACGTAAGAACGCTGCGCTGGAAGGAGGGTGAGGCGGTGTGAGCGCGCCAGTGTTTTGTATGCGGAAACACAGTAGAAATGGAGGAGCTACTTTTTTCCAGGTTTCTTTTTAAATGACTCTACCACCATTTGTTTCGATGTTATTCCAGGACTTCGAGACATGCGTACTGAGTGGCGACCGCGAATGCCGCTACATCGAGGGCGAGACGCACGAGGGCATCGGAGACCATCGCCGGCAGACGCTCTTTTTCTGCGGACATGAACCTAACTGCACGTACGTGACCCCGAACATGTGATATATTTTTAACAGACTTTATAAAAAGGAGGTTCTCAATTCGACTGTATTTTTTTCATGTTTGTTACCTCATAACTTTTTACTGAGTGGAACGATTTTAATGATTCTTTTTTATCGAAAGCTGCGGTGCTTGTCATGTGCTCCCATTTAAATTTGAGTTCTGACTAGTAGTTATTGAGTTGAAGTAGTGTGAGTGTATTTTCTAGTGTATTTGAAGTCAGTTTTTCTTGAAAGCAATTTTCCTTTTCTTTGTGTTTGTGTTATCTTTGTGTAGAAATATTGTCCTTTAACATTTATGCTTGGTTAAGTGATCAAATTTGTCCTTGGAAGGAAACCTCAGAGAGATCCTAGCGTTAGTTGCAAGCCTGAATAAGAGTCCGTTTTACGACGCACAAAGTGTTTTTTTTTTGTATGTTTTAGTTTCGCAGTACCTAGCTAGTGTAACTTGTGTCGCAACCAAACATATTTTCCTAATAGTTATGTAGAATTGATATATTTTTTAGAAATTTTAATACTTTTCTTTTGCTGTCTTGATCTGAGCTAAATTGTTTCTTTCTCCTAGTGAAACACGTGTAGCAAACACATTAGTAGTAACATACAGTTACTACTTATGTAAATAAGTCATATAATTATATATATATTTTAGTTTGTAAGGTATTTATGCTATAGGCCCTGTATTTTTAAGATCTATTTACTATGTTGCCTTAAATAAATGATTATTATTATATTTACTACTAATGCGTATCGACAGGCGCTCCGGATTGCATCAAGGGTGGTTTAAAAACGCCGCTCTGACGCAATTTTACGCTTCAAACTAACAGTTATTTCTTCGATGTTACAAAGTCTTAAACTTGAATGCATATACCACATGAAAGTTGAGGCTTTTATTTATAAATAAAAACAACACTCCCAAAAATGGCACTACTGCGACTGCCACCTTTTATAAGATAATTTTATTTTATTCTTACAGCGATCACCGTAATAGGCCATCAAGTTCATAATTGAAAAAGCATTTTTGTAATTTCCAGGCCATTCAACAGCGTAGAAGCACTACAGCGAGCGAAGCGCGTGGTAGAAGAGCAATACGCTGTGGTGGGCGTACTAGAAGACATGAACTCCACTCTGATGGCTCTCGAGAGATACGTGCCTAGGTTCTTCAACGGAGCTTCCAGCATCTACTGGGGTAAGGTGCTGGTGGTGATTGCAGGCGAACTTTGTTTTAAGAGTTTGGATTCAAAGGAATAAATTAATAAGTCTTGGAGAGCATTCCAATTATCTAGGTAAAGCATGTACTTCTTCCCGTTTTTGCTGCAAATAAAATACTTTTAATATGTTTTAACACACATCAGAAAAAAAAACATCTATGTGTCCTTTGGATTCGAAATCACTGCCAGAGAATCACTGAGAGAGTTGCTACAATCTGAAAAGATTTCTCTAAAGTGGTAGAACGCCTAAATCTCACACACGAAAAGTTAACTAGCACCTCTTTAGTTCTTTCAGTGACGTTGCTACTTGAAACATACCAGGCGGTTGCTTACGTAGGTCTTTCTGTTTCCTACTAAATAAGTAAAAATGCAGTTATTCTTATACATCGCCTAAGCATAAGAATAACACGTAGTACGTATAATAAGTTCTTGTGCATAAGAATAACTGCAAAAATTATGTGAAATAATGTTTCTGGTCATTTTATTTCGTATATAAAAATATGATTGTCATATTTTTATACTAGCGACCCGCAACCTACCTCTTGAATCACTCTATCTATTAAAAAACCGCATCAAAATCCGTTGCGTAAATTTATAGATCTTAGGGAAGCGACTTTGTTTTATATTTAGTGATTACCTTATACTCATCACTAATCTCAAACTCATTCAACAGTTTACAATAAAGATTATTCTGATTCTGATTCTTATAATAAATTACAGACGAGCTGAACAACTTCAACAAGATCAACCGCAACGCTTTCAAGCCGCCGGTCTCCGAAGCCGTCAAGAACATTGTACGAGCCAACTTCACCAGAGAACTCGAGTTCTACGAGTTCTGTCGACAGAGACTCCACTTACAACTGAGAGCTCTCAGAGACCCGACCATCACTCTGCCTACCCTCCGCAGCGCAAGGCGGCGGAGGGCGCAGAAAAGGTTCGCTAGATCGTATAAATAGACTAGATATATTTAAAGCTTGTAAATAGTGTTTAATTTATAAACTAAAGTTAATTAGTTGGCCTAAGTAATTATTTGTTAGTTATATTGTAGACATATTGAAGGAATGCAGTGATGTGTAAATGTGAAATTAGTCGTGCGAATCTTAATTTTTTGACCAAAATTGCCAAAATAGAGAATTTGTATCGTGTAAAAAGTTTAATAAGGTTTAGAGTGATAGAAAATTTCATCACTATTTATGTTTATTCCCAGTATTTATCAACCAACCGTTGTAAATTAATTATAAATGTCTAACTTTCCATTTTACCACAAACTTTTGACACTTATCATACCATTCCTCATTTTCATAAATTAGAAATTCCCTTCTACAATAGTTTGCTTTAAACTTTTGCGTACATTTGTACAGATATGCAATAAACATATCATTCCTTATTTTATTTAACAAGAGTTGTTGAGTTGCATTGCTAGAGGCATATTTAGCTTAGATATCGTAATTATTGTGATAGTGTGACTGAATTTGATATAAATGTAATAAATTATGTTTACATTCAGATAAAGTTTTTACCTTCCTTTATTACGAGTATCGTAGACGTGCTACGTCGTAGCACTTATTTCGTAGATTAGAGATAGGTAGACAATATAGGCATACATAAGCGTCTCATTTTCAATCATTATGTGAGATGAGATAGGATGTTCTTAGTTGGTGACGTCATATGAACGTGTTAAAACAGTTCCACAAACTACAAAAATCGCGGTTGAACGTTAGACTGGAACTTTAAACAAGTTGGTACGATTTGTTTAATTATTTACCTACCGTATCTGAAATGTCCTAATTAGACTAGGAGTAGAAACTGACTCAAGTAAAAGGAATTTTACCTAGTAGACATTGAACTCACTCGCAAAAGACGTGGCGTGGCGTGGGTGAACTTTGCACAAAATTGTGGTACCTAAGTAGTAGTTTTAATGGTCTCATCATGGTTGCTTATCGCTCCTATATGATTAGTCTGCTGTTGTCTTTTTTTCTTTGACATGAAAGTGACAGTGACTGGTTCTTATACTTTATAGCAAGGAATATATGTACTTGTATTCATATTCATTGTTTTATAGAGTCGCTATAAAATGGCAGGGAATATGAATAACGGCCTACGTCTAAAAAACATGCTACTATTCGATTCTTGAACCACCGACCTTGTTTAGTTCGATCAACAATTTACACGTGTACTATTTATGTGTTAATTAATAGGCTGAATGGAATATTATGATGACCCATGCTCTCTTCGATACGCCTCCAAGGTCTTGTTAGATACGGCGTTCCTTTTCGATTTATAATTAGTAGGTGACCTTTCATTATTCGGTGTAATTTCCAAACCAATCTGTGTTATAGGTACCTATTTGCTCATATTACTCGTAGGTATTTACATGTTTAACTTATTCCTAACCTATGTCACTAGTTTCTTTCGCAACATTGGGTGGTGAAAGTATTTCAAGTGCGCCTCAGAGGCTCATTTCAAGCACTTGACACAATATGTTATAGAACTTTTTAGATTCTACGACATGCCGTCTTCTCTCCTCACGATGTTTTCCTTCACCGTTTGAGAGTACTGGTACCTACTGTGCACATCAATTTTTGAACAGAAAAACTAATTTGTGCACGACCGGTTTTGAACCTTAGGCCTTAGGATTGGGAGGTGGAACCACTACCACTACACCACCGGTGCTCTCGAAGACCACCAGTTCCCTGCTCTGTTTAACAAGTACATAAATACCTATATTGTACTTGCATGCATTTAGTCTTACTATTGAAAAACATAAAGTGGGTTTGATGGAAAAGTACCAGTAGGGTATAACCTCAACCAGGAGACCACTCGTAAGTAGAGCAAAGGTTATAAGGGCATCATTTTAATTACTTTATTTAACCTCTGGTCTATCATCATTATCACCTCTCTTCATTAAACGCCAGTCGTCTCTGTCTCGGTGTGTCCGGGTGTTTCCTGAAATATTTAGGTACGATGACGGCGACCCATCACGCTTTTTGGACGCCCGACTCCACCGACCTCTTCAGCCCGATTTCAGCCACCATGTCCTTATACGATTATACAACGTAGTCACCACGCCACGCCGGGCCATTCTCACCCATGCTCTTTAGTTAGTAAAAAGCATAGGTTACCGACTACAGCACCACATAACTAGATAAATAACGTGTTTGACGTATGCGTTTTGACGAATAATTGAATTGACGAGTCACTAAAATGATAAATAAAGCTTTTGACTTGAGAAAGATGTATGATAAACTAGAAGCGCCCTGCGGTTCACCCGCGTAGTTTTAAATCCCGGTATTTCCAGGGGTAAAAAGTAGCCTATGTGTTATTCCAGACTATAATATATCTCTGTGCCAATTTTCACCAAGATCCGTTCAGCCGTTTTGGAGTTTAGAGTAACAAACATCCATCCATCCATTTATCCAACTATCCGTCCATCTGTCCATCCATCCATATTTACAAACTTTAGCACTTATAATATTAGTAAGATAAAGGATTTGACGAATTGCGAAATTGAATATGACTCGTTAAGGATGACAAGCAAGTACTTTGTGGAACAACTGTCTGTCTGTCTTCCAGGAACGACTGTCTGCGAAATCACCCAGCGTATCACCTATATACTTTCGCATTTGAGAAGTTTGAGTTTGTGTAATTACGAGTACCCCTTAATACTATGTGATAGGATATAGAAGATATATATACAAAATAAAATATAAATAATCTTTCGCACATAAATTTATTCTAAAATGTATTAGATATAGCTAATCAATAAAAACAGGGTTCAATATAGGTGTAACAATAGTTCTATAGGATCGCGTCGCCACCCCGCTTCAAAAAGTTAAATTAATATGGCCACAATTCAAGAATTCAGGTACATACAAAATAGAAAACGGCCTAATAAATTACATTACTTAAAAGTTAAAATAATTTAGTAGGTAATTTCTAATAGTCTCATTGAATAAAATCTCATAACCAAAAAGATTTTTTATTTTTATCAGTTCTGTTTGCATTAAACAATATAGTTACCTATGTCATGACTTTCTGGGTAAACAAGTATATTAAATATTCTATAAATATTGAATTCATAACAATAATATAATTTAATTTCGAAATATATGAATAAAGTTTAAAATTACGATATAAAATATTTTTAAAACATTGCATAGAATTTTTTAACTTTTATTCAGTTCAATACATAGCTGATTTTCCGACATTTAAATAACATTAATAAAGTTGATAAAATTCATAACCTAAATTAGGATCATTAGGATCATATAGGTATATAATATTGTGTCATCAGAAATACTTTATTATAAATATAAAATAAACTTATTTTAATTATCTACAGTTCATTATTGTATAAGTAATTCTTTTAAGGATTCTTTCGTTCTTATTTTCATAAATTCTACCTATTACTTACATAATGGCTAATAGTTTCTGTAAAAATTTTATTAAAATATTAATATCATTCAGAACTCATTCCTCTCAAATATTTACACAGAACTTTGACGGGCTCCCTGTCATCGGACTGCCGTCTTAGCGCCCACACATACCATGCCATCACAATGATTTACTGTCCAGTAGGACGCTATGCTACGCTACATTTCAACAATAAAAAATAATTCGATAGTATTCTTAACTCGTTATCGCAAATGGCACTCTGAAAACGAGCAACTCGCTCGCCGTAAATCTACAGCTACTTTATATCACAAAAACGCTTGACATTCTAAGCCTCAATGTATGATAGATACGCCGCTCATTCTGTCCCGGCACCGGTACCGGTGGCCGCGGACGCAGGAATGTGTGCAGCGGCGATGAGTTCCTCGCCGTTCACGTTATCGATGCAAAACCGACGCTCGCATTCTCGGTCGGTCAGGCCGCTTCAGTAGAAGGAGGGATGCCACTCGACAGAGGGGTGCAGCGGGGCAGCCGCAGGCGCCGCCGTGCAGTGCATTGCTCCGAGCGCCAGGCAGTCGAAGCAGTAGTTGGTGCCGGCGTTGTTGTCCCAGAACTGCTGGCCCTTGCACTGGAACCGCACGGCCACCTCGAGCCGCTGGCCCGAGAGGATCGCTGGCGCGTACAGCACAAACTGGAAGCGGTCTGAGAAGCCATCGCACGAGCCCTGCACGTAGTTGGCCTGCAGGTCCGTGTACGTCCTCCACCGGTTCATGGTGTAGCGCACGTGCACTGTCTTGTGAAAGTCAAGGTTGCGCACTCGCACAGAGCCGCACACGGTAACATGCACGCCGTCGCACACGCGCGCGCTTTCCATGCACACATTGAGCTTCTCAAGCTTCTCGTTAAAGTCACGTGGCAGTTGGAACAGCGGCACCAGCGTGAGCGCACCGAGACGCAGAGGCGGACGTGCCGGCGGAGAGCTGGCCACGTCGCACCCCGTCAGATCGTCGTACGCTGACTTTGGAATTACGGGAATCTCATCCATGAAAGTCTTCACATCCGCTAAATCGAGCCCGAGCACGTCAGCGAAACGAACCATCTTTTTACGGCCCGGTGTACCGGGCGGCGTCTTGCCTGTTTTTAGCGATGAGCAACGACGAACGCGTTGTGGTTTGTCGTCTTCCGTTTCATTTTGCTCTTCATTTATCTCATCGATTTCGACGCTCAATAAACTTGGTTCTTTTTCGGGGGAGAGTGAAATTTCTACTTTGTATGGAACATCACTGGTGGTAACTTTTAATGTAAACGTCTCTTCACAGTCTTCTAGTAATTGCTGTTTGACTATTTCCTCCTCAGCAATTTCCGCTATTTCTATAGCTTCTTCTTCTTCTACAAGTTCAGCTTCGGCTAGAGATAGATTATCTAGAATTTCTGTAACGTCTGTGACTCTCGTTCCATTTAGATAAATTTCTTCCGCACAATCTGAGGGATCGCTCTTTGCAGATTCAAACTCTGAATCGCTATCTAGAGTTGAGCTCAAATATGGGGGAAAATGTAGACGTTCATTGTCTGTGACGGGAGAAGGTCTTAAAGCGCAGTCTATTTCATCGAAACTATTTTTACGGGCACAACCTTCGAAAGTCATCGCAGAGTACAATGGTTTGTCCGAGTGACCATTTTCCCGCAGAACTGGTTGCACCTTCACCGGTGAATTATCTGAGAAAAAGGCCGTTGAAAATGTCAAGCCATTTTTGGTTTTATCTGGTTGCTGAAGATGTATTTTGGCTTGCTCTTTTGGGTCTAGCTCTGAGGCCACATTCTTGTCTTCGGTGGGGGATCGGTCGGGAAAGGGGTGGCCGATGTCGTCTACCGGACTGGAGGGGCTCTCACACTCTAGCTCAAAGTCGTAGAAGGTGTCGAGGTCTCGCTGGTTGTTGGAGGTGGTAGGTCGGGTAGCGGCCGGAGCGTCGCGTGCTAACCAGCTGGTTTCGCAGTCGGCGTCAGCGGCTCCGAGGTTGCGCAGGCGCGAGTGCAGGTCTCGCGCGAACGCCGCCGCGCGGCCGCGGCACGACATGGGCAGCAACGACGTCAGACCGCACTGCGAGCCGGCGCGGTCACCGTTCATCTGCGTCTGAAAATAAACAAATGCAACGTTAATTTCACCGCTAAATGATCACATTGATGAATCATGTTACGAAATATTTTTAGGAATCATGTCAACTGACACACGTTAATACTTTTTTCTGTCTACAATACTTCAACGTAGATTAGACGAGCCGATTATAATATTTGGAAGTACTTTACCTAACCTGATAGATCATAATTAAACAACTGGATGCATGACACAAAGGAGCCTGTGTCATGCATGAGGAAGCGCGCTATTGAAGAAGTAGGTACTTAGATAGATGACTACCGTGGATTTCATTCGAAAGGCTATTTCATTTTCTTCTATTTAGGCTATATATTGTTCTCGTCGTAAATATTAAACTCTGCTAGAACTATTTAAAGTTATCACAACCAAATAATGTAGCGCATTTTGCTAAACATAATACTGAATGTCAAATGTAAACGACCTCGATAAGATAACTAAATTACATGCCCCTCTATGATCAGAACTCACTACTGCCAAGATAATATTTAACAAAACTAAAACACATGCAATATCATACATATTATTATATTGAGATATCCAAATTATATTGCACTAGGT
This sequence comes from Plemyria rubiginata, assembly GCA_963576535.1. Taxonomy (NCBI): domain Eukaryota; kingdom Metazoa; phylum Arthropoda; class Insecta; order Lepidoptera; family Geometridae; genus Plemyria; species Plemyria rubiginata. Next base: position 4,677,112 of record OY754917.1, on the reverse strand, counting down.
ACCTGTACCTAATTTAAAGAAATACGTAGGTATGGTTAGGTTAGTATGTATAAGTATGATGTTGCTGAAGATCGACAACTCTGAACGCATGAGATGCCGTACGTCCTTGAAAGAAAAACCTTCATGGGACAGTCCAACCAGCAAGACAAAATATTTTCATAATTTACGCATGACGCTTGAAACTTGGCACATACCACCTACCAACACCTACGCACTGCTCAACCATGAATGCAATCTAAATATACATAAAGAAATGTAATGAAGATTCTTTTCAATTGTGAATCTTTTACTGGAAGCGCCAGCGCCATAGAGCGCGCACATAATTGTAAGGTCGGGTTACGCAACGATACTTCAGAAAATAGGTCAGGGGACCTTGACCTATCCCATCTTATTTGGAAAGGTGCAAGAAATAAATAACTGCCATCTTAAATTGCCTTATTTGGAGAGTCACAAGAATTAAATAACTACAGAAATATTATTAACTTAACTAGGTTGGGGGACTGTGGATCCCTTATCCGCTCAACTTGTCTGCCCTTGATGCGAAGCAATAGCATGTATAAGTTTTTAGAATACACTAACGGTTGTCTGGAAGAGATCGCAACATGCGATAAGACCGCCGATTGTAGGACAATAATTAGTACTCTTACCTACGTGTACTTTATGATATACTGTAGATGTTGTCCTCAATAAAGCTTTTTATTATTATTATTATTATTATTTGAAGGGTTTCTGAATTTTGTATGAAAGCTTCTCACGTTTCTGTGCACCCACATTCATATTCAAAATTTCCTATAGAGGTCATCTCGGTCGATAAACAAAATATTCGAAGACGTTCTGAATATTTTACGGTAGTTCGTCTGTTTTAGTTAGTTGAAGTTACGAATAAATGACTTATTATTTATTCGTAGAGTTGAAGTCATAAGACTGAGAAGAGAGTTTACAACCACCGAAGTTAATCTAATTGAATTGGACGTCGTCATCCGACTGTAAAATTTAATTGATTTCATGTGACATTCCGTCCTATACAAATACACAGTGCACCGTTTCAATAGGAACAAAACACGCACCCATTATTCTATTAAAGTCTCCTACGGAGGCATCTAAGAATATGTACTACCTACAACCATAATAATAAAATATAATAATAAAACCTGAATAAGCGACAAAACCTGCGATTTTATTCCATTGTATATATGTGTATGATCTCAGGCACAAAACTTGGTCGATTGCTGACCTCTGTGGCGCTGCGGGCGAGAGCCTGCCTGCGACGCAAGAGGTTGCGGGTTCGATTCCCGCCTCGGAACAAATTTGTGTACTATCTGCAGAAATTTGTTCATTGGTCTGGGTGTTTTCTATGTATAATAAAAAATATCTATCTATGTAATTATATAATGTATTAAATATATCAGTTATCTAGTACCCATAACACATGCTTTAGTAGCTTACTTTGGGGCTAGATAGTGATGTGTGGATTGTCCAGCATTATTTATTTATTTATTTATTGCATTTTTTTATTTTGCGATTCAATAAATAAATAAGTTCAGTCTTCATTCAAAATGTTAAAAAATGCGAGCGTGGAGTGGATTGACGGTTGTCGGTCACTTATTTATTTATTTATTTAAATTCACAAAACAGATTACAATCAATTAAGCAATAATAAAAAAGTTACAGTTCATACTTTACCACTTAAGCTAGAATGGTACTTGAATTTTTTTATATCACATAAACCAAGGCTTTTCCACCTAAAACTCTGTCCTGGCGCTCTCTCTGTAGAGAACGTAAAACGAATGCGAAAAAAATCTCCCTGACGCTGTTGAAATCATCTTCTGTTTTATACATGTAAATAATATTAATTAATATAAATTAATATTAATAGAATACTGTGCATCGGATTTTTAAACATAGTCGATGAACTGTTGATAATGATACTACGACAAAAAACATAAGATATTGGTGAACTTTACAATCAATGCATTTTTATGTTATTGGTTACATCAGGCGATGGATGAAGTTTGTAAACAGCAAATGCCTTTCATGATTGGCGCTCAATGCGACTTGGATGTAAACAGAGAAAGTAGCCATTCATCACAGTGATAACCCTGCCTCGCCCCAAATGAAAATATCTAAGGACTAATAAGCAACCGATAATATGTCCTCCGATAGTTCCATTTAAAGTATTATTTACATTACAGGTATCATATTTTCTAAAGTTATCGGTAGGTCTAGTGGGAGTGACCCCGCCTTCCGGTCGTGTTCGAATCCGGTCGTGCACCAATGGATTTTTCTATCGAAAAATTTATGTGCGCAATGCCAGTGCTCTTAAACGGTGAAGGAAAACATCGTGAGGAAACCAGTTAGTATGCTAACAGCGGCGATGGGCTTGCAACCTGTCACGTATGGAATACTAATTACTGCAAAATGTGGGTATGTGCCAAATGTAATGTTTGGACGTACCTCTGACTACCCCCCTTAGACATCCTCAAAGAATCTTGAATTAGTACCTACTTGGTACTGGGAGATCTGAAGGGATATCTACTGTGCCTGGGGATCAAAGTCGTGAAGCTGTTGTGTGTTATCGGTAGGTAATTGAAAAAGATGTGTAGCAAGTTTATAAATAGTTAATTATTTGCATCAGGCATCAATTTGCCTAAAGTGTTCGAGTCCTATAAAGACTAGCTTGCGAATACCTGGCAGCAAGTCTTTGCACGGGTTGATAATTTAGTCACAATTTTATTCATTTTTCACTTCTGTGAACACGGCGTGTTTAATTTTTTTATCGGATGATGTGATATTGTAGTAGGTAGGTGACACTGTTAACCACAATCGATATCAGAGATTACCATTCAGTTTCAATATTGATTCATACAATACCGCTATATATTGTAATCAAATGTTAGGTTACCTTTAGTATAAAGATAAGATAAATGGAAAATGAAAAGATAGGCCTCTTCTATAATTTAAGACACAACAAATACCTATAACGGTAAATTCCATGTTATCATGAAATAGGTAAATAATTAGTAGGTATCTGCCCGTAGACTGTATTCATTAGGAATCTGTCTATGTTGGCATTATTGATAAAAAAAACAAAAGACTGTGGATTTAACAAAAAAATACAAATCGCTCTTAGTAGAAAGAATCCGCTATACGTCACAAGAAGCTTATTGAAGAAGTTCGATAACAACGGTCATTGAACCAAAAGATAAGCAAAATTACGTGCCGATATTATAAAGTACCTACTGATTGCCAATGACCAATAAGAGGGCGCTCTTAGCTTCATAATTCAGGCTCTGCTAATAAATAGTTTTTTCAACATATAGTTAAGTTAGGGCTTCGTTCCCGCAATTCTATTTCGGCAAACAAAAATAATAGTTCTTTGTACTTCATACTTGGTTTTTTATGATCAAGCTAGTCTAGACTTATTTTACTGTTAGACTAATGAAAATACGTATTAACGTGCATGTTTTTATTTGAACTAAATAAATACCGGCTTTGCTACGAAATTATTCAAGGTAAGGTAGGTACTTGACATTGGCTGTCCCCATACATTTCCAAAAAGTAAAGTTTTGAGACATTGTGATCATCGCCTGAGAATCCACAATCTCGTTGGGTCATTGAGTAGGGTGGCATCCTACAATCAAACATTGTGAAGTGCCTACTATTTATACTATAACATGTTCGAATGGAGTCTCCACAGCATTATAATATCACATTATTATACTGATACGGTAAACAAGGAGGTAAAGCAATGAAAGGATAATCAATGCAAATCAGAAACCTCGATTATGCATAGTTGTAATTGCCTATTAATGAACAAAATCAAAGACATCTGCATACCTTTAGAAAAAAATCGAAAGCCTTGATATTCGGGGTACGAAATAATACAGCATTCATAATGAAGTAACATAGACAGTGCTCGAAAGGACTTAAAATCGTTTCACTACGACTAATCCAAAAGAACTAGTAGGTAACACGACAAAACGTAGGTAGACATATACATATACAGGGTTACAGGAAAAATCGTGCCAGATCCGTTAAGGGCGTGGAGTACCCATCATTTCTGCCTTATTTCACTATGAAACAAAATTAAAAAATAAATATAAAAAAATAAACTTTCTAATGCTTTTTTTTTTACTTTCACTTGTCTATTACGGTGTATTCAATTAATTTATGCACTATTTTAATGATTGACGTCCTAAAGAATCTTATTACACATGTAAAAATGTAATAATAATAATAAGATACACAAAATAAACAAAAATAGTCGAATATCTCGAAAAGGGTTAAGTTTAGGGTAGGGTGTTTCATAGTGAAATAAGTCAGAAATGATGGGTACTCCACGCCCTTAACGGATCTAGCACGATTTTTCCTGTAACCCTGTACTTATACTCAGAACAAATTACCAACACAAAATGTAACATAAACAAGGAATTAAAATGCATAAGCTCAAATTTATCCAAATGGGAGCAGGGCAGATAGGATAATTAACAAAGTGGTTTCACCAAAGTCATTAACAGAGAGATATTTTTAGAGGACAAATAGCGGACGAATCGAACGTGTGCGTGGCAAAGAACGTCACTTCGTTGAGGTTGTATTGTCGCATACAAACCAATGGGCATTGAATTGTTCGAACACGTTCTCGCCTACTTTACTAAATAGAAACAGCTTCGAACACATGGGTAGTTTTAAATCCTTCCTACTAATATTATAAACGCGAAAGTTTGTAAGTATGGATGGATGGATGGATGGATGTTTGTTACTATTTCACGCCAGAACGGCTGAACGGATCTGGATGAAACTTGGCAGAGAGATTGATTATAGTCTGGAATAACACATAGGCTACTTTTTATCCCGTATAGGAATACTTACTGGGATTTAAATTTGCGCAGGTGAAACCGCGGGGCACAACTAGCTGGACATAATCTGGTTACTCCAAAATAGGGTCTCTTTGTCGACAAATTCTTCGTCGCCTGACAGTAGTACCTACCTGCACGTGTAAAGCTTGGCGATAAGCCAACAAAAAACAGGTGATTGTCGAATGTGAACAATGAAATTTCAAACACGTATCGCATATTTAGTTGTATAAACCATTAAAGCTTATATACATATAACACCCAAGATTCCATTAAATCTTGTATATAGCATAGGTTACTGGCAGGGCGCCACATTATCTTGGCCAAATTAGTAAGTTTCGCTTTAATTAATTACTCCTTATGTCACAAGGTTGATTGAATAATAAAATCGACTAGGTAGGATATTACCATGACTCAGAAAGATATCAATAATAAACACAGTTTGTCAGGGGTATATGCATGGAGCTATTTGAGTCGTGACTTTCACTTGTCAAAAATAAACCCGACGTAGTCCTGTATAAATAGACATGATCAGATCACGCGCTTGGCACTAACTCTATTGCACCCATCGTTGATCCTTCCCTCTCGAATGGCGGAAACATCTTATTTAACAAACATTACGCAGTCTCCGATAAGTCACAATATTTAGTCTAACTCGTCATACACAGCGTATTTTAGCGTGCTTAAACCCTAAAGGACATTTCCAACTATATCAATATACTAGCGACCCGCCCGCGCGCCCCTACTTCGCACGGGTGCACATTGTTTTTCTACTATATCATGCATGTATTATACATATAAACCTTCCTCTTGAATCACTCTATCTATTAAAAAAACCGCATCAAAATCCACTGCGTAGTTCTAAAGATTTAAGCATACATAGGGATATAGGGACAGAGAAATCCACTTTGTTTTATAATACTATGTTAGTGATTAACTCGATATCAGGAACAGTTCCAACGAATCCCACAGATGTATGTATGTGTATGGAATTTATGAAAATATTGTCAATAGAGTGCCGAGTGTATGGTAACTAAAAACAACATCCAAGTTAGACGATCAATAATATAACTTTATTGCAAAAAAAGGTCTTCAAAAACAAGGTAAACAGAATACAAAACATTCACTTCATTTGTCTATATTCATTTCACGTCATTAGTTTATAACTATATTTTTTGTTTTTAAATATTTTATCAAAAAGCGTTGAATCAATTTACATAAAACTTACATGGGACCATCGAACTAAGAAATAATCAATTCATATTTGGCGGAGTAATTGCGTAGGTAACAAACAATACATAAAAACAAACAGTAAAATCGAGAACACTCCTTATTTTTTGACACCGATTAAAAAGATTACTTACACTGTGTTTGTTTTTGTTGAGGTTGTACTAACATAACTAACAATATAACTAACTTTACAGTACATCCAATCGAGAATTAATGTCGATTGTCGCTATCGACCGGTTCTGGGTTCAGAAGAAAACTCAGTGCGCTTTCACATTGCGACATTTCGTATGTGACATGAGTTTCCCACCAAGAATTTAATATATATAACGATATCAAACTGCTTTTCAATAGACTTTCACATAAAAGTTTTTATTGATCTTAATCTACATTTCAAACTTTCACGGTCAAGTGATTAGTAATTTAAGTTCATGAGGCAAAAAATACAAGTACCCATGCTTCTAAACCGTTATATAGGGTCAATTCGACCTACAAATTCACATTATAAAAAGAATAATAAATGACATATTTTATTTAATTTAGTAAAGTAGGTACCTTCCAATGCCCTCAATTAATAAATACCCTACAGACTAACATAATACTGTAGTAAACCGTATTTCGCGATGAATACATAAATATTAACCTATAGGTATTAGAGGCATAGGGATGGTCTATACGGCTACCTTTGTATATTGTAATATCTTCTAAAATAGCAGCACCTACACATACCTTCAAAGTGTTTACAGGATGTTATCAGTGACAGGATGGTTTCATCAACCAATACATAATATTATTTATGCTGTGATAGAACACAATGTTTATCTCTTTCTCACAACTGGGTTTGCTTATTTGTAAGTGCATACATATAGATAAATTATTATATTGTTCTGTGGAGTTTGTCGTTAGCCTGTTTTAACATTCTGTATCATAAAATCGTATTTTCGGTAGTTCCAATCCAATGGCATGATTGTACTGCTGCCTGGCTATTTAAATATTTGGTCGGCTCAAGTGGCGGACGGTCAGTTCGATCATGATTACATTCTCGAACAGTGGATGCGTGTCGTGTCTGTTGTATTTGTAAACAGTTATTGAAAGTCCGTCACTCGACCGATGCGCGACGACCCGACGGGCGGGCAACGCGATATGAAAATATGCGACGTCTGAAAATAATGCATTATAAAAAAAATAATAATAATAATAATGCTGGACAATCCACACAGCACTATCTAGCGTGTGTTATGGGTACTAGATAACTGATACACTTAATAAATTATATACTTACATAGATAGATATTTTTATTATACATAGAAAACACCCAGACCATCGGAACAAATTTCTGCAGTTCGTACACAAATTTGTTCCACGGCGGGAATCGAACCCGCAACCTCTTGCGTCGCAGGCAGGCCCGCTGCGTCACAGAGGTTGCTATAAAGATACTTTGCCAAAATAAAATTAAATGACAACTGCTAATGGCTAATACAAATGTCACTAAGTTTATTTATGAAAAATAGCAATCAACCAAGTTATAGTGCAATCGCTGTTGTTGATGAAAAAATATCATGTTGATCCAAACAAGCTTTACGGCTAAAAAAATTTCGTACACAACTTGTAATTTTGGGATTTTTCATATTTGTGAGCGAGAGGTATACCTACATTAGATGTTGTCGTCGCTTTGACATTCCTGGATCAAATATTTCTTAAACTTTACTAAATGAAAAATCTCTAGATTGTGTTAGTGTGTAGTTGTGGAGAAAAGCCTGCAAGCCAAAATTGTCATTTCTTTGCACACAGAGAAAAATTACAGCTTTAATTGTCTAATATATTTTTGTCACTGGATACGAAGATAACGATTGACGAATGATCTACCAATATAAGTTTCAAGTTTGGATGTTGTGGTTGGTGCAGGTTTAAAAGAAAAATATTATGAGACGCTTGTTATGATTTAGTTCTTGCAAAAATGTTATGGTTAGCTAAGGAAACTGTTAAAAATATTATTTTTACATTTTATGGTTGACTTCCGATATTGAACGAGCTTGCGTCAAATTGCACCAAAATAAAGCTGAGTAGGTAGGTAGGGAGGTAGGTATGTATTACAGAGATTTAAAAAGAACGTCGTAATATTTCTATGAGGATACCTTATCGTTATTTTGCTTACCTAACGAAAAATAGTCCTACAGCACTGAAATTTTGTTTAATCCCAGACTATACAGTAGTGTGGAATAAATTGTTTGTTAGTAATTTAATATCAAAAAGGGAAAAATAAAATAAAAAAGGACTCCCTTTAATAATATGTTTTAGTTATTATGGTTAATTTATTATATTTTTTTATGTTTTTAGTTTTAGGTAAATTACTTAAATAAATAAAATAAACAGCTGAAAAAAATCTAAATAAAATTTAATATTGGTATGTGCCAAATGTAATATTTGGACGTATCTGACTACCTTAGACATCCTCAAAAAATATTATGTTAGTACTTAGTAATAAGAATATCGGGGGAATATCTACCGTGCCTGGGGATTAATGTCGTTTTTTCGGTGATATAAATTATAAACTAATTTTACCCTGTATCGACGGAAAGTATATACCTACCTATGGGCTCGTCATGCATCCGCGCCAACCCTGCGCGGTGTCCAGTGTCTTACTCGTACTGTAAAGACTGTACCTAGTAGGTAAGTATTTGCTTTCATATTCAAATGCTTATTGATCTAATCGGCTACATTTCTTAATTCCTAAAAAAATTTAGAATTTGACAATCCAGTAAATAATATTTCAGATTGTTTTATTCTATTATTTTTTCAAGTCAGAATCAAATTAACGTTAATTACAATAAAACCAAAGCCAAAGTTACAAAAGATAGATAGTTCACCGTGTGTTTGATTTCCATATAAAATAATTATTCTGAAAATGTTGACATACCTATACTTCTTTTTCCTTACCCTACCAAAGAGTATGGATTAGTCTTTAATTTGTTATTCTTAGTAAACTAATTACGGACTCTATCTAACTTTTTGAACTTTGACGACCTCAGTGGCGCAGCGGGCGAGAGTCCGCCTGCGACGCAGAGGTTGCGGGTTCGATTCCCGCCTCGGAACAAATTTGTGTATGATCTGCAGAAATTTGTTCATTGGTCTGGGTGTTTTCTATGTATAATAAAAAATATATATCTTGTAATTATATAATGTATTAAATATATCAGTTATCTAGTACCCATAACACAAGCTTTAGTAGCTTACTTTGGGGCTAGATAGTGCTGTGTGGATTGTCCAGCATTATTTATTTATTTATTTATTTATTTTAACTAAAGTTTACACTAAACGGATACGATGAACTGATTAATTAACTACCTAATAGATAACATCGGAATGGTGCGAAAAATACATCTTGCTTCCTAAGAAGACGGACAGTCTATACTGGACTCTGATTAATAGGATGGATTTGAAAAACAATAATTAGGGTACCTACCTAATTGGACAAGATGTAGGTATCAGGAGATCCTGATACTTAGACTATTGAGATGGAGTCATAGGAGAAGTCACAGCATCACACACACTACACAAACACACACACACACACACTATGTACCGTCACGTTTTACTTTAAAAAAATATTTAGGTAGGTACTTAAAAACTAAAAGCTTAGGTAGGTATATCCTTTGTTTTTGTCAGCTGTCATCTAATATAAGTCCATAACTAGTGGCTCTGGGAGCTGTAGACCTCGCGAGCGTACTAAAAGTGAGCTATTTGAGGAATGTAATGTGCAAGTGCATTTTCCGTTTTGTGATTTTTTTGATCTTTTTGATTTTTTTTGCATCATCTTGTGTAGAATAAGGTCCTTTGTGTTTCTCTCAAATTTGATTGAAAACCATCGATTGTTTGATGAGCTATCCTGTTCATCATGCTGAAGATCCTTATCGGATCTTCGCCAAACTTTTATGAGACCAACTTATTAAACTTTCAAATAAAAAAAGAATAATCGAAATCGGATCTCATTTGGTGGAGATATCCAGTATATGAAATAGCCCCCTTTTTGCCCTTTTTTTGGGGAAGTACCCCTCCAATCAAAAATCCCCGACGACAAAAAAAATCTAATAAGTCATATAACCTGTGTACCAGACAGACAGACAGATAGACATCCGGACAAACGCATTTTTGGCCAATGTGGAAACTGAGACGCTTCGCTCGCTTCGCTCGCTCGGTCAATAATGTGGGGTAATTAATTTTTGTTACACTATTCATGTTTTAATAATGTAGATCCGTTATTGGCTGTAGGTGTTAGATAGAAATTTAAATTTACATTGTCTTTTAAAAACTGTGGATTTTGTTCAATAATAAATAGGTAAGAACAGTGGACTCTGATCTGATTAGGTAATTGGATTTGAAAAACAAGAATTATCGTAATTAGACCTGTAAACTATACTTACTTTGTTGATCCTATTTAGTAATAGTTGCTATTTAGTAAACTAATCACCTTGGGATCAAAAGGCCTCTGGTTTTAAGGTCCACTTTATCTTGTCTCAGGTTCACCCTCGACCTGAAATGATTAAGTCCTAGACAACATTTGTTGAACAAAAACAATCTATCTGTATTTCTCCACCGAAAAGTCTAACACCCACGCATCTCCACCATCGTCCATCATAACTCATAATTAAGACTAAATTGGTAACCGTGTCTTACGCCCCCTTTAAAATACTGATTTGAGTATCAGTCAGTCAGTACTTGCTCTATAACATAGTACGTAGCACATATTTACTAGTTATAATTGGTGTCTAACCTATGGTACCTACCTAATTAATAGATGTCAAACAAGTTATGAAATTATCACGATGTCCGGCGGCGTCGCCGGCGTGGCTGATAAAGTCAGGGAGAAATAACGTGATCGCTGTTTTGATACAATTTTGATCTAGCTGCATCTGGCGCGTGCAAAAGTAGCAAATAAGTCGTAAAAACGAATACTTAACAAATTAAATAGCTACCTATACCTAGCTACCAACCTACTAAAGCTGTCTCAGCAGAGCGATTTCAATCAACTATCGCGTTCCAAAACTTGCGAGATCCAAACCCATTTTGCACCCATGGAGTTGAGACTTTGCTGCTCACTTACTTCAACTTGGGTTATTACACATTAGGGGGCGTCCATAAATTACGTGAGGTGTTTTTTAAATTTTCTGCCCCCCCCCCCTGGTGTGATGTCGTGAGATTTTATTCAACCCCCTCCCCCATTCCCCAATCTCACGTGAGATTTTTCAAAATGTGGGTTTCTTACGTAATCGCGTTAAACACATAAAATTATTTTATTTCGAATAAATAATGAATGATCTTAATCGTATTACGATTACGCTTAAGATAAAATCTTAAGAATGTACAAACTGGATTAAATGGACCAAAATAGTATTTTTTTTTGTTTCAATCAGAAAAAAATTTTTGTGTAATTTGCCAAGACCCCCCCCCCCCTCTCCCCAACGTAAGATTAGATGAGATTTGACTCGACCCCCTCCCCCCCTTAAACATCTCACGTAATTTATGGACGCCCCCTTAGACAGATAACACAGACTGACCGACGCAACCTGTCACATCACGTAAAAAGAAAGCTGGAATAAAGTGGAAGCCCTCCACTTTATATCAGCGTTCTTTTTAAATGACGCGACCTATTACATTAGTAATTACATTAGTAAACACTGCCGTCTGTGCCGTAGGCCGTGGTTTTCATTCCCAACCGAGAACAAACATTTGTGTGATGAACATAGGGAAATGTTTGTTCTGTCTGGGTGTTATAATAATATTATAAGTAGGTGTGTATTTAAATAAAAAAAAAGTATTCTATCAGCTATCTGGTTCCCGTATTACAAGCTTTATGACCTTTGGCTTAGTTTGGGGCTACATAGTGCTGTGTGGAAAGTCCACCAATATTTATTACAAAAAATGTTGGTTCGGAAGACTCGCGACAGCCACGGAAAATATATTGGTGCTCGATGCTATTTCGAGCAAGGTGAACGACCGGCGGTGTCTTGAATACGCTCAATGTGACTTAATCAATTTAGTTTTAACATTGAACTACTGGTATTTGGAAGAAGCTCTTAGCACAATTGCATAACAAAATTATCTATCAACGAAAACAAAGCAATCTAACTAAAATAAGAAGGTCAAAACTATCGAAACGAACACACAAATGAAAGCACGAACCACAACCGAATGGTATTTTTTCAGGGTGCCTACTCGTGTGACTGATTGCGGGTAGGTAATGAAAAGTGTGTCGTTATCTGGAGAAATTTAATACTCTATCCTAGAAGTATTAGGTACTAAAAGAAACAAAAAGACTACTTTTTAGGAAAACAATGTTTATGGAGATAGGGCAAGTAAATTACTTGCCCTATCTGCATAAATTTTTGATTATACTGTCTTCCACAGAAACCCGCTCCACTACCATCCACTTAGTTGGCACATAATAACTGAACATAACTCAGAGCCCATAATAATTTACGGGATAGGAAGGGTTGCTTACATACAACCAGTAGTTTTATAAATACACTAGTTGCGCCCCGCGGTTTCACCCGCGCAGATTTAAATCCCGGTATTCCCACGAGCTAAAAAGTATCTTATGTTCTATTTCAGACTATAATCCATCTCTCTGCCAGGTTTCATCCAGATCCGTTCAGCCGTTCCGGCGTGAAAGAATAACAAACATCCATCCATCCATACTTACAAACTTTCGCGTTTATAATAGTAGTAGGATACTGTAGTGTCCCTAAGACCGCATGGATGCGGTCTTTCTGTGTGGACACAGAAAGACCGCATCCATGAAACAAAAAACACAGAAAGCAGAATTGCTGTTTTACTCTAGTACATTTTAACTCAATGGTTTTACTATCGGCGGCGTTCACGGACTCGAGCTGACACAGTCCTAGGTAACTGAAGTTCTATCAACAAAACTTGCCTATGTGATCGCAGATCCCACGGTGATGTTTTAATTTGGGATTCTGTATAATTATATGGTGGTAATCATAATGGTATTTGTATACCATTATGATTATACCATTATATAATTAATGAATTTACCCATAACTAGCACCATCCGCGTGAGTGTCTTGACGGTGAAAACCCAACGCGAATGAGGCTAAGCTCGTACATTGAAGTGAGGCGCGAAACCACTGATTGCTACACCGTGATTTTAATTTTACGGAATAGCACTACAGGGGCCATATCACGAACCATCTAATAAGAAAAAACCACAAATAAAATAAGATTTGAATGGTACTATACCTTAACGCCACAAATGTCAAAATGTGTTTGTGAGCCTAGTATTTAGGAGCAACACAAAACTGTCAGCAACTCAGCCAGTCACTGACATAGCATAACAAATGCTATCTAAATCAAATCCTCCAACGCGGGTACGCTGTTAAACAGAATAGGTACCAGCGTCCAAACCGAAGTAATGCAATAGCTTTGCGGCAATAAGCGTAGGCAGCTCACTATCGCTAGGCCTGCTTTCTATGTAAATTTACTACGTTGGTTGCAATGTTGCAAAGTTGTTTATTGGCTCGTTACCATCTTTGGAGTCAATGAAGCAGGAAAATATAGAGGATATATTCTTCGCGATTTACCTAATTCGTCACGCAATTAATAATTAGCGTTTAAAAAATGTGAATAATAAATGGAAAACTTGAAAATTCTGATTTTGTGAGATAATTATGCAGGATCTTTGGTACAAAAAACCAAACTGGATGGTTCCGTAATATGAAAGAAAAAGAAAGAACGAAAACATACTATCTCTATTATATTTGCAACAATAAAGCTTTATCGATGGTTTATTATAACTTTATTTCAGGTGCTTTGTGAGCTAAAACTTCAGACTGGAAAAAACAACGCAATCTTCCATCCGGTCATCTAACCCCTATAGATAGAAGTAATTTTGAAAAAAAGATGGTACATCTAAATATACGCACAGTTATCACAGAGCGCCTAAGTGCAGAAGCGCCATAAGCGCTCGCCAGTAACCCGGCAAAGCTGCCGGCGTATAGTCCAAAAAAATACGCACAGTTTTCTTACATCTATACCGGCATATCTACGTGATACGATATTTTTATGACATGCAGCAGGCGCACGCAGTTACGCGTTCATACCTAACGCCGGCGCAGGCAACGCGATTTACTGTCCATAACTTGATAAATTAAGTAAAGTACACATTAATATAAATAATACATACTTAGAGATATTTAATTTTACTGGCCCATCAGACAGAACATTAATTGTTTAAAAAAATATATATAATCAAGCTTATATTTCGCTCCCCGTCGTAAATATAGGTTAGATTTAAATAAAACATACCTTTATAGATAAAACAGGAATCTTGTGTTCTAAAGACATTTCAAACTCTGGAGAACTCATGTGTCTACTGTCAGTAGCATACAGGTTCATCCTCCGTCACCACAATGCCCGTTCGTGTTCCACTTCAGTCTTAATAATATACTACTATTATTTCTTTAATGATATATTTGTTATTAACTTGATTTATGAAGATACTTTAGATAACTGTCACTTGGGCCCGATGACTTTTATATTTTTTAAGGTTTTATTTTTATTTACGTTTGAGGGTGGAATGATGCCTGGACGCGACGCGCAACCACACGCGACTTGCGTTCGAAATGCTCGAATCGAAGCGAATGAATGAGCGCGCGCAAGCAAAGCGCGCCCGGCCCGGACTAGACGCCCGCGCACCCTGCACTATCTGCACATAACTACCCTGCACCACCTATTTGAGACATCGCACCCACGATACAATAACAGGGTACCTAACAGATAAATTGAGCGATTCTGCGATAAACTATCATAAACATGGGTTTACAGTAATATTTACATGCAAGTATAAATAAACATTTTTGTGTCACGCTGGTGCCGCGTGAGTATCACGCGTGGATGCAATGCGGTGGCGCCTGGCCGTCGACACAGCCGATGATTTGAGCCAAACGACAATTAAGATTTACGAAATCGAACGACTCGGAGACGGGTTCGACGGGTTGCTATTGATAATTGCCTTTCAATAACTCGTTTACGTAATTAAGTAGGTATTACACCCTCCATCTATCCCTTTTTTTGATAGACAAAAGCCACAAGAACACGAAAACAAGAAATCTTTGATATCGTTATAATAAAAAAGTCCTTGCATTGCAAAATCCTATCGGTATTTATGATAGCTGAGACGGGCATTTATTTGTTTGGTCGAGCCATAAAGTATTCAAATTCCTTGACCCATAATACCATTGTTACGAAATATTCTGTTATTTTATGGCAGAAGAAAGATCAGTCCACAGATATTTCATTTCACAGCATGTCTGTCAGGTATTTTTCTGCTTTCCCTTCATTCATTCTCTCTAAGGGTCGAACATGACTGTACAGCAACGACGTTTTTTTTTCTTCTTTAATTAATAATTAAATATTACCTGAATATATCAATTACACACATTACATGAAGTCTCCACACACTACTTAACATCATTATCACTACATAATATAAAACAGTCGCTTTCTTTGTCCCTATATCCCTATGTACCCATGTCCCTATGTATGCTTAAATCTTTAAAACTACGCAATGGATTTTGATGCGGTTTTTTTTAATAGATAGAGTGATTCAAGAGGAACGTTTTTATTTATAATACATGCATGATATGTGCATCCGTGCGAAGCAGGGGCGCGCGGGCGGGTCGCTAGTTAATTTATAAATTAGTACGTCTGTGTTTGACTGCAAAAAAAATGTGTTACCGTTTTTTTATGTAACTGTCGATGTTAGTTTTTACGCATAAGATAAACCAGAAAAATTATAATTAAATTTTGTACATAACAATGGCCGTTCTACTCTAGAAAAGTTAAAGAAAGTAATAGCCTGTATAAGTTTTTTACCTACAGATCAAACTACTCAAAGCCAAAAAAACATAATTTTATCATTAACTTAAAAAATAACTGTAAATGTTTAATAAGTTTCTGAAGCAAATGACCACTGACACGACTTTTCAGCGTGATTTTCATGCTTCATTTCATGTCAGAATTCCTCATTTTCACTGCTTACTAATCCTTCGATTAGATTACATTATATAAGTCTAAATTTCTATTACATATTTCTAACATTATCAGTATTTCAGTTAAGATATTTAACTTTATTTATCTTCAAGTGCTGAAATTGTTATAAATTTCTCAAAATATCTTTGCCAATCAAAATATTTTCCCAAAAGAAATTTTTCGATACAAATAACAGAAATATTTGAGAAAAATACTTCTACAAAAACTGCGTGACCTTCTCTGCATTTGACGCTGACGTTCGGCAAGATGTTTCTTATTTTTATTCTCGTGATATTTGTAAGTAAATAAATTAATTTAATTTCAATTTTTCGGAGTCCCCCAGAATTATTCTGAGTACAATAGATTTTCTATTGTCCTGCCTGGCTCACTGTATTTTTCGCGATCATAATATATGCTGATGTAATATTATTACAAAGTCTAATTATAATCACGAGTTCATAATCAATATTTCATTTCTTCTTGTTACCGATCAACGAGTTTGGTTATTCGAGATTGAAATCAGTTGACTGTCCGCATTTATAGCACGGACATTCTATTCTTTGTTACCAGCAGGCAGTGACGGATGAATGCATTTGGGTGCATGCGCATGCGACCCACCGGATATGGATCACTAAATATATTCATAGAAAAAATGTAGAGCTTCGAGCATCGGCTTATAACGAACCGTTACCGTGAGACGCCAGAGTAAGTAAATGTGACTAATTTACCTACTACAATACCTACGGGATTGTTTTGTTGGTGAACTAAAGACAGAAATTATGCTTATTACCTGTACCTACTAATGTACTAAAAGTAATAAATGTACCTAATGGTTTAGAGCTACTTATATGTAGGTATATCAGTTAAATGTGACAGTGATAAAATGAAGAAGAAACTAAATGTTCTGTTCTTCGGGATGCTAATTACCTATGAGAGGAAAAACCTAATCCCTCCGCCCAGCCCTCCAATAGTTTTGCTTTCGAGTTTCTTGAGGGAGGAGAGTGTATACGGACTAATTTTGAGAAATAACGAAATATGGCTAAACACTAGAAGAGGTAAGGTAAAGAAAGAATGGATGAACTAATAAAGATGACATAATATCGTATATCACTAGTTTCTTGTGAAACAGTGTGGTGAAAGGATTTTATTAAACTGCAACCTAACTGGATTTTTTTATTACAGATTTACGACCTAAACCATCAAGGAATATAATACCACCACCATGAAATCATAAACTCCGGGCGGGCGTTTTACCCGAGGCTTGCAATCTGAAGGCAACTAATACAAGCTATACCGATACCGACCCCAATGAATTTAGTTGTCATGACGACGCCGACAAAGCATGGCTGAGTTTGCGGTAAAGCCACAGACTACATTCACGAGGAAAGCTGGTTTATATTATCAACAAACCGAGACGCCGACCAGCAAACAACTTATCGCACCAAACTGCACAACACATCATCATTTTCGGTTGTAAACTTACCGGCACACAACACATCAGTGCACTGTACTGTATAGCACCTAATAGGTCATGTTCCTAGCGTTAGTGACTTGCGAGGCAGTAGCTTTGTTATAATAGACATTGGCTATCGTTACCTATCACTTAGCATAATTTAATGCTCAATCCTTTTACCATACTGTTTCACTGTTTAAAGATATTAAATTAATTAAAAACTGTACAGAGTAAAAATGTATCAGATTGACTATGTAAATAAAATGCAATCCTGAGTGGATGACATAGTTACCTAAACTAGGAAGACCTGTAAGATACCTTTAGATGGCATACCTATACCCTGTTACATATATGCTTGTTCCATCGCCAAGTAATATAATAAAAACACAATAGACAACAGAAAATTTACTATTCTTTGTTTTTGAGACCGTAGTTTCAAAAGTTCAGCACTTCTTGGTATGCTTTGCCTTGAGAATTGAGAAGTTGAAACAAGGTGTCGATATAACAGTCATAGATCATATTTCTTAATTGACTACTTTAAATTAAAAAACAATGCGCATAGGTAATAGTATAAAACCTCGGCCTGCCTCCACGTTGCCATACCCTATGAAGGATCCATGTGATACTTAATACCTAGTAACGCCCAACAACTATGTATGTATCTGAATTAAACCATGTGAAAGCAGTAAATGTATTGAGTATCATGGGACTGTGAAGTGTAGCCCGGTTTCCTAGTCTATTCGGCCACAGCTCCGAATCTACTATGTAAAGTAAAGCCTGAATATTCCGAGAGCGTGCTATCGACGGAAAGCGTTAAACATAGCAGCGCTCTTGTAACATTATTCTGCGCGCCCGCCGCGCCTAATGCCGGGATACATAGAACGCTGATGTCAGTCAGTTATGTATTTTCTACGTACATACATATTGATTTGTTTAGTTCCATTCCGCAACTCCGCATCTATAAATAGAATTGTTGCGGGAGTCCAGATTTTAATGTAATACCAGTAGTCATTCTGTGTGCACATTTGCACGCTATAATTTTATGGTAAAATTACTATTTATTTGTTTATTTATTTTTAGGAAAACCAACAGCACAAAAAACAGGAAAGAAGACAAAATAGTAGCATGAGGCCAATAATAGGTTTTCACGTAATGCAACGCAATCAACCTCAAACTTACGCTGAATCTATACATTTTGTCGTTCGATAGTCACTCCAAGTGACCGAATTTCAAAATTTGTTTCATGACAACATGACAGACATTAACTAGCATTTTAGCATTATGATAAGGCTGTATGTAAATTGTCGTATAGTTCAACGTTTAGCGTTGCATTGTGAGTGCAAGAAGCAGTTAGGCTAACATCGAGGCGGGCGGTCGGTATGCGTCGGAAAACCGGTCGAGAAACGCACCCGAAGCGGACACCTCCTGAATGTAGACTTGAATAAATATGTACCAACAGGCACTGCATTACATAGGTAACTGTGCCACAGATTATGCAATATGCGACCGCTTTAGTAAAATTCAATGCATGCCAACTTGAGCCACGGTAATGTCATCAACATTACCGTGGCTAACAAGACGTACAAGTGCTTGAGCCTGATCAAGAACCTGCACTTATCTACATGCATTCATGCATAAAATTCATTTGCATTTAGCTTAGTCGAACTTTCAGAAAACAGCGGTAAGATTAATAAAAAAATTGTTTAGCTGGACTAGTCATTCTTAAATGAACCGGCGCTTGTTTAGGTTTCATGTGGTTTTTCCTAGAAAAACATGAATGTGTATCTAAAGCTATTCTGGAAATATAGGATGTATGTGTATGTAATGAAAAACTTTAGTGGCAAACGGATGTGAAACACGCGTGGATAATATTGAAATCAAACTGTGTACTCCAACGTCATTCAAATGTCTGTGGCCAAAATAATTATGTGGACCAATAAAACTGGGTACCTACCTAATGTTTACGTTGTTGGCCAGAAAATTTCATTCTGTGTTTCGCTTCGAAGAGTGTGGTTGCCGATGAAACTACAGTCATATGAAGCTAAACATCTGTATGCCTGTAGATAGGTGATATATAGTACATGTATACTTTTTTTGTAAATACATACTTAGTGGAAGGAGTCACGTTAGTTTTGTGGTTTAGAGACTCTGCCTGCTCATGCGTCACAACACCGGCTGCAGCGTGCTCGCTGTGTTTTAAGGCACCTTATTTAATAAGTTATTGGAGTGAGCGGTATTACCCGACACGAGCGCCATTACCCCTGCTTCCCCTATAATATTATAACACCCAGACAGACCAAACATCTTTGTTCATACAAATGTTTGACTATCTAGACACGTGTTCCCCCAGGCACGGACCGGGATATAACTTATAAGCGACCAGTAAAAGAAAACACTGGCGGTAGTTACAACAGTATTGCACCTACCAGCTATTGATTCTGTAGGACGAGATAACGCATGGCCACGATCTGACCTGAACACTCTCACGCCCTGTGAAACTGCATGTGGCCTGCTGATTGGGAGTTATGGGCTCTAATACAGGAGTACATGACACGTTGAACCTCAGAAAAGTGGGGTATTTTCTTACAGATATATACAATTCAACGTCATTTGCCGACCTCAGCGGGCGAGAGTCCACCTGCGACGCAAGAGGTTGCGGGTTCGATTCCCGCCTCGGAACAAATTTGTGCACGATCTGCAGAAATTTGTTCCGTTGGTCTGGGTGTTTATGTATAATAAAAAATATCTATCTATGTAAGTATATAATGTATCAAATATAACAGTTATCTAGTACCCGTAACACAAGCTTTGAGTAGCTTACTTTGGGGTTAGATGGTGCTGTGTGGATTGTCCACACAGCACCTTGTACTTATTCTTAATCTCTAACTACTTATTCTTATTGACGACCTCTGTGGCGCAGCGGGCGAGAGCCTGCCTGCGACGCAAGAGGTTGCGGGTTCAATTCCCGCCTTGGAACAAATTTGTGTACGATCTGCAGAAATTTGTTCCGATGGTCTGGGTGTTTTCTATGTATAATAAAAAATATCTATCTATGTAAGTATATAATGTATTAAATATATCAGTTATCTAGTACCCATAACACAAGCTTTGAATAGCTTACTTTGGGGCTAGATAGTGCTGTGTGAACTGTCCAGCATTATTTATTATTTATTTATTATATCACATATTTGAGAATCATTTAACATAACTTCTAAACAATTAGTCGGCAGTAAAATTTAATCAACAATTTAATTGAAAAACCATCGTAAAAAACGTAAGTAGAATAATAAATAACACTACGTTTACACATTTTATGCGTTTTAAATTGTTGAAGTGAATCGATTCTATACATTTTACGATCTACGAGTATCTCTATTTATTAATCTACTTTTCAAATTGATGTTGGTTAGGAACTTAATAAAAACATTGGGTTTCTGTTTTAGGGTATGTCAATTTCTCAGATTCAGAGGAGAGGAGCAAAGTTTTAGCTTAGCACTACGCGATCTGGGCCCGGACCACCATCTCTTGAAGCATTTATTTCCATATTACTTATAAGTCAATGTCTTATATCAACTGCATAGAGTCGGCTTTATGATCAAAAAGTAAAGTAATATTTAAATAAGAATGCTTTAAGAGATGGTGGTACGGACCCTAAATGATAACGAGAAACCGCATGTGTGTGCTCTGGTTTTAAAATTAAGAAAAATACGTAAACAACGTCGCCGCCATAACTACAGGCATATCCACAAAGACATGTTTTCCACTTCAATAATAATATTTTTAGACACTATAGTACACTATAGGTCAGGCGATGTTTCTGAGTCGGACGACATGACATATTCCAGTAAAAATGTAGCGAGATGCGTTTTTTAATTCAATCACTGAAAAAAGTCGCAAATGCGTGCGCTTTTACTTAAAGTAAACTTATGTGCTACATTTTTTTCAGACACATTTTTTACAGTTTCAGACTTGCAGAAAAAATGTTGAAGAAAGCTGTATAAGCTTATTTATGCTCTCAAATTATTTATCACTTTGTACACTGGGTTTCTTTCACAAAAGTAACGGGGTTTTTAGCACTATTTTCATAAAAAAATTAAACTTTATTTCGACGATATATCGTCGACTTTCCGTTAGCGATGATTGTATGTTATACATTATCGTTGCATGCATGGAGAAACTGGCAGGGCTGAAATAGAAAGGCGCCCTAAAATCATGAAAGCGTATGTTACAATATGCGCCTACTTAATTGGGCGGGCGGGGTCGGTGAACTATAAACTGTCTTGTTTGTGTGGGCGGGCCGCGCGTGCGCATCGTTTGACCTTCGACGACACTTGCGGAAAATAGATATGAAATCTTAAATCCCAATTTGTTATTATTACCAATTTATTATATTTTATTACACTGTCAGCGATAAGTTTTACGTTAGCGATAAAAAAACACTCCCATTGCCCAATTTAAGGAAAACTAGTTCCAATGTAAACTTAGTGGTAAGCGAAATCGCAATGCTTTGTTATATGTGGTAGTTACCACTTAACATCACAGGTAGGCTATATGTTTGTTCTACTAGCAACCTGAGAGTATACAGACCTAACAGTATACAGATGTTAAATACACCGGCAACCACACTGTTGCTTAGCGGCCGAAAAGGCATGGTTTCGCCGGACAAGCCCTTACTTTCTAGAACTTTTAATTCCATACTAAGATCCAAACTTCGTTAACTCACGGATACTCCCGGCCATCTCGTTTGTGACGCGTCCGCACGCAGCGTGACGCGCACTCACCGTGTCGGTACGGTAGTCACTCGGCGCGACACACTTGCACTACCGAGCCCTCGAATGCAACTAACGATACCATATCCTACGGTCAAATATTTGAAGTATAAGCTTCCTGTATCAAAGTCATCATCCTGATAACTTTCTTCAATATAACATCATAGTATAAAATAAAGTCGCTTTCTCTGTCCTATCTCTATGTCCCCATGTCCCTATGTATGCTTAAATCTTTAAAACTACGCAACGGATTTTGATGCGGTTTTTTTTAATAGATAGAGTGATTCAAGAGGAACGTTTTTATGTATAATACATGCATGATATGTGCACCCGTGCGCAGCAGGGGCGCGCGGGCGGATCGCTAGTCAAATTAGAGGTACCTATAATAAAGTTATTCCTATTCCTATGCCACAAAAAATAGATTGGACTTAAAAGGGTAGTTTTTGGAATAGTAGGCCTTACAATGTTTTTAGCTTAGAGCTTTTTGGCACGTCATGCCATGCAATCTAGCAGTTACTTATACACGTGTATTTTCATTCTAAATAAGGCATACCTAATTAAGTGCTATCGGCGCAAACATTAAATTTCCTTAAGCACTAAAGTCACGGGAGATCATTTATCGGATATGGCACTATGGACCTAACGCGGCTATGTTCTTACGCAGGCCATATGGGGCTCGTTGCCTGCTCGCAGAAGTTATCGTGCTGCGCAAGAGCGATCGGTATTTTTAATGTCTTTGCATTCAATTATGAACAAACTGGATGTAAAACAGGCGATGTACTAGAGCCAAACACAAAGATAAAAGCGCCAACACATACTGAAAGCAAGAAGAAAACGCTACATAAATCATAACATAAATCATTTATTGTTTGTGAACCTGACAATAAAATAATAAAATGATAGGTGGGCGTGATTTGGAATCTTCAGATCCTGCTTCTTAGCATACAAAACATTAATTTATGAAATAATTTAAATCATGTCAATCACATTAATAATTTAAAAAATACAAATTAAACAACATCCATATTAAAAATCAATTAACTACAGTGTCATTTGGGTAGTTTATCTGACAATGTATCACTGTAACCTAAAAAGTCACTTAGGTACTGTGCAATATGCTTTTTATCACATCAATTCGAAAAGACTTAGTTTGCGGCCTAAAAACAGGCAGCAAAATGGCATTTCGCTCACTTTCAATTTAAGTACTCAGGAATGTGCTTATGAGTAAAACGTTCTAAGTTCCGTAAAAAGTTCCAATCACCAAAGAGGTCACGCACGAACACTATGAACAAGCTACACGCGAAACGTGCATTCCACCTTTATTCAATAAATAAATAAATAATGCTGGACAATCCACACAGCACTATCTAGCCCCAAAGTAAGCTATTCAAAGCTTGTGTTATGGGTACTAGATAACTGATACACTTAATACATTATATACTTACATAGATAGATATATTTTTTTTATACATAGAAAACACCCAGACCATCGGAACAAATTTCTGCAGATCGTACACAAATTTGTTCCACGGCGGGAATCGAACCCGCAACCTCTTGCCTATCCTATATATAATCCTATTATTTACTTCAGGTTTTACTTATTTTTATAAAAAAAAGTACAATCAATACATTATTATGGTTGTGGTTATGACTATGTGACCATGTGGCATGTGACTACCGTGATTTCTTGACTGCTTAACTTCATGGCCTCATGACCGCCTGACTTCTCGAATTCTCGACTTCTCGACTTCGTGACTTCTTAACTTCGTGAATTCGTGACTGTGACTGTGAATGTGACTATTTAGATGTTGCAGTTACTTATTTTCTCATTGAGGGTGATAAAAAGTAGTGTTCACCTCGGGAACAACACTATTTTAAAGCTCGAGTGAAGTAGGTACTTTGAATCCCTCGCTAAGCTTAGGATTCTACTATAAAATCCTTCGCTCCGCTCTGCATTCAAAAAACACTCTCGCCGTTGAAATAGTTGTTTGCTCCCTTGGTAAACAATCTACTATTTCTAACCAGCAACCGCTCGTGACAGAATAAATAGGTCTTACAATGTTTCTAAAAGATAACTGCTGCTACGATATCAGGGTTCAACAACGCAAGGCGTTTATCGCCGTAGGAATAAGGGTCGGTCTATTGCTATTGAAGGCGCTACAAAGAGATATTAGATTGTGTATTGGGTTGAAGAACTTTTTGATTACTCTTTTGTTTTTAGCTGTAACCTACAGGTATAGATCTGATTGATGTCAAATATAAATAAGTTATACTATCCTGGTTTTCTTACTTAGTTCCTGATTACTTATGCTGTGAAAGAAAACAGTTTAAAAAAAACAGGAAATGCCTCTTTCAGTCAAGTATTATGACCACGGAATAGAGAAAACCCTAATTTCTGTGATTATGACTGCTCAACGTTTTTCGTAGACGTTCTACGTAGGGTTAAGCTATACCTACCTACTATAAAACACCATTATTTTACACTTGATTAACATAGTGTAATAGCTATTGATGGATGGATAGGAATCAATGTCAAACTGAAAGCCATCTCGATAGCCCAGACCACTTGGCCCAGACTTTAGCGTAATCGAGCCCCGGGTATTCTAGCAGCCGCCAATTCTAGCAAGCGCTTAGAACCTGTCACGTATGGAATTCGAACTCTTCAGTTCAGTTCAGTCGAGTTCTCCAGTATCTACCATGAGGTTTTTTACCCTAATTTAAGCTTGACAAACTTGGCCAACCTTGTGGCATAGGATGGTATGTTTTATTTTGACGCGGTGAATAACAACTTTATCTGCTTTATCATTAATGGGCACTCCAAATATAAAATATCGCTAAAAATATACCTAAGTGGTATTATTGATAAGCTCACCCGTAAATCCATTTCATGGCAAGACACTCATATAACGCAAGTGGTGCACAACACAACTACAACTGTTCGTAGATGTAGGTTTAGTAGCTAGAACTACTTATATTATAATAAATAAAAAAATAAATAAATAATGCTGGACAATCCACACAGCAGCATCTAGCCCCAAAGTAAGCTACTCAAAGCTTGTGTTATAGGTACTAGATGACTGATATATTTAATACATTATATACTTACATAGATAGATATAAGATAATAATAGATATATTATAAACAGAGATATGTGGAGGGCACGACCGATACGGGCCGAGACGAGTGCGCAGGAGTGCGGCGCGACAGGACTGCGCAGACATGCTCGGTATACATCGAGAAAACTCACTCACCACGACGTCAACCTAGGCGAGGTTTGAAGCACAGTTGACTTTTCTGACTCCTTATCTACATTTATACATAAGGATAGAAATCAACAGACGAGTACCTATAGAAATCTGGCTTTATTGTCATACCATTCGGGCCTCAGGAACTCGCATCTCACACGTCAATAATTCCACAGCTGAGAAAATTTTACAAAGTAAACTCTTTCTAGTGATTCAAGAAGCAATCTGCAAGTTGTTTTTAGGCTCTGGATATATCAGGCAATATGATAACGCCTGTAAACGATTCTTTAATGTTATGATAAACAGTTGACCGGGATACCGAACAAGACAACAAATCAGCTGGTGCGACACCGACGACGGCGCTCTCCACTTATCGCCCAGGGGTTAACGATTTCGCATGGAAAAGTACTAGCATGTGCGATTACTTACATGCGACTGTAAATAAAACAATGTCACATTTATCTATAAATAGTAGGTCGCACGATGCAAGACGCGCAGGCGCAAGCAGGCGCGGCGCACGTCTCGAATGCGCAAGCGCGAAAATTTGGCACAAGCTTTTTACATGCAGCTAAAATTGACTGACACAGTTTAGTGATGAGTACCTAATGCATGTGATGGCATAATTCTGTTTATAATAGACGTCACTTCCGACGAATAAAAAGTTTTTTCAGCCAACAGGAAATAGCCATCAAATTCCTGTTTTTGTGATGCATACAAAAGACTGAACTGATGAAATCGAAGGTACCTACTACAAATCAAGTCGGTAGGTAATTCGAATATTCCGAATCTATTTTTTAAATACCAAAGTGTTTGTCTAACTCCAATGTCATAGGGTCAATCAAGTCTCTTAAGCAGTAATTTACCTATCTTATAGCTAGATAATGTTGCAGGTACCCAGTAAATATAAAAAAAAACAGGATTTTAGGTCGGAGACCACTGGCGGTTTAGTGGTAGCGACACCACCTTCCGAACCCTAAGTCAATTGGTTCAAAACCGATCCTGAACGGCATCCAATGAGTTTTTCTATTTAATTTATGTGCACGCACAATGCACAAACATTTTTGGAAATCAGTGCGGTTAAGAAAAACCTTGTGAGGAAAACGATATGTCGTAAAACCTAAAAAAATATATAACATGTGTCAATGGTCTATTGGATCTTCATAGAGGCGCACTTATTATCGTTTCACCAAACTGTTTTTGAAGAAACAAGTGACACGATAAGAAGACAAAACCCTCATTATTTATATTTTAAAAAATGTAGAGCTTCGAGCATCGGCTTATAACGAACCGTTACCGTGAGACGCCAGAGTAAGTAAATGTGACTAATTTACCTACTACAATACCTACGGGATTGTTTTGTTGGTGAACTAAAGACAGAAATTATGCTTATTACCTGTACCTACTAATGTACTAAAAGTAATAAATGTACCTAATGGTTTAGAGCTACTTATATGTAGGTATATCAGTTAAATGTGACAGTGATAAAATGAAGAAGAAACTAAATGTTCTGTTCTTCGGGATGCTAATTACCTATGAGAGGAAAAACCTAATCCCTCCGCCCAGCCCTCCAATAGTTTTGCTTTCGAGTTTCTTGAGGGAGGAGAGTGTATACGGACTAATTTTGAGAAATAACGAAATATGGCTAAACACTAGAAGAGGTAAGGTAAAGAAAGAATGGATGAACTAATAAAGATGACATAATATCGTATATCACTAGTTTCTTGTGAAACAGTGTGGTGAAAGGATTTTATTAAACTGCAACCTAACTGGATTTTTTTATTACAGATTTACGACCTAAACCATCAAGGAATATAATACCACCACCATGAAATCATAAACTCCGGGCGGGCGTTTTACCCGAGGCTTGCAATCTGAAGGCAACTAATACAAGCTATACCGATATCGACCCCAATGAATTTAGTTGTCATGACGACGCCGACAAAGCATGGCTGAGTTTGCGGTAAAGCCACAGACTACATTCACGAGGAAAGCTGGTTTATATTATCAACAAACCGAGACGCCGACCAGCAAACAACTTATCGCACCAAACTGCACAACACATCATCATTTTCGGTTGTAAACTTACCGGCACACAACACATCAGTGCACTGTACTGTATAGCACCTAATAGGTCATGTTCCTAGCGTTAGTGACTTGCGAGGCAGTAGCTTTGTTATAATAGACATTGGCTATCGTTACCTATCACTTAGCATAATTTAATGCTCAATCCTTTTACCATACTGTTTCACTGTTTAAAGATATTAAATTAATTAAAAACTGTACAGAGTAAAAATGTATCAGATTGACTATGTAAATAAAATGCAATCCTGAGTGGATGACATAGTTACCTAAACTAGGAAGACCTGTACCTTTAGATGGCATACCTATACCCTGTTACATATATGCTTGTTCCATCGCCAAGTAATATAATAAAAACACAATAGACAACAGAAAATTTACTATTCTTTGTTTTTGAGACCGTAGTTTCAAAAGTTCAGCACTTCTTGGTATGCTTTGCCTTGAGAATTGAGAAGTTGAAACAAGGTGTCGATATAACAGTCATAGATCATATTTCTTAATTGACTACTTTAAATTAAAAAACAATGCGCATAGGTAATAGTATAAAACCTCGGCCTGCCTCCACGTTGCCATACCCTATGAAGGATCCATGTGATACTTAATACCTAGTAACGCCCAACAACTATGTATGTATCTGAATTAAACCATGTGAAAGCAGTAAATGTATTGAGTATCATGGGACTGTGAAGTGTAGCCCGGTTTCCTAGTCTATTCGGCCACAGCTCCGAATCTACTATGTAAAGTAAAGCCTGAATATTCCGAGAGCGTGCTATCGACGGAAAGCGTTAAACATAGCAGCGCTCTTGTAACATTATTCTGCGCGCCCGCCGCGCCTAATGCCGGGATACATAGAACGCTGATGTCAGTCAGTTATGTATTTTCTACGTACATACATATTGATTTGTTTAGTTCCATTCCGCAACTCCGCATCTATAAATAGAATTGTTGCGGGAGTCCAGATTTTAATGTAATACCAGTAGTCATTCTGTGTGCACATTTGCACGCTATAATTTTATGGTAAAATTACTATTTATTTGTTTATTTATTTTTAGGAAAACCAACAGCACAAAAAACAGGAAAGAAGACAAAATAGTAGCATGAGGCCAATAATAGGTTTTCACGTAATGCAACGCAATCAACCTCAAACTTACGCTGAATCTATACATTTTGTCGTTCGATAGTCACTCCAAGTGACCGAATTTCAAAATTTGTTTCATGACAACATGACAGACATTAACTAGCATTTTAGCATTATGATAAGGCTGTATGTAAATTGTCGTATAGTTCAACGTTTAGCGTTGCATTGTGAGTGCAAGAAGCAGTTAGGCTAACATCGAGGCGGGCGGTCGGTATGCGTCGGAAAACCGGTCGAGAAACGCACCCGAAGCGGACACCTCCTGAATGTAGACTTGAATAAATATGTACCAACAGGCACTGCATTACATAGGTAACTGTGCCACAGATTATGCAATATGCGACCGCTTTAGTAAAATTCAATGCATGCCAACTTGAGCCACGGTAATGTCATCAACATTACCGTGGCTAACAAGACGTACAAGTGCTTGAGCCTGATCAAGAACCTGCACTTATCTACATGCATTCATGCATAAAATTCATTTGCATTTAGCTTAGTCGAACTTTCAGAAAACAGCGGTAAGATTAATAAAAAAATTGTTTAGCTGGACTAGTCATTCTTAAATGAACCGGCGCTTGTTTAGGTTTCATGTGGTTTTTCCTAGAAAAACATGAATGTGTATCTAAAGCTATTCTGGAAATATAGGATGTATGTGTATGTAATGAAAAACTTTAGTGGCAAACGGATGTGAAACACGCGTGGATAATATTGAAATCAAACTGTGTACTCCAACGTCATTCAAATGTCTGTGGCCAAAATAATTATGTGGACCAATAAAACTGGGTACCTACCTAATGTTTACGTTGTTGGCCAGAAAATTTCATTCTGTGTTTCGCTTCGAAGAGTGTGGTTGCCGATGAAACTACAGTCATATGAAGCTAAACATCTGTATGCCTGTAGATAGGTGATATATAGTACATGTATACTTTTTTTGTAAATACATACTTAGTGGAAGGAGTCACGTTAGTTTTGTGGTTTAGAGACTCTGCCTGCTCATGCGTCACAACACCGGCTGCAGCGTGCTCGCTGTGTTTTAAGGCACCTTATTTAATAAGTTATTGGAGTGAGCGGTATTACCCGACACGAGCGCCATTACCCCTGCTTCCCCTATAATATTATAACACCCAGACAGACCAAACATCTTTGTTCATACAAATGTTTGACTATCTAGACACGTGTTCCCCCAGGCACGGACCGGGATATAACTTATAAGCGACCAGTAAAAGAAAACACTGGCGGTAGTTACAACAGTATTGCACCTACCAGCTATTGATTCTGTAGGACGAGATAACGCATGGCCACGATCTGACCTGAACACTCTCACGCCCTGTGAAACTGCATGTGGCCTGCTGATTGGGAGTTATGGGCTCTAATACAGGAGTACATGACACGTTGAACCTCAGAAAAGTGGGGTATTTTCTTACAGATATATACAATTCAACGTCATTTGCCGACCTCAGCGGGCGAGAGTCCACCTGCGACGCAAGAGGTTGCGGGTTCGATTCCCGCCTCGGAACAAATTTGTGCACGATCTGCAGAAATTTGTTCCGTTGGTCTGGGTGTTTATGTATAATAAAAAATATCTATCTATGTAAGTATATAATGTATCAAATATAACAGTTATCTAGTACCCGTAACACAAGCTTTGAGTAGCTTACTTTGGGGTTAGATGGTGCTGTGTGGATTGTCCACACAGCACCTTGTACTTATTCTTAATCTCTAACTACTTATTCTTATTGACGACCTCTGTGGCGCAGCGGGCGAGAGCCTGCCTGCGACGCAAGAGGTTGCGGGTTCAATTCCCGCCTTGGAACAAATTTGTGTACGATCTGCAGAAATTTGTTCCGATGGTCTGGGTGTTTTCTATGTATAATAAAAAATATCTATCTATGTAAGTATATAATGTATTAAATATATCAGTTATCTAGTACCCATAACACAAGCTTTGAATAGCTTACTTTGGGGCTAGATAGTGCTGTGTGAACTGTCCAGCATTATTTATTATTTATTTATTATATCACATATTTGAGAATCATTTAACATAACTTCTAAACAATTAGTCGGCAGTAAAATTTAATCAACAATTTAATTGAAAAACCATCGTAAAAAACGTAAGTAGAATAATAAATAACACTACGTTTACACATTTTATGCGTTTTAAATTGTTGAAGTGAATCGATTCTATACATTTTACGATCTACGAGTATCTCTATTTATTAATCTACTTTTCAAATTGATGTTGGTTAGGAACTTAATAAAAACATTGGGTTTCTGTTTTAGGGTATGTCAATTTCTCAGATTCAGAGGAGAGGAGCAAAGTTTTAGCTTAGCACTACGCGATCTGGGCCCGGACCACCATCTCTTGAAGCATTTATTTCCATATTACTTATAAGTCAATGTCTTATATCAACTGCATAGAGTCGGCTTTATGATCAAAAAGTAAAGTAATATTTAAATAAGAATGCTTTAAGAGATGGTGGTACGGACCCTAAATGATAACGAGAAACCGCATGTGTGTGCTCTGGTTTTAAAATTAAGAAAAATACGTAAACAACGTCGCCGCCATAACTACAGGCATATCCACAAAGACATGTTTTCCACTTCAATAATAATATTTTTAGACACTATAGTACACTATAGGTCAGGCGATGTTTCTGAGTCGGACGACATGACATATTCCAGTAAAAATGTAGCGAGATGCGTTTTTTAATTCAATCACTGAAAAAAGTCGCAAATGCGTGCGCTTTTACTTAAAGTAAACTTATGTGCTACATTTTTTTCAGACACATTTTTTACAGTTTCAGACTTGCAGAAAAAATGTTGAAGAAAGCTGTATAAGCTTATTTATGCTCTCAAATTATTTATCACTTTGTACACTGGGTTTCTTTCACAAAAGTAACGGGGTTTTTAGCACTATTTTCATAAAAAAATTAAACTTTATTTCGACGATATATCGTCGACTTTCCGTTAGCGATGATTGTATGTTATACATTATCGTTGCATGCATGGAGAAACTGGCAGGGCTGAAATAGAAAGGCGCCCTAAAATCATGAAAGCGTATGTTACAATATGCGCCTACTTAATTGGGCGGGCGGGGTCGGTGAACTATAAACTGTCTTGTTTGTGTGGGCGGGCCGCGCGTGCGCATCGTTTGACCTTCGACGACACTTGCGGAAAATAGATATGAAATCTTAAATCCCAATTTGTTATTATTACCAATTTATTATATTTTATTACACTGTCAGCGATAAGTTTTACGTTAGCGATAAAAAAACACTCCCATTGCCCAATTTAAGGAAAACTAGTTCCAATGTAAACTTAGTGGTAAGCGAAATCGCAATGCTTTGTTATATGTGGTAGTTACCACTTAACATCACAGGTAGGCTATATGTTTGTTCTACTAGCAACCTGAGAGTATACAGACCTAACAGTATACAGATGTTAAATACACCGGCAACCACACTGTTGCTTAGCGGCCGAAAAGGCATGGTTTCGCCGGACAAGCCCTTACTTTCTAGAACTTTTAATTCCATACTAAGATCCAAACTTCGTTAACTCACGGATACTCCCGGCCATCTCGTTTGTGACGCGTCCGCACGCAGCGTGACGCGCACTCACCGTGTCGGTACGGTAGTCACTCGGCGCGACACACTTGCACTACCGAGCCCTCGAATGCAACTAACGATACCATATCCTACGGTCAAATATTTGAAGTATAAGCTTCCTGTATCAAAGTCATCATCCTGATAACTTTCTTCAATATAACATCATAGTATAAAATAAAGTCGCTTTCTCTGTCCTATCTCTATGTCCCCATGTCCCTATGTATGCTTAAATCTTTAAAACTACGCAACGGATTTTGATGCGGTTTTTTTTAATAGATAGAGTGATTCAAGAGGAACGTTTTTATGTATAATACATGCATGATATGTGCACCCGTGCGCAGCAGGGGCGCGCGGGCGGATCGCTAGTCAAATTAGAGGTACCTATAATAAAGTTATTCCTATTCCTATGCCACAAAAAATAGATTGGACTTAAAAGGGTAGTTTTTGGAATAGTAGGCCTTACAATGTTTTTAGCTTAGAGCTTTTTGGCACGTCATGCCATGCAATCTAGCAGTTACTTATACACGTGTATTTTCATTCTAAATAAGGCATACCTAATTAAGTGCTATCGGCGCAAACATTAAATTTCCTTAAGCACTAAAGTCACGGGAGATCATTTATCGGATATGGCACTATGGACCTAACGCGGCTATGTTCTTACGCAGGCCATATGGGGCTCGTTGCCTGCTCGCAGAAGTTATCGTGCTGCGCAAGAGCGATCGGTATTTTTAATGTCTTTGCATTCAATTATGAACAAACTGGATGTAAAACAGGCGATGTACTAGAGCCAAACACAAAGATAAAAGCGCCAACACATACTGAAAGCAAGAAGAAAACGCTACATAAATCATAACATAAATCATTTATTGTTTGTGAACCTGACAATAAAATAATAAAATGATAGGTGGGCGTGATTTGGAATCTTCAGATCCTGCTTCTTAGCATACAAAACATTAATTTATGAAATAATTTAAATCATGTCAATCACATTAATAATTTAAAAAATACAAATTAAACAACATCCATATTAAAAATCAATTAACTACAGTGTCATTTGGGTAGTTTATCTGACAATGTATCACTGTAACCTAAAAAGTCACTTAGGTACTGTGCAATATGCTTTTTATCACATCAATTCGAAAAGACTTAGTTTGCGGCCTAAAAACAGGCAGCAAAATGGCATTTCGCTCACTTTCAATTTAAGTACTCAGGAATGTGCTTATGAGTAAAACGTTCTAAGTTCCGTAAAAAGTTCCAATCACCAAAGAGGTCACGCACGAACACTATGAACAAGCTACACGCGAAACGTGCATTCCACCTTTATTCAATAAATAAATAAATAATGCTGGACAATCCACACAGCACTATCTAGCCCCAAAGTAAGCTATTCAAAGCTTGTGTTATGGGTACTAGATAACTGATACACTTAATACATTATATACTTACATAGATAGATATATTTTTTTTATACATAGAAAACACCCAGACCATCGGAACAAATTTCTGCAGATCGTACACAAATTTGTTCCACGGCGGGAATCGAACCCGCAACCTCTTGCCTATCCTATATATAATCCTATTATTTACTTCAGGTTTTACTTATTTTTATAAAAAAAAGTACAATCAATACATTATTATGGTTGTGGTTATGACTATGTGACCATGTGGCATGTGACTACCGTGATTTCTTGACTGCTTAACTTCATGGCCTCATGACCGCCTGACTTCTCGAATTCTCGACTTCTCGACTTCGTGACTTCTTAACTTCGTGAATTCGTGACTGTGACTGTGAATGTGACTATTTAGATGTTGCAGTTACTTATTTTCTCATTGAGGGTGATAAAAAGTAGTGTTCACCTCGGGAACAACACTATTTTAAAGCTCGAGTGAAGTAGGTACTTTGAATCCCTCGCTAAGCTTAGGATTCTACTATAAAATCCTTCGCTCCGCTCTGCATTCAAAAAACACTCTCGCCGTTGAAATAGTTGTTTGCTCCCTTGGTAAACAATCTACTATTTCTAACCAGCAACCGCTCGTGACAGAATAAATAGGTCTTACAATGTTTCTAAAAGATAACTGCTGCTACGATATCAGGGTTCAACAACGCAAGGCGTTTATCGCCGTAGGAATAAGGGTCGGTCTATTGCTATTGAAGGCGCTACAAAGAGATATTAGATTGTGTATTGGGTTGAAGAACTTTTTGATTACTCTTTTGTTTTTAGCTGTAACCTACAGGTATAGATCTGATTGATGTCAAATATAAATAAGTTATACTATCCTGGTTTTCTTACTTAGTTCCTGATTACTTATGCTGTGAAAGAAAACAGTTTAAAAAAAACAGGAAATGCCTCTTTCAGTCAAGTATTATGACCACGGAATAGAGAAAACCCTAATTTCTGTGATTATGACTGCTCAACGTTTTTCGTAGACGTTCTACGTAGGGTTAAGCTATACCTACCTACTATAAAACACCATTATTTTACACTTGATTAACATAGTGTAATAGCTATTGATGGATGGATAGGAATCAATGTCAAACTGAAAGCCATCTCGATAGCCCAGACCACTTGGCCCAGACTTTAGCGTAATCGAGCCCCGGGTATTCTAGCAGCCGCCAATTCTAGCAAGCGCTTAGAACCTGTCACGTATGGAATTCGAACTCTTCAGTTCAGTTCAGTCGAGTTCTCCAGTATCTACCATGAGGTTTTTTACCCTAATTTAAGCTTGACAAACTTGGCCAACCTTGTGGCATAGGATGGTATGTTTTATTTTGACGCGGTGAATAACAACTTTATCTGCTTTATCATTAATGGGCACTCCAAATATAAAATATCGCTAAAAATATACCTAAGTGGTATTATTGATAAGCTCACCCGTAAATCCATTTCATGGCAAGACACTCATATAACGCAAGTGGTGCACAACACAACTACAACTGTTCGTAGATGTAGGTTTAGTAGCTAGAACTACTTATATTATAATAAATAAAAAAATAAATAAATAATGCTGGACAATCCACACAGCAGCATCTAGCCCCAAAGTAAGCTACTCAAAGCTTGTGTTATAGGTACTAGATGACTGATATATTTAATACATTATATACTTACATAGATAGATATAAGATAATAATAGATATATTATAAACAGAGATATGTGGAGGGCACGACCGATACGGGCCGAGACGAGTGCGCAGGAGTGCGGCGCGACAGGACTGCGCAGACATGCTCGGTATACATCGAGAAAACTCACTCACCACGACGTCAACCTAGGCGAGGTTTGAAGCACAGTTGACTTTTCTGACTCCTTATCTACATTTATACATAAGGATAGAAATCAACAGACGAGTACCTATAGAAATCTGGCTTTATTGTCATACCATTCGGGCCTCAGGAACTCGCATCTCACACGTCAATAATTCCACAGCTGAGAAAATTTTACAAAGTAAACTCTTTCTAGTGATTCAAGAAGCAATCTGCAAGTTGTTTTTAGGCTCTGGATATATCAGGCAATATGATAACGCCTGTAAACGATTCTTTAATGTTATGATAAACAGTTGACCGGGATACCGAACAAGACAACAAATCAGCTGGTGCGACACCGACGACGGCGCTCTCCACTTATCGCCCAGGGGTTAACGATTTCGCATGGAAAAGTACTAGCATGTGCGATTACTTACATGCGACTGTAAATAAAACAATGTCACATTTATCTATAAATAGTAGGTCGCACGATGCAAGACGCGCAGGCGCAAGCAGGCGCGGCGCACGTCTCGAATGCGCAAGCGCGAAAATTTGGCACAAGCTTTTTACATGCAGCTAAAATTGACTGACACAGTTTAGTGATGAGTACCTAATGCATGTGATGGCATAATTCTGTTTATAATAGACGTCACTTCCGACGAATAAAAAGTTTTTTCAGCCAACAGGAAATAGCCATCAAATTCCTGTTTTTGTGATGCATACAAAAGACTGAACTGATGAAATCGAAGGTACCTACTACAAATCAAGTCGGTAGGTAATTCGAATATTCCGAATCTATTTTTTAAATACCAAAGTGTTTGTCTAACTCCAATGTCATAGGGTCAATCAAGTCTCTTAAGCAGTAATTTACCTATCTTATAGCTAGATAATGTTGCAGGTACCCAGTAAATATAAAAAAAAACAGGATTTTAGGTCGGAGACCACTGGCGGTTTAGTGGTAGCGACACCACCTTCCGAACCCTAAGTCAATTGGTTCAAAACCGATCCTGAACGGCATCCAATGAGTTTTTCTATTTAATTTATGTGCACGCACAATGCACAAACATTTTTGGAAATCAGTGCGGTTAAGAAAAACCTTGTGAGGAAAACGATATGTCGTAAAACCTAAAAAAATATATAACATGTGTCAATGGTCTATTGGATCTTCATAGAGGCGCACTTATTATCGTTTCACCAAACTGTTTTTGAAGAAACAAGTGACACGATAAGAAGACAAAACCCTCATTATTTATATTTTTTGTTGCACATTATTACCGACCTGAGAGTCATAATACTTTTTTTATACTAGGCCCTACTAATGTCACGCACGAATGGAACATGCAGTACGATGCAATGCCCTTGCGTTCATCGATTTGAGGCATAAGGATGTTTAGCCCCATGTGCCGTAATTTCACTGGCAACCACACCCTTCAAGTCGAAACACAGCAACGCTGCTTGGCGGCAGAAACCATAGACTTGAGCCCTCTAGTCTCGACTTACCTAACTAAAATATTTGACTGAGAAGTTTCAAGAAGCCTCTAATCCCAAGAATAAACTGCCATGTGTGCGCAGACTTGCAAATACTGGATATAGGACAAATATTGACCACTTGCGTGCATGAGAGGTTGAGAGGTGCTAACAGATTTTATGATTGATCACGGCCATTCATGGCTCAAAAATTGCCAATAACTTACGGGTAGGCCAGGTTTATGCTCAGGCAATTTGGGACATGCAACGAGGCCGCCGCGGTCACCGGGGTGGTTTTAGTGAGTCGACGAGTCACACCTGCTGGCTTCTATCTTGTAGTAAGCGTAATTTCTTTGGCTTTGTGTAGTTTAATTTGAATATATACCAAGAATAGTTAGGTACCTACTTGTTCATTAAAAAAAACAACAACTACATAATCAACTATTTTATTCTACCTTAACATACGTAGGTACTATTATTTATCCTGTGAAAACAATTAATAAAACATTGATACATTATTACCTATTAGTTCGTTACTAAAATAATACGATTGTAAATAATTAACTATTAGTTGTAATTTTCTTTGTAAATAAATGATTTTTTGACCAAACTGTATGCAATGTGATTGCACACAAAATAGTTGTTTGCGATTTTTCAAAATTTGGATCAGTGATTTTATATATTTCAAAATGTCAAATCGTGCGAGCGAGAGGTACAATAGGTGTTGTCAACGCCTTAATAAAATACGATTGTATATAATGAAGTCGTGTACGGCTGG
This sequence comes from Plemyria rubiginata, assembly GCA_963576535.1. Lineage (NCBI taxonomy): Eukaryota > Metazoa > Arthropoda > Insecta > Lepidoptera > Geometridae > Plemyria > Plemyria rubiginata. The sequence continues at coordinate 4,639,213 of OY754917.1, read as the reverse complement.
GAATTGAACCCGAGTAGTGCGGTCAACCTCATCAGAAAACCGAACTCAACTTAACCTGATACCTCTACTGGCTCATACACTGAATCATTTTATTCTATGCTATTATCTAGAATAGTACCTAATTAATTGTAATGTATAGAATTGACGAAGAGCAAAAAACTTGTATCGACCAAAATAAAATTTTTACTGAATTGTTCAAAAAAATAAGTAAATGGTTTTAGTGATTTTCTATCTTTAAAAATGTGAAAACGTGCGAGCGAGTCATATTAGCTCTGGCCAGTTCCTCCTATATTCAAATACGGCCGATTAGTCGTTTTACGGATCACTTCATAGCTGATGAGATGTGTGATGCGTGAATTTCAGAGAGCATACTACTTCACTATCCTAAATAAAAATTGGTCTTTAGTTATTTTTTTATATCAAAGCTGGCAGACGAGCCTACGGGCCACCTGATGGAAAGTCGTCACCGTCAAGTTACCAAGTTACCTTAGAACAAGTTATCATTCCGAGCTATCTTCTGTTTATAGAATCAAACAAAACAATTAGATAAGCCTATATTCTAGCCTAGCAATTGAATACAATTGAGTGCTATATGACAGCATCAAGATCTGTTTACCGAATCAATTGAAAGAACATAATATTCGTTTCCATCTATTGAAATTCGAAATGAATATTGATTACCTACCTAGAGCCAAAATTGTATTACCATAAATTGCAATAAGAATTAAGAACGCGGGATTACAGTTTTTTATCACTCTTTACTTATTACCAAGGGCTTAAGTACACATGGATACAGATCAAGCTACACAAAACCAAAGAAAAACTACAGTTACGACATGAAAGCGAGCAGTGTATATCCTGATGCGTATCCGGGTGTCCTACCATCAGTCAAATTGGCAAGACATCTCCTTTCCGACCGGCCTAAGACACTATTTCAAGCTTCTAAGGTTCAAACCAAACAACTTATCTAATTCAACTAAGTAATTCAATCTAATCAACTAGGTATGTAGGATACTAACCTTCTAGTGTAGTCCTAGTGTAAACTCGGTAACTACTCAGACCGTTTGTTTCAAACAAAGCGAACACAACGCGAGTGAGTTATCTAAAGTGGACGTTATTTGCTTTACTGCTCAATCAAACAAAATATTCTATTGTTTACCTGCCTATCTCAAATACCCACTGCTCAACAATGTTTTAATCCGGAATCAGTCATCACAATAAGGATTTCTCTTTGTATAAGATACGTTGCGTGGCTATACAGGGTGTTACAAAACTACCCGTAAAGCTGAAAGGAGGTTAAATGGGGCCTTTATAACAAGTCCATTCACAATATTTAAGATCCGTAGTAACGCTGTATAACATACCCCAATAAAATATTATTATTTTCATATTATCGACATGACAGCTTACTAGGGTTGAGAATATTTTTGGCTTTGATAATTAATTATATTTTTACGGGGTATTTTGTAACACGTTGTATATACATACCCAACCAGGAGTTCCATGGAAATTAAAATCATAGGTGGGAAAAGAGGCATAATGGAAAGACACCTAGTAGGTACCTTTTATAACTAGAGGAATGAACCTACCGTGGAGCAAAAAGACCGAACGGATCGAACTAATAAGTCCTTCGAGCCGAATATTACTATGACCACACATTTTCACCTATTTATTTTCACAAATTGAGGGATAGTACATATTCTTGGTAAAACTAAACTGCTTAAATGCCTTTACTTATTATAATGCAGCAAACGGTGTACAAATCAGTGGCCAGTAACTCGAGAGATAGCATATCTTGCAAGTTCGAGTAATTTCTAGAACTTTCTCGTGCTATGGCGTTAACTAAATGTCAACCTTTTGATAAAATTAATTATACAAACTACAGAATGCCTTCGAAAACATATTTCACAGGAATGTGGGGAATTTCCACTTAATAATGTCACTGGTTAAATTAAAATTATCAATGTGCAATGTAAATATAAATACGTAGCTTGATTTGTGTGAAGCAAAGTAGTTGGCTTTGGTTTATAGAAGGTAGATAAAGGACCTATAAAACTTTCTAACCCGACATAACTTAGAACGAATAACAGAATCAAGACATCTAGCAGAAGAGCTAAGCTAAATGATGATAACCATAGAATAAAATAAATAAATAATTAACAAATAATGCTGGACAATCCACACAGCACCATCTAGACCCAAAGTAAGATACTCAAAGCTTGTGTTATGGGTACTAGATGACTGATATATTTAATACATTATATACTTACATAGATAGATATTTTTTATTATACATAAACACCCAGAACCACGGAACAAATTTCTGCAGAACGTACACAAATTTGTTCCGAGGCGGGAATCGAACCCGCAACCTCTTGCGTCGCAGGCGGTCTCTCGCCCGCTGCGCCACTGAGGTCGTCGAAATTGATAAACAGCTTCAGCGAAACTGCATAAGGCGTTGACAACACCTAATTTTCCTCTCGCTCGCACGATTCGCGTTTTGAAACATATCAAAAACACTAATCCCAAGTTCGCAAAATCGCAAACAACCATCTTGTGTGCAATCACATTGCACACAGTTTAGTAAAAATTTCATTTAGATCGATGCATGTTTTCCTACTCAAAAGTTTACTTTTGTACGAAAACTAGAAAAGCAAACTTTTAAGTGGGAAAACAATTAGACTACAATGAATGCAATGTGATTGCACACAAAATGGTTGTTTGCGATTTTTCGAAAATGGGTGTAGTGATTTTATATCCTTCAAAAAGTCAAAACGTGCGAGCGAGAGTCACATTAGCTCTTGTCTTCACCTTAACATTAAATTTCAATAAACAGGAAAATGACAATAATTAGGTACGTAGTCCAAGACTAGCCACCATAATAGTAGGAACGAGTAGTACTACTAAGGTACTTATGTTCATTAACGTTTGCAACGCTAATTTAAAACTCTTTCTTTGTGTTCTGACAAGGTTCATATGTCTGTTTTATCAGCGCAGTCCATTAGTTTGTTCTAGAAGTTATATATAAGTGCAGATAGAAATCTACTGAAACATTGGTACCAAGGTACCAGTTGTGGTGAGTTTCACTTTAGAAAATATCCATAGTGTGAAAAGCTGAACAGGATTGTGGTACGAGTTGACGATACAAACTAAGGGAGGCTTAGGTTATGATGTATACTTAATTATGTTCACCACTTGTAGCAATAACGACCACCAATTTTATTACACTTTACAGTTATGTAATACTTAGTAAAAAAACCGACCATTATTCGTTTACCCAAAATATTACACGCACCAAGTCCCATCCTTTCAATAGATCCTCGCCAAGCTGACGAGCAGTACCAAAGAACTAAAGACATTGCTTTCTGACAAATCCAATCATCACCAATGACGCTCAGCTACGTGGGAGTGCTTGCATTACAAATGCACAGACTCCACGCAGAGATCTATCAGTTGTAGCTATTATACGATCTGTATCGGTCAGGCGACATAGTTGGCAGGTCATGCAACTGGCAGTGCCAAGGTAGGCACTTCCTATCGACCGTCGTCAGTGGTCGGCAGTAAACAGTACGCTCAGGACAGGTGTACTAATTAGCATGTTAAAACCGCCTACGCTAGGACCTACCGTTTAGGTCATCTCATGTCCTACTTCCTACCGAAAGTTGCCATGTTTTGATGATGATGGCCATCACGCCCTAAGTAATCACTGAACAGATAGGGACGAAACGCAGTTTTTTGAAGCAAAACATTTTTCTTTCTTTCAACAGTCTCAACCAGTTTGTTAACAAACTGTTGATGAAGAATAACCTACAACCAACTCCTAAGAAAAATTATAACCTAACTAGCGACCCGCCCGCGTCCCCCTGCTTCGCACGGATGCACATATCATGCATGTATTATACATATAAACCTTCCTCTTGAATCACTCTATCTATTAAAAAAAGCGCATCAAAATCCGTTGCGTAGTTTAGATTTAAGCATACTCCCTATGTATGCTTAAATCATATATATCATAGGGATATAAGGACAGAGAAAGCGAATTTGTTTAATACTATGTAGTGATAGTGAAGACGAATATATGAAAATATTAAAAGTTGAAACACAATTTAATATAATGTTTCTTATTTTTTTAATCCCAACTATAGTGCTGCTAATGGAACCTAACTCGGCATGTGGGTGGGCAACTGGGTAACCCATCGCTGGTCTTCCGTTAAGGCCGAATTCATGTAGCGGTAGCGGACCTGAGAATTGGACATACCCTAAGCAAAAGATCCTCATAGACACCACAAGGCTGATTTTTTGTGAAGTTAACGGTTGCCACCCCCGGGTTGCTAGATTTCTTTTGTTAAACATAGAAAGAAATATAAATCTCTTTTCGGTATAGTTCGGTGGTTTTTAAAGGCTAAAGGTAGGAGCTTTGTATATGGGTGGGTGATTCGTGATATCTTGGTTCCAAATCTCTCAGATAAACTTGTTGACCAGATGACGTTTCAATGGAAAAAACTAATTGAAAAAAAAACCATTACAGAAAATATGTTTAGCAGATGTTGACTGTCCAGGCTCTGTATTGGTCAAACAAGACAAAAAAAAGGCGTAACATGTTACCCAAAATCAACGCAAAGCTAAATACATATTTTCAAACTGGATATGCATATCTTTTAGTGATAGTAGGTACTAAGATAACATAGACGAATGTACAGCCTTACAGCATAGTAATATAAAAAAACTACTAGGTACCTAACTAAAACAGAAACCTAAGAGTTCAGTCGAAATCAGTAGAATTATAAAAAAAATCTGTACTTACCTAGGTACTATGGTACCAATAAATCATTTCAAAACTGCAGACTTCATTCTTTGACGGTTCAACGGTTACGGTGGTGGCTGTGGGCTTGTGGAATGCACTTCCCCTAAGTATAAAAATGACGTCCTCAAAACCCGTTTTCAAACGCCTTGTACATGATATTTTTCGACCACATGAATACTATTTATTATATTTTTGTAAGTATGTAAGTATTTTTGTAAGTTTGTATATGTAAGTATATTATAGATAGATATATATTTGTTTTTCATTTATTAGATATTGTATTTAGTTTATAGTTTTAGGAAATATGTAACCATATTATTATTGTGAATGTTAGTATTAAGCACGCCAACCTAGTTCTTCTACCTGTTAAGGTTGGCTGGTAGAAAATGCTGTCTAGCATTAAGCTCGCCTTTTGAACTTTGTTCTGGTGCAATAAAGTATTAAATAAATAAATAAACGGTTTTACCTAATAACAACTTTTTATTTCCATTTTATAAAAAGAAATCAACACAGTTTTTTTTTACCTGACGGATTCCATCGTAAACTAAAAATACTTATACCTACTTAGGTACCCATTTCCAAAATAACCCATCACATGATCGTAAATGCCTTAATTTTGATTTTATCGTTAATCACACTGGGGCTTCAGCACAAATGCAAAATTTTTATCTTCCTTTGGAACCGATCCAATAAGAAATTACGCAGGATTTTGCTCTTAGATATTTTTATCCTTATTCTTAATGTGTCAAACAAACCCAACATATGTATGAATAGTGGGGAATTTGAGTCTTGCAGGAAATTAGAACATCATGCGTAATTAGTGTAGTTATCTAGGTTACTTATAGGTTTTATTACTTATAGGTTTGTAAAAATCTGACAAAATAGAATATTTAATTTGTATGTAGGCATACATATATGCAATGCAGACGTAACGATAGGTAGGTAGGTACTTGTACTTACAGAAAAACAAGCCTTAAACTTAAAACTTTTTAACAAAGGCAAGTCCAATTTTATAACCATAAAACATTTATTGCTTGAGAATCCCAGTTCGTCGGAAGTTCGGAACCCATTCAGATCGGCTTCGGTTTATAGGCGTGAGATTGGCCGGCATGAACATGGCTGTTCATGCTGGCCGGAACACCTGCCATAAATAAGCACTTTAAATTAACTTTCTATGAATATTGCAACAAGCATAATCATTATCTAATAGGTAGGTGTATATACTACTTTGTATACTAATATAAATATTTATTAAATATAATCTGAATCTCGGATACGGCTATAACGATTTTTCATGAAATTTGGTATGCAGGGGGCGATAAATCGATGTACTTATAGGTATATATTTTTTTATCGGTATGAGCGAAGCTCAGTCGCCCATAAACATATGAATAATATCTAATATTATGCTCGTAAGTACCGAGAAGACTAAAAAAAATCAAACCTTTTGAGTCAGTGCAGTGATAAATTTATATTGTGTAGTGATAATGCTACAGAATAAAATGTCGCAGACAAACAGGGAAACAGAGAAAAGTGCCAATGGACACACTCTTAGTAATATTATTTCTATAAAATTAATTCAAAGCAAAATTACTCACTATCCTACTTGGCTTGATTGTAATAATAGGGTAACGCACAGGTAAGGTATCATGCGTTAAACCTACTAATTTAGTAAAACAAATATTTTCAAAAAGATCTTGAATCTGAAATAGTTAATCATATTTTTCTGCTGACTGTTCCTATTTTGAATTAAAGTTGACCCAGCGACAGTGAAACCCGTAATAACAACCCACACACAAACTTCTAGTTCGGAAGTAGATAAGTTAAAGTAATTTTAGGTGCAAATAAACCCAAATTTGTCAGTCGGGCTACAACTGAATGTTACCTACTTAAAGTACCTTCCTACTTTCATTTGGATCTATTGGAGATCATTGTTGATAAATGATAAAATTATTTTGAATGATGATATATTAATGATTTATAAAATTGCATGAAGAACCCGCGATTATTCATCGGTAATCGATAGTTGAGATGGAAGCTCGCGCGCGACTTGGTTCCTCAAAGCCGCACGCACGAACCAAATGGCCGTGCACTTGAGGCACGCACTGTAATTGACTCTCGATAGCCAACCCGTAAATAAACCTTATTGCACAATAAAACGAACTCAAGGCATACGGTATTACCTTTTCTTTGAGTGAATTCGCGTTGGCTAAAAAAAAATTCGAACCTTTGGTTTTAGCTTCAAAATCAATATTATCATAGACTAGTTGCGCCCCGCGGTTTCACCCGCGCAGATTTAAATCCCGGTATTCCCACGGGATGAAAAGTAGCCTTTGTGTTATTCCAGACTATAATGTATCTCTCTGCCAAGTTTCATTCAGATCCGTTTAGCCTTTTCGGCGTAAAAGAGTAACAAACATCCATCCATCCATCCATACTTACAAAACTCACGTTTATATGTAATACCTATCTATGTAATACCTATGTACCTGTATATATTAGTAGGATTCAATCAGAAGAGATTCCGTTCCAGCCCGATTGCCGATTAATTTTAGCTACTGCTAGGTAGGTGGAACCTACTTACGTATCTTATCTGCCTAGCAGTGGCTTAGCTACATACCTAAGCATCAATTGAATTAGGAAAGATGTCCGAAATCTCTCAAGTTTAGTCGATCCAGACAGATTGCAACAGCAACCCGCCGCCAGACAGTTCAATGCTCTCATATTATTATCATGCAAGTATAAGCAGACAAATTTTCATTTGTCTAGCTAGCTAAATGCTAGCTAGACCCAATAGTTCAATTTATACTGGGTTGGTGCCTAGAGACGTTTTGACATGACATAAAATGAAGCCCTCAAGCAAGAATCACATTCTCAATCCGAGTGAGAGCACAATAGCAGTTTAATTTAAAGTCTTCAATTTACGAGAATTAGATCGCCGATCGACAGAGTCCATCGCCCACATACAACCGGCTGACCAGCCACCCCGACCATCGCTGATTATAATTTACGATGTAAATGTCTCGACCCCTTCCTTTCTCGTTTACTGAATAAGGAGAGCGGTCATTGCAGTTTTCTAGTAGGTAGTAGTAGTTGTTAGTAGTAGCAAAATTTTTGTCTCATAGCAATACGTCTAATAAGGTACCTTGAAAATGTTCGTACCTAGATGTTATAATTTCATGACGAAAAAGTTTGTTTTCAGACATTTCGCGCGTATAGCACTTAGTTGCACCCCACGATAAAAATTTATATATTTAAGGTGCCTATTGGGCCTCATTTTTGAATTCGCCTAGTACACACTGGACCTTCAAGATTTAACCCTACTGCAACTGTACTCACTGGACCTTACCTGTGGGCCCCATTCGACCTTCCTACAAATTCTATTGAAAGTGCTCATTGGAATATTAAGATAAGTACAATCATATAGAAAATTACAGATAAAATGAAATTAAAAGTATGTGCAATAGAGTCACTGAGTAATACTGTAGGTACTGTACATTTACAGTACTGTATAGTTAGCATTTTTTTTTGTTTAGATAAGTTAACTTTTATAAGTTAAGAATCTACTACCTTCTCTACGTCTACTGTCTTTAAAAGTAATGTAATAAATCTGTGATTTGATTATTATAGAAGCTTTGTTTCTGATGACAATGTTTTTAATATTAAAAATATTTTGATTTTTAACCATTGTTTTAATTTTTTACCAATTTTACTTTTCTAAAAGAAAAAGCCTATATGAAGGTCCAGTGGGCACCATATTTTTGGTAGGATAGGAGGTCGAATGGGTCCTATCGTGTACCATGTTTTTGATAGGTCGAAGGGGTCCTAAAGTAGGTAAGTAAAATTTTGGGGGTCCTGTGGGTACTGAACCCATTGTGATAGGTGTATGTAGGTACCTATCCTAAGTACCTACCTACCTACATGATGTCAGCTATTATAGGTACCTAAATTCACGTGTTCATGAAGACAGAAATGATTTGGCCCTGTGGGGATTGGGAGTTACTGTTGAAACACATTTGACTTTCACTGGATTTATTTAGGTTTTTCCCTTTTGGTAAGCACAACAACCGCACCGATCGCCCGTGCGCAGTAACTGACGACCGCTCGTTCATACCTTTTTCATGCACTCTAAATCGCTGACCTACACAATTCACATTCATACCTACATGTCCCTACACTACACCCCCCAAAATTTTACAATTTTTTTTAAAAGAAAATAGAAATATACACTAAAAATATCCTGAAAACCACATCACGTCGGGGTCACCACTGTGGGGATTGGGAGTTACTATTGAAACACATTTGACTTTCACTGGATTTATTTAGGTTTTTCCCTTTTGCTAAGCACAACAACCGCACCGATCGCCCGTGCGCAGTAACTGACGACCGCTCGTTCATACCTTTCTCATGCACTCTAAATCGCTGACATACACAATTCACATTCATACCTACATGTCCCTACAGCCCTAAAGTGTATCAAGAAACAAGAAGATTTATTAAAAAATAAAAAAAAACCCCAGTGCCCGAACTAAAAGTATGTTAGGTAGGTAACTAGGATAATGTTTTAAATTTGGTACTTTTTAATATTGAAATCCTTTCTTCAGTCTTGACGAATAATAAAAATGTAATGATCGCAGACAGTCGGAGGCTCGTGTACCTATGTCCTAGCAGTTTACTGACGCCTGTGGTTGTATCATTTTGATCACTTTGGGGTTACCAGCAATCACATTTTTTTATTACAAAACTCTTAATATCTTCGAAACGGCTTCATCGATTTTGATGCGGTTTTTTTTAAACGATTTGTATGACCATAGAGAAGGTTTTATGATATATTTTAGTATCACTCATGGCCTAGTTCACTAAAGTGACTTAAGGCCTTGACAACACCTAATATTTCTCTCGCTCACACGATTCGACATTTTGAAAGATATAAAGTCACTAAATACAATTTTGAAAAATCGCAAACAACCATTTTGTGTGCAATCACATTGCACGCAGTTTAGTAAAAATTTGACTTTGATCGATGCAAGTTTTCCTACTCAAAAGTTTGCTTATGTACGAAAACTAGAAAAGCATACTTTTAAGCAGGAAAACTTGTACCGATCAAAATGATTTTTTTACTAAACTGTGCGCAATATGATTTCACACAAAATGGTTGTTTGCGATTTTTCGAAAATGTGTTTAGTGATTTTATATCCTTCAACCTCAGACCAAATAATTTGGTCTGAGCCTTCAACAAGTCAAAACGTGCGAGCGAGAGTCACATTAGCTCTTGTCTTCACTTTAACGAATTTTGCGTTCTGGTTTTGTCTTTGAGAGTTTACTTTAAATCAAAAACTAATACATTATTTGAAAACACTTTATCACTCTCTTGATTTTGATACCCATATTGCTGATAGCAAAAAAATTTTTTTTAATGTGAGAGAATATCGCTCCTGCTTTCCTTCCCACGTGACTTTTTGGGTTTATTTTATTCTAAGGACACTTGGGAAGTTGCGACGAATCTTTTGATACTAGAATCATCAAAATCCATCCAGCCGTTTGGTTGCTACGTGGTAATAAAGGAAATATCGAAGGAAGGATACATATATATTTTATATACATGGATAGATACACGCCAAACACATAACCCTCGGCACTCGGGTAAAAAGGACACTCCTCATTATTGGCCCGGGAAGTGGTTTAGAATCTACGACCAATACCTACCTAGGTAGGACAGCAATTTATAACTACAAGCGACCCACTTGCCTTGGAACACATTAGGTAATTGACCGAGCGAGCGAAGCGAGCGAAGCGTCTCAGTTTCCACATTGGCCAAAAATGCGTTTGTCCGGATGTCTGTCTGTCTGTCTGTTCTCCTCTACAGGTCGCATTTTTCAACCCATCTGGACGAAACTTGGTACACAGGTTTTATGACTTATTAGATTTTTTTTGTCGTCGGGGATTTTTGATTAAAGGGGTACTTCCCCCAAAAAAGGGCAAAAAGGGGGCTATTTGATATACTGGATATCTCCACCAAATGAGATCCGATTTCGATTATTCTTTTTTTATTTGAAAGGTAGTAACTATAAGTTGATCTCATAAAAGTTTGGCGAAGATCTGATAAGGATCTTCAGCATGATGAACAGGATAGCTCATCAAACAATCGATGGTTTTCAAACAAATTTGAGAGAAACACAAAGGACCTCATTCTACACAAGACGATGCGAAAAAATCAAAAAGATCAAAAAAATCACAAAACGGAAAATGCTCTTGCACATTACATTCCTCAAATAGCTCACTTTTAGTATCCTCGCGAGGTCTACAGCTCCCAGAGCCACTAGTGTAAGATTAATAAACGACTGGGGTAAGGAGATCTTCAGATCTTTTCACATTTATATAGATACCTACGCAATTCATTTTGAAAGGTCACAGGTGATAAGCAACTTTTCCGGCCATTGACCTACTTGAGGTTCAAGGTCACACACAACAGCAAACTAGGCGCGTACCATTAGTTACTTGCGATCTAGTTCCTTAGATAGGTATCCTTAGATCTGGATAGGTACTACAATATAATATGAAGCAACAACTACAATTTCTTGGCAAATAAAGTGGGTAGGTAGGTAAGTATCTACCTAGGTAGGTACCTAGATCAGAAATTTAGAAGAATTACATAAGTACTTTTACTTATATCTACCTATCTCTAAAATAAATATATGTACCTACATACATAGAAGTTCTAGGGGTAGGTAGGTACCTACCTACCTACTTACTCAGTGGTCACAGTAAAAATAACAAACCTGTTTTAGCGCCGGTTCCTCTGCAATCCTACTACACAAGATGAGCACACATTACACCACTATACGGAGATTCCTCAGATAAATTCACGTACCTAATTTACACTGTTCTTTCCAAATGACACGGACGAAAGCGAAAGTGTTTCGTTTTGTTTTTCCGAGTTATTTACATGCGCGGCGACGCGCCGAGTGCCGTCGACTGGCGTCGGCGTGAGGACGCGGGAAGGTCGCTCGTAGCGCCACGCATGCGCAGCTCACCATACCACCGAAATGCTGATGCTGTCTGTACGATACGATAGTGATAGTACCTATGCAGTGACAGTGCGTTGAGTGAGTGCCAGCCAGCTCACCCCACCCTTGACCTCAGTAGTAGGTATGACTTACGACAATGCCATGTCCGTATCATGACTGTGCCTATCACCACTGGCTACAAAATTTGTCTTATCAGGAACTTATAAACATTCAGATGTTAATTTTGTCAATATAGGTAGTAGGTACCTAAATACTTGTAAGTTATTTTCTAGCAATATTAGGTAGGTACCTACCTATTTATACACATATAATGTAAGTAGGTATATAAATCCCACCATGCATACCCACAAAATACATTTTTTGAATAATTATTATTGGCGTTAAAAAATGTAATTATTATTTAACTAAACCTACAATTTAAACAGAATTATATTGTAAACAATCATTTATTTTTGAAAATAAGTACTACATTATTTTAATTCAATTTCTAAGGCCACCATTAGATTCTAAATAATTGTACCTATTTTAACCCGTATGTGCATTAGTTCAAAAATGTGGATTTTTTTAAGTACTAATAGATGCTTAAAATTTGTTAAATATTGAAGTAAAGTTTACCTACAACGCAATGTTACCTATTACATTTTAAGACAAAATCTAGAATTGAGATCACTCATAATATGAGTCTTCTTAGTTTACTACACTAGGTACCTCTACCTACTTCCAAATTAAATCTTCGACTTCTAAAGTTTATTTCACACAGTAAACATAGATATAGATCGCGTCACGTAAAAAGAACGCTGGAAGGAGGGGGGTGTGATGGCGCGGGTGTTTTATATGCGCAACACATCCCCTCCACTTTTTCCCAGCTTTCTGTTCAAATGATGCGACCTCTACATACGAAAATAAGATTACCAAACCCTACCTACCTACAGCTCTGAGTAAAATTGATTTGGTAAAATGTAAATATCCACTAGTCTTCAGAAGACACCTGATCTACTACTTTCTATACTTTAAAGATTTTCATGAGCAAAATATCAAAGATTAAAACTTACATGAAATGGACTAGAAAATTATACAGCCTTTCTCTAATTTCTTTAGTAGCTTGTGCTCTTGGAATGCCATTTTCATTGAAAGGGTTGGCACACTTCTCTAACATTTCAATAAGAATAGCTGGAGTTCTAGGGCCTATCAGCAACCCTGACACCATAATCTTTCCTGACATCATCCACCCAAGAAATATCTTTTCACAAACAATCTGCAAGTTATTATTCACTACCATGCTGGCATTTGTATGTGTTCAAGTTACAAAAGGATCTACAATCATACAAGTCACAGTCACTGTGATGCTTGCAAATTGATCCATCAGCTATAATCCTGTTGGCCACTGACAGAGGATGGATAGAGTCAATATTAATATACTTAACTTTCTTAAAGTCCTTTGTTACTCCAAATTTTTTTATTTTGACGTCACAAATGAGCATATTGGCTCAGGGAAGGTTTGCTCTAGATGAAGTAGAAAGTCTAATATCATTATTGATATCTTAACCCGCTTCACCCACTCTGACTGGCTATCAAACACAAGATGCCTATAACTGGATATGGAGTTCAATCTCTGGACAGCATACAGAGAACCACAAGTGCCAAGTAATTTTGGAAACACATTAAACTTCCCATACAAAGATAAGGCCAGGTACTCATTATTGTGCATAAGGGACCACAATACGTTTTTTTATGTGATAATATTTATCACTTAGTGAATGGCTGTGCTGACTGTACGACATTTTCTGGACATCAAAATCATTAATTGCCAAATTGTACTTTGTCTTAACAATATTTTTTATTATATCGATAACATTCTTTTCTATATATGCAGTACTATTATTTTCTGAGCTAGATGTTAGTTTACTATCATAAGTTTTGTTTAGGGACTTGAAAACAATATTTTCATTCATCCACATAACAGACAAAATTGATCCTTTTTCCGTGTTGAAATCAAGGCAGGTAATGGAAGGAGTTGGTTCTGACCGGCAAAGTGTTTCACATAGATGGCCATTGGACTGTCCATTTTCGTAGCTGGCACACTAGAAAGAAATAAAACTTGTTTGAGAAAATTCTTTAGTTGATTGAGTGAACGAAAATCTTATAATCAGCTTGGGCGATTTGGCATTTTATGTATGTATGTATGTTTATCCGACAATAACTTGAGAACCGTTTATCCCATCTGTATGAAATTTGGTAAGCTTGTGCTTGAGAAATTTACTGGTAAGTATATGAATAAAATTGGATAAGGGGTTATTAAAATATGGGGTTTTATAAGGGGGGTTTCAAGATGACCCTTGTGATTTTATGAATAAACATATTGTGAATTGGAATTTAGTAGGTGGCAGACAGAAAAGTCCAAACACAATGTTTGGACTTGCCTCTGACTACCACTTACTTATATTTTCGGAGTGTTTGCATCTCGTCACGAAATCTCAGTTCGGGGTAAACTACTAGTTAAATTTAAGTTCACAATTCAGTCCTAATATATAAATTCATGTTGGATGAACTGGGTGATTAGAGGGGTTAGTTAGATAGGTAGTAATAATTTTTCATCTCCTAGACAAAAGGACTCAAGGGAAGGACTTGCCATCTACCCACACTTGCAACCCTCCTATCCGCAACCCTCAACCCAGATATAAAGATTGCTAGTTCAACCAATATTACCTGCCTAGTGAAGATTTATAGACTTACTTACAAGATTTCCAATGTGATGATTTCGCTGTATGCTAGTGCAAAATAATTTCCAATTGATCAGACATGCAAGAACTGATACAAAACATAAAAATACAGGTACTTTTCGTTTACTAGATTTATAAATCCTGGCAAAACTCCACATGCAACAATGGGAAGTCGTCTTCATGTTATAGCTTGTAGCAGTTCTGAAAATGTAAAATATTTTATGTCATTTCAAAAGTAGACAAATAGAAAAACATAAAGGTAAATAGATAGGTACCCACCTAGCAAAATCAAATCAAAACGGTATTTATTCAGTACAATCACAAGGATAACTTTGAATACAGATGCAAGGACTGGGATCATAGTTATCTCAACTTGTTTGCTCAGTTTGTTTGTAGTCAATGATTTCTGGTTATTTTTCATTTTATGGAGGTAGGCATGTATGTTTTTTTTTGTGTTTATTATAGTCATTTATTAAATATTATACTAGGTACTTAGGAACCTACCAAAACATTTTTACTTACCAATTTTTAACACAACACAACACAACTCAAACGCTCAGTTTGGTGGTTTGGTGAATGAACCGGTGCATCATGCGCACAAACCCGCTGCACTGATCTCTTTTATTGTTTATTACAGATTACAGATAGTGCCACAAACTACAGCTATGGATGGTGCTTTCAGCTTGTATTGTATGTAATACATATTTTGGTTTGAGTTGATGAGAGCTTTCTTTAATTTATTTCAGTGTGGGTGGGCGCCGCCCACCCACACTAGTAAACTAGTGGGCGGCGGCCGCGCCGCAACCATCATTTTGTTGACATTGACAAGTTACCGGTTGACAGTTGACATTTGGCTGTCATTTTCATTTGCCGTTGACAGTTGACACTCGGCTGTCATTGTCATTTGCCGTTAGTGTACACCGCCATCTGTCGTCGAGTTCAACCTAGCTATAAACTCTTAGTTTGTCATGTTAGGCTCTTCGGCGGCGAGTCCCACATAATTCCGGTCCCCCCCGGACCGGTTTACTCGTAAATGAGTTTCCTCGCCGTTAACAAAAAAAAAAAAAAAAAAAAGGGTGCCAGGTCGTCATCGGTCGACGAGCGAGCCGCTTCCAAGGGAGGCTGGCGCAGGAAAGCGCGCAGGCGCCTTCTTTAGCGCTGGATGCGCACGCTGGAGGAACCTTCTGCCGGCCATGACACGATTGACGCGGTGCGGCCGGTTCTTGAGCGGTGGGTGACGCGGAGGCATGGGGTCCTCTCTTTCCACCTTACGCAGATCCTTTCGGGGCACGGTTGCTTCGGGAGGTATCTGTGGAGGGTGGCGGGGGCGGAGCCCACGCCCGAGTGTCACCATTGCGGGAGTGCCGAAGATACGGCACGCCACACGCTGGCGGAGTGCTCGGCTTGGGCAGTGGAGAGAGCGGGGCTAGTCGCGGTGGTCGGGGCGGACCTTTCGCTGCCGAGCATTGTGCGCTCCATTGTCCACAGCGAGAGTGCGTGGGACGCACTTGCCGAGTTTGCGGATGTGGTGATGACCGCCAAGGAAGATGCCGAGAGATTGCGAGAGCGCGATCCTCAGGCGCGCCTTGGCAGGCGAACGCGTAGGCGGCTCGGGGCGGTTGTCGACCGCCAGTCGGCGGAGAACCGTCGAGTTCCTTGAGTTTTAAGATACTCATATTATGAGAGGGATGGATGAATGAGGCGTGTGACTTGCAGGCCTGCATGACTGATCGTGTGTTTGGGCCATGAAGCCATAAGGGGAGAGTGAGAATGAAAGGGGATTGGAGTGGGGCGGTGCGAGCGCATATCACGAGCACATTTGTGCGAGTGTAGCGCCGCCGCCCAACTCGATGCATTTTGCATTGCCGAGGGATATGCTCTAAATGGGGGGTGGCGCATGCGTGATGCGGGAGGAGAGCGCCACCCAGTTTGACAGGGATTAATGACGAATGTGGGCTGTGATGCCATAAGGTGTGTGTATTCTTCGGGTGGGAGGTCCCTAGGGGAGGGCAACCGCTCGAAGAGATTCCTCTTCAAGGGCTCCGTTATAGTGTCATGTGTACCTACCTGACAGGCGACGGAGGTGGGCCGTGGGGCCGAGGCCATAAAGCCATAAGGGGGATGTATGAGTATGCAAGGCGATCAGAGTGGAGGAATGGGACGGGGTGTTGCGCCTAACACTCGCACGCTTGTGCGAGTGCAGCGCCCCCGTCCAATGTTGGCGCAACAGTGTTGCTACGCCCGTGGAGGAGATTAGAGCGAATGAGGGACGGCGCATGTTATATGCTGCCGTTCAGGTATGAGAGGTTTTCGCCAGTCGAGTCGCGGATGGCTTTAGTTCCCGTGGCTCGGCGTGAATGGCGCGAGAGGAACACCGGCGAGGTTTTAGTTCGGGTATTCCGCTTCGGCGGCGAGTCCCACATAATTCCGGTCCCCCCCGGACCGATTTACTCGTAAATGAGTTTCCTCGCCGTTAACAAAAAAAAAAAAGGTACTTATGTACCTACATGGCTATTAGTAAATATGTAGGTTTAGGTAGGTTTAGATTATCTAAACTTTATTCCGTAACTACACCGCCGTCAAAATTTCTGTTTAGTTCTTATCCTTCCAAGGTTGCCTGGAAGAGATCGCTCTCAGCGATAAGGTCGCCCATTGTTTTACCTTAAATGTATGCTTTTACTCTGTACTATGTTTCTGTGTGAACAATAATGAGTTATCTATCTATCTATCTAAACCCAAGCTATAAACCATTGTTTCCGGAATTTTCAAATTGAAAACCGTGTACTTTTTACTACATTTTACATTAAAGACCGCGTTTGCGTTATTAAATTAAATTAAACCCGCTAGCATGTCCTTAATAAGTAACTTCTTAGTTTTTTTTTTAATTTTCATGAACTAGAACAAATATTGATTTTTCAGCTTTGGTCAGTGGCTTCTGTAATAAATAATAATAATATACCTACAATCAATTTCCTATAAGTAGACAAAAGGTTGGATAAAACTTACCAATAGCGTTGATTGAAGCACCAAACGGTAGCGAATTAGCGATGGGTCGTACTTGTATTAATCACGTACCAGGCCTAGGCAGCGCTTCCACCTTTGCGTACCTTGTAGGGATGAAGCGTATTTACTCGACCTGGTATAAATACCAGGTATTTCCATGCGATTACGCGTACCTAATTCGACTATTGGGTCGAACAAGGTACCGGTAGTACTCGCATGACTCGGTACGTGTCGATTGTAGGGATGAAGCGTATTTACTCGACCTAGTATAAATACCAGGTATTTTCATTGATACTTCGAGGCAAGCATCGCGTCGCCCTGGTACGCGCAAACCTTGTTGAACAAGGCCGGGCGCGGGGCGATGCGATGAGCGAGGAGGAGGGAGGAGGAGATGTCGGTCGGTCAGGTCCCGAGTCCCGTCGCGTCGCCGAGCCGCGCCACGCGGCGGCAGTTCACGGGCAAGTAAGAAGGAATGATACGTCACCCTCGCTCTGTATTATGCAGGCTAGCTAGTAGCTAGGTAGATACATATACATAAGATGCATTTTTGATTGTGATTTAAGACCTTGAACTCTTGAACTTGCAAAATGAAAACGTACAAGTGCCATTATAATATTACAGCTATGACTCCTTCTAATACCATAAGAATAAGATACATTATCGCACGTACTTAGATTTTTTTCAAATTGAGTAAATTGGGTCCTTTTTATTCGTCAGTTTATTTATTGTGCGTTGTGTTGTGTGTGCAGTAGGTACCTAATGAGTCATTTTTACTAACTTCTGTGAGTACCTTACTTACCTACTTTTTTTTTTTTTTTTTTATACAACTAGCTGATGGAACGAGCAGATGGCCCACCTGATGTGTGTTTGTACTTACAAACTTACTGCCTTACTTATAAAAACTGTTTAAATACCTACCTACCTACCTACTTTGCTTAGTTATGGTACCTAGGTACCTTCCTCTTCTAGTTCTCTTCAGAGAGTTCAACAAGCGTATCCCACCTTTTTCTGAACTCTCTGGGCCTCCACTGCTGGATTAAAGTTTAAGCCGACGGCAATATGCCCGACCGCGTCGCGAAAAACGCGTAGGTAGGTAGGTAGGTACATCGTTCAAGTCCTTCATTTTTAGGAAAAAAATATTCCCGAGTTGATTACATACCTACCTACCTACACACCAAAGAATATATACCTAGGTAACGCTACGCTCGCTACACATTAAGTTCGCCTATGTACTTTATTTAAGTAGGTATGTGTAGCACTAGTAGGTAGATATACGTTACGTTGTACCTATAGTGCGCGTCAACCAAAAATAACGCTGGAAAACAGTGGAGGGGATGTGTTTGCGCATACAAAATACTCGCGGCATCAAACCCCCCCCCCCCCCACACCTTCCGGCGTTCTTTTTGCGTGACGCGGACTTTACGTAGGTACGTATTGCGCATTGCGCTAAGTATTGGAAGTTCCAAAGTACTAAAATACCGTGGGAATGGTGGTGCTTGCTGCGGGCCGAGTACGTACTATGCTATGATCCAAGTCAGTCCATAAAACTATCGAAGTACTTGAAGACCTGGTATCTGAACAAGGTACTAGCGATGGGTCGTACTTGTATTAATCACGTACCAGGCCTAGGCAGCGCTTCCACCTTTGCGTACCTTGTTCAGATACCAGGTCTTCAAGTACTTTGATAGTTTTATGGACTGACTTGGATCATAGCATAGTACGTACTCGGCCCGCAGCAAGCACCACCATTCCCACGGTATTTTAGTACTTTGGAACTTCCAATACTTAGCGCAATGCGCAATACGTACCTACGTAAAGTCCGCGTCACGCAAAAAGAACGCCGGAAGGTGTGGGGGGGGGGTTTGATGCCGCGAGTATTTTGTATGCGCAAACACATCCCCTCCACTGTTTTCCAGCGTTATTTTTGGTTGACGCGCACTATAGGTACAACGTAACGTATATCTACCTACTAGTGCTACACATACCTACTTAAATAAAGTACATAGGCGAACTTAATGTGTAGCGAGCGTAGCGTTACCTAGGTATATATTCTTTGGTGTGTAGGTAGGTAGGTATGTAATCAACTCGGGAATATTTTTTTCCTAAAAATGAAGGACTTGAACGATGTACCTACCTACCTACCTACGCGTTTTTCGCGACGCGGTCGGGCATATTGCCGTCGGCTTAAACTTTAATCCAGCAGTGGAGGCCCAGAGAGTTCAGAAAAAGGTGGGATACGCTTGTTGAACTCTCTGAAGAGAACTAGAAGAGGAAGGTACCTAGGTACCATAACTAAGCAAAGTAGGTAGGTAGGTAGGTATTTAAACAGTTTTTATAAGTAAGGCAGTAAGTTTGTAAGTACAAACACACATCAGGTGGGCCATCTGCTCGTTCCATCAGCTAGTTGTATAAAAAAAAAAAAAAAAAAGTAGGTAAGTAAGGTACTCACAGAAGTTAGTAAAAATGACTCATTAGGTACCTACTGCACACACAACACAACGCACAATAAATAAACTGACGAATAAAAAGGACCCAATTTACTCAATTTGAAAAAAAATCTAAGTACGTGCGATAATGTATCTTATTCTTATGGTATTAGAAGGAGTCATAGCTGTAATATTATAATGGCACTTGTACGTTTTCATTTTGCAAGTTCAAGAGTTCAAGGTCTTAAATCACAATCAAAAATGCGTCTTATGTATATGTATCTACCTAGCTACTAGCTAGCCTGCATAATACAGAGCGAGGGTGACGTATCATTCCTTCTTACTTGCCCGTGAACTGCCGCCGCGTGGCGCGGCTCGGCGACGCGACGGGACTCGGGACCTGACCGACCGACATCTCCTCCTCCCTCCTCCTCGCTCATCGCATCGCCCCGCGCCCGGCCTTGTTCAACAAGGTTTGCGCGTACCAGGGCGACGCGATGCTTGCCTCGAAGTATCAATGAAAATACCTGGTATTTATACTAGGTCGAGTAAATACGCTTCATCCCTACAATCGACACGTACCGAGTCATGCGAGTACTACCGGTACCTTGTTCGACCCAATAGTCGAATTAGGTACGCGTAATCGCATGGAAATACCTGGTATTTATACCAGGTCGAGTAAATACGCTTCATCCCTAGCGAATATTTACTTGTACGCCACCGGTACGTTGAAGTACACGTTAAAAATCTCTGTAAATAATGCACGATTTGAGTTGAATTATAGATCCAAACACGGCTTTTACTTCTACCCATATGATGCACTGACTGTTTTTACTGAAACACTTATACTTACATTTCTATGCACAAAAATCTTTCTATATAAAAACTGTGTACACCTGCCTACTCTGACGATATCTTAGAGCATTTATAACGGGAGATGCCAAGCGCTACTTTTAGTACTAAAATCTTTCTGCCGGTTTTCGCGGGAGGCGGGGTAGTACGGTACAGAACACATTTACATAATCACGCATACTAATGCAGAAAAATTAAGCGTCCCTATAAACGCACACGCAAGTAAAAGCTGTACACCAACACAAAAACAATAACACAATTAAAGAATGACTGTTGTTACACTTTTGTTTAGTTACACACTAACACAAAAAAGTAGTGATGGGTTGTAAAAAGACCGACAAAATGAATGATTTCATATGAATGAAACAGGGTGGTTCAAAATCATATACTTTTCCTTTTTTTAGCCAAGATTACCAAACGTGTAGCTGTCTAGCCTAGTAGGTATTACTAAGTAAATAGAGTGCTGGCACCGACTCCAAAAATATCAGTAATTGTATAATGTCATAATAATAAAATTATAAGATTTGTTGAAAAAATGGATACCTATTTGTAAGTAGATTGAAATATAAATCCATAATGCAATTATTTTTAACTTTTTAGTGTATTTTTCATAACAAATTGGATAGCAGTTTTGGAGTCGGTTTTTTTTTGTAAAAATATTTTATTAAGAGTTTGTAGAGCGTAATCTCTGAAACTACTGAAACGATTTTAAAAATTATTTTACAAATAGAAAGCTACACTTTTGTTGAGTAACTTTAAGCTATATTTTATTTTCGCAAGTAGTAAGTAATCTTTGAAGTAAGTAGTCTTTCATGAATGCATTTTTAGATAAACATTTTGTTTCTTTATTGGTATGATGTGTCCAGTAGTGGACTTACATAGGCTGATGATGATGATTGGTATGACGGGGTGAAAAAAATGAAGAGCAGTAGAAGAATAGCGGCTGTTAACAAATGCTCATAGCCCATGTCCCTCTCCAGCTAACATACATACGATTCTGCGTTCAAAAAGTACAAAGAAAATAGCAATAAACCATCCTTTTTTTAAATCGGTTAAATATGGGTACAAAAAACACATCGCATTTTATTCTAATTTTACGTTCATTCCATCATTCATTCAATCGATTTCGCTCAACTAGTCCCCACACTACGCCTTCTACCAAGGAATATAAATTCACCGACACCTCCTACCAAGACATTGGCGTCGTATTAAAACTGTCGCAACTGGTATTCCATTAAATATAAATTAAACGTAATTACAAAAACAATTGACTAAAATATCACTTACTTGTGATAGGAAATACCGTGTTCCCTAAAGTTTGATGTCTCTGATCTCCTTTTACACCGAAATACCGCACAATTCACCATTTTTACTGAGCACTACTTCGCGACACGAAACGACAACTAATGGCCGCGCGGTGATGAGTGAAGTAGTTTTATATAACGTGCATGGCCAAGTCGCGCCTTATGGCCGGCAGAGGGGTACGCCTTGCGTTAACATCTCCAGTTATAAATGCTCTAAGGACGATATACATGCAAAACTGTCGGCCAAAGTGGCGGCCGGCTGCTATTTCTCTGTCCATAGATTATAGAAACTCAGTGCTGCCACCTCCCGATTTTAAACTCCCTGACTCTCAGCCCTGTTAGACATGAAGAATATTGGTAGCGTTGATAAAGTGACGTTGAAGTAGGGTTTTTAACGAAAAACTTATTTAGAAAAGTTTTTAAAGAAAGTCTGTGATAACACGTTGTGAAATTAAAAGCAATAATAGCCATTTATATAAGCTTTTATATCATATCAGCTATGTCAAAATATCTTATAAACTTATTGCTACAGAGACCGTTGAAGTGTACCTTTACCTCAGCGGATGCCCATTATTGTGTGATTTTTCTACCTTTTTTCAAGTTTTATTCGGAATATATTTTAAGTTTACTGTGTAAACTGAAGTAATTGTAATGTCTCTCCGAGCCCTTTAGATGCTTAATCCAACACGGTTATCGAAAATCAGATAGGTACTATACTTTTTAAAATACTGAGGGCGGAATTTTTTTTTCTCGAAATCAGCAAAAATTGGCGGCCTCACCCAAACATCTATCCATATCCACCTTCGCGTTTATAATAATAATAGGATTAGTAGGAAATTTGCACCTTAAGTTACAAATCTTTTAGCTGAGGAATAACAAACAGACAAACAGGAAAAGGCTATTATTCAATAAAAATAAAACTGCGGTTTGCTACTACGCTTACACAGAGTTCACGTTACCGTGACGTGCTATTTCTCATATAACATGAGTAACAATTGAATCCTACGCTATTATACAAAGCTTGGCGGGAGGCTTCCATTTATTTAGTAGGTAGGTAGGGTAGGTAGTACTTACCTACATGGCCTTGCCTTGCCTCCAATACAATTAGGTACCTAGGGCATAATCTATTGAATAAAACTAAACCACAAATTATTCAAAATCAAGATTTTCTAGTTACCTACCTAACGGCAAGAAACTATGCTTGGTTTATAGCGTTTTTTTGTATGATCCTTTTTACAAAATTTAATTGTTTATTTTGTAAGGAGTTGGATCACATTTCTAATCAATCTCTTAGACCTAGGTACATTGTGTTTGCTTTGCCATATGCCTATAACAGACGAGACATCCAAAATACCTACATAAGCAGCTTACCTACACTTACTAACTTCCTAAAACCTTTCTTTTAACCATCCGTGAATTGATCTACACTACAGTAAAATAAACAATGTTAACAAGCTCGTTTCGACGTTTTATTCATGTAAATTTGCAGATATAATTAAATACAAATTATGGTCATGTAAATTGGGATCTAAGATAAATTATAAGTAGGTATATTAGCTGGTTTAGAGCTGCCTCTGACATCGCACGACTCCCAGCCAAAGTTAAATTTAGATGACTTGTCAAAATATAAAAAAGGCAGTCTCGGAGTGTGGCGTTACAAAATATACTGTCTTAACTCTAATGTTACAAATATGAGATTTTTTTATGTGATTGTGATAAAACTCAAAGTTAATGTGTAAAATTATGTGACCATACTACATCCTGGAAGGCTACTAGTATGCATGCAATGACTATTCATTAGGTACCTCACTCTAGATTTATTTATTATATAAGTGCATGCAGAGCTATTTGATATCTAAGTTCCTAAAAAAGATAATATGACAAACCTATATTGTCTACACGTCATACAATCACAATTTTTCCTAAAGCTATCTGTACAGATTTAGGTAAATTCAGAATGTCTAATGCCAATAACTTTAATAGGTACATACACAAGTGTTCAGGATTACAATATTATGAGCTTGAGCGGGTGTATTAAATACTTCGCTACAAATGGTAATATAATGTCCAGCTTCAGTTCAATATTAGTAAGATGTAACAAAAATTATTCTGAACAAGGTAGGTATGCAAAACTCTAGTACAAACAAAATGGTCTAAATACAAAATTAGGTTATTCACAATCAAATTCATAAATAAACTTTTATTAAAATGTAAAAAGTTGAAATACTCCATGGACACTACTTATTTCTTGAATATGAATCATTCACACTGAGAGCACTGAATCATTCTTCTGACTCATTTTCGTTTGGTTCCAGGGTGCTAGTTTTCAACCAAGGGTGCTGAAGGCACTCAAACGCAGTGGCGCGCCGATTTGGATCAAAATCTAACATGGGCTTTAAGAAATCAGCAAATTCTTCTGCATCTCCAACACTCCACTCATACTTCTCAGTAAGAACTGAAACTAAGCCCCATGGTTTCAAACCAGTTATGTTTCTCAATTCACCTTTTTTGTTGAAGAACACTTTAGAATACTTTCCTGAAGCAGCAATTCTTTTGGGAATATCTCCAAGAAGCTCAATGATATGAGCCAGATGATCTTCATCACGAGTGTATCCATCACCTGAGTGTGGCTCAAAAAGATAGTCTCCAGTGGCTAATTCAAAAGCCATGCATGCAGTACTCCATATATCAGCAGACGTACCATACCCAGCACTCAACAAAACTTCCAGTGAGCGGTACTGTCTGGTCTGAATATCCTCAGTAAAGTGTCTGTGCACCCAACATGCATTTCCTAGATCAGCAATCTTAACTTCCAATTCACAGACTTCATAGGCAGGGTCAGGTTCTTTTTCTAGAGATTTACCCAAGTTCATTTGAGAAATGAATGAAGGTGGAGTGTCAGTCAGCTCTCCTTCGGACATGGGGGTTCCTGCATCATCTCCACAACCATACTGCTTATTGCGAATTTGCACTGCATCAGTATCTGTGTCAAATGCTTCATCATCAGGCTCCTGCAGTTCATTATCATTACACCCATTGACAGTAGTTTCATTGTCAGAGCGGGTTGTATCAATCACACTTGCTTCCTCCGGAGTCTGTGGATATTCATCTTGGTCCTGTGACATAGGAGCTGACTCACTGGGAACATCAGTTTTCTTCTGCTCCTCAATCTCTTCAATCTGCTCCATTTGTTTTTTTAAAAGCATGGACTGGCGCTTAGCCTTCTTTTTTAATTTTTTCTTTTTATTTCTACTCATTTTTCCAGTCACCACTTGTTCTTGAAACTCTTTAGGTGCAGTACTTATGAGAGAATGTGGTAATCTCAAGCCAAGGGAATGTAGCTCAGTGGCCTCTGCAGCCAGCTTACGAATGTATGGTTCATCCACACAAACTAACACATTTTCAGGTTTAATATCAGTATGAATGATCTTACACTTAGTATGTAAATAATCCAGTCCTTCTAGAACTTGGCGAATGATGGTTTTTACATTGTCTCGAGGGATGCCTCTGTAATTGGATTTGAGTATCAGCTTCAGAAGATGATGACCTAAGACCTCGAATACCATGCAGACATGGGTCCCATTTACACCAGTAATCTTGAAATCATTCAGTAACTGGACTGTCTTATTCCTTTTGGGGTCAGCAGGATCACTGTCGCGCACTGCTCTCAAAATTTTAATTTCATCTAAGGCTGTTTCAGTAAAATGTGGCGCAGATTTGACGACTTTTAATGCAGCAAACCTTTTATCAATAAGGTCCCAGCATAACCAGACAGTAGAAAAATGGCCCCATCCCAGTTTCCGAGTGACGTGGTAACGGTTGAGGAATAGGTCTCCAATTTTGACAGGATGGTATCCACCCTTGCAGTAATCAGCGCTGTCTTCCTGTTCTTCGTCGTCGCTAGCGTACTGTTCATCATCGTCCTCCTCGATCGTCTCGTTGGATGAGCTATGAGTCGGCTCCAAGCGATTCTGATTCTGGTTGCGCAGACCGTTCCCTTGTCCACCAGAGCCGTGATCCTCGTCGCGATTTTTCTTCTTGCCGAGTTTATGTCGCTTCTTTTTCGCCTGAATGGCCAGGACCCTTCTATTTACATCTGATTTAGAACTCATTTAGTAAATTAAAACACTTCCACAACAGCTAACAATTAAAAAATGTAACTATTCATCTCAATCTTTTGTTTGAGTATGGCGGCCGGTCGTAGCGTAGAACAAAATGCGCTCTACTGAGTGTTGCCAGATGAGCCAATTAAAAAGTGGTAGCTGTGCTTCAAAACCGACTTTAAAAAAGGTGGTTCTCAATTCGTCTGTTTTTTAGGTCTGTTACCTCGTAACTTTTCAATCGATGGACCAATTTTGATGGTTTTTAATCAGTCAGTCAAATGTTGTTTTTCAAGGCAAAAACAAGGCCCTCACGCTTGCTCGCGGCTCGGATTGCTCAGAAAGAATCAGACAGCAGAATGACATGCAATGCATGCAAAAGAGATGGCACGATCACAGATCAAAATTAACGCAGCTTTTTCACCTCGACGTTTTTTTTTTTTTTTTAATACAACTAGCTGATGGAACAAGCAGATGGCCCACCTGATGTTAAGTGGTAACAATCACCTATAAACAAAACATTGCCCCGTAGGTCACGCACAATAGGAACGTGCCCTACGATGCACTGCCCTGCGTCCATCAACTTGAGGCATACAGATGTTAAGCCTCATGTGCCTGTAATTACACCGGCGACCACACTCTTCAAACCGAAACGCAGCGTTGCTGCTTGGCGGCAGAAAAAGGCGTGGTGGTAGTACTTCCCCGGACGAGCCCTTCACAAAGAGCTCTACTACTCTTACGTGATCGGCATACCTATACATATACTTGCCAAAAAAGGTGTTGTTCTTGTAGATTCCAAAAAAGCCGAACCGCGTAGGTTAAGAGCGGAACGCGGATTCTTTGTCAAAAAGGCGGAGAAAAAAGTGGAAAAGCGGTACATCTGGCAAAGCTGGCTCGACTTAATTGAACACGATTTTTTTTTTTTTTTTTTTTAAATTTTGTGCTGGCTTGGATACAAAGTCCTTTCGCCAAGTCCCCTTTGCTTAACAGTTTTGTTTAAGTCACTTCATTCACTTGATTCACTTTTTTCTTTCTCACATGTTGTATGTAGTCGCGCATGTAAAACTTCCAAGTCAGTTTTTGCAATCACATGTTTTCAAAGAATTAAATTTTATAGAGTGTCCACTGTGTTGACCACATATTTATAAAGAGATCCATACAGATCTGTATTAGATAAAAGTTCTTGGAGACGGCGGGGAACGTCAGGGTTTATTTCCAGTAACTCTGCTATCATCAGGAGTCTTTGCAGTGAAAAACATTGGCAAATTGAACACGATTTTTTTTTAAGTGCTGCCATCTTCTGAATTCAATTTTTATTGCATAATAAAGCCGTACTACACTAAGCAAGTTTCGAGCGAGTAGGCTCGCGTGGTTAGTGGTTCGCTCACTCTGTTGACAACACATAAAGGAATTTGAATCTTGGTGTACAACTAGTAGTTCGCCCCGAACTGAGATTTCGTGACGCGATGCGAACGCTCCGAAAATATAAGTAAGTGGTAGTCAGAGGCAAGTCCAACCAAACATTGTGTTTGGACTTGTTTCTGGTTGCCACCTACTAACTATATTAACCAAGTTTCAACTGAATTGGCCTATTTATTGAAGAGTTCCGTTAAACAGACCTTGGCTCCATCATCAGGCCAGGAGCCCAATTCCAGACTTATGACATTTACGTTAGAGATAGACATTTGAAATGTCACGAAAATCATCAAATGTTTATACGACATATATCTAACCGTGCCAAAATACGTATTCTAGCTACCGATAGACTTGGTGCCACCGTCTGTCTGAAGTTAGCCGATTGGGGAATCTTCCATTCGCTATTGGCCATTTACACACACAGCTAACCTCAGACCGGTTCAGGTGGCTACGTTAGTAGACATGTCAAAAAGAAGGTTCATTCATAGAGCTTCCACAGACTATCTCGCACTATAGAATGCCAAGACAAGTTCCGATAACTTCCGTTTCTCAATAATTGTATGTTCGATGGTACATACATACAATGTCTTCAATTTTTTTTTCTAGTAATTTGGATTTATTATGCGTTCTTGTTGTTGTTCATAAAAGATTTATTTTAATCAGTGTAGTTTTCGTATAAAATATTAATTACAGTTTTTAAACTTGTTTACATTATTCAAGGAATATAGAGTATCAAAATTATTTAGCATTTTTAGAAAACAGAACATATATCTTTCAAAATTTCAAATCGTGCGAGCGAGAGATACATTAGGTGTTAAAAATATGCACAGATTATGATCATTCAACATAGTAAAAGAATCGTACAATTACTAAGTCCGTACGATTTCTGTGATTCGATCGTACAGTTGTAAACGGGAATAAATCGTACGAATACGATTTAAATCGTACCTACATCTGGCAACGCTGGAAAAAAGGATAGTTAATAAAGCTTCCACAGACTGTCCCACACTAGAAACGGTCCGTTTCGATCTCTATAGAATAGTTCGGTAACACTAACTAACTCTGCATTGTCTTCAATTAAATACATTGTCTAGTACTTAAACTGGGTTAATAATGCGTTCTTGATGTTGTTCATAATGAATTAATTTCCATTATTACAGCAATGTCAGTGGAGTGCATATAAAATACTAGTTACAGTTCTAGAAACTTATTCGCATTTTACGAAATGGAATGTTAGGTAGGTAGATATAAAAAAAAACTGACTGAAAAAAACTGACTGATCTGGCATCCCTACTAATTTGTGATTAGTAGGCGTTGCCAGATGTAAATTGTATTCATTTAATTTTTTCCCCGTTCTACTATTATACGCTCGAATCACAGGATACGTACGTAAATGTACGATTCTGTGCTTTTTTTATTCTATGATGGCTTTCAAGCGGTGGTCTTAGGAAATTCAGCTGTCAATGTCATTTACATCCATCAGTCTTGCATTATGTCAAATCAAGCAATCAAACCTTATGGAACTTTAACAAACCAAACTACACACTACTCACCATGAAGTTGTAGATAAAAATGGAGGCCACCCTTGGAACAACAACTTTAGTCAAATACCTACGTATGTCTATCTCGCTCTCTGTGGGCAGACCTCTCTTTTTAGTGTGGACTATAGTACTAGTATAGTATTCTCTTATCTGTGACAATAGTATTGCTATCTATCTATTTAGAAAGAGAGGGTCTGCCCACATAGAGCGAGATAGTAATACATAGGTTATGCTTCAAGTAGGTATTCGAAGTGTGGTCTCCATTTTTATCTACAACTTCATGCTACTCACCAAGTTTTTTATTGGTATGAACAATGTTTTACAAAGTATAAGATTGATATATTTGCTATGTATTCGAACGACAAATAGTTGTTCCTTAAAAATAGTTGTTCCTAAAAAAAAAGAGAAAATAATTTATCTGTGTACCGTGTTGTTTTGGTTGTGTTGATGAAGGTGGGCTCTAAATTTGTCATTTTATCAAGGTAAATGGATGTTATATGGAATATTTTGTAATAATTAGGGTACGGTTAAGCTATTTACGTCATTGGATTTGCGAATTTCGTTGTAGTTTTCTTGTTTTCGACATTACGGGTATCAAAATTTTCATTTGTTTACGTATTCATTATGTTTTTGTGTTGTGGTTTGTACATTTTGGCTTACGAAAATGATAAAAACTTATAGAAATATTATTTAGGAAGCTAACATCGTTTACAGAACTTAGATATGTGGTTTAGTATTTTTTTATTTAATTTTCATTTTCGGAAAATCAAAAATCGGGGAGGCGCGCGGTGCGGGGCGTGTGATATTGTTGAGCGCCGTATTCGCTATAAT
Organism: Plemyria rubiginata; assembly: GCA_963576535.1. Lineage (NCBI taxonomy): Eukaryota > Metazoa > Arthropoda > Insecta > Lepidoptera > Geometridae > Plemyria > Plemyria rubiginata. The sequence continues at coordinate 4,609,188 of OY754917.1, read as the reverse complement.
TCATATGCAAAAAAAAAAGTGATTCAAAAGGTTAATTAATTATTTATGAACCAGCAAATGAAACGCTCAATCTGATGTTCATAAAAAAATTGTTTACGACGTAACTTATTTTATTACTAAATTTTCATATGTACGGCTTTTTTTTAAATTTTTCCTCGAAAATCGGGTTTTCTAAACACCTTGCGTACGATCGATATCGCTCGATTAAAAACATCTGGCAAACCCGAGGTATGCTAACGCAAATAGTTTTTGTATAATCTTTGATAGGTTAGGTATTGTAATTTGTAGATTGCATATCAGTCAGTCAGAATGAAAAAAACTCTTGCTAAATATCAATTCAAACAAAACTTGTTGATATGTTGTTGGGTAGGTACCTAAATTAAACACACACAATAATAATGAATAATAACGACGACGTGGTGAGAGTGCGGAAAATATATCCGACTGCAGCCCAAACTATGAAACTAATATGTCAGTCCCTCGTGAACATGTAGTGTAGAGTGGTCAATGTCTACCGCTGCTGACCACTCGATACGTATCTACCGGCCTACGCTCGACAAATATCTACAGTGACATTGATAAATAGGAAATCTGTTGAAATTTTAGTGTCTATTGAAATCTGACAGTTACCGTGATATATGTCTACCGTGGCATGCCAAATGTCTAGTAGTGATGTCACTCGACAGTACATGTCTACCAGCCTACGCTCGACAAATGTCTAATGTGATATTGCTAGAATACAAAATCGATTGCAAATTGTCGTGTCTATTGAAATTTGACAGTTTTCGTGACATATGTCTAATGTGACAAAAAAGTCACGGGTCTAGAATCGGCCCACTGGGTCGCTATCACCATTTAATGAGAAAGAATCAAGTAGAATGTCTTCTTAATGTATTATAAAAATAAATTATTGAAAAATCAAAGGACGAACTGTAGAAAAACCTTGAGGCCAACGAAACTCTTAGAAATGGGAGCTCTTGGGACTTTGGTTATCGTAATTTAACTTTTTTGTTGTATCTCAAAAAGCGGACATCCTAGAAAATAAATAAAAATGGTTTTGGAATGTCCAAACCAAGCCCTTTCATATGACATGTAACTTTATTTTTTTTGTAATTTTTTTAATTTTTGCCCCCTTAAAAACTCTCATAATTTAATAACCCTTCATCCGATTTGACTCATATACTTACCAGTAAATTTCTAAATCACAAGCAAACTTACCAAACTTACCAAATTTCATGTAGATCGGATAAACGGGTCTCAAGTTATCGTCGGACAAACATACAAACATACATACACACATAAAATACCAAATCGCCCAAGTTGATTGTAAGATTTTCGTTCGCTTCGTTCACTCAATCAATAAAGTAGGTAGGTAGGTAACCAATGGTTTTCTCTGTTCCGTGGTTTCAACAGTCATTATTTTCACAGTAGTTGATTAAAATGATGAAGGTACCTACATAAATTTTTTGCTACCATGTACTCAGGTAGTTTTTTGCGAATAATTCATAAATAAAATCCGGACCAATCAAACACAAAACAACTCAATCACGCCAGAACGGCTGAACGGATCTGGATGAAATTTGTCACAGAGATAGATTATAATGTGCTAGCACATAGGCTACTTTTTATCCCGTGGGAATACCAGAATTTACCGGGACAGGGGAGGGGGAGGAGGGATTGGGGGAGGGGTACTGTAGGTAATAATAAAAGATTGAAGGTATGTAACATCACTTCATTATATAATTACAAAATTATTAGCATTACATACATTACATGAATAAATGCATGCAGAAATTTGTTCATTGGTCTGGGTGTTTTCAATGTATATTAAAAAAAAAATATCTATCTATGTAATTATATAATGTATTAAATATATCAGTTATCTAATACCCATAACACAAGCTTTAGTAGCTTACTTTGGGGCTAGATAGTGCTGTGTGGATTGTCCAGCATCATTTATTTATTATTTATTTATTTTTAATTGTATTTTTATAGAATGGGTTTGTACATTATATTTTACTGAGATAAGTCATGTTATCAGATTCACTAAGTGAAAATTATAATAATAATTACTTAAATGTACATTCCTACCGTAAAAATTAAACCTAATCCGAGACATGAAGACAGCAAGTACCTACTAAGAAACAACGAGAATCACAGGAACAACTTTTCCTGCACTACCGGACTAAATGTTGAAACTTTATTTTTATTAATTATGATCTTTAAGATCTTAGGTACTTACGCATACGTATGCGTATACACAAATGAATGCTATTAGTTAATCTAAATAAAATGGGCCTAGTATGTACATGGATACAAATCAGGCTAAGCACTGCTCGCTTTCATGTCCTAGAAGATAAGCGGATTCTTCATTGGCTTTGTGTAGCTTGATCTGTATCCGTATGCACCTAACGCTGGTGGCTGGAACAAATTTTTTATGGATTGTAATCATGATAGATTCATCTCTCTTTTTGAAATAGTTTTAACCGGTATCAAAATAATTCCACTTAGCGTAATACATGTACCGGCTACATAAAACATAATTGGGTAACCAAAATGTGTTTTTAATACGCTAGCTACAGGTGTACTCACGAGGCTACCCAAACCTTGAAATAGTAACATCATCCCGGTTGCATTCGTCAACTTGTCCAAACCATACAATTCAACTAAGACCATACTTCGAAGGCATGCTATGCTAGCAATAAAAAAACCAAAAACACAGCAATAAAAATACTGGTAGTATACGCTATGTGAAATGTCTGATAATATAGTTCCTACACCAGCAGTAATACAAGAAAATATAAATAAGTTAAGAGTATTAATTTTACAAGCTAATGCGCCTAAAACTAACCTTCCAATTGCATTTGAAAGACCTATAGCACTTACAAATAAAGAACAGTGGTGAGAATCTAAGCCATAACTTTTGTTGCGATCTTGCAAAAACACATACGGTACTAAGTATCCCAAATAAGTTAAGAACCCGCTGGACGACAACAGTAAGAAAGAATATTTTTTTAGGAGCCTGGGATCCATCATTGTTGCTAAAATTCTTCTAGCTGCTGTTGTAAACACGCCTCGCCGCTCCCGCAAATCTACAGTTGTTACTGCACGAGATACTGCTAATTGATATTCAAGACCAGTTTTGGGTTCAGAAGATGCATCCATCATACTTTTTTGATATGCGGGTAGATTTTTTAACTGACCACCATAAAATGCATCGTCTCTGTACATTGGCCGAGCTTGAGGAACATGCTGCTCCCAGTGGCATAGTCGTGCCCAACAATTACGCTTCTTGGGCACCTCTACTTTCACATTCACTTCCACATTTTTAACAGATTTGTCTTGCACACTTGCCTTAGATATGATAGACTGGACTTGCTTGAGTTGCCGGTGGCTAATACCACCTTGTGGTGTTTGAGCTGTTATTGTCAACTTTGAAACAGCTGCTGTTGATGGCCCTGGTTGACTAGCAGCAGCAACTATTCTTTCGTCAACCACAGCTGCAGCAGTTGGGAAGTTCGCATTAGAAACTGCACTAAATAACCTTTCTGTGGCTGTAGTTGTTATTCCTTCTTTATTAGCTCTCGTTCGAGATGGAACACCTTTCACTACTGCCAAGCTTGGCAAATATGTTACAGTTTTAGTTGCGTCATCTGTAGTCTTGGTGACTGTTACAGAAAGAAGAGGTCTAAATGTCATGCCTAAATAAAAAACTATTCCAAATAATCCAGCATGCAATAGTGTTAAAACACGCCAACCAGCAATTTTTACTATGTAGGCGTTGAATGGAAACATGATCATAATTCCAACACTTGATCCAGTTGTAGCTATGGCCAAAGCTATTGAGCGAAGTCTTTCAAAATAAAAGCCGACCACTAAACTTGATGCCATATTAATTAGGCAATATCCGAAACCAGCAAAAGCACCATAAAAAACACACAAAGACCCGTAGTGCGTAGAAAAATAGGTACATAACAAGGCAAATGAGCATATTACTGAACCGGTCATTATACAAGCTCTAAACCCAAAGCGATTTATGAAAGCAGATGCAAAAGGAGCTGCAAGGAAATACAATGCTATTGCAATTGAGTTCATGAATGCCACTAATGATTCATCTAATCCAATATCTTGAATTATATCTCCAAACACACTTCCAAATGTGAAAGCTACACCATCTAATATAAATATACTCCAAAAAGCAGCAAAAACCACAACCCAACCCCATCCTCCTTCATGTGGGACAGTTATTTGGGCAGCAATTTCAGTTTCTTCTCCACCTTCAACCTCATCTGCTGGTCGTGTTACCACTCGGCTTGGTATTACTAAAATACTTTTTCTAGTACTGGTGTCATTTTGTTGTGCAACAATTGGTTTAGGTGGCATTCTTCGTTTTAAATGTCTTTTAAATATTGTACTGTTACAAAATATTTTATATTGAGACACTTTCGTAGAGTGTAAATTTGTTGGAATTTAAATGATTTTCCACGTCTTTTACACGTTTCTTACGTAGTTATTGTATACTCTTTGACACGTTTGTGTTCTCCAGTAGATTGAGTTTTAACCCTTTAACCAATACAATAGGTACCTACAATACAAAAGCGTTCACCTCGTACCCCTCGTACCCAAGGAACTTATACAAATTCCTTGCTCGTACCTAATCATAATCTCCTTTCCTCATTTTGTTTGAAGGAATCTGCAGTGCTATCTGACATACTTTTTAGTTCTGTCATGCTGCGTTAGCATCCACCATAATCAAATTCCTTGGCATCCATACTAGTCTGTGGTTCTGTCATAGAAAGAAACGACAAATCTTGCCTGTAAAGTGCCAGCATCAATAACAAGTCAATTGTACTTTCACATGCTTCCTTCTTTTGCCGGCGCGGCCAGCCAGCGCGGCATACAAGCGCAGCTTCTAATGATTGTACGATAATGTACCCCGCCCCGCGCCGGCGCGACGCGGCACTCCGCCATGGCGTATTTGGCAACAAGTTGGGTTAAAGTCTAAAGCCGGTACCAGATATAGCTTTAAATGTTTGATCAAACATTTGAAGCTATATCTGCCACCCGGCCTGGCCGGTTCCGGGTAACACTTTTTTTTTCATTATCGTGAGTATTGTTCTGTGGTGCTGGCATACATGTGGATGCTCCTATGTGTATAGCTGTAGCTTGGACTGTTCGCCCCGCGCCCAGTCTATTTCATGCGAGCCCGCATGTGTGTAAGGGGCCTCGTGCCATTTTGACACCTTCTAATAACCTTAAATATAATGACACTGACGTAACATGACAATGTTATGCTGCAGGCACAGGAGGGATGACCGCAGTGCCTGCTTCTGTCTGACTGACATGTGACATGATGTGACAAACGGGAGCCTAGCCTAGCCTGACAAACAAACAAATTTGAGTTTAATATTTTGGAGGGAAAAAGACGCGCTTGGAAGTTTGGATTCCATTTGGTACTTAGATTTTTTTATTTTGCGTATCGAAATAACTCACAGCCACAATAGAATTATGTCTCAAACAACGCTAACGTCCTATTTTAGTAGTAGAAAAAGAGCTGCCACCGATGATATAGTTTCATCCAAAAACAAAGTTCCCCACATAGAACGGACACAAGAAACCAAAGTTTTGAAGAAATCCCAAATAATACGAAATTGTGAATTAGTTGCCAAAGATGTGAAACCAACTGTGGAATCAGGAAAGGAAATAACCGTTCAAGGAAGTGAGAAAAAGGCAGAAAATGTCCTGGTTATTGGAACTAATGTGGCTCAGAAAACAAGCATTTCAGAGCCACAGCTTCAGAAGGCAGTCTTTGCTAAAAAACTAAATGCCTCCAACATAGTTAAAATTGATGAGCACCCTAAGACTATAGCTACTAAAACAGCTCGGAAAGATCTAAGCTTGGGAGACATAAGAAAGAAGTTAGCTGGCAGTTCTAGGTTAGCTGAGTTGAGAGCATCCGCCGAACGTGTTAGTAAGGGCATACAGCAAGTGAAAAATGCGACAGAAAAACCAAATCTCAAAGAGTTCAAATCTATTGATGTGGAAATACCAACAAGGCAAGTTTTCAGGTTCTAATAACATAGTATTGTAATTTCCTATAAAAAATTATTTCTAAAAGTATTATTTAATTGCAGTCCCAACAAGAAACCTAAAACACATAATGAGTTCCTGTCTCCAACAAAACAAGTACCCACACTGCAGAGGCCTCTAATTTCACCAAGAAAAGTCTTTGTGAGTCCTGTGAAAAGCCCAAACAAGGTTAGTAATAAAATAATTCTCTTCAATAATTATTGCTATGATAACTGCATAGTAATTTGATTAGAGTTGGTCAAGGGTATAAGAAATCGATGTCAATGAAGAAAATGTCTTGTAAGCATTAACATGTGTAAGTGTTATAATGACCTCAATAAGTTTACCAAGTTATGCTTACATATTTCTATCAGCCTTATTTGTTTCTAAGTTTGTAATTTGTTGTGTGTGTTACTGTGTTTTGACAAATGAATATAAATGGAGAGATGGCCATTGAATTAATGAGGCTTTTGTCTCTTGATTCTCAGATTCCAGCCTACATCAGACATGCAGCTCTGGCCACGTCTACAACAAGCCTGCCACTGCCCCATCATTACAGATTTCTCTGTGAGCTATTCCGCAGCATGGAGACTGTGGTGGCACTACTGTACAACAGAAATGAAAAGATAACCTTTTCTAAGCTGAAGCCTTCTGTCCAAGAGATGCTGAAACGCACCTTTAATGAGAAAAACCTCTCACAAATAAAACACCTGGTGCCTGATTTCTACAACTTCCAAGTGCAGAAAATAAAAAACTTTAGTGCTTCTTCTCATAAGGAGGTATATGAATTGGTTATCACACCAAACTTCCCCAATAATTTCAAGGTAATGAATCCTACAGTGTTGTTGGAACGGCGTAGATTCTTTTATGATACACTCCTCCAGCTGGTGAAGAAGCAACATGCTCAATACTTGCTTACTTTGGACCCTCCAATGGTCATACCTGATGACAAATTATCACGTTGGCATCCTGAGTTTGAGATTGAAAAACTACCTGAGGTTGAAAGTGGGAAGTTGCCTGAAATGCCCAATGCTGAGAAGTTTTCTACAGCACAGGATGTGCTGTCCAAGGCTCGTGAGTTATTCAAATGCAACACAAAAATGGAAAGGGCTTTAGAAAAATTGGCGCAAGCTAAGTCGAGAGGATTGACTGATGAAGAAAAGGCAGCTACCGGAATCAATGACCAAAATCCAAGTGCCTCAAATAGTGCTTCCACTTCACAAAATCAACCCTGTACTGTGACTCTACTGAACCCTGCACTGCGTAATCTTCCCACTGCTCTTCTAGAAAAGGTGAAGGCTAAGCAAGCTGCCAAAGCTTTAGAAGCAATGACAAGACCAGCTGAGCATGCACAGAAATATGCCATTTACAGCAGACTACCTGACCTGGCTCGCACTCTACGAAACATATTTGTTACTGAGAGGAAGAATGTACTTGCCCTCAACATAATACTCTCCAAACTAGACAGTAGTTTCAAGGCCAACATATCAGCCAATGATCTCCAAAGGGACATCAAAGTGCTAACAGAAGAAGTTCCTGAATGGATTAAACTCCATGACATCAGAAATAACACATATCTCAAATTAGATAAAAGTACTGACCTAAAGCAAATTTCTTCGAAACTTGAAGCTTTGGCATCAAAATACAAATATGACTAACATCAATTTACGATATTATAATTGACTCTTCAATTAGGGGTTAGCCAGTAAGTTATTTCATTCTTAAGGTAACTTAAATTATTAAATCATCGTTTAGTAATTAAGATAATAACATTGTGTTGTATGTTTCGATTAAAGTATGATGCAAAACAAATGAAAGTATAAATCATGCAGGTAGGTAGTTACTTGCTACAAACTGCAAATAATATTTTTTTGTTTTCGCTTTTTCTAATAACTCCACTTCATACTTATTTTATAGTAATGTTCAATAGAACATAATGTAATTGATATAATTTTATGAATACTATAGTACATTATGCAGACATTTTAATTTGTTTTTATTGTATATGTTTAATGACATGAACTTTATGTACAAGATAATGTGAAAACTTTTAATTTGTATGTATTTAGGCTTAGCGACTTTCTTTTTATTACGTGTGGTATTTTTTTCTATAAATAAAAATCGGACTGAACAGTTTTTTTTATTAAGAAATAATATATATGTATGTCTAGGTATATAATAAGTATACGTCTAACTAAAAATTTTATAATTTTTAAAATCAAAATGTTAAGCTTTGTGTTTTCCTTAAATGTAAGTAAACATAATAAAAAGTAATAAAACAGACTAAATACATTTAACATTAATTTCTACATTACTGAAAACCCTTGATTAGTTTTCGGTGTTAACTAGAAATAGGTACAAAACAATGAAAGGTAGTTATGTACCTACTTTGTGTAAAAATATATAAAATGATAGCTAGTAGGTACATATTCATTCGCGATATTTATCGTGCAGCATAATACCCCTATAATGCCAAAGACCAAAAAGCTGTAAAACAAAATCTGTTTGCCATGACCTGTATCTGCTGGCTGCTCTGTTTCCGGGACTTTATTGTGTTACATGTGGTTTATGTATAGGTTAGGTTGTACTGTCTAGTAGTCTAGCCTGTCTTCTATACAGACAGACTAGTTCTTGTTCAGAAGCTCATAATCCGGTCTAATACCAAGAGAAAAGGCTGAATTGAATTTGATTAAAATATCTCTTGGGACCAAGTACTGGCTGACTACTGGATCCTCGAACATTTTTTCTATGTAAGCAGCCTGAAAAGAAAAGGAAGTGTTATTTTTAAAAAATAATTACTATCCATAAATGTATTTACAACTTTTGTTCTTTTCTCTGCGTTCGCATATAAGCCCCGCAAGTTGATATTGCGATAACAGCTGCGTGACGTCATCCGTCGCGAAAAGTTTCCTTATTTATCCTTCTAATATTATAAATGCGAAAGTTTGTAAGTAGGTATGCATGTATGGATGGATGTTTGTAACTCCAGAACGGCTGAACGGATCTTAATGAAAATTGGCACAGACATTATATTATTATAGTCTGGAATAACACATAGGCTACTTTTTATGCCGCAGGAATACCGGGATTTAAATCTGCGCGGGTGAAACCGCGGGGCGAAACTAGTAAATAATAAATAAATAAACATGACACTATTTTAGAAGGTAGTGCCAAACTTCAGATCTCTAGGCCCTGTGTAGATTTAGTGATGAGTGAGTGGACTACTCTATTCTCTGCTCCTAAAATAACACTACAGTATACTTAGAAAAAGACGTGCGAATATTCGTTGAATTCTAATAATGGTAGCCACAGCTAATGAAATCACGTCTTACCAGCAAAGCATATTTTGGGCTTTTAATTTGGAGTGTTTCAACATCATCCAAAGCAACAATCCTTTCGAACCAAGGCCAGATCATGTAATCTGCGTAGCCCGGTTCCTCTCCATCCAGGAAGGTGGTTCCGCGGGTTTTAAGGACTTCCTGAATGAACTCCAGTCCTTTGTGGAACGCCTTGATGTGGTCTTGCGTTATGGTATCACGGGCTTTTAGCAATTTGAAGAAATATGGGTGGATCTGAAAATAATGTTATAATGGGTGTAATTTCATATGGTTCAGCCGTCACTTTCCTTGGTAGGTGTGTACCTAGGTACCTACTTAACTGTGGCGGTAGTTATAGAATAATGTCAGAGGTACACATACCCAAGTATTATTAGTTAATACCTACTTGTATTCATTGTAGGTAGGTACTTTTCATTGTCCTTTATCATCTCCCAAATATAGAAAGAAGATTTATTCAAGACCTCTCCATCAATAGACCGGAGAAGTTGATTATTTCTCATCTCTGTACAATGTCGTCTGTTCATCGGGGGGCGTCCTATTTATAATAGGAACTTAGGTAGTTATATATATTTATCTACTTATATCTTTAGCCTGCTAAATAAATTATCAGTAAAATCACTCATCAGGCTATGCTGTGACACATAAGTACTTACAGAAGATCCTACAACGTCAACTATAATCTTGTCGAATGCTTTCTTCAAAGGGTCTTTGGGCAGCAAAGGCCTCTCCGGGTAAACTTCTTCTATGTACTCCACTGTTACCAAACTCTCGTAGATGACCACTCCATCTTGTATCTCAATCGAGGGAACTTTGCCTATAACAACAGATAAATATTTCAGTTACCTACGTAAGTAGGTATCTAAAGTTAAAGTACTACATGGATACGTTGACTCGCGGGCGCGGTCACGAAATATCAAAAGTACCTATGACGCAATATCCAAGTACGAAACGCACATGCGGTCGAAGTAGCGAGCAATATCAACGCGTGAAGATGTTTGTGTGTGTTCACGTCGAACAAGCGGCGGAACGCGCGATTCACTCACGACGTCGTCGTCGACTCGCGAACTGTCAACTCGCGCAAATGCCCTCGCGGCGCACAGTGACGTCACGCGATCCGCTGCGCCGGCCAGCGGCGTCCAAAGTGAACACGACGAAGTTATCATCGATATAAAAAAAAACTAAGGAAAGCATCGTGAGGAAACCAGATATTAGGCCCTCCGCTCATGGAGCTACTCAAAAATGACGGAACTAATCAGTAATTACAATTACAAACCAATTAGAAACTGTACCTCTCACACGACGCTACTCAAGTTGAAAGGTTTCAGTCACTTCTGTTATTTCTGTTCACAAAAGCACACGGTTAACAACGGGAAATATTATAAAATCTAATCTATCAATCTAAGGTAACCAGTAGCGCGGCGACCGACACTACGGTTACTTCGTGATCAATTACCAACGGGTTACTGACTGGGTGGGGACTAGTAGCGTCGTGTGCGAACCTCAATGAGAATGTATGTGCGGTGACGCTCAAGCAACTCGTTAGTAATTTGAGTTTGTAACTAGTAATTTTTGAGTAGATTCATGAGCGGAGGACCTCTAACATCGGCGATGGGCATTCAATCTGTCACGTATGGAATACAAACTACTGCTACATGTGGGTATGTGCCAAATGTATCTAATGTTTGGACGTGCCTCTCACCTCCCCCTTAGACGTCCTCAAAGAAAAAAAAAAGGAAATGTTTATCTATTCTAGGCACAAAACACAATCGAATTAGAATTGTTTAAAATCAGCACTACTCCGTGCATGCAAATGGTGTGCATAACTGATGATGAATGTTTGAATTTTAACAGCTTTTACCTTCTCTGCTTTTTGTAAAAATCCACTCCGGTTTGTCGACAAGATCCACGTTGACAACTTCATAATCAATCTTCTTCGCGTTGAGTGCTAGTATTGTGCGCTGAGCGAAAGGACAGAAGCGCATGTTGTACACACGCAGCTTTCCTGTAAACGGTGGGAGGGGGTCCCCTGAAATAATAACGAATAATCAATCAATTTCAGACATTTTTTTGTTGCATGCTACGCTGTTATCCCTTCTTCTTGTTAGATACCTACGATAGAAAATTATTTTTTGCATAGAACAAAAGGTATCGTATGTACATAGGCGAACTTAATGCTAGAGAGCATTCTCTTCCAGTTCCAGTTGTTCCTAGTTCTATCGAAAGTGTGGTGAAAGGACTCGAAGAGGCTACTTTTGGAGCACTAGACACGTTATAAAACTAACATAAATCCCATAAAAGCATAGCTCGTAGGTACCTACTGGGCAGGGTATTAGGTCACGTCACGCAAAAAGGACGCCGGAAGTAGGGGAAGGGAGTGTGATGGCACGAGTTACTTGTATGCGCAATAACGGGATGTGTTCCACGGTTTTCCGCTCCACTGTTTACTAGCGTTCTTGTTGTTGTTGTTGGTTGACGCGCACTATACCCATTAGTACACCTACCTACAAGCTATGCATTTTAGGTACTAGATAGCTGATAGAATACTATAATATATATTATACATTATAATATACCTAGGTACATGCAAAGGGTATATTTGTGTTTCAAAAGTAGGTACGCACCTACCTATATGTATAATAATATAATTAGTCTGTACATACCGTTGATTAATATAATCAAAATTACATACATATTGCTTTGGTTTATTTTTTAATTTAATCACGCGCTGTTTTTCCAAATTTCAAAAGTTTAAATTTCCCGCTTTCGAAGTCACGTTTACCTAACAAACAACGCAACGTAACAACCAACAATTTTATTCGTCGTAATAATGGCCTACTCGCAAAGATTAAGTTACTTTAACCCTTAAATTGGCAACGTACTCCACAAAGTACACTAACTTTGTAAAATTCTAGGCAAGTGACTATTAAAATTTTCTACCATTTTTTAATGCCAAAGTGTCATAAATATATCCTACTTTGGTAGAAAAAATATTGTGGGTGGCAACATTTACAATTACGTCCATTTTGAAAATGGCTTCGAAGCGGACAGCTGCTCCTGCGTGTCGGGTAACTTTTTTATTTACTTTTTTAAGGTTTTTCGAAGTTTTCTTTATGGGATTTGTGTTTGGTAACAAAGAAATATCGTAAATAATCCAATTCAGTAGTTATTTGGTGTCAAAATGTCATAATCAAACTTTTATCAAATGAAAACAATGTGTGTACTCCGTGAATACCGTTGCCAAACGCACTGTAAACTACTCGAAATAGGTTACGGTATACACGAAGTACACTGCCAACTAGGTAAAGAAGTGAATATCTGCATTTTTATTATATTTTGATATTGCAATGGGTGTTGGTTCGCTTGCATACAGCATGTTTTTTTTCTTTTTCTGCAGTGCTTGAACCTAACAAGAGCGCATAGAATTTTGGATTTGGTTCCTGCTCAAAATGCATGCTCCGGTGATAGTTTTGATTCTGATGTGGAACAAACCTTCCACCACCATCGCCCTGATAGGCCAGTTACCATCCCTGCATCACCCTCGCTTGCGAGCTCTGACCCACCCTCCTTGGACTCCTCATACGAACGACTTGACATCCTGAATGATAATGCTTCTGAACATAGCCTTGATGAAATACCACTAACACCAACGTTTCAAGAGGTTTTCCCATCCCCCTCTACTAACGATGCGAATTACAATGCTATACCTACTCTAATCTCCATTCAGTCATTGCCCTCACCATCTGTAGAATGCCTTCAGTCACCGATTACCAGCACCCCGCAAGCTGCACCTGTACCGTCGACTAGATCTAAACGCCGAAAAACTTCTGTCGTTGCGAAAGTTGTAAAAAAGAAGCCAAAATTCTCACTTGACTACAACTGGAGGAAGGCTATTTTACGTCATAGAGCATACATGGAAGATAGATCGCATGAGCTCCAAGAAACACAAAACGAAACTGTGTTGGATTACTTTCGTTCTTTCTTTACGCCGGACATCATTGCAGATATAGTTTTCAACACAAACTTGTATTCAGTACAACAAAAAGGGAGATCGATACGGTTGATAGAAGAAGAGCTAGAAAGTTTTCTTGCAGTACAAATCCTAATGGGTGTTGTCCAAATGCCTGCGTATACGGATTATTGGGCGAGAAAAACTCGATACCCTCTAATAGCTGAAGAAATGACACTGAAACGGAAAGGCTACAGGATGCAAGAAAAATCCTGAAACCATCCGTTGTCAGACCAGTGGATAGTGTCAGGTACGATGCTGTCGGCCACTTTCCTGAAACTGCGGGCAAACAATCACGCTGTAGGTACTGCAAAGATGGTAGAACAAAAGTTTATTGCGTCAAGTGCAATATGCATCTTTGCTTTGTCGTGGGAGAAAATAAGAACCGAAACTTCTTCCGGCAACTCCATACAAAATAATTGGTTGATTTAGGGTCCTATCGATTCATTGTACCTAATTTAGTTTGTGTTTTGAGACAATAAATTAATTTTTTAGTAAAATGTTTTTTATTTCATTCTTGGCAGAGTACTATGCAGAGTACAAACGCACGATGATGTAATTCGTACAATACCTAGCAAGGTACTTCGTGTAGTACATTCATTTTCACAAAAACTGGAATATTTAGATTTTTTTTTGCAATTATTTAGGATTCTAAGATCATAATAGATCAGGAATATAACAAAAAAAAAACAGATTTCAGAAAAAAAAAATCTTGCCAATTTAAGGGTTAAACTGAACAAAGTAAGCAATATACATAAAAAATCGAAAGTAATTGTATACTAACCAGTTTTGAGGTGCTTTGTGTTGAAGTCAATTTTTGGACCTTGAACTGCCATACTGTACGCGTATCCCAAAACTCGACCCACTGCGCGAACACCTTGATATGATGACAAAATTAAATGCATGGCCAGACCTAGAGTGGTCGTTATCATCACGATACTGTTTTTAGCACTTAAATACGAACAAAAGTGGTTATCAAATTGGATAAAATGTTGATATGAAAGTGAAGCTAGCTGTAAGTAGGTATTATATTAACCAACTTCCAGAAAAAGGGGTTCTCAATTCCGTAATTTTTTTAACTAAGGTGGGTAACGATTACTCCTAATGGGTTCGATTCTAATAATGAAATAAACGCTTAGAGGTAGGTACATCATAGTATAATTAGTGTCCTTAGGCATCACTGCCATAGATGTACGAGTACTAATACATACACAATGACAGGTAATGTACCTACCTTCTTTCAACATAAATTAAGTAATATTTATTCTACAAACTAAACATACCCGAAGCGCGTCTCGTTTGAGAAAATATGGAATATTTTTGATAACAAAATAAAATGGCCCAACTTATACAGTGATCGTTATCAACTATGTAGTATGTACGTGCAGAAAACGAGACGAATTATGAGGTCATCGAAGCTAGATATCGAGCATGACTGGGGGGCACCTATGTAGGTACTATCGTTGAACTAATATTACTAGCAGCGCCCCGCGGTTTCACCTAGGTACGTAGTTTTAAATCCCGGTATTCTCACGAAATAAAAAGTAGCGTATGTGCTATTTCAGACTAATAGTCTATGCCAAATTTCATCAAGATCCGTTCAGCCGTTCGAAGTTATGAGTAACAAACATTCATCCATCCATCCATACTTAGAAACTTTTAGTTTGATTGGAAGTAGGATTAGTACTACTTACTTAGATGATTTAACTTCTAACGACCGACGTAGTAGTCGTAGTACCCATTGGGAGACACAGGGAGGGAGATATAGGTAATATATCACCTTACCTGTCTCCCAATGGGTACCTACTTGGAAACTTAGTACCTGTAAGATAATATTATTATCTTACAGGTACCTACCTACTTATAGTCTAAGATCCGGCTGCAGGATTAGTGCGCTCATCGGTTTTTTGCTGGAAACCGAATTTTTATGTATATTTATAATTAGGAGAATATTATATTTATCAAGTTGCCTATCATGGCCGCCAGTATTTTTAATTAACGGCAACAGCTCGAGGTGTCACGGCTTCCATGTACTTAGTATTCAAATTCCTTGTATTAGAGTCAACAAGGAATTTGAATGTCTTATTCAAATTCCTTGCTCTAATACTCTCTCTCTTCTGTGGAAACTCACGGAAACTCAGAAGTAGTGTTGGGTAGGACCATAGGACACGGTTTCAAAATGAGTTTGAGTGAGGCCCTCGTTTTATTTCGTGAGGTGGGACAATGTCATGCTTCAAATGTCATGTCACATAGGTACAAAATGTCATATTGTTGAAGTACCTAGTCCTAGTTCGCTCTACTCATTTCATTTGTCATTGAGGAAAATCTGTCACACAGCGTCACATAAACGATACCATTTCATTCAAGGTGATACGACCACAGAGTACCCCTACATTACGACCCCTCATATCGGTCATACAATACTCACTCACTCACTTCTTACAATGAAAGAACAACTCCTTTTCCTCGTTCGTCCCGCTCGCGCAAGCGATGTCGTTTCAGTCAGACAGTGAGCGACTGTACTGTATGGAGCATGGCAGGCAAAAATGAGGTGGTACATGAATTGAAAACGAGGACCGGGACATTTTTGAGTGAATGAGTGTGACAAACGAGGTGCCTCACGTATGTCCTACTCAACACTACTCAGAAGAACAATTCAGGAGCCTTATTCACTATGACAATAGGAGATTCCAAGGAGATTCCTTGCCCCAAACCGTGAAACGTCAAAACTTGATATTGGGCTTTATTCTTTATGACATAGGAGATACTTTGCCCTGACCGTATCACACCGCCTGCCTTGTCTTTAGCCGAGCTCGCGCTGGCAAATCAATGGCAAATGGTCATAGTGCATAAGGCTCCTGAGCACGGAAAGGAATAATACCTACTCACTATCTTCTTACGTAGTTAGTGTATACTCTTTGCTTTGACTCACTACCTATTCAATTCATTATATATAAAAAGGTAGGTAGGTACTCTGTACTACCTACTCTACCGCTCCGAAGAAAAGATTGTCTGACCGATATCATATCGATTTGATAAAATAAATAAACTAGCAAATCTATAAGCAACGTTTTGAACTGAAAAACCACCCAACAATGTCGGAAAAACATTTACAGACCGGTAGGTACGCTTTTGATTATTGATGATGAGGAAGCTGTCACTAAAAAAACATAAATGTTTCAACTTGTTCTATTCAGGTGATGCTCTGCCCTCCTTCAATGGAAAGCTGCGTGTTTTTGCTATGAGGTTCTGCCCTTATGCCGAACGGACCGTCCTAGTACTGAACGCCAAGAGTTTACAGTATGATTTGGTGTTCATCAACTTGGATCATAAACCAGAGTGGATTTTCAATTACAGCCCTAAAGGTACAAGTCGAAACCCATTAGGTATTTTTTTTTATGAACAATGCAAACATACTACGGTATTAGTATGTTTGGTCTTACGTTTACCTAATACCAAAATGATTTCTGACTCAAGCACATTTCCCTTATATTATTGTATTATTTGTGTTCGAACAGTATTTATGCATGTTTCTTTAGAGTTATTCTTTCAAACAACCTCCCCGAAATGAAATAATAGCCAATCACACCTCGAAATTGCGAGCCGCTGTCACCGGACCCTTAAGTTTCATTCCAACTAAATTTTCCAGTTAGAATGTGTTTTCCTGATAGTTTTGTCTCCATTCAGGAACTGTACCGGCATTAGAGTATGAAGAAGGCAAGGCTATTTTCGACAGTAACATTGTTAATGTTTACTTGGATGAGAAGTACCCTGAAGTCCCTTTGCAGTCCACTAATCCTTTACGGAGAGCTGAGGACAAAATGCTTGTAGAAAACTTTGCTGGAGTAAGTTTGATGAATTTGCAAGAGCTTGACATAAGATAGCTGTCTAATTTATGTTATTCAATACACTAGTTTGAATCTGGTCATGCACCAATGGATTTTTCTATCGAAAATTTATGTGCAAAATGCCAGTGCTCTTAAATGGTTAAGGAAAACATCATAAGGGAAACCAGTTAGTATTCTAACAGCAGTGACTTGCAACCTGTCACATATGGAATACTAACTACTGCAAAATGTGGGTATGTGCCAAATGTAATGTTTGGACGTACCTCTGACTACCCCTTAGACATCCTCAAGAATCTTGAGTTAGTAGGTACTAGGTACTGAGAGATCTGAACGGATATCTACCATGCCTGGGGATCAAAGTCGTGAAGCTGTTTAAGTTTTTTTTCAATACATATGCATGTATGTATTGAAAAAGACCTACCTAGATGTATGTCTTAAAGAATATGTAATATTAATTGACTAGCTGCATGAAGTGGCAGTAGTATGGATCTGTAACTAACTCCAACATCCTCAGATCCTGAGTACCTACCAATAGATCTAAAGAGTACTCTGCCATGCAATAAATTCAGAACCCTTATAGTTAACTTGAAGATTATAATGAGTTGCTATTCTAACAGAACTTTTTTTTACAGGCTCAGTCTGCTTACTACACAGCAGCTTTCAACCCATCAGGACTGAATCCTTCCCACTTGGTAAACTACCACAAGGGGCTGGATCTTCTGCAGAAAGAGATTGAAGCTCGTGGAACTAAGTTCCTACACGGAGACCAACCTGGTTTAGTTGACTATACCATCTGGCCATTCTTGGAGCGCTTTGAAGCTTTGCCACTCATGGGAAAGGCTGACTTTGCCATTGAAAAGACTAAATACGCTGCTTTGGTAAGTGTAATGCAGGAGTGTATTGATCCATTTAGAATCTACACAAGGATTCAATAACAATTATAACCTTCAACACTTTTTTTTTTCTAGGTGAACTACATTGAAGCTATGAAAGTTGCACCTGCTGTGAAGGCTTACTACTTAGCTGCGGAGACACATGCCAAGTTCACAGAGTCTCATGCCAAGGGTGATGCTGACTACAACATGCTGGATGCTCCTGTCTGCTGCATGCGCCCTAGGAAGAAGAAAGAATAGAATAAAACCTTAATTTTTAAAGTCACATATCATTTCCACAGACTTGAAAAATGTCTGCTTATTTTATGAACTGTTATTAAAGTATTTGTAAAAAAAATGTTTATCATTGTTTATACATGCTTTAGTAATAAGTGGCTATTAAAACAAAGTAGGTAAGGTAGGTAGGTAGGTAGGTAAGTAGCTACATAGATAAAAAGAGATAATTATCTACCATGTACATGCACGGCCTTAGGCACTACAACTAATCTGTTTAACAATAAACTGCTTATCAATTTATTGCATTGTCATCTCTTACCAATGCGTACTTTAAGCCGAATTTACATTACGAAATTAGTGGTATAAAACTAGTTTCACGACACTAATTTTACCAACAATTTCATGTGTAAACGTCCAGTGTTACAATGCATGCATTACTTTCGTAACACTCATTCAGTTTCGTGTCATGCGCAATTTTTTATTGAAACTAAGTGTCATGCATTGTAACACTATACGTTTACACATGAAATTGTTGGTAAAATTAGTGTCATGCATTTTGAACTTCAAAATAAAGCTTTGATGCTGACGGAGCCATAGTCGCCGTGATACTGTGGGCGTTACGACACTAAATAATTAGTTTTACAAATACTGCAACTAGTTGCAGGAAATAAGTTTCATCATGTATGCCACTAATTTAGTAATGTAAATTCGGCTTTAGAGACAGCTTAAATTAATTAAGAGCCATTTTACAGTATGAGGGGCAGTGTTGTATAAAACACCTACCTACTTACCTAGGTAGACCTATTGCGGAAGATTTGAAAATCATCATAAGGACTCGTGTTTATTGCTTACGACGCGAACGCTTTGAAAATATAAGTGGTAGTCAGAGACAAGTCCAAACATTGGTGTTGTCCCTGACTGCCACCTACTTACTAAGTATGGTAACCAAGTTTCAACTGAATTGGCCTATTAATTGAAGAGTTGCGGTTCTTTTATAGATAAGTAATTCAAGAGGAAGGTTTATAAGTATGTAGTCCTACTAATATTATAAATGCGAAAGTTTGTAAGTATGAATGGATGGATGATTGTTACTCTTTCACGCCGGGACGGGTGAACGGATCTATATGAAACTTGGCAGAGGGATAGATTATATTCTGGAATAACACATAGGCAACTTTTTATCCCGTGGGCATACCGGGGTTTAAATCTGCGCGGGTGAAACCGCGGAGCACACTAGTATTAAAATAGTCAATAAATATAGTTTCACTAAAAACCGCAGACGAAGTTGCGGTCGGGCTCGTTGATAATAAAATACAATGTAAAATACAATTTATATATTGCACCTATGTAACAGCACAACCTGATTCTATGTTGCATACAATAATATCATTTTACACTAATTAAGTACATAGATAATTGCATGTTCTATAAGATTTGTGTACTAATTTAAATAGGCGCTAATTAGTATACGCATTTTTGTCAGAAAATGAAAGCAAGCTGCTCTGCTCGCATTAAATAATAGGGGGAACTCAATGACATCCGTCAAAGACTTCTCGCTCGCACATTTCAACAATCTGAAAGATATAAAATCACTGAACTAAAAACTTGAAATTTTTTATTTTTCTGTACTTTGTGAAAGTTAATAATAATAATAATAAATAATGCTGGATAATCCACACAGCACTATCTAGCCCCAAAGTAAGCTATTCAAAGCTTGTGTTATGGGTACTAGATAACTGATATATTTAATACATTATATACTTACATAGATAGATATTTTTTTATTATACATAGAAAACACCCAGACCATCGGAACAAATTTCTGCAAATCGTACACAAATTTGTTCCAAGGCGGGAATCGAACCCGCAACCTCTTGCGTCGCAGGCAGGCTCTCGCCCGCTGCGCCACAGAGGTCAACAAGTTATTGAATACAACATATGTAATTGATTGAGATTGTTTAAATTAAATTCAGTAACTTTAAATTCTGTTGTGGTTAATATTTTTAATGTGCTTTCAAAATTTAGAAAATATATGTAAGCTAGAAGTACCTTGATATGTGTGTGTGTGTGTGTCTACTGTGTCTAGTAATTAGTTAAAATGGTAGAATATTTTTTTACATTTATAGTATAGTACCTACTCTGTGGTATGTAGGTAGGTATTCTTAGGTATATCTATTGTTTTTATTTCCACACCGGTGAGTTGCTTATCACTAAGAAATATACCTACTAATGGTTTTGTAATTTTTATTTTATAACATGTTCTTAAATCATAGAGTTCATCAAAAATGTACATGTACTTTCGGCTCAGTCGGTTGCTTCAAAATTGAGCTGCAAGATTCAACCCGAACAATGTAATAAGTCTAATGCAGGGGTCGGCAGCGGTATTCCCATCCATGCTATTATACCAAGGGAATCAAATTAATGACAAACTGAAAGCCACAACATAACATAGCATCTAGATAGCCAGACATTAGCAAAATCGGGCCGCAGGGCCTAGAAGCCGGAAAGTCACTCTCCGAGGGATGCAAATGAGGGGGAGGGGCTAAATGTAATGTTTGCAACTGCGTCTGAATCCGTTGAAAGGTAGGTGGAAATGCCAGGATCTTCATTACATTAGACCCCTAGTCTAGTTTATTTATTACTAGCGACCCGCCCGCGCGCCCCTGCTTCGCACGGGTGCACATATCATGCATGTAAACCTATAAACCTAACCTATAAACTAAACATATAAACCTTCCTCTTGAATTACCGCATCAAAATCCGTTGCGTAGTTTAAAGATTTAAGCATACAATGGGACAAGGGGACATAGGGACAGAGAAAGCGACTTTGTTTTATACTATGTAGTGATGTGTGTGTGTGTCAGTACATTAAGTAGTTAAAATGTGTAGAATATTTTTTTACATTTAGAGTATAGTACTCACTATTTCTTACTCAAAGGGTTGCCGACACCTGCACTAGACTCATTACATTGTTCGAGTAGAATCTTGCAACTTAAGTTTGAAGCAAATATCTTTAACCGATTGAGCTGAAAGTATACAAGTTTAGGTATTTTTGATGAACCCTCTAGGATTTGAATAGCATATTATAAAATAAATAAAATTTACATAAGCGGAATGTACATCTCTTAAACTTTCTTTAAAATATATCTTATACTCTTTGATAATTTTATCTACATATTTAAATTAAGTACCTATTAAGTTTATTCAATCAATGTCAAACAGTGTTGAATAGGTACATCGAGATAATTTAATGTTTACCTACAGTTCCCAAGAAGGCATTCCATTTTTCTCCCTGTTTTGAAGTAAATTCTTCACGTTTGAATTAAAAATAATAATTTAAATTAATTTATGAAACATTGTTCACAGTGGGTCCATTTGTTGTACAACCAGTTAATTTAGTCATACCAATTTTACATAGCATAACTATTATAGATATTGCAATTCATAGTATTTTAAATATTGGAATCATGGATTAAAAAGTTAAATTGGATTGTTTGAAGTGTTGATCCTTATACAATTGGACCTTAATGTTCCAGCTAAACAGTGTAACCATTAAGAAAATGTTGATGGTATTTTTTTTACAAAACACCATCTTGTCCCAATCTAAGTGAAGCTCAAAGAAGAGTAATAAGAGTTAGTTTTAAGAGTAGTAGAGCTCTTTGTGAAGGGCTCGTCCGGGGAAGTACTACCACCACGCCTTTTTCTGCCGCCAAGCAGCAACGCTGTGTTTCGGTTTGAAGAGTGTGGTCGCCGGTGTAATTACAGGCACATGAGGCTTAACATCTGTATGCCTCAAGTTGATGGACGCAGGGCAGTGCATCGTAGGGCACGTTCCTATTGTACGTGACCTACGGGGCAATGTTTTGTTTATAGGTGATGGTTACCACTTAACATCAGGTGGGCCATATGCTTGTTCCATCAGCTAGTTGTATAAAAAAAAAAAAAAAAAAAAGCTCGGAATCTAAGTGAAGTGGAGCCCGATGGATGACTAATAGAATATTTATTATTGTAAATACATAAATAAATATTGGTGGCCATTCCACACAGCACTAACTCGCCCCAAACTAAGCCAAAGCTTGTAATATGGGAACCAGATAGCTGATATACTACTTATATCTTACTTATATACTTTTTTTTTTGTAAATACACGCTTATAATATTACATAACACTCAGACACAGAACAATCATCTATTTTCATTACATAAATAATTGTTTTACATGGGAAACCAACCCACAACCTATAGAAGGCAGAGTTACAGCCAACTGAGATTGAGGTGGGTCACAAAAAAAACTAACAAAAATGGACAGACTGAGATTCATAAAAATCACTCTGAAATTGGCTTTCATTCTAAAACTAAAACTTTAATAAATACTTAACATCTTTTCTGGGATGAACAAACCATAGTAGAATTTTCACATCATGAAACACACTCGTATTAGAAGACATTTGACACATGACCATCATAATAAAATATATACATTATATTTTTACATTACATACATTCTTATTATAACACCCAGAGAGAAGATTTTATTAAATAGTCATAGTAAAATCGATAGTCTAACCGCCGGTTACCGAAAGCTCGATCAGAGTTAATCGGCTGTCAAGTCACTTGTTATTTCAGCTTTTACTTTAAATGATATAGAGATAGAAAGTGACTTGACAACGGATTAGCTTTGATCGAGCTTTCAGAAACTGGCGCGCTGTTGCCGCGATGAGGCGCTCACTGTTTTTTGTGTCATGCGTCACAGGATTTCTTAAGACGCCCGCTAGGGGCGCTTATTCTCAGACTCCGAAAACGGGCTACAATCTAACATAACAGTAAACGCAAATCAAATCTCTATAGATGAAAGAGTCAATACTTCAGAAATAACTACATAGCCGCACATGCCTAATAAATATTAAGTGCTTCAATTTAAAACCTAATAATGCTATAAGCACTAATAAATAAATATATCTAAATATATATAACTCAAAGGTGACTGACTGACTGACTGACATAGTGATCTATCAACGCAAAGCCCAAACCACGGGACGGATCGGGCTGAAATTTGGCATGCAGGTAGATGATATGACGTAGGCATCCGCTAAGAAAGGATTTTGATCAATTCCACCCCCCAAGGGGATGAAATAGGGGATGAAAGTTTGTATGAAATTTTGTCAATTTTTAACCGATCGGGCTGACTGCATGCATAAAACTACTATGACGTAGGTATCCCCTGAGAAAGGATTTTTTGATAAATTCCACCCCTAAAGGGATAAAATAGGGGATGAAAGTTTGTATAAATCTTCTTAGATTTTGGACTGAAATTAAAGATTGGAGCTACTATGATGAAGACGTCCGCTTAAATAGGATTTTGATAAATTCAACCCCCCAATTTTTTACACACGCTTAACAAAAGTAAAGCCGCAAAAACTATGCCTAATTAATAATAATACTTCTAAACGCGAGCGAAACCGCGGGCAAAAGCTAGTCTTACATAAACCTATTGAAAGATACAAAGCTTATTGCCACTAATGCAACAGCAAACAGGACTAATTTAAGTAGCGTTTATAAGTGAGAGCTACTGTAATTAGTGCATAAGGTGCATTTTGGAAGTTCATTTACATCAACAATTTTTACGTATAATTCCATTTTATTAACGAAGATATTTACACCTTTACAGTTACTTTTTACAACTTTAAAGTAATTACATAAACATTTACATACACAACAATATTCATATTGAAATTACATAGTACTTGTTAAATCTTGAGTTGGCTAGGTAATGATAATAATGATTTAATTTGACAAGACAGAAAACTGGATAGAAGAAGACTACTATTGTAGTCTAATATTGTATTGTTCGCAGTTACAAAAAAAATAGTCGCTCCTCCGACCTATAAATGAAGCTATAAAATTAATAAAAAAATTACATTAGCATGGAGTCAGCTTATGTCATTTTCATTCAATCTTATTTTCCCGCGCAGGCGTTACAGTATTACAGCAGAAGAAGAACGAAAACAGGCGTTTCTTTTATGTTCTGAATATGCCTTAACTTACAAGTGATTGAATATCAGTAAAACGCGGCGCCCAACATTTTTTAAATAAAAAGCGGTCCGCGATGGTTTAGCTAATCGAATCTATTTATTCATAACGCACGTTTTCTTTAAAACAGCCTTTCTTTAAAACCATCTATCAACTAGCCCTGTGAACTTCTTATGTTTTCTTCTTGAATATGTTCTGTAGATGCATGTTAGTCTTGGAGTGGTTGAATATCTGCGTGACGCGACGTCCCACGTCCTGGGCTGTTTGCAGATTGGAAGCGGGCCGCGGCGGCTCCGGCTGCGGACCTTCGAGGCTGTGGAGCAGGGAGTATATCGCAGGCTTGTATTGGGAATAGGAGGGCGCTTGCACTACTTCTTCCACTTTCCTGTAAAAAAAGTAAGGTTATATTTTTTATGCTATTACTGTCTGTCACTATTAGGCTTAGATCTTTTATAACTTTTGACTTTGTGTTTGTGTTTTTGTGAGAGTCTTTCCTAAAATTATAATTGTGACATTTAGTGATTGTTGTAAATTCTGTTCGTCTAAATTTAATAGTTTTTTTTTTGTCATTTTTACTGTTTTGTACCTACTTGTTTAATATTTAAATTGATAATTTTAATTTTATGTAATTTTAACTGCTTTAATTAATGTAATTGGTTTTCTCACCGTGTTAATTAAAGTTTATAATAAATAAATAAATAATAATAATAATGCTGGACAATCCACACAGCACCATCTGGCCCCAAAGTAAGCTACTCAAAGCTTGTGTTATATGGGTACATAAGTGATATATTTAATACATTATATACTTACATAGATATTTTTTATTACATACATAGAAAACACCCAGATCAACAAAACACAAATTTCTGCAGATCGTACACAAATTTCTTCCGAGGCGGGAATCGAACCCGCAACCTCTTGCGTCGCAGGCGGACTCTCGCCCGCTGCGCCACTGAGGTCGTCTAGATAGTGATTCAAGAGGAAGGTTTATTTTTATAACTAGCGACCCGTCTTGGCTTCGCACGGGTGCACTGTGTTTTTCTACTATATTATACATATATTTTTTTAGGGTATTTTATTTCTTAAGAGTCCGGTGACAGCGGCTCGCAATTTCGAGGTGCGATTGGCTATTATTTCATTTTATTTCATTTCGGGGAGGTTGTTTGAAATAATAACTCTAAAGAAACACGCATAAATACTGTTCGAACACAAATAATACAATAATATAAGGGAAATGTGCTTGAGTCAGAAATCATTTTGGTATTAGGTAAACGTAAGACCAAACATACTAATACCAAAATAATTTCTGACTCGGGCATGTTTCCCTTATATTATTGTATTATTTATGTTCGAACAGTATTTATGCGTGTTTCTTTAGAGTTATTTTTTCAAACAACCTCCCCGAAATGAAATGAAATGAAATAATAGCCAATCGCACTTCGAAATTGCGAGCCGCTGTCACCGGAGCCTTAAAGTAAAGTTTTCACTCATAGCTTACAGCTTGAGCTTTGTCCTTCTCCAGTGACGCCTCTTAGCGTTGTACCGGATAGTGTTTCCTGTACGCATTCGCACCCATATAACTCAACTCTTCCTCTTGAATCATTAAATCTATTAAAAGAAACCCCATCAAAATCCGTCGCGTAGTTTTAAAGATCTAAGCATACATAGGGACAGACCCAGACAGCAGGAAGCGACTTTGTTTTTATTAAGTAGTGATATTGAAGCTAGTTCGATTGGCACATTTGGCACTTCACGGATGAATGAAAAAAATGATGATGAAGGAATTTGATGAAGATGAACTACTTCAGGGCTGCCAGCAGGTCAGGATGATGCCGACAATGGTGTGCAGCTAATTGCAATCCTGGCGTGAGCGCGGCGAGGCATTCCACCGTCAACGGACCTTTGTGGCACAGCGCACAGAGCAGCGACACGGCTACAACCAAACATTCATATCCTACTAAGGGCGTAGTCGCAGTTTTGGTTGACACATTACACGCGTGTATGGTGTACACTACACGCAGTTTTTATATGAAAATAAGAAAAGTCGGTCGTGTCCGCTCGGGGCGCCTTTCTTATTTTCATACAAAAACTGCGTGTAGTGTACACCATACACGCGTGTAATGTGTCAACCAAAACTGCGACTACGCCCTCTGGTATAAACGCGAAAGATTGTAAGTATGATGGATGTTTGTTACTCTATCACGCCGGAACGGCTGAACGGATCTGGATGAAACTTGGCAGAGATAGAATATAGTCTGCAATAGCACATAGGATACTCTTATCCCATGGGAATACCGGTAAAAGGTATTTGTTATTGGTCTATGTATCAGTTATTGTTATTATTTCCACCGTGAATGAAATATTACACTAATACGTTCAGTATAGGGATTATTATTATTCATACGATACAAACGCCTTTTATTTTGATTTACATACGTTATTACTATGAGACGAGAGAGAGAGAGAGAATATTTCCCTTTTGTATTAACGAAAGATAATCACCGCGAAGGCTTTGGGGCATCGGTCCTCACTCGTTTTAAGAAGAACGTGTTGCCAGCTCTAAGGTTTTTTTTCAGTGTCAAAGTCAAAATATGTTTATAAAATAAAATCACAAGGACCATCTTGAACCACACTGTTTCGAAAGAAACAGTGAAATGTAAAAAGCTTGAGTAGGGCGAGCCTCGATAGCTCGCGTTCCTTCCCTCTGAGCGGCCAACTCCCCTTCAGCAGGCTCTCAATTGTTTTGTGGAAAACGCATGAGTGTTGCCAGATCTACGGAGGCTCTATACCTTTCTCGGAGACTGCGCGGTCATCTGCAGTAGGCAGCACGAGTAGAGCGAGAGCCTCGATAGCGCGCGCTCCCTCCCTCCCGCTGAGCGGCCGACTGCCCCCCACCAGGTCTTCGAGCGGCGGCCAGCAGGACGCTTCGCAAGGCAGGCTCCTGATGAGGCAGGAGCGAGTCACGCTACCCCAAGTGGTTATCGCGACTTCACGGACGGAGCTGGAGGAATGAGTTTTGGTTAAAACTAAGATTGAGAGAAAGACAGCTCATGTGACAGATGGTTGAGTTCTAATTTAAGTTTTATTATGTTTTCTTTGAAGCTTGTGGTTCGCTAGGGAAACTTGTTGAAATAAAAACAATATTCTCTGATACTTGATTGTATGAGATTTCATAACTAGGTACATTCAGTGATCTTCAAAGTATTCACACGGGTTGATTGACTGTTGTCAGTGTCTTAAAATGAGCCCTGTGGCCTGCCCTTTGATCACGTAACTTTTGTTGCATTCAAAATCCGGTTGCCTATGTCAATTTTGGCAGTTTTTACTGATACGACAAGAAGAAGTGTCTTAACAAGTGATGTGTCAAGTGCTCGAAAGGAGCCTCTTCAGGCACGCTCAAATCCTTTCACCATACCTGACAACTCAGACCAAATAAAAAATACTTTATTTCGCCTGAGACTTGAAAGAGTTATAGCTTGACCGCCGTAAACTCGACCCTCCTGATGGTATGCGGGTCACACACAGAAACCGACACATACACACAACCGCTCGAGCTCTGTGATTGGTCGAGCGCACCCCGCCCCCGCGTCCCGCATACCATCGGGAAGGTAGTAGAGTAGTAGAGCTCTTTGTGAGGCTTGTTCGGGGAAGTTATACCACGCCCTTTTCTGCCGCCAACCAGCGTTGTATTGTTTCGGTTTGAAGAGTGTGGTCGCCGGTGTAATTACAGGCACATGAGGCTTAACATCTGTATGCCTCAAGTTGATGGACGCAGGGTAGTGCATCGTAGGGCACGTATCGTTCGTGACTTACGAGGCAATGCTTTGTTATAGATGATGATTACCACAACATCAGGTGGGCCATCTGCTTGCTCAATCAGCTGTAGTTGTAAAAATAAAAATAATTCTGGACAATCCACACAGCACCATCTAGCCCCAAAGTAAGCTACTCAAAGCTTGTGTTATAGGTACTAGAATAACTGATATATTTAATACATTATATACTTACATAGATAGATATTTTTTATTATATATAGAAAAAACCCCGACCAACGGAACAAATTTCTGCAGACCGTAAACAAATTTGTTCCGAGGCGGGAATCGAAGCGTCACTGGCGGACTTTCGCCCGCTGCGCCACTGAGGTCATCGCTAGATCGTCGACTGAGGTCAACGTTACGTGTCGGTCGAGCTATAGTGACACAAGAAGACTCGTCTTACACATCAGCGTCGTGCAGCAAGGAGACCGCAGCGGGTAACAGCTGTCTCTCGACGCATTTCTCCGGTATCTCCGTCGCATTCAACAGCTCGGCTAGAAGGTTCGCGATGTAAACTCGGATGGAACTGCCGCTAGCGCTTTCGCAACTGCTGGCTGCGACTGTCAACAAATACATGTATTCATTTACTAGGTGCGCCCCGCGGTTTCACCCGCGCAAATTTAAATCCCGGTATTCCCACGGGATAAAAAGTAGCCTCTGTGCTATTCTAGACTATAATCTATCTCTCTGCCATGTTTCAGACAGATCCGTTCAGCCGTTCCGACGTGAAAGAGTAACAAACATCCATCCATCCATACTTACAAAATTTCGCGTTTATAATAGTAGTAGGATTATTTACAGACGCGCCCCGCGGTTGTAACTCGCGATCGAAACGCATATCCTTTCTCGACCCTCCTCTGCTCCAACAACCCTCCCCCCCAGACCTCCCTTTCGCACACACTCAACATCCACTCATTTTCATATGTATATACGGTTACTCATTTTCTAAAACTGTTGAAATGTGCGACAGCGAAATGAGACGGCGCGCGGATCGGCGATGCGCGCTGGATTTTTGATATTATTTCACCTCGAATAATGTCGATAATAGTTAGTTAGTGATTTATGCTCTGCCTTATGTGCGCCAGCTTAAGTTTTAACTCACATTCTCTTAGATGCTGTAAGTAGAAGTCAAGAGACTCTGGTCGATGCTCAGACACCCACTTCAACGGTATTGAAAAAGTTTTTACTGGAAGCCCTCTAATACCGCTGTATACCACCCATCTGAAAAATTAATTCGTTTTAATGTATGTAATGTGTATTGCTGAACCCTAATCAAACATAACAGAATATAAGTCAAAAGTTTATAGATAATCTAGCAAGCTATGTAATGATACCTGTTGTTAAGAGGTAACATCACCTATAACTTCGTAAAAATGTATGTATGTAATTTTGTCATGTGTGTGTACATTTTAAGTTTTTTGAATAAATTATTATTATTATAACAAAGCATTGCTTGTAAGTCAAGCACGATAAGAACGTGCCCTACGATGCATTGCCCTGCGTCCATAAACTTGAGGCATACAGATGTTAAGCCTCATGTGCCTGTAATTAATTATAAATAAATAAATAAATAATGCTGGACAATCCACACAGCACTATCTAGCCCCAAAGTAAGCTATTCAAAGCTTGTGTTATGGGTACTAGATAACTGATATATTTAATACATTATATACTTACATAGATAGATATTTTTTATTATACATAGAGAACACACCAATTATTAAGACTTACTTTTGCAAAAACTCTCCATGTTGAGTTTCTTCGTCGATTGCCGGCAGTATACTGACCAGATATACTCCAACAACCACAGTACTGTCTGCATTCACTGTATCTAACTTCTCCATTTTCCGCTCCAATTCATTTATAATTTCCATAAATATAGGCTTTATTATGTACAGCGTAAAGTTCACTGTAAAATTATCTATGTAACTTGTGAAGAGCGATATTAGAAGCTCGTAAATTGTTGTGTGATGAAGAGCTTTTGAGTTTGACGCTACTTCTAAAATTTGTTTAACTCTGAAACAACCAAAACATGAATAATAATAAAAATTACTGATGAATAACATCTTATCTAGCATTAGCCTAACATACACCTAGTGACATGTTAGGACACCATATATAAATAAATAAATAAATATTGGTGGACTTTCCACACAGCACTATCTAGCCCCAAACTAAGCTTATGCTTGTAATATGGGAACCAGATAGCTGATATACTACTTATAATACTTTTTTTTTGTAAATACATACTTATAATATTATATAACACCCAGGCAGAGAACAAACATTTCTGTTCACCACACAAATGTTTGTTCACGGTGGGAATCGAACCCACGACCTACGGCGCAGAAGGCATAGCTACTACCAACTGAGCTACGTAGGCTGTCAAAAGTATGAAATTGTTCATTGGTGATTGTGATGTTCATGTACGAAATGAAACATGAATGTAATGATGTTGGTAATTAGTTACGCGGTTAATATCGATTTTTCATAAATAATGATTGAAGCAGTGATTTTTAACCGACTTCAAAAAAGGAGGAGGTTCTCAATTCGACTTTTTATTTACCGATTACCGATACCGTGGACCGATGATGATTCTTTTTTAATGGAAAGCTGGTGCTTGTCATGTGGTTTAGATCCATGACGAGTATTTTGAGTTATATTAGTAAGAGTGTATTTTCCAGTGCATTTGTCTGTTTTTCTTGCAAAAAGCTATATGTTTAATTAAAGGTGCAAGCGAGAAGGACTTTTTCGGTTATCAATGTATCATCCCATTGAACGGTCCCAAATCTGTATAGTAGTTAGTACAGAATTGGATGGGACTTGATTTTTGACTCGGATTTGGGAGAAAGAAGAAAGAGAAAGAGAGAGACAGAGAAGTTGCGGGCTTAAGCTTAAAAAATCAAATAAATAAATGAAATCTGTACTTACAATTCAATAAACCAAGTGAGTTCCGCCCATCTGACGTCCGGGTTCTCTTTGACTAAACTATTCATAGAGGCTAACAAAGCTCTTCCGTTAAACTCTGTCATATAACATTGTAAATCTATAAACTCTTGATCCTCCAACGGCACGTCTTGTATCACCGATTCCATATCACAGTTGCTTAAACTTAAATCTTTAACTATTTGTACATTGATCACGTGAGCTAGCTTGGCTATAACTAATGATTTAATAATATCTAGGTATAGTACAACTGCCTTCCATTCGTTGTCGCTGCTCGCTTTGCTTAGATTCTTTAGTATTCGAGACATTAGGTCACTTGAGAATTTATCTGAAAAAAAAAAGTAATTTTAGTATAGTGCGCGTCACGCAAAAAGAACGCCGGAAGGAGGGGGAGGGGGTGTGATGGCGCGAGTATTTTTTATGCGCAAACACATCCCCTCCACTGTTCTCCAGCGTTATTTTTGGTTGACGCGCACTATACTTCGAGTGTTACTTCGTCTACCTACTTTGCAAACATGAAAATATACTTAGGTACTCATATTTTTTTGGTTTCAAAGATTTCTAGATACATACTTTTAGTATGTTAACTTCCAAAGAATCCTGAAAAAAAATTCTGAAGGAATCGCTTAGGTGCCTTCCCACACTCTTGACTGGACTACTTTTGAAAAGAATGCATGAAACAATCCCTTACCAGCTATCAAAGCAGTCCTCGCCAGTACCGGCACAAAAATATTCACAGTATCCTTCACACATCTCTCTGCAGGATCCTTAAGAAAATTGAACATGAGATTCTCCAACTGCCCATACTTATGCTCTGCTACTGGGCATATCAAGCACGCAGATTTCAAGCCCAGGCCTCTGATCTCAGCCTCATTGGATTCGCACATCATTATAACCAGGCTAAGTAGGAGAGATGTGCATAGTTCTATTGGTACGTAGGGTGCTATGGCCACGCATATTTGGCTGGCTAGTACACGGCGCTCGGTAGATCTTGATGCGAGGAGTTCAGCTATACAAGATAGGACTTCGCCGCTGCCACCCCATTTCACTATGAGGCATGTTGCTAGAAGAAAAAAGTGAAATACATGTTTTAGATTAAAATAATAATAAAAAATGGCACCACTCTGGCTCATTCGCTCGCCCCTGCTTCACACGGGTGCACATATCATGCATATGAATCTTCCTCTTGAATCGCTCTATCTATTAAAAAAAACCGCATCAAAATCCGTTGCGTAGTTTTAAAGATTTAAGCATACATAGGGACAGAGAAAGCGACTTTGTTTTATACTATGTAGTGATTTAGTAAAAAGAATCAAACAAAAAATTAGTATAGTATAGCTGTAAAGGCTGTCAAGCTGAGTAGATTACCTTCACAGATGGCTCTGGCATCGCTCGGCTCCGGTTTCTTGAGCAGCGTTAGTAGCGCGTGCAGCGTGGCCGCTCGACGCGCGTGTCCCGGCGGCAAGAGCGCCGCACAAGCAGCTAATAACGCAGCCGCCTCGCATCGCCGCCCTACCAGCGTGTGCGGGAGTATCTAATACAAAAAATATCTGTTTATGTGGGTATGTGCTAAATTTTTGCCTCTGACTACCCCCCTTAAGATGGCCTCTTAAGGCGCACTTAAAATCCTTTAACAAGAAAGAAACTAGTATCACGACAACAATAACATATATACCTAACGCTGTTCTTCCGGTACGCAGTAGAATGCTTTGAAATAAAATAAAATGAAGCTAGCAGTATAAAAAGCATCTCTGTTCAAGTGTTCATCACAAAACTGTTATATTACGTACCCGCGGCAAAGTATCCGCTACCAAATCGAGCAGCCCCGGTAGAGTGATTGGCTTTTCGTTCGAAATCAACTCTGCCAGCAAGTCATTCGCTAGCGGCACATTGAAAGTCTCGCAACACCAGTGCAGAATGGATACCTTCAAGCTGTTCGGTAGGCCACTGAAAAATCAAACATGAGCTAGCAGTCAAAGTGAAAGTCAAAATATGTTTATTCAATAAAATCACAAGGACCATCTTGAAACGTCTTAAAACTAGGTGACTCTAGTGCCAGCTTCACGCGACCAACACCGAAAAGAACAGGTAACAAACTCGGCTTGGTATCTATCGCTCTTTTGTATGATCTATGAGTAGGCTATCACTGAATGTCGCGCGTATAACTTATAGCTGGTTCGCACTGGTCGAGTGAGTCGAGTAACACCTTCCACAACGCGTCCGTGCTCGCAATAGTCGAGTAGCGAGTATTTTGGTGTTATTGGCCAACCAGTGAGCAAGCGAACCAGCTATAAGCGCTAAGCAATTTGTCCTCTAGCATACCACGTGACTTAACTGCATAGAACACTTTTCTTATTGATTTTTTGTTATGATGTTTGTTTATGATCATGTTTATACCGAATAGTGATGTGAAGGGTCACCATTCCAAAACAGCAAAATCAGCTGTTTTCTCATATTTACCTGTCAATCCACATCTCTTTACTATTAGTCTCAATAGTAGTATACTCGTATTGCAACCGGGTCCACTCGCCGCCGTCATTTATGCTCAAAGTTTCGTCCAATGTGGTGACGCTGCCACGATGTTGTGGCGAAGCATTCTCCGCTGCCGGATCGAATGAGCTCATTGTCGAACCTTCTTTTCTATTGCTGTAAGATGACGATTTATTTGAATATTCATACATGATTAACATAAAAAAATTATTAAATGTATAGTTTTTTTTGCCTGAAATAAAAATATATTATTATTATAAATCGGTACGAAATATATATGTGTAGGGGCAGGACAGTTACTTTGTAACTTTGTATACATCATAAGGCGCTTGTCTATACTGCAGCACCTATAGACAAGCGCCTTAAGATGGAAACCAATTCCTAATTATACTAGCCCATAATGGCTATGCTGACGTGCTTAAACGGGCTAATTTTGTGGCTTTTTATTGCTACAGTTGTATAGCTGTCCTGCTTACGATCTATTTGCGTGAACAAGACTGATAAACAGTCGCAGCTTGAAATTGCCGCAATTTCTAGCTCATTTGTTTCAGGCTTTACTCACATAACACTATTCTTCTCACTATCGATAATTTCAAATTGTTCAGGCGTAGCGCTATGCGTCGAATTCCCACTGCCATAGTGATTCTCCATCGCAGTGCAAGTCAAAGGTGTTTCATCATTGCCATGCACTGTTTGTGCCGTCAGAAGCTTCTCATCAGGTATATGCAGATCCAGCCCTTTACTGTCAGACGTGGGACTTGTCAGTGAGTTTAAACTAACGATCGCAGCGTCATACAACTTTTGGAAGTTCAACTTTTCCGTTTCAAGGGCGATTACCTTTTGTTTTAGTAGTTCTATCTCTTCGGCTTGGATTAGAAGCTGGAATAATCACACTTATATCATAAAAGTGAACGTTTGGATATTTGTTACTCAATAACGCCAGAACGGCTGAACGGATCTGGATGAAATTTGGCACAGAGATTTATTATAGTCTAGAATAGCATAGGCTTTGGCTCTGGAATAGACAGACGGCGTGGTAATACCGAGATACGCGGGTAAAACAGCGGGGCGCAGCCAATTAAAAAAGAAAAACTGGTGGGCTTTCGCAGACAGCGCCATCTATATAAACTTAGCAAAGCTTGTAATATGAGGACCGTCTGAGATTCGTTTTTCGTTTATGAAGACTGGGTTCTCCGCACGCCCGATAGATGCGGTTATCGAATCGTACAAAGTTACAAAAACAAAAGTGTGACTAGAAAGAATACACAGCTAAAGCTAAAGCATAGCTGATAGGTACACTAATATAAATATGTACTTAACTAACCGGAGACAGAACAAATATTTATCACACGCTTGTCAAGACAAGTGTCCTTATCTTTCACTTTTAAAACTCAAAAGACAATAATTATCGTAATCAGTATTTATAGACGCCAGTCAAATCAGCCCATGTTTAAAAAAGGTTACAGTGTATGAAACCAATAAATAAGCAGAACTATCAAGGTGCATGCATTTGGTTTGCTTTTTAAATTATTATCACTTATATTATGTTCATAAATCATGGCTTGCTTATGAAGTATGACGCAATGAACGGTACGGTACTGAGGGTACCATACCCATAGAATGGCATTGACATCTGAACACTCCTATACTTTGTCAAGGTATTAAATAAATAATGCTGGACAATCCACACAACACCATCTAGCCCCAAAGTAAGCTACTCAAAGCTTGTGTTATGGATAAGTTATATGGATAGATATTTTTTATTGTATATAGAAAACATGCAGACAACAAATTTCTGCAGATCGTACACAAATTTGTTCCAAGCCGGGAATCGAAACCGCAACATCTGCGTCTCAGGCGGACTCTCGCCCTCTGCGCCACTGAGGTTGTCATTGGTTCCAGCTAGCAGTTTTTAAAAGCCATGAAGGAGACCTCGGGGCGTCCTTAATCCTTGTCAACAGCATTGGCCATAGGACTATTCAACTTACTAACTGACTTTCTTACTTTAATTTCTTTAGTCTAGTGCTGACCAAAATGTACTATTATGAATACAAAAATGTAGAATACCTCATGACTCCATTCAGTCTCAGTGTCAACAGTTGTCTGACAGCTCACACACACATTGCCAACTGATCCAGTCTGGATATCCACACTAACACAATGCCAGTCCATCTCAGTGGAAGCATCAACTTTGGGCACACTCAGTGCAGTGCTTTTACCCCTGAACAAAGAAACCAGACTGGCTGGACGTGGCATATTGAGCCCCACATCATCCCAGTCTTCGAATTCCTGGAAAACAGATTTGATTTTGAGACAAACCAAGACAAGTAATTTACTTTGACAAAATGAAAACACTAAATATCAAAAGGCCGTTTGATCTTGCTGGTCAATACTTGCAAGCACAATTTTTTGTTTGTACTGTGAGTATTATGTAAGTACTAGTTGCGCCCCGCGGTTTCACCCGCGCAGATTAAAATCCCGGTATTCCCACGGGATAAAAAGTAGCCTATGTGTTATTCCAGACTATAATGTATTCCCTGCCAAGTTTCATCCAGATCCGTTCAGCAGTTCCGGCATGAAAGAGTAACAAACATCCATCCATCCATCCATCCATCCATCAATCCATCCATACTTACAAACTTTCACGTTTATAATATTAGTAGGACTATTCCAAATATGTAGTGCTTTTTATAAATCATACCTGATCTGGATTTTCATCAGAAAATGTGATGGAAGTTAGTTTATAGTCTTGAAGTAAGAGATATTCATTGACAAGGAAGTTCAAGGCCCTTTGCTCATGTGGTTTGAGAGACTGTTCATTGGAAATGTTTTTTGTATTTTTATCTAAAGTTGAATCACCATCTGAAATATAAAAAAGAAGACTGTTAATGAGGCGATATGTATGTGTGTAATATTACCTATATGTTTGATGTATAATGAATGAATTATAATTATAAAGCACTAGTAGCGCCCCGCGGTTTCACAAACATAGTTTTTAATCCCGGTATTCCCACGGGATAAAAAGTAGCTTATGTGTTATTTCAGACTATATATCTCTGTGCCAATTTTCACCAAGATCCGTTCAGCCGTTCTGGAGTTACAAAGTAACAAACATCCATCCATCCATCCATCCATACTTACGAACTTTCACATTTATAATATTAAGTAGTAGGATAAAATGAATATCAATATTCCAGTGAAAAACAGGCATTATTGAAGTAATTAGTGCAGTTTATCTAGTTGATGTAATTTACTAGGTTTTATTTGAGACTAGATGACCCATTGTACTTTGTATCACCTATCTTAACAATACATGTAGCTAAATCAGCCCAGCCATTCTCAAGTTTTGGCTAGACAAACAGTAATTGATTTTTATATATAGAGAGATAGATATATTATATAGATAATGTAACTGACTGACCAGCAAACTGAGTGAGATTGGCTCTCAAGGAGTTGATTGTTTCTCGAGCCTTTCTTAACTCAAATTCAAGGACAGCCATATCTCCTCCACTTCCTCCCCTGTCACCACCTCCATCTTCAGAGTATCTTGCAGTATCAAGAGAGTCCAAAGTAGCTTGACTGGGCGACCGGTCTGTAATTATTTTTATCTAAGGACATGTTTGCTAACCGGAAACATTTGTTATTCATCTGTTTATCTAGGTAAGTATTCGAAGTAAATGCATCTTTGAAGTAACATAATAGCCCTTATACACATCTAGGCCAATAGATCTTTTGATTGCCAACAGTGCAAGTAAATGTCTCATTTTCCATGTCCATGTCAATTTTCCTCAAAATTGTTCAGGCCAAAATACTATGATTTGCAATGTACCTTAGTACCTGTATGTAATTTTCAATAAATTGTAAGTGTTCTAAGTAGGACATAAAAAACATTGCCTCAGCATGTTTTACCTTGTACCTATGTATGTACCTATTTTTATTACATTTTACCTACATTTACATTATTTTGCTAAAAATGAAAGCAAACTTACGCATGGAAGTGAACTCCGAAGCTCTAGAAACATGCTGCTCAAAGTTACCGGGATTTGAAAAGAACTCTCTTAATTGGGGCAGTTCTTTCCCACTTTCAACCAGCTCCGTGTGCAGTTCTAAGGCAGTCAGAAAGTAGTTATCTTTTAGTAGCTTCGTTGCAATATCTTCGTAGGCCAAATGTGGAGGCGCAGCAAAAGAACTGCCTTCAATATCCTTGTAAGGGTTCATGGCAATTTACGTCATTGAGGCTTTGGGAAAACAAGAGACATTGAGTATATATTTTCTTGTTTTTTTGATAACTGCTATAATTCAGTCCCAAAAGGAACTTAGGTCGCTAAAAATCACATAAATTTTGCCACAAGCTACATGTAAACAAAAATTGACTTCACAAAATTGTTAGTACAAGGAAGTTGAAGGAAGGTAGGTACCACAGATTTATAAGTGTAGGTACCTATTCATTGTATTCAACCAAGTACAAGGTGCACACATACATAACTAAATGTCAAGTCAACGCATGAGTTGCATGAGGAAATCATTTTGCTGTCATTTTGACTTGCCATTGATACTGACTCGACTTTGGACTGACGTGACTAGAAACATAACTACAAAGCAAAGAGTATAATCTCTGAATCACTTGACATTGGCAAGATTGTCTATGACAGGAGCCATAAAAAGAAGAAAGAAGAAAAAGAAGATTTTGTAGAAAAATTATAAACAGGAATGGCCAAAAAGTCGTCAAATGAAACGGAGTACTATCTTTATAGGATGTCCGGAAGGTCGATGCAAAGCCCTGACGGGCGAGGAGGGGCGGGGTAGGTCACCTCGTTACGCATCTATTAGTATTCTTCTTCTAAGATTCAGGCAGATGCGTAACGAGGTGACCTAACTTCATCCAAGGTATACATTATTCAAATTCCTTGGTATATATATGATACATACTTTACTATAGTAGCGCAAAGAGTATACAATAACTGATGTAGCTCCGTAAGGATATATGTGTTCTGTGATGTAGCACCGCAAACAAACGGAACAAACAAACAGTCTTACGTTAGTTGTTATTGTATATTCTTTGACAAACAGCTTTGTGGTTTGAATTTTGATAGAATTGAAATCATATTTTCTTTAGTATAACACGTGAATTATGTGTTATTAATTACTTGAAAACATGATTGATTTACAAAATGGGTGAAGCATACTTTAACTTGAGGCGAAAGCTTGAAGAGCTTGGCTACAATAATGTGTTACCAATAGACGCTGTTCCACTTGTAGATTGTATTCTAGCAGACTTGTTACAAACAACGCGAAGCCTCCAGCATTACATGGAATTATCTAAGGTGGCATTGATGCAGCGTGATTCTCTGATGCTGGAGGCTGAACCATACAAATGTGACAATGCCAAACTCATACAAGAAAACAACTACATTCATAGAGAAAACATGAAACTTAAAGAAGACAATCTCAAACTAACGAGGGAATCACGAAGGAAGCTTAAAACTTTATCTGAGGAGTTAATTAAAAAAGATGCAACCATCAGTAAGTTACAGCATGATTTGAGAGACTTGGGCTTAAGAGGACTGTGTGCTGATACTCTCAGCACACGTAACAAAAGTAAACGAAAGGATAGTGACAATGTACCCAAATCATGTGCATGTAATGACAGGAAGCTATACACTAATGATGATGACATTACAGATCTGAATAAAAAGATAACATTATTGGAGGACCAACATCATAAATGCAAGGATGAAATAATGATTTTAAAAAATCAAGTTGAACACAGAGACACTGAGATAATCAGGCTAAATATGCTACTAGAAGGAGGTAGGCCAATAACAGCTGTAAATAAAGATTGCTGCAATCCGTCAGACAGTAAAATACAAAATCTTATGAAAGAGTTACACAACTTGGAAATGGCTAATGATGCTTTGAAAAAAGATGTTGAGAATGGCTTGGAAAAGCAGCATGAGGCAATGCTCAGAGCCCTCAGCCTTGCTGATAAAAATAAAGCACTACAGGAGGAACTACAAAAAGTTGATACTTTAGCATTAAAAGTTGAGGAGGATTGCAATCAAAGATTAGCTACTATGATGAATGATGTGAACTTTTTGCATACTAGGATAGAAGGTTTAACTATGAAAAATAATGAACTAGAGAGGCAAATTTCAGATAATCGATCTACAAGAGACTCAGCATATCATACACAACATAAGGTACAAGAATCATTAAACCTTGCAAGAAAAGAAAATGATGCTCTACAAAGAGAAATCAAAGATTTAGTGGAACTAAATAAAAGCCTTCAGGATAAAATTCTGTCAATGTCAAACGCAAGTTTTGAAAAGAATAATGAGTTTCCACAAATTCAAGACAGACAGAAGTGTCCAACCAGAAAAGAGCTACAAGTACTGCTTGAACATGAACGAATGAAGTATGAAAAACACATTATGAACATACAGGATAAAATGTCTGAAACTATAAGTATGTTTAATAAACACATGAATGAATGTACAGGTCGTGAAAGCCCACCTTCAAGCAAATCAAATGAAAATGTTTTTATCAGAGATTTGCACACCAAGCTATGTGAAAGTGAACAAAAGATTCTTATGCTCAAGAAAGAAAACAATGAATTGCAATGCAAAATGATGAATCATCAAGAAGGAAACAAACAAAACTATAAAGATGTGATAAGTCAATTGAATGTAGAAAATTCTGAATTATCAAAAGAAAATATTGTACTGAGTCAACAGTTGAGTCACTACAAAAATATGAATTTGGCAAAATCAAATAATAAAGACCAGCACACACAAAGAGAGGTTGATAAACTTAAGGATACAATCAATGAACTTAATCAAGAAATTCTGCTGTTGAAAAAAGACAAAAATGAATATAATTTGCGATATAAAGAATCTATGGAAATAACAGATAAACTAAAAAGAGATTTAGTTCGAAAACAGAAGGATATAGAACAGCTTGAGGAAGAAAATTCCTCATATAAGATGACTAATAGGAATGGAAAAGCTTCAACTGATCATCTGCAAGATGAATGTAACTTTTTAAGAGACCAGATTAAAAAAATGCAGTCCGATGTAATCAAAGAAAAAACATTAGCAAACCAGATCAAGAACATTCAACTGGAGACAGAGAGAAGCAACACTGGAGTTCAAAATGAGCTGCTCTCTGTTCAAAGAAAGCTTAGTCTCTCAAAAGATACAATAGATTCATTAGAGAAGAAATGCAAAGAGTTTCAATCTGAAATTACAGCACTTAGAAGTGACAAGTCCAACCTCATTGATAACATTAGAAAAGTGGACCAAGAAAGAGATAAATTAGTTATAGAATTAGATCACAAAACAGAACATATTAGTGTATTAGAACAAAAAGTAAACTCACAAAACTATGAAATCAATAAGCTTGATAATGAAATATCAGACCTAAAACGAAAATTGAATGTAAGCAAAGTATCTGAACATAAGTTACTTGATAATGAACAACAAATGGCATTCCTTAATGGAGAGATACTTAGACTAAACCAGCAGCTTGATAGTGCTACTATTGAGAATAAACACCTACAAAACACCTTGGCTGATCTTAACGGCAATATGAAGGTGCATAGGATTGAATATGACAAGTCAAGGAAAGAAGTGGAAGGCTTAAAGCAGCAACTACAACACTATGTCGCAGAAATAAGAAGAATTGAAGAGCTACTATCACAAAAAGAAGCTGATAGATCAGATATGTTAGAACAGTTTGCTAGTCTCTCAGTTGAAGCTAACATATTGGAGAATACTAACCATTCCTTAGAAAGTGAATCTGCTTCTAAATCCATGCAATTACAGACTTATGTCAGCAAAATAGAAAATCTAGAGTCAAAGTTATTGGACAAAGAAAATATTATAGAAAGCCAATCCTCACGCATTGCAGCTATGACCTGCAAGATAAACAGCTTAGAAAATGAAATTAAACTGATAACAGAAGA
Source organism: Plemyria rubiginata (assembly GCA_963576535.1). Taxonomy (NCBI): domain Eukaryota; kingdom Metazoa; phylum Arthropoda; class Insecta; order Lepidoptera; family Geometridae; genus Plemyria; species Plemyria rubiginata. The sequence continues at coordinate 4,567,571 of OY754917.1, read as the reverse complement.
GAAAATTATTCTTGAGCAGAATATATCTTATTTAAAACAGATGTGTAATAACTTGCAATCTGAAAGCACAAATGCTTTAAAAGGACTGGGAAATGTAGATTCTGAACTAAAACTGTATGAGAATAGAATTAAAAGCTTGTCAGGAGCTAAAGCGAGTTTGGAAGTAGAGAAGGACACTATGAAAGAGAGCTTGATGACAACTGAAAAGTTACTAGCCAATGCGAGAAAAGAAATAGTTGATTTGAAGATTGCCTTACAAGATGCTACTTCAGAAACACAGTCTTTGCATGATAGATTGACAAGGAGAGAGACTGAAATACATGAGGTAGGTATACCTAGCTACTTTCCATATCTAGACTCCCAAGTATGAGTAGGATACCTACATACATAATTATGTGCCATGCTACCATGCTACAGAAATAACTATCTATTTAGGTATCAGTTGAGCTTGAGTATGAGAGGTGCAGTTTCTAATAGTTTCGATATCTCGGCGAGAGGATCCCTGCTAAATCAACATATAAAAAATTGTATTTTATTTGTATTTGTACAACTATGTATTGTAATTGTATAACAAAGGTACAAGACCTTTGTTATATGTATTACTAGTTGCGCCCCGCGGTTTTACCCGCGCAGATTTAAATCCCAGTATTCCCACGGGATTAAAACTAGCCTATGTGCTATTCCAGACTATAATTTATCTCTCTGCCAAGTTTCATCCAGATCCGTTCAGCCGTTCCAGCGTAAAAGAGTAACAAACATCCATCCATCCATACTTACAAACTTTCGCGTTTAGTACCTAGTAGAATGTATTATAATTTAATATAACTATTGTTTTTTTTTTTCAGACAACTCTTACGCGAGAAGAATTTGATTTGCCTTTGATGCTAGAAGAAATCCATGAAGTTAGCCATGAGGAAGATGAAGACAGCTCACATTACAGGTCTATTCACAAAAGACTATCAAAGTATGCACATAGTGGGACTCTGTAGTGAAATGCAATTCATGAAAATAATTCAAAGAGACTATCAAAGTATGCACATAGTGGGACTCTGTAGTGAAATGCAATTCATGAAAATAATTCAAAGAGAAGAACAACGTTTTCTTCTGCCTTAGGTAGGATATGTGCCTTTTAAATGTATACATTATACATTTTAGACCTGTACAAGTGTGCAGTTGGAAAGTGATTAGAATGCATTTATTAATGTAATTGATAAAAATATAGGTAGGTAGGTATGTTGATTTGCTGGTTTGCAGGTATGCTGATCCCCAGGCACGGTAGATATCCCTTCAGATCTCTCAGTACCAAGTACTAACTCAAGATTCTTTGAGGATGTCTAAGTGGGGTAGTCAGAGGTATGTCCAAACATTGGCACATACCCACATTTTTGCAGTAGTTAGTATTCCATATGTGACAGGTTGCAAGCCCATCGCCTCTATTAGAATACTAACTGGTTTCCTGACGATGTTTTCCTTCACTTATTTACTTTTGTTAAAGTTAAACACCAATTTAACATGAAATGTAATGTGAATTATTAGTTATATACAAATTATTAGGATTATATATTAATATATTAATAATATGCACTATATACATATTTGTATTATTTGGAATAAAAAAAGCAGGTTTACAAAATCCAAATATTTATTAACTTTGGATATAGGTATATAAGGTACACAATGGAAAATGTATTTACCTTAACCCTAAAATACAAATAATACAATACCTATTTATTTACATCTTGCCTATGCAATCACACAGCTTTGCTTTAATACAGTTTGCACCCCAAAGGTTCTTGTACATTAACTTTAGCAAAATATACAGAAAATTGATTTCTTATACTACCTACATGAAATTGGGGTTCCTGATTGATACTCACAGAGACTTTGATTAAAATGAGGCTAAAAAAGTATTTTGTACAATTGTTTTTATATTTAGATTGGCAGTGCAACTGTATACAACCCATCAGCCCTTTCCATATCAACCCATTTATTGCATTACATATCACATTTATCACCAGCCCCAACCCATGGACAATCTTTATACTTACTTTACGACTCGGACATAAACAAAGAGGCTTTAAAAAGAAGCTACAGTAGTCAAAATCAATTTTTATGGCTCTGAAGTTTATATAGTGCTATAAAGCTATCCACACAATTTCACTAACGCCAGAGTCCTGAGGGCTAACAGCGATCTCTTGAAGCATTCTTATTTTAATATTACTTTTAGGTCAATGTCATATCAACTGCATAGAGTCAGCTTTATGATCAAACAATAAAGTAGGTAATATTGAAATAAGAATGCTTCAAGAGATAGAGGTTGGCCCTCTGTGATATGACAAGCTGTGCAGCGCCATGTGCACAACACTTATGGCTGCCTAATGTATAAGTTTTATACCAAAATTACATAATATTGTGATGTATAATAAATACCCAACAATTATTAGATACATTACAAATCAGATATGAAGCAAGTACACAATTATTTATCTATAGTTTGATTGTCAAATTTTATAAGTACAAAATCCCCATGGACTAGTTTCTTAACTATGTATTCTTATGAAATGCTATAGTTATTCATTTGAAAGTGGATAAATATATTTTTTACTATACAACTTACTTCTAGTAGGAAAAGGATATATTTGTGCATATACATTGCAACACTAAAAAGATATTAGTTTTAGGTAGGTACCTACCTTTTTCAAATTATCGGTGGGTTTAATAATCTTAATCTAACATCACTTGGATTAGAATTTTGTTAAATGTGATTGTATTTTAGCATATCTGATGGAAACTTGCTTAGTGGAAAAAGAATGCTTATATATTTTGTTAGTGTTCTTAGGCTAAGGCCGCACTACTGTTAAACCGCTGTGGTTTTAAATCGCGTGAATGTGTGCCCCTAGAAAACTAATAGGTACAAGCGGCCGCACCAGCGGTAAAATTTTTCTAGGGGCACAAATTCATGCGATTAAAAACCAGTGGTTTAACTGTAGTGCAGCCTTAGCCTTAAACTGAATCATGATTGATAAGCAACATCATAACACAACATGACATCTTCCTGCATTTCAAGTTTACACTATTGAGAAAAGATATTTTATTTTTAATAATTTAAATATTGCCTGCCTTATAATACTTTGAACAATAATTTGGATTATCATAATTTATGGGTTACATACTGCTACCTAGTCATATTTACATCAGTAGTATCAAAATATACTAGTGAGTATTTACAAGAAGTACAAGCTAACTAGTTAACAATACAAATAGGCATTCAAGTGTTAGAATAATCTTGTCAGCACCTCCCTAGTGTAAACCATTACAATAACAATGTTATAATTGACTTTCAATTTATTTGACCTATTTAGAATACCTAACAGATTGCAACAAAATTTATCTAGGTTACCCAATATTGTATTTATTACAAAGTAGCTAATATTCTAGTAAAACCCATTCCTGCTCCTAGTATTGTTTGTCCTATGCCCCATATCATGGCATGGACTGGCGGCATTGCTTGGTCAGCCGCCCGGTATATGAATGCGACGGCGGCACTACTCGCAACACCAGAAGTCACAGGGCCCACCACCCCCATAACAATTAACAGAACGGGGAAAAACTTCCCATATTTGTGTTTCCTCAAAGTTCCGAAAGAAACCAACGCCGCGCAAGTATGCACAAACACAGATGAGCACAATGACCACAAAAACACTGGGTACCACATCTCACCAAATGTATCCAGAGGATCACCAGGGGTAAGTCTCAATATATCCACGAAAGAATCAAATTCTGAGACCCGGAACTCCGACAACATGTCATACATGTTGTCGCACGGTTCCCGGAGCTCACAGGCATGGGGAAGGTTTTATTTATGGGATTGTTTTTCTTGTTAGAATGAGCTAAATGTTGATCAGCTGTTAGAGGCGTAGTTTACTTTCTTTTCATAGCTTGTCGTTATTTCACACACTTTACAACAGCTAAATTACGTTCTAACAAATATAACTTCGCCTGCTTGGCTAGTTTTTGATACCAATTTTTAATTCCAAGTAACAACTCAAGCTCAACTCAATTTGAAGAAAGCACGAAACGAAGAACAAACGAAACAAAGCTGAAAGACATTTTTTTTGATCCTTGACTTTGACTTGAGTGTTTGGTAACTGGTTGACACGGGCAGTGTTGCTATCAATCAGAAGATGAAGTGTTGCTATATGGGAACAGCATTTAATGTGTGTACCACTTAGAGCATTTATAACGGGAGACGCCAAGCGCTACTTTTAGTACTAAAATCTTTCTGCCGGTTTTCGCGGGAGGCGGGGTAGTACGGTACAGAACACATTTACATAATCACGCATACTAATGCAGAAAAATTAAGCGTCCCTATAAACGCACACGCAAGTAAAAGCTGTACACCAACACAAAAACAATAACACAATTAAAGAATGACTGTTGTTACACTTTTGTTTAGTTACACACTAACACAAAAAAGTAGTGATGGGTTGTAAAAAGACCGACAAAATGAATGATTTCATATGAATGAAACAGGGTGGTTCAAAATCATATACTTTTCCTTTTTTTAGCCAAGATTAACAAACGTGTACCTGTCTAGCCTAGTAAATAGAGTGCTGGCACCTGTTGTTGAGTAACTTTAAGCTATATTCTATTTTCGCAAGTAGTAAGTAATCTTTCAAGTAGTCTTTCATGAATGCATTTTTAGATAAACATTTTGTTTCTTTATTGGTATAATGTGTCCAGCAGTGGACTTACATAGGCTGATGATGATGATTTGTATGACGGGGTGAAAAAAATGAAGAGCAGTAGAAGAATAGCGGCTGTTAACAAATGCTCATAGCCCATGTCCCTCTCCAGCTAACATACTACAGCTATACAAAAATCACGTTTATACGATTCTGCGTTCAAAAAGTACAAAACAAATAGCAATAAACCAACGACACAGCACAACTAAAATTTTAAGGGAGCTCCATAAAGCGACGTATTGAAGGCAGAATGACAGAGACAGTTTTTGTAGAGTCCAATACTGAACCTCCTTTTTTTAAATCGGTTAAATATGGGTACAAAAAACACATCGCATTTTATTCTAATTTTACGTTCATTCCATCATTCATTCAATCGATTTCGCTCAACTAGTCCCCACACTACGCCTTCTACCAAGGAATATAAATTCACTGACACCTCCTACCAAGACGTTGGCGTCGTATTAAAACTGTCGTAACTGGTATTCCATTAAATATAAATTAAACGTAATTACAAAAACAATTGACTAAAATATCACTTACTTGTGATAGGAAATACCGTGTTCCCTAAAGTTTGATGTCTCTGATCTCCTTTTACACCGAAATACCGCACAATTCACCATTTTTACTGAGCACTACTTCGCGACACGAAACGACAACTAATGGCCGCGCGGTGATGAGTGAAGTAGTTTTATATAACGTGCATGGCCAAGTCGCGCCTTATGGCCGGCAGAGGGGTACGCCTTGCGTTAACATCTCCAGTTATAAATGCTCTAAGGTGTACCATTACCATGTGTCTACTACGGGCCGTGTTTTTTATCAAACAAAACAATCCATACGTAATAGATAACTTTTGCGATAAACCTCTAACATAATAATAAATTACTGATCGAGTGAGCGAAGCGAACGAAGACCTTACAATCAACTTGGGCGATTTGGCATTTTATGTATGTATGTATGTTTGTCCGACGATAACTTGAGAACCGCTTATCCGATCTGCATGAAATTCGGTAAGTGGATAGCTTGTACTTGAGAAAACTGGTAAGTATATGAGTAAAATCGAATAAGGGGTTATTAAAATATGGGGTTTTTTTAGGGGGCAAAAATTAAAAAAGTTACACAAAAAATAAAGTTACATGTCATATGAAAGGGCTTGGTTTGGACATTGCAAAACCGTTTTTATTTTTTTTCTAGGATGCCTGCTTTTAGAGTTACAACAAAAATTCTCCCATTCTAAGAGCCATTTCTAAGAGTTTCGTTGGTATCAAGGTTTTTCTACTGGTCGGCCAGTTCCCTTGCTTTTTAATAAAAAAAATTATTGAAATAAATTAAAAAGTTCTCATTTCTCATAAAATGTTGACAGCGACCTGGGTCTGATGATGGAGCCAAGGTCTGTTCAACGGAACTCTTCAATAAATCGGCCAATTGAGTTAAAACTTCTTTACCATACAGAGTTGCAGTCAGGGGTTACAGTTACACAAAAAAAAAGCGGTTACAGCGGTCAGTGGTAGACAGACGCAAGTCCAAGCATTGTGTTTGGTATAACGGACAAATTAAATACAGCTGTTGAACAAAGGAAGAAACAAATACTGCACTCTTTCGATGTCACCAAAGGATTTTGATCTTTCTGATTACTACCATCTACTTAAATTTTCGGAGCTTTCGGATCGCATCACGAGATCTTTGATGTAAGTATTCATCACGTTGGTTCATATTATTAATTGACCGAGCGAGCGAAGCGAGCGAAGCGTCTCAGTTTCCACATTGGCCAAAAATGCGTTTGTCCGGATGTCTGTCTGTCTGTCTGTTCTCCTCTACAGGTCGCATTTTTCAACCGATCTGGACGAAACTTGGTACACAGGTTATATGACTTATTATAATTTTTTGTCGTCGGGGATTTTTGATTGGAGGGGTACTTCCCCCAAAAAAAGGGGGCTATTTGATATACTGGATATCTCCACCAAATGAGATCCGATTTCGATTATTCTTTTTTTATTTGAAAGGTAGTAACTATAAGTTGATCTCATAAAAGTTTGGCGAAGATCTGATAAGGATCTTCAGCACGATGAACAGGATAGCTCATCAAACAATCGATGGTTTTCAATCAAATTTGAGAGAAACACAAAGGACCTCATTCTACACAAGATGATGCAAAAAAATCAAAAAGATCAAAAAATCACAAAACGGAAAATGCACTTGCACATTACATTCCTCAAATAGCTCACTTTGAGTATGCTCGCGAGGTCTACAGCTCCCAGAGCCACTAGTTAAATTAAATTAAGTAAGTCAAGAAAAGACGCGCGGGGGCGGGCGGCGCAGCAGCCTGTAGCGTCGTTTGGCCCGCACTTTTGAAACAAAGTACCATTTAGTAGGTAACCTTTCTAGGTAAGTATACCAAGTTAGTGGGGGATAATCAGAGGCAAGGCCAAACAGTAAATTTGGACAGAAATACCTACCTGCTCAAGGTAGATAGGTAAGACACAATGCGTGATTGGATTACCTATTCGTGTTCGCGTATTTGTCTTATTTTTGCCAAATACCTACCTACGACTATGTGTGTAGGTATTATTATGTCTACCTACTATTCAACAACTTTTATTTGCACAGGCCAGTGTAGTTAGGTAGGTACTACAAGACTAAAGCAGAAAAAATAGGAAGATTTAAACGATTAAGGAAACGTACCTACGTACCTACCTACGTAAGTAATTCAAAAGTTGAAGTTTTACGGATTTATTACTACCATCTATGTAGGTACTTAAATTTTCGGAGCTTTCGGATCGCATCACGATGGCATCACGAGATCTCAGTTCGGGGCGAACTACTAGTTATCTGAATAGATGCTAATGCAGAGCTAGTTTTGATTTGAACAGACTGAATCCTTCGCTGCCTAGGATTATGTGTCACTATCACTACCTATCACTACATAGTATAAAACAAAGTCGCTTTCTCTGTCCCTATGTCCCCATGTCCCTTTGTATGCTTAAATCTTTAAAACTACGCAACGGATTTGATGCGTTTTTTTTAATAGATAGTGATTCAAGAGGAAGGTTTATATGTATAACTAGTTGAACCCACGGCTTTGCTCGCGCCAAGGAATTCAAAGTTTCATACAAACTTTCATCCCCTATTTTATCCCCTTGGGGGTAGAATGGATCAAAATCCTTTCTTAGCGGATGCCTACGTCATAACATCTACCTGCATGCCAAATTTCAGCCCGATCCGTCAAGTGGTTTGGGCTGTGCATTGATAGATCACTATGTCAGTCAGTCACCTTTGAGTTATATATATTTAGATACATGCATGATGTGTCACTACATAGTTTAGAACAAAGTCGCTTTCTCTGTCCCTATGTCCCCATGTCCCTTTGTATGCCTAATCTTTAAAACTACGCAACGGATTTTGATGCGGTTTTTTTTTAATATATAGAGTGATTCAAGAGGAAGGTTTATATGTATAATACATGCATGATATGTGCACCCGTGCGAAGCAGGGGCGCGCGGGCGGGTCGCTAGTTTTAAATTTTAAAGAAATCTAATCTCGCATTGCTTGATTCGCTCGCTTCGCTCACTATCTGTGGGTAAAAGAAAAATGGTATAGAGTTCATTCGTTCATTCGATTCAGGTTGTTTAGTTTGATTGAATTGAAGTAAGTTACAAGCAAGTTAGAACTAAATTCATAGATCTTTCTCTGCCTCAAATTGAATTGAATAGAATTAAAACATTCATTGGCTTATTTAGCATAGGTAGTGAATTCGTGGCAATAAATAAATCCACCTAACTGCAACCGAGGAGAGAAATCAATAAAGTAAGTATTTTTGGTGAATTGTAAAACAAATGGGGATTTAGCAAGCAACGTGAACTTAGTCGTTTCTGTTGTTACCTTTTAGTTTTTTTTTCGTGTTGACTCTCTCTCTCCCGTTCCGTAGTCTGGTACTTTCTCGCTCGCTCGATTGATGAGTGGAGTGACGTTTGTGAGATTTGACTGCTGACTGCTGGACTGACTTTGTTGACGTTTTCGCAATGCATCGTGCGTGTGTGATTGTAGGTTGAAAATAACCTAATTTTGTGAAAATAAAACGTTTAAAGTTAAAATTCCTTTATTATCTAAGAAACCTAAGGTTTAACAAACATGGGAAAAGTTCGATCAGCCTCGGGTGCTCCCCGCAAAGAGGGGTTCAACAAATCTGGACATTCTATGAATCCAGACCGGCCTACCGAAGGCTTAAAGGGTGTTGGAAACCCAAGAACAAAAGGGACCATTAAGCGGCTCCAGATGTACCGAAACTTTAAGGCTAAAAGAGATAAAACTGGAAAAATAATAACCCCTGCACCATTTCAAGGTTGGTTGCCTTCAGGCACTCGTGCAAGAGTTGAACCTAATCAAAAATGGTTTGGCAATTCCCGGGTCATTTCTCAAAACGCATTGCAGAAGTTCCAAGATGAATTCGGAGCTGCTGTGAAAAACCCATACCAAGTTATCATGAGGCCGACTAACCTACCAATAACACTACTAAATGAGAAAGCAAAAAATGCACGAGTTCATTTGTTGGATACTGAAGGTTTTGATAAAACATTCGGTCCAAAAAAGCAGAGAAAGAGAGTGAATCTTATGTTTAGTGATATAAGTTCACTGTCTAAGGCTGTGGAAGATAGTGTTGAGAAATATGATGAAACAAAAGATTTAGATAAAGTTCGTGAAGATACCGGTGTTAGAGAAGGTCAGAGGGAGTGGGTGTTTGGTGCTGGCATGAGTAGGAGAATCTGGAATGAACTGTACAAGGTCATTGACTCATCTGATGTTTTACTGCAAGTTTTGGATGCTAGAGACCCTATGGGCACAAGGAGTCCTTATGTTGAAAAGTTCCTTAAAACTGAAAAACCACACAAACATTTAATTTTCATCCTAAACAAAGTTGACCTTGTACCAAACTGGGTTACACAGAGATGGGTAGCAATTCTGAGTGCTGAATATCCAACCATAGCTTTCCATGCATCACTCACTCACCCTTTCGGCAAAGGCTCTCTTATCAACTTGTTGCGTCAGTTTGGAAAGCTACACATTGACAAGAAACAAATCAGTGTGGGACTCATTGGATACCCTAATGTTGGAAAGTCATCAGTGATCAACACTTTGAAATCAAAGAAAGTGTGTAAAGTTGCACCCATTGCTGGAGAAACAAAGGTCTGGCAGTACATAACTTTAATGAGAAGAATATTTTTGATTGACTGCCCAGGTATTGTATATCCATCTGCTGAGACAGACACAGAAAAAGTTTTGAAGGGAGTTGTCAGGGTTGAACTGGTCCAAAACCCAGAAGATTATATAGAAGAAGTTGTTAAAAGGGTAAGGAAAGAATACATGGTTAAGACATACAAAGTTGATGGCTGGGAAACAGCAACAGAGTTTCTTGAGAAAATGGCAGCAAGGACTGGAAAGCTACTGAAGAAAGGTGAACCTGATATAGACCAAGTGGCCAAAATGGTGCTTAATGACTGGCAGAGAGGCAAACTACCTTTCTATATAGCTCCCGAAGGGTTTGAGGTACCTCTGTCTAAACAGCAACCTGAAGAAAGTCCAAAAGAAACTACACAGGTCACTGAAGAAAAGAAAGCTGAAGAAAATGTTGATGAAACAGCAGCTGAAGCAGAGGAAAATGAGACAGAAAAACAAACTGTCAATGTAAACCACCTGATGATAGCTCAAGACTTTGCCAAGATTAGAGTTGGCTTAATGTTTGACAATGAAAATGATAAGAAACCTCTAGAGCAATTTGAAATACCCAGTGAACTTCAAGAAATTGATGAGGAAAAAGATGAAAGTAAATCTGTAACTACAGAAGTGCAAAATGATGAAGATGGAGACTCTTCTGATATTAGTGACTTTTATAGTAATGATGAGAAGGAATGTAGTGATGTTGAGGATCACTTGACTTATGACCCAGAGACAATCAAAGAGCTAAAACGAAAGAGGCTTGCGGCTGCAAGTGGAGCATTTACTGTGGAAGAAGTGTCACAAAAGAGCAAGAAGGCTAAAACAGAAGAAAGTGTTTCTGGAAAGAAAAAGTTGACAGCAAGAAAGAGGAGAGCTATTGAAAGAGCTGAGCGGCGATCTAAAACAGGAAGCAACTTTTATGAAGTTTCTAATGTTAAAAATAGAAATAGGAGCAAGAAAATTGTTTAAATTTATTACCTACACATTTCTGTATAATATTATAATACTACCTGATAATGTCTTGAAATAAATTATTCTTATTGTTCAAGTATCACTTTATTTCGTATTCCATTTGGCTCGGACGAAGAAGTGGTTTGCCCAGGGCCTTGGCCCAGAGGGTTTTTATTGTACAATAAATATATATTAGGTAGGTACATAAAATAGCCTAAATTAGCCTAGCCTACCGAATCTGATATGGGGCTCATACACAAAATAATAAATCTTAATCTAAGTACCTACATTTTCTTTTGAGACCAAATTTAAATACAGTATTAGGAATACATATAAGTAATATAAAACACCTTAATTATGACAGGTTTACTCATACTATGAAGTTATATTGTATAACCTAGCTGGCATTCGTATAAATAAATAAATAATGTTGCACAATCTACGCAGCACCATCTAGCCCCAAAGTAAGCTACTCAATGCTTGTGTTATGGGTACTAGATAACTGATATATTTAATACATTATATACTTACATAGATAGTTTTTTTTATTATACATAGAAAACACCCAGACCACGGAACAAATTTCTGCATATCGTACACAAATTTGTTCCGAGGCGGGAACCGAACCCGCAACCTAGAATAGTAACTATTACTATATACTAGAACTAGCGACCCGCCCACGCGCCCCTGCTTCACACGGGTGCACATATCATGCATGTACTATACATATAAACCTTTCTCTTGAATCACTATCTATTAAAAAAAACCGCATCAAAATCCGTTGCGTAGTTTTAAAGATTTAAGCATACATAGGGATATAGGGACAGAGAAAGTGACTTTGTTTTATACTATGTAGTGATAGTGATACTACCAGAATTGTCCAACTGATTTATTTATTTATATAACTACTGATGATAATTACTTACTGACTTTTGATTCCAGATGTCGTCAGACAGCGAAAGTGATGACGATTACGCCCCAGAAGAGAACCCTGTACAACTATCTGAGGAAGAGTCTGCTGATGACGAGACTGAAAAACAATATGAGAACGAAGTTGAACAGAAAAAGAAGCGAAAAGCAGCAGCAAAACCAGAAAGCAAAGGTACCTACAATGAATTTATGACATTCGTCTCAAACTCTCCGAAAATGTAGGTTTAAAAACTATGAGCACACGTCGCCCAACGCGTAAAGCATCTTTAAATCCATGACACGCGCCGTTAGAAACGAATTGAATAATTCCAGAAATCCATCATCAGATAGGTTTATTTCTTCCTTGGGAAAAATATTTCGTGGTTCGTCGCCTCGAACTGAGATTTCGTGATCCGAACGCCCCGAAAATTATAGTAGGTAGGTGATAGTCAGAAGCAAGTCCAGACATTGTGACACAATGTTTCGACTTGCCTCTGACTACCATTTCTATCTAAATATGGTAACAAAGTTATAACTTGAAGAGTTCCGTTGAGCAGACCTTGTTTCTATCATGTAGGCTGATCACCTAATTCTGTTACTAACACTATTTTTGTATAACTTTTTTTAATAACCATTTTTACAATATGAGCAACCCTTAAAAAACCCCATATCTTTTTAACTCGTCATCCGATTATTTTTATATAAATATTAATGAAGTTTCTTAAGTACCTACCTCTATACAAGCTATCCTTTCCAAATTTCATGCAGATCGGATCAACGGTTGTAAAGTTATAGCCCGACAATCTTGTGTGTGTGTTGGACTCCTGTATCCCCATTTGGATTTTAGGGCGGTCCATGATGCGTGAGGACCATTAGCCCGACAAACATACATACAAAAAATGCCAAATCGCTCAAAATAACTAAAAATTTCGTTCGCTTCGCTCACTTATTCAATTACTTAGAAATATAATTTTTTGTTTTATTTATTTATTTACTAGTAGTTCGCCCCGAACTGAGATCTCGTGACGCGACGCGAACGCTCCGAAAATTTAAGTAAGTGGTGGTTAGAGGCAAGTCCAAACATTGTGTTTGGATTTGTTTCTGGCTGCCACCTACATACTAAGTATGGTAACCAAGTTTTAACTGAATTGGCCTATTTATTGAAGAGTTCCGTTGAACAGACCCTGGCTCCATCATCAGAACAGGTTGCTATCACCGTTTAATGATAACCATGTACCTACTTAATTTATTTTCAGTAAAAAAATATTTAAAAAGCAAAGAAACTGGTCGACCAGTAGAAAAACCTTGATGTCAACGAAACTCTTAGAAATGGGAGCTCTTGGGTCGTTGGTTATCTCAATTTAATTTTTTTGTTGTATCTCAACAAGCGGGCATCATAGAAAAAAATAAAAATGGTTTTGGAATGTTCAAACCAAGCCCTTTCATATGACATGTAACTTAATTTTTTTGTGTAACTTTTTTAATTTTTGCCCCCTTAAAAACCCCATATTTTAATAACACCTTATCCGATTTTACTCATATACTTATCAGTAAATTTCTCAAGTACAAGCTATCGACTTACCAAATTTCATGCAGATCGGATAAGCGGTTCTCAAGTTATCGTCGGACAAACATACAAACATACATACATACATAAAATGCCAAATCGCCTAAGTTGATTGTAAGATCTTCGTTCGCTTCGCTCACTCGATCAATAACATAGGTATCTACCGTTATTTTTTTAGGTAAAAAGAAACGCAAGACTAGGAATTGCGAAGAAACAGAAGTCGAGGAACCTGAAGAAAAACATTCCGAAGAAGTACTGGATCCAGAAGCACAGAAGAAGAAAGATGACGATCTGTGGGCGTTGTTCTTAGACGGAACTGACACTAAACCTAAACCTAAGCAATCCATGACAGAGCCACCTAAACCTGCAGCGAAATCAAAAGCTGTAGTACAAGAAGCTAAGAAGAATGATGCGAGTGACAGAGAAAAGAGAATCTTCGAGTTTGCAGGTGAAAAGATTGTTGTGGAGAATGACGTGATCAAGGAAAGGATCAAAATTGAAGAAAGTCCAAGCACAGGTTGGTTTTTTATTCTACAATCATGGCCTCGCCGTTTTAAACAAGAATCGGCAAAGTAAATGCTATGTTCAAAAGTTGCTTCTATAGTTAAAGTTCCATTTATTACTGAGATAGCCAACATATTCGATTGCATAATCTTTATTCATCAGTAAAAAAAATTAAGAGAGCATGTGTACGAAGAGAGTGTGTGTACCTCTATCCTAGACATATTTTTTTTTATCCGCATTAATTCTCTAGTTAAATATGAGGAGCAGATGTCAGTACCTAAGTACTGTACCTAGATAGGAGGCTCTCTTATATTATTTTTTACTGATTATTCAAGATTATGTAATCGAATAAATCATAAACTGAAGACATATTAATGGTTAGCCATTAGTTGTTGGTCCATATTTTTATAGGGATGTTGGACCCATTTTACTTTGAGGTCGTCTTTTACATCAACAATAAATTATTACCTTTTTTATTTTAGCAGTAAAACCGATAGTTCGAGCGTCTGGTGGTCTATCTAGCTTGCTTGGACAAATAGACAAGAAGAACAAACTCACCACATTAGAGAAGTCGAAACTGGACTGGACTACATACAAGAAAGACGAGGGCATTGAGGAGGAGATCTCGAGTCACAATAAAGGAAAACAGGGGTAAAATACACTATAAAAACCACTGATATGTATTGCGTACTTGAAAGATAAAGGTAAAGATGCTTTATTGTTTATGGAAAACTTTGTTTGAAAAAATGAAAAAATTTATGTTAGGGGTTAGAATTTTCGTCTCTCTAGTCTGGCCTGACGCCATATAAACATTCATAAAATAAACAAAATAATTAACATTTGGTTACCTACAATAATTAAATTAACATTTCAAAATACTTATTATTAAAAATTACCTAAATCAAAATTAAATCTAAAATTAGGAGATGTAAAAATTAAATGTCCAAGGCTAATGTAAAAAATTGCAATGTCATCGAGAATTAATTAATTAATAATAATGTCATGTTGCTCCGATTTTGCGATCGGAATTAGGTCGCAGATTAAAATCCAGTCGTGCACCAATAAAATTTTTCGATCGAAAAATTTATGTGCGCAATTCAGAAACCAGTTTCTATTCTAACAGCAGCGATGGGCTTGCACCCTGTCACTTATGGAACACTAATTACTGCAAAATGTGGGTATGTGCCAAATGTAATTTTTAGACATACCTCTGACTACCCCCCGTATGTCGTCCTCAAAGGATCTTGAGTTTAGTACTCGGTACTTAAGGGTCCGGCGACAGCGGCTCGCAATTTCGAGGTGCGATTGGCTATTATTTCATTTTATTTCATTTCGGGGAGGTTGTTTGAAAGAATAACTCTAAAGTGACACGCATAAATACTGTTCGAACACAAATAATACAATAATATAAGGGAAATGTGCTTGAGTCAGAGATCATTTTGGTATTAGGTAAACGTAAGACCAAACATACTAATAGCCGCTGTCGCCGGAGCCTTAAGAGATCTGAGAGGATGTCTACCGTGCCTAGGGATCAAAGTCGTGAAGCTATTTTAGTTTTTTTTTCAAAGTCATGAATGGATACAGATTTTATCCTACTTCCTACTACTATTATAAACGTGAAAGTTTGTAAGTATGGATGGATGGATGTTTGTTACTCTTTCACGCCGGAACGGCTGAACGGATCTGGATGAAACTTGGCAGAGAGATGGATTATAGTCTGGAATAGCACATAGGCTACTTTTTATTCCGTGGGAATACCGGGATTTAGATCTGCTCAGGTGAAACCGCGGGGCGCTACCCAAGCAGCACACAAGAATCCTTAGCAGCATTAATACGACCAATATAAAGCTATTGGTTCTTATACTGCTGTACAAAAGTAACAGATGAGGCTTTTTTTTTGTTTTTGTTGTTCATTTATACCTACTTATGGATGATGTTTGGTTACAGATTCCTGGATCGCCGAGACTTCCTAGAACGGGCGGACTATCGCCAGTATGAGATAGAACGAGACCTCCGCTTGGGACGTCGCACCAAAAAATAAACATTTTAAGATAAGCGTGTTCCATACTTTACGTGCCGTACATTAAATCAATAAGTAAAATAAATAGTGATGCTTAAAAACTTTTTGAATTGCCATTTACAATTACCAATGCCATTTGCAAAATCGCTTTGGAGTTATACATGTAAGTGTAGGGTTGACCTTTGCCTCAGATAAAAGCTGGAGGGTGTGATTGATTCCTACAATATTTTTAATTGTCGCGATCATGGCACATCAAATATTAATAATACCCGTGTAATTATTTTTTATTACTACGAATATTCAGTATAACAAAGTACACACCGTTGTTGGTGGATCAAGGTACCTGGCTCTCCAAAAACTCCGAATCCCAATTAGCCTACTCAAATATTTGGTAAGGTTTTAGAAAAAAAAGAAACGTTTTTCCTCGCCCTCGCCCCTTTTCTTCGCCCACCTAAGCTTAGGTTAGGTAGGTACGTGACACAAGGCCCGTACCCTATTGAAATCCTAAATACGCCCCTGCTAACCTAGTAGTATGTTAGTTACAGTTCATTGTTCCCTCCAAACGGCCATTGCGGGCGCTTTATGGCCTAACTAATAATACTTGGCTTATCTAGAAATGTACACACGCTACATAATGGCGGGCTTAGCGTAGCGGGCAGAGCGATATATCAACTCATGCTTCAGGATGCTCATATGTTGTACGAGTTGCGCCCCGCGGTTTCACCCGCGCAGATTTAAATCCCGGTATTCCCACGGAATAAAAAGTAGCCTATCTGCTATTCCAGACTATAATCTATCTCTCTGCCAAGTTTCATCCAGATCCGCTCAGCCGTTCCGGCGTGAAAGAGTAACAAACATCCATCCATACTTACAAACTTTCGCGTTTATAATAGTAGTAGGATACAGGGTTATGGACAGTGATCTAAAATTCCCACCATTGCAGTATAGACTCGCCCTGTATTCCTAGCTATCAAAGTTCTCGATTTGCGTGTATCGGGTCAACAGTCAACAGGCTCGCAAGGCCCATTCTCTCAATCACGTCAATGAGTGTGACTTTCAAAGCAATCAGTACCAATCTGTGCCGCCTTGATTTGCACACGTTGTGCTAATCAAGCTAAACATTCTGCTTGCAGTGTCAGTCAGTTGACACAATGCATCAGTTATGAACTGGCTAGAGGACTGGCCGCTAGTTTTATGATTTTTTTTTAACAAATTGTATTTTTGACTAAATTTTCGGAGATTGTCTAAGTACAAGGAATTTGGATACAATAAGTATATTTTGTTTTCTTCTTTAAGAGAGGCAGTGCGGACTTCTTTAAACGTACCTAGTTCAGTGGTTCAGAACTTTTTTTAAATTAAAATATGGACAATGGATTTTAACGCGTGAGTCGGAGAGGTTGTTGCATAATTGGATGTTGAAGTGTAGAGATAAGTGAAGTATTTTTTGACTGAAAATGACCGCGTATGGTCGGTGGACTTTGTATGATGGAAGTCTGGATAATGTTCAGGTATGTTATTCCTACAATAAAAAAATTAAGTACAAGGTACAACAACATAATAAATAAAAGCACTCCGTAATAATAACTATTTATTTGATTATGCTTTATTGCACAAAAATACACAATAAGATAAGAGGGCGTAATACTAGTGCAATTTCTACCACCCAACCAAAGTGGTGGTCTAAAGGAAAAGATAACGTGCGTCAAATATAAACTTAGGTACCTAATCTACCTGCTTATTTACACCTAAATAAACACGATAAAAAATATATAATGTACAAATCTAAAATATACACCACTATTTTGCAATTTTTGCAAATACCAAAAAAAAAATTATGGGCTGTTTTAGCAGGCAGCTGATGCTAGCAGCACGATCAAAACATTTTTTTTTAGATTATAGGCAATAACTGGACCAATTTTATGGGCACATTACCTACTAGAAAATACTTCTCAGGTCAACCTCATACGCAATGCGTACGAGGTTTAGGTACTTGTGAAGTATTTTTGTAACATTTGTCGCGTTTTTGGCTAAAAGCAAACCTCGATAACTTGGTGGTCGATAGAGATTTAAAAATTCTAACGGCGTTACTATCATCAGTAGTACAAAATAGTGGTGTAGAGTCACTGAAGGGATTTCATTGAGTTTCTACAAGCACAAATATTACGCATTTGCTTACGAAATAAATTAGTTTATAGGTAAGTTCCGTTACAACACAATACGTAAACATCTATTTCTGGGTATTCAGAAGCCTACCTCCATTTCGACAGTGTACTTAACTACGAAAGCATTTATCTAGCTTGCTTTCATAATTTTCATTGCAACCATTCACAACGAAATCTTACATTACAACCTACACCTTATCTTAGTTCCATTCCATTTATTTCCTAGAATTTAGTGTCGCAGTTTGCCTACTACAGCCTCCCACCCACTACAACATTCATTCATTAAATATTAAGTCCCTGCACTGGTATTTTCAAAAGGTCAGTTCTACCTACAATATAATTCATCTATGGTTCCACCTTATCCCACCCTTCCAAGTGCTGCAGTAAAATAATGCAGGTCTCTACAAACAGAATATGCAGCGCCTCAGCCAGCAACCTTTATCCGTAATCAAAATATTTGTAATCCTACTACTATTATAAACGCGAAAGTTTGTATGGATGGATGGATGGATGTTTCTTACTCTATAACTCCAGAACGGCTGACCGGATCTTGGTGAAAATTGGCACATGGATATATTATACTCTGGAATAACACATAGGCTATTTTTTATCCCGTAGGAATATCGGGATTTCAATTTGCGCGGGTGAAACCGCGGGGCGCAACTAGTTCTACATAATAATCTTTTAAATTTCTCTCATGCATGTGAATTGTGAACCATGCTCAGTTGACTGGTGGCAGGACAGTGCCTAACTTCACTTTTTACGACTTTCCGTCTAGGGAAGTAGGTCTTGGGGTAGGTACCTATAGAGATTAGAGATATTTTGTCTGAGAAGCCTACACGTATGACGTACCTACATCCATGTCGAAGGTAAGAAAGACGTTGAATATTTTTTTTGCTGTGCTGATTACATTCTACCTTTGTCAATAAAACCCCGGAAAAATAAAATACCATCAATAAAATAGTTGAAATAATTTACAAGGTTTTGAAAGAGTTGAATGAAATCTATTGCGCAGGAGCATACGCAAATATCCCTACCCAGTCTACCCACAGCAGGTCCATGGATCTACAGCGATCTAGTATAGTGACGTAATCCGGAACGTGGTAGAAAGGAAAAGTGGGCGAACAACCGATTCAGAGTAAACTGCACAACCTCGATACCCACGCTCGTCCGGTCCTTAGCATAGCACCCTTCCAAAATTACTGATACAACGACGCATCATAATGATGCATAATATCTACTTGAGACATGCACACCACGAGTACCTACAATAGAAATATGTATCCCGCCAATTATTACAGTCGGTCTAGCCTATCAGTCAATCCTAAGTAATTAATAGTATTTATGATATTAGTTGTTTAGTTATTTTTCAGCCTTTTTGAGATACCCTTACTCAGGTTCTATCGACAGCCCCTTGATTCTACAACCTTAGAGTTAGTTATTGTCTTGAAAGAATTGCTTCGATTTTATCAAACCGATAACTACTCCCTATTAGTTATAATAGAAGGTTTGACTGACATAAAGCTGTAAAAAATATGAATAAAAAGGTCGATGGCGCTTCTTATTTGCCACTTTATCCCAACAAACATGTTCATAAATAATGAAGTGGATAAACTTTACCTTTAAACCGGCAACAGAGGCATTACCTTCTACAAAGTTAGAGATCGCAGAGAGCTTTGTTCGGAGATAGGATAAAAGTTAAATGGGGATGCAAATAGCTTGACTATCCGACCCGATAATCCGGGAAGGAGCTCTACGTTAAATTAAACGACTGCACAGCTTTTGTCGTTGTGGAAAGAGTGTCTTAACTCTGATGAGTTTAACCTGGGGCATTATTCACTATGACAATAGGAGATTCCAAGGAGATTCCTTGCCCCAAACCGTGAAACGTCAAAACTTGATGTTGGGCTTTATTCTTTATTGCAAAGGAGGTACTTTGCCCTGACCGTATGACACCGGCTGCCTTGTCTTAGCTGTGATCGCGGTGCAAATGGTCATAGTGAATAAGGCTCCTGTCTGTATGTATAAGTTCAGATCTATGATTTTCACATTAGGAAAAAGTGGAAAAACTGAAGTAAACTATTCGGAAAATGATTTCAAAATTTTATGAATCCGATGGCAATTTTATTTAAATGAGGCGTGCACCGCGTGCATTCTATTTCTGTTGGCATAAGCATGTCCGCATTTGCGGTAATTGTTACGTTGGAAACAACGGAGCTATTGTCGGCTAGTTTCATAATATTTGCTCAGGTGTGTACCTACCATACGAGGCGAGACCTGTGTAATGAATGAGCCACGGGTGTAGTAGAAAGGCGGCAGGCGACGGCGGTGGCTTGCGCATGTGTACTCGCGCTCGATATCCGCACTACGCCCGTGGCCTGTCCACGTGCTCCCGTTATACCCGAGAGGAGTCTGATCAGAGGAAGGAGGCTGCAAGAGCTACCCCTCCGAGCTCGCGGTACGAACGAGCGAGGCTCCTGCGTGCGAGCCATGGCGCGGGTGCCATACGGTACGCGACGCGGTGCGCGCGCGTGGTTGCGTGCGACGCGCCAGTCGTACGCTCGCGCCTAGCGGGGTGGTTGTCAGATCCGTACGCCGATTTTATCGCGCTCTGTCGAACAACCGTATTCTGATTAGATTTTATACAGTATTCCTAGTGGATTTCCTCGCGCGGTCTGAATGAGGATTGGCCTGTGATGTGTGCATTGAGCTGTTGAGTAAATTGAGAAGCGTTTGAGTCGTGTAGAGTTGTGAAAAATCGCGTTTTCGGAAAAGTGTTTTTCTTGTTTGTGGTCGGGACCGGTCCGGTGGTAGCGGCGGCGGCGGCGGCGTTGTTGGGCGGGCGCGTGCCCGAGTTGTCAGCTCGGTGGATGGTGCGACGCGACCGGGCGCCGGGGCGCGGCCGGCGGCGCCACTAGCAAAATGTCGATACCCCTAGGCCGGGAGACCGTGCTTCCCACACAGGTGAGTGATGTGCCTTCTCCACGCTTTTTACGTCACAGAAATCCGTGACGATAAGAACATGTAGAGCTCTATACTAGAGTGGTCGTGTATTGAGTTGAGTTGGTAGGTAGGTAGATCAAATAAATACCTATCGACCAGCTGTGTTAACTTTATCTAGGTCTGTAAGTAGGTTAAGTTAAGAAGAAAAAAAAAATCATCTCAATTTTGATTCCCATTGAGTAATAGGTAGGTACCTAGGTATACCATTTTGGCTTCGCGGTCGCAAAAATAGGATTGTTCATAAAATACTAAGCTACCTACCTAACTACCTACTCATTTACCAAGGAATAAGAAGAAACACGATCCATAGAAATCCAATAACCTAGCAAAATTAAACAAATCATTTACATGCATTTTACAGGAAACGCTGTTTCAGCTTTTCCTCGAAGCTACCTATTGAGGCAGGAAAGTACAATTTCACAAAAGCTCACAGAAAAACTGATTTCGAACACTTACATATTTATGAGGCTCAACTAGGTAGGTACCTATTGTTCTGAGATTCAAATAAACCAGATTATGACCGATTTGTCTTATTTTCATAATCTAGACAGGCAGTGGATTTTGTTAGGAACCTTCCACGGCGTCTGTAGAGATAGGTAGGTAGGCAGGCAGGTAGGTACCTAGGTGTTTTTGAAACTACCTATTGGCTAACGCCGCGGCGCCGCCGAGGCACTTCTGAGAAATTAATCGCAAGCACTGTTGTTTTCAATGTCTATCGTAAATAGGTACCTATTTGTTTTGTTATAAATAAGCATTACCTACGTACATAAATTGGTATGTAGTGTACATAATTAAAGCCAAGTACCTACCTACTTACATTTGATTTTTAATGATCAGATGCATCAGATGCAAGTGCGAAATGCTGTAACTGAAGCTTCGGCTCTGCTTGCGTGATATCTGGATAAAAAGTATCCTATGTGTTATCCCAGGTCCCAGCTTTCCATGAAAATCCTCAGCGATCCGTAAAGCCACTAATCCTTAGGCTGGGATTCGTTCGCGCTGGAAAGTTCAAGGCTCTATTGATCCGACGGTGCATGGCTGTACATCCCAACTAATATTATAAATGCGAATGTAACTCTGTCTGTCTGTCTGTCTGTCTGTTACGCTTTCCCGCTTAAACCTCTCAACCGATTTTGATGAAATTTGGCACAGACAATCTTTAGACCCTGAGAAAGAACATAGGCTACCTTTTATTGCGAAAAAAAAGAGATGAAGAGATTAAAAGTACGCAGACGAAGTCGCGGGTACCAGCTAGTTTAGAATATTTTTCACTTTTCCTAAGCTAGATCTTGAACTAACCGCAGTCCGCACCAGACAGAAACAGCAAACATTCCTATTAATTGTGCAATTAATAAACTAGTAGTTCGCCCCGAACTGCAAACTGAGATCTCGTGATGCGATCCGAAAGCTCCGAAAATTTAAGTACATAGATGGTAGTAATCAGAAAGATCAAAATCCTTTAGTGACATCGAAAGAGTGCAGTATTTGTTTCTTCCTTTGTTCAACAGCTGTATTTAATTTGTCCGTTATACCAAACACAATGCTTGGACTTGCGTCTGTCTACCACTGACCGCTGTAACCGCTTTTTTTTGTGTAACTGTAACCGCTGACTGCAACTTTGTATGGTAAAGAAGTTTTAACTCAATTGGCCGATTTATTGAAGAGTTCCGTTGAACAGACCTTGGCTCCATCATCAGACCAGGTTGCTGTCAACATTTTATGAGAACTGAGAACTTTTTTAATTTATTTCAATAATTTTTTTTATTAAAAAGCAAGGGAACTGTCTGACCAGTAGAAAAACCTTGATACCAACGAAACTCTTAGAAATGGGAGCTCTTAGTTCGTTGGTTATCTTAATTTAACTTTTTTGTTGTAACTCTAAAAGCAGGCATCCTAGAAAAAAAATAAAAACGGTTTTGGAATGTCCAAACCAAGCCCTTTCATATGACATGTAACTTTATTTTTTGTGTAACTTTTTTAATTTTTGCCCCCTAAAAACCCCATATTTTAATAACCCCTTATCCGATTTTACTCATAAACTTACCAGTAAATTTCTCAAGTACAAGCTATCCACTTACCAAATTTCATGCAGATCGGATAAGCGGTTCTCAAGTTATCGTCGGACAAACATACATACATACATAAAATGCCAAATCGCCCAAGTTGATTGTAAGATCTTCGTTCGCTCACTCGATCAATAACTCCTGGCAATTTGGCGCAACGGACTCAATGCCGAAGCACGGTAAATACCTACACAAAGAGGTTTTAAATCATATAAAGCTTATAACCTCATAATGTTCAGAAAGCGTGGCGATAAGTACTCTCGCGGTTTCGTCACGTACCTACCTATGGAACGTAATGGTTTGTGAACTAAATGAGGTGTCCAAAGTAAATAGAATCACACCTTGAACGTCGGGTCGCGTCGGTTCAGTGTCCATGCATTTCTCGGGCCCTCGCATAGCTCGTGTGTGAGTCAGGCTTCTACGAAACGCTAATCTATGATGATCGTAGCGGATCCAGAGCACGAACGAATGTGGTTTCTGAAGCTTTGTGCTGTGCCTGCTTAGCAGGTTGTATGAAGTTTCACAAAAAAGTGATGTTATTAAATCCAGGTTAGAACGGCAGACCCGTTACGCTTTTATTTGATGGTGATAATTTTAGCTAGGGTGGATCCAGTTCCTTACTTATGTTTACCTTACCTTACCTACTTATGTTTGGAGAATATCTTAGTGTTTTCACAATAAATTTTATTTTAATGAAAAGACCAACAAGCACAAAAATAATAAACAGAGTAGGTATAACATAAAACATTTAGAACAAACAGCCAAAAGAACTCTAGAGCCAGCGAACTGGCTATACAGGGAAAAGCGGAGCGAGTCGCTAAAGTTTAAAAAATCACAAATTGGCCCTCTTGGGAGAACGAAACTGACATGGTGCCTCAGAAAAGTACTAAGTAACTAGAAATTGTAGGTTAGGTACTTAAATATTGTACACTTGATTACAAGAGGCACGGAGCAAGCACCTTTCCCTGGCTTATCGCCTTTGTGATAGAAAACTCGAAAACATTTGGGTCATTTGGCCACAGTTTGATCCTTACTCTTAAAACTTTATGAGTACCTAGGTACTGCCAGCTGCACGCATTAAAATGCCTTATTGGTGACCCGAACCTTGAACAGTTTTTTAGAGAATTCAAGATCACAAGCCTGGATCCCTTGATACCTAGATTGTTAAAATTTAAGTAAAGTCATAATACTGATTAATTTGCAACACGGATTCATTGATCAAATACCTACCTACCCACATGTTATGTTGAACGAGCAAACATTGAGTTGACGACGTGCGGATAAGACGACCTCCTTCCACGGCGACAGTCGTCTTTGCTATGTTCTCAGTGTGTTCACGTTTAGTAGGTTAGCACTTGTGATAACTGCCATTTATTTTTTTCAAATTATGGGAATCTTTTAAAATAAACTCGTCATTATTGGCGGTAAACCGATTTTAATGATTCTTTTTTTATTTGAAAGCTGGCTTTGCTTCACTTTGGTGGTCCAATTTAAATATGAATAAGACCTGACGATTAGTTTTTGAGTTATAGTTACTTATAGTCACTTGCTATCTCTATCTAATTTGAAGTGAAAGAAAAGCTGGAATAGAAATGACTTGACAGCCGATTAGTGTTGATCGCGCTTTCAGAAACCGGGGTCTGTGTGTTCCAGTGTATTTGAAGTCGGTTTTAACTTGCAAAGTGTTACAATTATTGGCATTTCTAATTGATTCTTGCGATTAAATTTAATAAATACCTACTATTTTCATTACTACACTTCGTATATCTTTATTTTGATTTGGTATCCTATGCTCAACTTCAGATCGCACGTTGAGCACTTACAAAATGTGTCTGCTAATCTGTGGTAGGTAGGTATCGCCTCCAGGCCGCGGCTGGTATCAGCCGCTATCGATGCCGATACGTGTTCTGATAACGATAAAAGGCTGGTATTGTTCTGTCTAGGAAAGCGATTTAAATAGGTATAGCTCAGATATACAGAATAACATGAGTAAGATACTTGTGACCTAACTTTCATTGGGGTTTTTTCCCAGTGGCAAAACCGTAACAGCCGAAAACTGAAACTAGTTTGTTAGTCCAGTAGTCGTCACAAAATTTTATTTTTAAAATATTATTGCAAAAGAAACAAAAGGACCAACACATTTCCTATTGATCGCTGAGAGGTTCCCCTCTCAAGCTATGGCCAATCCTTGTATTTTATTATATTCCTTGGGCCAATCAGTTATGTAGTCTATTTATTGTGTTTAGCATAATAAAATCAATAGTTTATTGACAAAGAAAATTACAACTAATAGTTACAATTATTTACAAAATATACAAAATACATATGAAACAGTTGAGCTATCTGCAGACCGTTGCAAACGATCTATAGATAGCTCAACTGATCCAAATCAGTGCCAGTCGGAAGCGTACCCAAGATACTGGCTGCTGATTACTTACTACTGCTACTGATAGATAATTTATTGTATTGCTTCAAGTTGGTTGTCATTAGTTTGACAGTGGAAAGGAATATCTTTAACTCTTTATAGTGTCACCCACTATAAAGAGTCAAGGAATGCAAAACAGCCTGCCCAAATGCTTTATTTAAAAGAATGAAAATTCTCGAGAAATTTCGAGAGATTTTTTTCTTCGATCCGTCGATACTAAAAACCGAAGCATCCAAAATTACTCGTTATAAAAGCATCGCGTGTGTGTTTTCGGAGAAGTTTTTTTTTAAACAATCATGTTCGCTGGTGACGGCTACTGGTCCTTCGAGCCGCGCCGCTGCCGGCCATATCGGCGTCCTTTGGACGACTCCGAAGAATGCTCCCCACAACCTAATAAGGCTACATAATAACCCATCGCTCCTGTATCCACACTCAATTGTTAAACCCAGTTTGGATATCGATGGCATTTCTGCGGAGATTTTACCCGTTTTTGCATCTTTAGTATCTGGCCGAACTTGAACGCCCCAATTCGGAATGTTTCCTAAAAACATTCCAAATGGTCTTGTAACACCATATAAGATTGCAAACGCTAAGAAACCTTTGGCATTGTGGAATGGTAACATAGGTAGGTACCTACCTACTTAAAAATGCCCTCGGCATTATTATATTGGATTGAATAAATAAACAACAAAATTATCCAATTAGTAATTTTTGGTTGTGAATGTCATGTCATGCAAGCAATGTTAATTTTACTTCGTGACATTTCAACGAAATGAAGCTGGTGCGGGTTGCGCGCACTCACTACGCGTAAACTTTTTAGGGCTGTGACTAAAATACTTGAACTGTCGCAAGGCACCGGGTGACTTCGGTCTGGTTGGCCGTCAGCGCCATATAAGGCCGCGGCACACGAGGCCAGCTTCGTGCCTAGCGTCCACATTACCCATGCAGGCACAGCCACACATGTCCGCAAACACTATCCAACCCTGTTAACCTTTCGCTTTAAAACCGAGCCTCACCGACCCCATAATTTGCCGAACGCCTCAAACGATACAATCTCAAACTTAATTGCGGCGTCGCGTCGCATCGAATTCTTATTTGACTTTTTGTATCATGCATGACGTTAATTTCAAGTAAGTAATAGGTACTTTGTAGATGATTTATATGTATATTGTGAGGGCCAACTAGAGTCACTCGTCGTAGTGCCTCTATTTTGAGACGCTGCGCTGTAGTATCTGGGACAAGATTTTAGAAGGAGGCTTGAATTGAAAGTGTAAGTTAAGTTTTCGAAAAGAAACCGCTATCAGCGTTCTACACTGATTGATATCAGGCAGGCATCAACTTAGGTACTCTCAACGGATGATAAGAGCGACTGACACCCCGGAGATAAGACACGTAGGTAGGTACTGAAACTTGTCCAAGTTAAAGTTAGTACCTACTTGACAACCCAATCAGAGCAGCCGGACATCGGGTCGACTCTATCTAATGTGGACTTTGTAATTTCTTTTTGGATTATAAATGTAATAGCTGTAAAAACCGATACGGACATGTGGTTTCTGCAGTTTGCAGACGCCACTCTAAAAGATCTTATGTACCTCTCTTATCAACACCGTCAGACCAATTTGCAGCTGTAAGCTGCTCGCAATAAAAGTTTATTTGCTTCAGACTAGTTCAGACCAAAAGACCATGTGGAGTTCTAGTGTAGAGGTTATTTCTTCTGTGGTTTTAGCAAGAATGTGTTGGCTTGAGAGCAGCAGCGTGTAGAATAGGAATCATTCCTATGTCAAGTGCTACCGTTTGTTACGGATTCTAAGGCGTGTTGAAGCTATGCGGATGTTATATCCCAGATAGATCTCAATAGGTAAAACTCAAAACTCTTAGCGTAGCGTTATACACATATATTCTTGCTCACAACAAACACATACCTAGTGAGCGAGCAGGTTAGGTACCTAGTAGTAGTTGGTAACTGAGAATACTAAGAATTACAAACTTGTTTTTTCACATCTTTCGGGAAACTGAATTTGTCAAAAGCAGCTAGTGCCAAATTTAAATGTAGTACACACACATTTGATTCTAGTAATGTTCATTTATTATGTAAAACTATTCATGAGATGGCCGTAAGCGTAACTCGAGCAAAGGGTACCGGTTTAATTTAATCGCATCTGACGAAAATTGTTTCGCCGTTGTTTTTTAATCAATTTAAGATTTGGAGAAAAAAAGAGTCGTTTAAAAAATAAAATGTGTATTTATTACTACTAATTTTTATTAGAGCAGCTTTTTTGTGTAACTAAAGCTAGTCTAAAGGTGAAACCTTCGTTCAGTTGGTGTCAAGTCAAGCAAGCTTACTCTATCTATACTTCCTTCTATACCCATGAATCTTGACTTAGATAATAATCTCTTGATGATGGGTCACTCGATCAAATGAGCCGGAATGTGCAGTGGCAGGCAGAACTCGACTCGACCTAAATGCCATAGTACGAGTATATCTTGTAAAATGTACCTAGATTCTACGACTACGTAGACAGATATGGTCTAGACATAAGCAATAGTTCAGTATTGAATCGACATTGATCTAAGCTGCCGTGACAAATTACGTTCTTGACCGACCAATCGATGAGCAGAATAGTCCTGATGAAGTTAGAGATTGTAGAGTACCATACCAACCTAGTTAATGTAGGTAAGTCGGTCAGTCTCGATAAAAAATCAATTTAGAGATGTTGATGACTCAGACGAAGACACAGAAAGAAACAATAATGATTCGACACAAAAGGATACAAATGATGCAGATACTACCTACGATTAAATTCTTTGGACTGGAGTTTGTCATTCAAACCAATAAATTTCTAAAATAAGATAGAAATCTCGTGAAGAAGGCGTAAAAATAACTTATGGAAATGGGAAAGATTATCATTGCTCTTATACGAGACGGCGACAACTTGTCGCAATTAGAAGAAGGTAGGTACTCTAACCAGAAGATAAATTGTGAGCAAGCGACGACAAGCTGAGATGCAACTTTCTGCTTGTTTGACGCTGATAATTTATCATTTTGTCGGCGCCGATGATGGTCATGTCCAATACAAAAGCGTCGAGAGCTTTGATGGTACAAAACAAGCAATTTTACACGAGATTGTGCGAACGTGTTCACGGATACATTTTGCAACTGGCCTTGTATACAACGATCTTATTATGTCAGAATTGACGAGATACTTACAAAATTTACCTATCCTATTTAAATGCTAAAATTACGATGCTGATGGATGTTTTAGGTTCAACCTCGATAACAGACAGAACCAATCGGGAAAAAACTATGTACCACCTATAAATTTGTAAAAGGCTAAAAAAAACTCGAAAATGGAATTACCGGTAGTACCTACCTATAGAGGGACCTACCTAAATTGCTTGTATTATGAGTAAGATGAAAGTTTTGTAAAGACCTAAGTAAAAGCAACAGTTCAATATTGTGTATGTATTAGTACTATTATTTAGTAGGTTACCTTTTAGCAACACGCCAAAACAGAGGTCAGTGCTAATGTTTCCCGGAGCATTGACACTGCAATTTATGTTGTTTAGTCCGAGTCAACGACCGCGTACCTTATAAAAAGTAACCTGAACCTGCTTGGCACATTATTGCAAATTGACTCCGTATCTGCTGATATCACTACCAGCAACTAGAGCCAATTAATTGCAATTGATAATACCTGAATATCCAGTAGGTATCTTGATTGCGAAAAACATAATGGGAACAATCTTACAAACGTGGCCAATGGTGCCAATTCTGTTGTTTAATTTTCCTAACTTGAGCGAATTTCACAGCACTAAAAATATTGCCATCCCTTTCTGAAAGACTGAAACAACAAGGACGGCTATAATTTTAAAGCTGTCAGATTAGGTTAGTTCAGGATAGTGCAACAACAGAATCGACACCATTACATACCTACAGCTACATTCATATTCCAAGTTATTGGAAGGGTCTCTGAGAACTTAACGGCTTCAGTAGCTAACTTTATCTGAAAGACGATAAAGCTTTGAAGATCTTTTATTACCTTCATTTGAATCGGATGTTACCGACTGGAAGAAAGTGAACATCTAAGCTCTTCAAGGACCTGTAGAACTTTAAGCCATTGAGGACAGAGTTCATTTCTCAACGGAATTAACTTTGTCAATATCGCCAAGAAGGTGGAACTCATTTGCAGTGATTGATTACGACTCTGATGTCTGATGAAGTCATCAAGTGCAGGCACAGCTGTTATGAACGGCCGACTTGAATCGTTGGGAAAAACATTTAATCCAACGAATATTACGATTTTTTACTGATTTGAACATAGTATAATTTGAGATAAACCATCATTTGTGTCCGATCATTGCATAAGCGGCGTTGCTTCTATTCTGAAATTCTCATCTGTTGAGAAAATAATCATTCAATCCTGCAAAAGTGAGGTGATCTCACACTTCGTCATCATTTTAGTCATTCTTTTATGAGTCACAATTCGCGGATACCCCACCACGATACTCATAATGGTAGTGCAATAGGTATACTTCATCCAATCCTGCAAAATGCATTATAAAGTCTATCAACGAGACTAAGGATGTCGTGGGTAAAGCCAATTTACTTTCAGTTAATTGAATGCACCCTTCCGTACTCCTGCCCGATATCAGATCACTTTCTCTGATCAAATTTTTGCTAAAGGCCGGTCCAAGTTTCGCGAAAGTGGTTAGTCTGGTGGTTGCATAGACTACTTTATATTTCAATCTCAGCACCTCTACAAACTCTACTACTTTCAGTTGCACCTAGCTTATAGTACCTACTACTATTGCTTTTAGTTGCATAATCATAAATATTTCATGATAGGTAGAAGATATGATGTGGATGATATGTTTTCTTATAAGGTCATTAGAAGCAGACATTTTGGTCGCGTTACCTACTTATGAGTTTCCTTTTAATCATTATAAATCAATCCAATTCGTCATAAACATTGATTGACGATGCATGATGTATGACAAGATCACATCAAGGACGCCCATTTAATTATTGTCCTATGGACTCGTAGTTTCACATCCACCTAAATAGGCAGGGGGTATTGTTAGTACCGAATATTAAGTAGGTTACACTGCCTGGTTCGAGCAAAATGGAAGGTGCCTAAAGTTATGCGGGGCGAGACAAAAAGGGGCTTTCGGCTTGTATGCAAACAACTTCCACCTAACTAGCCGTCCCGAACTTCTCGTGCCCGCCGGACACACTGCGCCCGTATCCATGTTCCAGATAATTGGATATCCTCGCTTTATGGTACGTAAATGAATTACATTCCAGTTACTGGCTGTTGGTAGGTTTACTTTTACGTGAATTTTACAGAGATATTAAAAATATGCAGTAGTGAAACTGTTTTCAACGACAACAAAGAGTCCAGTAAAAACATATAAATTTGCTGAACTGCTTACTCTAAAGCTCGTTTTTCTTTTGGCTCGGGCAGGTGTCAGCAATGGTAACGGAAATATATATTTTCGTGAAAGCAATAACGGCCTTTTAAATTAGGCAAAAAATGGATTATTGCTAAAACCGACTAGCTAAAACCTATTCTGAAGTGAAAGTACTTGGCATCTTTGCTGAGATGAATGCCTAATATCACTTTCCCAAAAAGCGGGTTCAAGCAACCTATCGTAAGTAGGTTATAATGCTATGGGTCCCGGAGAATGACTACTTCGTGTGAAATATTGGTTCGCTCTACTCACCACCCTCGGGAGGCATTTGGGAGGCTGCGAACATCACCCACACACGCGCCGCGCCGCCAACATTAATTCAACACACGTACCCACAAATTGATATCAAGCGCACGATTTTAAGAAATGACGTGTATAAAAACACATTTTACGAACTTTATTAGCATTTGTTAGCGCCCTAAAATAATAAAATGCTGATGCGCCTGAATGCATAAGCGGTTTGAAGAAGGTTGAGAAGGTATATAATGTATATAATAATAATGATTTTCGCTAAAATTGCTTGTTGTCTTAATATGAAGTAAGAATAAAATTGTTAGTTCTTATAAGCTTGGCTTCTGAGTGTTAGTTAGCGATCAATATTGTTTGGTTTGGAATTTGAAAGTCTTTATTTTAGCTGTAGGTATTCAGCGGTCTTTGAACTAAGGATTCAGCCCTGAGCACTTAAACCAATACAGAGACAGAGACTTACAAAGACCTAAACCAATGTTAAGATATTCGTATTCTTTAGTCAATTAATATTATCCATATTAGGGGGCATTTACCGTTCCCTTTTCTCAGTTTTGAAGCAACCAAACGTAACGGCCCAGATACGATTAGAAATATGGCAGGAAACGCCTCCATATTTCACACTGTAGCGATAGATCAGCTTGACGCTTTCCATCATAAATAAAAGCCTATTGACTCCACTCTGGCGCACTACAGACCCGTCTCTGGTAAGTTTTTGAAAGCCTGAAACCAAGAGTAACTTTCGATAATCTACATTAGGTGTAGATAGAGATAGGTCGGATTTAAACGCGGACTTTCCAGTAAGTACAAGTCGATGAATGTTAAAGGGTGAGTGACCTGTATCTACCTCCAACAACAAGCACATTACTTACTTAAGCTCAGACTTTGAATTTCCAAGAAGCGACTATGACGTCAAGACTAAAATTTGAGCTTTTGTCTAATACCTTATTTACATCAGGTACGTAGGTATGTACATATGTATGTACGTAGTACGTCCCCATATTTTGTTACTGCTGTTTTACTGATGTCATTAGGTTGGTTAGTTTAGTAGGTACATTATTTACGAGCGCGTAAGATTGTATCTGCGCTAGTAGAGGTTTTCTAAAGACAAATGATTTAATTCGTCTAAAATAGGAGCTATGAATGAGTTCGTGGTTTTGCTATCAGATCGTCGGTAGTCGTGATCGTGTCGTAACAGGAGGGCCTGCCCACTACCGGGGGGCTACTTCAATGTTACTATAGTATCCGTCAAACTTCTTGGACAAACGACCTTGAATGAAAAAGAAACGAAAAATAGGTCTCTTTGGTGGTGCGAAGAGTGCAAACCTTTCCCCTACCACCTCGCGCGATGGCCAAGAAGTTTGACGGGTACTATACTGTCATTGGTTTTAATAACATCATACATTTTTATGATTAAAATGCCTGGCAAATATTCATTTATTTTTCAAATCAAATTCAAATGTTCATTATTCAATTGAATCATTTTGAACCGTCTTAAAGCTAGGTGAATCTCGGTGTGTTGCTAAAATTAGGTAATCTAATGAAAATGAAGCTCTTTTGGTATACCAATTGAACTTATTTATTTATTTTATACTACTTTATAAAAGACTGCCTTTAGAGAACAAGTCTTGTACTTTGTTTATTATGCAAGAGAAGGCCTTGCGCACTTGTCTT
The DNA here is from genome assembly GCA_963576535.1 of Plemyria rubiginata. NCBI lineage: Eukaryota > Metazoa > Arthropoda > Insecta > Lepidoptera > Geometridae > Plemyria > Plemyria rubiginata. The sequence goes on along the minus strand of OY754917.1, from coordinate 4,534,622 downwards.
GAAAATTGATGGACACGCAACAATGAGAACAAATTGACAGCTCGCTAACATCAATATAATAGCAATAATAGTATTTATATGCAAATAGAGCACGATACGATTGCGTATAATCAGACACACAAGTGCCTACATATAATATGTGCAAATAAAGTAATGTATGTGAAAAGAGAGTTTACATAATTTGTAGATTAGAAGCAATCCTCAAAGGACAGGCAGTTTTTGAGCGATTTAAGTCACGCCGTTCTGTATCCGACCGAACGGGTCAAACCTAGCTGATGACCCATGACTTGTAAACTGTTTTTACCAATAAAAAATCTGTAGGTATCTGATGCCGTTTCTAAAAGTTCTTACAGCCTATCTGTATTACTTTTATTCCCTACCTATACCAAACACCTACTTTTGATGTCTATTTATCAAAAATTGCGTTATGTCGCTGACTATACGTTGTAAAGTAACATGAATAATTCAACGTTGGCCGACGTCGAACAAATTTTAGCGTCATGCAAATTTAAAAGCGATATAGTTAATGCATATCGACGGTAAAAATATGCATAGACACTGCAATAAATGCACCTACATATCTATACTACATCAAATGTCTGTAAAATATGCTATAGCTACCTGCATAGTACTTTAGCTATAATAAAAACTGGGTTTTATCAAAATATCTGTTAAAAGTTGAAGGTAACTGGCCAAATCTGCTAAAAATATTATTTTAATAATCTATATAGCTTTGTTATTTCTCTTTATTTAGCGTATTAGCTCCACACACTTGAAACCAATTTTTTACTCAGATAACGCGCCATAATGTTCTATTTCGAACCCAACCCTGATATTTTTTTCGCATAAAATTTTTGAAACCTTTTTTATTGGTAGGTACTCGAAAGGGAGGAATAATAATATGATGTTTGTAAAGGATACTCGTTTTCGTCTGTAAGTTTGACTGGAATATGGACCCATAGCATATTTTACAATGGAAAAATAAGCAGGCAGTTTTATTGAGGATACCTACTTATTTTAAGTTAATGAGGAGGGTGCAAGCCTAAAATTTAAATTTGGATCACGTACTATGGGAACTTTTTTCTCAAAACTGTAAATAAATGTAAAACTACCGACTGTAGTTCACTAATTATGTACTCAAGTAAGTCAGATAAACAACAAAGTAATACGTCTGTCATGTGCCAGACTGCCAACCGCTACGTGTAACCAGGTTAATAAGCAATTTGGAAAACGTGTAAAGTAAAATGCGCGATTTGGGGTAATTGTACCGAGTGAGAAATAACCAGAACGCCTTCGCTGCTTGTGTATGTACCTACTATGGTATGTACTGAGCACTGTGTTTTTGATGCAGAATGTGCTGGACGTAAAAGTCCAGTTTATTTTTGTAAATAGTTCACGGTACTTCCGGTACTTACCTACCTTTATATTATTTCTCATTTTACTTTGTTTCAATGAAACATTAAATGTAGCTTTAAAATAAAGCTTAGTTTAAATTATATTTAGACAGTTACCAAATTAATTTAGTAACATTTTTTGCTAGCGAAATTATTTTGTAAGTTTGCTTGATTTTATATGGCAAACATAACATAATGTTATGGTTCTTAGGTCACTAGCACTGGGCCTACATAGGGCCTACCTCTACCGGCAACTGAGAACATAGATACCCGGGGTAGCTCATGGTCATGGGGTTATCATACCCCATGTGAGCTCTACTCTACTACTACTACTACATGACTACTACCAACTGAGCTATGAGTGCTGTCAAAGACATACTTGCTTACTTACAGACTAATATAGACTTGTCAGAAAGTATCGCTTACAGTTTGTGTATTGCAAAATATTACGCACGTAAATTTATTATTGTGGTGTTTCTGACATTAAAATGCAATATTTATGACAGGCAGTAGCAAGATAGTGGCGAAGCTAGCAATTACATTCGTAGCGTCGTCGGCGCTTGCGCCCGCCCAGGGAGAATAACTACATAGGAATAAGCTAGGGCTTCAAGGCTGGTTTCCTATGATGCAGTCATCGGTATATGGCGGTCGATATAAACATATTATACACGTACTCGAAGGCTGAGTTTCGTTGTTTTTATATCGCCGTTTTTGTATCCCGATATTGCGCTTCGGAGAAGAATTACCACCTTGCCTGATAGCTGATTCGCACTGGTCAAGTAGCGAGTCGAGTAGCACCTCACGCCTCGGTATTATGGTGTTATTGGCCAACCAGTGAGCACGGACGCGTGGTGGGGGGTGCTCGACTCTACTCGACCAGTGCGAATCTGCTACATTCTTGCCTGCCAAGCAGCATGCTGTTTTATGCCTCGAGTTGGTAGGCACAGAGCAGTGAGCACATTCTAATTGTGCGTGACTTGCGAGGCAATGCTTTTTCTAGTCTAGTCTAGGTGATGGTTACCACTTTACATCAGACAGCATAGACTGTAAGCTAGTTCTTATCGGCAAGTACCTACTATAAAAATGTACCTACCTATGCATAAAGTAATGCAAGTAATGCAGCAACGATATAAGAAAAAAATAGCTGAAGCATTTCACTAAGATATGAGAATCTCTGTATTTTGTGTGTAGGTACCACGGAACAGAGAAGGTATACTAAGTCAAATAAAATGAATTTTCATTTATTATTTATTCTTTATTGTACCCAAAACGATTGACACTAAAATATATTATAGTCATGTACAAAGGCAAGCTTAACCCTAGATAGAATTTTCTTCCAGCAAACCTTAGAGGTACCTTTCTTTGTTTGCTGTTTTTACACAACTCATTGATCGTAACTACACAATTAATTGCAGTCATTACTAAAATGCATACTTACTAGGTTTTACATGTCTAGACGCTTGTCAAAGAAGTCTAATTAAATGAGTGTAGATGGTATGGTACTATGTGTGTGAGTGACATGTGACTTAGTAATTCCATAGTGCCTTGAGCTAAGTGTTTTACATGCACTTGAGATGTAATGTTTTTCTTGCAAAACAATTACATGTACTTACGTTTGGGTTGTTTTTCACGCAAACATTATTTCGACTTGTCAGGCTTGACAGTCGATTAGTTTTGATCGAGCTTTTAGAAACCGTTATTATTTTACTGCAATCTAATGAATACGCGTAATTTGCAAGTGGTGTATTACCTACGTTGGTATCTTATGGGCTGTCTTGTAATACCTATTATAATGTGTTGCCTACTAATACCTATTATAAAATTATAAACGTGAAAGTTTGTAAGTATGGATGGATGGATGGATGGATGGATGTTTGTTACTCTTTCACGCCGGAATGGCTGAATGGATCTGGATGAAACTTGGCAGAGAGGTAGATTATAGTCTGGAATAGCACGTAGGCTACTTTTTATCCCGTGGAAATACCGGGATTTAAATCTGCGCGGGTGAAACCGCGGGGCGCAACTAGTGAGACCATAAAAATCTGCTCTCAGAAAACTTACGGTGAGGTGTTAAAAAGTGCAATTCCTTGTTTATTTGAGAACGCAACAGTCGGTTCATTACCCAGTCCGTAAACAATGAAACATGATGGCCCTCCGAAACTCCGAAATGGGAGTCATGTTCATCCATTTCAGGCAAGTTGCTCATGAATACTGCCTGCCAAATAAATGTTTTACTCATGATATGGCGCTTCACAGAGGCCACCAGCATTACTCCGATTATTAAAATTACTGTGACACTGAATTGATCGCAAATACAAAATTTGTTGATTATGATTCTGACTATTTAACAGTCGGTTTCTGAAAGTTCGATCAAACGTAATCAGATGTCAAATCACTCGCCATTTCATCTACTACATCGAATTAGATAGAGATATCAAGTATCTTGACATCATCGGATGTCAAGTCACTATCTCAATCTTTGCATGGAGCAGAAATTAAAGGAAATTCATTGAATTGAATGATTCACTTTATGGTTTTTTATTTGAATGGTTCATCCAAATTGATCAGCGGAAGTGAACCGTGCAATACCTATTGTCTTTATTAGTTTTGATCGGGCTTTCAAAAACCGGCCGTTATTCGCATAATGACAGAAATTAATAAATTTTATTGGCTTGAGCGATGTGATCTCTCATTTTCTGTGAAAACCCTTTCGAGTGGTCGTCTCAGAGCTTGTGCCCAATGTCCATGACCATTATGCAAAAATGATACCATGCTTACTTAGAATAATTACAGGGCAGCTTCGTTGAAAGGCTGAAATGTATCTTTAACTCTTGATTTACTGTACAGTTTTACGGATAAATCGTAAACCATTAAAGTTATGATCATAAAAGTTTTATCTTATCTTCATTGTTCTGTAGTTGGTAATTTTCATGCTCGCTGCCTTACATGGAGATTGATTACCAAAAGCCCGAAATGGTGATGATACGCATCAAGGGCACGGTATTATCTCCGCAGCGTCCTACAGGAACCAGTAGCGGGGTCAACACCCTTGGAAGTCACGTTTCTCTACAAAAAATCAGGCGTTATAAAGCATTGTTGTACCTCTCATCTGTCATCTGATCTAATAGCCACCCCGGAGCGGTGACGCTTATTCCCTATAACTTAAGGTTTACTGCCACAGAAGTGAAAACTTGTTCATTGAGGCTTTTTATAACAGCCGCTAAGGCGTATCACCCTTTGTGTGGAATATAATTTAACTGTACTTACTGCGTAAACGTTTCGTAATAAGTTTTATATATTTCTACTATCCTTGTGGGAAGTCTTGAATCTTTGAAAAGGCTTATTGTTATCCATATAAAGTGTGCGAATAAAATGTTATGAACGTACCTACTAAAACTTCACGATTGATGACTACTTTTCATCATTTTCTAAAACTGTATTATTCGCTTCGTTTCAGGTGTGTATTTGCTGAGAATAGTCTAATTGGATCGTAGAGCTTTATTGGTGAGTTAATTAGAAATCAGTGTTTCTTGTCAGTACTAACTACCAAGCGATGATGTTCTTCATCAGCGTAAGATCAAAGAAAATATTCATTAGTGACTTTTAGATTTATAACAGGAACGTCGTATTCTTTTTGTTTGACGCTTGAGTATTGTATATGTGCATTCTATAGGAGTTTACGTCACCCAATATGAACGCATTGTGTGAAAGTAGGTAGTTATGTATAGTTATATGTAGGTATATTGTATGGTTACGGAGATGAGACGCGGTCGCTGTGTTCTCGCCGACAAAGTGCGCGTTGAGTTGAACATACGATTCAGTCAGGCAGGACAATTTCTCAGCTGACGATCTTTACAACAAAGACGTTCGCTTGTATAGGTACAACACACTTACAATTTTTACATGTCATTGTGTGGCGTTATGACTCTCGTTCAATACTTATTTCTTTTACATTCTTTTTTGAATTAAAGCAAATCTGTATACACTACCAGTAGGTACAGTAAGTGGAAACGTATTGCGCTTGTTTTTCACGGAACATCCGAGCAAAATGGATTGTCGATTATATTAATTTACTTAACGTCGACAATATAAGTAAATTAAGTAAATTAATATAATTATGTATAAAACAAATACTTACGAAGGAAACGGTAAAAGGTCGGAACATAAATCAAGTAGTTATCTAAATACATGTGTTCTCGAGAGAAAATTATATAATGGCGCCATTAGTGCGGCTAACGTTGCTATAATTTTTGCTCATTTAAATCTCAAGTTATCCAGTTGATAGAAACATATGGCCGTGCATGTGCATCTATATTTAAAGTCGTTAAACCAGATACTGCATTCGATATTGGGTCACAGTATAACGCTATCGGTTTCGAAAGGTCGGTCAATCCTTTCGCTCCCAATGCTATGCTGATCGGTGACCGAAATGGGTCGGCCTGCGCACATTTATCTTAGCTATAAAAAGCAGGTAGTTGCATTCCCAAAAAGGCCACTTGAGGACGAATCGCCGCCGCCGCTGTCTGTTTGTGGGAACTCCTTCTAAATTGTAAAACAGTGAGTTTTTTGCGTTGCGCAAAATGTTGATTTCACGAGTACCTAGCTACGGGACATGATTTTAAATTTAGCTACACCTACGTGTTATATTTTTTAAGCTTCTTCAGAATGGCATGCAGTCATGGAATGAGTTGCAAAAAAAGTCAAGATGTTGGGGTCGAACCATTCATTGAAATTCTATGGAATTAGCACTCCCATTCAAATTTTTGCTGTGACCTTCGATCCTGAAGATCAAACTGACTGCATGCGGCCTCCATTGAAACGTGACTCCATTTTTCAGAATTCCATGGTGGTCACTGTGTTACGGAGTCAAATTGTCGCCATATGGCGGTGCTTTTGATTTGGGTGCTGGATTCCGGCAATTAAACTGTGGAATGCAAAAACAGAAACCAATCTCTCTAAGCGCCTGGATTATTCCCCAAATAAGCTCTGAATGAACTGATAGTTTCAGATTAAAGTAGAGTAGGTAGTAAGTAGTTAAAGTATCTTGAATGTAGAAAAAAATACAATTAATCGTGCCAATAAAGAAACCGATGTAATGATAAGCGCTATTAATCTTATGATTCGCGGTGTGTTTTTGTTGCATTAGTGAGAGATGATCCTCTCACTCTGCATTGAACGAGTAAGAGAGTAAAGATTCGCGGCGCCATTTTGGATTCGCTTATTTATTGGCGCGTAAATGTTTGATGTATACCTACTTTCCAGGCGGGTATCTGTGTTTCTGTTCCGTGTTCCAGGCTAGGCGGTCACTACACGCGTCGCGCGCGCGACGTTACCTATTTGTCAGTGCATGCACGCATGCCGTGCAGTGTAAATTATAAATATCTGACTGGCGCCGGTTTCTGAAATCCCGATCAAAACGAATCGGCTGTCAAGTTATTTGCTATTTCAGCTTTTGCTTCAAATTAGTTAGAGATAGCAAGTGATTTGACAGCCGATTACCTTTGATCGTGCTTTCAGAAACCGGAGGATAGTCATGTCAACCTTCGTTTATAGTTTTGTTTTAGAGAGCAGCTTTGCTTGCAACTTGGGTGCTCCTTCAATAAAATCGACCGTAAAGTTGATTGTAAATACTTTACCTAGGTACCAGTCTAGCTAAATAGACGTCTCACTTAATATCTATAAAAAGCGAAACCTAGTTTACCTATTCCTTTAGATTAGAACATGCTACAAGGTGATCAATTAAAAAAGAAAGTCTAATGAATTTCTGAGATGACCAATGAATAGAGTGAGTCTTGTATTATTTTATTACTAGCGATTTTGTTCGCTAGTAATACAACCGCTTCAAAATCCGTTGCGTAGTTTTAAAGATCTAAGCATGACAGAAACGACTTTGTGTTATAATATGCAGTGACACTGACAAGTTTATTAGATAGACTAGGAATACCTGCACACAAAAAAAGAAATGAGTTGATTTATCGTTTTTCCGTACAAAATGTATAGGAAAACTTTTTGGCGATTTCTGTAATTTCTAGTAGGTAGGTACTCATACCTGTTGATCCCTACTACATGAAATACGACAGATCAGCATCAAGACAAATACCTACTTTGGTATTTTTTAACAGTACATTTTTTAATTTTTTTTTCTGTACAAAACCTGTGAATGCACTTCAGAATATCTCAAAAAGTTATGGATGGTCTCCTAAGTTTAACTCCTAACGTTTTCCTGTAAGTAACCCTTTACGTATCCTATACCAAAAATCTACCAAAAATCCATCCTTCCTTAGAGATAACATTTTATAACGGTGAATTCGATTCGGCATCTGAATTGAGCGACAAATCCTATAAAAAATATATAAATATAAATCCTTACATTAGCCATGCTGCCTCTCGTGACTGTTTTAAGGTGAAGACAAGGTAATGTGACTCTCGCTCGCACGTTTTGACTTGTTGAAGGATGTAAAATCACTGAATCCATTTTCGAAAAATCGCAAACAATCATTTTGTGTGCAATCACATTGCGCACAGTTTAGTAAAAAATTAATTTTGACCGATACAACTTCCTACATAAAAGTTTACTTTTCTAGTTTTCGTAGTCAAGAAAACTTTTGAGTAGGAAAACTTGCATCGATCACAATGAATTTTTTACCAAACTGTGTGCAATGTAATTGCACATAAAATGATTGTTTGCGATTTTGCGAAAATTGGGAGAGATTGAGAGATTGGGACTAGTGATTTTTATCTCTTTCAAAATGTCGAATCGTGCGAGCGAGAGGAAAATTAGGTGTTGTCAACGCCTTAAATGACAAAGATGGTGATAAACGACGATGAAAAATGAAGATCTTGATGCTTTCTCTCTTTCTTTTTCGCAAGTTTCAAGCGGAACAGCGTTACGTCAGATAACACGAGGTGACCCAGTGAGTCAACCGAATTAAAGGGCCATGAACCAATGCCCTGCGGCAAGGCAACATGAATGTTATCTACTAACTACGACTGACGCTGTGTTACCAGCAATACTAACTATCTTCCATGCTGTGGCAGCAATCAGATCCCGAGGAAAGGTCAACCTGAAAACTTTCGTTTTCGTTTTAATATCAGAACAGTGCCTACTTGTTACCTACATGCGGCAATGACAGATGTTGAAGAGTTCTTGATGACTTAAGATGAAGACAAGAGCTAATGTGACTCTCGCTCGCACGTTTTGATTTATTGAAGAATATAAAATAACTGAACCCATTTTCGAAAAATCGCAAACAACTATTTTGTGTGAAATCACATGTGAAACACGCACAGTTTAGAAAAAATTTCATTTTGATCGATGCAAGTTTTCCTATTTTTTTACCAAACTGTATGCAATGTGATAAACTGTATGTATGAGCTTGTTTGCGATTTTTCAAAATTGGGATTTGTGATTTTATATCTTTCAAAATGGCGAATCGTGCGAGCGAGAGGAAATTTAGGTGTTGTCAACGCCTTAAGGGATTTTGATGGTTTTTTGCTGCGTAACCTAAAAACATCTTCTTGCCGTGTCACTGCCTCACTATTTCTTTCGAAATAGTGTGGTGAAAGGAAATTAATTGCACCTCAAAGAGGCTCCTTTCGAGCACTTGATGGATACACATGTTTTAGAACTTTATAGGTTCTAAGGCGCCGGTATACTCACGATGTTTTTCTTCACCGTTTGAGTGAGAGTAGAAACCTACGGCCCCTACGGCCATTTATTCGAACTGTGAACATTATTACACTATTGAACAAGTGCAGGGCTCGGACGTAGATTAGCAAACAGTTGTTACGTCTGTGGGTCTCACTTACATTCCTGGAAGGCAGAACGGATCCCACATACCTACGTGCTCTACAAACGCGACATACCTACCTACCTAACTTACGCTTGTCTACTTTAAATCGAAAGGTTCACGATCGAACCAAGTAGGTGCATATAGGTAAGTAATCATATTTATTATGTAGTACCTATTGTGTGTGTATGTCTGTGTGCTAGTTCTTACGGTAGTATTGGGTTCTGTCTAGAAACAAAATAGACAATTTAATTCAATATGAGCTCCACTAACAGAAAGGTGGTTCCAATTTCATGGTACACCTACCAATTAGGTAAATACAGCACTTTTCTAAAAAAATTTTTCTCAAATTTTAACCACTGACGTGTTTTTTGTAAATAAAACGTTTAATGACGTTGTTGAATATTAGGTAAGTACTAAAAAAAATAGCATAGTTCGTAAAGAAAGACCAATCTTCAGAAGGAAATAATTCCTCACATGTCTACAAAACTCACATACCTAGGTACAGTTACAAATCGAGGCTCGATTGGCCACGCGTCTGATTTCGTTCCGGACACGTCTGAGCTCTGACTCAAAACTACCTAGTAGGTACGAATACACCACTTATTATTAGTTTGATCTAAGATGAACTCATAAAAACTATCATCGTAACTGCGGCCAGTTCGTACAAACTATTTATCTCATCTATGACAGCTAATCTGCGGTGTTGATAACTCAACTTCGCACTATCCTAACGGGACTAGAACTTGTAGGTCAAGTACAGAATCTACTTGTTGGTTGGTACAGATAACTAGTCTTTAAGCAGATCGGCCACATCAATTGCTTGGTATACACAATGCATGTTCAATCTATACCAACTAAACCTTCACAGCTTAATAGGTACATAGTTGTTAGATAAGCATCGCACTACTGTTGGACACCCATAAATGAGTGTTGCCTCCTCCATTTGCAGCATTTTTTTTCCTGGTGCAAATTGGTTCCATGCATGCAGGTGCCGCCACCTTTTCTACGCTTATAGTTAATAGCATTCATATTACCTAACCCACATAATGTTAAGGTTCCTGTAGTATCTGATAAGTATATCGATGCATTTTGTTCTGAACTTCTGAGATCTTCCTGGATCGAAGACTGTATGTTTATAATAAAGTTTGAAATTGAAAAAAGCACAGCTACAGCCAATTGAAAGTGAGGTTTTCCATAAAATATTCGAATTTAATTCGTTTATTTTCACATTAAAATCACCAACTTATACTATTTGTTAGTAACGTACCTACTAAATAAATCATCATCACTATCTTCTTGCCACTTTCCACCACTTCACGTGGAGTCGGCATCACTCTCCTATATCAGCCATCATTTCAGCCGTAAACTCCTTTTTTACTTTGTCATCTTTTACACATTCCATCCATCTTTTCTTTGGCCTACCTTTTCTTACTCCTACATCCATTCACTACTAACTAGTTCACAGAAACAAAAATATTCATAGTAGATTATTTCTGAAAGTAATGCCACATGTTTGTAAAGGAAGATTTTGTCCAAAGGAAGGAAGAGCGATGTGATGGGTTCTACTCTGCAATATGACATTTCGAGTAACCGCACCAAACTTTCAATGCCTGCCCGTTTTGCTCAGTAAGCTCCCAAGGGTTGGTTTTCTCTTATCATCATCTCTCACAATAATATGAGTCAACTTTGCAATATCGACAGCTATCAAAAGCACTTTCGACACGAAAACCGGAACCAATTTCTCCCGCGGGTTTATGGTTATGTTCATCCACATCACATTTCCACATGGCGGTTTCTGAAACAATAAAACCATAAAATCAGGCCCTTTATGACGTCTTTATGCATGTGTTCACTCGGGAGGGATATGACGATGTGTTGGTGGGAAGTATTTATCTAAGTTTAACATGGTTCAGCGAAGTTCAGCTTCCTCCTATTTCGAAACAGAATTAGATTGTGAAAGTGTAGCAGTTTACAAAGTTATAGTCTCTGAAATGGATCGATTTATTTATCTTAAACTGTTCTGGCGATCTGTCTAAGATCGTCTGCAATGTATTAACTTTAAACCACACTGTTTGGTTTGGTCAAAGAACGGAGTAAGTATGGGAGTTTCATAAATAAACTTGATATGAAGGCATTGGATGAACTTATAAACAAGGCTTTCAGCGCATCATCACAAGCACTACTCTGCTTTTATACCACGTGCATGAGTCATTCACATTATTAGCAGCTTACTCCATAAAGCCATAGGCTTAAAATACCTACTGCGAAATTGCATCGCATATATTCAAGAACACTTTGTATAAAATAACAGAATAGATTCGTGTCAATAGGGAGAGTAAAACAAGAATCTTATTGGAATTGAGGAAAAGACGCAGTCGCATTTTTGTTTTCTTTCCAATAACAAACAAATTCCAGAGAAGTAAAAATAGCTTTGCTATTTTTCTTCCGTCTTTGCCCTTACTCAATGCGTCTATTCGCGCTATCCACCACTGTCTATCACTCCACTACTTCGAGAGAAACGTTTCGAGGTCCATCACTGGGACCCAAGCTTCCGAAATCCCAGGTCTATCATCCGTTGGTGCATACTGGACACTACAGTCTAGATATATCCATCCAAGGTTGCCTTAAAGAGATCGCCCATTGTTTTGCCTAGATTTATGTATTTACCCAAAATACAGGGTAAAATTCTGTGTGGTGAACAATAAAGAGTTATCTATCTATCTACTACAAACAAATCTCCATCCATCCATCCAGACTAGACGCAAAGTTCCAGTTCGTTATTTCAGTTTAAGGAAATTCTGCGATCTGATTTTCCGACTTGTATCCAATGTCCGAGCGTTTCCTTCGCGCCCCCCTGTCAATAGCAATGATTGGGAACGGGCGGCGCTCCCAGTGTTTTATTGCCTTTATATAAATAAAATCTACGAATCGAAGCGATGCGGTGCGTACATTTTACAACTCGGATAGTCGGATACTACGCGATCGTTGTATTGCATTCTGACTAATAGTCGGCACGACTCTACAACGACGTGGGATCGATGGTAAGTGCTGCGACATCATTCATGGTTTGTTTACTTTTATATTTTATTGCTCTAGCATTTCGCTCGTTTCTACACATTTTTAATCAATGGTGAGGTCCAATACCTCACCATTGATTATATGTATATGCTTATGTGTATTTATTTATTCTTGTTTTTCTGAATCACCTTATGCATCGGTTTTTAGATTTAGTGTATGTGAAGTAATTGTAAGTGATCATTATCGAAATGTCGACGTAAAAGCACATTCTCATGAAGGTAATGTTTATTTATTCATTCGCTCGTTATGTCCCAGCTTTACTTTAGGTAAGTTCCCCTCTATTCTTTTAGCTTTTATTTGTATTTTTTCCACTGCCTCTACACGACTTTGCACTTTTAGTGAAACCAATATCAAAATTATAATTTTTTTTTCATCCCACCATCTCGGCAAGAGTATTTTTGCTCTTCAATATCTGAGTGCAAAAGCCGTTTTTATTCTCTAGAGGATAAAGTAAATTGAATTTAGAACATCGTGTGCACTAAGTTTGTGAATAAAAAAAAACATTAAACCTATTTACTGCTACCTCTATGGTGCCGAATATATCATACAACTTTTTTTTAATTTGTTAAAAACTCAGACTCGGAACCTTCTTTGTGTTCTGTTTTTCAATTTGCTTTGTACTACGCGGTTCTTTACGCGGCATTTTTGCACGTCATTGTTAAACCTTATATTAAAAACTAGAAACTTGAAAACAAGTGAAAAAACTAAAATGAGTGATTCTAGCGACGAGGAAGTTTGTTTGACGCCAACATGTGATTGTAAACTTTTTTTTTGTATTTAGTCATTTCCTCGCTGAGGTGGAATGAAAAGTTACGTGTTGCACTCGAGTGCAAAGATTTTTCACCTCGTGCTCTTTTGATTCCCTCGCTAACGCTCAGGATTCTAATTTTGAATCACTCGCTGCGCTCGTGATTAAATTTTAGAATCCTTCGCTTGCTCGGTCATCAAAATTGAACACGCGGTTAAAAAGCAACTTTGCACTCTTGTATAACAAATAACTATTACGCTCGTTCTCGATGTTCGTCGGTGGTTCAGAATAGAAGAAATGATCTATTTGATGGCGGGCTATCTTACCTATTATCTATCATTGAGCTTCTACTTCATAAAATACAGTTCGTTTAATGAATTTAAATAGGCACGCCTTCTGGAATAATGTTATCAAGAGGAACAAAGCCCTCGTTATTTCGTTATAGTATAGAACAGATAATTCTCAACAAGTTTGGAACTAAAATGAATGTGCTTGATGCTACGCTTAGTATTAGTTAAAAAAAAGTAGTTTATTGAAGTTATTATACCAACAAATTTTGCGTTTTACCTTTTTTATTATACCCGTGTATGTAGGTATGATAACTTTTATATTGTGTTATGATCGCGAAGATTTATAAAGTAAGAGATTCTTGGTTTTCTTGGTTGAAACAATTCCAACACGGAAGGGATCAACCACGGAACAGAGAAAACGCTACGGATCAACCATGTCAGCTTGCGACAACCGACGAAAACAAAAGTAATTCGTCTTACCCTATTCACAGTAGGATAAAGGATTCATGAAACATCGTCGCTACATTATTATTTATAATGCTTACAGTCTTAGTTTTCTTTTTTGTATCGTCAGGCCGTTTTTGTGTTATAAATAAAATAAATATTGGTGGACTTTCCACACAGCTCTACCTATCTAGCCAAACCCAGCCAAAGCTGATAGTTGATAGATAGATAGTTGGTAGATAGTTGTTATAATATTTTTATTGTAAATACCTTCATACATACTTAACTGTGATAATTATAACACTCAGAGAACAAACATCTATGTTTATCACACAAATTTTGGTGGGGATCGAACCCACGGCCTACGGCGCAGAAGGCAGAGCTGAGCTGTAAAGGCTGTTAATAATAATATTAAAAATAGAGGCGTTAGCTGATCGAGTTTCCAGCTCATGGCTGGCAGCACAGGCTGGTTTTCGTCCTGATATTTTCCTACTGTTTTTGTGTCATGGGAGCCTTTATGAAGTGTTATGATCGTGACGACAGGGGGCGCTATCTGTGGCTAGCAGAGGCGCGTGACCGCTCATCTCATTACCGCCGATAGCCGCCCGCCCTACTCGCCAGTATTGGACGGAGGGTAATTTTATGGAGGTGGCTTTCATATAAAATTTCATTTCTTATGTAAACAGTTCAAATGGCCAGATGGATATTTTATAGTACCTATTTACCTATATGTCGAGTTTTCCGATTCCCAAAAATTGTTTCAGAGGTTTGGAGGTGTCATAAATATTTATTTTTATGGGAGCAAAAATCTGTGTATCTGAAATCTGTGGACTCTTAAAAAGCAGACAAGCGTCAAACATTTTTTTAAATTTTGACAAAAAATCTACCTACCTACTTAAATACTTACTATAGTATATAGTATAGTACATAGTAATAGTAGGAAGTACAGTGCGCGTCACGTAAAAATAACGCTGGAAGGAGGGGGAGGAGGAGTGATGGCGCGAGTATTTTGGGCCATTCCTCGAACCGCACCTAGGCGAAGCGCACCCAAGTACTTCTTCGAAGCGGGTGCGCTTCGCCTAGGTGCGGTTCATTTAGGTGCAGTTCGAGGAATGCCCCTTATTTTGTATGCCCGAACATAATATCCCCTCCGCTGTTTTTCAGCGTTCTTTTTTGGCTGATGCGCACTATACCTACTGCTTGATTTTATAATAAACCCTAAAAATATCAAATGTGGACGCGAGAAGAGCTTGTTTGACGGTAAGCACGCGTTATAGATTTAACTAAAACATCTTGTTCATGTTAGGCGTGTAAGCGGCATTGTTTAATTTTTGCTGGAGTTTTGCACAATTTGAAAGGGGAGTGAAAACAAAGGATAAAATTGCTAGGGGCGAAATGATTGAGCTTTTTTGATTTTTTTTGCAGACTGGCTTTTGTGTAACACAATAGTATAATAGAAGCAAGTGATTTTTCATCGGCATAACACGTGTCCAAATATTTGGTAGTTTAACTCAATGAGATAATATAACATCGTGAGGAAACCAGTTAGTATTCTAACAGCGGCGATGGGCTTGCAACCTGTCACGTATGGAATACTAACTACTGCAAAATGTGGGTATGTGCCAAATGTAATGTTTGGACGTACCTCTGACTACCCCCCTTAGACATCCTCAAAAGAATCTTGAATTAGTACCTACTTGGTACTGGGAGATCTGAAGGGATATCTACCGTGTCTGGGGATCAAAGTCGTGAAGCTGTTTCAGTTTTTCAGATAATATAACTAGCCATCCGAGGCTTCACTCGCGAGTTTCCTTTTTTAGGTTTCGTTTATAATATTTTATTCATACCCAATTCTATAATTTTTTAGATAAAAATAATTGAGCTACAAACATCGTAATTCGCACCTAAAAAAATCACATTTTTATGTAGGAACTAGTTGCGCCCCGCGGTTTCACCCACGCAGATTAAAATCCTGGTATTCCCGCGGGATAAAAAGTAGCCTATGTGTTATTCCAGACTATAACCAATATCTCTGCCAAGTTTCATCTAGATCCGTTCAGCCGTTCCGGCGTGAAAGAGTAACAAACATCCATCCATCTATCCATCCATACATATAATATTAGTAGGATTAGTGTAGGATAGAATAATAGAATTGGCTACAAGCAAAAAATACCTGTAGGTTCATGATCCTGTATACTTCATTCCATATTATTAATGCAGAAAACTCAGTAAGTATTCTGCACCTATCGATACAAATCATATTTAGCCTATAAGTAATACCTATTTCAAATGCACGAGATATGAAGCCTCACGTTCGGATATTGCCAGCGCCATTTCCAGACTCATAATTGGATCAGCAGAGAATATCAAAACATGTAGGTTCCTTGCATGCACAGAATACAGGATGAATTATAAATAATCAAAAAATAGCTTTATTCTCTGTCTAGTCTGTCTGATGTGGTCGATGGGTGGGTACGATGGATGATTTTAACACGAATGCATGCATGTTTTGTTTATTCTAAAAATATAATATTGTACAAAAAAGGTTTTTTATCGTTTTTTTTTTTTTTTTTTTTTTTTTTTTTTTTATTTATTTAGCAAAACTTAAATAACAGTTTTAATAATACAACATCGTGAAACCTAGCAAGGTTTGTGTCGATGTTGGCACTGACTCGAGCTGTTGCAAAACATAAAATTAATATTTATAGTAGGTACATAGTATAAATAAGTAGGTAAGTACACTTATGCTAATAATTATGAATGTATAAGTCACGTCACGCAAAAAAGAACGCCGGAAAATAGAGGAGGATCCCCTCGCGATTGCGCATGCACAACACTAGCGGCATCACACCCACCTCCCCTCCCCCCGCCGCTCCTCTCGCGTGACGCGACTTGAACCTACTGCATTCGTATTAGTTACTAAATAGGTTTAAGAAAAACAATAAAGCTATCACTCATTTTAACTTTTATGGTCAGTTAGATCAAAAACAACAATTATTATTATATATAGCAGGTAGGTTATAAAAGTCTATGTAATTATTTTTTAACAAGTAGGTAATGCCGATATTGGAAGGTACGTAGGTATTTAGGTTGCTTGTTGTTTATGCGATAAGACTTCGTTCCCTCAATGGCGCGCTATTGCATTGACTTCGAGAAAAAACAGAAGGTAAATCGTATAAGGGGTGTAAAACTGAGAATTTATATTATATGAATGATAGAATATGAGCACGGATTACATGTTTTAATATACAAATTTTACTTTTATATATTTTTAAAATCATTATCTTAAAGACGATTAAGTATTGTGTTGTAGTTTTATAGTATTTATATTATTTATTTGTAGTATTATAGTGTTTATTAAACTTACGGAAATTACAATTTACATCTGCGTATTTTTGTCTAATGAATCTACAAAGTATTTCTTATATATATGTTTACAGTTTTTTGAGGTTAGATTCTGGTTGATAGCAGGTGGTATTTCGTTAATAGCTGTAGGTATTAAGTATTCTGTTGTCCTTCTTCCGTAGTAATTCTTCATTTTTGGTATTAGAAGTTTTTTTTTATTTATTTTTCTGGTTGTGATTTTATGTGCTACAGGGATTTTTATAGAATTATTGTCGAAATGCTCAATGAGAAGACACATTTTAAAACGTTTCGCTAGTAAATCGTGTAACAGCCCAGGGTGATTTAGCATAGCTTATCTCACAGACTAATAGGGATGCTAACGCATCCTAATCTAAATATATATAACTCAAAGGTGACTGACTGACTGACTGACGTAGTGATCTATCAACGCACAACCCAAACCACTGGAAGATCGGGCTGAAATTTGGCATGCAGGTAGATGGTATGACGTTGGCATCCGCTAAGAAAGGATTTTGATCAATTCCACCCCCAAGGGGATGAAATAGGGGGTTAAAGTTTGTATGAAATTTTGTCAATTTTTAACCGATCGGGCTGACTTTGCATGCTTAAAACTACTATGACGTAGGCATCCCCTAAGAAAGGATTTTGATAAATTCCACCCCAAAGGGGATAAAATAGGGGATGAAAGTTTGTATAAATCTTCTTAGATTTTTGATTGGAGCTACTATGATGAAGACGTCCGCTTAAATAGGATTTTGATAAATTCGCTTACCAAAAGTAAAGCCGCAAAAACTATGCTTAATTAATAATAATACTTCTAAACGCGAGCGAAGCCACGGGAAAAAGCTAGTCTACCAATATAATACTAACAGGCTTATGAATCACCCTGTAGAGCCAACAGTTATAAAAAGCTACAAACCCTTAGATACCTACAAACAAATTGAGTTCGGTATAGCGTACTCCCCCATTTCCCCTGTTCCTTATCTCAGCAGCTAATTTGAACAAGCACATGCTCCAATAGTCTCCCTTTTCATCGCCTTTTGTACCTATATATTTTTGGTTTTTCGTGCGTCGGAAAAACAGTGATCTCTATTCTTACATCCCGAGAACACGCGTTTTTGTTCACTTGGCACCGGTTATGCAATCTTTCCCATTGTATGAAAAATTGAGACATTGCAGAAAACTCAGTAGGTATTCTTACTTTCAGCTTGAACTTAGTATGAGTTTGTGAAATACTTTCGCAATGATTAACTCTATAAGCGGCCACTGATAAAGAACTAGCTCCTAGATTCACCTAACTTTAAGACGTTTCAAAGTGGTCATTGTGATTTAGATTTTGACATCAATAGTGCTATATATATCCTAAGGCCACAGTTATCGAGGTCTTCCCTCGTGCTGGTATTTGGGTACAAAAACCACAATAATAGCACAAACAGGTTTTTCGAGTCGTTGTCACAATACTTACAAGCGAGTTAGTAATCCAAGAGGAACAAGTTCAGTCCTTGTTTTCAATCAAGGCACAGGCCAGGGGCGGGAGGATTCAGTCTTAACATTAAGTTTTCAAGGCACAGGCCAGGCGGGTGGATTCAGTCTGGACGCAGTTAAAGTAAGATCGGCTCATTCATTCCTATCCTATTTTTGAATAATATAATCCCAACTAATATTATAAATGCGAAAGTAACTCTGTCTGTCTGTCTGTCTGTCTGTTACGCTTTCCCGCTTAAACTTCTCAACCGATTTTGATGAAATTTGGCACAGACAATCTTTAGACCCTGAGAAAGAACATAGGCTACCTTTTATTGCGAAAAAAAGAGATGAAGAGATTAAAAGTACGCAGACGAAGTCGCGGGTACCAGCTAGTTATGTATAAATGCGAAATTTATTTCCTCTTCAATAGACAAGTCATGTCATTAGTTCTTTCGAAACAAAGGCTCCTTTGGAGCTTTATATAACTTTTTAGGTTCGATGGCATGCCGTGCCGGTTTCATCACTATGTTTTCCTCACGCCCTAGCTACTAAACCGATTGGGATGAAACTGGAACAAATATAGTTCATAATCTAGAATAGCGTATAGGCTACTTTTCACGCCGATTTACCGGGAACGGGGTAGGAAACATAAATAACTCCCGCATTTTAGGAAGAATGATTTTGAGCTCTCCCAATATTTCACTGTAGTTATCTACACACAACAATTTCACAAGTTGGGTTACTCCGTCTGTAGAACAGACCAGCAGTTTCCCAGGAGCTGTGGTCTCGCACTCTCACGGGCGAAACGTAAATCTCTGCACTTCGCCAAGGTTTAAGTTCGGTGGTGTCGCCACCGCTGCAATTAAGAATTTACAAACAGCGAGAGGTACCTAATTTGTGGCTTTGAATAACCATGAGATGGTGAAACGGATGTGAGTGATGAAACCTTACACTTACCCCCGGTTTCTGAAAGCGCGAACAACACTAATCGGCTGTCAAGTCACTTGCTATTTCAGCTTTTACTTCAAATTAGATAGAGATAGCCAGTGATTTGACAGCCGAGTTGGTTAGTGTAGAAGAGGATATACATTTCTAAAAAGCAACCCGAGTAATTTAGATTTTTGAGTCTAAACAGGACCGTAGATTCTTTGATTTTCATCTGCAACAAATTCAACAACTTCAACTGCAACAATCTTTACGCTTGGATATTTACTATTTCCATATGCCTGTTCCCGAACAAAACTAACCATTTATCTATTGGCCATCAATAAAGTACATTCCTGACGACGCCTTCTCTTCACATATCAAAGGTCAAAGAACCCGTTGGTACATACTCGAAAGATTAATCGCATATTAGTTCCAACCATTATCACCGCTTATTTGTTTTTGCTCATGCATACAAAACCTGTTGTTATTTTGCAAAAATCGATTCGTCGATAATCGTTTTATTTCCGTAATCGCGTCGTTATTTTAAAAATTCTGCTGATCAATTAGTGTCAGAGGATTTATTCACGGCGTGTAAAGGTCTGAACTTTCTCTAAATATAAAACGCTAGAATATGCAGAATACCTAAGCTACGCTAGATCCATAGATAACTTTTAATCTGAGCCAGGCATCGCGTCCGCTGGGTACCTTAAGTATCTATCCAGGGTTAAAAATAATCCGCTGTCTGGAGATTACGCGCCCGCAGGTGTCTCTTGTTTCAAGATCGTCGCCATTTATCTTTTCCGGCAAACATATACTTTACTTCTAACCTGATAAGACTTTCTTTACCCTGTGCAGTTTCAAAGAGAAGATCGATTAGTCTGTATTCTGTATTATTTACAGAGGTGATTTGTATCGAAGGCGTAATCTTTCTGATTCAGTTTGGTTCTTTACCGACAGAGGCCAAAATACATACGTACCTACCTAACTAGAATCCAGTTTTAATAGTCATTCATATTATTACCCATCTCAATAGTGTCAATTCCTGTTGTTTAGTTTTCCTAATTTAACCTAATTTGACAGCACTAAAAATATTGCCGTCCCTTTATAGAAGACTGAAACGACAAGAATTCGATAGGCACGTCTATGTTTGTATCTACGGATACAAATCTCTTTAGAACCAAGTTGCAGATTTTCTGGAAAGCCGCCAGATAACAAAACTGCGCGCCGCGCGGACATGTGATGTATGAACAAAAGCCTAATTGGACATGTAAATATGTAGCGTGTGCGCGTGCGCACCATACAATAGCATGTATAACATGTCGTCGGCGATGTTGGTATGGGACCTGCGAGAGCGGCGCCGGCGGCGCCTCCACCGATGGCGCCTGGATTTTGGTCGATATTTTAGTGAAACATCTGTCTTCTTCTTCTTCTTGTCGTGTCACTAGTTTTATTCGAAACAATGTGGTGAAAGCTAAAAGAGGCTTATATTGAGCACGAATAAAAAAACATGTGGAAACCAGCGTTTTACGTTTGAAGTTGTAAACAACACTTGGCTTTATCAAAACAAGTAGACTACAGAATTATCGAACAATAATTACATTAAATTAGACGAGCAGATTAAAGCAGGTCAAAATAATGTTACAGGCGTGTTGGCTCTCAGAGAAATATAGTTCTAATAAAAATGAGCAACTCTAAATACACGATCAATCTATTTTATCCTGAACGTGACTGTCAGGTCTCCAAGTAAAGATGATCCAGACTAAATAATTAAAGATGATGAAGACTAAATAAAACAAATCGCTGAAGTTTGTCAAATGGCGAACACGAACCGGAAGACGAAACGGAAGACGTTTTGCTCACTGGACCAACGACATTGTACCAAATGATTTTGGGAAGTCAGGGATATGGAGGGCTCATAGAAATGTATAGGGAAACTTACAGCAGTTTAATTCTCCGGGCTGATGATTATGATGATGAATAATTAAAACGGCGACGACCAGACGAGAAACGTGCGTCGTCGGGCAAGGTCCCCGGGAGCTTCGTATCTCATCTCGTCCGGCGCCTGTCTTGATCTAGGACATTCAGAGACTGGACCATAAAACGCAGAATTTGTTGTTTTTCATTTGCGTGCTGGCAAAGTAACAGCGAATCATACCTACTCAGCATATTTGGGTTGGTAATTTGGTATTATTATATATATTATTATAAAGCAGGATATCTATCTAGGTATGAGTACTGCAGATAATATTATAAGCCTACTTGAATCACTCTATCTATAAAAAAACCGCATCAGAATCCGTTGCGTAGTTTTATAGATCTGCATGAGCATACATATGGACGGACAGACAGACAGCGAGAAGCGACTTTGTTTTAAGATGTAATGATTTTCTTTATTAATAAATAAGGAAAATCAGGAGCAATAGCTCCTGCTTCCATCTTTTCTTGCTTCGTTAGACTTTCCGAGGTCGGAGTCTAGTGGTTTATCCGTTCTAACTGGATCCTGTCCCAGACTCCTGACACAGATGAACTCACAGTTACTGCGAGTTACATATAACAACAATAAAATCACAAACCGACATTCACTGAACTCCCTGTTCCAATTTATCTCGAGTTGCGCAGTGCCAATAACTCAAAGTGTCGGCACTATCCTATTTTAGGTCCTGCATGCATCAATGACGACCCTAGCTCATGCGTCACTGGACAGTTTATACTGCACGAGCTTTGCTAGCTTGGACCACGTGACTATTAGTACCTAGTTCAGTTGGTTCTCCTGTGCTTTATAGTGCAGAATGAACCGTGTGAAAGTTAAGTGGATCGAGCAGACTCCATAAATCCCTCAGAGTGTCATCTATAACGTTTATTCCTTGTACATAGGTTGATGTCTTTAATAATTTATTTCATTCCAGTTGGCTTTCTCTATCTTGTTCTTATAACGTTTTGCTTGTAGCATGATTTGATTACCTTTCAAATAACTTTAGTATTAATAACTTGAAAACTATTTTATTGTGTTTTGTTGTGGTAATGACGCAAGCATCATATCTGGCATTGGACAGATACTACAGTAATCGATAGATAACAAGACTGCTTGTATCTTATTACTGGGGGCGTTTGTGCTCACATTCTTGTCTGGTTTTGCTTGTAGCATGATTTGATTACCTTTCAAATAACTTTAGTATTAATAACTTGAAAACTATTTTATTGTGTTTTGTTGTGGTAATGACGCAAGCATCATATCTGGCATTGGACAGATACTACAGTAATCGATAGATAACAAGACTGCTTGTATCTTATTACTGGGGGCGTTTGTGCTCACATTCTTGTCTATCAAATGTAACTACTGTTATTATTCGTTCATTTCCGTGGAACCCAAAATTGTAAAAGAGCTAAAAAGTGGGTATAGTATTAAAGGTGAGGTGGTAAGCTTGTGATAAGGTATAAGATGTAAAATAAGACGCAAAAAGTTAATTAAAATCAAATCGAATGAAAACGAAATCTCTTTGCAAATTAATTTTAATTGACACATTATCCTGGGAATCAATACAAAAGTTTCCGCTACAATCAGCTTCTTCTAAGTTGAACCGTCCAGTAGCTCTGTTCTTTGTGTAGGTACTTTTCGAGAGTGTAGCAGGGTGTATCAACCCCACACAAACATCATTAGGCTCTCATGTTTATGGTAGAATCCATTATGTGAGTAACGTGCCGGGCGAGGTAGGTAGGTACATTGTATAGCCATGGAATTATCTCATTAACGTTTTAGAAGAGAATAAAATAAGTTTTTTGGCTATGCATTGGAGGCAAAAATGTAATTAAACCGAAATGAGGTAGCTTTGTGAGGCCCTCGAGGAATTTGTAACAAAGTGCTACCTGCCAGTATTTAAAGCATTTCATAGCGCTTAAAAAAGAAGGTAGGAACAACGATCTGCCTACAAAGTTCCTTTTGACTAAAATATATAACAAAGAAGCTCCAGTATGCATGTGTTAGATTTATACTTATACAGGGTTACTGGTAACTCGACGTATTCCTTGCAGGACGTCCTAGTAGGGTTAAAATTCAAATTCCTTGCGTAAAACAATGTCGGATGTCAGTGTAGTTGGTTATTTCAAAGAAAGTATCGTAAACACCAATTTATAGACAGATATACATCCGCATTATTTATAACAATTCTGAATACGATTTTAGGTATATAAATTACTAATATATTACTTCCAATCTTCATTTCAGTTCCATTATTCATCGTTCTATTAAAATACTTTAAATATGTAATACACAAATCTAGACGCCGATATAAATTGAAATACTTATTACAAATCCTTAACTTATTTTGGGTAATATAAATTATCATACAAATAACTATTATCTTCGTCTAAAATATTAATCTGACATAATACGTCAAATCCACAGATTTGGATGTTCATATTTAATGTAATATTCATGACAATTTCCAAGATTACTTTTGATAACTTCCTTTATCATTAGTTAATTAGCATTATTAAATAAATCTAATACATGCATGGTGCCAAATTTGCCAATACAACTTAGTGAGATAGTTTAAACCTAAAGTTTTTATGACTGCTATAATATACTAGATAGGTATACTAATTAACTTACTTTTAATATAGTTTTTAAATAGGTAGCACTCGGAAGCTCCTTCGCAAATGACTCAGGTAGAAGTTGGAGCACTAGAGGGCACGATCAAAATTATATGATCGAAGCATAAAGGCGTTATTATTGGTATACCTATACCTACCTCTTACGACTGTAACAAACGATTATGCAAACTCAAGACCGAAGCACGAGCGTCGCTCACGTGCAAGATAAGGGACTATTATTACAGAACAGTTTATACAGGCACCCTTGATGCCTACAGGTACTTATGTACCTACATACGTACAGGGCCAGCATTCTTATTTCAATATTACTTTACTTTTTGATCATAAAGTAGACTCTATATATCTCTATATACTATATATATATAATATATATAACAGTTGATATAAGACATTGACAAAAAAGTAATATTGAAACAAGAATACTTCCAGAGATGGTGGTACGGGCCCAGGTCTACCATCTTGTCAAAGTTATACTACCCACCCACACCTACCATAGAATAGAAATAAATAAAAGTGGGTACTATG
This sequence comes from Plemyria rubiginata, assembly GCA_963576535.1. Classification (NCBI taxonomy): domain Eukaryota; kingdom Metazoa; phylum Arthropoda; class Insecta; order Lepidoptera; family Geometridae; genus Plemyria; species Plemyria rubiginata. The sequence goes on along the minus strand of OY754917.1, from coordinate 4,509,979 downwards.
CCCATAATATACAGAGAATAAGCACGCACCTACCTACTTATTAATAATCTATTTCGACATGTACAAGTTGTTTGTAAACTGTACTACCTCGTAGGTATGTTATGTAGTCTAGATACCTATACATACGTAGTGATTATATGCTCAGTGACCTCTACCTACATTACTAGTCTGTTTCATGCAGTTCTACAATTTATGTCAAATTCACACGAGATGTGCACGGCTATTTACAACATTCGGAAACATTTTGATCGGAAACGTCGCGTTGCCAGTTTCTGCTGGCTTATTCTCAAGCAAACAAGAGTAACGGCCGGTTTCTGCTAATCAATGCTAATCGACTGTCAAGTAACTTGCTATTTCAGCTTTTACTTCAAACTAGATAGAGATAGGTATAGCATGTGACTTGACAGCCGATTAGTTTAGAGTGAGCTTTCAGAAATGGCCGCAGAAACCTTCTGCTTTTTCTCGAAGTTAATGAAAAAAAGACATCCTTAACTAATACGAATGCAGTAGGTTCGCGTTCGCGTGTCACGCGGAAGGAGCGCCGGGGGAGGAGAGGTGGGTGTGATGCCGCTAGTGTCTTGCATGCGCAAACGCGAGGGGATCCTCCACTATTTTCCGGCGTTATTTTTTTGCGTGACGTGACTTATACATTCATAATTATTAGCATAAGTGTACTTACCTACTTATTTATACTATCTACCTACTATAAATATTAATTTTATGTTTATGTTTTGCAACAGCTCGAGTCAGTGCCAACATCGACACAAACCTTGCTAGGTTTCACGATGTTGTATTATTAATACTGTTATTTAAGTTTTGCTGAAAAAAAAAACATCCCAATCCACTCTTTCCCAAAAACATGCGTGGCGTTTCGAACTAATTCGCACTGTAAAAATACTCAGTGGCATTATGATTCGGTCAATAACAAACAGCCTAGACATTATTATGTAATTCGACTTAGCTCTCTCAGGAGATCGTGATTCGTATTTTTTCCACCATAAATGCGGAAAAATCTGTCATCAATCGCGGCGTGCGTGCCCTGACTCCACCGAGCGAGATTACTCCGGGGGCGCTGAATGAATGAACCATGTGCGACCCTCCGAATAAAGTTAGCCCTGGCCCCTCGGGGAAGGCCAGCTTTCATTAGGATTCGACCAGACATGCTCGGAGCCAGTGACTGCCTTTGTGCTTGTCATCTTACTCCTACGTTGAACCACAGACTTCTTCTGATAGGTCCCAAGTAGTCCTAACTCATTTGCAAAAACTATTTTATGAATATAATATTTTGATTTTGCTTTTTAACTTTTATAAAAGCAAGTGAATAGGTGGTTTCTATAGTCTAGACCGTCCTGCCTCTATCTCTATTTAATTATTATCTCTCCATTGTTGTCACTGGTTTTCGTGAAATTGAAGCCAAAGGATGTAATGTTTCATAATGAAACATTACATCCGTTTCATTAGGATCGCTTTTTACGCCAAACGTTATGACGATAGACCACCCGATCGATAAACTTGTATACCTTCTAAGGACCTTTCGGCTCAGCGCTCGACGAGGCAACACGTTCAGTGCACAGCGAGTCAATTTCCTGAAGATGCTTCGTAGAGAGGCGAAACACGTGTCGAAATCTAATTAAGTTTATTCCAGCTTAAGGAGATTAGATCAGCGGATTAGTACTACATATTGCTTTGTTCAAGTTAATTTATATTTAACAATGGACTTCCGCAAAGTCACGCATTAGTCAATTAACTACCTTCTAAGGAGACACCTTGTCGTGTGTAAAAAAATAAAATGTTGTACAACAACAGCAGTAACTGCTGTTGTACTGCACATTTTTTCAAGAGTAGTAGAGCTCTTTGTGAAGGGCTCGACCGGGTAGCTCTACCACCACGCCTTTTTCTGCCGCCAAGCAGCAACGCTGTGTTTTTGGTGCGTGACTTACGAGGCAATGCTTTGTATATATAGGTGATGGTAACCACTTAACATCAAGTGGGCCATCTGCTTGTTTCATTAGCTAGTTGTATAAAAAAACATTAGGGTAACGAGTCCTTCTTCATAGAATATTTCTTAGAGATAAATAAATCATAGAGCCCTGAAAAGGAAATACTTAGGGAAACAAAGAACATGCGTGTTGCGAGCTCATACCTAGTAGGGTAACCTGCTTAGTTTTTATAAGCCACAAAATAAAGCTTTTTGAGGTCAGGGCTATGAAGGTAGGACTCAAACTCAATAATTAGGTTTCTAGATTAACCAATTTAACCTTTGGCACAGAGCCGGATAAATTGACTTTTTTATTATTTGTGTACGTAGGTAACTTCTATCTTTTTCTCTTTGATTACACAAAGTGTTTAGTAATTTTCTTACTAATCCTTTCTTACAAATGTGCTCATCAAATAAACTTAGATGGAAAACGAATCGTGAATCGATTAGATTTGTTCGAACCTTGGTTCTCTTAGAGATTAATGGTACCTAGTAACGTTGTGCTTCGTTCTTCAACGATAAATTGTTTTTCAGCAGGACTATAAAGTAATACTTATACGAGTACAATATTTAATGTATTACCTATTGGTAAGTTTGTATGTGTAATGTAACCAGATCCACACAACAAACCTACACTACCAATAAGTAGCTCTAATGCTCATTGCGTTCGCACGTAAGCGTAGAAACAATAGCTCAGCATTAATATTAACACCACCTAGTCCACATACCTACGATTGCATAACAAACCTATTAGTTTGCAGTTCCACAGATAATCGCGTGTTTATTATCGATTAAACGGATAAATCGCTCGTATGTGTAATGTGAGAACGACGGAACTTGTGGAGTCTAGCCGGCTAAGCCTAGAAGATACAGACGGTCAATTAGAGAATTGGTTGCTAGTAGGTACCACAGCAGACCAGTATGGTCCGTGCTAGTCTAGTACTAGGGGGCACGTACTCATACCTCACTCATACCTACCTAAGGTATGCGTCAGAAATGTCACTATAATAATTGTATAAATTAACTAGCGATCCGCCCGCGCGCCCCTGCTTCGCATCACGGGTAAACATATCATGCATGAATTATACATATAAACCTTCCTCTTGAATCACTCTATCTATTAAAAAAAACGCATCAAAATCCGTAGCGTAGTTTTAAAGATTTAAGCATACATAGAGACATAGGGATATAGGGACAGAGAAAACGACTTTGTTTTATACTGTGTAGTGATGAGACCATTAACGTTTACTTTATTAAATTACGAGCAGTACCTACCTAGGTAAATATGCATAAATATAGTAGCGACCCGCCCGCGCGCCCCTGCTTCGCACGGGTGCACATTATCATGCATGTATTTTATACATATAAACCTTCCTCTTGAATCACTCTATTAAAAATACCGCATCAAAATCCGTTGCGTAGTTTTAAAGGTTTAAGCATACATAGGGACATGGGGATATAGGGATAGAGAAAGCGACTTTGTTTTATACTATGTAGTGATGAGACCATTAACGTTTACTTTATTAAATTACGAGTAGTAGGTAAATATGCGTTTCTAGAACTTCATCCAACTAAATAAACAAAGTAATACCTTGTTACCATTCATAACAAATATTATAGCAGATGGACATCGTAAACCCATTTTATAATGGTTTCGTGCATCAATATCGTGCTATTCAATATTCTGTATTAGATCCAACGTCGAAAGTCCCCTCATCTCAAAGCGACTGTAAAAGGGGATCGAAGTGAAGCCAGCCAAGTGAATTTCGAGCTTTTTATTTGCTTTCGAAAGATTACGATCAGACTTTTATGAGGTGTGTTTTTGTTGAGCCAATCAACCGATCAAAAAGTTGAATGAACTACAAACCAATAAAATCGATTACCCTATATTGCATTGGTGCATCAACTTACACAACATGATTACCTATTTTGTGTTTATTCATTTATATATCCTTGACCGAGCAGATTTTTCAATAAAATAATTTCTTAACTAATATGAACCTTTGAAACATAGGTACAAAATAAAACCTTCTAATCTGTATTGTCACGTGACGCTGCCAAGGCGAACCTCAGCTGTATCATAAAATCCGTAAAATCCACTTTAATCCGTAGAATGTACCTTGGTGTCACCGGCAGCCGAGTGGTGCACTCGAGCGAGTGCGTATCGCACATTAGAGTGGCTGTCGCTGTCACGTCTGACAGATGAGTGTCCCCCTTATTCCCCCCTTTAGGTATACCCCCACGTCGATAATCCTACGTCTGCCCGTCACGAGCTCTGAAATTCTTTTGAAGACTACTGAATGGCGAAGTGCGTTCGCCTACAAATAGCAATATCGGAAAAAGCTTTGCTTTCATCTATGTGAACCTATCCTATGTTATGCAATGAGATACATAATACGTTAATTTCGTACGTATGATATAGGTACTTCAAGACTCTTTTTTGGCATGCGAAAATGGTAGTAAGTTATCACTTACAAGTAGGCAAATGCAAGAACTACTTAACTACCTGTCTTCTGCAAATGACTCGTTTGAAACAGACACCAGTAGGAAGGTATCCTCGGAAGGCATCTGAGGGAGGTATAATCAATCATGTTGTATTACGTCGGCTCATTTGTCCACGAACCATCATCAGCAGGATTGCGAAAACCGATTTTACAAAATTTTTTGACGTGAATGTGGTTTCGTACCAAGATCGTAACGAAAATGTATTATTTTTACGCTGATAATATTGAGTTATTTAAAAGATAACAAACTCTAATGCTTATAAATGTTGCCTGAAAATTCAACAATGCTCCGACACGGCCTCATCAGAAACATTACCCATGTGCCCACTTATTTATCAAGCAAGAGTTTGTGTATGCCTGAAAAAGGCTGTTGGCTTTTTTAAGTAATAGCCTTTAGCGGTTATGAATGTTTTCATACCGTTACATACTATCAAGTCTGCTTCATTTCAACAACTTTGTATTTTCGTTGAGGAACGGAAAATGTACGGTTTTCAATGGCAATAACAGAAATATCGACACTACTACAGCAAGTAACGGTCTCATATTGAGTGGAGGAAGCTAGCTTCAATAAGATGTCAGGGGGGGCATTGTGATCAGTGCGGTATACAGTTATATCCTCCACTGAGCTGAAGAAACTGTCGCCTAATCTTGGACACTGTTCCGGCGTGAAAGCGCATCTATCCATCCATACTTACAAACTTTCACGTTTAAAATATTAGTAGGATAGTAGGATTCGCTAATGTTTTATGTGCGATAATACGAGCGCTATATTGTTGTAAAATGAAGATTTTGAAGTTTTCAGATATTCAATCAATGTTCACTTATCATATTCAGGTGAGGCTGATGACTTAAGTTTTTAAATGTCTGAAACAGAGGTGTAGGATTCCACACTGTCACATACCGTTAACAGACTAATGGATTTTACTAAATAACTTGACAATTGTTTATCTAGTTATTCTTATTTGCAGTCAAGGTTTTTTATAATATCTTGTCAAAAGTTGCTGACTATACGTTTACTATATTAAATATCAATTTATTGATCTGTGGTTTGCGTTCCCATTCGCCGGAGAAAAATAATAAAATTAAATCAATTTGGCGAATGGGAGGGACCGCGGTCCCAATCGACGGAAGCCTCTTTGATAGACGTTCAGAAGTGCAAAACCGACACCTAATTCATCAATGCGTCACTGGTTCAGTTCAATGCCTCGAAAACATCTAAGTATTGGTAACTCCTACCTATTATGTATTATCTATCTTTGATTGATCTATTGAGCGTAGCGGATTCCAAACACGCACACACGCTTTATCTGAGAAATCGTGATGCGTGGTTATGTCGATAATTTGTAGATATTTTATTGCGTAACGTGTATTTTTCCATTTTGATTCGCCTCAACATTTGCCTGCTACTTGATATCCTTTAAATGCTGCGGGTCCAGAGGCTGCAAGTATTAAAAAACTGGCAATACACTAAAACGATTTAACTTTGAAAATGCTGATGTTTGGCAATTTTTTTTTTCTGTTTTTAAATACGGAGGGTATTTAATAGATATACCTATCCTCAGGCCATTTTTGTAGCGACACTCCTAGGTTCTCAGCTCGACCGATAGAGGCGCTTATCGAGTCTCCATATAAAAACGGCGAGACGGAAAAAAACCAACCCCCGGTTTCTGAAAGCCCGGTCTAATCTAATCGGCTGTCAAGTCTCTATCTAATTTGCAGTCAAAGCTGAAATGGCAAGTGAATTGACAGCCGATTAGTTATGATCGGGCTTTCAGAATCCGGGGCGGTGTGTATTTCACCTACTGACTACGAATGGGCTCCGCAGCTACAGGCTGATAATCGGATTACGATGAATTAAACATCATTGCGGTCGTTGTCAATAAAGTTCCACGACCTAATTATAATAAAACTTTAGCTGAAAACATAAAATTGTTCTGATAAATTGATCATCCACCAAATGAGCCACCTTCCGTCCGCTCGTACATTTTGATTATCTCGGCGGTATCATTTTGCATAAATAATGAACGTTATGAATGGTTAAACTGATTTTGGTGCCAATTCTGTTGTTTAATTATCCTAAACTAGCGACCCGCCCGCACGCCCATGCTTCGCACGGGTGCACATATCATGCATGTTTTATACATATAAACCTTCCTCTTGAATCACTCTATCTATTAAAAAACCGCATCAAAATCCGTTGCGTAGTTTTAAAGATTTAGGCATAAAAAAGGACATGAGGACATAGGGACAGAAAAAGCGACTTTGTTTTATATGTAGTGATTTACATAATTTGACAGTACTAAAAATATTGCCATACCTTGCTAAAAGATCGAAACAACAAGGACGGCTATTATAATACACGTTTATAATATTAGTAGGAAGTAGGATTTGGATTCTTAATGTGTGTGGTGCAGTTAGTCAAAAAGGTCATCGCATAATATTGCTCGAGATCAAAGCGCTGTTTTTCAGGTATTATTACCTTCCGAGGCAACAAGTTAAACGAGAATATTATTATGTACTTAGGTACCTAATGTGTCTATTTATATTTAGGTAGTTGAATAAATGTATTTTCTTTCTTTTTTTCTGTGATCTTGTTTCCGTTATTTAGAAAGGGACGACAACACTTTTAGTGCTGCCACGGCCAGTTTCTGAAAACTCGATCAGACTTAATCAAATGTCCAATCACTCCATTTCAGCTATTACCTCAAATTAGATACTAAAGATTGTGAATTTTTTTGAAAAATTGAAAAGTGACTCGGCAAACGATTAGTTTTGATCGAGCTTCCAGAAACTGGCCGTAGGACAACTAAACAACAGCACTTGTAGGTAGGTATACTCGTGTCAGATTAATTATTCTTGTCTGTAGTTAGACGTAGTAGGTACTAGGAGAAAACGTCTGCGTTACCGTCCTACTTTGTCCCCATAGTGCCGTTAACCCGTCTACGAACAGCGGTGCTCAAACTTTATCCATAGTCAGACGTAGACAAGGGGATAATGGGGTGGCTCCCATCCACCTAAATCGGAAGGATTTAAACATACAGGGTGTAAAAGATCATTCTCGAAACGGTGTTGCAAAAAAGCAAACCTTGTTTTTTCGAGCGAATACCACTGAAAATGGACAGAATGATTCATTTCTAGAAGTCAAAATTAAAGTTTCCCTTTATACCTGAGTAACTTCAACACAATACTCAGTTTACAGAAGTGGTACTTACTATTTTTTTATTTATACTTTATTGCACAAAAATACCTACACAATTCAAGTCATATAGAGTAGTAGAGCTCTTTGTGAAGGGCTCGTCCGGGGAAGTACTACCACCACGCTTTTTTCTGCCGCCAAGCAGCGTTGCTATGGGCACATGAGGCTTAACATCGGTATGCCTCAAGTTGATCTCAGAACTCAGGGCAGTGCATCGTAGGGCACGTTCCTATCGTGCGTGCGCATAAATCCACACTCTCTGTCTTGCTTCTTTTTTAAATTCTTTTAGCAAAAGGTCCTGTTACGAATCCTCAAACCCTCATTATTCGCCCGCAACCTTGCAATCGAGTCGAGTGGAGTGATTGATTGCCGACCTATTTGTTTCTAAGTATTGATTGGAATGCGTAGCGGGATAGGCAGCTTAGGCTGTGTCGGAAGTTCCAATGAAACTTGATTATTCAAATGTAAACGAGTTCTCAAGTAATGGGTTCGATCCCCACCGATAACAAACATTTGTGGGATGAGCAACATCTGTGTTCATCCCACAATTGTTTTCTGCTTGGGTGTTTTAAAATATTTATTTACTTATTTCTTTTTTCAATGCCATAACATAACAACATAACAAGCACGCCAACCTATGTTCTTCTACCTGTTAAGGTTGGCTGGTAGAAAATGCTGTCTAGCATTAAGCTCGCCTTTTGTACTCGGTTTTTAGTGCAATAAAGTATTAAATAAATATTTTATTGGTAGAAAACATGTCCAACGTAAAGGAACTTATTTAATTTACAGATATGCCTATGCTGACATAATAGATGACCAAGACAATATTCATATCTCGCCAGAAACCACGATTATCCTCCCATCTAAAAAATTATACTTTTTATCTTTTCTTCTTCTCTTTTTTTCTATGATCTCGTGCTCCATTGGTTCGCGTTTAAACGAGAATATCTGGAGAACAGTGGATGTAGACAACTGAACTTTTCCTAGGCTTAAATGAGAGCTGGTAAATAAAACAAAACCACATCTACTCGGGCCGACCGAGTTTAATCAGAGGCGCACTCCTACACTGACGCTTCGGTACAGTAGCGACGTGCTTGGTTATTTCGAAAATTTCTAGTGAAATACGAATAGGTATGATATTTTCCTCAATCGAAATTATAGTGAAATCTAGAAACCGGACTCCTTTTTTAATAATTTTATCCTAGTCTGCTTTTTATTCAGCTTTTGCAAAAGAATATCACAATGTGTGGTACGAAAAAACTATAGGTGTTTCGTATTTTCTAGGACGTTTAGATATCATTGGACCACTCTGCGACCCTGTCAGCTGATCTAACAATCTACCTGCAACTTTTTTTTAAATACAACTAGCTGATGGAACAATCATATGGCCAACCTGATGTTAAGTGGTAACCCTCACCTATAACAAAGCATTGCCTCGTAAGTCACGCACGATAAGACGCACTGCCCTACGACGCACTGCCCTGGGTCCTTCAACTTGAGGAATACAGATGTTAAGCCGGATGTTGATGATATTTTTTCTCCATGCCTTACCTTCGAAGTGAATTTGAGTCGTAATATTTCTGGTTTCGTTATTGAACTCACGGCCGTGGTAGTAGGTACCTACGTAGCCACTAGCCAACTCTAACAGTGACTGAAGCATCTGAAAAGTAGTTGTGTATCAGTTGAAATTGTTTGACGTCGTCGCTCCAGCACTCGACGAGCTGCAACGAACACGGACGACGGTACATCACTACATAGTATAAAACAAAGTCGCTTTCTCTGTCCCTATATCCCCATGTCCCTATGTATGCTTAAATCTTTAAAACTACGCAACGGATTTTGATGCGGTTTTTTTAATAGATAGAGTGATTCAAGAGGAAGGTTTAGATGTATAATACATGTATGATATAGTGCACCCGTGCGAAGCAGGGGCGCGCGGGCAGGGCGCTAGTAGGCTATAATGTGAACGTGTTATATCTGGAAACTGTAGAGCGCGCGTCTATCTGGCTGGGTATTTCACAACAAATGATAATGCTGGTCACGGTGACATTTTTCAAAGTTTCAATATCCTCAACTGGTTACTCCGTAGGTAACGTAGTTACCTACGGTACCTACGTTATTTCGTTTCTAATAACTTGCGAGGACGCAAAGGCACTAGAAACTTATAACGATATTATGTGGAGAGGAAGTTGACCTACCTCAAAGTAGGTCGATCGCTTCTCCGTATCCGTAAGCCGTCAGTGCATCGACTGGATCGAATACTTAGTTTTATTATTTTCCTATTGGATTAGAACGGGATACGTAATGTCATGTTGAGAGTGACATTATTAGAATGTAAAGGTACCTATACAGTCTATGGATTATCTATGCCTATTAAATTACAGACATTTGCTTTAGAGCAGGGTTTAAAAGTTCAATAAACCGTAGAATAAACCCGATCAAGATGATCATGCTGCTGCCTCTATACATATATTTGGTTTTATAATACCTTTATGTGTACTACACAATTAGATACACACAAAATACTTGATCTTATAATTTCTCAGTCGATACAAAAAACGAATTAGTTACCCATGTGACTGTGAGTTTTCTAGACACGTTTAAAATCCATGTAGAGATCCTGCGATATGTTAGACGTTTCTTATCAGTTTGTGAGTCACGTAACATCGCCGATAAATCCAGCTATTGTGCGAATTTGGTGTAAACGCAACGTTTTGGGCGAGCGCCAACTCTCCGCTACAAGTGTCACAGGCAGTTGCGCTTGGCATCACTCCTCTAGGCGACAGATGTATAATTGGGTAACAGTGAAATGGGAACGCGATTTTAACTTTATGTATTTCCCAGACGAGTTTCCAGCAATAATTTTGAAAGGATTCCATTCATGGAACGTGCCAGCTTTGGGAAAAGTCTGAAGAGTCGTAGCGTAGACGACAGAGATTCGTAAAGATGAGAAATTTGTCGCTTTTATTCGCATCTAAAATGCACTGGAATTGAATTCCGTCCATCCCTCCGCTTATAACTGAGGGGTGCCTTTCATTGGGACCCCTTCATGTCATTGCGCTGTTCCTACTGTGGTGATGTTTTCCACTCAGTTTATGGAATTACGACGCTACACACTTCAATTTACATATTTAATTTACAATTTTAGGAAATTCAATCCTTTGGGCTGATCAGAATAAGAACCATAAAAAGGAAATAAAATTGTAGTAACTTATGAAATATAACATCATTTCCGTTTTTATGGTTCCAATAAAGAAACTTATTAGCATTATTAATATTTGGAACGTGAATAAGCTTTGAATAGGCAATCATGATTATTAGATTCGTTCGATGGAATCATTGGTCTGTCAATTTATATAGGCAGACGTGTGTGGGTGTTGAAAGTCATCATTACTTATCCTTTTGTTGCTAAAGAATTGATACAGAGGTTATTTTGCTCCAAGTACAGAGCCGACAGAATTTCCTTTTAACCGTTTCAGCGCTATCATCATTTTCTAATACCTACCTAGGCACGCCGTCCAATTTTCATTTTAACTCGTTTTATCGGTTGCAAAATTATGCCAATAATAACAAACAAGTTTTCGAACCCGTGTCGCTCCCTTGTCACATTTCATCAGAATGGTGCCCCGCCGGGAATCGAATCGACTGGGACACCGCGGCTTTCACTACCTACGCTACGCTGCTGAGACTACAAGCTGTGGCTATGTTATGTCACTTTCTCAAGCCATTTATTATCAATTATTGCTATTTCTGAAATGTAAGAGTAGGAGAACCCTCATGATTGTGATTATAAGATTCTGTTCTAATGTAAAATGCATGTTTCATATCATAAAACCGAATTTAGTTCTTTAGAAAATAGAAAGAGTGATATAAATATCGACGACTCCTATTTGCAAAATAATAAACGCTCACCCAGATATTAAACATTTCCGAAAAACCTCGTATGTTTTACACAGCACTGCCGTCGCCGCAAGGATATTAAGGTAGATTTACGCGTAGGAGGGTGCCTTATCTATCGGGATGGGTCGTTGACTGCTTCGGTAGCCAGACGATTGAATATTGAATGACAGCGCCATCCTGTTGCGTAACGTCTGAAGATAATCTCTTTAGGCCGATAGACAACATCTTGTTTCAAACAAGAAAACCCTGAGGAAAGACCAGCACGTATTTCTTAAGCATATGAATGAATGAAAATACATTATTGTACACCATAAAAAATAACATTAAGTACACTAAAAGAAATAAGGAATAAAAAAATAACTGTACAATCTTATCGCTGAGAGCGATCTCTTCCATACAACCTTTGGATGGAGAGGATTGTGAAGTACGGAAGTTGGTCGCAGGTGCACGCAAAAAATAAGTTGATAGTAAATAGATAAATTAAATTACACTCTAAATAGATAGTTAGAATAATATGCATATTTTATAGACCTACTAATAAACAACAAAAAATAAGACAGCAATATAAAATTTTGGAACATAGAGCAAGAAAGACGTCTCACGTACAATTTTCCTCAATCGTTACGCGAATCGCAGAACATTTGTTAAACTGAATACGTGGCTTAACGGTGTACTCTCCATCCACTAAAAGCGTATAAAAAGGATAGCGGCATTTTCCCCGACAAACCATAATCTGACGCCACTTATCACTGGGCTGTCATAAAAAGTCTGTTTCTGGCACCGCCACGTTCACATCTACCCTAAGGCTTTCGAAACATGTTCCCATTTTATCAGCGTGATAATCGCGAGGATTCAGAGTGGCAATGCAAAAGTGCAGATGCAAACTTGAGTGTCAGATAAGTGCATCCACTCCAGTGATTTTGCAACACCGATACTACAGCAAGAAGCAATGTGCTCTATCTCGTCCTACTCAAAACATACTATAAGTGGATAAAAATGACGACTTTCTGCAACGTTAATGAGTCTGCAATTAAAAAGCCAAGAGCGACCAAAATAAAACAAAAGATTTCAGTCTTGCGCGATGCTGATTATTTATGTAGACAAAGTAAGAGGTACATAACTACACCTCCACCAGCTGTTTTCTACAGGTTGGAATCCTAAGCTTCCTTGTCAGTCGTCTTCCTTAATTGGAGCTAAAAAGATGCTGTGATAGACAAGGTGCAAGAGCCACAAAAAATAAACATCTAAGGATTTACAATCAAGTGAGCGAATGGTAAATGGTTTTTTTTTGTAGCGTAGGACGACGAACATTCAAGTTCGTGTAGCTACGCAAGCGATGCAGTTATTCATCTTTTGCAACGAGTGCTAATACTGCTGGCACATACTCCCACGTAAGTCGATGAAGAAAATGCTAAATTAAAATATAATAAGAGGCCGTCTAGACGTGAGGCGCCAGACAGATCGCCAATAATGTCGCGATCAAACTGCACCGACACGGTTAAGGCCCTTATTAAGTGGCCCCATTGCTTCCTGAACCATTCATTATTTAGTGTCGTGCGTGAGAGATCTTTGGTACAAGACAAAAACAAATGATTTTAGCATTGTTTATTTAAGCCAGTTCTACTTGTGTCATCAATATTTACACTGGTGATGACAGAGGCCGTACATTATAATGTAACATTTTACAAACCGCGAAAAACAATATGGTTGGCATTTAAAAATATAAGTGACATGATTGTTTCATTCTGAAGTAGGATAGGTATCTATTACATACATGGGGTCTGGGGTCTGGGCAGCAAAATAGCCTTCTGGATGGAGGAACCCAGAAGGCTATTTTGCTTCTAAACCAGCCTAATCGTAATCTCCACAAGCTCACAGAGTAACATTGACATTCCTTCAACTCCCACGGAAATCACGAACATTCGAGCCTAAAAGGAATAGGCAAAGCTTGTGACCTGTATACAGCGCATGCGTGCTACCCTTTCGCGTACTACGGGTTCAAAGCGACCTACGAAGGTCGCCGCCCCGCCATTCAGTGTTCCATTGATTTTCGACCACCACTACCACATGGCGGAGCCAACTCAAGCGCGAAAACTGACTGACGTTTGGCTTGCAGCCGGCTAGCACGTGTTTTGTGCATTGGTTAGATACCCAGGATTATCAGCAATAGCCCACACGAGCCTCGTTGTATGCGGATTACCAACAGTCCGCGAACTGTGAAATTGCGCACTTCGAATGTGCCTGTGACAGAATTGGGGTAAGTGACCGGTCCAATTATAGTTTTGCCACTGCATCAGCTGTTCATCGTCTTCCTCACCAATTTTAGAATCGCTTTTATGAAAGGCACAGCTATGAGGCATCTATCTTACAAAAGCACTGCAAAAGCTTTATTACTTAAGGTTTATAAATAATAGTTTAGTAAACACAAACAACTGGCGCCATACACATAGTTCTATCATTTTTGCGGTCTGAAATACCTACATACCTAGTCTGAACGCGGTTTCAAAAGTCTTGGCACGTTCTTTTTCCATGCTATTGGTTATAATTTTATCCGTGACTTAAGGCATACCTAGTAAGCAGGCAAAACAACCTAAAGGAAAAGTTAAAAGAAATATCTAACTAATAAACAAATATAAGATATATATAAAACACTAGATGTGACTGAAAACATTGGACATATTAAAAAAACACAACTTTCTATGTACATATTTTACCTTTAAGTTATTGGATATGGAAACCAATTTTCCTAGCGGTGAACTTATGTTTCACCTTAGGACCTGCTTTTTTAAACCTGAAATTACAAAATTAAATACAAGAGTTTATTTCGGATAACATCACACGCTAAGCTAAAGGATGAGAAAAAGTACTGTTACATAAATAAATAAATAACTAACACGTACCAAGATGGATAATTTTCCTATACCACTCCGCTCATATACGCGTCAAAAAGAAAACTCAATTACGAAACTCCAATAAATAAATTACTTCAGGGATTTAGGATGTCCATGAATTATGAAAAGGTCAGGCAATGACCTCATCGTTGTGCACGTGACCGGTTACCTACTGATACATCGGAGGTAGTAGTCGAAGATTCTGCGAATGCTGGCGCCATGAATCATTTGCTTCAAATCCGGATCCACCGCGACCGCATCTTTGTCATTTCAAGATGGTATAATGAAGGCTGGCCACGCTGTATAAGGACCTAATTTGTAATTATTTATAAGGATTGATCAGGTTATTTGGTTGTTTTTGTTTCAAGAGCTTCCGTGCAGTTTCTTGTCCTCTGAATACCTTTGAAGCTAGTAAAAAAATAGCTAAGCATAGGTTTAGTTATTTTTTTACCTGCTTTAAAGGTCTTTCAAATTCTTAAGTACTTAGGTACCTATGTTTTTTAGGTACTTGTAAATTGTAGGTACCTAAGTATTCCCTATTTTCATGCGAGACTTCGAATAACAAAGTACCTTCGTGACGGAACTTTTTTTGCCCAAATACTCCAATCTTTTTTAATACTTTTTATATCGACTTTAATATCTGCTTTACTGACTTATTTTGCTAGCAAAATAATGAGTTTTATCTCGTCTTAGACCAACACGAAATACCACCTACCTAATGTCTAAGCTAAAAGTTGCAGATCAGTGGAATAATAATCATCAAGTATTTTAACGACAATTCCATCCTTCCTTTTATTTGTTGAGTCACCACAATAATTTTGGACTAAGTTTATTTGAAGATGTAACACCTACCTACCTACGTACAACACTGAATGGGCCGCGATGCAACAGACATGACGTAGACAGTAGGTACTGCGGTTACTGACTCACTAGGACACAAGTACTGCCAGTTCTAATAAAAAAACATGTTCATGTTTTACATTATTTTTATTGAACAATTAAGTTTAGTTTAACGGTATTCTTCGAGCAAGTTACATGTGCAAATTAGCTTTGCTTTATTAATAACTGGTTTCAAAATGAAAGTGAATGAAATGGAGAAGGGCCATCAGCGTCATCTAATAATACAGATGATTGTGTGTAAACTGAGAGTGACCTTTAGAAAAAGAAAGCATAAGGAAACACAATGGGTACGTTGTATTATTTTGTAGTCCTTTTCACGAGTCCTTTCGCATTTGAAAAAATAATAATTCAAAATCTATAAAAAATATGGTTTGGATAAATTCTATCCAACAGTCATAGTTGGCAACTGCTTTCGCAATAGGTCTACTTTTTTTTTCGAAGAATCCCTTGGACTTCTTTTGTGAAACGGTCTTTTATGTTAGCTTCTTAAGTTTACTTGTAAGTAGGTATCTTACAAGTAAACATAGGAAGCTAACTTAAGGCTTATAGTTTTGAAATATTATAGGAAACATTACTTAGACCTACGCGTTAAATAGCAAAGTACCTACTATTGTAGGTACTATTATTATGTATATCAGGCGCAATCAGGGCATGCCAGTCTCAGCTGTTATCGGTTGCATAAACGATTGCGTCGGAAACAGACATGTCCTGTCCCAACAGCGGGGCACACCGCACCGCCTACTTGCACATTGCAATCCGTCATTATCATCGATTTGGGACGATGTTGCATTGCATCTACATGTAACGGGCATGTACATACAGAATGTCCTAAGAAATAAGACTGAGCTGGCACAGTGGATTGACCATTGAAGCTCCTAATCCCCCACGATCATAATACCTACCACGTTCAAGAAAAGTGGTCTAATAAAACAAAAACCTTTCTTAAAAGAAATAAATCGAAATAGCAAAGATTTATTTCAAATCGTAGCAAAACCGCGATTTTCTGGTAGACCATAAACTTTTAACACACGTTTAGTGAAACATCCTGTAGTGTAGACTACAGTGTAGCTTGTTCCGCAGCTGCAGCCAAAACGTGCCGAATTAGTACGTGGGTGCGACCCTCGCATGCTAATTAGGCTAAGGCACCCTTGAAGATGAATGACTTATGTTCGCAACGGATCGTTTGGTGAAATAGGATCTTCGCTAGTCGTTTGGAACCCTTCTGTGGTTATCATTATTGTGCTGTGTGCGGCTGCGTCTATTATCAATGGATACATTATCCTTGTCGAATACTAATGAGAGTTGTTTCAAATGTAAACTGTTGGTAAATGGGTCGTAGATGAAATAGGATACGTGCATATGCTGTTTAAATTCTTAGTGGAAATTTTAGTTGCCATGCCAACCCTCTCATTTAACTTTGATTGAGCCCACGAATAGAACCCTATTACTATCTATCAAAGTTTAAACAAACATCAGCAATCAGTGTTTTCTTCTTGGTAAATATATTCCTAAGTAGTAGTTTTCTAAATAATGTTTTCTGTTTGTTCCAGTGCATGGCGCGAGCGTTATACGACAACATAGCGGAGTCTCCGGACGAGCTCGCCTTCAGACGAGGCGATTTGCTGACCGTGCTGGAGCAGAACACAGGAGGCAGCGAGGGCTGGTGGCTCTGCGCGCTCAGAGGGAGACAGGTAAGCTGATACATCGAAAAGTAACCGTTTATATGATAATATCTGATTCAGCAGACGAGAACAAAGCCAGATCATATTTCAGTAGGTTTTAAGTAACATCGACTTCACAACAAATCAGGTCACTATTAATTTAAAATTGTATAGGATACGGATCATCATACGATCCAAAGAATAGGAAGACTAAGAAGGATAAAAAAGATTCATGACGTGGCGTGATTAGATATATTGTTTTGGCGTTTCGCACCATGCTACGTATGACGCATCTCACGCACACCTTCGCATCACTTCCATGGCTTATTGTGATAGGCACAGTAACATATCACTCTAGTCCAATTAGTCATGCAAATGAGGAAAGATTTGGTACTACAGGCATTGTTTACAGTAAGCAATAGGTAGATGAACTATGTTACGTGACCATGATCTTTCAGGGTTTCATCTTAGGAGAATGAGTCATGTAGAAGACACTGCTCATATTTAATAACATGGTATTGTATTGACCAATACTTCGTATTAATAATGGTGAATTTATCAGGAACGTGCCATGTTTTTTGTTTAGCACAATGACTTTAACGAGGTCTTTCTGTGGACAGGAATTTATAAATTTTATAATTTCCAGGGAATATGTCCCGGCAACCGACTGAGGATAGTCGCCGGGGTATTCGATGCAAGCAATGCTATGCAACGGAGGCGCACACGGACGCCTGCACCAGTCTCCCACCAGCCCCTGCCGACTCAACAGTCTTTCACAAAAGTGAGTCTTTGGTTTAGCCCTTTACGTTCCCATCCTTTGTACCCTATAAACTAAAACAAGGAATGGAACTAACACACAGTAAAAACAGTACCAATACTGTTCGCACAGTATGAGTAGTTCTTTTTCTGAAAAAATATTTTACTCTCAGATCGAAGAGTGCTCACACTACGACGTACCTCGAGCACCGATGCCAGTCCAGCGACTGGGCACCTACGATTGCCCCCGACCGCTCGGCGATTGGTACGACGCTCCCAGAGCACCTCGACCTGCCAGCGCAGACAGCGCTTGCAGCGGCACAGGCTCCTTGGCTTCAGCGACGTCAAGCGCTTCAGCTAACTCTGGCAGTTCAGCACATTCCGCTGCATCGGGGTCCAGCACGTATGATGTACCGAGATCCCGCGCGTTACCGCTGCCGTGTGATGCAGCTTTGGAAGCATTAGAAAGACTGCAGGTTTGTTTACTTCGTTTGTCGATATTCTTCACACAATAAAAAAAAAAATAATGCTGGACAATCCACACAGCACTATCTAGCCCCAAAGTAAGCTACTAAAGCTTGTGTTATGGGTACTAGATAACTGATATATTTAATACATTATATAATTACATAGATAGATATTTTTTATTATACATAGAAAACACCCAGACCAATGAACAAATTTCTGCAGATCGTACACAAATTTGTTCCGTATATATATAGAAAGAAAAGAAAGAAAATTAATTTATTTGCCACACACACAACATATGAGGATCAAAAATTTACAAGATAGTAACTAATAGGTAGATAAAATTAAAAAGACAAAATAAAAAAGTAGGTATATAAAAAGATGCTATGGTACAGAGTCCTCCCTATGCCGAGTGCAGTGCGACAAACAGGTCCCGTCTCAGCGAAATGCCACTGACCATCCATAGATGATAAGCAGCGCTGGTTTAATATCATTTTCACTTGAGAGGACTGTCTTTCAGTGTCACAAATATAAATCAATTCTTATAGTCAGTTTCCTCCACAACTAGGTATAGACCCATCTGCAATTCTAAAACCATGTCACTATTAATTAATGTTTTTCTGTAGGAAGAGGCATCCGCAGCAGTATCACGGTTACTCTCGTACGTCGCACCTGGTTGGCGAAGGCGCGGTGCACTTCGGTCCAAAGTGTTGGACGTCCGTGTGGCGGGCGCGAGGCTGCGAGCCGCGCTACACGACCTCGCCGTGTTTGCCGATGCCACTCTAGCCAATGCACACGATGCACAGGACAAAGGTTTGTAGATCTAAATGACGTCAAAACAACTGACTATCTTCGGCAGATGACGGGCAGATGGCATCGGAAATAGTATTCACGAATATCCAGACGGTAATTGAAAATGTATCCTTCCAGGTATAGCAGTTAAGCTTCGGCCCCTAGTGAAAGCCCTGAAAGACGCCGAGCGTTTAACTCACGAAGCGACCAGTGCACTGGATGCGGGCGACTGGGCGCCAGAGCGATTAGAGCGGGACCGAGAGCCAACGGACGGCACGCAAGACGCCTTGGACCAGCTCGTGTCGTGCGCCAGATCCTTGACCGAGGATGTCAGAAGAGCAGCCTCATTTATCAATGGAAATGCATCACTTTTATTTAGGTGAGTTGAGTTGAGACCAATATTTTAATGAAAGCTGCACTTGTTGAGTTCTCCAAATGATTTAGCAGACGTCAGTCATCATGACTAATTATTGTCAAAGGTTTTCTGCTCAGCTAATCTCGTCGTTGTCCAGTTGGAGTATAGTTATTCAGTGTAATTTGTATAAATTGTGTTAATTTTCCAGACGATCACCAGCAGTCCCCGAGCATGAGTGGACCGAAGAGTACGACTACGTACGGTTAGAGTCGAGAACAGCGGTTGGCAGACGGAATGCTGAAATAAGAGCTGCGCTTCCAGACAAACTCAGGGCTTCCTTCGATGCACTAGTCAGAGACGCCGACCACGCGGGAGAGGTAAGTCTACAAATCGTTGCTCACTTAACAGCTGAGCTTTTAAACGAAAATGTGTCCAATATAATATATAGGTATATATGTGTGGTTGCCTAAAAGAGATCGCTCTCAGCGATAAGGTCGTCCATTGTTTTACCTTAAATGTATGATGTACTATGTTTATGTGTGGTGAACAATAAAGAGTTATCTATCTATCTATATAAGTGCGAGCAAGAAAACCTAATAGATAGGTACCATTCTTTAAAAGATATTAAAGAGATCACCTCTTTTTAATTCAGGTCAGTGCGGTAGCAGCAGCCACTCTCCTGCCTCCCGATGACAGGCAACTAACAGCATTCTACGCGGCTCAAACCGCAACGTATGGAGCACACCTGTCCACAGCGGTGGAGGCGTTCCTTCGGACCATTGAGATGGGACAGCCTCCGGACGTGTTCCTAGCGCACGGCAAGTTCGTGGTTCTGAGCGCACATCGAATTGTGCACGTCGGCGACACAGTACATAGGTAAGATTGTACGAGCAATTAGTTTTCAGGGGTCAACAAGATTCACTTTCAAAATCTAGACATTAGCGAGAAAATAATCTGTAAAATTCCCCTAAAGGAAAGTTAATTTTAATTGTAAAAGCATTTCATTCAATTATCTGACTAAACTATTGGTTTCTCGTAAACTAAAGCCTGTTTTGTTCTGTTACAGGAGCGCCCATCATGCAGGTTTGAAATCTCGAGCATTGAGATGTTCAGACGCGTTATCAGATGCCCTCGCAGCCACAGTGGCGAAGACGAAGGCGGCAGCTCAACAGTTTCCTTGCGCGGGCGCCGTAGCCGAGATGGCTGAAGCAGCCCGGACTTTAGCAGCTAGAGCTCAGGAACTACGAAGGGTTTTAGTCAGAGCGGCAGATCCACCACCAGCGCTACTGGACACGCCACTAACCCCAGCCACCACCGTGGCCCCCTCATTACCCACGACCCCTCTAACCCCCATCACGCCACACAACAACTCCGGAACACCTTCCCTCGCCACCTTGCAAATATAGGTGTGAAACCCTCCCTACCTCGTCCGCACCTAACGGACGACGGCTAGTGCGCTAGACATTTCCACCCGCGAGACGGTTCGCGACTATAACCAAAGAAATCTTCCGATATATTTACGAACGTAGACTGCCAATACGAGGGCGAAATTCAAGAGTTTCTATTTAAATTTAGCGTAAAATAGCGATCGAAGGCTGCTCTGTTTTGTTTGTGAATGAATTGCAGATCGCGAGTTTAATTGCTGGATGCTCATATTGCCGTAGTGAGTTGAGTTGTCCGTCCAAGTTTTATACAATTTTGCATCGTTTTGTAGACGTGTGTGTGATTTGACGTGCGGTATTATGAAATAGCCGAGTTTTACTACGACAATCATTCAACTATTTGCTGTTTAGGTACTTTCTCAATGAAGGTATTGCAAAATGCATCTCAAGTAATAAACGGCTGGCACATTACGAGCCTTCTGATCACGGCAATCTGCATAATGAAACCACTATTTCTTACACAATATGCAGTATTATCGCTGAATGCAAGCTACTGGTTTTGTGGTATTTACGGTCAATTTATGTGAGTTGAGATTACGTGGAGATAAGGTTACTTAATTCTGCATTTATATGTGCCATACGAAGGCATTTAAACTAACGAAGTTCAGAGACATGACAATGTGACCAGCGTTGTACTTATTTGTTAGCCTTTTGAAAAGGACTAAATTAGGATTACATAATATAAGTCGTTGTGAATCATATCATATTATCATGCTATTTATTTGAGTCCAAATTTGCTCATGCTCAATTTACTGCATTCATTTAAAGCTCAAACAAATATTCCTATTTGTGGTCAAGTTTGTTACATAGCAACATTTAGCTTCTCTGAAAAACTAAGGCTCCTGTCTGATGTTCAACTTTATAAAATACTTTTACTATGTGGAAAATAACAGAACTGCAATAGAAATTGTCGCATACTTTACAACAATAGCATATTAAACGTGCATACCTAAACATTGTACTTATTTATACATTTACAAGTATGAAAATAGTAGCCGTAGAATACTATATCAGTGTAAAAAGCATGTTGTATATTTTATAGACGTTGTAGGTTTAGTTAGGTATAGATGAAATTGTACAAATGCATATTCTATAGTAATTTTAATAATGAATTGTAATTTAATCTTCTTGTAAAACGCAATCAAATAAAATATACAAATTTTGGTATCTATATTTTAGTTTTTTATTTATCGTAGTTCCTTAATTTATCAGTCAACATAAATTATAATATGGGTGTATAATTAAATCTATTTGATACATAACATTTATGTTTTTCATAATATCTAATCACAGATTTTACATTGTGGCCGACTTAACTAAGGTTTAAAATATATCCGTTAAGTGGCGCTAAACAATTTAATATATTTACTTAAATAATGCCAGTGGATAATAACCGTTGCGTGTTGGGGCCGACATACATCCAAGCTAATCATCAAACTCAAAAAAGGACTTCTATAAGAGTAGTAGAGCTCTTTGTGAAGGGCTCTTCCGGGGATGCCTTTTTCTGCCGCCAAGCAGCGTTATTGTGCTTCGATTTGAAGAATGTGGTTACAGGCACATGAGGCTTAACATCTGCATGTCTCAAGTTGATGGACGCTGGGCAGTTCATCGTAGGGCACGTTCCTATCGCGCGTGATTTACGAGGTAAAGCTTTGGTTATTGGTGATGTCCATCTGCATGTTCCATTAGATTAGCTATATCATAAAAATTGCTTAATTTTACGCGTAAGATGGAACATACAATCTTTGGCCGAATTGCGCTATTTGAAAACGATCTTAACGTTAGATCAATTTTTTTAAAGCGTCTAGGTCTAGTCTAAATGGCCCTAAAATTGGTGGCAATATCTAATCCCTTAATCGTGGGCTCGCCTGTCCCGATCTCTGAGTAATGGAGAATAATAACAATATTTATACAGATTTGTTTAAACAAGAGATCAAGGGAGCGATCTAGGGCGCTCCCCACCACTCTCCCTATATTTCCACCGATTTAGGCTCGCATCCAGACGCTTTATAATAGGTACGAGTACTACCGTCTGATAGATTAGTGACCCATATGAAATGCATCATCTTGCATTGCTCTGATGTAAATTTTTTTTTACTTATTAGTGTTTACTTCACTAAAAGATATCACAAAGATTTTTTTATAATGTCCCAAAAGTTATTTTCCGAGCGGGATTTGAACCCGCGACCTTCCCCTGACAATGATATACCACTGTTCAAATTGAAATTAAGCGCAGTTAGGTATAAAAAAAGGTCTGAGATGATGTATGTCGGCCCTTAGTCATATCGAAACCATTGTACCTACTTATATTGTATCACCTTACATACTAAAATAAAACTCTTACTTTACACCAGGGATGCACAGACCACGGCCCGCGGGCCGCAGGTGGAAAAAGATTGTAAGCACTATGCAGTGACACGCTTCAAATTAATAAATTCTTTTTCAATTTTAATACATTATTATCAATTCTTTATTGTCTTTAATTACCTATACTTCTGGCGGCCCGCCATCAGTTCATAAATTGCCCGAGTGGCCCCTAGTCTTAATAAGTCTGTGCATCCCTGCTTTACACGATGAATCTCCATTATCTGAAAATAAAACATAGATTTTTTAGTTGATTTTATTGTGAATTGTTATGAGGACGAAAAATATTGCGTAACAGTCAATCGATGAAGAGCATTATTTCTGGTAAAATCAGCCTACAAATCTAAATAAGTTTTCTGAGTAGTAGACATTTAGTTTTAGGTAGGTACGTTCGGTCGGTATTTTTGCCTTACGATAAAACAAACAAATGATGGCGCCTTCAGCTTTACATTTTTCAAAGTGTACTTGTCTCAAGAATATTCTAGAGGCTACAGAATTCTTTGTAAACTCACATTGCTTACGTAGTACGATACATCAGATATTGCTGTGCCCGCGTCTCCTCTGCCGTGTAGAGGAGCGCGGGATGTAAAGGCGGTATTTTGGACTCGGCGGCCAGTACTTCTAGTCTCGCTGCTCGGATTCTTAGCGAAGTTTCTAATGCTCGCAAGTCTCGTTCTGTCTTTTCAGTTTCTATAGCATCTTCTAACCGTTTTCTTTGTAACTGCAAAGTATTGCAAGATGATGTGCTAGTTTTTTTACTTCAGTGGGTGCTTAGGGCGGCCAAAGATCGAACGAACAAAAGAGCATTTTTACAATTTTATGATCTATAATAATCAATCCATAGAACACTTCTGCCCTCACTGTTATAACATCCTACTAGGTACTATTAAGTATGGGTGGATGGATGGATGTTTGTTACTTTCACGCCGGAACGGCTGAACGGATCTGGATGAAACATGGCAGAGATAGATTATTGTCTGGAATAGCACATAGGCTACTTTTTGCCATGTGGGAATACCGGGATTTAAATATGCGCGGGTGAAACCGCGGGGCGCAACTAGTAAGATATAATTCAATAAGAAATAAAAAGATAGCTTGAAAATTGTTGCATATAAAATTAACAGGGTAGTTTTAAGTTAGTAGCATTTCTAGATGCTAATAAACAAAAAGCCCTCACTGCTTAGTTGGTAGCTTGGTAGTAGCTCGTATGCCATCAGCGCAGTAGGCCGCGGGTTCGGTATCCACCGAGAAAACATTGTTATGAAGTTCATAATACAAATGTTTTCTGTCTGTTTATTAGAGTAAGTATGTATTCACAATAAAACGTATGTTTGAATTTTATCAGATATTTGGTTTCCATAGTAAAAGCTTTTCTTAGTTTGGGGCGAGATAGCGTTATGTGAAATGTCCACCAATAAGTAATTTATAATGCGACATAATTATGCATTGTATCAGCATACCAGCAGCAATTATTTAAGTTTTTTTAAACCTTTCGATGGCCTTTGTCTTGTAGACCAACAGCTGAATAAATAATGATAAATAATAATGTATTGTATGGTTTTGCTTTAGAAATATTTTACCTTAGCTGTTTCCAATTCATAGTTCAATAGTTCCATTTTTAATTTGTCTGATTCTTTGTTCTCTGAATGATTGAATAAACCTGTTGAAAAAGAAACTTAGTGAGACATTGATCAAATTAGTTATTAGATCTACCTACCTAAAGCAATGTTGACTAAATAACATCGTGAGGCATGTTGTAAACAACCTAATAAGTTCTATAACGCGTCAAGTGCTCGACAGAAGCCTTTTAAAGCATACTTAAATCCTTTCACCACACTATTTCGAAAGAAACTAGTGACAAGACAAGAAGACAAACAAATAGACTTTCAGGAAGTGTAACAAAAAATTGAATGTTGGTTTTTTAAGGTGTACTTAAAGTAGTTTTAAGTCTGACATTTTATCTTTTACCATGACATACTAATTTAACTGTTGTTTTTTATGTAATAATACCTACTGTTAAAATATTTTTAAAAATTGCATGCATATGGTTGAACTATTATAATAAATTAATACGTTTAATTTCAATTTTTTATTAGATTTATAGTGTTTACTACACTTAGGGAAATCACAAAGATTTTATAACGTCCCAAAAGTTATTCTACCGCGACCTTCTCCTTGATACGTTTAAGTTGTACCCACTTTCGCAATAAATAAATTATGATTATAATTTCTTCCTTGCGTTACACAGTGTAAAAGATTGTTTCTGTTACCTAATCCAGTGACCGCCACACCAGTGGCTCCATTCGAGAGCGGATCGTCCGCGTGAGTACTGCCGTTGTTGACACTGGTGCCGCATTCGATGCTGTCGTTATCGTCATCGTTGTCGAAGTCCATGTCGTCCGTACCGTCAGACTTGGGCTCTGATTTGATTTTCTGAGGACATTGGTTTTTGTTAGACATCCGGAGTCCGGACTTCCGCATTTTTACAATGTGTCTGGAAGAGATCGCTCATAGTGATATGACCGCCCATGGTAGTTCGCTGTAGTTTTAGATACAGTATCCATCCATCCATACTAACATCTATCTATACAGAAGACATCATCAGAATTAAGTCGAATAATGTTATGTACGGTATGTATATTATATTTGTGATTTACAAGAATAGTTGAACCTTGATCAAAGGATATATGCGGTTTTTTTTATAATTACATTTATTTTTTGACAAACTTTTCGAACATTTTATTTGTTAATGGTTCGACAAAATATTAGTAGGAAGACGCATAAGATTATAATTATCGAAAAAACAATACATACATTTTCTAAGCTTTCATTATTCAATTCCTCATATTTCTTCGATTTTGTTGATATGAAACATTTTTTCGCGTTATTCACTCTACTGGCCATTGCTTTTAGGTTCTGGAACTTCTTTTTCAGCTCTGGAGGTGACCTTTTTGTAGGGCTCTGCCTGTTGAAAGCTCTTGCTATCTGAAATAAGAGATTATATATTTTAAAATTTGGATATTTCAAATGAACAGAGGAAGTTTAGTTGTTTGGTGCTTTGCCATGTAGCAGAAAGGCTGGCACTCAAATATTCGCTTCGACTTGAGAACCTCCCCCGTTTTATAGTCGTTTAATGAAAACTAGACCCCATTGCGGTAGGTCCATACAGATCATATTCCCTAACCATGAATTAGAATTAGGTGCTATGCCCAGTAGTGGATAAAGCCAAGCTACCAATGATGATAATGTATTGTAACATTAACATACTAATATTAGGCTACTTTACTAGCTTCCACTTGCGGTTTTAAAATCGTTAGATTTATATTGTAAAAAAAAACCATAAGTTTATCTTTTAGTCAGGAAATATGTAGCAGTAGTTATTGCTATTTGAAGATACTCTACAAAAGATCTTCATGGTTTTTAAGTAAATTCATCCAATTCTCTTTAGAATTCATTACAAATTCATGCCCAATCAGGAACCATGCTTAAGTTTATAGCCACATAGCCATGAAGATGTGTGTGGGTGTATGCAGTTATTAAATCACTTACTAGCAACTATAATAGTATTCACTTAGCAACTTACCTTGCACCATGCCTTTTGTTTTCTGACTGGGGGAGAATTAGTAAACAAAACACTCTTCTCTTGTCTCACACAATGGAGTAATAGGCGACAATCACGCGCCGAAAACGCAGAAACCGGCCTGAAATATAACATAGGTAATTAGTTTAAATTACTTCTTTTTACACACTAAACCAATATTTGATTTAGTCTTACCTGGCTTTTTTATTATCTCCATCTGGAATCATTAATATATTGAGTACTTATTAAAACATATCAGCATGAAAAAAATGACTGAATTAGGAACTTATAAGTACCCAAACTAATGAGAATGTATAGAGTGAATGCAGCAAAACAGGTATGTAAGGATCATAGCAAGGGGAAATCCATGGGTTACACCTACTGTATGGGAGACAGACATGATTTTTGTGTTATGTTATTAGGAACTAACCACATAAATAGAGGATAGCCAATGTAATTTAATAAACTTACCTGAATCATCAGCATTGCTACAATCTAATCCTTTTAATTCTTCTTTGCTATCAAATGAACTCCTATTGTATTTTTGCTCCTTGCTATCTGAAATCATATCTCTTAATTTTGAATAATCTAAATAACGACCTCTGTGGCGCAGCGGGCGAGAGCCTGCCTGCGACGCAAGAGGTTGCGGGTTCGATTCCCGCCTTGGAACAAATTTGTGTACGATCTGCAGAAATTTGTTCCTATGGTCTGGGTGTTTTCTATGTATAATAAAAAATATCTATTTATGTAAATATATAATGTATTAAATATATCAGGTATCTAGTACCCATAACACAAGCTTTGAATAGCTTACTTTGGGGCTAGATAGTGCTGTGTGGATTGTCCAGCATTATTTATTTATTTAAAAGAAAAGAAATATCGCTAGGTATGTTTAACCAGGGCACCAATACAACCAATCTTGTTTAAATACCACAATCAAAATCAGTGATAAGATAAAACTGGATTGACAGAAGACAGAATATCTAAGATAAAAGATGATAATTAGAGAATTAACTTTTATCAAATTCAGCAGTAGTTTTTGGGTTATCTAACTTATCTTCTTTGCCTTCCACATCTTTTTCCACCCCCATCGAGCAGAGTGTTATGAAACCTTAATTGATCACAATATTGTATTTATTTGTAAACAAATAACCCGATGTGCTACATGATGGCAATGAGAAACCTTTTGAATCACAATCATTTTGCATAGCCGGCTGAGAATCACTGTCACATGAGTCTTGTCTCTTATCATTTAGTTTTGATTGGAGAATGTGGACAACCCGGTCATGCAATGGATTTTTAGCCTGAGGTACATCTCCTGAAAAAAAGAAAACCAAAAAGTTTATTTGTACTACAATCAAGAATGTCACTTATCAGTTCCTTAATAAGTTCATTAGTAGAGTTCTTTAAAAACCTATGACCAAAGAGTAATAACACTTAAATGTTTGTATTGTCACAGTAACTGCATGTTTTACGGACTCTTGAATACACTACCTATCTACTTTTTAAATAGTTTTACATGATGGACAGTGTCAGCCAGAGATGGTGAAATTAACCCTGCAATGAAATCTCAGCATTGTGAAACAAATGACTTACCAGTTTCATGAAATGTTCTCTCGTCTCTCCGGGCAAACTTTCTCATGGCTGCCCATTGGGCGCGCAATTCTTTTCCTGTTCTTTGCACTGATGGTGTCTGCGCGTTGTACTTTCGGGCTATCAGGGCCCATTCTGCTTCTTTTCTTTTTAACGCGGCACCATCGAGTTTCTTACAATCGACAACAATAAAATGCTGCTCGACAATCTCTAACAGTAATTCTTTCTCAGGTATCTGCCAGTTTGGCGAACGATGCCGTTTTTCATCACATGAAAATCTACTCATTTTAATTTATACCACTTCACCAATATCCCCCAATTCCCTCTACATCAAAATAAAAATCGACGTCTGTTGTGTTGTGACTTGTGAAGTGTTGTGCTTGTTTGACATCTTGGATAAAGTTTGACATGACATCCTGCCTGACGTGCCTGACGGACAGTAATTTTTCTTGTTGCCGGTGTTGCCATCTTAGTTTTTTTTGAGAAGGAGCAGTTTGACAAGCCAGAAATGGATAGAAATAGCAAAATAGCATATGACTTGACACTTCTTGACCGATTAGCTGTTATCGAGCTTTCAGAAACCGGCAGTTCAAATATTTTTTTCTTAAATTACAATAAAGTGCCTATGTAGATATTTTATACATTATAGTGCGAGTCTTGCAAAAAGACCGCCCGAAAGGAGGGGGTGGGGTCTGATGGCGCGAGTATTTTGTATGTGCAAACCAAAGACCTTGTACGTAGGTACAAGACCTTGTACGTAGGTACAAGGTCTTTGGTGCAAACACATCCCCTCCACTGTTTTCCAGCGTTCTTTTCGGTTGACGCGACCTATACTAGACTTTATTTGTATTTTAAAATGTTTATCTGTTTGATTAAGATTTATGTTGTTATGTTATGTTTGACGACCTCTGTGGCGCAGCGGACGAGAGCCTGCCTGCGACGCAAGAGGTTTCGATTCGGGTTCGATTCCCGCCTTGGAACAAATTTGTGTATGATCTGCAGAAATTGCTGGGTGTTTTCTATGTATAATAAAAAATATCTATCTATGTAAGTATATGTATAATGTATTAAATATATCAGTTATCTAGTACCCATAACACAAGCTTTGAATAGCTTACTTTGGGACTAGATAGTGCTGTGTGGATTGTCCAGCATTATTTATTTATTTATATCATAACTATCTGCATAGTTGCTAGGTATTTCTTTACCAAATCCAGAGAAAATGGGCATTGATGTACTGAAATTAGTATCTTGTCACTGAGTTTGATAAGTTTTTTTTTGTAACATATTAATTAGTAATTCACCCCGAACTGATATCACCTTTTTATGAGAACAGAATACCTTTTTAATTTATTTCTAGCAAACCAATGGAACTAGCCAACCCATAGAAAAACCTTGATGTCAACAAAACTCGGGAGGCTCTTTGATCATTGGTTAACTTGATTTAATTTTTTGTTGTATTTCAATAATCTTACCGGTTTCTTCATAATTATCTGACTCTAGCATTGGTCCAACATCAGCTTCACAAATTGTTATTACAGTTCTAACAATCTCATTATGGAATAATTGATCACCAGGATCTATGGCATTCTTTGAACTTCTTCTAGCTAGCCGTTTCAAGTTATCCCACTTTGTCTTCAACACATCAGTAGTTCTTTCATAATTGTAACCAGTGTTTAGGTTATTAAATTCTTTTGTAAGCTCTGTCCATGCTTTGTCTTTTGTGTGGGTTACAGAGAACAGAGTTGATTTAATGAGCAATGGGTATTTGTATTTATCTATCAATTTTAAGAGGAGCTGTGTTTCTGAATCTCGAAAAGTTGGACTCTTGTATCTGTAAGTAAAGTTTATAAATTAAATATAATTTGCTCATATGCCTTGTGAACCAGACCATAATTATAGACTAATATTTCACTAGTAGAACTGGTACCACATGCAGCATGTGGTACTCCATTGCTCTGCAACTAATGAAGCCAGAACAAAACTGGACTGCATGAGCTGATCGGGTCTTTACCCTCTGCATGCAAGTCACCACTGCTGATGCTTGATCATCGCTGCCACCAGCAAGTTATGTTTGGCTGGTTGGGGTGAGGTTAGCAGGGGGATAATTATCAATAGACCCCATTGCAGGACATCCATGCAGATCTTATTCTCCCAGCATGAATAATAATTAGTATAACTGGTGGTATTTGATGTGGAACCTTGGTGTTTTTAACTAATGTCTAGTTTTATTCTATAACCTGTTTTTACCTGAATACTGAACCAGATTGTTGGTCTTCCTGATCCATCTTCTTTATTGATTAATGGTTCTGAAGATGTTTTATTTTGATTATGAAGTCAAAATGGGCAGAAAGCCAAGAACATGTTTAGTGTGGCTGCACCAAATCTTCTGTTAATGTAATGGACAAAGTTAAACAGTTACATTAAATTACATTATTCCCCGGTTTCTGAATGCTCGATAAACACTAATCAGCTGTCAAGTCACTTGCTATTTCTATCTTACTTGGAGTAAAAGCTGAAATAGCAAGTGACTTGACAGCTGATTAATGTTTATAGCCCCTTTAGAAACCGGGGGTTAATCAGTTACATTAAAGGTTTTACGAAAATGGGTTGCACCATCGTTAAAAATAGACCACATAAAAAAAACGTAAGACAGACAAACAATGACTGACATTTGCTATTTGACTAACATTAACCCAGCGAAAATCAAGCGGTAACGGTTAACGTTAAATCATGACGTCATTTTAACTCTTGATTAGTGCAACATAGTTTTTGATTATAAGAACGATTAACATAGGATGGTGCAACTCACGCTAACTATGTAACAAGGAATTTGAATAATTCCTTGCTATGTAATAATATGACAAACAAAAACACATGTCTTTTGTAGTTGTTGATTGTTTATAATTAGTAATTACTATCACAGGTGACCAATAAACCACGTTTTTTACCAACAACGAACATTTGTGACAACAAAACTATGAGATAATAATTCGTAACTTCGTAAACAATGTCAAACTTCACGTACCTACTGCGGTAAAAAAACAAAATAAGAATTTTCTGACCGTTTCCGTTTTTCCAGCTGTTTCAGTCAGGTTATTTTTTGTTTACATTCTATTTGATTTGAAAGATGACATTTCATCATCAACGACATTGACAGATATGATGAGCTGCACCGCGCGGTAAAGCGAAGATGTTCGCGAATACGAAATGCCCACGCGCGGCTCGATGTAAAAGCATTGTTGAAATTATTTGGTTAAATTACATTAACCTCTTGACCCGCGAAATCCGCGATGCGAATTATTGCGAATACCGATACCTCACGCCCCCCGCGGCGGGCCTCACGGATTTGCGCCGCACTTCAGATAAAGGCTCATAAAAAAATATCTAGACCCCCTATCTAAGTTCTGTAAACAGTATTAGCTTCCTAAATAATTTTTCTATAAGTGTATTATATTTATATCAGCTAATATTTACAAACAATAACACAAGAACAGAATAAATACGCGATTTTTTCAAAAGCATGTAGGGACTCACACCAAATCAGCAATTATTATCATTGTCAGGAGGCTTCTTGCTTGCCGGAGTATGACAGCGGGCATGAGTTTTCGGGCGAAGAGAATAAAACCAAGGGATCTTTATCAGTAGGTACACTATAATCAGTAGGGATTACTATTCTCTCAAAATATTATCACAGGTATACGCAGGATATTCTAATTAACGATATTGAACTGACACTCCGCCGAACACATAATGCCCTTGCGCGATGCAAACCGATTCGATCCGTATCCCATAATGTTGTGTATCGATCGACCGTCGTACATCCGCACTGCACACTAGCGCTCGTAGTTGTGTCAGAGCGAGGAAACGTCACTCTGTTCAAATATCGAACCACCGTCACGGCCAGACTGACATTCACGCGACCTCGCGTATCTGCTAATCTCCAGGACTTCAGGTCTCTAGGTCCCCAGGTCTCAAGGTCTCAATGTATCCAGGTTTTCGGGTCTTTAGATATCCAGGTCTCCAGGTATTCATTTATCCAGGTCTCCAGGTCTCAGGCTCCCCATTCAGTAAATCTGTAAAGACCAAATGCATCTGGCAGAAACATCTTAACACGCTCGTCCATCCCTGACATTAGACTGGCTGTAACCCATTAAACATCATCAAAACATCTGTCCATTTAACTCTT
This sequence comes from Plemyria rubiginata, assembly GCA_963576535.1. Lineage (NCBI taxonomy): Eukaryota > Metazoa > Arthropoda > Insecta > Lepidoptera > Geometridae > Plemyria > Plemyria rubiginata. The sequence continues at coordinate 4,477,410 of OY754917.1, read as the reverse complement.
CAGTTACCACAAGCACTAGACTGGACAACTGATCTCTGACGTCCCTTCGACCAGCCACCATCTTTAATGATGACATGGACGGACTGGATATCTATCAGCGTCCCTTTAGTACACACAAATATCTCACACCAGCCCAGTGCCTGGCCCGGAACGTCGACCAACGTAAGCCAGTTCCTTAAGCCATCACTTGCTGCACACGCCGCTGTAGTTGGCCCAAAAGTAGTCTAGCATAAGGACGTCGACCCGCATAAGCCAGTCCTGTTGCAAGATACAATTTACCATCAGGAACACCGTTGCTCTCAACATTAAAGTAACACAGTGACACGTAGATGTGAATGTTAGCGTTACATGGGATTTACACATAGAACTCATCAGACCGCCGCCGTCTCTGCCTCATCCCTTCTGCGCAAGCAGATACCTACATTGCCAAAAAGAAAGGAAACGGGCTCACCGGATGTTTTAGTCAAGGTGGTCTTGGTTGGTCTACGCTCGCTGACGTGGATACTGATTGATCGCCGCTCCTCCATTGCCTCCTTTTTAATCTTCTTGGTCAACCAGATAAGTTTAGTCGTTGCATTGCCCGCATGTTGTTGATAGAAGGCTGCTCTCACTGGATAGCAATGACTCCATTATTATACAATAGGTTTGGTGTACATAGGCGGTGGCTGAGCATATTGTTGCTTTGCGTAGGTATTCTCTTCTGATTCTTTCTTGCCCTTCGCATCCCTCTCTCTGTCAAAACGTACGGCAGAGGGCGCTTGCGTTCCGTTTGGTGTTGCCATTACAAAACCGGATGCGACACGGCCATCCTGCGAAGACACACGTCCTCGTGTGTTCGTAGGCATCTGAAACAATAAAACCACAGCACAGATTTTGCTCGGCCAATCCTGTCATCATGTCTGAGGTTTGGTTTAAACCAATCATGTCATGGGCATGGATACCACATGGGGTACTATATGCCTTCAAACTAATAAAACCTTGTTTTTTCGAGCTCGATTCATTTCAATAGGGATACTTTACCATTCCCTAGATACTGATCAAGTACTACATCACCTAATTACCTACTGACCTACTAAGTACTGATACACTAACCAAGCTATTACTAGTAAACTTAAGATAACCGGGTTCAAATACCATTGACTGGAATTATTTAGAAACATTAAAAGAAAAACAAGTTCTGCAACAACAGCCCCAGGTGCAACGTTCATGACCATTGGCAACTCAATGCCATACGTTTGCTCTTTTCCTCGGGAAAGCAGAGTCCTCAATGGTCTTCGCTACAAGGCAAGACCCGACTGTACTACTTAGTGTTACTGTATTCCACTTACTCACGGACTAATCACAAGGAGTCGATACCAATTTCTACGAGCTACGGCTACAAATAACCACTGGTACAGTCTCTGATCCGAACCGATCACCTGTGCCTTAACTTTATCCTTAATTCTCATCATCATCTACGACGTCAATTGACCCTCGGGCATCTTACGGACGCGGTCGTGAGCATACTTGTAGTTACGCTTACAGCTTTGGTTTTTCGTCGGCTACAGTGAGAGTTGGAGCTCCGAAGAGAGCAACGCTTTGGTTAACCGCACGAATACCTACTACTTCTACTGTCACTTTTGCTAGCTATAGCAAAACATACTTCGTGAATGCGTCTATTTGAACTATTACTCTTTGTTATCATTCTTACCGTTAAGTTTGCCCGTCACGTCTTTAAGAACAGTGTGCCATGAAATTATGACTTTACGCCTCTGTTTTATGCAAGGGACCGATATGACGGATGGGTCTAGTGTAATGGCCCTAAAGTTTGCAAGAGCTCAAATTTATCACGATCTACGAATTGGGACTTCGTCAGTTTAAATCGCATTATGATCAGTTGCATTTTGTCATTCTTAAAGATTGAATTTACAGCTTTACTTACAGTACAACTTATCCTCTACTCGAGCTTTCTGGCCATAAAAGTCATTAGGGTTACCTAATTCAAAAGTGAGATAAAAGCGATCGCATCAGTGAATCGCTTTAGTAAGGAGCATAAATTTCAACTAATAGTAATCCGCAGGTCGTAAAACAAAACTCAAAGCATCAAAACCTCAAACACAAGACACAGTTACTTAGTTCAGTTACTAACTCTCGGGCAGCCTATATCTGGCTTTTGTTATCTCACACAAATTCTTGGACGAACTCTATCTGGCTTCCAAAAATACACACACACACACACACAGTAGCGTACCTTCCTCTAGTACCAGCTGCAAACCAATTACTACGGATTTCCCTCTAGCAGATCCAAATTTTAATAATAGTGAAAATCAATTATTTACTCAGAGTTTTGTTTGGCAACCTCCAGCTCTTTAACAAACTACGTTATGTGACTTTGCAGACAAAGTCGCAGACAAAAGCTTGCTCCTATTTTTTTTCATTAAACTAAAATTTGAAACCAACATGTTTTGAATTCCAGTGCCGTGTGTTCCATGGCTGTGAGTCTCAATTGAAACAACGCTCACCAGATTTTTACAGAAATCCCATCGGTGCATTCACGATGCATACGCGTAGGTCTTCTCGCTTCTCCTTGGTCAGTCCGAGTCCAGCATCGTTGTTGCTCCGGCGCGGCGCCTCTCCGCTCTGGGCAGTCAGTCGCGTAGTGGTCCTGTTGTCGGCAGTTGTCCCTTGTGATCTCGTTATGCATGTGAACAAACATTTCAGGGTATCAAGAAATGCACAATTTTTGATTATTTTGATGGCATGAAGTAACCTCTTTGATAAGACTGATGTTTCAGTAATCTGATTTGTCAAAATGATCATAATAAACTGAATGGGAACAATAATTAGAAAACTATTTTGCGGGTATCTATTCTGTGACAGATGAAGAAGAAGAAGAAGGATAGTCAGTGTCCAAATTACAAAAACTTCACACGACTCTACAGATTGCTCTACTAATTACTCTACAGATTGCTCTACCAGTGACTCTACCAGTGACTCTACCAATGACTCTACCAATGACTCTACCAATGACTCTAACCAATGACTAAGTGCACACGAGGTAACGGTCCGTGTAAAGGACTGATCCGAATTTGTGAGATGAACAGAAAGCGCTCTGGCTGTGCACATGTCCACCTTAGTCCATATTATGGCATCGCAACGACATGAAATCGACTCACCGGGTTCTGTGCAGTTGCCCTTCAGGTTTGCTTGCAAAGCAGATGGCGGCTCGTTGACTCGCTGGCTGCCACTCCATTCTCGGTGCTGGAAGCACCATGGTTGTTGCTAGTCCCCGCGCTGTGAAGATATCTCGCTGTAGTGGCCCTTGATATCGAAGGTCACGTCAGATGAAAGAAGCCACATCTGGCATCTGGTCCGAATCAGGAGTCGCAGACACTGCTGAAGGCTGGAAGCTTGATGTTCGCTTAACATGTTGCTGGTTGGCGATGGCTCTCTGTCTCTTTTTGCGGTAGTGTATGTCATTGAAGTTAACATGTAGGTAATGTATGTCTTCGATCTCTGTTCTCAATTCGCACATCTTCGATAGGTAGCAAACCAATGCTGTTCCTTTCAGGTTAACTATTATCAATTTAGTCCCGTGCCTTGTCTGGATCACATAATAAAGAAATGTGCAAACAGAAAATTTTCTTCCATCTTCGTTTTGATTTTGCACGTTTCTCGTTGTTTCTTTGTGGTACGTGAGAACACCATCCCACTTATGATGTAGGGACTCACACCAAATCAGCAATTATTATCATTGTCAGGAGGCTTCTTGCTTGCCGGAGTATGACAGCGGGCATGAGTTTTCGGGCGAAGAGAATAAAACCAAGGGATCTTTATCAGTAGGTACACTATAATCAGTAGGGATTACTATTCTCTCAAAATATTATCACAGGTATACGCAGGATATTCTAATTAACGATATTGAACTGACACTCCGCCGAACACATAATGCCCTTGCGCGATGCAAACCGATTCGATCCGTATCCCATAATGTTGTGTATCGATCGACCGTCGTACATCCGCACTGCACACTAGCGCTCGTAGTTGTGTCAGAGCGAGGAAACGTCACTCTGTTCAAATATCGAACCACCGTCAAGCATATTTAGGCAAGAAAACTAATCATATTTTCATGGAAATTGATTAGAATAGCAAGAAGATTATCTATTTATAATATTTCAATAATAAACAAGAACTGTGCTTTGAAAAAATATTGAAATATTTGAAAATAAAAACATCAATTTTTTTTTTACCTACTGCGCCATGTCGTAGTATTAAAAAATAATTTCCCCCTGTCTCGTCCCGGCAAACGGAAGCCAATAATGCACAGCATGTTATTGTACGGGATGATAATGTACAGTACGGCCGGCGGATCTAGACCGGTCTGAAGTTGCGCTTTCGGAAATTGTGCGCAGGTACAGGCGAGACAAAAATAGTTTAAACATTTGAAAAATAGTCTAAAATCTACCACATACCTATCTCAAAGTGACACCCCGCGCACCCCGCGTCTTACCACCTATTCGACCCTAAAAGTGACTACTGCGCAGCGTTCCGAACGAACTTAACGCCGGTCTAGATCCGCCGGCCGTACTGTACACCCAATAATCCGTGTCCACTACTATTTTAGCTCGATTAATATTCTCTGTCGAAACTCAAGATGCAATATAATTTGTAAACAAACCCATAGCACATAACCTAAAAATCACTTAATGCATTAATTATTTTACAGATTTTGCATTTCTTTTCGATTTGCGATCTTGCCATCATTGATATGCTCACAATTATTTTTTACACTCGATACCAAAACATTTTAGATATTTTTAGTGTGGTTTGTTTACAAACATTAATTGCATCTTGAGTTTGGACAGTGGACATGGATTATTGGGTGTGTGTGCTTTATTGGGGTGTACATTATGATCCCATACATACAATAACATGCCGTGCATTATTGCTCCCATCTGTAAGATGTCAAATTTGTCAAAGTTAACGTCAGTCAGATGTCTCACTCACTTTGTTATTAGTCCGTCGATGTCAAAAAAGTAAGGTTATATCATTCAGTAATTCTGAAATCTTTGAGTTTCATGAAAAACATAAAAACAGACATTGAACAGTAAAATTGTACGTACAAGCCAACCTAAAAACTATGTATTGTACCCGATTAGTTCATGCTAAAACAATTTTGATAATATGCTATTCCACTTTGCTGTAAACTGAAAATAAACGAATCAAAATGGCGCTATAGATATTGGTAGCATTTTGTATAGCTTTCGATAAATCTGACGCACAAATACACTCGATAAGTTGTAGTAGTAAGTCTTTGTTCTGGTAAAGTGGATTCGTTTACCTCGTGTTCTTACATGTTTTTTAAAATATGAAGGAAGTGATCTTAGCTATTTTAGCCTTCGTATGTAGCGTATTTCTAGTTTTTGTCTTTGTGTTATTTTGTAAGTAGTCCAATTACCTAGACCTGCGATTACGTATTGAGCGTTTATCAATCAATAATTATTGCAAATTAAATAGAATTGATTTTGTTGTTTCACATATTATTTCAGGTTGGTATATTGTATGGAAGTGCTGCTTGTCTAAATTCCGTTTCGTTAGGGAGCTTCTGGGTGGCATGTCCGATACGCCCCCGGCATCTGAAACAAGACAACCAAAACACAGCAGGAAAGTTCGAAGAGAGTAGACTAATAAAAAGGTAAACAAAACATGTAGATGTAAGCAAAGCCCCTGAGCTATTTAGAAGTAAAAGGATCTTTGTTTTTGTTGTAAATGGTTGTCTTAGTCTGTCTGAATGTTTCTTTACCAATAAAAAATCTCATGGTTTTTAACCATAAAGACCATGAGATTTCAATAGAAGCTTATTTATAGTTAATAATAATAATAATATAATAAATGCTGGACAATCCACACAGCACTATCTAGCCCCAAAGTAAGCTATTCAAAGCTTGTGTTATGGGTACTAGATAACTGATATATTTAATACATTATATACTTACATAGATAGATATTTTTTATTATACATAGAAAACACCCAGACCATCGGAACAAATTTCTGCAGATCGTACACAAATTTGTTCCACGACGGGAATCGAACCCGCAACCTCTTGCGTCGCAGGCAGGCTCTCGCCCGCTACGCCACAGAGGTCGTCAAGTTTGTTATGAAGCTGTTGTTTTTTACAGTAAATTTTAACTTATCAGTATCTAAAAGAAAAAAGCTATAAATTCATCAACATTTCAGATCAGAATGAATATACGTTGTGCGCGGCCGAGTGACCTCATGAACATGCAACATTGCAACTTGTTGTGCTTGCCTGAGAACTATCAGATGAAGTACTATTTCTACCATGGACTCTCTTGGCCCCAGCTAAGCTATGTGGCTGAAGATGAGAAAGGCCATATTGTTGGTAAGGGAGTTACTATTAATAGGTGTTTATCAAGTTTGGGATGACTTGATAATATGATTAATACATATTTTATTAAATCACTTTGTTACTAAAATTGTCCCTTGATAAGAAGGACATAATGAAAGTAGAATTGTATCCTAGCTGACAATTATTTCACTTGTCTTAATCCTATGATGGCCTCCCACCAATCTCTTACATAAACTAGTTAACATAATTATGGTAGAAAAACTAGGCAGTCCATGAGTCTGTAGTGAAACTCACTTATCTCCATTAGTTTCGAGATGAATTAAAATGTAACTACCTTTTACTTACTTCCAGGTTATGTGTTAGCTAAGATGGAGGAAGATGGTGAAGACAATCGCCATGGACACATCACCTCACTTGCTGTCAAACGCTCACACAGACGTCTGGGTCTAGCTCAGAAGCTTATGAACCAAGCATCACTTGCTATGGTGGAGTGTTTTCAAGTAAGATAAGAACACTCATTCTGTGATTGAATACTTGAATTGTGTAATGGTAAAAATATTGTTTGTGATCCTACTAGTGCATTAAGTGATGACATGACTTTCCTCTTATTACATAATATTTGACCTACCTATCTACTACATGTCATGATCAAGGCTGACCTTAACTCATTCTTACTACTACTTCTTACTTATTGTGCATTTACTAGTGTGTATGATAAAGTACATACAAATTATGAGATAGACCCACAATGGAGATATTTTGTTAAAAATATCATACAAAATAACTAAAAAGGAACCCAGGCCATACATTTAGTTGCCTGTTCCTAGTGTTAAGCATGTAAAGCCTGAAACAAATAAGCAAGAAATTGTGACAATTTCAAGCTGCTACTGTCTGTATATCTAGTACATTGGAAAGTTACATTTGGGGTTGCATTTTTTATAGGACGCAATTTTATTTTTTTGATGTGTAGGGGGGGTCAGTGTAAAGCTAAAACCAAGTTTGTGGGGTCGCCACCCTTGTCCCATGGCCTCCGTCTTGATAATAGGGGTTGAAATGGTTTTTACGATATATCTCTTAAACTATTTATTTGATAAAAAAAATTTGTTAACATTTTTTGATGCAAATTAAATTATCTACAACTTTGGTCCAGTAACTTTTTGTCGTAGAACTGTAAATAAAAAAGTTATAAGCGAAAATCTTCAGGAACCTTCTTTTGTCCCTCATGGTCACTTGGGTATTTTCTACCTGAACAGTATTCTCGGTAACGGCCATCAGATTTAAAATTATTTTAAAAATCAATAATTGTTAAATCTTGTTATGGAGTGAAAAAGAGTCAATAATTAATTATTAATAATATTGCAAAATTTGTAATGAAAAAAATTATAATAAAGTAAATAAAAAAAAAACAATAACTGATGACATATTATTAGTACACACGTATAATATAGGTATAGTTAAGAATATTGAAAAATAGTACTCACTTCGGAGCACTGTAAAACCTTAGTTATTGACTTAATGAAAAAATGTTGCGAATAAAAGTTGTTCCACAAAAAACGATCTACAAAAATGGTTAGATATAATTTTTTCGTAAAATGATAAAAAAAAAGTTACTTACATAGAAAAATATAATTTTTTTTTCTCGAATTTCTGAAGATTTTCGCTTATAACTTTTTTATTTACCTACAGTTCTACGACAAAAAGTTACTGGACCAAAGTTGTAGACAATTTAATTTGCAACAAAAAATGTTGACAATTTTTTTTTATCAAATAAATAGTTTAAGAGATATCGTAAAAACCATTTCAACCCCTATTTTCAAGATGGCAGCCGTGGGACACAAACTTGTTTTTAGCTTTACACTGACCCCCCCTACACATCAAAAAAATAAAATTGCATCCTCTAAAAAACGCAAGGTAAGGCCTAAAAATGTAACATTTCAATGGACTAATCCGTCTTGTTCACGTAACTAGGTTGCAAACAGAACAGTTATAAAATGGCAGCAATAAATTGCCACAAAACTAGCCCATTTTAAAGCTAGACACTGTACTAAATAATGTAGGTACTTCTAACTCCCATATTAAATGATCTTTGAACATAAAAAGTCATGCAATGAAGTTATGAAAATACAAACAATGAATGCATTTGTCTGACTATATCTAGTATGTTGTAAATTATTTCCAGGCTAAATATGTATCACTTCATGTAAGGAAAAGCAACAGAGCCGCCTTGAACCTTTACACTAATTCCCTTGGATTCAAGATTCTGGAGATTGAGCCTAAGTATTATGCAGATGGTGAAGATGCATACTCAATGTCTCGTGACCTCAGTACTTTTGTAGACGAAACTGAGACTGAAAATTTGGAAATCAAATCGGAATCTGCAATAATATCATCTTGTTAACTGAATAAAGCATTTATTTTGTATTTTATGTATTTAATGTATTCCTCTTAGAAAAATGTAGGCAGATAAAATAGATTGTGGTTAAAAATACAATGTAGTAAATTGCATTTATTTAATTTAGCCTAGTAATTTAGTGACTTAACAAAGTAGCCTTAAATAAATTCTAATCATCATCATCCTCTTCATAAAGATGATTCAATACCAGTGAAGATTTTTTTTCATCAAATTTTTTAGCAGAACTTTTTCTGATCAACTTTTCTTTTTTTTTCAATACTTTCTGTCCAACCACATATTCAGGCATGATGACTTTATTGCCTTCAAATACAGCTTTAACTTCTTGTTGGGGTGCAGTCTTTTTAAAAGTTGAGGAAACTTGGAAAATCGGCTTTTTAAATGCAACATCATCAGAGTCAATGTCCATAACAGATTTAGCTGCTTCTTGTTCTAACTTTTGCATCAATGCTAAAGCAGTTGCTGTGTTGGTTTTCTCAGACATCTGTTCAGGTGTCACATCTTCAAGGGAGTAATAAACCCATTTTTTTGGGTTCTTGATGTAATCTGGTATTGTTTTAGCACGTAGACAGTCTTTCATGTTGGCTTCAGGCCTTTTGTATATACTTTCCTTTCCTCTGAACTGTTTCATTTCATGCTTCAATTTCCTGTATGTAAATCTATCGACTTCACCGTATTGTGGAGGGATAGTAATGTTATTCGATTTAGAAAAACTGCACTGATCCTCAGCATCCTTCAAGGTGTTGAACAAACTTTTCTGTCTCTCGTGATACGACGACATTCTTGATTTCTATGACAAAATTCACATGAAAGGTTACAAAGATTTTGGACATGTACTTACATTTAACATACAGGTTACCTACGCACATTATTTTTTACTGGCTGTGTGTTTCTATTTTTCCATTTGTTTGAAGTGAAGAATGTAAAAGAAAGCGATGTTTCTGTTGTTGTTGACTTGTTGGTTGTCAGTCATGTCATTATGTCTTCTTCTTTTGTTGTTTTGGTAGAACTGCGGACTTGTCATCTTGCCACTGCCAATTCATCTTTCTGTCGATATGACAGCCAGGTGCCATAGATAGATAGCGCCTGGGAGGTGCATTATTACGTACCTACCCAAGAGTACCCACACACTTGTATTCAAATTCCTTGACCCACACATTGCGATCAAGGAATATAGGGTACTAGTTGCGCCCCGCGGTTTCACCCGCGCATTTATATCCCGGTATTCCCGCGGGATAAAAAGTAGCCTATGTTTTATTCCAGACTATAACCAATCTCACTGCCAAGTTCCAAGTGCCTACTTCTCTGTCTGTGGTACCACACTTCCCATCTAGCACTATGTAGGAATATTTTATTGTTCATTTATTGACCGAGCGAGCGAAGCGTCTCAGTTTCCACATTGGCCAAATATGCGTTTGTCCGGATGTCTGTCTGTCTGTCTGTCTGTCTGTTCTCCTCTACAGGTCGCATTTTTCAATCCGATCTGGAGGAGGAAGTCCAAACAAATGTTTGGACTTGCCTCTGACTACCATATACTTATATTTTCAGAGTTCGCGTTGCATCACGAAATCTCAGAACCACTAGTTATCATTTGTTTTGGAGTTTCATCCGGAAAAGCCTGCTGTGATGGCAAACGGAAGCCGGAAACATTTCGCGGTCAATATTTATTTTACATTATTAACCGCACTGTAACATTCTTTCTCTAATGTAATTGTATAGTTAAGTAACAACAGAAGTTAATGAGTTTGTAGATTGAAACTTGAGAAGGCATTGCACAGCCGATAGGCACTCAGCTGGGTCAGTGGGTAAAATATCGTCTTCATAATTTAATAAGCTCACTTGAATTGCTTTTGGGGGCACACGCAATGCTGCAACGCTGCAATTATTAATATAATTTGAATTCTAGTGCATGTTAGTTTCTAGTGCTAATCTATTCTGAGTATTAACAATTTCTTCTTTTTTAGAATTTCTTAATTGATAATTCAAATTTCGTTTTTACAGCGATTGTATGAAGATGCGATAAGCGCCTCTATCCGGCTTCCTGAGAATTAGGTAGGTAATTTTTTTTTCTCGCTCGGAATTTGAAAAACAAGCTTTCTAACCAAGTCAGAATAGACTAGCCATCTCTACGCTTAGCTGCGTATGCCCGCGAACAATGTTTCTCAAATGCTCGTGTTATTGACGTTATTTAGAACGCCAGTGAGTGACTCACACACGCACGTGTCACGGCTTCAAATTTAAGTTTAACATTACGTTACAAAGTAGAATATTAAACGGTTGAGGATTTAAAGGACTTGTTAGTTACTGCTTGAGGTACTTGCTTGGTACAAATAAACTTTTACATGTACCTAGTAGGTAGGTATCTACATGTGAGCCCTATATCCTATCCTAGATGGATGGATGGAGAGATACATTATAGTCTGGAATAACTCATAGGCTTCTTTTAATCCCGTGGGAATACCGAGATTTCAATCTGCGCGGGTGAAACCGCGGGGCGCAACTTGTCAAGTTATAAAGGAACGATAATATGTCTTGACCAATCGGTATGAAACTTAGAATATAGGTAGATTACCTATGTGTTCTAAGATTTATCAATAAATAAGCGAAAAGCACTTCATCATCTTCATGCCCTTATCCCACGACGGAGCTAACGGACGGTTTCTGAAAGTATCAATCAAAACTAACCAGCTGTCAACTCACTGGCTATTTCAATTTTTACTTCAAATTAGATAGAGATAGCAAGTACTTGAAAGCCGATTAGTGTTGATCGAGCTTTCAGAAACCGGGAGTAATACACACCATATCTCATTCTGTATTACTATGAATTGAATACCTAATAATTGTACTCGTGTAACATGTTGATGTTTTTTTTTATAAAACCAGCTGATGGAACAAGCAGATGGCCCACCTGATGTTAAGTGGTAACCATCGCATCGCCTATAACAAAGCCTCGTCAGTCACGCACGATAGGAACGTGCCTTACGATGCCCTGCTCTGCGTCCATCAACTTGAGGCATACAGATGTTAAGCCTCATGTGCCTGTAATTACACCGGCGACCACACTCTTCAAACCGAAACACAGCGTGACTGCTTGGCGGCAGAAAAAGGAGTGGTGGTAGTACTTCTCCGGACGAGCCCTTCACAAAGAGCTATACTACTCTAATACTCTACCGATAATTGTGTTACTGTGGTTAAGTAACTCAATTATCTGCGTGCAATTCCAATAAAATGTAATTTATTGGTGTTGATACCTAGGTATGTACTTATAATAGCTACCATTCATATTATTGTGCGTGACTTGTTAGAAAACAATCTAAGCAACAAAAAATGGCATACAAGGAACCAACAAAGCAATCATTATTCAATAAGATTTCGAGTTATACAGGAAGTTTTTTATGCACCACAGATCCCTTTAGTCTTTTGTTTTATGAATAGTTTATCGATGATCAATCACAAACTTTATAGGCTAGTCAACAAGTTCAAAAACGTGTTCTTGATAAAGCTCCTAAAAATATGAGTGATTGCTCATTCGATTGACGTCTAGAAAGATTTATCGAAAGTAGGTATGTATCTAGGACTTCTTCAGGCTACTGATGATGGATCAACTCTTGCTCGTCGATTACTATCGACTACTGTAATTGTAAGTCAGATACATGTTTGTTGTGTCTGGTTATGACTTGATGGGACTTGCCTACCCAATTCTGAGTTTTGTTTATCATATTTTGTAACAGGGACACTCAATCTCCATACGAAAAGGGGGCCGATTCTAGCCCAGTGACTTTATTGTCACGGTAGATATATATCACGGTAACTGTCAAAATTCAATAGGAAATTGACAGTCACCGTGATTTATATTTACCGTGACAAAAAAATCACTTGGCTAGAATCGGCCTCCTGATGTTACAAAAAACACAGACTGGGGATGGAGACTGCCATAATACGACGAATGGTGCTGTGTTAACCAATATATTAAAAAAACTATAGAAAGATTAACCAAAGCTCTAAAAAACTGCAGTCTTTAAGCTCCGGTAGCGAGCCTAACTGCATTATTAGGTACACAGACAGAGCTGAAGGTTTCATCAATACTGTCATAGCTACAGCAAAGTACATGATGTAGTGTTTGTTTGTTGTTGTCCGGCGCGCATGCGCGTTCTCCGAACAACGAACGTGGTGGAACACCGAAGCGCCATTTCATGTCGGAGGCTCGACGGTGGCGCGTCTCTGAAAAACCGCGCTAATATTAGCGCTATTGCAAGCCTGGGCGGGCGGCGCGCGCCGATTTGCCCGACTAATACAATACCCGTCGCAGAACTGTTCGTCCAGTGAGTTTGAACTAGTAGAGCCGGCAAGTGTTTCGGAAACAGGATTGGGATGTGAGATCTGAAGAATTCAACATAACAACAGGTATGTTTGACAGTCTGGAGTAATTGATCCTTTACCTTCTTCGCATACGAGGTACCTACTTTCCGTAGCAGATACCAACCAGTCGTGATTTCAGATAATGGGTACTGGGAAGCCCAATACTGCATTATCTTTAAACGTGACTAGGCCGTAAATATACATAAGTAGCTATTACTTTAACCAAAGGTTTAACAAGGTGGGTAGTAGCACAGATAAAAGAATACTATACTAGGTAGTAGGTACATATGTACAAAAAACAAATAGGTATAACTTTTTTAATAACTCTGAAATAACCTTCACTAGGAGCAGAGTACTTCAACATATAAAATAAAAAATAACATTCATTATTTATAATCATACAAATACAAATTAATTAATTGTGCCAATTGCATCGAACTTAACCCAAAGTCATGAGTAATAAAACTAACTTTGCCTGTACTTATATTTAGGTACACGTTACTTTCACACACGACATCTATCGGACGTTTTGTAAACCACCGGACCTAAGCCTAAATGTTAGATTTGCTTTGTTATAGGTGATGGTGACCACGTACCATCAGGTGGGCCATCTGTTTGTTTCATCAGCAAGTAGTGTAAAAAAAGGTATCAAACTAAAAGGGAATGGTTATAAGTGAAGCCTAAAAGTTACCAAGACCTACCTAGATTTTTATTGAATGGAATGGTCATTATCTATCAATTTCAGCCCTGTCACGGAGTCTGCGCACATTCCCACTGGAAGTGTATTTTATGGGTCTAGCCTGTGGGTCTACCTAGGTAGCTAGATGCAAGGGAATGTTTGCCCAGATAAAAACGTTCCAATTTAAACACTTTTTAAAGTAAGCGCCCCTGTATGTATCTATAATCTACCTCTAATGCTGGCACTTCTATTCGTTGCATTTTTATTTCCACGTGTATTTGTGTTCTCGTCTTGCTTGTAAAACATAGGCATAAATATGCTATGCTGGTCACTTCACATTCATGTCGAATCTGTTGTTGCATTTTCTGAAAGCTCTAAAATTATAGCCATCCTTGTCGTTTCGGTTTTTTAGAAAGGGACGGCAATATTTTTAGTGCTGTCAAAATATGAAAACTAAATAACTGAATTGACACCATTGTTGTACTTGGGAAAATAAGTCGAATACGCGAACACGATTATTATAGTCTTGTAATGTGGCACCACCGAAGTTAAAATAGTTAGGTAAAGGTTAGATACCTACCCATGACAGTTTGTGAACTACCATAACCTTTTCTACATGACATTATTATTAATTAATTAATTCTCGATGACATTGCAATCTCGATGCTAATTAGCATTAAGTTCGCCTGTGTACATCATTTTTGTGCAATAAAGAATTTTCTTATCTTATCTTATTGCAATTTTTTATATTAGCCTTGGACATTTAATTTTTACATCTACTACTAACTGAGTTTTCTCCTAATTTTAAATTTAATTTTGATTTAGGTAATTTTGAATATTATTTTGAAATGTTAATTTAATTATGGTATAACCTAATGTTATTCATTTAATGAATGTTTATATGCCGTCAGGCTGGACTAGAGAGACGAAAACTCTAACCCCTAACACCAATGTAGAGATAAACCATTCTAAAAATGCACGCTCCTCTACCTGCCTTTGCTTTGCTTTTGTGGGTGAAGGCAGGTAGAGGGGCGTGCATTTTTAGAATGGTTTATCTCTACCTAGTTTTCCATAAACAATAAAACATCTTTAACTTTATAACCTTGATGCACCAAAAAACCAAACCCTCCAATTTTGAATCGTAGAAAGAACGATTTCGTCCGAAAACCGCCAAAAAAATACAAAATGTTTTGTCGAAAATTCTTATTTTTATAATAGAAAGGTACTTTATATTCCACATTAACCTAACCTACAGAACAGTTTATTATTATTGTTTGCAAAGTTATATCAACAAACGTATAAATTTCAGCTGTATTTATTTAAATAATGGCATTGTCTGGCATACACGTAGGTAACTTATCTACCTACAGCACATCTACATTATGCTAAAAACTGAACAAACAAGGAACTTCCAAATTAAAATAAGTCTTACATTAAAATAAGAATAAATTAAATGATAACCTTAGTAATGGTAGTCTCAGGCCCGATAAAGACCGGAATATCACTGAGCCAATTTTGATGGTAATTTTAGTGGAAATTACAGCAATTCTAAACTAAACTGAAACTTTAAATGATATTGGCTAGGTTTAAAACCAGGACGTTTAAAGTTTTTTTTTTATTCTTTTATTTATTTATTTCTGCTTGCAGTAGGTAGGTAATTCGAAGTTTGGAAAAAAGATTATTTTCTGACTGTTTTGTGTCATCACATCAATCAAAATACTAAATTGCTGTTCAGTCACAGCAGTTCTTTAATATTTGAGAGTAGGTACCAAAACTACTTTAATTTTTATGTTTCTAAACGGTAAAACTTAAAACATTGCTTAAAAATTAAAATTAGCACATCTCTGTTTTTTAATAGTGCCCAATAGCAAGAGATGGCAATCAATAGTTTTTGTATTATTTAAGACTCGCTTAGCACAGGAACAGGTGAAGCTGCTATAATCTATATTTATATGGGTAAAATATTATTATGATGAAACTTGAAGTAGCTAGGTACATAGGTACATCATCACTACATAGTACGAGTATAAAACAAAGTCGCTTTCTCTGTCCCTATGTCCCTATGTTTCTTTGTACGCTTAAATCTTTAAAACTGCGCAACGGATTCGGATGCGGTTTTTTTAAATAGATAGAGTGATTCAAGAGGAATCCGTGCGAAGCAGGGGCGCGCGGGTGGGTCGCTAGTATATTATATATATATTTATGATCTTTTTACTCATGGTTGGCTAGCATCCAAAATACACTCAATCAAATGTTCAGGATTTCTTAGAATTCTGCATGATTCAATACATTCTTATCAACTAAGAAATAAAACAGGAAATCGTTTTTTTAGTGATGTATTACACGTCGCCATTCATATATTATTCTATGTAGGTACCTATATTTTTTTGGTGCATACCTATCCACATTCTAATACCCTACTACAAAGCTTGACATGTATATACATATAACAATTACCAAGATAGGTCTGATAGACTATAGGTATTTTATTAAAAAGTTCATGTTTTATTTCTTAAAAAACTTAGCATTTTGAAATGAATCGTCATTTATTTTTTATATAATACGCAGTGCTAGTACGCAATTACTCTATTCCATAGTTTATTCCGATGACTAATAAGTTTGTACAAAGGTGATTGATCTGCTATATGACTATGCTTAGAAGGAAACTTGTATCCACGTCACAGCCAAGGCAAATGAATGGAATCTTTATGGAAAACTTTTATCCCAATAAGCACAAATTCCATTGTTAAAAGTTTCCTTTGCGTGAAATGCTGAATGATCAAGCTATGGGATAAAAGCGAAGTTTAAGCTTGCTAGGCTTCAGTTCTGAAGTGTCTGTTCGGATAGATGGAGCTAACACGGGCTGCATGTGGATCGTATAACTTATATCAAAGTAAGTCACGTGATTTATTATGGTTTTGTCTTTCTATGGCTTATTGCCCTCTGAAAAAGTTAAGTGGTAAGAATATGTAATTTAAAACAACTTCCGTAATTAGTAGACGGTGTGGCAGTTGTGAATTCTGAATTAGGTAGGTATTACAAAAACACATCGCCAGTTTACAGGTGCAGCATATGATAAAGATTGGTTGGTACGGGTACCATGGCCGCAGTTAGAGACTAGAGTAAACCAACCAAACCAACATCTCCTTTACATTTTTCAAAACCTGTAACACAACGTCAGTCAGCCTTCCCACACTGGGAAGGCTGAAATCAAGCTCCAACCCAAGGAATTTGCCTTATTCAAATTCCTTGCTCCAACCTCATACTTTTTATAGCAATGTTCACGGATTAAAAAAAAAGTTCTTTTCGTCATATCCGTCTTAGACTACTTGAAAAAAAAATCATAGAACGATTTTTTTTCAATTTGAAATGTGTATTGTAGATTGAAATGAATGTCACATTTTGTTAGGTTAACGACCGGTTAAAGTTCATATCGTTTATTTTCAGATCCCTCTACTATTATGGTTTCGCTATAACCCTTCCTTCTGGTACGAAACGTGACGAAACCTTACAAGATCAAACAAAACTGCGAAATTCCAATTGTTCGAGTTTTTGCCTGAGAAACGTTTTTTGCATATTATTTCATAAATTATTTTACGGGTTACGTAACGCAAAATAATAAATAATATTTCAATTATATTGTTTCTGTTTTAACTAAATACTGAGTTATTTGTTGTGCCATTACTTAACAGGTTAGTTCTCATATTCTCGGATTGTTTTTTTTTTTTTATACAACTATCTGATGGAACAAGCAGATGGCCCATCTGATGTTAAGTGGTAACCATCACCTATAAACAAAACACTGCCCCGTAGGTCACGCCCAATAGGAACGTGCCCTACGATGCACTGCCCTGCGTCCATCAACTTGAGGCATACAGATGTTAAGCCTCATGTGCCTGTAATTACACCGGCGACCACACTCTTCAAACCGAAACACAGCGTTGCTGCTTGGCGGCAGAAAAAGGCGTGGTGGTAGTAGTACTTCCCCGGACGAGCCACACACAAAGAGCTCTACTACTCTTAAGATTGTTTTTAAGTTGAAATAAGTCTCTGTAATTTAAAAAAAACAGAATCCGGGTGCAAAGCCAATGTACTTTTTCGATTCATACAATTTAATAATTTATATGTAATCTAGGAAGTACATTTATATTTACCAACACATTTAGATACTCGCTGCGTTTCAGACAACATACCATTCTTACATCAATTGACACTCCAGTAACGTAAAATTTACAAAGTGTGAATTGGTTGAGCTCATATTATTTCAGCAGTTGAGTAGGAAGGCCCGTATTTTAGAGCGTACTATAAAGCTCAGCCAAGTGTAAAAAGACTAAAAAAAAGAAAATTTTGGATTTTTTTGAGTTGGTCAGTCACAGGTACAATCATGGCCTTATGAACAAACTGTTGACTATTTGAAGATGTCTTTTAATAGATATAACATAACAATTACCAAAGCACAGCTAACATTTATCTCTTAAATGGGTACCTTATTTAAAATTTAAAAGTTAAAAAACTCAAACTGGTATGAAATCTCCAAAAGTGTTATTATTTTAATTTCTCACTATATGTAGTTTCTTTTTTTTCATACAACTAGCTGATGGTGCAAGCAGATGGTCCGCCTGATAAAGAGATTATTATGATATTTTCTATACGCTCAGAAAAATCTATTATTATGTCTTAATATAATCTTAATATCTTGTATGTGATGGACGCTCAGTTTTTATATTCAAGGGGTCTTGCCACCGATAACCTAAGGTTCCTAGTGTATTTTTTGTACAACGTGGTAATCGCTTCGCATTCGAGTGTGGGCTCTATGCCGCGCATAACTCAAAAGCCAATACGAATGCGAGATCTACAAGCTTGAGTACGGTCTGGAATACACAACCCTGTGTGTGTGTAATGGCTCTCATATAAACTTTATGGTGTAAATGCGCTCATAGATTACTATCAGAGTATCGTACATGAGTTTGGGAATCCTGACCTTTTACGCCGGCCATTCTATTTATATTCTTTTTACGTTCGTTTCCTCCAATCCACACCGAATACTCGTAAACTATAACGATGTACGAAATCAGATCAACACGATCTGAATAATGCCAACTATTGTAGTTGAGTGATGACTAAAAGTATGACACATCGGGGTGAATAGATGTTAAAAATAAACTTTTGTAAAATATACATAATTTTCAAACCAATTTGACGAGAAAATATGTATAACCGTATCAGTCAACTTTACAAGGAAAACTTACGATAACTATTCTACGAGACGCAAGACGTGTAGCTCTTGCTCGTAAGCATTGTTGTACGGACACATGTGCTCAAAAATAGGAATGCTTATTTTGAGCATGCTCAAAAGTCAACCAACGACTAAATAAGCATGCTTATTTACTAGCAAGACCTGTTCACACCTGCTTTTATTGAGCAAGGTTCGAAAAAAGCATGCTTTTTGCTCGAAAATAAGAAAGTCTGTCCCTAGGTTTAAACCTAAAATTAGGTCTGGAAATTTCTTCATATTCAATAGGACAGATATTCTTGTCTTTGATTTAACGAAGATTTACCACGTAATTTTGGACGCGATGAATTAGGCCTTTGTTTTTGTATTTTACTAGAAATTGTTTTCCAAAACCGAGCGCAAGTGCAAGAGTTTCCCAAGGGAGGAGATCTTCCACCGTGCTGACGTATTTAGATATACCTCTAGTCACCATAGTTACTCTTGACCCGGTTACTGAATGTAGGGCGGAGCGCGCGGGGCCGGCATTCCGCGCCCGCCCCAGCCGCGGTAGCTGCGTCGATATTCGCTATAAATGAACATTCCCAAATAACTCACTTGTGGCATTGCATTGTGCCTGGATCAAAGCAGGCTTTATGCTATTACTCAAGCACATACCCCATTTAAAGTTTTATCCGTATACTGTAATACTTACCAACTATATTCGATGGTCGCGATTCATCCAAACAGTCTTTCGCGTTCGCTTATGAAGCAATTTAATGTTTTTTTTTAAGTTGGGCCTGATAAATTATGAAAGACATTTGCTAATGAGTCTCCCACATCGGGAAACAGTGAAAAAATGGGTGACAAATAGGATGCTTAAAAGTGAGTTTAAAATCGACCAAAGTAATGCCAATGTCAATCTTCAAAGGATTACGCCATCCAGCGCTGAACCAATATTTACAAAGATCTGAAAGAGGTTTGAGGCCGGCTACGGTCGCTTATTTGAACTAAGTATATAACGTGATAACCACTAAACAAACTGGGCGATACAGAGCCTACCTAATCTGTTCTAATTAAGTATTAGGATATATACACATGACCTACGCATAATCCCTGTAATCTTGCCTTATTTTGACCTTGGCCCAACTAATTATACGACCAACGGAACGCGTTATTTGTGATTGTTTGGAAAATTCTTTTTACTTGCGCTAGTTTTAAATTCTGACTTGTAATTTGTACGAAGATACTGTGTCATTTTTCAACTTTCAGATTTCCTTTGAAACGATAAAGCTTCTTTGTAAGCTACTGCGCATGCTCAGTCAATATCTGTACTACCTATGATTCTAGATAGTAGGTAGTTATGTAGCTCAGCTCACAATCAATTACCCAGCAAGCTGTTTAGAAATCAAAAAAAAGCTTTGCTTGACTAGACATGTTTTGGTTGCAACTTGTAGTGCCCGTAATGTAGTAGATACCTTTCGGTATTGGCCATAAAGAAGTATTTTTATACAATAAAAAGACAACCAACGAGCTAATAATAACTTATATGTCAAACGTTATTTTGGACGAGCAAAATACCAAGGAATTTGATGTTGCATTCAAATTCCTTGCAAAACACTAAGGGTTTAAAAGTTTTTATTATTTTAGGCCAGTCTTAAAAAAACTCAAAAGAAACCAACCTTTCAACGATTACATGGAGTATAATTTGGAGCAAGCATGGAGAGCTTGGTCCCGACTTGTGCCGGCCGCCATGACAGAGACCATAAGGCGGCTAGAAAACTCTTTTTTTATTATACAATTTGCTGATGTAACAAGCTGATGGCCCAACAGATATTAAGTGGTAACCACCACCAGTACAAAGCATTACCTCGTAAGTCACGCACGATAGGAACGCGCCCTACGATGCACTGCCCTGCGTCCATCGACCTGAGGCATAGGTACAGATGTGCCTGTAATTTTACCGGCAACCACACTCTTCGAACTGAAACACAGAGTTGCTGCTTGACAGCATAAAAAGACATGGTCGTAGTACGTCCCCGGACGAGCCCTTCACAAACAGGACTACTTCTAAAACTCTCCTACCTCAGATACGGCCCCAGCTCATCTGAATACGCTAATGTCGATTCATTGCGAGCCCATTTCCGTGTGTCGCGCAGCTGCCGGTGCCACGATCTATTTCGGACTTGCACTTACCTACGTTTTTTTTATTTACTACCATTTTGGATGATTCGCAATAAGCACCTACAGCTGCTTTAAACGTTACCCATCTCTGAATGATGTGAGTAGATTTTTATGTATTTAACAAAAATCTTAGAATTAAAAAATATATATATAATATGGGTTAAAATGAAGAAGGTCGCCATTTTCCGAGTATATGAAAAACAAATGAATGATTTTGGTTTTTTCTGGATTCATATAAAATAGCAGTCGGCTTAGTAAGTAAATAACTAGATAATTTGGCCGATAACTAGATCATTAATTAAAAATGCCTTGATTTGCAAGGCTATAGCGACGCACGTTAGGTTATTCACAAAGTTATCACAATTAGATCATGTTGAGCAATTTTAAAGGATACATGCATGACGGCCTTTGAGGGCACTATCGAACCGTGTCTGTCTTAAACCCAACCTAGCCATATTTCGATCATCTGATGCGATTTACAGTGCATAGTACTGATTCAAAACGAGAGCACATCACTGAAGTAAGTCGAATTCGATTTGTAAATTCCATTTGACTTCCAGGGAATATTATGCTTTCGTAACATTGCACCGGCATTCTGTCTCTAAATATAGGGCAATTCCAGGCCAAGCTATGCGAATGTATGTGGGTCGAACCCGGCCATCTACTAATCCGATGTCCCTGCAGTTACAACATGTACCTACCTATAACTGCGAGGAACCACGCATTCGGTTTCGCTTGCGCAACAGAACGCGCTTGACGTCTTTTCGTTTGATCAGGCAATCAGCATTAGGAGTAGGTACGGAAATCGTTGTCACGGATAAATTTGCCCCTGGTTTTTACAGTAAATAAATCTAAAAGTTCATTGCATATCTACCTATGGGTAGGTATAGTTTACTTCACGTTCTGGTGATTTTTTTTCCATTTCAAATTATTGGCAAAAAACTGAGCATTATTTAAATTTTATGAATACCTATATGAACCAATGAACAAAGGAATGATACTCGTGTATTTAAGGAATGAAGAGTGTTTCGTCAATTCCCGCGATTATTTTTGTTTGTAGTACGGGAATGTTGTTGACGCATGATTGTTGATGCACATGCATTTTCGCAAAACCACGCCGACCCATCCTGCTTCATCTTCAACGTTTTATTCGAATGATGATGTACTTGACCAAACTGAATGAGTAACGAAAGTATTATTGAACAAGGGAGCAAAGCGAGCAAAGTTTTCGCAAAATAACTTACATGAGCTGATTATGGATTTAGGTGTATTTATTTCTGTAAAGAATTTGGTCCATAGGTTACTGTAATGTAAATGTTTATCAACAACATACCAAATCTTCAATAAATACAACACTCAGACGCACATCCAACTGCCCTTGGTGGTGTACTTAACACTTTACGATGATTCTTAACACAAACAGCAGTAATAATGATTCTTTATATGGTGCTGATATGCGCATACAGGATATAATAAGGGACGCTAATACAGTTGGTTAGCGTCTGACCACAAGAAAACCCGCTAAATAGCATAACGTTAATAATAAAATGGATTTTTCTTGAATTTCAGGTGACTCTACAAATTCAAGATGACGGTGGTTACCAATCCAGCTTGCATCCCTGACACGCCTACACCTCCAGAGGTTACCCCCACCTCCGAGGAAGAGTTGGACAATGAGTATGTGGAAGAAGAAGAAGAAGAGCAGCTGCCCATTTGCCGCGATTACCTTTACGAGCCGCCGCCGGATAGAACGGGGCTCTACAACGATGAGTTGAGAAGTGACATCATATTAGTGGCGGGCCTCGGCACCGACCAGTGGCGCTTCCCCGGGCACCGGCGCGTGCTCACAGCTTCCAGCCCCGTATTCAACGTACTGCTCAAGGCCAATCCCAATAGCAATAAAATCACCATCGACTATGTGGACAGGCGTGGCTTCGAGCAGCTGCTGCGCTACTTGTACTGCGAGCCCACCGTGCTCAACTCCGTGAATACAGCGCGCCTCACGCTCGACGCCGCCTACAAATTCCTGTGCCCGTTGCTGGCGGAGCGGTGCGCACGCAGGCTCGACGAGCTGTTGGACGCGAGCGTCGCGCTCGACATTCTGCGCGACATGCGGTACATGTGCGCGCAGCTGCCAGGCGCTGCATCCGCGCCGCCGCTGCACATGTTCCAGAACGATTACGCGTCGCGCCTGCTCGGCCAGTGCGCGCAGTGGTGCGACTCCCTCGCACACAACACGCTGCTCGTCATCGACAAGGAAGCCGATGCGACGCTTGCGGACGAGCGTCTAGACGAGCTCACGTACGAGGACCTCAGCCTCATCGTAAGGCGCGAGACGCTGCGCGTGTCCAGTGAGATGGTGCTAATCGAAGCGCTGTCGCGGTGGGCTACGGCGATGTGCCACCGCTACAAAAAGGAGCTGACATCGGCGAACAAGCGCGCAGCACTCGGCGAGTTGTCATACAGTCCGCGGTACCTGCTGCTGTCACCGGAGCACGAGCTGGAAGAGGCACTAGCTATGGAGCTGCTGGAACCGATGGAGCGCGCGCTGGTGATCGCGCGAGCGCGGCGGCTGTCGGCACCGGTGCCAGTGGGCTCGGCGCAGGAGAACCTGTTGCGGCACTGGGCACGCGAGCGTCCGCGCATGCCGGCTGCACTTGCCGTACACCTCAGTGACCGCTCGTGCCCGGAGCCTGAGCCCGAGATGGTGCCCGCTCGCTTTTGCGGACTTAAGCCCAAAAAGATCAAACGACCAAATTTCTCGCCTGAGGCCCCCAAGAAGGAAGGCTGCTGCTCGTGCTTCGGCGATGGACTCTTGAGAGCATTTATTTGTTTGTTCGACTGAAGTGTTAGTCAAGTTTACGTGCTATAATTTAAGATCATAAAACTAGATAATGGTGTGTGTTCGGTGGATATGAAAGTCAGGTGTTCGGTGATTTCGGAACTACTAACCATATTTTAGTGAATCGTATTTACCTACTACTTTTCATATTGGTATACTATATAGTAGTTATATTTTGATGGATTTATATGCTTTTGGTATATATAAACGAACAAAGTAACATTTGCAAACGCCAAAGATGAAAACATTTGACTTAGGTTTAACGAAGTCGTTACATAAATAAATACCCATTCTTGTACCATGCAAAACATTTAACAAGATTGTATTTATATTTAACTTTGACAGAGGGCCTATCACGACTCCCGGTGCCGACCGCGATCGATCGTAGATCACGCCGATGGATACCGCATTTTAAGGAAATTCAATATTATATATTATTCTTATATTCTATAATTCCTATTCTTATATTCCTAATAAATTCTTATTATTTTTATCATTATTCCTATTATAAATATTATATATTATTCGCATTATTTGAGAAGCTTCACTTAAGCTTCTCAAAGAACACGCTAGATGCCGTTGTTTAATTTCCTTGAAATTCGGTGTAGATCGTTGCGATCCACGATCGATCGCGGTCGGCACCAAACTCATGATTACCCCTCAGTCTTATTAAATTATATGTATTTCGCATAAACGATTCGGAAGTTGTTCTTGAATAAACAAAAATACACAATCGAGTCATCTAACTGGAAGCGAGTTCATAGCATAACGAGAACGATATAGTTAATTTCGCCCATTCGATTTTGTATTATGATTAAATGTAGTGCGATTTGTACATAATTATTATTGATTTTATGTGATATATGTTATTTGCTAAAAAAATTAGATCAATTGATGTTATCAAATTTAAAAATACAACAAATTGTTGAACAATTTGCATTTACCGTAGGTACCTATAATAGGTAAGTAAATCTGTGCACAATTATTTGGCATTACCTACTTTTATGTTTAGGATAAATTTTGTTGCATTTACAAATAAAGTATAGTGACGTTAGTTTAATTATTTAGAAAACCTTTTAGCCTAATTTTTTTTCGTTAAATGGATCTTGATATACTAGTCCTATTTAATTAAGTACATACTAAACAAATGTTAGCTTAATATTATTGTGTAGCGTTTTAGTCATTGAACGAAAGTTCATAGAACGAATTTTGTATATTCTTAGAATCTACTTCAAAGTCAGTGCTCTTGTATTTACTCATTTTAGCTATATGTGCCATATTGAATGTGGTTTATGAAATTAATTGGCAAACGAACCAAATGCTTGTGTAATATTATACAATTTGTAATTGATGTTTTTAAAATAGAATGTTTAAAATTCTACATTTCTAATAATTTCAAAGTTTTGTGATAATAATAAAGAATGCGAAATGTTTACATGCATGTCATGTCGCAAAAAATGTTAAACCAAATCAGCTGTAAGCTACATGAGTAATCCAAAAATAAAGGGAATTAAAAAATTAAAGGAAATTGAATAAGAACGTCCAACAATTTATTTTCTCCTTAGTAAGTCTGTCCAAGCATTTAAGAGGCTTCTACACATTAATGCAACTTAATATTGCAAACAAACCAGTATAAAATTGCAGGATCTGAATATGGATTAATTTCAAAAAGAAAGTTGTAGACCGCGCTACGAGAATAAAATTTCGTAGGCGATGCTACGAAATTGTGTTTTGTAGACTGAGTTACGAATAAAATATTTCGTAGACAATGACAAACACTATCACTCTGCTACAAAAAACTCACATGTTGCAATGGGAATAAGGTCTACGACTTGAAAACTTCATATAAATTCAGAGGTAACGTACATATTTTAAAGAATTTTGTTTTTATGCAAAACATTGTATTTGAAAATATTATTATGTACATTCAAATCAACTCGAGATCATATTGCTGTAGTAGTACTCATATTGGGCTGAAAAAATTCCTTTTCCTCTAAAATAGGCTGTGAGGAACGGAAAGAGCTTTTCTTAGATTTTATGCTGTAAGGTTCGCTACTAGCTACCTGAGTTTCCATTTTATCTATCTTGTGCAGCATTCCAGCCAATGAGGACTCCGCTACGTGCAGGTTTTTGCGTAAAGAGGTCACAGTATCTTGGAGCTCGAGTATGGAGTTGATTTTTGCATCGATCTTGTTGAATTTATCTTCGATGGATTTGCGAGCTTTTTGTGAGAGTTTCACTTGAGCGTCGACCCTAGAGGTGATTTCTCTTTGGAGTTCATTGAATTTTCTGTCGATGGTGCCGTCTTCCTCGGAGTCTCTATGCTTGCGTTCGCCGGTGTTGGTGGACAGAGTTCGGTACTTGTATCCTGAACTTCTGGAGGTGTAGCAGCTTTTGTGGAAGATCTCAGACATCTTTACCTGGTTACTGTGGTTTTATTTACTATTTAATTTACAGGTTTCGAGTAGTAAAGGTATGGAGTTAAAAGTTTTAATTCGATAAGTATTTACATTTTGCAAGCTCAGGAATTTTGTCAACGATTACTTTTAAAACGTAGATGAAGTGAATGTGATTGACAAAGACCAAGAGTATATAACGCTACGCTAGACAAAGAGCATCAATGAATGTAGTGTGAATATTTGATAACCATAGACATAAGAAGCTCCTTGCTGCTTCACCTAAACTCTTAAATGGGGTCACATCGCGCCATCTACCTCAATTGTACATAACTATTTTGAATCTTTATGAATGGGCCATTGTGGGTTCTTAAAATGTTAAACAAACCCATTCACGAACGCGCCCATTATGGTTTATGGTATATGCGATAGATGGCGACACTGGTTTCGTTTATAAAGAAATGCAGAGCTTTACGAAAAACCCCTAGTTATATCATGTTAGATTGGCAGTACCCATACCATACAAGTAGGTAGTTACTATGCATGCATGCATAGAAGCGTAGTTTTAAAACATGGGTCAAGTGCTAGAAAGGGGCTTCTTCGAGGCCCATTAAAATCGATTCACCTTACTGTTTTGAAAGAAATAAGTGACAAAGAAAAAAGAAGAAGAAGTAGAAGCGTGCTGATTCTGTGGAATGGTACACCGGGTACCTAACACCATACCTCAGAATAAACTAATTTACAAATTTTTACCTTCTTTGCAAATTGGTTAGGTCTAGTATTCTTTTATCTGTGGTTAGGTATAGGTACTATATCTTGGTGGGGACATAGGTAGGTACCTATGTACCTAAAGCGTCCTGCTATCTTCAAAATAGATAGGACCAATAAAATAGGTGCAATTGGTAACCTTAAGAACTTATTATAATGAATCACAATTCTCATTATAATTGACGACCTCTGTGGCGCAGCGGGCGAGAGCCTGCCTGCGACGCAAGAGGTTGCGGGTTCGATTCCCGCCGTGGAACAAATTTGTGTACGATCTGCAGAAATTTGTTCCGATGGTCTGGGTGTTTTCTATGTATAATAAAAAATATCTATCTATGTAAGTATATAATGTATTAAATATATCAGTTATCTAGTACCCATAACACAAGCTTTGAATAGCTTACTTTGGGGCTAGATAGTGCTGTGTGGATTGTCCAGCATTATTATTTATTTTTTTATCAAATATACAAAATATGACAAATGCAAATTAAACAAAAATTAGATCAATGAAGTGAAAAAAGAAAAGCTTTAAAAAAATCTTTGGACAAGGCCAGCCATGTTCCATGGCACAAACAATAGAAATTGTAATTTTAAAAGCGACAGACCAGGACCACTCGAAAATGCCATAAAAACATGGCTAAAAACAATAATTTAGTTTTGTATTCAAAATCGACAATGGCATAGAAAAACCAAGCTTGAAGTTGAAGGTTTACTTTTCTTTGTAAATGTGCAACAAAAGAACAGCAGGTTGAGATCGCAGTCCATTATTTTGAGATAAATTTATTTTTGATGAAGTGCAAAAGTCGTGGTAGTCTTTTGACAGTTTTTCGGTAAAACCTTTGATTTGGGCACAATGTGGACACAATCGTGCGTGATGGGTTTGGCACACATGGGCCCAATATGTCCATTGTGCTTTGTGATGGTGCTTGGACTTTACGACGCCTAAATTTTTTATAACTTGTGTTCGGGTTTCTCACAGTAAGATGAGTCGGCGTTATTTTTATTATATGAAATAGAATATTATTTATGTCCATTGAGAATTTTTTATTATTTTTTCAGCAAGTAGCGTACAAAAGTTTTTGTTAAATGAAAAGTGTTTGTACGAACATATTGGTACAAAATTGCTAAATTCGAGACAATATAGGTACCTTTGCCTGCAATGTCTAGCAACGTGTATTTATTTATAACTAGTTGCGCCCCGCGGTTTCACCCGCGCAGATTTAAATCCCGGTATTCCCACGGGATAAAAAGTAGCCTATAGGTATGTGCTATTTCTGACTATAATCTATCTCTCTGCCGAGTCTCATCCAGATTTATTCAGACGTTTCGGCGTGAAAGAGTAACAAACATCCATCCATCCATCCATCCATACAACTTTCGCGTTTATAATAGTAGTATGATAGTATGATAGGGCTAAGATACAAATCACAAGAGAATAGTGTGATCAAGTGCACAATGTTCCAAGACATTGACGCCTGCTTGTCCGAAAATTGTAACATTCAAAAGCTTTTCAGTAAACGCTACTTAATCTGCAACAGCAATTACCCACGTCCATTTATGGTGCTCCCACGGACGTTATTCTCGGTGACAGTTCTGTAGGGTCTGAGAATATCACAGGTACTCACTAAACAATGGCACTTAAGCTCAAGATGGCATTCAATAAAGGTATACTTGTTTTCAAGTTTTACAAAATCTAAGCGCCACTACTGACATATTTTTTGTTTTTGGTGTTCCGCATCCGCAACTCAGAATTAAATAATTCGGTAAGTATGTATTGTAGGTACATAAGGAGTTTTTACTTACCACGTTACAGTTGCGACTGAAGGTTTTACATCAAGGTTGGTAAAAATCTTAAATGCCTCACATAAACTTCACGAACACATGCAAAACTATGAAACTAAAATGTCGATGGCAGAGAGATCCTTTAGCACGTTGCTTCCTCTAAAGTCAAAGATTATTATTAACATTTGTATTTAAACTTCAGTAAGTTAGACCAGCTACGAGTACTACGACAAAACAAACAACGGCACGGAACCCTCAACACGTTTCGCGTAAACTCACTTGCCCAGTTATTTTTTATGTTCTCATCCCAAACGTAGACGTAGTATTTGAGACAGGTTTCTTTGACGCCAACAGGTAACATTTTTTCAACGTCTTTGAAGAAGGGTCTTTCCCAAATTAAATTCCATTTACAGGTAGAGATCGGTTACGATTTGCGTAAACCTTTTGGGATAATTGAAGTACTGTAAATTGATACATTTTAAAACGTTTGAAATACAAGAAACTTTATTGAGGTATTATAAAATTTTTGTCAAGTGGGGTTAGCGTGACACAGTTGTTTAGTTCATCGACTCATAGTAGTAAGAAAGAAATATAAATGGACCAACTTCCAATTTTTTTCTCCATATTTTGAGCTTTTTGCGAAATCTGTCAATTTAATCTTACAATGTTACATCAATGAGCATCAATGTCAATGTTAATAAGATTATTGATATTCGCCAAGGTTTTAGGCATTTTTGAACTTTTAATTATTAGTAGCAAAGATCTGCTACGGCATCAACTATGATAATAACTATAAATTCGTTTAAAATTATTTAATCTGGGATTTTTCATAAAAAAACTAAGTCTAACGAACTCAAACTCAAAAACTATTGAAGTTCGGTAGGCTTAATTTGTTGCATTTTAACCCTAGGTACTATTATGACGTCCTGCAAAGAATACGTAGAGTTACCAGTAACCCTGCATAGCTCAACGATCTAAAACTATCTATCACTGTCACAACTGTGAGATTGCCTATATCTCGTACAAAAACATTCTACAACCTACATAAATTTTAGTAGTGTAGGGTTACTCCATCTACTTATGTATTCCCAAGCATAGTTCAAAAGGCACGTTCGTCTATCATGTCGTGCGTAGTCCTGCTAGCTACTATACATTCCGAGACAGTAATCCGACACCACTTTGGAAAGAAAAAAATGTTAATAATGTTGATGGTACGCTAGGACTAGCAGGAAACTTTTTGTGGCGTAGCACTGCTTTAATAGAGTAGTAATGGGATATAGAGCACCGGGAATCTATCATATATTGTACGTACATATCGTATATAGAATAGGATAATAATAGTGCTCGAAAGGAGCCCTTTGAGACACACTTAAAATCCTTTCACCACACTGTTTCGAAATAAACTGTGATGCGACAAGAAGAAGAATAGAATAATTATTTCTTAAGTATAAGTAGTACAATACAAGTAGTTACAAGCCTGAAAATAGTTGAATGAAAAGTTTATTTGATCTTGAATGATGTAGCCACGAAAAATTATAATTAATTGTTTAGGAAAATAATACTAGAAAGGTTCAGCACAAATATGATTTGATCCAATCTTTCCTACAAAAACTTTATTTTTAATTTTTACAATAACTGAAAAATAAGCGGGCGAGATTTTCGTTGAGCTCTAGATCATTATTCCTCTGAGCCTTAGGGTCTGCTTCGATTGGTTTTATTGGCGTCTGCCGCTGAAGTCACGTCCTCATAAAAGAAACTTATCTATTTCAATACATTGTCCGGCTCTATGTGTTGAGATTATACTAACTAATAAAAGGATCCCAAAATTAGAATGAAGTATTTATGGCGGTGTCTGCGTTTACCGCCCGCTATTATAGCATCGTAATGTTATGTTGTTCTTCATAAAATATTTACAGATTTTACACGTTTGAATACGCTACCGAAACATTGAAATATAATGGCTACAGAGAAAACCTATTCATCATAATAGTTTTTACAAGAAAGTAAAAACAGAGTTTATCACCGACCTCAGGCAAAGTGACCTATAGGCCAGCAAAATTACCTCATTGGATAGCTCTATTCATTAAGTTAATGGTAAGGCTAATGCTCGCTTTTGCTTGCACGTTTCGACATGTTGAGTTGAAAGATATAAAATCACTAAAACCATTTTGATACCTAGATAACACATAAGTAATCTTTGGTTAGGAAATAGGTAAAGGAAATAGGGGTAATGAAACATTGTACTGCATCGCATTCACGGGATGTTAAAATCATCCTAACAGTACCCGTCGTGTAATTTATTGAGTTCACTGGTACCCGTATTTTTCCAGTTCTCAGATCTTCTAGTTTTGTTTTTCGCATTTAGTTTTTCGTGACGTCAGGCCTATTTTGTATGGAGTCTTGAGTTCTCAGATAGATCTCTATACAAAAAAGGCGTGGCCTAAAATTCAAGCTTCAGGTAGGTAGGTACTGCCGCCTTGTGGCGCCATCTGCATTACCACGGTACCAACGTCGTTGTCAAACGTGGAATGTCTTTTCATAAACAGCAGGCTCTCTTTTAATAAATGGCAGGCCCTCATTCTGCTATGTCAGAGGATGAGTAGTCCATGCTAGCCATTGTTCGGCATCGCTGTTAGTCATCAGAAGACCACCCGCAATAGTCTATTCGATAAAAATATCTAGAAGCCTTCGATAAGAAAGGAGCGCTAAAAGCCTAATTAACATTTTAATAGCTTTATTGACCTTTTAAGAGGTTGTCTAAAATTATAAGTTTGTTCGACAAAATAGTAGGTGTAAAAAAGTTCAAGATAAAATTAGCTTTTGCCGACAGCGTAAGTAAATAGCTTTTGTAGCGCGAAATTCCGGTTTCCGCTTGCTATTTCAGCTTTTACATCAAATTATATAGGTATAGCAAGTGACTTGATAGCCGATTAGCTTTGATCGAGCTTTCAGAAAAAGACGGAGGCAAAAAACTATGCATTAAGCTGGGCAATCCCATGCCTTCCAGTTATTTTCAACAATTAAATATTTTTACCCAATACTGTGTCGGAAATGGCTAGATAATAATAATTAAAAACGACATAAATCTGCACTTGCTACACCATTGATTGTATTCTCTTATCGGTGTGATAATGATAAACAATAGTGGCGCCACCAGCATTACCTCGCATCAATGGATGGATACAACTCTTAAACGAACACGAATAATTTACGATGTAGCTTTGTTCTACGATAGCTGCCAACATTCGAGGAATTCACAAGTTTACTCAACAGTGTAGGTTGGTCTGACATTTCACATTCAAACGTCAGTCGGTGTCGCGGCTTGCAAAATACATCAAACGAATAGGCCAAGAAATAAAACTCCGTATTGCATGCCATAAGATACCTACTATTTATTTCTTCTGTGGCCATTTCAGCATAAGCCTAAAGCCAGCGCCAGCGCATAGTATTCAGTTTTATTTAACCGTTTAGTTGGCTACCGTTTATCCGTGAAAAGACAGTTAGATGTTTCAGCTCTCTGAGTTTCGCTCATGTGTAAGTCAGCGAACAGGTTTGTTGTCAGGAAACAAAAAAAATATTTTGAGTTGCATCGATGACGATGACAAAAATAAGTAAGCATTTACCTCGTAAAATTAACTAAAGGTCCTCATGTAGTATGATCTACATCTAACTAACCAGCTGGTATGAAAACATCTATTTTAATTTAATTTTGTAGGGGGGGGGGAATAATATCTGCACGGACGTCCCGCATTCGGGTGTATTGTGCACTATCCCCAGCTAAAATGATCTTTTAAAACGGCTATAACATCAATATTCACCACACAATATAATTATGTATATTGTTCTTAGTGGGGATCAAACCTACGGTCTGGAAGGTCGGTAGGAAGGTAGAGCTACTCAACTGATCTGTGATTGTTGGAAGTAAAGGCGTCTTCTACGAAACGTGACGGTCAAACAACCTCCCCTGGTATTCAGATATGTGTTAAAAGCGGCACAGAATAGAAATAGTACCACGTACCGGACATTGTCAGATGATAACTCCTCCCGTAAGAGCTGTAATTGGTTGTTTTTCGTCGAGACTAGACGTGAGCAAAAAGTGGGTCCGTCTCGGAATGCGCCATGTCACAGTGTAATAAACACTTTGTATCACATTAAACGTGCCACAGCTTGGTAAAGAGTACCAGGACTGATCGTAGATTATAGAGTAGTTACTACTGCCGGTTGAATAACCAGCCGGCTGTAATGTTGGTAGCACTGCCTATAAACAAAGCTGTTGCGTAAAAATACGCCTACCCCACACATACAATTTCGTTATAATTTATTTTTCATCCCACCATTTCGGAAAGAGTATTTTTGCTCTTCAATATCTGAGTGCAAAAGCCGTTTTTATTCTCTAGAGGATAAAGTAAATTGAATTTAGAACATCGTGTGCACTAAGTTTGTGAATTAAAAAAAACATTAAACCTATTTACTGCTACCTCTATGGTGCCGAATATATCATACAACTTTTTTTTAATTTGTTAAAAACTCAGACTCGGAACCTTCTTGGTGTTCTTTTTTCAATTTGCTTTGTACGCGGTTTTTTACGCGGCATTTTTTCACGTCATTGTTAAACCTTATATTAAAAACAAGAAACTTGAAAACAAGTGAAAAAACTAAAATGAGTGATTCTAGCGACGAGGAAGTTTGTTTGACGTAAACATGTGATTGTAAACGTTTTTTGCATTAAGTCATTTCCTCGATAAGGTGGAATGAAAAGTTACGTATTGCACTCGAGTGCAAAGATTTTTCCCCTCGTGCTCTTTTGATTCCCTCGCTAACGCTCAGGATTATAATTTTGAATCACTCGCTGCGCTCGTGATTAAATTTTGGAATCCTTCGCTTGCTCGGTCATCAAAATTGAACACGCGGTTAAAAAGCAACTTTGCACTCTTGTATAACAAATAACTATTTCATGGCACCGGACTTTGCTAGAGCTGCCCTTTTTTGAATACTGCCGGAGTTTCGCCGTTTTTTTAACTGTGTGCGGTCTACATGCAGATAATTATTTTAATCTACCTATCCTAATAATATCGAACATCTAGTTTGTATGTGTGCGCACTTACCACAGAATCGACTGGGTGAAACTTAGAAAAAATATTTCGTAACACGAAAACACCAATAACCTACAATCTTTACTCTCTTCCAAATCTGCTTCGGTCGCTTGCGCACATTTTCCAGAAAGAATATCCGGAATCATCCTAAAACTCAAAAATAGTTTGGTGTTGCCTACCCCAGCAAACCGGTAAGCCCTCAACATTATCATACAGCAAGCAAAGCTTGGGGCAGCTAGTATAACACAAATTTAAGTTTGAGGCGTGAAAGGAAATGTATAAATGTTTGGCTCAGTGTTTTCCGTCTTTTTTCAGACTTTCCAACACACCGTTTCAGACAGAAATCACACTTTACGTTTACGTGCGTTTATTTTTTTGTCAGATTATCGGAGCCGCCGCCAAGAATGTCGAAATCATTCAGGCCAGCAAGTGGGCAGAGGAATCCGCCATTCATACCCCGGCCAGAATAACAAGTCATTTCGACGGGTATTTTTGGATAGGAAGTCATTAAAATTACGCGTACACTGTCTTCTCACTGTCTGAAATTTGTCCTAGCTTCTTCGACTCATAGCGAATCTTCGAATACGTAAACCAAATTTTTGTGATTCCTTCCATAAAGTTCTTTATTGAGCTCTAGTGTTCTTGTGCATAGAGGCCCCCGCCGTCCATTCGTAAAGTCTTCGGTTCAAAACCAATCGCTTGAGTATTTTTATTCATAAATTTATGTGCACAGTGCTAGAACAAAGGGCGGAGAAAAACATCGTAAGGAAACATGACACGACCGCAAGTAGAATTGAACACTAGTGTCCACAGGCAGCTTCGCTCACTTGGTAATGAATAAACAATACCCTATTTGTTAATTTAGGTCACACTAACCCCCGGTTTCTGAAAGCGCGATCAACACTAATCGGCTGTCAAGTCGCTTGCTATCTCTTATCTAATTTGAACTAAAAGCTGAAATAGCAAGTCTACTATGATATTGAGGTTGACTTTTTATTTGAAGAACAACTCTACAAGGTCTGCGCAAGGAATTTATACTTTACGGGACGAAGTTTATAATCTCTGGTCTCTGCACAGGATACCATGCATGAATGTAGAAGATTAAACTAGTGGCTCTGGGAGCTGTAGACCTCGCGAGCATACTAAAAGTGAGCTATTTGAGGAATGTAATGTGCAAGTGCATTTTCCGTTTTGTGATTTTTTTGATCTTTTTGTTTTTTTTTGCATCATCTTGTGTAGAATGAGGTCCTTTGTGTTTCTCTCAAATTTGATTGAAAACCATCGATTGTTTGATGAGCTATGTATAGCTATATATGTTCATTATGCTGAAGATCCTTATCAGATCTTCGCCAAACTTTTATGAGACCAACTTATAGTTACTACCTTTCAAATAAAAAAAGAATAATCAAAATCGGATCTCATTTGGTGGAGATATCCAGTATATCAAATAGCCCCTTTTTTGCCCTTTTTTTGGGGGAAGTACCCCTCCAATCAAAGAGAGACGCTTCGCTCGCTTCGCTCGCTCGGTCAATAAGTAGAATTTTAGGTTTAAAGTAACTTTAATATTCCCATGAAATAATTTTTAACACAGATACACGTAGGTATATGAGAACTGTTTGAATCATCCTCAATCTTTTAATCCTCTAAAACTGTTAGTTAGTCCTATTTGGTATGTACCTAGGCCTTGTTATAATAGGTACTCTTTGGTAGTAAGTACTTGTACTATTCTTATCATTATCGGTAGAAAGGGCTCATTCGTAGTGTACTACGTCAAGAACTGCAATGTAATCTGTGGTAAAGCTATTACGACGAAGTGAGTACGCCTGCTCGTGCGTCTATAGTGTGACCAAAAACGATGGAGGCCCTTAGATATTCAGCAAAAAAAAAGATGCTCTGATAAAAAAAATCACGATGAGCTACCCTCCTCTAACAGCACAGTTTTAGTAGGTGTTTGTTGCACTGAGACAACAATATTATTTTTATATTTGTACGGGAATTATTTAAAAACGATATATTATTTAACCTTTGCATACGTCAAAGTATTCGAGTGCTTGGTCTGATCCCTTGTTCTTTGGCCTTATGTATTATAATGTTCACGTTGTACAATGATAATAACTATACTACCTAATTTTATTTTGTCCTAGCTAGATCAGTAAGTGTAGCCACCCTACAAAGCTCGACACAATACAAGCAGGTTCATTATCCTTGGTCCTGCGCAGCAGCGGTCGGTTTAATCCAATATTATCTGGAGTAAATCGGTTATTGTTGCAAGATCACCGAGACAGCCGCTTTCACCTCAGCGATAATAAATAGTTATTTAAGTAGTCTAACAGTAGCTCGCATTATTTTATCTGTGATGTGGCAGTAATGTAGGTACAGTCAGCGACAAAACAAAGAATGATAATAGTTATTTGTTATACAAGAGTGCAAAGTTGCTTTTTAACCGCGTGTTCAATTTTGATGACCAAGCAAGCGAAGGATTCTAAAATTTAATCACGAGCGCAGCGAGTGATTCAAAATTAGAATCCTGAGCGTTAGCGAGGGAATCAAAAGAGCACGAGGTGAAAAATCTTTGCACTTGAGTGCAACACGTAACTTTTCATTCCACCTCAGCGAGGAAATAACTAAATGCAAAAAAAAAAGTTTACAATCACAAGATAGGTACTTTTATTTCAGTTTAGGTATTAACTACTACATTATGACAGGTAAAGTTTTTTCACTTGTTTTCAAGTTTCTTGTTTTTAATATAAGGTTTAACAATGAAGT
Organism: Plemyria rubiginata; assembly: GCA_963576535.1. Taxonomy (NCBI): domain Eukaryota; kingdom Metazoa; phylum Arthropoda; class Insecta; order Lepidoptera; family Geometridae; genus Plemyria; species Plemyria rubiginata. Next base: position 4,440,575 of record OY754917.1, on the reverse strand, counting down.
GAAAAAATGCCGCGTAAAGCACCGCGAGCAAAGCAAATTGAAAAAAGAACACCAAGAAGGTTCCGAGTCTGAGTTTTTAACAAATTAAAAAAAAGTTGTATGATATATTCGGCACCATAGAGGTAGCAGTAAATAGGTTTAATGGTTTTTTTAATTCACAAACTTAGTGCACACGATGTTCTAAATTCAATTTACTTTATCCTCTAGAGAATAAAAACGGCTTTTGCACTCAGATATTGAAGAGCAAAAATACTCTTTCCGAGATGGTGGGATGAAAATATGATATACAGTGCGCTGTTGCAAATTACCTATGTACTCGTAAATGAGTGGCATTGATGCCGCTAAAACTCTTATTCTCTGAATCATCAACGTAGGTACCTCGCAGTGAGGTCAACGTTGGTATGTAAATAAATACATATCAATATGGTTAAATTATTCTTGCGATCGTAACTTGTTTTGAGCTCTTAGACGTTTTTCAGGTAAAAAATGCGTGACACTATCGCCATAAGACGCATACAACCGCCAAAAGCTCGAGCCTAGAGCTATTTGTGAAGGGCTCGTCCGGGGAAGTACTACCACCACGCCTTTTTCTGCCGCCAAGCAGCAACGCTGTGTTTCGGTTTGAAGAGTGTGGTCGCCGGTGTAATTACAGGCACATGAGGCTTAACATCTGTATGCCTCAAGTTGATGGGCGCAGGGCAGTGCATCGTAGGGCACGTTCCTATTGTGCGTGACCTACGGGGCAATGTTTTGTTTATAGGTGATGGTTACCACTTAACATCAGGTGGGCCATCTGCTTGTTCCATCAGCTAGTTGTATAAAAAAAAAAAATCGTTCACATAATTTTATGAGATGATGCACACACCCCCTAGACCACGCACACACAGACAGACGAAAATTTCGAAAGGAATGAACGAATTTACGTTACTTTCAGGCCAACCATGTAAATTGGTAATAGCCAGGATTACCGGCTACCGAGATGTAACCTGTACCATATTTTCAAGGCTGCGACGAGGGTCGTTGCCCTTAGTCTCACGTCTCGCAAGAGACGAGCAAGCGCAAGCGCATCTATCGCAGCTTTGAGGGCCACGATCAGGTTCATTGGTTGATTTCATCATTGTGCCACCGTTTATTTCATGGTCACTCTCACGTAAGGTCAATGACCGGTTGTACCTACCGGAATAGAAGGAAGCTAAGTTTTCGTCATGAAAATGTCTCTTGTCATTCAATACTAAGAATTATTTACTACGTAAATTACTTAAGAGCCAAAGTTTGAATATTTGAATGTACGAAAAAAAAGTCAAATTCGCACGAAAAAGATCTAGAAACCCAAGGAATTTGAATACTATATTCCTTGTAGAAACCTCACTATTCCAGAGACAAAGGTAAACGGTGCTGTAACCTCTACTGATCCATGCGAGCAAAATGTCATAACCATTCTATTTTTAAACTCAATTATGTACCTACTCACGATTAATGATGGCTGTATGAGACGAGTGGGCTATGCTACCGCGGTACGCTACGCCAGGGTCGTATCCAGGGCTGGTCATATTAGGGGTAAGTGATCTCTTAGATTGAGTTTCTTTGAATTAGCTGAGATTTGGATTTAAATTGGCTTATGGTGGTTAAATAGAATAGTTTTGTTTCTTTCTCTGATCTTCTCTGAAGTTTCTAGCATTTATTAATTTTTTCATGACTTCTTTCTGCTGTTCAAGCTGTTTCTCGCTTAAAATCAATGTTTAGGAAGGTGTGAAGAGTCAACTCCAGTACAGGAAAGACGTCCTTGAGTGACCACGATCTTCAGTTATGAAGTGCCGACCACAGAGAGAAGAGTCAACGCTGAAGTGCTTCCCGTTCTGTCTTCTGGTTCTGCCTTTTCCACATTTCTACTCTCTCTAAGGTGGTGTTGGGGTGACCTGGAGGGTAAGCAAAGCTCGTAGAGAGCTACGAACAAGAGTCAAAAACAGTTTATAGAACTCTTTCCAGATCACCCCAAAGTTTAAGGTGGAACCTATGATTAACCCTAGTACGGCTCTGCCTTGGCTGCGCCCGCGCCGCGTACTCGCGATAATTGTCAGCAATCACTTGTTTATTGGCGCCTAAGCCCCGATTCGCACTACAATCATTAGAGTTGCTATTTTGAGACGCTCCCCGGTCATTCGTCTGGCCCAGTTTGGCGTAATGCAGATTGTACACTCAGGGCAAATAAGTACCTAACATTACGTACAGCAGTTATATTCGACATTGTGCTAATAAGTTAGACCCTAGCTCCGACTATAATAGAGTCCGACTTTAAAATTACTCGTGCCAAGTTTCTTTTTTTATAGGCTTGCCCGCTTGAAATAGCCCCCCCCCTCCACCTAAATTGCACTTAATTAATTAATGACTCTTTAAAGTTAGATTTTCATTGATTTTCATGAATATAAACCTGTTCGATGTATAGTAGTCTTTTGCCCCCCTTAAGGGCTTAATAAATTGGACTCTACGTAATGCAGCTCGAATTTTACCAGACAAGATACGACACCAGAGCGAGACAGGTAAAGGTGGTGCCAACATCAGTCTGTTTCACTCCGTTTTTTATTACCCGATCGACCTGAGTATGTGAGATGTAGACAATTACTACGATAGTATAGTCGACGACGTAAATCGTGAAACAAGTTCTTTTTAGGTCATCTTTGGACGTAAATGAGAAGCTTCCGTTCGAATACTTACTCAACTTTCATTCGCAGTGGTTTATGCAGATAATGTATGCAGCGGTTATCTAGTGGTAACATCCTAGCCTTTCGAAGTTCTTAGCGGTTTAATTCTAAACCAATTGAGCACCAACGAATTAATTTACTAAAATCAAAGTTAACTGTATTCGATAACGATAAATGAATAAGGGTCCAGCAGGGAATTTGTACACAACAAAAATATAAAAATTAAATATACTAGTGGTCCACTCCAAACGGATACTTAGCAACAGGAATATCTAAAGGTATTTATTAACCCAAAAAAAGGTCTAAATGTCAAAGAATGTATCGATGTACGAGGCGAGGCACTTTCCACGCCCTTATTATATCAATAGGAGACAGCGATCCGATTTTGATTTGATTTTTATCATGGTGCTGTTCGAGCTACCTGGGATTTATGTTTATTATGTTTATGTTTATGGTAGCTATAGTTTATGTTTATGGAAAAATTAAAAATTTGTCATTTTTTGAGGCTAATGTAGTTGAATTGTTGTATGTTAATTATAATTTAACTAGCTACAAAAAAAAAGACTGATTGTCAATGTACATAAAATAACAAAAAAACTGAGATATGTTTCGTTTGCGCCGGACCTGGGCCACAAATGACCATTGTTCTTCGGATAATTAATTGTCATACGAATTCAAAACCTTCGTCTTTATGATCGTGGAGTGTCTCTGTGAAGTGAACAGAGTGCCACAAGGCCACAAGTGTACGTAGTTATTGCGTTTAAGGCGCCAAACTCATTGGCACAACGATAACCTTTACCCTCTATCGGGTTACAAACCACATTGGTTGTGAAACTGCAGAATTAGCTTCTTAGAAATAACTAGTGGAAAGTCTACGACTTCGTTTTTTTTATTTTAACAGAAAATATGGATGGACATACATATATTTGAGTAGATACCTACTATTTGGCCCAAAACTAAGCAAACATTGTATATTATGTATAAGGAAAATTCGTCGAAAACCAGATAATATTGATGTATTTTTTTGTCAATTACACGTTAAGAGGGGGGAGGTCAAAATGTTCGCTAAATAGCTAGGAAGGGGGGCACAATGAAACGAATTATTATTTTTCCTTTTAAAGTACATTATATTTTTGAACCCCAGGAAAGTTTTCGAAGCAAAAATTAATAGGTAATATTATTTTGGAAACAAATAGGAGTTTGATCTGGTCTCAAGGAATTTGGATGGCTTTCGTACCAACAATAGGCAGTCATTACAAAATAGCTCTTGTGTGCAAACAGCACTTTTTGAGTCCATCCCCGCCCCGGCTTCCTCTTTGATGTAATATTAAATCCTTTATGTTGGTTTTCGATTCTGAAATCCATGGATCATTATGGCATCGCGTTCTTATCAAGGCACGCTTGATAAGAACGTGCCCTACGGTGTTCTGCCCAGCATCCTTTTACCTTGATGCATACAGATGTTAGGCCCCATGTGCTAATTTGTAATTTCACCGGCGATGGTAGTACTTCTCCGGACGAGCCCTTCACAAAGACCTCCATTACTACTCTTAGGGGGTGTAGCGCCTTTTTTTATGTTTGAGGTGGTGGCCTCGATCGGCCGACCTAAGCGATGGTCATCTTCAATTGACTCCCTGCCTTGCTTGAATAAACTATGCCACTTATAAATCATTGTTTTTCCTGGGCAAGAGTCTCCATAAGCAGAAGACATTTCTTCCAAAATAATCTGAGGTGTTTTTCCTTGCCTAGTAAGGAACTTTATAACGGCACGAAACTCCATGTTGTCCATGTTTAACGATATTTTCCGATTTACTGCTAATGTAGTGATAAAGAATGGAGAATGGATTTGCTTAGGAATTTGGTATTTATACCTGGGGAGTACCTGGTAAAAAGTTATCCCCTCCCCTCCTCCTAAGCCTTACCTATTAGTTCCGCGAATTTTAAGTTTTTTTTTGTAAGGACTTAAATGCTGTAATCATATGACTGCCGACAGCGTTTCCGGGCCGCGAACGTTAAGACCTCTCTCGCATATCGAGAACTAAAATCTGTTTTCATTACACAACTATTGTTCTCGGTGGGAATCGAATCCTCAGCCTATAGCGCAGAAGAAGCATTGAGGGCTATTGATTTGTATTATCAAGATGGCTATTTAATTTTTTCCTTTTAGTATTCGAATAAATGTAATTTATCTTTGGAAGTATCGGAAATTGCTCTTACGTCTTCTTTTACCCATATCCTTATCTAAAACAGTAGTAGCACTTTACATAAGTATCTCTATCAATGTTTATACCCGTTTCAATCAACATGATGAATGAAAGAGCCCTGAATGGCTGAATGAATTGCGATCTAATGATTCTATTCATCTTGCTCGTTTCATTCAAATGCTCATTTAATAAGATGCTGGTCCTTGACGCGACTGGCAGGTAGGTAGGTAGGTATATAATATTGACACGTATGTATCTTACATTAAACTTTTATTCTTCTTACCTGTAGTGTCACATAAATTATAATACGTTTAACATCTCGGTTTTTAATTAGTTTATCAACAATTATGCCAATAGCTACTGTTTAGTGCTCGAATCCGAATCGAATTTTAAAATCCTTTCACCACACTGTTTCATAAGAACAGTTGTGTTCGACACACAATGACACAAAAAAGAAGATAAATATGTAATAGGATATGCAAGCGAAGAAGCGCGTGCTAGTTATCTATCACCATTGGGAAGCTCACTATCCCCGGTTGACTTAAGCTATATTATATTAAAAAAAAAATAGGGAAAAAGTAAGGATACAAAACTCTGATAATGTAACCCAAGATGTAAAAAAAAATCCTTACATCGGTTGCGCTGCCAAAACTATTGATGATAGCACCTACTCGGGGGAGGGTCGGGAGAGTTAATGTCCACTCGTGCGAATCCGGGGCAGGCCGCTAGTTATATTTATTCTCACGTAGCAAAATTCCAATAATGTTCGACAACAAGATTCTCACGCAGATTTCGCTTAGCCGTCGCGTGAGCGCGCCGTATGCCGCTGCCCGGCCTTCCCATGGGAACCCACGATTGATCGATGCGTGATCGATGCACACATTTCACACCACAGTTTAGAGTTCATACTTAATTTTTTTTTGCAATTTATTGAAACAACTTCACGATTTTTATCCCAGGCACGGTAGATGTCCCCTCATCTTATAGTACCAAGTAAAAATTCAAGATTGTCTCCCTGAGGATGTCTACGGGGGGTAGTCAGATGCACGACCAAATACCTACCTATTTGGTCCATACTCCCACTTTACAGTAGTTGGTATTTGGCCCTCACCAGATACCGAGTAGGATGAAACTAAGAATTAATATAATCAAAGCTAAAAATATAGATTTTATAAGCTGGGTTAGTTTGAAAGGCTATTTTATTCATCCCATTAGCCCGAAGAGTTCAAGTTGAGTTGAGAAAATTTTTAAAAACTTAAAAGCGGAATCGCATTAATATTACTATTACAGTACACTATACCTACCTTCAACGCTAGCGAAGCCACGAATGACATGACATCTAGTAACAATATGCTCAATTCTACATAAATAAGCATAATAATATAGTTAGGTACATAGTTACCAAGCTATTATGTAGCCACATTAAAACAGCCAGCTTAGACCGCAATAAAACAAAGCGGTCGGTATTCGCACCACGCCTTGAGCTAACCATAAATAGACGTTGTTTTGTCATCAAATAATACAAAACGAGTCGAGGATTGCAGACGACAAAAAAAGGAATGGCACAAACGCCGCCGGCCGCGGTGCTTATAAAGCGTCCAGGAGCAAAGCGTTTACCTTTAAAATTTCAATGAAAATCATTCACGTACTATGAAAAAGAGCAATTCCATCCTACCATAATAGTGTTTCCAGAAACTGAACGCGTGGAATGCAGCGCGACAAGTTCGGGGACTGGCAATGCGGAGCCACCTGTTTTTGTGATTAAGCTTCTGAAATATTTAATGAAGTAGGTTACAAAAAATCAAAAGGTATTTAGTCAGCTGAATTGAACCACAAGGATCACTTTGAAACGTCTTAGCGTAGCTTTAAGCTAGATGAATCCAGGCGCCAGTTCCTTGCGACAAAAAGCGTGAAGAACCGGCAACAACCTAACGGCTTGGTTCCTTCCATTCTTTATGTGTATGATTCTGTTCTGTGTGATGCTTGTTACAATATGAGTAATAATCTATCTAATAGAAATAAACTACTGTTCGTTAGTCTCGCTAAATCTCGAGAACGGCTGATTCTATTTGGCAAATTTTGGGCTTGAATTATTTGTGGAAGTCCAGAGAAGGTTTAAAAGGTGAATAAAATAGGAAAATGCTCGGAATTTATGTCCGATTGAGGCAGAACTAAGACTGCCGGGTCAGCTAGTAATAAATATTATGACATGCACCTAATAAACTGGCACAGGATCGTGGTAGATGGCACAAACTAAAGGATAGGCATCCCTCATAGTATGGGCATACTCAGCAGTGGGTGAAGTCGGGCTGTTGATGATGATTTTGTTCCGAGGGGAATCGAACCCGCAACCTCTTGCGTCGCATGTGGACTCTCGCCCGCTGCGCCACTGAGGTCGACAATGAATGGACATTTTGTGAGGCGTAGGCATAAACAGAAACAGGGTTGCAGTTGCTCGCATAGCTTTTCTCTGCTCTGCACCGAGTATGAAAAGCTGCGTGAGTGTGCGAGCTAAGCTAAACTAACTAACATAGCTTAGCTCTTGATCTGCAACCAAAAAAAGAGGAAACTGAGGTCGTTTTTAGAATATAAGAACGAATAAAAAAAAAGAATCAAGTTAGTAATGCTTCTAAATTACAAATCAGTAGAAAAGCTCAAAGCTAAAAATCTAGACCCTATTAAACCGTGTATTTAGTGTGTGTATAGGTGAGGTGTATATTATTTGTTGCCGATACATTGATTCCTTCACCGATAAGGCCAAGTCTAAAATTTACATGCGTTGTATTGTAAGGCTGTGTATCGGAATGCGCTCCGAACGCTTCACCGCGCTTCCCACGAACGAATTGTTTTTATTTTGCTTTGTTTTTCATCTATCAACCGATCTCCGTCTTAATAACGACCGTAATTTAGCGATACATTTTAACCAAATAAGAATATAGTGGATTGGTTTGGATCCACATAATATAAATTGCATTATAATTTAGTATACAAAACTTATGCTGCCTCTGTAATATTGCGGCCAGAACAAACGGTGGCCGCTTCTTGGACAACTAACACTTCTTTAGAGGAGATGAGATGCAAGTTGATTCAACTGGATACAGGTTCATAGGTGAAACTGCGGGATATTCTACAGTGATGTTTATTGTAATGCCTCATTATTAATACTTCAGTCTGAGTATGCTAGAGAGTATTTAATAGTTTATTTTAGATAGATAAAGTAGTAAGAATTTGGATTTTAACACAAAAATAGCCTTTATAAAACGTTGAGATGAACGGCAGCTAGTGCATTGCACTATGAGTAAAAAAACTGCGTGCACGTACTAGGGAAGTATACTTTTAATCCATCAGGATATTGAGTAAGCCCACACAACGATAGTTATATAACTGAATCAATTACAGCTTATAAGGAAGGCTGCACCGAGAATATGTAAAGAAAAAAACAAATACGGCGAATAATTCATGCGATGTGCTCGCAGCTTTACATTCAATGCTTTCAAATCGCACGAACAATCGAGTGTACGCGCATGTCTTTTCAAATATTTCTTTTTCTCATTTCGCTGTTTCCTTTCCCGGCTAGTGGCACATGTTTTATTGATAGCCAGTTCATTGATATGGTTGGCTCGTTCAGCCGGTGGGTGAGTGGCCACTTATATGAGCCATAAAAGGCCTAGCCTTGGCCATATGGGGAAGCCGTCATCGTACATGCATTCATGCGCGCAGCGCAGGCTCGTTCGCAGCTATCAGATCGACTTACTAAAGCCTTAGTTACCTAAGAAGAGTTACCCGTCATAAGACGGCTGCAACCATTGCCAAATTCAGTTGTTCTGAATGTCCAGCTTTTGAGTTTATATTCTTATACCTATTCTATTTATCCTTCCTTTTTTTAAACCGTTTTAACTTTATAATCCTACTTATATTATAAATGCGAAAGTTTGTAAGTTTGGATGGATGGATGTTTGGTACTCTATAACTCCAGAACGGCTGAACGGATCTTGATGAAAATTAGCACAGAGATATATTATAATCTAGAATAACACATAGGCAACTTTTTATCCCGTGGGAATACCGGGATTTAAAACTATGCGGATGAAACCGCAGGGCGCTACTAGTATTACTATATACCTATCAATTTTGACTGTAATCGTATTGGCACAGATAAAAGAATACGTATTGGTAGCTAGATGTTTTTAATAAACTTTATTCTAATATAAAATTATTTATTCTATACTTAGTAAAATAATTTTATGGAATATTCAAAAACGTTGTTCTATGACGTCTGAAACCTATTGAACAATACATTCTAAAAACAGTCCGTTATCGAGCGTTAATTAGAACCTTAAGAAGTTCAATAAAAAAACCTAATGCTATGGCCATCATAAAGCGGGTTTCAATTCTTCAGCAATCAAGGGAGCGTGTTATTTGTGGTTATAAAACAATGCTGGACCGTGCCAGGGTGCGTTCGAAGAACGACTTGGCTTGTCGGCAGTCTGTGCTAATCACGAAGTTTTTGTTTTAAGAAACAAAACATAAAAACATCCATTAAAGCAGGATACGTGCAATATATTGCATGCACAAACGGTTTGGTCAAAAACTGATGGTTCAGATTGCGAATACATCCATAAACGTTGCACGCGCGATTTTTTAGCGAAGAGTAGGTCATAAGCACGTAGGTACACCATTTTGCCGTATAACTTCTGCCTGCTTGAACCAATTTCGGTAGTGCAAACACGAATATTTCTCTTTGGGTAAAGGAGCGAAGAACTGAGAAGAGATTTATCTAATATAATTTCAAAGTTACGTGCTCTAAGTTGCACCCTGCGTTCATCGACTTGAGGCAAACAGATGCATGTGCCTGTTATATCACTGGCAACCACAATCTTCAAATCGAAACACAGCAACGATGCTTGGTTAAAATAGACTTACTTGGCGGTAGAAATACGCATGATGGTAGGCCTTCCCCACTAATAAAATAAACAATAACAATAGCTTTCCTGCCACTTGAAAAAATACAGCCTTATGATAAGACCTCATTTACCTTATAAAGAGCTTTCAAACAACCTGACGACGAATGTAGGCTGGCCGAGCTATGAAAAGTGAAAAGTAAACAACATTTATAACATCATACTTATTTGGGAACCAGATTAATGGGAGCTCTAGATGTGTTTAATGGTAAGTAAACTTGAGGGTAAGAGACACGTAAATACTACTGCGTATTCTGTTGCTCCAAACGAAGTTACGGCTCCCGATTCTATGGCTTTCGGTCGGCGGAATGTACTGAGGACTACACTTTGCCTACACTAGACGAGGTAGTGTAGTATAGCCGCACGTGCCAGTCAGCTGATAGAGCGAGAGGCAAGAGGGGGGAAGAGGCCTCCCCCACCCTTAAATAGAGCCGGGACACGTTAGGAGGGAATATCGATGTCAGTAAAGTGTTTTTTTATTTTTCTCAGTCAGTCATGACTCATGTCAGTTTTAATTGATTTCTATAAGACTTTATTCAATAACCACACACCCGCTATAGATTCTATGACACCCATACAATTGATTGGTTTTGGACGTTGAAATTAAAACAAACAAAGTTAGGTACAAAATGTATTCAACTAGCTAATAATAATAATGGTGATTTTCTTTATATAATATTATTCTTGACTTTGTCTATCAATGAATTAAATATACTGAACCACTGAATATAAATAAGAGGAAATCCATCAAAGAGAGCGCGTTAATGTCTTTTGTATGTAAATGACAATGAAAGTGACAGTGACATAGTACCTATACTTTATAGAACCGCTCTACATGCGTTACCATCCCTACTTACTAGTCTGTGCGCTCTATCTAATGCAAGATCTAATAAGAGCCCAAATCTTAAGTTTATCCCAATATTTTATTATATTTTACTTTATTAGGAATAAGTAACAGTTGATAGATTGTGATCTTATTTACAATAGGCAGTATAATGATACTAGGGTATCGTGAGTAAATTACAACCAACTTCGTTAGCCACAGTTGACTAAGAATAAAAAATATCTAAATCAAAATGGTCCTTCTTTATTCAGTACAATCACAATCACTTCGAACGTCTTATATGAAATTTGAAGAGGTTATGGAGCTTAAGTATTATATTAAATATGAAATTAAGCGCATTCTCATCGCAGAAGTTTGCAACTTCGTGCGCGTCCTAATACAAAATGTACTGAATGCAGTAATCACAAAAACACAATAGCATAACGCAGAATCGCAGAACGCGCCTGTGAGGTAGTCTTAAAATCAGTTGTAGGACGCATTTAATAATAAAAAAGTTAAGATAAGATAATATTAAATAACATCTTATAAAAATTAATTGGATAATAAAACAATCGACAAATGGCGCCTCCCTACCGACGCACGTGTCTCGCGGCCAAGGCTGCGTTGTGAAAGCTTTGTACGCCCACGCCTCAACACAAGCTGAACTCCCTCCACACAGACACATCAACCACTACAAAGACACTGCAGAGCTTATTAGTACCTGTGTGCATGCACTATGCATGTGTGAAGATAAACAGCGTTACAAACCCACAGATGTAGAAATGGTTGTGATTCTTATGTATAATATCTTTTATTTGCTGTCTTTAACTATGACGTTTAAAAACTATTCAACGTCAGTGTTTTTCTACATTTTGTCATCTTTACGGAATATTACTAAGCCATTGTTTAAAATTAAGTACCTAGTAAGTGAGTTTTATATAGGAGTGAATTTTGGTGGAAGAGTATTCATCGTTATGACGTAATACCGATAAATAATGACAGGTATCGGATTTTTTTCGGTTATTAGGTCCCTGTTTAGGCTGACCGAAGAGTTTTAAATACACATTATGTATTTGAAAAATCCGATACCTATGAACTGAATACATTATATTCAGTTCCTGTAAATAGAGAAGTTCTTCGCATAGCAAATAGTGATGGTGTCTCGATGGTGAGAATCTATTCAAAAATATTGTCGCCAAAGCCTCCACTTTGTATAGTATAGCTGAAATTGGGTAGTGTGAGTCTGTATAGAATTTCTAAAAATATAGTGAGCAGGTATTTTTGAGTCCTACTGTGAGATATATAGACACCAATTTTCCTTTTCACATCGACACATTCACTGACCTTTAGTGCCAAACTATCCCCTTCCTCATGATGCCACTTCACATCGCTATTCGTGGTATCGTATATTTGTCGTCATTTCCCAAATACGACGATGTGTACGCAAATACAGGAGCAAATACAAACGTGAGTCTCGTAAATACTGGATAGCCATGTGAAGATCACCATATAGGGGAACGTAGCATTTATATTCCTTGATAGGGAATAGTTGGTGCTAAGTGTCATTGAATGTGATACTCAAGGAATTTGGATACTATCTAAATTCCTTGGTGATACTATCAGTGAGCGTCAGCTAGAAGTCAGAGATCTCGAAAACTCAGAACGCCATACGAAATACATGATAGGTACATTACGTCGGTGAGCTTTAGAGATCTGTGACTTCTACACTGGTGTAGGGCATAGTGTGCTTATCAATACAAGCCTGTGTTGCTCCCAGCGTATAACTCGTTTGGTTGTGGAACAAATTCTAAGAATCACTAATGTCAGCCAGTATCCAGGATCGCGTTTCGTGGCAACTCTTTCTTGTTTTGTGTCCTATGAAGCTGGAGCTTCATAAAAAAACCTGACACTCAGGCACATGAAACTTAACATGGTTATATGTTCTTCCATTAAGGCGAAGATAAAGAGCTAATGACGACAGAAATAGACGTTTCGCGGTAAGTCAGCTGTTCAGACGATGTTTATACAGCTTCCCTTTCAGAGGAGAGGGTTTCAGATGGCTCAGCGGCTCAGGCAACACCCCGGGATGTGTAATGAGTGAGTTTCTTTTAGTAACAGGGTTGTTTTCATGTAACATTTGCTCTCAATTGTTTGACCTATATAAAGCCTGTGAATTAGGTAGATAAGGAATTACATTGTCACAATAACCTTAGAGGAGAGAATAAACGATTTATATTTTTTCATGCTACCTATTTTATGCATTTCTTTTATCAATTGAGTATTTTGAAGGTAGGTATTTGAAGTATTGATATAATTACATAAATAAGATAAACTTTGTAAAAAAAAATTGCAAGTAATCCGTATGTATGAATACCGTACGTTGGTTTGAATTATTAGGTCTGTTTGCACACATAATTGGCCTACATCGTAAATAGGTTAGTGTCAACCCTGCGAGAGCAGGGGGGGGAGTTGCTCTTGCTTGCATCGGGGTTACCAGGCCGCGTGCATCCCGAGGCCTGACCCATATTTGGCTAGGGATGCTAATTGAACTTTTTCTGCAATTTTGTTCGATTGCTTCTCATTTCCAAAAAGTTTAAAAAACATAACAGCACCAAATTAACATATAAAGGATTTATAGCATAGGGATCATAAGGATTTATGTTAATTTGGGCTAGCTTCTTGCTAGAAATGTAAATAAGAAAATATATCGAAGATGACAAGCAAACTTCCGGAAAGTTGACATGAAAATACTTTTGGTGTAATTTTTTTTGATATAACTAATTTATTTATTTAGACAATAATTACATAGCATTACAGTTACTCATTGGTGTTTAGCGTTTTGGCGCTATGGAATACAGACAAAAAAGATAAAGAATAAAAAGAACATACACAATAAATTAACATATAGAACTGATTCGAACACTATCATTTAGCTGACAGTACCTCATACATTCTCTACATACAGTCGTCCATTGGTCTTCAAACAAATCACACGTTGGTGCTGATGCCAGAAGCGCATTTAATTGTCTTAGAGCTCGTACAAGGGGTGAGTTGTCGTGAGCAACAGTGCGCGCCCTCGGTACTGCTAGTAGGGCGTGTCTACGAGGCCTTAGAGAGTATTTAGTCTAATAAATGAAACAAACATACGGTATGTTAAATGGTAACCATCACCCTATACCAAAACACTGTCTCGTAAATCACGCACGATAGGAACGTGCCATACGATGCACCGCCCTGCGTCCATCAACTTGAGACATACAGATGTTAGGCCTCAGGTGCCTGTACTCGTAATTCCACCGGCGACCACACAAACCGAAACACAGTAGTGCTGCGTGGCGGCTGAAAAAGGCGTTTCATACTCATTTTCAGCACGGTAGCTATCAATTTGCCCCAAAATGATTTAATTTTCTGTATGAATGAATGGTACTTTACGGGCGGGATGGCACCACGCATGCGAAGTAAGCGATACGCAACCTAAGGGGAGTAGTCAGATATAACGTCCTTATATTCAAATTAGAATACATGTCCACATTTAGCTGTAGTTTTTACCCCAATATTATTTATTTACATATACATATTCTTAACATTTAACAATGTTTTTATGATCAGAATTACTCGACAAGATATAGTATGGAAATGGCGGCCGCCTTTTATTATGACCGTCATTACTACTCAATATTACTCCGAATAAAAATAAACTAGCAATTTTCTTCTGATGCGTAAACGAATCTCGTAAATCTACATTAGGAAGGCGAATGGCTTTTGTACAACAAATAATATAACTGCGAGATGGCTATGTTTGTGTATATAAATTAACAAATATTCCACGCAACTAGGATAAATTGGATTGCAGGATAATTCAACAGATAAAAACAAACATTTAAAAATGTGTAACATATATGTATATTTACATTACCTTAAATTAAACTTATTTTAGATTTTATTAATACTAATACCGGCTCAGCACTCTTTTCTGATTGTTCTTTGTGTTGCATTTTTGATTTGAAGAGTGTGGTTGTCGGTCAAATTACAGGCGCAAACGCAAAGGACGTTCCTATCGTGCGTAAATTTAGGCACGAGCTCGGAAAAAATAATGGGTACGATTGGAATGCTTTGCTGGTTACCACTGTACATCAGGTGGACCATCTGCTTGTTCCATCAGCATTTTCTCGTATATTCGATAGAGGATGCTGGAAAAAAGTTCTAGTCTATCTTTACTCAGCAGCAGGCGATAATGACGATGATATTCGGCTAGGCTTAATTTATCTCTGATACATCCCAATGAAGAAATAATCTGATGAACACCATTTCCATTAGGAATGACGTAACTCAATCATGTTCGCGTCGCGTCGGCCCACGGTATTGGCTCGTAGTAGCAAAGTTTTTTTTTTTTTTATGGCTCCTGTCTATAGACAATCTTGCCAGTGTCAAGTGATAGAGATTATATGCTCTTTGATAAGTTTCTAGTCACGTCAGTCGAAAGTCGAGTCAGTCAATTGTTTTGAAGAAAATGGTGGCGGTTTCTTCAAAACATTTGAAACATTTTCGGTCAAATCACGATATCACATAATACACTTTCATTTCAAATGCTTACACTTTGTGCTAAGACCACAAGTAATGTTGGTTAAAATACCCCCAAAATTACACAACACAACTCAAAATAACACTAGAAAAACAATTAAAATGAAAATGCTATGTTGCTTCGATAGATGACAGAAAACGAATCAGTAGCAAAGTTAACAAGCTATTTACCACCCTGATGGATGTGTGTCACAGAACTATTAACATTATATCTGACAGTTCTTGAATGCTGACTGTAGCAAAATAATGCATCATGCAGCGGAACATAACCAAACTTTTTTTATACTTCTGCTTGTCCTGTCACTAGTTTTTTCGAAAAAGTAAAGAATTCTAAGTGTGCTTCAAAGAGGCTCCTTGCGAGCACTTGACACATGTCTTAGAACTTATAGGTTCTATCAAAGAATTGGAATACTTACATGCCGGTTTCCTCACGATGTTTTTTATACTACATGATAATGGTCCCAGCTGATGTTAAATGGTAACGTACGTGATGAAACGGTAACGCCTACGAGATGGCTACGGGACGCTTACCCGATGGCTACGGGATAGCTACGAAGTGTGATATCGGAATTTACAAGTGTACAACCTACCATCGTTATTACGAGTATAAACTGCTATGGTGAATTGACAGAATTGAGTTGGTATATATAAACTGGCTAGATAGTATCTACCGATCACTGAACTATGTCTCTGCTTTCTTTATGAGATGTATCGATTTCGATTCCCGCCTCGGAACAAATTTGTGTACGATCTGCAGAAATTTGTTTCGTTGGTCTGGGTGTTTTCTATGTATATAAAAAAAATATTATATAATGTATGTATGTAAGTATTAATTTAATGTATTAAATATATCAGTCATCTAGTACCCATAACACAAGCTAGTAGCTTACTTTGGGGCTAGATGGTGCTGTGTGGATTGTCCAGCATTATTTATTTATTATTTATCTAATTAATTCTTTGTTAATGACGTCATGGCCTATCAGTTGATCAAAAGGAGCAACGTCTGATCTGCGGTTTTCCCTCCTTCGGCATAGGTTATTATTTATTAATGCAACAATTATCTATCCCGGCGAAATCTTCGAAATTGTACTAATTAATCATTCAATCCTAAGATAGACCTTTCTTACTAAGAGGTAAAGCTCTTTGATTGCTGGTGTCTTAATAATGTCAAGACCTTCGAATCTTGGAATAGGGACTGTGAATGATTCAAACTTCCAAGGGAACTGAATAAATAATGTGAGTAATTATTTCGACAGGCAACGTGACATATTATCGAGATTATGGCTGTATTAAAATGATCTCATCATCATAATTTTCCTTTTTTCATCCCACTAGGTGAGTTCGGCACATTATTTTATTCCATTTTTTATATCTCTTCAAAACGGAACTGCAACGCGTGACTGACATTCGTACCAATAGGTAAAAAAGTGTGTGCATTTGTTTGTTACATTTTCACGGGTGAACTACTGAAACACCGTTTGCCGAAACATTTGAATAATTTTTGTTTTTTACTGACAGTGTCCATATAGACATACAAACTCCTTGCTGCTTCACTGATGGGTTTCTACTTCTTTCTTCTTTTTATGGCTCCTGTCATAGACAATCTTGCCAATGTCAAGTGATTCAGAGATTATACTCTTTGTAGATAAGTTTCTAGTCACGTCAGTCCAAAGTCGAGTCAGTCAATTGTTTTGAAGAAGATGGTGGCGGTTTCTTCAAAACATTTGAAACATTTTCGGTCAAATCACGATATCACATAATACACTTTCATTTCAAATGCTTACACTTTGTGCTAAGACCACAAGTAATGTTGGTTAAAATACCACCAAAATTACACAACACAACTTAAAATAACACTAGAAAAAAACAATTAAAATGAAAATGCTATGTTGCTTCGTTAGATGACAGGAAACGAATAAATTAGATGGGTTTCTTTCCCCGTTGAACTGACCCCATCCTACAGTTTTCAGATGTCATGTCACTCTGCTTTGTTTAGATCAAGGAATATAGGTAGTATTCAAATTCCTCGGTCTAAATTCCTTGAAATTTTTGAGAACTTTTCAAACCCAACCATAGCTTTTCAAAATTCTGACAGAAGAAAAAAAACGGCGTCTTGAATATTTCCTTTTTGCTTATGCTTCAAAGTTGATGGAAAGACATTTTTATCCTGATCATACTAAAACGCTGCATTATTATGTTCAACCACCAACTCAGGCAACAAAGGGTAACCGGAGCTTGTAGCATTATCACAATCATAGACCTGTCATTATACAGACTTCTATTCAGCTCATTTGAGGGAGCTAAGTGAAGTTTATTGACTCCTTGTTATTTGTTAAAACGCAGACGTCTACCGACCCACGTTTCATCTACATAATATGATAAATATTTCTGATTTCCTCTGATTTCAGGTAGTAGGTACAGGTACACCTACAAAATTTTTAGAATTTGAATATTTCACTGTATGTTTTGTTTGAAAGCAGATGAATGTAGTCGGCTACCTTTTATTTAGGTCTTTAAATACATAATATAGTCGCCGGGAGCCGAGACACCGATAAGATTCTATCCAGGCCATTTACCATACCACTATACTATTTCTTATATAAATAAATAAATAAAATAAATAAATAAATATTGGTGGACTTTCCACACAGCACTATCTAGCCCCAAACTAAGCTTATGCTTGTAATATGGGAGAACCAGATAGCTGATATACTACTTATAATATTTTTTTTTTGTAAATACATACTTATAATATTATATAACACCCAGACAGAGAACAAACATTTATGTTCACCACACAAATGTTTGTTCACGGTGGGAATCGAACCCACGACCTACGGCGCAGAAGGCATAGCTACTACCAACTGAGCTACGTAGGCTGTCAATATTTTATTTATGGTGCTAAAGATCTGTAGGACAAAAAACTTACTAGCAGCAACGCTGTGTTTCGGTTTGAAGAGCGTGGTTGCCGGTGTACTCGTAATTACAGGCACATCTGTATGCCTCAAGTTTATGGACGCAGGGCAGTGCATCGTAAGGCACGTGCCTATCGTGTATGTGACTTACGAGCACTTACGAGGCAATGCTTTGTTATAAGTGATGGTTACCACTTAACATAAGGTGAAAAAAAACAAGCTTTAAAATAAAAAATCTTTAAAATAAATAAATAAATTAATAATGCTGGACAATCCACACAGCACCAGTTTTGGTTTTGAACTTTATTTGTAGATACTCCTATAACCAACTGCCTTCAAATGGAAAATGCCGTTGGGCGTTGAATAACAGAAATTAGTAAACCATTTTGTTGCTGAAAAAGGCTGTATCAAAGAGCTTCTGATTATACGAAAATCTTTTACTTAGGAAATTGTGATACAATAATGTTCATTAAATTTTCTTGGAATTCAGGCTTTTGCGCAAAACAACAACTTTACCTACTGTGTATCAGGATTCATACAACAGCTTTCTCGGAATTTCATGAGTCTTTTATGTTATGATCTCTTAGGTATTATCATAGTTATTTATTTATTATAGCTATTTACCTCAATTAATGATAAATTTATCAGTCATAAATCTGAGAAATCAATAAAATCGTAACATAGCTAGTATTTCTTGGAAATTTCTTTTTAGCTTGAATAGCCTACGCCTTGCGACTCCCAAGAAGAAGAAGCTAAAACATTAACTTGATTCCTATCATTTTATAGGTTTTTTAAATTTGCTTTTGCATTAGCTAGAAGTAAAGAAAGAAACAATGTTAGGAAAGACAAATTTTATAGCTCTGATAGTAGCCTGTTCAAAATCAGTAATAAATTTAGTTGGCTCCCATTCTGGGACTGCTGACTTTATAAGTTCTAGCAAAATAACGTACGACTTTTGAAGTTTATTTGGCATAAGTGCGTAAATCACGTTTTTATTAATTGCGACAGTTCACTTCCTGGCCCCACTCCACGGTACTTCAATGTTTAGTTTTACCAATCATAGTACTAGCGATACATCAATGTTTATGATGGTACTACTGATCCTCAACAGTTGTCACTAGTACCATTAATGTTACTAAGGATACAAAGTTGTGTCACTTGTACAATCAATGGTACTTCTGACACAAAGGCAATGAAACGTGTTCTCTAACATAACTGTTATTCATTCCTCATCAGGTGGATAACAAATACCCAATTTTTAAGGGATTTGAATTCATTTCTTCCAATAAAAAAATATGAAAACATTATTTTAAATTAGCTTTGGCCTTAGCTAAAAGTAGAAAACGTGTTCTGTGACGTAATACAATTTGTTAAAAGTTACTCATTCCTCAGCAGGTGGATAACAAATACCTAATTTTTTTTATTGGATTTATTTCTTCCAATAAAAAATATAATAACTTTTTAGCTTTCCGCTTTCCCTCTCCGTTCTAATTTAAACACAAGTTAAATTATCAATGAAACATCACCATCGTTATTGGTATTCGCAGCCGCAGCCAAAGAATTCTGTTTGCTGGCACGCGCGCGACCAGTCTGCGCTATTTCGGACAGCCCACGCAACGTTCGTCTAGCTATTTGTTTGCTGTATAAATTGCAGTCATTTGTCGTCTGGATCGACTTATTATGACGGAGATTTTGAAATTGACACACTACAGTGACTGGAAACGAGTGGACCTACTAGTATACCAATATTGACGACCTCTGTGGCGCAGCGGGCGAGAGCCAGCCTGCGACGCAAGAGGTTGCGGGTTCGATTCCCGCCTTGGAACAAATTTGTGTACGATCTGCAGAAATTTGTTCCGACGGTCTGGGTGTTTTCTATGTATAATAAAAAATATCTATCTATGTAAGTATATAATGTATTAAATATATCAGTTATCTAGTACCCATAACACAAGCTTTGAATAGCTTACTTTGGGGCTAGATAGTGCTGTGTGGATTGTCCAGCATTATTTATTACTTATTTATTAATATACATTGATAAGTACATACGATGTAGGATGTAACCTCACCCTTTTTATAAAGTGAGGGAATTAGTTTTCTGTAATGGAATGTGTAAGGACTCTCCTTAGCAACTGAAAAATGCGAAAAAGCGACTCGAAAATGGTTGCATTAGTTTTTACTTTTGTTGCATAAAGTGAACATCCTACTAATCCTACTCTATCCTACTAATATTATAAACGCGAAAGTTTGTGAGTATGGATGGATGTTTGTTACTCTTTCACGCCGCGGCGCCCCGGAACGGCTGAACGGATTTGGAAGAAACTTGGCAGTGAGATAGATAGTAGATAGTCTGGAATAGCTCATAGACTACTTTTTATTTCGTGGAAATACCGGCATTTAAATCTGCGCGGGTGAAACGGTAGTTTGGAATAAAAACAAAATAGGAAGGTATTTCAAAAGTTATTAGTCGCTTAACTGACTGTAAGCCAAGAACAGAAATAGAGAGCGGCCTAAACTGATACAACAATTGGCAGTGCTAAAGAAGGTACCTAAGTACTGTAAAACCGATGTTGTAGGAAGCAACCCGACCTGCAAGTTTTCATAGTAAACACGCTACGGTACCGCGTGTGAAGTCGTATTTTTCTCAGAATACAAAATACAAAGCAACATTGTTTGACTGAAATAGTACGCAGGGTGTCTTGAGTTCAAAGAGGTTCGCGTCGAATCATCAGAAAAAGGTTTTAATACAGACTTAAGTTTTCATGTTCAAATTAAACATTTTGAATTTGGAATCGCCATTCGGGCGTTGCGTTGTTATGGCCATTCAAAGCATAGGGTAGCTTTATTTTATGTTCGTATCTTTGGGGGATTGTGCAGTTATCTAGAGAGCTGAAACTGGAGAAGATAGCTGGATTGTCAACATCATTTTGTTTTCTATCTGCATTTTCAAGCCGCAAAGTCACCTAGCTGTGCCTGAGAATGTGGCATGTTGATTAGCAAACTAAGAATAGCATACATGTTTATGGACGCATGCTAAGCAAGCACATTAGTTACGTTCCGCCATGCGCCATGGCGGCGGCTAAAGTTCATATAACCAGCGGCGAAAAGTTTCACAACTATCGACATTCAACCACTACACAATAAAGTGCAGGTGTTGCATGTACTTTGGTCGATAACTGTACGATTTTGCCAATCCAGAGAAAGCTTTGCAGTCCAGGAAATACTTTATGGCGACATCGATACAGATCATTGAGAACATTTCCTAGGGTTAATAGCAGTAGCTTATATCGTGCCATAGCAAAGGTGCAGTAGGTATATCATGCAAAAAATAACTCACGAAAGAGCAATCGAATTTATGACAGAAACCACGGATTTATTTTTCATAAAACGTATGCGGAACGTCCAACCGAATCGAGATTGGGTGTCAGTGGTAGCCCTACGGAAGGCAGTTTTTTAGGCCGATACCATTGCCAAACCATAATGAATCTCAAGCTAGCAGAATAAAGCTCATGTCACATTGATAGTTAATAGGAGTGACCCAGGCCTGGCTATACATCAGTGCGCCGTGCTCTGCTAAAAATGCGTCACTCATTACTAGTTATTTTAATTGCATCAAGGGACACGCAGAGAACCAGCAGCCAAGATTACTGAGAAGTTTCTCTTTGTATGTCTTTGTGTTCGCTTTTTATTCAGAGATACTGGATGCGAGCCTCTTGGTGACTTTGTGTAATTTTTTTAGTCTCACAAATTAAAATGAGTGTTTTATATTATGAGTAGGTAACAGTACTATATTGTTCTGGTTTCCACGTCAGAACTTTTACCAAAAATACCGAAATCACTCAGGCTTCTAATAAAAGATACGACGTTTGGATGTTTGTGACTCAGTATGGCCCTCAACACAAAACCGACTGGGGTGAAAATTAGAAAAAATATAGTTTATAGCCTCGATTAGAATTAAAGCTACTTTTTTTCCCTAAAAGTTACCAGGAAAGGTGTTGAAAACATGAACCAACATAGTAAAGGGATAATTCCTTCAAAATTATTGATAATGATTGCACTACAAAGAGCGAGTGAAGCTGCGGGCGCGGCAGATATTTATAAATAAGAAGTAGGTATATATATATTTATTATTTCGGCTGGGCTTCCATACGCGTGCACGCTAGGTATGTAATTCAATATTAGGTAAAATATTAGATATCAATATACTATAAGTAGCTATACTCCGTCACAAAATGACAAAGATTATGCTATGCTTTTCATTATTAAAAAAAAACAGCTTCACGACTTTGATCCCCAGGCACGGTAGATATCCCTTCAGATCTCTCAGTACCAAGTACTAACTTTAAGATTCTTTGAGGATGTCTAAGGGGGGTAGTCAGAGGTACGTCCAAACATTACATTTGGCACATACCCACATTTTGCAGTAGTTAGTATTCCATACGTGACAGGTTGCAAGCCCGTCGCCGCTGTTAGAATACTAACTGGTTTCCTCACGATGTTTTCCTTCACCTTCATTATTATAGAGCTACTAAAATATGTATAAATAGGACGTGAAAAGGACATCCCTATGCAATTAATTTTCTATCTACTACTACAAACCGATCACATAATTTGGCAGACGCACCGGCCTGAAACATTTCGCGCATGTCAAATGGACCCGGCGACAATAGACAATTAATTGATGCCGGGCGTGCGCTTGCGCATCCAATGACATTTGCTTATATTACCTACTCTAACTCAGGTTGTTTTATTTTACAGATGCGGTACTAGTGCCCAGGAGCCAAAGCCTACTAGCGAGATGGATGCAGAGGACACGATCTTTATGTAACTCTTTTAAGAATAATAATAATTCTTTTAAAAAAACGACTTTAAATACACTGGATAATACATACACATACTACTTTAACTCAAAAACTACTCGTCTCTGATCGTCAGATCTGACTCAAACATAAGTAAGGACTACATGACAAGCCCCAGCTTTTGAACAAGAAAGCAATCATCAAAACCGGTTCTCCCAGTAAAAAGTTATGAGGTAACATAAAAAAACGAATTGAGAACCTCTTTCTTTTTTGAAGTCGGTTAAATTACATATTCATGCAGTTTCGAGATAAAAGATAATAAAGTCCTTCGGATACAACGTTACGGCGACCACGCATTGTGTTGTTGGTGGCAACGTTGACCGCTTACCGGGCGGTAAGCTCTTTTGTGTCTGTTAAATGAAATGAAAATGAAAAATGTTTATTTGCAATAATTAACAATCTACAGTAGGTAAGTGTGAGGCTCTGTCTCCTGTAATAGCGTAATAAATATGAGTATAGAATTTTTTATTGGTCACTGTTTAGTTTTTATTAGGTTCCTAACTTATATCTAGCCAAACTAATGATTTATTTACCAAATGACTATTGGTTATGTATTATTATCACCTATCTGGCTTTGCCGAGTGTTGGGCTAGCTAGTTTAAATATGGTGTGTCTACCAATGTTATTTAGATACAAATTTTCCTTCTTCCAAGCGAATAATAATTTATAGATGTTTAGTTTGGTCCGGAAATACCAGCGTGTATTTATCACAGTTACGAATTTACCGCATCCAACATTATTAATCCACCCATCTGCAAATAAACGGTAGTGCGAAGTGGGACACGGATTATTCCGAATTGAATGCACACATTGAAACATGATCGTGAGTACGTACAACCCGAATTTGTGTTTAAGTGTGAGCTGAATAAAGTTTTACTTGTGTTCGGGAAAACAAATAAATGGGGAGAGCTAACAGGATTTGTAGTTAGTGTAGTTACACGTTTTGTTTTATCACTTTTCTGCCTGTTTTTCAATAAGGGGAGGTTCTTCTTTCATGCGTCATCGGTTCTCAAACATTTCCCCTCGTACTACAAAACGGTGTCTAACTTTAAACAATGTTTAAATTTAGCGCTGTCTCTGTTTGCCATTACGCAATAAGGTATAGGTATATATATGTATACGGTTAAGAGATGGCATAGTTTATCCTTTGCTTATTTTTTTGTAGGAGAGCACCGGTGGTCTAGTGGGAGTGACCCCGCCTTCCGATCGTAAGGTCGCAGGTTCGAATCCAGTCGTGCACCAATGGATTTTTCTATAGAAAAATTTATGTGCGCTTGCTCTTAAACGGTGAAGGAAAACATCGTGAGGAAACCAGTTAGTATTCTAACAGCGGCGATGGGCTTGCAACCTGTCACGTATGGAATACTAACTACTGCAAAATGTGGGTATGTGCCAAATGTAATGTTTGGACGTACCTCTGACTACCCCCCTTAGACATCCTCAAAGAATCTTGAATTAGTACCTACTTGGTACTGGGAGATCTGAAGGGATATCTACCATACCTGGGGATCAAAGTCGTGAAGCTGTTTCAGTTTCAGTAAGGCCCTTCAAAACCTTCCATATTTTATTGAAAACATTTTTATAAGAGTAGGAATCAAACAAATGACAGCTACGTCTTCAACCTACCGTATTAAAGAAACATTAACACCGGTTAACAAAAGAAACAGTAACATCTCGTGCAAAAAATAGAGTAGAATCTTTTTCGTTTCACTGGGAGCTCATTTGGTCCCAAGGCTATGTCTGTGAAACTCCAACACAGTTGCAGAATAAAAACATCCTAACTAATATTTTAACGCGAAAGTTTGTATAAGTATGGATGGATGGATGTATGTTTGTTACTCTTTCACGCCGGAAATTTCGACCATGGGAATACGAAGTGTCGGAATAAACCATCAGGACTTGTGGACCGAAGACCCTGTAAAGATTGCAGGAAGTCAGATACAGATACTTTATTGGTAAAAACAGATTACAAGTCATGGTGGAATTTTAAATAATATTACATTACCTACATACTAAACATTCAATATTAATTTACATTATTACTATATTATATACTAGCTGGTACCCGCGACTTCGTCTGCGTACTTTTAATCTCTTCATCTCTTTTTTTCGCAATAAAAGGTAGCCTATGTTCTTTCTCAGGGTCTAAAGATTGTCTGTGCCAAATTTCATCAAAATTGGTTGACAGGTTTAAGCGGGAAAGCGTAACAGACAGACAGACAGACAGACATATATATATAGTTGGGATTATCAGCTGCATATAAATTCGCGAAGTCGGTGAATGAACAGGGGCAGAATCGTTCTGCATAGAAATATAGGGGAGGCATGTCCAATAATGGACGTCCAGGCTGATACTAATGATGCTCGTCAACAGTCAGAACAAACCTTAGAAAATACATTAAACCTCCTGCGGCTTTGACAAACGCTTCGTTTGCGACGGGTGCTGTGGGATTTAACAGAATTATTTTCCCACACAAAAATATAAAATATCACAAAAATAAAACTTTCGAATGCTTTGTTTTTATGCAGCAATCAAGCTTTGGCGAAATTGTTGATTGAAAATACAACACGCGAAACTCGATGCTGACCAACGAGAAGAGCAGAAAATGATTAGATTTTTTGTTGTGAAATAGTTTTATTTGGTTTTATTTATCTTTTACAACAACCTAAGGCTATCATCACCACAATTTTTAAAATACAGCTTTATTTTAAAAAACGTTGAAAATATTTTTTCTAAATTGCACCCGTTCGACCTCAAATGCAACTACAAAACAAATACAATAAAATACGCTGATCGGATGATATAAGTGATAATCTTGTTGATCAGCGTAGTCTTTGATTTTGCCACAGAATGAAGAGAACGGCTAACTTTCTTAATAAATTTGGAGTGCATTATGGTATCAGGCAATCTGTCAGATATGCGAGTTTCAAAATGATTCTTGTGATTGTACATTATTATAACCGTTTTGATTTTGGTTTTGACTGCATGGTATCAGATACTGCATGTTACTGCGATCAGCGGTAGGAAATCTCCGGACAACCTTCGAAACATAAGAATGACAGCAATACGAGGTAGTATTGCTGTCATTCCTATGTTTTATACTATAGTATTATTTCTTCTGTGCTGTTACGAGCACAAAAAATCGCATTGCTTTTTTATTATATTCAGATTTGACTACAATTTATTGATTCCACCCTGCGGTTTCGGTTATTTTCCTTTCGAGTCAAAAGCATAAAATTATATACGACGCGAGTCCAGTAGGAGGCAATCTCTATAGATACCAACCTCGACCATGCGTGGTGACTTTCGCAGTGACGAAGTTAAATCGTAATACAAGTTTTCCAGACAAACCTTTTCACGTTCACTTTTCACGATCATTTGACGTAATTTGATTAAATAACATTGGTACAGCTATCTGTGGCGAGCTGTGGGATCACGCCGCGTCGGCACACCACGGCGAACATGCGTCGCCACCTGTATCGTGCATCGCGTCACGCTCCGTCTTCATAATGACAGCCGGACAACGTCCCAGCTGATGTAATTCAATACAGTGTGTATGTACCTACCTAAACCTTTAAATTTCATTCATTTTATTTATTACTAGCTTTTGCCCGCGGCTTCGCTCGCGTTTAGAAGTATTATTATTAATTAGGCATAGTTTTTGCGGCTTTACTTTTGTTAAGCGTGTGCGAAAAATTGGAGGGTTGAATTTATCAAAATCCTATTGAAGCGGACGTCTTCATCATGGTAGCTCCAATCTTTAACTTCAGTTCAATCAGTCGAAAATCTAAGAAGATTTATACAAACTTTCATCCCTATTTTATCCCCTTAGGGGTGGAATTTATCAAAATCCTTTCTTAGGGGATGCCTAAGTCATAGTAGTTTTATGCATGCAAAGTCAGCCCGATCGGTTAAAAATTGACAAAATTTCATACAAACTTTCATCCCCTATTTCATCCGCTTGGGGGTAGAATTGATCAAAATCTTTTCTTAGCGGATGCCTACGTCATAACATTTACCTGCATGCCAAATTTCAGCCTGATCCGTCCAGTGGTTTGGGCTGTGCGCCCATCACGCCATCACTATGTCAGTCAGTCACCTTTGAGTTATATATACCTATTTAGATTAGAAAAATTAGAAAACTTAGATTTAGATTAGATTTATATTTAGATTTAGATAGAAGATAGATAGAAGATTTATACAAACTTTCATCCCCTATTTTATCCCCTTAGGGGTGGAATTTATCAAAATCCTTAAGCCTACGTCATAGTAGCTTTATGCATGCAAAGTCAGCCCGATCGGTTTAAAATTGACAAAATTTCATGCAAACTTTCATCCCCTATTTCATCCCCTTGGGGGTGGAATCGATCAAAATCCTTTCTTAGCGGATGCCTACGTCATATCATCTACCTGCATGCAAAATTTCAGCCCGATCCGTCCAGTGGTTTGGGCTGTGCGTTGATAGATCACTATGTCAGTCAGTCAGTCAGTCAGTCAGTCACCTTTGAGTTATTATATTTATTTCTTTTTTCAATGCCATAACAATACCTAAATACTAAATCGACATTAAAAACAATTTAAAATACACAAACGAATAACTATTACTTAACTTATCTACTAATAGACATCAAGGCTCTTTCTGTGAACTTTGTCAGAGAAACCACAAAAAGGTCAAAATCTTCCTCTGCGCACAAACTATTGATCAAACGAAGAGCCCTTGTTCTGGGAGCTTCGTTCAATAGGTTGGTTCTGGCTTTTGGGACTGCCAAGAGCTTGTGACGGCGCGCACGCACGTACTTGTCTGGCACATACAACCCCACAGACATCATTAACACACACATCAATTATTGCAAACTAACATTAGAAACACGAATACCAACTAAAACATTAAGGCTGGCCTCAAACATCCGGAATGTCTTTCTGAATTCAGATTATAAATTCAGAAAGCCCGGAATCCATACAATTTATACATTCTCCACACACATTCAGATTTTTTCAGATTCTGAATTTATCAGGTCGATCTGTAAGAAGGATACCATCAGGACGCTCAGATCTTCAGACGCTTCACAACGGGCGTAACGGGCGTAGTGGCACACACATGCTGAATAAATGGGATTTTGAATATCCAATTGACATTGCAAGCGTTTGCAATATGCAATGTGTGAGGCAAGGTGCCGGAATTCCGTTTCTGAATTAAGAAAGACATTCCGGAAGTCTGAGGCCAGACTACCATTCTCTTAGATTGGCAAGTAGAAAATGCTCATGGGGTACAAGAGGTGCGCTAAATACCGCCTTTTGTATCTACACTTATTTTTATGTCATTGCACATAAATAAAGTGTTAAGTAAATAAAATTTTAATAGAGAAATTTAAGAACAAACCGTAGGTACCGGCGCAGCAACCATCACTTCTCACTAAGCAGCAATCACTTCTAAACAACCTCCTATTCAGTACTTCACATTTAGTGAGTAAACGTCTCTTAGACAAACGAAACCAAATAGGTCCAAATCCAAATACTTAATTGAAATGACACGTGTCGAAAGTAGTCGGAGCGGAATTGTGGTCCAAACTCGTTTATTTCCTGCCCCTGAGTTGCGAGCGTGGCCAATCGATCGATGGCCCTACGAAAGATTTCAACGCGTTCCTCCTATTTCACACTTCTTTCTCGTATTTAGTAAGTTAAGTAAGTTACGTATTAAGTAAACCTTCTAAGTTTTAAGAGTAGTAGAGCTCTTTGTGAAGGGCTTGTCCGGGCAAGTACTACAACCACTATTTTCTGCTGCCAGCCAAGCAGCAACGCTGTGTTTCGGTTTGAAGAGTGTGGTCGCCGATGAAATTACATAGGCAGGCCTCACGTTGATGGACGCAGGGCAGTGCATCGTGGGGCACGTTCCTGTCGTGCGTGACTTACGAGTTAATGCTTTGTTGTTGTTGATAGTTACCACTTAACATCAGATGGGCCATCTGCTAGTTCCATCAGCTAGTTGTGTAAAAAAATTACTATAGATAAGTAGTTATACAGTATCTTATTTTATTTCTAACAGGTTTACGAAAATGACTAGTGGAATCAAAAAAATGAAAAGTGAAGTTTGAATTAAAAAGTAAAGCCTTTTTAATTCAAACTTCAACTCCCACTGGGGTACAAGAGCCTTTGAATTTTCGAAACTTTCTTACACTACGAAACAAGATATCTATAAAATTTTAGGGCTCTTTGACCAATATGACAGACATAAAATTTTAGAGCTCTTTGACCAATATGACAGACATGAAATTTTAGGGCTCTTTCATCAATATGACAGACAGTGAGTAAGTATAAACTACCTACAAAGATTGCTTGCTATGTAATAATAATGGTGTTAAGAATTTTCGTACCAATATAGAGAGCTCCGACGCCGACGCTCAAATCAATATCCAAATCGATATGGATTTGGCATACTTAAATATAAAATAAAGAGTTAGCGGTCAGCGAAATTTTGAAGGCATCATGTTTGGTAGATAGAGCATCAATCGGAGCAGTATAGTTTTGCGATTCGTTTCTTATATCTTTTACTTCATGATTTCTAAGAGTATGAATGAACACTGTGAAGTGTGAAGGAGTTACCTTGTTCTTAAAGAATATTATTCCAAGAAGTGTTGTTACGTCGTAAGTCTGCATTTTTCCTATTTTCGGTAAAGATATTATCGATGACACGAATCTTGCAAAGATTAGCAAAGCAAAATTCAAAGGAGAAAGAACACCAATAGCGTTACAATAGTCCACGGAGCCAACCATTTGTATATAGATCCATTTATTTTAAGGATTATCTTAGAAACAGTTTCTGGAACAATAGGGAGGGATTATGTAGTACTTTCGCGGCTACTGATGTATTTGTTTCGCATTTTATCGCCACTTTGAGTTGAGGATCTTGAGTGCTTTTGTTGTTTGAGTGCTTAAGACTTCGACCACTTGAAGTGGAATAAGAATAAATAACGTAGGTAATTGAGAAGTAGTTTTTTTATTAAATCTTTTTGTGGATTTGTATTACACACTCTACAATGGCATCATCGTCATCAGCCAAAAAAGTCCACCGCTAGACATACCTTACGCCTCTCCCATATTTGGGGGGATATGTATGTGATAGGGATAGAACTTATAAAACAATGATTATGGCAATTATTTATATAACCCTGAAACACATCACAGGATTATACACTCTTAAAAGTCATAGAAGGTGGAGCCAAAACGGACGGAGAGGTAAATAAAAACAAATATAAGTACCTATAATAAAATAATAGACGACCAGATTGGTATCACCATAGCCACAAGGTATGCAAGATGACGTCAGCAACATAGACTCACGGAACCGGTTTGAGAACTTTTCCACCAGTGAAGTCGTGGGAGTGGGAATACCTGTTGTAGAGAGTAGATGCAATTAAACTGTCTTTGGATGTTGTCTTGGATTGGAATGAAATACTAGTTAGTAAACCCAGCTGGGCCTTGTAACCGATCGAATAAGGTGCGAGAGGAAATTTTCCAGTCAGCGATTCAGAAGCAAGAATCGAAATCGATCTGGGTGGCTGCGAAGTGAAACAGGGAGCAGATTCGTATCGATTGATAGCGAATAATAAACAACAGACAGAGGGCTATTGATGGTGTTGCATCAGAGTCGGTACGTGGCGAGGCGGCGGCGGCGGGCGCTTCGGTGGCAACGGCCAACACTCACACAAGAATTCATTTCAAAGTGTCCGGTTTCAGTCTGGCACGAAGAGCGCTCGTGTTGCATTTAGTATTTATTTATGTATCGATGAAGCGCAGGTTCTATCGACGGCGGCTGTAGTGGCGGCGCCCGCAAGCCCGGAGGGGCATACTTACTACGTGATTAATCCGCTTCCCCCCGTGCGGGGCGCGCGGCGGGGCGGGTGCGCGCTCCCCGCCGCCCCCAGCAGCGTGGGCCGCGGCCGGGCCGGGCGCGCCGTACTCGCCGGGTTTCCTCGTCCCCGCGCCTCACGGCCACTCACTACGCACGGAGCTCCGCGTAGTGCCGCCGCCAGTCGCACCGCGACCCGCGTCGACGTCGCTTCTCCGCGTACAGCTCCGTATGTAAATCGACCCGTGATATCATTCATCCTAATCTGCGCCCGTTGATTTTCCTGCTGAGTGGTAGCAGTGAAAATATCGCGCATCACCGCGAGTGCTAAGATTTGTTGGACGTCACGTCTGTGTACTTTTCCTACGGAATCCGAGCGCCCCGTGCCAGGTCCCGGCGAGGGAAGGTGCCTTCTCTTAGATGAGATTACCGACCGGCGAGAGCTGCTGTGACCCACGGCCTGCGATGCTGCACCCGTGACCGTCTCGCGACAGTGCCACGAAACGTAAGGATCTGTTGAGTCGAATCGGCGGCTCGCGTGCTCGGCCCGCGGGCCGCCTTCCTATTTGCATGGCGCAGAGTGGATTTTATTTTCGTCTGGGGCGCTATGTGTGCGCAGGGCGCGCTTGTGTGAAGACGCGGGTGTGTGCGGCCACCACGCCTGTGTGCGTCCGCCGAGACGGGCGACTGCTCCCTGCTGGCTGGCCGCTTTAATTAGGTTGTTTCCGAGCATTTCGGCACCCAGGCTGCGCCCGCCGACCTGTGTGTGTACCTGTGTCCGGCTGGGTCCGACATCCACATTGGCAGCCCTTTTTAATCTCCACCTCGAGCTGACCAAGCTTGTTTGTCGACTGTGTAGACTGTAGGTAGACCTAGTCGCGCTCGGTTGCTTTGTTTTGTGTGCCGCTTCTGTGGGGCATGTTTGCAAGAGCATAGGTAGGTACCTACTCGGAGATATTGTAATGATGTGGGAACACCTACGCGACGGCGCATAATACCTACCTAAGTATGCTGAGATCTTGCGTCGCGTCGGAGTCTGCGCTTGTGCGTGTTGTTACAACGAACGTTGGCAGCGAGCGCTTTGTACCTACAATTCATTGCGCGATGCATGTCAATGATCTCGGAACTATACAGCACGAGTCAGACTCCTCGCAGCTATTACATGTAATGGGGCAGCAAACAACTGCATAACGCGAAGTGCGTTATGCAGTTGTTTGCTGCCCCGAACCGAACTTCTCTGCACTTTCTTCTATCAACAATTTTAGTTAGTTATAAAAAAGATTCCACATTACCTTTGTGCCAACAACGACCGACCAACTAGGCAGCACTATGCCAAGCATATTAAGTAGAGTTTAGCGATAGGTGAAGAGAATAAAAAAAAGGAACGTAGGTAGGTAGTACCTATTAACCCACCTAACTTGATTTATGTAAGTTCCACCTTCGTACCTGAAAGTCAAATACGTTTTGCTTTTACCTACCTAGGCGGGTACCGGGTAGGCCTTCATAGGTATTAAGGCTTATACCCACCTACCTATAGGTACCTATTGGAGCTGATTGGCCTTATTTGGAGGCTTTCTCCCATGGACGAAATAGGTATTTTATAGTTATTTCGTCCATGCCTTCTCCTTAAAGAGGAGCCAATGTTTTACCGTCGAAAAAACATTAGGTATGTCATGCGTTGAACTTTTATCTGCAAAATGTACAATTAAAAATTCTAGATAGGTACTGTTCATTATTATGTGAAAAAAAAAATCTTCAAGTTTTGGACTGAAAATTTGCTCCTACTTCTAAACGACACAAATTTTTTTCATTTTTCCCCCCTAAATATTAGCAAAAATTTTACATTCGAGTGCCTAGTACAAAAAAAAGTTTTCACGTAGAAATTAAATATTTTCAATTTTTCCGCATAATCTGTAGGCGTTACTGTGTCACCTACCTATGTATCTAGTATCTATCCCGCTCTTGCGCATGAGTTTGGCCAAGGACATTCGCTACTACATGCGCCTTAAACGTTAGACCAACAAATTAAAAGGCTCTCCTATAAACCTCCCTAATTATTTGCTTTGATCGCATTCTATTTAAATTATAATATTAAGTTATAATTAGACCAAGTAGGAAAGGTTTGTAACAAGCGTTGTAGTTATCTTACTGACATTATTCTGCGGTATGATACACTTTGGCCTGAGTGATACTTCCACAACATTAATACCTACCTACCTCCTGTGATATTACTATGTGTGTACCAACTACCAACATACCTACGTAAGATATTTTCTGATATGGATGTTACCTATTCTTACAAACAAATATTGAATGCACTGCTCATTACTTCTTACTAATTCGACACATTCAATTTCATTTAACATACAAATAATTTAATTTATTTCTAGAGATAATTTTCCAAAACCTATCAAGACTTTTACACAGATTTTGGAAAATTGTCTCTAGATATAGATTAAAATTTAATCAAGACTTACATAAACTTAAGCTCCAATGAAGCTAGAAAAAAGCAAATTTAATAAAATATTTTAGGCATGTTTCGTAGACCGTGCTACGCATGAGCCTACGCATTCGTAGAGGCTATATAGCAACCAAAGTCGCAAAAGGAAGCAAGTAAACCTTTTATATTTTCAAAAAAGACAGTTCAATCTTTAATTAAATATATGTGAGAGTATTCGACTTTGTTTGAAATTTGTTGTAAGTTCGTGTGAAGTCAACATTAAGTTAAAAAGTATTTAGTAGAAATCCTGTGTGGCGTAGCACGTAAAAACACGTCCCTTTGAGTCAACTAAAATTTAAAAAATAGGACTAAAAAGTAAGAACATACCTTGGTCTTCGAAATCCATGTCACAAACACCACTCAAAAACAATGCAATTCTGAGAACAAATAATTTGTTTTTTTTTTTATTTATTTGGTTTTTAAATGCCATTTGTTACTGATAAGGCGAGCGCAACGTAATGATGTGTTCACTTCGGAGGTCGAAAAATAATTGATAATTAGGTAAAATGGGTGGTAGGTATAATTGTTTATCGGTAAAGTAATCAAAGTGGAGGAATCGATGGTGACATTTTTGCATTTTTCACCTAAGGCAGTACCACCGTGCAACGGTTCGATAGTTATGGCCGGGCAAACATACATCCTACTACTATTATAAAGGCAAAAGTTTGTAAGTATGGATGGATGGATGTTTGTTACTCTTTCACGCCGGAACGGCTGAACGGATCTGGATGAAACTTGGCAGACGCTAGATAATAGTCCGGATCCGTTCAGGCGTTCCGGCGTGAAAGTAACAAACATCTATCCAAAAATCCAATAGTCTACAAAATATTAAATCCTACTAACAAGAAGGATTTAATATTTTTTAGACTATTTTACATATAAACAGCAAATGCTATCTAAATATTTAATATGCGAGTAATCTTATCGTTGTTTGGGCCACGCACGAGCAGTATGGGTCAGTTAAATGTAATTTACTTAGATTCATCACATACCTAGCCATAACTAATTGAACAAAGAGATAAAAATCCAAACATTACAGCGTGTACTATAATATTAAAACAACAGTAGCTTAGCTGTACAGCTTACACAGATTAGCTCCCCTTGTTGCATTAGACAAATAATAAAAAGTAAATTTTGTCAAATTGTAGAGCCGAAAGTAAAAAATGTGTAAGAGGTCAATTTTAGAGTTATTCAGTCAAAAGAAAAGAATTAGGTTCTGTAACAACCTTCTTACAGTTTTTTCAGCCTGACAAAACCAGTAAAATAATTTATCAAAAAAAGTAGGTAATTTCAGTCACTCCTTTTTCTGCCGCCAAGCAGCGTTGCTGTGTTTCGGTTTGAAGAGTGGTCGCCGAAGTGAAATTAAAGGCAAATGAGGCTGAACTCTGTATAAAATGTATAGGTAATGAAAATCTCTTTTACACAAGTCACGATCAAAGTTTTATCCAAATTGGATTGAACGCACCAACACCCAAACTGAAAAACAGTAATTTTCGTTTCAGCTGTCTATTTTAGTGAAAATATTTAGTAATTTAAACTCATAAATAATAGTTCACGGATTATACGAACACAGCTCGATAAGGGAACTGATAACACCTTTATAAACGGACTACATTTGCCAGATAAAAGGCAGTGCGGTCGCTAAGAAAACAAAGATATCGGAATAGGGTATGATGTCACTTTAACAGCTGCTACAATACACATACACTATGTGCATGAATATATATATCACATGAGGTATCAAATCATAGATATACGATACTTAGATACTAGAGTATCATAGGTATATCGTATACCTATTCTCTTACTACTTTTTAGTAGTAGAGCTATTTATAATAGTAGAGCTTTTTGTTTAAGAGTAGGTTAGGAGTAGCTCTTTGTGAAGCGCTCGTCCGGAGAAGTGCTACCACCACGCCCTTTTCTGCCGCCAAGCAGCGTTGCTGTCTTACGGTTTAAAGATTTGGGTTTGCCGGTGTAATTACAAGCACATGAGGCTTGACATCTGTATGCCTCAAGTTAATGGACGCAGGGCAATGCATCGTAAGTCTCCTATAGGTGACGGTTACGGCTTGTTCCATCAGCTAGTTGTATAAATAAAAGTGTAAAATTACTCGCAGCTATAATTAATTATCCTACTAAGTATGGATGGATGTTTGTTATTCTTTCACGACATAACGGCTGGACGGATCTGATTGAAACTTGGGAGAGAGGTACATTATAGTCTGGAATAACACATAGGCTACTTTTTATCCCGCGGGAATACCGGGATTTAAATCTGCGCGAGTGAAACCGCGGGGCACTACTAGTTAATAATATTTATGGTCTCTAACAGCACATACCTAAAGGATCTTCATAGATTGCTAAGTTGTCTATAATATAATTATGAGAATAACTCTCTAAGGATTATCATAAACAATATTATCAAGATAAAGAATGATGGATTAATATCGTTTTAAATGAAATTTGTTTGAATGTATATAAAACGATTCTCAGGTGTATTGTTATTAGGAAAACAATTTATTTGTGTGCATTATACACGTAAATATATAACAACTGAATACAGGTACAATATTTAAACTAACTTAAAAAATTGCATTATACCAGCATTACATTAAAATTCCTACGTCATACCTAAATAAGAGTATTATGTATCTAATAATAATCTTTATAATATAAAAATGCCTGCTAATGAGGTATGCTGCTGAGGTTACTTTAAAACAAGGCTTTTCGTGGAAGTCTTTAGCATTTCGGTTGATTGATTGGTGTGAACGTGTAGGTATTGAACACACCTTTGCAGTTGTGTGTGTTATCAGACAGCTACCGCCTACGTAGTACGTAGCCAGCAAACGTTATCAGCGTTAGCGATAATGCCACATACCTACCTGCGCCCATGAACCAACATAATTTTAGACGCTTTAACATGAATGAAACCGTTTCGATAGGAAACTCATGCCTGAAAATGTTTTATGTGTATCTTACATGTATCTAAATACAACGTCTGAGGCCAACTTTACCGTGTTTGCATGACCTACCATTGTTTAGACAGGTTCCTGAATATTATGCATACGATATGACTGGAGTTGGAATTGTCATAGATACAATATGATAACTTGACTTACAAGTACAGCGCAGATGAAGAGATGGAAATATCGAAAACTTTAGACTCAACGTTGAATTTTGTCACAAATTGTCAATCGATAAAGTCGATTTTTTCATACAGATACAAGGTGGTGTCCGATACCTATTCAGTAAGCCAAGGATACCTTACAGGTTAACGAGCCTTCGGGTGCGGAACTTTAACAACCAAAACATATTGCCGAAGATCAGTCAGGTTGAATACATGAGAGCTCTTTGTACGAGTTGTATATGTGGCTCGTCTGGGGAAGTACCATGCCTATTTCTGCCGTCAAGCAGCGTTGCTGTTTCGGTTCGAATAGTTCGGTAGTTCCTGTAATTTCACCGGCAGCTAGTGTAGCTGCCGGTGAAATTACAGGAACTACCGAACTATTCGAACCGAAACAGCAACGCTGCTTGACATTACAGGCACATGGCTGTCATGTCAACTTGATAGACGCAGGGTAGTGTATCGTAGGGTTTGTTCCTATCGTGCATGATTTAGGAAGCAATAATAATAATAAATAATGCTGGACAATCCACACAGCACTATCTAGCCCCAAAGTAAGCTATTCAAAGCTTGTGTTATGGGTACTAGACAACTGATATATTTGCAATGCTTTATGCTTTGGGTCATTTGCTTGTTCCTAGATCAAAAACCGATTCGTTTGTCTTCGCTCCCATTGTTTCTACTAAATAAAAACAGTGGCGCCTATTAACAAGCGCCTGGTAACTTCTCACGATCAACTGTAGTGTTTTATTTCGATAAGTCAACAATAAAAGTCCCGGTTCGGGTTCAGTTTACCGTTTCACATTACTACTCTTTGTTATCAAATCGGTTGTAAACATGAACTGGCGATACCGATATTCATATGGTATGTAATATAAGCTCAACCGTGGAGGGATCCACTGGTTTGCAAAGTAAACATTTATCTGAACTTGAACATCGGTAATAGTGCTCGAAAGGTTCCTCTTTGAGGCGCACCAGAATCCTTTCGTCACACTGTTTCGAAAGAAACAGTAAGGTGCTTAGAGCAGAAGAGAAGAAGGTTAGGAGCTAGGCAGAAAAAGTTCTCGCTAAAACGTCAAAACTCTCAATAAAATAAAATAAACTATTTTTTTTCAGAGATTTGGTTTCTGTGGTGCGGAAACTTTAATATTGTAATCATAAAGTGACTGCGTGACAAATAACATATAATATATACATATAAACAAAATCAAAGCGGTACAAAAGAATTTCGAAACCTAAAACCGCATTATTTTATTTTTGCAAAGACCTCCTTGCAAGAATCACGCTCAGCTGACGAGGAAAACACTGTTTTGTTTGGTAATTTACCACAAAACACCGCTCATCTTAATTTTTAGCATCTGAATTCCACGAACAGTGACTACATAATGTATACTTGAATAGAATTGATAGTAGTAGAAGAATTGACTTCTTCAGATAACGTTGACTCTCGAAGTTGATACACTATTATTTATGCTCAAAAAGCCAAGACACCCAATTTTTAACAAGGATATTCAGTAAATATTATAAAATACTATCGGTGGCCCGTCTCGCCTTCGCACGGGTATGGTATTTTTTTACACCTTGGGTAATATTAGTAAGTTATATTGGGGAGTATTAGTAAGGATACCAAATTTTGGGAAAAGTTATATAACCCATGTCACATACGCGGATAGTGTAGGTAGCTCCCCAACGGTGAGATTTTTGTAAATCAGTACCGTAGTATTTTTTCAAGCCTAATATAGTGCAAACAAACAAACAACCAAACCTTGTTCTTTATAATATTTACTAGCTGCGCCCCGCGGTTTCACCCGCGTAGTATTAAATCCCGTTATTCTCACGGGATAAAAAGTAGCATATGTGTATAATATATTTCAGACTATAGCCACTTAACATCAGGTGAGATTGCGGTCAAATGTTTTACCTATAGATAGTAAAAAAAACCTATCTTTGCGCCAAATGTCATATAGATCCGTTAAGCTGTTCTTGCGTTATTGAGTAACAAACATCCAAACTTTCATATTTATGATATTAGTGTTTTAATATAATATAATATATACAGGGTTACAGGAAAAATCGTGCTAGATCCGTTAAGGGCGTGGAGTACCCATCATTTCTGACTTATTTCACTATGAAACACCCTACCCTAAACATAACCCTTTTCAAGCAATTCGACTTTTAATTTTTTTATTGAAAATTTTGTGCACCTTAATTATTATTATTATTGCATTTTTACATGTGTAATAAGATGCTTTAGGATGTCAATCATTAAAATAGTGCATAAGTTAATTGAATAGACCGTAGTAGACAAGTGAAAGTTAAGAAATAAGAAAAAATACTAGAAAGTTTATTTTTCTCTAAGGGATATCTAAAAAAAATATTATGGCAATTGTTTGTGAAATAAGTCAGAAATGATGGGTACTCCACGTCCTTAACGGATCTAGCACGATTTTTCCTGTAACCCTGTATAAATATCATATGAAAGAATTGGTTACCTTGGGTTACATTATTAATGTTTTAGTAGAGATCTCAATTTTTTTCCAGTAATAAAAAATGTTACTCAAGGATAATTTAGCTTTCTTATGGTGAAAGAATTTTTGAAATCGGACCTGTAGTATTTGAGCCTACATACAAAAAGACAAAGGTTTCCTCTTTATAATATTAGTGTAGATAATTTAGTATATTTATACATACATGCATGGTTGTAGTCGAAAGATAACATTCGGCCTTTGCTAAAAACAACTACAGATTTAATATGAATTATCTAATTGTTATGACCTCTGACATCTGTAATATGGGTACAAGTCATTTGATACATTTTTTTTTAATATTTGTTGTAATTTTCCTTAGCATCTATCTAGCTCCAAACATAGGAAAGCCTAGCCTAAAACCGAGAGAGCCGGACAAAATGTGAAAGAAGAGTCTGTTTGTAAGCATGACTTATATTATAAAGTCAAAAGGTTTATTTAATCGAATTTATGAAAATTCAATTGAAAAGCTAGGTAAATCTAGTCCCTAGTAAATATATTATATCCCCGTTCCATGCGACCAATCATACATAATACCACCACCAATACCGTACGATCATGCCAAAGAATGAACCAATATTTATGTTTAGGTAAATGTTTTTGTGGGAATCGAGCCCCTAACTGACGGATTACACGGTAAAGGTATGTTTGTGATGCCAATGAAACACCAGTAGGTATTTCAATCTAGAGTTTCATAAGAGAGCAGATTTTAACAAATCATTTGTCATCCAAAACGTAAAACTGCTGTTATTATCGACAGCCATTTTGCAAACGAACAATATAATACATGCATCAAATAATTACAGGCACATGAGGCTTAACATCGGTACGTCTCGAGTTGAAGGACGCAGGACAGTTCATCGTAGGGCATGTCCTATCGTGCGTGACTTACGACTCTTACGAGGCAATGCTTTGTTATAGGTGATGGTTACCACTTATCATCAGGTGGGCCATCTGCTTGTTCCATCAGCTAGTTGTATATAAAAAAAAACATTTTACCCAATTTTATTGACCTGTCCAAAACTCCGACTTTGTAATGCAACTACAACAATGAAGATCTCTACACAATTTGCATTTAAATAATAACTAGCGCAAACATACATTGTTGTAAAGTAAACAATGAACATAAAGGGTGTTGTTTGTCAACAAAGCCCTTGCAGATAGATGTTTATATACACCATGTATAACAGCTACTACCTACTTCTTGAAATATGTTTCATTTAGAAATGTTATTGCATTCTAGATGCAGTTTATTAGTATGTTTTATGCTACCGTTACAAAAGGTTCTAATATCTTTTATCATTCCTAGACTAGCATAAAGGTTTACCAATTTTTTTTATTCATAGAACTTTATTTACCAAAAAATGTACGGAATACATTAACAAATAAACATAATATGCAAGTATAACTTATATTCACGAAAATTACAACTAATAGTTACAATTATTGACTAAATGTACAGTATCTTTTATTTTAAAATAAGTTATATTTTATTTCTATGGGATTTAAACCCAAGGTTGTCTTTGATTACTGGCAACATTTTAGACAAAACTTTATTTTCAGTCGATGATTGACGATAACTGCAACTCATATTGCATAAAAACGTCTGTGTTCATCTTATCAACAACTAGGTATTCTAAATTGCATCTATTTCGTGTTCAATGACATTTGGTATAAAAGGCTAGAATGCTTATAGGATTAAGTAATCCGCCACATTGAGGTGGTCTAATCAATGGAGTGGCCAGTACATTGCATAACTACTTTCGCGGCTACGTTGCAGTCGGCTTGCGAAATACAACCATTATGCAAGACATGAGATACGCAAACATGAGAGAATGTACTGCATACAGACTACATGAATTTACTGCATATTGCAAACGGCCATTAGCCGTTCCTTTTTCTGATAAGATTTTCTTTTTCTGTCTGAATCTTTGCTCAGAAACTTTGATTCACAACTTTGTTTCACAACTTTGTTCCCCAAGGTGCTCTTAATACCAATACCTCCAGAACCTTTGAGGACATCTAAGGGGACCAAACATTACATTAGGCACATGAAATTATGCTCAGAATTTTCTAACTAGACATTCAATAAAGCTATACAACATTCGTAATAAACGTTTGAAAATGCGGTGGTCGTCTTTTAAAACCTTGGAAGAAGAAGGTTATTGAATGAACTACGACTAGAACAAGTTTTTTCAATTCAAATTTATTCTCTTGGTAGAGCGCGCTCCGCATTGAAAAGCTACACAATATTTTTTTACCGAATTCCAGTTTTAGTATTAATAGTAGACCTTGATGTAACATTCTATAGCAATCTTTGAGTTCTAGGTCGCCTTGAAATGTTTGCAACTCCTCAGGATAATTATATCTGATTATATTCAGTTTACGCAAACCCTCCGATAATTTTGTACGAACAGGATCTATTTATCAAGCAATCATTCATTGATATCAATTACATAATCATTGATATTGAGTGATTGATATTCATCATTCACTTAATAGCTTATTGATATCGTAGCAAGATATTAAGTTAGCAAATTATTATTAAATATTTTAGGAAATCAGTGTTACTATTATAATCAGCACGTATTTTTTATTATTCTTCACTGTAACAGGTGTAAACCATTGTGTAAACGCATATTATAGGAATACGGCATGACTACAATCATTAGATATATTTTCATATATTATGCAAGGCAAATG
This sequence comes from Plemyria rubiginata, assembly GCA_963576535.1. NCBI lineage: Eukaryota > Metazoa > Arthropoda > Insecta > Lepidoptera > Geometridae > Plemyria > Plemyria rubiginata. The sequence continues at coordinate 4,398,834 of OY754917.1, read as the reverse complement.
AGTGTCTTACGATAAGTTACAACACGTAATAGATTCAACTACGACCTTAAAAAGGCTGATTTTTCATAACAAGTTGATGTGAAAAATATAGGTAAATAATAATTTTTATACCTACAAGTAATTTAAGAAGATACTCTCATTTGAAGAAATTTTATTTTTGGGTAAATACGAATATTTGCCACAAACGAAAAGATGTTTATTTTGTAGATACTTATCAATTCTCCGTAGCATAGCGACTCAAACCGGGTATAATTTTACGATATAGCTTGCGCATCATATTAATTAAATTATACAAACAAGGGGCTAAAGTACATGTCAGCTATTATTATACAGGTTGACCATAAAGTGTTGAACAATGTTGAACATCAAATTATGACACTGAAGCCTCAACTTCTAAAACAATTTACGAATTGATTTTGTGCCCAAGTATAATCTAAAATATATATTTCTCTTTGTAGACGGCTATACTCAGGAAGCATAACCTAACTAAATATTCTGGTAAGATATCAGACACCTTTCTGGGAAATCTAATAAATTTTATGAAGAGAAACTCTCTTCATAAAGGTATTCGTATAAACTAGGCAGTAATGCTGTTTACTTAAATGTCAATTAAAAAGACATGAAGAAAAAATTATGTTACTCAAATATTTCTTTCAACTTAACTTCATTTAGTAGTAGAGCCTTGACTAGACTCAAACTGCCTCAAGTTAGGTAGTGCATCGTAGATAGGATAAATTACCTATCGTGCAGCAGGTTGTATAAAAAACAAAAGTTAAAAACAAAAAGACAAATGAAAGGCAATCACGTGAATTCTACCACAAAGTTCCAAGTTTCTCGATGTTTCATGCTATTGACCCCTGGAACTGACACCAATAATGCAATTGTGAGCGTAAAGAAGTTACGCACGCACCAATGACCTCAAAGAATATCATCTATTATGTGGGTTTGGTGTTCAATAGTAGCATTATGCAGCGTTCGATGTGAGTAATTGTACGATCACCGTAGTAATGAAGGGGTTGGATCAGTCTTTGTTCGGAACATTGTGCTTACTTAATGAGCCGTGTGTAATAAGTTCTGACCATTTTGTGAGAATAAGGTTAAGCCCGGCTTTGCCCCCTTGACGTCATTGATAATTTTAAGAAAGGAGGTTAGAATTTATATACCATAATAAAGAATTATAGAAGCCTTAAGACTTATAACAGTCTTGTCAAAATATTATGCTTAGTTGAATATGCGGCAATGAAAAAAGTTAAAGCTACTATTCATATTTTTACTAAAAGAATCTTCTTCTTCTTCTACTAAAATAATGCGGTATACCTACCTCTTTGATTTTATTTAAGTTAGCAAGCTGAGCAACATTCTAAATTCACATTTAAATTCAGCAGAAAATTATAGAGGAATTTAAAATAAGTTATAAGGTTGAAGATAGGTCACGAGTGGTGACCTGCCCATCCCCAGATTTTTCCACCCAATAGGTATTTATCCTCGTCGATCACAGTCATTTGATTTATGGGCCCGTTTCTACCCACGCTAGCTTATTCCTAATTTCTATAAAAAAAAAATGTTTGCGTAATACTGAAGCACAATTGCAAAGCAGAATGGCATCAGGCAACAGAAATGTGAAAGAAACGATCATGATTTCCAGCATTATTTAAGTCGTTTTTCCTTTAAGTATTTGTTTATTTCATGTTTTCTAAATCGTTCCCGGTAGTTCTTCGGGAAAAAAAGCTTAAATCCAGCCAGGGCCCTTACCACTATCTCTTTAAGCATTCATATACTTTTATAATCTTATACTTTGATATATTACTTTTATGTCAATGTCTTATATCAACTGCATAGAGTCGGCTTTATGATCAAAACTAAAGTAATCCTATTAATATTATAAATGCGAAAGTTTGTAAGTATGGCTGGATGGATGGGTGTTTGTTACTCTATAACTCCAGAACGGCTGAACGGATGTTGTTGAAAATTGGCACAGAGATATATTATACTTAGTCTGGAATACCACATAGGCTACTTTTTATCCCGTGGGAATACCGGAATTTAAAACTACGCGGGTGAAACCGCAGGGCGCTACTAGTAATTAAATAAGAATGTTTCAAGAGATGGTGGTACGGGCCCAGGTAATTAACAATTTTGGTTCCAACTTTCATCTTGATACCAAGGTTGGTAACAATTCAGGTGAAAACTAGACTGTGTTTAAGTTGGCTCAGCAGTCAGCAGCGTGGCCAACCAGGCTTGGCTGGGGCGATAGGCGACGGCCTTGCCTCGCCCCTCCCGGCCCGCTCGTGTACGGCACTATGACGTCACGCTAACGCACCGCACACGTTCAAGTTCAATGTTGCCTATTAATTGTACCATGCCTTACCACCAACTAACTCGCCCGTGGACAAGGACGTGCACACCTTGCTGTGGACTGTAAAAGGAAGGAAGTCATTGATATGCATGGTATTGTAACACGCCGGCATATCGAAGGTTGTGTAGGAAAGTTGTAAAATAGAGTCTACTGACGACCAATGCCGAAATCTTGCGTGTCTCGACCGAATATTATAGAATGCAGACACATAGGTATATTGTTCCGAGGTTCTTAATTCTTAATCCAGAATTTGTAAGGTTTTTATACTTATTTCGACAGCCTTTTAGCGGCACGGTTGATTTTGGTTTTGTGAATCCTAATTCGTTTAACGTTTCGTTCAATGAATTATCAGGCTTTTTTACAAGAAATAGCAGTTTCTTTTTGCAAGAGTGGCTAGTATTCACGCTTAATTAATGGATGGATAAAGGTTTTGTTTTTACGATCTTTTTATTGTTATTGGGCACCATTATTATTGATTACTTATTTCAAATTAAAAAGTGGTGTATTATAATTTATAATGTACTTGTTGCGCCCCGCGGTTTCACCCGCGCAGATTTAAATTCCGGTATTCCCACGGGATAAAAAGTAGCCTATGTGTTAATCCAGACTATAATCTCTCTGCCAAGTTTCATACAGATCCGTTCAGCCGTTCCGGCGTGAAAGAGTAACAAACATCCATTCATCTATCCATCCATCCATCCATCAATACTTACAAACATTTTCATTTATAATAGTAGGATTACCGTTCACAATAATATATTTCAAGTTTCATTAAAATTGGTTCACCCTTTACGGGCTTTATTTTACACCATCATCATCATCAGTAGTAGTAGTACCTACCTATAACATCTTTACAAATTCTCGTATTTATATTCTTGCATACATACAAGGCTTTAATGAGTGTGTAGGCGTCTCGGTAAGTATTAATATGGACGTATGGTAAAGCACTGTGCTTGTGAAACTGCGAGAATATCAAGCACCTACCCGAACCGAATGAACAAGGAAAACGGCAATACCGGTATGCAATGCCAACCGCAGATTATCTTTCCTTCCACCGTATTGAAGTTTTCATTGAAACGTTTTGAAAACACATCTTCCTAAAGTTCCATTGACAGACGTTCTACGAAGCGCGTGCGCAGTAATTTCAACAAACGGTCACGCATCAAGCCACGCGTGTCGATCCATTGTCAATTGACATGTGACGTCACTTTCCATATGCATCGATCTCTCCGAAATGTTTGTTTGTTCGCAAGTGAAAACATGCCTTGTTTTTACTTCCTTTCGTAGCTCATCGCTGTACGATAGCGACCCGCTTGTATGACACAATAGTGTCAAAGAACAAGTAATGCAACTAACTTACCAAATTATTTTGTTCCTTGTCAGTGAGTAGTGAGAGCTAGTGAGAGTCAGTAGTGAGTGATAGCTAATGGCAACAAGTTTAGTCTCATCACAGGTCAAGAGATAAATTGGTTTGTTTTTAGCCTCGCCGTTAAACGCAATTAGAGATCTTCATTTATCCTCGATCAGTTTTATTAGGATTTAGTGCGGTAAACTGCGGTTATAACAATTAGGCTGTTTTAGTGCAAAATAACCATTGTGTGCGTGACTTTTGTAGCGCGCTGTCTTTATCGCAGAATATTAAATGATTAAATATGTATTCATAACTGCGCGGTTTTTAAACGCGGTTAGGAAGCATCAAAGATTAACTGCCCAGCAACTTTTAATCTAGGTATGTATTTTTATTATCTTATACCTATTACTTGAATGTTGAGTTATTTGCGAGTGGTCAGTGATGATTTTGATTTGACTTAGATAATCAAGCGTGGCATAACAATTGGCATACAAAGAATCATCTAAATAATAGTATCCATTTAACTAAAAATGGAGCAACTATACGGCCGAATCTGGTTTCACGTCTCGCAACAATAACAAGAGGCAAGTGGCAACTGACACTACACAGGTCACCGATAGCTAAACCCAGGTCACACAGCAACTGAATATTATTGACAAGTTTTCAAAGCGCGACTTACGTTTAGTGTGAATACCTACTTGCTAGAGCATTGTTTTGTTTACATATTGGTCATTATTGTTAATCTATAGAAACATTCGCCCGTGTTGTTGTTATTAAATGAAGCCATTAAGATACATTTGTGACCGTTAATGGTGGTGAGGTGTACACGCCCATGCAAATTGCCAAGGTTTGTTCTTCTTGCAAGGTCTCTTCTAATCTTAGAACATCTAAACAGGATACTATGAGTCTATGATGAACAGAGGGCCAACCGCGATCTCTTGAAGCATTCTTATTTCAATGTTGCTTTACATTTTGATCATAATGCTGACTCTTTGCCGTTGATATAAGATATTGACATAAAAGTAATACTGATGAATGCTTCAAGAGATCGCGGTTGGCCCTCAGGGCTTATTTTGCCAATTTTTAGTAGAATGACACTGGTATCGATTCTGTTGTTCCATTGTCCTTAACTAACTTACTCTGACAGCTCTAAAATTATAGCTTTCCTTGTTGTTTCGGTCTTTTAGAAAGAGACGGCAATATTTTTAGTGCTGTCAAATTATGTTAAATTAGGAAAAAGCAAACAACAGAATTGGTTGGTACCGCTACCGTAGTTATAGTTACAGGCAGGCAGAGAAAAACTGGTGGTATAAAAGGTATTTTATTTTAAACTTTAAGGTGAAGTAACTTGACTTTGTTCTTTAAGGAACCAGTTAAATCAATTTTAATTATAGCGGCTTAATCGATACTAGGTTTTACTTGTGGTCGGCCTTCAATGTTTAAATACTTATTTTGGTAGCATGTTCTACCGTAAAAATATGAATCAACAAAGCAAAAAGTTGCCGGAATAAATAATTGGTGTAGCGTTTAAGTAGCCTTCAACGATACACGTGTCTCGACCATGGATAACATTATTTGTTTTCGTCGCAGTGCTTACATATTCGGATAAAAGTTATTTAGATAATTATTATTTAGTAATTAAAATAGCATTATGACCTCTTACATCATCCATGTTAATATTGTAGAGGAAAAATTTATTGTTTATTTGCTTTGAATAGGCTCCGAAACTACTGGACCGATTTGAAAAATTCTTTCATCGTTGGGAAGCCACACTTCCCCAGGTGACATAGGCTAATTATATTTACAAAAAATTAGGTATCCTTACTAAAACTACAATAATGTAAAAGAATGTGTAAAAAAAATTACCTAAAAATTCCTTACATCGCGTGCGCTGCAAAAACGAATGATGAACAAAAACAAAACAATGTACTACGACTTTGCAGAACACATACCTACCTATACCAGAAAATGTCGCGACAGCTAATGTCTAACAACGAGTATTAGAGTTATTTGGATGTGTTCTTTTATTTAAGTCCGATGCAAAAAGAAGGGTGTTTGTGTATTAAAATTTATAAATTTTAAAATTTTGGTTAAACACCCCGTGCAAAGCCGGGACGGGTCGCTAGTTTCTATATTCTTTATAAAAATCTCACATGGCCTTGAGTCTTTTATTTAAACTTGATAAGCATCGGTCAGCTGGCAGCGAATTCCGTCTCGAATTGGATATAGCAACTCCGTTTCCAAGGTACCTACGCTAATTCAGTAGGTATCTCTACGTCGAGACTTGAAAACAGTCGCCCACGTTGATGCCATGTCGCAATGGTAATGCTATCAAATGATTATCAATCCTTACGTACCTAATATAAATATGAATAAACGTGAATCAGCTTTTAAATAAACAAAACAATCGGGGTTTGTATCGCAGTTTCAATGTCAATGTAACTCATATACTTAGGCGATATGTAAAATATAGATTTGCATTGATAGAGTAATAACAGTCATAGTAGTAACAGTCCATATCAAAGTTCTAGCTGAATTAATTTAGCTGAACACTGTAACGTCGGCGCTAAGCGATAATTCAACAAGGAGGTGAATCAGTCGCAGAAGTGGTTTGGTCTCGATTTCTATTGTTCGGCACAAGTGTTTGAGAGCGATAAACATCTGATTTCTATTCGAGTAAAGATTATTGGTGTGTATCAATGGTTGAAGCCGGTCGTACGTAAGGCTGTGCTGTTTAGCATACAATTGACGACGGTAATTCCTTCTAGCATGTTAGTCACGCGGCCACAGTGAACTGCTTTTAGTATTCTATAGACAACACTGTTGCCTACGCGTGTACGATCACCAACCGAATCTAAACAACAGAATCGTATTTTGAGTCTAAATCGAGCTGTGACAACTGTTCTCATGAGGCCACTTTGCAAAATTTTACAAAATAGGGCACCTTCATTTGTTTTTATTTAGCAATAACTTTCAGATCTTCGTGTCCTAGAATCTACCCTAGAAGTGCTTTCCCACATTGCTTGAAAAACAAATTGAACTGTGAATTTAAATCAATATGTATGATGTAGGTATCGAGCTGTTTGCAAAATTTTGCAAAATAGGGTACCTTCATTTGTTTTTATTTAGCAATAACTTTCAGATCTTCGTGTCCTAGAATCTACCCTAGAAGTGCTTTCCCACATTGCTTGAAAAACAAATTGAACTGTGAATTTAAATCAATATGTATGATGTATCGAGCTCTTTGTAAATAGAATCCCAAGTGGATCGGAACGGTGTGGAACGGGATAGCCGCCATTGTTTATTTATCATGTGTGGAATGTAAGGCGCGGTGCGAGCGTGGTTGTGGGTGCCGGCACCGACAGCCAGGGAAAAGCTCTTGGCGAGTTGGCAGCCCATTGTCTACAGTCGGGGGACGATTGATTGATCGACCATTTATTTTTGGGAGAGCGAATTCAGTTAGGCATTTGGCAAGTGGATACGTTTTCGTAATGCGGAGTAAAAGTAATTGTGAATTAGAATGCCACGTTTGTATGATTTCGACAGGTTTCGTTGTTTTACCTACTCTACATTGCTCTACCTCCTATTATTTTCGATTAATAATGAACGAAATGAGTTTTACAATGTGCCTACTGCTTCACGATTACAGAACGCTTCAGTGAACCGAACGAAACCAAAACGTCCGAAAAAATGCTGAGGGGCGTGGGAAAGGTCGGCATTTGAAATATATAAAAAGTCGAATAGTGCTCGTGCAGTAAGACAATGAAGATACACATAATATTCGTGTTATTGATCGATCGTAGTTGTATTTAGCTAAGCTAGTTTTAAGGTAAACAGTCTATATTTATAAACGGGTCTGATTTCAAAGGGTGTAGGTATTTGCGCATAACTTCTTAAAACCAAGAAAGAATCGATCATTCTCTTGATATCCCCCATACATACACTTATTATAACCATTGTGATAGGTACATTGTGGGGCATTTTTTCTAAGAACGTCAACTTATACCGAGCCAAATAAAGAATGGATTTTTTCCTCGTAATACCGAATTTTTACTATTACATTCAGCAATTTCAAATTCGATTGCATATCATTGAGTAGATAAGATATCACTTGTTTGTCGGAGCGTGATGAGGTACCTGCTATAGTATCGTATGTAGGTATCATTCATAACAGCTTTGCCAATTACACGCACTTACGTCATCAAACAACTCGTGATAATTTACGAAGATATTGGTAGTGAAGTTTCTTTTGGAAAATCAGAGGAAGTTAGAACTCTTCATTGTTACACCAACAAAAAAATTCTACAGCGAAGTACACTAAGTAGACTGGGTAAAAGATCTACCTACTCGTACGTGTTCCTAAGATTACAATGTATCAACTGTTTGTTATTCCAAATAAAGTAAAATAAAATTTCTTTAAATCTGTGGTCCCATTATCGACTCTAATGTTTCTAGGTATATTTTATTTTTGGTATTCTTATTTTATAGTGAACCTTCTTATCTTAGGCTGCTTTGATCCGTTGTCTGAAAAATATTGCTTTTAAGCGATAAAACCACTAATTGAACATTAATATCACTTTGGTTATAAAATTTTTTATTTCACAATTTGTTAGGTAAACAATAAATAAAAATATTAATTTCAGTGATTCTATAAATTAAATGGAACTTTCTGGTTTATTTTAATTTACTCACTTTCAAACCTGACTTGACTAAGCTAAGGTACCTTACAATTATTAGTGAAGGCGTGTGCGAATTGATTAAACTAAATTAAGTAGTCTCTTTCAATTACATGCTAGAAAATTGATTACGCAAGAGGCACCCAATTTAGGCATAAGAGCAAATTTAACACAGTGCCGGTGAAAGCTAGTCCCAAAGCATCGTCGGTAGTCTGTGAAGCGAGCAAGATTACACGCTCCACTTGTTTCGTTTTAATATACCGTTATAGGGATCAATGAGAATTTTCAAAGCAGCGTGTAGGAAGCCTAATCAATAACGCTCGACTTAGCTGGGATATTCCAAAGATACCTGTCCATAATACCGCGTTTACACTCAGCTTAAGTTCGTCGCGATGCGAGAATGTGAACAGGCCACTTCCATGTACAGTACGGCCGGCGGATCTAGACCGGCGTTAAGTTCGTTCGGAACGCTGCGCAGTAGTCACTTTTAGGGTCGAATAGGTGGTAAGACGCGGGGTGCGCGGGGTGTCACTTTGAGATAGGTATGTGGTAGATTTTAGACTATTTTTCAAATGTTTAAACTATTTTTGTCTCGCCTGTACCTGCGCACAATTTCCGAAAGCGCAACTTCAGACCGGTCTAGATCCGCCGGCCGTACTGTACGCTCGCGTTGCCCTACACTCGGCATATGTCCGTGGCAACGCGAACGTCAACTCTCTCTCTCTCACTCGCGTTACCCCACGTGTTGCCTTTCGCGCATTTCCCATGTCGCTGCCCATGTCCATGCATTTGAGCTATGTGACAACGCTGTGTAAGTGTCCGGGCTAAAAGCCGGCCACATGAATGGCAGCGCGATTTTTTTTATTTTTTTTTTATTTTTTTTTTTATTTTTTTTTTTATACAACTAGCTGATGGAACAAGCAGATGGCCCACCTGATGTTAAGTGGTAACCATCACCTATAAACAAAACATTGCCCCGTAGGTCACGCACAATAGGAACGTGCGAATGTCTAAATGTAAACGCGGTTTAAAATAAGCTCCATAGAAACAGAAACAAAAGATTATAAGCGGCCGTAGACGCCGTAGTATCTGCTTGCGATTATATGGTTAATGAATATCAATATTGGATAGGCTAGTTCTTATGGAATATCAATCATCAATCGTAGTATTGAATATCCTATTTGAATAGGCTATAGTTTGTATTGAATTTCGATATCAATGACTGGTATGTTCCTGTTACTAAAGGTTGTGTGATCAATAATTTTGCAAAAACATTCAAACAGTCTTAGATGTAAGTACATATTTTTTGCCATGTTACCTACTAATATTACCTTACCTAAGTATAAATGCAGTAACTTGCTCTGACCCCTGCCAGTTTCAAGCAGAAGAGCATAAATGGTACAATGGTATCACTGGTCTTGGTGTTGAGAGAGATACCCATTTGCAAACAATCATGTAAACATTTGCCGCGCCCGCCGCTAGCTGTTTTTTGTTTCTCAGCCACGGCACTTGCGCCATTAAAGGTCATATTATTATCTCATATCTTTGCATACATACCTACCTATATGAGGATTTATTTAAAATGCCAGTTGACATTTTTGCTTGACCCGGTTTCCAAGTGCTACTGTGCTGGGTGCAGCCTAAAATAACGTCTATTTAGCGGCTCGGCGACGATCGTGGGTGGACGCTGCCGTTTAACTGACATCCGCAAATTTTCACCTACCTATTTAACGTTTTGTTTATTTAGAAATTCTCAGAATATACATTATGCTTAGGCAAACCTATCTGGCTGCAGTCTGCACTGTAAATTGTTAGAATAAACTACGTCATTCGTTCTTGTTGAACCTAAAAACTTGGAAAAAATACTTTAGGTAGGTACCTACTAGTTTCTTTTTTTTCAATTATTATTACAATTGAATATATTACTGTTTTTACTGTAGGTTTGAGTATTAAAAATCTCCAAGAAATAACTAAGATTTCAGATGCTTACGTTGCTTTCGCAGTGTAGTCGTTCTTTCTCTGAATATTGTGAGAATGTTACAAAGGAAACTTTTTAAATGCCTAATGGTACCTAGTTAGGCGTCAACAAATACGCATGTGTGCGTGCCGTGTGCGTAGGATTCCATCCGACCAGTTACACTTACACAGATAGGTATACCTACACTAACATTATCATTTACGATCTCGTTGTTATGTCTACTTTACCGCTAGCTTTATTACATTGTCCATTTACTCCAAAGTTACATCTAAATTGATAAATAGCGGTTGGGAAATGTATAGTAAAATACTATGTTCATTGCATTAGGTACTAATTCATAGCATGTACAAGTACGAATGTTTCTACTAATGTTTTAAATGCGATTTTTAGATGTTTGTGAAAATTTTCTTGAAAACTTTGTGAAAATTAGGGATCCTTCCATAATTTTATCTAGTAATAAATATAGCCCATGTTTCTCAAGGATAATGTAGCATTCTATGCTGAAAGAATTTTTGAAATCGTACTCACAGTTACAAGAAATACAAATCTTTTCTTAAAATTATTATTAAGTATAGTTTATATCTCCCATGCGTGCTACTGACACTGCGTTGATAAATAAAACCACCTGTCTGAACTTTTCAACACGTGTAGACTAATTACCTATACAAAAACACTGACGCAGGTTTTGAAATAGTAGCTTACTACTAGGTTGTAGTTAGGGGACCGGCCATCGGTCGTCGAACTTTCAATTGTAAATGCAACATCATTAAATATTAATTACATAACACATTAAATATTAATACTTTTAGGAATCAGATGCGGTTTTATATGAAGAAACAATTTATTGACCTAAAAAACCTAACCTACGATACAGAAATAATAAAAACAAAATATGAAGCTTCATTATATTATGAAGCTACATTCTATGAAGCTTAATATTACGTTTTTTAAGAAAGTATTATCAGGAATACAGTTGATTTTACAGTTTTGAAATATCTGATTTTACCGCATCAATATATAATGCAATAAAAGATCTAGGTACCATCAAGATAAGATAACATTTTGAATAACGATAGGTTGATGCTCGAAAATAAATTCTTAAAATACTGGTAGAGCTACATAAATCTTTAGTCAGACAAATTTAACTCGCGTAGGTTCCAAAATAGTTCTCATTGACGATAGTATTAATAAAATAACTCATAAGATATTTAAAGCCGGCTCGCGTACAGTTTTGAGCAGTTGCTAGTTGTTTGGAAATCATAGTCGAAGAATGTGGATATTTTATTATTTCTACGTCAGGGTCTGGGCTGACATGTATGTAGATAAAGATTTTGCGGCGAAGGAACGTGGGCGGTGTGGTTTGCCTCGTTTATCCTATTGCGTGTTCTTGTAATCAATAAAACCGTAAATAATCGTAAATAATGTAGAACTCTTTACGCAAGTTTAGACAACACCTAGAAGGAAGAGAAGCTAAAATGATGACGGAAACAAACCGGTGGAATTTAAAACCTCGGTCTGCCTCCACGTTGCCATAGCAGGGTCCATGACTCCATGTGATATTTACTAACACCCAAAAACTATGTACCTAGTACCTGAACAAACCGTGTATAAGCAATAAATATTATTTTATTGAGCATTTGACATTAAAAAAACTAGTCATTATTCAAAGCCAAAAATCTTCAGCCATCAGGTGGAAAAAACCTCAGAAAGTAGGTAGGTACCTAACTTTAAAGAAACTACATCTACAATAACTATTTCAAGCTTTGCTCAGCACTCGGATAAAGCTAAGAATAATAGTGAGAAGTCATTCACATAAAGTGCTACTAGCGTGGAGTACGGTTAAACAAACACGAGTAGATACGAAACAAATACGGACAGATACAAATATGTATTTAACTTAATGTACGAATTCTTGCGATCCTTCACTTTGAATCCTCTGCTAACCACCCACGTAACAAATCATACCTGAGTATCTTATCGTTCCTGGGGCATTATCCTCTATGATATAGGAGATTCCTTGCCCCAAACCGTGTGAAGTCACAGCGTAATCTTGGACTTTATTATTTATGACATAGAAAATACTTTGCCCTGATCGTGTGACGTCACAACGTGATCTAAACCCAAACGCGATTGGATTGGTCATAGTGAATAACACCCCTGATGAGATCCTCAAAATCAAAACGGAAAGACCATTTTGATTTTGAGGATCTCATTGTGATTGTACTGAATAAAGATTCAGTACAATCACAACTAGTTGAACAAACTAGGTGAATCTACCGCATTGGAATTTTTAAAACATGACAGATTTAGCGATTATCGCACGAAGAAGAACTTAAAATAAGCGATGACGCAAAACTCCCTAGCTATTGCATTTGTAACTATTGCAACAACGTTGTCCTCAACCAGCGGTGCGCCTCATTGATAGCAATCAAATTACAAGTTAATATTATAATTAGAAATACTGCAATGCAATTAACACGTCAGTGTTTTTACCGCAAACGAGTAAAGTGTTGGAAACTCTTTACGTAACCGTCGCGTGACTAGACGTTCATTCAGCCAGCAACGAGGACGTTTATAAATCGGTTCATGTTGCCAGAAACAATCAGTTGCTGGTTTCGATCTCACTATTGGGGATTCGAAGGTGCATGCATTTGTTTTGAAACTATTTGCTATTTTAAAATGAGTAACATAATATCATAAAAATCCCATTACACAATAGTGAATTTATATCGCCATACGGTTAAAAAAGCGACAAGCGGATAGCCTATCTATCGTTGGTGTTTAGAAATATTCTATGCCTCTGCATAAGCTAATTGTATAAATGAAGTCAAGATTTATCATCTTTAAATCTATAGGTATTAAGTACTTATTCAACGTAACTATTCATGAAACATTGTATGCATTCAAGATTCAAACGAATTTAGGAATTAATTTCACAAAATATTCCCATCGTTTGATGTTATCGTCGGCAATGTATTTAACATGATAAATTATTATATGACGTCGCTTTGTTATGTATGTACATTAGCCGGCGGTCAACAGACGCGATCAGCTGTTTGCGTTACGTAAAGACGTGTTGAGATAATTTATCGAGGATTCGTAAAATAATTGCGTCCGCTATAAAACGGATGATAATAATCTGTTTAAAACTAACTAAAAATAAATCTTTGCAAGAAAAACCGACTTCAAATACACTCATACTTCTATAACTCAAAAACTAATCGTTAGATCTTAATACTCATATTTCAATGCGACCACACCAGCAAATAAAAAAAGAATCATCAAAATCGGTCACCCAGTCGAAAGTTCCTTGCGAGGTAACGAACATAAAAAAACATTCGAATTGAATACGAAAAAACACCAGGCACAGTAGACATACCCTCGGCCTCGGATCATTGGAGAATATCGAATTGGGAAAAAACTATATAGGTATATAAGTAGTTTGTGTGTTCCCTAAGTTGTTTCAATTATCACCGCTATCGATTCATTCAGTAATTTTTGTAACGTATAAGTAATATAGTAATATAACCTTGGAACTGGTTTTAGGAAACCTCGGCTTTAGTGTAAAATAGATCTATGATGAAACTTCACCGCTATGATTATGGAGAGCATTATCTTAATGGGCATAATGATAATAATGATCAACAGATTACCTAGAGCAGCTGTGTTTGTTTCGGTGTTATAAACCATACACTTTTAAATTGGATATGTACGGCGATAGGCGTAAAAAATAAGCGTATACAAGTATACATACATAGCACATTTGATACTGTTTTAGTTTTTATAAGCGTAAGCCTCTCGCTGAATGGACACAAATCATTATATTAAAAAAAAAAATAAGCGTAGTATCTGAAGCGAGATAAAATATCAGTCAAAGTGCAATGATATTACAAGCACGGGCGCTTTCTCTACCTTCCACGAGTTACACGATCATAAATAACAGCACTTACTTGTAATAACACTTGAGATATACCTAGCTAATGCTGTCGTTAGCACAGATTTATTTACATACATTATTACATTTTACTCCTAAGATGCGTCTAAGCATTGATTCATATTTTTTTAAATTTTATTTGTTTTTTATAAAGCTAATCTTTGATAAACTTGAGTGTATTTGGGATGCAAGGTGGATTTTGGTAAAATCCATAAAGTAAAAGTAATTACTCTGAAGTTGGATCCGGCAGGCATAACTTTAGTAATTAAAAAGTTATTAATATAGACCCTCAAGGGGCGGCCCAGGCATTGATGGTTTTGTATAATGACAGACTTGCATGAACGCACTGGCGGTTAACTGGTTGTCAGGGCCTTCTTTAACCCATTCGGCGCCTTGTGCACTTTCGGATTTTCGGACCCTTTCAAGGTAGGGTCTTGGATAGCCCTCATGTTGTCTCCAGAATATAATACATATAAGAAATTACCTAAACGTCGAGCAAAGCAAGCCACCTCATTGTTTGTGTCTTAATCCTACTGATATTATGAATGCGAAAGTTTGTAAGTATATCGACGGATGGATGGATGGATGTTTGTTATTCTATAACTCCAGAACGGCTGAACGGATCTTGGGGAAAATTGGCACAGAGATATTATATGTATTATAGTCTGGAATAACATACAGGCTACTTTTTTATCTCGTGGGAATACCAGGATTTAAAACTACGCGGGTGAAATTGCGGGGCGCTACTAGTACATTATAATAACAATTACCTAAAAATATGATAAAACATTTAGTAAGAAATGGTAGGTAATGTTGATTAGTTAAAGCATTGTTAATTTTGAAGTATTTATAATAATGCCATAAACTAGAACAACTAAAATTTCTAATAAACCTACAGCTTGTTTTGGCGTCTGATACTAATCTAATTAGTTAAATATAATCATAAATCATTGGTAGGTACATTCTAGCATGGCAACCCTCAAAGTGACAGGTGAGCAGAACAGGTGCGCCCAACGTTCCTTAGTAGTCAGTAGGTGCATCCTCTGTAATGAATATGGCAAGTAATATAAACATTACACAAATTACTCGGTACAATCATCACCAAAAATAAATCAATTACATTTTAATAGAAATTCCAAAAAGACTTACCACTGAAAATTTGAAAAGCACAGCACAGACATAAATTTTGATTGAAAAACACAAATAATTTCAGAATAATCCTTAATCAAAAATAAGCTCACAAAAATGAAAATACAAATTCACGTAACCTAGGTAACCGATAACAAAGACCACCCAGCAATAAACCCCTCGTCGGATAGCAGTGTACGTAGGTATTTACGGATCACCAGATTTTGCTTTAATAAGTAGGTAACATTTAAGGAAATCAAAGAAGCGATAGAGCGGATAAAATATTGTCTCTATATGTTTATTTAATTTGTTATAGTATTTTTTTAAACTTTCGCGATCATAACATATACTTATTTTGAAATACGGGTATTTATCACGTTTTTACCTATAATAATTTCCCGACGTTTCGGCTATGTAGAAATAGCCGTGGTCGCGGGCAGACTGGAGCATTGAATTATTAGGTATTGTTATTAGGTAAAAACGTGATAAATACCCGTGTAATATTTTAAAATAAGTGTTTATCTGTTATTTTGTTTTTATTTATTTATTGGTTTGATATTTCATAATTATTATACTCATGGATTGTAATTGTGTTATAAATTGTAATGATAATTTAATTTAAGTATGTATTGATTAATGAATCTGGACTTGACTGAACTTGAATGAATAATACTTAATAATAATATTCCGACAAGATTTCTTAAGTTTAGGAAAATTGATTTTTCTAACAAGTTTTGCTTTTTCTAACAAGTTTTGTAAATTTTAAAAGAACTTTGGTCAATAAAATCAGATATGGAAGTTAACATCGTTTTAAAAACCAGGTGAAAACGCCATACCCTAAAAGAACCTTATCATAGTAGTTTCTCATCTGAGGTAAAGATCATCACAGGTACGCAGTTTTGTATAACGTAAGGATTGTTTTGGAACTCCCGATTATTCCAACAAGACAATAAAAGCATAACTTATTGTCTTGTTAGAAAAAAACTATATACACAAAAATTTTGTGCCTCACTGTACAATCGATCTATAGGCTTGTAATCATGGCAAGATGGACGGAAACCAGACCTACGCGCGCAAAAAAATACAATTACCTAGTTTTAACGCGTAATTCTAGCCTATCGTAGCACCGCACACGTAAACTTTAACGAGCATTAATTATTTTGCGAATGTAGTACACATGTAATGTAATTACAATTAAAATAGACTAGTACACACAAACAAAAAAATATCAATGATTAAACAATGCAGAATTTTACGCAATAAGTAGATACAAACCTATCTGTCGGTTATCAATTCTGTGTCGACTATCTGATCCTGTGACGTGGCACTTCGATAAATCAGATTAATGGTGACCGATAATGATTGTCAAGCTGTATTCACCAATCAGTATTTGATCATAGTTGATCAATCATTGTTGATAACATTATAAAAAATATAAAAACTATAGACGATCAGCGGAGATAGGAAAATTACAAGTAAACAAAACTCTGACAAAACAGATCCCAGCCACAGCGTGGAGTCAAAATAATTCGGCCATTTGTAAGTTGACTTTCCCGGGGGTAAGAGCGCCCCCACTGCGGGCAGGGTGGTAAGACGCGGCGTGAATGGCAGCGGCAAGGTCAGGGGCGCCGGAAGTGGGTTACGGGCGGCGCGGCATCCTATCGACCGCCCGACGCCGCCCGCCCTCACCCATTAACCGCCCGCCCAGCATGCCAATATAATAACACTGTCCCGCATTAAGTGATTAACATTTAATTCTATCAGTTTATAGTGTTTACTGCGCTGATTTACTGTTACGTGAATCATATACCTATGATTTGTGAAAAATGCAATTCGTCGGTTTGTTCTTAGCGTCTACATAACAAACAACCAACCCGTAATAAGGACATAGCAACGTAAGCTTAACTAAAGCATTACAACGCTCATTAGTTTTCTGTCTGGCTTGCTCTTTGGAATGGCAATGTTTGAATAATTGATGTCTCGAGCGAGTCAGTTAGCATAGCATTCTAGGATAGTATACGAATTTTGGTTATTAAGAGGCGGTTTGGACACGGTTCAACAATACATGGCCGCCATGTTGGATGCGCCGGAGTCGGGCGAAAACTCGTGATGTAAGAAGCTTCCGTGGTTTTGGCGCGCCATTCATGCGAGGTTTTTTACCCCGCTCCGCGGCCTTGTTGGACGCGCCCACGCCCAGTGTCGGCCGCTACGCTCAGACGGCACTCGACGCCAAAATCAAAATAACAACTCTCCGTAAAGCAGATTACACTATTGCAAATAGAACACGATTGAAGAAAATACGTGTCTGCGGCTAAAGAACATTGAGCCGTTTGCATTACCTACTTGAATTAGTATCCAGTTTGTGGCTAGTGCTGACAGTCTGCCGCTCTGTCGTGATTCCGAGAATCTAAGTTGCTAATGCAGGTGCCGATCCGTAAATAACCGCGCTTACGTAACAGTAGAATATGAGATCGCTTTGTTAAGTGAATTGGACAGGAGGGTATCTTTAAAAATAAACCACACTCTACACCCACACACACTAAGTGGTTCCTGTTGCCCTGAACTCTTAAGAGACAGGTGGCCTCAGAATCACCCCATACACTTCACATGTTAAACTCATCTCACTTTTATAACTTGTACCATACACAACCACATTCTTCAACCATTTCGATCAATAATTTACACCGATTCAATTCTACCCTCACAAAACTTTTTATATTCTTGTATTGAATCAACATAGTAAATTATAATATCATGTTTTTATTACTTTTATAGTGTTTATCTATTGTTATCTACTGGTTTAAATCTCACTCTTGAGACATTATAAAATTTTTGTAATAAACTTTGCCTGCCGTAACTCTTTAGATTAGGTAGATTTTAGTCAATCAAAATGTTTTTGTAGGTATAAAATTTAGTTTATAATTCGCTAAGTATGCTATGGAAGAGCGATGCCTCCTAATACAGGTATTTTTACTTAAAAGGAGGTATCAACAACTGTTAAATTATGGTAAAATTTTTGGAAAGAAAATAAACATTTTGTATTTGTATTTGTAAACCACAAAATGGACAGTCGCGTTCGGAGCAAGTTCGGCGGAGAACTAGCTAATTGGCTTGAATTTTTAAAGCCTTAGTCACGATTCTACCATCTCTCATTGTTTTTTGTGACTCACACATCGACAAACAATGTGTAGCGATCTCGTGTTTCCTCACTCGTGAAATTTTTTAAAAAATAATTATGTGGAACTGCTGTACCGTGCCGGTAAATATTATTTAATTAGGTTGGTAGGTATGTTACCAAACTAAGCTGCATTCACATAATTTATGGCCTATAAAATGGCTGAATTACAAAGATAAATGGGTCTGCCAAGATGTTTCATGAATTCTACGAAATAATGCCAGAAAGAATTCAAATGCACAACATTTAAACGGTCGGTCAAACAATATACAAGGCCACTCGAAGAGGGTTCGTTTCGTCTAGCTCTGGGTCTAGAAAGCTAAGTTTTACGTAACATTTTGGCTACCTATTGAGTTTCACATCTTAAAGTGTCGTTTAGCTATTATTCTTGAACAAAAACCATTCCATCAGCCGAATTACGTGAGCGTTGGGACTTGGGTGTATCGTTTATTTAAAAGTATTTGCGCCTTATTAGTCCACACCCCAATTAAAACTTGTGTAGGTAGTTGCTGGTCTCAGACCTGTATAAAAGTACGTGTAACCCATGCTTTCTGAAAGCTCGATCAACACTAATCGGCTGTTAAGTCGCTTGCTATTAATTTCAGCTTTTAATTTAAATTAGATAGAGATAGAAAGTGACTTGACAGTGTTGATCGAGCTTTCAGAAACCGGCGGTATATACGTGATGGGTACTAATCAATTTTTATTACATTTATAGTGCTTACTACACTTAAGGAAATTACAAAGATTTTTTAATGTCCCAAAAGTTATGATAGGTACTAATTTGCTACAAACAATCGAGGATGTTTTTCTCTACATACCTACGTTTGGTACCTTTGTTCCGTGTATTTTCAATTTATTTGGTTTTGTTATGGATGTTGTTACACACAGTAGATACTTAAGAGTCCGGTGACAGCGGCTCGCAATTTCGAGGTGCGATTGGCTATTATTTCATTTTATTTCATTTCGGGGAGGTTGTTTGAAAGAATAACTCTAAAGAAACACGCATAAATACTGTTCGAACACAAATAATACAATAATATAAGGGAAATGTGCTTGAGTCAGAAATCATTTTGGTATTAGGTAAACGTAGACCAAACATACTAATACCAAAATGATTTCTGATTCGGGTATGTTTCCCTTATACTATTGTATTATTTGTGTTCGAACAGTATTTATGCGTGTTTCTTTAGAATTATTCTTTCAAAAAACCTCCCCGAAATGAAATAAAATGAAATAATAGCCAATCGCACCTCGAAATTGCGAGCCGCTGTCACCGGAGCCTTAAGTGCTTATGTAGGTACGTACCTACGAGTTCCGTGAGTACCTTAGTCAACAACAATGCACATTAGGCAGGCGTACGCTAACTCAGCGTGAGCGTGTTTGCGCAGGTGCGCAGGCGCATACTTTGTTCTTTAAATTATCGCTTCAGGCACAAACACGAAGGAATGTATGCTTGCATAGGTAGTTGAAATTCTTCTGAATTCATCTATTGATATTTGGGACAATTTTTGTTTTATGTAGAAATTACGTAAAAAATAATATGTTTGGTGTTAAAAAAAGTGTGCAGAAGATTTCTCGCAATCTACTGAAGTAGATCTAGGGCATTTTAAGTTAGGTACACTGGGCGAATTTGCTGATAACACCTACACAGCAGTTAGTCGTTGTCGTTTATCGCTTTGTAGAGTAGACCTTTTTGGTCATATTCAGTCATTTTTATACCGTCCATCTTAAGATACCACTCAGTAATAACGCGCTTTGCTCTATATCATAATACAGCCCTAGGTTACAGCAAAAATTTAAAGGTCCAAGCTAGGGTGGTAGGTAAATAAATAAAGGGGGAGGGGGTTTGAACGTGAGCCAACCTCAGAAAGTCATAGATAGGACTGAGATATGAAGTAGAATAATGTATGGTTTGATTTTTGGCAAGATCTTCTGTTGACAGAACGAATAAACTTGCAAATCTACTAGCATGTTTCATTCATCCGGCATAATAAAAATGAATATATCTGAGTATTATTTTCTCCAGTACACAATCAAGGAAAACTATAGGATATTGCAGTTCATAGCTATATTTATAACTTAGTCAATATTTATTTATATCTTCTATTTTAGAAAAACGATCTATGTTGAGACTAACAATAATTTAAAGAGGTAATTTTACGACGCAACATAATCGTAAAATAAGAGATGGCTGGTCATAGAACTATGGATCCCTAAAAATAGAACAAAGCTTGCACGACAGACTATAGTCATCGGCGTCATGTGGCGAGCACCCTGAACCACGCACTTTTATTGACGGGCCGCACCACTCAGCTGGTAGGAGTAGCTCTGCCTTCGACGTAGTAGTTTGTGGAAACCTACGAATCCTACTACCTACTAATATTATAAACGCGAATGTTTGTGAGTATGGATGGATGTTTGTTACTCTTTCACGCCGGAACGGCAGAACGGATCTGAATGAAACTAGCAGAGAGATACTTATAGTCTGGAATAACACGTAGGCTACTTTTTATCCCGTGGGGATACCGAGATTTAAATCTGCGTAGGTGAAACCGCGGGGCGCAACTATAGTAAATAATAAGTCTATTTATTCGTAGGATGAAACTGTGCTCTGTCTGAATGTTATTTTGTTCCTTATGTTTCGCCTTTGTTTTCGAGACAAAATAAACGTTTTTTGATTTAATTTGAAATAGAAAATATCAGAAGACAGTTTCAATTAGCTTCACGGTTGTGGCGATAGTTGCTGTGAACTGGATAGCCCTTCCATCCACATCAGCGGTATCACCGAGATAAGAATGTAGAGCGGCGACGTCAACATTATAAATAGATTTTATTTACGTACACACGAATGTATGTAAGAGCGGGCTGGCTCGGGGGTTGTAAATGAAAGTATTCCGACATGGTAACTGAACTGTTTACTGATTTTTAGGTACACTGATTCGATACTACTACATAATTACTTAGCTAGGTACTATCTCGATGAGTGACAAACGAAAACTGTCTCTCCTTCACTTGCAGCAGGCTATTTATACAAAAATGCCAATGCGCCATGACAACGTAGTCAACACAATGACTATAATCAATTTTACAATTTTATAAATACAATGTTATAATAATTCAAACTATGATTTTTAAGTGTAAATAGTTACAATTAATTAATCATAACTAATTAAATAGTTAAATATAAATTAACTCGAACAAAGCAATATGTAGTACTTATCCGCTGAACTAATCTCCTTAAGCTGGAATAAACTTAATTAGACTTCGACACGTGTTTCACTTCTCTACGAAGCATCTTCAGGAAATTGACCCGCTGTGCACCGAACGTGTTACCTCGTCGAGCGCTGAGCTGAAAGTGAGTCAATACTCGCCCGCCCCACTATTTATACCTGCGCCGCCAAGTAGCCGACGATTAGTGATAGTGACTCGTTGTTGGTGAGTCATCGGACGGTCGATCGTTGTTTACAGCACCGTTCGAAAAAATACGTAACAACGGTGATCTTGTGAATGTGTTTTGCTCATTCAACAGTGTGTAGTTTTGTGTATTGTGTTTTGTAATTTCTAAACATTCTAAAACAGACATCCTAAAGCCTTTATCGCAGGTATGTAATATTTTATAAGTGTGATTGTTATTTAGTGAATGAGAGGATTCGATTAGATGTTTTGCAAAATGAGATCTTTCGGGACAATTGCCTCTGTAAGCCGCCATGTGCTCCTTGTATCTGGTTTGGAAATTACGACCGGTTTGACCTATGTAAACACCATTACATTCATCACAAATCAATTTATAAATACCCGCTTTTTTATTGATTTGTGATTGAATTGATTTGTGATGAATGTAATGGTGTTTACATAGGTCAAACCGGTCGTAATTTCCAAACCAGATACAAGGAGCACATGGCGGCTTACAGAGGCAATTGGCCCGAAAGATCTCATTTTGCAAAACATCTAATCGAATCCTCTCATTCACTAAATAACAATCACACTTATAAAATATTACATACCTGCGATAAAGGCTTTAGGATGTCTGTTTTAGAATGTTTAGAAATTACAAAACACAATACACAAAACTACACACTGTTGAATGAGCAAAACACATTCACAAGATCACCGTTGTTACGTATTTTTTCGAACGGTGCTGTAAACAACGATCGACCGTCCGATGACTCACCAACAACGAGTCACTATCACTAATCGTCGGCTACTTGGCGGCGCAGGTATAAATAGTGGGGCGGGCGAGTATTGACTCACTTTCAGCTCAGCGCTCGACGAGGTAACACGTTCGGTGCACAGCGGGTCAATTTCCTGAAGATGCTTCGTAGAGAAGTGAAACACGTGTCGAAGTCTAATTAAGTTTATTCCAGCTTAAGGAGATTAGTTCAGCGGATAAGTACTACATATTGCTTTGTTCGAGTTAATTTATATTTAACAATGGACTTCCGCAAAGTCACGCCTGAGTCAATTAACTAATTAAATAGTAAAATTTAACCAATAATCATATTATCAAATCACTTTTTGACTCTCAACTTTCGTGCGCGCTATCACGGCCATGCTGACGAGCGGCCCTTGCTGGGGCCAGCGAATTATCCGAGATCTGTAACCATAAAGAAACATAAATTATTTTCCATGATGTCAATATTAGCTAGACTCAGAGGCGTTAAATGCTTGGTCTAGCAGAACTGACAAACTCAGAGGTCATCTCCGTGACTTGGTTTGACTAATAAATAACCATTTTGACCATGACCAAGGCCATTACATCAACTCCAGCCATAACCAAGGCCATTTAAACCAGCTTCAGCCATAACCAAGGCTAAGAATAAGACCAATGTTTTAATCAAATTTTTAAATTCAGTCCTCTCACCTTTTGTTTACTTATTGCTATCACGGTCAGTTATTCAGTCCAATTTGGATTCGGCACCAATCTTATCATTGTTCATGTGTAACTACAGTATTTTTGTCTTTCACTTTATATCTTTGACTATCAAAATCTATTATTACTTACTTTTTTAAGCTGTTTCGGCCATTCTGTTTTCGGCAAGGAATTTATATCTAAATCAATATTGTCTTTGGTCAGGCATAAGTATTTGTTCTGTTGCAGGTAGTGAGCAGCATTTACATAGTAGTACTAAAAGAGAATACTTATTCGGTGGCTTTAGATTTTGTATAAAAAATAAATATAAATTTGCCTAGTTTGGTGATCCAAACTCAAGAATGCGTCAAGTGTGAGGCTGTGAAGTGGAATGATCTTTAGGAGAGTGTATATTTACCGGAACGCATGTACAGTAATGGTTCGAAAACCTTCGTCAGATTTCAACTTGATTCATTCAACGTATCACGAGCACATATTACCTTTTGAAACTAGATAGTCGCAATACACTGAGTTAGAGAAAATAATGTTTTATCTTTTCGTAGTCAAAGTTCAAAATCACAGATCAATGATGTTTGACTGTTTATTTTGTCAACAAGATAATTTTTCACTCCTCTTACTCAAAAAGACCGTCATAGTAGCGTACCAAAGCGGGGATAAAATTGCGTTTTTTTTCAACTTGGGGGAAAAATATTTTTTTTTTTGTAATTTTCGCGAAAACTTTTAAATATTTCTCTACTTGCAAATTGAATTGTTGACCGTAATATATTTAATTTTTACAACAGAAAAATTTTATTTCGTTTTGAAATTTTATTATTATTATTTTTACTGTGTGTATACTGTTATTTTTTTTTTTTTTTTTATGATTTTAAGTTTAACTCACTCTTGCTTTATATTTTATTTGCACGCTGTCTGTCTCCTGTAATTTTGTAACATTTAGCATGGTTTAGGTACTGTACATATCTGTGATTTTTAATTTAAATGTAATTGATGTTGGAGATTCAAATAAATAATTAAAAACAAATATCATTCATCGCTAATCCAATCATACTCTTTTTTTTTTTTTTTTTTATTTGAAGTTCGTAGAAAAAATAGTTTAAATAATTTTGACTAGTTCACCCTTATAGTATTTGAAAGTGGGAAGAATTGATTCATCACTAGGGGAACGCTGCCAACTGTACTCGCATCAGTGTGCAATTTAGTCTCAGCCTTCGCAGAGGGATCATATTATATAGCTAACACTGGCTTCTCTACTAGTCTCTGTCTACTAACGTCTTTTGCTCCAGCTACCGAAATCTACAATTGCGTCTACCGTCAAATCGTTACTCAAAGCCTTTCGTTAAATTTAGAGAGTCACATTCGATTAATTGCCTACTTCTAGTCTAGAAAAACAGGTAGGGAATCATCCGCAGAATGTCCTAGCTTCTTACATTTAGAGCAATTTATGAAGGCTTTAGACATTTGGAGAAAAGTGTCCTTTTTCTTTACAATTGAAGCAAAACAGCATGTTCGGACTGTATTTAACTGTATAACTCTATTTGGCTTTCACTTTTAACTGCTTTTAATTTTAGTTTTAGGTAATAACTTTAACTACCAAGCTACGAACTTTACCAATCAAGCTATTCATGTGAACCTTTTACCCTCCTAGTAAACCTCCTAGTAAACCTCCTAGTAAACCTCCTAGTAAACCAACTAGTAAACCTCCTAGTAGACCTCCTAGTTAACCTCCTAGTTAACCTCCTAGTTAACCTCCTAGTTAACCTCCTAGTTAACCTCCTAGTTAACCTCCTAGTTAACCTCCTAGTTAACCTTCTAGTTAACCTCCTAGTTAACCTCCAAGTTAACCTCCAAGTTAACCTCCAAGTTAACCTCCTAGTTAACCTCCTAGTTAACCTCATGTAACCCTCTGATTTAACCTTCTAATTTTAAGTCTAATTTTAACCTTCTAATTTTGACATTCCAATTTTAACTTTAACTTCAAAATAACGTCAAAACTTTAACTTCAAAACTTTAACTTCTAAACTTTAACTTCAAAACTGCACAAAACTGAAACTTTAACAGAAAAACAACTTAACCTTTAACCTTAACTAAAAAAACTTAAACTTTAACCTTAACTGCACAGAGCTTTATAACTTTAACTTTAACTTTAAAAAGCATTCATTCTGTCACATAATTATGTCTAAATATTCTATAGTAAAAGATCACAGATTTTCTTCTTATAGTAAGTTTACGCTTGTTCCAACCCTATCCGACCCATCTCGAGTAAAAGAACAAGCAAGAAACGTCTCGGCGGGGTAATTTCTTTTCGCGACTGCTATCTTTTTACAATAATATTCTTATAATTCCAATTTACAATAAAATTCCGTAAATAGCTAAGTACTTTGTTTAAAACTAACTTCAATTCGCTCGGCTATACTAAACCAAAATAAAAATCTACTTTTAATATTAAATCAATATAGAGACTTTACAAAGTACTTACTTATTAAAACAAACTTAAGTTTTACTTTTGAATCTAGGAGTAATACTGGATAGTAACCTCGTATGAAACAAACACCTTGACTTTAATAACAGACGTCATTATCAACTTTTAAACTTTATCTGTAACTCCTAGCTGTAACTCATTTTCCTACTTGCCCAAACGATCACGCTCTCGTTCCAGTTCCTTATCCTGCTCCAGAACATTCCTATCGCTGGGACGTTTGCGTTGCTGGCTGTGGCTGCAGCCTCGCTGTCCGCGGCGGCGCTAACGCTGGCTTGCCCTCGTTGAGTAGGCGTCGAAGGTCGTCATTGTAGGGTGGCATTGTCTGGAACTCGAGACTTTAGGCGTTAATGCTATCCAAGAAGAGAACACTAAAATTTTGTGGCGGGCTTAGCAATAAAATAGAGAAAAATCTAAATCGAGGGTATCTCGTAAGCGTGGTATCACAAAATAGCTAAAGTTTCATCCGCTAGTAAGCCAACAAGACATAGTTACGAAACACTGGGACACGTTTTTGTTTTCTTCTATATATTTTTTTTAAACTACCTTCTACATTTGTAGAAGTTCCTAGCAAAATTTTCTTTAAATTGGCACCAATACAAAAAAAAAGTATATAAAATCAATTTAATTCCTGTATTACGTTTTCTACTTTCTAAAAGGGCAATAAAATAAAATTGGATTTTTGCAGATTACACACACTCTATTCTTACAATCTTGGTTTACACCATTCCTCTATTGTGATTTTATGCTCATAAGATCATAATTAGGCAAAAAAAAAAAAGTTCACTTAGCTTGCGGGTATTCGTAATTTTTCTCCTGAACACCATTTGTTCCAACAGTGCAACCTGGCTGCGAAGTAGGGCAACTCCATCATCCACGTTCTCGATTCGAGGCGTTGGCAGGGTAGGCGGCGAGTAGGTCGATGGATCAGGCTTTGGCTCGGGTTCTTCCCTTTCTTCTGATGTAAGAGCGGGCTGGCTCGGGGGTTGTAAATGAAAGTATTCCGACATGGTAACTGAACTGTTTACTGATTTTTAGGTACACTGATTCGATACTACTACATAATTACTTAGCTAGGTACTATCTCGATGAGTGACAAACGAAAACTGTCTCTCCTTCACTTGCAGCAGGCTATTTATACAAAAATGCCAATGCGCCATGACAACGTAGTCAACACAATGACTATAATCAATTTTACAATTTTATAAATACAATGTTATAATAATTCAAACTATGATTTTTAAGTGTAAATAGTTACAATTAATTAATCATAACTAATTAAATAGTAAAATTTAACCAATAATCATATTATCAAATCACTTTTTGACTCTCAACTTTCGTGCGCGCTATCATGTATAAATACCTAATGCTGGACATATCACACACAACTAGCCCAACAGCAAAGCAAAGCTTTAACCTACTATAGGGACATTATAGGAACCGAAAGCTGATATACCTAATACATTAGCCTAACTAAATAGGTATACTTTGTGTATTACAATGATTTATTCTATGCTTTTTATTATAGCTTATAAAATCTAATACCTTTAATCGAGCAATTCTTGTATTGTACTTGTTACTTGTATTGGACTCCTGTATCCGCATTTAAACTCTAGGGTGGTCCATTATGCTTGAGGGTTCTTGTATACATATAATACCTAATTAATAAATATAATCTAAATCTCCGAAACGGCTCCACGGTTTCAATATGTATGATCTCAATACCTTCCTTCCTTCCTTTTTTCTTACTCAACTTCATAGGTATTTTGTTTCATTTTCAGTTTATCTTTGTATAATATATTTACGGATTGTTTTACGTTTGTGAGGTCATCCGTGGCCCTGTCTGAAAACCAGCGCTGCTCCCCACGAAAGTGTGGAGCAGCAATTATGCTGAGACTGGACCTGTTTGGCCCATACAACACAGAGGAGACAAACTGTCCTCCAACACTGTTTTTGTATTTTTCTGTTTATCTGTTTCTTTACTTTTACTGTTTGTTAATAATAAATATCTGTTATGTTTTTTTTTTCTCTGTGTTCTCTGTGTGTTGTGTGTCAAATAAATGTTTCTTTCTTTCTTCTTTCTTTCTCCAACGATTTTCACGAAATTTGGTACTTATGCAGGGGGTTTCGGGGGCGAATGTGTGTTTTGAGGCAATGAATGAAAAACATAAACTCATATGTCTGTTCCTAACATCTATTTGCGAGTTAATACTACCTCCTATTATTTTTAAGATAATTCAGTAGATGGCGTTGTTATAAGCAACGAGCAAAGCTCGGTCACCCAGATATAAAGTTCTTTATACCACTGGCGGATGGAACAAGCAGATGGCCCACCTGATGATAAGTGGTAACCATCACCTATAACAAAGCATTGCCTCGTAGTCACGATAGGATCGTGCCCTAAGATGCACTGCCCTGCGTCCATCAACTTGAGACATACAGATGTTAAGCCTCATGTGCATGTAATTACACCGGCGACCACACTCTTCAAACCGAAACACAGCGTTACTGCTTGGCGGCAGAAAAAAACGTGGTCTATCACCACGCTTCTTCCCCGTGCGAGCCCTCCACAAAGAGCTCTACTACTCTTTAAACATGAGACAATATGTAATGCAATGTAACGTGTAGTTTCGTTTGCCTCCAGCCCGTCCAATGATCTCAGCGAGCCTGCCCGGCGAGGCGCTCGGCCCGCTCGGCGCGCTGCCGCTCGCCCACCTGTACCCGCCGCCGCCGCCCGCAGGCATGACGCCGGAGTTCCTCGCTCCGCCGCCGCGGCCCTACGCGCGCTACAACCCGCGGCGACGCGATGTCATGCCCACCCCCCCTGCCCCGACCCCCTACGCCTCCGTCCCGGCGTACCCCTTCCTGCCGCATCCGGCTTCCTACGCTCCGTACATGTACCGCAGGCCGCAGCAGCAGCCGACTTATCCTATTCGTCCGAGAGCGTCGTCCGGGTTCGTTCCGCCGGCGCCGGCGCCTCACTCGCCGCCCACGGCACCACACCTCACGACTGCGCAACTTCCTCCGAGAGAAGTGAGTAAAACTTTCTACCTATACAGTTCTGGGTCTGATAGGACCAATATGATGATATCCAATAGTAATGGAAGACCTGTGGACCATGGGACTGTTGAGAGGGGAAGACCTCGGCGGACGTATCTGGATCAGATTGCAGACGTTCTAGAGAAAGGCCAGGTCAAAATTACCCTAAACCGACGAGGATGTATGAGGAATTTTGTGAGAGGAATGAAGCGAAAGAGGTATATAAGGATCGTAGCAAGTGGAAATCCGTGGTCTATGCCTACCCCTATGGGATACAGGCGTGATTTTATACCTATGTAAGACCACTGGAGTCTTTTTCATCCGAAATAAAATGAACAGTCTTGTGTAGGTCTCTCGTTACACCTACAACTTCGAACCTCCTCAATCAGGGAACTTAGTGAACTGATACTAACCAATCATCTTGCTAATTTCAGGAGCCGCCAAGATCTCCCGAGCGCCACACGCCGGCGCCTTACTTCCGCAGAGGTGCGTTGATCCGGCTCGAGGACGGCTCGCTGCGGCGCGTTGAGGAAATGAGGACTGAGGACTTCGTGATGAGCGCAGATAGGAATGGGACGCTCGCGCTGACACAATGCACGCTGCTGCGACTGGAGGAGCGAGGGGATAAGCTCTCGCTCATGCTTTCTTATGGGAGAAATCGAATTCAGGTGAACACTCAACATTATTTTCTTATCTATCGAGCGAAGACCAAAAAAATACGAGTTTTAAAGTTTCTGGGTTTGACCATTTAGTGGTTTTATAATTCCAGCTAAAAAAAAATCGAAGTAGTACCTACTTCAATTTATGTGCTTTGCTTTAATTGGTAAAATTTTGTAATTTCAGGTGGAGTTTGACTCTACAGTGGACCACCCGTTTTTTGTATACGGCCGGGGCTGGGCGTCATGCAAGCCCGAACGCACTCTGGTGCAATATGGGCTTCGCGTGGAGAAGTTGCAGGTTGGTGACGTATGCGTGTCACTCGTGCCTCGGAAACACGCGCAATCTGTCCCGGCTCCTGGGCCCATATGCCCAGAGCCGGTCCACCAACCGGTCCATCAGCCCAGGCTCCAACAACATCCCACTTCGGCTCCCCCGCAAACACACCCAGAGAACCTCAGCGTGAAAGAAGACGCGCGAGGAAAACGCCGGTGGTCTGACTCCGATGCCACCGACGGCCCACCTCTCAAGAAACGTTGAACTCCAGCTATTGTTAATAATCGTGTTGTGATGCCCTCGTTGCGAAGACTATCAGACCAGTGTAGTGGACGCGACGCGTAGACTGCAGTGTTGTGGAGAACTGCCCCAGTGATTACAGTTATCTAGTTTCAGCAGTTACTATAGCAGTCGTCAGTCCACAACGGTATGCTTATCATACTCGGGAACCCTAGGTGCTTTCTCAGGCGGGTGCTTCTGTACTTCATTAACGTTGTTGTAAATATGTAACATAGTTTTTTGGATGTTACTCGTTAAATAGATAATTGTCACAAAAGTAACGTACTTAATTAAAATTTTACGTTGCTGGCAACGTGGGCACAAGTCAATAATTTCCATAATATTATCAATCGTGACATAAATAAAGCCGCATGTATGAAGCGATATGATTCAATCGTATACCTTGAACATGGGTTCTAATCCATATGAGCACAAAATAACAATTTATTATTTTCTACCAGATCTTATAGTAGTTAGATATTGTGATAACGATGAGATTTTAAATCGCCAGACCACCTCGAATCGTGGCAATGCATGTGAGACAAAACTAAATGGTACAATGAATGTTAGATGTAGGTATATGTATGTAATCGGCTGACGTGCGAATAAGCTTATCTTGACTGATTTCTGCGCGAGTTCCGGATAGAAATAGAAGCAGTCATTTCGGAGCTCATACATTTCCAATGGTTGTGACAGCAGACATATCCATAAATAACGCAACAGTTGCGACCACAAACGACGCAGGTTATGCGGTGTCGGCCACTTTTCTAGTTCGGTTCTTCACCACTGAATGTAGACGTGGTTTTTTTTTGCACAGTGATGGCAAACTCTTTCTGACAAATAATTCGATGTGTTAATAATATAACCTTATGATATTTAGCTGTATTTGTATGAAATAATGTATCTAGATGTCATCTCTATCGCTTTTTACGTCCATGTGTAATACACATTATAACTTTTTCTATGAGAAGATATTGTATACATAATAAACACACAGTCTGTGATATTTTGTAGTTATTGGTCAGAGTAGACGAAGTATTGCTTGGATAAGAGGAGTATAATGTATGTGTTAGGAAAATAGGTGTGTATATTGGTAAGAAATTGTATAGTGTTTGTATACTCAAAAGAAACACTGAATACTATAACTGAAAACCAACTTGATGTAGCGTCTGTGATTTAAATACATATATCGTTATGACATAACGACGCATGCCATATCAAATCAAATATATGTAATTATTAAGTGTAAATGCACAGCTACTCGTTTTTAGTTGGGAGTTGGGAATTCAGTTCTAAATTAATAAATAATTATTTTGAATAAATATTACGCAAACATGTCAGATTATATACGAGTCATAAGAACGCTGGTCATTTGGCGTTCTTCCTGTAATCTATATTAAGTTTGCCATAATTTGCAATAAGTTCCGCTAACTTGCCAAACTAAACCGCTGCTATATAGGTAAGTGGATAATGTGGATATCAAAAAGAATAGGTCAGTTGGTTAAGTGCGAGTTTGTTTCATTGTACCGTTATGCTGTGCTTAAGTAATCGTATGTCATAGCCGACATCCATTGGCAATGGACACCTCATCGACGATGGATGGTGTAAAAGTTTAATAATTTGTTGTATAATATAATGCTAGTTATATCGTCTTTATTAATTAATATTTGTAATTGTAATGAAAGATCTCATTTTAATAATCGGTATTTTGTAACAAGGCGCTTTCATTAGATCATGCATGACTAAGCCTACCTCACAAACCTAAAGACTAGGGTCTCACGGCGGCGGCGCGCGGCGTTCGAGAGCTGACGTCATCCGTGAGCCTGTCGCAAACAAGTCTAAACAAGATCTCAATTTGATGAAGATAAACATTTAAAAAGACTGGGACGCTTTACTGAATGTTGTGGGATAGTAGTTTCTTCGAAGATATCACTTAAATGAGCATTTATTTCGTGAGCGCGCGCTCGTTTCATTTGAACATTTACGAAGCTCCGCTTCCAATTCCAACTCTGTGGATAAATCATTTAGTACAAAAAGTATTATTTTCCAAAATCTAAATTCACAAAGTATTAAATAATTTCAATAAAAGGTGCTATTATATTATTTTCGGCGAAATTATTCAGATTGATACGTAAATTGGACGTACAGTCTCTTCCGCCAATTATTATTGGCATAATCAATGTTCTTCCGGGCCTCCCTAGAATAGAGGAGGTACTTAAAAATAATCATTGTCTTTCATAAAACACTTGTTACTTTGATACCTATAAAATAGGTACCTATATTATTTGTATATAATCCAGATGGTTGTCTGTCCATGTATAAAATATTGGTCTATAAATCCAATCCAGAAATATCTATGATAAGCACAGGAGTACAACACCACAGTCTTTTCATGTATATTTAATACGTAAGACAGATTTGATGTAATAAGTTGTATATTTGTATGGATAAACACACATTCACAATGATCATTCATATCTACTGCAAGTTGGTTGCTCTGGGGCGGTGCCATGATGTACTATTGTGATTAAATGATCCGAATTGCAATGTTATACAAATGTAAGTGTTTCTTATGTCATTGTCATACGGCCCATTTTCGTCTGTTGTTTAAACTTTTTAGCTAATTCAATCGAATTTCAATTTTATGGTGCGGGCCCAGAATTGCAATCAGAATTTATTAAGACACAGACGCTTAGGCTCGTTTCGTTGCCCAAGTGTTTCAGACATCCTTGCAATGTTTTACCTGGTTTGCTCCAAGCAATAATCCTTAACTACCTACCTACC
Organism: Plemyria rubiginata; assembly: GCA_963576535.1. NCBI lineage: Eukaryota > Metazoa > Arthropoda > Insecta > Lepidoptera > Geometridae > Plemyria > Plemyria rubiginata. The sequence goes on along the minus strand of OY754917.1, from coordinate 4,365,852 downwards.
CAAACGCACGAATGCTTTTCCTACTAGCGTTAAATTCTCGCCTCATAAAATGGATAATATAATTCAAATAAAATCTTTTGACTGCGTCTTTTGCGGCGTGAAATGTCGAATTAAACTATTGGAAACGTTATCGTTCGTATTGAGGTATTACAATAATATAGACTTGTGCCAGGCTGTGATGGCAAACACGATTGGTATGCTGGTATGAAATGACACTGTTAAATACTCGAAATAACTCAACCGTAAATCATGTTATGGAATGGCACGAGGCTTATCGCTTTCTGAAGCGATATACCAACCAAAACCATGAATACCGAATAGCTGAATAGATGCACTATCTCTTTCTACCCTAGCTCATTCAACAGGATGCTCGTTAACTTTTTGGTTTTCATTAATTACGATTTCTTTCGTTTCTATGCATTTTATTTTACTTCACAATCCGCAATTCATTTATTGATGTGAGCTGTCTCAATAGCCTTAATGACTTACCTAGTAGAGGTTCAATAGACAATATTTAACTTATGTGATTATATTACACTGGCGTGAAAAAAAAATCAGTTCATGACACATTCGTTCGTAACATATCATTCATCATGTTATTAATGAATGAGTCTTAAATTAAAGGGTGGCCCGATATTTTTCCACGCCAATGTATTTTATGTTGCCAATTTACAGTAAAATTATGATGAGATGTCAGTGTTTTATGTACGTATGCTGGTGTGTCATTATTGATATGTTATATTGCATCTCATCATGTGTAGCAACCATCAGGCCAGTTAGCACTAACAAGTTAATTTAAAACAATAGAGCCGTTCTGCTTAGCCTTCTAGAACCAGCGGAATTACAGCTAATTTTAGAAGTCTAGTCTACCTAGCCTTAGATATATTTTAATATGCATATTCTACAATATTATCACGGAATCGCTTCGTCCATTTCTACAGTTAAAATCATATTTTTATAAGAATTCTTTCCGTGATCGTGCAAAGCATTTTAATATAATAAGTATTTGTCATTCTTCCTGCCAATTTAAATCTATAAATCAAAATAGTTCAACACTCATTCAAAAAGGAGCATGGTTTTATCAATGTATTATCGCCCCTTAGACAAGGGAGTTGTCGTATAAATAAAAAGCTATTCGCTGGGGACTAATTCTAATGAGCGCAAGTCACTATCTCGATTGCGCAAGTAGTAATATGAATGTTGTGTCATTTTAAATCGATAAATAATAATTATAAATTGTTATGTAATTATGACAAATATAAGAAAGTAAATGTATATTTTATTGTATAGCGGAATGAATTATTCAGATTTATGTAAATGGAAAGAAGTGTTATAGATCGAGAATTCGAGCTGTTAAATAAGTTAACTGTTTGTAAAAAGAAGAAGAAATATGTATAACTGATATTTGCTACTACGTTGTTTCAGTTTTAATACCCATATCCTTCTTAAAAATATCCTATCCATTAAAATGTCATCTTTACACGATTGACACACATATTGACTACTAGGTATTCGACCCATGTCGGATTAAAACAAGTATAAGGCCCCCGAATCCTTATGCTAATATCATCTTAGTACAAATTCATCTTTTTGCAAGCGTAAATGCAAACGGAAAGTTGATCTTATCTGGTAAGATAAATACAGCCTTCACAGCTCTGTTGGCAGCTCTGCCTTCTGTGCCGTAGGCCCTGTGGGTTCGATCCCCTACGACAACAAACATTTGTGCAATAAACATAGATGTTTGTTCTCTGTCTAGGTGTTATGATAATTAAAAGTATGTACCTATGTATTTACAAAAATGTATATAAGTAGTATATCAGCTATCTGGTTCCCATATCACAAGATTTGGCGAGATAGTGGTGTGTGAAATGTCCACCAATATTTATTTATTATTAAGTTTAATGTATTTTTTGACCATATATAATTAAAAGAAACCCTAGAAACTAAGCCCCTAATCAAGCCAAGTTTCTTGTCTGCTCCTTCTAGGCTTTGTTCGCGAGGAACGGGTGGTAGATTCTCTTAGTTTATCGAACGTTTCAAATTTTTGATTGTAGGTACTGAATAACTAAAGATCATTTTGATTTTGACCCCTTATGGGTTCATACGATCAGTTATTTCAGTTCGGTGATAAGACACCAGATAAATTCGGGTTATTATAGTAAGTATCAAACATTCGAATAGTGCGGTACTCACAAAACTTTATTCCATAAAGCAATTAGGTAGGTACTAATAAATAGTTCACTGGTGCAGCAACCCATAGACCTCATACATCGGACTTGAGATCCAGCAGCACTTTCTCCCCTGGTTTGAAGGCTGGCATCCCGAGGTAGGGACATGTGGCACAACGGAAAGCGTCGCCCAGGTAACACTGAAATAAGAACAAAAATATGAGACAAGTCTAAATCAGTCAGTATTTACATATAAAAGAGTAAAACATTATATCAGCTGCTTTAGCTAGTTCTCATAGTACCTATTACCTACACACATAGTAATTTCCCTACACACAAATATGCATTGCTGTCTCTTTTTAGAAGACCGAAACAACAAGGACGGCTATAATTTTAGAGGTGTCGTATTAGGCTAATGCAACAATAGATTCGACACCATTGTATTGGTATTTGTTAGTAACATTATAACTTAAAATTAGTGTTATAGTCAAGTTCCAGACTCGCTGCCTCCGCAGCCATTAATAATCGGTGCAATAGGAGAGAGAGACAGAGCGACATAATAATGTAATTTACATTGCTCTATGTGGGAAAGAGATGCCTATAGGCATCACTGAGGCATCCAAAATGTTAATACTCCACTAGCAGCGAGTTAAAAATTCAACTATATTGTTGGTACTAAGACATGTTGTTGTTCAGTGTAATCTAAACTAATATTATAAAGAGGAAAGATTTGATTGTTTGTTTGTTTGTTTGTTTGCATTGAATAGGCTCCGAAACTACTTGACCGATTTGAAAAATTCTTTCACCATTGGAAAGCTACACTATCCCCGGTGAACATAGGCTATTATATTACATTTTCAAAAAAATTTGGGATCCTTACTAAAATTCAAATAATGTAACCCAAGGTGTAAAAAAATTCGTAAAATATTCTTTACATCGCGTGCACTGCGAAAACTATTGATGATAGAATAAAATAATGTTCTACAACTTTGCAGAACACATCATTATTTACAAAAAGTGTCGCGACAGTACATGTCTAACTCTTATAGTTATGCCACAATAAGTGTTTTTTTATTTTAAAATTTTAATTGAAATGCCGCCGCTATAAGAGGCTCTTTATTTGTATCTTGGTATTAATCCTTATCGAAATAAATTACTTCATATTCAAAACTGCTTTAATACCTTTATAAAACTTTTTAAATTATTCAATTCGGACATTCCATTCGAAATATATCACAAGTTTAAAAATGTAAGTATTAGAAAAAGGTCGCGTGGTAGCCGCTCACCCTGCTTGGCGAGCTAGGCAGCACCTTAGGGTAGGGGCCGCACGGGTCGGGGGAGGAGCTTTAGTGAGGCAGCGAGCCTGGCCTCGGCTGGCGGATCCTTGGTCGCAGGAAGGATCCGCCGGCTTGGATTGGAGGTGGCGCTGCACAAGACCGAGGCCGTATTTTTCCACGGGCCTCGGCAGCGCATCCCCAGTGACGCCCACATTATGGTGGAGGGTGTCAGGGTCGAGGTGAAGGCCCAGATGAAATATCTGGGCCTGGTGCTTGACAGCAGGTGGCGCTTCGGCCCGCATTTCAGCGGGCTGTCAAAGCGCCTTCTTAAGGTTGCGGGAGCGCTTTCCTGGCTCCTCCCAAATTTGGACGAGCGACGGTGGAAGACACGGCACAGCACACCCTCGAGGTGTGCCCGTCGTGGGCCGAGCCACGCCGCGACTTGGTGGCGGTAGTTGGGCCAGACCTGTCGCTCCCCAGCGTGGTGAACTCCATGCTGAGGGACGCGACAGGCTGGGCAGCGGTCGCCTCCTTCTGTGAGGACGTAATGTCCCAGAAGGAGGCAGCAGAGCGAGCGCGGGAGGCTGACCCTCAGGCGCCGCTCTGCAGGCGGAGGAGGGGTAGGAGAAGACGTCTTCCCTCCCCTCAAGGTGATGAATAGCGGAAGATAGGCGTGGAGGCGCCATCTCTCGCATTGCACTATTCGCCACCTCCGTCGAGCGGGAATGATCGAGCACTCGCGGTCGTTCCCGGGCCTCTCCCTCCAGGAGGGGCGTGTAGGCCCCGCTATCAAGGCGGGCGGTCGTCGGCGGGGAACTGGACGAAAAGGCTCTGCCAGTTTCCCAGTTCCCCTCCATGGTGACGACGCGGGAGTGCCACTGGGTCGTTTAGTGGGTATACCGGCCCTCACAGGCCGGGGAGTCCCACATATCCCCCACCCCATCCTCCAATGGGGGGGAATGCGTAACGCATTTTTCCCAGCGAAAAAAAAAAAGGGGCCGTACGGGTGGGGAGTCAATGTCAAGAAATGAAGTCGGCTCCCCTACGCAACGGGTAAAAAGTTAAGTAATAAAAATAAAAGTTCATTAAAATAATAATGTTCAAATTTTCTTTATACTTTTCTTTTTTAGTAACCTAACGCAAATAGAAGGGTTTATGTGTGTGTATTATAATTTTGAAATTATTGTTAAATACCCGTGCGAAGCCGGGGCGGGCCGCTAGTCAATAATAATTGAGTAGACATCCCACCTAAGAAAATGCGTGTACTTTCAGGTACTGTATTTATTATTATATTTAAACTTACACTTCCACAAGAGGACTTGGGGGTGTCTTTGACCTCTCCAGCCAGCTCCTCCGCCAGCCCGCAAGAACAGTCAGCACACGCCTTCCGTTTGCCAGTCGTTGAACATACTGAAACATTACAATTTCAACTGGATTATATATTTATTTCAAGTTACATTATCTTTACAGGACTATTCTCATACAATAAATATAATATTTATCTTATTCCTATTTAACCATACTTGCTCTCGTACACGTACCACGGATTGACTAATTGAGACGATCCTGACATACCTCTTTCGCTTGATTCACTCTCATTCTTCATACATGCTCGGCCTTGAAAAAAAAACCCTACTATATTCGTCATTATCATTCCAAAGAAGTCCACCGCTGGACAAAGGCGTCCCCCAGATATTTTCAGGAATAACGCGTGCGTGGTTTGAGCCCTCAAACCACGCACTTTCCGCGATCCTCACAATGTCGCCGGTCTATCGGGTAGTCCTACGCTTCGACTTCGTGGTCGCCATTATACCTATATTTAGTCGCCATTATGCTCTTTATGCCCGAGGCAGCGGTAGATATCTAGTTTATCCAGTATTACCAACTTCTAATCACTATTTATACTTTTTTCTAAATGCTTGGTGATTATTTTCAAGTTCAATATACCTACCTGTAAGGTTCTGACAAATTTTTTTTTTTTAAATCATACGTAACTAAGTATAGTGGTGTTTCATGCCGACCGAAGTATCAGTTTGACCCCAATTTAGACTGTAACTAGGTGTCAACTTACCTATTTATAAAAAACATCATGAGACCTTGTTACTCCTTCACTTTACTAGTAGGACAACCGTTTGGTGAGTACGTAATAATGCAAACCTTTCTACTTTCCACTTATTCTATGCATGGGATTATTGACTGGTTTCCGTAAAACTATTTGCCAAGCGAAAATAGACCGCCATCCTCATTCATAAAGGCTTATTCATTGAATGTATCTAGCCTTGTTTACAATGATGGCATTGACTCAGCATGAATGACTACAAGACGCGTAGCTATGACGTCGACGGCCGTAAGCGGAGGGCAATGAAACTCGCGACACAAAACCTCAACCAAATTGTCTGATCAATAGAGGGGATTAAGGAGTAGTTTGGAACACAAAACCTAAAGATTGAAAGATATCATTCACCTTGATACTATTATCATTGTAGGTATTGATATCTTGTTAGGTCATTCATGAATAAACTAGTTAAAAAGAAATGATATGAATAGAATAGTATAGGTACCTACACAGTGAACAATTAATCTTAAGAAATTTTTACTTCAAATTCACTGGAAAATACACTCAAAAACTACCTGACAGATTGGACTCAAATTTAAGGGACCACATGACAAGTAGCTTCTATTAAAAAATTATCATGGAAATCAGCCCACCCAGTCAAAAGTTATGATGTACCAACATTAAAAGTGGGTTAAAAAAGGACAAGTGGAGAAAGTCCAGAATACTTATTATTATTACAAGCTTGCCAGAATTTTGCAATAACTGTTTTTCTTTATTTTACATGCACTAAAATATACATACACCCCATGGCTGGATGTCAGTGCAGATCTCATTCCCACACTTGAATTAGAATGAGATGCACTAATATAGCAGAGGGTTTATCCGATGATGGGGTCACTGTGCGATTATTTTTAAAAATAAAACAAATTTCACCAACCTCTAAGAGAACTCTGATCAGGCTTCTTCAAATCATCCTCATCTAGTAACTGGTCATCATCAATAATGTCATCATCATTGGCTCCAGTCCATGCCTCTTCCACCGTGTCATCTAATTTCCATACCGCAGGTTTATTCACTTTTCCATTAAGTTTCAGCGATGACTTGGATCCAACCTGAAAGTTCCCAAATCAGGGATATATTTTTGTTAGACTAATGCACCAAACTATGATTTTGCATGAAACACAAATTCACTTAGAACAACATAGAAAAGTCTGTCAAGGCTTAGACTGCCAGAACCTATCATGGAAAAATTAAACATTATTTATTTGTATTTATTGCTGAAGCTGTAATCTTTAAACATTGAGTAACTTCAACAAATTGAAGGTTCCTGACAGGTACATACTCAGCATAGGTACTGTAGAATTTACTTGTCCATTGATTTTATGGTTTACTCACCTCAAACTTTGCCTTCTCGGCAACATAACTGTTATTAGAATCTTTGGAAACATTCACAAAACCGTTCAGCTTGAGGGTGGAATTCAGATCTGTTTCATCCTTTAAAATAAATTTACCACCAGGTTTTAGAAGCTTCAAAACAATAGCTAGCAGGTCATCACTATTTTCAACTGTGTGAGGTGATATATAGTTGGATAAGATAACATCAAAAGAAGACGGGGGTCGCGATGCTGAAAAAAAATTGTTCTTTAAATATACCAACCAGGATCGAAGCTAATTATCGGATTGTAACGAAATTTTAGGTAGGTTAGAGGTACGAACATGTTGTTATCATTCCAGTGTTTTCTAAAACCACAGAACCATCTTTTGTGAGATTTTTAACTTCATCTACCAATTTTTTCAGGCTGGTTTGATCGCCGTTGTTCCAAATAATCAGGATACTATCACCACTTTTAATGCTATTCATTTTCTCAAATTACTTTCAACTGCGCGATTACAGTAAGAAAACTCCCGTATCAAACGTAGTAAGGAATGTAGGTTGTAGTAATTTAATTTGTATCGATTCTTGGTAGTAACTGGCTGATGGTTTTACCAAGGATTCAAGGAATAAAATGAAATACCTTGGAAACCAAGAGTATTTAACGCTACGCTCTTTGAAATACCTACTCGAAACTCGAACTCACAGACCAACCAATAAATAAGGGATACTAGTACTACGTATCTCGAACTGACGGATTATGGAGATGAATGACGGACGACGGACTGATATTTACTTTTGGTAAACAAAGAAATGTCATGATATTATTATGTCACTGTCATGACGACATGTCAGGGGTAGAATGTACCTATAACCATGGATCACTAGTGATAATAGCGCGCGGTATGTATGGCTTGTGCGAGTACAATATATTATCCAAACTTCAGAACACAACACTGAAAATATCGATCGGCCTGGCATCTGACCGTCGCGGCGGTCGTGGACGCTATATGTTTGTTAAAAATACAAACCCAAACACAAGGTTCAAAACTAACAAAAACTAATAACATGTCAGACAGCGATAACGTTATATCAAAAACTCAACGAGCAGCGAAAATCTTACGTATTCAACCGATGATATGAGAAAGACGAATGAAATTACAACAAAATGCTTAGATTGTTTCGAACTTCTGCTAATTGCCCCCATCCATTTTTTTCCGATGATACCAGTGTGCAGTCGTAATTTTTTTTTCAATTCTTCGTCTTTCCATATCTTTGTTTTATGAAATGAAATACTTAATTTATCAAGTGTATGTAGTACAAAACCATTGCTATTTTTCAAGCTATGGATGTGAAAAAATTTGTAATCTTCTATGTACATAATTCTGTCAAATCTTTTTTTTTTTATATGGTAACACTTTTGTTTACAAAAATAACTTTCCGAGTGCACCAGAGATCATTTTATCAAAGAACTTTAGTTTAGTTATTTCTGCAGTTGCCATAATTGCCATTCCTCATTCCTTCATTTCATTTGAATAATGAATCAACGGGACCGAGGGACTGCTGCTGACCTTGCTGAGGGTGCCTGAGGCGGCAGACCACGCCAGTGAAGTGAAGGAAACCGTAGCTGCCATGCCACTGTTATTTTATAAATGGAACAAATTGTATTTTACCGTGTGAAATCTACTCTGACAAAATGTTTTACGAAGCCTTCTTAGCCGGGATCTGGGCTGCTTTAGGAAGCACCTTGGGCAAATTGTCTGGAACAGAAAGTATCGTAGTAAGTGGCATAATACCTTATTTGGGTCGGGTCTTTTACTTCTTTTTGGCCTACCTACCTACTGGTAGTTCTTGACTATTAAATTTGTAGATATACATATAGAAATATAGGTAGTTAGGGCCGGGTGCCATTGCTGGGAGATTAAGATCTGCACTGATGTCCCACAGTAGGGTGTATTGTGCATTGTCCTCCTGCTAACCGCACCCCAGCCAGCCCAGCTACTTAAAGTAGCAGAGCAAGACCTGGGATTGGTTGCTAACAACATATTAAGATAGGTATGCGCTAGTTTTATCTTCCAAAACATGAATGCATACATTCTATACTAGGTAGGTGCTCCTATTCCTACATTTAGCTTACAGTATCATTATTTAAATCATTGTTATTATTATATCAGACAGATTAATATCAGACAGCCTACGTAGCTCAGTTGATAGTAGCTCTGCCTTCTGCACCGTAGGTCGTGGGTTCGATTCCCACAGTGAACAAACATTTGTGCGATGAACATAGATGTTTGTTCTCTGTCTGGGTGTGTTATATAATATTATAAGTATGTATTTACAAAAAAAAAAGTATATATGTAAGTAGTATATCAGCTATCTGGTTCTCATATTACAAGCATAAGCATAGTGGGGGGCTAGATAGTGCGGTGTGGAAAGTCCACCAATATTTATATTTAATATGTCGGCTAGTCAGGATTATTAGGGCTATTCTCTGATATTCTCTGACTGAGCAGACCGTTCGTTGAGTGATGACACCTCGACTCTGTCAAAGTGCACGGCAGAGGGCGCTTGCGTTTCGTTTTGAGCGACTATTCATAACCGGATGCGACAAATATTTATTTATTTATTAGGTACCTATATCGCAAGAGTTACAGTTAGGTACTATTCTCAATCTCCCATGATTTTGAATCACCTATAGGTAATACCTACTAGTCCAGGCACTGTTCAATTTTGTGACTGCTATTTGAAAACAGGCTTTAGATTTATTTTTTTATTTAAATATATTAGGTATCTACCAACCTACTTATATAATATGTACTTATATAGACATACCTAGAAAGAAATTTATTTTGAAAAAAGAAAAACACTTGTGATACCTATGCACTTAAGTGTGTAAAGTAGTGATTGAGTTAAAGAGATGCTTGAGGTTGTTTATTGATACAGCAGCTAGAGCAAGATAAAGGTACATGAATATCAGTTAACAAAAACAATAATTACTAGACGTACAATGTTCGTTCTTATTGTTAAAAGCAATCTCTTCCAGACAACTGTTATCTCTCTCTTTGTCTCTCAGTAGTTCTTTTCTTTGTAAATTAGTGTATTTCTATTGAAATAGGGTGAAAGCTACCTCATATGGGGCAGTTTACTGGTGACTATGGTGGTGGCCAACACTTGGGGCTGCCGGCACTACTTGCGGTCACTCGACGCGGCCGCAAACTCTGTTGCGCCAACTGTCATATCTGCAGGATCTAGTTATGTGCTCTCTGTAAGTATCGTCTATCTATATTCTTATCAAAGGCCTTCCCTACACACACAGGAATAGGAATTTTATTCGATACTAGTGGCGCCCCGCGGTTTAACCCGCGCAGATTTAAATCCCGGTATTCCCATGCGATAAAAATTAGCCTATGTATTATTCCAGACTATAATGTACCTCTCTGCCAAGTTTCATCCAGATCCGTTCAGCCGTTCCGGCGTGAAAGAGTAACAAACATCCATCCATCCATCCATACTTACAAACTTTCACGTTTATAATATTAAGTAGGACGGATAGAGATTATATTTTATTAAAATATTTTCGGATTTTTTTATTTAAATAACAAAAACGGTTTTATTAGAGGTAGGTACATGGTGATCCACAAATTAGAGTTTTGATTTTGTTTCCAATTCTTGTATAGCGCCTAAAAAACGAGACAAAACAGATAAATTGGAGGATTCTCTTCTCTGTAGCCTGTAAGTAAGACAATTATAATTTCTTCGTCATGCTGACGTCTACTATAATGCCCTTGAAAATATTCGTGTTTTTTCAATGATGATAAAACAACTAAAAGTGAGATAAGTCTTTTTTTATTACTAGGTGTGACATTGCCCAGCTTTAAGTACCTACGTTACGTACATTCAGTCTGGCATCACTTCCAAAGATTAATGAACGTAGCTCTCAAAAGAAATTCTCTATTGTTACCAGAACCATTTTGGGCTTAATAATTTCGGCTTGAAAGAAGATGAAAGAAATTCAAACCATTCTTCGAGTTTATTTACCGTGTGACATTGAGAGGGTGCGGTTTTGTAGATATGTAGGTATTATTTAATTCTATATATATACACTGGCGCCCATTTGTTATGAAAAATGGTAGATAAATAGAAAATAACTCTTTCACGCCAGAAAGGCTGAACGGATCTGGATGAAACTTGACAGAGATATATTATAGTTTGGAATAGCACATAGGCTACTTTTTATCCCGTGGGAATACCGGGATTTAAATCTGCGCGGGTGAAACCGCGAGGCGCAACTTGTTATTAAATAATCTATCTATGGATCTAAGAGTACCTACTTAGACGTAGTAGAGATGTCCACGTATTGAATCTGAGGGGATTTCTACCGTGCCTGAGGATCAAAGTCGTGAAGCAGTTTTCATTTTTGAGTAACCTTAAATAATATGAAAACAGACAATCTATTGACGGAAATCGTAAAAAATCATATAGTGAATCACGAACTGAAGAATCAAATGATGACGAAAAACATAGAGCACTGAAGGATATTGTATGCGTAACATGTAAAAATCTGTACTTAACTTAACTTACTTTGAAACAGACTGAACTGAAAATTAAACTCGCTGCAGTGATCAATAACTGTGAAAATTTTTACAGGGAATCATCGGTATACTTCTATTCGACGAGGGATCTTCAGTGCGGTGGTGGTTTGGAGCCCTGCTCATCACGGTAGGACTTGCCCTGGTGGCCAAACCACAGGCAAAGCAGAAAGGCGAATAGCCTTCGTTGATTGTGGGTTAGGTGACCACAAATGGTCAAGATTAAAATTTATATACCAACTATTACATCATCTAACTATGTAACTAGAAACAATTATGATGGTCACAGTATGTATATGTCGTAGCATTATTGTAGGAGTTTATTGAGACATTCCGAGTGATAGACTTCGATGGCGCGACGAACAGGCGTCTAGATTCATCACTACAAGTAGACTACAAAAGTTATATTATTTGTGTTAATAGAAAATACTCTTATTCTCATAAAAAAATAGTGCTTAGGCGAATTTAATTAATGTTATGAAGATAAAATTTGTTAATTGTGGAAAAATTGTGTATTTAAGTAGTGCACGTACGATATAAGTACCTTCATTTCATGTGAATCTATGTCAAAAGTTTTTTTTTATATAAAAAATCGCTAAATTATTACGGTTTTAATTTGAATAATATTTAGCTTTTAACTGATTCGTTTATTACTTATTACTATTATTCGTAGGCAGAGCCTACTCCATTTTTTAGTCCTTGTTACCTAATATAATTAGGTAGGTACTCAACTATGTTGAAATAGGCATTTGGTAAAATTTATAAGAGGATGTACGAAATAAATTTGGTTATGAAAATCAGTCTTTCACTTTGCTCTAGCAAAACGTAGGTAATAGGTAAGTATATCTTCGTCAGAAAACCTCTCATCTATAAAGGTGCCTTACGAAGGCTTTACCCAAGATCTCGTGAGGAGACGCATACATTCCGACGTAGGTAGGTACCTAGATACCTGCTAGTGAATTGAGGCCATTTAGCTCAGTTTTTATATATGTCTACCCTGAGCTGTATTTAATCCTTAGGCCTTGTACTTAAGAATACAATAGGTAATTCTTAGCGGTATTAGATTCTATTATTTTCAAAATAATATAAAAAGGTGAGATATAATATTATGATAGAGATACTTGAGCTCGTAATGATTTATCACGCCTTTCTATATTTATTTATTTGATACCTAAATATTGAGACCTACCTACCGAATATTGAGAATACCTACCAATGCCTCTGCTATCTGTAAAAGCACACCTGTATTTACGATCCCGTAAACTGTGAATACATTTAACAAATTCAAAATTAAAATATGTTTATTCAATAAAATCATAATAAAATATAATCATAATTAATCATAAATCTTGAAACGTCTTAATCTTATTAACATGAGCCTGAATAAGTCCACTGTTAGACATAGGCCCCCTATGCATTTCCAGAAATAACGATACTGAGCCCTTTCCATCCATCGACTTTCAGCGATCGCCACAACGTCCTCGGCCCATCCAGTAAGGGGGCGCACCACGTGTCTTCTAGTTCGTGGTCGACATTCAAGAACCTTGATTCTCCAGCGGCTGCCTGACATCTTCGACATTTATATGCTGGCAGATATTTTATTCATCTGTGCCGTGCTCGTATTTGATGATGCTGCTATTGAAAGCTGCTTAATTATTCGTCGAGACTCAAGACGTAACGGGGAGGTATAAATACACACATTTCTGCACTGCTTGGTATAAAGGGATGGGACACTAAGGGAGTTCAATCTATCGCTAATTAAGTTTTTTACACACATCCTAATTTTATTAGGTAAGACAGAGGTACCTACTAGAGAGGTGTCCATAAATTTTCTGATATCAAAATATAGTATATCCCACACCATCTTCAGTTTCAATTACATACAACCGAATTTATCGTACAAAATCATGCGACAGACTGATCTGAGCTTCTAAAGAAATAAAATAAGGGATCAAAATAAAATTAGTTTCCTCCACATGATGAGACTTTATCCCAGATTAGGCCTCGCTGGTATAAAACTACCTAGCTCAAGGAGGAATCCGTGAATTCTATTATCAAAAATAGCTGTCATCGACCAACCCCATCCCTACAAGTTTTATAGACGCAATGACGCCGGCGGGCGGCAGTGGCGCGGCGCGACTCACCCGGATCACACGTCCATCCGTGCCGGGTCCCATCGCTCAATTAAACTCTCGCTGCAACGATAATCGATTACTCGAAACCGCCGCGAACAACTACACACATCACTATCATAGATAATTTTATAAAATTGTGACAAAATATAGTGTTGTAACATCATCGATAAACGTGGCGCACCGGCGCGCGTCAACAATGTAGCCATAGTGACGCGATATGTTGATTTTTGACAGTTAAATGTTAATAAAAATCAAATCGCACGGACGTGGTGTTTATTAATAATTTATAACCATGTCAATAATTTTGTTGAAGTAGCTGATTATTAAAAGGAAAATGGGAAATGGAATGAACAAGGTAAGTTTGTATAAAGTTTACTAGAACTTATTTATGTACAAAATATGTAATGTTTGAAAGTTTATAAATGCAGGATGCAAGCGAAGCACAGCGCGTTGGTTGGTTGTAGTTACGTAACTTTAGCGTAGCAGCGTGTAGCGGATCGTAGCACGTTCGTAGCGCCGTAGTCTTCGTAGATCTTTCACTCGCCTAACCTAAATGAAACTGAAACAGCTTCACGACTTTGATCCCCAGTCACGGTAGATATCCCCTCAGATCTCTCAAGTACCAAGTACTAACCTCAAGATTCTTTGAGGATGTCTAAGGGGGGTAGTCAGAGGTACGTACAAACATTACATTTGGCACATACCCACATTTTGCAGTAGTTAGTATTCCATACGTGACAGGTTGCAAGCCCATCGCCGCTGTTAGAATACTAACTGGTTTCCTCACGATGTTTTCCTTCACCGTTTAAGAGCACTGGCATTGCGCACATAAATTTTTCGATAGAAAAATCCATTGGTGCACGACCGGATTCGAACCTGCGACCTTACGATCGGAAGGCGGGGTCACTTCCACTAGACCACCGGTGCGCTAATCTAAATGAATACGAAATAAAATAAAGATTAAATTTGGCTGCAGGTGTGTCAGGCCTAATATACCTATAATACCGATACGTTGATCAATAAATAAACATTTAAATGACTTATTTAGGCACGTACATTACCTGCTGACTGCTCAGACGAAAATGTTTCAGCTAATTTTATAATTCAGAAAGCGTTCAGGAACTTAGTATGTCGTTAAAATTAAAATTGTTCAATAATTTAAGTAGCTATTTTAATTTTGTTTTATAATATGAAAAAAAAACAAATACACATTGCAATTATTTTCATACAAAATAAAATAAGTTGTAAAAACAAAAACATTTATCGTCGGTAAGTAATTTGTAGTTATTGTTTAGTCATTTGTTTTTTTAAACTAAATAACAGGAAAAAGTAAATGTCATCCAAGTTAATAATGAAATTGCGTGTTCCGCTATTTTATATTTTCAGTGTACCTATTTGAAGTCGGATTTTTTTTGCAGAAGTATTAATTACTGTATTTGATTCTTGTGATACATCTATTTTTTTCTACACTATTCTATAGGTATTTAAATTCTTTAAGTTATCTATAATTTGCGAGCACTAGATAACCTGGTGAATTATTGAAATACATACTTCTTCTTCAAAACAGTGAGGTGAAAAGATTTTAAGTGTGCCTCAAGAAGCTCCTTTCGAGCGCTTTGGCACATGTTACGTACGTAGGTACCTACTTTATTTCGATAACATAAGATTAAAAATACTTGGGTACCTACAAATTGAAAATCCTCTCGTGCCGTCTCGGTTCCCTTATACACTCGCAAACATTCACTTCAGTCTGATTGATGGCCGCACAGTCGTTATGGAAATACCGATCAGCCTATGGAGAGGCAGTAAAATTTGGCCTTTGGCCTATAGCAATAAGTTGGATCGTAAAACTTGGTTTGCAGCTCTATGACATGAAAGTTATGATACCTACCTACTTCTAGTAGTGGAGTCACTCCTGGAGTGCCTGCGTGGTGAGCTTCGTTTTATTTTCGGAAAACCTTAAAAAAACAAATGCATTTTTTATATAGGTACTCGTACCTATCGTACTTACACGGTGCGGTCGACTTCGGGATTTATTTTTATGATAATGTGATGGATATCTGATGGTACGTCAGTAAGCACATTGTATGACTAGATGATACCTATCCTATACTTACGCAAAATGGTATTCTAAATTCTTAGGATTACACATATTTCAGTATTTTGATATAACTCAATGCTTCTACTTGAACTTTGACTTGATACAGATATTTATAGTTCATGGCCTGGATTATCATAAATTTATCCGGGAAAGATGCGAACAAAGCTGCGAGGGGAAATTTAATAAAACTAGGCAAGCCGTATTTAGCAAAGACAAACAAGTCGAAGGTCGAATTGTTTTCGCTAGCCAAGAAAACATCCATGTTTACTCAAGTAGACCTAATGAAATTCCGAACAAGGAGGTTATGAATCATACGGTCAGCACAAAATTGCCTATATCATACTTGTCTTTATCTCATCACTAGTTGCGCCCCGCGGTTTCACCCGCACTGATTTAAATCCCGGTATTCACACGGGATAAAAAGTAGCCTGTGTGCTATTCCAGATTATAATCTATCTCAACTTGGCAGACCAAGTTTCATCCAAATCCGTTCAGCCGTTCTGGCGTGAAAGTGTAACATCCATCCATCCATCCATCCATACTTACAAACTTTCGCGTTTATAATAGTAGTAGGATATTCTTAATACTTTATTTTATTAATCTAAACAAAATCATAAAAAAACATGCTGCAATGCAGACTATTTTTTCGCTGGTTTAAAATACAACCACAAAAGTTGATGGTAACAAGGTTAAGGCGTTGACAACACCTAATTTACCTCTCGCTCGCACGATTCGACATTTTGAAAGATATACAATCACTAAGCCTAATTTTGAAAAAACGCAAGCAACCATTTTGTGTGCAATCACATTGCACACAGTTTGGCAAAAATTTAATTGTGATCAATGCAAGTTTTCCCACTCAAAAGTTTGCTTAAGTACGAAAAATAGAAAAGTAAACTTTTAAGTAGGAAAACTTGATGGCACACAAAATAATTGTTTGCGATTTTTCGAAAATGGGTTCAGTGATGGGTTATCCTTCAACAAGTCAAAACGTGCGAGCGAGAGTCACGTTAGCTCTTGTCTTCACCTTAACGTGGGTCCTAATTTAATATAAGTAAGAGTACGTAGGAGGCAGGTACAGACGCTAGCGAACCTTTTTACTCTCTCTCATAAATCTCAATATAATATGTTCATTCCTTTTTACGATCAAAGGTATTTGAACGATGTATTTGTAAATGATTAGGTACAAAAAATATATTGCTACGAGCATGTGCACATAAATCGCACAGTCTTGACAAGGTGAATATGGGTCAACGGGCTTAGTGCTCGTAGGAGTCAACTAACGCCATGTTCCAACCGTCACGCGAATGCGACATCACCTAACCTACCATGACTTTTTTCGGATAGGTAAGGCCGGCACTTGACACTGGTTTTTACTCTTTTAATTCACATCTAATCATCTAATTGGGTTTTCTGATAACCTATATTACTTAGAATTTAAGTTTTGAAAAGCTGTTGGTCTTCCTTAATTAAATAAATTAATAAATAAATCTATGTATAGCTGTCTATAGATTTAAAAATAAGTAAATAATTAATGCTAGACAATCCACACAACACTATCTAGCCCCAAAGTAAGCTATTCAAAGCTTGTGTTGTGGGTACTAGATAACTGATATATTTAATACATTATATACTTACATAGATAGATATAAACCACGTGACATTGTCGGATTGATTTGACGCGTAGTAGGTAGGTGTGAATTTTTTAAAAGGGTAAAAAACTTTTTTACCCTTCAAGTTCACGTCCCTAATTTCTCGTTTACATTCAGCTCATGTCGGTGGAAATGTGCAGGGACATGGGCAATACCTACGACTCGCATTGCCTATGCCCCTGCACATTTCCCCATGTGAGGCCTCTATATTCTCGCATGCGAGGATGTCAACAGGCCACCCATGTCCGCTCGCAATCGTTCGCGTTGATCGCGCGACGCTGTGCGGCCACATTTCCGGTCACGCGAATGGCAGTAGAATTGTAAACGCGGTATAATAACCACACAAGCATATTATTTTTCATTAAAACCACTTTGGAAATTATTTGAATTCTATTTCATTGAAACTCTTGGAAATGTTATAAGGTTGGAACCGTGTTGTTAATCTGTTGTACCTACCCACATAAACCATACACAAACAGAGCAATTATTTCAATAGAAATGTGAAACGTGTCGTCGCTAGGCTGCTCATGACTCCTTTCACTCTGAGACGTGCTCATTTGGCTTTGTGCCCTACCCATTGACGCTTTGAGACTAATTTGCCAGAAAGGTATGCTGACGAAACTCTTTGAATAAAATAAAAGTTTTGTAAGTTTTTAGTGTCTTCAAAAGTAAACAGTAAGGTAATATTGGTGACTTTTAGCACTGGATGTGGCTTAGTTTCGATTAGTATGGTTTATTCGCTAGATACCTAAGCTGCTTACAATAATAATGTATGATAATTATAACATCTTTTCTATTAAATTCCCCGATGTGACGTGAATGTCGGTCAGAAAAAAGGCAATGGTTCTTGGAAGCCGAGTGAAACCTTTCTAGTAAGGTACCGGCCGGATTTCCTGTAGGCAAATCCTATTTATTTTATAGGACACTTGCTGGCCGGATTATATCAATTACCCATGTGTGCTAAAGTGAATGACGATACATGAACCAAAGAAAAGGTATGTAGTAATAGAGTAGCTCTTAGGGTTAACAAACTAAGGTTGCAAAGGACATAGGTAGGTAGAGGTCATCCACTCTAAAAATGCACGCCCCTCTACCTACCTTCACCCACACAAGCAAATAAGGTGTATAGACGCTATACATGACACCTGATAACTTTATTCGTCAGTCAGTTTCCCGCCGAACACGAAAGTGACACTTTCATGTCTGGCGGGAAACTGAATGACAAATTAAATTGCTTGGTGGCATGTATTGCATCTATACACCTTATTTGCTTGTGTGGGTGAAGGCAGGTAGAGGGGCGTGCATTTTTAGAGTGGATGATCTCTACCTACCTATGTCCTTTAAAACCTAAACAGAAAGTAATTTAGTTATCTCAGCTGAGCCAAGTTAGCCCGATATTATACCTACAGCATTCCCTCTTCAAAACATTATTGCGCAAGAAATATAAAGATGTCTGTGAAAAGTTCGCCACTTATTTCAGCAAACTCAGGCGTTTCAGCATTGTTGGTTAGTATCGAGTTTCGGAATTATTTCAAAACAGGCTATGAAAGTAACGTGCGCCTGCTGTTACAAGCATTTCGTGTTTATCGTTGAGTAAACCTGAGTATTAGGTACCTACTGAACTTGCCGAGACTATTGAAGCGGCCATTAAATGTTCGTTAAAGTCGTATTAGGCTCTGCTGGGATCGTGAATTATGTGTTTGGGCTTTGTATCTAGAAGATTTTTTTTGATAACAATGAAAACTTTTTGGGTCGTAGAATCTTTCTCGTCGGATTCTTTTGTTTTATTACAACTGAGAAAGAATTTTTGTTTTATGGCACGTTTCGTAGACTCATTCGAACCAAATCTATTAGTTGTCTTCGATCAAGAATCGAAAGAGTGATTGTTGATCAAATTCAGTAAAGCGTAGGCCGTGTTTGGAATTTGTTAAGTGTGCTAAAATGTATTTTTATTGGTTTTATCTAAATAGAGAAATGAATGAAAACCACGTTATTGGACAATATACAGAAATTAATAAACAAACACGGTTTTGCATGAAAGTGCAATTGTACAATCGCTCAGTATCAATCACTTCCAGGCAACCTTTGGACGGAGAGGACTGATAGAAAATGTGTGTGTTGTTGATATTTTATTCAAATAATTAGATGGCTATACAGCTAGATTAAATAGAAGACTAACTTAAAATCTACTAATTTATAGCTATAAAATAAAACTGATGAAAGAACGCAAATATTAAAAAAGTTAACTAAGTATCCGTACATAAAAATAATAGATAATATATAATAACAATTTTATAGATGATGTAAACCTACATAAGGTAAGTTTTATTAAAGCGAGTCCGCTTTACGAAGGAACCGACGATACGCAACCCGTCTAGAATCTCGTTAGTCTGGGGAATCAAGAGATATCATTTTAATTAATGTTGCATCAAATTGCTGTTATTCGGTGTCTCGGTGCTATACTAATAACGTAGTAGGTACTATTAGGTATTTATTCTGTGGTAGTACAAGTTGTTATCAAATGCACAAAGTTACTAAAATGCGCCTTATGTAGGGAAACCCCGAAGGTTTTACAACCTATAAAATCGAGTCGGATGTCTCGAGCTTCTAGCTAGATAGGTAATCGAATTGAATGTGTAGTCGCTTACATTTTGCAGGTCTGTATTCAAAGCGTAGGTTGCCTGGTTTAGCAACGTATTATTTAGGTAATCTAACATCTCAAACATACCAACTGTAAAATATTCCATTTCAAATAGTCTGTATTTATAAAGCAGATAATCATCGTTGTGACTTTTACCGCCGGTTTCTAAAAGCGCTTTCAGAAACCGGGGGTTAGTTACGTTTTGTACTTTTGTTTTCCTGAATAAACATATAGGTACATAGATGCTCCATACGCCAGTTCCATGCGACCATGCTAATTAGGATCAGTAACGCAACACGATGTTTGATTTCTAATAATGGAGGCATAATACGCTATAACATTCTGATCATTCTGTTTTTTAAATTATTTAAATCCTTTAAGAAATGACGAAGTTATTCAAGTTTTGTTTTCGAACGTTCGGAGCTTCGCGGGATACACTGACGTCACAATTCACCAACAGTTTTTTAAGCTCGGTAACGCTGGTATTTTTTAATTTTGGCACAAAGCAATATTTATCAGGCGGCATTTTTACCGGCAAAACGAAACACCAAAAAAAATAACAAATGCTAGCTCGTTTAACTACAGCTTACCAAGCTGGCGACCCGCCTCTTACTACCGATTGGTGAACTGTGACGTCACAGCATTGAACCACCATTGAACTAAAAATCTCTGTAACTTTGACATTTTTGATCCGATCAAAAAAATAAAAACACAGTAATTATTGGGTTTCTTAAAGCTATATATCTGCATACTTAACAAAAAAGTTACTGATCCTCATTAACTGTTTTATTCTATTCTATTCATGCCTAGAAGAACAGGCAACAAAGTTACGGCTTGGCTCCTACCGTTCTTTTGTATGAAACTCAGTATAATCCATCAACTTTAAAACGAATACCCTGTTTTAGGTACTCCCGGGCCTTTACGTGGGTAACTACCGGGACTCCAAGGACCCCGTGCAACTGGACAAGTACAAGATCACCCACATACTGTCTATACACGACGCTGCCAGAAGGCTACACTCTGTAAGTGCATTTTTACTCGTATTCAAGATCTTTTCAAGACAGCCACAGAATACAAAAAATAGTAATTCTGATAGGTCATAGACTAAAAAACGAAGCATGATGATGAAGATGACTGTCGTTGAAATTTGAACTTTATTGTCATATCATTATGATACGAATAAGTAAACGCTGAATATTCTTACTCATTTCAAATTCTGAGGACGAATAACCACACTGAAGTGATCCTCTTAGCTTACGTCTGCGTCATCAGTTCGGTAAAGCCTAGCAGGGGTGGCCAACATAATTAGACCCAAGATCTACTGTTCACTGACGAAACCCTGTGCAATCTTTCATTTTGAAACATCATGCATCAAACGCAATAAAGGAACGGATGGTTACATTTCCTTGTATTATTTATTTATGGTAAGCATTGCTTACCGTAAGGAGAGGAAATGTAACAATCCGTTCCTTTATTGTGTTTGATGCATAATGTACCTAGAGGGTGTTATTAAAAATTTGAAAAAAAAAGCTCAACAAACAAGTATTCCCATAAAAAAACAGTTGGTTTTCGTACTTAATCAAACCTTTAGGAAGTAAAACTTATTCATAAAGCCCTGAAACTGCACAATTACTAAAGTGATAATTAATTTATATTAGTTAGCACCGGTGGTCTAGTGGGAGTGACCCCGCCTTCCGATCGTAAGGTCGCAACTTCGAATCCGGTCGTGCACCAATGGATTTTTCTATCGAAAAATTTATGTGCGCAATGCCAGTGCTCTTAAACGGTGAAGGAAAACATCGTGAGGAAACCAGTTAGTATTCTAACAGCGGCGATGGGCTTGCAACCTGTCACGTATGGAATACTAACTACTGTAAAATGTGGGTATGTGCCAAATGTAATGTTTGGACGTACCTCTGACTACCCCCCTTAGACATCCTCAAAGAATCTTGAATTAGTACCTACTTGATACTGGGAGATCTGAAGGGATATCTACCGTTCCTGGGGATCAAAGTCGTGAAGCTGTTTCAGTTCGAACTCCAACCCATCTGTAGGCGCGTTGATGAGTTTAGTAACACAATTTAACGGCTTTCAGACAAGCGATTGCTTGTCTAGCAAAGAAAATAACCTTCGCACGACTGATGTCTAAATATAAAAATATCTTGTTCAAAAATGTCTAATCCGTACCGTCTAATCCCTTGACGGAATTATGAATATGGATAAATATACAAGAATTGCTCGTAGATATTAGATATGTAGTTTTACCGCAAAACGCAGAGCTACTAGGTACCTACTAACTAAGCCGTGAGGGCTGTCAACGCATTGGTTACGCTCATTCCATTCTAGTCTCATTAAATTAAACTAGGGCAATTGTAGAAATGAAAATGTATGGAGAAGTTTACGATTCATTAACTAATGGAGCTATTGCACCGTAAAACTTGATTACATAGGCTTTCAGTTGTAGCATTCCGCGCAGAAGTTTAATTATAAAAGTGGTTTCCTTGATATTGCCCATCTGGTTTAGAAATAATGGTGGGGCCCGAGTAATATTTTTTTAAAGCTTTACTACTTCATTGACTTGAAAAGATGTCTTGATTATTAAAATTAAACCTTTTATTTGGTGTTATCAAAACGACGTCCATTATAATATTTGTACTTAGTTTCACTTTACTAGCAGAGAGCGATCAACCACAGACACAGATATATTAATGTTCTTAAAGCTCAAATGAACGACGAGTGATTGATTGCAAGGACTGTTCCACACGAGCTCAGTTACATCTCAACATTCAAGACTTTATTTAGACATGCACGCACGGTACCTAGATATAGTGAAATAGTTTAATAGTTATTTGTTATACAAGAGTGCAAAGTTGCTTTTTAACCGCGTGTTCAATTTTGATGACCGAGCAAGCGAAGGATTCTAAAATTTAATCACGAGCGCAGCGAGTGATTCAAAATTAGAATCCTGAGCGTTAGCGAGGGAATCAAAAGAGCACGAGGTGAAAAATCTTTGCACTCGAGTGCAACACGTAACTTTTCATTCCACCTCAGCGAGGAAATGACTAAATACAAAAAAAAAGTTTACAATCACATGTTGGCGTCAAACAAACTTCCTCGTCGCTAGAATCACTCATTTTAGTTTTTTCACTTGTTTTCAAGTTTCTAGTTTTTAATATAAGGTTTAACAATGACGTGCAAAAATGCCGCGTAAAGAACCGCGTAGTACAAAGCAAATTGAAAAACAGAACACAAAGAAGGTTCCGAGTCTGAGTTTTTAACAAATTAAAAAAAAGTTGTATGATATATTCGGCACCATAGAGGTAGCAGTAAATAGGTTTAATGTTTTTTTTTATTCACAAACTTAGTGCACACGATGTTCTAAATTCAATTTACTTTATCCTCTAGAGAATAAAAACGGCTTTTGCACTCAGATATTGAAGAGCAAAAATACTCTTGCCGAGATGGTGGGATGAAAATACTTAGGTCTTATTCTTAATAGCCCTAAACAGGCTAGTTTTGTGGCATATTAAAATAGCATGAACAATGAACATCGTAAATGTCACAAGATTGTTATGTATCTCATTTCCACGTGTAGGAATGGTAGGTTATTTATTATCAGTGGTACCACTACCTACAGAAATTACGCAGCATTTCTCATCCGGTATTATTTTGCATAATCGCCGTTTTACCAAAAACTATATGCTGAATAGCTTTTGTCTTTACTGCTAGTTGTTTATACTGGGGACGCGAAATGAGATCACTGAATATTCATTGGTCGCTGGACGTGGCTTAGCAAGCAGAACCCACGCCCGCTGGCGACCGAGGTACCTACTTGTTGATTTGTTTTTTTAACTTAAGTATTTGGCAGGCAATCTAGCTTAGTAACCTTGTGGTTTTTTTTAATAAGATGGGAGTCGTGTTGCGGGAAGCGGTGCTATTGGGATACTCCACAATCACCGTTTTATTTAATGAACATAGCGAGGCGCAGCGTCTTATCGTATACCTATAGACAGCAGGGGCAGCAGAATAGAATGAATCTTGCTGCAAATTATAATTATAAACTCTAAAGATATAAAGATTATACGTATGTACCTAATATTGATTTAAAAAAATATTAAGTTCTCAGTGTTCTGTTTTAGGCGTTTTAAGCGATAAAAAAATAATTTAATCTTATTAAAAAAAATCTAATTCCTACGATGTTACCCGTTTAAGTTGGATAAGCACAAGCATAATAATCCGCTGTCAGCCTTGCGATGCCCTTCACCTAAAACAGAGTTGTCATGCAGAGATATGAATCTATTCTCCCCGACACCCGAAACCCTGGGATTATACAACGGTTTCGTTGCCAACAAATAATGTATCATCTGCACGCGAATATACCTACGTCGATTGGGGCACATCCACATGGCGATTCAGAAACCAACGTGCTTGTGGTTGAACATATCAAATCCATAATGCATATGCAGACAGGCCAGACAGCCTAATTTTAGTAACATAGATTGTACGGGGTATACGATAGAGCAGCTAAACTCAATCCACAAACTAGAAATTTAGTATCGCACTGTAAGAAGGGTTGTAAATGTTTTCACGCAATTATGTTTATTTTTTAGACAATTTGTTAACGAAACAAGCAGATGGCCACCTGATGATAAGCGATAACCATCATCAAAAACAAAGAATTGCTTATAAGACATGCATGATAGGAACGTGGCCTGCTATGCACTGCCCTGCGTCCATCAAATTGAAGCATCAAATGTATTTTAACCCGTCATTTCACGGGCAACCACACTTCAAACCGAAACAAGCTGCTTGGCGTCAGAAAGAAGCAACAACGTATACAACAAAGCTTCACCTCATTCTTAAATTAAATGCCTTTTCCAATCGAATAATACATTATTTAAAATGGTAGGGCTCCCAATAAAATTCACTACTCCCATTATTAAGAGGTAGGTATTGTTGGTTGTTGGTTTATAAGTTTCCCCGTATAACAAATTGTGAAAGCAGCGAACCACACCCCCAACGATCGTTATCACAACCCGTGACAGAGCGAGTTGTGTTCGTGACAGCTTGCGGACAAAACTTTTTCGATTTTTCGAAACTAATTTTAAACACCCAAACCAAAAATCTGGTAAAATAACCGTTGCCATTATATGTATGGTATAATCGGCCGAAAATCATTTGAAAGAGCCTTTTTCTTCAGGAATAAATTTTAAAAAGGCTTTCATTATGTACCTTACTATATTGTTACCTTTACCGTTGTTACCTTTGTATATTGTTATTAAGCAGAAGTATATATTTTATTTATATATATATTAGTTTTTTTTTTACTATAAAGTACCTACGTATTAGAATTGCTTAGTTTGTCATGTTAGGCTTGTTAGGTTAAGTTAGCTTGTGCCTTGAGTAGGTACTTATGTACCTACATGGCTATTAGTAAATATGTAGATTTAGGTCCAATAGATTATCTAAACTTTATTCCGTAACAACACCGCCGTCAATTTCTGATTAGTTCTTATCCATCCAAGGTTGCCTGGAAGAGATCGTTCTCAGCGATAAGGTTGCCCATTGTTTTACCTTAAATGTATGCTTTTTCTCTGTACTATGTTTCTGTGTGGTGAACAATAAAGAGTTATCTATCTTACTTACCTACGCTTGTTGCAGACTTACTTATCCCTACGAATAAATATATAAGTCCGTAATCAGGGGCGCTTATTTCAACGGCTGGTTAACATACTGGTGAACAACAGCACGAAAAGGTCAAATCTTAGGTCAAATATAACATTAATATAGCCGTTGAGACATATCTCGAAAATAAAATTTTGTTAGAGAATTTTATCACGCTTGTAAGTATACTACTTGACAACTTTGTGCTCGGGATTGAGTTGTATATTTTCCAACAATAAAAATGTTGCAACTTTACAGAGGGCCCGGGAGGCTATTGTGTGTAAAGCGCAATAACACATTTTATAACTTTTTTATGAACTGTTGAGATCTTAATGGTTCTCATAAAATAAACTGGCGATCGATTTTCAAATCGTACTTCCGTTTCTGGATAAAAGCATCGGATAAATCAGTGCTATTATTACCAGTATTAGTCCTTTTTTTAGGCCGAAGTCTCAAAGTGCTATTAATTACAAAATGTGATGGAGTAAACTCAAATGTAATCAATAAATAAAAACTATATAGAGCCAATATTAAACAAATACGTTATTTTGAACAAGTCATCTCTAAAGGACTGGTACAGAGTCGGATCGCTTGGACAGACATAATTTTAATTTACAGCAAGTTCATTCTATTCTGTTGCCCCTGCTGTCATATTTTTCAGTTTCATTATGAATTGACAAACCAAAGGTTTATTTGGTGCAATATCTCAATAAACATATTATATTGTGTTTATAAAAAAACAGATATTTTACTCTGCTCGGGTTTAGTAATTTACAGTCAAAATGTCGATTCTGTTGTTGCAAAATCCTAAACTAATCCAATCTGACAGCTCTAAAATAAAAGCCGTCCTTGTTGTTTCGGTCTTTTAGAAAGGGACGGCAATATTTTTAGTGCTGTCAAATTAGGTAAATTGGGGTGTAAGGGGTTCCAAACACCATCATTCGGAATCCAAGCCAACCTCACCGGCCCGTGGTGCGCCCTGCCGAACAACAGACGAGGCTTGGCGTCCCACCCACCAACCCGCACTGGACCAGCGCGGCGTAACCCACCGCGTCCAATCCCCCCCCCCCCAAATAGACCGCACAGAGTAGAGGGAATGGGGGGAGGCCTTTGCCCAGCAGTGGGACATAGATGGCTGATAATAATCATAATAATAGGAAAATTAAACAACAGAATTATTTTCTCTTTAGATGGGACGTTAACACATTATGAAATTACGACCAGTAGTGGCCTGAAGGGGCTGAATTAATGATAAGTTAAAGTCCGGGCTGCGGCGCACTGGGGATGAAACCGGCAAAAATCTCGTCGCGCTGTCGAATAATGTATCAGCGCTTTGATGGAGTTAGAGAACTGTGATGAGGTTGGAAATTGGTAGTTTAGGTCTTAACATGTTACTATTCATAGAATGATTTTACACATCAAACTAACATGTACAATACAATACAAAAATATTTATTTATACCATAAATAAACAAGATGTAAATACAAGAATGGACATAGTAATTATCCTACTACTATTATAAACGCGAAAGTTTGTAAGTATGGATAGATGGATGGATGTTTGTTACTCTTTCACGCCGGAACGGTTGAACGGATCTGGATGAAACTTGGCAGAGAGGTGGATTATAGTCTGGAATAGCACATAGGCTACTTTTATCCCGTGGAAATACCGGGATTTAAATCTGCGCGGGTGAAACCGCGGGGCGCAACTAGTGTTACATAAAATTGCTACACATATATTTACTGCTGGTCTTCATTTTTCACTCACACGGTTGCGACAACACAGACGTGAGAGTGAAAAATGTGACAAATGAAAAATGTCGCCCCTAGTGGTGTTTTAGTCAGAGATTCAAATTGAGAGTTGTCAAGGTTTTGTGCAGACACAACAGCGCCAGCATTAACTGAACTGACTGTAATAAGCGTAGCAGTTATTTGTGCGAAAAGATACGAGAAGCAAAATGATAATGTACGGAAAATTCTTTCAATACCATCTCAACTTAAACTACTTAATATACTACTGAAGGTTTATATAGCTAACTTTGTAAAAATAATTGCCTAAGTTTCAATCCTGAAGAAAGATTTCGTTCGATTACGTTTTCGTATTTTCGTACGATAATCGATTTTCCAACCCTACCTACCTAAACTACTAAAATGTTTGTTCGGAACAAGGCTAGGCGAGCTTTCGTAGGCTGATCGGATTTCTTATTTGCCTTGGCGCAAAAAAGCTATTATTTAAAGTGAGAAAACTTGGATCCATTTATTTTCTTTAGAAGAAAACAAACGTGTAGCCTGTAGGTCAGTAAAAATATTATAGAGTTCTAATATAGAGAGATATATAGAGCTTGATATGCAATCTCAATCATCAATCGTTTAAATAACTGATGGTACAAAACGAACCGGTGTTTCTAGACTAATTTAAGCGGTGACTTATTAGCATTTAAACGGCTAAATCTTTGTTTTTAATACCCAGTACGTAAGTACCTATAGTTTGAAATTTATAGCGATTGAACGTTACCAATTAATGTTTTCACCCTCGATATTTAGATTGATTTCATTTGTTTCTTGTCTCGGTGTCCGGTGTCGACCTTCGGAAAGTTAATCAAAACGTTTTTATGCTTGGTCGCCTATTTCGTCAAGCCCTAAAAAGCGAGATTAACATACGAAATATAGTTGCTCCGAATTCGTTTTCAGCTTTCAAACCTTTTTCAAACCGAAACAGCAACGGTGCTTGGCGGCAGAAAAAGTTGCGTTAAAAATGCATAGGTTTTATTATGTTTGAACATAAAAAGACCCGATAAAAATAACAGTATAGTACGGTCGGTCCTGCCGTTGAAATTGATTAGGTCATCTCGTTAGACCAACGAACTCCTTTGCATATTTGCGGTCTCTCGCTTACAACAACCACATTCAATGTTTTATTCACATTACTTATCAAAATTATATTATAGGTATTGGTGTCGATTCTGTTGTTGCATTATCATAAAGTAACTGAATCTGACAGCTCTAAAATTATAGCTATCCTTGTCGTTTGGGTTTTTTTTGAAAGGGACGGCAATATTTTTAGTGCTGTCAAATTAGGAAAACTAAACAACAGAATTGACACCAATATGTTACACAGGCAGCAAAATTTCTCTTTGAAATTAACTTTTGTTCCAGTTGCAGTGTAGGTATTAGAGACCTTGTTGCGCTCGCGTTTTCTTTTAATTTAAATTAAAGAAATGTAGTCAGATGGAAATTGTTTTCTGACGAGATGACCAACAATGCTTTATAGGAGCAAAAGTTCTAGAATGTTACAATTTTTTTTTTTACTAAATTAGTTTAGCGCGTGAGATGCGGTACCCTAATATCATTACAATCTATCCAAGTAGGCTAATGAGTAATTTTGTTCTGACTTAATTTTGTAGAATAAGTATTACTAAGAATTTGTCCATTGACACTTTTCTTACAGTCTCTAAGTACTTAAGGCGACACATTGTTCTTGTGTTCATTAAAAGTAGCACTATCACTACACAATATTAGGTTTGTCACTGCTCAAAAGGTAAAAGGTAGCTCAAAAGGTTTGGTTCTTTTGAGTCTTCTCACTTTGTCTGTGATGTCAAGGAGCTGGATGGCCTCGACGTTCACGTGATGAAGAAGTCTTTTTTCGTGAGCTTCTGCGTATTTTTTAACTAATTTATGAACGAATTCAACCTGGAGGTCCCGGTGCAGATCATCGTTTCTCACGTACCAAGGTGCATTGACAATGCCCCTTAGTACTTTATTTTGAAATCGCTGTATTATTTCAATGTTGCTTTTACAGGTACAGCCCCACAGCTGTATACCATACGTCCATACTGGCATTAGGACTTGTTTGTACAACAAAAGCTTGTTATGCACTGACAGAGCGGATTATCTTCCAAGCAGCCAGTAGGTACATCCTTTTGTAGCGTATTTCTAATTCTTCTTTTTTCTTCTTGACGTGTGCTTTCCAGCGCAGTTTCGCGTCAAGCGTCATACCTAGGTATTTTGCAGTGTTTTCGTATGGTATTATTTTATTGTTAATGAATACCGCATAGTACTGTTCTTTCTTGTTACTGAAGTTGATATGAACCGACTTGGATTCATTAAGTTTCATTCGCCATTTAATCTTCCAATCATAGACTTCATTTACAGCTGCTTGTACCTTTTCAGCAGCTTCTGCGTGAGTGCTTCCGACAGCCATAATAGCAGTGTTATCAGCAAAGGTTGCAATGGTGTTATTTGGTAGTGCGGAGATGTCACTTGTGTGAAGAAGATACAGGACCGGGCCTAGTACACTTCCTTGTGGCATCCCAGCTTTTATTGTTTTAAGTTCAGAGTAAGCGTCTTCTTGCCTTATTCTAAACACTCTATTTGATAAATAAGATTCTATTAGATCTGCGAATTCTAGAGGTAGTACTCTCCTCAGTTTCAGTAATAGCCCGTCATGCCATACCTTATCAAATGCTTGTGCTACATCTAAAAAGATACTGGAGCAGACTTTTTTTTCTTCGAGCGTTTTCTCAATGACATCTGTGATCCTGTGGACTTGATCTATTGTGGAATGCTGTTCTCGAAATCCAAATTGGTGATCTGGTATGATGTGTTGACTATTTATAAGTGGCTTGAGTCTTTTAAGAAACAGCTTTTCGAATAGTTTTGATAGCATGGGTAGCAAGGAAATCGGTCTGTAAGATGAGGTCTCATGTGGCGGTTTTCCTGGCTTGGCTATCATGATAACTTCGGCTACCAGATTTATGGAAAGCCATAAATCTGGTACAATCTTTAGTCGGAGTGCTGCATTAATAAGGGTTGTCAGTTTGACTACTGCTTTTCTTGGAAGGTTATGTAGTATCTCTCCCGTTATGAGGTCAAATCCTGGTGATTTTCTTGGGTTTATGTGGTGTTTTATTTCACTCCAGACTTCTCTGGGTGTTACTAGCTTTATAGTTAGTATTTCATTACAAACTTCGTTTATGTTACAAATGATATTGTTTTGTTTGTTCCCAGGATAAGCACTACCTCTGCATCATGGCATCAGACTCTCCGGAGCAGAACCTGACGCAGTACTTCAGTTTGTGCAACGACTTCATTCATGCGGCCAGACTGAGAGATGGCAACGTTCTCATTCACTGGTAAGTCATAATCATCAACCTATGTTAGTCCACTGGACGTAGGTCTCTCCCAAGACGCGCCACTGAGCCCAGTTTTCGACTCTTCTCAGTGCTTGCCAGCTACATTTCGCAGATCGTCGCTCGCTCCACCTCGCCGGAGGGCGTCCTACACTATACGCTTACCTAACCGCGGTCTCCACTCAAATAACTTTTCTCGTCACTACCCTCAAACATTTTGACATGCTTGCACGGTTGGTTTTGTATATCAACGTTCGTTCGTTATTCAAATTTTCGAGAATTATTGTCACTTTTTATCGTATCGATGATCCATGCTCGAGTTGGCTCGTTATAAAAACTATACGTGATAGCTGGCTACTCTCTCACAAATCTCAGGAGACAAATGCAACGCAATAATCTCCGACACACCGCCACTGGTTGGTGGGCGGTATTGCATTTTTATTGCCCCAGGATTGTGCTTGGCAAAACACATAGCTCTCGGGCTCTTGAGTGGAGCACTTTGCTATGATATATCACTACATAGTATAAAACAAAGTTGCTTTCTCTGTCCCTATATCCCTATGTCCCCATGTCCCTATGTATGCTTAAATCTTTAAAACTACGCAACAGATTTTGATGCGGTTTTTTTAGTAGATAGAGTGATTCAAGAGGAAGGTTTATATGTATAATACATGCATGATATGTGCACCCGTGCGAAGCAGGAGCGCGCGGGCGGGTCGCTAGTTTAAGATAAAAATAAACTATATATTGTTGTTGATGTTAGAGACAACGTAATAAATAAAATAAAAATAAAAAAGCCCTTTTATTACTGGCACAATGAAACAATTAACAAAAATTACATTAAAAATTAAAAAACACTTCTAAAATATAAATATAAAATTAAGAGGAGAGACAACGTAATATCACAGTTATATTTTTGGCAACATTGTCGGTCGAATGACAGTCAGGTGCCAAAAACGGAGTTAAGAGAGACTTCTTAGATTTTTTTAGGCTACACTGCAAAGGCCATTTATTTAAGAAGAAGTAGATTAGTTATCTAATATTTTGCGAAGCAACATAGCATTTTCATTTTAATGGTTTTTCTAGTGTTATTTTGAGTTTATTTGTGTAATTTCGGTGGTATTTAAACCAACTTTACTTGAGATCATAGCACAAAGTGTAAACTTTTGGAATGAAATTGTGTAAGTGATATCGTGATTTGACCGAAAATGTTTCAAATGTTTTAAAGAAAAACCGCCACCATTTGACCACCACCAAACCACACCATGTGACTTGAGATTGTCTGTACGGACAGGAGCCAAACTGTAACCAAAAAAAAGAGAAGACTTGTGGATAATTTACTGTTAGCACAATATAGGTAACGTGTTTCGCGAAAAATACTTTTTCATGCACATAAGACAATTTCAGAAGACGTGCATATAATATACATTATGTATTGCATTCTTTCTTAAGTGATGCAATTTATATAGCCAAAGATCGCTTAACATCAGGTAGGCCATATGTTGTATGTTCCATATTTTTTCTCATAAAAAAAAATTGCATAAAGAGAAACAATAGATTAGAAAAAGTGTCACTCAAACTGAAAATAACTGTCATTAAAATAATAAATAACTTTCTGTAATAAAAACCTTATGAAGTTAATATGATTGATGTTATAATAGTTATAGCAATGGGCGTGGAATTTACTGGCTATTAATTTAGTCGTCGATAACTAGGTAATCGCAGTATCGCAGTCGCCTGACAAGATTACCTACTGGTAATTAACGATATTATTATTTCTGCGGTAATATTATGATATGGGCCACCTGGTGTTAAGTGGAACCATCTTTAACAATGCATTACCAACAATGCCTATGTAGCTACAAATCAGTATAACTGACGGCTTTTAGTTTCCAGTTACCGACACCGCGCGAACACTTTTAGATTAGATATAGATCTATATTGTACTAGTTGTGCCCCACGGTTTCACCCGCGCAGATTTAAATCCCGGTATACCAACGGGATAAAAAATAGCCTATGTACAATTCCAGACTATGATCTATCTCTAAAAAATTTTAAAAGTTTTTATTCAAAAAAAAGATCGTGTTCAATAGAACAAATAAATTAATGTTCCTATTGCTTGCCCATTTCATGCAACTTCTTATATTATAGATAATTTTAACTCGTACGTGTATAATAAGTAAACCATTCACTCAAATATAAGTTTTGTTTTCTCTGTAATAAAAGAAAAATTAAATTCCCCATTTTTTACGTGGCAGAATAGGCGCAATACTATATTCTATGCGCGGAAAAAAAACCTCGTCCCTTTAGTCTGTGGCCGATCGCAATGCGCGCGCTTATGAAAACTGATTAATTTTTCCCGCCGAAGCGAAACATTTTTCACAACTCGTTTTCACCGTTGAAATTATAGTTATTTATTAATTAAAATGTCTACAAGTACTAGTTACGAAGAAAATGATTTATGTTGTACACCGCCCGATTTATGATGTGAAGCCCTTAACGTATGGAAACTTTACTACCTGAAAACTCCAAGGAAAAATATCTGTTCTGTGAGTTTTTATTATTATTTTATTCACAAATGTATTGAAAAACGTCGTATGATACACGTGTGGATTGATGAATACCGTCCTCGGCGCCTCAGCGGCAATCACCAATATTCCACACTTGTACCATAATGTACTATTAAAATTATTTGAAAATCGAACTATGTATTGATTGAGGCCTTTTGTGTGTGCCAGTTCTAAATAATGAGACGTGACCGGCCTTTAAAAGCTCGACTCGACTTTTACCGAAATGTTTGCGACTCGGCGTCTACATATTTATTACGATTTCGAAAAGTTTGTGTATATTTACGGGTAAAGTGGAGAGCTACATTTACTGAAAGCTAATGGAGTCACGTAAACGTAAAGTCGTCATCGATTTTACTTTAGCACTCAAGTACCAGGACAACAAAATCCTCCTACATTTAATTCGAAAACCTCGGCAAATTAGTTTTTTTCTGTAAATTCAAATTAAATGTACACCAAATGTTTGCATTCCAATTACACTTGCGAATTTGTTAATCGAATTGTGCTTTCGAAATTAATGAGATCTGGAAATTCGTAAATACCTACCTACCAGCTGGCTGCCCTAATTTCAAATTTTCACAATACCTACTTGTTTTTACCGTGTCTTATCATTCCAGCATTTTTTTTTGTAAATTTATTAGTAAAACGTTTAACCACAATATCACCCGATGTTAAGCGACGATGCGGTTTACGGTGTAGCACGCTTACCTAGAAGATACCTTTTCACTCGTCTCTTGAAAACATCCAAATTAAAGGCACTCTGAAAAACAGACGCCGCTGAAGACCTCTTTGGTTGTTCGCATTATAAAAATATTAGAACTTGGAAAATTAATCAATTGGACTGAAACCCATACAGTCAAAGTATATTTATTTGCAGAATTACATGTACATAATAGATGTTTAGTGTTTGTATTGACCAATGTAGTTCCACCGTATACAGGCATGCAAAATTGAAATTTATAAACAATTAGTACATAGTCAACATAAAAATAAAAATAACAAATCACATCGGTAAAATAAGAAAATTAAAAAAATCTGTTTCCCGCCGGACATGAAAGTTTCATGTTCGGCGGGAAACTGAATGACGAATAAAATTATAAGGTGTCATGTATTGCGTGTATACACCTCATTTGCTTGTGAGGGTGAAGGCAGGTAGAGGGGCGTGCTTTTTTAGAGTGGAAGATCTCTACCTTCTTTACTCATTAGCATTCCCTGAACACACATTCGGCGGTTTAAGACTTGTTTTGTTGTTGTTAACATACCTACTGCTAAGTAAAGGCCTACTACTCCTGTTCCCGCGAACCACGCCAAGCTATCCTACTAATACTATAAATGCGAAAGTTTGTAAGTATGGATGGATGGATAGATGTTTGTTACTCTATAACTCCAGAACGGCTGAACGGATCTTGGTGAAAATTGGCACAGAGATATATTATAGTCTGATATACCACATAGGCTTCTTTTTATCCCGTGGGAATACCGGGATTTAAAACTACGCGGATGAAACCGCAGGGCGCTATATTACTACTAGTATTAAATAATATTATGTAGTAAAAGTACGCATATGAGAATAATATCAAACCTGCCTTCAGTTGTGATAACATCCTACATGAGGTATACAGCGAGCGATATCTCAAATTGATTTGAAAATGAAAGACCCTTAGAAATGTGTTTTCAGAGTTGCCTTTTTGATTTGTGTCAAAGATTCCCTTCGTTAAAACGTCTCTTCACAATCCGATTCGATTTCAATTGAATGAAAATTCCAGCATTCATTCCAGCAGCAATTCATTCCATTAGCAGGGTAACGCTATACCACAATAGCGATGTGGTTTTTTAATTCTTGTTTTACAACTTGCTTATTGAACAAGCAGATGGCTAATTTGCCTTTATTTTAATATTATTTGCTGATGGCAAAAGCAGATGGCCCATCGGATGTTAACTGGTAACCATCACCTATAACAAACCGTTACATCATAAGTCACGCTCGATAGGAACATGCCCTACGATGCACTGCCCTGCGTCCATCAACTTGAGGCATTAGATGTTAAGCCAAGCATGCCTGTAATTTCACCAGCAACCACATTTTGCAAAACACAACATCGCTGCTTGGCGGCAGAAAAAGGCGTGGTGGTAGTAACTTCCCCGGACGAGCCCTTCACAAAGAACTCTACAACTCTTATTGGTTGTTCTGTCACATGTTTTAGTTATTAGCAACTCGAATATCGGATCGAAGATCGGACGTCTAAGATGATATCGGATCGGATAATATGAACAGCTCTCGGTCAGGTCAAGTGCCAATCGAACCTCACTCGGTCACCATGAGAACGTACTTAGGGTGACTACTGTGGTATTTTAAAATTGGTTAGCATTTTTAGAATAGCTTTTCAAGTCGAGTAGGTATTGTGACCTGAAATTCTTTGCGTGGAACAATGAACTGTACCTATTATTCTTGAACTACTGCAATGACGTCAATGGAGCTACGAGGACGGCTTTGCTCGCCTCTACAAAAAATTCAGCCGGCAAATATGTTGTTAATAGACAGATACAGCCTAATTTAGTTAGTAAAGTGTTACACACCACTTGTCAGCATGCAAAAGTATCGCGTTTTTAAGCTTCGCAACAACTTTAGGCGTCCGATTATTTTTTGGACACTCTGTATAAGGGATACAGGGTGTCCAAAAAATAGTGTCAAGCGAAAGTCCAGAGATAGAACACCCCTTGGGGTACCCGAATTTGATATTTTTCATATTTAAAATTTTTCAACAACAGAA
Organism: Plemyria rubiginata; assembly: GCA_963576535.1. Classification (NCBI taxonomy): domain Eukaryota; kingdom Metazoa; phylum Arthropoda; class Insecta; order Lepidoptera; family Geometridae; genus Plemyria; species Plemyria rubiginata. The sequence goes on along the minus strand of OY754917.1, from coordinate 4,329,730 downwards.
ATTTTTAAGTTGTTCAAGTCGAAAATCATTCAAAAACTGAAAAAAATAACTCGAAACCTATAAAAAGTTGCGGAACATACATAAGGGTGATTCGGGTACCCCAAGGGGTGTTCTATCTCTGGACTTTCGCTTGACACTATTTTTGGGATATCCTGTATAGTTTTGACATGTCCTAAAGCCTTGATGACTCTATCTCTAATACTATAATAATCAAAGTTCTGACTGACTGACTGACATATAGACAGTGCAGTGCACGCACAGCCGAAATCATCATTATCTGCAGCCTAGCTGTCTACTTCTATTTAAATAACATCTAGCCTAACAACTCAACGTCGCCACAAAGTCGCCACATTCAAGCCGTTTCGATTTCCTACTGAAAGCCTGTATAGTGACTGTGAGGTATTAACGGTCATGAAATTGTTTGTCTTCAACATTATACTCTCACAGCATAAAAGTATTGACCCCAAGGACAACTTATCGTCAGGCAGGAGGAAAAAAGATAAAATTGTCAGAACCCCAATCTGTAACACAGCGTTTGCACAACACCAGCAATTATTTCTTAGACCCTTTCTTTATAACCGAGCCAGTAAGGATATTCGAGACCTGGCGAACTATAATAAAACAGAATGCAAAAGAGTGCTAAAAAAATGGTTAATGGGGATGACCTATAATGAAACTGAGAAATTGTTGAAGGTGATACATTGAATTATGTAATTATTTCTTTATGTTGATTTGATAGATATTTGAATTAATTATTACTAATTAAGTTGAATGATATGTTTTTTTAGTTATTTTACATTCATTTTTTTTTAATCTGGGCATGTATAATCATTTGGATTTTATTTAGATTTGATTGATTATTTTATTTTATTTGATTTGTGCAATTCAAATTCAAATTTAAATTCAATTTATTAATATCAGTACAACATTACAGACCACGTCCAATGCGTTATACTAGTTAAAATAAAACTATTTACAAACATTAAAATATTGAGATCAAAATTAGAGGTACCTGCTAAAAATAAATAAAAATAACTCTATAAAAAGAGAAACATTGTAACAGAAAAAACACTTAGTTACACAATAACACTAATAAACTTCAAAATAATAAAAATAAAAACAACTGTTACCTAGTAAAATTTAAATGTGAGTTTATTAAACATAGATTCCTGTAGTAATTTAATTATTTATCAATTTAAATTATTAATATGAATATGATATTTATCATAGGGCATTATACTCTTCAGATACCAATGAGTAGTTGATTGTTATTTATTAGAACTTTTGTTTGATTTGATAAAACTTATATTTATGTATGGCTTACACGTTATTTTCGTTACCTGGAAGGAATGCAGAGCCTACAACACAAGTCTTTATGACTTAGTGTAGGTTCTGTCTACAACACGATAATAACCAGCCATTAACAAGATTATAAATGTTTTGATTATTATTACTATTTTTCTTATTTATTACTATGTTTTATGTGCAATGTTTTCTAAAATAAATAAATTATTGTTAATTATTATTATTAACTAGTACAGAAACCCCATTTTCGATCATGCTAATATAGTAGCCTCATTTTCATACTGATCTCTCAATTCGGCTGGTAGGGATGTCACGCACGCTATTTGATAGTGTCTGTCGTAGCCTAATCAATAACGGACACCCCTGATAGCATAACCTAAATAAAATGTAAATGGATCTCTAGCCTCGTTTAACAGGAGACAGTTAGGTATTTTATAGCTACAGAAGAGGTTACTCAATATAATTTTTTTGTTTTATCATACTACTAGCTGCGGCCCACGGTTTAACAAACATCCATCCATACTTACAAACTTTCGCGTTTATAATACTCGTAGTAGTAGGATTTGCTGATAGAACATGCAAATCGCCCAGCAGATGTTAATGCAAATACGTCGAAGGAATACAAAGTTTGATACAAACTTTTTTCCCATATATTGATTCCTTCCCTTGGGGGTTGAATTATGAAAAATCCTTTCTTAGTGGATGCCTACGTTATAAGAGGAACGTGTATACGTAAATTTAAAGATTATAGCCAGGTTTCCTGCGCGTTGTCATCAGTCAATCACTTTTGCCTCTTATATGTAACTAGCGACTCGCCCGCGCGCCCCTGCTTCGCACGGGTGCACATATCATGCATGTATTATACATATAAACCTTCCTCTTGAATCAATCTATCTATTAAAAAAACCGCATCAAAATCCGTTGCGTAGTTTTAAAGATGTAAGTATACATAGGGATATAGGGACAGAGAAATCGACATTGTTTCATATGAGTACTATGTAGTGATATATCATAGCAAAGTGCTCCACTCAAGCCGAGCCGAACCCCGAGAGCAATGTGTTTTGCCAAGCACAATCCTGGCGCAATAAAAATGCAATACCGCCCACAAACCTGGCGGTGTGTCGGAGATTATTGCGTTGCATTTGTCACCTGAGATTTGTGAGAAAGTAGCCAGATATCACGTATAGTTTTTATAACGAGCCAACTCGAGCATGGATCATCGATACGATAAAATGTGACAATAAGCGACTTTGTTTTATACTATGTAGTGATATATAGAAGAAAATAAATAATGATGTGTTTATTGTGCAGCCTTGCAGGTATGTCCCGCAGCGTGACGGTCGCCGTAGCGTACATAATGTCGGTGACGGCGCTGAATTGGCGCGAGGCGCTGAAGGTAGTGCGCGCCGGCCGGGCCGTCGCCAACCCTAACCTCGGCTTCCAGCGCCAGTTGCAAGAGTTTGAGACTTACAAACTTGTTGAGGTATCGTCTAATAATCGTCTTCTTGTCGTATCACTAGTTTCTTTCGAAACAGTGTGGTGAAAGGATTTTAAGTGCGCCTCGAGAGGCTTCTTTCGAGCACATAACACGTGTTATAGAACTTATTACGTTCTATGCAACATGCCAGTTTTCTGACGATGTTTGCCTTCACCTTTTGAGAGTACTAAAAGCCTTTATTTTAGAGACTGGTCTCTAAAATAAAGGCTTATATTACACACTAGATGCGCTCCGCACTTTCACCCGCGTAATTTTAAATCCTGGTATTCCCACAGGATGAAAACCCACCGTCATCAAATATTCTTGATTAAACGTAAATATTCTTGATTAAAGTATGTACAAATATTCATAGTTGTACCACGAGATCTATGATATCAAAGTTGAGAACTTGTTTCAGTCTTAAGGGTTTTCTAAATTCTTAGATCATGGTATGCAAATGGTGCGATAATCTGAACGCCTACGAAGGGGTCTGGCGACTGGCTAAGAAAGCAACAAGATCGTCATTACTGGTGGTAATGGAGGCCTTTGCCAATGGGTCACTAGGGGCCGTTTCCCGTACACCATCTACGAGTCGCGTAGACATTTGCTAGATGTCTGGTGTTAATTTATTTAAATATTCTTGCTTGTAGAATCTGGTTAAGGATCGTAGGATCGGACCTTTGAGGCAATGCTTTGTTATAGGGGTCAGTTACCTTTACATTATTTGAGCTATCTGCTTGTTCCATCGAGAAGTAGTAGAAAAAAAAGGCGTGCAGTTATAAAATCACTTTGGGGATAAAGTTTCGGGAATTCTTCCTTTACAACAGAAAGTTACCCTACAACTCCGTACTAGGCTTTAGAAAGAAAGAAAGAAAATTTATTTATCTGTCACACAAACATATGAGGATCTAAAATTGCTTTGTCTTCTAGCTTAAGCCATTGTAGATAACAACCACAAAACAAGCTTGCATGTCGGGGCTGACAGCTTTGTGAGTTCTACACGAAGTTTGACGGAGATAAATTGCACATAGAATATGCAATCACACTGAACTTCTGAAGCTTTTGTACGGTAGAATTATGACAGTTGGCTAACAAACTACTGAGACAATATCATCTCGCTCAACTTTCATACGCATTGGGATTCATATCACGGCGCAGGGGTCGCTAATAAAAGTTAGTGTTTATATGAATTTCACCGGCAACTAGACTGTTCAACTGAAACATAGCACCACTGCTTGGTGGTAGAATAATACATGATATAATTTTGTTAAATCTTACAGACTTTTTTTTATTTTTTATTTGTGTACGATCTGCAGAAATTTGCTCTGTCGGTCTGGGTGTTTTCTATGTAGTAATATAAAAATATCTATCATCCTACTAATATTATAAACGCGAAAGTTTGTAAGTATGGATCGATGGATGCATGGATGGATTGATGGATGGATGGATGGATGGATGGATGGATGAATGTTTGTTACTCTTTCACGCCGGAACGGCTGAGCGGATCTGGATGAAACTTTGCAGAGAGATCTGGAATAACACATAGGCTGCTTTTTATCCCGCGGGAATACTGGGATTTCAATCTACACGGGTGAAACCGCGGGGTGCAACTAGTATAATTATAATGGAAAATGTATTAAATATATAAGTTATCTAGTACCCATAACACAAGCTTTGATTAGCTTACTTTGGGGCTTGATGGTGCTGTGTGGATTGTCCAGCATTTTTTTATACAACTATATAGTTGATGGAACAAGCAGATGGCCCACCTGATGTTAAGTGGTAACCATCACCTATAACAAAGCGTTGCCTTGTAAGTCACGAACGATAGGAACGTGCCCTACGATGCGCTGCCCTGCGTCCATCAACTTGAGCCATACAGATGTTAAGCCTCATGTGCCTGTAATGACATCGGCGACCACACTCTTCAAACCGAAACACAGCGTTTCTGCTTGGCGGCAGAAAAAGGCGTGGTAGCACTTCCCCGGACGAGCCCTTCACAAAGAGCTCTTCTTCTACTCTTCGGAAACTAATGATATAATATATATAAACATATATTCTATTCTATTGTATTCTATTCTATTCTATTCTATTCTATTCTATTCTATTCTATATATTTATTGATTGTAAATTGATTTACGTAGGAAAGAAGACGGCTGAAAGAGCGGTATCCATCCCTGGCTTTAGTAGACAAGGACCTGTCAGAGTGTAGGATCATGCTCGACTCCTACCAAACTATGCTGAACCAGAGGACTATTTGCGAGGGGAAGTGCTCTATGGGACGACAGTGCCCTACTGGTAAGAACCTGTGACTTTATTAATTAAAGAGGATTAATAACCACTTTCAAAGGTAGGTTTTGACAGCTCTAATTCCTTGATATAAAATAATGTGGTTTGGTGGTTCCTGAACCACCAAACCACATTATTTCAAATTTCCTGAAATTTCAAATAAATAACATCTAGAAATTTCGTACTTTATTTAAAGCTAGTCTTTTGTCAAACATTGTCGGTTTTCTAAAGAAACATATTCTTACATATTCTTAACTACCTACTTACCTACATTTTTTTAAACCCCGAGTTCTTTTTTTTGACTATGTTAATTGTTAAATCTAATGAACTCAGTTTGATCCTGCAGCACTTACTCACATTGTTACCTATAAAATATTATTATCAATTTCTCTAAAGGAAACATTGTAAGGAAATCTTCGTTTCACTTTTTTTAAAACAAGTACATACAACGAAACACTTTTTGAACTATTGATGACAAATTCTAGCACTGAATTTCTGTGGAGGATTTGAGTCAGAGAAATTGAATTTCAGGCATAGTTTAGCAGCTAGATGTTATTTTTTCAATCAGTGGTTGATCTCAGCAGTGAGAACATTAACGAGCTGGTGAAGATAAAGGTAACATAGCGATAATTCAAATAATGTTTAATATTTTAATGCATGATACAAAAAGATTCGCACGGGTCGGGTGGCAGTTTGAACCAGGCAAGTCAGCGCAACCAGCGACCGTCCAACTAGAGTAAGAGTAACCAGTAAGAAAAATACCTCACAACGTGGCCTTCATTATTATAGGTAGGTATGGTTATGTTTTATAAAATATGGTTTTATTCACAAAGTCGGTCGTAGACTTCTTTGTACACTAAACGCAGTTTTAAGATATCTAAGGCAATTACCTAGGTATCGTCACAAAATTATGAACGTTTAACGGCTAGTTTCTGAAAGGTTGATCAATCATATCAGCAGGCTAATCGCGTAACTTTTGTTGCATTCAAATCCAGTTGCCTATGTCAATTTTGGTAGTTTTGCGATCGAAAAACTGCCAAAATTGACATAGACAACCGAATTTTGAATGCAACAAAAGTTACGTGATCAGCCTGCTGATGTCAAATCACTTAACATACACACCTTAACAATTGTTAAGGTGACGATAACACCTGGTTCGCTTCAGTTTTCATTAAAAAAAATTGATTGATGGAAACGGGTTGCAAGAACGCTAGTTACTACATTTCAAATATTTCAAAGATTTAAATTTTTTTTAAAAAACCAGCCGTAAAGGTCTTGCAGAGAAACTGCATTTGAACTGCATGCTAGTCGCGAAATAGCAGTCAACAGATACAACTGAAACAAATTGCTGACCGGGCGCGTGCAGTTTGTATTCTAACCCCCGGTTTCTGAAAGCGCGATCAACACTAGTCGGCTGTCAATTCACTTGCTATCTCTTATTTGATTTAGCCGATTAGTGTTGATTGCGCTCTCGGAAACCGGGGGTAGTGTGTAAACTGTGCGAATTCTAAATCATTTTATAGCTAGTTTGCTGTTCAAAATGCAGCTTGGTTGCATAAAATTAAATTACGATTTATTGATTACTTAACATGATAAAAACTTAGCAAATAGAGAACTGCGTTTGTAAGAAGATGAATCCGACTGACCGTCAAGTTGTTCCCGCACCGAAGAGTTTGCAGTTATCACTTTATAACAAAGAGACATGGTAAAACGTATCTTAATCGCATGAAAAAATGCACAGAATGACCATCGATTTCGTGGAGATATCTGATGAAACTTGCTTTTATTTCGTGTTTTCGCACATTTTGCCGCAAACCAGGGTGTGCCTATAGACCTACCCTTTTAATACCAACAAGCGGAACTGGGTGTGTGACTATGCGGCTATTGCTGTTATTTACATCAATAAATTCTATTGGAATTGACATGGGCAAGGATAGGCTGATTTATTGTAATAAAAATACCAAGTGGTTTATTAATTGCCCGACATTTTTAGATATTCAGTAATATTCAAGAAGTTTTTGGTCACAAAAAAAAACTAAGTGGTTTATTTTATAAATTTATCATGTCTACATATTCTGTTTAAAAATTAGATTAGGTGTTTATTATTGAAGGGTTTGTCGGTACAGTTACACGTCCATGAGACCTTAATTTTTTCTACATCTGACATAAGTGATGGGGCACAGTGAAATGCCACATAGGGCACGTCAAAACGTGCTATTTGAGGTTATGCATTTGTTACAGGCAGAGGTCTCATAAGAAGGACTATCAGATTTTCCGATCACTTTTTCTATAAAAACTATGTTGATTATTCTTGAAGCACATAAATACGATGATTTCTCCAGGTGTTTGCAGAACCGGCTCAAAAAGAACGCTTCGTCAGCGAAAACCGTCCACTACATCTACTACTAGTGAGATAAGCGCCATGGGCGGCCTGAAGCGGTCGCCTTCCACACTTTCCACACTTTCTACCACTTCTACTGTCTCTGGGTACAGGCCCAGGTCTTCGCCCGCTGGACTTTACAGTTATACTGGAGGTACTTGAACCATTTCTCTTTTAGGTGTGTCTGCTGTACGGATTGTTGATCTGCCTTATCTGAATGTAGTCTCAATAATTATTGACTTGTAACTCCAAAACTTTCAAGTTCCCACGGGATAAAAAGTAGCCTATGTGCTATTCCTGACTATAATCTATCTCTCTGCCAAGTTGTATCCAGATCCGTTCAGCCGTTCCAGCGTGAAAGAGTAACAAACATCCATTCATCCATAACTTACAAACTTTCGCGTTTATAATATTATTATTAGTAAGATAATTTTGACCATAACCATCCTCATGTAAAGTGACCAGTGACCGTACCCACAGCACCAGCTCGGCCGACCCGCTCAGCATCAGGTATCAGTTTCACGCGGATCACGGATCCTCACGGCGGCGGCTCAGGGGTGGCGGTCGGCGGCTCGGAGTATTCTAGAAGAAGAGCCGCCTCCGCCCCCGCCACCCCCGCATTGTCCCCCGCCGCGACGCCGCCGGGGTCACCACAGCGAGCTTTGCATAGGTAAGTAGGTTTCTTTCAAGCTTGAAGGATACATAAGTATTTCAATAGAAGGACGCATTAGTCCCACTTTGACAATACCAGGGTCACAAAGAGATTGTAAAAAGAGATAATACTTCTTACTATAGAGAAAGTAACACCGACGGGACGTAACACCAATGAGGACGTAATTGTTAATTGGTGGCGAAAATTAGCTTTTTGTCTTACCTAACTTATTTTCGCCACACGAAAACACAGACAGACCCCGGATGTCTTAATTGGAGCCGTTCAGAAGAATTTTTGGCTGATTTTGGATAAATCATAGGTTTGGTTCACATAAATAATTGTATGTTATTTTTAAATTATGCAAAAGCGTTTATTTGCTCCTTCACTTCATTTAATTTTATTTGTTCAGTACTAATACAATATCGATTGTTTTTGTAATAAATACCTCTTGCAAATACCGTTGATGCAAGGTACGCAATAAAACAATGCATTATTCACGTTGGTATTCCACTCAACGCTAACTGCCCATTGTTTCTCAATTGATATCATCTGCTGGTTGTTCCAATTAATATGTACCTATGCCTTTGATCGACGCAAGGCAGTGCATCGTAGAGCACGTTCCTATCGTACGTGACTTACGAAGCAATGCTTTGTGATGGCTACCACTTAACATCAGGTTAACATCAGCAAGTTCTATAAAAAAACAAAATGCCGTGGCTACGTCATTAGATAATTTGAACGTAGCTTATCAACTTTTATTCCGTTATAACATTAATATATATTCTGGAGAAATTCTGATCACAACTGTACTTGGAAATTGTTCTTCATAATATCAAACCCAGGATCTAATCAAACTGGAATACGCACAGCAGCGGCCTGAAATTCTGTCCGTAGGGAGCCCTTTGTTTTATAATACGTTAGACGTTTTTATCTGTATAAATTGACATGCACGCAAGATTTCTCTGAACGTATTTTATCATAGGTATTCTAACATGACCTTCATTTATACTTTCGGTGTGAAAGCCGAAACATATGTTTTGGTTCATATTTTGAATTCTTCTTAATGGGTAATGGGTGGTCTTATGGGTAAAAGTGGCGTTGTTTTTGAAGATCCGCGACCAGTCAAAAAGCTATTGCCATTAGTTAGTACCCTCAAAAATGAGCAACTTTTATTACTACAGCCATTACCTAAAGTATATCGTGGTCGCGAAAAAAAAAACAACGCCACGACTCCATACAACCTTACCCAATGCCCTTTGTCTGTGCACATTCCAGTTTGAATAAGAGCTCCTTGCATTGCAAACTTCATCAAGTGTCCATTGTTTCATGCTTCAATTGACTTTCATTTGTTTTGTTCCCCTAGGGGTGGATGCGCGTGGGTCATTCCTACTGTTGAGTGGGACCCCCTCACAATGTAACGCCTCCACAACGTCACAGCCATAATCACTGCGCACCTCATCGCAAGGTTATTTCTTTTGTTTTCACCATTTACTTTTGTTCGGTTCAGTCGTTCGGTCAAGTCGGTGTATAGCGTAGTAGGCTTGTAGTGTATGGAGTGAGCCGCATAGACGATGAGGTATTCTGAGAACGCTTTGTAGGTTATTGCCAGACAAATAATATATTATTATATTCATTTATTTTCTCGCAACATAGGTATTAATAACAATGTTATAGTCTCACCAGTACAAACAACAACAAGTAAACCATTAACATCGTATTAGTAACATTATGATCGCGTTGGTACCGACCTCTTATATTAGTCCAGATATTATTTACAAGCTGCCACCCGTGGTTTCGCGCACGTCTTAGAATTATTGCTAACATTCTTGCTTATTGCTATAGCGTTTTCTCTCGGGGTTTTCTACCCCGTTCTTGGTAAATTTTCAAGATAAAAAGTAGCCCATTATGCTATTCCAGACTACAAACCATTTTGTTCTAAAAAAAAATAAAAAACCATCTGAAATCCAAACACCGTAACATTCGAATTTATAAATTATAAAGATCAGCAACAGACTTAGCGAACATTTAAGCTACTGGAGCGCTCAGCGACCAATATGAATTAGGGCCTTAGAACTCCTTAGAATCCGACACCTGTACTATGTACAAAGCTATATTAAATTGGCATAGGATTTTCTACCAACTCCGTAGATTAAACATTCCGCTCGCTAGCACAATCAGTTTAACAAAATACGCAACAGTGTTGGATTTTAATTAAATTGGCATTCGAATGAATTGTCGGCTTCAGATATAATTGAAAAGTCAAGCTCTGACCAAAGCTTATATTACTAAAAGTACACCGTAAATTGAGTAATTTGACACGATTTTCATCTTATTGGATATCCGTTTTGATTTTGTGGTAGATAGGTACAGCATAAAGTAAAGTAATGTATAAATAAATATTAGTTGATATTTTAAAAAGCGTTAATACGTAATAGTAGTAGGATTTTTGAATACAACAACCATCAGAACGTCAGCACAAAAGGCTGATCTACTATTATACCAACTGAGTTATAAAGCCACTCTAAAATTTAAATGTCAATTTTATTTTTATGTGACAACATGACTGGACATAGCCAGATTAATCTTAAGCCGTGACGGAGTCAGCGTTCAATTGTGAAGATAAGTCGAAAACATATTTTTGCCGGCTCCACAAGTCGTTGAACTTAAAAGTCAAGGCTTTTATAGTTTTTTTGCAATCTCATCGGCCTCAGTGTGCCCTCAACTGAGTATTGATGAGTATTGTAAGCAATGCCACAATGGGGTTGAGTTTTAGCGTTTTGCGGTTCAACTGCTTTTGTTTGGGAACTTTAGAACCAACAATAGGATCACAAAACAAACATAGACTGTGACTTTGGTATACAATAATGGGCCTAGAAGCTGAATGAGTGCTACGAATCTCGTAGCAGCACGCTACGAGGCTTGGTAGCGAACTATGCAGGGTTTTTCTTTCATTATGCATATTATTGTTATTTTACTATGATGCTTTAATGAGTTCGTTATAGGTATTCGTAAGCTGACACAAATATTTTTTTAAATGCATTCTCATTTATTGCACTGACAGTAATTGCACTGCTTTTCTTAATTTCTTAAAACGGTCACCCTCGTATGCCTGACTTTAAACAATGTCTAAATTTAGGGCTGTCTCTGTTTGCCATTACGCAATGGTAAGAGATGGCAAAAGTTTAAGCATAGTTTATCGTTTGCCTATTTTTTTGTAGTAAGGCCCTCAGAGTTTGTTTTTTTTTGGGAATTGGTGAATAGATTTTTGAAATTTATTTAAACCTTCGCCCTAGTTAGAATAACTGTGCCATTCGTTTCGTTCATGAATACATAATTAGCTTGATTCGATTCGACACAACGACACATGCTAGGGGTCGGTGACCAAATAAGGCCAAGCTCGAAACTTGATAAAGTGGGGCAAAAAATCAATTCAAAAACACCTTCGTGCTGAACTTACGACAAGAAAAGGGAAAAGTAAACCGTGTTTGTGGTACGTGGTATAGGGTCAGGACTGTGATTACTGTTTTTACTTGGTCAAATAACGTACGATCGAGGAATTGTATTGTGGATCCATAAATCACTGCTGACACTCATCAAACAATTTATCGCTCGCACATTTAAACATTACTAAAGATATAAAATTCCTGAAAAATCATCAAGGATCAAATACATTTTTTATGAACCTTTGTCATGTTCCGAAACTTGATTGTTTGCGATTTCATAACGTTATTTTGTGATTTTATATCTTCAAACGTTATTTATTGTTGTCTCGAAACGACTCTTTAGGGCGATCCTCTGACAAGTATCTCATCTCTTTGTTCTATCCTCATATTTTAATTTTTTATTTTATTTATATTTTCATTTACTTATTTGCTTTTTATTTTCATTCTTGTTACAAAATCTTCTTATTCTACGAGTAGGTACCTACATCTTTTAATTCTAGTTTACGCTACTTACACTATTATTATTTTTATACAACTATTTGATGGAACAAGCGGATGGCCCACCTGATGTTAAGTTGTAACCATCACCTATAAAAAAGCATTGCCTTGTAACTGACGCACGATAGGGACGTGCATGCACTGCCCTGCGTCCATCAACTTGAGACATACAGATGTTAACGCTCATGTACCAGTAATTACACCGACCACACTCTTCAAACCAAAACACAGCAACGCTGCTTGGGGATATAGTACTTTCCCGGACGAGCCCCTCACAAAGAGCTCTACTGCTCTTGTATGTATCTTCGAATGTTGTAATGTGCAAGCGAGAAGTTCATTAGCGGTAGTTAGTCTACGTGAATACTAATACTAGGCGAATGTTAGTCAGTTCCACGCGACAAAGGCCAGAAGAACTGTCATCAAACTTACGGCTTTTGTTCCCTGGCTGATCGAACTGTAGCTGAGTATATACCGAGGTACCTACTTGAATATTTTTCCTATTTTCCAGGTCTCGAGCAGTGCAACGGTGTTCGTAGCAGGCCCCGAGGCGTGGTCAACCTTCCGCCCAGTCACAGCACAAACCCGACATTGGCGGCTGACATTCACATCTCTACTTTAAGTGAACGATTTTGCGTGCTTCATTCGCCATGTTTAGCCTGCTGTATTTTAAAGAAGATTGCGTCGCTTTGGCTAAGCCGGACGCCAAAAATTAAGTAGGTACCTAAAAGAGGCTTTGAAAACTGGGAATAGATAGTGTCAGGTATTTTGGCACGTTATTTTTAAACACACTGAGGTGTAAAGGGTTCGGCAGGTTAATTTTGTTGGTGTAAAATGGATTCGTCCGACGCAGAGGGTTATAAAACCGATTCCTCCGATGGCATTATGCTGAATTCATTATCGATAGTTGTGTCGTTTTGGTATGTGCCTAGATTGAACCTAACGACACACCGGGCGCATGGTCCGCACGCAACAAAATGTGTCGTGATAGACGTGATTTCGTAGTATTAGTATATGTGGGTGATAATTAAACACCATGTGAATGGTCGAGCTGCAATTATTTTGCGTCTCATACGCCGTTTTTCGAAGGTTGTAAAAGTTGGTAGTAAGAGATTTTGAGATGTTACTGTGCTTGAATTGAATAAAAGATTGATGGTTTTAATAACAGATAAGCTTGCTTCGAAAACTGTTAAAAATTATGGTATTCAAGGTTGACTTAACCGGGATCACCGGTAATAGAGCACCGGTGGTCTAGTGGGAGTGACCCCGCCTTCCGATCGTAAGGTCGCAGGTTCGAATCCGGTCGTGCACCAATGGATTTTTCTATCGAAAAATTTATGTGCGCAATGCCAGTGCTCTTAAACGGTGAAGGAAAACATCGTGAGGAAACCAGTTAGTATTCTAACAGCGGCGATGGGCTTGCAACCTGTCACGTATGGAATACTAACTACTGCAAAATGTGGGTATGTGCCAAATGTAATGTTTGGACGTACCTCTGACTACCCCCCTTAGACATCCTCAAAGAATCTTGAATTAGTACCTATACTTGGTACTGGGAGATCTGAAGGGATATCTACCGTACCTGGGGATCAAAGTCGTGATGCTGTTTCAGTTTCTTAACCGGGATAGGTAGTTAAAGATCGTATGAGGAATGTGTACAACCACAAATAAGTGAATTTCAGCTGCGCTGTGGTGTGTAAGCGATGCGACCAGCGCTGACAAAAGAAGGTGATATTAAGATTATAACAACGACAAATAGGGTTAATCGTTGGTGGATATGAAAGCAAATGTGAAACTTGATTTGATATTAGTTAATAGGATAACTGTGTTTGAGATTAGTAGAGATCTGGCTGGTACAGACTTGATAGAGTATTTTTAAGTAGCTCAGATTTTCACTATTCCCTAAGCTAAGCACTTTCTCACAATCTTATCCTCTCCTAAAATTAATCGCGTAGAAGTCTTTTTTTATTTGAAGGCTTAAAACGAATGAGAGCTATGTGGAATTGAGAATAAACTAGGTACCTAGGTACCTGTGGAATGGATGGGTAAGGCATTTGCAAAGATAAATTCATGTAAAAACGCATAATTTCAACTTCTAGATGCGTATTTTAACGCATTAAGATGCGTATTTTAACGCATTAAGATGTCATTGTTTGAAATCCATTTCTAAGTTTTTTAAATTGTTGTCTTAAAAGTACCTGAAGGCTGATTGCGTAACTTTTGTTGCATTCAAAATCTGGTTGCCTATGTCAATTTTGGCAGTTTGTTTGCGATCGAAAAACTGCCAAAATTGACATAGGCATCCGGATTTTGAATGCAACAAAAGTTACGTGATCAGCCTGCTGGTCTACTTGATATATTTCGCTCACAATATTTTAACGGTTGCGTATCATGATGTTTGCTCAAAATGTAAACGAAATCCGTTCCTGATGAAGCACAATTTTGTTGTATAACTCATTGTAAATCACATTCTAACCTTAAAATTTTACCTTTTCTAAAGCGACCCACCACACCGTCTTGCGTTGTTGTGATATTTTTTTCGCTCTTCCAGGGTTATTTTAAAACATTCTGAAACGTTTCCAATCGGTATCTTTCGAATTTCTCTCTTGCTACATTGTTTTTACAAGCTTTTTACTATCTTGCAATGTATGTTTCTCCGGGTGGAATCTTGCAACTCAATTTTGAAGCAGATATCTTCAACCGACTGAGCTGAAATTGTGTATACCTACCTAGTTAGTTACATGTTTAATTTCGATGACAATGCAATAAAAGCTTGTTTTAAAAAGTTTTACTTTTAAACAAAAAAGACAAACTAAAGTTTCGTTAAAGTGAAATTGCCATTGTCTAAGTCAGCGTGGTGTGTCGCTGCATTTATGAATATAGTAATAAGTTGTGAACTTTTGCATATCTCTCTCATTCTTCTTACGAGGCTTAGCCTGTTATAGAACATTGTGATTAAGATGCCTTTAGTGCGGCGGCATTCGTAGATGACTAGCTCGATTTTCTTAATGATTAGTTATAAAATGCTGCCACTGCAGCTTTGTTATAATTCTATTGGTAACGGATGTAATAGATTTTTCTTATTGTGGCGAATCGTATGGCGAATATTGAAGAGATGTGTGATTTGTGGTCATGAAACTTTTATTAACCACATTACATTAGGAGATACCTCGTGCTTAGGTGTATAGAAATGATAATGCCACATTGTAAAAATGTGGGTCCCAAAGTTTGGCCCATAAAACGATACAAATACGAAAACATATATTATGTGAAATTGAAAAAGTCATCTGTACCTATTCATAACTAGTCTAATTTTGAAGAGTACAAATTAGATCTTTATGTTATTTTAACTGTTCCTAGAATAGTATTATTGTCTTTCCTCTATCATGTACAAAATATACTTATTGATATTTTTATTCGAATATCCTTCACAATAAAATGTAAGCTAGCAAACTAAGATCTCGTGCATAAAATGGTACCATCACAAACGACAATATTTTATGAAGAATATAAGAGCACTATTTTTATCACTTTTTAAAATTATTTTGTGAGAAACGTTAGTAATATATAAAGTCCATTTTTAGAAAATACCTTGGTGTAACATTTTGGGAACTAGATAGTAATCTGATACTTACCATTATTGTATGTTTGTATCACACAAGTAGGTAGAATGTCCTGCACGTTCATGGAATATTAAAGATATTAGACTCAGTTGTCTGGAAAATAACGAAATAAAAAGAATAGGTAAAGGTAAACTGAAGGTATAGAAACTGTACAAAAAAACAATCATTATGTTTAATCTATATTCTTAAAGGAGAGTTTCAAAGGTCTCAGAAACTAGAAGGCCTGGAGGTCTGAAATTTGGCACAGGTAGCCTGACCTTGAAATAGTTAAATGCGAGCAGTCGCGTGGGATTCCAAGATTTAAGAAGACCTAAAGATGCGCCCTGTCTGGGCATTTTATTTCATTAGGTACATGGACATGACGAAGCAAAACTTGGTGACTACAGTTTACTATTCGTTTCATGTTATCCCATTTGTTAGCCAGTTATATTCATGTTATAGATATACATTCATGTTAAAAATGCGTTATTTTATGCACCTGGTGTACTGGCTTTTAAGATTGGTATGACAGCAATAATCAAGTTGGAATATTATTTTATTTGTGTTTTTATAATATAAAAAAGTTTTGATTGAATTATTGTTTAATTTCATGACCTACCTACACTTTATGCAACTATGCAATGAAAATAGAACCATCATTTTCTTGCCTTTATCCCACTTCATGTGCGGTGGCACAGCAGGTGGACCACTTAACATCAGGTGGACCATCTACTTGTTCCATCAGCTAGTAGTATAAAAGAAAAAAAAAAAAAAAAAAAGGTTTTCTCTCTACTCTCCTCTATCAGCTGACATTACACCAGTCACTTCTTCTTACGAGTGCTTACCCATCGTCCACCTCCTGAGACCACCTAGGTGAACTGTGGAAAGTTTTTTACGACGGTTCACCTCAAGTCAATGACCACGTACTTACATACATTTGAGAACCGTAGATTAGGACGGAATTAGGACAGAATACACAGTTCGAGCGAGGCGAGAGCTTCGCACATGACACAGAAAGTTCGCAAAATAAAAAAGCATTGAATTCATTTCATATCATTTATTTTTACATAGGCTCTTAGGTAGGTACTAAAAACATAGCTAAAACATTTTATCATTAAAATATCCAACCTCTTCATCTCCACAATGTATCTGTCCAATTTGATATTTTGTTTACAAAAATAATTTGATTTTATTACATTGGAATAAAAAAGCCGCCCCTAGAACTAGGATAAAATAGCGTTACATAGGTATATCAATTTCAATAAAATATTTTAAGATTACGATTAGTTACAGTTACCCAAGAAGTAAGTACAAACTCATTCACACTCTTTGCAGAATTGTTTGGATACCTACAAGAAAATTTATGGGAGAAAAAACGTAGATTTATGTTTATTTATATTCTTTCAATTGCAGTTTATTGGCAGCCATTATCCGTTATATAAAAAAAAATAGCCGAAAAATTATTAAACGTTTTGATTAGAGCACGGTTTAGAGTTACAAGCATTGAGTTAAATTCTTGGCCAAGTGCAAGGACAAACCCGAAACTTGGGTAAACGAACAGTGACATAAATACAGAGTGGATCTTTCAAGTGGCCAACTGCATGAAAAAATCTGAAACTTGTGTAAACGAACAGAACTCAATGGTTATAAGTCTATTTAAAAGAACCAGACCAATGTTGACATTTCCTGGCGGAAGTTTCCGAATGTTTTTTGAACTGCTATAGGTACCTAATGCATCCAAATAGAAAGTAGGTATGTTATGGTATGGTAAACTGAATAATCGATTGCTTAGTTAAAAATAGGTACATTCTAGTTATTTTTAAATGCGCCATTATTTATAGATATAATTAATTGACAAACCATGCAACAGTTACAACACGACCCAACGTTTTGGAATTATGCAAGTGAATTTGGAATTTGTGTGCGAGTGAGGAAATTAGAGGCGTGAAGTAGGAAACTATTTACAAGTAAGGTAAATTACGGTTACATTTATTTTACATATATATCTATGACATTCATCGTCATGTTACTACAAAAATACGTTAAGACAAGAAAACAATCATACGTTTAAATAACTATAATTCTTACTATACTATATCTATGGTCTCAAACATGTCTGATACTGAATGAAAATACGATTCTGTCCATTCTAAAATAACACTGTATCGAAGTGTTTTCCTAATAAATAAATATATGTACTTTCAGATGCTATAGAGCACAATAAAATAAATAAAAATAAATGCGATATATCTTTGAAAATCGATAATAATAATTATTGTAAAGAAAATCACAGACTAATTTTTGGCCTGAAGATGGTTGTTGGTATGTTATTTAGAGGTATTCCATAAACCTATACCTACTTACATATTACTTTCCGAATATTTATATATAACAGCGATAATAAATACATAACATCAAATCTTTCGCTTTAAAATCTTGGTATTTTCCTTGAGAGAAAAGTATGACCCGCGCAAAAACAAACGAATCTAATAAAAAGCACCGCATATTAACCTCTCAAATTAATTAATAAACCAATCGACGTTAGGTGGCAACATCGTAAAGCTAGGTCGCCCGCGCAGTTTCGGAGTATGCATCAGCCGCGGTTTTTTCAACAACAACAATACATATTACAATTTGCATACAATTGAACTCGCAACACACTTCGTAGCTTCCACATAAAAATAATCTCTGTTAAAAATGCATTTTTTTTTCTATCTATAATAATTATTGGATGATTATGATTTATGAGCTGATATTTCGTCTATCTATTGAATAAAACTGGCCTTATATGTAGGCTTAAGTTTAGTTTTGAAATACACAGTGTAAAATGCTTTTAGAAAGTAAAAACAAAGACTCTTCTTTAAAATCTTCTTCCCATTGGAATCTTAGATAGCGTTGTATGTATTAACGGGATATTACGAAATCAATATTGATCGGGAAACAGATAGCATTATTAAATGATTTTTCTGTTTGAATCACCACACACAACCACCATCTAGGACGCCAGAAACAAACGCTAACAAATCTTATAAAAACGATCCTCATTGAGTAAAGCGTCACAAGTGTCGTTCCCATTCGCCTAATTCGGTGCATCAAAGCGAATTTACAGATTTGGACGGCGAAGCAAAGGTAAGCTCAATATGAAATTTTGTTTATTTTTATTTTACAACGCGTTATTAATTTTTAGGCAGTGTCTTTGTCACCTTCAATTGTTTTCTTTCGACGTCGCTTTTCTTTTCGACCAAGGTTTACTCTTTTCATCATAAGCAAGTAAGGCGTCATAATCCGATTCGTAGTCAATAATTGGAAACAATTGACGGTTCGCGTACCTTGGACGATTCTTCTACCAATTTATCTATGAAACTAAGCGAAGCTACATTTATTTTACATGATATCAAGTATTAGCTTCCTGGCCTAAATCTATTTTCTACATGGACCAAGACAACGGGAATCTTTCTTGACACTTATAAAATCTAGTATTATAAATAGTTAGTCTAGTCCCACCAGAATGATTTTCTATCGATGAAAGAGGAACTAGTTACTCCATTTTTTATCGTATTGTTTCTTGAAAGCGGGAAATTATCGATTGAACAATTAAGTTTTTACATAAAAACTTACGTAGGTACTTTTCCTTGGATTCGATTCGACGAAGGCATAACTATCGTTCACAAGTGGGTTCAGAGTAGGTAAACATAGTTATTCTACAAAGACTACAACGATATAATGCCTAACACAAAAACAACATTAGTTATTATTGTATTTACTTATACAACCAATTACTACTGTTCCATTGACGCTTTGTACAGTAAAAAAAGTAGTAACTTGCCATTTTATTACCTATAAAATAAAATAAAATACCCATAAGGTGATCACAAGGAATATAATACTCTGGTGATCATAAATAAAAACTCAACCAACGCCATTCTAATCGTTTTCATTTAACTATCCTGTACATTCATACTGTTATTTAATTATACAATACATATCCTATTTAATTATATTATACTACTTACAATTCTTAGTTAACATCGCCAAGGTCGTCGTAAGAAACGCCAAATCGTTTTAATACACATAAGATTTTTCATATTAAACAGTTAGGTATATGAAAGCCATTTGTATACCTATATTTTTGTTTATTTTTATTTGGTAGTTCTTTGGTTTGATTTTGCTAATAAATTATATTTCAATTTTTAAATCAATGAGGCACATTATTAAAAAAAAACACTTGTCCGCAAGTCAAACTAGATGGCGATAATGCGCCGTACCTACTTAGTAGTAATGGGAGAATTCTAGATTGACTTGTCGAAATTACATAATGTTCCTCATTAATTTTATCGGTGTGCTCCGAACACACATAATTTATAGCATTGTATAGCTACTCTGACTAAAAATATATTTTGTCGGATCGTGATTCCTAAATTAGATTATATATACAACCTGTTCATTTTAAATTTATAAAATTGAATGTAATGTAACGCATTGTTACACTGTGTCATGTAAATTTCAAAACACACGAAAAGATTCCGGTCGGAAACGTCAGTAGGTATATCCAAACAAAAGAAGGGACTTTCCCGATCATTTTACGTAATTAACGTTTACGAATGTTTAAAATGGCCCTGCAGATCCTTTTACCCGTTCCTAGAGCTTTTAAAGGCGGCCTTTATGCATTCAGAAGGTTCTAGTGTTTTAAATAATTGCTATAGATCAGCCAAAAAAATAACTGATAGGTACTCGTACAATGTCTGAATGCTGAGGTTAATGTTTACCAACACAAATTTGCGATTACCATAAAACGTGCCAATATTTATCCGAAATATTGTTAACACGCACACAAAGTTTTAAAAAAAAAACTACGAACATTTTCCAAAACACAAAAAAACAATTCTGTTGAAATGTTTCTTGTATACGCCGCTGAGTTTCGACGCACAGCTCCAATGAAAAGCTCCTCATACGATAACCGATGGATACAGAGTAGTAGGTAACCGTTATTTTGTGTTGGTGGTATGTTTTGCGAGTAGTTCTCACTGGAACTCGTCGTCAGAGCTGAGCAGCGTGGTCTTCTCGTGATAGTTGGGTCCTTGGCTGATGGTAGCGACGCGCTGCGGCGGCGGTCGAGGCGCTAGGGCTGCGCCCTCGTCCGGCTTCGCGCCTCCCCCTCGCATCACTGACACATACAAATCTAGTTTAAAAGATAACTTGTTTATGGTATTGTTCGTATTGCACACACGGATACGACACGCATGGCTATACACTTTGCTTTTATGTCCGACCTCTTAATGCGGCCTCTCCACCATGGGCCCTGATGGACAATTACAGGCGATCACGTGTAGAGGGCATAATCGTCTGCAATCGCCCATGATTGTCGTAGATGTTTCGAACAAACATCAAAATAAGTTTGCTTGCGTACATGATTGTAAGCGTGTCTATACATCCGCCGATCACGCAGTTCGTATAGATTATGATTTAAAAAATGTAGTGGCAATTATGGCCCATTCTGTGATTGCACATCGTGATCCATGGTGAAGAGGCCGCATAACCTAATCACAAACGAATTTGGCGTTAGTCGCGTAAACGTATAGTACCTAATCCTTAACTTCCACAGAATTATGTCGAATATCGCAAAGATACGTTAACGCCACAAATGTCAAATCTCATGAGTGACTAGGCCTCTGTACCTACCCCAAGTCCGCGATTTGTTTTTCGTATTTTTTGCATTGACTCTCCTTACAAATAAATCTTTCGAGAAAAAATCGAACAACCAAATGCACATAACATCAATAACTACTCGTCAGATCTGACTTAAATTTAAATTGGACCAAATGCCCAGCACCAGCTTTGGATTAAAAAAATACATCAACATCGGTCCATTCAGGAAAAAGGTAATGAGGTAACAAACCAAAAAAACAGCCGAATTGAGAAATTGAGAACTTCTTCCTTTTTTTGAAGTCGGTTGTAAAGGCGTAGCGTTACGATAAACGATAGATAAATGGTAAACAAAACTCAGACTTGTGGTAGGTACTTGTAGTACTAGGTAAGCGGCATTTTCCTGATTCTGTTTATCTAGCTTGATAATTGTATCCGTGTGTACTATTTTTTTTTCAGTGCGATGCGATTTTTTTTCTTTATCATTTCAAACGTATTTTTAGTGCCACCAACTTCATTGTCATTCTTTTCACTGTCATTGGCACTGACCATAGGCACTGACTTATTGTTTTACAATAATCGATGGTGGCGCCTCCGCCGGCTGAACAGCAAAGTTGGCAACACTATTCACGATAAACAAGTGCTTTCAAACTGAGGTAAAAACACTTCGTGAGACGGGCTGTTTGCTCATGGTGTTAGTGAGTAAATGAAGTGTCCAGTAAGGCGAAGACTACCTCTAATGTACTTCTCGCTCGCACATTCCAACATTTAGGGAGATAAAATAACTGAACGGTAAGTATTTAGGAAAAATCTAAATGAAACAAGTTGGGTGCCATGATAAGTACTGCAGTTCAGTAAAAAAAAAAGATGCATTTGATCCAAACCAGTTTTGCTACCAAAAAGTTTGCATAAGTTTTGCAGAACGATTTTTTAAACAATTTCAGTGATTTTATATCCTTCAAAATTTTGAATTGAGCAAACGTGAGATGCTCTAACTGGTGTCAGCCCCTTAAAATTCGGGCGCTATGTTATGTTCCTTTAAATCGGCGGGCGTAGTGAGTGTCCATGAGTGTTCGATTAGATTTTGTAATGTTTCCTGTCAGTGTTCGACTCGATTTTAATAACTATAATTTTAACAACAACATTCACTATTTAGTACATCTACAGACAGTGATTAAATAGCAACATAATTAGTGTTTATCTACATGCTATGATTACGAGTGCATCGTGCTATGATGAAACTATTTAGGGGCAACAGACACATGCTCGCAAATTATATTAATAAGCAAAAGTAATAAATAAAATCTTACCTTTTTATCAGTCCTTAAGCTTTTAAATTTTCACCCCTAACATTGATTTGATTAAAACATAATTTAGAATGAAAGTAAATCATTTATTAGTGTAAGGCATAAACAGGGTGTTTAAATTATACTGTCCGGTGTTTTAAGAATTGAACTGACAAATACAAACTTAAATCTAAACTAATAATCACTAGAGTACTCGAACGAGTTATTTTTTTCTTTTTTTATGGTATCCTTTAAATTACTTAGTCTTAGATAATAGAATTATGAACACTAAAACTATTAAAAATGTTGTTGTTCAGGTTGTTTGTTATCTCACAATCTTGAATTATTTATAACATTTCTTACAAAACGCATATTAATTACAAAGCATTATTTATTATGTTTAATTTATGTATTGGAAAATGCCGCTCTTTGGTTTCGCAAAAGTGCATATTTCCACATTGTCTATAGCAGACAAATTTTAAAACAACCTGTTAAAAAATATATAAATAAAAGTTGTAAGTCACGTCTTTATACGAGTCATAGACGAGTTAATAGAGTTTCTACAATTGAAACATCTTCGATTGTTTCAATTGTAGACAATTGAAACATCTTCGATTGTTTCAATTGTAGAAACAATCAACCAATCAAATCCATCAACTCAAAAAAAATCTTTTGAAAAAGACCCCTGTACACACGCTACTTCTTATATGAAAATATCTAGCAAACTAAGGATTTAATCCTGTAAACGCGTATGAAAATTAACAAAAAAAAATACAAAAGAAATAAAATCACAGAAATAAAACATTTACACACTTACACAACAGTGACAACGACAAAAACTAAAGGCTTTAAGTAAAAATAATAACTAACTGTGGCAATGAATAGTCCGAATTTTAGATATAAGGGCAACACCTCAGTGACCGTTTTCAATATTCTACGAGCAACGAGGCGTAATCATGGATTCAAATCCTACTTGAATCAACTTTTGTGATATTATAAAATCTTTGTAATTTCCTCAAGCGTCAACATTATAGAAGAAAATGTAATAATGGTTGTCTAGCTATTTCTGTAACATTCTAAGAAACTAGGAAATAAAACTTTGAAATGCAACCCATTTGAATGATGAATACTGAAAATATAGTAACAGTCATCGAAAGGAAGTGATTAAAAACGTTTCAAAGGTGTTAAAAGAATTAAACAATGAAAATGATTTTATAATCACTATTAAATTCTGGTTAGAAAGTAAATTAAATTCTAAGTAAATTTATTACTGTAAACAACCATGGCTTTTGTAATCATTCGATATGTTTGTGTGTGTGTGTGTATGTGAGCGTGTGTATGTAATATATGTGTGTGTGTTTAACACAGCACTAGTAGCAAATAAATGACCTTATGTGTCTATGATACACTATTTCTAAGTTTTGAATAAGTCATCGTCTGATGCTGTCTGTTCATAAGATTTTGTTAAAAATTGGTATCAAAACTATATTATGAAAGTATGAAGTGACGCCCTTAGATCATTCTGGTTAGGTTAAAATATGAAAATGCTTATAAATTGTTTATAATAAATTTATTATGACGTATTAGAAACGGGGCAACTATCAAAAAATTCGTTATGCTTCGGACTAGCCAAATACCTCGATAAAATACTAATATACTAAGTTATTATTAGAAATATTTAATAAGAATGTGTTCGAAGCCGAGCACCACCGAATCGTAAAAGATGTTTGACTTAAATATTTAATTTAATTATTTTTACAAGGCACTATTTTGGTTTTTGCATTAAAATTCAAGTATTTTGAAATAAGAATATTTTTTCTAGATATTGAAACTAATTCGAACATGAGATTAGAGCATGCTCTATGAACTGAATGTATGTATACACGGACAGAAATGCAGACATGCAGAGTACAGCTATGGCAGATTATAGTTTCTCATAAGGCAGTTGGGATGTGACATCTGAAATGAAATAAAAACCAAAAACATAAGACAAAACTATACAAATCCATCCATTCAGCATAATAAAATAATCAGGCATCCTTTTCACACAAAATATTCTAGCTAACATTTGAATTAATGAAATGAACCAACATAACTATCTTTTAGTACGCTAGCCTAAACGATCAGGATAAGAAAGATTCTCATTAAACTTTAGCAGAATAGTCGTAAAAACTGACACTATTTTATTATCTACATTATTTTATTGCCTGCAATCGAAACATTCAAAGACACTTGTAGACAATTTAATCTACATGTTATTTAATAACATACATTATGTACTACAATTTACGACTAATGCTACTAGTATAGTAAATACTACCTTGAATCGAACTAACTATCCACTAAGCTAATAAGTTATTAGATAATTAAGCAAAAGTATTATTATAATTTAAATTCACGACGCCATTTTGTAATTGCCAAATATTCGAAATTCGAACAGAACGAATGAACCGGCAAATAAAATGCAAGAGGCTCGGGATGGTTTCATGCAACAAACGAGCAAACGGACGGTGTTATTCACTCACCGGAGCTGTACTGGGTGTACTGCTGATACTGAGGGTGGAAGTTGTGGAACGCATCTGTCATTATGTCCTTGGGGTTCATTGTCTCCTGGAAAAAAAAGTTTTAGTGACAAAACGATGTACCTATACAAAATATGCAAGACGTGTATAACAAAAACATGCTCTGAAGCATTTTAGTGGTCTATAATTTCATATTTTCAGAAAAATTCTACCAGAAATCATGACGACATGTTAAAACTCTAAGGACTCCTGTCAGACCGTGGACGCTAAATTCCGGTCAAATTGGCAGTCTATGATGTCGCGTATGTCGCATCAGATAGATGATTTTTTTTGTTATCTTAGACCACCACAAAAATAATAATTATAGAATTGACTTAAATGTATTTATAACAACATTGTATTTTTTTTTATTCAGCCTCCCTTTCTTATTTCTTATATCGGTGGTGTCAGATTATTATTACATATATTTTTTTAGACTACCGCCGTGCGTATATTATTTGTAAGTTTTCATACCTTGAGGCTGCTAGAGATGGACTGCATGGTGACGGAGCGATGCGGGTCCCTATGCGCATGCGCATACACCGCGGCCGGGAACGCATAGCGCAGTGCAATGGCGGCCGCTAGCATCTCAATGCAGATGAGGAAGTTCTGGTAGCCGGCTGAGACGGTACCGGCGGTCGTCGGGATGTTATTCGCGTCCGTGATAGGGGATATCACCTCGGCCTTCTCGAGAATCGCCAATGCCACACCTGGGAAAGGATTGACATTTGATATTGTGAAAAATTAAAAAAAAAAAACAAAGAAAATACCGAGTTCAAATGCAATGGAAATTCCCCTAATACCACATGACAAGCACCCAGCTTTCGATCAAAAAGAGAATCATCAAAATTGGTCCACACAATAAAATTTATAAAAAAAGGTAAGAAACTTAAAAAACAAGTCGAATTGAGAACCTCCTCCTTTATTGAAGTCGGTTAAAAAGAGATCTAAATGTACTAAATAATTTTATGTATTGTGTGTATTTCTACTGTTTGACTTTATTAATTACCAGATGCGCCCCACGCTTTCACTCGCGCAAATTTAAATCCCGGTATTCCCACGGTATAAGAAGTAGCCTACGTGTTATTTCAAACTATAATCTATCTCTCTGCCAAGTTTCATCCAGATCCTTTCAGCCGTTCCGGCGTGAAAGAGTAACATCCATCCATACTTACAATCTTTCGCGTAGTAGAATTGTTGCTTCACCTGTGATGATAGATGTAATGATTGAAATAAATACAAAGTTTAAAAGAACCGCTCACCTTGCCAGAACGAAAGGAAGATCACAGACTTGACGGTGAAGAACTTGAGGACCGGATCGAAGGGTTTCAGCATCTCCCGCGTGGCTCCGAGAAACAGGAACAGGCTGTACAGCGCCAGGGACACGGAGAAGTTGTATACAATGGTTACGTAGAGGTACCCGCCGTCAGGACTCCAATCGCCGTCGTGGTAGTGCCCCGCGAACTGCACAAACAAACACAATGTAACAGATCCTACTAATATTATAAACGCGCGAAAGTTTGTAAGTACCTATGGATGGATGGATTGATGAATAAAAATATACAGTCGAAAAAAAATACAGTCGAATTGAGAACTTCTTCCTTTGTTGAAGTCGGTTAAAAAACAACAACTCACGGCTTTCATTGCCATGCACGGTAGATATCCCCTCAGAAATCTTGGTACCATGTACGACTTTCAGCTTCTTTGAGGACATCTAAGGGGGGTAGTCAGAGGTATGCCCAAAGGGCCAAAAATTACATTTCACACGTACCCAGATTTTGCAGTAGTTAGTTTCCATTTAAATAGTTGCCTTATTAGGCTGTGTCTCCAGTAGGCAAACTGTTAGCGGCCGACTGAGTTTGCGGCGTATCGATTTAGTACGCCCTTCCATATATTTTAAATAGAGTGTCCACAGTTTGCTAGTTTTGCGCTCACTGTATGCAGTTTGCAGCGTCACAGTTTGCGTCGCGTTTGCGCAGTCGGCCGCTAACAGTTTGCCTACTGGGGACACAGCCTTATACTTTACAATACCAAATAAACAACTTCGATTGTATGTAGCTGTAATATTAGTAGACTTTGTTTATAGCAGAACCGTATGAGTCAAATCGGGACACATAATTGATTTGACACGCTTAAAGATTTGTGAGTTCTGCTTTAAGATTAGTGAGCTCATTTGTTCCTGAAATGATTTCAGTGGTGGTTAGTCGATAAGATTTTAACTAGATAACATCTACGAATACTTTTCTTGGCACAGCGCATATTTTTATGCATTTTTCTGCTAACCATTGTTTTAAGTAGGTAATGAGTTTTCTTCTTCCGATCAGAAAGCGGGATCACTCAATACCCGTAATTACCTACAATTGTTTTTGTTACATTTATAGGTGAAAAGATTGCCAGAAGACGCGATGCCACCTGATGTTAGTGATGATGCGGTCGACTCTTTTAAACATCCAAAAAATGGTCGCCGATGTCGACGAATGAAAACTCTTTACTTTAAAACATCCAAACAGCCAAAAAAAAAGATGCTAATAAAGTCCTTCAGGGTAGGCAACGCACTGACAACACCCCTGGTGTTTGTTGTCTATGGGCGACGGTAACCGCTTACCATCAGGTGGACCATTAGCCCGTTTGTCTATCTTTTACATAAAAAAATAAAAAAATAGTCGCCGTTAAGGAATTCTACTCATTGCCTGTTCATTATAAAAGTTGAAGTATAGCGCTTTCTGCGGGTGGTATGTCTCGTTTCCGTACGTATGGTAGTCCAACTATAGAATAGATTCAGCAGTGGAACAATTACCTGCAGGAATATAATGATGAAAGCGCACAGCGGCTTGACAAGACAGAACTGCAGCGTCGCTTGCTTGCAGAAGCGTAGGAATCCAATCGTGTAGGTAGCCCCGGCGAGGCAGCACGTCCCGTTCACGCAGGAAGCCCGAACCGGCCTCCCGCGCAGTTCAGACATTATATTCCCTTCCCCACCGAGGTACTCGTAGCATAGGGAGAGGAAACTGTAGATCACGAACGCTGGAAAAGACATGTTTGTTTCAGAAACACACGTGTAAGTTCATGTTGATATAACAAGCCACGTCACTACATAGTATAAAACAAAGTCGCTTTCTCTGTCCCTATATCCCCTTGTCCCCATGTCCCTATGTATGCTTAAATCTTTAAAACTACGCAACGGATTTTGATGCGGTTTTTTTATTAGATAGAGTGATTCAAGAGGAAGGTTTATATGTATAATAATATATATATGCATGATATGTGCACCCGTGCGAAGCAGGGGCGCGTATATCATGGGGCGGGTCGCTAGTCACCTACAACAAAGCATTGCCTCGTAAGCCACATTCGATAAGAACGTGCCCTACGATGCCCTGGTCGCGTCCATCAACTTGAGGCATACAGATATTAAGCCTCGTGTGCCTGTAATTTCATCGGCGACCACACTCTCCAAACCGAAACACCGCAACGATGCTTGGCGGCAGTTCTTCAAGGGATTAAAATATTAATGTTTGAACTACGAGTTTAAAAGTATTTATTTCAGGCAATAAAAACGTAAACATAACTGAAAAATATGACTCTTCCTGACAACTATAATATTAGCGAGTAATAATACGATCATTTTTTAAGTTACCTACTTCAGTAGATGGCGTTATTAAGACATGAGCAAAGCTCGGTCACCCAGATATTATTGAAATGATAAAAGCAATCATTCGATTCGATTGTTTTTAACCTCGATATAATTATCAAGATAGGTGTTTTGACGTCAGATTACGTTATTGTTGTGTACGTTAGTCATTAATACAAAAATATTCATCCAAATTATTCTACATCCTTCCTATTATTGACCGAGCGAGCGAAGCGTCTCAGTTTCCACATTGGCCAAAAATGCGTTTGTCCGGATGTCTGTCTGTCTGTCTCTCTGTCTGTTCTCCTCTACAGGTCGCATTTTTCAACCGATCTGGACGAAACTTGGTACACAGGTTATATGACTTATTAGAATTTTTTTGTCGTCGGGGATTTTTGATTGGAGGGGTACTTCCCCCAAAAAAGGGCAAAAAGGGGGATATTTGATATACTGGATATCTCCACCAAATGAGATCCGATTTCGATTATTCTTTTTTTATTTGAAAGGTAGTAACTATAAGTTGGTCTCATAAAAGTTTGGCGAAGATCTGATAAGGATCTTCAGAATGATGAACAGGATAGCTCATCAAACAATCGATGGTTTTCAATCAAATTTGAGAGAAACACAAAGGACCTCATTCTACACAAGATTATGCAAAAAAAAAATCAAAAAGCTCAAAAAAATCACAAAACGGAAAATGCACTTGCATATTACTTCCTCAAATAGCTCACTTTTAGTATGCTCGCGAGGTCTACAGCTCCCAGAGCCACTAGTTCCAGTTGCAGTGTAGGTATAGAGACCTTGTTGCGCTCGCGTTTTCTTTTAATTTAAATTAAAGAAATGTAGTCAGATGGAAATTGTTTTCTGACGAGATGACCAACAATGCTTTATAGGAGCAAAAGTTCTAGAACGTTACAATATTTTTTTTTACTAAATTAGTTTAGCGCGTGAGATGCGGTACCCTAATATCATTACAATCTAGCCAAGAAGGCTAATGAGTAAATTTTGTTTTGACTTAATTTTATAGAATAAGTATTACTAAGAATTTGTCCATTGGCACTTTTCTTACAGTCTCTAAGTACTTAAGGCGACACATTGTTCTTGTGTTCATTAAAAGTAGCACTATCACTACACAATATTAGGTTTGTCACTGCTCAAAAGGTAAAAGGTAGCTCAAAAGGTTTGGTTCTTTTGAGTCTTCTCACTTTGTCTGTGATGTCAAGGAGTTGGATGGCCTCGACGTTCACGTGATCAAGAAGTCTTTTTTCGTGAGCTTCTGCGTATTTTTTAACTAATTTATGAACGAATTCAACCTGGAGGTCCCGGTGCAGATCATCGTTTCTCACGTACCAAGGTGCATTGACAATGCCTCTTAGTACTTTATTTTGAAATTGCTGTGTTATTTTAATGTTGCTTTTACAGGTACAGCCCCACAGCTGTATACCATACGTCCATACTGGCATTAGGACTTGTTTGTACAACAAAAGCTTGTTATGCACTGACAGAGCGGATTATCTTCCAAGCAGCCAGTACATCCTTTTGTAGCGTAATTCTAATTCTTCTTTTTTCTTCTTGACGTGTGCTTTCCAGCGCAGTTTCGCGTCAAGCGTCATACCTAGGTATTTTGCAGTGTTTTCGTATGGTATTATTTTATTGTTAATGAATACCGCATAGTACTGTTCTTTCTTGTTACTGAAGTTGATATGAACCGACTTGGATTCATTAAGTTTCATTCGCCATTTAATCGTCCAATCATAGACTTCATTTACGACGATGCTTGGCGGCAGTTCTTCAAGGGATTAAAATATTAATGTTTGAACTACGAGTTTAAAAGTATTTATTTCAGGCAATAAAAACGTAAACATACGTAAAAATAACTGAAAAATATGACTCTTCCTGACAACTATAATATTAGCGAGTAATAATACGATCATTTTTTAAGTTACCTACTTCAGTAGATGGCGTTATTAAGACATGAGCAAAGCTCGGTCACCCAGATATTATTGAAATGATAAAAGCAATCATTCGATTCGATTGTTTTTAACCTCGATATAATTATCAAGATAGGTGTTTTGACGTCAGATTACGTTATTGTTGTGTACGTTAGTCATTAATACAAAAATATTCATCCAAATTATTCTACATCCTTCCTATTATTGACCGAGCGAGCGAAGCGTCTCAGTTTCCACATTGGCCAAAAATGCGTTTGTCCGGATGTCTGTCTGTCTGTCTCTCTGTCTGTTCTCCTCTACAGGTCGCATTTTTCAACCGATCTGGACGAAACTTGGTACACAGGTTATATGACTTATTAGAATTTTTTTGTCGTCGGGGATTTTTGATTGGAGGGGTACTTCCCCCAAAAAAGGGCAAAAAGGGGGATATTTGATATACTGGATATCTCCACCAAATGAGATCCGATTTCGATTATTCTTTTTTTATTTGAAAGGTAGTAACTATAAGTTGGTCTCATAAAAGTTTGGCGAAGATCTGATAAGGATCTTCAGCATGATGAACAGGATCGATGGTTTTCAATCAAATTTGATTGAGACACAAAGGACCTCATTCTACACAAGATGATGCAAAAAAAATCAAAAAGATCAAAAAAATCACAAAACGGAAAATGCACTTGCACATTACATTCCTCAAATAGCTCACTTTTAGTATGCTCGCGAGGTCTACAGCAGTGGTCCCAGAGCCACTAGTTATAAAATCTAGGCGTTGTCTATACATACCTACCTACATGATACAAAATAAAATACAGAATTATAATAGAAACTCGCGAACGCTTATTTTAATCATCAAATATTGCGACATCTTAGTTTGTGAAGGTTCACAGTCGAGGCTCTTTGGTTTCACTGCTTCGGAGCAACTCGATCACGTTTCATTTTATATAATCTATAATCCACTTATTTTATACTGGCCTATGCCAGAAATTGGGCAATCAATGAGCATCAATCAATACAACATTACTTAATGCACATAATGTAACTAAATAATATAATTTCAATTTATTTTAAGAATAAAAAATATTTGAAATTAGAAAAAAATATAGATAAAATAAAGTAAGAAAAGGAATATAGAATTTCACTTCATTTGTTTCTTTTTTTTTCATTTTACTTTAATAAAAGTTTTGTATTCTTTCCAGTGTATTTGAAGTCTAAGAAATAAGAATAATATAATAAAGATTTGGAAGAAATAAGAACTAAGGTTATTATTTCATCCAAATAAAAGCTGTTTCGATCAGGGTCGCGACACGAAGCCGAAATATAAAACATGCTGGTACAGTTGTACGTTCTCGAAGATATAATACAGTTTCAAGGTCAACGCTTACGAAAACCTGTCTTATAATGAATCTGCATTCTATTTAAGCATGTCTGCAGTCTTTATTATAAATAAAGTTCCCAATTACAAACTACATGTATTGATTGCATGTTTATGGTCCACCAGTTGCGCCCCGCGGTTTCACTCGCGCAGATTTATATCCGGGTATTCTCACGGGATAAAAAGTAGCCTATGTGTTATTCCAGACTATTAACCATCGCTCTGCTAAGTTTCATCCAGATCCGTTCAGCCGCCCGTTCCGGCGTGAAATAGTAACAAACATCCATCCATCCATACTTACAAACTTTCGCGTTTATAATATACTAGCGACCCGCCCGCGCGCCCCTGCTTCGCACAGGTGCACATATCATGCATGTATTATACATATAAACCTTCCTCTTGAATCACTCTATCTATTAAAAAAACCGCATCAAAATCCGTTGCGTAGTTTTAAATATTTAAGCATACAAAGGGACATAGGGACAGAAAAAGCGACTTTGTTTTATACTATGTAGTGAAGTATGATTTTACTGAAGACTAAAAGGTGGGCCATTAAAATAAGTTGAGATTAAATATTTAGGTAGCTACCCACTAACTCAAACCTACCATCACCTACCAATGCATAATGACTGAAACAGTGACTGTGCTAAAAAAAAAGTATGAGTATGAGGGTTCATACTCATCCACTAAAACATGCATTCAGTTCTTTCCGAAAATCATCCACACACATGCAGACAAACGCGACTGAGGAGGTTTTTCTTTACAATAATAAGAATACATTATACAAGTACAATGACTGTGCACTTACAGAACATGCTACTCACATTTTAAGAATTAATACAAAAACACGTGACAAATTTTGAAATATTAAACCACCTAAATCTTCTTATTATTTTAAACCTACTTCATAACAATGGAAAAGCCTGTGTGTATATATACTACACGCCTAATCCCAACGGAACTTTAGCCTCACATAAACAGCATTACGCAAAAACTACCAACACGACAATACAAAGTTCCAGCGGCAAAGAAAACTACATAATTCCATATGGACTAAGTCACACGCGATTTTGTTGTAGCAAGACTTACAGCAGAGTTTGTAGTATTGTTGTACAACTTTAACTAGGTAGTGTTGTTTATTTTACTCGGAAGAAAATCAATTAGTAATTATAGAACCGCCCCGCCTTTTAATTAGAATAAAAGTGAGTCTGACCCAGAAAACTAATATCCGCTGACCTTTATCCGACAATACGTTTCGCATTTTAGAATATTAGTAAGACTCATTGGAGGGTTTTTCCTCCTATTTGCGTCTACTATTTGCGATTGAGCGCTGAAGTATCAACTCTACCAATCTATTATACGATGTATTCTGTGGTAATAGGTGCATACTAATCGGTAAAGCTACGTTCGAAGTGTCTTAGTGACTATAAAACCAGGAGCTTCGCCGTGACTCTACCAGGGGTTATTCTGGCTGGACCAAGACTTTTGTCTCGATATGTCAATATACCCAAAACCACTAACGAGATATTTCTAATGTCGATTCTCTATCAATATTCTCTATTGGTCTAGAATTAAGCCCCTCTCCCTTTATTGACTCTGAAATATACACACACATTTTAAATTTAAGCAGTCACTTGTAACAACGGTTACCTCAGAGAGTAATTTTGCAGGATATTCCCACCCACGCTCAATATTTTAAGCGCCGTTGATGGTTCAGAAAGATTACGAGAAATAAGGTAGGGCTACTTAGTAGTTATTGAACGATCTCGCTAAGGAGGTACGCTCAGTCTGGCCATAACAAACCATATTATTATTTATGCGATTTGAAAAAGAAACTGGACACCGCAAGCTAAGTCAAGATTATATAAACTACTAGTTGCGCCCCGCGGTTTCACCCGCGCAGATTTAAATCCCGGTATTCCCGCGGGATAAAAAGTAGCCTATGTGTTATTCCAGACTATAACCAATCTCGCTGCCAAGTTTCATCCAGATCCGCTCAGCCGTTCCGCCGTGAAAGAGTAACAAACATCCATCCATCCATCCATACTTACAAACTTTCGCGTTTATAATATTAGTAGGATAAATAAATAGTATTTCAATTGTTTACCTTCATAGCAATCCCGGACGGTGAAGAAGTACACATATAGTGAGTTTCCGTTGAAGAACAACAGCGATATCCAGCTGTAGCATCCATAGATCGGCACGATGAACAAGATACGCACTATCCATCGCTGCTCGGACGGGTTCGTGTACCAACGGAGGTGCTGGTAAATCTGCAATGGACATCAATCATGCGTCAAATCAATAATGCTTACGACGGAAATTTTCACTGCCAGTGCTCTCAACCGGCGAACGAAACCATCGGGAGTAACCGAGTTAGTAATCTAAGCCGTGGGCTTGCAACCTGTCACGTATGGAATAACATCTGGAAAAATTTGGGTAGGTATGTGCTATATAACTGTCCAATGTTAGTATTTGGACGTACTCTGTCCTTCAAACATCCTCAAAGAATATTGTTAGAACTTGGTACGTGCCAGGGGATCAAAGTCGTTTTCATGAAGCTGTTTCAAACATTCCGTGCGTGGCAGACACCTTCGGGTTTCTCAGACTATGGAGACGTCTAGGTGCCACAAGGCACATCCATACAATATTATTGCCATCTAGTCACGTTTAGTAAGATAAGGCAGGTCTAGATTCTGTATCACAGATTAAACAAAATTATTCATTGTTTCAAGTACCTACTTATTGTTAATTAAACCGTTATGTAGTGTAACTAAATAAAAAAACAGTACAGATAAGGAGTTACTAATTCCGTTTTAAGTAGTAGCGAGTGTAAAACGTGATCATTTAACACTAATCCTACTAATATTATAAACGTGAAAGTTTGTAAGTATGGATGGATGGATGGATGTTTGTTACTCTTTCACGCCGAAACGGCTGAACAGATCCGAATGAAACTTGGCAGAGAGATACATTATAGTCTGGAATAACACTTAGGTTACTTTTTATCCCGTGGGAATACCGGGATTTAAATCTGCGCGGGTGAAACCGCGGGGCGCAACTAGTTAAGTATAAAGTGTTTAATCTGCTTTCATGAAGACATGTTTCTCCATTCCAACACTTTTTCTACAAAAAAATTGCTGGCACTAATAACAGAAGACACGTAGCAAAATCACCAATAATGAACGAGAATGATAATAGCCGGCAAATTAATATTCATGCTCTGATGCTCCACTATGAAACACAAAGTCGATTATCATAATTGCACACGAAGTTTCGCTGCACACCCTTCAAAACTACCTGACCTAGTTCGAACGTGTTAACTTATCGTAATTCGTGGCGAAGTGGGTGAAAAGTGGCATAACACTGGTTTAATCTTCGATCATGCGGAAACGCAATAAGAAGAATGACCATACACTCCCAAAAAACATAAAAAATATAGCATAACATCTGCAACTTGACGATTATTCGGGGAAAAGCAAAGCCAACCCAAGTACGATGGTCAGCCGCGGGGATGTCATAAGTTAGGTACGGGCAGGACTGGGAGACAGAGAAAGTATGACAAAGAGGGAGACCTTAGTCCTACAGCGGAAAAAACGGAAAATTCATGTTATATTATAGAATACTAGCTGGTACCCGCAACTTCGTCTGCGTACTTTTAATCTCTTCATCTCTTTTTTTCGCAATAAAAGGTAGCCTATGTTCTTTCTCAGGGTCTAAAGATTGTCTGTGCCAAATTTCATCAAAATCGGTTGAGAGGTTTAAGCGGGAAAGCG
The DNA here is from genome assembly GCA_963576535.1 of Plemyria rubiginata. NCBI lineage: Eukaryota > Metazoa > Arthropoda > Insecta > Lepidoptera > Geometridae > Plemyria > Plemyria rubiginata. Next base: position 4,293,872 of record OY754917.1, on the reverse strand, counting down.
TAACAGACAGACAGACAGACAGAAAGACAGACAGACAGAGTTACTTTCGCTATTAGTTAGGACTAGCTGGTACCCGCGACTTCGTCTGCGTACTTTTAATCTCTTCATCTCTTTTTTTTGCAATAAAAGGCCTATGTTCTTTCTCAGGGTCTAAAGATTGTCTGTGCCAAATTTCATCAAAATCGGTTGAGAGGTTTAAGCGGGAAAGCGTAACAGACAGACAGACAGACAGACAGAGTTACTTTCGCATTTATAATATTAGTTGGGATTATAACTGATGTTCTATCATTTATCATGGATTTTCGTAAAAAATGGGATTATTATATTTAATGTTATCCTTAATCTAAAATAACGGGAAATAATCAAACTCTGAAATCATGCTGATCACTGTCCAGTCAATACACTTTGGGTATTGAGTATAACTCACATATCGCATCTAAATAATAATAATACCTTTAAATGATCAACACTTGTAATTTATTTAAAAAATCGTTGGAGCGGTTTCTGGAACAAATAATTTTCGAGGAAACGGCTCCAACGATTTTTATGATATTTAGTATGTTTTTAGGGGGTTTCGAGGGCAATATATCGATCTCATTTTTTGAAAAAATGTTTTTTTATCCGTGTTTTCAGGCAATGAAAAACTAAAACATAAATATGACTTCCTGACATCTATTGGCGGGTACTAATACTATTACCTTTTAAGCTACTTCAGTAGATGGCGTTGTTAATCAACCGAGCAAAGCTCGGTCACCCAATATTTAAAATAACCTAACATGATAACCAACTATGAAAGCTGAAAGTTAATAATACCGTATAATTTAAAGAATATGTACCTCATTAAGTTATTGTAATGCTTGAGCTCCGTTGGTGACGTACTACACCATTGACGTACGTTTTCTTTTTACCCTAATCTCTTCTTCTTCCTGCCCTTATCCCACTTTATGTGGGGTCGGCACAACAGGTTTTTTCTCGCCACTTTCCTCTATCATTCGTCATCTCAGTAGTCACTCCTTTCTTTCCCATGTCATCTTTCACACAATCCATCCATCTTTTCTTTGGCCTGCCTCTACTCCTTAATCCATCTACATTCATTCCTAACACTCTTTTCGTTACATGACATTCATCCCTTCTCATAACATGCCCATACCACGCTAACCTATTACTCCTCATTTTTTCGGTCACTGGCGCCACTTTCAAACTGCCTCTAATAAACTCATTCCTTATCTTATCCATTCTCGTCACTCCACACATCCATCTCAACATTCGCATCTCCGCTGCATGCACTCTTCTTTCATCCGTCCCTTTTGTGGCCCAACACTCCGATCCATACAAAACGACGGGTCTTATAATGGTTTTGTATATTTTCCCCTTTAGTTTTAGGGGCATTCTTGGATCGCAGGTTGTTCCTGTGACTTCTCGCCATTTCATCCATCCTGCATTTATTCTACTTTTTACATCCCTGTCAATCTCACCATCATTCTGTACTACTGAACCGAGGTACCGAAAATCGGAACAGGCTGGTAGGGATACACCATCTAAGGCAATATTGGCGAAATTGGAGGGACCACCGAAGTCACAAAACAAGTGTTCTGTTTTGGTCCTACTGATCTTTAAACCGAAATTCTCCAATTTCCCCTGCCATTTTACCAGCCTGCTTTGGACCTCAGTTGCGTCCTCTCCGATAAGAACATTGTCGTCGGCGAACAGCATGCACCAAGGTGCCTCCTCCTGTATGTCCGATGTCAATGCATCCATTACCAGGAGGAACAAAAAGGGGCTTAAAGCCGATCCTTGGTGCAAGCCTACAGCCACATTGAACTTATCGGTAACGCCAGCTTCGGACCTGACTTGTGTACTAGCTCGGCTGTACATGGCCCGTATAAGCTGCAGGTACTTCCCAGGCACTCCTTTCTCTTTCATAGCCCACCACAGAACCTCACGGGGTACCCTGTCGTACGCCTTTTCTAGGTCAACGAACACCATGTGCAAGTTCTTGTGTGCACGGCGTTTCTTTTTACCCTAATGTTGACCTAATTATGCGAGTGGCGTTACCTTAGACTTTTTGTTTGTGTTCGCCCATCCTCCATAACTAAACATTATTAACTGCCAAGTGTCACCTGTGACGCCCCAGGGCGTGATCTTATTTATTTTCAAGCTAGGAGAAGTTTTCCTGCGGCTAGGTATGTGATAGCTCTCAAAGCTCGGTAGTAACTCTGCCTTCAGTGCTGTAGACCATGGGTTCGATTCCGACTGAGAACTAATATTTGTGTGATAAATCATGATTGTTCTCTGTTTGAGTGGATGTATCATAATTCATAAGTACTTACTTTGTATTACAAAAAAAAGTATGTACGAGTGCGTAAGTAATCTGTAACTATTGCTTATGTTGGGTCTAGATAGTGCTGTGCCCACCAATATTTCTATACATTTATAAAAAAGCACCGCGATTGGTCGAGGTATCGAGTATCACATTATTTGCTCAATTGTTTAATGGTGCCTTTCAGACAATGGAGAATAATAGCGTCTCAATATATACATTAGGTACACGTAGTCAGATGGTACAAGAAACAATTGTATTTAAAGACTGAAGGATGAAACACAACTGTTCAGTTCAAATAAAATAATGACAATAAAGTAAACATGCCTTAACATCAATCATTCCACAATGAATATAATTTTCCTTACTTATAATCATCCTACGTAGTAACGAGGTATTGTGTGCCCAGACTGCCGTAGAAATATAAATAAATATAAAGAATAAGAATAATTCATTCTTAAAACTTAATATTTTGTATGCTAAGAAGCAGGATCTGGAGATTCCAAACCACACTAACTTACCATCTTATTATTTTATTGTAACCTGGATTCACAAACAATAAATGATTTATGATTAAAAACATACAGCCATTTATGAAAGATGTTTTATAATAACCCAAAAGTTATTATCCGAGGGGGATTTTCTTATATGTAATAAACACTATAAAACTAATAAAAATACAGCCGCATTATAAAACATAGTCTTACTCAAATTACTATAAGCTGCTCAAACATCAATTTCGTCAGGTCAGACGAAAATAAATATTCAGGTCAGAAGCCGGATTCTAAGTTGCGATAAAATACCGATATTTCTGTATCTAGCTTTATTTCCAAATCAAATCATCGATGCTACTCTACTGACCGAGGCGTGACGGACGATGGTGCGCATAGCTTCTGAAAGATCATTTAAAAGCCGTTACCTGAAGTTTATCAATCGTTTATTGCGTATTTTATTGTTTTTTTTACTTTTGAAAAGGAAATACTACTTTGGTCCGCTCCAGCGGCCCAATTACGCTAATGTCTGGCTATCGAGATGGCTTTCAGTTTGACATTTGATTCCCATCCATCAGATAATTGTTATTACACTATGGGAATCAAATGTCAAACTGAAAGCCATCTCGATAGCCAGACATTAGAGCGATCGGGCCCCAGGACTGAAATAATCCAGGCACGGTAGGAATACAGATATTTGGCCTTCTTAGTGCGCCAGATCGCTGAGGATGACAAAAAGACCCCCTTTTCTCAGTAGACTTGACTTCTTCTCCTCTCCTTGACTCAGAAGCTATTGGTAATTAGGGGGGAATGTATAGAAATGCTTCCAAGAATACATGTATCAAAATAAAAAGATAAATCGCTAAAACGACTGACAACAAAAATGGTGTTTACCCAGCGATCATAAGGCGACAAGTGTAAAGGCTAGCCATCTTCAGTTGCAATGTCGACCTAAATTGGCAACTTCTCAAACAATAGCTCAATGTTGCTCGGTAGCGTTAGGAAGCAGTTCTTTGCCTAGAAACGAGGCGCGCCGAGAGAGTATACAAACAGAGCCATTATATCTAAGCATTGACACTTTCTACCATTATCTATTTAGTCGTTGAACGTGAAACAATGGTGACGATTATCTGAATCTTATTTGCAGAAACATTTCTACAAAAAAAATAACCCTCACGGATTTACACAAAACATGTCTCAGATCGATCAATTGATATATACACTTTCATAAAAGAAAAAAATAACTTATTTGGAGATAAAATAGAAAATACAGAACAGGGTGTTTTCTCAAGCCCGATTGGCGCATCGCTTGACGATATAAAAACGCGCTTCGTCTGATCTGGCTTTAGCCGTCTCGCCATGATGGATGCGTCAGGGCAGCCTGACAGTTGGCCACTATCACACTTACTGTGACTACGACCTGTTAAACGCTTTTATCATAGTTAAGACATAAACAGTTATCAGTAAGTACCGATTATAGCCAGTAATCGATAGCAACAACTGATAAAGACACTAGAATTGCTCATATGTTTCATTTGAGCATTCACCTTTTACAAAGAACTGTAAATTACCTTAAGTACCTTTTAAGTTATTCTAAAACTTAATAAACCTATGCATACCTACCTTACTTTTTGAGTGGTTTACCATTGAACTACAGGGATATAAAAGCTTCAACAGTTCTATGACGTAACAGTCCTATAGAACAACTGGGAGCTACCTTCTATTGTTATGTATGCTTATAGTCATGTCAATTGTTTTTAATTGCTTGCATTTTACAAATTACCTACACATTTGTGAAAATACGTAGGAGGTAAATGCTTGATGCTAATAAGTAATTCATCTTAATACTAGCACATTTACGAACTATTTTTTACCAGATTTTTACGTACAACCAATAAATAGAATCACTATGATCAAAGGTCTCAATGCCGTTATTGTAGACCTACTCCGTGACTTTACTTCTTTCGCAAGCAAAGGCAAAATGGCGCGCTAAGATTACGTATTTCCTCGTATAACGGTGAGCTCATGACTTCACGACTCACCTACTAACACGGAAATAAGAAATAATGTTGCAGGCGGCAAATATCTGCATAAAACATTAAAAATATTAAAATCGTAATCCTACGAATATCTGCAGTCAAAATCCTTGACTTTTTAAAACCTCCACGTTTAGCTCTATAATCAGTAAACACACAGGTTATAATAGAAAGCTATGGGAATGCCTCACCCGCTAAGGTTAGATCATAAAATAACCTGGTTGGGTCGTAAGTTAAAAATCATGCAGAAGTGACACTGGAGAAACCAATAAGTTACCTTTTGGCAGAAATAGAGACATCGATTTTGTAGAGCTCTAGAACCGACTATAAAAATATAGCTAGGCCAAAATAGTTACACAATAAACGAGTTGCGTTTCTATAGTCCTTTTTATTCTTCTGTTAAATTATAGTGGTCACACGGTATTTGAGGCATATCCGACTACATTTCGACTTGGGTAAGTTAAATTCGATGTTTCTAAAACGGAAAGTTACATTATAATCCCTTGGAAGACTAGCCACCCACAAAACATGGAATAGTGTGGGGGCTAGTGTGAGGGCTAGCGAACTATATCGTCTACGGAACTTATTATTTAGTAAAATAATTTATTTATGTATCGAAGTTAGATACCTGTGCATGTTAATTTTTAGGGTGCATAAAAGCATTATACCTACATGGTGGGTCTCATAGTAAATAATGCATGTTTTTATTTTATAATGATGTACAATCTAATGTAGTTTAGTGCTCGTGTTGTATTGATGTTTTTAGCTACGAATAAGTGAGTTATGAATTAAGATATAATATCTGGTCTGGTCTGGTCAGGTCAAATAGGACCCGCTACAAACTACAGTGCTTGGAGTACCTAGTTTCATATAATCTACACCTACCTACTCTTACACTTGATATTAAATTAGGTAAACAAAGCAACTCAACCATCTTATCTCAGATAATAAAAAAAACATCGTCTTTTGGTCGTTTTGACTTGAGTTAGTTACGGATTTACTAAAGGGAATGCGTCATGCATAATAATATTGTGCTATTGCGATGTTTGATTGAATTAAAATATCCTTACAGGATTTCTCATTTAACTTACTAAATAAGCCTATTTTGACAGTTAAAAATATAAGTAAGTAATATAGAACTTACAAAATAAATTGGTTTATAGAAAAAATTATTACTAATTGTTCTATGTACTTGCCTATTATTGTATGCTATTAAGTCTATAGGAGAATTTTTAAGAGAACAGAACCTGCTGTTCATCCTCATCATCTGGGCCTGGTCTTATTACTTTTATTATAATAAAAGCTAACATAAGAACTGTAGCATAATACAATACTTAAAACATTCGATATCCTACTAATATTATAAACGCGAAAGTTTGTAAGTATGGATGGATGGATTTTTGTTACTCTTTCACGCCGCAACGGCTGAGCGGATTTGGATGAAACTTGGCAGAGAGATTGGTTATAGTCTGGAATAACACATAGGCTACTTTTTATCCCGCGAGAATACCGGGATTTAAATCTGGGCGGGTGAAACCGCGGGGCGCAACTAGTTTATTACAAGTCCACAGTTAATACGAAATCTACTTTCTTTCATCTAGTGGCTAATTTTCACTTTCCATATGACGTCATATCTCATCCATTATGATTATGCAAGTAGTCCATACTCACCAAATTAGTTGACGCCATCAATGTAATTAAAGGTCAACTAGCGAACTTAACAACTCCGCACGGGCAGAACTTGTATTTTTGACGGACATTCGTGATGGCCGATCGTTTAGATAGGCGATGTGCCTGCTTCAAATGTTCATTATTCTATCCAAAACTCAAGTATACTGCGAGTCGCGCAAAAATAATGCCGGAAGGAGGGGGAGGGGGTGTGATGGCGCGAGTATTTTGATAAGTAGAGCTCAATATACAGGGCTCGTCCGGGGAAGTACTACCACCACGCCTTTTTCTGTCGCCAAGCAGCATCGCTGTGTTTCGGTTTGAAGAGCGTGACCGCTGGTGTAATTACAGGCACATGAGGCTTTACATCTGTATGCCCCATGTTGATGGACGTAGAGCACGTTGCTGACGTGCGTGCCTTATGAGGCAAGGCTTTGTTATTGGTGATGTTTACAACTTAACATCAGGTGGGCCATCTGCTTGTTCCATTAGCTAGTTGTATAAATAAATAAAAAATGCGCAAACACACCGACCTATACTTATATGTAGCTATCTATGTTAGTTTTTCTTCAACTTTCTGACCTTGACTGACAGTCAAAAAGAGAATGCTTCAAGATTTTAGATAAATAACTTGCCTTATTTTTTTAGTTCTCATCTAAGCTAAAAAATACTGCCATAGAAATAAATCTTGTTTGCTGTGCTCCAGCCCCCCGATTACGCTAATATCTGGCTATCGAGATCGCTTTCAGTTTGACATTTGATTCCCATTACTGTATAGCAATGGGTAGATGGATGGGATGCAAATGTCAATCCTGAAAGCCATGTCGATAGCCAGCGCAGACCATACCAAGAAAACATTTAAATGTTATCTTCACCATAAATATGCTGTAGGTAGATTGACGAGCAGAATCAACGATGTTATAAGTGCCGCCTCGGCATTTATTCAATGATAAAAAAAAACACGGAAATAAATAGTGACGTAATAAAATATGCGCAATGCGATCCCCAAGAAGCTTAAAATGATAATATCATAACGTAACCCGCAAAGCCCCGTTACACGCGTAGGTACCTTACCTACCATAACTCATACATAATGTGTGATCCACGATACTGAGAAATGTGAACCAAATGGACATAACATACCTGTTGGCAAGTAATGAACAGCGCCGTCCACACGAATATGCCAGCAATAATCTGAGCAGTGCGCGTTTGCAGGAACATGGGCTCCTGCAATGGCTTGAAGATGTCGTGAACTATGTTAGACATCGCCTGGGCGGTCACATTCACTGTGTCCGGTTCTGGACTCATCCTGCAACAATAAAACCACCATGAATCAACTTCTTTCTGTTTTAGATCTGCAGTTATTTTTTCCCTAATTGCTGGGCTGGACACGTCTGCCGCATGCCCGACACATTGTGGGCACAGAGGACCACCGGTAAGATCCCACAAAATGCAAGACGGCGACGTGGAAGGCCCAGAATGAGATGGAGAGACGAGCTTGACTGCCACCTGGGCTCGTGGCCTGTGGATATGTTGAATCGTGAAGAGTGGAAAGAAGGAAGGAAGGCCTTTGCCCTGCAGTGGGACCGTAGCGGCTGAATAATAATAATTGCTGATGGTATAAGCAGATGACACACCTGACATTTCTGGTAACCCTCACCCCCTTGTAACCGAAACACAGCAACACTGCATGGGCGAGCCCTTTAAAAAGAGCTCTACTACTAACTAAACTAATTAATTAATTAAGTATAGGTATATTTTAAGTCAGGGCTTATCTAATCACCTCAAAAATTAACAAAGTACCTACTTACTTAACTAATAAAAAAAACTATGGTAATAGATCTAATCTTAGCCATAAAATACATCAATCAACAGTAAAACAATAAAAAGTTCACCAGTAAACCTAGTTGTTAAGTAGGTACATACTTTCTCAAATTACTTTCCTTTTTTATTTATGTATGTACTTAATTTTTATCATAACTTTTGCAAGAAGATTTGCATTTCAAGCAATGACTAAGTAGTTCTGTTGTATAAAGCAGTTTGAATAGTGTTCCAGCACATCATTGAACTGGATGGGTGGAGATGATGTCGAAGAAATGAGAGCACTTTCTGAAGTGCAGTTCTTAACAACTACTTAACTGCCCACAACAAAACTGATTTTCTAAGCTGAAAAATTACAGCAGATAAATATTTAAAAAAAGAGTGTCCCACAGTGGGCAACTGCCTTAGTAATTCGTTAACAATTTAAAAGATTGTATCATAACAAAATAGTGTTTACAATTCCAAAGTAAACTATTCTGATCATAGATAGCAATGAATGCAAGGCCCCTGACAATGCAACATCAAAACAATAACAATTAATTCTCATGGGCATTCTATTCAAGTTACTAACCCATAATATTAAAGATTGTTGGCAACTACAGTTTTATTTCTGTTTCCAATAAGTAACTGGGAAAATAAGTTTTATAGCATAAAGCAGCATACTGTCTAAATTATAGCATCACTACATAGTATAAAACAAAGTCGCTTTCTCTGTCCCTATATCCCTATGTCCCTATGTATGCTAAAATCTTTAAAACTACGCAACGGATTTTGATGCGGTTTATTTAATAGAGAGTGATTCAAGAGGAAGGTTTATATGTATAATACATGCATGATATAGTAGAAAAACAATGTGCACCCGTGCGAAGCAGGGGCACGTGGGCAGGTCACTAGTAACTTTATAAAATATAACAATGGAATCATAACAAACATGTGTAATGAACCATAATGTGGTTCATTACACATGTTTGTTCTCCGTGGATATCAAAACTACCATAGGTTTGTAGGCAAACTACTGTCAAATGAACTGAATTAGGGCTAACCAATTTGTTATCCAGAACAGCCTGTTTTTATACTAGCGCAACATATAGAAAATTACCATCAGACATACCTACTTAGGTACATAATAAAAATATGCAAATGTATTAAAATCATCATTATCCAAATGATCTAAATGTTAATTGGTAACTAACTACCAGGCTAGTGGCAAGCAGGACAACTTATGAAATGAAAATCTTGCTGCTTTGAGTTAGGTGTAATATAGTACATCCTGAGCGTATTAATTAGCCTAAAAACCTGAAGATGCTTTAGAATAACATGGAATTCGTTTTATTGGAGGTCACACACACGTCGTGACATTTTCTTGTTTTTTAGTGAAAGGGTGCTTCCATGACGCAAACGAAACGCTGTGAATTCAGCAGAACAGCGCCAATGGACATTATGTGCCCGTCAAGATTGTTTAATATAAAAACAACTAAACTTGTGTTTACTAACCTTGATGTGGTTTTACACGATTAAATTCTGGTGTTTTCCTTTTGTTAGCAGATGTCATCCGTAATCAACACTCTGTGCATACTGTACACACAATTCACTGATTTCTAATCTAATTTCACAGCTGACCACCGTAAAACAAACGCACTAGCTAGAAATTGGCACCAAAACACAGTACACAAATGTTAGGCTTTCCCAAACGATAACTTCGTTCGATTCGATTCCACTCGACTTTGTCGCAAAGCTATTTTTCGTAATTTCTTTCTTTTCTTTTTCTGTTGGTTTGGCTGACGTGCGTGAGTGTCATATACACTGACGTGAGTCAGTGTTGCAAAACCAAGAATCTGTTTTTCGGTAGGTTTGGCAGTAAAAAATCGGTAGAATTCGGTAGTTTTTTTTTCTAGCCAGTATTAGGATTTTTCATATGAGTAGGTATAGTATTTAAGGCGGCACGGGACGGTTTTTGAACAGCTGTTAATCTACTAAAATGTAAAAATATACATGAAAAAAAACGAAAACTTTAAAATTGAACATGTACCTAGGTACTCGAGCGCTGTTTAAAGATAGAAACGTATATATATAATTTTCTCGATAAAAAAATATCATAAAGATGACACTAAATCGATACCACATCCATTACTAAGAGAGTTTTTCTTGAAATCATGTCAAAGCTATATCAAAACTGAAAAACTGAAAACTGAAACAGCTTCACGACTTTGATCCCCAGGTACGGTAGATATCCCTTCAGATCTCCCAGTACCAAGTAGGTACTAATTCAAGATTCTTTGAGGATGTCTAAGGGGGGTAGTCAGAGGTACGTCCAAACATTACATTTGGCACATACCCACATTTTGCAGTAGTTAGTATTCCATACGTGACAGGTTGCAAGCCCATCGCCGCTGTTAGAATACTAACTGGTTTCCTCACGATGTTTTCCTTCACCGTTTAAGAGCACTGGCATTGCGCACATAATTTTTTCGATAGAAAAATCCATTGGTGCACGACCGGATTCGAACCTGCGACCTTACGATCGGAAGGCGGGGTCACTCCCACTAGACCACCGGTGCTATATCAAAATATTATCGGAATTAATATAGCGCTGTGTGAAAAAAAAATAAAAATTTCATTATTATTAATCTCTGAGAAGAAAATCTAACGAAATCTAGCTGTTCATGTGCTCGCGTCTAGCAGTCAGTACCCACATCATGCAGGTTCTGGGATATGAATATGAATACGTTGATTGTAAATTAACACAACTTTAGTCATACAAGTTTGAAAAATTTTCATATCTTAAAATACCTTAACTAAATTAAACATACTAAATCTACTCAAACCACCTCTGTGACGTTTAAGAAATTATGTTTTTTGACACTTTAAATTAATATTAACAAAGTTATCTAGGTCAATTATTAACGATTGTCTTTTCGTACTAATCTTTTTGTAGTAAGCTTAAGATTACCTTTATATCTTACTTAATATAAAAATCGGGAGATTCAGACCTTAAATCGGTATTTCGGTAGATCATTGTCAAATTCGGTAGATCTACTGAAAAATCGGTAGGTTTTGCATCACTGACGTGAGTTGAGCCTATATAACGCCTATATGAGTTTATATAACGCTACGCTAAGAGAGTTGAGTGAGTGCGAGAGATGGTAACTCTTGGTAACTAGACTGGCTGGCTGGCTGGCTGGACTGACTGACTGACTCACTGGACTCAGTCCAAAACCAGTCACAGTCAGTGATGCCAGATGAGCCAATTGAAAAAGCGGTAGCTTGTTTAATTTCGACCAATTTTAAACCGACTTGAAAAAAGGAAGGCAGGGGTTCTCGTAAAGACTTCTCCGTCTGTGTACAAGGAATTTGCTTTCGATTAAAAACCATCAAATTTAGTCCATCGAGTAAAGTTATGTGGTAACAAACCTAACAAATAAACGAATTGGGAACCTTCTTTTTTCCAAGTCTGTTTAAAATTGGAAATTTCGCTTTATGTGTTTAAATTCCGCGTTTTTGAAGCACAGCTATTGCTTTTTCAATTGGCTCATCTGGCAGCACTGACTGTGAACTAGTTCAAAATGAACGCAGCTTTTTAACCTTGACGTGATCGGTGTATTGTATTTCCAAAAAAAAGATTGTTCTTGTAGATTCGAAAAAAGTGGATCGCGTAGGTTAAAATCGGAAGGCTTTTTTTTGTCAGAAAGGCGGGGAAAAAAGCGGAAAAGCAGTACATCTGGCAGCACTCTGGTCACAGTCAGACTAACGACTGACTGACGTGCGTGATTGTGACAAATGTGACAGATAGGACGGGCCGTTGGAGTTGGTCTGTGGACCACCCGTGTTCGGACGGCTCTTGGTGGTGCCAACAGCACCAACGCATGTTTTTGCCATTTTTTACAGCATACCTACGCACTGTGTGAGATTTTGCCTTAGTTGCGGACGTCCTCGCTCGTTTTATGATTGATTTCAATAGGTTGAATCATAATTAATTACAGAAAAAACTCCTGCTAATACTAACTTTAATTCAGTAGTTAGTGCGGTAACGTGCCAGGTCACGTTACCGCACTAACTATAGAATTAAAGTATAGTGTAAAAGGTAGGGTACGTAGGTATGCTGTAAAAAATGGCAAAAACATGCGTTGGTGCTGTTGGCACTACTTTCAAGAAAACGATTCTTGAGATTCTAGAATAATAATAGGTAGTAATCTATGTAGTGCTACGACAAGAAGAAGAATCATCATCTTCCTACATAATATAAACAAACATCATAATCTTGAATGAAAAAAAAATTACACAATGAAGTAGTATATAGGTACAGCTCTTTGTAAAGGGCTCGTATAGAAGGGCACCAATCTGCACTGGGTGTCGGTGAAGGCACTATAGTTAAGTATACCTACTTTCCATGTACAAATAAAAAAATGCAAATTATAGAATTTAACAAGTGAATGTGACTAATTAGCTGGAATAGGCCTTATTCTCCTCTCGACGACCTCTGTGGCGCAGCGGGCGAGAGCCTGCCTGCGACGCAAGAGGCCCGCCGTGGAACAAATTTGTGTACGATCTGCAGAAATTTGTTCCGATGGTCTGGGTGTTTTCTATGTTTAATAAAAAATATCTATCTATGTAAGTATATAATGTAGGTATTAAATATATCAGTTATCTAGTACCCATAACACAAGCTTTAAATAGGTTACTTTGGGGCTAGATAGTGCTGTGTGGATTGTCCAGCATTATTTATTTATTTATTATTATTTATCCATTTGTCGGTCTAATATAAACAATAATAAATAAAATATGTGACAAAAATTACGTTGCGCTGGCAACATGAACGAACGGACGAGACGAGTGAAACGGTCGAACACAGATCCGAACCTTCCGAACATGAACGAAATAGAACGAACAAAACAAACTCACGAATGCATAGATTTATTAATAAGAATGCGATACGCACATACGCGATACGTACACGTTATGTACCACCATAAATTTATAACACCGCCACCACCGTACCAAACTAAGCGAAAGCTTGTAATATATAAACTATAATAAAACATATATATAAAAATATTTGTACTTATAAAACATAAATGTACATATCAATTAGGTACTATATTTTAAATAGATAATTACCCACAGATCATTAGAGAACAAACATCTATGTTCATCAATCACACAAATGTTTGTTTTCGGTGGGGATCGAACCCAGGGCCTACGGCGCAGAAGGCAGAGCTACTACCACTGACCTCAATAAATTAAACGCTACTCCAACTTAGCCTTAGCTGTGAAGGCTGTCAGACCTTATTTTTTCTGGTCTGTAAAGGTACTGACCCACGTGCTTATTTTCGAGCTAAAAGCATGCTTTTTTTCGAACCTGTAAGGTACTGACACACATGCTTATTTCCAAGCCAAAACCATGCTTTTTTTGAGCCTTGCTCAATAAAAGCACGTGTGAACAGGTCGTGCTTATAAATGAGTATTTCTCAAACAAAATGTACGTAACGACAAAGGAAAAGTTACGAAAAAGTACTTTTTGGTAACTTTCCTTCCTTAGGTTCCTAGAGTTATGTTTCGAAAAAGTACTTTTTCGTAACTTTTCCTTTTTCGTTACGTACATTTTGTTTGAGAAATATTCAAATAAGCATGCTTATTTGGTCTTACGTCGGTTGATTTTTGAGCATGCTCAAAATAAGCATGCTTATTTTTGAGCACCTTTGTCAGTACCATAACCTCCCTTGTCTTATCCAGCTATGTCTCCATTTATGGCGATCTATGTGTACGGCACATAGTAAAAAAAAAATTGAATGAAGGAAGGAACGAAGAACGAACAAAACCAACTAGACCAGACCGACCGACCAGCCGACCACTCCGTCCGACCAGAGACAATCAACAAATTATAATGAAAATGTCCGTCGTAATCGCTGAAGACGTTCCAGTTTATAAAATATAAAGTGACTACTGTGTTATAATCGTAGCTTGCAATGTAAATTAGCTATACTATTTATTTTATTCCTAGATTTCTTAGCAGTGTCATAACATAGAAAACATGATCGTTCAAGAGCCAACACAGGTACTTTCAATTCAATGCTTTGCAAGTTGTCAAGGAATTGATCAACCAAAGGGCCGTTTCGACTATTTTATTCAAATTCGCAATTTCCCACAGGTTATCGTTTGGGACTGTCTCAACAATTATGAGTACGACAACGCTATATTTCTGGCCGAAAGATTACACGCTGAAGGTAAATATTTTAGCACTTGTCTTCACAGAACGAAATGAATGTTTCTCACCTGCATTCCTGCAAATATCGATTTTTACGCAACTATTTACGGTGTTGTCTGTGCCTACATGCAGGTAATATTGTGTTTGAATAATTGTCATGGTGTTTATTTTTCAGTGGCATCAGAAGAAACAGCATTTCTTTTGGGAACATGTTACTACAGAGCTGGAAGGGTAAACGAGGCTCATCATTTACTACACAATATATCATTAACGTTACCACAAGCTAGATTTCTCCTAGCTAAATGTTCTATTGAATTAAAATCGTAAGTTATAGCAACTACATAATTTTGTTACAAATTGGTGCCCTGGAATTTTTTTTGATATTTAAAATGTTTCTTTCAGATACCAAGATGCTGAAGTTGCTCTGGGATCAAATCTAGATATAGTTGCAACTGAGTTTGGTGAACAAGCATCATATGCATTACAGCTACTTGCCAAAATTTACAACATTACTGCCCGACGGAGTAAAGCAGCTGAGGCACATAGGAAAGCACTATCACTAAATCCATTCATGTGGAAATCATTCACACAACTGTGCAATATGGGTGAGAAAGTAGACCCACATCAAGTGTTTCAAATGAACAACTCTGAATTTCCATTTGGTGTTACAACATTTATGAATATAGTCAGCAACTCTGAGAATATTTCATTTGTCCATAGTAACATTACCAATAATACTAGCATCATTGCCAACAACCCAACTATCATTACTAATGTGACACCCAACAATGTCTCAATGAGAACACCTATGACCATGTCTACGAGCATCACACCTGAGACACAAGCACCTGTCAAGAGAATGCACAGTGTGTTCAGTGGTATGGCACCCATTCCATTTTCTCCTTCGTTTGGTATGTTACCTATGATGGAAGAATCTCCAGTACTGTACACACCTACTCTAACAGACTCCAATGAACAGAAGGCCATACCTAAGATAGTGAATTCGATACGAACTCAAATGGGTCAACTTAAAGATGCAGTGTTTAGTCCTGTTCCAAGATGCACTCTTGGACCTGCACCCAGAAGATCTTCAAGGCTATTTAGTAATAACAATAGTAGTTACTCTGTAAAAGAAAATAATAAGTCCCCTAGCAGGAAGTTTGTAGCACCTAAGAGTCCTTCAAGAAAAAACAAACAGCGTACAGCTAAAAACCTTAAGTCAAACAACACAGTTGAAACAAATGAAAGAAATAAGAGTATGGAATCACTCACACCCACTATGCCCCCTAAAACGACGAATGGCGTGGCGCTTCTAAACTTAATGCGTGATTTGGGTGAAGCTTACAAGTCCCTAGCATTCTTAGATTGTAAAAATGCTATAAAGTTGTTCCAAGACATGTCTCCAAATCAGCTAAACTCTCCTTGGATACAGACAATGATTGCTAAAGCACACTATGAATTAGCTCAATATGAAGCTGCTGCAAAGATATTTGCAGAAATTAGAAAGCAATATCCCAACCGTACAGAAGGAATGGATATTTATAGTACTTGCCTATGGCACTTACAGCGTGAGGCACAGCTTTCATCCCTATCCCAGGAATTAGTAGAACTAGACCGAACCAATCCCATTGCATGGCTTGCAGCTGGTAACTGCTTTTCTCTCCATAAAGAACGGGAAACTGCATTGAAGTTTTTCAAACGGGCTGTACAATTAGACCCTGAAGGATCATACGCACATGCATTACTGGGTCATGAGTATGCAGTAGCTGAGGAAACAGATAAAGCTTTGACTGAGTTTAGAACTGCTGTGAGCATTGACCAACGCAATTATGTTGGGTGGTTTGGCATTGCAACTGTTTACGCGCGGCAAGAACGGTGGAAATCTTCAGAGTCGAATGTACGCCGCGCGCTTTCAATACATCCCAATTCTGCAGTTCTGAGATGTCAACTAGGACTTGCACAGGCCGCCTTAGGTAAGATGGACCGAGCCCTTGATACCTTGGAAAGGGCAGTAAGTTTAGATTCGGAGAATCCCTTGTGCCGTTTCCACCGCGCGTCGGTGCTATTGCGCGCCGGACGACCGCAAGATGCGTTAGCAGACCTGCATCATCTTAAAGACATAGCTCCAAGAGAATCATTAGTGTACTATTTACTTGGTAAAGTTCATAATAAACTAGGGAATTCACATCTTGCTCTAATGCACTTTAGCTGGGCAACAGACTTAGACCCCAAAGGCACAGGAGGACATATAAAAGAAGGATTTGACCATTCAAAACAAGAAGATCAACCAGAGAGATCAACCTAATGTATGCCATGGTGTAATGATTGTATGCCTGACCATATGTTGTCATGTGTGGCAGTGCAGTCGTGACTTGACTGATCTATGTAAATATCGCCCACACCTGTCAAGCTCCTATTCACACCAAAATCTTCCAAATAATAGCTTTATGGACTTTGATGGGTGTATGGTGGCATTTAGTCGCTCTAGTAATGGGCGTTTTGTGGAAGTGTTTATATAGAGTAAGTTGTGGATATTCATAAATATTATCCTTGTTAAATGTAATAATATATCTTGTATAGATAGTCACTTCTAGAAATGAATGAGTGTAATTTTTAAAGAGATGATGCTTTTGCAAATTGGAACCCAAGCCTTGATCTCAGTGGATGGTATCATATTGTAATCAAATAAATTTAAAAATGACATTTGAAATCATTGAAAATAGGTATTCAGAAATCTTGATGTTTAGAAGAGACTGTTTAGTACACACTTAGTTTTCGTACAAACATTTTTAAAGATAGGCATCTTTATTGAAGATATAATAATTTGTATATTGCGAGCTGCTGGCGGTATCAAGTTGACATCAAAATCATGTCAGTAGATAATGTCTATATTCTTTTCTACTGAACTATACAAAACCTTATTATACTATGCATGTAGATTTTCATTATTGACAAATTCTCAGCTTTGAATGTTAGACAGATATTAAAATAATACTATAACTGACTAAATAACCTTTTATTAAAAAACACTGATGTGCAATATGGTCTGTATATGGTGCATCCATTTGTATGAATTAAAATAAAATGTAATATAGCACTGTTTGTCACTTCAAATCACCAATAAACTGCTAGTTAAGTGGTCTGATTAGATAGATCACCAGATTATGTATGAACGTATTCTATAAAAAAATAAAACTGATGTAATGTTAGCATATTCTTTTATTTGGAGAAATAATAGAATGGTTAGTTCTTATAATACTAGATTTCTTATAATACTAGATTGAGTTAGGTAAACTTCTGTAGGATTGCGTCAAGTGCTTTTTTGACGGTGGGATCATTTAGTAGCTTGTTTTGACCCTGGGGTGGAGGTAAACTAGGCGCTGCTGGGACGGGAGTGGGTTCCGGTACATCTTTCTTATCATTCAATATGGTGAGAATTCTCTGTTGCAAAATAGCTTGAGCCTTGTTTTGAGTAAGTGGTTCTCCCAATTCCAGTTTGACTTGTTGCTCTCTTCGTTCCTATAAAAAAAAGTATTAGGTGATTACACTTAGCGACAAAATTAGATGAACATTTCTGAACTATTGGTCAATATTTTTGAGCTTAATTCAAAAGATATGCATTGAGAACTATTTAAGTACTGAAGTAACAATTTCTTTGTTATGTCCAGATGAAAAGAGCATTGCATATGCATAACTGAAATTGTTATCGCTGATTGCACTATACCTATAGTAAACTAGCTGCGTCCCGCGGTTTCACCCGCGTAGTTATAAATCCAGGTATTCCGACGGGATAAAACGTAGCCTATGTGCTATTCCAGACTGTAATCTATCTGTGCTTAATTTCATCCAGATCCGTTCAGCCGTTCTGGCGTTATTATACCACAACGAAACAGTCACAACACACAATTCAGCGCGTAAAAACACGGGAAACAAAATTTTGATCCAAGCATGTTTTCACACATAAAAATGGGACTTTATATTTTTCTAATTTATGTATGTAAACTTGTACGGATCAAAATATAATCTACGTAAAAATTTGTAATGCCATTGCGATTTTACATTATCTACATCCATTGATTTTATATCTTCAAAAATGTTCAATCGTGCGAGCGAGATAGCGGCACGCCATATGCTGGCGCACTTTAAATCCTTTCACCACACTGTTTTGAAAACTAGTGACACGACAAAAAGAAAATAAAACGGTCTTTATTCAGTACAATCACAGGGATCACTTTGAAACGTCTAATACTAGGTGAATATAGAGAAGAGAAAGCAGACAATTATGAAATCAAAAGATACTGAAGACCAGGGTTTTTTCCCAACCTTTTATGCATGGTGCCTCCCCCGGATAACAAAATATTTCCATGCCCCCCTTTATTCAAACAAAGTAACATTGGAACAAGGTGGCGCGACTTAATCTGTTTCTAAATGTTTTAAATCATAAACAATGAAGAGTTTATGAGTAGATTAAAATGTCTAAACACTTCATTCCCCCCTTAAGATCTCTACGCTCCACCAGGGGGGCACGCCCCACCGGTTGGGAAGTCCTGCTGTAGACTAACCTGTAGATACTCGATGACCTTATCATACTGTAGTACGGTAAGCGTGCCCCCGTCCGCGAGTTGTCCTAACAGCGCACACAACGCCTCGCGGCCGGAGGACCCGCCGCGCTGCACCTCTTGGAAGTTACGAGACAACAGCTGCAGAGCGTCTTCTAGTGGCATGTTTCTGTGTTCTGGAAACGAAACAATTAATTTTAACTATTAGTTAGTTACTAGCTTGTAAATTTTTGATCCTCGTGTTTGTGTGGCAAATATTTTAATTTTCTTTCTTTCTTTCTTTAAACAAGTCTTAAGTAATCAACAACTTTGTTTCAATCATTCTTTATTTAAGGGGCAATATACGGCACGCCGCTATCTCGCTCGCACAATTGAACATTTTTGACGATTTAAAATCACTGAATGTGTCAGGTTTATGATCAATCAATCAATGACACTACAGATTTAACGAAAATAAAATTTTGATCAAAGCAACTTTTCAAACTTAAAAATGGGATATTGTATTTTCCTATTGTTTACGTATGAAAACTTACTTGGACTCAATTTTTTTTTGGTAAATCTGAGCAATGCTATCGACCACAACTTACGTAACTACATTCAGTATGCTGCCCCTTAAGTGTAATGCTAGTATAGTATTCTCTTGTCTGTGGTAGAGCTCTTTGTGAAGAGCTTGTCCAGGAAAGTATTACCAAAAAACCTTTTTCTGCCAAGCAGTGTTGCTGTGACAAGAGTGGATGCCGGTGAAGTTAGGCAGATGGTTAACATCTGTATAATAAAATTAATGTTGAAATGCAGGGCATGTTCCTATCGTGCATGACTTACGAGGCAATGCTTTGTTATAGATAGATGATGTGCTCTTAACGTCTGGTGGGCACGTTTGATCCACCAGCTAGTTGTACAAAAAATTCAAAGGTAAGGTACCTTGTGGAAGTCCATGTAATATTGTAAGCGTCAGGGATCTATTTTCCTGGTTCTGTGGCATAACAAGAATGGCGTAGAGGCATCCTCTCGACGCTATGTTACCCAACACTTTACCGATCGGGACATCTTCCATCGGGAATAATAGGTCTACCACGATGCCGAGACGTTTCAGGCGGCCTTCAATGTATTCTGCATATTCACTAGAACAATAAACTTAAATTGAATAATATGTTAAAAACTACAGACCCGTTTCATCACGTCGAATTTAATCAACAACATTCAGTTAGAAGCAAAGAAAAGTCTTTCCTTGCTCTGGTTAGATAGAGGCTTGATTTTATATGGAAATGCCGTTATATTATCGTTTGTTGTTACACGTTTGACTGCCAGCTAACTCACCTGATGGAAAGTGAAGATGCAGCTACAGATGCAGTCTAAGGTGGAGAACGCTAGCTATAATCCACTTGTTCTCTCTTTTTCTTAAAAATTCTTAAGTTCCGGAAATACCGACGACAGTAGAGTTCTACTCCCTGGCAATTTGCACTAGAACTACACTACTACACTAGAAAGTGGAAGCAAAGCGCTTCATGTCATGAGATAGTGAGGGATATCAACCATGAATCCACGCCGTTTCTGGGAAATAGGGAATCGAATTCTTATCATCAGAAGACGTCCACTGCTGTAGGCTTCCTCTATGAACAGCAGTGGCGCGCTTCTTCGTTCGCCTCCTTACAATGACTTAGAATCCCAATAATTTTGAAATTATAAGACATAGGGCTCCAGCACACTGAAGCGTTAGGAGGGGCGTTTCACGGCATGTATAGGTAAAACTAGGTGTTGAACTAATAATTCTAGTCCACTTACGTGAGGCTCTTGGACACCACAATAATTTCGCAGTCATTTCTCTCTGGTACAGGTAGATTTCGAGGGTACTCGGGTTGCGTGAACCGTTCATATCCGCCTCGCTCTGGCCAATCAGAGCCTGTACACAAACATTATTCATTTGTCATCATTAGGCTGAGGAAGGATATAAAAACGTACGTCTAAAGACATACGCGGGAAGCGGGATGCGATACGTGAGCGTCCAGGAGCGTTTGCAACACGAAAATTAACACCTAAAATACCTCTCGCTCGCACGATTCGACATTTTGAAAGATATAAAATACTGATCCCAATTTAGCAAAATCGCAAACTACCATTTTGTGTGCAATCACTATGTACACCGTTCGGTAAAAAAATCATTTTGATACATGCAAGTTTTCCTACTTAAAAGTTGCTTTTTAGTTTTCGTAAATAAGTAAAATTATGAATAGGAAAACTTATATAGATCAAAGGTGGATCAAAGATAATACAATCAGAGGCGAGTCAAGGCGAGGCTATTTCCACTAGAGCACCGGTTTTCTTAATTAAAAAATTTCGTTATTACTGACCTCTGCCACCAACCGGGGATCGGTCCCGATCTCGAAAGCCGCCCCTGCCTCGACCTCTGCCGCGGCCTCTCGCCCCGCGCCCCCCGCGCGCTCCGCCGCGCATGCCCCGTCCCGGACCATCGTCGTAGCTGTAGCCTTCGTCGTAATCATCGTCGTACTCTGAACACAAAAGAATAAAACAACATTTTACTGCAATAAAGATTTGTTAGTTGTGAATGAATAAAGTTTATGACAAATTATTCTAATAGAAAACTAGTTGTCACACTTGGTTCACTTACAAATCAGCTACACTAAGCCATACAAAAATAATGTTTGCTACAAGGACATAAATGCAAGCAGTTTATGTATGCATGCTCATACATGTGGACCAGCGGCCCGATTACGCTGTCTGGCTATTGAGATGGCTTTCAGTTTGACATTTGATTCCCATAGTGTAATAGCGACATAATAGGATGGATGGGAATCAAATGTCAAACTGAAAGCCATCTTGATAGCCAGACATTAGCATAATCGGGCTGCCACTCTATTTTTACATTGTCCCCTGCCATCACACAGAATTTTGTTTTTAAAAGAACAAAAATGTTTCATGTGTTTTGTAGGGATATATGTAAGAGTCACTGGAAATGTGTTTATGTAGGTTTTAAACCAGCTACAACTCGCAATAAAGAAAATAATTCACATATAAAAAAGCTTGCTCTGTGCTCCTAACACCTTAATTGTTTACCTATGAAGCTTTACAAGCTTTAATTTTGGTGAAAAAACCTAGGAGTTCTATACAACCAAAGCACTGCCCATGCACCATACTACTCATTCTGCATGAGAACTGTGAGTAGTCTTACTCTTATCACCGATATAGTTGCCGAAACTGTCATATTGGTCATCACCCTCATCATTGTGGGAGTCCTTGAGTGCCACTGCTGGAGAAATGTCTGATTGGATATGCACCACTTCTGTATGCCTGTAATTAAAGAAAATGTTGCAAGTTTTATTTATATTGCAAAACCAAGATAATAATACAGTAGTATTCAAGTTTTAGAATATTGTTTTTAGAGAGTTAGGTTTTAACTTTATTCTAGAGATACAGTTAATGACAGAATAAATTGTTCCAATAGCAAATTAAAATAGGGCTAGGTTGCACACTTAACTTATATTGGAGGACTTTTTACACCACACTATTGCTAGCCCCAAACTAAGCCAAAGCTTGTAAATTTCATCTCCTAGACAAAAGGCCACAAGGGAAGGACTTACCATCTACCCCCACTTGCGACCCTCTTTTCCCTAACCCTCAACCCAGGTACAAGGATACTTTACTTATTCAGGCAAATTACTAGTTAGGTTAGGGGTTTTTTTAAGTGATGAAAATTGGTAATAATATTTCATCTCCAAGGCAAAAGACTCAAGGGAAGGAATTAGGTCTTAGGTCCCATTAGGTTAGGGTTATTTTTTTTTTGAAAAAAAGTGAAATTTGAAGTAATATTTTTTTTCATTTCCTAGAAAAAAGGACTCCAGGGAAATTCATTACACAGAATAAAAAAAATTGCAGCCAACAGAAGTTAGTAGGGTTAAACTATAGCTACCCTTGTACCTGAGTTGCGGTTTGGGTAAAGGGTAGCTATAGCCGACCCGTTAGTAGTACCTAGCTAGTACCTACCTACCTGTGAATGTAAAGATAAGTAGGTAGCTTACCTTGTTGGGTTAGTCTGAGCAGTTTTTACTGATATGATCTTCCCCAAAAAGGAACTTCCAGCTGCCTTAGCGATAGCAGCCTGAGCACTAGACTCTTCTTCATATTGCACAAAACCGAATAGCCGGTTCAGAGCTATCCCCATTATTTTACCATAGCCTTTGAAATGTTCATACAAATCCTCTTGTGTCGTTCTGTCAGGTATTCCTCCTACATAGATGCGAAGATATGATGTAGAAGGATCTTTCATAGCACTCCTGTCCAGTGGTAAATTATCTGCAAATAAATAAACAACCATGTAGATAAGCGCATTCCTCCCAAAATTACAAGTTAATGTGATACTTACCAGCCATGTTGGCGTCAGATATTTCTTTCTATGGATAAAAATCACTATTTGGTTAGATAAAGTACCGTAGTACTACTGATTTTGGATTTGATTGAAATTTATTACTATAAACTATTTCACGAAAAGAAAAGCGGCGGCGGTGGCCCAAGCAAGAGTATATAATATAAATAAATAAATAGCCACAGACTAGTTAGGGATGCTATGCTAATTGTAATTGCTAGACGGCGCTGCGAGACAAGACAGAATGTATTCAAATTCCTAGAGACAGAATGAACCGAAGAGTATATAGCATAGCGGTTTAAAACGCAAAGACTTTGTAATATAACCTTATAACTTATAAGTAGAGATTCGTTTCCTGTCATCTAACGAAGCAACATAGCATTTTCATTTTAATTGTTTTTCTAGTGTTATTTTGAGTTGTGTTGTGTAATTTTGGTGGTATTTTAACCAACATTACTTGTGGTCTTAGCAAAAAGTGTAAGCATTTGAAATAAAAGTGTATTATGTGATATCGTGATTTGACTGAAAATGTTTCAAATGTTTTGAAGAAACCGCCACCATTTTCTTCAAAACATTCGACTGTCTCGACTTTGGACTGACGTGACTAGAAACATAACTACAAAGAGTATAATCTCTGAATCACTTGACATTGGCATGATTGTCTATGACAGGAGCCATAAAAAGAAGAAAGAAAAGAAAAAAGAAAAGAATCGGAACATTCTCTTTGAATCGGAAGATCAAAATGTAAATAAAATAATTTTTATTGTTGGCTCTTGAGGTTATGGACGAACGTAGGAAATAAAAGAGACATTTTGAATAGGTATTAATGACAGAAAAATACAGTTTTCTAACTTATGACCTACCATTAACCAGTATTCGCTGCACTCGTGCTGAATTTTTATGACAACGCTCTGCCCATTTCGGTTCATGTGAGTATCTGATAATATTAAGTACCTATAGAGAAGTGTACAGGTAAAATTGGCCGTGGTGGTCACTGCCCATGGATGTTGTAAGGCGACTAAGGGAATGCACTAGGAGATGGGCAGCAGCATCACCTACAGAACTTAATTTCCACCGACACTGCGGTCAAACGTAGTGACTACTTGCAAAAAACTCCAAATATCGGACTGGGAGGGATATGTCCAGCAGTGTACCTACGTATTTACGCTGATGATGATTAAATGAATCATATTGAGTAAATTTTCTGTGTCCCCAACACAATACATTGTTATACTGGTTTATCTCCTGGCAGATAGGTATGGTCTAACAAAATAGAACCTATACCTCCTTAGCTTGGTTGGCAGGAAGTGGGTTACTTGCCAATTTGGCTTCTATCAAATAAAAATGATTTATATTATACTTGCACCTAAATTGTTGTAAAGCAGATTTCTTCTATTACTTAATTAAAACTACCTAATTAAGTACAACGCAGATGATCTTTAACAAGTAAGTTCTAATAAATCATATCATTTTGTTTTAGGTGACTGAATCCCTTGTGAAAATGATATGACTGTAAAAAGGTTATTTTCTAAAGCTTATAAAACATACAAGCAAGGTCTTGATGATGCATTTAATCGCAAGAATCTGTTTTACACCAATATATTGTTGTCAGTAACAATATCCACATGCGGAGATCTTATTGAACAAAAATATGAGCTCCACAAAGGAGAGATAGATAGAATTGACCTGCCCCGAACAGCCCACATGGGGTTTTCTGGGTTCACCACTGGCATTATATGCCACCATTGGTATAACATCCTAGATAAGATTATCATTGGAAGATCATTGGATATGGTTGTGAAAAAGCTCCTATTGGACCAATTCATATGTTCTCCAATAATCATACTATCATTTTTTGGTACTGTTGCTATATTTGAAGAGCATCCAATAGAAAACTTCACTGATGAGGTCAAAGATAAATTTTGGACATTGTATAAGGCTGAATGGATAGTATGGCCTCCTGCTCAAATGATCAATTTCTACTTCCTGCCTACCAAATATAGACTTGTGTTCGACAACATTATATCATTGGGTTATGATATTTATACTTCCCAAGTAAAGCATGAAAAGTCAAACAAAACATCCAAAGAAGCTGGGAAAGATGAATCTTAGACTTCAAAATATTTTTGTATATTTGTGCACACTTCTTGTTTATTATGTGTTGTGATTAATTTATATTTTATTAATAAATACTTATGTGTATGGTTTGTAATAATATGCAATAGTTTTATCAGTTTTCTTAGGTTGTATGTATATAAAATTTTCAGATTTGCTAAAACAAAAATGCAAGCTCTGGGTATCACATGGAGGAAGCTAGCAACAAACATGCGAGGCTCTGGTCCGGTCTCACACTTTAAGAAAGCAGTGAAGGTTGCATTTAGTGACAAGTACCTACTTTACACAAATATCACTTTATCTATCAGCTTATCATCACTGGGTGATGTCATCGAACAAAAATATGAAATATACATCGGAGAGCAGGAAAAAATTGATCCTAAACGAACAATGCACATGGCATTCTCCGGTGCAGCAGTGGGTGTACTATGTCACTACTGGTATAAAGTCCTAGATAGGTTCATCATAGGAAAGACTCTAGATATGGTTACAAAGAAGCTATTGCTGGACCAGTTTATATTTTCACCAATTATGATCATCACATTCTTTGGCAGTGTAGCCTTGTTTGAAGAAAACCCTTATGAAAATTTCAAGGAAGAGGTAAGAGACAAGTTTATTACCCTTTATCGAGCTGAGTGGATGGTTTGGCCTCCTGCACAGATTATAAACTTTTATTTCCTACCAACAAAATATAGAGTACTTTATGATAACACCATATCATTAGGATATGATATTTATACATCTCAAGTAAAGCATAATAAAGGCCTCAAAAGCTCACCAGACAAATCAAATGAAACTGAAAGCAAAGCATCCTGACAATAAACTTTTTAGGTTTTAAAAAATTCTAGGTAGATTAGATTTCTAAGCATCATTGCTATATGAGTTTGACGTACAAATACTGTTTAATAATTCTTAGACATACAGATGAAATCTGTTAATCCTTAAAGAGCAGTGCTGTGATAAAAATGTATTTAGTCTGTAATTTCTTGTTAGTGATATTTATTACCTACTTACTGTGTTGTATTGATATTGTACAAAACTAATTTACATTTCACGAATTCAATAAAATAACCATATGAATCGTAATTACATACCTAATTATTAATATTTATTTTATATGTATCTATATCTGAGTAATCTAGCCTATGCAACCACGGATGTATATAGGTCTATATATGCAACTGATCACTAAAATATTTTGCCTAGGTAGTGAGGTACCTAATGCAATGTATTGTTTGGTAGTGTAGGTACCTACATTAAGGAGTTAGAAAAGGGTCCTCAACTTGGGAGTTCCTCTTACTAGCCCTCAAATTATTAACCACTCCTCTTACTACAGAATCTTCGTAAATCCTATCGGGCCACGATTCCGACCTTCTATTCGATCTTAGCTCGGTGATAACTGGCAGGTTGCTGGATCTGGGCGTCCCTCTGTGTGACGTAAACGATCTTCTCTTGTTCTCTTTCATACCTAAAAGTGAAGTCAGGAGCTTGTCTAATATAGCGATATCGTCTGCGTTTGGCTTGGCGGGAATAGGCGAAGACGCACCAGAGTCTAATAGACTGGATCGCTTGGATGCAGAGGATTTTGGCTGAAATCCAATCGTTCGAATTACCTGTGGACAAAAATGATTTTTACTACACAGTCTTTCTTCATGCTCAATGCCTAGTGAATATAGAATGACTCCGAGGACCTAATAATAAATATACCTAGTCATAACCTACTTATCCTAAAACTAATGTAACATATAGGTAGTTAGTTAATACCTAAAATATGAAGCTCGTCACTTATTTCAGCAGAACCAAAATAAAAAGTACCTGTCTGTAGGTAGGTAGGCACCGTTCACATTAAACCTACTTGTTTATTTTTAGCCTCAAACTGTTATTAGTCTCCTACCTAGTATATTTGGAAATTTCTCCGTCGATATCGCATTATCGGACACAGGGTAGGTAAACTGTGAAGGTCAGTTCCCGGCCGGCTGGTAATGAATGACACGTTACATAATTGCATCACATGGAGATGATTGGAAACTGGAACGGTTAGCTGATCGAGTTTCATGGATGCCAGACGTGTAAAAGTCACACTAACTCGATTTAAAAGCTGTTCCGTTGAATCACCACAAAAGAAGAAAGTTGATGAAGGTCGCAGGGCAGTGCATGGTAGAGCAAATTCATATACTGCGCGACTTACGAAGCACTGCTTTGTTATAGGTGATGGTTACCACTTGACTCAGGTGGGCCATACGCTTGTTCCATCCGCTAGCTGTTTAAAAAAAGTTAAGTAGCTTACCTCATCAGCATTATGACTTTGGTAGCTCATTCTCTTGACTTTTCTGTAGGTTTCATCATCCAATGCCTCTTGAATTGCTGACTCTAGTTTATTCTTCATCTCCTCGCTGGTATCTTCAAGGTCATCCATAACTAATCTGAAAGATTCGATGTTTGTTTCGGTTGACATGTAGCTAGGCAAGTACATAGGTACAGTTGGGTTGGGGTACAGTACCTCCTACTGAGAACAGTCGCTTACTTGCACTAAACCTTTAAGTGAAGGAAATTATGAAATACCTACCTACTTAGGGTAGGGTAGGGTAAGGTATGGTTTGTAAACATATTAGTTAGCATATAAGCAAAATTGCAGTTTACTACAACACATATCTCAGGTAGGTAAATGGACTAGAATATGAAAGGTAAGTAATTGAGTGCAATGTATTTCCATCTGTTCTTTATTCCATCTAGGTATTCCAGACTTTTTGGTTGATCGTATTCATGTAGGTACCGTACTTAGTCATCATTAGGTACTTACTCATGTCTCTCATCCTCTTCCGCTTTCTGTAAGTGAGCACGATTGCTTTCCCGAGCCACTTTGATATCCTGCTCCCAAAACCGTCTCAAATCTGGACTCGAAGTGTACGGAGCGGCCACTTCTTTAATCTTCAGGAACATTATGGCCGTAATAAAAATGCATATCACGTTTACTATCGTCAAACAGCAGCTTACGATGCCTGGAATAAACATGACCCTCATAGGTACCTACATAGCTCATACAGTTTTCGTTTGGAGAATGATGCAATTTAAACTAAATTCATACGTCGTCGGTCTCAATTTTCTTACGAAATATATAGGTCGGAGCTTTATAAACTCACCATTGATCGCAAACTCAATAGGCAAGTAGTCGTGGTACAGCGGTTGGTATGATGAATTGCCAGAGTAGGGCTCGCCCTTGATGTGCGGTATTTTTACTCCCGGATATAGCAGCCATATGCACGCCAACGCCCAAAATAAACCCTGAATGGAAACATATGCGCAATAATTTCTCCTAATACTTATGTAGCCATAAAACTAACATACTAACACAATAAAGTAATATATCAGTCATCTAGTACCCATAACACAAGCTTTGAGTAGCTTACTTTGGGGGTAGATGGTGCTGTGTGGATTGTCCAGCATTATTTATTTATTTATTTATTTATTATTTAAAGTAAATGCATGTGGGCATCAGTGCTACTCGCAAGCCAAATTGAGTCAATCCAATTGGATTGTTTTTTATGAAATGGATATTTAAATGAATAAACTTACACAGTTCACGACCGGTGGTAGCAAAGACGCAGAAATTGCGATACCAATAAGAGGACCAGCACTGCCTTGAAGCAACGCTAAAGCCACACCCGTTCCAGAAGTTAAAGCCCAGAGAACACCCATCCAAAGTGACCTTACATTCCCTCTGCGAAATAAAAGCATTTTTAAAAACTAGTGCTGCTGATTCTGTTCAACAAGAAACAGAGGGAGATTTACCGTGATTTCATCTCTTCTGTAGGCCAGTCGCCAAATCCCCAAGGCATCTCTGTAGTCCCCAAAATTAGGCCAAATATGAATCCAAAGAGGAGAGAAAAAAACATGCCGGCGACCAAACTCTCAAAGCCACTTCTGACCAGTGTTCTGTCGGATATAATAGTTCCGAATGTAATGGACATTACTGGCCCCATAAGTGGTGATACCAGCATAGCTGCTACTATGTTCGACGCATTGTTCTCTACAAGACCTAAAGCTGCAAGAGAACTGAAAGAAAATAGATTAGTCATTCGTCGAGTGCGATTCGAGTCTGATGCGCAGGTGGTAGCGCGTATCAAGGGGTTGTGGGTTACTACAAAACGAATTAAACATTGAACAGTGATTAATTAATAAAACTTTTAAGATTGAAATAGATTGAATAGAATGAAATACATTTAACGTACTCAGCAGTTATGATGAGAGTGAGGTAGTCAAAAGACAGTTCTCCACCGCCTCTTACTCCATCAACGACTTGTTTAACTGTTAGTTTCGATCTGATAGACTCAACAAAGTTTCGCCATTTCTTTGTATCTTCGTTCTTGTGCCTGAAAACATCTTCTTTATATATTATATATATATATATTTATATATATATATATATATATATATATATATATATATATATAAATAAATAAATAAATAAATAAATAAATAAATAAATAATGCTGGACAATCCACACAGCACTATCTAGCCCCAAAGTAAGCTATTCAAAGCTTGTGTTATGGGTACAAGATAACTGATATATTTAATACATTATATACTTACATAGATAGATATTTTTTATTATACATAGAAAACACCCAGACCATCGGAACAAATTTCTGCAGATCGTACACAAATTTGTTCCAAGGCAGGAATCGAACCCGCAACCTCTTGCGTCGCAGGCAGGCTCTCGCCCGCTGCGCCACAGAGGTCGTCTATATATATATATATATATATATATAAATATATATAACTCAAAGGTGACTGACTGACATAGTGATCTATCAACGCACAGCCCAAACCACTGGACGGATCGGGCTGAAATTTTGCATGCAGGTAGATGATATGACGTAGGCATCCGCTAAGAAAGGATTTTGATCGATTCCACCCCCAATATATCTAAATATAAATATATATAACTCAAAGGTGACTGACTGACTGACTGACATAGTGATCTATCAACGCACAGCCCAAACCACTGGACGGATCGGGCTGAAATTTTGCATGCAGGTAGATGATATGACGTAGGCATCCGCTAAGAAAGGATTTTGATCGATTCCACCCCCGAGGGGATGAAATAGGGGATGAAAGTTTGTATTAAATTTTGTCAATTTTAAACCGATCGGGCTGACTTTGCATGCATAAAGCTACTATGACGTAGGCTTAAGGATTTTGATAAATTCCACCCCTAAGGGGATAAAATAGGGGATGAAAGTTTGTATAAATCTTCTATCTAAATCTAAATATAAATCTAATTTTTCTAATTCTAATTAATTTATATAACTCAAAGGTGACTGACTGACATAGTGATCTATCAACGCACAGCCCAAACCACTGGACGGATCAGGCTGAAATTTGGCATGCAGGTAAATGTTATGACGTAAGCATCCTCTAAGAAAGGATTTTGATCAATTCTACCCCCAAGCGGATGAAATAGGGGATGAAAGTTTGTATGAAATTTTGTCAATTTTTAACCGATTGGGCTGACTTTGCATGCATAAAACTACTATGACTTAGGCATCCCCTAAGAAAGGATTTTGATAAATTCCACCCTTAAGGCTCCGGTGACAGCGGCTCGCAATTTCGAGGTGCGATTGGCTATTATTTCATTTCGGGGAGGTTTTTTGAAAAAATAACTCTAAAGAAACACGCATAAATACTGTTCGAACACAAATAATACAATAATATAAGGGAAACATGCCCGAATCAGAAATCATTTTGGTATTAGTATGTTTGGTCTTACGTTTACCTAATACCAAAATGATTTCTGATTCGGGCATGTTTCCCTTATATTATTGTATTATTTGTGTTCGAACAGTATTTATGCGTGTTTCTTTAGAGTTATTTTTTCAAAAAACCTCCCCGAAATGAAATAAAATGAAATAATAGCCAATCGTACCTCGAAATTGCGAGCCGCTGTCACCGGACCCCTAAGGGGATAAAATAATACTTCTAAACGCGAGCGAAGCCGCGGGCAAAAGCTAGTTACTTCATAAATTGGAAGACAAAACATTACGAAAATCTTAGAAATATAAACTTACAAGAGTATTTCGTCGTCAGTGTCTTCGTTATCAACAGCTGAATGTACCACATTACACGGAAGGACGCTGAAATCAGTGCACGAAACAATGTCGATGAATCGTTAGAGTTATTGTTCATGTATATGTTATTGTTGTTTTGGCAAAACTCATGAGTTCTCGGCTCGTTAGTAACTTTTGTGTCCTTTTACCTGACTATAGATTTGCATCTGCTCCCGATTCCGAGCTGTGTAAGGCAGTGCAGCATAGTCTCGCACTGATCCCCAGTAGGCAAAGGGTACGTCACTTGCAAGTAACTCCCCGCCTTGTCTGGCACCCACACAACGTGCTCCACGTTAAGTTTGCTCAACAACTCCTGTAGAATCTGCGAATACGTCATATCGGTATTTGTTTAATTTGGAAAGGATCCAAGGATGAACAAGCTTAGTCAAGTTGGTTTGAACAGTCACACATAATCCTTTCAGGCGCTGCCGCCACTACCTACCTGCTACTAAGCTGTGTACTTCTTGTTGTGTGTAAACTTTATTGTTCGTCTGCGTTTGTTAGAATTCAAATATGCACCGGTGGTCTAGTGGGAGTGACCCCGCCTTCCGATCGTAAGGTCGCAGGTTCGAATCCGGTCGTGCACCAATGGATTTTTCTATCGAAAAATTTATGTGCGCAATGCCAGTGCTCTTAAACGGTGAAGGAAAACATCGTGAGGAAACCAGTTAGTATTCTAACAGCGGCGATGGGCTTGCAACCTGTCACGTATGGAATACTAACTACTGCAAAATGTGGGTATGTGCGAAATGTAATGTTTGGACGTACCTCTGACTACCCCCCTTAGACATCCTCAAATAATCTTGAATAAGTACCTACTTGGTACTGGGAGATCTGAAGGGATATCTACCGTGCCTGGGGATCAAAGTCGTGAAGCTGTTTCAGTGTTTTTTTTTCAAATATGGAAACAGTGACAATACTGACTAGACATAATATCTGATCAACTTCCTGCCCTTAGTGCGGTCGGTACAACAGGCTTTCTTCTTTTACTCTCATATCATTCGTCCTATACATTCTGGGCTATCCGATGAAAATAATAAAAAAACAAGACTTACGCTTTCCATAGTGAAAAACTCATTATCTTCCGTAATATTCTCCATCCTCGTATTAAAGGTGGCATTGTAGTAATTATGCGTCAAATGTATAGGAATGCTAGAGCTCCGTGACTTCTTATCTCTCAACTCCACTGCCATACGTATCGGCTTGTAATCTTCATCTTTTATTGGAACCAGGGATTTTTCTTCGCCAAATTTCAGGATGTGTTCATAGTTGCTTGTAGGTATGCAGACGACGAAAATCACCCCGGAAGGCATATCGCCGTTGCTCGGTGGAAATGCAAGTGGCTTTGAAACCGTACGAATGTCAACCAATCATTAGCGTGCAGGTATTACCTAATTAACCCAGCACTAATGAAGCCAGTCACAAACTATGTTAGGTACCTATTGTTATTACTGGAGGATAAAGGATTATTTAGAACTGTCATTTTGATGAGCCTCCCATTGGTAGTTGTAGGTAGCTAATTATAATGTGGCGTGTTCAGCCGTAGCACGATATCGGTAAGTATGCGAGATGAGCACCCTAATACCTGTTTGCCGTTACTTTTGTAGGTATACTTCTCAAATTCTCACTGCATATTGATTATGATTGAAATTGAAATAGTAGGTAAGTACCTGTCTAATTATTACTCAGTATTTCAGTCGCCGGCACTGTGTGAAAGTATTTCCATAAATAATGACGAAGCACTGAGATTATACCAACCGTGCCTAATTTTAAGAATATGATTATTTTCGCATCTTACGACTTGTTTTCCAGTTCAGGTATAATGCTGTAAAAAGTTGTTAATTAGAAATGTTCCATCAAACTTTGAAGAGCAGAACTCTAGCAAGTTACAAGACAAGGAAGATAATCGCACGAAGTTAGCTTAGCTCTCCGTAATGGCCGGAAAAACGTCTTTGCCCTTACTGAAGTTAGGAAACCTACATATTTGCTGTGTAGGTAAATAAAACTATGTTTTTTCATTTGTTCTTTTAATATTCTCTAAGCAAGTAATAATTATATCTATCAACTAATAATACTAAACGTTCCTTTTAAAATATAAATTAATTCTACATATTATGTAAGCATTCCATTTCTTTTTGCGCCTAGAGTCAAACTTAAAGATGGTTCTATGGTAGGAAGTTTGTCTTGCGATTCTTTATTCTCGTAGCCCAAATTGTAAAAGGTGAAATCTGAAGAATCATCAGTCTTTGAATCGAACTCATTTGGTTCTTTCGACACGTTTTCACTGTTCTGGAATTCACTTGTAGTGTCCGATGAGTCCAATGGTTGACAGCTCTCAGTTTCATCAATTCTGCAAGTAAGATACTAAGTGAGTGTCTAGTTACATGAATTAGCGCAGACCTACACTTAGTGAACTATTCTCCACGAAATTGTTATATTCATATCGCAATTCGTATTCGCGTTTTCGTCTTTTCAACCGACTTTCAAAAAGGTGGAGGTTCTATGTTCGTTTGTACGTTTTTTTTTCACAAATACCTGCGACGATGTGTAATGATTGAATAAGCAGGTAACGACACTATTCGCCTTTAGGATAGGTATTGTTTATTTTTCATGAACAAGGCTCTCCACAAAGTCGAATGATAATCAAATAAAAACGCTAATACCAAATAGGGATGCAACGTGATGTGTCACCATAAGATGCTATCATATCATGAGGTTTGGATGCGACTTGCTATATCAGTTTCCATGCTAGTTTTTTGTTTAAATACCTATTGATGGTCCTTAAGGTTGATATATGACTGCATGACCTGGAAATGACCGATCAATAGCTCGCAGCCTCCATAAACAACACTTACTGCACATTACGAAGACAGTCTTCAAGGCTCCGTGCCTTGATACGATGGAGCACATGAGGGCGTCTGAACGTGACAGTATCACTCTGGCCCTGAGCCTCTTGGGATTTCTCTTCTGAAGGATTTGACCATTTGCTGAAACAATTTATTGCACATCATAAAACTCCGCGTCAAGTTAATACAATTTATGGCAAAAGTGGATCGTCAATTTGAGTGTCCCTTTTATGGATGTGGTTATTTATATGTTTATTGGATTGGAATCTGTTTTGGTGTCATCTCCCGTCTCAAATATGAAGAGATGCCGATTTTATTCTGGACCTAAGTATTTCTTGTTGATTCCTATGTTTGATAAATCAACGTAAGTTTAGGTATAGTTACCTGTCTAGGTATAGGTATTGTTGTTTATTTCTGGTGTAGTTAAGTACCTACAGCTACAAGATATATCTCGTAGGGCAGCTAACGACCTTGTCTGAGCTAACGATAAATTTGCTGTCTACCTGTATATTTCCCAAGCGGTCGCATCGTGCCCTATTTTCGAAGACTGCAATCGACTCTTGTTAGCACGCCACCAGGTAATATCTCTTCGTTCTAGTGGGCAGACCTTTTTGACCTGAAATTGAATTTTCATTGCAAAAATATTTTAGAGTAATTAGCATGGACGAATAGGTATTGCTTGCGAAAGACGTTTTGTTTCATTTTTTTAACCCTACTATGACGTCGTGCAAGGAATACGTCGTGTCACCAGTAACCTATAGGTAGAGGTAGGTAACTATAAAATATTCTGATTTACGTATTAACAAACCTTGTAAACGGTAACTCCAGCTACGAATATACACAGGATGTTAATTAGTGTGAGGCACAGCGACCTCGTGCCGAGCACAGCTAGCTCCGAAGGCTGCCCCACTCGCCAGCTCATATCACCTGATGATATCAACCGGAACAGAGACATAGCCCAAAGCAGACCCTGCGAATACAATAAATCCACTGCTTTATCATTGAAGTCGCGAGAATCAATGACTGTAAACAAACAATTTAAAACAGGATTAACAACATAGGTATGAAGAGTAGGTACCTTTACCTTCATTTCGTTATGTAGAGGACACAGGTTCACACACGTAAGCTAATTCCCGATTTTAAAGCAATTTTCAGCGAGAAGCTTAAGGCGCGTTTCCACTGACTTGGAGCAGAGTGGTGTGAGTGTTTTAAATATTCCACGAAAACGTGTTATGAGGTTTACTAACAGCATTAACAGCCGGTGGCAGCAAAGACGCGGATATCGCCACGCCAACAAGCGATGCTGTGTAGTCCCCCAACACAGCCAACGCCACGCCAGCTCCGCTCGGTAACGCGATCAGCATGCCCACCCACATGGATCGATATTCACACCTGTACAACAAAGCTTAGCCTTACCGCCGTACATTATTGCTTAATAGCTAACTATAGGTATATTATAGAACTAGTTGCGCCCCGCGGTTTAACCCGCGCAGGTTTAAATCCCGGTATTCCCACGGGATAAAAAGTAGCTTATGTGTTATTCCAGATTGTTATTAATCTCTCTGCCAATCTCACATACCGACTCTTTCATCCAGATCCGTTCAGCCGTTCCGGTGTGAAAAGTAACAAACATCCATCCATCCATCCATCATACTTAAAAACTTTATTCTTTATTCTTTATTGTACACAGAAACAAAATACGAAAACTTAAATAATAAAGTATGTACAAAGGCGAGCTTAACCCTAAAAAGAGTTCTCTTCCAGCAAACCTTGAAGGAGAGAGACTAGTAAATTTAGAGGTGGGTATGATGTGTACAAGATGAAAGTTAGAAAAAATGAAGTAATATAAAATAAATAAACCTACAGATTACTTACTAATACATACATAAGATAAAGAAATTACATAAATAAACATAAAATAAAATAAAATATATAAACCTAAATAATATATATTATATATATATATATATATATACATACCTATGTATTTAAAGGGACAGATAATGTTCTCTTACTTTACCTTTAAATATGCGCGATTATACTTTCGCGATTATAATATTAGTAGGATTTAAAATATTGTTCTAGAATGGAAAATGTTAGGACGTGAAAATTTGGTAGGGGTTATGCTGGAGTGGGACATTGCAGACTGAAAACAAAAATAATCTTGAAGTAAAAAAATAATTTAATTTTCACTTGAGCAACAATAACAAGAAAGGTGGTCATCACATGGAAAAGGTATGTGGAAATTTGGCAGGGGTTATGGAGTGGGATACCTAATGCAGGCTGAAAGCAAAATAATCTTGAAGTAAAAAAATAATTTACATTTCACAAGCTAATGATGATGATGATGCGGAGAACCCTGTTGACGTCGAATATGTGAGCGAAATGTTGTCATGAAGGTCTTGAATACCTACGCAGACAATATTCAATTTTTAAACTGTAGTGTTGTTGTGTGTATGTTAACTTGTATCGTAGGTATTGGCTTCCGAATAAATAAAATGCGAATAGTATTAGGTACGTAGGAGGCTTTCTTTCACTAACGCTCACGAGAACATTGCTATTGACACCTGTCCTATGGATTCTGGAAATAGCACTATATTGAAATATATTCATTCCTATTTCTGACATAAAGCAGCGTTGCTGTGTTTCAGATTGAGGGGTGTGTGTTGGTGCCGGAAAAGTTACAGTCGCATTAGGCTGAACGTCTTTATGCTTCAAGTCGATGGAAATCAGCTATAACTTTATAGCATAGTTACAACTATAGTTGTTTATAATAAACTGAGCGGTCTATCTTACGTAACGTTCTTATCGTGCGTGACTTACGAAGCAACGCTTTATTACTTATACCTACCGTGGACATAATCATAAATGAATAGATGAAATGCATTTATATAGCTGATGGTTACCATTTGACATCAGGCGGCTCATCTGCTTATTACATCTCATATTTCCTACGTATATTTTGGTACACACGTGTATTGTATCGAGTCTCGAGTATAATCTCGACCTAACAGTAATTAATTGTAATCAATCAGATCTAAATTCAACGAATTTTTTTATTGTTTTGGTCAAGTGCCATTTTATTTGCATTGGGTATGTGATAATTTATATATATTTAGTGATGTTTCTTTTGTTTTGATACTCGTAGTAGGTAGGTACACGTGGAAAAGTTGTAGTGCACTTGTTATCACGTGTGCTTTTATCGAATACGAATGATAGGTAAGTACTCTTGAGATGTTTTCATTTATAAACTAGGTACTTAGGTACATGTAATTATATGGCATTGGTTTCAACCAGTTATCAATAATTATTTATTTACCCTAACCGGTTATTTATCGTGGTATTAATTGAAATAAATAGTCCTCACAGTGAATGTCCTTATACCATTCACTATTCCATCTTACTAATACATAAATGCGAAATTTATTGGATGCATGTGGCTCAATTACCTACGCCCTGACCTAACCACAGAAGCGATCGCGATAAGAGATACTGATAAAGGCCACTTTTTATCCCAAGAACTTATCGGGTTTAGAAAAAAAAATTAGGAATACATTATTTTTAAGGCTTTTTTTCTTATTGGAATTTTATTTATTTGTTTAATTCTTAAAACAAAGGAAAAAGCCTTAAACATGTTAAGATTATACAATCACTACAATACATACCTACTAATATATACTAAACTAGCTGAACCCGCGGCTTTGCTCGCGCTAAGAAATTCAAAGTTTCATACAAACTTTCATCCCCTATTTTATCCCCTTGGGGGCAGAATTGATAAAAATCCTTTCTTAGCGGATGCCTACGTCATAACATCTACCTGCATGCCAAATTTCAGCCCGATCCGTCCAGTGGTTTGGGCTGTACGTTGATAGATCACTATGTCAGTCAGTCACCTTGAGTTATATATATTTAGATACATACTAATTTATGGTACGTGAGCGAAAGCTTGGAATACTCTAGAATTTTACCTGGACATCATTTCATCAGAAGGCCAGTCGCTCATGATCCCAAACTGTCCGTCCACGATGCAGATCGCCAATCCGAAGACAAATCCGATGAGCAGGCACAAGAATAGCCCAAGTAGTTCGTGCATCACGCCGATCAACTGCAGCGATTTATCTTGCACCGCTGTACCTAATGTACCAGCCGTTATAGGGCCCTGGAATTCAAAACAATTCTTCTTCTTCTTCTTATCGTGTCACTAGTTTCTTTCGAAACAGTGTGGTGAAAGGATTTTAAGTGCGCCTCAAGAGTCCTTTCGAGCACGTGTCACATGTTATAGAGCTTGCCAGGTTTTACAACATGTCGGTTTCCTCACGATGTTTTCCTTCACCGTTTGAGAGTAGGTACTGGCATTGCCCACATAAATTTTTGAACAGAAAAACTTATTGGTGCACGACCGGGTTTGAACCCACGACCTTAGGATCGGAAGGCTCAAAACAATTAAAGAAAGAGAACAGATATAAAGAAAACATAATAAGTAAAGAATAGATGACGCGTGTAATAAATTAATTGCGCGTACGAATGAAACCTACTACTACGAAGTTATATTGCAACTTCGTCTAAGTGTGTGTTTCTTTACTGATATAAAACATGAAATCTGTAGTCGAGAACCTAGTGGATAGAAAGACTAATCTTAGGCTTTATAACGTTACTTTTTAATAAAAATAATACTTCTAATAAATAATCTACGAGTTTTGTAGCATGGTTTTCTAGCCAATGAATAAAGATTTTCTAATTGAACTCTCAAGCACTTTATAACAAAGCAATCTGGTTATTTATCGTATCGTCTTGGTGTGTTTAGGCATGAACTCTATAGGTGCGTCCTATAGTCTAGTACAAAATGTACTGAAAACAGATATCGTAATAACGCGCCTGGTATGGGGGAGAACCTTAAAGGTTTCATAAAAACGTGAAAAAAGTTGGGAAACTTCCTCTTTTGACGTTTCAAATTAAAAACGGGTGACGTGAAGCCTCGTTTTACTGGACCTTTGTGTTTCGGAACAAAGGATGAAAATATAAAATTGCCTCAAAACTTCGCGGGTCGGGCCGCCATATTTTGTTCGAAGGGGTCATTTCTACGGATTCGTGTTGCGAGTTGGAGTTTTGACCTTTCTATGAAGTACGTTGAGCATTGAGCGAAGGAAACTTTACAATCTAAATAATTGTAAAGTTTCTATTGCGCAATTACCTACTAATATTATTTACAGTCTCCAACTTGGCTTTTGTCCTCAGCCTTTATGTTGAGTTTTACTTGCACAAAGAGGACAGGGTTTTTAGAAATCTATATTGATGCAAAAGTTTCGAAATATATCCCGAAATCAATGGACACGCCACTTTTAACGTCAAGAAAACAGCTAGCTACAAGACCGGTCATCTCGGAGCTCTTGAGTTTAACAAAAATCCACCTTAGTGACTTACCATTAAAGGTGAAATCAGCATGCTAGCGACAAGGACCACAGTCGAGTTTTCCACCAAACCGATGCTCGCTACCAAGGCGGCTACCAGCAGGAGGAAGCACCAATCGAAGGTAATTGTCGCATCAGCCTTCACAGCATGTAATACCTGGGCTAAGTTTGTTCGCGCATGCACTGATGAGGAGAAACGGGACCACGGACTGGCTTTGGAGTAACTGAAATGAAATTTCAATAAATTTTACAGTTATTTAGTGTTTGTATGAGAAAATAAGACTGGTAACATAACCCGTATAACTCAAGTCTACGCCGCTCTGTAGAAGCCTCTACGGCGTAGAGCCGTAGGAGAGGC
Source organism: Plemyria rubiginata (assembly GCA_963576535.1). Taxonomy (NCBI): domain Eukaryota; kingdom Metazoa; phylum Arthropoda; class Insecta; order Lepidoptera; family Geometridae; genus Plemyria; species Plemyria rubiginata. The sequence continues at coordinate 4,253,562 of OY754917.1, read as the reverse complement.
ACCTACGAGGCATCTACAAATTAAAGTCGTATAGGCTATGTTTTTGTTTCTAGAAGTTTTTGTAACCAACATGAATCTGAAGTACCTAGCTAAAACAAGCTTTATGAAATGATCTTTTCTTTTCTTTGATTATTTAAAATATTTATAACAAGATAGAAGAGGAGAGCACCGGTGGTTCTAGTGGGAGTGACCCCGCCTTCCGATCGTAAGGTCGCAGATTCGAATCCAGTCGTGCACCAATGGATTTTTCTGTTGATAAATTTATGAGCGCAATGCCAGTGCTCTTAAACGGTGAAGGAAAACATCGTGAGGAAACCAGTTAGTACTCTAACAGCGGCGATGGGCTTGCAACCTGTCACGTATGGAATATTTACTACTGGAAGATGTGGCTATGTGCCAAATGTAATATTTGGACGTAACTCAAATTATTCCCCTTAGACGTCCTTAGAATCTTGAGTTAGTACTTGGTACTGAGAGATCTGAAGGGATATCTACCGTGCTTGGCGATCAAAGTTGTGAAGCTGACTCAGTTTCAGTTTTTAAAATATTTGCAACAAGATTTAGTATTAGGTATAATATGTACTTAACATATTCGGTCCTAATATAAAACTCGACTGACCAGCACCTATAGGTACTGGGGGTTCGTAAAGTCTCGTAGTGCTTCCCACAGAACTTACGCCACTAATAGGATTCCTCCCATGCTTGCCCCAGTAGCAGTAGGAATTATTCTATGTAGGTTAGGACCTACTTGTTTTACCAATGAAATTGGTCCGGCTTCTCAACCACCTCGTAATCTTGATCACTTCGGTTGGTAACATACTGGGAAAGCTTTGTATAAGTATATTCTGTACTATACAGTGTTTCGTATTGTTAGTCGTCTTTTGCTGTATATTTTGGGTGTGATGTGCTATCAGGCATGAGTTCAGAAATGGTAATTTTACTTAAAATAATGTTATGTACTTAATGATGTCATTAAGCAAAATTGGTTTTAATTAATTAATTTAACAAAATGGACAACAGATAGCGATTAGCGATTGCGTTAGATTGTTCAGTCATGATCAGCATACTAGATGACTCTAAGCCTCAACCAAAAATGAACACGAGAGTAAAATATACGCAAATTCATTATAATAAAATTGCCATTTAAAAAGTCATTTACGTTATAGTACACTGCAAAGGTAGTTTTTTAGCTTTAGTTTGAACACATTATCTGAAGTAGTTAGAAGTATGTTAAGAGGAAGATTATTATAAATATAGCCTTGGAGCCTTGTAAAATATGTTGTTGTCTGTTGTTGTTTATAAAATCTGTTTACCAACACCGTAATTCATAGTTCTGACGTTTGATTTTTTATACTTCCAAGTAAGGAAACAAGCATACGGCCATTCTGATGGGAAGAGATTATAAAAAAAAAGTTTATTTTTTGTCACAAAAACATAGGAAAAATTCTATTTTATTTTATTTTTTTATTTTACTTTATTAGGAATAACAAACAGTTGATACATTGTAATCTTAATTTACTTATTGTTACTAAAGATTGTATGAGTAAATGTACAACCCACTACGTTATCCATTCAAAGAGAACAGCAGCAGGGCACGCTCATATCGTAACTTGCGAGGATATTGTTTTATTATAAAAAATAATTGCTGTTCGTTAGTCTCGCTAAATCACGAGAACGGCTGATCCGATTTGGCTAATTTTGGGTTTAATTATTTGTGGAATTCCAGAGAAGGTTTAAAAGGTTAATAAATATGAAAATGCTAGGATCGATCGATTTAGGCAGCACGAAGTCTGCCGGGTCAGCTAGTTTGTTATAAAAATAATCACTATGCTAATATCAATATAACAATGCCTAGTCATTGTCACTTACTTATCATATTTTTCATTTTCCCGTACGATCTGATCATGGCTTTCGTAGAACAGTGTGCAAGGGACCACACTGAGTGAGGATTGGTGACGTGATCCAACACCAAAAGTTCGTAACACTTGCAGCAGTTCTTCACATAAGCATCCTGATTCCAGTGTGAAAGACACCTGAAATAATATAATTTTAAAGTTGTTTTTAAAGCCCTTACAACTCATTTAGTAGCCTAGCCTAGGTATCCTAGTCGAGAACTAACTTTTGTGTAATGAATTTCCCATTGACCCATTGTGATAGTAGTACCTACCGTTTTGCTTATAGTTTGGGGCTAGCAAGGAATTTGGATACTCTTGTTCTTAGGGGGCTAGACACTGCTGTCTCGAATGTCGAATGTCATCTATCTTTATTTACCTACTAGTATTTAAATAGCTTAGAAGGCGACACGCCTAATGGAAAGCAAAGATGCTCAAGCTGGAGCACACTGAGCTAGATTGCTTTCGAAATTAAAAAGTCGAAAAAATAGGAAACAGGCCTCTATATTTGTGATGAAAACAGAGACAGGACTTTTTAGACAAACAATTCTAATACGAAGCCATAGAAGCGTACTAAAAACCTACTTACATATTATCATTCAAAACCAAATTCAATTCAATGACCGTTGAAATTATAGACAGTTTTGTCTGTTTTTATAATTTTAGAGGCACGTACTCTTCCCGACGAGAATTAATTAATTTCCTATACAAGTATTATCAATAGATCCTCAGGTTGAAGACAACTTGCACTTTTGTTTATGTTTAGTAATTTTCAAATCAAACCGTGCTAGCTGAAAGAACGCGTCATGAAACACACATGCTGTTTCATACACGTGGCACATATTTCAACATGCCTCGCCAATAATGCACATGTTTTAGTTACTTTAAGCCATTAGGTACAGACCTAATGGCTCATTTAGTTCTTCTGACTATTAAAGAGAATTTTATGGACAACACGCAATTAATAACAACACAATGGCTTTAGATAAAGATGTCAAGAAAAACAAGAGATGTTTATGCAGTAAAATGTCCCCAACAAATGGACCTCAATATATTACCGATTATAAGCGATCCGCCCGCGCGCCCCTGCTTCACACGGGTGCACGTATCATGCATGTATTATACATATAAACCTTCCTCTTGAATCACTCTATCTATTAAAGAAAACCGCATCAAAATCCGTTGCGTAGTTTTAAAGATCTAAGCATACATAGGGACATAGGGATACAGGGACAGAGAAAGCGACTTTGTTTTGATTTTGTTTTGACTAAGTAGTGATTTTAGACATACGATTAGACGTTGACATCGTTGGACAACTTTTGGCTCTCGCACATTTTTACATTTTAAAGTTATAAAATCACTGATTGTTGTTAAAAAAATAGGATAACAGCATGTATCGAAGAATAATATTAAAGATTTTTATCATATTAGGTAAATAGAGTCAGTACATATTAGGTAACAGAGTTTTAACATATAAGTAATAATTGATTCAAACAAGCTTAAAACAATTATTTCACTAGTTTTGGTATCAAAAAAAATCACCAAACGAAAATTCTTTTTTTTTTATAAATAACTAGCTGGTACCCGCGACTTCGTCTGCGTACTTTTAATTTGAATATTATGCAAAAAACTGTAGCCTATGTCCTTTCTCAGGGTCTAAAGATTGTCTGTGCCAAATTTCATCAAAATCGGTTGAGAGGTTTAAGCGGGAAAGCGTAACAGACAGACAGAGAGACAGACAGACAGAGTTACTTTCGCAATTATAATATTAGTAGGGATAGGGATAGTCTGTAATAGCACATAGGCTACTTTCTATCCCGTGGGAATGCCGGGATTTAAATCTGCGTGGGTGAAACCGCGGGGCTAGAACTTCGCTATTATACTAGAATAACGAAGTTGTAGTCATATCACAATGTAACTATTACTATGAAAGTTTTTCGGTAATAGCTTACCTGCCAAAATTTGTTGTTTTTCGTAGCACACCAGGCAGCGTTTTTGACTTCCAAACGGTTCACTACCTCTGACAGAATCTGAAAGACAAACAGCCAAAAAGTGAACAAAGGTTCATAAACAACTAAAACTAACTTAACAACAAAAGGTTTAAGTTTTCATATTGATTTAGCTGTCAGGCGAATCTAAGTATTATATTTTGCACAAACATTGCACAAGGTTGTACCTAAGCCTGATTAGCGTTATATCAACCGATGATGTTGAAATATTTAACGAAATGTATTCCATTGTTCTCGCCAATTATTGTGAACGAAATAGCGATAACAATGTTAGGAAGTGGTGACGCTGACGTTACACAAGAATACCTACAAGCCACGCTCTTTGTGACGGGCTCGTCCGGGGAAGTACTATATATCACCATACCTTTTTCTGCCGCCAAGCAGTGTTGCTTCGGTTGGAAGAGTGTGGTTATCGGTGAAATCACAGACACATGAGGCTTAACATCTCTATGCATCAAGTTGATGGACGCAGGCATTGCATTGTAAGGCACGTTCCTATCTTGCGCGACTTGCGAGGTATGCTTTGTTATAGTATGGTTACAACTTAACATAACGTAGGCCATCTGCTTGTTCCACCAATAAGTGGTACATTATTTTTTAGATTCTGTGCTTTCAGTAGGTAACATTCATTCTAGTTTGAAAATGAAATAACCCGGTCTTACTCGATTTTATTGCAATATGTAGAATTTGATATTTCGTTAAATTCGATATATTTCAGGGCGTATTTTTTTCCAACTCACATCTCTGGGCCGGCCCCCGATCAGCGCCCTGAGGCTTCGGTATCGTTCCCTAGGTATTAAGAAATTCAGATTCTGTAGAAAGTTTACCGCGTGTAGTCAAAATCCCAAAATGTTTACAAGTGTTAGAGTAAGTGAGTGTTGAATCCAGATCAATTTATAAATGCAAGAGTGTCGTATCGTTTAGGAGATAGTTCGTATTCTGAAGAAAACAAAACTACATGTCGCTTATATACTACATAAGTAATTTTAGACCATGAAGTGCATGGTCTCTTTTAATTGTTGATTGCCGTAATGCATGGTATTAATTCCATTGTTAGTAACAAAGTTAAAACCAGCCGTAGATATCAATAATGATAATTGTTGTCTGTTATTTGTATTTTATTGCAGTCAAAAAAGAAGGTACTTACGGTTTCAAGTGGGGTGTCCCAGTGAAAAGCGTCAAGGACGTCGATGCTTCGGACAGGTCGAGTTATTTTGAGTTTATTTCTCTTTAACTTCAGCACTTGTTTTATCTTTTCCCAAGATGACTTCAAGCAACTCTGCCCATCGTTTGTCTCAGCCACATTCAGTGTTATCTCACTTTTAGATTTATATAAACCACCTGCATTAAAATTACTAGAGTTGGATATGGGGATGTGCACATCGGTTTTAGATTCACCAATTTTGGTTTGAAAAACGCAATTGTCTTTTATGTGTAGCGAAACTTCATGGTCTTTTTGCGGCACGTTTATAATAAACAGTACGCCACTCATATTGTCAAGGTTTTGATTTGTTTAAATAAAAAAATATAATTACTCCAGCGCACGCGACGGCTACCGGTCTACTACTTCTGGACTGAAGTGTCACTATGCCATATCGATTAGTCTGTCCTATTATTTAACATTCTTGACAAATGCAGTCTTTGTCGCGGAAAAACACGAAACAATCGACTTCCGTTATTATTTTGCAAGTATCTTGTAGGTTAAATTGTTTGGTTCTCTTTACAAATGTGGCAATCACTTTTTGCTGTCATAAATAGTTAGGTCAATGCTTTTTCTATCAGTTGTGATCTTTTGATTTAGACGTTGATATCTGTTTTATTTACTCTTTAATAGACTTTTTCGTTTGAATATTCGTGACAACGATAAATAATGTTCTTAACCGAAGGTGTTATCCAAATAAATATTCATTTTCATTGGACATTATGTGGTTGCAACGCACCTAATGTTTTGTCTCATGCGACGACCAACTAGTTCACTTGTTAATGTGTCAATTGCTACCAAACAATATTTATAGCTAATTTTTTTTTCTATTGAGACAGCTAGATGAAAATAAGTGCTAGTTCCATGGGGCTCAGCCAAGAAGAACATGCAACAAACTTACGTCTTGATATATAATAAAAGTCAGAGTCAAAAGGAATTTATTCAATTGAATCACAAGGGTTACTTGGGTACGAGTAGGTGACCTAAGATGCCAGTTCCACGCATGCATAAAAGAACTGGCGCGTGAACTCATCAGCTGTCGCAATTAAATGAGCATCAGATACTTCGAAGTTTATTGACAAGCTTCACGTGCTCTGCTCCATCCAGCCAGAAGCAAGTATCCCCTCGGTAACCGCTGCGGGACAAAATAAAGCTCATAGCGCGCAGCCGTGGGCGGCGGGGGCGCGGGGAGACGCAGGGCGGCCGGGCTCTGCGTCCGCCCTACAGTCGCGGCGCAGCCTGCCGCTCGCGCGTTCCACGCGCTTTCCCTCGTGACGCGATCAATACCACAAAAGACAACAAACCCTCTGTAAAAACCGAGAAACAATCTTAACTCAAATTTAAGTGCGTATCTCACCATTCGTAATTCAAGCCCCAGCAAGATCTACAACATATAACATGGCCACATTCAGAATTACATGATCATCATCTACATGAGCTATTTATTCATCATTAATTTCCATGTGTACCAACTAAATTTTGCAAACGCACTCTCATTTCTATCGATTTACGTAAATGGGACCACATTGGCTCCGTAATCGATAATTTATTAGATAAATGAATTACAGAAATTCAGCCATTTGTTATTGCTTAAAAAAATCTTGAGGTATGTGTATGAATTCCAGCGTTGAATGATAAATCCACACGCGCGTTGGACTCAGGCGAGTTAAATCAATAGCGCTTAGAAAATGTAGGTAAGTTCAACGCTACCCCAATTTTCGGCGGCCCCCCTTAATCTCCATTCCAATTACTATTCTCGACAAAACACACTAGCAGATAGCGGACAAACTTTCTACATTACATAACTCTATCCTTGTCGTGACGTAAGTATTATTTATATTTTAGTTTCTCAAAACCAACTTAACAAGATCTAAATCTTGATAAAACCCTCACTCTAGAATAACGTCGTTGTATTTACAAAATACCTAATATGCTGTTGCCTTGTTTTGAACTTATTGCCATTATCGTAGTGAGGGTTAACAAGCCCTGACCTTAGACTTCATACGTAATCCTTAGCTCTACGATACCGAAAATATCGCCAAACCTAAACCACATTCCGACTCTGGCCTACAAAAGCCGAGATTTACGCAATGAGTTTACAAATATTCATGCATCAAATCTTGTGTTTGACTGTGTGATCAGCTGTTTGAATGCACACGTGCACTTGTTTCAATATCTTAACTTGAACGTTACAGCACAATTGTACGGACGTATATGGTACGATTTGGTATTACGAAATTACTTTTTAACCGACGAAATCAAAAACGGAGGAGGTTCTTTCTCTATTCGACGGCATTTTTTTACATCTACACTGGACAGTTTTTATTTAATCGAAAATAGAGTTGAGCCAGAAATAAAACAAAACACAATCAGCTGTATTAGGCTCAGGATTTTTGCTCTATTTCAAAACATCAAAACAACACGATGAAAAAAAACTTTAATAAATAGTGGCAGCGAGACAGATTTCTAGGGTTCATCACAAAATTTCAAGATTTCAAGGAATTCAGAAACATTACAGCAGATGCTTCTTTGTTTTAAATGAATAGGATCAATTGGTCGACCGACACGAAAATATGAATTTATTCGTAGGACCGACAGCTATCGATTTGCATCTAATATTCACTATGGCCTTTTACTTTATTTGTCTATATTTTCATAAAAAATATGTCAAAAAAAACAAACTATCAATGCATAAACTGTAATGCGTAGGTAATAAAAACGGGTAAAGAAAGATACCGAGGAAATTTTTACTATAGTAATTAATTATAATAGTTGGAAACATTTAAACATGGGTTCTTATCAGCATGGATGACTTTTTCATAGCAATAATATTGTTTATATGGCTTTTTGTCTGACTATGATTTTAACTAATTTAATTACACAAATGTTTCGTACTCGGTATAATAATACAACCTGTGTCGGTAGGTATATATAGGTACTAACCTTCTTACTATAATAATACAACCTTTGTCGGTAGGTATATATAGGTACTATTAAATAAATAAAATAAATAAATAAATAATGCTGGACAATCCACACAGCACCATCTAGCCCCAAAGTAAGCTACTCAAAGCTTGTGTTATGGGTACTAGATGACTGATATATTTAATACATTATATACTTGCATAGATAGATATTTTTTATTATACATAAACACCCAGACCAACGAAACAAATTTCTGCAGATCGTACACAAATTTGTTCCGAGGCGGGAATCGAACCCGCAACCTCTAGCGTCGTAGGCGGACTGTCGCCCGCTGCGCCACTGAGGTCGTCGTATTAGTAACGAGATATGAGGGAGGGCCGTCCTTACCTAGCATGTGCAGGGTATTAGGTACCAAATACCGCTGGGATGAGCTATCTAGTTTAAATTCTAGAAGCGTGTTTATAAATTCGATAAAATTATCGTGCATCGCATCGTCGACCTTTACATTTTCAACTATGGTTCATTGACCTCTCCAGACGGTTGTAAAGTGCATTTTGGTGCGCGTCGAAGATAAAATCTCAAAGTTTAAAAGTAAAACAACTGTAAAATTGCTAAGCGTAAAACTTCGCTATAAAATTCTGGTGATATTTACCATCTACCTAGTGATCTGCAAAAAATTTACCTAGAAAACTAATAGTGTTTGGCTACATTTTATTAAATTTCTATAGATACATGAATATGAAAACTCAGATTTTTCAGTTTCCTCTATGCTCTATGCTCTGTTTCGAAAACCTTTACTGAAATTCGAAAATTAAAAAGACGAAATTTATATAATTTTTACATTCGATTTATAGGGGGAATTTGTTTATATATTCATATAACTTGTTTCTGTATAAATATTTCAAATATAGCTTTATGTCGAATTCCTTTATCCGGATTTTATTCTAAGGAATTTTGCAAATGCCAAGGCTGTATTTTTTTTGCTTTGAAACGTCTTCAAGCTAGGTGCCAGTTCCGCACTCGACACCATAAGCCAAAAACTTGAGCTTTGTAAAAAGTCCTTTCAAAACATGAAAGCAACGGGTAAACGCGATATATCACCGCTTAGTAGGTATAATGCGATTTCCCGGATGATTTGTGAAGGGCATCGTCTCCTACCCTGGAGATTAATGGGAGTATCAAGTTCAATGTATACCCACGCGTTTATTTTTATCTTGATAAGGGCGTTGCTTGTTTTGCGCTCAAGAATGACCAGTTTTAGCTTTGGCGTACATAGTTTAAGATTTTATATCAGTAGGTACGTAATATATAAATAAGGTCATTTATTTACAAAGAAAATTACAGCTAATACAAAATATTATAAAATACTAGTTGCGCCCCACGGTTTCACCCGCGCAGATTTAAATCCTGGTATTCCCACGGGATAAAAAGTAGTCTATGTGCTTTTCCAGACTATAATATATCTCTCTGACAAGTTTCATCTAGATCCGTTCAGCCGTTCCGGCGTGAAAGAGTAATGCAGACACCCATCCATACTTACAAACTTTCGCATTTATAGTATTAGTAGGATTATCTTTAGAATTCTAGATCGTTTGCAACAGTCTGCAGATAGCTCAAATGTTTCATAATGTATGACAGTCTGTATGCATACTAAACAAACATTCTTTGCTTACCTTGATAATACTACAGTAGGTAATTTTGTAGTTTTTTTTATTCTTTTTGCTGATAAAACTAGCACATAGGCCACTTGATGTTATCTTACTTAGCATCATATCGTAGATCACGAAAATTAGGAACGTGACTGCGTTCATCAAGACATAATGAGTTAAAGACTCATGTACCTGTAATTTCAGTTCTCGGTTCAATTTTCTTAGGAGCTTAGCTCTTTATATACCAAAAACTGAATTATTTAGTAGCTACATACGAGTGTACGCCTAAGCTGCCCTTGACGTTATGGCAAACGATTAAACCCTATATTTATTGTTGTCTGTCATGATAGATAGCATGTGTATAATATTTGATGTTGTTATGCTTCATAAACCTGTCCATATGTGACACAATTACGTTGCGTATAGTAAATACAGAAATAATATGATAATATCCGTAAGGATGGAGAAGACTGAGCTGAAAATCTATGGGAAGGTATATTTTATTTATTTTATTTTTATTTTATTAGAAAACCAACAGCAGTTATGATAAAATTAATTTAAAAACTTATTTAGGTATAGTATATTTCCTGTATATTCCCGTTTCCCTCTGAAAATGGTCTAATTTCGACAGCGGACCTCTAAATACGGTCTATTTCCCGCAATGGACCTCTAAATACGTTCTATTTCCCGCAATGGACTTCTAAATACAGTCTATTTCTCCCAATGGACCTCTGAACACTGTCTATTTCCTGTAGTGGACCTGTTTGGGCTATGGAAAAAAATGCTTTCCAAAGCAGTTTAGAGTTCCACATGCCCTCAGAAGAACAATCCTTTCTTCTGAGCACATGCCTGAGTAGCCTAGGTATATCTACAGATTAAAAAAACAAATCTTCTGTTGTGGAACGTATTTACGTAGATAGATTTGGTAATATATGGTTGCTCATTTTTATCTTCTAGATATATTGCAGTGAATGACTTTTTAGAACAACATTGGAAACAATAGCAACGATGCACAAAAACAAGCGGCGTAGAAAATTAAAAATGGCATTTTTAAATACAACACAATGATAGTGAATACATATCACGGTTGTATAAATAAAAAACCAATGTCATTTTTCTAAATGAACGTGTGTAGCGGCAATTTTTCTCGATGTACCTAAACACAGTTTTCGTAGCGTGTGGTTGGCACCGTAGCCCTCTACAAGGCGTAGCTGATCCTCTACGAAACATGTAATATTCTACCAAATCAACAAATAGTAAACTACCACGTCTAAACTATACTAGCAACATTATTTTTTTTAGTATAGGTAGGTACAAAAAGTGTGGCAGTTTCGTGACATTGTGACGAAAACGATCGCTGCGTAATTTGGTTGATAATAAAAATAAACAGAAAATTTAAATCACGTCGTAATGGTTGAATTGATTTGGATTATATTTAAGCCAGGGATGAGTTTAGCCAACACCTAACATAGGATTCATTATGCGATGACATGTGTATTATTATTTCTAATAGAATAATATAGAATATCAAATTGAATTTTAATTAAAACGAATCAGAAACGTGGTCGCTTTGAGATAAATAAAATGAAGATCAAAGAACGAAGTCCTCACACGCCTTGGATTCTTCAATTATTCCCAGCTAAATAAATAAATGTAATAAGACAGTCATACAGTACTGTGCCTCCTAGCCTAGAATCTTTGATGGGTAGTTCTTACATTCTTCTTCTGGTCAAGTCACAATTCTTTTGAAACGGTGTGGTGAAAGGATTTTAGGCTCATAAAAACTCCTTAAGAGCACTGTTGGAGTTCTTAGATAGGAGCTATAATAACAAAACCGCCAGCTTTGACGACCTCTGTGGTGCAGCGGGCGAAAGCCTGCCTGCGACGCAAGAGGTTGCGGGTTCGATTCCCGCCTTGGAACAAATTTGTGTACGATCTGCAGAAATTTGTTCCGATGGTCTGGGTGTTTTCTATGTATAATAAAAAAATATCTATCTATGTATGTATATAATGTATTAAATATATCAGTTATCTAGTACCCATAACACAAGCTTTGAATAGCTTACTTTGGGGCTAGATAGTGCTGTGTGGATTGTCCAGCATTATTTATTTATTTATTTATTTATAGCTTGCCTAACTTCAGATGCCATCATGTTACGTAGCTAACCGCAAGAAATGACTAAATACCTACTCACTAGGCGCACACAGGCACGCACGGTGGTGTGTCCTGAGTCCTGACACGAAGTGTCAAATCATATCCTTCTACTATTATGAACGCGAATGTTTGTAAGTATGGATGGTTGGATGGATGTTTCATACTCTTTCACGCCGGAACGGCTGATCGGATCTGGATGAAACTTGGCAGAGAGATGGATTATAGTCTGGAATAGCACATATGTTACTTTTTATCCCGTGGGAATACCGGGATTTAAATCTGCGCGGGTGAAACCGCGGGGCGCAACTAGTACAATATACCTATACTAGAGCACACGGCACGAAACACCCCGACACAATGTAATAGAAGCTGGAGTATCGTGTGTCATCAGGTGTTTGTATGTGTTTCTGTAGAGCTACTCTCGACACAAATTCCAATATTCCAACCACGTTTTTATTGAGTTTTAACAGAAATCTTATAAGTTTCCCTCAAAATTCCAGCGTGATTGAAATTGGAATCGAGCGTCGAAGGAAGCCGTAGTTAAAGAAATTGGTAAATAATATTGAATATTCGATCATGGAAGGTAGATTCGATTGTAGGCATGATGCTTCGTCGGGTCACGTTGCGTCCTAAAGGTGTATGTAGGTATTCACTCAGACTCAGTTGTTTACGTAATCAGTTTGTTTAGATTTGCGTAATCACCGCCTGGGACTGACAGATATAAAGCATTATGTGGACCATCGACGTAATTAAACCACGGGATACATAGCTTTGTATTCGTAGAGATTTGTAAATAAACGGCGAGAACGTACGTAATGTAGTTACATAATACTCAATTCAGCTTTAGTGGGCTACCACGGAGATCAAGATTTGTTTGAAATTCCTGATTATCTTAAAACTTGATTAATTGATTGAAAATACTTTATTGCACATAAAAATAACAGTACAAAGGCGAACTTAATGCTATAAAGCATTATCTTCCAGATAACCTTTGTGTATTGTGGACATAGGTGTCAGTAGTGCACGGGAGAGGAAAACATAAGCTATACATTGTTTTTAGAAAGTAAGCACTTAGGATACGTTATCATACCTAGGTACTTATGTTTTTTCTTGATAGAAATTGTATGATCAACGATGAGACAACATTACTTACTGCTTTGATCGTACGTTTAATTAGCTATCTACATAATTGAAGCTTTAAGAAAAAAAAACGAAATATTCTCACGAAAATCACCCATTGAAGTGGTTTCTGTTTGTTCGATATAGTGATCATCCAAATAATAAAATATTTAGTAGTGTTCCAAAGAAATAACGAATAATTTAATCTTGAAAATTATGAAAATATATTTTTTATGCTTCTCGTATTCCTCAAGATAATCTCTTGAAAATTTGAGCAGAATATTGAACAGGGTTGTATAACTGTTCAAACGTCGCGTGCTCTACAACTGCAGTGGCCATGAACTTCACATATCCACCTACTAGGTAACTTCACCATCTACTGTTGGTTTATGATGACACCCAATGGACTGATTCATATGACCTACTAGTAAGCTAACGTACCTGCCTGCTTAAATGGTCAATATTTTTCAAGGTTTAACTACGATAACCTCACTCATGTACACTCGCGTAGCGTGTGTTGTCTTAAGACGAAGACAAGCGCTAATGTGACTCTCGCTCGCACGTTTTGACTTGTTGAAAGATATAAAATCACTAAACCCATTTTCGAAACAACCATTTTGTGTGCAATCACATTGCGCACAGTTTAGTTAAAAAATCATTTTGATCTATACAAGTTTTCCTACTTAAAAGTTTGCTTTTCTAGTTTTCGTACTCAAGCAAACTTTTTGAGTAGGAAAACTTGCATCAATCAAAATGAAATTTCTACCAAACTATGAGCGACGTGATTGCACACAAAATGGTTGTTTGCGATTTTTCAAAATTGGAATTTGTGATTTTATATCTTTCAAAATATCGAATCGTGCGAGCGAGAAAAATATTAGGTGTTGTCAAAGCCTTAATTTGACAGCCTTAACATTTTTCTGTTATGCCTACGCTACGCCTCACTAAATTCGATAGGAACTTCAACATTTTAAACATTGTAACTAGGATCATACAAAAGAACAGTATTAGCTAGCTGCAGTTGGTAAGCATACTAATAAAATAAATAAATAAATAATGCTGGACGTGGACAATCCACACAGCATCATCTAGCCCCAAAGTAAGCTATTCAAAGCTTGTGTTATGGGTACTAGATAACTGATATATTTAATACATTATATGCTTACATAGATAGATATTTTTAAAAAAATATGATTGTCTTTTTTTATGTGAAATGGTTTGACCGTCATATTCGTTCAGCTAATTGAATCATACACTCACAAAGCGGAGATAAATAACCCTTTTGGAAAACTCTACACCCCTCTGTCGATACTCCCTCAAGCTAGTTTGTAGACTTCTTCGTCTCGTAACTTGACTAGAACTTCTTTGTTTCGACTTCGGCTTGTGTACCAGCTAAAACACCCATGCAAAAAATGTGATTAAATCCTTGTAAGAAATTTCATCAGTCGTTTAACTTTTATGTGTTTATGCAAAGCAGTTTTCCATTTACGAGTGCAGAAAATTTTACCTAACTCGTAGTCGTAGTGCAGAAAACCTACTTTACAATTTCTTATACTGAGCAAACTACAGTTGGCAAGTGAAATAGTGTTTATTCCTTGGCCGATTTGCCGCGCCCTGTCCATTGAAACGAGCAGTCCGCTGGAAATAGCCCTTGTTTTAGGGTATTTCCAGCTGGAAACCAAACATTCCTTCGTTGAACGAAATCGGAATGACTACGAACCTTTTTCGTATACTATTCTAAGCGTTAGTGCTTAGGGTCGTATGATTATACGTTTAACATTATATTATAGGTACGTTACCTTCGTCTTTGCCGTATTTTAATTTAAATGCACAGCTAAGTAAACGTACATTGGCGTTTTGAGTTACATTGCTCGGCATGCTCTGCAGCGTCAACTAATTTTTGGGACGGTTCTTGACACGCCTTGCAGTGTACCTCAAAATGTCAGTGTGAAACTTTGTTTACGTTTATTTTCTTCCTCTTGAAAGTACGTAGCAGTTATTGGCTTTAGTTCATCAGATTTTCACCTTAGTGAATTTGTTTTGACGAACATAATATTCATGTGATAGCTACTATGATAGATGTTTTTTTAGGTCACGAACTAAATGTTCTTGCCAAATTACACAGTTATATTGTCCCTTTGTGGTTGTTTGCAAGATCACTTTTTGCCCTTACATTTCTGTAACTATTTATGAGTGTTTAAAAAGTCCAAGTTGGGTTTTTAGCGTCAGCTCCAAACCACTATTGAGTCAGCTCCCTTTATTACCACTTAGGATCCTGCCTAACCATTACTATATATCTTGATCTACATACCAAGGATCGTGACATCATAATAAATTCATAGCATTATTAGAGCATCGTTTGTCGCCTGCTAGATGTCCTGTGAAGTCGACATTATCCTTGAGGATAGCTGGCGCCGACCTGTCGCCTCCCACGAGCTTATACTACATCATAGTTGAGCTTCCAAAACGTGTACAGTACGTGAGCAAACTTGAGTTAAATCTTTGGACGTGCTAGTGTATTTTCCGGACAAAAAGAACACAGGGAAATGGGAATAGACAAAATTACCTGAGTATTTTTTCATCGAAATGTGATTTTTCTATGAAAAGAAGCAGATACCTACATTGCTTCTAATGCCGTATTCACATTGCCTAAGTCGTAGCCGAAGCGATGTCGAATTTATAATTTGTCATAATGCCCCAAGACACCCAACACGATCCTTACCACTTCCCTACATCTGTCTCTGTCCCTATATCCCCATGTCCCTATGTATGCTTAAATCTTTAAAACTACGCAACGGATTTTGATGCGGTTTTTTAATAGATAGTGATTCAGGCAGGGAAGGTTTATATGTATAATACATGCATGATATGTGCACCCGTGCGAAGCAGGGGCGCGCGGGCGGGTCGTTAGTTTACTTATAAGTTCTACTCTGTTGTTATCCCCCTCCAGTAGCAACCAGGATATGTGAGACAACCCTAGCTATGTTTCAGGCACCATATCAAAAGTTACAAATGCCGCTGACCTTGATATAATATTGAGTATAACAAGCCCTCATCAATTATGGTTAAGTTATTTCGTTTTTATGTACAATTGTATGCGCATTATCAGCATCGCGAATGGTGAGATTTAGCACGGGGTAAGGTTTCTAGTTATAATACTTTGTGTCTGAAGACAGATGGGAGTCTGGGTGTATATTTTAATTGTATAAAGTGGAGCTGTGCGTATGAGGTGACAGTGGCAGTGATAATGACGTCGCTGAAGCATGGAGTCAATTTGAGCAGACGCGCGTGTAGGCGGGCCATCGTGCTGGCGGCTCTTCTGTCGGTCGCACGCTCCAGTCCTATCGAGGTAAGTACCCAACCTATCCACATAAATTTGTGAAGTATGAAGTACCTACTCGCAAATAGGTAGGTACACTGGCAACATGCCATTTCAAGAAGGCTACCTACAGCGCTACAGCGCCTGCCTGTGTAAGCAAATTGAATCATTTTCAGTCCCTATTCTGTGTTAAACAGGTACTGAAAATGATTCAATTTTCAATTTATTAATTCAGAACTTTTTTCTATACTTTTTATATTTAGGTACCTATTCTTATAAAGAAATAATTAAACAATGAAAATACCAACCAACGCAATGAATTGAATACAATTACAAATACTTAATGAAACAAAATGTCATTCTATTTGCAGACAATAAACCTACATTAAACTCTTCCACGGAATAAAAACACTTCTCCAATCTCCAACAAAAGCCTCTTCAATTTAATTTTTAAAACACTTGGATTATTGATTGATTTCATATCAGAAGGTAGAGTTAAGTAGATAGAGTAGGTAGGTTAAAAATTAATGGTAATCAACCAGTCTAAATTAGCGATACCATATTCAAGATATTTTAATTTGATACAGTTGGTTGCCGCGCTGTATAACTTAATTTCAGGACCGAATAGCAAGCTTAATTAGGTATCTCTTTATAGGCGTAGGTAGTGTATTTTACCATAAAAAATAATAATAATATAGGAAATAGGATAATACAATGTAATTCGTTAGAAATAGAAGTAATTTTTTTATTTAGAACACGCGCACATTATTGTTTAGAATACGCGCGAGACGTCAAATACGGTCAGTAAAAAATATAACGTCACATCCAGGTGAAACACTGATATTATTCTTCTGCGGTGAAACAGGTATGTAGAATTTACGGACTACACTGGTTTAGTTATTTTTATGGCATGAATAAATTAATGGTCAATTTCGCAAGGCGTGATAAGGCCCGGATAGCTCAGTCGGTAGAGCATTGGACTTTTAATCCAAGGGTCCAGGGTTCAAGTCCCTGTTCGGGCGATTTCTTTTTGCGTAATTTTATTTTTATACATTTTTTTGACGTGACATTAAAAAGATTTACCGAAATTTATCATTTATTAGATAATAAATCAGAGAGAAAATTTAGTTTTTTCATACGGATTCCAGTCGCAAATGACTGGTACCTCAAGTCTCACTTTTGTCCGTGGTTTTGTTTACCATTTGGTATTCCGTTTTTCGAACGTCAGGCTGGGCCTTTTTATTTGGAGATTCGATAAGTGCCTCTATCGGGTGTCCTGAGAACTCGCGATTCTTCTTACCTTACAAAAATACCATAACGGTACATACAAAAAACGAAATACCTAATAAGTCAGACTTGGGGTGCAGATTGTGCGATTTCAAAGAGTTGTGGCGACTGTCTGAGTCATAGAAATATTTATCAGTTCCGTGGTCTCAGTCACCCTTGAAAATGTCGACAGATTGGTTATATGAGAAGTGCCAATTTTATTGCCAGTTGAGACATGGCTATGAATAAATAAATAATGGATCGATATTGGACGAGTGCTGCTAAAATATCGGCTGGAATGTTAAATTAGGTCTGGTGTAGGAATTAATGCACAGGAATGAAGTGGCGAGGTTTGCCTTGCCCTTCTTTATCTGTTATTGCCAAGACAGTGCGCCATTGACTTATCAGATTTCTAGTGAAACCTATGAGAACTATTTCGAGGGGCTTACATATTTGGGTGAATCAACTTTTAAGACACTCCTTTGACAACATTATGAACAACTAAAAATAAAAAATAAATCATCGAAATATTATGAAAATATACTGTTAACATTTGCACAAGTTTATCTATTTTTCGGTTTTGCAGTGGGGCACGATATCTAAGCTAATATTAACGAGTTTTGTTAGAAAAAGTGACGAGGGTGCCTGATAAATATCCATTGCAACGCTGTAGAGCGACAATAAACCTACGCGCACCAGCTGAGAACTTAATTTAGGCTGGGGGGGCGGTAAAGCTAGGTAGAGATTTTTTGATCATACCAACTAAATATTAGACAATAATCGCCTTAGATGACACCAAGATAGGCGTCATCTCTTGATAACGGTCATGAATTTTTATCGGTAACTCTGTAGAACTGATGTTTTGATCAAAGTTTGGGACAAAAGTTTGGATGCACGAAAAATATAAAATATTTGTCAAACTTTTATAAATGTTAACTTTAAACGTAAGTTTATCTTTTTCTGAATCATAATATTGGGTAAAAAGGCTGTGCATTCATACCTTTTTTTTAAGATACGTCCTAAATTGTATCGTCATCTAGGCCTGGGGACACATGTTTTTTGTATGGATAGTGCTTATGTTCTCCTGAGTTACCATAATAAAGTCAAAAATTTTCCTATTAACTATAAAATACTATGAAACTAGCATGTTAGGAAAGGATCTAAGTTTACGTTAACATCAAAACAAACATATTTTATAAGGAAATTAGGATTTTTATGCTCTTTGCATGACAGGGACACAAAAGGAGTGCCTTAAAAGTTGATTCACCCATTTAGCCTAAATATGTAAGCCCCTCGAAATAATTCTTTAATAAAAAATAGAGATACTTTTTCAAGTGTACTTTTTGTGACGTGTGTAAAATCACCTCGCCTAACTCATACTCATGCTCAACCTACGTCAAATTAGCGCCAAATGTCTGTTTATTCTAAACTTAATTATCTTCACATGTCGGGAAGTAAACCACAAAAAGAATAGTAGTAGCTGTTACAATACCAATAAATATAAGAACCTACCTACATTACAAATAACTGTACATAAAAAAATTATAAGTGCAACCTTCTCAAATCAAATCTATTTGCCAAAATGCGGTCAAACTAGCAGCCCTGATGAGTCTAGGCAACTTTGAGCGCCTCAACCTTGGCCCCGGCTTTGTCTGATCGCGAACTCACGGCCTCTGCGGAACTGTACTTCAGAGCTAAATTATCTTCAAATCTCTGAAGACCAAAAGTATTAAAAAAAATATAAACCTACTATGTATATAGTTACAGCCCTCATCACTCAGTTGGTAGAAACGCATGCCTTTTTCACTGTAGGCCGTGGATTAGATCCTTACCGAGAACAAACATTTGTGTGATGAACATTAGATGTTGATCTCTGTCTGGGTGTTATCGTATCTTATATCGAAAAAAAGTAAGTTGGTAATATATCAACTATCTGGTCCCTACAAGCTATGCTTAGTTTGGGCTTGGGGCTAGATAGTGCGTGTGGAAAGTCCACCAATATTTATTACTTATATAATTTTAAAACTCGTTAGGAGGCGCATGTTGAAAATGTTGAAATACAATTTACAGTTTTGAGTCTGCTTGGTAACATTTATCAGCCCCACGCGTCACGTGTAGGAAAGTTTAAGAGGAAAGGATACCTAGGAGACTTTTGAAAAATAGGTATTTCAATAAAGTGTTTCTATCTCACTGGCAGCCGCCGCGCCCCAAGCAAGAAAGGGACAAATGCAGCTCAGACCGTTTTTAGGTACATAATTATTGACCAAAACAGCATTTCGTAGTCGTCTATTTGCTCCCCCAAAACATGCCCATATTTTTTATTTTTTTTTATAGAAGAGAAGACTCACTTCCTATGACAATTAGAATATTTAAAAAAACAAAACGTAGGGGCATGGTCATGATCACAGAAATGTAAAGGGTTTTCTCTATTCCGTGGTCATGATAGTTATAAGTAATATGGTATAAAATATTTGCTCTAGTGTCAAATATCTATGGAGGAAACATGCGTATACGTTTGTATGGAGAAAGAGCCCTACCCCCATCCAACTAAGCCCGGATTATATGTAGGACGGATATAAAATCATTAAAACTTGGTTGTATGGGATTTTGCATAAAGTTTTACATCAGCAAAAATAGCGAGATCTTTGTCGGTTGTCTGCATCTTAAGGTTGAAAACGCTGGTTTTTTTTTAATATATAGTAGATAAATCGAATCGAATAATAGATAATATCGACAGGTCCATAATACAGGATTATAGACCTTCAATACAAGTGTTTGCCCGCAACACCACTTGTCGCCGCTTTAATTATGTTTAAAAAAATACAAGGTAGGTTCAAAAAATTAAATGGACGGTTAGAAAGAAACTAAAAACAATCCATTCCAAAACTAATCTAATTTGGATGGATAGATGGGTGTTTGTTGCTCAATAACGCTAGAACGGCTGAACCGATCTAGATGAAATTTGGCACATAGGTACCTAGCTAAATTGGAATCAAAAGCTAAATAAATTTTGATTTCACTTTTGGTGGTTCTAGCAAACAGACGTAGGTATACACGTGAAAACGAAGTGCAACTACAATGACCCAAGTGGTAAGAATTGCCAGGGGTCGTTTTTCCATAGCTATTGACAATCGATGTAATTTCACCCCATTTTAGCAATCGTATAGATATTTACACGACACATATTTATATCTAGTGTGGGTATCACAGGTAACCAACCTTATTTATCGCTCAGCAAAACAACGATAATTCATCCATACCTATCATGTTGAGTATACTATACCTACCTAGTCTAATAATTTTCATGAAAACTAACCAATACTCAAGTAAACTCAACCATTGTAAAACAGTAGGTAAACTAGACCTAAGTACTGTAAATCTCTAACCTAAATATAAGTACCAATTTGTAAACCACTTCACCGTTTTTTTTGCTGTAGTAAATAAATATTTTTTTTCAATTTTAAAACAAGTAATATACTCGGAACTGTCTACCAATGACCATGAATCATGACCTTCACTTGATGAATTATAAAAGTTTTGTATGACTGTTCGTCCTAATCTGATGGCAGTTAATAATGATCGGTGATCGCGCAAACTACCATATACCTACTATACCTTAGGTATTAGTAGAATATAAGTTATGCAACTACGGAAGTACGGAACTAACCGCAGCAACGTATTTTATTGATTTATTTGAGCTATTAGCCCAATTCCGTGTGTGCTCTTTTTCCCGGTAGTTACACATGTTGCCAACAAAATTGGTGTCATGTTTGGGAACTACGATCCAATAGATTATGGAGTTTCCAATTTACATGCAAATATCTGGACAAAGTTAGTCAGGTCAATCATTGTTTAAAACAAAAGCACAACTTTGATAAAATAACTTAGAAAAGAAAATAAATTAACTTAGAACGTAAGAACAACAACCGTCAGACAACAAAAACAAATTTTCATGAATATAAGGTAATCTCAGAGATTTCGTTATACGTTACGTTTCGTGTTACGAAAAATCGCAAACAACACTAGTAGGTAATACAAGTTTCGGAAACTAATATTACACACGTTCAGCAAAATTATCATTCTAATCAAAATAATCGAAAAATTACTAACAGAAAAAACTAAAACATTCAAATTCTATACCATTTTAAGTCAAGATTTTAGTTATTTGGGAAACAAACTTAATGATTCTAGATAACTAGATTTAAGTTTTACAAAAACCAGCAAATTTTCGGCCATCAAATATTACATAAAAAGCATGTGAACGTCTGTTCACATTTTTTGTCTGTCTAGACAAAATAATGAGTTTAATTAAAGCATAAGTATTGGTAAAAAAATGTTTGTAAAAACGAACATATTACAGAGCATTGTTTTAGAATAACATTGTTTTTACAGAGCACCACAAAATCAACTCCGTCCATAACAGTCGATGGCGTCTCCACATACCCCGGTATGGATTTCGGGCCGATGGGGCCCGCGCGCTCCACCTCCGAGGCTGCCGGCACGCAGCTGCAGAAGCAAGCCACGGATGCACCGACCACCGTAAAGCCACACAACTCTGAGAGGAAACTGGTGATCGCAGCCTTCGAGTTCCACAGGGTAGAGACGCCCTTTCTCATTGGACTGTGGATCTTCTTCGCTAGTTTGGCGAAGATCGGTGAGTGTATTTTCTAAAGCCATAGGTTTATACTGTTTCATAAAAAACTAATAAAAATAAATAAATATTTTTGGACATTTCACACAGCACTATCTCGCCCCAAACTAAACATGTACCTAGTGTTTATTCAAAAGGTTCAACGGCAAATAAAAATAACTACTTACAATACCACCAATAATGGTACTGTCTAATGGTAGGTGTAGGTCGGGTCAACCAAAAAGAACGCTGTAAAACAGTGGAGGGGATGTGTTTGCGCATACAAAACACTCGCGCCAGACGACCATTTGGTAATCCAGTGTTTTTACAATCAAGCTCAAAAACCAAGATTACCTACCGTGTGTACACGCAAGTGGGTGTTTCCATAAAATTGTTTTAGAGGACAAGTATATTTGTCCATATCTTACTATACCCACTTCTGATTAGAACTAGGTACTTATATCTGCTTCTGGCTAACAACCTTACTACTTACTGGCGAATAACTAGCCAAATACCCGACGACATAGTATTAGCCAGGAGCAGATATATTGATTTGGGAGTCATCAAATACCGACCTAATCTAGCGCACTTTCTTCCCGGATCAGCAAAAAACATAACGACCACTTGGCTATATTATATCCACAACCTTTATCTTACCTTACTACTCCGTAACCAAATGAACATGTCCATAAGATATGTAATAAGCAAAACATGAAAATACTCAACTCTGAAGCTGAGTTAGAATGAATACTAACGCAGCTTCCGAGAAATCTTATTAAAATTCATATACCTTCATATTTATGTATCAACCTGGAAAACAGAGTTGTTTGGTTGTTTACAAATTATTGTAAGTAAGAACACCTACAGGGAAGTAATATTCTCGATTCGACATACATAACTAGCGGTATTAAGTCGACGTGCTCAACATGTATTGAGTTTAGTTATAATATCCCTATAGATTATGATGATTTGTTATGTACCTACGTATACCTGCTTGCAATTTACCCAAATATCTAAGGTAATTAAAACTTTCAAGCAGTCAACACTGAAATAATTGAGACGTTGGTCTAGGTAGGTAGGTACTGCTTCTGAGAACCGACGTTGACCCAGATTCAATAAATATACAAAGCTTTAAACATTGACATTTCTTTATAAAACGGACTGGAACGCAAACTACGTTCTACGACATCGTCAAATAACAAGATCAAAAAATAATTTTGATCATCCAAACATGCAATAAGAACAAAAATTTACAATTAAAATGACATTCAAGTATTCTTAGCAAAAATAAGGCTACTCGTTTTGGATTTCCTTCTCCGCCTTGCAACTAGCATCTTTCTGTACTTTCTTTTTAAAAAACTCCTCCGAGATTTGTTCAGGTCGTTTTGTCTCTCAAGCGTAGAAGAAGGGGTTTTACCTGCTGTGACGAATGCTGTCGTATATCGCTGACTTGGATTAAATCCCGTCCATTGATTCCTTGACGATTGTCGCCCGTGAGAAGGGCAATGCGAATCAGCACCCTCCCTCGACATAATCGAATCGGTTGATAAAGATTCTATCTCCGATTTTGGGGTCGTGAACTTATCCTCGCATCTTAACGTGTGCACAGCTGTGTAGTAGTCTCCCGTCTTTACGTCGACTAAATCGAACGATGCGCTCGAAGTTTTAGATCGTACTATCGAATCTTGGGGTGAATAAGTTTTATTCTTGAATTGACAGCCAACGTCTCTTATGAATACGATTGCATCAATGCTTGGGCTTTTTTTGGTCAAATGCGATGAATAAACGCATTTACATTCAGAACATTCGTATTGGCATGACTTGTTTGATCTGTACGAACAACATGGACTGGTCGATATTTTAGCTGGAGATATAGTCGACATGAGTGTTGACTTAGGGTTCATCATGTACGCTGAAATTCTGTTCCCGTTCCTGTATTCGCGAGCGTTTTGAACATGCGTAACCGTATTGTAGTTCGGATCTGCATCAGTCCCTAAGCGATCGAGTTCACACACCGGAATGTATTTGCACCGGGAAGCGTGAAGACACTCTGGGTTCTCCTCCTCCTCCAAGTGTTTATTTAGCTCGTCGTAATAAATGCTTTTGGAAAATGGAGCACACAAAGGTAAATTAACACAACGAGGACGATGCAAGCACGGAGGAATAAATTCGCAGTTATTTCGTAAAACATTTGCTCTTTGGCACGACGGAACAACGGTACATGGCGGGTGGTGTCTACATGCTTTAGTGATTCTTATCACTCGTGGCGTGGATTTCGTGGGTATGCGTTTTCTGCAACTTGCGCTTTCAGATTCATTTTCGGTGGGTAATATCTGACAAACGGGTACTAACTCACATCGGGGCTCATGGTGGCAAATTTCTCCATCGTCAAATGATTTGTATTTGTCTTTCAAAGAAGTGCTGCAATTATAAGTAGATGTCAGTTCTTTGCCGCGATATACCGAAGAGTTATCCAATTTCAAAGTTTCTTCTTCGTCTGCAGTGCTGATAACTTCAACCCTTTCTTTACACTTCGGGCAAATTATCTTATGTATCTTCTTGCCAGACCTGTTTCTATCTTGTGGAGAACGTTTACTTGTAAGGTAGGCATGCAATGGAATATCATGCTGGCTAGCTTTTTTAATTATCGTTTCTTTTTGTGGTTTAATTTTTTGTGGTTCTTCGGATACATTCGTATTTGTAAGTTTATCTTCTCTTACGCATTCATTTGCTCGTTTTTGTTTCCTTTCCTCAGCCATTCTGGTAGTGCTGGTTATCTGATCAGCTACAGTCAAGCATTTGCTATTTGCAAGTTCACACAGTGATTTTTCGTCAGTGCAAGGGCAGGCGTACGAAAATAGTTGACACGGACATGGATCTTCCGTACGCTTTCCTTGTTCTTTCTTTTTTTTCTCTTTAATCTTCTTTTCTTCTGGTATAGGTTTGGTATATTCTGTGCGATATTTTGCATATGACCAAAACTTCTGATGATTGCTTGTAACATCAATATTGTAGTATTGCTTCTTTCCATGCTTTCTATATTTACCATCTCTGAGAAATATTTCAGATGAAAGAACATCGTTTTGAGGATAGTTCTTCTTCACTTTCTTTGTATTGATTTCCATACTATCTTTGGCTTGTACCTTTGGGTGCGTTTGTGTAACACATTCTTGGACGATTGCGTTAGATTTCGCTTTGAATCCATTTTTGCTGATAGGCAGTTTCATAACTTTCAAAATATTAGCGTTAGACATACTAACCTCAGCGAGGCAATGAAATGAATGCCTCTTAGCTATATCGTCTAAATCACAGAATATTGTACTTGTTGAGTGTACTATTGACTTACAGCTTAAGTTTTTGTTCAAACCATGATACTTTTCACACGTCACATATACGGTTTGATTCAGTAGGGCAGAGTTTTTTAGTATAGATTTTCGATCAGATTCTTTTATCGGATCTCCAGTAATGGAGGGAGATTTATTGTGTTTGTTAGGATTACGGTACAATACATTATTGAACGGCGTAGATCCAAATATATCCGAGATTCCTGTAAACGATTTGGTTTCTAATAGTTCCTTTTTATCGTGCATTTTTTAGTTTTTAAATACACCTTCAGCTAATGCATTTCTTATTTATTACAACTTTCGAAACTTGTTAATTTTATAAAAAAATTCTATTTATTTTTATGTTTACTATAATGACATTTTGCCAACATCAATTCTGACAATTCTGATGTTTGCCTCAGAAGAACAATCCTATTGTTCTTCTGAGGTTTTGCCACCAATCTTCTATCAAAATTGACAGTTAAAACATGAAGTTAAACTCGAAATACATAAGGTTTTAGTCAATGTCTTGAACGTAATGTATTTTGAAGATGTGGTTTGTTTCAGGTTTCCACATGACGCCGAAGTTATCGAAGATGTTCCCGGAATCTTGCCTGCTCATCTTCGTAGGGGTCCTGATAGGGGCACTGCTCCTCAGTACTCACAGCGTACAAGTTCAGCCTCTGACTCCGGACACGTTCTTCTTGTATATGCTTCCTCCAATCATCCTAGATGCAGGGTACTTTATGCCAAACAGATTGTTCTTTGACCACTTGGGAACGATTTTGCTCTTTGCTGTTGTGGGGACAGTGTTCAATACGCTAACTATAGGTGAGTACATAACATATCTAATACCTTGCCTCTTATTCATAATCCCTGCCATTTTATAGCGGCTCAATAGAGTATTCTTGTCACTGGTACTTTCATGCCGGCGAAAAGAGACAGCAACTGACTTATCGATCTGATAGGCTATTGGCGCGCTCAAATACCATTTTAAATAAGGGCCATACAAAAATTACAGCCGTATGTTGTCATTGTTACTTCAAAAATCGAAATTGACAACCGTGAATTTAAAGTTATCTTTCTAAACAACTTTTTTTAAACAACTTGCTGACAGAACAAGCAGATGGCCCACCTGATATTAGGTGGTAACCATAACCTATAAAAAAGGATTACCTCGTGAGTCACGCACGATAGGAACGTGCCCTACGATGCACTGCCCTGCGTCCATCAACTTACACTTACTTACTTGAGGAGTACAAATTTTAAGCCCCATGGGCACTGATCTCTATTAGTAGGTACCACTGGATATAATGTTGTCGGCGTTTTTATGGAGTGGGCAGAGTGACAGGTGAAAGTACTTATATTATGATTAATGCACTAGTATGCTATAGTACTTATATTATGATTAATGCACTAGTATGCTATAGTACTTATATTATGATTAATGCTGTCATTTTATTATGCAGTACCAAAGAATATAGTTCAAATTCCTTGACTCTCGGGGGAGCGCTACACAAAGTAACTGTCATTTGTATGTCTTAATTATATCCAGCGTACTTATATAGTACGACACAATCCTTCAAGACAAA
Organism: Plemyria rubiginata; assembly: GCA_963576535.1. Classification (NCBI taxonomy): domain Eukaryota; kingdom Metazoa; phylum Arthropoda; class Insecta; order Lepidoptera; family Geometridae; genus Plemyria; species Plemyria rubiginata. The sequence continues at coordinate 4,226,482 of OY754917.1, read as the reverse complement.
GCTCACAAAAAAATGGCTCATAGAGCAATCTTTCTATGACTGCGATGAGTTAATCTCCCGAGACCCCACATAACTGGGTAGAATATTACGTGTATTTATTAACCTGTACCTAATAATATTAATTAAATATTTACATAATGATGCGCTATATTATTTAATGTTGACATTCATAATTTTTTATTGTTTTAATGTAGAATGTTATTATTATTATTATTTATATCATTTAAGAATTTGAGATTGCTATTTTACCTAGCATTATATAGGTACTAAGCTTTTTTATGACATGTAACTATTATCCGTTATAAATAAATAAACTATGAAGTATAATACGGCTAAGTGCCCATGGACATGTAATTACAGGTGCCTCCCTCTGGGCCTGTGGACAAACTGGAATGTTCGGCTGCACCACACCACTCCTGGATATGCTTCTGTTCAGCGCGCTGATCTCCGCCGTTGACCCGGTGGCTGTGCTCGCAGTATTCGAGGAGATCCACGTGGATGAGATACTCTATATCGTGGTGTTTGGAGAGTCCTTGTTGAATGACGCCGTCACTGTGGTGCTGTATCACATGTTTGAGGCATACACGTAGGTGACCACTTGTTGGACTCACCCCCGGTTTCTGAAAGCACGGTCAACACTAATCGGCTGTCAAGTCACTTGCTATCTCTATCTAATTTGTAGGAAAAGCTGGAATAACATGTGACTTGACAGCCGATTAGTGTTGATCGAGCTTTCAGAAACCGGGGGTTAGTCTGTCATGTTTGTTTGTTATGTCTCTTAAGGGCCTCATAGACGAGCGAGTATAATCGCGGTCTTAGAGTCGTCGGTTAAGCTCGCCGGTTATTTATTTATTCGTATGGCAATGTACAATCGTTTTACAAAATACAATTATTATTTAATTCCGTATCCATTGGATAGCGTCATTTTTAAGGGTGAACAAGCCTGCTGGGTTCCCATGGTATTTGGTGAGTGGACCGTCTTTTATGATGTGCGCAACGCTTACAATCATAAAACTGTTAGACTCACACAAACATATGGGGATCAAATTATTTACAAGCAAAGCTAACTAATAGTTAAAATTAAAGAGACAACATTTTACACGCATTTATTGAGTGTTTTTCCCACAGAGAAATGGGTCCATCCAACTTGATGTATACGGACTTCCTAGCGGGTTTGGCGTCGTTTCTCGTGGTGGCTGTTGGTGGGACGTGCATCGGCGTCGTGTGGGGCTTCGCCACCGGCCTGGTGACCAGATTCACTAACGAGGTCCGAGTGATCGAGCCCATATTCATCTTCGTGATGGCCTACCTCGCGTATTTAAACGCTGAGATGTTCCATATGAGCGGGATACTGGCGTAAGTTTTACTATTACACAATCTACTTTTTTATGCGTGTTCGCCAACATCTTATTCAAGCACATACGGATAGAGGTACAGAAGTACCATTTAGAAGCTTATTTTTTTAATAATTAAAACTTTTTGATAGATGGACTTTTTTTTTTTAAATGCTGGACAATCCACACAGCACCATCTAGCCCCAAAGTAAGCTACTCAAAGCTTGTGTTATGGGTACTAGATGACTGGTATATTTAATACATTATATACTTACATAGATAGATATTTTTTTATTATATACATAGAAAACACCCAGACCAACGGAACAAATTTCAGCAGATCGTACACAAATTTGTTCCGAGGCGGGAATCGAACCCGCAACCTCTAGCGTCGCAGGCGGACTCTCGCCCGCTGCGCCACAGAGGTCGTCATTATTTTAAATTATTTTAAATGAATGGAAAAAAGGCTGTTGATATAAAGAGGGCTTAAAAAACCTGGAAGCATGTTCTGTCCAACAGTAGGAGACAAATAGGTAAAAGGTTAATTTTTAGGTACTTACATACTCCCATCACATACGCTGTATGTAATTACATACCTACTCACATAACGGCTTTTTTATGTTAAGTGCTGTTTTTTTTTCATAACAGCACATAACAGCTTTAAGGAGGTAGTTATACTCGCTTTACATCTGTAATCGGTACGGTACTTCTGATGAAAACTTACAATAGGCAGATAAACGCTTAATAATTGAGCTTTTGAACATCTAACTAAGTTAATTTAGATGAAAACGTTGATGGAAAACAGGTAATGCCTGTAACTTATCAAGAGTTCAAATTAACGCCGTTCCCTAGGTACAGACATTAATCTCTACAAGCTGCAAATTGAATTTAATGGCACAGTTTGGCTTCGATAGAGTTTATACATAAACCTATAAAATATATTGATTATTTGACGACCTCAGTGGCGCAGCGGGCGAGAGTCCGCCTGCAACGCAAGAGGTTGCGGGTTCGATTCCCGCCTCGGAACAAATTTGTGTATGATCTGCAGAAATTTGTTCCGTTGGTCTGGGTGTTTATGTATTATAAAAATATCTACATATCTATGTAAGTATATAATGTATTAAATATATCAGTCGTCTAGTACTCATACCACAAGCTTTGAGTAGCTTACTTTGGGGCTAGATGGTGCTGTGTGGATTGTCCAGCATTATTTATTATTATTATTTATTTATATTTATATAACATAGTATGGTCCGCTGCGTTCGGCGCTGTGCGCCCGCTACTGCCCGTTAGCCTTTTGGCAATCGTACGACAATTTTATGCTAAACTTCTTTATCCGACCGTAAAAAAACAGCATTCGCAAAAAAAAACTAAAATAGGTATTGCATAGCATTGAGAATAACGCTTGTTTTAGGACAAGCAAATGAAAAAAGACGTCGATATGTATACAAAATTCTAGATTAAAGTTCAAATTTCAAATCCATTCAGCACTGGATAGCTTCAAACTTGTGCAAAAATGTATGCTCCATTCCGCTGGAGGCAGTCAAGTGTAGAATACTACTGAATGACTCTGTAAATAGAAACGCAAACGAAGCAACGTAAATAGGATAAATAATAGGGACAGTTTTCTGTTTTATTTTTCCTACAATCGTGTTGTAAATCAATCGTTTTGCGACCGCAGCAATAAAGAATTGTAACTTCTTATTTGTGTGAAAGAACTCTATTCCCAATGGATAAAGCTTTTGTTAGTGGACCGTTTTCTGCTGTAAAAGTTGAGTTTATAGACTCGATGTTCTTTCTGGTTGACATCTTGTTATTTCTTTTACAATAACGACTCGTGTGGTTCGTTATTGTGTCTGTTGTACTTATTTTCGATACAAGCGTATGTGTGTGATGCTATTAAAAAACAGAACATAAAATATAGTTTAATAAACAAAGAAATGCTAAGATAGGATTTTTTCTTGTCATTTATTATTTTTATTATCTTCTAGTTGCGCTCCGCGGTGTTACCCGCGATTAAATTAAAAAGTATGTCCTTTTCCTATATGTCCTTTTCTGACCCCCCTCAACCCACCCCTCTCCCCGACCACCGCCGTTCTCCCCCCCCCCCCCCGCCGGGGAGGGAGTCCACGGCCCACTACCTCCCCCTCTTCTCCAACCCCACCCTCTACCTCTACCCCCTCTGCAATCTATCTCACGGGAATCAGACATTTTACCAGGATAAAAAGTAGTTTATGTGCTATACCATACTAAGAAAACAAGTATTTAATTTACTAAAGCTATAATATATACCATACTATAATCTTCTGTGTCAAATTTCATCCAGTTCCGTTTAGCCGTTGTGGCGTGATTGAGTAAGAAACATCCATACATACGTAACTTTCACATTTAGAATACCCGATAGAATAGATCATAAATAATTACATAACATTTATAGGTTTTAGTTGGTTCCTTTCTCCAACAGTTCTTTTTTACATTTTCAGTGTATATGGAGTCGGTGTTTTTGCAAAAAAGTTAATAATTTCAGAATAACCTTTTGCGGTATAACAATGAAGAACTACGTAGAAGCGAACATCTCGCACAAATCGCACACCACTATCAAGTACACCATGAAGATGCTGTCCTCGTCTTCGGAGACCATCATCTTCATGTTCCTCGGAGTAGCGACGGTGAACAACAACCACGATTGGAACACGTGGTTTGTGCTGCTTACCATTCTGTTCTGCTCGGTGTTTAGGATTATAGGTGAGTTTTTAAACTAGACATAAATAATTATTTTTATGTAGCACTACGAGTAGTTTGGATCAAAATGTTTTTTGCTGATTTGTATTATCCTTCATTGTACACAGAATGATACACACAAAAAAGATATTGTAGTCATGTACAAAGCCACAAAGTCGAGCTTAACCCTACACGGAAAAAAGGTTTGTTTTATGAATACATCTATTGGTCAAGACTATCCGTGATTCGTATATGGGTAAAACATTCTTAAAATTAGTAAATATTTGTCTTGTTATCTTTTTTCCTCCATGTATTTATACTTACTAGGCAAGACAGTATTATGTTTTTTCTTTATTCTTTATTGTACACAAAATGATTAACACAAAAAATACATTATAGTCTTGTTCAAAGGCGAGCTTAACCCTAGATACAGTTTTCTTCCAGCAAACCTTAGAGGATAAAGAGAGCTGATTATAGTATAGTTTAAACCATTTTTTACCCTTAAAACTCACCCCTTCCCCTTCCTTTTTATCTTCTTCATTTTTATAATATTTTCCTCTTTTTCCAATGGGTTTCATCCTAATATTATTTTTTTTCACTTTTTATTATTTTTAACTCTTCTACCCTTTTTTTTACGATGGGAAAATGCATTACGCATGTCCCTCGGCCCGAGGAGAGCCGAGGGGGTCTGTCGGACTCACCACCAGACTGATAGCATACCGACTAAAAACCTATCGGTATTCCGGCAATTCACCTTAGTGCCAATGCGTCCTCAAACCGTTCGTCATCAGACGATTCGTTCGATGACGCATCAGCACTTGACAGGGCTACGGGTTCCCGGTCGGATTCAACCGCGACCCTGTCGGTGACTGTCCGCGTGAAGCGGACCCTTCGAAAAGGCTTCTACCCTGGTCTATATGTTTTTAGAGTAGTAGGGCTCTTTGTGAAGGGCTCGTCCGGGGAAGTACTACCACCACGCCTTTTTCTGCCGCCAAGCAGCAACGCTGTGTTTCGGTTTGAAGAGTGTGGTCGCCGGTGTAATTACAGGCACATGAGGCTTAACATCTGTATGCCTCAAGTTGATGGACGCAGGGCAGTGCATCGTAGGGCACGTTCCTATTGTGCGTGACCTACGGGGCAATGTTTTGTTTATAGGTGATGGTTACCACTTAACATCAGGTGGGCCATCTGCTTGTTCCATCAGCTAGTTGTATAAAAAAAAAACTATATTTGTACAATTTTATAGGAACACCAAGTCGGTGTTCCACAATAAAATTGTACAAACTACGTAGACCCTTCGTAGAGCCTTCGTAGCACTTGGTATATAATCAATGTTTTATTTATACAGTTCATTATCTGACTCCCCATACTTATAATTATTATTACTATTCATTTATTTCAGATTTAAATCCATACAATATCCATAAATTTACACAAAACTTACAACTATACACGTGATTATATAAATAACTAAATAAAATGTCATGAAATTAAGAATTCAAAACCGGATACAAAATAAGAAATCGAATTATGTAAAGTATTGAGTGTTATAAATTCAATTAAAATTTGGATCAGATGGAACCCATCAATATCTGCATCTACCTGTATTTTATAGGACTCTGTTCTAGCTACAATTAACTTCAGGATACCGTAAGACGCCTTCTGGGGACTTAAACGATGTTTAAATCTCGTCCTAGGTACATAATACATATTTTATACGTCTATTATGTTACCTACCATTTTTTACGAGGGGTGGGCGCTGAGATTCGGGAAACAGATTTTCTTGTCCGAAGCTCAGAGCACCAAATTATAAAATGCTTGTTACTTCTATAATAGATCTACTATAAGTGTACTCTTCTGAACAATAAACGATTATTATTATAATTTAAACATTGCTTAAAAATAGCCCTAGTATGAGACTTTGCTAGTATGAGATGGCAAGTGTTTAAGCATTGTTTATGTTGTGACGGGTTTTATAGCGTTACCCTGAATAAGATAACTCGCTCCAAGTAGGATTTAATTAATATCGTTTTCTTTTACTTTTACAGGGGTGTACATATTTAGCGCTGTAGCGAACAAGTTCCGGCTGCACAAATTGAATAGAGTGGAAAAATTCGTTATGTCTTATGGAGGTACGTCTCTTTTATGTATGTACTTTCAAATAAAAAAATGCTAACCCGTATAGAATGTCACTTGGCCTTTAGCGGCTTTGAAACACACCTCGTTGGAACAATGTATATTATATACTAGAGGCCTGTCCCGGCTTCGCACGGGTGGATATCACCCCCCCCCCTGAAATGCCCCCCCCCCTTATGACGGTGCAAAGTTGTCCGTTTGTACTTTAAAGTATGCAGACCATCCCTTAACCCCTCATAGCAAAATGAGCAGTGGAGCGTGGCTTGAACTCGTTCGATTTGTTTTGATCTGTAAATTGGAATTCATCCACCTTTATTGTGTCGTTTTGCAATATTCAATCAAAGTTGGATATACATTATTAAATTCGTAGATTATTTCAAAAGATCTAGCGCATTATGTTGTTTTAATTTATATTTTACACGTAGAATATACATAATGTTTTTATTTATGTGACACACACAGCACAGAGAGTCTTAGGTACTCTCTGTGCTGTGTGTAAGAAATCTTACAAAGAATAAAAACTATCAACTTGCTTCCTAGTTTAAACTGAACATCATAAATCTACCAAAAGGATGGCCTTATCGCTAAAACCAATTTTGAATTTTATAAACCTTAGTGGTTTCCTTATTGCTACATATTTCACTACTGTTATTAATTTTGTATAAAGTTAATAAAAAAAAAAGTTCAAGTTCATTTATGTCGTAATTATAAAATAAGGATACACGTCATAGAAAATATCTTAAATTAAAAAGCAATAACAAAAATAGTACAATAAAATGATTAAAATACAAAATTTAAAATAATAATAAATAAATAGACTGACCTATAGGTAGCTTGTACGTCTGCCTACAATAATAATGCTAATTTCTTCGATCTGTATTCATAGGTTTGCGAGGAGCGGTGGCTTTCGCGTTGGTGCTACTAATAGACCCCGAGATAGTGAAACTCCAGCCGATGTTTGTAACCACCACAATAGCTGTGATTTACTTCACCGTCTTCATCCAAGGCATCACGATAAAGCCTTTGGTGAAGATGTTGAACGTTAAGACGGCTGAGAAGAGGAAACCGACCATGAATGAAAGGATTCATGAGAGGGTATACTCTTTAAGCTTTTTATATTTATATTTACGAATAGGGCTGTTTGTACTTTTTATATTATCAACACCTTATACATTCAACAGTTTACAATAAAGGTTATTCTGATTCTGATAGCAAATAGCTGTCATTACTGTTTTACTGAACTAGCTCCACAATAAACATATTGATAAAAATACAATTTATATCAAAGTAACATACTAGATTATGAATTCATGATACTTTGGACGACTTTTGTGACTTAGATTCGACCTTGAAAGACTGAAAAAAAATTATAAGTTACAACACATTTTGAAGTCGTGACCTGCCTACAGAAATAAACTGTTATCGTATTAAATTATATTATCAACTAGCGACCCACCCGCGCGCCCCTGCTTCGCACGGGTGCACATATCATGCATGTATTATACATATAAACCTTCCTCTTGAATCACTCTATCTATTAAAAAAACGTAGCGTTGCGTAGTTTTAAAGATATAGGCATACAAAGGGACATGAGGACATAGGGACAGAGAAAGCGACTTTGTTTAATACTACGAGTATGTAGTGATAACGTACTAGATCATGAATTCACGATGCTTTGGAGTGACTTAGATTCGACCTTGAAAGACTGAAAAGAATTTATAAGTTACAACACATTTCGAAGTCGTGATCTGCCTACAGAAATAAACAGTTATCGTATTATATGTATAATTATATTATCAATGTGTTCGCTCATAACTGGAAGTCCAATTATTTTAATTATTGTGTCGTCCTAAATGATTTTCAAATTATTTTTATATTCTATTAGTGTTAGTCCGTATTTCATATTGGATTTGAATAAACTGTACCTAATGCTTTACTATATATGATTTTAAACAAATAAATTACTCATTATGTGACAGCATTTTAATGTTTTTCAAATTGCTTTCAGTGTATGGATCATTTAATGGCAGGCATAGAAGACATTTTAGGTAAACATGGTAACCACCACATTAGGGACAAATTCAAGAGGTTCGATAATCGGTTCATAAGACCGTTTTTACTTAGAAACTATCAGGTAAATCCAATCTGAATCATCGCATTTTTTGGTCGAAAGTATCGATTTTATAACATGTTGTGTATTTTAGGGTCAAGAACCTAAGATTTTAGAGACTTATTCAAAATTAGCTATGAAGGATGCTATAGAATACATGCAGCGAAATGCATCTACCATCGGCAATATATCAGGCGCGGAATCAATGTCAGCTATTTTCAAAAACTACACAAGCACTAACTTCAATGGAAGGTAAGATCTTTCAATGTCTCTGTATTGAAATGCTTTGATATTTTTTGTGATCTTAGCTTGATTTGACAGTTCCAGTCAACTAGATTCGTCGTGGAATATTGATATGCAAGAGTTGGAATACAATCCTTCGAAAAAAGACCTTACCGATGCGAAAATACACCACCTCCTTGCCGAGGAGTTGTGCAAGCCTTTTAGACGAGTAAGTTTAATGATACATATAATATAGATGTTTGATGTTTGTGATCCTGTATGTTATGTATCTAAGTAACGCCAATGACTAGAGAAAAATTAAATCACATGCCTATAAATACTTGTTTTCGAACAGAAAAATCTAAATCATCTAGTCACTTAGTTACCTTCTTCACTTGCATGTTAATTAATATAGACTGAATAAATAGCTCTGGTTTTGAATCGGACTGGATAACATATCGAATTGATAGGCGTATTCGTTGCAGCACCGTCGACTCAGCTACAGCCGCCATGCTGTGAATGACCGAGATCTCGGAATACAACAAGTGAACTACAAAACTCACATGAATATTCGCCGAAGAGTTGGCGACAGAAAGCATCACCATAAGCGTAGTAAACGAGGGAAGCAGGTGAGACACAATATCCTTGAAAACCAAACCTTACGATGGAGGAGGTGGAAATAAAAATAATAATGCAATATTTATTCCAGGATGGCAAAAATCATGTCACCTTCCCTGAATTCCAGCAAAATGGTTCGGCAAAACAGTTCACGCACGGTAAAAAAAAGTATTATAGATTAGGTACTTATTTAATTCTTTATTATAATCACAAGTGTTGATCGCATGCACGTGTGGGTATATTTATTAGTACTTTTATTTTTCCAATATGTTTAATCATTGTTAGAACTTATTTTGCCCGCACAACAGCTTTCTTTCCACTAGGACGTACAAATGTGCAGTTTAAATATTTCTAGCACATTACTTGATTTGTTCGCCTAAATTTTTATTGTGTAGGTACCACACAGTAATTATAGCATTGTAAATAAACTAGATGGGCTAAATAATGTTCAGTCAGTTAGTTATCACGCACAAATTAATTTTGAGTTTTGTTTCAATGGTGTGAGGCTTGTTGTTGGTTTCGCAGACTACATAGACGAGGTGTTACAAGAGGACGGAGACGACAGGGAACCTCGTCGCGAAGGCGATGATGGCGGTATTACATTTACTGCGAAATCCCCGCGTAGGTATTCTGCATGAAATACCCTGAGTGACTCTCACGTTTGGATTTGGATGGTTATAACTTAATAAATTTTAAAACTAAAACAATAACAAATAAAATCTGAACTTAATTAACTAACGGGTAACTGAACTAAATATCAATAATGATGTTAATGTTATTTCTAAAGAAGATGCAGAAGTAAAAGAGAATACAACCAAAATGTATCATCAAACCTAGTCAAACCCAAATTAAATGTCTCTTCAGTGGTATTTATCTCTGTATATCTTGCCTACATTCACAGTCTCACCAACTTGAAAGAATTTTCATTAAAATTTTATATGTTTCGCAAACTTAATCAAACTGAAAATATGACGTCATACATGGATGATAAAATAAAATATAATTATTTGCGAAAAAATAATCTACGTAATCTATCTGAGTTCCTTATTGATGCTTATTTCAGTACCTACAGAATGAAACAATTACCCCCGGTTTCTGAAAGCGCGATCAACACTAATCGGCAGTCAAGTCGCATGCTCTTCTCTCATCTCTATCTAATTTGAAGTTAAAGCTGAGAAAGCAAGGGACAACAGATGAGTGTTGATCGAGCTTTCAGAAATTAGAATGCTATTTCTTAAATATTCAACTCCAAACGACACCTTCCTGTTTGATGTTCTTTTATATAACTTTTCACTACACGCACTAACTTATTAATCAAAATTAACCGATAACAACCGAGGATTGATTTGGAAATTGGTACATTTAATATTATTTGCTGGGTCCAGAAGCATTCCTACTGAAATGGCTACCTACTGTGAGAATGTGCTAAAACGTATTTGTGTTGGCATGTAAACAGTTTCTCTATAGTATTGTAACTTGTAACCTTCTTATAATTTGTTTCTTGACTTTCTCTTCTACTTTATTTGGAGTAAATTATTATTTTGCACACAAAAGTAAATTGGCTTTGAGCCTAAATGCTGGATTCCGTTAACTTTGTTGATTCGGATTAAACGTTCACCGTGTTGGCATTACATCGTTGTCCTAAACAAACCAGGGGCATTATTCTCTGACAATAAGATTCCTTGCCCCAAACCGTGAAACGTCAAAACTTGATGTTGGGCTTTATTCTTTATGAAATAGGAGATACTTTGCCCTGGCCGTATGACACCGGCTGCCTTGTCTTAGCTGTGATCGCGGTGCAAATGGTCATAGTGAATAAGGATTCCTCTGTAGTCCCCAGCTCCACATGACGCTTGTTCATTTATCATTTGTGTTTGAACGTCGTTTTCTCCCTTCTGGCTATCTCCATGTGGCACCAACTTACCGATACTTTCGACAACTGGCGATGCTTTATCAGCTGGATACAAAGAAGTCAGTCCGACATCCTCGCATAAAGAGAATAGTAGTTCACTTTTAAACCAGCTGGCTAATCTGCCCGGATTCAATCCGTTGAAAGCGAGAATCGTAAAGCAATACGCTAAAACGCCAGAAGAAATACTTCCGACAGCTGTTGAGAAATCCTTACCGTGGAGAAGGGACAGATCCACGTATAACTTTGGTATGTGTTTTACTGGAACATCAGAGTCTGTAACTACAGTAGCTCATATTTACAGTCTCATGACCAATATTTTTAAATATACATAAATTTAAACTTAATTACTTTTTAACTTTAACTTTATTTTATATTTACTTTATATTTTATTTACTTTTTCTATAATTTATGAAAGGGATGGAATATTTTGAATGTTTATGTGCGAGAAAAGGTGTCTAATCCAAGTTTGTAGCCAGTGATTTTAAAAATAATGGTCATCGGATTGTTTGTATGGTTCAACATAAATGCTAATCTCCTACGCTTTTTGTAGTAGCTTATCCACTATGCTTATCCCATAGATAATTGATGGACTAGTTAACTATTATTTTATAAAATAAAAATACAATGTCTTACTACTGGTTCAACTTAATACCTAAGTACTTGATAAATAATAACGTTTCCTTAAAATTATGTATTTGATTCGAATGTAGATTCTTTTAGAATAATTGAACATCTTTTTAAATAATTTTTACATGCATGTGAGTCCATAGAATGACAATAGGTACCAGAATCATTTCAATTAATTCCATATAATTCTTTACTTCACGAGTAAATCGCAACCATTGAGTCGTTGGCTATGACAAATCTTTTAGACAGATCTCTCACTAGCAAACTCCATGAAAATCCAATCATGATTATGGAAGCATGATTCGTTATCATAATTTTATTGTACGACGGGCAATGAGATTTAAATTGTGCGATGTGTTTTAGTTCCCAATGAAGATATACTTGAAGAAGATGAAAGAAGAATGTCAGACGATAATGGTAAGAATAAAATTATTGACGTGGGCAGTTTAATTAAATAATGTTTTCAATCACTGGATAACGAATGGGTAGCAGTTTTTGCTATATGAATATATAATGATCATTAATTATTGTTTAAAGGTAAAGAAACAAAATGATGATTGATGTACTTAACAATAAAATCACATAAAAGTGAGATATCAGTTCAATTAAATTTCAAGGAGCCACTGCAAATAAGCCGTCTCAAGTAGGAGTAACTGTAGAATTACAGAATGATAGTAGATAGAACCTAAGTATATTTTCACCCTCTTTAGATACGTATATGACAGTGGCCGAGCAAGCCCGCGTAGCCACCCCAACGGCGACCGAAACCATGTTGCCATGGAAACGGGAGGAAGCTGAGGGCTCGGGCGCCCTTAAACAATCCGAGTTCCCTGCATGGGCCTCAAATAAGGAGTATTTGGCTTATAACTCGCCGTCGGCTACTTTCTTAGGTAAGGTAACCCTAAGGTAAGAATATTAGAGTAGGGTAACCAAAATACCTAACTGCATGGGTAAGGAAGAAGTTGAAACCTAAAAAACAGTAGTACCTACCTAGGTACCTGCTTAAAAGTTTGCACTAAACACGACACACTGTGAAACATTCGTAAAACTCTGCATATCGAAGCAGCTACTGCAGCAAAGCACACAATACTCGTATCTAAGTTTATAAGTAATTTTATTTGGCCTGAGGCACAGAATAATTAAAAGTAATTAGGTACCTAAGAGCCCCATCACCAAAACTCTCACTAGTCGATGTTGCAACTTTTCAAATTATAAGTGTTGTTTAGCTTTCGAAATCCTCGGATACTCGGATGGCACTTTGTGAAGTTTAGTAAAAGGACTAACATTATTTAAAATAAATTTTGGAGTTCCTGCCGCCACGTCACTTTTCACGAGTATCGGTGGTACTTAATACTAGCCTTTTATAATTACTAATTGCATCTGAGTTTCTGTGCTTCTAGTTTATGTCTCCTGCATGACCGTGTAACCTGTAAACGTTCTCATTTGTTTTTTCTCTTCCTCCCCGCTTCCTTACAACACCTCTCAGGTGGTATAGAGAAGCCAAAACATCCGAAATCTATCATAGGTCTCTTCCGAAGAGAGAGCTCTGGCTCCGGACAAGGTCCGTCTGATAATGTGGGGTCTGACTCTGACGGGACCAGGGATCCAAGAGCTGAAACCTCGAAAGAAGCTTCCACTGGTGCTATTGGGCCTACTATAAGACATGCACCTAATATGCTGTCGAAGCGCAGCACCAGCCTTGGAGGCCCGTCTGTGCTGCTGATGGAAGATGTGGCACATTCGGATCCGTTGGGAGCTTCGTCGCGGCCGGCCAGTATTATGCAGGGACCATATCGGGGGCAATGTAGACGAGGCTCTATGTTGGAGCTAACTGGGTGAGTCTTCGATATACCCTCCTACTACTTCTCAAATACTAGGTTAGGTTGATGAGTGCCGACGTGTTTTAAGTTGATTTAACATCCGTCCTGAGAAATATAAAAAGAACATCAGCTGCGTACGCGCGTTTACATCTTTTGTTCGAAAAATGATTCTAAGTGACGCTACGAATGTAGTGAGGTCAACGGACCGAAGCATCGAAATCTGTTGCGACACGTTATAAAGAGCTAAGCATACATTTATAGGGACAAACAGACAGCGGGAGTCGACTTTGTTTTATACTATGTAGATCTAAAATATTTCACAGTGCATTTTCTCCCATAGATATATTTAGTTTACAAAATCCTTCTGTATCTTCAGGTCATTTTCCCGCGACGCAATCACAGAGGAGAAATGCAGTAAATCTCTGCCCGAGAGCGAGCGGATGGGCGTCAGACGCCTGCCTCTAGGCCAGCAGAGCCTTCCGCGAGAACCACTAATCCGACAACTCACCATGGCCTCGACCTTGCTCACCAGCTCATCGTCAGAAGACTCTTCCGATGAGAACACCTGAGAGGCCCCACGTGGCAACCACGATAGGTTGCCACTCCTTAACTACAAAACACTGAAGTGATGTTTTAAAAGAGCTGTGAAATTGTGGTTTTGGATTTACTTTACGCTGTTTTAGATACGGATTATGTAGTTTAGATAAATGAGTATTATGAAAACAGAAATTCAACGCACAGCGCAATTTAAGGGTGCGTGTACATGATACAGTCTAAAGATCAAGTTACACGATAGTGTCATTTTAACAAAATTTTTCATCATGCGTTTCTTGTATACCTACACTGACTGATAGTGGTATCGTGTACACAAACTTTACTATTAATGTTTAAAGCTTGACTGTGGTGCTCCTTTAGGCCAGGAGTTACTGTTTAATAATGTTTGATTAGGTAGAAGACTTAAAAAAAAAGAATTGAATAGATTAGGTAATAAATTAGTGAGTCGATAGATTCATTTGGTAGTTTTCTCTTGCTTTAAATTTTGATGAACTTTAATTTTTTTTACCTACATTTAAGTACTTATGTTCAAATACGTTATTTTTGTTAAATAAGCGGTGCTCGAGCCAATAGCAATAACTATTTCAGTGGCCAAATGAACCTATCATCCTACCAAATATAAATCTTCTAGCGAATTACCCTTTTAACTTATTTACTAGCCAAACATAACCTATGTACCGACTTTAGAATATTGAGTGTATTTTTGTATGTTGTTTGTAAATAAAAATGTGTGTAAATGAATGTAAGAACTGAAAACAATGTTTGTATGATAGTAGTCTTTATCGATTGTAATATACGTTAAATTAGTTATAGACGTTTCTGTAAAATACGAAGTGATAATAAAAATAATGTCCAAGCGAGATAAAAAAGGAGGGCCAAAAGAAAAATGCCTTTATTTTTTGCTCATATTCATTTGAACTGGTATTGGATTGCTTGTAGTTAATATCAGCTAAAGTTTTAATGGTGTAAGTTATTGTATAATATAAGAAAATGGCCCCCAAGAATTGTTATTGAACTTGTTCATTATATAGAATGGCACTCCTTGCCAATGACAATACATATTTATACTTTGTAGATTAACAATTATAGGTACAATAATAAAAACTTGTGTGATTTAGTAATTAATTGTAATTTTTAATAGGGCTTAGAGGTTCTCAATTTCCTGTTGTAAAACCACTGTCCTCAAACCTAGTGGTAGGCATCTCTTTTTTCGAAACCAGCGCCTATGTCATTGGCAACTTGACGCCATAGTGAGTTTCTTTTGTAAGATTTTCTTGGTAGTGTGGGTATTTGGTATACCTACCTCTTACGTGTGTGCTCTAAAACGCACACTAGGCATAGATTTTTTGTAAACCTTATAAAGATGCAAGGTTACAGCAGCTGATTTAGGAGAAAAGAAAGAACTATACCTAACTTCAAACAGACTATTTACATACATAACGATCCACTAACTGGAAAATCTGGTGTAGGGTTGAAAATCAAGTGAAGTAGTGAAATAAGTGGTAGGTAGGACACAGGCAGGTAGTATTAGTTTTAGGTTTTAAGATTGATCCTACCGATGCGATGCGATACCTATGTGAAATGTTATTAGAAAAAAAATTAAGTGCAAGAGTAATAGACACTAAAATAAATCACCGTTATTAGTTAGTAATTTGATTTAAAACATGTACTTACCTACCTATTAGTCATGAGTGGTTTTTTAAAATATTTGAATATAAATAGTACCTACGTTCTTGCAACACAGTGTCTAGGTGCTTAAAAGGTGCTTATAAAAGGGCTAGTTTTGTGGCAATGTACCTACCTACATACGGTAGGTACACGTAGAAGATACCTTACATAAATAGGTAGGTATTGCACTTTTTAACAAAGCAGGCTTTTCTATAAAACTTAAGTGTGTCAATTGAATAAAACAAAAATAGTGCCTAGCTAAAGTATGAATAGTCTAATTAATTACATAACTGCTCATTTTATGGTGTTATTTTAAAAATGGTAAGTACCTACATACTTAGGTATGTAGGTACCTACCTACTTCAATTTAATTTCACGTAGGTAAAAACAACCTCGAAAATTTTATTATAAGTTAAATTAAATAAATGAATTCTTGGCAAGTTTTGTGTATTCATTTACACGACACAGGCTGGTACCTACTAAGGTATGGGTTATTGTAGCAAGCGCCCCAGTAGGTACCTACCTAGGTAGCAGGTAGGTACCTTACCTACGTATCTAGACTATTAATTTTGGGCTGGCTGCTGTGCTGTGCCACCGTGTCGTTCGACTTTTAGCGAGTAGGCAAGGAGGCGGATGCCAGGGGCTAGCACCGTATCTGCCGTATCAATTACCTACTATACGGGGCCCCCGGGCCAGGGGGGCTCACATGTGGATTCGGTTTCTGTAATTTTGCGAAGCAACATAGCATTTTCATCGTTTTTCTAGTGGTATTTTGAGTTGTGTTGTGTAATTTTCGTGGCATTTTAAACCAACATTACTTGTGGTCGTAGCACAAAGTGTACCTAAGCATTTGGAATGAAAGTAGGTACATATTAGATTATGTGATATCGCGATTTGACCGAAAATGTTTCAAATGTTTTAAAGAAACCGCCACCATCAGAGTATACAATAACTCACCATTTTCTTCAAAACAATTGACTGACTCGACTTTGGACTGACGTGACTTAAAACTTTTACTAGCTTTTACCCAAGGAATTTGAATACAAGCTTTTACCTCTGTAACACTCAGAAGAACAGGATTGTTCTTCTGAGGTAACACTTGATATTGCATTGGCACGATTGTCTGAAGACAGTAGCCTAAAAAAGAAAAAAAAACAGGTGAGGTACAGTGCCAGTGATGTGTCAGCACAGAGTACATTGTTATAGAAAGAAATAGAGGTACAACTCAGCCACCAAATAGGGTAATAGAATGTGTCGCCCTCTGGAAGGGGGTTTGGGGAACTACTGCCTGTACAGTATGTAGGTGCGATTCTAGCTAGCTATACATTTATCTACCTGTGTACCGTTTCCTATGTTATTATTTTTAAATACAGTAAAAATACGTTCATTTACTTAGAATATGTTTTATTAATATTATTTTCTTTTGTAAAACTTTTCAGACATTTTTTTTGCTTTTATTTTATATGCATCAGTAGCATCATCACAGTCTCTCTTACTTATTAATATTTTATTTAAATTCTTACAATAATTGTATACATATAAAGAATCTGCAGGATATTTTTATCAAAAAATCTATAAATTTTTTTTTGTGATTTTCGCATTCAATGGTATTAAAATCTACATGCAAAAAAATTACAGTTTTTATAAGCTCAATTAAATGTGGCCTATATAAATTTTCTTTTATCATTATATAATTTATATCCTGCAGATTCGATATACAAATAAGAAGAGAGTTGCTGGGGCTGCAAAGCCATTTTTTATCAGCGTACTCTCGATATCTTAAATATTCAGGCTCTTGGCTAGACATCACATTTTTATTACACCCCCTAAATACTTTTTTTAGCGCATTTCACAAAGTACCCACTTACATGCTGTAGGCCTCCAACCATGCGAGGGTCATTTTTTTCTTCAAGGGGAGTAAATGTGATGTCTGGAACATTTTCCAGCTCGCAAGTTGTTTGTTTTTTGCAGCCCCCGCCTGTTAAAAGTACCTCATGCAACATATAACAATTGTCATTTTCACAATTTGCCCTGGGGCATGGGCACTGGAGAGGCTGTTGACGAGCAATGTGGTAAATGCAGCTTCAAACTTTTCCGCTGAAGGGTTTACGTTACGGCATCCGTGGCTTCTTATGGATCCAAAGAAGTTTTCAATTGGATCCTGATTCAGATGCCGCATCCATACTGATGTCACACCATATTTAGAATCAATCTTTTTTAGCAATAATTCGGCACCTTCCAAAGTCCATATCCAATTTTTTAATGTGGGAACATACTCATTAATGCAGGTTTTGGCATTAATAAATTTCATGTTCTTCATTAGATGTTTGGATTCCGTCCATGTTTTATGGTGTATGGAAGTAGGCGTCACAGGTCCTAGAAGAGGCTTGCCATGCTTCTTTTTTTTGCCTAAGCTTCCGTTCATCGAATCAAAAAGTTGGTTGAAAAACAAGATCATATCGGCGGTGTTTTTGGCTTCTTCTGGAAGAATGCCTTTATCTGTAAAAAAATATTAGGTAGGTTAGGCATTTTTATAATAATCCGGCAAAATAAAGAGGCTCAAACAGCATGGCAAGTGTCGTACAAAGGTATGATTTCTTGGTTGTTGATATAAATTTGGTTATCTCTGGGTTCTTCTCCTTTAACTGGTTATCCCGTGTCTCTTTCAAGAGATGTTTTATGCAATTAACATTATTGGTTCCATGATCACACACAGTGGCTACCACAATAAGGCCGGCATCCTGCAGGATGCAGTGACGACTTTTTTTAATTGTTTAGCAAGTTCAGGCCCCTTTGTTGCAGCTTGAGAAAAGGTGTATGCAACAGGTAGCTTATAGTTTTTTATCAAATTTTATGGTGAGGGGCCATGAATACCTACGTAGAACATAATTTAACTATTTTTAAAAGAATAGAAACACACATGAGAAGAAACATACCTAAATCAGTATCTACCCATACCAATGTATAAGTGTCTGTTTGTCTTTGTCAGTTATGTAAGCTATGAAAGCGTAGTTATCTTTCATGTGATAACCGTAAAATGGATCGAGATAGTCAGGATGACTGGATGGCGAGCCAATTTTATTTTAGGTTGATTCCATCATCAATATATCACTATCACTACATAGTATAAAACAAAGTCGCTTACTCTGTCCCTATATCCCTATGTCCCTATGTATGCTTATATCTTTAAAACTAGGCAACATATTTTGATGCGGTTTTTCTAATAGATAGAGTGATTCAAGTGGAAGGTTTACCTATCGTACATATTGATGATTACTCATGGCCTCAGGAATATTGTAACTTTAATCTTGTTGATGAAATAATATTGTTATAAGGGTCATTTTCATTTCTGGTGTAACTGTTTTCTTTTAGATGCAATCAGTAAAATCGGATTCGTCAATTTTCGACACCCCCAGGAAGCACAAGCTACGAAAATCGGCCATATTCTTAAAAACTAAACAAAAAATATATAAAAGGAAAATAAAAAACTTAAACCAAAAAGTTAGGCGTCTTCACGAGAGAAATAAATCGTTAAAAGAAATACTAAATAATATTAAAAAGAAAAACTAAATAGATATACGGACTTGTTTAATTCATTAAATGGCAATATCGCTGTCGTTGACATGTTTAATGCATTAAACAGAAAAAAAAAAAAAAAAAATGAAATATACACCAGCCATGAAAAAATTCTGTCTCACTCTAAACTATCACTCATCTAAAGCCTATGAGTATGTTAGAGCTACTTTCAATACATGCCTTCCGCACCCCAAAACGTTAGCCAAATGGTATGGCCACATAAAAGGAGAGCCCGGATTCACGGAAGAATCTTTCTTAATTTAATACGGTGTATAATTGAGAAATACTTAAGCATTAGGTTCCACCATATTGCTAAGTTAGAAACGGTTTCCAAATCAAATACAAATACAAATAACTTTATTGACATAATAGTAGGCACAATTCAATATTGAATCCATAGGCTCCCGAACTAGTAAATACTGTGTTTCAGGAGCCAGTGGCTTCCCCCATAACTTTGAAAATAAAGGTTATGTCGAATAACATTTTTTTTTTTTATGAAAAATCGAATAAGCTAACTAGGTATACAATTTAGGTTTACTACTTACACATATTCAAGAGGTGGGTGGTGACTTTCAAAGCTAATTATATTAATTATATTAATTGCAAAGACACTCCTTTTTAACTAAACGGATATAAAATTAAAATAATAATAATAAAAAGTAGTTGTTTATCTGCATAAATTACAATGCGCATGATGTCGTAAAGTATTGTGTGTGTATAATACATAATTATGTACGTAATAATGATAATTTCAATTGGTGTAGGTACTTGTAAAAATTTATGTAAACATAGGTAGGTATAGGTATAAATTTGGTTCATGTATATAGGTAGGGAGGGATGGTAGAATAGGTAGGTAGCAAGTAGATAAAGTAGTTAAAGTAGTTTTAGTTGTAAATTGTTGTTTAAAAATGAAAGGCGCTGAGCATTTTCTCAACGCCCTCGTAATCAAAAGTTTTAAGCCATTTGAGTATGATCTTTTTTATTTCATTGTTACTATAGTATTTAACCTTGTATTGTTTATTGAGAACGTTGTACAAATGTGGAACTACTACGTTAAATTGTTTCTGAGCGAATGTTGTTCTCACTCTTGGTATGGGGCATTTGTCGACTCTTCCATAGGTGACTGGTAGTTGCGGAACGACTTTTCTGTGGTATCGTCTGATACTACTAAAATCAGTCGAAAGTAAACGGCAATCATACAAGAAATTAATTCAGCATAAAGGTTTTTAAATAAAATAAATTAGATAAATCTTAACTAGTTTTATTTCTGACACACTTTTTCCATTTACTATCCTACCGTCACTACTTTTTACTAGAGGTGTTACTAATATAACCATATCAGGTATAGGGAACAGTGTTATTTGGCCTAAAGCGTCGTAACAGTTATACGCGTCTCCGCTTATATTTTATTTTATAACAGCCAAATAACAGTCTCGTGAAAAGCGGGTGCAGGCAGGTGGTTGACGCAAAACTAGGCGCAAATATTTAAATTTTTACTATCCTGTGTCATACATGAAATTGTACCTATGACTAAAAACTAAACATTGTTCGTTTCGGTGGTGGTGCTTCCGCTGTTCCGTAAATAACAGTGGATAACGCTAAGTTATCAGTCAAATCAAATAAAATGATAACAGCCAGTACCCAACTAACAGATTCATTTCATTCCGCATTGTGTTATGTTCTGTGATTGTGGCGTTGGCTCAGCCAAAACACCTCGCTCCGCAGCGTTGGCTATACGTTCGTTTGTATCAGGCGAGCGAGAGTGACTGAGATGGCTATAATAATATCGTTGCGAAGCGGCCCGTTGCGACACGCCAGGTGGACGCGGTGCATTACATTACATCTTTACTTTTTACCGACAACTCACTTACCAGGACACTTTTTATTAGCATGTTAAGACGTTATTTATTAGTAACTTTACATAGGTCTGTTATTTTTGGGGTAATTTGAATTAACATGGTAACACCGGCTCACGCACCACATGTTTAGAAAACCGGCCTCATTCGTGCTGTCCGCAAGACTCTGTCTTTTAGTTCTTATTTGGTCTGAGGGTTGTAGGTATTTGGCTAAATTTGGCATTTTATCTACCAACGCAATGTGACCCTACTTGGGATAAGCCTGTGTCGCGGGAGGCCAAATACATTAGGTATTTTTTATAGACAATCAGCTGATGGAACAAGCATATGACCCACCTGATGTTGAGTGGTAACCATCACCTATGAATGACTAAGCATTGCCTCGTACGTCACGCACGATGGGGACGTGCTCTACGATGCACTGCCCTGCGTCCATCAACTTGAGGCATACAGATGCCTCATCTGCCTGTAATTACAACGGCGCGGCGCGGCGGCGACTAGTGACCACACTATTCAAACCATGGATGAAGGAACAAATGATGAAGGAAAAGTACACTTGAAGGTTTAAGCTGTGTGACTGCATCTCATTCTTCCCATTAGAGTAATTTTTCCCTTTCGCAATAGCTGCAAAACCATCATCACACACCAGAAAACATACACTGCATACGTAAGCGTTAGCATCCCTATACTAGTCTGATCATCAGAGGGTACCTCCTATGTAAGCCTCGTTTAATAGTGCCTCTAGGATACTAGGAACTCTACTTAGTCATAACCATAGATGAACACTAGGTATCTATGATTGAGACAGTCCGCTGGCAGGATCTTGTCAAGGAATTTGAATTAGGATCTTGTTGCCATCAACATATCAAAATTAAACAATGATTTTAGACTAGCAGTAGGTACACACGAACGCGAAATTATTAGTTTATTTTAGTAAAAATGTCCACGCACGAAATGAAAACGGAGCAAGTAAGCGGAGAGCCCCCATTAGCAACGTTGGCGGCACCGAAACGTTATCGGTTCGGAAGATCGATAATAAAGTTTCTCCACGAAAACAAAGAAGGAGCAACAATGTCAGAAATTTTGTGTCATCTTAAACTAAACCTCGGCCACGGGAAAGATATCGATGAGATGAACAGTGTGGTCGAGTATCTATTGGAGAACGGGATTACCTTAGGGTTCTTGGAAAGGAAGGGTTCTTACTATTCGAATTGGTACGCGCGCGAAGAGAAGTGCGGGCGCCGGCGAAAAACACGCTGTCGACGAAGTAGCCGCCGTAGATGCAGCTGCAGCCGCCGTCGTACGATCAGACGTCGCAGTTGTCGCTGCCGGCGACGTGTCAGCGGCGATGCGTCGCCTGCATTGCTAATTAAAAGAGCAGCCTCAAGAGAACAGTTCTAATGCCCACCAATATTTCTATATTATTATTTACAAGACAAACAATGAAAATACCTTAAAAGCAGTTGATAAGTTGTATTTCTTTGTACCTAAATCAATCGAAATGTTGCAACACTACCTAAGTATGTAACGTGTTTAGGAGCAATTTACCTAGCTATAATTTCTTCTACATCATCTATGAGTTAAGTTAGCTTGTGCCTTAAGTAGGTACTTATGTACCTACATGGCTATTAGTAAATATGTAGGTTTAGGTCCAATAGATTATCTAAACTTTATTCCGTAACTACGCCGCAGTTCTTATCCTTCCAAGGTTGCCTGGAAGAGATCGCTCTCAGCGATAAGGTCACCCATTGTTTTACCTTAAATGTATGCTTTTACTCTGTACTATGTTTCTATGTGGTGAACAATAAAGAGTTATCTATCTATCTATCTATGTAGGTATTATATTTTTTGGTTTATTTTTGTTTTACTCATAACCTCATTATTTGGTCTGAGCTCATAACTAATCATTATTTATTATTTCAGATATAGACGGAGAAAATAAGATTTTTTTTTTAATTTTTTTGTAAATATGAAATTAATTAAAAAAATCTAGCTCTAAAAATTTTTTAACCTACATCCTGTTTTTGCCAGTTGCCAGGTGCCTGGCACAGAGTACATTATGGTGCCTGGCCTATTACTATCTCAGCAATTTCTGAGCACCCTGTGGGTGGTCCCACACCAAGGAATTTGAATACAAGACCCACACCAACTGAACCAGTCTGAAGTCAGTCGCTTGTGATATGACCAAGGAATATAGATGTATTCAAATTCCTTGGATATGACCAATAGTAATTGAAGGAGTCCGGTTATTGTACGACATGACAGCACGATAATGGGTCTGGGAACCTTTTTGTTTCTAAAATGCCAGAGTAGTCCGTCCAGAAAGAGTAGAAACGGAACTAATCTGACATGCGGGTATTTCGTATAGGTGCGAGTAAGACAGCATGTGAGTGAGTGTCGAAAATGTATGGAAAGTGTCGCCCCTATCATTTTCTACTCTTTTCGGTCGAGCTGTAATCTTGAAAAATATACGAAAATAACTATGTTTTTATTTTTTTAAATATTATAATATAATAATAATATCGTTAAAAATGGCTGAAAACATGATGACCAAAGTACGCATTTCAGATAGAAATAATTTGAAAATGTGGTGGTCACTCAAATGCTTGATGACGACACGCTGTCGTTTCATTCGCAGTCACAGGCCGTTCGCGCTTACGCTAATTGCGAAACATTTTACTAAAGCGCATCTAAACATGATTTTTAAGTACGCTATTTAAATAGTTGTTATTAACAGATGATGATTATAAGACATAGATAGGTTCAGCAGGTTACACAGGTTATCTTTTCATTTTTACTTCACGAATTTCTGCAGCCGTAAAATCTTTATTTTTTTATAAAATATTGAGCCACCATCAAGCTATCAACTCTTGGCAGATTTTCAGACAACCCTTTCGTAAATCCTTCTTTCATTGCAGTAAAATAAATTAATAAAATGAAAGGAGTACTATGGCGAACAAGAAGGGAAACAACTTCACTTTTACGGAAAATTACAGTTTATTGCTTGTAAAGTTACAGTTTTAATATTTTTAACAAAAGTGCGTGCGGTACAAGCTTTGGTCGACACGGGAGAGAGAGGACAGTCCCAGTGAAAAAACACTAGAGGGCGCCGTTGGCGTAACGAGCCGGCAACCTGATTTGGCGCACATACCGACGCGCCGCTACGGCCGTCTGATTGGCTAGCTGAGATGTTGCCAGTGGCGGCCGGGTTACCATAGTACCTATTAAAAACACAATTAAATAGCGACCGTGACTTGTATAAGTTTCACGTTTCACTATAGTATTAGAGCAGAGTAGTGGTAGCGTGACGTCAGACATCTGTCGCGCCAAAGCTCGGAAATTTAAATAGTAGTCCAAACTTCTCATAGTGATAACTTTGGCAAAACTCCGTTTATATACCTGAAATAAAAACGAATGTACCTAATGTACCTAGTTTAAGCTTTGATGCTAGGTAGGTATATTTAGTGTAACATTTTAGCCTAGTTCCCACTTCCCACACATATTGTGCAGTTGAAACTTTGAAAATATTGCGCGCCCTCCGTTACAGTTACGTTGTGGAATATAGATGAAGTGTCAAATGTGGCTTATAATAATGGCCCGACTGTAACACCCTAGTTTTAATCCAGCTAAAAAAGTAGTGGACACGGATTATTGGGTGTGCATTATTGGGGTGTGCATTATCATCATGCCGTGCATTATTGGCTCCCGAATGGAGGATTCCCCAAACAGCTAACTTCAGACCGGCTCTGAAGTTGGTATATACCTACTGTGTCGCGTCGTCTGTAGTCTAGGGATGCGCGATCCAGATCATTGATCCGATTTTAAAGAATGGATTCTGATCCATTCTTTAAAATTGGATCGGATCGACACTGCGATCTATCGCAGTGTCGATCCGATCCACGGATTGGATCTCAAGAATCTCAAGATCCGATATCAAGAAAATCGATCCAGATCGAATGCAAATAAACAAGACACCATTTTTTTGACCAATCAGTTTTATTAACAAAACGTCCGCACATCAGATACACGAAGACCACAAACAGAAACTAATCAAACCATACATGCATAATAGGTACGAGTTAGAATGTATGGTTATACGAGTTATAATGTACAAGGTACATAGCTATGTCCTAAAAGCAGTCAGATTTTAATAAAAAGTATTATGATGCTCCTTTATTTACCCGCAAATGACGACAGCGACGACCGAGACCGAACCAAACCGAGAGTTATTGTAGGTAAGTAAGCCGTCTTTTAATACACACAACCCAAGCGATCCGATCTTCAAAGTTTTGTATGTTTCCGCCAAAAAATCGTTTTGTCTCGATCCGATTCAAAAATTGTCAGATCGTACACTTTCAATCCGATTTTCCTAAAGATCATTTTCCTATCTCCTACCAACTTTAACCCTACCAATATCAAGTTTTGACGTTTCACGGTTTCGGGCAAGGAATCTCCTTGGAATCTCCTATAGGCTCCAGATCGGATCGGCCGGCGCGGCGCATCCCTAGTACCAACCAAAGCAAAGCAAGCAAGCCAAGCAAGTAAAAAAAACTTATGATTTGTCAATTGTCATTGTCAGTCGGTTCGGTCGGTCACGGTCGGAGGTCTTCTCAATTTGGAACTTTTCTTCTTGTTTGTTATTTGTCTAATTTTCATGAAAAGTAACGGAAAATGTAAAATAACTGTTGTAGTTTTAATTCAGAAAAGACCAAACAAGAAGAATAAATGTGCGGGATCGTATATTTTTTGTAACATTGTCGATGTGTTTATCATGTGTGGCAAACAAGTGTATCAATACGAGAATGAAACATATTTTCTTCTTGTTGTAAACTAGAGCAGCGGTGGTAAGTAACAACAAAAGTATCTTATAATTTTTGGACAATTATAGCTGTAACTTTGATGGAACAATGTGTTATGATTTCTAGTTGACCTGCTATCTCGCAGAAGTGGTTCTGTCCGCATTAGGCCTTTCTAAACCGCCTGTTTGTTTATAAAATTATTTCCGCTTTTCCCTTTGCGAATTTGGTCTCGATAATTTATCAAACCTTTGTGACATTGAGCATAACTCTGGAAGTCCAGTACCTACTCCTATTACCGACATACAATAAATTTACTTACATCTCCTTAAACCCATCTCTAGATTCTTGAAGTACCTAAGTGAATATTTATGGAATTCCAGTTGTAAATTTTCTGTAGATGCTTCCCTGGGCTACATAATCTTCTAGATAAAAATCTACCTGCCTACTTTTAAATGAAATAATTAGATCTGTAATACTATGAATGCTAAGTACTTACCTAGGTCTTTTCTATCTATCTGGGTGGAAAACTATGTTACTATGTTTTTTTTCTACCTACCTAGGTACCTATGTTTTTATGACACAAAATTAGGAAATGTTTGATTTGGTTTTTGAAAATGTGGAAATACAATTTATAGCGGCCAATATGTGATAAATACAGCATCAACAAAATCTCAGCTGTATTACTTAGATTATGTAGGAAAGTAATGTGAATAGGTACTTAGGTAGGGTAAACGTACGGATTTCCCGACCACTACCCCTTTACGACCACTTCACATGTATTTTGACCTAATAGGCGGTGTAAAAGACAGCTCCTTTCTAATTTCGCGCCATTCGATCCAGACAAACATCACGGTACATAATCCAACGGCATGACCTGGAAATTTGCGAATTGAGCCCACTATCGCCATTTAAAAATGTGGTGTGTGGACGTGTGTCAAATTTAGCAAAAAAAATAGCAGGTGGCTTGATTTTCAAAGGTAAGTTTTTAAGTGTTGCTGTTGGTTTATTGTTCATTGGTTTGGTTTGTGTGTATTTAGCATGTTTAATTTCAATATTCCATTGCCCAAACTCATCAAACTTTTAATAATTTGTGTTATTTTTGGTGGTCGGGAAATAGGATAACGATTTATTTCAAAATCTACATTCCGACTGGGTGGTCGCATAACCGGTTTATTAACTTCATTTAACTTTGCTTTTATTGGAGAAATCTTAAATTCAACAACATAGATTCCATTATATTTGTGAACAGCTAGAATTTTGTAATTTTACAACTAGATTCCGGCCGCCAGTATACCTCATATTTTCAAAGATATGACCTTCGAAAATATCGAACGTTTAGCGGCCGATAACTAGTAAAAATAAAACCTGTTTCCGGCCTTCGAAAAAAGAACGGCGATAATTAGGAAAAAGTAAATCTGTTTTCTACTTAGGAAATTAAAGGCGGCCGGTAAATTGAAATTTGGCATAGCCTTAAAGTGGTTCGTGACATTGAAGAAGAGAACGAAATGAATATTGGCTGTGATCAATGCTTTCGTTGGTATCTTTTAAAATACACGAAACTAAAGAATTTATCATACAATCAAGCAGCTACCGCAACATACGATTATATATAAATCTGTCTATATATTAATTGTTTTACTTTTTTACTATTATAAACCCTATACTACTCCAGAATAAGAGTTGTTTTTCCACCGTGAATTAGGTGGCCGATAGCCAGTACGCTGGTGGACGATATCTGAGTGAAAAGGCCGGTAACCGGTATTTGCTATTTTTACGAATATATATTTTTTATAAATTATCTATCACTGATACGTCTATAAACTTAAAGTTTTATGAAACTACACTATTGTAAGACAACATGATTATTTTTTTAAAAATCTTGGAGTACAGCATTAGGATAGAAATCAACTATAAAGTCAAGGAGCCGCTTAAATGGTCGATAGCCGGTACTTTTACCCTACCTACCTGACTTTTTTCTTACATACCTAAGTGAAAACATGATGGAACTGGCAGCAGATACCTAGTTTATCTGATTGAATGTCATTACATCTCCACTTAATACTTACAGTCACAATTATAGAAGTGAGTTTTCCTTCATTCATGAAAATAATCCATGCTAAAATGACAGGAAGCTAACAATGTTTGATAAGATTATATTAGGTAGGTAAGTACCTAGTTACCTATGTTCTAAAGATTGTGCTTTAGGTAACTAAGTACCTATATGATATTTTTGAAGAAGAGAAAAACTGGATATTTAAGTCCCTACCAAGATAAGACAGGGACTTAAATCTCCATAGTTTTTTTTTTATGCTAGGTCGGTAAGTACTTATATATACTTACTAATGGAAAAAGTAGAAGTCCCAACTGGTGACAAATGGCTATTCCACTGTTATTCAATTTAATAAAAAAAATGTTAATTAAAATTTATTCACTTCTAAAATAAATAAATAATGCTGGACAATCCACACAGCACTATCTAGCCCCAAAGTAAGCTATTCAAAGCTTGTGTTATGGGTACTAGATAACTGATATATTTAATACATTATATACTTACATAGATAGATATTTTTTAAAATGCAATGTTTACTTAGTTTGCAGGTACATAAGTACCTACATAATTAATTGGATTAGATCTTTACTTAATTACCCTCTTTTGTCTGAGATTTTTTAAACCTGAATTATCTACACATACCTACACAATGTGCAAGCTCATTATGTCCTTTGTTCATTTTGTTTC
This sequence comes from Plemyria rubiginata, assembly GCA_963576535.1. NCBI lineage: Eukaryota > Metazoa > Arthropoda > Insecta > Lepidoptera > Geometridae > Plemyria > Plemyria rubiginata. Next base: position 4,197,791 of record OY754917.1, on the reverse strand, counting down.
AGGTTATAGCAATAATGGAGCATTCGGATTTAGTGTCGGAAATGGCTCAAGTGGAGCACCTGACCACACAGGAAAGATTGCATCTGGCCAGAAGGTGAGTCTAAAATCTGTATACACACTCACAAACATTTACCTACATATTGTAGGTAAATCTATGATAGTTTGCTTAATTCTGATTAAGTTATACCTACGAACTATAATAATCTTTAAAATATCCAATTGGTATTAGATAAAAATAGTATTTTTTCTTACAGAGCTTGGTCAACTCATTACTTACATAGGCTAGGTAAAAAAATAAAATATCTTACAATTCAAATTAATTCGAAGCAGTAATTATTATAAAAGATAATAAACGAACTAACAATTTTGAAGTCAAAATAAAATTAAAACATTACTTTTTATTCACTGGTCTGCGAACTAAAACTAATTCCCATTTACTCATAATATATTATTAACTAGCGACCCGCCCGCGCGCCCCTGCTTCGCACAGGTGCACATATCATGCATGTATTATACATATAAACCTTCCTCTTGAATCACTCTATCTATTAAAAAAACCGCATCAAAATCCTTTGCGTACTTTTAAAGATTTAAGCATACAAAGGGATATGAGGACATAGGGACAGAGAAAGTGACTTTGTTTTATAAATACTATGTAGTGATATAAAAAAAGTAAGGGTGAGACAGCATATTTTCGAAAGCACAGAAATAACACACACACGCATAAATACTGTTCAAACACAAATAACACAATAGTTAAGGGAAACATGCCCGAATCAGAAATCATTTTGGTATTAGTATGTTTGGCCTTACGTTTACCTAATACCAAAATGATTTCTGACTCAAGCACATTTCCCTTATATTATTTTATTATTTGTATTCGAACAGTATTTATGCGTGTCACTGGATAGTTATTCTTTCAAACAACCTCCCCGAAATGAAATAATAGCCAATCACACCTCGAAACTGCGAGCCGCTGTCGCCGGGCCCTTAAGTTAATAGTCTAAGTCAATTTAAAACCTTCTCCATATAGCGAACCTTAAAAGGTTGCAAGTACCGAAGTAATTCACTTCACTCAAACATAAACCACACACTTTTTACCTGTTACGAGTCAGGTTTTGGAATTAAGGCGAACTGGTGCCACGAGATAAGTGATGATAAGCTCACAACCATGGCATTTTCCTCCTTAGGTTTGTTGCTTTTTCAAGGAATGGTGACCTACTCAAACCTCGTCAGATCTTGTTTTTTCCTGATGGATTTTCGTGTGCAAGAATGCGCGCATCTTCCGTTTTTTCTCATTTTTGTTCACCCGTCTTGATAGCTTTGTGTAGCATACAAATACTATTATTATTGTGGCGGCACTTCATTCCCAGTTACGCCTTTGTTTAGTAACCTATTAACATAGGTATTATCTTTTTTACTAGTTGACCATCAGGACCCCTGACAGACACATTAGGGTTGTTATTGTTCCGGACTCCGAAGCCTATAGGCTGCATAACCTGACCCTCAAGGTTGGCTGAAAAAGAAAACTGTTCAGCATTAATCTCACCTTTTGTTTATTGAATCAAAAAAGTTACTGAATAAAACTGGTAAGAGTGCTAGATAAAATAAATTACCCCCGTATTACTTGTACCTACCTACTACGTACGTGGCGTCAACGTTATTTATCGCCGGCCAGTAATCCAGTGTTTCTTATCATTATCAAAACAGATGCCAGTCAAAGATAATGATTGATGTATTGAAGGAGTTCGGTTGATACTAGGTTTTTTGTCCAGAAGAGGTATTGTTTTATGACTGTTTTAGTAAATATTTTGCATGGCACGTGCATTGCGACTGCACGTGCTCGGATACTGATGAATCACATAACTGTTCCACCTGTGCAAAATAATGATCACATGAAAACCATGCAATCATTGTGTGGCGGAGAATTGCACTTGCATTAAACTTTAAACGAACTATCAACGTACAACCTATGTCTGCGGTGGCGGTAAGCGCGTTGGCGGGCCCAGCATAAAAACCCTCGTAAAAAATATAAATAAATAAACATTGGTGGACTTTCTACACAATACTGATGAAAATAGATGTTGGTTCTCTGTCTGGGTGTTATATAATATTATACTCGTATAATATATATATCTTATAATATTATACGAGTATAATATTATGTATGTATTCACAAAAAAAAGTATAAAAGTAGGTACCTAGTATATCAGCTATTTGGTTCCCATAACACAAGCTTAGGCTTTGTTTAGGGCTAGACAGTGCTGTGTGGAAATTCCACCTATACTGTCTATCCCCAAATTAATCAAAGCTTGTAGTATGGGAACCAGTTAGCTGAAATGTAGCTAAGTATTATAATTGCATATAACACCCAGGCATCGAACAAACATTTATGTTCATCGCATAAATATTTGTTCCTGGTGGGGATCGACAAAGTTAGGAACCAAACCGTGAGATTCTTGCCTGTTCTTTTAGGCTTGGGCCCGTACTACCATCTTTTGAAGCATTCTTATTTCAATATTACTTTACTTTTTGATCATAAAGCTGACTCTATGCAGTTGATATAAGACATTGACATAAAAGTAATATTGAAATAAGAATGCTTCAAGAGATGGTGGTACGGGCCTTGGTCATGGAACTGGCGTCTGAGTATAAGACTGAGTTGGTAGCGCAGCCCCGTATCAAAGGGAAGGTCGCGGGTTGAAATCCCGTTCAGAGAATAACTTTTGGGACATTATAAAAATCTTTGTGAGTATAAGACGTTTCTAAGTGATCCTTGTGATTGAACTAAACAAACTTCTTCCTTTGTTTTGCGTCGTCTTTTCACTTTGAGTTATGTATCTGCTGTAAATCTACATTTACAGAATACCGTAAACTACAACCGATGTAAGCCGTAAGTTTACACAGGTTTTTTAATATATTTTCTTACCGTCAACGACCCGACCTTTACCTTTAGGAATGTTGTCTCTAAATTGTATTCGTAGTTATATTGTGAACCTATCGTGCGTATAGATTAGCTACTTAAGTTGATGATAAGCCACTGTCGTAAAAATACATGTTTGATTTAGATAACGTTTGGATTTTACTTGATAATGAGCATTTTTTTTTAATTTTTTTTAAGGAGTTCATGTGCCCTTTAGAATTTTTCAGTAACCTATATATAACAGAACTAGCTGAACCCGCGGCTTTGCTCGCGCCAAGGAATTCAAAGTTTCCTACAAACTTTCATCCCCTATTTTATCCCCTTGGGGGTAAAATTGATCAAAATCCTTTCTTAGCGGATGCCTATGTCATAACATCTACCTGCATGCCAACTTTCAGCCCGATCCGTCCAGTGGTTTGGGCTGTGCGTTGATAGATTACTATGTCAGTCAGTCAGTCACTTTTGAGTTATATATATTTAGATAAATGATAGCACTACGTTTATTATACATGTGTATTAGAATTTTACTATTTAATCACTTTTTTATATTAAATGATGTAAAGATCTGTGCTTTAGTGTCAAGTCGTGATAGCTCTGTTTAACATAACATCTTAGCACAATTTCTACTGCATATAAACTAGCTAGATAATGTGCGATAGTGTCAACAAGATTAATAGGAGTACACAGTCGTGTTTGATCTTCCAAATGTAGGTAATCCAGACCAACATGGATTATTACAGCAACTTGGATAATGGCTGGCGATATACATCCATATTCTACTAAAAGTAAATAGAACTTTGCATCTTTTAGATGACTTATGCAGCGTCCGGGACAAGATTTTCACTAATGCTGTGATTTACGAGATGTTGAAGTGCCCGGAGAAGGCTAGCCATATACAAGAATAGGTATAGTATAATACCAACCTCAAAGTCCTTAGTCGGCCTTATCCACTGGTAAGACATGGTCAAGACATGCGGAGCTGAGCCGCGATTTCCTCAAGATGTTTTCCTTCACTGTTTGAGAGTATAATACATACTTTTTTCGAATGAAAAAAAGCATATGCACGGCAGAATACAGAATACATGAGCTAGTTTAGGCATTCACCCGTTATCTTCAGACCTACCACAAAACGACATTTTTTAGTAATAGTAGAGGTTTTAATTCTTTAAAAATTATAGGGATTTGTAAAATTTTGGATCGATTCCTGTTTTCTAACCTGCTACCAATTTAAGACTTTTGATTAGGACTTGTGCGACCTTCCCAAACTTAAATCTATAATTTAATAATGTCGGCGCCACAGGTCCATGAACCGTGTGACATTTTTGCAGGACATGCCCATTGCTACACTTCCTTTCACTTTCCTTGAAGTCGGAAACGATTATTTTGTAAGGAATGCTACTTCAACACTCGATTAAAACTTTGCTATATTTCCCTTTCTTTTAAAAGCACTTTTATTTTTACGAGTCCGCGCGGATATTCTTATACTTACTTACGTACTTTAGTTGATGAAACTTTGAGTTGGAGAAACCTTGTTTTCACTTTTTTATGATTGCATGACAGTTTGCAACTAAAATACAAGACACATGCGGAATTGAGCGTGACTTATGTGTTGCTTAAATTTAACCATTAGCTTGTACATAATCTCTACGTATTGTAATCAACGTTCACGGCCACAAGTTGAAGTCGAGAGAATGAATGAATTTGATTATTTTGTGAATTCTTGATTATGTGGCTATCTCATCTTTATACTGGCACTGACCTAGAACGCAATATAATTCGTTGGAAAATAAATTATGAGTTGGAATTGTGTTCGAAACAAACTAAGCGATTATCTACTTAATTGTGTGATGTCCAAATGTTTGGAGTTTTTCGAATCCCTACCATGGAAAAATAATATTTGTTTGATAGTTTCATCGGCATGGCCACAATTTGTATGTTTTTTGACATATTGCAAGTGCACAAAAATAATTTATTATTATTATGGGACTATCTAGATATCATTCGTAAGGAAGATAACAACTTTCAATGTGGCTGAGCGATATAAATTGATGTGTCGTATTATATTGTCTACTTATCTTTATATCTCCAAGTAAGTAGACTACGAGTTTTGCTATTTATATTATGAACTGTTTATTTGTTTTGAATTTTTTTATGCTTTTATAAAGTACAGTACTTAAATGTTTTCTGATACACTGTCCTGTCAAAAAAGCTAATTTGGTAAAAGGCCCTTTAGGCATAGTTGTTAGCTTAGCCAATCGAGATTCGTGTCTCCTGTTTTCTTGTTTGGTCGTTGTGTTCGCGCCTCATTAAATGTACACACAGCTGTCACTTCAAGTTTTTGAGTTATTTCTACTAATGGGTTGCTTGCACAAAGTATGCTATGAAAAGCTATAAATCTAAAGGCTGTTCACTTGGTGGTCACGCATGCAAGTGTTGCCTGTTGGTTTGGAGGTTAATATCGTTAATTTCTGTGCGAAGTAATGTGACACTTTTCTACCTGAATGGACCATGCACAGTTCAGATGGGTTCTTGTTATTTTTTTTGAACTTATGATCTCATATTTTAAAATCTGGACTGTATACTTACTATGTAAATAATCAATTTTAGGATTGTTTATACTTAAGTATAATAAAAGAGATTTTTAAATTGCTAACGCAGTGCATACTTTCATAGCTCGATTCAAGAGAAACCATTATTGGTGATGATTTGAATGGACGTATAGCGTGTTGTTCTTATGACTGGCAATAAATTGGTTATCAATTGAACTGTTATTTCCACTTGTGCTGTTTGAGGAATTATTCGATTGATGTCTTATAATAAATACTTATTAGTACTGTGTGTTTATGTGGAAGTGTAAACGTAATATCTACATAAACGTAATGTGTATACGCAAGCAAATAAAACGTGTATAAAAAAATATGGATTTTTGATGTTTCTTGTGTCTGTTTAGAGCATGTTGCGTGCTCGTGAAATGATTGTTAGTGATATCTCAAAATAGAAGGTGCAATGTGTTAAACGAAAAAATATACTAATATTGAGACATTTGAAGCTGCTAAATTCATTTACATGATAAGTACTATGACTACGTTATTGTAAATTTCGAGTGAAATCAATCGGATTTTTTATATCTAATTACCTATTCATATCTTCAGATAAAACAAGCAAACTTACGCGAGAAACCCCTATTCCGTTTATACCTACAGCCCATTTGTAGTGAGAACAGTCTAATAGACGCGACTAGATAGGTAATAAAAATCTAGTAAGAATTGATAATAGCGTTTATCCTTCCATGTAATAAAGATTTATGTGTTATAAATGTAGGTCCTTAGTCTGAGGCAATCAAGCTTGTGCCACTCATATATTAGGTAGGTATTATGTCTACAAACGATGTAGTACGTAATTCTAGATATAATATGAGTATGACGTAAAACCATGATATCACCGAGGCACTTATACCTGCTTATACTTTTACATTGTCATTTATTATTATTACACGATGCCCGATCAACATCTGTTATCATCATAGTCGGCACCTTCTATGACATTATAGCACTTAGTTCAACGCCATTGACTTCACTCGCTTTTCTCCCTTTTTTTATTTTTTTTTCCTTGTGCTTAGCTAAAAAAAAGCTAAATACAACATAAGGTATGATATTTTTATTGAGTTCTATTTCGGGCTTGCGTCAAACGTTAGTAACGTTATACAACCGCAACACTTCAATTAGGAGGTGTCATGTGCTTAATGTGGTTTGTATTGCGCTCGCCACGATGGGATGTTAGTTGGTAAACAGCCTCACGTGCCTTCAATCAGACTGAGGCATACATGACTACTTAACGGCAGTAATATTCAGGACCTACGAACTAGCACGACGTGTGAATACGGTATCGGATTTTGCGTAGGATAATTTATCAATGAGTGCGCAGGATAATTTAGATGCCTTACGTGAATCACTGTCAAGGTATAACGATTTTATTCTTGTGGTGTTTACTTTGTTGCTAAGTTTTATGGTCGGTATGTTTCTCAAAGCTAGAATTGATTGTTTAACTGATTTGTTATAATTACAATGCGAAGGAAATATTGTTGTTTATATTTTTCCTCCTGACTGAAAAACTGAAAAGCTTCCCTTCTAAAACCCTCTGTCTGTTGTAGGTACAGCTGAATAACCCCGAGGTTCAGGGTTATAAATAAATGACAAGTTTGTCGTCTTTGTGTATAAGAAAGTAATGGATTAATAACTAAATGCCATTAGTTAATGTACCTACAAAAAATCTATCAAACGATAAACAACGCTTAAACGATTGCCATCTCTTACCAAATGACAGACAGTGACAAAGCTCATTTTTAAGCACTGTTTAAATTTAAAATATGCGGGTCTGTCTGCGTTTTTGTTTTGAGGTATAAATAAAGTTAAACATTTTTGGTGTGCTATTTTATTTTCCACTTGTTTATTCCAGACGGCGAATGCAACAGCTGAAGCTATGGCAGCAAAGAGAAAAGGAATGGGCGCGATCGCGGGCGAAGCGGGAGAAGAGCACCAAGCGGAATATATTCTTCAACGATAGCGTGATGTTGCTCGAAGCCGCGGCTAGGAACGATATTGATGAAGGTAGGTCTCTTGGCCCAATGGTCACTGGTTTTTACTTCGCGCTTGATCAGCAGGCTGATCACGAATGAATTTTAAAGTTACGCGTTAACGTATCCTATAGGGATATTCAGCCTTATTCTGTTGTTTTTAGAGGTACCTACGATAGGCTTACGCGATAACCGCTAAGAATCGAATTCATTCGTGATTAGGCGAAGCCCTGTGGCGCAGCTGGCGACTAGCAGACGAGACGAGAGGATTCTCATGATGCGGCAAAGGTTAGGCGTGATCTGTAAATGATGTACTCAGAAACATTATTTTATTGTATATTTTCGCGTGTCGAGGCATAATTAAATTATATTAAACTAGCTGGTACCCGCGACTTCGTCTGCGTACTTTTCGCAATAAAAGGTAGCCTATGTCCTTTCTCAGGGTCTAAAAATTGTCTGTGCCAAATTTCATCAAAATCGGTTGAGAGGTTTAAGCGGGAAAGCGTAACAGACAGACAGACAGACAGAGGTACTTTCGCATTTATAATATTACTAGCTGGTACCCGCGACTTCGTCTGCGTACTTTTAATCTCTTCATCTGTTTTTTTCGCAATAAAAGGTAGCTTATGTCCTTTCTCAGGGTCTAAAGATTGTCTGTGCCAAATTTCATCAAAATCGGTTGAGAGGTTTAAGCGGGAAAGCGTAACAGACAGGCAGAGTTACTTCATTTATAATATTAATAGTAGGGAAGAGATCTCAAGTATTTGCCATCTTCACTCTATCCGCCGGCCAAAACGGGTGTTCTGGTACCATGATACTCGTTCCACCAATAGGTAATGCTTGTGGGGGTCAGGACACTAAAATGGATCTGAATGCTGACCTGAACCTTTCTGAAGGCTTTAAGCCCTATAAAGTCAGTGTTCAGCGCACACGGACATTTTTCATCCCTGAAAATAATAATGTGACCAAATAGTGAAAACAAATTCAGAAACTCTTATTCGGATACTGGTTTGCAAGCGATTTCCTGTTCCTAGACTTGACTAATCACTCGAATCGGTAATCATTGTCGATATGCATCATTTGTCTTGTTTTTGTATATAAAACAGTTATTTACTAGTGAATTATTCAAGTTTTTTTTTCTATAAAAACTACTAGGTACTCAATTCAGTGGAATCACTAACTTGTTTTCCGTACAGCGTTAATTTAAAAAACGGTTTAAGACATTTATTTTCTCAAAAAGAAATTACATTTCACTTATATGAGAAATAACACTAAGGGCAAATTTATTATTGGGCGCGTAGGCACAGAATAGGAATAATTATATAGATAAGTAAACAAACATGGGTATGTAGGTACATTAATCAAAGTAGGTAAGCAAACAACTTAGTCAAATAAAATTATTATAGCAATAGCAGGTAAAATGTGGGTAGACTTCTGCGGACTGATTCGAAACACAACAATAAAATGCAGTAAACACACAGAGCAAACGTAACTAGAAGTGGCTTGATGAAGATGTTAGTTAATAATAGTGGTGGGTGAGTTTGTTTGTATTAGTTTACTTTTAAGTTATTTAATGTTTTGGATTCAATTAATATGTATAATGTGCATGTATGAATGTAAGTATGTACATAGTATGTGTGTAAGTATTTAGTATGCGACTAAGTATGTGTGTAAGTATTCAGTATGCGACTAAGTATGTGTGTAAGTAGGTACCTATGTATTAATTATGTATGTAAACATGTATGGAATTAAGTAGGTATGTATGTAAGTATGCATGTAAATATGTATGTAAGAAGTATGAATGTAAGTACGTAAGTATGTAGGTAGACATAGACAGTATTTTAGGTATGTGAGCATTTAAATATGTGTTTGATAGATAGTTGCTTTTTGTTGTAGCTAGTTGTTTGATCACCTGCTGCTTCATATAATTTTTCAGTTATAGTTATCAATTTTTTTTTATTATTCGTATGTTTTTGGATGGTACACTGTTATTATGGGCACACCTTTTTTATATTTTATGGTAAGATTTTCTTCTCCGTTCTCTACGCGGCGTTTTAAATCTTGTTGGACTAGCTTTAAATGTTCCTGTTGTTTCGGCGTTTGGTCTGAATATATTTTTATGGTATCACTACCCAGATTTACTTTATTGCGTAGTATATACTTAGCAGTCTCGTTTGTCTTGAAGCACACCTTCATAGGACGGTTCTTGTCTAGGCTAGGTCTGCCAAGGCGAAACAGTTTCACAGGCTCGGGGCAATCTGGATCTATTAGTTTCATGATTTTAAAAATTTCGTTTTTGTCTGACTTGGACATTTCAGCTGGTTCTTTTGATGCAGGTTCCGGTAATCCAACTAGAATAATGTTTTTGCTGCGTTGTTCACGATCACTTATCTCTGCCATGATATCCTCATATTTAACCGGGGAAGATGATGAAGATGGGTTTATTTGAAAAAACTTGACCTCTGAGTCCAACATTTCAAGTCTTTTCTCAGTAGCTTCATTTTGGCTTGTCAATTTGATTATATCCTGCTTCATCAACATTTGTTCACTAGTAAGTTTATCGGTTACAGTTTTTATATCAGTGATATCCTCTTTAATCGAAGCCATGCTTTTTGATAAGCTATCCATTGAGTCTTTTTGATTTGTCATAAACGCTGTTAACATGGCCATAATTTGTGTCATCTGTTTCCGCATCTCAGAGAATTCTTCTGCCATTATCTCATGTTCATCCGTCTGTTTGCGTTTACTCCGTAGTGTCATTCTACTAGTTCCAGATAATCCCGCAACTAAGCTATCACTTGTAAGGTTAGGTTGCGAATCACTGCGGCCGACACCAAGGCCACTTCCAGTGGGTGATCGTAGTGTACTCATTTTATATCCGCGGTGTACTTGCATAGAAATTCAATGTCACAGGTGACCACTGTGGGAGAGGGATGAAAAATAAGAGTGCGTCTTTCTTCCTCGAGGGGGTGAAGAGATGTTACCTCGTTTAAATCTGAAGATGGTTAGAGGTATAGTGTCCCAACAAACACACGACAGTAAAACTAATTATAACTCTTCACTCGTACAACTTTAGCGTTAAATTTGCTTGCAACAGGATTTAAATATTGAAAAATAGTTTATCCACACAACTACTCTGTGCAACGCGCAACGTAGCAATTCAATTTAATAATTAATTTAAAAAATCAAATTAATTTATGTTCGCATCCAATTTGCTTTGTAATTGTCTTTACTAGGCCAGGTCTACGCCAGCAGGGCTATTCAAATTAAATAAAACAAAAGCAAAAATGACAAATTCTGACGATTCCGAGTCAGAAGAACGAAACGAACGTTTCCGGATATCTGAATTGAACGAAAACGTTTATTTCGGAATCGTCAGAAGTTGTCTCTCTTGGTTTGTTTGCTTATAAACAAAATAGATATACTGCCGTTTCTGATCTGAAATGTTTCCGAATGTTTTTAGTCGTACTGAGATATGACTGATATAGTCATATCTTCGATAAAAAAAACATAAATGAACCGAATACGAACCGAACCTGGCCATTTCACATTATTGACATACTTTTTTGAAATACATATGGAGGTTTCACGTTATATTTTTTTTAATTTCCAGTGCGGCGTCTCTTAGCCCGAGGCGTGACGCCTGACGCGACCAACGAAGACGGACTCACAGCGCTCCACCAATGCTGCATCGACAACAACGAGGCGATGATGCGGCTGTTACTAGACAACGGCGCGAATGTCAACGCGGAAGACAGCGAGAGATGGACGCCTCTGCACGCAGCGGCGACATGCGGGAACCTCAACCTAGTGCGGATACTGATACAGCGAGGTTGGTTCGCTGTAGGGACGTTGTTACAACGTTGCTACATCAAGAAAATTTTAAGAGTACCTCTTTGTGAAGGACTCGTCCAGGGAAGTACTACCACCACGCCTTTTTCTGCCGCCATGCAGCGTTGCTGTGTTTCGGTTTGAAGAGTGTGGTCGCCGGTGTATATACAGACACATGAAGCTTAACATGTGTATGCCTCAAGTTGATGGACGCAGAGCAGTGCATCGTAGGGCACGTTCCTATCGTGCGTGACTTACGAGGCATTGCTTTGTTATAGGTGATAGTTACCACTTAAGATCAGGTGGGCCATCTGCTTATTCCATCAGCTAGCTGTATAAAAAAAAACAAAGTTCGGTATGAGGGACTTTGACCATGTTCGGGACGTTGTTACAATTTTGTTACCACGAAGTATGGATGAGGAACTTGACGTTGCTCGATTCCTAACGTTATGCATGTAGAGACATTATAAAAGCTAAAGATTTTTTTTTCGAGTAGTGTGGTAAAGTCCCATGTGCCTGTAAGTGCCATGGTATTGATACTCTTCAAAACGAAATACAGAAATGTTCAATATGAAACTTTTCTTGGCTCTTTATCACTGAGCCATAGTAAAAAAGAGTTCAATAGTTAGGTAGAACGAAAGGTTGGTTCCCTTTGTGTCGAGTCCCCTTACGTCGAGTCTGAGAGTATTGTTCTTTTAAAATATCTGTGCGAAAAACTCGACGCAGGGGTAATGAAAGGAACTTTCTAGGCTCGACGTAAAGGGACTCGACATAGGAAACCAATCGAGCGAAATAGGTACTTCCCCAGATAAACTATTTCAAAGGGTTCTACTTTTACTACATTCCCTATATTCTAGTCAAGACTGCTAAAACAATACTTTTTCTGTTTCCAGGTGCCAACCTACTAGCGGTGAACGGCGACGGAAATATGCCGTACGATATATGCGAAGAGGAGCGAACACTGGACGCGATCGAAAGCGAAATGGCGGCCAGGGGCGTCACGCAGCGACTAATAGACGAGACGCGAGCTGCTACCGAAATGAAAATGCTGCGGGATATTGCAGATATGGTGCAGGCGGCTATGGACCTTGACGAGCCTAGGGACAGTCAAGGGGCGACGTTGGTGAGTTCGCTCTTAGTCTATTCTTTTCCGAAATACTATACAGAAACCTGTACTTCGAGTCTGAAGCTCCTTACCATTTTTCAGGACGTCATGCCTTTTTTGTATGGACTTGTGAGTCCTCAGCACGCCCGATAGTGGCGCATATACGTCACGAAAAATGGTAAGCAAAGCTCAGACTCGGTTTCTTTCAAATTTCCATGCAAAAAAGGCTTGACGATACGAAATATGGTAAACAAAACTCAGACGTGGGTGAGTATAGTTCACATAATATTGTTTCGCTGAACATTTTGGGGTTAAAACTTTGTCTATAGAATACTGAACGCAGAAGACCACGCATGTACAAAATAATGCATAGTGGTCACTGTATTAGTGCTGTATTAGCTTAACTAACCGAAGTCTGTTGCTGTCTCTTTACTAAGCGAATCTTATAATATGGCTGATATGATACTTACTTGTATTCCATTATTTATGATACTTGTATTCCATTATTTTCTAAATATATAATAACACACCTAAATATAGAACAAACATCACACAACTGTTTATTTCATTTAAATGTTTTTAACGTACAATACCATTGTTGTTATTTCAATATTATTTTCAGCAAGTGTATTTTTGTAATTATTTTGACAAATAAAGATCCCATACCACAATTTAACATTAATTATGTATTGTTTCAGTTGCACATAGCATCGGCTAACGGGTACATGAAGGTTGTGGAATATCTATTGGAGCATCGAGCGTCGACTGACGTAGTGGACCACGATATGTGGCAGCCGGTCCATGCGGCCGCGTGTTGGGGACATGTAAGCTACCTTTACACTAGCCAAGCTCAAATTGCAATGATTTTTAATGTCCCAAAAGTTAGCCAAACTCAAGTTGCAATAATTTTTATAATGTCCCAAAAGTTAGCCAAACTTAAGTTGCAATGATTTTTATAATGTCCCAAAAGTTAGCCAAACTCAAGTTGCAATGACTTTCATAATGTCCCAAAAGTTAGCCAAACTCAAGTTGCAATGATTTTCATAATGTCCCAAAAGTTAGCCAAACTCAAGTTGCAATGATTTTCATAATGTCCTAAAAGTTAGCCAAACTCAAGTTTCAATGTGTCTCAAGTGCTGTGTGGATTGTCCAGCATTATTTATTTTTATGCCCCAAAAGTTATTCTCCGAGCGGGATTTGAATCCGCGACCTTCCTTTTGATAGGGGATGCGGCAGTACGCAAGTGCGCAGCCCCGTATCAAGGGAAGGTCGAGGATTCAAATCCTGCTCGGATAAATTTTTGGGACATTATAAAAATCTTTGTGATATCCATAAGTGTAGTAAGTACTATAAATATAATAAAAATTTCAAGTTGCAATGTTTTCAAACACCTACAATTTGGAGTCAGGGCGCTAAACAAGAATTACCCAATTGGACACAGCACCATCTATCCCCAAAGTAAAGCTACTCAAAGCTTGTGTTATGGGTGATAGATAACTGATATATTTAATACATTATAATATGTATACGACATAGATAGGTGTTTTTTATTACACATAGAAAACACCCAGACCAACGGAACAAATTTCTGCAGATCGTACATAAATTTGTTCCGAGGCGGGAATCCAACCCGCAACCTCTGCGTCGCAGGCGGACTCTCGCCCGCTGCGCCACTGAGGTCGTCGACGTAAAAAAATTTACAGACGAATTGAATCCTTTTTTTTTAAATCGGTTAAAAATCATAACTGTCCGATGCTTGTGATATAAAACTTTCGGGGCCTTACCACAAAAAAATAGGCAAACGTTAAACACTGCCTAAACTTTTGACATCTCTTGCCATTGCATAATGGCAAACAGAGACAGTGCTAATTTTAGACACTGTTTAAAGTTAGACACCGTTTTGTAGTAAGGCCCTCCGAGTTTTTGAGCAAATCAAACAAGATACAAAAATATCAGAAAAGTTTCGTAATCGGAATGTTTTAAAATAGTCCTGCAGGATTGTATTTTAATATTTTTAATACGATCTCCAAGATGTGCTTTCTGTTACAGTTGGAGGTATTGGAGTTATTAGTACAATATGGGGCTGATCTCAACGTCAGGAATAAGCATGATGAGACACCGACAGGTAAGAAACCTCTTCACTACACAAACTAGTGTTTCTAGCCTCGAACTGAGTACAATTTATGTATTTGATTTGGGTGTCAAACACTTATTATTTGCTTGTGGCTGCCTAACTGGGTTTTTTCTATTGCGTTAAAGGGAATTTCTAAATAAATCGATGCGTTTGCGTTCAAAAGACAAGGCGTATGTATTCGGCCATTACAGATTACAAAATTCATGGACAAAATATAGTTTAGCAGCACATAGTTTCACGCGATGTGGAGAGCAGTGATAGGCTAAAACAAAACATGACAGCGAGAACTGTCTTTTTCTCCAACAGCGTAATCGCGTACAATCTATAATTAACGAAGTAATAACCGATACGAACTAAATCGGGATGCATTGCTGGTTTTTTTTACTAGTGCGCTGTTTCCTCTATGTACTTGTTCATACAATGTTCGTGATTGATCTCTTTGGTGATTGGAACTTTTACTAACAATAACCAAATTCCCATTCCCATAGACATTCCAAATTCAAATTCCCATTCCTTTTTTAAATTTGTTCCCTGTAAACAAAAAAGAAACTTGAGCGCCAATTATTATTTTTTTGTAGCCGCTGCACGCATTCTTCCAAAGAGGTGGGTATTCGGCGTTTTTAATTCCATTTTCAAAAATCTAATGCAAATCTTAATTAATTATTCGTGTCATTATTGAGATTTTTTTAGTTTTATTTCGATGTTATAATAAGCGTAGTATTTAAATTGGGGTAGTGAGGACCCCATTCGAGTAGCTATGTGATTTTCCTCGTGCAAGTAACTAAGGGTTAAGTTTTTATTATTATTGGTGAACATCATCAACACTATCTAGCCCCAAACTAAGCAAGCATATGGAACCAGATAGTTGATACGAATACTTAAAAAACATTTTTTGAGATTCGACAGCCTTCATAGCTCAGTTGGTAGTAGCTCTGCCTTCTGCGCCGTAAGTCGTTGGTTCGATCTGTCGTGTCTGGCTTAGTTTGGGGCTAGATAGTGCTGTATGGAAAGTCCACCGGTATTTAATTATTTATTTTGTTCAGACATCTGCGAGGAAGGTGAGATGCGCGGGCGCATCGCGCGCCTGGCGGCCGAACAGGAGGAGCACCGGCGCCGCGCCGCGCTGTCGGCCGGCGAGCGCATGCGCACCGCGCGCCGTTCCTCCTCCACCGCGAGCACCAGCAGGTACCGTCCCATGCGCGAGAGAGAGAGATGCACGAACACCCCACCAAGTACTGCCATGCATCCTGCAACCTCTGTGTATCAAATCCTACTAATATTATAATCGCGAAAGTTTGTAAGTATGGATGGATGTTTGTTACTCTTTCATGCCGGAACTGCTGAATGGATCTGGATGAAACTTGGCAGAGAGACAGATTATAGTCTGGAATGGCACATGGGCTACTTTTTATCCCGTGGGAATACCGGGTGTTGGCAGATATTTAGCATTTTACCGTATTTAGCTGATACATTTTTAGTTCCTAAATAATAACCATCCATCCATCCATACATACTTACAAACTTTCGCGTTTATAATATTAGTAGGATGTGAGATAGAGAATCGGAGTGTAATGTCACTTTCGCAAAATGTCCCGCTCCTAGAAAGTAAGGTTCATTCATAATGGTCGCTGAGCGCGCCATTAGCTTATCAGACCGATAAGTCTGTTGCTGTCTATTTTCGTTGGCATGAAAGTGACAGTGACAAGAATGAGTATTCTTGTTGAGTGTGAACTTTGCAGTTATCGAGATAGTAGGTTTCAAAATTCATAAAAAAATACACATAGCGTACATCCGATTTTACGAACGGAACGATTCGGGAACGGGGCATTTTACGAAATGCTTACCCTCTTATTCATAATCCCTGTCATTTTATAGCGGCTCTATAGAGTTATAGAGCCGCTCTATCTCTCTGCCAAGTTTCATCCAGATCCGTTCAGCCGTTCCGGCGTGAAAGAGTAACAAACGTCCATACTTTCAAGCTTTTGCGTTTATAATATTAGTGGGATATTTTAATTGCTATATTTCCGTACTCTGGCGTCAATTGTTATATTTCGGCCACTTTTTCTTATTTATTTTCTGTATCTTTTTATACTATTTTTGTTTTTTCTTTCTAATGTGCTATTCGTTTCTGCATTTATTTTTCTTCTCTTAATTTATGCTGATATTGTACGTTGTTAGCAGAGTGCGGTCGGTGAGAAGAACATCGCTCCGGGAAAAGCAGTTGACAGCCAAGGCGGACGTGAGAGGCGAGGCCAGACTAAGAGAAACCTTCGATTCGGCTGTCGACGACGAAATACAGGTAAATTAAACATCTTAAATTCGGTTAAACATGGTTACATACATAGGGTACATTGCAAGTTAAATAAAAAATAAATAAATAATGCTGGACAAGCCACACAGCACTATCTAGCCCCAAAGTAAGCTACTCAAAGCTAAAAAGGTTGTAAATTTAAAAAAACAGCCACATGGTGACACTTAAAATTGCTATTCGTTTTCGCGGATTCGTCTTATATTCTCCAATAAGACGTTGTGTAGTAAATATAGTGATGTGGAGTGACGCCTACTTGCGTATATTTGCCTATTTGAACAAGAACAATACGAAAAACGCACGAATAAGCATATAAAATATCGAATAATGATAGGACATGATAGTGACATGAGACCATAACGAATTTGATGCCCCTGGTAATGACAAAATGCAATTTCTGATTACGGAACACGTCAGTAGAAAGATAAATTGTACGATCAGAACAAAGTGTACGATCTGCAGAAATTAATTCCGTTGGTCTGGGTATTTTCTATGTGAAATAAAAAAAATATCTATCTATGTAAGTATATAATGTATTAAATATATCAGTTACCCATAACACAAGCTTTGAGTAGCTTACTTTGGGGCTAGATGGTGTTGTGTGGATTGCCCAGCATTATTTATTATTATTATTTTGAGTTATTTTACCGCTTATTAACATGATAAACTGATCCGCTAGCGAATATCCGGAGTCTGCGTCAGCTATCCGTTGCATCAGTACCTACGATCTAATAATACCTACCTGTCTAAAGGTAGTTATGACTCGCTCCTAGCCGTTAGATCTAATTAAAACGCATTGGTCGCATACCTCACGGAATGTAGTGCCCGTTCCACACATTGCACAGTAAATTGCAAAATATCTTTTGTGTATGCGGCGAACGAAGCTGTCAGTAAATGTTGATAGAATGAAATGTCATTTCTTTTTGATAAAATACAATTTAATAAAATCAAGAGTGTATGCGCAATAATGTTAGGTATAAAAGTAAGTAAAAAAAGTAGCAAAATGGTACTTACATAAAAAGTCAAACGTTGAACCAAAAAAATGAAATATTAGATCTAATCATAAAAATGAGAAATCGAATTCAAATACTTAATGTAATTATGTATTGTCACCATTTTAATCACATTAATTGGCGAATAGCATTTGTTTGATAAAACATCGCTTTTCGTTGCTTACATGTTTCGTCTGACAGCGGACAAGGTAACGCGCAGTAACTTGTATATGCACAAATTACTGCGCATTGCTTACAGCACAAATTACACATCTAAGGAATCATCAATCATTACCATAATGAACGTAAATATCGTGCGCGTAACTACTAAAACAAACGTCACCGCTCAACTTTCGATTTTCGCACTATGAGTTTAAAGTGGAAAACTGCGTAACAATGGTGCGTCTGCAAAACATATTACGGATGCTTACTGTGAAAGGGAAATTTGTCATCGCCGCCGTGACATGCGACAGCTGTGTTGAAAGTTTGAAAATGCAACATAAAAAACTAAAGTAACTAAATGCTATAATGATCAGTAGCATTTGTTACTTTAGTAGTTCTTAGTTATGTAAATAGTAGTACTACCACCACGCCTTTTTCTGCCGCCAAGCAGCAACGCTGTGTTTCGATTTTTTTTTGAGTAGGAAAACTTTTATCGATCAAAATGTTGCAACTTTGTGCAATATGATTACACACCAAATCTTTGATTGGAATTTTACGAAAATGGTTTTAGTTATTTTATACTTTCAACGTGCGGAATCGTGGAGTACCTATTCAAACATGACATATTTTTTCGTAACTTTTTTTTGCTATAGCCGGCTAGCGAGTGTAATCTGAGAACTCATAGTATACCAAACCAACTGCCGATATTTCGTATTACATACGTACATTACATACAAACGTGCACTGCAAGTCTATCTTGCTAATCTTGGCAGCAATCTCCATGTTACGAGTACCATTCGTGTATTACATAGTGGATATAATACAACACAAGATTTTAATCAAAATAAATGAACCACCACACGCTGTTGTAGGCAATTCATTAACCTACATATTTGTTAACTACACTATCAAGATTACAAATTCAATTTCAAAATATTTATCTCCTACGTTGGATGCACCTCAGTTATTAAACTTGTAATAACTAATGTAATAAAACAAGCATATATCCATTAGCTTGCTTATGATTTCTGGATTGAGTTATACATGTGAATCTTGATATAGCAACACCCGGCATTAATTATTGGCAAAAATATAAAAATACAAAATAGCAAAAATTATGAGATAAAATAAACAATTTTCTATTCTATTCTATTCTATTCTATTTTGTGCACAAATTGTATTTGCTTTTGAACACTTTGTATGCTTTCTCAAGAGTCTGTAAAAACAATGTGGTTTCGTTTAAATCTGTCTGAAGTCCAATGGTGGACATAGGTTGACATTTGCCGAAAGAGCGATTGTGTACTCAATCCATCATTCGATCCATCGGATAGGGGGACGTCCGTCCAATCCTACTAATATTATAAATGCTAAAGTTTGTGAGTATGGATGGATGTTTGTTACTCAAACTCCAGAACGGCTGAACGGATCTTGGTGAAATTGGCAGAGAGGACATATTGTCTGGAATAACATATAGGCTACTTTTTTATCCCGTGGGAATACCGGGATTTAAAACTACGTGGGTGAAACCGCAGGGTGCTGCTAGTGCTTCATATTCCGGTTCGTAGTTGAAAAGAGCTCTACTCTATTGAAAATATATTTTCTTACTGCCAATACCCCTAAATGCCTGTTAAACACATTGGATCTGGTCTTTCTTAACCTTTAGTCAGCTTTCATCCATACGAAAGAAGAAGAAAACTCTTGGTAGGGTTCATCTATCCTATGTCCATGTCTTCTTTAACTGTCTTTTTTCTATGTATTGTAGTGTGTGCAATAAAGAATTAAGACTAGAGTCATGACTAGCTAGCCAGACTATATCGTTGGTTTCCTTCGCCGTAAAAAAGTCTGAGATTGCGTACATAAATTAGCAAATAATGTACAAGCATCATTAACACTATAGTTTTGATATGTGGATGGATTTTGAGGTTATCTCAGTACGATCTGCTAATAATCGTTGCATAAGGCGAGCGCGTGTAAGAATTTTGTAAGAAACGCATCGAGCTGGGGATTTATCATTATCTCAAGTATTTCAAGTTCACTATTTATATATTTTTATTCATATACACAGCATTAAATTTAGCTATCAGTACAGCTACATAAGAACATTATTGAAGAAAACGTTGAAGGAAAGCGAGGAAGAGAAGGGCCATGGATAAGTTAGGTGCATGAGCCATAAAGAGAAGGTGTCGTAGAAAGTGTATACAACATGTCACTAAGAAGAAAGTCATTGAGGCCACATTAAAAAGATTCAAAAGGAATCCCTAATTTATGAGAAGTGAAAAAAAACTCAATAAATGTTAGAATATTAGCAATCGCTAGTATCGCTACTAATAAGCGAAAGAAGCGGGCGGCAGCTAATGTGAAATAAAAACCATTAAGGGTCCGGTGACAGCGGCTCGCCATTTCGAGGTGCGATTGGCTATTATTTCATTTTATTGACGACCTCTGTGGCGCAGCGGGCGAGAGCCTGCCTGCGACGCAAGAGGTTGCGGGTTCGATTCCCGCCTTGGAACAAATTTGTGTACGGTTTGCAGAAATTTGTTCCGATGGTCTGGGTGTTTCTATGTATAGGTAATAAAAAATATCTATCTATGTAAGTATATAATGTATTAAATATATCAGTTATCTAGTACCCATAACACAAGCTTTGAATAGCTTACTTTGGGGCTAGATAGTGCTGTGTGGATTGTCCAGCATTATTTATTTATTTATTTCATTTCGGGGAGGTTGTATGAAAGAATAACTCTAAAGAAAGACGCATAAATACTGTTCGAACACAAATAATACAATAATATAAGGGAAATGTGCTTGAGTCAGAAATCATTTTGGTATTAGGTAAACGTAAGACCAAACATACTAATAGCAAAATGATTTCTGATTCGGGCATGTTTCCCTTATATTATTGTATTATTTGTGTTCGAACAGTATTTATGTGTGTTTCTTTAGAGTTATTCTTTCAAACAACCTCCCCGAAATGAAATAAAATGAAATAATAGGCAATCGCACCTCGAAATTGCGAGCCGCTGTCACCGGAGCCTTAAAGGGTTCCTTATTTTTAAACAATTCTTATTCTGTCCGTTTAAAAAAAACCTTTGACCCATTTATTTGAAATTTCTAACAAAGATACAAGCTGAGTTAACATGACGCATAACATTTCTTGAACTGAAATTACAGACTTGCCATGAAGGTCGTGCTAGTAGATTCCTACAACAAAAACATTGCACAAAAACAGAATTCATCGAAGCTAATTTTCAGTTACCTAGCATTGATGACCTAAATAATGAGATCCTTTTGGTAGCATAGCATAGAAAGTAAATACTCTCAAACACGCATCTTGAGAAAATGTTAATGACGGGAATACCGTAGAAATACTAATAGCTCGGAAGCAAACGGTGAATGTCTCACATCATACTTCATCTTTGTACAGCATGTGACAAATAACCGTTCATAAACAGAATTTGGGTATTCGGCTAGATTCCGAGTGATTGCGTTTTCCTTTAGTGTCTTAAAAACTTTTTTATAATGGTATTGGTTCTTGGACCATGTGTTAGTGGTGGGTGACTGACAATACTCCCTACTCCACTATTAGGAACGAGCACTGGTTTTTTGCGAGTTTGTTAATCTACTTAGTTTACAATTTTACTCGTTACATCCCAACTAATATTATAAATGCGAAAGTAACTCTGTCTATCTGTCTGTCTGTCTGTCTGTCTGTTACGCTTTCCCGCTTAAACCTCTCTACCGATTTTGATGAAATTTGGCACAGACAATCTTTAGACCCTCAGAAAGAACATAGGCTACCTTTTATTGCGAAAAAAGAGATGAAGAGATTAAAAGTACGCAGACGAAGTCGCGGGTACCAGCTAGTTATTTATATATGAATGGATGAAAAGCAAGACGGTGAAACGGTGACGGTTCCGGTGAAATGTTCTGAAAACACCCTATCATTCGCATTAGTAAGATATGACGACATAACACAAACCCCATCTCCCGGGCTACAACTGTGGGTCAGTCTGTTGCGCCACATACCTCCTGCTAATACGAACGTAAAACCGCTCATTATTGCTTCCCGACTAATTGGCCACCAATTACGCACTGCACCATCGAGAGCGGAGGTAAGAACTGGACTACATACCGGTACGGTTATCTTTATCACAGATTTCCAATTAGAAATTCTGAAATCGGATTATTGTTGAATGATTGCAATATCTCATAACGATCATAAATTATTAGCAGTGCAGAAGCATGGCATTAAACCAGTAGGTTTTTTTTGTCGGGAACCGATATTTTTTCTTCATCTTGCTAATATCACTTGACGAGCGGCGTCAATGAGTGTTACTTTCTCTGCTTTCAACTCTAGTTAGTAACTTGGCGTTAATTAGACGGACTTTGATAATTAATTACTTCCTATCCTACAATCCCAACTAATATTATAAATGCGAAAGTAACTCTGTCTGTCTGTCTGTCTGTCTGTTACGCTTTCCCGCTTAAACCTCTCAACCAATTTTGATGAAATTTGGCACAGACAATCTTTAGACCCTGAGAAAGAACATAGGCTACCTTTTATTGCGAAAAAAAGAGATAAAGAGATTAAAAGTACGCAGACGAAGTCGCGGGTACCAGCTAGTCCCAACTAATATTATAAATGCGAAAGTAACTCTGTCTGTCTGTCTGTCTATCTGTCTGTCTGTCTGTCTGTCTGTCTATCTGTCTGTCTGTCTGTCTGTTATGCTTTCCCGCTTAAACCTCTCAACCAATTTTGATGAAATTTGGCACAGACAATCTTTAGACCCTGAGAAAGAACATAGGCTACCTTTTATTGCGAAAAAAAGAGATGAAGAGATTAAAAGTGCGCAGACGAAGTCGCGGGTACCAGCTAGTAATATTATAAACGCGAAAGTTTGTAAGTATGGATGGATGTTTGTTACTCTTTCACGCCGGAACGGCTGAAGGGATTTGGATGAAACTTGTCAGAAAGATAGATTATAGTCTGGAATAGCACATGGGCTACTTTTTATCCCGTGGGAATACCGGGATTTAAATCTGCGCGGGTGAAACCGCGGGGCGCAACTAGTATACCTACAATATTTACACAAAATAAAAAGGTTCTAGCTAGGCTTATCTCTTACACGGTAAGCTCACAGATCTGATTAATCCAAGAGTAGTAGTCAAGATTTAAGTTTATCTGATGTCTGAAGGCCCCTAGACATCCTCTCCATCCCCCTTGTGCCACCCAGAGGCGAGTACAAAAAGTTGGTTTGTTGCAAATACTCGATGGGTGCACTAATTCTGCAGCCGGATCTTAGCCTATTAAAACTGTACCTAACCACAGCTATGATCTTTTTTGTACTACAATTATACAAGAAATAATTTCTGATTTGTTATGGAAACCAGATAACTGATTATTATAGAACTAGCGACCCGCCCGCGCGCCCCTGCCTCGCATGGGTGAACATATCATGCATGTATTATACAAAGAAACATCACTCTATCTATTAAACTAGTGGCTCTGGGAGCTGTAGACCTCGCGAGCATACTAAAAGTGAGCTATTTGAGGAATGTAATGTGCAAGTGCATTTTCCGTTTTGTGATTTTTTTGATCTTTTTGATTTTTTTTTTGCATCATCTTGTGTAGAATGAGGTCCTTTGTGTTTCTCTCAAATTTGATTGAAAACCATCGATTGTTTGATGAGCTATCCATCATGCTGAAGATCCTTATCAGATCTTCGCCAAACTTTAATGAGACCAACTTATAGTTACTACCGTTCAAAAAAAAGAATATTCGAAATCGGATCTCATTTGGTAGAGATATCCAGTATATCAAATAGCACCCTTTTTGCCCTTTTTTTGGGGGAAGTACCCCTCCAATCAAAAATCCCCGACGACAAAAAAATTCTAATAAGTCATATAACCTGTGTACCAAGTTTCGTCCAGATCGGTTGAAAAATGCGACCTGTAGAGGAGAACAGACAGACAGACAGACAGACATCCGGACAAACGCATTTTTGGCCAATGTGGAAACTGAGACGCTTCGCTCGCTTCGCTCGCTCGGTCAATTAAAACACCTAAAAAAATACTCGCACTCGTGGATCGAATCCATAACTACAGCGCAGTCAGTAGTGCAAATACCAACTAAGCTGTGAGGCCAATCATGTAGTACTAGTGGCGCCCCGGGGATTCACCGCATAGTTTTAAATCCCGGTATTCCCACGGGATAAAAGGTAGCCCATGTGTTGTTCCAGACTATAATATATCTCTGTGCCAATTTTCACCAAGATCCGTTCAGCCGTTCTGGAGTTATAGAGTGACAAACATCCATCCATCCATACTTACAAACTTTCGCATTTATAATATTATAGTCGGATAGTAGGATTGCACCTGTTTCAAAACGGCCACTGTAACTATTATGAATTCTGTGCGGTTAACGTAGTAACTATGCACAATCTACAATGTGCACCGAAGCGACTGCACTCGTAATTGCACGTTTCTAAACGTTTTATTGTTTTATTCTTTGAAATCACTGAACGAGAATAGCGAGATTATTCAGCTGATAATGGATCATGTCACCTGTCTGTATCTGTCCATTTCTGTGCTCTGATTGGTTCATAGAATAATCAAATAGTGCTCTAATAGCTCATAAATATTGTAATCGGTATTTCACAACGATATGCGTGCTTCATGTCGTTTTCTTTTTGTTTGAGCACCAGTAGCATTCATTACAAAAAGGTATACATATAAAATAGGAAAATTTTCATTTGAATTGTTTACTTGTTTGATTATGTAAAAGGACACTTATTTACAAAGAAAATTACAGTGGCTACAAGTATTTACAAAATCTACAAAATACATATTAAACAGTTGACCTATCTGCAGACCGTTTATTATATTTTTTTATATAATAAATCATATATAAAAATACGTATTTGTATTGAATTTAGAGATACTCGTAGCTCAACTGATCCATATCATTGCCAATCGGAGCGTCCCCAAGACACTTCAAATTACATAATAATATTGACATTAACATTATCCGTCTTCATGCAATAGTAGTCTCAAGAGGACCTAGTCTTCAATGACAATATAACCTTGAAATAAAATACATTTACGTTTGAAGATAATGATAAAGGTTTTATCATTCAGCAAAAAGCCTTTTATCGCCCAAAACTGTTCAAGCTGCACACGGTGGTACGTTCATTGTACAGTCCACTGATCAAGACCTTCGGTTGCACAATATAAAATAAAAAAATAAATAAATAAACAATGCTGGACAATCCACACAGCATCATCTAGCCCCAAAGTAAGCTACTCAAAGCTTGTGTTATGGGTACTAGATGACTGATATATTTAATACATTATATACTTACATAGATAGATATTTTTTATTATACATAAACACCCAAACCAACGGAACAAATTTCTGCAGATCGTACACAACTTTGTTCCGAGGCGGGAATCGAACCCGCAACCTCTTGCGTCGCAGGCGGACTCTCGCCCGCTGCGCCACTGAGGTTGTAATATGTCGCTAGACATGGCAATTGAAGGTTTTGTACTCCACAATTTGTCTGTTGTTCAATAGGTTATGAACAAACTTCTTTAAATCGATCAGGAGCCATGCTTCACTTATTGATGCGATTAAATATTCTGAATCGCTGTCATTTGAAAAATTTAAATAGCTGCCATTTTATAGCGGCCCGATAGAGTATTCTTGTCACAGTCACTATCATGCCAACGAAAACAGATAGCAACAGACATCGTTCCTGATAAGCTACTGGCGCGCTCAGCGACCATCACTACATAGTATAAAACATAGTAGCTTTCTCTGTCCCTATGTCCCCATGTCCCTTTGTATGCTTAAATCTTTAGAACTATATACGCAACGGATTTTGATGCGGTTTTTTTAATAGATAGATTGATTCAAGAGGAAGGTTTATATGTATAATACATGCATGATATAGTAGAAAAATAATGTGCACCCGTGCGAAGCGCGGGCGGGTCGCTAGTTATGAATAAGGGCCTAAATATTTATTAATATATTTTTATTGAAAAAAAATTTAATCGATCGTTTCTTACGGGATTATAGTTTCTGAATCGTCGTAGTTTTACGTTACTTTAATGCCTTGGTGATACATTTTTTTTACTATTTTAATTAAAGCTATTATAGACGGTAATACGGCCTTATAGCAGTGTCTTTTTAACCTACATCAGAAGCGTTGTATTACCGAAAAAAGCTGTAGATATCGACATTCGATAAAGAGTGTGTCCCTCACAGTTCAGTACGGCTGTTTTCCAAATAGTTAACCCGGAAATGGCTGAATAGTACCTATAGTATTATTCTGTTAATAAAATCATCTTGTTCAACTTATTTTGCGTGGAGAAGTTTGGGAGAAGGAGATCTTTGCACAATGAAAACTTTGCAAATGCACAAAATTATATTGAATCAAAATTGATCTTCTTTAGCGGTGCGATTTGATCGCAATTGCAATTGACTTGTTAAAATAATTGTTCTCGGTGTTAAACCTTGCCAACGGTTCATAGTTTATTGTTAATGGTTTTTCACAGAAGAGGGGCACCTTTATAGTAGATACTCGCATAAAAAATCGTCTTGTTGTAAATCGAGTTCGAACTTCAAATAGAGCGGTGGTTTTGTTGCATCTCGTTCCGCTGTGCGCATGCACTATGTTTTCCCGCGATTTCCCTCGCCGCAACTCACGCGCAGTCCGTGTGGTCAGCGAACGGACACAAACGCGATCACTTACTCTGGTTTACTATTCTTTAGATAATGCATTTTGACATTATTTCTGCACTCTTACGTAGAATTAACGTTCAGCTATTGTTATGGTGAATTGACTTCTAATATTTGGAACATCTGTGCCCTAGTTGTGTTATGACGGCGTGTATATGTGAAGTGAACAGGCAATGGTGTTAGATATAATGTTTTTAACACACGATAATTTGCGTCGGAATCGCAAGGAGCCTGCAGTGTTGGGTCTCAGATATAGGGTATGTTTTATTGCAGATTTAAAGGAATTAATCGTAATTTATTGCCTGTGTAGAGATTTACTACATAATTAAAATAACAATGTTTCGAAAAAATCAATTAGGCATTGAATTTAGATAAACCTATGATTTTTTTAATCAAAAGTATTTTATAAGTATAATTTTTTTTATTTATTGATTTTAGCCTGTGTCGTCCCACTGTGTAGGCCAAAGGCCTCAACAAAAAAATAAATTATTTTCTATAAATAAAATATTCAATTAAAATCCTTAAAGTGCACCCGACATTATGCAGATTTATTTTAAACTGAAAAATAAATAACCATCATCACACTTTATAACACTAAACTATCATGTGAAAGTTACAGGAAATAGAGAAAACTCAAAGTAGTTCGTCATAAAAATTTATCGAGGAGGAGGCTTACCTACATCCAACAGTAAACTTTCTCAGGTTTATGATGATTATATGAAGCCATATTAAAAAAAAAAAAAAAACCCGAATCTTACCCTCTATTTTTGTAGTTGTAGGCGATATACAGACTTCACGCTTCTACGACACTTTATAATGGTTTCTCAGAACTTACATCATGTTAAAAGTAAGCAGGATTAGGGAGGGTATATAGTATACATAAATCCAAAAAGGCATTTATTTAAGGTTATTTAAATACAGCGACGGGCCACTATGGGTAAAGCTCCTATCAACAATACGTACCTTGGACATTATTAAGACAGAGTACCTATCTAAATCATCCTCTTCGGCTGCCGTCTTATCCACAAGAAAGACTTGTCCCCTGATGCTTTTTTATGTATTTGAGAGCAATCTGCAATATCGTTTTTTCATAAATTAAATTAGTTGCCTTCTGTGAATATGTATATGTGGATTTTTTGTAATATGATAATATTATTTTCCAGGGCCTATCAAACGGAGTGGAAAATGACAAGAACAGTGCGAACCTCCAAGCTCCGGAGCCACACAAGCGGCTCTCGACCAGTTCCACTACCTCCAATCAAAGCTACGACTCGAACGTCGAATATGCGCTACCCAAGAACACCTATAACCAACGCAACAACCGAATCAATGACGTCACCGACACAGAAAACCACACATACCAACCAAAAATAACAAACCCCCTATTCGGCGTGAATGCAGCATCACACTACGCGCCCGGAACTATCCCAGCTCCGAACCACGAGAGCGAACAAACGAAGCACTACGAAAGAAGAGAACTGCCGAACGGAGTGCGGAAAGCCCCCGAAGGGCAGGACAATGACGCGTACAAAACAGAAGACGCGATAGACGGTAGGAAAGAAATGATTGTGAGCCCCAACCACATCGCATTCGCCGAGACCGGCACGGCTACCTACACCACCGACAATAACGGTAAAATCAATGTTCATGTCACCGTCATGATTAACGCAGGTAATTATATGCATCCCTTTACCATTCGCACAATACTATCGAGCACAATAACCATTTGTAAAGTTAATCTAACAGTTTTGCACAGTGGTTTTAAAGTGAGGTGACCGGTTTGCGGAATTGAGGCTCGAGGATGCATATGAGGCAAGCAGTCTCTGGTTGTAGTTAGTTGCATGCGGCATGTTTATTTGTTCCTTTTGTAATGTGTATTCACTCGGCGAGCAACGAATATCGTCAAATGAATACACGAGTTTGTAGTTGTAGTTTGTGTATAGACAGTTTTGTTGGTTTTGTAGCGTCTGTTCTATCTGAAGTTCTCTTTCTTTTCGATTTCACTCATAAAACACACATTTATCTGTTTCTTTTCTGTGTTTGTTGTTGTTGCATGCTGACCAAGTAAGTTAATATGTCTGTTATGACAAGCAACAGCTGAATATAAAAGCACTGTAGAGATTGAGCGATAGATTATTGCAACCGCTCACATACGTTTCGTACCGTTTCAGGCACGCTTGCGGATTTGAAGAAGCAGCGCTCACAGATTCGGACCAACGGCAGTCCGGTAGAAAACAGTTTGGCTTCCACAAACAACCATAGCATGAACTCTCTGCCGGAGAAAGACATGCCAGTACAACTGAATCCTCTCAGTCTATCTCCGAGTTCCGGAACCGTCCCTCGGTTCTCAGGCAACACTAGTGACGTCATCGGCGACACAAGGTCCCACAGGTGTTGTATTATCATGTAGTGACTTTCCAATGCGAGCGTACACAACGCTGGTATGGTATAATGTGATTGCGAAGCGTACAAGTCTGATTGTCATTCCAAAAGAATTTAGAACGGCCGCTTTGGGCGTGTTGTTAGTTGTGTTATTTTAAACTCTGTGGATCGTTTTTATCTTAAGAAGTCACCTTGCCGATTGTATTGCCATTATTGCTCACAAAACCAGGGCTTGCCAGTGGCTGGGTATCAGTGTGATAGTTTTAAGAGCTCAACGGTTAATATTTTAGGTAAAATGATGGTGTTAATAATTTTTATTGAGTGTTAGTTGTGAATCCTATATCGTGAAATTAGTGTCGTATAAGTTTTGTAGACCTTGCCTTATAATTCTTAAACATTCCATTATTTACATTTTAAAAAGTATTTGTGATTGTGTATACAAAATTCCTTACTTGAGTTAGAATTAAAATTGCATAATAATACGTATATATACTGTGTGATCAAATGCAATCAAACATAGGTTTCAAACAACTTCAAAGTGCCTCCACAAAATCCTTATAATACCTATGTAAAACATAGCATAATCTTTATAAATACAATTGATTTCATTAAATCTAATACATATAATTTGTTATCTACGATTTTATCAAAAATTCCTATATTCTATTCTTTACCTATTATTCTAAAGTAATATGAATATACATTTATATTGTAATGGTATTTACAAATAAATCTAACTATAAATTCTATTATAATTATGATAACTGCTTGTTGGACCACCCTATACTAATACAAAGCTATTTTACGTTTAGTAATTAACAATAAAATATAATTTATAATATTTAATAACTACGCATGCATGTATATTTAAGAATTCTTTGTTAGTTGAATTTTATATATTGGCTATATTTTTCTATATTGCCATCTGAAAACCACATACAAAAATAATATGACTAAATTTTGAACTGAATTAATATTTATCATGAAAAATTACAACTTTGAGAGTGTAAGCCATTTTTGTACATAATATATTTTGTAGTAATTTTAGAGGCACTATTTTGATCTTGGTAGCTTTTTCGTTGCTGGCAACTCAGTATTTTACATTGATATTGAAAGTAAAAAGTATTGAAAACCCCGTATTCACAACTTATTTTAATGCTACGAATACATTATCATAGCTATATACATTTTATGAACAGAAAACGAAATATCAGTCAGAATATGGCAAAACTCTATCAAAATGAGAAGAGCAATAGGAAAATACAACGAACGTGTTTTACAGTTGACAAGTTGAGTGGTCATCTTGCTTGGTAGTACTTAATACTCAATTTGTGCCAATTATTATTTTATTACGTTAGGTACATTTATCAAGCACAAACTACTTTTTAGATATTTTTATTGAAGCCGTTATCAATCGTATTTAAATTCTACTCGCATTTAATTATTAGATAAATTGTGGAACTCCCCAAAACTACCCCAAGTAAGGGTGAACTACCCCTTAGTTTGTACTATAATAATGTTGTCTAGAACCTATTGAATGTTATAATAATCAATATTCCGTGTTCGTCATCTGTGGTATAAATATTTGTTCGAAGTCTTGAGTATGTAGACATTCCAGTACGTTACTACGTTACTTGTTGAATTTTATACTTATTATAATATTTAGGAGCATTTTTGAAATTGTATTTAATCATTTAGATTTCCGTAGTTCCCATCCATAGCAATTCATTCGTCCATATCTTAGTCATTAGAGTAGCATTTTAGATGTATATAAACAGTACTTAAAAAGTACTTAAATTATTGTACATTATTTCATAATCGTCGTGAATATAATCATTCAATAAAGAAAAATCACGAAGCAATATTTGGAAGGCCTTATAGAGAAATTAATATCAATTAAACGTTTTATATTTCATGTAACAGTATTATTTGAGTGATGCCGTTTACAGGTAACATTTTGTGATACACATTTATTTTGGTATATCAGAACGCAAGCATTTCTTTGAACCAGCTGTATTATTTTATATCAATTCTTTGTTTCTACTCTGAATATTTAGCGGACAAATCACGTTTTAGGAAAACTTGTTCATAATTTTATGATAAGACATAAATATGTTCCGTGACTTGTCCGCTAAATAGGCATAAAGCCCCATTCTAGTACAACACTAGAGTATAACACGGCTGAGTTCAAATGTTTAATTTGTATGTATTCGTAAGAAATGCTTTTGCAAATTATACTAACATGAAAGGGTCTCACCTTTTCAGTGACTTAACCGGTCCTTTATCATTTACGATTGACCCTTGAGATTAATAATGAGGTAACTGATCACAACTTGACTATTTCCAGCATTTATATGACTATTTGTATGACAGTGACATATAAGCGTGAGCAGCTTCAATCACGGGATAATCTCTGATTTCATTTTGATTAACACTAATTTATAGCTTGATATCTGAATTCTTATTAATTTTTTCTGACGTGTTAAAGCGGTCCTATAAAATATCCGTATCACTGTCACTTTAATGTAAATTAAAAAACGATGGCATCTGAATTAACGGCCATTTAAGCTAATGGAGCGTTCAGCGACCAATAAGGGCCTTATTTAATAACTTTTAACTCTTGTAAAGCTATGACTGCATATAATTCCCAATAAGTTACCAATGTTATGATAAAGAACTGTGTTGAACTGTTACACATGACTCGAGTAGCATAGTCCGCTCTTTTACTTCGTCTTAAAGATGCTCGGTACTATCGTTTCTATGTTTTATTATGCTTGCCTCCGACACGTTTATGTCACAATACTTATATCAAATAGAAACACTTTTTCTTCTGTCATCAGGTGGAACTCCTATGTTTACTATGGTGCTACAATTTCTACGCTTTGTTACACCTATGGTTTTGTTACACTTAGGCACTCAGTTTTGACACTGTGATTATACAATCACAGTGTCAAAACTAAGTGTGGACATCGTTGTTCCGACAGCCTTCAGATTCTATTATTCTCTTCTCCTAATAATCTATTATTACTATCTTAAACAAACTTTATTTGACAGCGCTACATTTGTAGCCGTCCTTATCGTTTTTTAATAAGGGGCAACATGTTGTCATTTGAAAACTTCAAGCTTTCTGTATGATATCAGTATTGTATTGCTAAACAGCCTGGTAGTTCTTGCCTTGTCTATTTATTGTTATGTTAATCTTTGTAGATAATAGTAAGGTATGTGAAAGGAAAGTTTTAAATACGAAAGGTTGTACACGGTAGCAGCTGGGTATCCTATGTGTAATCAACCCGTTTAGTAGTAGAGTAGTGCCGCTGATTAGAAATAGTGATAACTAGCCCAGGCTCGCCAAATAGAGCCGCAAAATATCCTAACTTCGACGAAACTTACCGCCTTATTGATAACTGTAGTTGATAAAACTGCTGCTATCTTGTTTCGTTCGCATGATAGTGACAAAGATGAGAGTAAATTAAACGGCTATGTAAAATTACAGTTATGATGAATAAGGTCCTAAGTGATCATTGACGAGTTTTGTAGTAGATTGGTGTTATTGCTAATCGTGGGATCGCTAGTTTTAAATTGAGTAACGTCACCTACACTAGTGTCAAAATAAATGTGTTCGTATCAAAGTAAATTCACGCATATTATTGCATTTTGTAGTGATTTTGAGATATCTTTATAATCTTGTAGTAAAATTTTCTACTAAGTGTATTAGTTGTCTATGGTATCACTGATTCCTGGTGTTTTGATTAGAATGCATAGAACAAATAAAGAGTACTTGTATATTGGAATTAAACATATTTAATGTTATCTTGCCTTGTCTTGGACCACAGTAGAATTTTCCTAGTGTAAAACGTAGATCTCAATTATAACACTGTTACTCAGAAGCATGTCTGTAATTGACTTCCACAAATAAATATAATCATTTATAGGCATATCTCTGAGTAACAGGTGATTTTAAAATTTACTAATCACCAACTTGCGTATTTATTGTGTCCTACTATTATTAAGGAACAAATATTTACAAATTAGATACTTATTATAAGATTTTATTTCGGTTTATCAAGATTTAATTAGTAATTTTCTTAAAACAGGCCTTGTGAGATGTTTGGGTTATTTGACCCCGGACGCAACTGAATGTTTTATTGGCAAATCGGACCCTGCTATGGATATACCTGGCTTAGTCCTACGGAGCCTACTGTTGGACTTATAAGTCTTGACCCCAATACGTCAAGAGTACCGAAATCAGGAATATCGTACTCTAAAATCAGCATTTATATCGCAAAGTACAATACTTTTTTAAAGATGATTTCGTTGTAACTGTATTTACCAACAATGTAGCTAAAACATAATGTTGAGAATTGTTGTTGAAAACGGCACCTTTATGCGATATCTGAAAAATCATGCAGCATATCGTATTTATTTAATAATCCAAAACTGTGTTGGATTCGTTGATTGTTTTTTCTATTCTGTGACGTTATTCTTAGGGACACAAAAAGTTTGTTTTCAATTGTTTCCCAAGTTTGTTACAATGATATCATTTATTTTCAAAGGGTACAATTTACATGATTATGATAAGTATATTCAATGCAAGTTCATTTGTTGTTCTAGGGCCAGCGCAAACCAGCGGAGGCGCGGCGAAGAGCATTTTTCACTGTCACTTCACTGTCAACGTCGTTAATAGTATGACAGTAAAAAAATGCTCTTCGCCGCGCCTCCGCGCTGGTGTGCGCTGGGCCTTAAAGTTTAAGTTTGTTATCCTATATTCGGCAGGTTAATTGAAACGGTAGGGTGGATTTTTTTTTATCGTTAAATATATAATAAATCGTTTGTTTCAATCATTTTTTTTGTTTTATTTGTGAACCTATTGTTTAAAGTCAGCTTAATTTGAGTTTCGATCTTTTCTTGTGAAACGTTCTTGTTTCAATGTTATATTAAAATTAATTTGTTGCTTACATAAAATTGGATATAAAAACGGCATTACTTAGATAAATTCATGTCATTTTCTTTATTTTGTAGAGCCAAGATAATTATTTGACAAAACAGAAGATTTGTTTGTAATAAAACAAAGTTATTTAACGGATGGAGATTTCGTAGTGTATCTGCATCATCGGGTGGAAAAGGCATCCCGATAAACTGGTAAGTTTTTTTTATCTTTAGTTAGTTTTTAGTTGCATGTAGTAGCTGTGGTAAAAAGAGTTTAATGTAGTGGTTTATTAGTAGGTAGGTACCTAAGTATAACAATTAGAAAAGTAAAGTTCAAATTAGACCTCTAGTTAGTGGGGATAGAAATGTATGTTAAGGCATTGACAACACCTAATATTTCTCTCGCTCGCACGATTCAACATTTAGAAAGATATAAAATCACAAATTCCAATTTTAAAAAATCGCAAACAACCATTTTGTGTGCAATCGCATTGCGCATAGTTTGGTAAAAATTTCATTTTGATTGATGCAAGTTTTCCTAAAGTTTGCTTGAGTACGTAAACTAGAAAAGCAAACTTTTAAGTAGGAAAACTTGTATCGATCTAAATGATATACCTACTAAACTGTGCGCAGTGTGATTGCACACAAAATGGTTGTTTGCGATTTTTCGAAAATGGGTTTAGTGATTTTATATCTTTCAACAAGTCAAAACGTGCGAGCGAGAGTCACATTAGCTCTTGTCTTCGTCTTAAATAAAATTAAATTGTTGTAAACACCCAATAAAAAACCCGTTGAGTCTGCCGGCATCGGATCGCGTCATTTATTTTTCTTCGACTCTCGAGCTACATATATCCCAAAGAATCTGGATGTGGTCTTGAAATTGCAATCAGGAAACGGCAAGTGGGTTAAATCGGCACGCTTTGCGTAGTATTTATATCTTATCGATTCGTCAGCCGCGTACCAGGCAAGCCGTCAACGCAGACGCTGCGACCATCGCCTCGGGCAAGGTTACGTCATGAGTAAATAATAAAATATATGTATAGAGACGAAACTCCTGTGTAAAAGACGCGCGAATAATGAAACGAATCTAAAATGGCGTCGATAATCTATAGCTCTCACGAGTAGGTAAATTTATTAAAAGCAAAACTTCTGTATTCAGTACAATCACAATGATCACTTTGAAACGTCTTATGCATTATGTGAATCTAACACCAGTTCCTCATGATCGAAGCCTAGAAGAATAGGCAAGAATGTAAACAATAGTGTGTGTGAGAGGTTATTAGCGCCAACTTTTATGAATAGTTGATTTTTTCGTCGGCCGTCGTGGTATTCTCGGTAAAGAATGGAACCCCTGAAGTTGTCGTAAGAGGTGACCAGAGATCTGCAGCAGTATCTCCTGAGAACTCAACACCAGTATTGCAGAATGTTTAATAGAGTAAACCCATCAAATATGGCGAAGGTCTATGTCCAGCAATCGTGGACTTATTCAGATTGCAAAAATTACTCTAAAATGCGAAAACCATTTTAAATTTCATTGCACTAACGGTTCTGCTCGCGTTTGTTACCTACTGAGTTTGATAAGAAGATTTATGTGTAAAACCTAACTGGCTGGTGAGTCTAACAAACTATTATTTTCTTGAACACCAAATGAAATTACCATATTTTCTGCCTCGCACCCCTAACTATTATATTTACTTACCCACTTCAAGCTAAGATATACTGAATACTGCGGCTTCGTGTTATACGAGCAAGTTTTTCATAATTTGTATCGTGGGAATTTCGCTTCTATGTTGATTACCTCATAATTTCTACGTCACTTTATAATCTGTGTCACGCTAATACGCGCATATCCACTGCTCGAGGCAACGAGATAGTATAGCTTGAAGTGTATTATTTATTATTAACCTACACGTGGATCAATCTAGCAAAGATCAACATTTACCAGAACAAACCTCTATACAGCTAATCGTATCTGTTTGTATAGTCTCTATAGTACTCGTCACGGCATGGTAGTTGAGTGCTCGACGCCCAGGGGTTTAACGGTTTAACGAACTACCTTTCCGCCACCCGTCATCGCTCCACCTCCACGCCGGGTACTGTACTTACTTAAGTGACGCAGACAGCAGCAGCGTTGGATTACGAAGCATGACGATATGAGTATCAATCAATGAGTTGCAAACTAACTGCCGCAGCAGTGTTCGCCAGACCGCCAACCGAAGTAGACGCGTCGGCATCACTCCTGCGATCTAAAACACGCGGAAACAAACTTTAAAAACCGGCTTAGATTCTTCGTGCATGCTGCGGTTTATAAGGCAACTCTACGATATGAAACCGCCGGTTAACGTAAGTTTTGCATTTATTTTCTTGTTTTACTTAATTAGACTTATGTTTTTCCTATGCATTACACCATCTCATATCAAGTCAAGTCAGTCGGGACAAAAAAGAAAGTAAAAACAGGTAGTTTATTAGAAGGACTAAATTAATAGTTACCACCACCGTTGTGTCGTGCCGGCGTAGAATAAATAAAGTGCGGTGAGATAAAATTTCAAGTTAACTGGCATTGCGTTGCGAGTTTAATTTTCGAGTAAATGTTTTCAAAATATTTGTAACTACCGAAATCTTAATAAATTCGGGTTAGTCTTGACCTTTTCCGAAATAGAAATGGAGAAAATTACATTCCGGCGGAACCGGTTCAAAATCGCAACATTGTAATTTGTACGCAAGCGTTTTTGAGATAATTTTTAAAATGGCCGGTTTTGTACTGTGTGTAGTTATGTACCTGCTTCCAGTCGAAGTTTTTGTTTCATTAATTAAGAAGACCTAACCTTATCGCCACATGTTGTACCTCTTCAAAATGTTATATCACTGATCATACAATTTTATTGTTTATTCTGATTGATCGAAATTTTCCATTTTTGAGTTGCTCTAAATTTTGTATGATGTCATTTTTGAGAGATAGGTACCTACGGTGAATATACAATAGGTTTTTCGCATCGTAATTTTGAATAAAATTGACTCTACCAAATTCTAGTTGAAAGTTTTGGGCCTGGACATGAGGCCGCGGATCGTATACCTACATCTCGGCAGCTCAGAGGCACCAAAAAAGCCAGTGCCAAATAATCTATACACACACAGAATAAAAAGTAGTACGTACTGGCTTGTTCGCGTAGACATTCACCGTAATTTTAGGACGAAAAAACTCATACAAATTCAGACAATGATCGTCCGTACGTATCACACAAATAACAGGTCTAGTGACCCCGTCGATCGATTGCTGACCTCACAAACTGTTCGTCATAATATTATTATACGGTTTTAGATGTTTGAAGAGGTTGTTAAGGTGCCGATGTCTAAAAGGATAAAAAAAAAACAATAAATTTAAAGAAAGGGCTTCGCACACAATCCAAATTTATTTTTGATGGAAGCTACAAAGTTCTTGACAAAAGTTGATCATTATGACAACCAAAATAAAAATGTAAATGAGAGATCATCCACTCTAAAAATGCACGCCCCTCTACTGCCTTCACCCACACAAGCAAATGAGGTGTATAGATGCAATACATGCCACCAAGCAATTTCATTCGTTATTGTGTCACTTTCACTTTCCGCGGGAAACTGACTGACGAATAGAATATTGCGTCTATACACCTCATTTGCTTGTGAAGGTGAAGGCAGGTAGAGGGGCGTGCATTTTTAGAATGGATGATCTCTACCTACAGATAATTTTGTAAATCCTTATCTAAAATTACGTTGCAAGGTCCTTCATCTGGCTAGATAGGTACCAAATCACGTGGCCGTCGTCTTTTCCTAACAATGTAATCGTTATTCTCAATAGGGATGTGGTCGATTTCATGGGACGAATATAGCTCCCCAGTTATGCAATTGTGCGACTTATTGATGAATGGCGACTTTGCAAATGAGCCCAAGGATACAGAGTTCTTTGTTATCTTGTCTCTCTTCGTCTGACTATCTCCTACATCCGGATTTTTGGTCTATCGCGTGCTTGGAAATTAGAGTCGTCAGTATTTTGTTTTTTTATTTAATTATTTAATACAAGTCCATTATACAACTACGTCGGTCTTTTTTAAGTCAGGTAAACACTAGCTTTTGTCTTCGTCCGCGTGTTTCCACTGTTAGTTGTTGACCTTTCTTTTTATATTTACTTTTAGCCTATCCAATGCTAGGGCTTCTTTTATCTTTTTCCAATACATGCCATCTCCATGGTGATCTATGTACCTACTGCGTGAGTGTTTTTTTATAGCACGCATAAACATTTTCCTTAGGACCCAGTTATTGATGAAATGAATGATGAAAACTTTCGTCCTCGGGCCCCCTGATGCAGTCTATGTATTTTAAATTTTTTTAATGACAAATGATCTTTTCAGACTTATAGGTATAACACAGTTATTACAAATGGTATCTTATCGAACTAGGCGTGTTTGTTTATATACATAAATAAACAAACAAACATTGTTAGTTTGTAAATACCTACATAATCATATTTTTAGCCACTGAGAGTACCTTTATCCATTGACAAAGGTTTACTATGCACAGTAAAACCTTATCTGAGTATCATTCATGTCTCGTGTGATACCTAATGTTGATATTTACACAGAATTTATAGAGCACGAGCCAGCATTTATAATTCCGCTTGGTTTATTAAATACACAGGAGGTCACTAATGCAATAGCTATCTATGAGTTTTTTTTCTAAATAGTGACTGTTGACGATGAAACTGAAACTCGATATAATCTCGATCCTTTTGATCGTACTAATACATACATAGCTGGTAATGTACAGCTACGCTAAACTTCTATGTTGATTTATTCGGACACGAACTTCTAAACACAGATTACACAGCAACTTAACCTTTCCGCCAACATACCGCCGGTTTCTAAAAGCCCGATCAACACCAATAGGCTGTTCATTCTCTAGCTATCTCTATCTTATTTGAAGTAAAAGCTGAAATAGCAAGTGACTTATGACAACCGATTAGTGTTGATGGAGCTTTCAGAACCCGGGAGTTAGCCTGTTTACAATCCTCATTTTTCTTTAACTGCAATGAATATAGCTTTACCACTAGGTACCACAAATAAAGTTATATTTTCTGGCCTGGAGGCTTTAGGCACCTTCGGACGACTACGATCGACATTTCTAAAATAATCGTTTTACCATAAATTTACAGGATCGATCAGGCTATGTGACAGATTTATTAAATAATAATAATCAATAATCGTAAACGTTTCGGTAAATTCATATTAAAAACAGCTATTCATTTTTGTTAGCACCTTTTATTAGCTATGTGCCTCCCTAGGTCCTAAATACTTTTCCTTTGTTCTCGTTTGATTGATGAATACGGTACGCGAGCAGTGGTCTCCTCAGCTACTGTGATAAAACTTACCAACGCGTAGTTTATTAGGGGTCCTGATAAGAGTACAGCGCAGTAGATCTCCAGGATCAAAGTTATAGCCACCTTTGACTACTGATACGTTTAGACAGACCTCTAATTATCCGTCTACACAAGGCTAACAATGACTCTCAGTGACTCGTGAAATACTTTTCTATTAGTATATTTTGAATAGTCATGTTCGATTGGTTCTTTGTGCATAGATGACATTTTTGCAGTGTTGTTGTTTTTTTCCTTTCGTCTTATTGTTTTTTCTGGTAGCATCCAGCTTAGCCTCACTTTTCTTCCTTTTGACGTATAGATTTTTAGAAAATTCAAAGGGTTCCTTTTTATTTTATTGAATACCTGAGACGAGAAAGGGTCATGATACGAGTAATTTTAAATGACACACAATATGTCGACAATTAGCTATAGTTCAAAACAACACGCAGTGGGCCATGGGAGGAAATAGCAGTATTTTAATGATTTGAATACCTCTTTATTCCTCGTTAATGTTGGGGCCTTTCAACTTTCCGATTGGTTGTCAAGATGGGCCTTAACCTCTTACATAATGGGATTCCAGACACAATATAAAATGTATTGTGTCTCACGTGGATCTTCGTTCCGGTATGCAAGATGTTAATCCCTAAAACCGCTGGACTTTGACTACTGCTGGCACTCCGGTATTTCCGGAGTTAATAATAACGCCTTTCTAATTAGAAAACTTAAAATCACTTGTTTGTAATCTGATGCTAATCATTTTATCCAGGCCTAATTATGATTAACTAGTTGCACCCCGCGGTTTCACCCGCGCAGATTTAAATCCCGGTATTCCCACGGGATAAAAAGTAGCCTATATGTTATTCCCCACTATAATCTATCTCTCTGCTAAGTTTCATTCAGACCCGTTCAGCCGTTTCGGCGTGAAAGAGTAACAAACATCCATCCATCCATCCATCTATACTTACAAACTTTCACGTTTATAATATTAGTAGGACTAGTTGCGCCCCGCGGTTTCACCCGCGCAGATTTAAATCCCGGTATTCCCACGGGATAAAAAGTAGCCTATGTGCTATTACAGACTATATTCTGTCTCTCTGCCAAGTTTCATCCTGATCCGTTCCGGCGTAAAAGGGTAACAAACATTTATCATGTAACATCCATCCATCCATACTTACAAACATTCGCGTTAATAATATTAGTAGGATGCTCTACCATACTTTGTAATTTTAATTATCATTTGAACCGTGATTAGGTTTTAGTGCCGCGCGCCTGTATAATTTGGATGAGTTTCCTCAAACAATCGCATTTCAATTTTTTTTATTGTAGAAAGTAATGAGTGAAATGTTTTCAGAATGCCTTGCTCCACGATGTGGGTATCCCGACGAAGAAGGCTTGCTTCGGCATGGGATGCTTCTGGTCGAACGACTCTCTCTTCGGCGCCACTCCCGGCGTGGTGAGGACGCGGGTGGGATACTCCGGTGGCACCACCAAGAACCCAGCTTATAGGAGCTTGTAAGTTGAACAAATGTTGAAAAAAGTAAAAAGTTTGACCGCTATCTCACCTGATGGTAAGTGACGATGCGGTCTACGGTGTAGCACGCTTACCTAGAAGATACCTATATTCACTCGTCTCTTGAAGACATCCAAATTATAGGCATCTGGAAAACATAGGATACATAGGACGCAGAAATGAAGTGGCAATGGGCATGTTGTGAATCTTCTTGACACTGAATCCGCTGGGAATAAAAGTTATCGACAAATTACACGCCAACCTTTGTTCATTACATGGCAAGGTTGGCTGGGAAGAAATGCTGTCTAGCATTAAGCTCTCCTTTTGTACAAACTTTGTTTAGTACAATAAATAATTCAATTCAATTACCAGAAGTATTGGACTCACCCCACCCTAAGGACTTACGGATATTCGGAAGTATTGGACTCACACCACCCTAAGGACTTACGGATATTCGGTGAAATGTCTGAGGGAGTCCAATGTCCTTTAGGCTGTGGCTTACAGTGGTTTTCTTCAGGTTATTGATTGAGTTGAAACTTGAAGCTGCCATTTTTCTTTGCATCACCATGCAAACTTATTTTTAAGAACATATAAGTTTAGTATACATAGAATAGGCTCTTATCTTACTAACAATTTATTAGAGTTGGTATCAGCTTATTTTGACATTTTCGTTTTGCACCTGTGGCCATATTTCAAACGTAATATTTTTGCAAGACGTTCAATAGGGACGTCAATTTCTTGATCAAAGTTCAAGACACGCTATTGCCTGTCACCGTTTCATTGTGATAAGACAATGGCTAACACATGTTGTGGATAAACTTTCATCTTATCTGAATTCCTGCGTTTTAGTTTGCAGATTTGTTCCGACACGTAGTAGTAGTTATCAACACTTCAAGGTCTACTTGTGGCCAATTTTAGATATTTTATTAAGATAGGCGAAAAAAACCGACGCGTCGACGTAAAAAACTTAGTGGATTGGATATTGTTATCCATTTATAGGTATAACTGTAGCGCCCCGCGGTTTCACCCGCGTAGTTTTAAATCCCGGTGTTCCCGCGGGATAAAAAGTAGCCTATGTTATTCCAGACTATAATACATCTCTGTACCAATTTTCACCAAGATCCGTTTAGCCGTTCTGGAGTTATAGAGTAACAAACATCCATCCATCCATCCATACTTACAAACATTCGCATTTATAATATTAGTAGGATTAGTTTAAATGTTGTTGTCGTTATATACCTACCTATTACTATGTTTACATTTAGAAAGAGTCGCAAAATTCAAGTCATTGTGGCGAAGTCATGGCTTACATAATGACCTATGAAAAACGTTGCGCAGATGACAAATCAGTTCTTACACGTGGTAGTACCGATTGCACAACAAGGTATTTTTCTGAGTTAAGATCAATTATTAGAACTGCATGGAATTAAACATGTAAATGTTATTAGTATTCAATAACGAGTACGATACATCTTGTCAAAATTAGAATTAGCTTGTAGAGTTAGAACGGGCAGGTCATATAGCTCGATGAACTGACAGCCGCTGGAGAATATAGGTTCTCGACTGGCGACCAAAACTGGAAAACGAAATGTGAGACGCCATCCTACTCGATGGACTGACGAAATAGTAAAGATCGCGGAAAGCCGATAAGGGCTCAGAATCGTTCTTCCTGGAAATATATAGGGGAGGTTGATGATGATAATCATAATGAAATCTTGTCTAAAGAGAACCTACAGAAATCCATCATATCCTGTTCCCTGTCAGGTGGTGACTGACATCAACTAACCAAACTTCATTTTTTTTTATTTTTTTTTTACAACTTATAGGTAAAAACGTTTCACCGCAATCTCACCTGATGTTAAGTGATGATGCGGTCGACGATGTGGCACGTTTACCTAGAAAATACCTGTTCACTCTTCTCTTGAAAGTAACCAAATAACCATAACCATTGTAACCAAGTAACCATTGTTCGCACATACTGGGGAGAGTCAAATCCTTTTTGTGTCCTACGTAATCTTTTCCATTTTCTTTATGCCTGCTGATGGAACAAGCATATGGCTCACCACACCTGATGTTTAGTGGTAACCATCACTTTAAAACGATAATTGCCTGGTTAGATGCTCTGCGTCCATCAACTTGAGGCATAAATGAGCCTGTAATTTTGAGGCTTGAAGTGCAAAGGGTGCGTGTAGTGTGCGTACCCATCAAACGAAAACATACAGTATCTCCATTACATTTCAAACATTTGCCTAAAACGTGCTGCTTTCAGAAAGCCAAGGCCGTTGGCTCCGCATCTTATTGATTTGCCGATGAACGATGCCAGATAGGCTGATACTGGCAGTTTACCTTTGTTAAAATGAGATCCTAACATGACTCCTTTATTTTTATACAGAAAAACTTTCAAAATAATGTTTTTAATCAAACATATTTTAAAAAAATCGTCTAGATTTTTTTCATTGTCATAAACTTGACTGATCTTGCTAAAAACTAAAGCTAACGAGGTGTTGTCGTCGCACCTTATGATTCGGGATTAAGGGTCCGGTGACAGCGGCTCGCAATTTCAAGGTGCGATTGGCTATTATTTCATTTTATTTCATTTCGGGGAGGTTGTTTGAAAGAATAACTCTAAAGAAACACGCATAAATACTGTTCGAACACAAATAATACAATAATATAAGGGAAATGTGCTTGAGTCAGAAATCATTTTGGTATTAGGTAAATGTAAGACCAAACCTACTAATACCAAAATGATTTCTGATTCGGGCATGTTTCCCTTATATTATTGTATTATTTGTGTTCGAACAGTATTTATGCGTGTTTCTTTAGAGTTATTCTTTCAAACAACCTCCCCGAAATGAAATAATAGCCAATCGCACCTCGAAATTGCGAGCCGCTGTCACCGGAGCCTTAAGCCAGTGACCGTTGGATGTTGTTCATAGTCATAGTCAGGAGTTTCTCAAACTGAAACATTATCCTACTAATAATATAAACGCGAAAGTGTGTAAGTATGGATGAATGGATGGATGTTTGTTACTCTTTCACGCCAGAAC
The DNA here is from genome assembly GCA_963576535.1 of Plemyria rubiginata. Classification (NCBI taxonomy): domain Eukaryota; kingdom Metazoa; phylum Arthropoda; class Insecta; order Lepidoptera; family Geometridae; genus Plemyria; species Plemyria rubiginata. The sequence goes on along the minus strand of OY754917.1, from coordinate 4,153,766 downwards.
GGCTGAACGGATCTGGATGAAACTTGGCAGAGTGATAGATTATAGCCTGGAATAGCATAGGCTACTTTTTATCCCGTGGGAATACTGGGATTTATATCTGCGCGGGTGAAACCGCGGGGCGCAACTAGTTAACCATGAATCGCACCTACAAATTTTAAATTCATGAATATTATTAACCTAAACTATTTAAAACATTTATTACTAAATTACCTACTTTACATACCCTGATCTTGAAAAATTTTAGTTTTATATACTTTTTTCTAATTAGATTACTAATTATTTTTCTTGTTTTTTAAGAAAATTTATATTGAGTTATGAAACAACCCACTATGGAAGAGCGAGACCCTCTATCACAGGTATTCCCATACTTAAAAGAGGGTCTCAAACACATCAAATGTATTTAATTAATAAGGTTAACGAATAAAATATTTTGTATTTGTATACTTAGCTTCAAGTTTACTTGAGTTTACTTTTTTGTTCGCATAATCTATGCTAATATTCTGTTATCAACTCTACCTGAGTCTGTTTTGAAAAACATTATAAACTAGTTTTATTTTAACAACGTCTCACGCCGCAGCCAAGGTCTCCCACGCTTTCGTTCAAGGGCAAGGTTAGACGCCAAACTAAAAGATATTAGTACATAAATAAATATTGCTGGACTTTTCACACAGCACTATGCTTGTGATAGCCAGATAGCTGATATAATACTTAAATACAGTTTTTTTTGTAAATACATACTTCCTCTGGTGGTGTCACTAGTTTCTTTCGAAACCGTGTGGTGAAAGGATTTTAAGTGCGCCTCAAGAGGCTCCTTTCGAGCACTTGACACATGTTATACCTAGAGCTTTTTAGGTTGTACAACATGCCGGTTTCCTCACGATGTTTTCCTACATCGTTTGAGAGTACATTGTGCACATAAATTTTTGAACAGAAAAAGTCATTGGTGCACGTCCGGTTTCGAACCCACGTAATACATACCTAATCAAATCAAATCAAAACGTTTATTTGCAACAAATTATACAAAAGGTTGAAAATAATCAATAAACTAAAACACAAGCAATAAATATAAATAAGACAGTTGCAAACTGGTCCCAACTCAGCATATGCAAGTTGCAATGACTTGCGCTGGTCTTCCGTTGGGACCGTTGAGGATCAAGTAAATAAAATAAGACAAGTGGACGTGACTACTGATTACATACTAATTACATAAAAATACAAATTTCAAATTACATAAAAATAAAGATACAGAATTTGGACAATTTACACTACATGCCAACATAACTATAGGTATATCTAACAAGCGAGCTCTTGCTTCAGTAGAAAACAAATTTCATTAGGTTTAGATATTCGATAACAAAAATGTAAAATTAATATTATAATATTAATTACACCCAGAGCGAGAACCAACATCTATGTTCATCACACAAATATTTGTTCTCGGTGGGGATCGAATCCACGGCCTACGGCGCAGAAGGCATAGAGCACTACCAAACAACTGAGTTGTGAAGGTTGTCAAGTGATATTGCTTTGCTACAAATTCACATGGTCCACATAGATAGGAGCTGTCGAGCAAAATCCTATGATTTTTTATGGTCTGAGCATAAAAAATATTTAGAAGTTAACCCAGTCGGGTACAAAACAAGATTTCTATGCAAATTATTTTGTTGGAGAACAGTTAGTATTTCAACAGTATACAAAATCAAACTAGGTTTATGTTGGTGCTCTAGGCCTTCCTAAGCACCTTCATAAGCATGCTACATTTCATTTTGGAAATTTAATAGAAAAGTCTATTTTAATCTAATTTAGGCATACCTATAAGTTTATTTATTTATCAGTCAAAACGTAAATGATCCAATTACATACAAAATTTTAACTTCAAACTGATTCGCAAATTCACACCAAGTGCAATAAATAAGGAGACAGCGTACATTATATTTGTTGTAAAAATTTGCTTTCAATTTATTTAACAGTATAATTGAATAATTTCAGGGGCGACCACACAGAGGTGATTGAGCTGGACTTCGACCCTAAGACAGTAACATACGAAGACTTATTGGACATGTTCTGGGCTAACCACGAATATGGACTGACCACAAAACTTAAAAGACAGGTAATATTCTATAAACTTCTAATTGTGGCTCAAACACACTCTAACCACTAAACCGATCAGTGAGAATTACAAAGTATTATCTTTAGAATACGTTATGCTATTTTATTGTATTTTACCATGTTTTACTATGCTTTAATTATGTAATACTAGTTGCGCCCCGCGGTTTCACCCGCGCAGATTGAAATCCCGGTATTCCCGCGGGATAAAAAGTAGCCTATGTGTTATTCCAGACTATAACCAATCTCTCTGCCAAGTTTCATCCAGATCCGCTCAGCCGTTCCGGCGTGAAAGAGTAACAAACATCCATCCATCCATACTTACAAACTTTCGCATTTATAATATTAGTAGGATTATGTTTTAACAAAGTAAAGAGACTAGTTTTAAGTTAAAGTGACATTGACATTCGTGAAGTACGAACAATCAATAAAGATCTCAGTCTAAAAAACGCCGCGTCCTCTTGCCCCTTGAGATAGAATAGATTTTTATTGGATTGAGACCGGTTTTTTCATATAGAGCGGGTTAGGTTTTAAAAAGGAAAAACAAAACCAGACTTACGGGTACAGGTCAAGCGATCGAAGCTGCGAGTTTAACCTAGTAGTAATTGTTTACAATTTCAGTACCAATCGTTAATCCTATACCACGACGAGGAACAGCGGGCGTTGGCGGAAGCTTCACACAAAGCGATGCAGATCCGATGCAACGACAACCTGCGCACTGAGATCGCACGCGCCGGCACTTTCTACCCCGCTGAGGAGTAAGTTATAACTTACAAAATACCATATTCACATAGTGGTCGCGTCATTTAAAAAGAACGCTGGAAACTCCCCCTCTCCTCCTTCCAGCGTTCTTTTAACCTGACGCGACATATACCGGCGACGGATACGTAAATTTTCATATTTATTTAACAAAATCTACAGCTCTTTGATCAGACAGTATCATATGAGTGTAACTAAAAGCTTAAGTACATACATGATTATCTATCTAATAACTTTAAACACAACACTTATGTAAATGAAAATAAGCATGAAATGTACTGTCACTTTATTAAAGAGTCCCTAGTTGAGCACTTTATGAAGGGCTCGTCCTGGGAAGTACTACCACTATGCCTTTTTCTGCTGCCAAGCAACGTTGCTGTATTTCGGTTCGAAGAGGGCTTAGCATCTATTCCTCAAGTTGATGGACGCAGAGCATGTGTGTTTCCATGAGTCTAAAATCCTGCCCCAACAACTAAATAAATAGGAAATCCTGTCCCAACCACTACACAAATAGAACACGAGTAAAACGATCTACAGTAAATGCAATGGACTGAAAATTTGCGAATCGAAACAAAGTAGTCATAGAATTATTATAAGATTCGCGACAAGTAGGTCACGGTTCTTAGTTCGTCTGTCGCTGAGCGCTTCTACATAATATGTAGCTGACATTCACATTTAAATTCCACGCGTGGTTTGGCCTCACTGTTTGCTTACCTACAGCTCTGCCCCCGGCGCTGTGAGTAGTCGGTTCGATTCCTACCTAGGACAAACACACAGAGACCTTGGAGCTCAGTTAGTAGTAGCTATGCTTTCTGCGCTGTAGGCCGTGGGTTCGATCACACAGAACAAAATATAGTGTGATATGAACATTGATGTCTGGTCATTATTATTTATTACTATTTGCGCCCCGCGGTTTTACCCTATTCCAACGGGATAAAAAGTAGCCTATGTGCTGTTCCAGACTACAATCTATCACTCTGCCAAGTTTCATTCAGATCCCTTCAGCCGTTCCGGCGTGCATTCATCCATACTTACAAACTTTCGCGTATGTAATATTACTAGCGAGCCGCCCGCGCGCCCCTGCTTCGCACGGGTGCACATATCATGCATGTATTATACATATAAACCTTCCTCTTGAATCACTCTATCTAATACAAAAAACCGCATCAAAATCCGTTTCGTAGCTTTAAAGATTTAAGAATACAAGGGGACATAGGGATATAGGTACAGAGAAAGCGACTTTGTTTTATACTATGTAGTGATTAGGAAGGATATCAAAGTCGTGAAGCTGTTATTTTTGAGATCTGCTAACCGATTTTTGTTAATTCCAGCTACCACCAGAAATACCGTCTGCAAGGCCACAAGGATCTCTGCCGAAGCCTCGGCCTCGACTCTGCGAAGCTGCAAACCTCTCATCTGGCGGCGCGCCTCAACGGCTTCCTAGTCGGAGTGGGAGGCATGCACCAGTTCGAACAAGAGGTCGCGGGTTTGGGACTCAGTGAGAAGCAAGCGGATTATGTGAGGAGAGAGATTGAACGCAACGAAGGTGGTGGCTTGGCATGCTAGCGGGATTATTACGCTAATTAATTAAATCATTGTTATTAAAAAAAAACTAAATGTTTTAAAAAAATTGTTTTAGTCAGCTTACAGGCTAACTAAGCCCTATTTTTTAACCTATTTTAAAAAATACTAACATTAGCTAAGCTATGTTAGTATTTCTAAAAATAGGGTCAAAGTAAGTATAGTATATAAATATAAATAAATAAATAAATAATGCTGGACAATCCACACAGCACTATCTAGCCCCAAAGTAAGCTATTCAAAGCTTGTGTTAAGGGTACTAGATAACTGATATATTTAATACATTATATACTTACATAGATAGATATTTTTTTATTATACATAGAAAACACCCAGACCATCGGAACAAATTTCTGCAGATCGTACACAAATTTGTTCCAAGGCGGGAATCGAACCCGCAACCTCTTGCGTCGCAGGCAGGCTCTCGCCCGCTGCGCTACAGAGGTCGTCCAATATAGTAGTATATCGAGTAAATTCATAGCTTTCATTCGGTACCCGACCCTATAATCTCTTGTGAGACTATCGGATAATATATATGTATACAGTGTAATACTCAGTTCAAAGCCGTATACATAATTACTATAAACTACAGGCGCATGAACCTTCACGTTTATTGAGTTGATATACGCAGTGCATCGTAGGGCACGTTGCTATTGTGCGTGCTTGGTTAAAGATGATGTTCACCACTTAACATCAGGTGGGCCCTCTGCTTGTTACCTCAGCAAGCGGTTTAAGAGAATCCCCGTTATTTTGTAGCGGCTCTATAAAGTATACTTGTTACTGTCATTTACATGTCAACGGAAGAGACAGATTCATCAGTTATAAATTCATTAATGACGCATTATAACCGAGATTAGGAACTTGCGAACATTTGTCTATCGTCGTTTCGTATATTGGTTTATTTTTAAAGATAACTTAGTTATAATTTATGGTTGATAGGGTAATGTTATTCTACCTAAACAGTAGAAGAAATTTCTGTGATGAAATTAAACAATATTTTTCGAATCATTACAAATACAACAGTGAAGCATTTTAGTGTTACTTAGTTAATTATTATGCTTAATTCCGATATTCATAGAATTTAGTGACAATGTGAACATTGTTCTAACGTAAAGTATTTTGAGTTGCAATTATTTTGTTATCAATTCCAATAAGTATTGTGATTGTAGTTATTCAATTAGTGTAAAATATTTCATAATTATTATTTACTAAACTGGTTTGTTACATTAGATAACGTAGGGTAGTGAAGCTAACTTAAAAAAATGTATAATTAATCCACGTATAAATAACGATTTATCCTTTAAATCATCTTCATTACTATTTTATGACTGTTTTAAGCTCCTAATTTTACTAATAAACACAATAAATACATAAATATTGACTTACCTACGTTTTAGTTTTATTTTGTGGAAATAATACATTGCGGTGCTAGTATTAGAAGATGACAAATTAAACTAACATTTACGCTACATAAGTGTCTTATTGGCTCCCAGCTTAGTTGGTAGTAGTTGTGCCATTTATTAAAAATTATCCTTGTATCACAGGTAGGGGATGCTAACAAATCCCCAATTTATTCCGTTCAAAAAAAAACAGAGCCATCTTATATCATCTTAACGAAACAGAGCAATTTGATAAGACTACTCCATAATAGATGGCACTAAAAACAATAGTTTGTCTACTTATCAATAGGTGGCGCTGTCACTGGTTGCCATTATCATTGATGATTAGGTACCGCATTGTAGATATGGACACACCTGCAATGCAAATAATGCCCAAGTCAACTCATCGCATGCATGCATGATTAATATACCTACCTACTCAAAGATTCTTGAATCTTTGTAAACAAATGATGAAACGCGTGCCTCCAAGCTACCTACCTCTGTCGTGTCACTTTTGAAACAGTGTGGTGAAAGGTTTAATTCCTTCTTTCTTTTTCAAATCTTTAGGTTGTAGGTAGGTACGACATGATTGTTTCCTTTAATGTTTTCCTTCATCGTTTGAGAACTTGGCACTGTGCTTATAGGTACATTTTTGATCAGAAAAACTCATCGAGGTGCCGCATGCCGGTGCACCGTTTTTGAACCAACAACCTTAGGATCGCAAGGCGAGCCCGGTACCACTCACACTAGTCCACCAGTGCCCTATATAAGGTACTGCATCACGCACATGAAAACAATGAGAACTACCAACAGAGAACGATTGCATGGGAATTCATTGATTAGATCGGTATGTGTCTGTGTAACACAGCCATGCTTTCATTTCTTCGTAACTTCTAACGTAAGTCTCTCCCAATACGCGACCCTGAGCCCCGTCTTCGGCTCTTCTCTGATGTTAAGGGTCCGGTGACAGCGGCTCGCAATTTCGAGGTGCGATTGGCTATTATTTCATTTTATTTCATTTCGGGGATGTTGTTTGAAATAATAACTCTAAAGAAACACGCATAAATACTGTTCGAACACAAATAATACAATAATATAAGGGAAATGTGCTTGAGTCAGAAATCATTTTGGTATTAGGTAAACGTAAGACCAAACATACTAATACCAAAATGATTTCTGATTCGGGCATGTTTCCCTTATATTATTGTATTATTTGTGTTCGAACAGTATTTATGCGTGTTTCTTTAGAGTTATTTTTTCAAACAACCTCCCCGAAATGAAATAAAATGAAATAATAGCCAATCGCACTTTGAAATTGCGAGCCGCTGTCACCGGAGCCTTAATAACTGTAGTTAAAAGAAGGTGTGGTAACCTTTTTTTCATTTAGACCCCACAACCAGTTTGAAAAATAATTATGCGTCAAAAAATCGAGACAGTAATTATTTATAGTATTATTAATTATCAACAAGATATTATTTTAGGGCATTAAAAAAAAATAAAGAGAAACAGGGTCTATTGATATATTCATAGGTACAATAGACCACAACACATTTTATATTGTGGCGTTACATACCTACGTAGACGTAATTAAATAACCAGTGACTAATGTAGCTTCCATATTATTAGGTATCTATTCCAGATTATTCGGCAGTTATCTACCTTACCTATATTATTTAGATGTAACCTGATCTGAAAACAACAACATAAAAATTACAATATTCTCCATAATACCTAGGTACCCGATTCATTTGCATGGAATGAAGGCAGGTAGGTAGGTGGTAGGCTGTAAACAAAGTTATTCAAACTGCGCAGATTTTGATGCGCATATAATTGAATTGGTACACAAGGGCGACACTCATCTTATTTTAGGCTGGTCTCTATCTAAAGGTTCTTTTTAAACTTCCAGCTGATGGAACAAGCAGATGGCCCACCTGATGTTAAGCGGTAACCATCTCCTATAACAAAGCATTGCCTAGTAAGTCACGCACGATAAGAACGCGCCCTACGATGCACTACCATGCGTCCATCAACATGAAGCATATTGATATAATGTTAGAGATGGTGTGGTAGAGATCGCTTTTTAGCGATAAGACCGCCATTTGTATTACTTTTATTGTTATTTTGCCTACTATATTGTTAGTTTGTGAGATGTAATTAAAAATTGCCGCTCCGCTCAGTAGTTCTGAAATGAAAAAAATATGTAACGTTAACATATTTTACCAATAACCATTTTACCTTCAAAGCTAGGTACCTACACGGCTTGATAAAAAACTAGCAATGGATTATCAAAATTCGCAACAAATATACTTAGACTTAGGTACATAGCTTTGTTTCGGATAAAAGATGTCGTTATAAGACATTATAAGATCTAATATTTTTTATATGTCCATAACTCGCTAACTATGGATAAGATAATAACTAAGAAAACCTAGTGCGCGCAGAGGTGACACAATACTTGCATTTTAGTTCATCATCATCAGCCTGTCTAGGTCCACTGGACACAGGCATTGTCATTGTTCCTTCATCTTCCTTAGTGTTATGAATTTTTTTTAAAGATTAAAAAAACCGATGAAGTCGCTACACGTAGGTACACTGATGGCCAACTATAGGAGTAAGAGTAGTAGAGCTCTTTGTGAAGGGCTCGTCCGGGGAAGTACAACCACCACGCCTTTTTCTGCCGCCAAGCAGCAACGCTGTGTTTCGGTTTGAAGAGTGTGGTCGCCGGTGTAATTACAGGCACATGAGGCTTAACATCTGTACGCCTCAAGTTGATGGACGCAGGGCAGTGCATCGTAGGGCACGTTCCTATTGTGCGTGACCTACGGGGCAATGTTTTGTTTATAGGTGATGGTTACCACTTAACATCAGGTGGGCCATCTGCTTGTTCCATCAGCTAGTTGTATATATAAAAAAAAAACAACCGTATCTGGTTTGCTAGCTTATCTATGGCCAGTGCGTGCACACTAAGCTTGCACCGGAAGAAGCACTTCTGTCTGGATTAGTCAACCATTTCATTTCAAATACTTAGGTGCGTACACTCAACATCGTAAGTTGATGACTTGTAGTGATGGTGAATGCATCACTGTATGACCAACAAGCCATTTACTGTTTTGAATCTTATGGTCACAGTTCATATCCCTAGCTATGGGCAAATAGGTACCTATAGTAGGCGAATAGGGTCACTCACCATCACTATAGATGGTCGAATTTGAGAAAGACGACAATACATACATACGTGAACGGAACACGATGATCGATAAAACATTGAAAATCATCATTAAATCAACTAATTTACCTAATTACAATTTTTATAAGTAAGTAGGTACCTATTGCATATTGTGTTGTAACAACTTAGGTAAGTAAGTAGTAGGTACTTTATATAACCTTCAGTAATCTCCACAATGTTTTTCCTCAACCTCTATGTTAGGACTACGATGAATGAATCACAAGATTTCAAGTTGATACTGAACCTACCGAAGATTGGCACCGGAAAAGCTGTGAGTTTGATTCAGATAGACACTTTGCGTCACTTAGCACTCGTGCACTCAGTACACTCAGTGTGAGGGTTTTCAATGACCCTGACGAGTTCAAACCACTTAGCCTGTCGTCACCTGACTAGGTACCTATGACTAGTTCTAAGCATTCGCTTGGGTGCAAGGTCCTATGCTAAACACAGGTTACAAACACGTATACAAAATTATTTATTTACGACTTCCATTTTACAAGTCTTATCAAAATAAGCACCGTACTCTAGGCCTAAGTATCGTGCGGGAGACTGAAAGATAAAAAAAAAGTATTATGTGGCAAACGACTAGGTATGACTTAATTTTTATAACACCATAAATATAAAAATTAAAGAATAGGCTTCTTAGTAATAATATTAGAGAAAACCATACAACCTTTTTCAAAAACGAACCAAAATCACTACAAGCATAAACAATTCCAATTATAATAAAAAAACTACAACCTTATAGAAAAGATTTTAATTTCATTAATTTAATTTAATTTCTCATGAGTTATTTCAAATTAGATACCCAAATTTTCTTTTAAACTAGTGGCTGATCCCGGCTTCGCACGGGTGGTTCTTTTCAACATTTACCTAAATATTGTTACTCAGGGATAATTTTTTATGTATTTGTATACCCCACGTTACTCAGGGATAATGAAGCATTCCAACGGTGAAAGAATTTGTCTAATTTTTGAATTTATTCGTTACAAATCTTTCCTCATTACATTATTAGTTAAAATAAAATAAATACTGGTAGACATTCCTCACAGCACAAATGTTCGTTCTGTGTGTGGGGATCGAACCCACGGACTCAGCACAGAAAGCGAGCTGTTGGGGCCATAGACATTTATATATCCTTGCCTTCATCCGTGGTTGGGACTGTCGATTAATATTTTTTTATTATTGGCTAAGATTACCCAGTATCTACAGAGAGAATGAATGAATGAATACTCCCTGCTCTATTTCAGTACATTTTACGCTCCCATGAGCTCATACACTTTCATTGATCGTTATTCCCACAAAAGTTTATGTAAACTGAGACAGATGAACCAATTTCAGTCCGTTTCCTGCCAGATCGGTTACATTATTTAATGTTTCATTTCATTCATTCATTTAAACAATAGGTACATTACCGGTATTTTTTACCAATATATCATTTAAGTACTACCTAGACCGTCGAGAATGTATGAAAAATGTTATGAGAGCCAATGAAGCTAAAGTTATGTAAGGAATGTACCTAGCAAGTGGAAATTCGTAGTCTGTCTACCCCTATGGGCAACAGGCGTGATTTTATGTATGGTATGTAACCTTTTTTTCTAAACTCCTTGCACTGAAATGTGCAAAATGTGATTGAATTTGGGCGTACCCCTGACTACCCCCTTAGACGTCCTCTAAGAATCTGAGTTTGTACCTGGTACCCAGAGATCTGATGGAATACCAACCGTGCCTGGGGATGCAAGTCTTGCCAATCCTTTCACCACACCGGTTTCGAATGAAACTAGTGACACGACAAGAAGGAGAAGAATTTCCTTGCACTGAAATGAAGCCTAATTCAAAAGCTCAATTTTTGCGCTCAAGTTACTTTTGAAGGGGCGAAACGCTGGGTTAGATTTCCCAAAAAAATTGTGTAAGTAATAAAAAATATTTTAAATATTCAAAGAATAAGGTCAATCGATACGATGAATTGGTCTGATTAGCTTTTTCTGGGTTTCCCTAATCCTGTGCACTGAATGGTGTACCATATCATTTGCACCCCAGTTATAGGTGTGTTATTATTTTTGTATAAGCATGGCCGTTTGTCCGGATGTCTGTCTGTTCTCCTCTACAGGTCGCATTTTTCAACCGATCTGGACGAAACTTGGTACACAGGTTATATGACTTATTAGGTTTTTTTTGTCGTCGGGGATTTTTGATTGGAGGGGTACTTCCTCCAAAAAAAGGGTAAAAAGGGGGCTATTTGATATACTGGATATCTCCACCAAATGAGATCCGATTTCGATTATTCTTTTTTTATTTGAGTAGGTAGTAACTATAAGTTGGTCTCATAAAAGTTTGGCGAAGATCTGATAAGGATCTTCAGCATGATGAACAGGATAGCTCACCAAACAATCGATGGTTTTCAATCAAATTTGAGAGAAACACAAAGGACCTCATTCTACACAAGATGATGCAAAAAAAATCAAAAAGATCAAAAAAATCACAAAACGGAAAATGCACTTGCACATTACAGTCCTCAAACAGCTCATTTTTAGTATGCTCGCGAGGTCTACAGCTCCCAGAGCCACTAGTGTAAATCACTTATGCCTTTATTAGATGAAACCGTTTCATCTAATAAAGGCATAACTGATTTACAATCTTTAGCTTTAGGTCCTCACGTTTCATTGAAACGTGAGGACCTAAAGCTAAATGATGGTGGCTGATGATAGCTGACGGTGGGCGCATCATCACGAATCACTGTGACTCTAATTACCATCTTCTCGAGATGGGACTGACAGAAAGTGACCTCTGTCAGCTGTTAATGGAAAAAAGGAACTGCCGAGCATGTCCTGCACTGCTCTGCAACATTCGAAGCTAGGTCTAGAACGGGGCTGCAAGAGCTGATCGGATATTTGCTCCCTTGCATCCACATCAGCATCAGGGATGCTAGAAAATTGCTGCCATCAACCCAAAGTCCTGCTCCGGTAGGAGCTGGGCTGGCTGGATGAGGTGAGCACTGAGCAAGGGGACAATGCAATAAAGTAAGAAATACTTCTTTATCGTTTTCGACCAATTTTTGCACTACCCCCGCGTCCATCAATTTGAGGCATACATACTCGTACATGCGTCGTGTGTCTGTATTTACACCGGCAACCACACTCTTCAAATCGAAACACAGCAACGCTTGGCGGCAGAAAAAGGCGTGGTGGGTGGTAGTACTTCCCCAGACGAGACGAGCCTTTCACAAAGACCTCCACTCTCATGTAACTATATTATTGACCGAGCGAGCGAAGCGAGCGGATCGTCTCAGTTTCCACATTGGCCAAAAATGCGTTTGTCCGGATGTCTGTCTGTCTGTCTGTCTGTCTGTTCTCCTCTACAGGTCGCATTTTTCAACCGATCTGGACGAAACTTGGTACACAGGTTATATGACTTATTAGATTTTTTTTGTCGTCGGGGTTTTTGATTGGAGGGGTACCTACTTCCCCCAAAAAAAGGGCAAAAAGGGGGCTATTTGATATACTGGATATCTCCACCAAATGAGATCCGATTTCGATTATTCTTTTTTTATTTGAAAGGTAGTAACTATAAGTTGGTCTCATAAAAGTTTGGCGAAGATCTGATAAGGATCTTCAGCATGATGAACAGGATAGCTCATCAAACAATCGATGGTTTTCAATCAAATTTGAGAGAAACACAAAGGACCTCATTCTACACAAGATGATGCAAAAAAAAATCAAAAGATCAAAAAAATCACAAAACGGAAAATGCACTTGCACATTACATTCCTCAAATAGCTCACTTTTAGTATGCTCGCGAGGTCTACAGCTCCCAGAGCCACTATTATACCTACCTTGAACGGTAAATAACCAAAGTAAACAAGTAATTTAACAGCCCGCGTCGTATAACTACTCCTAGGTAGGACTTAGGTATAAGGTGTCACGTTCTTCGAAGGCTGCGGGCTGACGTCATTTTTGCGCTGTTCTTTTCTGAGTCAGCTGATATGAATAATCCCTTTGAATACATCTTAATTAACGATCCTGCAGTGCAAGTACCGTTCTTATCGATCGCTTAATTTAACACTTAGAATCGTCAAAATTCGTTAAAACTGGTTTTATCCATTGATGAAACCATTTTTAGCGAATTTTTGACGGTTCTAAATGTCAAATAAACGATCGATAAGAACGGTACTTGCACGGCTGTTCCGTAAAGCTATCGAGTTGTATGAACTCTTGAAATGGTCTTCCTACATTATTTTATTTCCGGGTTTGAAAAACTTGAGCAAATAACCTTTACATCTATGCTTACCTACGTATTTATCTACCTTAATGTCTACTTAATTTTAAGAATGTTTTTCAGTAAGAGGCCTCTTTTTCGTTTTCCTGAAATTATGTTATACATAGGTACATACACGGAATCTGTGGGTACATACATAGCTATACTAGGTACCTTCTACAAAACCAAGGAATTTTGATAGGTAAGGATCATCCATTCTGAAAATGCACGCCCTTCTACCTGCCTTCACCCACACAAGCACATGAGTTTTATAGACGCAATACATGACACCTGATAATTTTATTCGTCATTCGTTTCCCGCCAGACATGAAAGTGACACTTTCATGTCCTCCGGCGGAAAGCTGAATGACGAATGAAATTGCTTGGTGGCATGTATTGCATCTATACACCTCATTTGCTTGTGTGGGTGAAGGCAGGTAGAGGGGCGTGCGTTTTTAGAATGGATGATCTCTCGTCAGATCTGATACAAATTTCAATGGGACAACATCAAGGAATTTGAAAACTATTGATATTCAGGTGGGCCATCTGCTTGTTCCATCAGCTAGTTCTATAAAAAAAAAAAATCCTTGGACATCTACGAACAACATGACAAGCACCAGCTTTCGATTAAAAAACTAATTCAATTCTATCGTAAGTAGGTATTTATTGTTTGTCAAAGTAAAAATTACATTCCAAAACGAATAGCTTTGATAAACTTTTAAAAATAGGTGCTACCTACACAAAATGTCTGGTTTGCGTTGTACCTACATACTAGGTAGTTGTAGCTCAGAGACGGCTACAAAATAAACCAGTCTTGTCGTTTTATTTTTAAAATGTTTTAGAAGCCTGGTTATATGCCTAGGTCCTTGATTCAAATTCCTTGGGTCCTTGTTCTTCTTCTTCTTCTTTCTTCTTTTTATGGCTCCTGTCATAGACAATCTTGCCAATGTCAAGTGATTCAGAGATTATACTCTTTGTAGTTATGTTTCTAGTCACGTCAGTCCAAAGTCGAGTCAGTCAATTGTTTTGAAGAAAATGGTGGCGGTTTCTTCAAAACATTTGAAACATTTTCGGTCAAATCACGATATCACATAATACACTTTCATTTCAAATGCTTACACTTTGTGCTAAGACCACAAGTAATGTTGGTTAAAATACCACCAAAATTACACAACACAACTCAAAATAACACTAGAAAAACAATTAAAATGAAAATGCTATGTTGCTTCGTTAGATGACAGGAAACGAAACGAGAATGGGGTCCTTGTTTAGCTAGGCTGTGTCAATGACAGTCAGTCACGTAACGATTTCCTTCACACATTGTTTTTTTTCACACATTTACACACTGATAAGCTTTTCTGTCAATATACCTCGTAGTTATTGTATACTCTTTGATATACCTATATGACAGACTGGAACCATATTATTATTGAGAGAAGAAAAATATTGCTGTTTTTTGGAATTGAACCACTGGATATGTTTACAGTGCTATCGCCGAGTACAGGTGCACTTATCGCACTCAACAAAGATCACCCTTGGACGGCAATTCGACAGAACACGTTTGTTCCACCAATATCGCGGCATGACGTCACCTTTATAGCTGACACAGAATAAATACAAGCAACTACCTACGCCCATGCCTTTGCCGGGCTTTGTCCGTGTCGTTCTACGTAAAGGGTACGTAAAGGGTTCCGTTTTTTCCTTGAGGTACGGAACCCTAAAAAGCAAAAATCGCTGAAATAAAGCATTGATGTGGGGAAAATACCTATCAATTGAGCAAGATTTAAATAAGTACACAAGTACATTCGTGCACAATCTCAAACTTATCTAAGTACCTAAACCTACTTCTACCATCGAAATAATTTATACCTTCTAATGACTACTAGTGGTACGGACTTTAATCGGAATGCTTGCGGCTAATTCAGCAAGGTTATTTCTATAATAGTAGGTACTAACGATTGTTTCCCATTATGTCTAGTCCCTTTACGTCGCCTAGAAAGTTGTCTCGCTTTTATTACCCCTATGTCGAATTTCTCGCACAGAAATATAAAAAAAACAATAGACTCTCAGATTCGACGTAAGGGGACTCGTCCTCAAGGCAAACAATGGTACCTACTAACCTATCTACGCTGCCTCTAGAAGTTGATTTTCTGGAATTTATTTCAGAAGACAGAAACTGCAGAAAACTACATTACAAAAGCTATGCACAAGCTAAGATTGGAGCATACTTATAATCCGCCTCATGCAGTAGCCCTTTTGATTACTAATAATCCTTTGACGTCGTCATTTTATCAGTCAATTCGTTAATTATTTAGTTTTCGATGTTATACATGTACCTACCTACCTAAGTACTTATACATATACGAAATTATAATGAAATTGAACAAAATTGACATGAAACAGTTGAGATGTCTGCAGACTGTTCGAACGATCTAGAGACAGTTCAACTGATCCAAATCACTGATAATCGGAAGCGTCTCTAAGACACCGCGGCGTCTGCATGGTGACGCTAAATGGCAAGGATGATGCCATTCATGTTCAATCCTTTTTTATTTTTGAGTTCCATACCAACAAACAGCATACCAAATCTGCTGCAATTATCACAGTGGTAACAGGTAGGTACAGGTGCGCAGATCACATTTCGCTAATTTGTAGTCTGAGCAAAGCTGATTCACGTCGAGCGTGCTAATGGTGTTGTGTCTGGAACACTTCCATCTATTATCGATCGTAAATAGGTATCCATTCGTCAGATTCGCGAAACGATTCTGGAAAATGAAATTCAGGGAACGAATATGTAATAAGGCTTTGTAATTAGAAATTGCAGCAATTTTAAACTAATATACATGAATATACAAGAAACATACCTACTTGTTACTTGTATTGGACTCCTGTATCCGCACTCTAAGGTAGATTAGACTCTAAGGTACGGTCCATTATGCTTGAAAAATGAAACCATTTTCAAAAATGAATAAAAAAAACAGTTCAGCTTCGCGATCTTGAGATGCTTAACAATAGTTTATTAGAACATGCGACTAGTTCATAGAATAAATAGTGCGCGTCTCGTAAAAAGAACGCCGGAAGGAGGGAGAGGGGGCGTGATGGCGCGAGTATTTGTGCATACACATCCCTCCACTGTTTTCCAGCGTTCTTTTTGGCTGACGCTCACTATAGTTCGTTTAAAAATCCATGACTAGCACACCATAATGTATTGTAACTAACCATACTTTTTGTGAACAGCTATACCTACTGCTTTGCTATTTATCAAACCTAACTGTTATTGTTTAAAGATCCGAATCGTAATGTGTTTTTTTTTTTTTTTTTTTTTTTTATACAACTAGCTGATGGAACAAGCAGATGGTCCACCTGATGTTAAGTGGTAACCATCACCTATAAACAAAACATTGCCCCGTAGGTCACGCACAATAGGAACGTGCCCTACGATGCACTGCCCTGCGTCCATCAACTTGAGGCATACAGATGTTAAGCCTCATGTGCCTGTAATTACACCGGCGACCACACTCTTCAAACCGAAACACAGCGTTGCTGCTTGGCGGCAGAAAAAGGCGTGGTGGTAGTACTTCCCCGGACGAGCCCTTCACAAAGAGCTCTACTACTCTTAAATGTAATGTGTCATATAAAATAAAATAAAAATTCACTTTGCTCATATAATACATAAATCAAGTACTTACCTAAATATGATAGAACAAAAAAAACTAAACTTCTCTCACACACACTTTTCACAGTATTTTAAGAATCTTCAGAATAAACATTGAGTGGGGCAATCGTTAATTTATAAATAGTGTGGCGGGGATACACACACGTAGAATGCTTTGAGCTAATTGTATATCAGTAAAGTAGGTAGGTACGAGTACCTAGACTACAGTTTGTTCTTACATTGCTTTTTATTTTTACTAACTACTGCAAAATGTGGGTATGTGCCAAATGTAATGTTTGGACGTACCTCTGACTACCCCCCTTAGACATCCTCAAAGAATCTTGAATTAGTACCTACTTGGTACTGGGAGATCTGAAGGGATATCTACCGTGCCTGGGGATCGAAGTCGTGACGCTGTTTCTGTATTTTTTTATTTTTACGTCGAAACTAGTTGCGCCCCGCGGTTTAACCCGCGCAGATTTAAATCGCGGTATTCCCACGGAATAAAAAGTAGCCTATGTGCTATTTCAGGCTATAATCTACCTCTCTGCCAAGTTTCATTTAGATCCGTTCAGCCGTTCCGGCGTGAAAGAGTAACAAACATCCATCCATACTTACAAACTTTTGATTTTATAATATTAGTAGGATGGGACACCATTATTACCACATGTCAATGTGACCATCAAACAACTTATGGCTCGCTAATTCCAACTTTTTATGAAATAGAAATTATAGAAACTAAAGATTTTAATATCATCCCAAAAGTAATTATCCGATTGGGATTTGAATCCACGACCTCCTTGATACAGGGCTGCACTTACCACATGCGCCATCGGAGGCTGGCGCTAGTGGCTGGGCCATTAGCTCTTCAGCCCCAGCGAATCCCACTCGGAAACAACTGTTGGAATAATATAAAATTATTTGTTATTTCCATAAGTGTTAGCAAACTCTGTTATAAAAAAAATATAGGAGGTTGCTAAAAAAAAAATACAAAAAACATGTTTCGGAGAATAACATTGCAAAAGGTATAAAAATATCATTTGATTCAATCAAGTTTTATCACTTCAAGTCGTGACAACATATACATATATATCAAAATTTATAGTTAGGTATTTTGTTTTTTTAAGTTGATTTCGTTCAATTTTGAGTTAGAAATAAATAAATATCCTACTAATATTATAAACGTGAAAGTTTGTAAGTATGGATTGATGGATGTTTGTTACTCTTTCACGCCGGAACGGCTGAACGAATCTTGATGAAACTTGGCAGAGAGATAGATTATAGTCTGGAATAGCACAGATGTTACTTTTATCGCGTGGGAATACCGGATTTTAAAACTACGCGGGTGAAACCGCAGGGCGCAGCTAGCAAAATATATATTACGCGGATAATTATATATACCGCGGAGCGCAACCACGCTCCGCGGTTTCACTCGCGCAGATTTAAATCCTGGTACTCCCACGGGATAAAAAGTAGCGTATGTGTTATTCCAGACTATAATGTATCTCTCTGCCAAGTTTCATTCAGATCTGTTCAGCTGTTTTGGCGTGAAAGAGTAACAAACATCCATCCATCCATCCATACTTACAAACTTTCACGTTTATAATATTAGTAGGATTATAAAATAAAAATATATTTTATTATTTAGTAAAGAATTTGAACCCAGTGAATTTTGAAAACAAGAATTTTTAATCAGAACTTCCTTCCTTCGTAGCGTTGTCGCTTTTAGCGGAAGCTCATTGACCGACCCTCGGGAATGACCTTTGTACTTTTATCTCGTATGTAGGAACTTTCTAATTTTATAAATATTTGTTTCATCTAGGCCTCTAGAGTTTTTGTAATGCCGACTTATATGCTTCTGTCTCAATCAACAAAACTGTGTGCAATATGATTACACACAGTGAAGTGATTATTGGTCGATTATTGATCGCTCTTTCAGAAACTGGGGGTTATTTTATTATTTTCTTAGGTAGGTATTCATTCATTTTGCTTTGTGATCATGGACGACTTGTCCATGTTGGTGGTACACAGTTCCGTCATTCACAAGATTAATTATCTGTCTACCTGTCCACGGTTTTTGCTGGTTTTATTTTGTTTGCTCATGACCTTGGATCGATAGGTAATTTATTTCAGTCATTTGTCTACTGGTCTTTGTCTTCATCAGTGTTTTCATTAAGACTGCTGTAGGCCGATGGTTAGGTTTTTCGAAAGATTCAGATTAGATTTTTTCGGTTATCATTAGGCCTAATTTGATCTCCGTCACACAATGATCGAAAAATCATCAAATTTACATAAGTACCTCCTTACCTACATAGATTATAACCGATTTCAGGGAGGTCGGTCGACCATCTGCTTACCTGTGAGACTATTTGATGACACCGAAGATATGTAGTATAGTGCCTACCTATTTATTTATATTCAGTGCTAAAGGTTAGCATGACAAAACGTGGTCTTGCAATGGTTCAATCAATTGAAGCATTACATACCTAATTACCATTTTCAATCCTTAGCGAACGAACGTGCCTTGTTATATTATGCATTATTGTAGTACCTAAACTAGTATAACTAACTTATTATTAAAATCTGTCATGGCATGACTGTGTTTCACCAGTAAGGCCTGTCCCAGAACCTCCAACCTCCAACACTTGCAGAACTTTAACAGCTAGCTTTCGATAGATTTTCTTCTCAGAGATTAATAATAATGAAATTTTAAATTTTTTTTTACACAGCTCTAGTAAATATTAATCCCTATCTTTTGATATAACTTTGACATGATTTCAAGAAAAACTCTCTTAGTAATGGATGTTTGTAATATCGATTTAGTGTCATCTTTATGATTTTTTTTATCGAGAAAATTATCTTTATTTACGTTTCTATCTTTACACAGCGCTCGTGTACACGTTCAATTTTAAAGTTTTAGTTTTTTTCATGAATTTTTTTACATTTTAGTAGATTTACAGCTGTTCAAAAACCTCCAACCTCCAGTGCCCCATAAGGCGGCACGGGAGGTTTGAGGTTCTGGGATATCCTCGCCTTAGTAAAACTAGCGGCCTGCCCTGGCATCGCACTGGTGGACTTTGGTGCCAATTCTGTTGTTTATTTTTCTTAATTCTTACTTAACCTAATTTGACAGCACTAAAAATATTGCCATTCCTTTACAAGACCAAAACAACAAGGACGGCTATAATTTTAGAGCTGTCAGATTTGGTCATAGACAAAAAAAGTTACTGTTTCCAGAAAGCGTTGGACTGGCTAAAGTAAAGGCATTTGAAATAACAAAAAAATATCTGAAATGCTGATACTTACCTACAACAACAGCTGATAGGTACACGCAGGTAATGCCTTAACCTTTGTTATTATCTCTGGAATGGAATTCAAAAAAATGCCACCCTAATAACAAAAAATGTCGGTTTGCCTACTACTACTATCGAAAAGTAACAAATACACGATAGGCATACCACTGAGTCATCTTTCGTCATTCCACGGCTCGGCTCGGCTATAGCTGAAGTTCTGTGGTTAGCCGTTTGTAGGTAGTGGAATGGAACTCTCACGGCCATCAGTTTGCGTGCAGCGGCGACCGAGAACGGAGTTCAGTTGAATCGACCTTATCGTACCGTACTCAAAACCGTGCTATTTTCGCCCTCAGCAATTGATAACTCGACTTTTTTAATCAAAAACAAGTGAGTTGAGTGTTTTACATCATTCTTTATTGCAAAGTGACGGATGAGTGAAGTATCGGTTTCGAAGTTGGTGTGGCAGCGCGGCGACGCGGGCGCAATGGAGAGTTGCGTGAAGTTGTACACATGGATCAACCACACCGTGTTGATGCTGCTGTTCCAAATATTCTGGAAAGTGAGCCAGATATCAGACTACTTCAAGGGAAAGTGAGTGCTACAGTTACATCATTATGGTATTTTTTATTTATACCCGCCTAACCAATCGTAGAGGCACAATAGATTCGTTCAGAAGCCTTCTCTTGGGATTCGCTTGAGTAACACAGTGTTACTAACACTCCCTTGTGTTGTGCTAGTAGTTTCGCTACACAGATATGTATTTAGGTATCAGATTAAGGCATTGACAACACCTAATATACCTACTCAGGTAATTTGTTTTCCATTCAATCAAGCTCAACCGATTTAGTCGAACTATGAAGGTACTACTGCTATACTAAATATTATTAATAATAATAGGATATATAATAATAGGAGCCTACCAAAATGTCGAATCATGCGAGCGAGAGGTACCTTCTCGCTCGCACCATTCGACATTTTGAAAGACATAAAATCATTCATCCCAATTTTAAAAAATCGCAAACAACCATTTTAGGTGCAACATTGCACACAGTTTGGTAAAATTTTCATTTTGATGGATGCAAGTTTTCCTACTCAAAAGTTTGCTGAAGTACTAAAACTACCTAGTAGGTAAAGCTTACTCTTGAGTACGTAGGTAAATTAATATAGGTACCTAGGTAGGTATAAGGTCGTGCGTTGATATAGGTATTATGGTCGTGCGTGGGCTGTATTTAAGGAAAAGGAGAGGTAGGTATACCTATTATGAATAAATGTTTAATATTTAAAACATTTATTGAATTTGATAGTGTTTTATCATATTAAAGTAAAGTCAATGAATTTCTTTACCTAACAAAAAAAACCAGAGTCAAGTAGTTGAATCCAAAAAAACGTTGGGGGACTGATATTTGGGCACATCAAAAAAACGCACGGCACGGCAAAAAATCACGTTTTTTGTATGGGAGCTCCCGTACATTTTTATTTTATTCTGTTTTTAGTACCTATAAATTTGTTATAAATAGCAATGAAAAGCGGACCAATAATAAAATCATGCTTTGATTAAAGTTAGACATGGATTACCTACCAAACAATTCACTCACAGTCACAATTTATTCTTGTAGCTTAGACATTTTTTTTGAAGGTAGTTTCCCTAAAAATAAAAGTCGCGTCGCGTTGTCTATGCTTTACCTACGATGAGACCTGCAATCAAATCGATGAGCATCTAATAAAACCGATTATTCAGCCAACTTCAAAGTTCATTCACATTCCTTCATTTCGAAGCTAAATACTACCTACCTAAAGCTCTAGATAGGTACTAGACTTTTTATTGTTATTCGATCCTGACCCCGCTTTCAATGACTTATATCGATTGAATAGAATGAACCCCATACATGAGCCATCAGGGATTCAGACCTAATTGACTAGACTAGAGCACCAATTCGGAATTTGTACCTACCTACCTATAGTACAAAAAGTCGCAGTCAATGACATCCCAACTACCTAGGCTCGGTAGCCTAAATCAATTAATTTGGAAGAAATGTCACTAAATAACAATGTTTCGGGGAGCACCATTAAGTACATACAGTTCAGCAAAAATTAAGTTTTTAACAATTTCCAATAAACTAAAAAACAAAAAACTTTTCGGTACTAAACTTATTTATGTACCTACCTAGTTAAGATCAACATTATTTTTTGCTGTGTCAGTCAGCCATTCTGTAAGCCTATAACTACAAAAAAATAACAATGGTTGCATTGAGAAAAGAACCAAAGTAAATGCAAATTACAAGAATACCTAGGTACCGATAGGTAATCGTGTTCTAAGATGTGAGTAAAAACATGTAAAACAAACATGACGTCATTTTATTTAATCAATATCGTATTGATGACGTACATTTTAGGTGTACCTACGTATGTAGATACCTTAACCTTTCCTTATCCTTATTACCTATGTAGATTCCTTGATTTTAGGTAACAATGAACCAAGTATTTCAATGGCTTTGTACAATACCTATTAGAATCATCAAAGATGATTACGATAATAATGAGTTTTGTTGAGAGATGTGAGAGAGGTTGAGATCTTCCTTTGTTATTCTTCGACAGCCCTTTACAGTTCAGTTGGTAGCTGCATTGCTTTCTGCGCTGTAGGCCTTGAGTTCGATTCCCACCGAGACCATACATTTGTGTTAAGAAATGAACATGGATTTTATTTTCTCTATATTACAGCTTATAAATAATAATGTACTTATGTATTGAAAGAAAAAGTCACTTGGGTTTACTAGTGTACTTTTAGATAAGATAAGAAAATTCCTTATTGCACATAAATAAAGCAGGTAAGTGCATGCGAACATAATGTTTAGCGCTTTTCACACCTAATGTGCCTCTCGCTCGCACGATTTATCATTTTGAAAGGTATAAAATAGTTAAAACCATTTTTGTGCAATCACATTGCACAGTTTGGTAAAAAGTTCATTTTGATCGATGCAAGTTTTCCTACTCAAAAGTTTGCTTGAGTACGAAAACTAGAAAAGCAAACTTTTATACAGGAAAACTTGTATCGATCAAAATGAAATTATCACTAAACTGTGCGCAATGTGATTGCACACAAAATGGTGTTTGCGATTTTTCGAAAATGGGAGCAGTGATTTTATATCCTTCAACAAGTCAAAACGTGCGAGCGAGAGTCTTGTCTGCACCTTAAATAGATTATAGGTGTCATTTCACTCATGTGACTGGCGGCAATCGGCATGTTGGAAAGTATTATGTTGCATTGAACATACTGCTGAAATTCAATAGGTCTAGGTAATAGACGCTTAGCGCACTATCGAGTACAGAGTGATTCGTTGCTTTTACTCATAATAACTTACGTCATAATTTTACGTTTCTCAGTAGTATAGCGATAGGCCTACGAGGCTAAGTAATTAAAACTTTAGAACTCAGTTAGACATACAGCCTACGTAGCTCAGTTGGTAGTAGCTATGCCTTCTGCGCCGTAGGTCGTGGGTTCGATTCCCACCGTGAACAAACATTTGTGTGGTGAACATAAATGTTTGTTCTCTGTCTGGGTGTTATATAATATTATAAGTACTTATGTATTTACAAAAAAAAAAAAAAGTATTATAAGTAGTATATCAGCTATCTGGTTCCCATATTACAAGCATAAGCTTAGTTTGGGGCTAGATAGTGCTGTGTGGAAAGTCCACCAATATTTATTTATTTTATTTATTTATTTATAGCATTCTTCACTGTAGGTTGCGGGGTGCTGGTTCGATACCTAATCCTATCGAGGACAAACATTTGCATGATGTGTGAACTTTGGCCCGTGGTAAATTATATTAAGGGTATTAAGTAAGTATATAATAAATATTATGTACAACTTTATTATATTTTATTTGTGTATTTTGGTGTGCAATAAAGAATTTTTCATTCATCATGTATTAGAAAAATGAATTTTAAATCATCTTAACATATTTCTGTTTATGAGATACATATCCCGCATCTGCAAACTAATTAGTTAAAGAATACGGGTGACGTGATTACTATCTAGGTACATCTACACTCTCTATCTTTTTTGTATAAAATTTTTAGTAGTAGGTACAAGCCATCTATATAAAGATTAAACTGAATTTGTGACGTATTAATTGTTTAACGTTTATATTTTTTTTTAAACAAACAATAACACGACATGACTGGCAGCTCATATCGTGTTCGGTAAGAATTTTAATGGCAATACACCTGCAGTTCAGTTAGATATCTGAGTAATTATATTTTATTACCTATAACCTAACTATCCACTATTTTATAATATGACATGTGAGTACTTGATAAAGTAAACTTTACAGTGTTTTTTCCATCAATACTTACCCAAGTTCAATGTGAATTACACCTTTCAAAAAAACGTAAATAGTTTTTATAGAAATCTTTTATGTTTATTAATAACCCTAATAAGCAGGACCTGTGATGAATCCTTATGATATTTTACTAATTCGTGGACGACGAAACTTTGGTAGTGGAACGCCATCCATGTCGTCCCTTGTACCAACACGCGTTATTGTGAGGATATGTCGTCCCTGTACCGACACGCGTTATTGTGAGGATAACGCGGAAAATCATTTGATGTAGAGGGCTCAGAATCGGTCTTCTTGAACATGTATATGGAGGCCTATGTCCAGCAGTGGACTTCATGAGGCAGATGATGATGGTTCTCAATTATTATACCTAGTAATTAATTGTCCTGTCCGTATTAGTTCAAGTCAAATAAATGACTGAGAAGAGGAAGGTCATCTTAAGATCTAATACTTTAAGGCAGGCATATCCCAGAACCTCCAACCTCCAAGACGCCTCGGGGGTACTGGCTGCTCGGCGCAAGCACTTGAACAGCTAGATTTCGTTTGATTTTCTTCTCAGAGATTAATATAATGAATTTTTTTTTCACACAGCGCTGGTAAATATTAATCCCTATCTTTTGATATAACTTTGACATGATATCAAGAAAAACTCTCTTAGTAATGGATGTTTGAAATATCGATTTAGTGTCATGTTTATGATTTTTTTTTATCAAAAAATTATCTTTATTTACGTTTCTATCTATATACAGCGCTCGAGTATGTTCAATTTTAAAGTTTTCGTTTTTTTTCATTAATTTTTTTAAATTTTAGTAGACTTACAGCTGTTCAAAAGCCGTCCCGTGCCGACTTAACTTGTAGATTCATATGTGCAGACTTCGATACACAATCATATTAGGTCTCCAGCGATACAGGACCAGCCCTAGTGCGGGGCTCATTGCATAATTTAGACTGAACCCTTGAATACCTAATTTTGTATTTACATTTTATATCGGTTTTCGTTGATGGAAAAAAACCATAAACAGCGAACAGCTACCACCGATTCGAGATTTTTTAATTGACTATTATAAATATTTTTGATTGAATACAAAAATCAATGCCAATCTATTGGCAGGCATAGGGCTGACGAAACAGATGCCAAATACAAAAGAAAGTAATGGGACTTTGGTCAACGACGGACCAAGGTACATAATGCCGGCGGTCGATGCGTGATCGCACTTCAATTTGGCAAGAATAAAAATATTTGAAAACATCACCAAGGTTTGGAAAATCACTTATTTCTGCTTATCAATCTACTATCTTCTACATACCACGGATACAGATCAAGGTATGTACACAGCGTTTTTAGTCCTATTAAATTTTTGCCATAAAGTCAACATCTGCCATATTTTTACCGTTTAGGTATTATAAGTAATAGCGAACCATAGGTACATAAGACGCCTTGTTGAACAATTAAGTAGTATTACTTTTATATTCTGTGGTAGACATAATAGCGCTGTATGGCCAATTGTCTCTTGAGTTTCACGAGATGGTCAAACTGAGATCGAAATGAAACTCCAATATGATCGATCATACGAGTATGTTTAAAAGTGCCAACAAAGTTGGCTGATGCGTATCCTTGTGTTACCAAATAATTCTATTTATAAATAATCTCTTAACCTACTTATAATTTTTTATCAAAGATAAGAACATGATGTTTACTGTAAGTAGTTTAAACTGTAAGTAGAGCACTTAATTGGAAATTCAGTCAATAGTTATCTAAATAACATTAATTAATAATTATTAACTAGACGAGAATAATGAGAAAAACACAGTAAACGAGGAAACGTACTCAAAAACAAAGTAATTAGAGACGGCAGAAAATTAAACCCAGATATCGTGCGAGATACAAAATTAAATGGTGCTGTCTTATTATCGTTTGATGTTCATAATGAGTTCGATCATTCTAGAAGCGAGATAAATGGATTTTAAACATACGGATGACTCACAGAAGTCGTAAATATCATCGTCTGCGATCATTCGACAGACACCCTTCACCCTGGACTGATAATGATAACCGATGAGGCAATGGGACGAACAAAGTGCTATATTTATCAACACTGGACAACACAGATATAATATGACGAAGCGTACCTATCTGTTTCAAGAATTGGAATGAAACAAGCAACCATTCTCTCCTTAGAAGTTAAATCTACTAACACTACGTACACCTACCTAAAGATACGATAACTGCGGCGCCTCTGTTGTATACCTACCTCTCATGAATGCAAATTAAATGTAAATATGTCAACAAAAGTGTATGAGTGAGAAGTAGTAACAATTAGTGCCACCATTTTTTTTTATTAGCTGGGGTTTATGTGTAGGATACTGCATAGGTCCATGAGAATGCACCGATATTGCCGGACCACTTAGAAATATTGAATCAAGTTTAGGTTTATTATTGTTATGTACAGTTCAATTTTTTTGAGCTAAACACACTTTTAATTAGGCGTATGTGATATTTCTCGGACTTATTTTCATAATAATTTTGCAATTGTTGTTCCATGTTTGAAGTTTTCAACATGGGATGGGTTTATAATAATTACCTACCTAAATATTTGTTGTTTATTTAGTAGGTGATTAAATACCTATTACAGACTAGTAGTGACAAAAACAGCAGGTTTTCACCATACTTCCCATGAATAACGCCCACGCACGTCCCACGCCTTTTTCTGCCGCCAAGCAGCAACGCTGTGTTTCGGTTTGAAGAGTGTGGTCGCCGGAGTAATTACAGGCACATGAGGCTTAACAGCTGTATGCCTCAAGTTGATGGACGCAGGGCAGTGCATCGTAGGGCACGTTTTTATTGTGCGTGACCTACGGGGCAATGTTCTGTTTATAGGTGATGGTTACCACTTAACATCAGGTGGGCCATCTGCTTGTTCCATCAGCGAGTTGTATAAAAAAAAAAAGTAATACTACCAATAGTCATTATTTTTATTACTGACTTACGCTAACTGCTTCTGTAGGTAAACAGCTAACAGCTCTGTTTCTGTAGGTTGAGGTTTCGATCCCGCGTGTGCTTAGGAGAGGGCTAGATGACGTGTGAAATACCCGAGAATTAATTTATATTTAAACTAGCGACCCGCCTGCGCGCTCTTGTTTCACACGGGTGCACATATCATGTATGTATTATACATATAAACCTTCCTCTTAAAATACTCTATCTATTAAAAAAAACCGCATCAAAATTCGTTGCGTAGTTTTAAAGATTTAAGCATACATAGGGACATAGGGATATTTAGGGACAGAGAAAGCGACTTTGTTTTATACTATGTAGTGATAGTGATACACATAACTTCTGGTTTACACTACTTTATCAATATTCAGCTCGCACAGATACACTCTAAAATTGTGTATCTTGGCACGGCTTTGCATTGTGTAGTAATTTACATTTATTTAGATCGAGGGGCTCCGATCCGAGTCCGAATAGCGTCAGCAAACAAATCTGCGCTGTCATGACGATTATTAACTCAGAATATATTTTAGGTAGACTTCATCTGCATTGCATTCTGATTGATAAAAAAAATGCAATCTTTAACTTCTTGTCGTGTTTCGAAAGCGTTAGATGCTATTTTTGAGCACCATCGGACACAAATATAATATAACATTGAAGAATTGTAGACCAACTAAACTCGTTTTATATTCTAGCAATTTTTTTATGGTATAGGTTAGAAAATATAAATGTAGAGAAAAGTAGGATGAGTTGCACCATCTAGCGTCAAATCGTGACGTTACGATTTGCAGTAAAATCTGATTTAACGAACGATTTGACGTTTACGTTATGGTGCAACTCACCCTTAATAATTAGTTTAGTGTTGACAATAATCTAATTGGTAAAATAATTTATAGTTTCACTTTATACAAATGAAAGTGGAATCACCGTATCGCGCTCCTGCCTCAAATTAAATATTCTGGTAATTTGCCAACATACCACAATACATTGCCCGCTGTTACGGCTCACCCGTCCTGCTCATGGCCCGAAATATACAAGTAATGAAGATGAAGAGATTACTGAGGCTTTTATGACCATGTGTTTGTTGCGTGGCTGCCCAAGAAACATTTTAAACATAACAATATACCAGCTATTTTCAGCTATTAAATGTCAGCTATCAAATCAGTGATAATGCTTGTGAATCCAGATAAATGTATCCAAATTACCTATGTTTTTTTTTGTGGTTTGTAGCTACCATCTACTGCTTTCTTACACTCGGAAAAATTACTTATCTACTTCGACAATTTCCAAGTGTTTTAGTTTCTTGACCATCTAATAACTGGGTGACCGAGCTTTGTTCGGTTGCCGAATCCTAGCTAGGTCGATTTATGGTCCCCAAAATCCCCTGCACACCAAATTTCATAAAAATCGTTGGAGCCGTTTCCGATTCTATTATTGTTATAAATAACAAGAAATGCTCGTTTATAAGGTAATAGGTATAAAATATGTGTAATAAGTAAGTATGTTGGTATGATTGCGATAAAATATATTTTTTTATGCCAAAGCTGGCAAATATATTAATAATAATGCTAAACATAATAATGCATGACGTACCTATAATGTTAATATCATGATGACGAAAATTGATAAGTAAAAAATACTAAAAGAACCTCAAAAAAATAGTAAGGTTTTGGAATCAAATGGCGTCAAACAGGCGAGATGCAGAGCAAATATACTTACACTATCGTATGAATAGAACCTGTATGGCTGTTACCCTCATTATCAATGTTATCAGCTACTCATAAGTATTATTTAATTATGATAATAAGGATGAAGGAAATTTTCTATCTAAAATTCCGACTAAAATAGATTTTGAGATCATATCGAGCAAACGTCACGAGTTTATTTGAAGAGTTTGATAAGGCAACGGTAACATACCTCAACTATTTGCTTTTTGGGTGTAGCTATTTGCTCTGTTTTACGTCTTACATACGTTTTGGTATTTCATAAATGCCGTGTCATAAAACACACGTTAAAACTTTCCAGATGTGGCTATCTTCAATTCAACGCAAACCACTGATAATCGTTGCGAATTTTCAGTCAAGGAAAACCCCCTCACATTATGAAATGTTTTGCTTACAGCTGAAAAGCTAGAAAGGAAGAAAAAGTTAAAGGAGCATGATAGGACGGCTCTCCTTCATTGAAGGATTGGTTCCCTATAAGTCGAGTCCCTTTACGTCGAGCCTAAAAAGTTCTCGCTTATAATACCCCTATGTCGAGTTTTTCGCACAGATATTTTGAAAGAACAATAGACTGAGACTCGACGTAAGGAGACTCGAAACAAAGGCAACCACAACCCATTGAATTGAAGCACTGAAAAAAATTTCAGACAGTATTATTCCGTTCTAATTTCCTCACCTTAATTGCCTTTTTTGCATTCGCTCCATAACCGATACTAAGAGCAAACTTTGGGTATTTTGTATTCGTATTTATTGTTTAAAATCTGGGTTACTTAGTAACTTTAAACTAACACGCGAGACCCTAATCACACCATAAAACTATTTTTTTTATGATAATTAATGTAATAATTTTATTATGTACCTTTACAGTTTTTAATTAAAACCTTTTTACTATCCTAAACTAAAGATCGAAAAAGAAAACGCCCTACAGAAAAAAAATCAAAGGTTTTTTAAACAATTATAAAATTTATAGACTACCTACATACATTAGGTTTGACATTGTTTTTTAATTGATTTCATTGATACCAAAGATTCTACAATCAAGTTTCTTCTTTTGACCTTACTATTACCTACAGTGCTACAGTAGACTTCCTTATTTACAGTCCGGAAGGCCCAACAGATTGACAGTTTGATGATGTTTTATGGCAACATTGGCCGTGGTGTCATATTGCAAAAATCTTGCCTTATCTAGGTTTGTAACGTAGAATGCGTGTAATGTATTACATAAACATTATGAACTACAAATTATTAACTAATTAACCTATACCTAACTACCAATTTTTAAGTGAAACTACCTATTAGCGTTTGTGCTTGCGCCTAAGTAGGAACGGTAAAAATTTTTTTTTTATACAACTAGCTGATGGAACAAGCAGATGGCCCACCTGATGTTAAGTGGTAACCATCACCTATAAACAAAACATTGCCCCGTAGGTCACGCACAATAGGAACGTGCCCTACGATGCACTGCCCTGCGTCCATCAACTTGAGGCATATAGATGTTAAGCCTCATGTGCCTGTAATTACACCGGCGACCACACTCTTCAAACCGAAACACAGCGTTGCTGCTTGGCGGCAGAAAAAGGCGTGGTGGTAGTACTTCCCCGGACGAGCCCTTCACAAAGAGCTCTACTACTCTTAAATATACAAAAAATATACAAAACAGTAGCATAAAAATAAAGCGTAATGTAAGATAAGTAATCTTAAACAAAAGAAGTAGGTACCTAGCCGTACATGCCTAATTTCAATAATAATTTTACTGTACCTAGATAACAGATAAATAGGTTACGAACGCAGGTACAACATTATAGTAACCTATTTTTAGCTAGATACCTACCTAAGTACATAATTGTTCAGTATTTTTGCCGCATAGGTTTTATTAAGAAAGAAATCAATTAGGTACTTTTAAAAATGTAAGTAATGGTGCTACATGGCCTTGCCAACGTAGGTATTCCGTCATCACTACAACAAATATAGTAGGTACCTAGGTGCATGACATACCTACCTACCAGCTCGCTGATCTTATAAATTTGCAATAAATTCATTTATTTTGTATTGTAGTTACCTCCCTACATCATCTTGATTAGGTAATCAAGCTTCAAAGAGTACAATTTTATAACAATGAAGGTCAACAGTTTTTTATGATAATACTACTTAGGTAGGTATTTGATATACGAACAACAGCGACACAATTACTTCGAACATAGTACCACATACCACAAAAGAAATAAATTGATAGTACATAGCAGCTTCTTACTAGATTTGTACTTAAATTACCATTCTATTTTTTTCTCGCGTCGAACTTTACTAGTGCTCCTGTGCTAGTGCTTACCGACCCAGGAACTACCTCAGTTTATTTTTAAAATTGCATTTTATATCAAACTAGCGACCCACCCGCGCGCCCCTGCTTCGCACGGGTGCACATATTATGCATGTATTATACATATAAACCTTCCTCGTAAATTACTCTATCTATTAAAAAAAACCGCATCAAAATCCGTTGCGTAGTTTAAAAGATGGGACACAAAGGGACACAGAAAAAGCGACTTTGTTTTATACTACACTCGAGAGCATAGAAATCGCACATAGGGTAATTTTCCTGCATTTTGATTTCGACACTTGTTTTTATTTTAATTAAAGATTGGTTGCAAATATAGCTTAAATTAAATTTAAGTACACACTGTTAGCTTCCTAAAAACCCATAATGTCTGGCCTTGACCTTCCAAATCATAGCAGTGGCGGCTTAACAATGGAATGGCCTAAATTCGCTCGTTTCAGGTAGCGCGGGTTGTGGGACTTTGAGCAGGTATAAAAGGATAAAAAAACAATAAATTTGTGAATGTAACGATTTATTAATACGAGGTATTGCCTCCCCTAGCCTGAATAACAGCTTCCATTCGATGTTTCATTGAAAAAATCATTTTTTTTACGAAATCATGCGGTATGCTGTCCCATTCTTCCTTGATCGCGGTTTGGAGCTCTCTGAGACTCGTAGGCACTGCGTTTCTGGCTCTTACTCGTTTCTTTAGTTCGTCCCATAAGTGCTCAATGGGATTGAGATCTGGGCTTCGAGCAGGCCACTCCATAACGAGTACTTCGACCTCCTCCAAGTACTGGCGTACTATAGCAGCGGTGTGTGGTCTAGCGTTGTCCTGCATAAAAACGAAGTTTTCGCCGATAAATCCCGAAAAGGGCACAACATGCTCTTGCAGGATCTCCTCGACGTAACGTTGGGAAGTCAATCCACGCGATCGACGGTCGGTATCGGGCCCTGTGATGAAGACAAGTTCGGTTTTCGCTTCCAGTGAAATGCCTCCCCAGAACATACACGAACCACCGCCGTATGCGACCCGTTCGGAGATGCAGCATTGAGCAAAACGCTCACCGGGTCTTCGGTAAACTCTACCCCGTCCGTCGTTACCATGGAGACACATCCTGCATTCGTCGGAGAAGAGGACTGCCTGCCATTGATCCATAGTCCAATTAACGTGATTTCGAGCAAACTGAAGGCGTGCTTGTCTGTGCGCTGGGGTTAATTTTGGGCCAGTTGCTGGTCTGTGCGCTGTCAGACCTCCTTCGGCTAGTCTTCTTCTAACCGTCCACCGACTGACTTCCACTTCTCTAACTTCCTGGAGCTGCTGTCCGAGTTGAACTGCATTCAACCGGCGATTTCGTAGTGATGTATTCACAAGAAAACGGTCATCGCGCTGTGTTGTCGCACGTTTTGGGCCTGTTCCTGGTCGCCTGGTATAGCCACCAGTTTGCTGATATCGCTGGTATACACGTCGAACAGCATATCTGCTCAAATTTAATTGACGAGCCACTTGACTTTGGTTCTGTCCAGCTTCGATTAGTGCAACCACTTGAGACGCTGCTTCTGGTGTGGTATCCATTTTTTTGTTTAGAGAGATGACGTATTCGTTAAAGGACCTTTCTGACTGGGTGTTGGTATGCAAATGATGTCATTTCAATCATCCCTTATCGTTTTATACTTCAGTGTCCGTTCGATTTTCGCTGAGAACAGTAGTGTCCCTCGCATCGCGTCGCGTTCGCGTAGGTACCTACAGTGCAAAGTGCAAACGCATCTTAACAACGTCGCCGCGGACGTACCGCCGGCTGTGACAATGACCTAGTTATTTGTCGCATAAGGCATGTGTACGACTTTCGACGACTAATCATATTGTTAAGGCGACACTACTTGCCCTAACAATGGCTACACCAACAAAAGTAAAATTGACAACAGACCTAGAGCATACTTTGTATGACCGCTACATGAAAGCATGTGAGTGCCTAGGAGAAGAAAAGAATGAGCGGGAAAAGCTGCAAGAGCTTGTAGCAAACATGAAAAATCAGATAGAAGTTCTGCAAGAGCAGCTAAAATGCGTTATGGAATCTAACATTCCAACAACAACATCAACAATGGAAACCTCTTCTGTACAGGCTGAATATGCCACGGACGAGGAAGATTTAGCAAGAGAGACAGAGTGGATACGAGCGAAGTCCAGGAAAAAGCGAAAAATGAACACGTCACCCACTCTTTCACCACAAGGAAATACGAACGTTCCAGTCATAGAAAAAAACAAGACATTTCCTTCCCCCCCTCCAATTATAGTGGACGGGGTGAAAAACTACCAAAGTTTTTATGACTCTTTGTCATTAAAGCAGGCCGCTAGTACCTTTCGTATTAAGATACTGAACGGTGATAGTGTAAAAGTGAACGCCATTAACGATGATGCGTACAGAGCATTAACGAAAATCTTAAGCGAGAGTAGTTGCCCCTGGCACTCTTATGAAAATAAGCTAATGAGGCCTATAAGAGTTATGGTCAAGAAATTGCCTTCCTCTTGTAAACCTGATCGGATCATCGAGGACCTTAAAGGAAAAGGGTACAAGATTGAAGAGGCAGTGAATAAACTGAGCTGGAGAACAAAAGAGCCACTCAACATGTTCATGCTCACTTTCAGCAATGAAGAAGATATTAAAAAAGTCTATGAGATTAAAACCATACTGGGGTGCGTGATTGAGATCCAACCACTGAGGTCTACCAAACTGATCCCTCAGTGTAAGAGATGCCAAGTGTATGGCCATACACAGAAGTACTGCTCCAAAGAGCCACGGTGTGTTAAATGCACAGGAAAACACCTTACCAAGGACTGTAAAAAGCCAGCAGACGAGAAGCCAAAGTGTGTGCATTGCGGAGAAGCGCACCCATCTAACTACAGAGGCTGCATGATAGCCAAAGAAATGCAGAAGATGCGAGCAAAAACCATGAAGAAAACCCCAATTACGCGGCAAATCTTCAGTAATAAACAGAAGGTAACTCTTCCAAGCTCTTCCAAGAGTAACACAGCAACCCCTTCGGCCAACACTACGCATAAATCTGTGTCATATGCCCAAGCAACTGCTAAAAACACACTAACTATGCAACGTAATGAGCCAAACAACAATAACAAGTTAGATGAGATTCTAAAGCTCATGACATCTTTTGATGATCGATTGAGGAAAATAGAAAACAGCACCAAACTTGCTGTTCCTAGAACCAAACAATGATTTATGCACTAAAAATCATGGCTTGGAACTGCAATGGACTACAAAAACATCAAAATGAACTGCAGGTAGTCCTTGATATAGAAAATATAGATTTGTGTCTCGTATCAGAGACACACTTTAATAAACAATCACACATTACATTTAATGGCTATAAAGTCTATCATGCTCTACACCCTGCTAACAAAGGAAGAGGGGGCAGTGCTATTATCATAAAAGAAAACATCAAACACTATGAAGTGAATAAATGCGAAGAGCCAGATATCCAGTCTGTAGCTGTATGTGTTAATACAAAGCTATATTCTCTTACGGTAGCAGCTATATACTGCCCACCGCGACATACGATAGATAAAGATAAATACTCAAGATTTCTTCAAACGCTTGGCGAAAGATTCATACTAGGAGGTGACTTCAATGCCAAAAATACTTATTGGGGTTCCAGATTAACGAATACA
This sequence comes from Plemyria rubiginata, assembly GCA_963576535.1. Classification (NCBI taxonomy): domain Eukaryota; kingdom Metazoa; phylum Arthropoda; class Insecta; order Lepidoptera; family Geometridae; genus Plemyria; species Plemyria rubiginata. The sequence continues at coordinate 4,118,464 of OY754917.1, read as the reverse complement.
AAGGGCAATAATTTGATGCAAGCCATAAACCAGATAAGAGGAGACGTAATATCTACTGGCTCACCGACATACTGGCCAACTGATCCAAACAAAATACCAGACCTAATAGACTTTTTTATTTATAAAAACCTATCTCGCAGCTATTTACAAATAAAACAGAGCTATGATATGAACTCTGACCATTCTCCAATATACTTAGAAATAAGTGAGCAAATTTTACAAGTGCAAAACACACTGACCCTAGTAAATAAGTATACTGATTGGGAGAGTTTTAAGATAGAACTAGATTGTAATATAGATCTTAAGGTTCCACTAAAAACACCAGAGCAACTAAACTTAGAAGTAGACAGTTTTACAAAACTTATACAACAGGTTGCCTGGAACAATACACCAGTAATAGATACCAAGAAAAGGGCTACAAGAAACAACTACCCATACGATATTTTACAACTTATAAATGAAAAAAGGAAACAGAGAAAAGTGTGGCACCAAACTAGATTTCCTCAAGACAAAAATAAGTTGAATAATCTCACGAAACAGCTAAAAATAAGAATTCAACACTTTAACGATGAGTCTACTGAAAATGATCTTCAAAACCTCACTAGTGACCGCAGTACAAACTATTCACTCTGGAAGGCAACTAAAAATATGAAACGACCCATTACCCCTATTCCTCCAATTAATATAGGACCTGGAAAGTGGGCCGTTAGTAACGAAGACAAAGCTAAAAGATTTGCAGACCATCTAGAAGAAATCTTTAAACCTAACGAAACTCAAACCAACGATATACCAACGATAAACGAAGTTTGTAATGAAATACTAACTATAAAGCTAGTAACACCCAGAGAAGTCTGGAGTGAAATAAAACACCACATAAACCCAAGAAAATCACCAGGATTTGACCTCATAACGGGAGTGATACTACATAACCTTCCAAGAAAAGCGGTAGTCAAACTGACAACCCTTATTAATGCAGCACTCCGACTAAAGATTGTACCAGATTTATGGAAAGTAGCCGAAGTTATCATGATAGCCAAGCCTGGAAAACCGCCACATGAGACCTCATCTTACAGACCGATTTCCTTGCTACCTATGCTATCAAAACTATTCGAAAAGCTGTTTCTTAAAAGACTCAAGCCACTTATAAATAGTCAACACATACCAGATCACCAATTTGGATTTCGAGAACAGAATTCCACAATAGATCAAGTCCACAGGATTACAGATGTCATTGAGAAAACGCTCGAAGAAAAAAAAGTCTGCTCCAGTATCTTTTTAGATGTAGCACAAGCATTTGATAAGGTATGGCATGACGGGCTATTACTGAAACTGAGGAGAGTACTACCTCTAGAATTCGCAGATCTAATAGAATCTTATTTGTCAAATAGAGTGTTTAGAATAAGGCAAGAAGACGCTTACTCTGAACTTAAAACAATAAAAGCTGGGGTGCCACAAGGAAGTGTACTAGGCCCGGTCCTGTATCTTCTTTACACAAGTGACATCCCCGCACTACCAAATAACACCATTGCAACCTTTGCTGACGACACTGCTATTATGGCTGTCGGAAGCACTCACGCAGAAGCTGCTGAAAAGGTACAAGCAGCTGTAAATGAAGTCTATGATTGGACGATTAAATGGCGAATAAAACTTAATGAATCCAAGTCGGTTCATATCAACTTCAGTAACAAGAAAGAACAGTACTATGCGGTATTCATTAACAATAAAATAATACCATACGAAAACACTGCAAAATACCTAGGTATGACGCTTGACGCGAAACTGCGCTGGAAAGCACACGTCAAGAAGAAAAAAGAAGAATTAGAATTACGCTACAAAAGGATGTACTGGCTGCTTGGAAGACAATCCGCTCTGTCAGTGCATAACAAGCTTTTGTTGTACAAACAAGTCCTAATGCCAGTATGGACGTATGGTATACAGCTGTGGGGCTGTACCTGTAAAAGCAACATTGAAATAATACAGCGATTTCAAAATAAAGTACTAAGAGGCATTGTCAATGCACCTTGGTACGTGAGAAACGATGATCTGCACCGGGACCTCCAGATTGAATTCGTTCATAAATTAGTTAAAAAATATGCAGAAGCTCACGAAAAAAGACTTCTTCATCACGTGAATGTCGAGGCCATCCAGCTCCTCGACATCACAGACAAAGTGAGAAGACTCAAAAGAACCAAACCTTTTGAGTTAGTGCAGTGACAAACCTAATATTGTGTAGTGATAGTGCTACTTTTAATGAACACAAGAACAATGTGTCGCCTTAAGTACTTAGAGACTGTAAGAAAAGTGCCAATGGACACATTCTTAGTAATACTTATTCTATAAAATTAAGTCAAAACAAAATTACTCATTAGCCTACTTGGCTAGATTGTAATGATATTAGGGTACCGCATCTCATGCGCTAAACTAATTTAGTAAAAAAAAAAAAAAAAAAAAAAATTTCAATCATCCCTTATCGTTTTATACCTGCTCAAAGTCCTACAACCCGCGCTACCTGAAACGAGCGAATTTAGGCCATTCCATTGTTATGCCGCCACTGGTATGATTTGGAAGATCAAGACCAGACATTATGGGTTTTTAGGAAGCTAACAGTGTGTACTTTTATTTAATTTAAGTTATATTTGCAACCGATCTGTAATTAAAAAAAAAACAAGTGTCGAAATCAAAATGCAGGAAAATTACCCTATGTGCGATTTCTATGCTCTCGAGTGTATGTAGTGATAGTGAAGAATCTCCTTCGTATTTTTTAAGGACATAACATCCTTAGAAAAGACATAAACGCGCTCCTGTGATTTTATTGGATTGTACGACATAAGCAGGGCAAAGTTTCCAATGGGACATGTGAAAAATTGTTCTTTTGCTCACTTTATCTAAAAATATCTATAAAAATTTACAGAGAAATAACTACGAGCACCGCTATGAACACTATTTCTACGACTATGTTGGTCAGCATGAAAACAAAAAATACAAACGCAATCTCATAACGACATTGCGTATGTATTTTTTGATTTCATAAATAATATATAAGCCTAAGTTTAGAAGTATTTCAGATGGAAAACAGCTTTTCAAGGTTCTTTAATTCAAACAGGTGATTCGAACTATAGTAGGTACTTATTACCAATCATTGTAAAGATTGACATCTTGTGATCTGTTTGATGACCGATGGACGAGTGTATGTAGAGAATGTATGAGGTGCTGTGAGCTAAATGATAATGTTCGAATAGAAAGAAAAGAAAGAAAGAAAGAAACATTTATTTGACACATAACACACAGAGAACACAGCGAAAAAAAAACATCGAATCAGTTCTATATGTTAATTTAATGTGTTTGTTCCTTTTATTCTTTATCTTTTTTGTCTGTATTTCATAGCGCATTGGTGTAACTGTAATGCTGTGTAATTATTGTCTAAATAAATCTTTTATTGTTGCTAATATTATCAATAGCTTAACTATAAGAATTTCTATAGTCTTTTGATGTGAATGTGGAGTTGAGAGGGCCTACTAAATAATTTTCTCTCTTTCTTTCCAGGTCTATTGAGGAATCAACTGACATGCCATTCTCACCTCTCACAAAGCAGTCCAAAGATCGGCGACACATCAGATCGATGTCTGACGTCCAATGCAGTACACCCTACAGACTTCCGTTTCGTTCCAAGGTCAACCACACCCTTACCTACGACTCCGACACCAGAGCTAGGCGAATCAGGGCGTACAACATACAAAGACAATCCGACTCATCAGACTCAGACTGCTCCTACTTCGAAGCGAGGAAGCAGCGAAGCATAGAGCAAAATATCCTGAAGCACACCGATTCTATGAGAATATTATAGGGAAAATGATCTGATTTGTGAATGAGGCTGTTATTCCAATATTGAGCTTGAACGCTGATCTGAAAGTCCATTGCAAGGAATATAAATACCTAAGGTCCATTGCTCGATCTATGGGCGGATTTCCTAGAAAACAGTTTGAAAAGAATTTTAAACTCTTTTCGGGGGAGTTATTTTTATGTCAGTCAAACTCTGCCGGGGCAGTGTGTGTGGCTCGTGTAGAGGTTGTATAACAAAAAAAAATTCGCTATTACCTAGTTAAGTAGTAAGTTTGCACAAAGACGATCGGCAAAAGTCGAGCAAAAACTATTGTGACCGTATCATACGGTGGCTGTGCGGGAGTGGCCTTATTAGAATGTAGTTTCGTTTTATAATCGTCAGTCGTATGACTCGTATCTGGCTGTAATATTGTAAACATCCAAAGTCTACCTTTGCACATTTTTGTATACCGTTTTCCGTTTCATAAGTCCGTACCTAACTCGATTAAATTTCTACTTTTAATTCGCATCAAATTTTACTTTTTGGAATGAAAACGTTAAATTAATTTTTCAATAATCAACTTGGTTTCTGATTTCAAGTCAATTTAATCAAAACGAAATGAACATAAGTCTTATTTAGGTACCACCTTATAATAAATTTGTCTTGAGGATTCGTTTACAATAGCTAACCTAACCATGGAATCGTGGAAAGGAAAGTGGTACGAAAGTGTATAGGTAATTAATATCATGTTAAATGCTTAGGTAGTTAACTAATTCGCTCCGATACGATACTACTAACTATACATAAATTAAGTGCGTAGGATAACGTGTATAGGATAGTTTATAGAAATCACGTTAGGTTCTATTTTTGATGATGTCATCTCCTGACAAATACTTACGTAGACAAGGATTTTAAATTGACTTCTATGGGATTGAATATAAAGCTCAATATATATTGCATTAAAGCTTATAATTTTATACCTAATTCTGACTCACTCGATGACTTCAGCGGTGTTAAAATGGCATTAGTATTTTCTAAAAATACCATTGCATTATTAGTAATTATGTTTATTTAAAGGTAATAAGGTTACCTAATTGCAATTACCTAATACACTAACGTTGCGATTCATTTCAGTCCATAACAGTCATCTAATTTCTAACCAAACGCAAAATGCTGGTGGTACTTTTCACATTAACACGTTGGCAGATTTTATGCATTGCCCAACTTCGATCAAGAATTCTTGATCGAAGTTGCCCAAATAAATACCAGAGTACGACGCAGTTTTGATGTAAGTATTTTGTAAATACAGTTTTGATGTATTTTGCAAATACAGTTTTGAATGTGGTTTAATTAAACCAACCCATTAAGGTCTATGTTTCATTAAGCATTTCGTGCAAACCTTGAGACGTGTTATATTAATTAAGAAAACTGTTAAATCAAAACACGTGAAATACCTATGGTGCTTCCTCTTTTTTTGTCAATTTTAAAGTAGGCTGTTTCTACCTTTATTTTTATCTAACGGTTAAAAGAAACCGATACTCTGGAAAATGAATCAACCAAGAATGGCTGATTCATATTCTTATTCATGTACTTTTTGGAAGGATTTTTATTTTTTTATTAAAAGAAGCAAAGAAGTACGCGTACCTCCATAAAGTACTCAATCTAAAATAAAAAAGTATGTTTAAAAAAGAATGCAACTAGAAATCGATGCATGGCTAAATCTAATCTTCTATTTAATTTTGACCTAACGTGATTAAAATAAGTGATTTCCTCGAGACTGTGATGACCTAAGTTAATAGATTAAAATAAAATTATATAAGTAAAAAGTTATATGTATAAGTTAAAAGGTAGTCTATAAGAGTTATTTGATATAGGTTGAATTATTTAGGTACCTATCTAGGTAGGTACCTACCTACATTATATTTGTAGTTGACGAATTCTCGAAACGAAGAAAATGTTTATTTTTGTAAATGCTTGTATCTGCCCTTTTACGAATATACCTATCCTACTTTATTCACATATGAAAAGCTAATCTAGTGTCTGTATGTTGCCTAAAAATGATCTTTGTATCTGAACCCGAGTAGAGATAGCTTTTTTACTAACACTTATGAACGTTGCTGTCTAAAAACATTGCTTGAAGCACTGTCCCGATATATTATACAATGAGCAGAGATCGGTACTATATCTTATAGAAAAAAAACATTAATTTGTATTGCATAAACAATCATAATGCAACCTAAGTATATATTCTGTTTAAGTTAACAAAAATAATCGTAGTTCCTAAAAACAGGAAGCTCAGGGTAAGAGAGATGGGAAAGTTTATCCATTGTAATTATTTTAACAGGTATTCTAATCCTTATTTTTATTCTAATACATTAAACGGTGATTCTCGTCCGGTGTAATAATAATATGTAAGGACGAATACTGTACTGTTTGTCACAATGTTTTATTTTTGAAAGCCACTGTTCATTTTAAGCTATTGTATTGTATGGGTACTACTATTATGTAGGTACAGTCTGTTGTAATGTACAATTTTTTTTTCCTGGAACCTACCTTATCTACCTAAGGTATTATTTCAATTCCAACATCTTTAAAATATAGGTCAGCTTAATAACTGATGTATTTTTTTTAAAACAAGTTCCTTACAGCTAAAAATATAGACAATTCTCGAATCAAAATTTATGAGTTTAGTTTTTGTTTCAGTCAAAATAATTGAGTAATAAATGTTATTATGTTCATAGGTACTTAGATTAGAAAATATAATTTTGTGTCCTTGAATTCTTATTCGGAATAAACACTAAATTGAAATAGTGTTGTGTTTAATTTTTTATATCTTATCTTAGCAAAGTAGGCCTCAGGAGCATTAGCGGTCTAGTTGTAGCGAGCGGCAACGCCTTCCGTTCCGATCCTTAGGTAGGGGCATCGAGTTAGGATTCTAACTCGATGGGTAGGGGTTCATAACCGGTCGTGCACCAATAAGTTTTTCTGATCAAAAATTTCTATACGGTGAAGGAAAACATCGTGAGTAACGAACGAACCTGCATTTCGTGGAGCTTAAAAAGTTCTAAAACATGGTGTCAAGTGTTTGACAGGAACTTCTTTGAGCCGCACCACACTTTCAGAAGAAAATGGTGACACCGCAAGAAGAAGGGTTCAGTCACTAAACTGCAGGCTCTAGAACTCGAGAAACTCCACCACTAAAGAGGCTGACAACCACCAGGCAACTTCCTAATAGGTAGGTACCTATAGTCGCACTATGGTCACTGAATTTAGATGTGAATTTAGATGAAAATCATGTAAATTTTTTAATTACTTAACATATTATTTTTATTATTATTATTTTTTTTATTTAAAATATTTTTTTTTTATTTAATTAACATAATGAGATTTCAAAGATTCTTTAAGAAAATAGGGAACGAAAAGGAAAATGGGTCTAGTTTACCCAAGAGATAAAGTAGGTACCTAGGTAGGCAGGTAGGTAACATGAAGTATTGTGCAAGTTTCATTTATCTTTGGAAAAATCTGGGTTAATAATTGTAAGGTACAGACAGAACAATGCTGTAACTGTACAGCACAGAATACTAATTAGTCACGAGACAATCATTATTCACAAATATGAATTATTTTGCGTGCTAGTGGTGCCATCTAGTGAGGAGTAGCTATTATTCGCCAATCAAATCGCAGTTGTCTGGTGCTACCATATTTAAAAACATTGTTTCGACGCGACAGAAGTATAGATAGATTACTCCATTTTTCAAAATACGTAGGTAGGTAGGGTTTATTCTGTAATTAATATCCATAAAATGAAAAATAGCAATGGTTTTGTACTACCTAAACATACTTAAGATTTCATTTCATTTTAAAATTAAAAAAATGATTAGAAAATAATTTACGACACTGCACTGGTATCATCGGAGTACAATAGGAGCAAATCACAGAAGTTTGAAACAATTTAAGCCTCTGCCTCTAAGCATGCATTTGTCTCTCTCTCATCGAAGTCGAATGTGTTGCATTTTCGCTGCTCGAGTGTATTTTATTTTGTGCGTGTTGTTGAGTTTTTGTTTTAGTTTTATCGTGTCTGTTATTAGTTTTTCCTAACCTTAGTGTTGTGTTTGTATTTAAACAAACATGGAACTTCAACGCGCGCCCCGGCGCGGCAGACGCGACGCGACGGCGGCGGCGGCGCGGGCGTGGCAGATCTGGCGGGTCCATGGGGTACTATGCCGCATCCACGCTCCATCAATGCGGTGCGGTTGTTTAGGAAATAAAATATTGTATACGCACAAGCAAAACCGCGCGCCATTACCACTAATAGCGAGCCATGGTTAAAAAAATGTTATCTACCCCTGACTTGTCATTATGACAGTGACATATCATGACATTTCTTTGTTTACCATAGCTGTTCTTCGTACATTAAACTTTGTTTGTTTTGTTTTTTTTATATTTTAGTCTCCGTTCTTGACTCAGATCTCCGCCTTTTTGTTTTAAATCTCTTACCAACTCGACATTGGCAAATTCGTGGCAGCCCCTATCGGCCACTGAACAGCCATAAATAAAAGAAGAAGAAGTTTGTTTTGTTTCTGACTTCAGACAGAAGTTGACAGAACGAAAGAGAGTACTTTATTTACCAGTGTAATTTAGAATTTTAGATTTTAATAAGTGTGTGTGGTGTGTTGGTAGGTTTGTGTTGCGTATTGTTTCCTTAGAGGTACGTGTTTTTATACAGCATTCGATTGGTCAGAGAATTATAACAAAATGAAGCTCTGCTGGATCCTATTGTTATTTTCTATACAAACAATATTTGCGGGTCCTACTCCCATTGTTTTGTGGCATGGAATGGGTAAGTACCTACCTACTTATATGAAATTACTTAGGTACCTACCTACATTTAATTTAGCAATTTCTTATAAAATAAAAATAAAAATTTTGTATTCATAACATCAGTTTCTCCTTGTACTACTTGTACTTGTACTTGTTAAAATACCAGACTAGAATAATAATACGGAATATTAAGAAAAAACTAATTTTACTTATCGGCACTTTCTGGAAAAAGAGCATGCTAAGAAACTCAGTTTCTTAGCAGGAATAGGCTCTTTTTCCAAGTATAGGTATTAATTTAGTATTGGTACGTAAAATCATCCTACCTCAGATTTAGATTATTTTGAGGATGTCTAAACAATACAATACAATTATAATTTATTTGCAAAACACAGGTTAAATGGTGACACATATTGTAGGTAAGCTCAGCCATGTTCTACTTAAAAGCATGCAAAAATTTTAATGTCTTATCCTAACAGTTACAAGTATTATTTAAAATGTCAAAATAATTATCATAATCAATAAAATTAACTTAATCAAATTTGTCAAGCCATGTCTAAGGGTTCGTCCAAACATTACATTTGGCACATACATTTTGCAGTTAGTAGGTATTCCATATGTGACAGGTTGCAAGCCCATCACCACTGTCAGAATACTAACTGATTTTCTCACGATGTTTTCCTTCACCGTTTAAGAGCACTTTGAATTAAATAAATTACCGAATCTCCCTCTTAACTATTATTTTTTTCTATTACTCCAGGAGATACCTGTTGTGTTGGATTTAGTCTTGGAGCATTTAAACTATTTCTGGAAAGAAACCTCCCTGGAGTGATTGTAATTTCCCTAAGGATTGGCAATAATACAGTTGAGGACTTGGAAAATGGTTACTTTATGGCCCCCAACAAGCAAATCGACTATGTGTGTGCAAAACTTAGTAAAAACTCTTTCTTGAAAGAAGGTTTTGATGCTATTGGGTTTTCTCAAGGAGGTCAGTTTCTGTAAGTAATTTTGTCATAGAAATACTGATACAACTTTGAGCATTTTAAAAAAAAGGTAACAATTAGGGTGCAATAAAAACTTGAGCCTTTTAATTGTTGATTGTTTTCTAGTCAAATCTGGAGGAGTTTTCCTTTTTTCTATTTAATTATTTTAATCAAGTAATCCAGCTATAATTGGTGAGATTTGTAAACTTCGAAGGATCCAAGTTGATGTTTTGAAGGAATGTTTTAAAATTCTTCAGCCGAGCCGTAGTCCAGAGATGCGGCCATAAAATACCTCCCATAAAGAACTTGATCTCTCTTGGAGGTCAACACCAAGGAGTGTATGGACTGCCCCACTGCGGCGCCCTACAGCATTCTTCCTGTGACTACGTACGGAAGTTGCTGAACCATGCTGCTTATTACAAGTAAGATACACTTGCATTTAAGTAGTTTATTTATTTATTTATTCAACCAAACATCATGACACCTAATAAATAAATAATGCTGGACAATCCACACAGCACTATCTAGCCCCAAAGTAAGCTACTCAAAGCTTGTGTTATGGGTACTAGATAACTGATTATGTAATACACTATACTTACATAGATAGATATTTTTTATTATACATAGTAAACATCCAGACCATCGGAACAAATTTCTGCAGATCGTACACAAATTTGTTCCAAGGCGGGAATGGAAACTGCAACCTCTTGCGTCGCAGGCAGGCTCTCGCCCGCTGCGCCACAGAGGTCGTCATAAGTTTAAGTTTGGTCAATGTTGGCACTGACTCAAGCTCTATTAAACAACATAAAATTTATTGTAGGTAGTTTAATCAAGTAGGTAAGTAAACTTATGTTAATAATTAGGAATGTTGATTATTGCTTGTAAGTATAGAATTGTTCAACATGGTGCCCACAGCTTTATTCTACCACCTCACTGTTTGCCACAGGCAGAGTTCATACAAACCTTGAGCCAGGGTAGATGCACACCATTTGGCTTCAGAGAAACTTTGTGTCACACACTAAGGCTGTTGAAGATGCTTCCAGCTGAGGTTTTCTCTAGAAACAATAGCATATGATTCTTTAATAAGGGAGGTGCTCTCTGTGGTGTTACGGGTGTTCGTAGACTATGGTAATTGCTTTCCAGCTGGTGGATTGTACACACTTCTATACTTAGCCTAGATAAAGAGGAAGGACTGTACTCACGGTTATTGCCTCACACTATCTACTTTTACTGATAATATCTACTCGTACAGCTGAGGCACAAAATAAATACGCTGGGATCATGACCTTATGATAAATTCATGTTTTTAGGTTCTTAAGTTTATAATTTTCACATGATAACAGGTAGGTAGGTATTACTACCACCAAATTACACAACACCGGAGTGGCTACAAAAATGGTCTGTGTTACCACAACTTATCCTTATTATTTTGTAGCCCTGTGGATAAGGTAAAGTAATTATTTGCGATCCAATTAGTGTTGATTGACAAACAGCAACCAAACCTAGTTACTTAGTTAGTTTTAAGACTAGTTTTCTGGGTTCCCTACCCAAAGAGTGAAACGGGATCCCATTACTGAGACTCCGCTGTCCGTCTGTCACCAGGCTCATGAACCGTGATAGTTACAGTTGACATTTTCACAGATGATGAACAAATAATAAAATTATTTTTTGAGGAGGGGCCCGTGCGACAAACGTGATTGTTTTTTTTGCCGTTTTATAGATAGTCAAAGTCAAAGTCAAAATATGTTTATTCAATAAAATCACAAGGACCATCTTGAACCGTCTTAAAACTAGGTGACTAGTGCCAGTTCCACGCGACCAACACCGAGAAGAACAGGCAAGAAACTCGGCTTGGTATGATATGGTACGAAACCCTTCGTGCACGAGTCCGGCTTGCACTTGGCCGATTTTTTTAATACTTTTGCTTTTGGAAGAAGCAGATGGCCCACCGCGGTAACCATCACCTATAAAAAAGCATTGCCTCGCAAGTCACGTACAATATGCACGTGCCATACTACGCACTGCCCTGCGCGCATCAACTTGAGGCTTGTAGATGTTAACCTTCATGTGCCTGTAGTTACACCGGTAACCGGGAACAGAGTATTTGTATTTCTGAATCATTCCCGAAATCCCCACTGGTGGGGATTTCAATATTTTTTTTCTTTAATCCCCACTGACTCGTCGTAGCATGCTACGGCGTAGCAGTGGGGATTTGAGGAATTTATTTTCCTCTAATCACACATGTGTGTCTGTGCCGGTGACCACACCCTTCATACCAAAACACAGCAACGCTGCTTGGCGAAGCAGAAAAAGGCGAGGTGGTAGCACTTCCCCGGACGAGCTCTTCTCAACGAGCTCTACATGCTCTTGTAATAGGGAAATCCATTTATTTAACGTTTTTATGTGAGGATTATGGGTCAAGGGAACTATAACAAAAAGTTTTATTTTTAAGCGAAGGTAGGTACTTATGTTTTATGGCTGGTATGCTAGGTCAGTGTCCAGGTTAAGGTGTTGTGACCCCGAATCGAGCCTTGTGGGACGAGCTGACATAAATAATTATATTGCGTATACTAATACGCAATACGGTATGTACCTACAAACATCTAACAATGTGATTTATTATGCATTCATAACACGTCCTGTCCTTTTGGCTATGAGCTTATGTTGGTGTTTTTACAACGCCTTCCTTGATTGTTTGCCTGAGGAAATAATCAAGGAACACACAATAATAACTAAAAACACTGGCATAAGTCCATATTTATCCGTCAGATAAATAAATAAAAGCTTGTGTTATGATGGGTAGGTACTAGATAACTGATATATTTAATACATTACATAATTCATATATAGATATTTTTTGTTATACAAGAAAACACGGAGCTCTTTGTGAAGGGCTCGTCCGGGGAAGTACTACCACCACGCCTCTTTCTGTCGCCAAGCAGCAACGCTGTGTTTCGGTTTGAAGAGTGTAGTCGCCGGTGTAATTACAGGCACATGAGGTTTAACATCAGTATGCCTCAAGTTGACGGACGCAGGGCATCGTAGGGCACATTCCATGCGTGACTTACGAGGCAATGCTTTGTTATAGGTGATGGTTACCGTTGTCAGGTGGGCCATCTGCTTGTTCCATCAGCTGCTTGTATAAAACAAAAAGTCTAAGGGGGTTCAGGTTTTATTTAATTTGGCACACCGACATCTGGCATAGCCATTTTGGTAAATCGCAAATTTCTTCATTTTCAGATGGGTGCAAGAATCCTTAGTGCAAGCTACCTACTGGCACGATCCGCTAAACGAAGCCCTGTATCAGAAGCACAGCGAGTTCCTCTCCGATATCAACAACGAGCTGGCCATCAACCGCACTTATATAGACAACCTGAGTCGGCTGGAACGGCTCGTGCTGGTGAAGTTCAACGCCGACTCGATCGTCCAGCCTCGGGAGACGGAGTGGTTCGGATTCTATGCGCCGGGGCAGGCGAAGAAGCTGATCACTTTGCAGGAGTCACGGCTTTATACCGAGGTTTGTCAATATTTTATTTATGAAACCAAGGAATTAGATACTATAAATGACAATAATAAATATTGGTGGACTTTACACACAGCACTATCTCGCCCTAAACTAAGCCAACGCTTGTGATATGGGAACCTGATAGTTGATATACTACATAAATATTAATAAGAGTAGTAGAGCTCTTTGTGAAGGGCTCGTCCGGGGAAGTACTACCACCACGCCTTTTTCTCAAGCAGCAACGCTGTGTTTCGGTTTGAAGAGTGTGGTCGCCGGTGTAATTAGTAATTACAGGCACATGAGGCTTAACATCTGTATGCCTCAAGTTGATGGACGCAGGGCAGTGCATCGTAGGGCACGTTCCTATTGTGCGTGACCTACGGGGCAATGTTTTGTTTATAGGTGATGGTTACCACTTAACATCAGGTGGACCATCTGCTTGTTCCATCAGCTAGTTGTATAAAAAAAAAAACAAAAACATTATTTTTTTTTGTAAATACAAACTCATACAGCCTTATTATAAACAAATCAAACCTGGGTTTAAACCTAGCTCAAGTCACGTTTTCTTATTATAAACAACTTAAACCTGGTTTATCTCATAAATTTAGGATCATCTCAGGTTTATCATTTTCGTATTACAAAAGACACTTTAGTCGAAGACTACATAGTACCTGAGATAGTCCATGATTCATCATCACAGAACATAATCATTCAACAAATATCCACAGACTATAACAAATTATGGCAATCAATCGTTCATTCATTTTGGAATCACCAACTTATCTGAGCCGGTCTGAAGTTAGCCTCTTGTGCATAAATGGCCAATAGTGAATCGAGAATTCTCTAAACAGCTAACTTCAGACCGGCTTAGATAAGTTGGTATAACTGTACTCTCTTGCCGCAGGCTAAAGTCATATGCGCATACTACCTCGTCTTTCGTTTTAACGAATCAATTTTTAGTTTCTCTTCTTGACTCAGATCTCCGCCTTTTTGTTTTAAATCTCGTTATCAACTTGATATTGACAAATTCGTGGCAACCCATGCGTTTTGACATTTCAAATTTAGATCGGAGTCTAGAGTTTGAAATGTATGTTGGATAATGCAGTGCTACAAGTTGTTTTATTGAATAAACTTATGTGGGAGACCAAATAAAATTTGGCGAAATGAGATTTTTATTAGTTAGACCATACTTAAACTCGGGGTCGTTCGGGTTTATCTTTAAACCGTGGTTTAGGGGATAAACTCCGTTTTATAATAACGTCTGGTCTAAGTCTTTGATTTTTCTATAGAGCAGGGACCAACTTCGGTATCAAAGTTAGAGCACGGACCAGTTAGTCCTGGCTTAAGCCTAGTCTAACTCACATTTTTATAATAAGACGGATAATATTATATAACACCCAGACAGAGAACAAACATCTATGTTCATCGCACAAATGTTTGTTCTCGGGTCGAACCCACGGCCCACTGTGCAGCAGGCAGAGCTATTACCAACTGGGCTGTGAAGGCTGTAGCAAAACAATATATAACGTATAACTTATTATATTTATTATTGTTTTTCCACTTTCAGGATCGCCTCGGCCTGAAGCAGATGGAAAAAGACGGCAAGCTGATCTTTCTTTCAACGGATGGCGATCACCTGCGTTTTTCTGATGTATGGTTCATAGACAACATCCTGAAACCCTATTTTTATTAGACTACTCAATACTAGATTACTCATTTAGTATGCTTAGACTCCGTACTCAATACAATTACTCATTTGTATGCTAAGTGCTAATCAGATTAGTAATGAGAATGTTGATTGGATAAGGACTTAATTAAAGCAGACCAAAGATGAAAACGAAATTATAATACACCGCGCTGATAAAAAACAAATGGCATCGATAATATCTCGCGCGAGAGCGAGTGAGAAAAAACAGTTACATAGTAAGAGGTAGGTAATATTATATTTGATTGATGGAAAAGGTTTATGGCGTACTGCCTATATGGCGTACTGCCTTTATGGCGTAGCAAAGCATTGCCTCACAATTCACGTACTAAGTCAACTTACCTGCGATGACAGCCCTGCGTTAATCAACTTAAGGCGTTGATATTCCTCTCGCTCGCACGATTCGCCATTTTGATAGATGTAAAATCACAAATCCCAATTTTGAAAAATCGCAAACAACCATTTTGTGTGCAATCGAATTGCATCCAGTCTGGTATAAATTTCATTTTGATCGATGCAAGTTTTCCTACCCAAAAGTTTGCTTTTCTATTTGCAATGTGATTGCACACAAAATGGTTGTTTGCGATTTTTCGAAAATGGGTTATGTGATTTTATATCATCCAAAAAACGTGCGAGCGAGAGTCATAATTATTAGCTCTTGTATTCGCAATAAATCTTCTTAAAATTAACAAAAGAAGATTCAATATGCGGTGCCATTTTATATTCGTTTCTTTGTTGGCGCAGACTATATTATTTCGATTTAAAATAAGGGAACCAGTGATCTGAACAAAGTAAGACCGATTTTTTGATAGTTTAATTATTATTTTTACTCCTTTTGCATCGTACAATAAATGTTCAGCCATGTTTAATTAGACGGCACTCATAACATCCTCATGCTTATCATAATAAATGGGTTGGTATTTTTATATTTTATACTCGAAACCGGATTGTGATAAGAATTATGCAATAAAATTGTTGAATTTACTTAGTTTGTTGTTAATCTCGTGTCCTGTTGTTTTGGTCTCATTCGCTTGTTTGGTTAATTAATTATGTGAGCTATATTGATTCTATATATATAATAGGTAGTGGAATTGTTACTATTGTGGGTGTTATTTAAGGCTGGGCCAACCCAAGCCGTCCAGCCTAGTTCTAATAATATGCTTTAAGATGATGATGACTTTTTACATGATTTATGAAACTAATGGCAACAGTGTAGTATCACTGGTTTTTTTTTTTACTTTTTTTACCCGTAACACTACAGCATACACTACACACTAGCACACAGTCAGTAGTGTCACGGGGAAGTTAAATTTTCCTTCACTCTACTGGTAGTGCCGAAGGAAAAAAACAAAATTATATTGCATGTGACCATTCCCTTTATCTCGTTTTGAAAGCGCTATAAAATACCTATTTTGAAACAAAATCAAACTGCTAATTTGACGGTCACCATGTACCCCACAGAACATGGGTTGTTTAATTCAAAGTATTACCTACATACCTACTCATGTTTAAATATTTAATAAAATTTGTTTAATTCTCTTGAATAAAATACCAACAATATTGGCTAAATGAAAGCCGCTGGAAATGCATCACCAGTTTCGTTGAATATAAAATTAAAAGAACGTTCATTAATCACAAATAAACTCAATGCGAAAAATAATTTTATTCAGAATTTTACAAAACAATCACCAACCAACGCAACGTTTATAACTGTGAATATGAATATAACTTTAAACTATGAACAAAAACGTTTCTAAAACCTACACTTAGACCAAATTAACCGAGACGGTCTGAAGTCAGCTGTTTGGGGAATCCTTCATTCACTTGGCCATTTATGGACAGCGGCTAACTTCAGACCGCCTCAGATATGTTAGGTGGCGTGGCACCTGTATTTAAAATAGAACAACAGACGTACCTATTTAGGTACTAACCAACGAATTTAATGAAATGAAATGAAATGAAATTATTTATTGCAAACAGTACAGTTTTACATCGTTCCAATACAAATAGTATCAGAAAGAGCGCCACACGTAAAGGTGCTCGTCAAACAATTGGTGTAAAAAATATAAAATATGTCTTAACCTAATAATGTTGGTAACAAAATGTGTACAGTATTATGGCTGTAAAGAGGCCTGTCAATTATACAGTTTTATTTATTTTTATTAAAGAATTTAGAGCTGGGTTAGTACCTATATATATAGTAATTTGTACAGTAGACCAAAAACACTGTATGTAAATATACCTAGATTTGGAACCAAACTAGAGGTTAAGAAAAATACACTTCATACCATACCATAGGTAGGTACACAGCTTGCCTTGTAGTAGGACATCATTTGTCTTTGGTTATTTGTATCATCATCTATATCCGCGTGTTTGTGAAAGGAGCTACTTGTCATTCAATAAGACTCTCCAAATCTTGCTTATCGCGCGCGACGTCCATCTTGACGAGCGAGCTAGCCACATATACGCGCACGCAGCGGTTGTGGTCCGAGCTGCGCTTTATGTACGGCGCAGTAGCACTGCGCAGCTTGTGGAGCGGAAACTTCACTATGCACTGAAGCATACAGCGTTCTGCGATTTTGAAGCTAGAAAAACAGGAGTATTGTACTAAAGGTATTAAAACGGTCTAGGCTGTACTGCTTACAATCTATATACAAAAAACAAGACAGATATATAGTCGCAGCTTGAAATTGTCGCAATTTCTAGCTCGTTTGTTTCAGGCTTTGGTAGGTAGTTATTGATTGTATATTAATATGTTGTGTTCTTAGTGCCCACCTAGGCGCGTCAACCAAAAAGAACGCTGTAAAAACAGTGGAGGGAATGTGTTTGCGCATACAAAATACCTACTCGCGCCATCACATCCCTTCCCGGCGTTCTTTTTGCGTGACGCGAACTATACAGTACAATAAATACGTTCGAGCGACGACGTCAACGCTCACCGTCGGTCGAGCACTAAATGCGGTCTTAGACTGAATCGATGGACTAACTCATAAGGATTCATGCAGTCCATTCGGATGACCTTGTATCCTTGGTCGAGAGCTTGCTCCTTGCTCTTATCAGCAAGCATCGTAGCTAGGCCCTGCCTCCTATACTCCGGAAGGACTGTTAGCATTTTTATCTGGAAGAATAGTTTTCGTAAACAATTTTTTATACCTACTAGGTACCTACTCGCTGATGGAACGATCAGATGGCTCACCTGATGAAAGAATGATGATGAAGTGGTAGGTATAATTTTATAATTTATTTATTTATTCAGATAACAATTGGTCCATGGTGTTAGTAACAGAATTAAAAGTAAGCATAGGTTAGTAACTTATAACAAATAGTCATTGGTCCTCAGAATGAGCTTTGAAGAAATACCAGAGGACAATTTACGAGTATAACTATAACCATCAGGTATAATAACAAGGCACTGCCTCGCCAATCACTCACGAGAAACATGCTCTATGACGCACTACACTGTGTTCTTTTAATTTGAGACATGTACATGTATTTATGTGCCTGTATTTTAACCGGCACCCACACCGCACAAATACATATGAAACGGCAAAACTGCTTGGCGGCAGAAATGGGTACCACTTACTTATTGGTGGTGTGTACTTCCTCGGACGAGTTTTTGGGAACACACTATCATGGTGTTAAAAATGACTGAGAAAAGCAGGTAGATAGGTACCTAATTATGCTGTTGTTATTTTGCGTTGTCAACACCTTACATTTCACCTAACCTACTTATACGAGAACTAGCTACTACTATAGGTAAGATAATTTAAGCCTCGAGTTATAAACCTACCTCAAATACTTTCTGCTGCTTGTAAAGTTCCCAAAGATTCGGAGTCTCTTGCAATTTTGCAGTGAAGTAAAGGAAGTCCTTAGTGTTCGGATCCTGAAAATTTTGTTTGTTTATGTTAGGAATAAAATTAGGAGACAGAGAGATGTAGTAAAATACGAAATAATACGAAAATTTTGGACGCTACAAAAATGATTTGCCGCCTGAAATGGCGATGGGCTGGACACACGGCAAGAACCACAGACAATAGATGGAGTGAGAGGGTGCTACATTGGTACCCGCGAGGCGAGAGCCGCCCGCCGTCGATGGGTGGACGACATCGTAGCTGTCGCCGGGGTCACGTGGACGCGACTCACCCAGGACCGGAAAATATGGAGCACGATGGAGGAGGCCTACGTCCGAAAATGGACATCCCAAACAAATCCCAATAATTAATAAAAAAAAATTACAATAAATACACGAATCAATGAATTTTATTTAAATTAGAATATTATTATTATTAGTGTTAAAATTATTTTATTTAGATTATAATGTATACCAATTGCATGTTATTTAAGTACTTTTTATGGGAAATAAACGGCTATTATTATTATTATTATTATGCTAGAACTTGCCAATGCACTTTTCTTTTTTATTAGAAAATCCTACTAATCATTACATAGTATAAAACAAGGTCGCTTTCTCTGACCCTATATCCCTATGTCCTCATGTCCCTATGTATGCTTAAATCTTTAAAACTACGCAACGGATTTTGATGCGGTTTTTTTAATAGATAGAGTGATTCAAGAGGAAGGTTTATATGTATAACACATGCGGGGCGCAACTAGTTAGTAACAAAAAATACATTTAGATCCTCATCTAGAATCAAGTATCAAAATGATAGGTACGAAATAAGTTGATACTTGTTTTATACCTGTCGATAAAAAGCATAGTTCCTCAAGTTTTTGGGATCAACGGGACTACATGCAAAACTGACGCAAACACCGGCTATTGAGCCGTCATCGGTCTTCGCAAAAAGAGCGTTGCCTGAAAATGTTAAGGCTGATGACATACCGCTTTCTTAAGATAAATATTATTGTACATAGTTATTTGATACTTTGATTATTGTAACTAGAGTCTATAGGCTTTCTACGTAGGTACCTGAGGTAGTTACAAAATAGGTATCCTTTAAACTCTAGACTAGAAACACTAAACTCGATATTACACAATATCGAATCAATGAAAAAATATACACAAAATCCGATCTGCCTAGAATCCCAGTTTTATACAATTAATAGGTAACTCATTCTAGAAAAACCCGACTTTAAATACACAGAAAAAAATTATGTGGTAGGTACACACACACTACACAACACACAGTACTACATAAGAGAGTGAGGGCGAGTAGAGTAGTGAGGTAACATACACATTAAAGAAAACAGTCAAATTGAAAGTTAGAAGTCTGTAAAAAAAAGTAGGTTCTCAATGCGACTGTATTTTTATTTATGTTTGTTACCTCATAACTTTTTACTGGGTAGACCGATTTTGATGATTCTTCTTTTCTTTTTTTCATTTAAATTCTTTAATTTCTTCTTTTTCTTTAAATGCTGGTGCTTGTCATGTGATCCTATTAAATTTAAGTCAGATATGACGAGTAGTTTTTGAGTTATAGTAGTATGAGTGTATTTTCTAGTGCATTTGAGGGTTATTTGAAGTCTGTTAAAAATAAAGAAAAATAGACAACCTTGTTTCAGAACATTGATTAAATATTCATCCAGAGCGCGGTCATTGGCGAGGTCTACTTTTCTCGATTTTACCAACACGTGCTCACTCAAATAGTATTTTTTGATAATTTCTATTGCATCTTTATGGTCCTTGCTGTTTACTTGTTGCAGCGTGAAGTGATCAGGCTGAAAGTTTTTTTATTATAATTTTTATTGCATGCAACCCTGACATCTGTATTAACTATCTATATTTGCTAAATGGTCCCTGAAATCTAATGAGGAGGTTTTTCAAGTAGTACCTCACGATCACGATTGTGGTCACGTTGTTGTGTTTATCCTACTACGACGCGAATGTTTGTAAGTATGGAGGGTTGGATGTTTGTTACTCTTTCACGCCGGAATGGCTGAACAGATCTGGATGAAACTTGGCAGAGAGATAGATTATAGTCTGGAATAGCACATAGGCTACTTGTTATCCCGTGGGAATACCGGGATTTCAATCTGCGCGGGTGAAACCGCGTGGCGCAACTAGTGAATAATAGAATACCTAGCAAAACAAAAGCATACTATCTACAATCATTAGTAGTTATAAAAAAAATTGTTATAAAAAAACTAGGCGTACATTCCACACAGCACAACCTCGCCCCAAACTAAGCCAAAGCTTAAATTGTGATATGTGAACTAGATAGCTGATATACTACATAAATATATTTTTTTTGTAAATACATACTAAATACTTATTAATTATGTATCACCCAGACCGAGAACAAACTATGTTCATCACACAAATGTTTGCTAAAAAAAAGGTAGTAGAGTATCGCATACAAAACAATCTCACGTGCCAATTTGATCTAAAAAGGTATTGCAACTAGATTTACAGAAATGATCAATGATAATTAAAATACCTTACAAAGAAGTTTGTCTATATTTTTATCTGAAAGCATCAATACCTTTTCTTGGAGAGTCAAATCTTTTATCCCAAACACACTGCAACATTTTTGTGCCTGTGTTATTGATACAGGTTTTGGGTAACCGCAAACAATAAATCTGGTAAGTGATAATAACATTTTTACGGAAATTTTATAAATACAGCAATCAATACCCAAAACCAACCAAAATTTACCTTCTGTCATAGTTTTTAAGACGTTTGTCATTTCATGACAGAAGAATTCAGAAAATAGGTGCCCAGAAAAGAGGTATTCAGAAAAAGTATACACGTAAGTATTTTATTATGCTATCCAACGCGCCCGTGCCGCACCTCTACGAATCTCGTAGCGGCTTGCTACGAAATAATTATAATGCGTACCTACTAATTAGTTCCACAACATGAAACCATTTTGTAATTATAAAAATATATGATTATTGCGTTTATTACTACTTTTATGAGTTTAAAATGGGTTTTCTTTAGTAAAAATACACGAAACAAACGAGCATGCGTAACGAGGAAAATAATGAGAAATGTGTACACTAATTATAACGATGTGTAAGTAACCGATTACTAATATGGTTTAAGTTTAAACCTAATTTAATTTTAAAACGATTAAAACAGTAGTGCCCTAATGGGGCTCACGTTATGGACTGTACCCTACTTTATGACCATGTTACCCATAAACTAAATAACTTACATTATAGAACCTATTAATAAATATTTTTCCAGTGTATCTGTTTTCACAAAGCTGTTTAGCAATCAACTTAGTCGATCTACCAGATTCCGCAGAATCCGACTATAACTACAAAGAATTAATTAAACGTCGTGATTTGCACCCTAAAGCCCCCGCACACAACACTCCACGCCAAACCCTAAAACACTGGATATTCAGACAAAGCGATACCGGCGTCGCTCAAGGAAACTACGAAGACGAGAAAGATGTGAACATAAAGATAAAAATCACGCAGCTCGTCCAACAAACACTACACGACGCTGAAAGGAAAGTTAAATCCATTCAGCACTTAAAAGAGAAGTTCAGAGAGGAACCTCCTTACAGAATTGGCTTTGTTTTGAGCTTGGTAAAAAAATCAAAAGAGGTCCTGAATGAGCTATTTAACGTGGCAGTGAAGCATAGAGACTCGTGGAAGGCGCTAGAACAGCTGAAAATCTTCGAGCTAATCGTCCATACGAATGTGGACACCACTAATCTTGTTAGGCAGTTGGTTGAAATACACATTCAGAATTTGAACGCGACTTCAACACACTCATCTAAAGATAGGAGGAGAGTCGTTTTGTTATAAGTTTATTAGGAATACGAAAATAAATGATTATAATTTTATGATACATGAATTTTGAAGTAAGTATATGAGTAAGGTTTTAGGTACCTGCCTACATTGTGAACAGCTGATGCTAAATCTAAATACTTGGATTTTGTTGGTTTTCTGGATTTTATTGTTAATATTTATTTACTTACATATATTTATTTGATATGTTGATTATTTTAATTGTATGTAAATATTTTTTTTAAATACATTTCAAATAATCGACATATTTACAATATACAGATGTACCTAACTATGTATTACAAATATTTTATTTAGTCAAGGTAAAATTCTTCTACAGTCCAGCACCAAAGGTGTAGGTATCTCTAGGGTAAAGCAATAATACATCCAAAGATAAGCCTGTACAAATTTTTCTTCTTAGTGTCCTCGTCCTATGGCTAACATGTCCCAATTAAGCAAATTTTCACTGAAGTAAAATAAAAGTGTGGTATCTCACATCCGTGAAAACCTGAACGAAAACTATACCAAAGCGAAATATTTCAAATCAGAACTTACACAAGCATAAGTACCTACCTACCACCTGCCATTCTTTCATCACGTAAAAAATGCGCATCCACTGCGCGTTCGTAACAACACATTGTCTACTATCTTAAATAATGAGGAGGCTTCCATCTTTTCTAACTTTGGAGCAGGTATTCAAGTAGCATCTGGACGCAAAAATACTAAATACTTAGTACCTTACAGCATTGCATTGCAGCAGGTTTGGTTTTCGTCCAGCTGGAGATTTTATGACGACTAGATAGGGGACACTTCAAATGTCCGAAATCAATTCAATCTTTGAAAAGAAGAGCAGTTGGCTGTTCTTCGTTTATACTTTTTAGTTCTACTTGGTTCTCGTTCATCGTCAGCGTGGGACAACTGCTTTAACTCAAAAAGTGTCTAAATTATACATCGGGCGCTGCGTGACGACATGACTACACTCTACCCTACGACTACGGAGACGAGGCATCCGCTGTTGGTTGACATACCTACTGCCCGCACAAAGCGCTTTGCTTCTACTTTTATAATGCGGACTGCCAAAGAGTGGAACTCCTTGCCGGCGTCTGTTTTTCCAGATGCTTATAATTTGGATATCTTTAAGAGACGAGTGAATAGGTATCTTCTAGGTAAGCGTGCTGCACCGTAGACAGCATCGTCATTTACCATCAGGTGAGATAGCAGTCAAACGTTTTACCTATAATATGTAAAAAATAAGACTAGAATATGCTAATCGTCGTATTTTTAGGTCCAGAATGTATCTTGTCTTAGCGTCTGTAATTATTTCGCGGTAGGCACACCTGCCTGATGAGGTCGCGTGGTAGTGCATTAGTTGATGACGTCACGCCTCGGAGATGATAGGTGATAGGTGACGAGGCGAGGGTTGCTAGTTTTTAGTTGCACAACGAAATGAGTTACTCCGCCTACTATTTCTGACACAAGACTTCTCAAGGGTATTATTTATTTACTTACAATGGTTGCTTGTATTCTAATAATCTTGTTGTATCCTGACAATAATTAAAATAACTAATATATCCGACCGAGCGAGCGAAGCGAGCGAAGCGTCTCAGTTTCCACATTGGCCAAAAATGCGTTTGTCCGGATGTCTGTCTGTCTGTTCTCCTCTACAGGTCGCATTTTTCAACCGATCTGGACGAAACTTGGTACACAGGTTATATGACTTATTAGAATTTTTTTGTCGTCGGGGATTTTTGATTGGAGGGGTACCTACTTCCCCCAAAAAAAGGGCAAAAAAGGGGCTATTTGATATAATGTTTATTTAAGATAAGATAATGTTTATTTAAGACAAAAAAGAGAGACATATGAGTTGAGCCATACAGAGGTCTTATTCTAGGGATTTTAGCTTATCAGGCAATCTGGCACACTCTGGTTACGGAACATTACCTTCCGTGCTAGTTAAAAACTGTGTTACGGCAAGGATACTCTCATATACTGGATATCTCCACCAAATGAGATCCGATTTCGATTATTCTTTTTTTATTTGAAAGGTAGTAACTATAAGTTGGTCTCATAAAAGTTTGGCGAAGATCTGATAAGGATCTTCAGCATGATGAACAGGATAGCTCATCAAACAATCGATGGTTTTCAATCAAATTTGAGAGAAACACAAAGGACCTCATTCTACACAAGATGATGCAAAAAAAATCAAAAAGATCAAAAAAATCACAAAACGGAAAATGCACTTGCACATTACATTCCTCAAATAGCTCACTTTTAGTATGCTCGCGAGGTCTACAGCTCCCGGAGCCACTAGTTATAATTGTATGGAAATGAATTATTGTGTAATTAATAATAATCATAGTGAGTGTAATCTAATAATTATAATCTCAAGTATGAGTTAAGATTTGTCTGAGTGACAATATCCATCGATGGGTATAGATAACAACTATCAAAATACATATTCTGAAGGTGCATTGCCATAAAACACCACGCGAATGAAGTGATGTTACCTATACTAATCTAATATACTCATTCCTTATTTTATTCTACTAATACTATTTATTTATTTATATTTATGAATGGATGAATGGGTGGATGTATGGATGGATGGATGGATGGATGGATGTTACTCTTTCACGCCGGAACGGCTGAACGGATCTGGATGAAACTTGGCAGCGAGATAAATTATAGTCTGGGATAGCACATATGCTACTTTTTATCCCGTGGGAACACCGGGATTTAAATCTGCGCGGGTGAAACCGCGGGGCACAACTAGTCGTATGTATATTTATACATCCACTGCATGAATCCTACCTTGAAAAATAAATCGTATGCCTGTCGTATACCTAGTGATAAAAAAATAACATGAAAGTTTCCAATTTGCACAAACGTGGATGTGGCACACAAAATCGGCAAACCAAACGGACTTCACCAATTCCCAAAACAACTACATCCCGTTCATAAAACAAAGGAGGACAATGGGAAAATGGGGAAAACTTTTTTGGCGTAATAAACAATAGAGTGTAGGTAAATGTGAACCACGTACCTATTATTTGGACGTGTAGGGATGTCCGTTTGTACATTATATCTGTTGTAAAAAAAACTTTTGTTATCTCCTTTCGTGTGTTCAGGATAGAGAAGTTTAGATTGTATTGATTCAAATGTAAACAAATGTACACAACAAGCAAACAATTACGAGTAGGAAGTATAAATAAATAAATAAATAATGCTGGGCAATCCACACAGCACTATCTAGCCCCAAAGTAAGCTATTCAAAGCTTGTGTTATGGGTACTAGATAACTGATACACTTAATACATTATATACATACAT
The DNA here is from genome assembly GCA_963576535.1 of Plemyria rubiginata. NCBI lineage: Eukaryota > Metazoa > Arthropoda > Insecta > Lepidoptera > Geometridae > Plemyria > Plemyria rubiginata. Next base: position 4,092,603 of record OY754917.1, on the reverse strand, counting down.
AGATAGATATTTTTTATTATACATAGAAAACACCCAGACCATCGGAACAAATTTCTGCAGATCGTACACAAATTTGTTCCCCGGCGGGAATCGAACCCGCAACCTCTTGCGTCGCAGGCAGGCTCTTGCCCGCTGCGCCACAGAGGAGAGAGTATGGAAGCACCAAGTGCTACAAAGTAGAGTTTTCCATTTGTATCGATTGAATACACATCATGCTAGGACACAAAAATTTTTTAGGTACTAGTAACTGTCTGTTTGAACACTATGAACGAATAAGCATATGATTTTGGTAAATTTTTCATCAATCATGGATATTATGATAACTCGGAATTCGTCGACATTGGACTAAGGTAATCTAGCCTGAATAGTTGCGTAACGAGGTGACCTACCCCCCCTCCCCCTCACGGCTTTGCATCGACCTTCCGGACACCCTGTATACGGAAAATATGAACATAGGCTGCTGCACTAAGAATTATTACATCCTACATATTATAAATGCGAAAGTTTGTAAGTATGGATGGATGTTTGTTACTCTATAACTCCAGAACGGCTGAACGGATCTTGGTGAAAATTGGCACAGAGATATATTATAGTCTGGAATAACACATAGGCTACTTTTTATTCCGTGGGAATACCGGGATTTAAAACTACGCGGGTGACACCGCGGGGTGCAATTAGTACTTATATGATTATATAACATTAAAAGTTGAAAGCTCAATCAAGTCTCTATCTAATTTTAAGTAAAAGCTGAAATAGCAAGTGACTTGACAGCCGATTAGTTTTGATTGATCAAGATTTCAGATTCCGGCGGTTAGTACATTCGGCTATTAAGAGGGCTTAGTTAAAATAGAAGCTGACAACCCTAAACCCGTTCCCCCACACTCGGAACAGAAGAAGTATCCACACCGCGATTGCTAAATTGAACATTGTTTCGGCAGTTGCTTTAAAATATGAACAATACAGCACTGTCCGGCCCTAGTGATGGGCTGTATTCGATCTTGAGATTCGTTTTCTAGCAATATAAGCGTTAGCTCAGAATCAGCAAGTTGAAGTGGCAATGGGCAGGTCATATAGCTCGAAGAACTAACTGCTGGGGAATAAAGGTTCTCGAATGGCGACCATGAACAGGAAAGCGAAATGTGGCACGCCCTCCTACCCGATGGACTGACGATATTGTTAGGATCGCGGGAAGTCGGTGGATGGAAAGGGCTCAAAATCGTTCTTCCTGTAAACGGATAGGGGAGACCTATTGTCCTGCAGTGGACTTCTGTAGGCTGATGATGATAATGAAGCGTTAGCTAAAAAACCGATTTTATATGAATTAATGTAAATTCTTTATAGTACACCTTATAAACGAACAAAATAGTATACCTAACAAATAAAGATGTGCACCATAAAAATAACATCATAAATAACGAATCTTAAATTGCGTGCGATTAGTAGGTACTTTCGCACCTATTTTTCGCACGCAATATAAAAATAACATAAGTTTTTTCTATCAAGCCACTTCTCAATGAAGGTCTGTCAGGAATGTTACGGGCTACCTAGCTCGAAGCTAGTCTACTTAAGAATCAATAGAAAATATTAAACCTCTAAGAACTAAGATTATACCTACTGTTCGAGTATCGTGCTTCTAGTCCAGGATTAGTGCTAATGTCCAGCTTTTGCAAGCCCTATAGGCGCATCATGCAGCCAGGGAGAGTAGGACGCTGTTTGCCTAAATTTGCAGTCCGTTAACAGACTATTCTTGATACTTCATAGGTGTTTCCCAATAAAATAAAAAGACTAACCGCCGGTTTCTGAAAGCTCGATCAAAGCTAATTAACTGGCTGTCATCTCACTGGCTATTTCTATCTTACTTGTAAAAGCTGAAATAGCAAGTGTCTTGACAGCCGATTTACTTTGATCGACCTTTTTGAAACCGGCAGTAAATGTCTCTTGAAATTAATGAAATGAAATAAACGTTAGGTATATCTAGTTAAAAAGTCACTCAAATTTAAAGGTTGCTCAAAGCAAGCACTGGGCCCGTACCACTATCTCTTGAAGCATTCTTATTTCAATATTACTTTTATGTCAATGTCTTATATCAACTGCATAGAGTCGGCTTTATGATCAAAAAGTAAAGTAATATTGAAATAAGAATGCTTCAAGAGATGGTGGTACGGGCCCTTGGTTATATTGGTAAGACATGGTATCAGTTTAAATACGAGTATACCTATATTTAAGTAAAACCATGAAATTTGCTAAGCACCAGTGCGCAAAATGTGTATTTACAAAAAATTCAACATCAGACACATTTTAAACAGCTGCTGTTACTTAACTTGTATTTAAAGTATCAAAACACTTCAGTCTTAGTCAACAGTCCAAGCGACTTGGTCAGTTTCTTTCATCCGGCGAATTCACAACTAATTGTGGCATTAAACAATAGAACCTCTTAGCAACAAGTAACACCCAGCTTTATAAGTATGAACGACCATTGTTCGTACTCGAAATGTTGCTTTTTAGTTCGACTGCCCACATCGGACAATGCGTTCAAAATACTGTGTTTGGGCGGACGAGACGAGTGAGATACTCATTGTGTAGGTATTTTGTTATTCTTAAAATAATGAAGGTGGATAGCCGGACGTAGTTGAAATGCAAACTTATAATAGTTATTTTTAGTCTTATCGGACTTTCAATTTGCACACTGATTAAATACAACATCCAATACACAAAGTTTCAGTACAACACCTAATACAAGTTTGCATTTCAACTACGTCCGGCTATTTCATCTTCATTAATTACAAACTGTGTTTTTAAAAAAATACAGAAAGATATAGCGTTTTCAAAAATTATCAGAAAATTACGGAGTTTTTTTATACAACTGGTTAATGGAACAAGCAAATTGCCCATCTGATGTTTAGTGGTAATCGTCATCTATAACAAAGCATTGCCTCGTAAGTCACGCAAGTTAGGAACGTGCCCTACGTTGCTCTGCCCTGTGTCCATCTGAGGCATATGTGCCTATAATTTCACCGACGACCACACTCTTCAAACCGAAACACAGCAACGCTGCTTGGCGGCAGAAAAAAGCGTGGTGGTAGTACTTCTGTGGCGCAGCGGGCGAGAGCCTGCCTGCGATGCAAGAGGTTGCGGGTTCGATTCCCGCCTTGGAACAAATTTGTGTACGATCTGCAGAAATTTGTTCCGATGGTCTGGGTGTTTTCTATGTATAATAAAAAAAATCTATCTATGTAAGTATATAATGTATTAAATATATCAGTTATCTAGTACCCATAACACAAGCTTTACTTAATAGCTTACTTTGGGACTAGATAGTGCTGTGTGGATTGTCCAGCATTATTTTTTTATTATTCATTTATTCTCCTACCGAGCCGTTCACAAATAGCTCTACTACTCTTAAAATATACACAACTCTTTATACTAAAATTGAAATAACAACACACAAAAAAAACATTTCAATCATCGAAAAAGCAGGTTTTAATTAATTAAATTCATTGAATGCTAAAACATCACTTGCCTTTCAATGTTTCGCAGACAAAGCTCAAAGTGTATTATTTTATAGACAAATTGAAACCGAACAGAATTATGTGCTTACATAATGAAAACAGTGCCACGCCATAATATTCTCAATAGCCAACAGATAAGGTAGTAATTGGTTTGTTGAATAATTTTAGATGTGCTATTGTATAAACGGAGTGTAACAGGGGATGAAAGGGGCGTGTCCGTGGCTCGTCGCAAATATAATCAAGAACTCTGTGTACAATAGAGAGGATATATTTTATTTATATATTATAGATATAATTGATTTAAATATACATAAAAAACTTTTCTAAAAATGTGCTACGAAAGTGCTACGAGCTACGCGACGTGCTACGCCAACTGTGTACAGTATGTTTCTCAAAAGTTATTTAAATTTTATATTTCTTGCCTTATATCTTATTAATAAGTCATGAGGTCATATATACATAATGAAACCTGACGCTAAGTGGTAACCATCATCTATAACATAGCATTGCCTCGCAAGTCACGCACAATATGAACGTGACCGATGAACGCAATCATTAACTTGAGGCATACTGATGTTAAGCCTTAGGTGGCCTGTAATACATCAACGCTATTTCGTGGTAGAAGGCATATTGGGGTGTATCTTACTATTTCAATTGATAAAAATACTGGGCCTGATTCAGACTGATTGTCCCACTATTTATATTGCTGTCGGCTGCGACAAAGAAAACGCTGCATCACCTTTTATGACGGCGTGCACATAGAAACTATTTAATTTTATTTATTTCCTCTTTAGATAAAACCTCTTGATCAAAGTTTTTTGTCGCAATAGAAATAATGGGATATAATTTGTAAAAAGCGCCGGTCCTACTTTTTCTATTTTGTATTTCCATGGAAAGAGAGGGATACACCCATAGTGGTAGGACCCCAGACGAGCCCTTCACCCAGAGATGTTTTCTCTTTGATTTTTAAATCTCTTGAAATTCTGATCTTTGAATGTTGATTTGCTGATTATTTCTATCAAATCAAAATTCGACTCCTCACCAGCATTGTCCACTAATCAACACTGTGCGGAACACAGCGTTCAGTCACAATGCCGCTATTACATTTGCTCAATAATTGCCGCCACCGCCCCCTGTCTACAGATGGTCATACCTACAGCACCTACAGGTTGTATCGAGTGCCGACTGACAATAAATGGAGAGACGAATCCATCAAATCCTTGTAGCAAGTTCAATAGACAGCCTACATAGCTCAGTTGGTAGTAGCTCTGCCTTCTGTGCCGTAGGTCGTGGGTTCGATTCCCACCGTGAGCAAACATTTGTGTGATGAACATAGATGTTTGCTCTCTGTCTGAGTGTTATATTATATTACAAGTATGTATTTACAAAATAAAAGTATATGAGTATAGATAGAGATATAGCTGATAGATGGGCCAGGGATATGATGGAAGTGATGGAGTGCTGCTGAGAGTGTGCCGTGTGGAAAGTCAACCAATATATATTTTTATTTATTTTTTAATGCTGGTACTGCCAAAACAGTTATGGCTACTAAAATTATTTTGTTAGAACGACACTGCGGAAAATAATGCGTTTTTTTAAACTCGTTTTATACGAAAACCACAACACATAAGTATTTATTTATAGAGAATTACAAATTACAGGTAACTTATATTCAATGACCTAATAGTAATAACTAATAATAATTTAGGTGCAAATGTTAATGTGTGTATGTGTATATGTGTGTAAGAAATTCATCAGAGAAGAACATTAAAAAAAAAAAGAACAGAGGCGTTGGGGAAGTAACAAAGAAGATATCATCACATTTTTGTGCTCAATGGTCCGCGGTTCAAACTGAAACATACCTATTCATCAGCTGCAGATACACAGATAAAATGCATATTCGAAACGACCTCAGTGGCGCAGCGGGCGAGAGTCCGCCTGCGACGCAGAGGTTGCGGGTTCGATTCCCGCTTCGGAACAAATTTGTGTATAATCTGCAGATATTTGTTCCGTTGGTCTGGGGGTTTTCTATGTATAATAAAAAATATCTATCTAAGTATACTAATGTATTAAATATATCAGTTATCTAGTACCCATAACATAAGCTTTGAGTAGCTTACTTTGGGGCTAGATAGTGCTGTGTGGATTGTCCAGCATTATTTATTTATATATTATAAAATATGCATTTTATCTGCGTGAGATTTGAAAAGAGACTGTGTATCTGCAGCTGATGAATAGGTATGTATAGATGAATTAAAAGACACTACTGTCTTAATTTAGTGATCAGCTTAACAATGTGTAAGCCCGCGGCGAGAGTACATACTTAGTTCGTATAAATAAGTTTATAGAATATGTCGAAAAAGTTTAGTAGATCTTCAGAGGCAACAACAGATGTCAGTAAATCTGATTATAATTATTTGTGATAGAGTTCAACTTTTTAGTTGAGAAATGTTTCAACACTGTTTTCACAACGGCTTAAATTAACAAAATTCAAGAGCTGTCGGTTGCCCCCAAGACTAGTAGGGATGGTTGCCCCATTGTACTTTTAGATAAAATTTTGTCAAAATCATTTACACAAATTACTTACTGCGGTTTTAATTACGTAATTTTCTATTTAATTGAGTATTTGAAAACGTCACGAATCTCTGATTCAAAACAACCGAAGCCTAAGACTACAAAGCTTAACCAGGTGGAAACGGACTGCTTTTAATCAGGCCATAATGAATGCCAGTTGCGGTCACGGTAACCTGTTCTATCTTCCATTGTGTAACAACGTTGGCACGTTTTGGAATAAATTCAATGGGAGATTGATTTAGATGTAAATAGAATTGAAACTTGAGTAATTAGGAATGCGAGATAAAATATAGTGCAGGGTCTACTGGGACTGTCTCTTACATCTTAGTTCGTAGTTATGGTCTTATGGGTCCGGGGACAGCGACTCGCAATTTCGAGGTGCGATTGGCTATTATTTCATTTTATTTCATTTCGGGGAAGTTTTTTGAAAGAATAACTCTAAAGTCACAACGCATAAATACTGTTCTAACACAAATAATACAAAATATAAGGGAAATGTGCTTGAGGCAGAAATCATTTTGGTATTAGGTAAACGTAAGACCAAACATACTAATACCAAAATGATTTCTGATTCGGGCATGTTTCTCTTATATTATTGTATTATTTGTGTTCGAACAGTATTTATGCGTGTCACTTTAGAGTTATTCTTTCAAACAACCTCCCCGAAATGAAATAAAATGAAATAATAGCCAATCGCACCTCGAAATTGCGAGCCGCTGTCGCCGGAGCCTTAAAAGTTTTCCAGAAGAGATTGCTCTAAGCGATTGAAGACCGCTCATTGTACTTCACTAAACCTTTCATCACAGACAGACGATGGACAGACGTCTTCATATGTTCTCATAAAAACTGACCACCCCATACATTAATTATAACGATATTGTGCCTTCTCCGTCCACCAAAATCCCGGGAACCTTATTCACTATGACAATAGGAGATTCCAAGGAGATTCCTTGCCCCAAACCGTGAAACATCAAAACTTGATATTGGGCTTTATTCTTTATGGCATAGGAGATACTTTGCCCTGACCGTATCACACCGCCTGCCTTGTCTTAGCCGAGCTCGCGCTGCAAATGGTCATAGTGCATAAGCCTCCGGATCTTTACATCGTCGTCAGCGAATATTTTAATTTATACCAAAATATCAGCAATTTATCTCTCTTATAAATGCCCAATGTAAAACTTTTTAAGTTATCTGCGATCACAAAACGAGCGTTGAGCGAGTTTAATTACTCAACCCTCAATTTTGGTTATCTCTTTAATTTCATCCAATCACGGTAATTGAGGCAGTTCAATCTCAACTGTTTCATTTGAATTTTGTTTTGTAAAACTTGAATCTTCCACGAAGTAAATGTAGCTTTTCATTGCTTTAAAGTTTTAGTAAATCACGTGATGATGATTTTAGTTCTGTTTTGTTTTTTTAAAGAAATATTCAAGCGTTATTATCAGCTCAACTAACTAAACTAATTAAGCAAAACTTATGCTACACCCGTAGCATAAGTTTTGCTTAGTTTGGGGTTTAGGATAGTGTGGCATGGAATGTTGAAAAATATAATGATCATATAAACTGGTTTTTTTTTGTTTTGACATATGCTAAGTTTCAAAATTAGCCAACTTTGTTTTTTGGTGGTGGCGATTAATTAATAAAATATGTTGCGATTAATTACTATTAAGAAAACACAATTTTTATTTATTTTGTGGTTGTTTTAGTAATAGGGTTTCTGCATTTCTTCCAGCGCATAATAACGCGTTAAACGTATAATAAAAACGTGTAAATAATAATAATATACACTTGGACTTTGGTTTTTTTTGTTTGGTTAGCTGATAATTCCAATGGTATTTTATTCGCAATCATCTGTATTTCTGGTAATTCAGTCATTCTAATAACAGACAGCATAAAATACCAGTGTTTTGGTTGGCCCTTAATACTATGTTTGTATTATAAAAAAAACATACGTGTCGAACCTCCTCCGTTTTTGTTTTCGTCGGTTAAAAAATAACTGTACGCCTATTGGTAAGGTCCTGTCAAAATAATAAAAAACTTTGTGACACCTACATGCGTGTCCGATGAAATCACTATTCCATTCGGTCTCAGACCTCTCCCAGTTTGCTTGTTTTTCCGTAAGTTTCCCCATCTAACACATCGTATACCTGCCTGTAGGGGAAGCAGGGGTAATGGCGATCATATCGGGTAATACCGCTCACTCCAATAACTTATTAAATAAGGTGCCTTAAAACTCAGCGAGCACGCTGCAGCGCAGGGGTTGTAACGCTTGAGCAGGCAGAGTATCTAAACCTCAAAACTAACATTAGACAAATGAAAAAACAAATAGAGCATTTTTCTCTCAGGTGATCGGCATTCCCCCATCTTCCCGTATGTAGTACGCAGAGGTGAGGTTTCAACCAGCCATGCTAAAGCTACCTCGTTTGATCCGGATAATTTGGTGAGCTGAGGTCTGCCAAATGTAGTTTTTTTTCGTTTCAGCTCGTCCGTTAACGGAATGAAATGGGATTCAGTGGACGGTCTTTAGAAGAGGCGGAATCGGAAATGGAGTTTAGTATTTTATATCTTACTACTAATAGAAACGCGAAATTTGTAAGTATGGATGATGGATGTTTGTTACTCTTTCACGCGGGAACGGCTGAACGGATCTGGATGAAACTTGGCAGAGAGATAGATTGTAGTCTGGAATAGCACATAGGTTACTTTTCATCCCGTGGGAATACCGGGATTTAAATCTGCGTGGATGAAACCGCAGGGCGCAACTAGTTATGTTATATTTAGACAAAAAAGGCAACATCAACACAGATCTGTGTTCAATTATTTTTTTAGAGGAAAATTAGAGAGAAAACGTTCGTTAGGTTTGGAGCAAAAAAGTAGCATTAAAAGAACACTGTGAGTCTGATAAACTATGTTTCAAACAAAAATAGCTCAAGAATATTGAAAGAAACCACCACTCCTTCACTTCTTCTTCACTCCTTCTTATTTCTTCTTCCCCTTTCATTTCTGGCTTAATTTGCTAGAAAAAAACTTGGGGCGAAGTTCGTCTTTATACATGACTGTGATATTTATGTATGTGTATGTGTGTATGTTATGTTATAAATAATAATAATATAAATTAATTAATTAATAATAATCTGTGAACTGTTTGTAAAATAAACATTTTACTAAAAATTATTTTGTTTCCATATTTCTTTTATTACAGTTTGCTTTAGGACCAGATGGTATACCAGTTGAGGTATGGAAGTTTTTGAAAGCGAATGGATGGAAGTGGCTGACTTTATTCTTCAATAAGTTGTTACAAGACGAGGCGATCCCAGAAGAATGGTGCAACAGTTCGCTGGTGCCCATTTTCAAAAACAAGGGTGATGTACAGAACTGTAATAACTATCGAGGAATAAAGCTCATGTCACATAGCATGAAGGTTTGGGAGAAGGTAATAGCGAGAAGAATGAGAGAAGAGAGTGAGGTATCACAGAACCAGTATGGGTTTATGCCTGGACGCGGGACAACGGACGCCATATTCGCACTTCGCCAACTTTGCGAAAAATACCGCCGTGCACACAAGAACTTGCACATGGTGTTCGTTGATCTGGAGAAGGCGTATGACAGGGTTCCCCGTGAGGTTCTGTGGTGGGCTATGAAAGAGAAAGGAGTGCCTGGGAAGTACCTGCAGCTTATTCGGGCCATGTACAGCCGAGCTTGTACTCAGGTCAGGTCCGAAGCTGGCGTTACCGATAAGTTCAATGTGGCTGTAGGCTTGCACCAAGGATCGGCTTTAAGCCCTTACTTGTTTCTCCTGGTAATGGATGCCTTGACATTAGACATACAGGAGGAGGCACCTTGGTGCATGCTGTTCGCCGACGACATTGTACTTGTCGGAGAAGACGCAACTGAGGTACAGAGAAGGCTGGTAAAATGGCAGGGGAAATTGGAGAGTGTCGGATTGAAGATAAGCAGGACCAAAACAGAACATCTGTTTTGTGACTTCGGTGGTCCCTCCAATTTCGCCAATATTGCCTTAGATGGTGTATCCCTGCCAGTCTGCTCCGATTTTCGGTACCTTGGTTCAGTAGTACAGAATGATGGTGAGATTGATAGGGATGTAAAGAACAGAATAAATGCGGGATGGATGAAATGGCGACAGGTCACAGGAACAACTTGCGATCCGCGAATGCCCCTCAAACTAAAGGGTAAAATTTACAAAACCATCATACGGCCTGTCGTTTTGTATGGATCTGAATGCTGGGCCACCAAAGGGACGGATGAAAGAAGAGTGCATGTAGCGGAGATGAGAATGTTGAGATGGATGTGTGGTGTGACGAGGATGGATAAGATAAGGAATGAGTTTATTAGAGGCAGTTTGAAAGTGGCGCCAGTGACTGAAAAGATGAGGAGTAATAGGTTAGCGTGGTATGGGCATGTTATGCGAAGGGAAGAATGTCATGTAACGAGAAGAATGCTAGGGATGAATGTGGATGGATATAGAAGTAGAGGTAGGCCAAAGAAAAGATGGATGGACTGTGTGAAAGATGACATGAGTATGAAAGGAGTGACTGTTGAGATGACGGCTGATAGAGGAGAGTGGAGAGCAAAAACCTGTTGTGCCGACCCCACATGAAGTGGGATAAGGGCAGGAAAATGATGATTTCTTTTATTACAATCACATGAGCGAAATCACAGTATTCGCCAACAAAGAAGCCACTGAAACAAGTAATTAATATAAACACAAAAAACTGAACCCCTTTTGTATCTTCAGAGTACCTACCCCCGTATTGTGCGCTCTTTAACAAACTGCATTCAAAATTAAAATTTTTCATTTGCCGTCCTCGCCGGAGCCTGCGTCCTCAGATTCACTGATTTGTCTAAAGCTGGCTCACTCCACACATAAGTGACATTAGCGTGCCTTGGCGATTTGTTTAAATTGTCATTGTCCTTCGAAGAACTACTTATCCACCTTATGTTTTACCTTTCTATCTGTTTCTATTGAAATGTGATTCCCCGATAAACCATTTTCGAGAGGTATTTCAATAGAAACCGACAATAATTATTTATTACTATTTTATCTGATTCTATTGAAAGATTTATTAATATATATAACTAATATTAATCTTTCAAAATGGCGGATTGACAGATGGTACCACTACTTGAAAGGAATCGCGACAGGAAGATACTCATTAAAAAAAACATTTCTGTCCATGATGAGCAGAACGTCTCGAGCTGGCTGTTTCGGCCATCAACCTGTAACCTTTTTTTCCCTACACCACACTGCTCTTACGAGCACCGGCAAGTCAGCAACACAGTTTGCACACAGTTTCAATTCTTCATATTCTGTCTTTCAATTTTAATAAATTCTGAAGTTTCACCTTGAAGAGACAAGAATTCTCTATTATCAACGCTCGCAAGGTTGGGACTGGCCCTCTGTCGTATTCAAATTAATAGTGAACTAGCTGTCGTTCAAAGATGCTATTTCAGGATCACTTTGATTATATTCCTTCCACCGCAACGTAATTGGTATATTTTGTTGAACAACAATGGCTGCACATTTTCATTACATTCATTCGGTTTAGGTATTATAATTTTCCTTTCTTCCACACAAAGCCGTTTTGTAGGAGGGATGGAATAGGATGAAGTGCTTTGATACCTGAATAGATTTTCAGCGCACAATTATTTGAAATATTTGTTAACTGTGATTCGTTATCTTGCTGCTTGTGTGCTTTTGTATGCTTGTGTGTAATATTACAAAAGAGCTAAAGCAGGTTTGCCTGACAAACGTCTGCGGTGTTGTTTCATAGATAGATAGAAAATTAGTATTAAAAAAAGCTTTATCCTCCCGATTTTTTTTTGTATTGTTGAAAAATTATTTCACCACACTGTTTTTTAAGAAACTAGAAACCCGTTAAGACCTTACTGCCATAATGTAATGTTTTCAAATTTTCAATCACTGCTAACGAAAAATAATTCGAAAGTTTGAAAACAAACCCTCCGGTACAAACCTTTTTTTACAGCTCTCTTCCACATTACACCTCGGTACTGCAATCTTTTAGAACAATTACCTACTTGGTGGTAACTAAAAGATTGAAGTACCATTTCAATGGCATCGCGTCATTATGCGGTGGTGACAGGCCGTGACGTCATCAACTAATGCACTACGTAGCAGGTGTGGAAGACGGTGGAAAGGCTTACGTACGAAGCATTAGGATTACTGGATGTGTCTCTTACCTTTCCCTGAAAGCCATGAACTCAAGACGTTAGATTATGAAAGTACCTATGTTTTTTTTTGTTATCTTTATTGCGCACCAAAGCTAACCATTTTATTTTAGGTAGTAGTAGTAGTCATACGAGTATTACAAGAAGAGCGCGCTAGATATGGATTAGATGGATTTCGAAGCCCAAAGAAGAGATGGATGGACTGTCTGAAACATGAGATGAGTAAGAAAGAAGTACCTAAGCACTGAGATGACGAATGACAGAGAAGAGTGGAAGAATAAAACCTGTTGTGCCAACCCCACTTAGCGTGGGATAAGGGGCTAATATCATTTATTTATTTTCATCTCTCATTTTGTACACGCATTGTACCCACCTCTAATTTCAATATCTCACAATCCTTCAAGGTTTGCTGGAAGAGAACTCCTTTTAGGGTTAAGCTACCCTTTGTACATGTTTTAAATTTATGTTTACCATATGTTTTTACTATGTGCAATAAAGAAAGAAAATGCAAAAAGACGATATAGTCTCATCTTAATTCCAATTCCAGCTTAGCTAAATCTGCGATCTCTATCAGGTGCAAGACTGATTACTCCTTTAGCGCGTCACGCACCTTAAAATTTAACGGCGTCACGCCGAGCTCAGTGTAATGAGGAAACGGCTTTTGTTGTAGCTATCTGACTTGCAGTGTTGATAACAGAGTTAGGAACATGGCATTGGTGCCATTGTTCTAGTAGCTATATATGAGCGCATTGCTCTACATTTATTATGCGAACCGCCAAGAAGTGGAACTCATTGTCGTCTTCCTGATCGCTACAATTTGGGTCTTTTCAAGGCTTGTCAATAAGTCGATAGTAGGTCGAAGGGTAGGAGTAAAGAGCGGGTGGTCTTTTAGACAGTTCTGCTTCATCATTGTCGGTTACCACCTTAAAAAAAGGTTACATTTTATTCAATCGTTGGACTTGGAAACATATTTTTCCTTTGATTTACAAAATTAATATAATTAAAATGTCATTCCTTACATACCGTACCGTAGCAATATACCTATAATTAATAATTTGTTAGTAAGGAAATATTCACATGTTAAATCAAATATTTTAATCCCCGGTTTCTGAAAGCCCGATAAACACTAATCGGCTGTCAAGTCACTCGCTATCTCCATCAAATTTGAAGTAAAAGCTTAAAAATCTTGGAAATCATCAAATCAAATCTTGGAAGCTTGCCAATGTGCAACCTGTGCCCAAGAAAGGTAGTCGCGCTGACCCATCAAATTACCGCCCGATTTCGGTGACCTCCATACTCTGTAAGTGTATGGAGCGTGTACTGAATGGAAAGCTCCTCGCATACCTTGAAGAGAATGATCTCCTCAGTGACCGCCAATACGGATTTCGTAAAAACCGGTCAACTGGGGACCTTCTTGCGTATGCCACGCACATCTGGAGTGAAGCCATCGAAAAGTATGGTGAGGCACTAGCGGTCTCTCTTGACGTTTCGAAGGCATTTGATAGGGTTTGGCATGCGAGCCTTATTGGCAAGCTTCCTGCATACGGACTCCCAGTACAATTCTGTTCTTGGCTTGCCGACTTCTTGAGGGAACGATCCATTCGAGTAGTCATTGATGGCTGCTCGTCTGATCAATTGGCCATTAATGCCGGTGTACCTCAAGGATCGGTGCTATCTGCCACGCTGTTTCTGCTGCATATTAACGATCTGCTCATGCCCGGTATCTTTGGGTACGCAGATGACAGCACAGTTGTGGAAAGATACTTTTCTAATGCCCAGGCCAGACAGAATGTGATAAAGCAAGAGAGAGACGAAATGCTGCAGCGCTTGAATTTGAAACTGAAGGCAGTGTCCGACTGGGGCAATGCTAATTTGGTCAAATTCAACGCCTCCAAAACGCAAGCTTGTCTCTTTTCTGCCAAGAAAAGTCAGTTTCTCGAAGTTCCTGTTTTCCGAGATGTACCTTTAGCTATACAGGATCACCTGGAACTCCTCGGTGCTACTTTGACGCCTGCTCTCAACTTTGGCACATACATCGAGTCTAGGGCAAAAACGGCTTCCATGAAGCTAGGCATCCTGAATAGGGTAAGGCGGTACTTCACACCGGGACAGCTTCTCAGTCTTTATAAAGCACAAGTCCGATCTGGTATGGAGTACTGCTGTCACCTTTGGGATGGCTCAGCAAAGCACCAGCTTGCTGCCTTAGACTCGATTGAGCGCAGAGCTTTCAGGTTAGTAGGTGAGCGACACATGGCGGAGACAAAAATCCAGAGTCTCGAACACCGTCGGAAAGTCGCTTGCTTATCGATCTTCTATAGGCTACATTTCGGGGAATGTGCTCAGGAACTACATGACCTCATTCCACCATCTCCATTCCACTACAGGACAAATAGACGTACGGCTCAATACCATCCATTTCTAGTTAGCATACCACCAATTCGCACGAAGCGCTTCGCTTCAACCTTCATTATGCGAACCGCTAAGGAATGGAACTCGTTACCGTCGTCTGTCTTTCCTGACCATTATAACATGAGTCTCTTCAAGGCAAGAGTGAGTAGGTGTCTTCTAGACCGTTCTGCTCCACCGTAGGCTACATCGTCGCTTAACATCAGGTGAGATTGTAGTCAAAGGACGGTCTATTCAGTTAAAAAAAAAAAAATAGAAAGTGACTTGACAGCCGATTAGTGTTGATCAACCTTTTAGAAACCAGGGGTTAGCGTCATTATTTCTGATTAATTGATTATCTATGATACTTTTAACCCTAAAAAACATCAGTAACAAAAAGTCCCAAATAGCTCATGTTGGCAAATACCACAACCACACAAGTGAAGTCGCGGTAGGTAGCTACTAACTAAATAAAAACATCTAAAATAATAACGAACGAACAATTTGAATGCCAACATCGAAATCCGAAATGAATGGGATATATTAAGTAAATGGGTATCTTTTGTGTTTGAGATAATATTTTAACCGTTTGTTCCCGGTTCGGTATTCATTTGCCTCCTCATACCGAGGGCTATGAAATTATATGGAGCAAACAATCCACGTGCAGAGCAAAGCCTCTCAAAGTTTCTTAGGGGTTCATTTTCATTTCATTACATTTTAATTTTAATTTATTAGATGGGTCACATCACATTCATAGACACTATATAATAAGTAGTTAAATCAGACTTTTCGATTCAGCAAAAAATAGATATTCACTTTCTGCTATCGCTTATTTTCTGTTTCACTACATTTGAATGAACAGCCTATTTCTATTAGAATATAACAGTATATATATAATATAACAATATAACTTAAACAAAAGAATAAAGTGCACATATTCCAATATCAAAAGACAGATAGCTAAATATATCAATATGGTTTTTCAGCCTTACTTTGTCATACTTTTCCAATGTGTAACGAGAAACAGAGTAGGCAAGTTTAACCTTTGGATTGCAGCGTTTCCAGAGACACAATAAATTTTCAATCGTTTCTCAAATTAGCTATGGGGTATTTTTTTAATGTGCGTAAAAAATAAAAAATTATTAAATAAATAATAAATAAATAATGCTGGACAATCCACACAGCACTATCTAGCCCCAAAGTAAGCTATTCAAAGCTTGTGTGGGTACTAGATAACTAATATATTTAAAACATTATATACTTACATAGATAGATATTTTTTATTATACATATAGAAAACACCCAGACCATCGGAACAAATTTCTGCAGATCGTACACAAATTTGTTCCACGGCGGGAATCCAACCTCTTGCGTCGCAGGCAGGCTCTCGCCCGCTGCGCCACAGAGATCATCATTAAATTAAATCAGTATTTTAAATACTGACCAATCACATAAACTTTGAAGGTTTTTTTTTTTATACAACTAGCTGATGGAACAAGCAGATGGTCCACCTGATGTTAAGTGGTAACCATCACCTATAAACAAAACATTGCCCCGTAGGTCACGCACAATAGGAACGTGCCCTACGATGCACTGCCCTGCGTCCATCAACTTGAGGCATACAGATGTTAAGCCTCATGTGCCTGTAATTACACCGGCGACCACACTCTTCAAACCGAAACACAGCGTTGCTGCTTGGCGGCAGAAAAAGGCGTGGTGGTAGTACTTCCCCGGACGAGCCCTTCACAAAGAGCTCTACTACTCTTAAGGTTCAATTACATAAACCTAAGTCAGTTTGACTACCTCTGGTTTACCGAATGCGCACTCGGTAAAAATTACAAAATGAAAATTGCGGCCCGGCGGCGCCGCTGAATACATTAATATCGAATATTGAATATAACATAAAAATATTGAATCGAATGAATTCGCAAATAAAAGCGGACGAATGGAAATCATTGAAACTCCCGGGAGCTTTGTGGAATGAGATGTTGCTGTGAATGTTTGTGAAATTATTTATCGATGATAACTTCAGGGGCTGAAAAATAAATATATCCATCTAGGTATGTACGTATATCATTAAGTTATGTATTTCAGATTAAATAGTAGTCAATAGATAGATATAATCAAATAGTAAGTCAATAGTAAGTTCAGTTATGTCGGATTATAGTAATGAACATACACATGTAATTAAGTATCTTAAATAAAGATACAATAAAGGTCTATGTTTTTGTGAATTTGTGTTTTATTTTTTTATCAGAATAACTATTGATGTCCTAGGACAATCATAAATAAAAACATAAGCAGGTTTCAATTAAACAAAAAAAATTTTGTTAGACGTAGGTACCAAAGAAATAAAAGATTTGGAATGAATAATAATAAGTTAAACCTATCGCAAATACTGTACTATTTTCCTGAATGATAATTTTATAAAATACCCCAGTTTTTGGGATTGGTCTTTTCTATTCTGTATAGGTAGGTACACACGGATACGCATCAAGCTATACTCTGCTCGCTTTTATGTCCTTCTATTAAGCGTTATTTTTCTTTAGCTTTGTGTAGCTTGATTGGTATCCAGTGTAAAGATTAACAGATGGTCAGCATCCAATCATACCTCAACATGCGAGTACGAGTGAACGTTTTTAATCAAGTTTGGGTCTACGATAGCGACGGACTACAATGCAAGCCAATCATTTCGGATTCAATCAGCTATGTGACCTTAATGAGGGCTGAATACTTGGGTGTGCGGCGGCAAATAGGCGGCGGTCGCGGGTTCGAATCTTGGCTCAAATTTTTGAGAAAGTATTCACAGTAGAAAAAGATTTCAGAAAAATACTCATGAAAAAAATTAACTGAAACAGCTACATAATTGATGACCAGACACGGTAGCCCCTCAGATCTCAGTACCAAGTACGAACTCTAGGTTCTCTGAAGGTGTCTAAAGGGGTAGCCAGAGGTACGTCCAAACATAAGATTTGGCACACTTCAATATTTTGTAATAAAATTAAAAAGTAAGAAGAACTGAAATACGAGTAGGCTCATGAATCCTAGTCACGGTTCACATCCATTCTTGGATTATTGATGGTCTTCAAATGTACATTTATACGTCTCTATGCTTCTATTTCACCATCTCTGTCTTTATTTTATTTCGTGTCTGTCAAATAAAATATAACCGTCTTTGTTTTTTGAAAGTCTAAAGTAGAGACGGAGATACTATTATCTGACAATAGCATTAGGTACTCTAAGATATTGATGGCTACAATACTCATGTTCATTCTAAACTCTCAGTAGGTATTTGATTACTATTGTAAAGACTCTTTGTGAAGAGCGCGTTTGGGCAAAATCCGGGCACATGAGGACATCTTTCTGTACTATAGGTACCTCAAGTTGATAGACGCACAGCCGTGGTTAATGGTTATTACTGTGACTTACGAGGCAATGCAATTATTAGGTAATGGTTACCGGTTAACATCAGGTATGCCAGCGGCTTGTTCCTTAAGCAAGTGTTTTTTTAACAATAGCGTGTATATTTCTGTCTGTGTGGGTATTTTCTATGTATCATAAAAAATATATATCTATGTAAGTATATAATATATTAGATATATCAGTTATCTAGTACCCATAACACAAGCTTTGAGTAGCTTACTTTGGGGCTAGATGGTGCTGTGTGGATTTTCCAGCATTATTTATTTATTATTTATTTATTTGTTGTACTTCAGTAGGTAGGTACCTCTTGTATCGACCAAATTTCAAATTTCACAAAATAAGCTACCACGTTCGTAAAATATACTTAGCCATAACAGATAACAGTATTCCATTCAATATTGTTGTAAAAAGCTTTTAACAATAAACTTTTTAATCCATAAAAATCACCCTAAACCAATCACCATCATCGGAAAGTTGATTAAAATAACACGCCGCCCCTATAACTGCAAATCTGATGGTTCCGTAGGCAAAAGAGTGCAATCACATTACGAGTGAACCCTAAATTTTAATCTGCGGTACAATGGCGCAATCGTTGATTGCTGCGCATATGCATACTCTTTGGGGATCGCTTAGCGTACACTGCAGTGCAAAATAACGGTATGTGCGTTATGAAAAAGTTATGGTTTGTAGGTTATGTATCGACTCTCACACACAGAGTAAAAACTGAAAATGGAATAATTATATTCCATTTTTAAGAATAATAATCCGTTATTGGTTTTACTGCGGTTTGTTTGTGTAATAGTATAGTTAAATAACTTACGTACCATTGCATCACAAAGGTTTATACACGCCTTAATTGCTGTTAATACTTTATTTACAGTGCAAAAAAACATAAAAGTTGTCAATATATTTTTACACATTGTTTTATATCTGTTAAATAAACAACGTTAATTGTTTTTTTAAGTATCACTTCACTACATAGTATAAAACAAAGTCGCTTTCTCTGTCCCTACGTCCCGATGTCCCTATGTATGCTTAAATCTTTAAAACTACGCAACGGATTTAGATGCGGATTTTTAATAGATAGAGTGATTCAAGAGGAAGGTTTATATGTATAATACATGCATGATATGTGCACCCGTACGAAGCAGGGGCGCGCGGGCAGGTCGCTAGTATACTGATATTTTGTTATGTACTTTTATTATGATTTACAAAGCTATAATCGATCTATATATGACAAACGGCCTAACGTTTTGACTCTAGGTAATAAAAAAAAACAATTTTTGTGAGATGCAGTGTACTCCGCGAGTCAGCCGCTAGGGACGAATTGTTTTCGTATTAATAGCATGTCGAGAGGTGTGCACAAAGGGAACCCTTCACTTGTAAACATGCTGTTTATGGCCATTTAATCATCTTGAATCGGGCGACAGCACACAGCTTGGTTTATAGTTGGGGAATGTACTGGCATTCAATTTATTTTCTTTTATTTTGAAACTGACAACTTTGAATTTTTCAAATTATTTGGGATGTGGTTTCATCTCAAGCTCTTTGATAATGTTAAAAAATTAAAATTTCTGACAGAAAACATGCAGAAAACTCTCATTTGCTTGCTACTTTTTTGTATTATTACTATTTATTACCGTAACAACAGTAGGCAATTATATTTTCTACAGATATATAACTACATACCTAGCGCTGTTACACAAGCATTAATAAAATAAATAAATAAGCATTATTTTTATTTATAACATAAATAGAAAGACATTTATTTAGTATACAAATAAAAATTGTTTAATTAAAAAAGGACACGAAAGAGACCATAATTTGCTGAAAAAAATATTATCTTTACCTACCTAGAATAAAAAAAATACAAACCCTCCTGAAAAAAATATATCTTTTATATTACTTCATTTTTTCTAACTTTCATCTTGTACACTGATGTGTACCCACCTCTAAATTTACTAGTCTCTCTCCTTCAAGGTTTGCTGGAAGAGAACTCTTTTTACAATTTTTTATATATAATTTATTTTTTATATAATTTACAATAAAAAAAAACTAAACCCTACGTCGGATAGCTGGTTAAGGAAATCAACAGTTCCACAACAAAAGCGACCGCAGAAATTGGAAAACTTTCATCAAGTTGCCTCAAAATAAAAGCAACATTCCGCCCGTCCAAATCCATTTCGTCGTCCGCATTGAAAATTGGCCACAAACGTTTGCGAGTCGTGCCGGCTTCCGCATCGCAAACTGATTTACGCTCTCGTTATTACGTTCAGGTGCGGCGGGAGTAGTTTTGTTTCATCAGCAGTAGTCACAGGGTCGAATTTTAGCTACTATCCTGCTTTTATATCTTCACAACACCTACAAACTTTCGCATTTACCTATACAAAAGTTAGCAGGTCTTTAAAGTCAAGGTCAAAGGAAAAGTGCATTTCTTTGCGATATTACATGAACGGGGTTGATCCCATTCAATCCTTGACAACTGCTCGGATTGGGATAAAACTTGGTGTATACATAGTTTAATACATGTAATATTGGAGGCATAAAAGGGTAGGTACAATTATTTGGAATAAGATTAAGGAAATCATAACATCCTACAGTTGACTGCAAACTACTGATAAAATATATTTTATGTTTACTCTTATATTCTACGCCAAACTACGTATAAGCTATTATGATGCTACAGCGTAGCTTGCCTCAACTAATTGTTGCTAATTTGATCAAATAGACAATATTTATCCGTTTGAGATTCTAGAACAAAACAACGCAACACATGGTTAAATAGAACTAAATCCTTGCGTTTACTATATATCTCTATCATTAGCCGTTTGCCCACACTGACTGAGGCAGCTGGAGACATGTTACTTCAGCTTACACACTATTATAAGCTTATAGCATCGTTGTTTATTTAGCAGCTAAATTATGATTCAAATCTATGAGTGCACTAATTATGCTTTAAATATTGGCATTTATAGAAATTACATTTTCAATATGAGGAAGCTGGAGACATGCACACCAATTTTACATAGCCGTCTTCTACACTAATATTAAAAAGGGGAAATGTTACATAAAGATAACGTATCGGCGTATACGGCCCTGGCTACGACGTAGCTTGCCTCAAGGTTTTAATCGGTAAAAAATTGGGTGATTGCATATACAGGTGAAAAGAGTTATCGTATCGTGAAAAACGTAGTCTGTTTTATCACGACATACTTCATGCTTCTTCGAGTTTAAGCACAATTAATGGATTTATTTGTATAGAACATCTCATCTTATGTGTTTTTCTATGAAAATGATTCGCCAAATCCACACCTGCAGTTTATCTACCCCACCCACCATTTCCCGCCCCCTCCCACTGCACTACAGTACAGTTTCGTCGCGTCTGAAAATTAATTCCTCTACATAATCAGAACTTCCGAGCGCCCGCGCTGTTCCGCGTAGCTTCACTCGCGGGAAGGATTTGTTTTCAATTGAAAATATTGAACTTGATGGAGTTATTTACCTACCTACCTAAGCACTTCTTCATCTTTTATACTACCCACCCATATTGTTAGGTGGTATAAAAAGACATTAAAGTGCTTAGGTAGCTATCAGATAATATAACAACATCTGCAAGCATTTTGCAGAAGTTGATAAACGTGAACCTTCTATAAGTTCCTAATATTTATTTCTTCTGTGGTGACACTGACTGGTAGAGCTACGGTTAAAAGTACCTACATTTCCTGTGACATTACAATGTTGCCAGTAACTTTATTTAAGGGTCATTTGGAGCAATATCAAGAAAAGAAACATAACGGTCTGTATTTAGTAGAGGTAGATAACGCTATCCAGCATTAGGCTCGCCTATTTACATTTTATTTTATTTGTGCAATAAAGAATGTTTTATCTATATATATCAGTTAAATCACAAGGATCACTTTGAAAAGTCGTATAAACTTAGTTAACATCCTTCCTTCCCCGCTACCAAAGTCTAAGAGAGAATCAAAGTCACACCAAGGTACACTCAGGTGCTCACTACACCAAGAACTATCGAAGCCCGTGTTTACTGTTTACTAAAGACAAAAAGGCCCAACGTCATAATTAAAAAAATCTCGTGCCTGCAAAGAAAGGGGGAAGTGGCGTGAAAGTCGTGAAAGCAAGACGGATGGGGCGCCACAGAGGGCTTCGCAAAGACAATGACGCGCTTTGGACTTCCTGCTTAATCATAAATATATCAACCGGAGACTTTTAGGTAGAGGACACACTAAAATAACATTTCATACAATAGTGTTTTTTAAACATTTGCGATCATAACACATACTTATTTAAAATATTACACGGGTATTTATCGCGCATTTACCTTTTTTATTTTCCCGACGTTTCGGCCATGTTGCAATAGCCGTGGTCGCGGTCTGCCCGCGACCACGCCTATTGCACTATTGCACTGACTTTATCGAAATTCGTAAACAAAACTAATATCAACTTTAGCGTGTAACTGGCACCTAGAGTCACCTAGTTTTAAGACGTTTCAAGGTGATCCCTGTGATTTTATTGAATAAACATATTTTGACTTTGACTTTATCCGTAAGCAAAAAACTATTGATAAGTAATATTGGTTCATTTTATTAGACCAACTTCTACTTTTGGTTTTGATATTGTAATAGTTTGCATTAGATAGGAATCCTGGAAGAAGCGAAGTCACAGACAAGACCTAGGCAACGCATCATTGTTTGTTTGTAAAATCCGTTGAAGGTGCCGTCGTTCGTACCACCCCAAGGACCGAGAAGGAGCCGTGAGTGTATGAAAGTTAAAAGGGGCGTTAAAACAAAACGGATGAGTTTGGAGAAAGGAAGGAAGCGACGCGTTCGCGTATTACGCCTTTTGATATCGCGAATTGTATGCAATGAGAATACCTAACATATTTTGATTAATATGGAATGCTTATGGAGATTTGTAAGGGCTGATTGCTTTGTGTTTAGAAGGGGATGTGACAGTAAATTTTTTGGTGTGGAAGGTATAATTTTTATTCCAGAGTGATATGTTTTGTAAAAAATATAGGTGTTTATTATTTGTTTCTACAATATTATTTCCAATATAGTTTAAGAGACTATGAGTATTTTGAAGTATTCTGTTTGAAATTGTGTTAAAAGTAAAGTTAAATGTGACAAAATATTCTTGAATTTTAACATGACCACTTTTAAGTCA
This sequence comes from Plemyria rubiginata, assembly GCA_963576535.1. NCBI lineage: Eukaryota > Metazoa > Arthropoda > Insecta > Lepidoptera > Geometridae > Plemyria > Plemyria rubiginata. Next base: position 4,069,321 of record OY754917.1, on the reverse strand, counting down.
AAGTATAAAAGATAAATCTATAGGTTAGGGCCCATCTAATCTGTGATAGGGCCCTTGAAACTAGGGCCGACGCCGAATCAAAAGTATTAGGTTCGATACCCACCCGGTCAGTTACTGTTGGAAGATCATTAAATATTTGTAGTATTAAAGCTCATCAATGTTGCCATGTTTGTATGCAACAATGAATTGTTGCGAAATACGTTTGACATTTCTAACTGTATCAAAAAAAGTGAGTATAATTAATATATTTTTCCGGAGTGTGAAAGTAGCCACCAACAAAACAAGCTGTGCCAATTTGTTTGACAAATTCCCAAACACATACATATTCAACGTTTTGTGTGTGAAAATTCAAAGATGTGAACACAAACAACAAAGGATTTATTTACAAAAGTAACTTTATTAATCTCGCCATTAATCAATCAATTTCTAATCAGTCCGCAGATATTCCGTCCCTACGCTATTATTTCAATTGGGTTCCGTAATTTCAGATTGAATGCTGCCATCGCATCGCTTGCATGATCACTCACTATAGAGTACTTTAATCAGTGGCATAGACTCATCTAATCAACGGTTACACACTAATTAGTCCGACGTGCGGACAACATTGTTCCTACGCTGGTGCTGTAAACACTGTTAACTCAGTTGTAGGGCTGTCACAACTCTTTCACCTTCCCTAAATTCTTATTTGACAAAACGGTAAGAAAACAGCTTCACGACGTTGATCACGATTGCTACTGTATAAAAAGACCCTAATTCCCTAATTCCAAGTATTACCTATATTACTAGAATCCTCTTCAATGCTACAGCAACCTTCGCATATTTCAAAAAGAAAAATTAAAACAAAGTCATCGTCCGGCCTGCGACCGATAGTCATTCTGTTTAGAGAAGAACACAAAATTTTTCTTTGGGTCCCCTTTGCTGGTGGGTGTATATTAAAACTCAGAAGTTCATTCTTCAGTTATAAACATAGTAGTATCCTCTTAATGCTACAGCAACCTTGGGTACCTCCAAAAAGTAGCCTAGCTAATTATTATTGTTCCATACCGCCAAGCCAGCTTGTTTCAACAGCTATTGTTAAAAAAAATGCACTTCGTTTTTATGACGTTTCCAAGTGATCCTTGTGATTAAAACTGAGTAAAGATTTTGTACATTCCAATTCTAAATACATTCAGCCACAGCCACACTCACAAACTTCAGATTAAGCACCGTAGTATTGAGATAATTTTGACTCCAACGCAATACTTTATGAACAAGTAGTATCATGGTATTAGGAACATCTAACCCCGAGCGCGTTGAACTCTTTTCATTGAGCAAAAACAATTACCCGATTTTGGTATTTGTACTTACTCGTGAGACGCGACGTTAGATTTCTTTTTTCTTTCTTCTTCTTTATGGCTCCAGGAGCCTTATTCACTATGACCATTTGCACCGCGATCACAGCTAAGACAAGGCAGCCGGTGTCATACGCAAAATATACGGCAAAGTATCTTCTATGTCATAAAGAATAAAGCCCAACATCAAGTTTTGACGATTCACGGTTTATGTTTATAGGTATATTTCATGTTTATAGACAATCTTGCCAGTGTGAAGTGGTTCAGATATTATACTCTTTGGAGATAAGTTTCTAGTCACGTCAGCCCAAAGTCGAGTCAGTCATTTGTTTTGAAGAAAATGGTGTCGGTTTTCTTCTTTGAAAGATTTTAGTATGAAAGAAACTCTTGTCTCGTCTGCCTGTCATTTCACAGGCACGGAACAGAAAAATGTATATATATTTATGTGGGCACCTGTCATTACCGTGCGTTCGTTGGACACATTTCATACGTCTTTAAAGTTCGCGTCAAAATTATGAGTCACTTGTATTTTACGTTGAAATGGTGTCTAAAAATCGATTCTATTTGCAGTGAGACATTTGCTTTCCCTATATTTTCGCACCGTTAAATTTTGACGTTAGGATCGACGGTCACCGTCTTACCACGTGATGTTTGGTATAACCACGGAATAGAGAAAACCCTAGGTGTAACTACATTTTTCGTTGACCAATAAATGTTTCCTCTTTGCTTCGGATCGGCAACGGTAATATTTGTGATTTAAAAAAGGGCTTAAGAGTCGACTTAAGTATTTAAATGACTCAAAGAGTCCAAGTGACAACCCTATATAGACAGCGTAGGGGAGGCAGATCCCATTGGTTTGCGCCTCGTTTATAAATGCTATTTTAACGCGGAAAAAAAGATTAATTAACTAATTGAGGCTGTTGGACCGCCTGCAGTTTTAAGCTTTTTCAGACGACTAATTACGAAGATTGCTGAATAGTCAATTGCCGGTAGTCATGTTTGAAGGGCCCTTTTAGCATTAGTAGATTGTGAATACTACTAGTATAGCTTAATTATTATTAATTTTGTTTGAGCAAGTTACTGTCGACTTAGCTGCTTTTTGATAGGTATGTCCGTATAGTATAAACTCTACGAATAAATAATAAGTCAATAAACTGTTGGGTTTTTGGTGGTTGGTCGGTACTCGTTCTAAAGCACCTTTATGTACACAGGTTACAATAAAGTATTGGTTGAAGATATTTTGAGGAAAATGTATTGATGGAATCCGAAGAGGAACCAAGGGTCAGGCTTAAATGAGTATTAAGGAGTTTTGAATTAGCCTCTAGAAATCCAATGACTTACGATATCGGCAGCCCGATTACGCTAATGTCTGGCTATCGAGATGGCTTTCAGTTTGACATTTGATTCCCATCAATCTTATATAATTGCTATCACACTGTGGGAATCAAACTGAAAGACATCTCGATAGCCAGACATTAGCGTAATCGGGCCGCGGGTTAGGTTTTATAGAAACTCTATACAACCCCGATGTTCTACTACTATATATGTGTAAAAAGCTGGCATAAAACCAGCACATAATTAATAATGTAATTATGTAAGCTTGGTGCATCTTTTAACCCAACTTCATACCCATAGAATTTTATAAAATTAAAGGCACAACTTTATAAATAATTAAAATGAAAATAAACCCTGTGAAGCGTAATTAATTCCCAGCGAAACTACGAGCGAGGCTCGCTACATCGTAACTTAAACAATATAGCTCGAATGTTTAATTAGCGCATTGCAGGCTGTAGGGGGATGAGGGGAGCTGGTAAGGGGTGGGGGGGAGGTGTTATTCATTAAAATGTTTGCGGAAACTCGTTTAGCACGTTGCGGTGGGCGGCATCGGCCCGCCTTAGCACTTACAGGGCTGAAGCAGATAGGAACTTTGATTATAGTTGAATTGAATTTTATCAACCAAAAGTTTAGCAATTCTGTCAACCTAAAGTTCAAGCAATTTTGGAATTATAACCCAAAGTTTAACCACTCAGTACAGCTATGTAAAGTCGTAGATAAGGTACCTACTCTTTCAAATCTTTGAAATAGTATAACCAGTCGGGTAAAACTAGGTTGAATCATTTTCAATTGGGTTTTGTTTGAAACATTGATGAATGCTTTGTGGTGAAGGCTTTTTATTCTATTATATTATTGTACGAGTTGCTCCCCGCGGTTACAACCGCGCAACTAGTTGTAAATATAAATATTTGCGGTATCAGCAATTACGGATACTCAGTTGCGTCAGTTGAAAGTGCCAACCCTCGCGGTGAGTTGAACGGGGTGCAACGGGCGGAAGAATTCATTTACTTACCGAGATCACAGCTTCCTCTATATGCAACCCACTTAGCGGACTTCATTAAAGCTTAAAAGAAAAGAGCACCTCATTTGATTTTGAAGGGATTTAGTTTGGATAGCTTTGGTCCATTGCTGCATAAGTGTTCATTAATTCAACTAAAAAAACATAAAACAATTTCTGACGTGTAAAAACCAGAACGACATTAGGCTTAAGGGCCCAAAAACTGTGAATAACTGTTTAATTATTTATTTATATAAAAAGTTTCACACAAAACAATGTAGTGCTAGAAGGACTTGTGTGTAATTTTGAAAAATGGTCTTTAAGACGAAGACAAGAGCTAATGTGACTCTCGCTCGCACGTTTTGACTTGTTGAAAGATATAAAATCACTAAACCCATTTTCGAAAAATCGCAAACAACCATTTTGTGTGCAATCACATTGCGCACAGTTTAGTAAAAAAAGCATTTTGATCGATACATGTTTTCCTACTTAAAAGTTTGCTAGTTTTCGTACTCAAGCAAACTTTTGAGTAGGAAAACTTGCATCAATCAAAATGAACCATTTACCAAAGTATGCGCAATGTGACTGCAAACAAAATGAACGTCTGCGATTTTACAAAATTGAAATTTGTGATTTTATATCTTTCAAAATGTCGAATCGTGCGAGCGAGAGAAATATTAGGTGTTGTCAACGCGGTTAATCAGTACAAACAAAGGTAATTGGTGAATCTACCGCCAGTTCATCCCAAAGCATTAAAGTTGTTAACCGTCAACAATGGCAAACAATGTCGTCATAATCGCCATAAAATTTTCATAGACTGCAAACGTGACTCTTAAATTATTTATATTAGAGTAAGTAGAAAACATACCGCTGGTTTCTGAAACATCGGTCAAAGCTGGCTGTCAAGTCACTTGCTCTCTAAATAATTTGAAGTAAAAGCTAATATAGCAAGTGACTTGACAGCCGACTAGCTTTGATCGAGCTTTCAGAAACCGGCGGTTACAGTATCAAACTATCGGATTTTATTATTTACCTAATGTCTCAACAAGGCTGATATGCAGTAAAAAATATGAGAATACAATGAAAAAACAATATCATATCTTCCAAAAATACTGAAATTAAAATTGCATAAATTTTTCTAACCTTCAATCAGTTCTCGATTGAAACTTCGCTCACAACGAGCACGATATTTCTTCAATTTTTTTGCGACAAAATCTAGGTTTTTACCTCATTATGGGGCTGACAACCGTCAAACAAGTTCTCGACCGCACATTCCAAATTTTTAAATATTTATGAAAAATCTCAAACTTTATAACATCACAGACCCAGCTACTAAACATCCTAATTGAAACATCTATCAAAAACTTTGTTAATGTAGTTTTCGGTTTTCGCACTTACTCGCACCTTTTATTTATACCTTTTTTCCCGACTTCAAAAAAAGATGATTTCTCAATTCGACTGTTTTCTTATGTTTGTTAACGTAACTTTGTACTGGCTGAACCGAATTTGATTTTTAGAAGAGTTATTAAGTTGATAAATAAATGTTAAAATTTGCGAACAAAAAGTTATTTGACGGAAGTCTGCGTCTTAACGGCTCCACAACGCTATTATATTTATGAACGCCATAACTTAATCTTCTTACATCTATACTGTACTACCCTGTACCCCGTGTTCCGATTGGCTGAAATTTGCAACCCCTAGCGTGCTCCGCCAATAGGGAACAGACATGGCAATATCTAGGGGTGGAGCCAGGGGGGTTATGATGACGACATTTTTGAAAATCCAACAGTTTCGGCCCGATCATCTTAGATTCAACACTACTATGGAACCTTAAGTTTACGTTCGAAGTTTGAAAGAAGTTTCGTGTTGTGTTGAAAAGCTAAGACCTATATTTTATAACCTAATCATATTCCAAAATAACGGAGGGCTACTTTAATCAAAAAATATGCGCAAAAATCATTGAAAAAAAATTAATTAGGAGCGAAACCAAAGTGCGATCCTTACATCATGGCTGGACCATACTTATCGCCTCTGCCTGGTGACCTCCTCACTGAGTACATGTTCGGCCGTCGCCGTCAGCGCCGGAATAGAACCACCTTCACTCCTCAGCAGCTCAGCGAGCTGGAGTCTCTGTTCCAAAAGACCCATTACCCTGATGTATTCCTGAGAGAAGAAGTCGCTTTGAGGATCAGCTTGTCTGAAGCCAGAGTGCAAGTAAGCTTCAAATAAAATCAATTATTCTTGGCTCTTTCAGTGTTTGTACTACAATTGTATCAATAACCGTTAAGTACCTCTGAACCGGAAAAAGGGTAAGAAGATGATAATTAGGAAGATGAATAATAACTCTTTCTAATTTTACGTTACTACCAGCACTGAGTTATTCTGTTTGAAGTTTTTGTGTGCAACAAAATAAGCAAAATAATAAAAATCAATGGGGAGTTTAAAAACGTTATCAATTAGTAGTAGTACGTTATTAATTAATTATGTCTGAAATAAAATTAACCAGTTTTTTTTACTCTGTAAAGTGCAAAATGTGCAAATACTTTTATACTTACGTTCTTCTACTGAATTTTTAATATAAACGTGCTCCTAAACTAGCTTCTTATAAGATTCTAATTTAGGTATACCTAAATTAGAATCCTCCCTCTCTGGTAATTATATGGGTTCAGCTGCGACAAGACCTATTTATCTAATGACATAGCATATAAATAACTCGGCAAAATGGAAGACCGCCTATGAATGATAATGTGACTTTTATTCAAAACCCTGTCATTATTTTCTCTTAAATTGTTTTAGGGTTTTGACGTTTAGCGACAACAATGCCCTATGATAAACATCAAAAATACAATCTCTGTAATAAAACCTATTTCCTGCCAACTTGGCTGGACTTGGCACTGAATTTATGAAGATGAAGTGGTTTAGATAGATTTATGATGTAATGAGCAAATACCTCTACTTTATCCACCTACTCCATTGTCCGAAATTAATTAATTATATAATACATAATAAATTATTATACATAATAACATTTAATTATTAAAATAGTAAATTTCAGTAAAATAGTTTACATAATGGAAGTCGCTATTGGAGATGGAGACCTACTAGTTATTCATATTGATAACTTATTTATTAATAACTTGTCCATGTATAAAAATTATGTCTACTCAAAACTCTACATAGGGCTTAGCTCGCCTGTGTGCATGATTTGTATGAAAGATTTGCGGCAACTAGGTAGGTATGCGTGTTATAATAAAAAAATATGTTGTAATATTCTTGATAAGTTTTATTGGATCTGCTGCTTCTAAAAACTTACAAGTTTTCATCTCTCATTCTCGCTCTTCTGAACATGATCGTTATCCACGAGGTCTTTCATACTTCACCCAATCTCCTACATCAATTTAATCAATATTTTAACATTGACCTGAATAATAAACAAATAGAAGGCTTTTTTTCGCAACGTTGGCAAGATAGTCCCAACCCAAACTCAGCAAAACTTGTACCTACTATGAAAATATAATGTTCATTCCGACTGTACTTGTTGAAATTAAACTACACTGGAGAAGGACTTTTCAACAAGGAATTTTCCGCGAAGAGTGGTTCTCTTCTAAATTAAATTTGCTTTGACAGGTTTGGTTCCAAAACCGAAGAGCAAAATGGCGCAAGCAAGCGCGACTGCAACTGCTACAAGATGCCTGGAGGATGCGTTGTCTTGGGCTCGGATCTCCGCCGCTGGCAATGCCAGGTATGTAATCTTCTAAGCCAGAGATTCAACTTAGAGGCAATATACTGTACCAGTGCCTCTGTGCAACTGTAGATCAAATGGGGGCTCTCAGCATAACGCGCCAATTCACGATTCATTGTTGATGTTAGGTGATAGAGATATTTAAAATGGATAAGTAGGTCTGTCTACTTAGTAGATTAGGGAAATATTTACAATATGACAAAATCGAGATTCAAACCTGTTTTACTAGGAGATTTTCGTAAAACATAAGTTTATTAAAATTAAAAAATCTTCGTAAAGCTATAGGTAGGTATATACTACGGATATAAGCTAAACAAATTTAACAACTATTGGTTACAGGACATGGAAAGCCTGACTCTTCTCCCGAACATCCAGATTCTCCCGGTAGAGACTCACCAGAGCCCAACCCTTTAGACAACAGGGAAATTAAATCTCCCCGCCACGATCCGTATCTTCACAACCAAAATATTCCTGAAAATGTGCCATCGATCCCACAGCCTCCACATGATATGCCACCAATGCCCTACAGTGATGACGGAAGGATTATGCAACAACCATTTCCATTCTCATCGATGCTTATGCCGCAACCGATCGACGAGCAAATCCCAACTGATTTGAGAGTCATGGCTTCGAAGAACCCCTGCCCTTGTGGCACCAAGTTGGAGGAGCCGCAGAATTTGGCTTGTCGTCCGCAAATCCGCGACGCTAAAGATAATGAGGACAGCGACAGCGATGCCGAGATAGATTTGACTTCGCATTCATCTAAAGATGATGATCTAAGGGAGTCTGAAAGGCTGGCTAACAGGATAGCTACAAGCATCTTTAGAAGTGATACAGTTCTACACGATTTGGTGCCGAATGATCTCAGCCTAGGAGTTAAAAGTAACGATAGAAATGCTAATAGGAATAATGTGTCTATGTAACTTGTTTTTGTAGAAAACTTCTAGTCAATCTTTGATTCATCAAAGGTGGTATAATTACCTAGTCGTGTATTTAGTGGCGTAGAATATAATGTAGATACAATCAGTTACTAATTAGACTAACTACCTACTTAAACAACTTGTTTCTAAAATGATTTCCAACAGGTATCTTCTAGTTACATAGGTAACCTGTGTTATGTAACTTTGGACTTCACTATCGTTATAAATTAGAAAATAAAACCAGATTCAATATTAAATAGCACCTTTATTAACACCTCAGTAAACTTTAAAGTACTTTTTGCGATTATTTTATGTCATCATCCGTAACATAGATGTTCATTCAGTCGGCTACACATCAGATTACACACCCTATATAGATACGTAATAAGGAGAAAGCACGGTAGCGGGCATCGCATTCTCTCGCACGATTCGCAGCGTTCGAACTCAAATAGGGTAGGCTGATGCGTAACCGTGTGTACCTCATCCACAGAAAATCCGAAAATCTGCGCTCTTATTAACATCTAAAATAACATCAATCTATCGGCTGGCGGCACATGACTGAAATTTGAATAGCACTTTCTTAAACTACTGCTAATCATTTAACAAAGCAGTGAACTATATCTAGCCTACGTAGCTCAGTTGGTAGTAGCTATGCCTTCTGCGCCGTAGGTCGTGGGTTCGATTCCCACCGTGAACAAACATTTGTGTGGTGAACATAAATGTTTGTTCTCTGTCTGGGTGTTATATAATATTACAAGTATGTATTTACAAAAAAAAAGTATTATAAGTAGTATATCAGCTATCTGGTTCTCCCATATTACAAGCATAAGCTTAGTTTGGGACTAGATAGTGCTGTGTGGAAAGTCCACCAATATTTATTTATTTATTTATTTATATCTAAAGTGCGGGTAAGCAGAAATCACAGTTCAGACTTTAACGGTAAATTATTTTGTCTTAAATTTAACTAATGAAATATAAAATCAGTCATAAGAGTGTCAACTAATATTAAACAATTATCAATCTATAAGTAGGTAAACGTATTTGTAGGTACGTACCATCTAAAAACGAACATTTTGTGACTTAGAAGTCTACATTTTGATCTGATATCATCTTTGGACAGGTTTTTTTTCCAATCACAGAAATGCTTGATTTTTTAACATAAATATTTTATAATCCCTAATCACATTGAAAGCAAAGAATCTACGTAAGACCCGAAAAGGGGTAGACTGTTGGAATAAAATTAACTCTGTAAGATCTATTTACAATAAATGATTCGTATTTTAATGAATATATCAATGACCATTTGTAAATATGAAGCGTGTAAGCATACTCTATGTGTGTTATCTTCCGAGTAAAATGCGGGGTTTGCGATTCTACAGCTAATAATTTTCGGTAACCTAATATCTTAAGGAGATCTAGATATACGTCGACCACAGTCCACTTTTGTCATTGGAAACTCTCAGGTTCGTTATTCATTATCCCTGCCAATTTATAGTGACTCTATTGTCATTGTCATCTGTTACCTACTTTTGTGTCAACGTAAAGAGACAATAGATATTGATTCTGCTGAAAAATATCATTTTGATCCAAACAAGCTTTCCTATCTTTACTAGTTACCTTTTCGTACATATGCAAACTTTTAAGTAGGAATGGTTTTTTCGATCAAAATGATATTAATGTTTGCTAAAACTGTATGCAATGTTAATTACCACACAGTCACCTTAAAGTCATAGGCCCTCATATTCCCTGCCATATAGCGGCGCTGTAGGCTACCCTCTTATTCATAATCTCTGCCATTTTATAGCGGCTTAAAAAAGTATTCTTGTCACTATCACTTTCATGCCAACGAAAAGAGACAAAAACAGACTTATCGGTCAGATAAGCCAATGGAGTGCTCAGCAACCAAAAAGCAGGTTTTATAAACATCTGCCGTCATGCTGCGAGCACCACGCTGGAGACATGGCGTCGGGCCGCAACCCTCGCTTGATCAGCCTGTCTCTCAGCCTCTGCAGCCTCGGTTCTGCTGTGTAGACGCTGGTCAGGGGATCTGACCACAGCCGCTCGGCCACTGCCGCCGCGCGAGGCCATACCCTTGTATCTGCGGAACAAATAAATTAAAAGAACAACCAATACACTTTGTGAGATGAACATAGATGTTTGTTCTGTGTCTCGGTGTTATACAATATTATAAGTATAGGTATAGTAGGTATTTAAAAAAAGTAGGGTTACAGGAAAAATCGTGCTAGATCCGTTAAGGGCGTGGAGTACCCATCATTTCTGACTTATTTCACTATTAAACACCCTACCCTAAACTTAACCCTTTTCAAGATATTTAGGCTACTAAATTTATTTTTGTTTATATTGTGTATCTTATTATTATTATTGCATTTTTACATGTGTATTATGATGCTTTAGGACGTCGATCATTAAAATAGTGCATAAGTTAATTGATAAGACCGTAGTAGACAAGTGAAAGGCAAGAAATAAAAAAATATATTAGAAAGTTCATTTTTCTCTCTAAAAAAATATTGAAATATAAAATAGTGAAATAAGTCAGTCATAATAAGTCAGAAATTATACCTTAACGGATCTAGCACGATTTTTCCTGTAACCCTGTATATATATGTAAGTAGTTAATCAGCTATCTGGTTCCCATATTACAAGCTTTGGCTTAGTTTCCGGCGAGATAGTGCTGTATGTCAATGTTTATTATTTTATTTAATACACAGTTTTAGCGTTGACATAAATAATAATTTATTCCTCAAACACACAATATACAATCAGCATGCATCATCATAAGGGAAGATTCCTGCCCTTATACCCCACTTTACGTGTGTCAGCACAACAGGATTTTCCTTTCCACTTTCCGCGATCGGACACAAATTTAATCAAGAAACAATAACAAGGAAATAAAATTTGAAGTAGTTTGGATTTTGCAAATGTTGTGTAGTTAGGTTTAAATCAGGCCGTCTGCATCTTCCATCACTTGTTCGCCTAAAAAATATCAAAACTCACCTAAAACTTGTTCATCCACATACTCGCTCCACATAGCCACTTCTCCTCCAAGCATCCCTTTCTCCTTCGGCAGTGTATGAGCATACATCTTCCTCCAGTTGGAATATGTGGTTGAGCCCCAGAAGCCATGGTCTAAGTACCAGATGTTCTTCGGAACTGATACTGTCTTGTAGCCGAGACGTAAGAGTTGGATGAGGAGAGGACTGTTCACTGGTTCCCATACTTCTATTATGTACCTGAAGTAACGAACAAAGTCAAAAGATATTTCTTCGGATAAGGTTTACATATCGGTTCCAATATAATACCAACTTGGAATGATCTTTATCAAAGTTGAGTCACAATCTAAATCGGAAAATCGGATTTTATAAATCTTTTACTTTAATCTTAGAAAGGACTGGATAGGATTGTCACGTTACCGACCTCTCTTTGTTCAAATATTTCTGTATCCGATGCGCTTGTGTCAGTTCTGAAGACCAGATCATAACAGGCTGCTGGGTCCCTCCCAGTTCAATGACCTCGCCATCCCACAGTTGAAGAGCTTTCTCGTGGAACTCGCTCCAGAGTTTAATGAACCCGTCAGGTGTCGATGTGTCGAACCCTTTTCCTTCCATATAGTTTGTAATTTCCTCGCTAGAGTTCCAGCAGGAGAAGAATACCTGGAACCGAGAACAGCGTGTTAAAGACCTAGAAAAAATATTAATAGACATTCCACAACAATATTCAACACAAAACAGAGAGCTGATAATATAATACACACACACACTTCACTTGTAATAAAAAAAAATTGGGGCGTGTGTAGATGCATTTACTTTTTACTTGCCTAGGTAGTTACCTCTTTTTTGTCAATATTCAATAATGATCACAGTCTTATTTAGCTTCTAAAAACCTAGCACTTCTGCGTCTCCACATCGAATAAAACCTAGATTGCGTACTTAGTCTAGTTTTCTAGTCGTACCTCATCACCCCCCACATGGAGTAAAGCTGGCTGTGGCAGTAACTCTGCTATGTCTCGATACAAATCTTTCAAGAAGCGGTACACGGCTGGATTGGCCACGTTCAGCTGACCGCAAGGGGGTTGGATGCAGAACTTCCTCCAAGATTTGTTGTTCACGCAAACTGCTAGGTCTCCGAAACCGTAATCCTGAAATGGGCACAGGATAGTTAGTACTGAATAGGTTGGAAATAATAAAAGAGTAGAGAAATGAAATGTTCAGAAAATATACAGCTCAGTTAAGTCTATCAGTTCAAAAGTTGCGCCGAACATCTTTAACAAAGTTGATTCGAAGATTTTAGTTCGATCGTCGCTTATACACAATAGAAACCACTGGGTTTTAAGATTTAAAAATATTAGAGACAGAAAGAAAGATATCTTAGACACTTATTTCATAGAGAACACAAAAATAATAATACACGTCGTGGAAGTTAAACAGAACAACAAAAACAGAGCAGCCTGTAGGTAAGTTAAATGAGAAAGGCCTATGTCCAGCAGTTGACTTCCTTAGATTAAGTTCACCTTTCCCCATTGCCAGCCGTTGGCTGCATGAGCGGGCGAGTCGATTTCAATGACCATGCGTACACCGCGAGCCTGCGCGTACCTCACCAGTTCTCTTACTTCTTCTGTTGAGTATATTTCATTTGGAGAATATGCACCGTATCTGAAACATAACATAAGATAATTACCTTCTTGCATTAACAAAGAACGTTGTTAAAAATCACTAGTTGCGCCCCGCGGTTTCACCAGCGCAGATTTAAATCCCAGTATTCCCACGGAATAAAAAGTAGCCTATGTGTTATTCCAGACTATAATCTAACTCTCTACCAAGTTTCATCCAGATCCACTCAGCCGTTCCGGCGTGAAAGAGTAACAAACATCCATCCATCCATCCATCCATCCAGTAGGATACACTGTCATTCCATATGCTAGGAGAATTTTTAGTCTCAGATTTAAAAAAAAACACGGTAGATATCCCCTCAGTAGATCTGAGAGGATGAGACCATGAGACTGAGACGAGTACTGAGAGGATATATCCGAATACCACCACATTTTGCAACAGTTGGTATTCTATACGTAAAATGTTGCAAGCCGTTACCACTGCTGGTATAAGAACCTAACTGGTTTCTTTTCCATCGTTGAGAGTAAAATAAACCTTACAAACCGAGTAAACTGTGGTACCCGACGAGACTCCAAAGGGAAGCTGTGCGAATCCGTCACATGCCAGTGGAACACGTTCATCTTCGTCGCTGCCATAGCATCGATGTTTCTCTTGATATCCTTCAGCGGTATGAAATGTCTGGACGAGTCTAGAAGGAATCCTCTGTGCTTGTAGACTGGCTGGTCCCGGATCTTCGCTCCGGCGACGAGGTGTAAGCCGCATTGGGCCTGGTCTGAGAAGTCAGGTCGGTCTGCTGCGGCCAGTTGGGTGAATGTTTCGAGACCGTGCCTAGCGCCGTAGACTGTTTCGGCTGATATCCGGACTTGTATTTCGTCTTCTGTAATGTTAGGTACGTGATGCTGAGTAAAGATGTACGATTTATCTGAAGTTTTACAATTCGTTCATTGTAAGTTACCTACTAGTCTATGAAATTACTAGGCATGTTCATTGTATACCACCACCTGAATGGCTGATCCGATTTCGTTAGGGTTGACACAATAGTAATCACTATGCAAATAATGGGACTACTCAAGACGTTGTTTCGTAAGCACGGTAGTCATTGCCTACTGATTTATGTACATATTTAAATATTTCCCTTGATTCGAAACTTCCTCAAAAATGTTCTAGAAAGGTTGCGAAGAAGTGATAGTCAAGTCTAAGCATTTCATTTGGCACAATTGGCATAAGTATGTGTAAATCTCATTATCATCATCAACATCATCGGCCTAAAGAAGTGCAATGCTGGGCATAGGTCCACCACGCAATACAGGAACAAGTAGACCACCCAATGGTGCGACGACATTGCTAAGATCGCTGGAAGTCTATGGAGGGCTTAGAACTACAATCGATCTTATGGAAATGGAAAGGGAATCTAATTTCCTAAAGATCTTTCCATGAACTGTCTTTCAGCGATCTTAACATTGTCGTCCATTCACTGGGTGGTCTTTATCTTCTTTTGGGCGATAGGCTATACTACACAATCAAATCACCTTTAGTTTGCACATCAAGCATGTATTGCTCATCGGTGCTCCAATCCAGCGTCATCAGTGCTGATTTCACGGAGATGTAGACCACGATAGGCGTTTCCACCATCTGCGTGACGTTTCCATCGCACTCCGCGTGCAGGTTCGGGCCGACCAGTCGAGACATCTCGACGAGGAGCTCTCTGACTTCCGCTGGAACATCGATCAGGTCGAATCTGGAAAGCAGGTGAAGGTTTAGAATTTTCTTGCGCAGAGAGCATTATTTGTATAAAAGGGACCTTTTTTTATAAAAGACAGTAACTAATTAGCCCAGCAAGCCTGTAATGTCTTTCGTCTGGGTGTTTTCTATTTATAATAAAAAATATCTATATATGTAAGTATATCACGTATTAAATATATCAGTTATCTAGTACCCATAACACAAGCTTTGAGTAGCTTACTTTGGGGCTAGATAGTGCTGTGTGGGTTGTCCAGCATTATTTATTTAAAAAAAAATATGATTAGTACTATTACATGCTTGGGGCTTATTAGTTGCTGTCTTTATGTTTTTCATGTTTTGATATGTTAAAGTATTTCCGATCCGAACGTTTACAAATGTCCCTAATCAAAGACAAAAATAATCAATTCAGTTGAATCGGCTGGTGAATTTAGGAGCCAGTGCCACGCAAGAACAGCAAACTAGAGAGAGAAAGTGTCGTTAGGTTCCGACTGGTTTCGAACCCACGACCTTATGAACACTCAATCAATCAATCAAAGGACACCGGAGCAAGAGAGAATCGGTCGTCAATAGACCACCGATGACCGATGATGATATTGATCAAAATAAGCGTCACTGGCAAAAACAGTAATTTTTCTTCCGTCCGAGCTACGAGTTTATTCCTTGAAAAATAACTTTAATTGCGCCATAAAACTAAAAGACACGATAATCGTGCGTAGATTGATAATAAAATGTCAAATCAATCATATTTTTATAGTTTGTTAGTTGCTCAAGTCGTCGTAGGAAGCTCGTAAACTGTGCTTTATGACTGCGTATGAGTTTGGCTTACATTATTTTGTAAACGCGGCGCCGCGCCGGCGCCGGCCCAGTATAACTTGAATCAGCGTGAAAATAAGGTTTTAAGTAAAAGTAAGTGTTTATAGACTTATTAATGTGAAGACAAGAAGACAAGTGACTCTCGCTCGTTTTGACTTGTTGAAGGATATAAAATCACTGAACCCATTTTCAAAAATCGCAAACAACCATTTTGTGACTTTATTTATAACTTTTTACTGGGTGGATTTTGATGATTTGAGATATCTAATTCAAATTTATAGTTAAAGTAGTATAAATGAGTGAACTTTCCCAGTGCACTTGAAGTCGGTTTATCTTAAACTAGCGATCCGCCCGCGCGCCCCTGCTTCGCACGGGTGCACATATCATGCATGTATTATACATGTTATTATAAACCTTCCTCTTGAATCACTCTATCTATTAAAAAAAAACCGCATCAAAATCCGTTGCGTGGTTTTAAAGATTTAAGCATACATAGGGACATAGGGACATGGGGATATAGGGACAGAGAAAGCGACTTTGTTTTATACTATGTAGTGAAGAGTTATTAACAGCCTGACGATACGGAAAACGAAAAACGAATAATATACCTAACTTAGACTTGGGACTCATTGTCTGTATTTGTCTGTCATCTGAAATCAACTTCGGAGTTTGTTTAAATTATATAAAACGTGGGAACTACTTTTGAAATTAGACGTGGGGTCAAGTAACTACCTACTATGTAAACGTCATACCAATAACAAAATATTTTTTAACAAGACAGCTTTTTTCTCAAAATTGTCACCAATGACGATAGCCGTTACGTTTGCCGACGCCCGCGCGTGTGACGCAAATGTCACATGGCGGCTAAGAATAGATAGACAGACGGGAGACACTTGCGGGGTCTACTACCACGTAGTCTATGAATAGGTGATTTAGGTGTAGCATTACTTTTACTGGGCTACTTTAGCATTCATTACAAAACAACGTTTTTAGAGATAATGTTGTGTATTATATACATAGTTGGCATCTAGGATGACGCCGCAGGCGTTTTTGTGATTTGATAACTTTATCGGTGCTCAAATTTTATATCCTAATCGTCTTGCCTTTTTATTTACTGCTTGCTGATGGAACAAGCAGATGGCACCTGATTTTAAGTGGTAAACATCACCTACAACAAAGCGTTGCCTCGTAGTTCGCGCACGATATGATCGTGCCTTACGATGCACTGCCCCACATAAACTTGATGCATATAGACGTTAAGCCTCATGTTCTTGTAATCTCACAACACTATTTGGCGGCAGTTTAGTCATGGTGGTATTGCTTTTTTTAAAACAGCAGCGTGTTTTCAACATTTGCTGTCATAAAATAATGGACTAAAATATTGGGCAATGTCATTGAATCTATCAATTGAAAACAATTTATTAGTGCTATTTCGTAATTAACAAAATCCTGGTTGTTTCACCTAGTGTTAACAAGACCTAACCCCCGGATTCTGAAAGTTCAAAAGCAATCGGATGTCAAGTGACTTGTTATTTCAGCTTTTACTTTAAATTAGATAGAGGTGGCAAGTGACTTGACATCCGATTAATGTTGATCAAGCTTACAGAAACTGGGATGTTTTAGAATCTGGATCACAATAACACTTCTGCGGCCCAAGCTCAAAATAAGCGCGCTGTTTACGAGACCGTGGTACGGCGTCTAAGATACTTGCCCAATGCTGATTTGACTACTGACGCATGAGTTTTGACCGACTGACCGGTGAAAATCGAATCCCTGGTGCCATAGAAAACCTCCTTATAGGCGAGGGGTTTTGCTAAAGGTTTTTGGGATAAAGAACTTAATTCTTGAATATTAAACTAAATTTAGTTTCGATTCCGTTCCGATAGCGTATAGGTACCTATACCATCTTCTAAGTTGGTAAATACGCAATCGAAATGGTTAGAAACAATAGATTTTACGGGATTTGAAGGGATACAGATATTCATAGAAGATTCAAAGGGCTTTCTAAAAAATCGAATGTAGCTTTCAATTAATTCTGGGCGATGTCCAACAGTTTGACACAGTACCATCTATTAATAGACGAAACAGAATATGCTCCTACAAAACAATTGATGACGGCCATCGTAAAGAACACCGAACAACTTCAAGTCTCGTTTTTCTTCTTTTGGTATGTTTGGGTTTCTTTCTAAGCGATCACATGTTTTTATTTTTCTTTATGTCCTCAAAATAAGCCTCTTTGAGGCGCACATAAAATCCTTTCAACACGCTGTTTTGAAAGAAACTTGTGATACGACAAGAAGAAGAATTTTCTTTAATTGGAGATTAACAGCTTTTAGATTTAGATAATTTACAATTCGTTAAGATGCAGTCACAGATAATAGAATACATGCAGCAAAAGTAGTAAAGCTCTTTGTGAAAGGCTCGTCCGGGGAATTACTACCACTACAACTTGTACTGCTGGCAGACAGCATTTTTTTTTTTTTTATATTTGATAGACTGTCCTTTGGCCACAACTCACCTGATGGCAAGCGACGATGTGGCCGACGATGGAGCAGAACGGTCTAGAAGACACCTATTCACTCTTGCCTTGAAGAGGCCCAAATTATAGCGATCAGGAAAGACAGACGACGGCAATGAGTTCCACTCCTTGGCGGTTCGCATAATAAATGTGGACGCAAAGCGCTTAATGCGAATGGGTGGTATATTTACCAGGTATGGGTGGTACTGAGCCGTACGCCTAATCGTCCTGTGGTGGAAAGGAGATGGAGGTATTAAGTCGTGCAGTTCCTGAGCACATTCACCAAAATGTAACCTATAGAATATCGAAAGGCAAGCAACTTTGCGGCGATGTTCTAGGCTCTGGATCTTAGCCTCTGCCATGTCTTGCTCGCCTATTAGTCTGAAAGCTCGCCGTTCTATCGAGTCCAAGGCAGCAAGCTGGTGCTTGCATTGCTGTCTTTCAGTTTGAAGAGTGGCTTAAAATCTGTGTTCCTCAAGTTGCTGCTTGGCAGTGCATGCACGATGCACTGCCAAGCAGCAACTTGAGGAGTAGGGCACGTTCCTATCGTGCGTGACTTCAGGGTAATGCTTTGTGATAGTTACCACTTAACATAAGGTGTTTTGCCATCGTTCCATCATCTAATTGTATTAAAAAAGGATCATACAGCTTGTGCTAGAGCTAGACATTATCACTATTAGTAGACCAGATATCTATCTTATCAGAAAGATTAGGTTTAAAAATTGGTAAGTACTTATTGATATTTTTTATGTGACACCTTTATCACTCGATAAAATTAACCGTATTTTATCCCCCTTATGACTCCGACACCTGTAACCGGACACATTGAATTTATCCGCTCGACTATCAGCAGAATTGAGCAGAATATATCGTCGTATGTAGGAGTTAAGTAAGTATTATATTTATAGAGTGGGAGTCGAAGATAGGTCGTCGACCGATGACCGATTCAATATTATACAAAAAGACCTAATATTTGCCTTATTTATTGAATAACAGAGTTGAAAGTTGAATGACCACTTAAGTACCTACAACGGTGCCGGAACTTATGTACCATCTTATAGGTAACACTCGAAATATTACAGGTTGTGGATTATGGAGTTATAATTTACGAATCATCTGTTTTGTAGCTGTATACTTAGTTACTAGGTTTATTGATAAATTTAATAATCCTAACTCTTCATTTCGTCTTCCTTGTGTAGGTTAATTGGTTTAAATTGCCTAAATTACTTAGTTAAAATAAGCTAAAAACAGGCTATATTGATCCAGTTCATGGAATCCTTTTGTATTAGGTAGGTACCACTCATTATTATCACGAATACATTTCAACATTAGTGGCGTTATCGTATCATACCGGTTTATTAAAAGAACCAGTATCAGTTACTTATCTGTTCTTCTCATTTTATTTCGTTTAAATCCATCTTTTATTTTCAAAATTATACTTATTGTTGCAGCGCCTACTACTTTCATAAACGCAACTCCACAGCTCGGCGGCGCTACTAGATTTACATAGGATAAATAATTAGATCATTCATTACCTCAGATCCATTGTGCTGTGCACTTATCAAAATTACTTGTCTTTATTTTTATATTATAAACCCAGTACTAGAAGTCAAATTGTATTATTCATACTTAATCTAAATAGCCCCTCTGCAAGTTAGCCCAAAGGTTTAACAAATTGGCGACCGTGACAGGACACAAGTCTGTAATTATTACAAAAGCACGCGTTGTCCACCATTTTGTACGTGGCCCGGTGACCGGCCGGCAAAGGAATCCAAGAAATTTCTACGAGGATTACTGGTGTAATTACACTTATTAATGCAAACAATCACCCTTCGCGGAAACCTGGATGGATAAACCATAACTGCCACCCTAATCACTGGCTGGATGACACTATATTTCACGAAAAAGCATATGGAATCATTGGACATTGGACGTGGATTGGATATTGTTTTGATGGTCTAGTGGAACAGCTAAAGTCCCACGCCTGCGGAGCAAGAACCCATGAAAGCTAAGTGCCCTTCCTTTGTTTAAAATCTTTCTAAAATCCCTATATTTTTATCCTACAAAATCATAACCTTCCTTTACCTATCAAAGTGTACAAGAAAGGCACAAGTCTGAAGTAATCAATCAAAATACATAATCTAAATACGTGCCTAAACACGTACCTAATAACTACAAAGTTTAATTAAACTTCCTTCTAAATAGCATACAAAATTCTATCGTGTTTTATGGATCTAAAAACCTAACAAATGTGTCAATAGGTAAATACATAAAGCATAAAATAACCTATACCTAAACACTCAGAATCAACTGCAAAAGTGATTCATAATCTAAATAAATACCTAGTTAAAATTACCACTAAATCCTACAAAGTAAAATAAATTTTATATCTGCCTAATAAGATTAACTACATACAAAATATTTACATTAAATTTACAAAGCTATTTACATCTAAGTGATTCCTCCACTTGCAATAAAATCAAACCTATAAAAAAAAAACATTCAACGTAATTGTAGGTTTGTTTTAACAAGACAAATGCAGCAGGATTGTCAGTTAGACTAAAGTTACAAACTTAAAATCAATTATTCACTCATTCTTGTCATAAACTCAATAAAATAACATTATTTTCTAACAAATTAACGCGTATTTGGCTGAACTATTCCAGGATCTGTGCCGGCGTGTATAGGCAGTGCCCTTGAACTTGCTTGGCTTATCAGTAACCTACTGCTGCAAACAAAGGCGATCAGCTGTCCATAAGCCTACCGCACTAGCCTACTGGATTCCGTACGACACCTGCCACAGATTTCGCCAGATAAGGAGCGTGAGAATAAATTATTTTACATTTTTACTATCTCGTACCTATTGTTGAGCTTTGCCGAGTTGTTTTGTTTGTTTTAGCGTACTTATATATCCTCCAAAGATTGTACCTATTTTCTAAATTGACAAACTAACAAAATGACTGAAAAATCGGAGAAATTAAAGATGTTAACGCTTCGACGAAGCTCAATAAAGGGACAAATAACCAAGTTTAAGAAGTACATAGATGAATTAGTTTCAAAAAAATCGGACTATTTAGAACATTTAGAATTAGCTGAATTGACTCTTAAACTTGGAAAGTTCGAGATTCTGTCTTCTAAATTTGAAGAGGTGCAGAGTGAGCTTGAGATTCAGAATCCTGACTGTATAGACGTCGAAATTGATGCACGGGACCTCATTGAGCGCGACATAATAAGGCTGATTGCTATGGCCAAAGATTTATTGGATCAAAATAGACAAAATAATTTGGAGATTACCCGAAGGGAATCCCGCGCCTTTTGCAGTCACGAGCATCAAGAAATAGGGGTTAAATTGCCAAAAATTGAAATTGCAAAGTTCAATGGTGCTTACTTCCGGTGGCTGGAGTTTCGTGATACATTTACGTCTTTGGTGCACAAAAACGAACGGATATCTTCTATACAAAAATTCCATTATTTAATATCATATCTCGAAGGTGATTCAGCTCGATTAATATCTAATTTAGAAGTGTCCTCAGATAATTATGCTACTGCTTGGAGTTTGCTGTTGGAGCGCTATGACAATAAGAGGTTGTTGGTAAACCACCATTTGAAGTCATTATTTAGTATTAATCCGATTACTCGCGAGTCTGAGAAATCGTTGCGCTTCCTCGTTGACCACGTTACAAAGAACTTGAGAGCTTTATCAAGCTTGGGTCAACCCACCACTTTTTGGGACATTCTGTTAATTCACATGCTGTCCGCTAAGTTGGATAGTCGTACTCTTGAGAAGTGGGAGGAGATGCGCAGCAGTTTTTCTAACATACCTACTTTGGAAAACTTTAATAAGTTCTTGACTGATCGCGCGGATGTACTTGAGGCTTTAAATCGCTCTAAAGTCGATAACAACGATACAAAATCATCAAATAAAGATAATAAACCTAACTCGAGTCAAGCTCAATCATCGTCCAACAGCAATCAACAAAATCGCTCCAACAGTAATCATCAGCATCATCGTCCAAATAATAATCAAACAAAATCATTTGCAAGTACTGCGCATGGTTCGGGAGTTTTCGTCTGCATCATTTGTAACTCTAATCACAGAATTTACGATTGTCCAACATTTAAAGCTAAAAATATTCAAG
This sequence comes from Plemyria rubiginata, assembly GCA_963576535.1. Classification (NCBI taxonomy): domain Eukaryota; kingdom Metazoa; phylum Arthropoda; class Insecta; order Lepidoptera; family Geometridae; genus Plemyria; species Plemyria rubiginata. Next base: position 4,047,155 of record OY754917.1, on the reverse strand, counting down.
AGCGATTGGCTGACGTAAGTAAGTACAAATTGTGTGCGAATTGTCTCAGGCAGGGTCACCCGGAGAGCGAGTGCCGCATGGGATCCTGTCGAGAGCAAGGCTGCAAAGAGCGGCACAACTCGCTTCTGCACCAACCAGCTAAATCGGAACAAACAGTCGTGAACTTCTCTAAAGAATGCAACAATAGTATAGTTAATCGTCAGGTAATTTTATCTACTGCCTTAATTGAGGTTCAAAATCCAAAAACGAATCGATGCGAAAAGGTGCGCGCTTTGTTAGACTGCGGCAGCCAATCATCGTTCGTTACAAAATCATTACAAGAAAGATTAGGTTTAAAAACTAATTCTATAGATACAATTAACGTCATAGGTATAGGTAATAGTTGCAACAATTGTGTGACCGAAAGTTGTGTCGCACAGCTAAATTCAATGACCACGCAATTTAGCGTGACTTTGTCATGTTTTATTCTTGATGAGCTTACAGCGGACATTCCAAAGTCCCCGATAGACATCAAGAATCTAAAGATACCACAAACTAGAAGATTGGCCGATCCAGAATTTGACCAGCCTGCACCTATTGATATGTTGATTGGTGCAGACATATTTTGGGATATCCTCGGATGTGATCAGCGTTCCTTGGGTCCCAATAACCCGAAACTGAGGTTGTCTAAATTTGGCTGGTTGATAGCTGGCCCAATCTATACCAAAAAATCTAAATTGCAAAAGAATGTCCACTGTAATCATGCATATGTTTCAGATGGTTTCCAAAATGAAAATTTTGACGAAATGCTCACAAAATTCTGGTCGCTTGAAGAGTTACCGCAAAAGTCTTTTTTTAGCCCAGACGATAAGAAGTGCGAGGAGCTTTTTAACTCTACCACGACACGGTTAGAGACAGGCAGATTCTGCGTAGAGTTACCACTAAAGAACTCTCCTGACTGCCTGGGTGATTCGTACAACATAGCCAAAAAACGCTTTTTTTATTTAGAAAAGCGATTTCAGAAAAATCCTGAATTAAAATCAAAATACGTGGATTTTATCCGTGAATATGCCTCACTAGGGCATCTATCTGAAATATCCATCACAAAACCGGAAAATTCATATTTTTTATGTCACCATGCCGTCATAAAAGACTGCAGTGAGTCTACGAAATTGCGCGTAGTTTTCAATGGTTCTGAACCCACCTCCTCAGGTTATTCAGTTAATGACATTTTATTAAAAGGCCCGCATGTTCAAGACTCTCTCTTTTCCATTTTAGTTCGAGCTCGGCAGTATCAATACGTAATAGCGGGAGATATTGATAAATTCTATCGTCAGATTAAGATTGCTAAAAATCAAGATCGAAACCTGCAGCTCATTTTGTGGAGAGAAGAAGAGTCAATGCCTCTAAAAACATTGCAGCTGAATACTCTCACTTACGGCACCGCAAGTGCGAGCTATTTGAGTACAAGATGCCTCTGGCAGGTGGGGGAGGAATGCAGTGATCCACTGATAAAAAATATAATTCAACATGATTTCTACGTAGATGATATGTATACCGGATGTGATGACGAAAAACAGCTTCAAATCATACTAAATTCAGTAACAGAAAAACTAAAATCTGCATGCTTCATTTTACGAAAATTTAAAACTAATGCGCCTCATTTACTTAACGAAATTGTATCAGGCAACAATGAATCGCTCTATCTCAGTGAGTCCACCAGCACTCTTGGCCTTGGATGGAGCCCCACTAGTGATTCATTGCATTTTCCGTTTGAAATGCCTCCTAAAGGTAAAGAAATAACAAAACGATTCATAATGTCAAACTCTTTCAAAATATTCGACCCTCTGGGTCTACTTAGTCCTTGCATAATACAGCCTAAAATGATGCTCCAAAAGATATGGCAACAAAAAATTGATTGGGATGAGCCCGTTCCTCAGCCAATAAAAGAATCTTGGGTTGAGTTCGTTGATAACTTGCCATCTCTTTCTTCATTGCAAATTCCTCGAAAGGTTCTTTGTAACTCACCTAAATTGTTTGAAATGCACGTTTTCAGTGACGCATCGCAATGCGCTTATGGAGCGTGTGTTTATATGCGCACGAAACACTCTAATGATGATGTTTTGTCATTGTCGAGGTGATAATTTCGCGTGAACAGATGATGTTGTGATGAATGAAAGAATACGTCCAACTGAACGTTCCCTCTCAAAACCACGATCATTCGTTCGTTGCCGTTGTCAATAATTGTGACAGTCTGTGGTGAACGAGGAACGAACATCGAGATACAGTGACTCGGAAGAACACGGTTATGTTTTGCAACTAGCTTATCGAGAATAAAATAGAATAGAAGGAAAATAATCAAGGCGTGTGTGATAACTATTGTGCTTGCCCGGGCACAGCCGTGAAACTGGAGAGTCGTGGATGCAAGGTACGTGGTTTGGAATAATTGTTGGCTCGTATTCATCATCAGCTCATCGAATCATTTCATCGAATTTCTCTCGGCAATTATACTTATTTCCTACCGTTTAATTGACCCATGTTGCATGAAGTGCGATCTTATGATCCGGGATTGCAACATTTTTTGGAGGCCCCGACGAGATACGTCGCAGTGACGTAATAATTCGTCTAATTTCGCTACCCAGCGATCGTTTCGATCCAACTACCACGTATCAGGTTCATTACTCTTCCTGTCAGCACATTAATTTTCATCGTAATTGCTAATTAATCATCTAATCGTCTCATTTTCATCTGTAATTAGCAATTTCTTAAAGTCACCCACCAAATTCAATCGCATGTACCTACCTAAATTTTATTTTATCGTTGTGTTCGAGGGTATTAGTACGGCCTAGCATAACGGCTAACGTTCATTCGTTCAGTATTTTATTCATTCATTCACGTTCACTAATTTATTCCTTCTTTCTCATTCATTCTCTTTTCATTCATTCTTAGCATTCATACTTTGCATTCGTTCATTAGGGTTGGGAACGATAGTAAAATAATCGAGAATTTCAGTTATTTGATTTAACTTATATCAGTTCACCAATATCTTGAAATGACGTATAAATTGAATCAACGGCGTAGCTCTTCCAAAAGAGGCAAATCTGGTTCAATTGAGGTTGTGACTTTAGGCGTAGCAGACTTGCCGGCTTTAAGACGCAAACGCACTCTAGCTTTGAATAGGCTGAAGCGAACCTTGGAAGTTGCTAGGGAAGCAAAGGGAAATGCCTCATTGTTAAATAACTTCCTAGCGCACTTTACGGAGGTACATAAATTGCACGAGAAATTTGAAGAGGCTCATGAGGATATTCTATCCATTATCGACAGTTCAGCCGAGGAGGGTGAGGATGCTCTTAGGATGACCTTCGATGAAGTTTTCTTTGAAATTGTTGCTATCAACCGGGAGCTTACTTCACATGAGACCGACCATCACAATGAATCCTTCCAATCTACTTCGAACAACTCAGCGATGAAGGTTAAACTTCCGAAGATAAAGATTCCATCCTTCTCCGGCAATATTAAAGCCTGGCCCGAGTTTTACGATATATTCAGTTCACTCATTAACGATAATACTAGCTTGACGGACACAGAAAGAATGCATTACTTGATATCGAGCTTATCTGGGGATGCGTTAGGACTAATTAAAACTTTTCCCGTGCAGGGGTCATTCTATCGAGAAGCATACAAGACTCTAATCGCTCGTTATCGAGACAAGCGTGAATTGGCATTCACATGTTGGAAAGAGATGCTAATCATCACTCTTAAACCGAATTCACCTCATGATTTTCGTCGGGTTTTGGATATGTTTCATGAAAACCTGACTATTCTAAAGGGGCTTGGGCTTCCTACTGACCATTGGGATTTCGTCTTATGCTATCTTCTCCTTTCCAAATTGGACTCGAAAACCAGATATGAATACGAACAATCGCATCCATCTATCGAGCTACCTCGTTATCTTGATCTAAAAGAATTCCTTCACTCTAAATGCGAAGCTCTCGCGAGAGATAGTCATTTCTCATCTCATGATCGCGCTACCTCGTCTCGTGATTCGACGCAACCATCTTCCTCTACTGCTTCAAAGAAAGCATCCGCCTTCGTCGTCACCAAGAATGATGCCGGAAAACGTGCTGTCGAGCCATCTTCAGAGGTTCAAAAGACTGCCGTTCCCCCCCCCTCTGTGGTGGCAATCTCTAAATGCTCCTTCTGTGACCAGCCACATACGCTTTCTCAATGCGAGGTTTTTCTACAAAAAACTACTGATGAGAGGATTGAGTACGCTACGTCTCACCGTTGGTGTTTCAATTGTTTACGTCCATCACACAACCTTCGAGATTGCAAATCGATTTTTCGATGCCGCGAATGCAATCAAAGGCACCATACGCTTCTTCACAGACCATCTTCAGTTGGCGAGGATACCACTGAACCTGCAGCATCTAGTCCAAATACATCAACTCAGGTGGATAGCGTGCTCGCAAATCTAGGAGAAAGTGGCACTGTACTTCTTTCAACGGCTCAAATCGATATCAGAGACTCCGTAGGTCAATTTCAATCATTCCGAGCGCTTATCGATTCTGGGAGTCAGGCTCATTTCATTACTGATCGTGCCGTTGAACGCTTAGGACTTCACCGATCGCAAACAACGCGTAAAATTCGTGGCCTCGGTCAGTCTAAGGCTTCCGTTTCAGGTTCGGTGCGTCTTGAGGTTGGCTTCAATGGCAAAACATTCGTTCATATTGATGCCTTATCCTTGCCGAACATATGTGGAGATATGCCCTGTGCCCGGTTGAACCCGGTGTCGTGGCGCCATTTGCAGCATTTGACACTTGCTGACCCTAATTGTTATGAACCGGGTCCAATAGATATTCTCTTGGGTGCAGAAGTATTTTCGTCACTTCTTCTGCCTGGGAATGTAAGCGGTGGTGCCAATGAACCGTCTGCCATGAACTCAGTGTTCGGGTGGTTACTCCTTGGGAATGTTGGTAGTGATGAGGATAATGTCCTCAATTCTTTTGTATCTCTCGAAGACACGCTCCATGAGGAGGTCCAAAAGTTCTGGGAACTGGAGAACATTCCGAAACTTTCTCATTCATCACCTGAGGAGCTCAGTTGCGAACGATTTTATACCGAAACCACTTCGCGCGATATCACGGGAAGGTATGTAGTGGCTCTGCCATTCAAGGATGAAAAAGAGTACACCTTTGTTGGTTCAAGGGACATTGCGTTGCGTCGATTTCACTGCTTGGAACGCACTCTACTCCGGAAACCACTTTTACGTGAGCAGTACGTAGCCTTCATGGAAGAGTATCTGCAACTGGGACACATGAGTCGTATCTCTGCAACCGACCTTAGTAAAGGGAAATATTATATTCCGCATCACTGCGTTCTTCGACCTGAAAGTGTGAGTACGAAGCTTCGAGTGGTCTTTGATGCTTCTGCGGGAGATTCCACTAACACATCGTTGAACGACAGGATGCTGACTGGACCTAAGCTTCAGGCTAGTATTTTGGGATTGCTTTTGAAATTCCGAGTTCACTTCGTGGTGTTCACTGCAGATATGCGTCAGATGTACAGACAGATATTAGTGCGTGAGCCAGATCGTGACTTTCAGAGAATCTTCTGGCGAACCGATACGACGTGTCCGATTCAGGAATATTGCTTAAATACCGTAACGTATGGGGTTTCTTCGGCTCCATTCTTGGCATGTCGAACCATTAATCAGTTGGTGGCCGACGAAGGTAATGATTTCCCACTAGCCCGTCGAGTTCTTTCATCGGATGTCTATGTCGATGACATTGTAAGTGGAAGTAGCACACTGTCCGAGGTCCAACAGATGAAAGGAGAAACCATTCAGTTGCTTAATCGTGGTCATTTAGAGCTTCGCAAATGGGCTAGTAACAAGCCGGAACTGTTAGCTGATCTACCATCTGAGCATTGCCTTACCGATTTTCCTTCCATGGATATTGGGAAATCGATGGATGTAAAAATCTTAGGTTTACGATGGGATCCTGTGCAAGATGTTTTTACCTTTGACGTTGCACCACTGAACCTGAATTGTACGAAGCGCACCATTCTGAGTGAATTGGCTCGGATATTTGACCCTCTAGGATTTCTCGCACCATTAACGTTTGTGGCGAAACATCTCGTACAAAAGCTGTGGCTACTGGGCATTGGATGGGATGCATCACCTCCAACTGAGATCGTACTTCGGTGGGAGCATTTTTTAAGTCAGCTGCCATGTCTGACACAGTCAAAATTACCGCGTTGTGTCTCTGTCGCACATACTGTGAGCTCTCAGCTTCATGGGTTTGCGGATGCTTCTGAAGCCGGTTTTGGAGCTGTCGTTTATCTCCGTGCCGAAGATAATCAAGGTATCGTACACATCTCCATGTTATGTGCAAAGTCTCGCGTTGCTCCAGTTAAGTGCATCTCTCTTCCACGACTTGAGTTGTGCGCAGCGGTTTTATTGTCGGATCTCATGCAGTTCATTGTGCAGACGTATCACTCATTATCCGTGTTCAACGATATATTCGCATGGTCGGATTCAATGGTAGTCTTAGCATGGCTCAAGTCACACTCCTCTCGTTGGAAAACATTCGTGTCAAATCGAGTGAGTCATATCCAAACAACCATACCAGATGCACGTTGGAACCACGTCAGTTCGGCCGACAACCCAGCGGATATCCCTTCACGTGGTATGAACGCTGCTGATCTCGTTGAAAGTTCGTTATGGTGGTCGGGTCCTTCGTGGTTATCTCTCTCATCAGAATGTTGGCCTTGTGCTCCCACTATCGACAATCCCACGGAATATCAATGTGAGGAACGTATTCAATCTTTCCTTATTCTGGAGAAAAGCAACGCGCTTGACGTCCTGCTGGAGAGGTTTTCCTCAATTCGAAAGATTCAAAGAATCCTAGGCTACTGCTTTCGCTTTATTGAGACCTCTCGTCGTGGTGAAACCCAATCCCGTGAGAATGGCTCTTTCTTGAGCGAGTCTGAACTACATTCATCTCTGACCTGCCTCGTCAAACATATTCAAGCGCAACACTTCCAGAACGAAATCGAGCGTCTCAGGAATGGCCAGCCTCTTCCAAGACATTTTCGAAAATTGGATCCATTTATGGATAAGCAGAGTATTCTCAGGGTGGGCGGTCGCTTAGCTCGCTCCGGACTCGAGTTTGAACATATGCATCCGGCACTTCTCCCACGACACTCTCGGTTAACTTATTTAATCATCGAAGCTATACATCTTGAAAATTGTCACGCCGGTGTAAATACCATGCATTGCTTGATAACACAGCAGTTTTGGGTTCTCTCTATGAAGCGTGCCATCCGACATTGTTTGTCCAAATGTGTGCCGTGTTATCGGACGAACCCTTCTCCTCTTGAACCATTCATGAGTGACTTACCAAAAGTTCGAGTCAACCAAGCTAAGCCATTCTCGATTGTTGGCGTTGACTACGGTGGACCTTTTTCGATTAAGGCCGGACGACATCGAGGAGCAAAGATTTCAAAGGCTTATCTGTGTCTTTTCGTGTGTTTCACCACAAAAGCGCTTCATCTTGAGCTTGCGTCTGATTTGTCAACTGAAGCTTTCATAGCCGCGCTTCGTCGTTTCGTTGGTCGTCGAGGGCGCGTCAATATCATACACTCCGACCGAGGCACTAACTTTGTTGGTGCCAAGTCAACATTTGACACTTATATGAGTGAGGCTTCCCAAGCAGAGCAAATCGAATTTCGTTTTAACCCTCCTTCAAGCCCGCATTGGGGTGGCGTATGGGAAATACAAATAAAAGTGGTTAAATCTCATCTTTATCGTATCATTGGCAGTCAATGCCTAACCTTCGAAGAATTAACTACTTTATTCGTACAGATCGAAGCCATGCTGAATTCACGACCCTTGTGCCCTATAAGTTCTGATCCCAATGACATAAGCGCTCTGACACCTGGTCATTTCCTGACTCTAGAGCCTCTTACTGCACCACCTGATGCCAATTTAACAACGGTGAAAATGAACCGATTAAACCGATGGCAGTTGATCCAGCGGTTTCAGCAAGATTTCTGGAAGCGGTGGAAGACGGAATACCTACAAACACTGACGCAACGGGCAAAGTGGACAAAACATTGTAAACCATTAAGCGTAGGCTCAATCGTCATCATAAAATCGGATAACTTTAACCCATTATCATGGCCCTTGGCACGTGTGCTCACACTACATCCCGGTGCAGACGGTGTCGTACGGTGCGCTACAGTACGGACGTCTCAGAATACTTTAATGAGGCCGCTTATAAAATTGTGTCCATTGCCCGATCAATGCGACACCACCAACTAATATCGCAACCTATTCATCAAGTCTTATAAAACCTAACAAAATGCTCTTATCTATTTTCTACTGTTTCGTTTCATTTTGTTAGGCATCGTATCATATATATATATATTTTTATTGAGTAAGATTTCCACACCGTTACGTTTCAACGACGTTGATTCAAATTATCAAACCGTTTATCATAATAATTAGTAATTATCACCTATGTTTTGTAACTGTTACCCGTTATGCAACAAGCCGATCTACTGATTATCAACGACGTACAACACTATTGATTGCTTATCTCATGTAGTCAGTCATTCATTCATTACTATCTCTCCCCATTCGCTTCATTCACTCTCATTCACTTCAATCGTTTTCATTCACTCGGTACATCATTAAATCATACTCATTCGATTGCGATTCAATTATCATTCATGAACGATTGCAAACAATCATTACTTTCCTGCTTTGTTGAAAATCCAATCAAGTGTATTTTGGTGGCCGGTGTTTTGTCATTGTCGAGGTGATAATTTCGCGTGAACAGATGATGTTGTGATGAATGAAAGAATACGTCCAACTGAACGTTCCCTCTCAAAACCACGATCATTCGTTCGTTGCCGTTGTCAATAATTGTGACAGTCTGTGGTGAACGAGGAACGAACATCGAGATACAGTGACTCGGAAGAACACGGTTATGTTTTGCAACTAGCTTATCGAGAATAAAATAGAATAGAAGGAAAATAATCAAGGCGTGTGTGATAACTATTGTGCTTGCCCGGGCACAGCCGTGAAACTGGAGAGTCGTGGATGCAAGGTACGTGGTTTGGAATAATTGTTGGCTCGTATTCATCATCAGCTCATCGAATCATTTCATCGAATTTCTCTCGGCAATTATACTTATTTCCTACCGTTTAATTGACCCATGTTGCATGAAGTGCGATCTTATGATCCGGGATTGCAACAGATGACGTGAAGGTCAACTTGTTGTGCGCAAAATCTAAAGTAAGTCCGCTTAAACCCACAACCATTCCTCGCTTGGAGCTTTGCGCTGCATTGCTCGCCGCAAGACTATCAAAAAGCGTCATCGAGTCCATCAGACACAAACCTTCTCGTATCGTTCACTGGTGTGATTCGAGTGTCGTTTTATCGTGGCTTAACAGTGATGCAAGTAAGTTAAAAACGTTTGTGGCTAATAGAGTCGGTGAAATTATCGAAATTTCTGATGTGTCTTATTGGCGCTATGTGCCGACCAATGTTAATCCTGCTGACATGATCTCCAGAGGTGTGAATGCCAGCCAACTGCGCGATCTAGAGTTATGGTGGTCTGGCCCTGATTTCCTCACTCAAAATGAATCAGAGTGGCCTACTCTACCTCCGCATAACAATCAGGATTTACCCGAGGTTAAGTCGGTTTGTCTGTCCGTAGCTGCTACTGAGACATTAATTGATTTCAAAAGATTTTCTAAATTAACTAAAATTCAAAGAACTGTATCCTACATAAAAAGGTTTATTCATAATTTAAAACACCCTAAATCAAAATTGTTTGGTCATCTAACGGTTAAAGAATTAAATGATTCGTTTCAATATTTGTGCTCCATTGCTCAAAGGGAATCATTTCCTGATGAATTTAAGTTGCTGTCTAAAGGTAAACCTCTAAATCATAAGTCGAAATTGTTGTCAATGTCACCGTTTTTAGATGACCAAAATTTGATCAGAGTCCACCAATATTTATTTATTTATTTATTTATTTACTGGATTCGTCTCACCATCTGACTAAATTGTTATTCGAGCAGGAACACCTGCGCCAACTTCATGCTGGGCCTCAGCTGCTACTGGCATCTATCCGCCAGTCCGTTTGGCCCATCAACGGGCGGCGCCTTGCTCGTCAAACTGTACATCGATGCGTTCGATGTATACGTGTGCAGGGTAACGTCTTGCAGCCAAAGATGGGTAATTTACCCGCACAGCGTATAAATCCAGATTTTCCTTTTATTTCGGTGGGAGTTGACTACGCTGGTCCCTTCCACATTCTAAATCGTAAAGGTCGTGGCGCTAGGCTACAAAAAGCTTATATGTGTTTGTTTGTGTGCCTAAGATATAAATGTATCCACCTAGAAGCCGTATCCGACCTATCAAAAAATGCTTTTATCATGTCTCTTCGCAGATTTGTAGCACGACGGGGTAAGCCCATCGAGGTTTTCAGTGACAATGGAGGTAACTTCACTGCTACCGCTAAAGAGCTAGGTACTTTCCTAAAACAAAATTCTGAATCTCTGTCTGACTCTGCATCTCAAGAAGGCATAAATTTTATATTTTCCCCAAGCTACGCTCCTCATTTTGGCGGAATCTGGGAAGCAGGTGTAAAATCCGCTAAACATCATATCCGTCGAATAATGGGAAATACCAATTTAACTTTTGAAGAGATAGGTACTTTGTTTACGCAAGTGGAGGCCATCTTAAATAGTCGTCCCTTGTGTCCTCTCTCTTCCTCACCAAACGACCTCCTTTTCCTATCCCCAGGGCATTTCCTGATTGGGAGACAGCTGACCGCAATGCCAAATCAAAAATTGATGGACGCCAAAGAAAGCCATCTCCAACGCTATGCTCGTGTAGAAAGGCTACGGCAGCATTTCTGGGATAGATGGCAGAAGGAGTACATCGCCGAATTGCAGCTTCGCAAGAAATGGAAAACAAACAAGAGCAGTCTAAAAGTCGGGGATCTTGTCTTGCTTCATGAGGATCATGTTCCTGCTCTAAGCTGGCGTCTCGGAAGAGTATCCAGACTATATACAGGACCTGACGGTGTAAATCGTGTCGCAGATGTTCTCACTACCCGAGGCTGTGTAAGAAGAGCACTTGTTCGTCTCTGCCCTTTGACCACTGAAGAATATGATGAAGGCAGTTGAAAAAGTACTTTTCAACGGGGGGCAGGATGTTGCAGCGCCTACTACTTTCATAAACGCAACTCCACAGCTCGGCGGCGCTACTAGATTTACATAGGATAAATAATTAGATCATTCATTACCTCAGATCCATTGTGCTGTGCACTTATCAAAATTACTTGTCTTTATTTTTATATTATAAACCCAGTACTAGAAGTCAAATTGTATTATTCATACTTAATCTAAATAGCCCCTCTGCAAGTTAGCCCAAAGGTTTAACACTTATATGTTTATTTTTTGGTTTAGATTTTTAAAATTTACATAATTTCTGTTGCATTCGATGGGCGACGCCACTAGCACCTGTAACATAGTTCCCTAACTAGGCTCGGGAGCCTATGTATTTAAAATATAGTACTGAAATTTAAGGCGTTGACAACACCTTTCGTTCGCACAATTCGACATTTTGAAAGATATATCAAAAATGCATCAATTACACCGACAAGAGCATTGCTCTTAAATTAGAAGAAGAAGAAAATCACTAAGACCAATTTAGAAAATTCGCAAATAACCATTTTTGAAAAATAGTTGTTTGAATCGTATGAATGGTTGTTTTCGTATACGAAAACCAGAAAAGTAAACTTGTAAGTAGGAAAACATGGCATGTATTGATAAAAATGAAATTTTTATTAAAAAAGGTTCTCAATTCGAATGTATTTTTTTTATGTTTGTCACCTTAGAGGTAACTTAAAGGTTCTTTCTAATTTTTAATTAATTGTCATGTGGTCCCATTTAAATTTGAGTTATATAATTCAAATTAATAGTTATAGTAGTATGAGTGTATTTTCCAGTGCATTTGATGTAGGTTTTTTCCGCGCGTCCGATAGAGACGCAAACGAGTCTACATAGGTACTAAAGTGGTCTGACGATACGAAAAAGAATAACAAAACTTATACTTGGGGTACTGAGATACCCGAGTAATAGGTATGTAACCTTGGTTGAAAACCTGAATGTACAGTCGCATGCAAGACCGTCACGACCACTTAATTGTTATAGAAAACACAATCCCCGTAATTATACAATAATTTAAACTTCACCTGACTCGGCAGACTCAGTTCAATGCGAACCTCTACACGAGCGTGTGTAGCATATACTATACTTAAATATAGTATAATGATATGTTCCTACTAGTTGCGCTCCGCGGTTTCACCCGCGCAGATTTAAATCCCGGTATTTCCACGGGATAAAAAGTAGCATATAGTAATTTTTGATCCTCATATGTTTGTGTGGCAAATAAATTAATTTTCTTTCTTTCAAATAACAAAGCCCTCCTACTGTAATAATTTAGCTTTAAGTATTCTTTCTTGGTTCTGTAAGTCTCTTAACCGAAAGAAACAGGTCACAGATAGCACGCGCCGTCATCTTTACAAAGGGAAATATAGAACTTACTCATAAACGTGTGGAATGACGTCATCACGCACGGCGTTCTCTTCATTGCAATGTACTAAATGAACCGCTATCACCAACAATAGAATCCATCGACCCACCATTTTTGCCTGGAAATAAAATGAACATAGGTATGTTAATTTGTTGGTAATGTATGGTAGACCAACAACAAATTATTCATAATCCCTGGCATTTTATAGCGGTCCTTTAGTTATTTTTGTCACTGACACTTGCATGCCAAAGAAAAGAGACAGCAACAGACTTATCGGTCTGATATTGGCGCGCTCAGTGACCATTATGAATAAGGGTCTAAGCAGATAACGTTTTTCGAAATAAAACATTTATTTTAAATTACTTCAATTGCTTTTTCTACCGCCAAGCAGCTTTGCTATAACGGTTCGGAGGGTGGGTCGCAGTGAAATTACAGGCACGTGAGTTTTAACATCTGTATGTCTCATGTTGATGGTCGCAGGGTAGTGTCTCGTAGGGCAAGTTAATATAGGAAAAGCTATTTTAAAGGTGATGGGTTTGGCAATTTGCTGGTTCTATCAGCAAATCCTACTACTATTATAAACGCGAAAGTTTGTAAGTATGGATGGATGGATGTTTGTTACTTTTTCACGCCGGAACGGCTAAACGGATCCGGATAAAACTTGGCAGAGAGATAGATTATAGCCTGGAATAGCATATAGGCTACTTTTTGTCCGGGAATACTTGGATTTAAATCTGCGCGGGTGAAACCGCGAGGCGCAACTAGTAAATAATATACATATAAACCTCTATACCCTATTCAAGGGCTGTAGAATATGGTTTCAAAAATGACCATGCGAAGCTCAAAATCGAGAACTGCCTTTAAAGACATTGGAAGGATTTCAGTCAAAATTACATTCCAATCAGACAAGCCCTAAGTTCCAAAGCCTAAATACCAATCAATATGCAAATGAGTTTGCATTCCAACAGGAAGGAAGATAAAAACCAGTGGCTTCATGTCAACACTACCCGTAGTCGACAACATCCGTCCGTTGCGTAAACGCGTTGCGTGCGTGCGCAATGAATCGCAATGTGATAGTAACCTACACGCGCGTGGCTACTGTTGCATAGAAAACGCTAAGTGTAGATTGAATACTATAAACACCTCTTACTACCCCACCCCATTTAGACATCCGAGTTGGTACTACTTGGTACTGAGAGATCTGAGGGTATATCTACCGAGTTGTCGCTTTATATAGACGCAACGAAAGCAATTCTTTTACAATCACCACTGTCTTTATTCAGTTCATTAACAAGGAGCACTTTGGACCGTCTTATAAACCAATCTAAGCGCCGCGCCGCCAGTTTCTTAGGTGGCCAGCAGCTTCACGCATAATTCTGGTATTGCAAGCGCTCTTCGCCTGTACCAGCTAATGTGACTCTCGCTCGCACGTTTTGACTTGTTGAAAGATATAAAAACACTAAACCCATTTTCGAAAAATCGCAAACAACCATTTTGTCGGCAATCACATTGCGCACAGTTTAGTAAAAAAAATCATTTTGATCGATACCTACAAGTTTTCCTACTTAAAAGTTTGCTTTTCTAGTTTTCGTACTCAAGCAAACTTTTGAGTAGTAAAACTTGCATCAATCAAAATGAATTTTTTACCAAACTATGCGCAATGTAATTGCACACAAAATGGTTGTTTGCGATTTTCAAAATTGGAATTTGTGATTTTATATTTTTCAAAATGTCGAATCGTGCGAGCGAGAGGAATATTAGGTGTTGTCAACGCCTTAAACTATAAATAAATGATGAGTATCACATCGGAACCGCACGGAGCGCGGACATAGGACTTCCGATTCACGCGATGTTTTACGATGACTTTATTGACACGGAATTGCATATAAACAATAATAACGGAACTGTTGGAATAGATACTACTTTACCGCAAACGCTCTGTAAGGAAGAATTTTTATATGACTCGTAGTCATACAAATTGATCGGTGCTCTACAAAATCGGTGATCTAAAAATGTTGCTCTACGTGAGCAATGCGTTAAATCATTCGAATTCCTAATAGACATAATGAGAATATATCACTAATTACAATACTCATTAATTACTAAATTTACAATACACAGGAGACCTAAGAGTTGGCGGCTACCTCGGACAAAGAATTAGTCTGACTATTCAAAGGGGGAATGCTGCCAGCATCTTCGGTACCTTGCCTAAAGGGACTCCTTTTAATAATATGTTTTAGTTATTATGGTTATTTTATTATTATTATTTTTAAGGTTTTTAGTTTTAGGTAAATAAAATTAGTAAGAAGTAAGCCTTTTAATACATTATATATTTTTATACCCATTTATCTAATGTAAAAATAAATATAATCAATATACGTTACGTAACCTGCGTTGAATAAATGGTACCTACCTATGTGATGTGTCTCGATCAACTTGTTGTGACAAATAAATGTAGAGAATTGGTGCACAAGCAGGCAATAAAGTAGTTTATCAATCAAAGTCAAAAGTTAATTAATGGGCTTGACAAACAAACCTAATAGGTAATTGGAACCTAATGTTTTTATAAAGTAACCTTTAGTATGCCAAGATTGCCAAGCTAGTTTTTATTAGTGACAAAAAATACAATGCTTTATCAAAAAGGATATGGCCAGCCAAGCCATTGTTGTATTTGGAAGGCTTTACCCAAAACAGTTTACTAAGAAATAGTCTGTACAGGGTGGCTAAAATGTCGTGGATAATTTATTTTGTGGTAATGTTTATTTTGTGTGTAGATTTTTTCGAATTTTAATATGCATTAGTAAAAAAAAGCAAGTTTTCTCAAAAAAATACAAAATAAATTAGAACTCTGCAGGGGTTGACCATAAGGACCTCCTGTAGAACAGCTTTTTGCAGCTGATGACCCCATCTAACCCTTAGTTGCGTTTGATCCATGACTTTTTGGCCACCCTGTACAGTTTCTACCTCGTAGTTTTTTGCGTGAGAAAAGTTTTAAACTATAGGAGGCTTATCGTCGTCAAACTCCTTCTTGGTCGCATATTTCAAGATTTTGGAATTTGTAGAAAAAATCGCAAGAAACAAGCTAACATTTAATTACAAAGGTTCAACAAAAATATAATTTTGAACCAATCAAGTTATCATACCAAAAAGTAAGACTACGTAAGACAACTAGTTGGTAAAACAAGATTTTTGGTAGAAACGAAAATCCTATTTTTTTCTGATCCTGCGATACCTATTCTTCTAGTCCAAAACCTTTTTTTGTGCAATTTTCCAATCACTAATGTTCAAAGGTGCGAACGAGAAGCGTTGTTTGACGGACTGACTGATTTTTATACCACATACGTAGGTAGGGGAAGCAGGGGTAATGTCGATCATGTCTGTAATAATAGATGTAATGTTGAAATAAATATATAAATATAAATAAATGTCGGGTAATACCGCTCACTCCTATATAACTTATTAAATAAGGCTTAAAACACACCGAGCACGCTGCAGCGCAGGGGTTGTGAGGCTTGAGCAGGCAGCGTCTCTAAATCTCAAAACTAACATAAATAAGACAAATGAAAAAACAAATAGAGCATTTTTCTCTCAGGTGATCGGCATTCCCCCATCTTCCCGTACAGTGGTTTTATAAAACTTCAGTTCAGTTTGGGCGCTCAAATTAGGTTTTTTTATACAACTAGCTGATGGAACAAGCAGAAGGCCCACCTGATGTTTAGGGGGAACCATCACCTATAATAAAGCATTGCCTTGTAAGTCACGCACGATAAAAACGTGCTCTAGGATGCACTGTTCTGCGTCCATTAACTTGAGGAATACTGTATGACAATTATTTTTATATCTATCTAAAATCCTTATCCATTTGTGTAACAAAGTAGGTACCTATAGTAAAACTATGTTAAAACCTACCTAAAACATTTGTTATCTGTCGATTGCTTTCAACTAGGCCAACTGTGATAAGATAAAGTTCAGTCAGGTCGAAAGTAAGTAAATCCTGTTATGGTGTGATTATTATGATACCTAGTACTTACATACTTCAAAATAAAAAAAAACAAGAGAAAATGAATAATGAGAAAATAAAACACGCAGGTAAAGAAAAAAAACAAACCAACTAAAACCTTGAAAAGCTAAGAGTACCTAGGTAGAGCAAAACGATAAAAATAATAGCTATGAATTATCTGAGGCAATGTAGTTGATAACGAGATGTGTTGTAGGCGGTATAGTATTGTCAACTAAAAATAACCTATGATTTAATAGGTCCAGAGCTTATGGCAAACGCAATCAGGCCGGGTACACTTCCAATCATACCAAGGTAGGTAACGTACTCACTTAAATGAAAGTGAAGAATCGATATGCAGCTGTGTAGTCGCAACACTTTCTATAACGCTCACTTTCGCACATGCCAGGTATAGTTTTATTATTCGTGTTTTGAACTTTCGAAAACTTTTAATTTCAGTTTAAATTGTAGATTTTAGGCATGTGTTTTCTCAGTTTTAACAGCCGTGGTTTTTTTTTCGAATAAGCACGAAACAGAGCGCAAACCGGACTACGGACGGCGGCGCGCCGCTTTTGTCGTTTTATTTAAATTTATTTTCTTTTCTTGCGATTCGCCGGAGGATGTTTTCGCGTCCGTGGCCGGCCGTACTTTGTGTACGGCTATCGAATGCGGTTGGCTTTATTCAAGTGGAATTGTTTTAATTCAGCGAATACTATGGTATTGTATCATATTTATCTACATAATATTATTATCGGGGTTTGATAAACGCGCGCGCGGACGCACCCAGAGGCGTGAACCGTGAAGCACTCTGATTGGGCGACTGACTCTTCTGACTCTGAGTGATGCACTTTGGCAACCATACTTTTTGGCGGGAAGGCCGATTAGATTGTGGTGAGATGAACGAACTCGCAGAATTGAGACGAAACGGAAGCAATTCATTTCGACGATGGATACTAAGTAGGTAAAGAGTCCATCCCTGTACAAATAGGGAAACAAATCGGGGAGCAAGTCAGACAAGAACCATTTAAACTTAAGAGCCCGGTGTCAGCAGCTCGCAGTTTCGAGGTGCGATTGGTTATTATTTAATTTCGGGGAGGTTGTTTGAAAGGATAACTATCCAGTGACACGCATAAATACTGTTCGAATACAAATAATACAATAATATAAGGGAAATGTGCTTGAGTCAGAAATTTTGGTATTAGGTAAACGTAAGGCCAAACATACTAATACCAAAATGATTTCTGATTCGGGCATGTTTCCGTTATATTATTGTATTATTTGTATTCGAACAGTTATTTATGCGTGTCACTGGATAGTTATTCTTTCAAACAACCTCCCCGAAATTAAATAATAGCCAATCGCACCTCGAAACTGCGAGCCGCTGTCACCGGGCTCATAAAACCATGGTAGGTAAAAAAGTAACCAAGTAGGTTGACCTAGACTTTGTCTTATATTGTAGAGCGAGTCAGCAGAAACACCTTCATGTCGATGATCGAGGACGCAGGAGATACCGACATAGAGCGTCGGAAACTGGGTAGGTATCTAGGTAGGTACACTTGATTCCCACTTTTATTTTTCAAATGTAATCAAAAAGTTTATTTTGTGTCACAAAAACAGCAGGAATATATAGGGAGAACGCTGTTCTTCCTGACGCCCGCGCCAGAGATTTTTGCCTCTACAACTACTTAGTACCTGAAAACTGCGATGATTTGTGACTAAAGCATTCATAATTTATCTAGTAACAGAATTTGTAAAATCTTGTTATATAATTTTATATAAATAAAGATATAGGTAGGTACATTTTTAAGATACTATAGCGACCCGCCCGCGCGCCCCTGCTTCGCACGGGTGCACATTGTTTTTCTATGCTATATCATGCATGTATTATACATATAAACCTTCCTCTTGAATCACTCTATCTATTAAAAAATACCGCATCAAAATCCGTTGCGTAGTTTTAAAGATTAAAGCATACATAGGGACATAGGGACAGAGAAAGCGACTTTGTTTTATACTATGTAGTGATTACCGACATGCCTGATGTGCATCACAATAACACAATAGAAGTATCCCGTTGAGCTGCGTCTGATCTGGCCCCATTATCTCGTAGGTACCTATTTACCGTTAGATGCACCGTGGGAGTCATGCCTCAAAGCATGGCGTCAATCGTGAACCACCATTATTTTGTGAGCATGCGCGCGCTGGCTGGCTCGCGTGATGCCCGTGCAATTTGTCCAAATATAATGTATTTGTACCGAAATTATGTATGTAGGTCTAGGAAGAATACCTTCCATTTTCCAAACATATAACTGAAAAGATACCTTTACACTGAGTGTAACCTCGTTTACACTCATGTCCGTGGCAACGCGGCGCGGCATCGCGAGCGGACATGGACTTGCCACATCTTTCGGCCTGTTTACATCCCCGCATAGCTCATGTCGCTGCCGATGTCCGTGTCCCTGCGCATTGCCACGGACATGAGCTAGGAGCGTGTCCAAATGGCGCGTTTCAGAAACGCGAGCTTCTGGACGGGATGTATTCAGAGCTACCTACTCTACTAGTATCTCGGCTACGCGCGTAGGCTCGGAAAAGCGCGAGAGCATCTTGGACAGGATGCATTGTAATTAGCTCTATAGTATCTCGGCTACGCGCCTTCTGGACAGGCTCTAAGTGTAAACGGGGAAACCACAGAAGAAATAATGGTAGTAAAACTATAACTAAAAACGTAAAACTGTAGTAGGTAATACCTACCTACCCGTGCGAAGCCGGGACGAGCCGCTAGCGTTGAATAATCAGGAAACGACATTTTAATTTCAATTAACTAGGTAGTGGTTCGCTACGATCTGAGATTTCGTGATGCGACGAGAACGATCCGAAAATGTATGTACCTAGGTGGTAGTCAGAGGCAAGTCCACACATTATATTTGGACTTGCTTCTGGTGGCTTTCACCTACCTACTAAATAAGTGTGGTAACCAGTGTCAACTGGGGCATGATTCACTAAGGCCTATGAGATACCCTGTCTTAGACAGGAATGAAATTATGGCTTAGTGAATATATATAATAATTATATAAAATAATAAATAAATCATGGCGATTTCACACCGCCTGCCTTGTCTTAGCTGTGATCGCGCTGCAAATGGTCATAGTGAATAAGACTCCTGAATTGGCCTATTTATTTATTAAAGAGTTTTGTTGAACAGACCTTGTGTCCATCATCAGAACAGGTCTACCTACTTTATTACCTACCATTTTATGAGAACTAAGATCCTTATTCAATAATTTCAAGAAAAAAAAATTGGAAAAGCAAAGGAACTGACCGACCAGTAGAAAAACCATAATGCCAACGAAACTCTTAGAGATGGGAGCTCTTGGATCATTGGTTATCGTTAATATTATTCTAATATACATATTAGATGAAAACTAGTATTTAATACTAAAGATTTTATATCGTACTAAATTGTATAGTCCTACCTACCTACTTGTTGCGTCTGAAAATGTTTTTCTACAATTTGCTAATTTTCTACTATACCTAGTTTATACCAAGTGCACGGCTAGAGATGGGCGCTTACCCGGTAAAAACCCGAACTTTGGGTTTTTACCCATTTTTACCTACCCATTTTGAATTAATACCGGGTAAAAATTCACATCTTTTTTTGGTCATTTATATTTTTATTTGTTAGTTTTATTCTGATTTTAATTATCTAATCTTAATTATCTGATAAAAAAGTATCATTCTAGCTTATTTTTATTCAGATACTTTGGATTCACACAAAGATAATAAATGAAAGATATGTTTTATAGATACTATTACTACTATTACTGGGGAAAGCTGACCAATGGGTGGCCACCGCACCACAATTTGATTTTGACAGTGACATTTGTTTGTTTACCTTTTATAACATAGTAGAAAAAACGGTGTATAGACGATATATTTATATATATTATATATATTTATATATATTTTACCCTTCCAATTTTTACCCACCCGCCCATCTCTATGCACGGCATGTTATTGTACGGTACGGGGTGATAAATGTACCTTCACGGTGTAGTAGGCGGGATGATAATGTACCTTCACGGTGTAGGCTACACCCCAATAATCTGTGTCGACTACCTACTTTTTTAGCTGGATTACCTACATAGGTACTAGTTAGTTAATAAGTTTTTTTTTGTAAAAAGTACCAAATTGTCTTCCAATTATCGTGCTGTACATTATCGTGCTGGCTGTACATTCTCATGACGTACAGTAATGGGACTCGTAATTTGACATTAGTTTTGACAACTGGATGGAAGTTTGATTGATTGAAGTTTTTTAGGTTAGTAACTTGAACTTGGTCTCGTACGTAATCCGTGTGACTTTTAAATTATTTTAATTTTTTTTAATTTTAAGAGAAATTATAAAATGTATACTGTCTCTAAAGGGCCTAGCAAGATTGTCGCCAAAACTCGACGAGGTAATATTTATAAACGGTCCTATTGTATTTGTTCAGCGTTGCCCCTGGTGATCATGTGAGATGATTATTTTGAACACCTATTTTGAATTACAGGCCTTTCACAGAACTTGGAAAGACTGGATAGTCGCAAAGATCATAACAGAAAGTCTTCTGAATCTGATAATGGAGAAATTATTAAGTAAGTTACCGGAAGAGAGCTCAGTTGCCCCAGGAATTTCTAGATTTCATCACTATTTTACATAACCTCTGACTACTGTACCTACCTGTAATTACCTACTTTATAAAGATCTCGTTTGCCAGAAAAATACTCGGGCTAGGTAATGTTAGGTTCCTGGTTGATATTTATCCTTTTTGCCTACATTTCAGTATGCCAAAGCCAACATTTCATTCCAATGGCAAAAAGACAGTCCACCAGAGAATACAGCACCATGTTATAACACCACAGCATGAAGAAATAATTAGGTTTATAAGTGAAAGTAAGTCATATAATATTATCTTCTGTAATCTTAAGCCACCATGCATATTGGTCTGTAACCCACTTCTTATATTTTTCAGCTTGGACACAATCAGCCTATGGAGATAGTGAGCCTTCTACCCCCACAAGTACGATTGGTAAGTACTATTTAGATTAGAGAATAGAATTTTTTTTTTAATACTTTTTATTTAGTAGTGCGCTGTAATATCAGGGATTTAGAGGTGAATGCACATTTGTCTGAATTGACCTCAAAAAAAGAAAGAAGGTATGTAAATAATTATTGCAATTAAAGTGAATAGAATTCCAGGGGTGAATGAAAATGAAACAAAAAAAGCAATTATTAACAATCATTCACCCCTGGAATTCTATCCACCCCATTTTACTCCAGTATTGATTTGATGCATGCAGCATAATGTGGACCAATCGCCTAGTGGGTATAATCACCTGGTAGCGTTTTAAGTTCATGTTATGTGAAAGAGTAGTTGAGCTCTTTGTGAAGGGCTCGTCCGGGGAAGTACTACCACCACACTTTTTTCTGCCGCTATTCAGCATTGCTTTGTGTCAGTTTGAAGAGTGTGGTTGACGGTGTAATTACCGGCATATAAGGCTTAACATCAGCATGCCTCAAGTTGATGCACCCAGAGCAGGGCAGTGAATCGTTCCTATCATGCGTGACTTACGAGGCAATTTGTGATAGGTGATGGTTACCACTTAACATCAGGTGGGCTATATGCTTGTTTCATCAGCTAGTTGTACAAATAAATTATATATGAATGTAAGGCTGAAAATTCGATACGTTCGGCGCGGACTAATGTGTATTCACCTTGAACATCTCACCTATTGACATCCCGTTACTATATGGCTTTTGTCAAGGAATTTGAATACAGTTTTTGTAGTTAGGTTATATAAAACAGCCAGCAATAAGATTGCGTAAGTTATCAATCTCTTATCAAAATCTAGTTGCAGTTTTGCATATTCGGTCATTGTTTGAGATCTTATTTGAATGTAGAGTAAAGGCTATTAAAACAATGTGCACCCGTGCGAAGCAGGGGCGCGTGGGCGGGTCGCTAGTAATAAATAAAATACAAAGCCTTTTAGAAATTTTCTAAAAGGCTTTGTATTTTATTTATTACTAGCGACCCGCCCGCGCGTCCCTGCTTCGCACGGGTACACATATCATGCATGTATTATACATATAAACCTTCCTCTTGAATCACTCTATATATTAAAAAAAACCGCATCAAAATCCGTTGCGTAGTTTTAAAGATTTTAGCATACATAGGGACATGGGGATATAGGGACAGATTAAGCGACTTTGTTTTATACTATGTAGTGACTAGCGACCCGCCCACGCGCCCCTGCTTCGCACGGGTGCACATTGTTTTTCAACTATATCATGCATGTATTATACATATAAACCTTCCTCTTGAATCACTCTATCTATTAAAAAAACCGCATCAAAATCCGTTGCGTAGTTTGAAAGACTTAAGCATACATAGGGATGTAGGGATATAGGGACAGAGAAAGCTACTTTGTTTTATACTATGTAGTGATAACAACATTATTGAATCTAGTCGGAGTTTTATCTCAGAATTGACATAAATATTGTATTGAAGTTAAAGAACAATCTTTTTTAATTTCAATAAGGGGTATATTCAATTCATGGATTATGTTGTTTTTTTTTCAGGTTCAGGCAGCTCATCACCTACCCTTCCAAACAACTTGTACTATCAAGATGACGGCCGCGGGCCTGTACTCACTGACTTCAAGCCATTTGACCTCGAGACATGGTGGGGTAAGCGTCTCTTCCAAAACATCACAAACTCCCTCTAAGTTTTCAGACAACGAGAAAAAAACATTACGGTAGCATAAGTCACAATCATCTGTAGTTTACTAAATTTTGTACAATTTTTAACAAGGAATCTAAAACCAGTTAAACTTTATCTGGTTATGTAATAGCTACATAAATGTACCCTACATTGGTAGGGGATGGGATGAAGCTTGACTAAGCCAAAAGTAAATATACTGGGCGATATCTTAATCAAATCATCATCTATTAAATCATGTCTAAGACTAATACTGTCCCATGTTATGTTTATAAAAGTAGCCACTGTATAATAAATAAAAAGAAGAAGAAAAGGCAGTGTGTGGCCTTTTCTTCTTCTTTTTATTCCTATGTAATTCTTTAAAAATACTTAAATTGTATATGTAGGTATTCAGCACTATCATACACAGCTGAGTCAGACCGATTTTCGAATTTAAATTGTATCCACTTTCATATACATGACTGTTACCTACTGCAATGAGTTAATGATTCAAAAAGGTATATTTACACTGTCTTTTTTATTATACTGACCTTGTATCTGACAATGCATTGAATGTCTCGCATTCAGGGTCGCAATTCTGACATGCACACACGATAAGAATTAATTTTACATTCACATTTTGAAGAAATATAGTATTTTTGATGGCTGAAGATTTCCACACCTTTGTCATCTGTGTTTTCAGATCCTATCGGGCCAGCTATCAATTTTGTATTTAATAGTATGTTTTTACGAAAAACTATCAATTATAGATAAACGCGTTTTGGCTGGATGATATATTTAAAAGACCACCATACTTGGATATTATGGGCATAAAAAACCTATATTACCAGGTTTATGATCCAGGTTGGCCATTAAATAACAATTCTACACTTAAAATCCTTTCACCACACTGTTTCGAAAGAAATTAGTGACACGATAAGAAGAAGAGGAAGAATAGATACAAAATACCTAATTGATTTATGCCACAGATAAAATATTGTATAACTAAATAAGTTCCTAAGTTTGTATGCAAAGACATAAATTAAGTAATCTACAGGTGATTGTGGATCTCAGTAGTTATTTCATATTGTAAGTGAAAATTTTCCAAAGCTCAAATTGCCATCAGTATGGTTTACATCACAACAAAATATTCTTCTACATTGTATATAGATTGTTTTTTTTTAGAAAATCTTTAAATATGTCGCACATAATACATAAAATTATGACGTCCTCTGTTGGCGCGCTGCCTGTTAAGATTCCAAGTTCTAAACTTTTTCATAAGATTGTAAATTGAATCATGTTACTAACAAAGAGCCAAAGATTATGAGCGCCAAATTAAATATCCAATTTTTGTTACGTAGTTTTAGCGAAATAGTGTTTTTACTGCAATTTTAATCACCATTTTTTTAGTATACCATTTACTAAATCTTAATACGGTTGTAGAAATTATTTGCTAAGGAAAGAATATCGCTGAAAATTTCAGTGTCCATCATTTTAAGACAATAGGGAATAAGAGTTAATAATCTAAGTGCCTCAATTCAAATGAAAAGCAATTACGAAATAGTTGATAATATATAAATTAGAGCACAGAGCTACATATTATTATGTAATATACCTACAAATGTTTATTTAAAAAAATATTTTGTTTAATAACCAATGGATGAACCTTTAATTATGTTGCTTCTTTCATTTATTATTAAAATCATGTGACGTTTATTCTAATAAATTTATATTTTATTGATGTTGCGTATAAATTACCATATTTAATGTTTATTATTATTATATTTTCCTAAATCAGTATTCATGCTATGCTTTTTATTATAAGGAAACAAAACTGTACTTTCACGCAAAAACTCGTATGTGTTTATTAAAAAGTATTTCTAGTGGCTGTTCAAGAAAATCTGTTTCGACCAAAACTATTGCAGTTTTATCACCAATTCATCAAATACAATTATTATTTTTATTATTATGAGCCTGTAGTGTTTTTTGTTTTGTAGTGTCCCACTGCATTGCAAAGGCTTCCCTTTCTTCTCTCCAGTTACTTCTATTTTGAGCATCAAATACAATAATATGTTTGAATACATAAGTGTAGTAATGTAATGTATTATTGTGCGGCTTTTATGATCTTGTTATTCCTATACGTAGGTTTTGAACTAAAAAATGTCTTCCACGGTAAAGGAACTGTTACAATCATGTTAATTATTTGGAATATTGGTTTTATAACATAAGGGTTCTGGAGTAGGTTCTTTGCATTATCTCGATCTAAAATAAATTTGGCAGCGCTAAAGTTATCGTGGTACTTTTTATTTCAGAGTTTGAAATATTTTTTGTCCTCTATTTGAATTTTGCTTTCGTAGTAATTAACTTATGCTTGATTATTGTTTTATGGTAGTAGTAGTTTTTATGTATAATAAAAAATATCTATCTATGTAAGTATATAATGTATTAAATACTCGTATATCAGTCATCTAGTACCCATAACACAAGCTTTGAGTAGCTTACTTTGGGGCTAGATGATGCTGTGTGGATTGTCCAGCATTATTTATGAATTATTTATAATAGTAGCATTGTGATTATTGTGATCGTGATAGCAGCAATGTACTGAAATAATTTTGTAGATCCTACGAATAAATAATATCTAAGTCAGTAGATCAGAGTGAATCCAAAGAATTGACACCAGTACCCATGTGGCCACGTAGCATTTGCATGGCATTTGTACATAGGGATGATGATTTTATAACATAATTAATTACCTAATAAAATACTTTTTGAAATAAAAAACACGAAAAAATATCATAAAGTATTAATAATCTCAGTCGTGGTAAATATCCCGTCAGATAATTATCTTGGGATCCCTTCAAAATTTAGAGAATTAAATGATTATTTGAATAAATATTATTGAATTGAACAATATTATGGAATTTTTTAACATTATAAAGCTTTTTATCAATAATTGATTTTACCTGCTGTAAAAAGAATCATTGTTACTTATTTTGTATACTTGCATATTTTATGATTTTGTAGTAGTACCTACATTGTCTTTATTGTACTAAATCGCGCCAAAATGCTGATGTACAAAAAGAGTAACTCAGGGACCTCGTTTAAATATTATATCATTCTTGTATGGCTCATGTATCGACATTCGACATCAAAGAAGCTTTATTCAAACTGGAACTATGTAAGTAGTTCAAATACTTATATTGGAATACCGAAAGGAAATTCTGTGATTTCGTCTTGTGGAAGAGCGAGGAGACCCTTCTGTATTTTTCCTGCGCTCATAACGAGTAGAATGAGGGGTTAATTAGACAAACCCTTAGGTATTGAGTATTGGAAAAAGATGGAGGGCTCCCTTTATCGGATCGAATTTCAGGCAGCTATAAGTATTTGAATTAGATTATGTTTCTAAAGAACCTTGATTTGCATAGACCACTACCTCATCGAACTACCTCATGAAATGTCATTATGTCATGTACACTTTTGTCGTCAACTAAAAAGATAGGTAGCACTTACTGGTGTATACGGCTACGCATCAGACATACCCTGTTTAGACTTCGCGCATCTTACGAGGGGGTGCGATGATTTAGGCGCGGGCCTCATCTCAATGGCTTATGGTGCTGACGAGGCGCGGGTGGCTTCCCTCATACAAAATCTCTACAAAGTGCATGGAAATAAAGCACAATTTAGGTTAGCACGTCAGACGTCCGCAACGACATACCGTGCTAACCTTTCCATGCGTTTTGTATGAAATAGTAAGCCGTCCGCGCCATACGCCATTTAGATGTGGCCTGCGCCTTGGGTACGTTTGCTATTTCGTTCGCCCCACACTAACGCACTGCGCCATATTGTGCATGGTGCCGTCTCTTCCCTACTATTCTGTATTGTTGTAGGTATGGTGTCGAATTGTTGCTGATTTGACCTAAAATATGAGCTCGAGCCTCGAGGTCTCGAAACCGTAATAAGCAGATATTGCACAAACTTTAGCATAGTTTTTATCCTTTTAGATGGTATATTTGAGTCAAGATAGTAGTTTTAATGCAGGAGAATATTTTTAGACTGATTTAGTTATAAAAGTTATGCTTTTTGTTGTAGTTGAAAAAATAAACCATCTGACAATGTTCATGGTATTTTTATTATGATTCTTACCTTTCTAGTACATCTACTCCCTATCTGTGGCTAAGTTAAACTGCCTACCTACTACGCCCTCTGATAATATAATCAATCACACTACGCCCATACATTGCTTAGTAACTTTTTTGAGTGATTCAAGACGTAGACAGGTAGTTATTTAGACAGTGTCATCTTGACTTAGATTAGATAGAAACTAGTGAAACTAGGCAAAAACCCTAGAAATCCAGAATTGAAGAAGCTTTCATTGAGCATTTAATCATAAGTTTTACAGCGTTCAGAGGAAAACCCTCTGAACTCTGCCTAGCTCGATGCAAAAACTCAATATTCAGAACAATCTGATAAAGCCAGAGAACCTTATATGTACTGAAATTAATAGCTGCTATGTAAGTTATAATCATAAGATATAAAAAATGTACCTAGGTTATATTTATGTAAGCTAATGTAGATAATAATCCCTCACCAAATTGGCAGTACCTATAAAAAAACAGCGATAAAAGCATCGCTAGACCCTTGAAAAATCATACCAGTCTAGAAACTTACCGACTCTTATTCCGTCACTACAGCTAGATGAGTTTCGGCAGAAGAATTTCCTAAATGGTCTCGCCAACGCCCGTAACATCCTTACCAATCTAGAAGATAGTTTGCACAAGGCCAGCGCGTATGAGCAGAAACTGCTGCGCTGTAAGGCAAATCACGCCCATTCACACTACGGAGACGAGTGGTGGGAAGATGGATTTTCTAAAGAAGTTGAGAAACCGAAAATGTCAAAAGAGAGTTCAGGTAGGCACATGCCCATTCTATCCAAATACTCTAAGTTGATGCATAAAGTTAAAATGTTTGGTAGTTTTCAATCAATCACGCCGTCGCCGCCCAGTAACGACTATACCGATTTGGATGAAAAGTGAAATTGTTACGTACTTATACCTAGTTCTTGAACTAAAAATAATAGCATAGGTTACCTACCTACTCGCTGCATTTTATCCCGGTTGAAACTACTGAGTGAAATATCTACCGCCGAGGGAAGAGTCTTGAAGCTTTTCCTGTTTTTCCGTTGCGTGGAAGCTAGGAAAGTACTGTTTTATCACTATCCTTCTACACACATGAGGATGCTGAAGGTAGAGGGTGAGGGGCTCGAGATCCGTCCGCGTGGATATTAGGTATATTATTGCTAAAATTACACGCCGGATTTTATCAATAATATTGTAGAGTTTTGTTCAATACCTACAATATTTTAAGTACTTACCTTACAATTTATTCACCAATATAAAGTTAACTTTTAATTACCAATGTTATTTTAGCATTGAAGAATACATCATGTTATCAAGTAGACTTAGCGGAGTCATGGTCGACGATGAGCATCGTGTGTCTGCAATATCAGTAAGCTAAGATTCAAGCTATTTTTTAATATATTCGAAAAAAAAAACTAAGATGGTTGATGGATGGTATAGGAGTTGAAGATTAATTTAGAAAGTACCTAAAACAAGCCATAAGTGTCCTAATGGTGAGCGGATAAAGTCACCCCAACATCCGCAACCGGTGGTCTCGCCCTACCAAATTTTTGATAGGACCCACCAAGAAAAAAAACTGACTTGGACAATCAAAGCAATTAATACAAAAAGATCGAACACCTGAGCTCAGGTTACGATCGCTCAATAATTAGGTATACCGCTGGCACTAAACCAGTGCTACATCGAAATTTTACGAACTCCAGATACGAAGAGTTATCTAAGCGCTATTCCTCCCTCCTCCACGCTTACAATGACAAATGCGGGGACATAACTGCACGAGACAAAGAGGTAACTCGCTTGAGGCAAAGAGCTCATGTCATGCACGCTCAGCTTGCGCATGCGCACAAGGCGCTTATATCGGTAGCTGAGAAGTACATGGTACTGAAGAAGAGGAGAAATGAACAGGTACTATTTGCTGGTAGCTTCCCTTTTTTTCTAGGACAAATGAGGGATCTTGAGTGTTCATAGGTTTGGCCCACCTAAGGCAACGAACTTGTAGGTAGTTAAAGACAACAACCAAATATTCACTTCCCATCGTCCATCGTGGAATAATGGATGTATGCTAGCTAGGGATTGTGTGTTTGAGTGGGAATGATAGGATACTGGATAGGATCATCAATCAAACAAGACTACCAAAACGTTAATGTTAAATCTAGGATAAATTTCAGCATTTTTCGACTCAGGTTCGTCTCACCGAGTCATTGTCAGTGAGTTGTTTGCTGGTGAAGCCAAAAGGACTTTTGCTGTCGTAGTTTACAATTTAACTACTTAGGTAATTAAATATTTTTAGCTATGTCTTTACGAGAAGAAGATAGATTTCCTCAAGAGTCGTGTCCGCGAGGTGGTATCAGCTATCGACCGAGCTCGTCTCCAACTGGACTGTCAGTTCTCCAGAAACATGGCTGCAGAACTGGATTCAGACTACGCGTTGTTGCTAGCTGAGGTATGGAGTTTACTCAATCTTCCTTATTATCATTCACAACTGATGGACATGGGGCTCCCACATAAATTTCCATGGAAAACGATTTTAAGGCCTCTCCATCCACAGACTTCCGATGAATAGCCAAACTACCGGAAACTGGAGTAGGTTTCGAGTACGTATTCATCATTGAACTGCCGAAGTCCCCCTGGTTGGTGACCGCAGTTCTTGTGTGTGATCGGTACCCACGGGAGGTGACAACCAAAATAGAAGTATTCACTTAGCCACTAAACTACTACTTTATGTGCACAGTGTCAATACTTTTTAACGGTGAAGGAAAACATCGTGAGGAAACTGGCATGTCGTAGAAGCTAAAAAATTTTAAAACATGTGACAAGAGCTCGGAAAAAGTGTGTCGGAAAATCCTTTCACCACACTGTTTTGAAAGAAACTAGAAAGAAGAAAGCAAACATGACAAAGAAGAAAGAAAGAAGGCACTAGGTAGGTACTACTATTATTAAAGTCTGCCCGTATTTGCCCTGATGCTTGACCCACAAAAACCCATGATACCCTTCAAAAACAGCATTAGGTCCTCCTTGCGTAGTACTCCTCACTACTGAGGTCGTGACCCCCTCCTTAAACTCTTCGCCATCAGGATCTGTTGCTGGCGACATGGATAGCTTCATGGACCTTCACTGAGAGTGTGCTGATTTGGTCGGACCAACGTATCGGGCTTCGGCCTCTTGGTCTCTTGCCTTCAACTTTGCCAATGATGACGAGTTTTTCATGCATTACGTAAGTAAGTAGATATCACTTGTACACCATTTCTTTTACAAAGAATTTGTCTGGTTTAGATGAGAAAATGTAATCAGCTGTTCATGGAGAACCTGCGACTCAAAGCTCAACTGGAAGATTTGATGCCAGGTACTGTCAATTGGAATAAGTGAAGTTCTCAAAGCTTTGCACTTAGAAGGTAGATAAATTATTATTGTATACCTACGTACTTAACTTTGCTCTACCAATATAACTAAAACTAAGGTGTTTATCGAATATATTTTTTACTTTAGTTTCTAATATAGTTTCTAACTGAGAATATTACAAAATGCTAATGATAAATGCTTATTCATAAAATTATTTCTAAGGGCTCCCAGGAAGTCTTATGCTATCTCTTTTCAAAAAGTCTACTCTATAGAACCGTTATAAATTGATTTGGAAGATGAATAAATGCCTATGTATTTAAACTGGAAATAACAGAGTGCATCAAGTCTCCGAAAACTTTAACATGAATAATAAAGTAGAACAAAGGTGAGCATTTCAAATTCAAAATAATATATTTATTCAATAAAATCACAAGGATCATCCTGAAATGTCTTAAAACTAGGTGACTCTAGTACCAGTTCCACGCGACCAACGGCGAGCAGGAGCCTTATGCACTATGACCATTTGCAGCGCGATCACGGCTAAGACAAGGCAGCCGGTGTCATACGGTCAGGGCAAAGTATCTCCTATGTCATAAAGAATAAAGCCCAAATTCATGTTTTGACGTTTCACGGTTTGGGGCAAGGAATCTCCTTGGAATCTCTTATTGTCATAGTGAATAAGGCTCCAGGCAACATACTCGTCTTGTTATCTATCGCTCTTTTCAAAAGAATCTTTAATCCACATCTCAAAAGCATCACCATCGTTCCATCAACTTTCTCTGAGCTGGGTTTGGACGGTAGGTATCCTCTTAAAAGAACCTCCTTTCAAAGGTTGTAGGTATCTTCCTTTTCCTTCCATCTTCTCGCTTGTGTAATGGCTCGAATGCCTGCAGATGGTTTTGCCAGCGTTTGATTGAATATAACTACTTTGCGGTCATCGGTCGAATGGACGCGCTCATTATTAATGCTCTGTAGGACGACCTTTCATTCGTTTAGCAACGGACCAGTTTTTGCAGTCATTTATAAAGAGTTTAAGAGATTTAAAGTGCCAGCCACACAGAATTTGAATGTGAATATATCCACGACCTCCATCACACACACTCTTGTTATCTCAGTACTCGCAACACTGTCTCAGGTTAGTATTCCTTATCTAAGATTGTTACATCACCTTGGGATATTGATATCTCGTGTGTCTGTTCTTTGTTGCGGTTACACTGTTCTGTTCAAAACCACGACGTGTAAAACCACCGAGTGTGGTAAAGTAGAGAAACACTATATACTGAGAGGGTCGTTGTATAGGATTGTTGAAAACAATAGGATTTTAGGTCTTTAGATCTGAATTACACTTTTTTACATAGTATTAAAAATAGGCATTTTACCGTCGGCGATTTCGTCTCTAGAAGTCTTGTAGCTTCGGAGATCATGCTAGGATAATATTATCACTTTGACCCTTACACATTATACTTAGGATAGTTATTCTACTTTCTCGATTTTCTGTCGCTTTATAAAACAAAGCACGTTGATCCAGATGAAGGATGCCGACGCAACATAAACTACCCTCAGGTGAGGCGGTATGAAGAAGAAGTTAATAGTCTGTCCCGGTATCCAGAAGGCTTGGTTGGCTGCTAGCGTCTTCCAATACTTCTCTCTGAGCTCTTCAAACACGTCTTTTCTTCTTTCTAGAACTCCTAGTACTGAAACAATATTAGATTGTGAGATTTACGAATTGTTTCACAAATACTTTTAATTAAATTCTTGCACGACGCGACACGTAGCAATATAAGATATTTTATATTGCTAAGTTCTTCATTGACATACTTCGTTAATTCGTTTATTCTTTCTGTTATCTAATGTGTAGGTACCTAGATGTGTAGACTCACACGTGTAAAAAGTGGCAAGTAGAATCGGGGTCATAATAAACTGCTCAGCAGCCACTTTTGTGGCCACGGTTTTCAATGCTGTGCCGACGAATTTTTTGTCTAGAAATTTATACCTGTAATCAAAACAATATTTTAGGTACCTACATACTATTTTTTTATATATTCTTATTTTAATTTATTCACCAAAGATTTAAAATTACTTAACATTTTTAATTAAATCATTCGTAATTTTATTGAATGAAAACCATGACATGCAGAAACCAAACTACTTTTTACTTGTATTATACATACATGTATGTATATAAACCAAAATTCCTTTTTTGTATATTTTGGTACTTAATATGTTTTTAATACCTACTTATGTATTTATTTATTGATACTGAAAATATTATCTGGGAAATAATATATGGGTCTTAAGGGTCCGGTGACGGCGGCTCGCAATTTCGAGGTGCGATTGGCTATTATTTCATTTTATTTCATTTCGGGGATGTTGTTTGAAATAATAACTCTAAAGAAACACGCATAAATACTGTTCGAACACAAATAATACAATAATATAAGGGAAATGTGCTTGAGTCAGAAATCATTTTGGTATTAGGTAAACGTAATACCAAACATACTAATACCAAAATGATTTCTGATTCGGGCATGTTTCCCTTATATTATTGTATTATTTGTGTTCGAACAGTATTTATGCGTGTTTCTTTAGAGTTATTTTTTCAAACAACCTCCCCGAAATGAAATAAAATGAAATAATAGCCAATCGCACTTCGAAATTGCGAGCCGCTGTCACCGGAGCCTTAAGTACGATGATTCCCGTGCTCAATATAATGATCTCTGAATACTATCTCGGTAGATACATTTTACTCTTTGGTAAATAGATGGGAAGTTGGGAAACGTACCAATAATACAGAGTTGGAGCGTATACAGTACTTCCAACACCGGCTATCCGTGCAGCTGCTAACAGATCAATCTCAGGCTTTTCAGGCTAAAAATAAAAATTTCATGAAAAACGAATACAAATTAACCCAGCTTCGTCATCGGTAGCGTGGCCGAGCGGTCTAAGGCGCTGGTTTAAGGCACCAGTCTCTTCGGAGGCGTGGGTTCGAATCCCACCGCTGCCAATATTTTGTCACTATTTCAAATTTTTTCAGGCTATATCCAGAACTAAGCAACTCTGATTTTTTTTATCTCTAAATAAAATCAGGAACAAAATAATATTAATGCACTCTAAAAATCAAAGAACTACGAGTACATAGGTATGTATTCTCACCGAGTACACTTTATTGAAGGTCTGTTGCGAGAGTTCAGCAGCCGTGTAGAAGGAAGCGTAGACAACGGTGTTGGTCACCACCGGACGCTTCTGCAGGGACCTTCTGAAGAAGCCCAATAGTTTAGACGCCATTGCTAAAACAAGTTTTAAAACTAGTGTAACAGAAAAAGGAATGGAAATATACAAGCGAGAGACAGACGGAGAGACAGCTACTACTATTATAAACGCGAAAGTTTGTAAGTATGGATGGATGGATGTTTGTTACTCTTTCACGCCGGAACGGGTGAACGGATCTGGATGAAACTTGGCTGAGAGATAGAATAGTCTGGAATATAGTCTGGAATAGCACATAGGCCACTTTTTATTCCGTGGGAATACCAGGATTTAGTCTGCGTTGGTAAAACCGCGGGGCGCAACTAGTATTTCATACTCAAAAGTGTGTATAGGTAGAAAATAAAAAATCAAACTGTTGAGTAGGAATACTATAGAAAAGAATGGACTTAGTATTCCATACGTGACAGGTTGCAAACTCATCGCCGCTGTTAAAATACTAACTGGTCACGACATTCTTCTTCGTCGTTTCAGGGTTCGGGCAAAACACATTTTGCTTATTTCAGCGACAAAAGTAGCTGAACTTCTGTTGGCTTATTTCCAGAGGTCCATGACTTCATTGTTTTCAAAAGAGTTAGGTTTAAGCACGGAACAGAGAGTGGGTTTAATAATATGTATGTACACGTAAGTACTTTGATTCCCAAGGGGTCCACAACATTTTAAATCACTACATAGTATAAAACAAAGTCGCTTTCTCTGTCCCTATGTCCCCATGTCCCTTTGTACGCTTAAATATTTAAAACTACGCAATGGATTTGGATGCGGTTTTTTTTAATAAATAGAGTGATTCAAGAGGAAGGTTCATATGTATAATACATGCATGATATGTGCACCCGTGCGAAGCAGGGGCGCGCAGGCGGGTCGCTAGTTTTATAATATTTCCTTTCCCAACTGGTCCATGAAATTGTTTGGCACATTGTTAGCAAAAGTTAAAATGTTAGAAAATGTTTGTAAATATTTTTACCAGCAGCCAGTGTGGGAGTACCTATGGTTATGGTGAAGAACATTTTCAAACAATCAGTATATCGAGTTAAGTTGATTTTACCCGGATAATGACGCGACGTCTACTTATCATTATAATCTTGCGTAGATACTCAAATAAATAGGTACCTACTTATATAAGTAGGTTTATGATCTTGTAGTTATGTTTTTGCCAGCTCTATGTCAGTATTTAAGAAATATTCGATTTGTTCCGCATTCGCCCCACATTCCAAAAATTTCCGCTTTCGCTCCACCTCTAAAATATTTCTCGTTTCGCCCCACATTTTGTAAAGTACCTACAACAAAGGAATTGGGAGTAGGTACAGTTGACAAATAAAAATATTTGATCAATGTTTGTAAAAATATTTATTATTATGTACTCACTGAATCATAAATCATAGAAGTTATTAATTAGATAAAATTTTAAATATTCAACGATTATGTCGTGCCAAGGTAAAAAAAATACCATTTTCACACTTTTGCTGGCACTAATGTTAATAAATAATTCTTTTTGGCACTTTCACACACAATGACACGCAACTTGTTGTCAACACGACGTTACTCTCATTATTGATCTATATATTATTATCACTTCTTAGTAAGTGTCCATGTTCCGTACTGTTGCGATTGGGCTACTGATAATCACATGACGTGATTGGCCAAGCACTTAGCCTATTTGGTCTTGAAACAAGGGATTTTTCCCAACCACCTTTTGTTCTCAGAAATTGCATTATTTACCTGCATAGTGTAGTTGTAAGTTTTAAAAATATAATACCTAAATATTATTTACGTAGTTGACCATCAAAATACTTGAAGGATTCTTTGTTCTGACTGTACTAAAATACATCACAAAAGCTTGCGGGGCGAAACAGGAACTCAAAATGGAACGAACACGGAAAAATAATATTAAAATATCCATAAATTAATTTCGGGGCGAACAAGGAATATAATGTGGGGCGAATGCGGAATTTTACATGTGGGGCGAAGCTCTGCGGGGCGAATGCGGAACAAATCAAATATTCATTAACTTTACTATTACTATTTGCCTACTTGCTACTCGCATGTAATTATTATTACTATTATTAATTATGAACCAATCAGGAGTAGGTAATTAGTGGAGCGATATGCAGCAATAAAAAAAACGCGAAAGTTGTTTCGACATTATTGCTTCTCATTATCGATCCTCTTACCTATTATTCCTCCAGATTAATCCACTCGTGTTGCCGAGCAATTATTGCTGAAAATTGCCCGTGTAAGCGCACCTTTAGAAACAGATCCCTAATAAAAAGGGGAACTTTATTACTTATAATGTTAGGTAATAAAGGTAAGTTTAGTTAAAATATTTGGTTAACATTGCTTATAGTACTATTAGTACTGCAACTTGAAATTAATTATTAGTATTAATTTGTACTTTGGAATAATTTAGTAGATTTTTGGAGCCTATTTGGGTTAAAATCCATTCATCACATTTTTTCGATAAATAAACTTATTACTTAACAACATGTTTGCTTAATACTTACCAACTTAAAATTGTATTAATTAAACATTATTCGTAGACTTACAGCAATTTTGTGCACTTTATAACTGAAATAATACAGTATTTTTTTAAAACACCCAATACACTGAGTTTATTGGCAATTTTGAGTACAATACAATGTTTTCACCTACACGACTACTTATCATCAAAATTTGAATAACACTGGTTCCCCTTCACGCGTTGCCGGCCGTGTCGCGTCGCGTCTATCCAATTGACTTCAATAGCATAAATTGAATAATTTATACAGAAACTAGCCTTTGCCCGCAACAGCGTTTGGAGGACACAGAAGATAAATAAATATTTGTGCTCTATCTACGTTATCTAAAATTCTAAAGCATCTATAACAATATGCCGAATGATAGAGGAGATTGGAAGAAAAAAACCTGTTGTGCCGACCCCACTTAGCGTGTGATAAATACAGGAAGATGATGTTGCTCTTTCCATTTACATCCATCCAATTCCATTAACATCCATCAACGACCTGAGTGGCGCAGCGGGAGAAAGTCAGCCTGCGACACAAAAGGTTGCGGGTTCGATTCCCGCCTCGGGACAAATTTGTGTACGATCTGCAGAAATTTGTTCCGTTGGTTGTTTTTGTATAATAAAAAATATCTATCTATCTAGGTACATAGATAGATATTTTTTAATATTAATATATTAAATATATCAGTCATCTAGTACCTATAACACAAGCTTTGAGTAGCTTACTTTGGGGCTAGATGGTGCTGTGTGGATTGTCCAGCATTATTTATTTATTTATTATCTACGTAATGCTAGAGCTCATAAACGGTGAAGGAAAATTCTATCAGCGGCGCGGCGATTGGCTTGCAACCTGTCACGTATGCGGAATGTCAACTACTACAAATGTGGGTGTACCAAATGTAATGTTTGGTCGTAGGTACCTCTGACTACCCCTCCCTATCTCATGTGCTCAAGGAGTCTGGAAGTTAGTACTTGGTTGGTACTAAGAGATCCGCAGATCCCGGAAATCGACCGTGCCTGGGGATCGTGAAGTTGCAATTTTTTTCCCCAGCACTATCTAATCCCCTAGCAAAGACTGAAACAGCTTTACGTGGCTTCACGGCTGATTCCCATACACGGTAAAAATCAGCCCTCAGATCTCTTAGAAAGAGATCTTTTCCAGGCAACCTTGAACCAAGAACTCTAACGGACTAGTTTTGTGGCAATTTATTGCTGCAATTGTATAGCTGTCGTGCATCATCACTACATAGTTTTTTTTTTTTTTTATACAACTAGCTGATGGAACAAGCAGATGGCCCACCTGATGTTAAGTGGTAACCATCACCTATAATCAAAACATTGCCCCGTAGGTCACGCACAATAGGAACGTGCCCTACGATGCACTGCCCTGCGTCCATCAACTTGAGGCATACAGAGTATAAAACAAAGTCGCATTCTCTGTCCCTATGTCTCTTTATACGCTCAAATCTTTACAACTACGCAAAGGATTTGGATGCGGTTTTCTTTAATAGATAGAGTGATTTTAGAGGAAGGTTTATATGTATAATATATGCATGATTTGTGCACCCGTGCGAAGCAGGGGCGTGCGGGCGGGTCGCTAGTGCAATATATTTTGCGTGAACAAGACAGATATACAGTTGCAGCTTGAAATTGCCGCAATTTCTAGCTCGTTTGTTTTAGGCTTTAGTAACAAGTACCTGTACTAACTAGATCCTACTCCGGATAACTACTATTTTTGCGTGACGCGCACTATACTATGTGAAGAGCTTGTGCACCAGTATAGGAACCAGTTAGATAATAGGTGTTAATTTATGGGCCTGGTACTAGCTCATAGGGCTCTCTACTACCTATATTGGTGGTGTTTTCTATAATGACATTGCCTTTTAACCGCTTCCGTTGCCTTGGCAGCCCTTTGAGGCAATTATATGGACAAACAATATCTACGATTGATATTTATGAATTCTTTTGAAGTAGGCAGGCCGAAGTCAAGTTTGTTAAACTTTATAATGACCATTTCAGACAGGTGGTATGTAGATAAGTAGTTAGATACATTTTAACCATCAGTATATTTGTTTAATTTTTGGATGGTTCCTCCTTACACTGTAGGTACCTGCCTTCCTAATTGAAATGAATGCAGATTGTAGCTTTTTCCAATAAAGTATTGCCTAGCTCTACCAGACCCTGAAACACTACATGACGTATCAGTATACATACCTATTTCTTTTTTTTTTCATGATTTTGACTTATCTTATGGTAAGTGGTAGCCATCATCTATAAAGCATTGCCTCGTAAGTCATGCACGATACTGACGTGTCCTACGATGCACTGGCCTGCGTCCATCAACTTGAAGCTTGTAAAGGGTTGTATTTGTATTTATTAGTTTCTATACATTGTATTGTTTTATATGGGTTTCTAGATAATTTGAGTTGCTCAACAAACAAGAAGATGCAAGAAATATGATTTCGATCTGGCAGTTTGAACCACTTTGCTCTTCCATAAAAGTAGGCGGTGGTGATTTGTCATAGGTATATTTTCCTACCTAACTCATTATTGAATTGAATAAGAGGAGCCATGAACTCGTAATAGGTACTCGTAATTAATCACTTACTTATTAGTGTTATTACTCTTATAACTAATAGTGGAATCCCACCCAAATGCATTTGAGAGAAATTTTTATCACCCAGGGTTCTCAAAAAACGAATAATTGCTACATTACTACTCTCATCACCAATTGGTAAACGGACAATTTTTTTGAGCAATTTTATTTACCCTTTACGTAGGTATTGCTCAGCAACACGAATAGATCAATCTGGACTGGAGTTAATTAGTGGAGTGACCTAGGCAGGAATTTCCAAGAGCAATTACCTATTGGAAGCAATATTGCCGAAACAATTTGTCGCATTTTTTTAAAGTGCTGCATATGGCTCACTCATTACTGCAGATTGATCCATTCGTCATTCGTGTTGCCGAGCAATTGCACAAAAAATTGCCCGTGTAAGCGCACTGAGATGGCTCTAGTTTTCAGCATCGCTTCTATTTGTGACAAATTTTTATGATTTTCTTGAACGCCTAAATTCACTAAGAGCTTGTGCATTTTTATTAGCTATTATATATTATCAGGTATTTTTTTATTAGCTGTTCTTTTTTATTACAATATGTTCTACTCTTTCCTTCTCTTGTAAGCAAATGTAGGTACTCTAATCTAAACCTTCAAACAAGCTACCTACCTATACTATCATAATCATTTCCAATCTTAGTTTCGCTTCAAGTAGCCAATTGACCATGACCACCGATGCCCGTAAAGTTATGTTTTGCAACTTGATGGTAGAGTCGGTAAGAAGTGCGGGGGGCGGGGGCCGACCGAGCCGTGCCAGGTAACAGGAGGTACGGCCGCAGAATACTTTGTAACTACTACAGCAAACCATAGAATATGATACAAGTACTATGGAAAAGCCACAGTTGGATCTATAGTGGGTATGACAGACTGCGTCGAACGAACCGCGTAAAAATAATAACGATCATAAAATAACCGGTTTTCGTGTAGGTACCTAATTCAATTTGAATCGTTGTTTGGTTTTGTGAATGGATTGGTACCTATTATTCAGGAATCTATAATTTGATAGGTATTATGTACTTATCTAAAATCTATGGGTTTCACTGTGTTTTTGTTATTTCTAAACTTGTTAGGTATAAGTTTTTCTTACAAACCATGTTATATGTAGGTAGGTAGGTAAGTCTCTTTTCTTATATTAATGAAGGCTTGGTTCATAAAAATAAACTGAATTTAAAACAAAGCACCAAAATCTGTTATCAAAAACCTAATTTTCTCAAAAACTTACATAGAAAGTAGAGCACTAGTATTCTTGAATCGTCGTCCTCCCTCCCACATCAGCGTATCTCTCTCGCTCCTCATCTCGCTGTCTCTGTCTTGCGCCATTGTCAGTCACCGCGGCGCTCTAGCGGTATTCAGGTGTGTCAATCTACTACGATTCAATCTACGTAAATAACTGAAACTAAACCTGTTTGTCAACAGAAAACGTGTAGTGTATGAACTTAATGCTACGGAACTGTGTAAAGATAAACTGAATGTTTTGTTTTGCTAGTGTTGTGAGTTTCAGTGGTTAGTGGTGTTACAATTGTGATAAGTTTGTGTTGTCGTGTCGTATCTTCAGCCGAAGGCTTTGACGGAGGCTGTCCTGTTTCTTATTCGTCAGCCGGATTGGTGGTCAAGGTATGCAAGACAACTGTACCTACTATTTTTTTTGTCGTACCTACCTAGGTATCTTAGTGGTCTACCATGTGTTAGTATTTTTATAACGAGAAATGTAGGTACTTACCTGATCTTTTATCGTTAGAAATAGGATCAAAATACCTACATTAAAAAAACAGTTAGGCAGGTACCTACCTAGGTATATAGATTTTTTGTGTTGACTGTACCTGCGGGGAAATTTTTTTGCTTACCTACTTATACCTACTAGGTAATATTTCAGACTAGTAGCGCCCCGCGGTTTCACCCGCGTAGATTTAAATCCCGGTATTCCCACGGGATAAAAAGTAGCCTGTAGTTATAAAGTAACAAACATCCATTCATCCATCCGTACTTACAAACTTTCGCAATTTTATAATATTATTAGGATGATAGGTACCTTAACTACTTTAGGTAGGTATAGGTACCTTCCTACCTACAGTAGGTATGTTATGTATCTAACCTACCTGTAGTACTGTACCGTACAGGTAGGTGCAGTCACCTGCATTATGATATACCTAGGTAGGTAGGTAGGTAGTCATTAAAACACTAACACATCAGCATATAGGAGTTTCCCAAACTCTTCAACATCATCTGTGCATGCGAATGTACCTAGGTAGGTACCTACTTACTTAGAACCTAAGTATCAGAAAGTTTTCTCGCGTACCTACCTATCGTTCTCTGCACGGAGGTACCTACCTAGGTACGTTGCTATAACGCCTACCTATCTTTACATTTGGAAACAAACATTGACGGATCCACTTGTTACTATTTACCCTGAATTGCGTCGTTACAGCACGCAGTCAAGTGTGCAAAGAAAAAAAAGGGGAACCATTATCTAATGTATTTTTATACCTGCCTGTCCCTATCAATTCGACCTCGAAGTTTTGGACTATTCGCCATTATGTGTCAACTTTGGAGGGATGAAGAAAGTAGGTTACGGTGGCACTTCGCATCGTTATTAGAAATCGTAAACCCGCTTCTTTGAAAGATAGGTAACATACCAATGAGCTAAGGGTTAAGTTAACTTGGGGGTTTATCTACCTTTGTTGGAAATTGATTCCGAGAAAAGTATAAGATAAGCTAGACCATAAAATAGGTATGCGCTCGAAAGCAGGTAGAGTCCTCAACCAATATTAGGCGAGAGATCATTTTATTACAGAAGATTCTATTCACTTATGGACTTATGGTGGCTGTTTCTAAGACGCCGTAAGACCTCCCTCAAAACTGAAAGACCATTAGCGCTGACACCATTGATTGACTTGGGTTTCTTTCTACAGAGGGTACCTCTTACTTACTTAAACAAGCTACATACAAAATGTAAGAGGTTACAATCGTTATCAAATACTTCTACGATCGTTTTGTCTCCAACAATGCGTCAATAAAGAAGAGGTTCTACTCTGAAACGACAAACGAAGTTTCATTCTACATTTTAAGTTACACTACGCGCTAAAGCAACTAGGTATTTCTTCTTCTTCCCCCCGTTTATAGCACGGCGTCATTCGACAGTCACGCCCTCTTTCCATCGCTCTTCGCCCATCTTTCTGCCCTCAGCCCACGCTAAGGAGTGGGGTGGCCACAACAGGTTTAGGTTCAGGCAATAAGCGTTATGATCAGAAAGTGTGTAATTTCCAAAATGCCTAGGAGAGTAAAAGGCCTAAAATGAAAAA
The DNA here is from genome assembly GCA_963576535.1 of Plemyria rubiginata. Classification (NCBI taxonomy): domain Eukaryota; kingdom Metazoa; phylum Arthropoda; class Insecta; order Lepidoptera; family Geometridae; genus Plemyria; species Plemyria rubiginata. The sequence goes on along the minus strand of OY754917.1, from coordinate 4,004,669 downwards.
ATGGTTATGTTGCAGAAAACCTGAACAGAAAAATGGCTCAAAGCTCATTGTACCTACATAATAAAGTCGAAAGTCGGTACGATAACTTTAAACCACAAATGTTCAGATTTATTCGCGACCGTGGCCCAGATCTCAAAATAACTTTGAAAAACAACCTTTCACTCAGTGTGTTTTTCAAAGAACGTGACACGACAAGAAGAAGAAGACTAGAAATACAACGTTGTGACAGATCGCGCAGTGTAACCCGAAGTGTCGAAGGCAACTTGTTATTTTTATTGCAGAGTAGACCCCTTGAGACGCCCTCTCATGACCGGCCGTTGCGTTGTTGCAACAGCCTCTGACTCACGCTAGTGGAACGTCATCATGATGTCATTAACATCAGGTACGCTAAAATTAGAAAGGTAAGCTGTTGTAGGCACTTACTTGTTTATCTTCAAGTCCAGTCGGGGAGCTTGAAAGTTCTTTTCATTTTTATTGTTATTTATTTCTCTATCATCAGGCCTGACTGCTGAGTTTCAATCACTGTTGAGTTAACCTCCGGTTTCTGAAATCGCGATCAACACTAATCGGCTGTCAAGTCAATTGCTATTTCAGCTCTTACTTCAAATTAGATAGAGATAGCAAGTGACTTGACAGCCGATTAGTGTTGATCGCGCTTTCAGAAAAAAATTGTTTGCTCCATAAAGTACTATCATAATTATTACATCTTGTTATCACCTGCTAATCTCCACGTAAACTAATTAAAAACCAATAACTATGTTGATATCAAACTATGATTATTATTCTACGCAAATAATAACCGATAGAAATACTTACATAGCATCAAGCATCGCCATAAGAACTGGTTCCAATAACAACAGTACCTATCATGATTAGCGCAGCCCCGCATCAAGGGGAAGGTCGCGGGTTCAGATCCCGCTCGGAGAATAACTTTTGGGACATTTTAAAATCTTTGTAACAGTATCATGGTTCCGTGGCCTTTATTATTATTTATGATTGGACTCGTGAATAGTACAGGTGGAGCGAACAAAGGCCCTGAATTGATGGTGAATCTAACAAATCCAACAATGGGTGTTTTCCATTGGCCCATTTGAATAATGATATAGACGCCTTTAATTTGTTCGCTTGACTGTCAGTCGTTCCTTCACAGCTGACATACTGGACTCTAATTATATTGTAGAAATCCCTCCTCATATCCCATGATTCCCAACAAACTCTAAGTTCTTGAGGTGCTTGGTCATCGGAGACTAGCTAAACGTCAAAGGAATTGTTCAAGACACTAGCTCAGAAGACTTGACATAGGCGACAAGCTATCCACTGCTACTGACTGCTAGAATATAAAATAGTTACTGGTTTCCGCATGTTATTCTTTACCAGCGAGAGCAGATCATTTTCTCACATTACAAATCTTTATGGTATAAACGAACACGACTAAAATGCGGTTAAAACACAGTTGCTCTCTAAGCTTATAATGTTTTTACAAACCTTAAACTCCAGCAGGCATAGTTAGACTATGTAGGTATGCATTGTTTTGCACAAAACGAAGGCAATTGGTTCCACGAGGCGTCTTTCTATTCTACATTGTTACATTGTTGACACTGAACGAGCTGTGCGACTGTTTGCGGTAAACTACCATTGTCTTTGCATCTCTCCTCTCCTTTTTTACTGCAGTTGGCATGTTTCATCGAGTAAATCATTTAACAAGTTAATTTCACAATTTATGTGCCAGTAATTTATTATTATATTAATGCCAGTGCTCTTAAACGGTGAAGGAAAACCTCGTGACGAAACCAGTTAGTATTCTAACGGCAACGATGAGCTTGCTACCTGTCACGTATGGAAAACTAACTACTGGCAAAATGCGGGTATGAGCCTAATCTAAGGTTTGGACGTACCTCTGACTACCCCCTTAGACTTCCTGAAATAATCTTGAGTGAGTACTTGGTACCAAGAGATCTGAGGGGATATTTACCGTGCCTAGGGAGAGGTCTAAGTCGTGAAGCTGTAAATTCACCAAACTTCAAAGTGTTTAGAATAGAATAGAACATTCTTTATTTTGTCTCATAGTTATTTAAAAACACTTTTACAATTTGTTTGACGACAAAAAAGTCCACCACTCAGCATTTTGCTGTATGAGCTCAAGCCCATACAGCGCTGGTTTTCAGAGGCGCCATAATGAGTAGAGCAGCATCAAGTTGTTTGTGAACCCGCTACTATTTTTTCCATTCGACAAGTTTAGTTATGCCTTCATTCTACCCTAATTCCTCTCAACTGGGATTAGAGCTGGATTAGCTGCCATCAGAAGCTGTTGGACCTAGTTCGATGTCGTTGTTCTTAACTGAATAATTAAAATGCCTGCGACACAAGATTTTTAATTTTAGTGTAGGCTCTGCACGTCACAAACTAGCGGCTCAACAGGTGATTAATTTGTATTGTCCTATAATTAAATGTAATGTATGTTCTATCTTTCGAAAATAAACTTATTATTAATACTTATTTGAAACTTGGAGAAGCTTTAACTCCAGACGTATTCTGGACCTTATCCCTCGTACTACAAAACGGTGTCTAGCTTTAAACAATGTCTAAAATCAGCGCTGTCTCTGTTTTTCATTATGCAATGATATAGTTTATCGTTTGCCTATTTTTTTGTGGTAAGGCCCTATGTCTTTATCAAGCTCTGGAGCACACACTTTATATAAATGCTTGAGATAGTCCGAATGCACTTATGCCCAGAACCCCTTTAAATCTTAGGTTCAGTGCTGACAAATACCATCACAACATGGAAACTGCTACACTTTTTAACCAAAAGTGGAAACTATTTCAGAATTGTCATTCGGATCGGAGCTACGAGGCCGGCAAACCCAAACACTTTGTGATTAGATTTCTACCATAAGACACCCTTAAAATACTGATAATTGATCCTTTAAGGGGCAGCATACGTCGCGCTGCTATCTCGCTCGCACAATTGAATATTTTTGAGGATATAAAATTACTGAATGTAGTTATGTAAAATTGCAATCGGTTAAGTTGTGGTCAATAGCATTACAAAGATTTAGCGAAAATAATGTTTTGATACAAGCAGGTTTCCAGATTTAAAAACGGGATTTTATGTTTTCCTAATTTTTATAAATAAATAAATAAATAAATATTGGTGGACTTTCCACACAGCACTATCTAGCCCCAAACTAAGCTTATGCTTGTGATATGGGAGAACCAGATAGCTGATATACTACTTATAATACTTTTTTTTTTGTAAATACATACTTATAATATTATATAACACCCAGACAGAGAACAAACATTTATGTTCACCACACAAATGTTTGTTCACGGTGGGAATCGAACCCACGACCTACGGCGCAGAAGGCATAGCTACTACCAACTGAGCTACGTAGGCTGCCAATTTTTATGTATGAAAACTTTCTTGGATTCAATTTTTTTTCGCTAAATCTTTGTAATGCTATTTTACATATTCAGTGATTTTATATCTTCAAAAATGTTCTATTGTGCGAGCGAGATAGCGGCGCGCCGTATGCTGCCCCTTAATGTGGTATGCCAAGAAAATAGAAACAGAATACGTCACATCTCTATCCAATCCGATTCCAGTCACGTTTTGGCTATTAGGTTTAAGCTAAGTTTTGAATCGGATATTATAGGTTTAAGCTCAATTTTTAATCGGAATAGAAATACCACTTGAATATTTTCAACCACAAAACGTGGAATAAAGCTGGGGAGTACTTATATAGGTTCTCAGACGTCGCGTCGACCACGAACTGGGGCTCTTTAGTCGACTGGCCCCGGAAAAGACTGACCATACGGGGCCAGTTGACCAAATACCTTTAATTTATTACTTACTTTTCTTTTACCTGATGGACCGGTGACGTTGTGAGTATCGCGGTAAGTCCGTGGATGGAGAGAGCTCAGATCCTTCTTCCTGGAAATATATAGGGGAAAGGGATAGGGGACATGTTTAGGGGTGGCTTATGTCTAGCAGTGGACTTCTTCAGGCTGATGAAGATGATGATTGTCAACCGGTATTCTGTATCATTACACAGAACCGCATATTTGCACCTACTGTTGGTGCATATTACTGTCCGATATTCCGCATGTTTGTTACTACGCGATTTCACAGTGGGTGTCTATTTTGGTTTTAAATACCGCCTGATATTTCACAGTTGTATGAGAGATTCCAAAGATCTTTCCGATAATCTCTTTGCGAAGACGACTGAAACCCTTTTTTTATAAGTTGTCGATATAAAACTTGAACCTACCGTAAAAGGGTCTTAAGTGCCACTAGTTTTCCGAAAACAAATTGTTTAAACTCCCCTTTCATCTCGTTAAGATAATTATTATTGTTTGAGACAAAACAAGAACCCATCACCTTTGAATTGAGTTGTATGTTTACAAAATAATGTTTCAGTTTACAAACCAAGACTGAAACTATAACAGGTCAGGTATAGTTTCTACTTGCGTGTTGTTGTTTTCAGAGTGATAATCACAAACCAAGTGGGTCCCTTGGTTTGTGAAAATCACTATACCTTGTTAAATATTTGTCAATATATCAATTTTCTAATTTGTCAAATATTTATCAATTGATTAATATTTGACAAATTAAATATGCATCGACATTCATGCTACATAATTATCTAGAAATATGTAAGTAGTAGATGAATGTAGAGTCCAGTTTATTCCACCATAATTGACTAGGTCGTACCTATAGGTGGGTATATTACTTCTTCTGTGCTACTACAACTAGGCAGGTCACGCAAAGTGGTTTTGAATGTTTAATGGTTTTTTTTCTGGGGTATCCATCCAGCTCTACCTGATGACGAGATAAGGTAGACAACTTTTAAAAATCTTGACGGGATGAAAAATTCCCAGCTGTAAATTATTTTAATGTTGGACTAGGAAAAAGGTTAGATCCTAAAGTTTTTCCAGGTGCAAGAGATTGCATTGTTTGAATCGGCTGATTGCGTAAAGCCAACGGATCGCGATCGCGATGGAACAGTTACCTAATCAAGTTCGGTTTGCAAAATTAATGTACTTTTGGTGAAAGTCTCGTCGTGTTGCGTCGATTTAAATTCATTCAAGTAATCAAATTAATTTAAAATTGTGTTTTGTTATTTTTGCATTCCATAGGGCACCAGTTCGTCATTTCGAGACAACTTACCAGTGTCGAGAGAATTAGATCAAGTACCTAAGCATTTTTTAAATTACTAATTAAGTAGGTAGTCTATGATTACTATGTACCTACATTACATAATATACTGTTGATATTTATTTTACTCCAGGATTGAAATGTCTAGTCCTGAAAGCTCATTATTGTGAAATTACTGATTTGCATCCTCGCAGGATGCGCACATTTTTTAATCAAAAAACTACAAGAGGAGCACCGGTGGTCTAGTGGGAGTGACCCCCGCCTGCCGATCGTAAGGCCACAGGTTCGAATCCGGTCGTGCACCAATGGATTTTTCTATAGAAAAATTTATGTGCGCAATGCCAGTGCTCTTAAACGGTGAAGGAAAACATCGTGACGAAACCAGTTAGTATTCTAACAGCGGCGATGGGCTTGCAACCTGTCACGCATGGAATACTAACTACTGCAAAATGTGGGTATGTGCCAAATGTAATGTTTGGACGTACCTCTGACCACCCCCCTTAGACATCATCAAAGAATCTTGAATTAGTACATGGTACTGAGAGATCTGAAGGGATATCTACCGTGCCTGGGGATCAAAGTCGTGAAGCTGTTTCAGTTTCAGTTTCAACTACAAGAATGAGCAGAGGTGAAGAAGTAAGGTAACTAAATGAGTGAATCCCAAGAACTACGTAAGTTAGGTTATACCTAACTTAATAATTCAAAAAGGTTTTTTTTTCATTTAGACATAACTTTTAATTATAAACCTATAACTCGTTCTTCCATTCAAATAACAATATACTATAAACGTCGCGTCATAGAGAAGGAAAGGTCAGGGAAGGCGCCCCCTTATTCCCACGACAACGTCGGAAGCCATACTCACGACAAAAAATGGCTGACAGGGCGAAAATGAATTGTTGTAAGATGTTTTATAACAAGAAATATACTAGGAATACGAGAAATTAAGCTTATAATACTTATAGATACAATGCTAACTTTTTAAAAATTAAGTAAAGATAAAAATATTGGAATATTTGTATATTACTTATGTGAAATCGAATAGAATCTATGCACATTCGTGGGCTAATGGGGCTGATGCATAATTTCGCATGGTCCTAATGGATGTGTGATAATTATTACGATCTCTTTATGGGATCTTCCATATCACTTTGTTGTTGATTCTTAAAAGTTATTCTAAAAACAAAGAAAAGTCATACCTCTTTTGAAATTGTATTCTTAGTATCGGTATACTGATGTAGGTATAGTTACATCGAGTCCCCTTACGTCGAGTCGGAGTCTATTGTTCTTTCAAAATATCTGTGCGAGAAACTCGACATAGGGGTAATAAAAGCGAGAACTTTCTAGGCTCGACGTAAAGGGACTCGACATAAAGGGAACCAATCTACAATAGTACCTAACCTACCTACTACAATAGTCCCACCGCACCTCTACACTCAACATTTCACACAGCACAGGAAGGACGGGCGGCTTGTCTCGGAACACTGCACACTCGCGTGGGGTGCATTGCAAGTAGCTTGTGTGAACTGAAATTGCATTACATACACTCCTATGTTATTTTGATTTTATGATAATTCTTACTTTTCTCTTCCGGACATAACTACGGAAGTTAAGAGAGAAGTACTGACGAAGCCTTGGCTGATTATTTTAGCACTAGTTGCGCCCCGCGGTTTCACCCGCGCAGATTTAAATCCCGGTATTCCCACGGGATAAAAAGTAGCCTATGTGTTATTCCAAACTATAATCTATCTCTCTGCCAAGCTTCACCCAGATCCGTTCAGCCATTCCGGCGTGAAAGAGAAACAAACATCCATCCATCCATCCATTCTTACAAACTTTCGTGTTTATAATAGTAGTACGATTAACATTTTAGTATGTTACGGTGGAGATCGAACCCATGGCCTATTACAGAAAACAAAGCTGCACGGAGCTGTGAGAGCTGCCACTACTGCCACCTTATTATTCCCGAGCTATGTACCTCACTATACCGAGCCTGTCGTGATGATATGTAGATGCGTGCGATACCGATCCGAACAATACAATGCATGATTCGATCGAGCTTTCTCTCCACTGGAAATGTCAACGGAATCGTTTTCTCACATTCACGCTGTAGGGTTGTCATGAATAGATCTGCTATGATCGATCTATTGGAAGTTTATTATTATTATTATGAGTGACAAAATAAATAATTGGTATTGTATTTCAAAATTAAAACGTGTAGGTAATACCTAATATATCTACTATTGAGTTTGCTAAAACTAAGCCACTTGAACTTAGTTTTGCTAATGTATCGTTAATTATTTTTTATAATCTAGGTTGATGGTTCTTCATCCTATAGTATCGTGTCACTAGCTTCTTTCGAAGCAGTGTGTGGTAAGGATTTTAAGTGCGCCTCAAGAGGCTCCTTTCGAGCACTGAGGTTGATGGTAGTAAAAAAATAATAATTTTATATAGGTAAGTAGGTACATAAGTACCTCCGTTATTTTTGTAAATCTTTCAAATACCTAGTTTGATAGGTATCTACTATAGGATACCGTTTTTACAATAGCATGAAGTTACACATAAATTCCCTAGAGTTTTGAAAATAACAAAATAGTTGAGGAATAAATCACAACCTACAATACATTAAAATATTATAAAATTTTAATGTCAGCCCTAGTCTGCTTTCTCGAAGTGATTCAGTATTCTCGTCCATTCTTTGCACCTTTGGGTATTTTGTTAACCATTACTTAGTGGAAACGTTACCTAAGTAGGTAGGTACCTAGATAATAAGTAAAAGCAGTAGGTAAGGTAGTTACATAACTATCTACTGAATAATTTAAAGCTGAGGGCTATCAAGTTTAAATTTTGAGGAAGATTTTGTTTGTTACCTACTTAGTTAGTTTGTGGTATATTAAAATAATAACATTTTACGGAGGCAAAAATAAATAAATAAAATTGAGGTGGCTATATATTTAAGTGGTTAGTCGAAGAAAGTTTCACTGAGTCTTGTAAGTACTCGTATTTAGCCATTTGACCAACTCTACGGAACTTTAATCTGGAACTATAAATTATGTCTACAAACCAGTCATAAAAATCATCAAAGTTTTGAAGAAATCGCATTCATATTGAGTCTTGATACACAATGTGGAAACAAGACAACTAAAATAAAATCATAGTACAATTTTATAAGCCTCGTTCTTCTCGTGCCTCGGCTTATAAAAATGATTTCATTTAATGTAAAGTTTGTGAAAACATTACGAATGATAGTCTGATAAACAAACAAATGTGGTACCCCGTACCACCTACTAACATCTGAATATCTGGCATTTATCAACGGATAAACAAATTAAAATCCAATAAAATATAGCCGATAGTGGTCACCGTGAGTGGACGCCCACATCCGCTAGTCGTATACCATACCGGTCGTACCGTAACACGTTTGCTTATTGATGATTCTGAGGTACATAGATGCTCTAGCTTGTCTCTGGAACGGGGCGTTGCCAGTTTTTTTTTGCCAAGTCGGGATGTCGGGATTTTGGAACTTTTTGAGAGAAAACAGCGAGGAAAAAAAGTGTCTTATTCGTCTTCAGAATAGTCGAGTTATCTGCGAAAAGCGGGGCTGAGCCTGTCCCGTGCGGGACATTTAATTTTGTCTTAAAAATCGGGACGTCTGGCAACGCTCTATATATGGCAACGGGTGCACATATCATGCATGTATTATACATATAAACTTTCCTCTTGAATCACTCTATCTAATAAAAAAACCGCATTAAAATCCGTTGCGTAGTTTTAAAGGTTTAAGCATACAGATAAAGGGACATAGGGATATAGGGACTGAGAAAGCGACTTTGTTTTATACTATGTAGTGATATGATGTATTTATTTTATCGATCTTACCAGTTGCTCACCTCATATCACATCCTCATAATAATAACATTATTTATAGTCATGCGATGTCCATGATGGTGCCACTTACGCAATACCGTTGCGATTCGTGGTAGAGCAAGAAGTAGCTTCACTGTTTGCTCCATCGATTTTCTTGGTCATTCTAGATAATAGTGGATCTAGGTGGCTTTCTATACGGAATTTGTGGGGCTTCATCGATTCTTTGATCATGAGATGTTTTGTATAGCTACACGGGTTTATCCCCTTCTACGGGTCTACGGGTTTATACCATCTACTGCAAATTGTGGGTGTGCCAAAAGTAATATTTCTCTTAACTCCCCTTAGACGTCCTCAAAGCATTTGGCACTAAGAGATTAGAGAGGATATCTACCGTATGTAGGTCGTGAAGCTGTTTTTTTTGTTATTTAGGTACACGGGTTTATCCAATCGATGCTTAATTCAAGGAACTCGTGTATTTGTCTCAGCAAAACGATCTCTAGAACCGTCGGTCGTTAAAACTGTATGAAATCCTTAACCAAAAGAAATCTTCGAAGCTTGAAAGTTTCATGAGTTTGTGATATTTACCTACAATAAAATGAACGAAAACGTAAACACATTTCTTCGTGGCTGTTAAACGTCCATTTTAGCCTCTATATCAAGAGCATCGAACTCTTCTATGGCAGTGTAAAACTATAGAGATAGGTATAAACTCCTGTCATGAGTAAATCGGAATATCAATATTCCAGTCGTGTATAAATTCCTTCGTTTTATTAGCTCCACTCCACTCCACCTGACTAAACATCTTCACAACAGCTAAGTACTTACCTAACTTATGAATTAAAAGGTATGGTAGTATGGTTTGTTTGTTTTAGTCTGCATGCTATGTTTGTGTGATAGTCAACAGTCTGTTCCACTATCACAAAAAAAAAATCTATGCTTTGCATCTATTTTTGAAACCTCTATTTTATCGTAGTGCTTTATGTGGATATCTAAGAGAGGTAGTCAGTAGTCCGTCACCACTACATTATTTAATTTTGCAATGCCTTTGCATAAAAAAACGTAGGTACCTAAAATAGTCGCGTGAAAAGGCGTAATAGCATCATAATGTTATCTAAAGTATGGAGGTACAAATAATATCAGTTGGCACTAATTAGCAAAGCACTTCCATGCGACATGCGCATTTGTACGTAATTATTTCCTTATCACTTTCCAGCAGTCGCACTCGCCGAACTGTCAATGACTTTCTGCCGTTCAGGCTTGCATCGATTTTGTCTCATAAATTTGACATTAAATCCTATTAGGTCTATATTTAGTAAGTATCGTTTTTTGTCTTAGGTATGCTATGGAAGACGAGGCTACAACTTACAACAACAACACGTAAAAATGTCTTCATAGTCTGATTTAAGTTCAGACAAAAAATATTCAATGACTTGATGTATGTTGATTCCTTATTTATGAAAAAAACTCGTTAATCGCCTGATTATCAGCTTGAACTAAATTTTTTTACTTTATTATGTTTATTTTATTCATTACTCCAAACTACAGTATCTAATATAATTCGACCTCAAGTCTACGTCATCTCGTTTTAGCTCTCGGACATCTTTAGTTATCTGTTCATCTTTTTATTCATCATCTTTATCGATGTCACTTCTTCTTGTTGCGAGTCACTAGTTTCTTTCGAAACAGTGTGGTAAAAGGATTTTAATTGCGCCTCAAGAGGCTCTTTTCAAGCACTTGACAAATGTTATAGAACTTGTTAGTTCTACAGCATGTCAGTTTCCTCACGATGTTTTCCATCTGAAAATACTGGCATTGTGCACGTAAATGTTTGAAGAGAAAAACTCATTGGTACCTACACGACCGGTTTTGAAACCACGAGGTACTTTAGGATCGGAAGGCGGTCGCTACCACTAGAGTCTAGTGGTTTAGCCACTAGACCACCAGTGCTCTCAATCGATCGATATCACTGAACATGTAACTATCAGTGCGCTAAACCAACAAATCTGTTTGCAAACTTTCGTTTCTGCGATCCAGCGCTTAAATGTGTCAGTGTGACAGTCTGGTCCTGAAAGTAAGTTTTGTGGTTATTCATTTCTCATCGTGCCCCAACTTGGTTTTTACCACAAACCCACTAACTAGGCACTTGCTATTGTTACCTCAAATTTCATACTTTTATTATTCTGAATTCTTTCATGCTCAATGCTCGCTACAGTAATTTGCCAATAAACCAATTTATATCAAGTTTGACCTTGAATTCTTCAACTTTCTTATGATAGTTATGACGACAACGGTAGAATAGGAAGCCGTAAAAAGATTCTTTCAAATTGGCGATTTCTCTCATACGCTTACGACCACGTCTTATGTTTATTGTTTACGTTACGATTCACAGCTATTCAGGATTGCTATAAAACACAGTGTTCATAAAACTTCAAAACTCAATAACAATATACAGTCTCGTAGTAATTACTTCCATACACAGTTTTTACCACTACAAAATTTATATAAGTACATAACTACAGTTTTGCAAAAACCTTTTCTCCGATTCCTTTAGACGTGCTATCTAAAGATGATAGTGAACCTAATCGTAAGTTGTTTGCGGTTGACGGCTCGTTGTTACTACGGTTCAAAATGTTTCGGTTAATCTTATCTGGTGAGATTTTCCCAGAGATCATCCGATTTTTCGCTTTCTTAACCTAGAAAAATGTATATCAATCACAAAATTAAGTCCTAGGAAATTTAGGTTCCTGTGTCGTACATTGGTATCAGTGTTTATAACTGAAAATATAATAAATATATAACGAAAACCTGCGGATATTGTGTATCTAGTATCTAAGCTGCTTTGCTAGCTGTGACAAACCTTTAATTTTACACGAAAGGAGCTTCCTCAGGGACGTTAAATTTCAATCCTTTCACCTTTCCTACACATGCAAAACATGCACTAAGAAGTAGGATGATACAAGCATTAAGGTCATCCTTGATAGGGCTAATGCAAAAATTGAATTATTTGGTTCGAAAATACAAATGCAATTACAACCTTCGTTTGGAGTACCTACTTCAAGGTTTGCATATTGGACCGACACTGTTTGTACAGTGAACACATGAAGGTTCAAATTGCGAGTTGATCGGAAGGATGTAGGTACCTCCATGTTTATCTACTTATGTAGTTGGTATCTAGGCAGAACTAATCTAATTAAGATTTTGTATAAATATCCTACTTAATATTATAAACGTGAAAGTTTGTAAGTATGGATGGATGGATGGATTGGATGTTTGTTACTCTTTCACGCCGGAACGGCTGAACGGATCTGGATGAAACTTGGCAGAGAGATTGGGGTTATAGTCTGGAATAACACATAGGCTACTTTTTATCCCGCGGGAATACCGGGATTTAAGTCCGCGCGGGTGGAACCGCGGGGCGCAACTAGTATATATATATATCTTCTAGGTATTCCATATCCATAAAAAATAGAATATATAATTTTTTATACTGCGATGAAGCATAAAAGCCTACAAACTACCGTTGACGTCAAAACCGTAATTTCAAATACAAAGTACCTACCTTGGTTCTTTCAATCGATGCTAGGTCACTTTGTTTAGACTGGTTAGACAGTGATAAATGGTTAGTAGAGTCCATGTGTTGACCGAATGTGTGTTGTCAATGTTCGCCAAACGACCTTCGCTGCACGAATATGATTATTTTTATTCAGTATTTAATTAACGCGGTTGCAAATTTGTGGACTGATTGAGTTTCCGGCCAAAAAAACCAATATTTAAAGTTGGTACTTACATGTATACAGAAAAGATACCTCTGTGACGACCTCTGTGGCGCAGCGGGCGAGAGTCCGCCTGCGACGCCAGAGGTTGCGGGTTCGATTCCCGCCTCGGAACAAATTTGTGTACGATCTGCAGAAATTTGTTCCGTTGGTCTGGGTGTTTTCTATGTATATAATAAAAAATATCTATCTATGTAAGTATATAATGTATTAAATATATCAGTCATCTAGTACCCATAACACAAGCTTTGAGTAGCTTACTTTGGGACTAGATGGTGCTGTGTGGATTGTCCAGCATTATTTATTTATTTATTTAAGATAATCGACACCCAATGTATTTATAAAAGGTAAGATAGAAGAACTGGAGGTTCTTGGGAGAGGCTTATGCCCAGCAGTGGGAGTAAAGAGGCTTCGAAAGGAAAGAAGAGGTTTAGAAACAGCTTCACAACTTTTATTTCCAGGCTTAGTCAATGTTACCCTCAGATGTTTTTGTACCAAGTACCAACACAAGGTTCTTTGAAATTAGTAAAGTATGCTAAAATGAGCACACTTCTGATGAAAAATTTGATTGTCGGGTTTTGGATGCAGATTGCAGTTCCTCCAATGGGTATGGGAACTAGGTTAAAATGTTACACTAAAATATACCTAGCATCGAAGCATAGACTACGTACATTACATTAGTTTTTATTTCACGTAAATACATGCAGTATTTCCGAAGTTATCACTATGAGAAGTTTAGACCCGACCGGCCTCCTTCTCCTTGCCACTTGCCTTGCGACCGTCTCTTTTATCTAGCTCACTGGCTTTCATTGGCCTTCCACTTCCTCAATTTCCAATAAGCGATAAAAGTCAATTAATTAGACATTAAAACAATACCACGAAGAAGCCAATGACAAGGATGAAAATAAAGAAGACATTTCCTTATACTTTAACAAAGCGACAAAAAGGTGTTGTAGACCTGAATACAAACAACAAAATGGACTGCACACCTTGATCGTACGATGACGCACCTCTTCGGTAGATAGGTAGGTACCTACTTAAACGTGCCAAATCTATTATGTAGGTTCATACCTACTAGTTACTACACATTTTGATGTGACATTGAAGTAAAGACTCAACTATAGAAATAATAAATAAATATTAGTGGACATTTCACACAGCACTATCTAGCCCCAAACTAAGCCCAAGCTTGTGATATGGGAACCAGATAGCTGATATAATACTTAAATACTTTTTTTTTGTAAATACATAAGTCCTTATAATATATAATTACACCTAAAAAAATCATTGTGGCGTATGTCTGACGTGTGCTCTATGGTTATGGTAAAGGCCAAGGAATTTGAATACCTATATTTTTTTTTGATACAACTCGCTGATGGAACAAGCAGATGGGCCACCTGATGTTAAGTGGTAATCATCACCTATAAACAAAACATTGCCCCGTAGGTCACGCACAATAAACACGTGCCCTACGATGCACTGCCCTGCGTCCATCAACTTGAGGCATACAGATGTTAAGCCTCATGTGCCTGTAATTCCTTGGTAAAGGCAGAGGAAACCGCTCAACATCGGCTGTTTCCATCACTTTTACAGGTATTATTGTTTTTTCAACTAAAGGGTCCTAAACTTTTAAAGGAATACAGGCAAAGTTGATGACGGTAATAAAATATAACGCAAGAAAATGCAAGCTTTTGGACGAAGAATAAAATCTCGCAAAAACTCCTACTTTATAACTAGGTACCAAAAGATTGTAACATTAGAGTTTACTCTTTAAATACCTTTATGTATATTCAATAATCAGGGCAATAATCCTTCACACTTTACTAATAATTCGTTAAGTATGTTGCGAGGGTAATAACTACCCCACGACATTAAGGAACAAGCTGACCTAGAATTAGATTAATAAAACTTGACCTAAAACTACTGTAGATATGGTGCCTATGCCTATATAAAAGGCGGGTCTATGAGTACATGCAAGTATGTAGAAGTAGAAGATCGCGTGTCAAACTTACCCCTCACAAAATTTTAATCTTCGGGGCAATAGCAAGGTCCAAAAGAAAGATGGTTGGACTGTGAGAAAGATGACATGAGTAACAGAAGTGACTGCTGAGATGACGGCTGATAGAGGAGAGTGGAGAGCAAAAATAAGGACAGGAAGTGTGCAAGAGTAGCAGTAGCAAGGTCAACTAAAATAAATGTTTATTTCGTTCACTTTGCTACTGCCACTAAGAAGACAATACCTATTGACTTCTGAGAAGACAATATTATTTAAAAGATTTCCAAGACATTCAGCAGTGGACTTGTTGACAAAGGAACATCCATAAATACTGATATTGAGTGAGACGTTCTGATCGTACAGTTCAAGAAACTTATAAGCTACGTACTTTGGACGAATGGTAGTATTCTATTACTTAGATAAATCCAATTATGATTCTTCGGGGAAAGACACTTAAAACTAAAGCCCAGATGAAACTTCTAATCGATTCAAATGGGTCGATGCACTAAAACAACCTTAAAACCTCAACTGGAGCAAAACAATTATCGAGTCGAGAATCGAATTGAATTTATGAACACACATAATTGGAACTGTGTAACGCATTGGCATGAAATCGAATTTTAAATAAGAAATCGCATTTTCAATTTAATAAATTCGGAAATTGTACCTATTAATGAACGGAAATAATAGCAATCAAGTCTGTTGCAACTTTTATAGTCTTTTGGAATGCATAATGTTATGAGAGTGAATGAAGCGAAAGAGGTATGCAAGGATCGTAGCAAGTGGAAATTCGTGGTCTCTGCCTACCCCTATGGGATACAGGCGTGATTTTATGTATGTATAAATTTATAAAGATTAAGTCCATCCTTCTCAAGTTGCCAATAGTCTAATAACTCCCGGTTTCTGAAAGCGCGATCAACACTAATCGGCTGTCAAGTCACTTACTATCTCTATCTAATTTGGAGAAAAAGCTGAAATAGCACGTGACTTGACAGCAGATTAGTGTCGATCGAGCTCTCAGAAACCGGGGGTAAATCTGTTGAGGTTGAAATGTTTACGTTGCAGCTATAAAAATATATTTATTCAGAATGTTATAATTTAGGCACATGACGAAACATTAGTTTTATGTAATAGGTAGGTACCTACAATTAGCTATAAGGTAACTTTCGTGAAGCATGTGGACCGATTTGGTAGCGCACTAACCTCCACCCAAGGAAAAACCTGTATTGTGGAGAAAATTGAATGGAAACATTTATTTAATATCCATTTCCTCTGAATTTCGTCATGTTGATAATCGTATTAGTTTTACGAGCGTAAAGTGTGTCAGAGAAATAGGAGAGTTCTCGGTAGCGATGAAATAAGCTCCTATTACAATATACATGCTTCTTAGAAAGCCATGAAATCAAGTGTAGTAGTATATTATACACCTGCATTTTATACTTCAAGTAAGACGGATGTTTATCTGAAAAATTGCGTTATGGACACACTGAGATTATAAAACCCAGGGAAATCTAAGTCATTCTAAGACGTTTTCTGTCAACTAATTTACTAATGTAACTTATGATCCGACTGATTTAATTTGTGGAAGTTAAATACTGCGCTTACATAACATTTTTAACATTACATAACTGTCCCGTTGACAAAGTATTGCTGGTCAAAAACAGCATAAAACTCTCAATTTTACGTTCTAAAGATTTCTTCTTAATTTTCCTTACTAAGAATTGTCAGGGATTTTTTAAAACGAAGTCTGGCACCTAAATTCATCTAGCTTTAAGACCTTCCAAAGTTATTGTGATTCAATAGTAAAATACCTTTGACTTTTTTTGACTTTGAACACCGTAAGAAATACCAAAGACGAATCGAAATTAGCGAATCGGCAAACGCAAGCGAAACTAATACAATCAAATAAGCAGACAACCCGTCGCCTGAGGAATCTCAATATAGCTTAGTGCCTACACTTTATAACAGCCATTCGTCCAGGATTGGACCCGAGCCAGATCCGATGTCGATGAAATACTCGGACTTACATAACAAACGAAAATCAGTATTAAAGTTAACAATTTAAGTTCGTACACAGTTTATGATAAGAAAATCATTTTTTTTACCATTTATTTTACTGACCTTTGCAAGCCATCTAGAGATAAAATAATAATACTGGACAATCCACACAGCACAATCTAGCCCCAAAGTAAGCTACAAAGCTTGTGTTATGAATACTAGTTAACTGATATATTTAATACATTATAAACATACATAGATAGTTATTTTTTTATACATACATAGAAAACACCCAGACCGTCGGAACAAACTTCTGCAGATCGTACACAAATTTGTTCCGAGGCGGGAATCGTATCCGCAACCTCTGCGTCGCAGGCGGACTCTCGCCCGCTGCGCCACTGAGGTCGTCTCAGAGATGGCTTAACTGATCCAAAATAATCCAAATGTATGATTAGTTTGAACGGCAAAATTAAGGTTCGCAAAAGCAATTCCTAGCAATCTAAATATTCTTTAGATGTTTGAGTTAATTATGAGCATGATGAAACTAAGATTATTAATCTTACCTAGTTCTTGACATCTGATAGGCTGACTGTTCGGGATATGCTCGACTAGTCTAATAACATAGAATCTCCTAACCTTGCACATAAATTTTACAAAAACTAAAAAGGCAAGAAAATTATTATCAGAAAATGTCGTTTCTGTAAACAGATCAACTTTTATTGCTCTGCTTTTAGAAAGCTACTAAAATAGACAACAACTCAATTATTTATGTCAAAATATAATTCCCAATGTCCTCAAGCGCGCTACGAAAGAAAGATTTATTTATTTGATACTATTTTTATCGTCTGGCTACATCTGGACAGGCCCTAGCCTGATCTAAACAGAGATTTACGCATTGATCCCCTTGCACTGTGGTTTAAGAATGTTAGGTGATGTATCAAGTAAACGAGCACGAAATTCTTCTTGTCGTGTCACTACTTAGTTTCTTTCGAAACAGTGAGGTCGCCAATAATATCCTCACATCCGCCCATCGCTGCTATTTTCCATCATCAGCATGACTAACGAGTCTTGGATGACGAGTCGGCCTTTTAAGGTTCTAATGACTATCGTAGGCGCCATTATTAAGCGGCTCAAAGAACTCTGGTATCTCAATTAATTTTATTTATATCGTGGGAAGTGACAAGGGCGCGAAGTGTATTACCTACGTAAAATAAATTTGGTGACGGAGGAGGGAGCTAATGTGTTAATCGTTTATGAGGGACATGCTATTAATTAGATTAGATACATAAATAAATGAGAATGGTTAAAACTAAAAATGGTTTTTGATGTTTATTTGGAATTAACCTACAAACAAAATCTCTCATATTTAAGTAATTTATGATATTTCAGCAAAATATTTCCACCATATTCAACCGTACCGTTACCGTTGCGTTGTGACCATTGATTTGATTTAACTGATCAATTTAAACATTTTGTTTTCAAATACGTATACAAAACTTTAAAAGTCTACAAACCTGCTCACGTTTCGTCGCCTTCGGATCCTCATGGTCATTTAAGATATTCGCTTTGACGAGAGAGGCAACCTGACCTTTAACCCACGCACAACAATTGGAATTCGTCACAGATGAGCTTCTGGGAATGTTGCAATATTTCCCATAAAGCTATGACCCATGCACAGTTTTATAAGAAGCCAAGCGCTGACATCAGCAGAAGACAATAATAATTATTCTTCTCAATCATGCACGATTAGTCAATTTGAACATAGCGCCTGTGATAAATTTGAGGAGTTACATCTTGTTATAGTCTAGTGTGGTATGGATATGGCGCGGAGGGAAGAAAGTCAAATAACAAGAACAATGAAAAATTTATAGATCTGAATGATTATAGAAAGAGATGAAAAACTATTTATTCGTAGGGAAAACCAAAAAAAGAATGGACTAAGATGACGAATGATATGAAATAGTGGAAGAAGAAAACCTGTTGTGCCGACCCCATTAGCGTTGGATGAGTACCGAAGATAAATGTGACCAACGCGTTTAACGTACATGGTATCATCCAGTAGGTCCGTAATTAATTAAACCATTTAGGTAAGTACATACTTACTCGAGTAGCTAACAAGTGCATCTTATGTGTTGCAAAATAAATGACCAGCGAATGATATTCAGCGTTACGCTCCGTACATTTAGCATGTCTCATCACAATTCATTGACACAAATACCAGTAGAACACAATAATTATGTAAATTCTGCCTCCGTTTTTATTTATAATAAACTGGGTAAAATGTAAGTACGGGCGGAAAAAATCAGAGCGTGACAGACAGACAGTGAACCATTAATATATGACTGTTAATACGAAGCAGTTCTACTATCAACGACTTCCTTCACCCTCCAAAATCTAGGTAAGCTGGCATATTTTAAAACAATTCGCATTATATTATAATTTGTCTATTGGCTCTTTTCTAAAACAATTGTCGCATGTCTTTTATTAATAGACTGTTAATAGATGTTATTTTATTATAATCATTAATTAAGCAGTGTACCTAAGGCCCTATTTTTATTTTTCTATTGATAATATAATTACTAATAGATACTAATAAGTCTTTTGCAGTCGAGAGTAGTCTTATTGTTTAGTCTTAAGTTAACTTATTGTTCGTAAAGGTATGGTGGAATTAGGTTTAGTTCACCTTGTGGAGCGTAAATGAAAGGTAATTGCGAGTACTAACCTAACGGAAAGAAACAATATAATAGAAATACGAAATAAATATAAATGCATCTTGAAGCTACGTTCAAACAGACGTGAAAACGCACCTAAAGTAACGTGAGTAACGAGTATGCGATGAATTCAGGAAATCCATTTGGATCAAGCTAGACTACTCTGAAATCAGAAATAATTTATTGTATAACTGTAGTACAAAAAAAGATCTTATTCCTATGGTTATGTACAGTTTTAACAGTTTGTCCGTTTCAGACGTACAACAAAAATGTATCTACCTGTATCAAGGTATCTACTGCTTTAACTTTCATAGTATTCGTAATATTCTCTAATGGAATTGGAATAAATATTCAGGTTGAATATTTCAGAGTATCAATTTCAAAACCTCATATATGCCATGGCATGCCTTTTTTCTGTCGCCAAACAGTGTTGCTGTGTTTCGGTTTGAAGAGATGCCGGTAAAAATACAGGCACAATACATGAGGCTTAACATCTGGGGCGTTATTCACTATGACCTTTCCAATCGCGTTTGCGCGTAGACCACGTTGTGACGTCACACGGTTAGGCCAAAGTATGTCCTATGTCATAAAAATAAAGTCCAAGATCACGTTGTGACTTCACACGGTTTGAGGCAAGGAATCTCCTATGTCATTGAGAATAATGCCCCTGTATGGACTATCCTTAAGTTGATAGACCGTGTATCGTATAGAACACGTTCCTATCATGCGTGATTTACGAGGCAATGCTTTATTATCGGTGATGGTTACCACTGAATATAAGGCCATTTACTTGCTCCATCAGCAGGTTGTACTTATAAAAAAGAAACATTCGATGTAGTCATATGGTCAACTTCGACAACAAACCACTGAAACCGACACCAACGACATCGATCGCAAGTGCAGCGCGACCGGCGGCGCTGTGTCATGGAAAGTTTACTCAGTCGTGTCTGAAGTCTCAAGTCCTTGTTTTAGCGGTGACCGACATGTATCTGCTATCTCAGAAGAAATAATAGCAGCTGAAAATGGAAATAACCACATAAAACCTTCAAATTTATGATCTTCGCCTTAAGCTCGTTATAAAGATGAATGTTTCGTAAAAAAACTCTTAAAACGGACGGTAAACCAAGTAATAAGTAGCCAGTACACAAAAACGCGAACAGAAAGAATGGCTTCTTAACGCACGACTGGTCGATTGGACAGCGCAGAAACGTGACTAAAATCGAATCTTGTTTCGAATAGTGAGAGATAGAACGCGCGTTAATAAAAGATTTTATATCACTAGATATAACTCCAGCTCAAAGCTCAAACCTAGTGATAAAAGAAAGAAAATACGTTTATTCAACTACACAGACACATTACATAATGATATACGACAATTTTAGTTAAAATTTTAGTTAAAAAGATACTAAGACTAAACATAAATACAAATAAAATAAAAACTAGAAAAGTGAACTACTTATTATTAAATATAAACCAGTAGATTTAGGGAATAGTGGTCTGGATTTTGTCTGCAAAGTTGAAAAGCCAAGACTCAGCTTCTTTGCCTAGTCGCTGAGGAGACCAGGCGCTGTTTTTCAGTCTTGCCTAGGGGGTATGGAGGGAGTGATAACACAAAATTAGTAATAGTACTAGGTATGTAAGGAATAGGAAAGATCTATGTATGATAATAAAGTTATTAAAATAAGGCACAGGCAATAAGACTTCACTGGTAAGTTACTGAGAAGGTACCTACTTGGATAATTGATTAAATCTCTAAAAAGCATTCCATCATTCCATGTGATAGTTCGCCTAATCTGAACTCTTCTGACCTTTGCGTGGTGACGTCACCGAGAAAACGATGTTTTCTGGCGTTACACAAATAATTTGGCATGAGACTGGAATATTTTATCACGTCGGTCGTCACATAAATATTGCAAAATATGAGACACTGAATGCAAATGTAAACTGCGGTTTTTACGAATACAAATGTATTGTATATGAATGTGAATGTGAATTGCATCACAAACATTTCTAAAAACTTTTCAAAAACAGCAGCCATACTTTAAATGCTTAATCATCATCACCAACCTCAAGAAGTCCACTGCTAGACGTCCACACAGGCACAGGACTCTTCTATACATTTACAGAAAGAAAGTTTCTTGATCCCTGTGGATTTAAGTACTTGAAGCTGTTTCAAATTTTTTCTTACTTACGTTTTCCCATGTACGAGTATGTATTTCCAGTTTCAAACCAGCCGCACCGATCTGTGGTACACACGGATAAAAAAAACGATACACAACGCCATAGAGAAGTAACGCTTACAAGACATAAACAAGCAAGTAGTGACACTTAGTGACTACCTACCTAATTCCATTCCTTGGTATATCCTGATGCGTACCCAAGGAATTATATTCCTTGTGCGTACCCACAGCAATATAAATTTTCTCTGTTCCGTGTGCGTACCTATCCGAGTGTCAAATATGAAGGAGGAAACTCTTTTACCTCTGGTCAAAACTCATTCAGCGCTTTTTTGTTTCAGATTGCGTGCCTCGAGCTATTTTGTACGAATAGTGGACTTATTTTGGTGAGCATTCCCTTCTTTCAAAGTTAAGGAACCAAGTCACGTCTGGATCCGTCCGTCCGGTCTTACGCGTCATTTGAAGTTTTTGTAATAGGAAGCCATAGTATACCTTAATCGTACGTAAACCTTGGTATTTTAACTTAAAAAATACCGCCTTATTCCTGAATCCACAAGCAGATCTTAGGTAACTATGTAATGATAATTATAATAATGCAAAGTATTGTTTATTTTGCTTTAGTCACCTTAAAACAAATTACAGAATTAAGTACTTACTTAAATGGAAAAGTATCTAGATGTTTAGTTAACTTTTTAGTTTAATTTCAGCATAAGCTGTAAGTAATGAGTCTTTTTAAAAACAAAAAGCTTTGAGACTTTGACGTTTTATATCGTTAACAATTTTACATTTTGGACGTTTTACTAATAAGTCATTTTTCCACTCAAGACATTGCCACTGCCACCATATAGACGTTTTAATATGCTGACGTTCTGTAAGCCACGTAATTTTCCTTGATAGAGCTTCTGATACGGAGTGGGCAGACAATACTCCTACCAAGACCTCTGAATATCCCCTCAGATCTCTATATAATAAGTAAAAATTGAAAGATATTTGTAAATCTCCTAAAATGACTATACTACTATAGTACTATTACTATAGTCCAAATATTACAGTGAACATTTAGGCTAACTGATTTTAAAAAAATCCTTCAGAGTTAAAGGAGTCCATGGAATCCCCTATAAACATCAGCCGTTACCTTCTCACCTCTTTTTCGTTGCGTGCTTTGGGTTTCACCATCATCTCAATGATTATTGAACGTAGTTTGAAAAAGCTTCTTCAGCCGGTGTGTCGAATGCAGCGATGTTGCGTAATCCGAGGTCGATGCCACCACCGCCACAGCCACGAGCGATCGATTCGGAATTATTGTTATTTTTACCGCCGCTTGTAATTTTTACAATCTGATTCAAACGGCGACGGCATTGGTCTAGGTGTGGACTTCAGGCAGGTTTTTATTTTACCTGTTCGCCGAACATCTAGTCATAGCCCCTATGTTCAATTGGCACCACACTGGAGATTCAGTGTTATATTATACTGTAACATAGATCACAAAAAAATCGTCGGAACCAAGCCGCACTGGTATATGGCACCTAGATTCACAGTTTTAAGACATTTCAAAGTAGGCAAGTAATCCTAGATTCCTATCCTGATTCAACTGAATAAACCTTGACTTTGACTTTCACACATAGTTCCAAACTCAGTAAAGAGCCAGTCTTCAAACTGAAGTGGCCTTAGAACTTGGGGTGTTGAATTGATAAATGAATACAAGACTTCCAAAAATGAGATATCCAGGCACGTTTTATAAAGACACGGATGACTTGTTTCTTAAACTATGCATAGTAGGTAAAGTCTGCAACTCATTGCAGACTACTACTTTTACTACTAGTCTCAACTAACGCTAATAAGTAAAGAAACAATTTGTAAGCTTATTAATCAAACTTGAAAAGTTTTTTTAAAATAAACTTGCCAGCGAATACCATCTGAGAAAACTCATTCCACCTCCACCTCTTTAATATAAACGTGAACACAAATTCTGCTGCAATTGTATTCATAAAGTATAAAAAATTCATCCACTAATGTATCTGACTCTGAGAAGTTGAAATTTTTCTACAACTATACGTATCTCTGCTGTTGATTGCTCCTTAATAACTGCACTTTTGCAATGTCGAAAGAGGTCTAAACCACAAGATGTGGTCAGTAGAATGGCCGATCAGATTCCAAGGCCACGTTATGCAAATAATATGCAGCATGTGTTTTCGGTCTATTTAGTTTTAATGAAGTTTCTAAATGTAGCATTGGCTAAATGCAGTTGCGCGAACGCTGTCCGCTTCAGTGCTACAGAAACTACAGTTTTATCACGAACGCTTACGATTAAAAGTACTAATAGCTATAAAACAGGCTATAGAATTCTATGAAATGTATTTTGTATGTTCAAATTTACAGTTACAATTAAAACCATATTTTTAGGTTTCTGACTGGAACTTATCTGTGCCGGAACTGAGTGCTAAAAATATCTCGGGGCGGGAAAAAAAGCATTCACCTACGTATCTTATCTAGGTAAACGCATTAAAATAGCCAGCACTGAAATACCAATATTAGTGTTCCAAATACCGTTGTCGAGAATCTATGAACTCACTCTTAGTATTTAGTACTTTCTGAAACAGCTTCACGACTGTGATCCTCATGCACGGTAGATATCCTCTCGATGCTTTGTAGCTATCTAAGGGGGTTAGTCAGAGGTACCTACATCCAAATATTAAATTTAGCACTTTCCCATGTTTGCAGAAGTTGGTATTCCATAAGTGACACTTTGCAAGCCCATCGCCGCTTTAAAAATACAAAATTTTTCGAAGCGATCAGATTCATTTGTGCACGACTGGTTTCGAACCCACGCCCTTACGATCTGATGGCTCCACTCCCACTAGACCGCCGGTGTTCTCGGTACTTTTTTGACCCCCTTTTGTATCCACGGATGAAACTATTCTTCAGCTTTAGGTAGCAAATATTGACAGTGCACCCTGCTGATGAATGAGCTGAGATGAGATGATTTCATACAAATTGGATAAACATTTCAAAAGTTATTCTCATAATTCTATGTTAACTAGACATGCAACGCCGCCGATTCATCCGAGTTGTTCCAATCATATTCGTTGGCTTTGCTCGCTCGATCAATTACGATTTTATGGTACGATTAAATCTCTAAAGGTTCATAATAATTATGTATGAGGATGTGTTCAATCTATTTTAATAGAAGCTACATTGTATAAACCAGAATAGTAGTGATTCCTTGAATGTGAAGGGAAATCGTAATTTTTCTCGTTTCACCGGTTATCTTAGGCCTTAGCAATCGTTACTTGATCCCTTACTTTCATCTCCTTCTAGATTATATAGCTATTTCGTACAACTACTCGTATTTTGATTAGCTAAGTCCCATTTTGGTAGTCATATTTAGACATCGCATAGCACATGGAAGTTTTAGTCGTAATAATTATTCAACAAGTACATAACGTACAAAAAAATTATTTAAAAAATGCAATCAAATCTTTTAGCTAGTACATTATAGTTGCAATTATGGTTGCCTAATAATTAAAAATAATATCTGGGTGACCGAGCTTCGCTCGGTTGCTTAACAACGCCATCTACCGAAGTAGCTTATAAATACATGATGGTTAACAATAGATGTCAGGAAGAGTCATATTTAGATTTAAGTTGGGGTTTTAATTGCCTGAAAACACGGATAAAACTCTCTAAAAATGAATCCTAGCTAGATCGATTAAAAAAAATCATTTTCTAAAAATGAATCCTATATCGATTTATCGCCCCCAAAAACCTCTGCATATTTTCATAAAAAACCTTTAAGCCGTTTCCGACATTCAGATTTTATATACTTAAATAAAAAATGATTCGCGTGTTTTGTAGCGCAAGTCAAGAATAATATAAAAACAAGTCAAGAATAATATAAAAAGTAATCATACCTCTTACAATCTGGTTATTTCATGCCAATTTACAATGTTAACTTTTAACGTTCCTTCAATATAGCCTGTTTATCGATCGATATACCGTAAATGTGGTTGCATCATGTGAACGGTTATGGACTCGAGCGAGTGCAGTTTGTGGCTGTGGGCGGCCCTCGCCGGTTAGGTCCAAGGGTCCCACTTTCCTGAACCTGACTTAGAGGTCTTTACTATCTTTAGAAATGTGTAAATAAAGTCTCCTTCTTCTTGTCGTGTCGCTAGTTTCTTTTAAGACAGTGTGGTGATAGGATTTAAAATATGGTGAAGTTATAAGTGCCGAAAACAGTGATGTGAATAAAAATGCTAGAAGTGATAGTTTAAACCGATAAGTATTACGAGCTTTGAAGGACACCTACCTACTTTATGTATAAACATACAGTTCATTATAGGTCTAAAAACAAACAAAAATTATGATGCGAAGCATAAAATGTATAAAAAATATCTACAATGTGTTGTGCAGCGAAATCTTCTAATGTGATTTGATTAGATTCTAGACAACGCGTAGCAAATTCCAATCTGAGTTAGAAAATGTGTAAGTTTTGGTAACAAAGTCTGGGATTTTGTCCCTTGTCGTCCGTCTTACCTACTCGTGTTTTCGTCAAGATTTGTATCTTAGGCTACTTGCCCAGTTTTACTGCCCAGTGTCAGCTTACCCGCTTGATCTTGGACAAGATAGTCAAGATTGCACTTTCGTGACTTTCTTGAGAAAGTTGACAACCTACTACAGTTTTTCTTATCTGCGATTTTAACTATGACCGCAGAAGAAATAATAGCCTATGACCTGTCGCAAAACCAAAATTGTGATCGAAATCAAAAATTTTGTGAGATTTTTTACAATATGAACAATATCTAGCAGTTGTATAGCATGATAAGATAAAACTATTTGATAAAAACTATCCTGTAGTTTTTTTATACAACTATAATTATTATGTACCAAGCAAATCGCCCACCTGATGTTTTTTTTGTTAAGTTTTAAAGGATTTACACACAGGTACAATACCTACTGCAAAAAATATCATCAATGTTTTGATTATCATTTCTTTGGATTTGCGGTATAATAAATAAATAATGCTGGACAATCCACACAGCACTATCTAGCCCCAAAGTAAGCTATTCAAAGCTTGGTTATGTTGTGGTATGTTATAGCCAAATATTGAAACTGTTGATATTTTTAGCACAAGCTAATATTATTTTTGCAAGTGGATACAATGACAATCAGTTACCTAAGTATTTTCATCAATATCAATTTCAGCTTTGTTGTGCTATTGGAAAACCACTTTATGAAATGGACCGTAACATAATATTGTTTTCCACTGGGTTCGTTGGTCAATGTTTAGAAGGACGTTATCGTAGCGTCGGCATTTTCACTTGCGTGTAATGTTGTTTGAAAAAACACCGATGATTATCTGAACTAGACTCTTGCCATGTTCTTTTAGTTTTTAGTATTTCTTTCGATTCTTTAGCTCTGATTATCTGAACTAGACTCTTGCCATGTTCTTTTTGTTTTTAGTATTTCTTTCGATTCTGTAGCTCTCCTTCTTTGTAGTTAAATTATGTTTATGTTTCATGTTTATGCTACACGCAATGCTTTGCAATGCTTCCACTTTTTGCAAACTTCAACAAGATACTTGCTCAGAGAGCGTAAAGACACTGATCCTAGTTTTATCGATTGATGGCAATGAAGTCTTTGTGTGTCACGTCTACTTATGTAATCAGCTATGGATTAGGTTTTGATTACCTACCTACGACATATCGTTTCGGTACTTTAAAAACTCTCAATTTCTAAGTCCAGCTAAGCTCGTTCACATAAAATCAGATACTATATTTCAGCTAAGACGATATGAACTTTCAAAAATTTTATAATGTCACAAAAGTTATTCTCCGAGCGGGATTTGAACCTGCGACCTTCCCCTTAAAAAATATTGATATGAACTTTCCTACGCTATTTAGTTTCCAGCGACATGGTCGTTCATACCTAAGCGCTCTATAGCTTGCTTGTTCATTTTTACCTCTCATTGTTTCTCTGCGTTGCTCTGTTGAGGCTGTTTTTAGTCCCACATCATCAGTTTCTTCAGCTGGTTCTTGTAGTCTTTCAAGATGCTCATTATGCTAATGTATATGAAATTAAGGTTAATCGGTTGTTTCTTGTCTTATTTACTTTGATAATTTCAGTGTTTTGCTTGCTTGCATGTTTATGATTGATCACTTTTCATCTCAAACTGTCTTAAACCTGCAATTTTATTAGAATGATCGTACATTAAATAAATTCAATCAGTATTCTGGTATCAATAAATTCCTCTCTTAAATACGGCCTATCAATGTTAGCTTAGCACCCAGATTTCTGTGTTTTTAGTGACTTCTGTAAAAATTTTCATTTTCTTACTATAATCTCCACACACATGAACCTATTTTCCCAAAAAAAAAAATTTTACTTGCGCCTCTTTGGTAGTTAGAAACAAAGATAATTTATAGAATCTCGAACCAATTCGATGCACCGTCGGTATTTCAATAAGACTCGCTTGGGTGCTGGAATTCACCCGCATTGTTTTATGTACAGTTTCACAATGGTACAGTTTCTATTATTAGTAACCTGTGTTTTGCCACAGCGTTATTTAAATTACTGCTTTCTAATGTTATACCTGCGATTAAATTGACAACCACTTTCTTACTGTTCAACTGAATTCTCGGTGTGCCTCGTTCTGAGTTTTCTAATAACATAAATGGGTTGGAATTTATTCGTTCTCTAAAGTTTAGTCTAAACACACACATTGTAGATAAAATGATAACAATGTACTTACATAAAGTAATCCTTAATGGTCAAAGACCTCAGAGCTAGGTACAATAAACAGATAGAATAAGTACTTTTTGCAAAGTGATTGTAACTAAAAGATCTAAAATTCTTGCATTAAACTAATAATGTAAATAGGTATAAGAAATGGATACACATACATTTTAAGCTAAAAAATGAATACTTAGAATAGCAGAGGGTACCAAAAGAGTAGAAAAAGAACCTGTAACACAGAACTGATCAAAAGACAACGCCAAAATACTCGAAGAACCTTCTAATCTAAATCTCAAGAGTTAGATATTTGAGTTTTAAATGCCGGTGTCTGCATCAAGGGTGCGCCTGTTGTTGAAGAGCGATGTTTTCGAACTGGTTCGCCTGCTGGAGGCTTGGTGGCAAGGGTTTATTGCTGTAGCAAAGTTTATAGCCTGGTACTGCAGAAATCTTCGACTAGCTATCAAAGGTACGTGTTTTGTAAACGCTATGTCTGTCCCACAAGGTGGGCGCCATCAAGGTGGACCCAGAAGGAGATGGCGGTACGATCTCGATTGCCATTTAAAAGACTGGCATACAAGTCAAGGATGGAGAAGTGTGGAAGGAAGGGAGGGAGGCCTTTGCCCTGCAGTGGGACGATACAGGCGTCAATAAAATAAAATAGTGTTGGTCCCACAAATCCACAATGTATGCACATTAATAATTATGTTTATTCAGAACAGAACAAGTGCACAAGTTAAAAAATAACGATAAAAATGACAATCCACGTATTCATTTAAGCAAAAATAATACTACAACGGTAACTGATGGTCCCCGCTCGAGAAAAGTGTGCTGGACCAAAGTGTACGCTAAGTGAATCTTCAGACTTTGACATCTAGTAGGTATTTGTTACACGCAAGGAATTTAGATTTTTCTTTTTCTTAGGTTACTCGTCATAGTTTCTGATTCTGACAAATACGCTACGGGACAAAAAGTACCTTTTTTTTTTTTTTTTTATGTAAAAGATAGGCAAACGGGCTAACGGCCCACCTGATGGTAAGCGGTCACCGTCGCCCATAGACAACAACAACACCAGGGGCGCTGTCGGTGCGTTGCCTACCCTGAAGGACTTTATTAACATTTTTCTTGAAGCTTTTCATGTTAAATCTTGGCGGGAAAACTTCTGATGGTAACTCATTCCACAGCCTATGGGTATGGGGAAGAAATGAGCGTGAAAAACGGAGAGTACGAGAGATCCAGGGTTCCAGAATGTGTGGATGAGCTCGATCCCGGTGCCGAGAGGAGCGGTGGTAAAATCTCGACGCTGGGATAAGGTCAAATAGCTCCTCCGAGCATTCCCCATTGTACAGCCGATAAAACACGCATAAAGAGCCAATGTCGCGGCGTAAGCTGAGCGGCTCTAGCGTATCAGTGAGTTTGGGATCGTTGATAATTCTAACGGCTCTTCTTTGTAGGGAGTCAAATCGTTGCAGCTGATACTTGGGTGCCCCGTTCCATAGATGGGAACAGTATTCTACATGCGGCCGAACTTGTGCTTTGTAAAGCAGAAGCCGCTGTTTTGGTGTAAAATACTGTTTGGCACGGTTTAGCACTCCAAGTTTTTTGGATGTCAGTACAGCTTTTGCTTCGAGATGACTCCCATATTGGACCTCGTTAGATATCTCAACCCCCAGAATCCCAATACTATCTGAGACAGACAAGGGAACGTCCTGAAACTTTGGAGCCACAGAGAACGGATCCTTCTTGGATGAGAAGGCGCAAACCTGAGTCTTCGTCGGGTTGAAAGTGACTAGGTTTCTACTTCCCCAGTCGGAGACTAGCTCTAAGGCACTCTCAACATCGGACACAAGTCTACGCCTGTTCTCATCAACTTCAGGGCGTGGGGTGTTTGCGCGGCCGGAGTAAAACGAGTCACCCGTACTATCATCAGCATAACAGTGAAGACCGCTGATCTGCAACATATCATTGATGTGCATGATAAATAGCGTGGGCGACAGCACTGATCCCACCTTTTAGTTAGTTCCAACTCAAACGGGAAACATCAGCGAGGGACAGAAAAGAATCAAGCTTTCTACCGTTACCGTAGCCAAACGTTTCCATTTCTCGTTTATTTTATAGCAAGAAATACATTAACTATGGACTAGACTATAAGCTCGTCGTTTCTACAAAATGCACTAGTGTTTCTGGAATGTAGTACCGCTATCTCGATTAGGGCTAAGAACCGCTTTAAGACCTTGTCGTGAGTGATTATGATAACATGTTTTTTTTAAGTAAGCCTTCATTAACAAATGTTATTGAAGGCTTTCTTTTCGACCTTTTAACTAGTCCAATGACTATAAATAGTAAAATCTCCGAACGTACCAATCAACGCGGTTTATGTATTCTACCGGTAGTCTGGTTCTAATATTACAAGCTTGGCTTAGTTTGGGGTTATAAAGCGCTGTGTTATATATTAATTTATTGTCACAGTGAGAAGCGACAAGAGTCGAAACATGACGATACAGATAAAACAATAAAGTTACATATGTACGAATGCTGCGTTTTAATGCCCAGTTTTGTGAAAAACAAAACTTCTCACTCGGGTCTGTCTGACTGTCCTGTCCAGTATGGCGAAACTGTCGCCTAGATTCACCTAGTTTATAAGACGTTCTAAAATAAATGATCCATTAGATTCTACTGAGTAAAAGTGGTTTTGATTTTTAGAGGTATGTCGTTAGTTTTACTTGAATTATTATACTAGCCGTGTTGCCGTGTTATTAAGGTGGGGATATCCCAGAAACCCCCAACCGCCAAGACGCCTTGGGGGGTACTGGCTGCTCGGCGCGAGCACTTGAACAGCTAGATTTCGATAGATTTTCTTCTCAGAGATTAATAATAATATTTTAATATTTTTTTATCCCACCATCTCGGAAAGAGTGTTTTTGCTCTTCAATATCTGAGTTCAAAAGCCGTTTTTATTCTCTAGAGGATAAAGTAAATTGAATTTAGAACATCGTGTGCACTAAGTTTGTGAATTAAAAAAAACATTAAACCTATTTACTGCTACCTGGTGCCGAATATATCATACAACTTTTTTTTAATTTGTTAAAAACTCAGACTCGGAACCTTCTTGGTGTTCTTTTTTCAATTTGCTTTGTACGCGGTTCTTTACGCGGCATTTTTTCACGTCATTGTTAAACCTTATATTAAAAACAAGAAACTTGAAAACAAGTGAAAAAACTAAAATGAGTGATTCTAGCGACGAGGAAGTTTGTTTGACGCCAAAAGAATTGACTGAAACTGTTAATAATGCGCAAATGAGCTTTCTCCCTCAACAATCACGCGAGAAGTATTTTTAGTCATTTCCTCGCTGAGGTGGAATGAAAAGTTACGTGTTGCACTCGAGTGCAAAGATTTTTCACCTCGTGCTCTTTTGATTCCCTCGCTAACGCTCAGGATTCTAATTTAGGATCACTCGCTGCGCTCGTGATTAAATTTTAGAATCCTTCGCTTGCTCGGTCATCAAAATTGAACACGCGGTTAAAAAGCAACTTTGCACTCTTGTATAACAAATAACTATTTTCAAACAGCGCTAGTAAATATTCATCCCTATCTTTTGATTTAACTTTGAAATGATTTCAAGAAAAACTCTTAGTAATGGATGTTTGGAATATCGATTTAGTGTCATTTTTATGATTTTTTTTATCATTTCATCATATATTACACAGCTTTCAAATACATGTTCAATTTTAATGTTTTCGTTTTTTTCATGTACTTTTTTACATTTTAGTAGATTAACAGCTGTTCAAAAACCGTCCCGTGCCGCCTTAAAAGTTATCCCTGCATTCCCACTTCAAACACTTCTATCCTTAGTTAGATGAGAACACCTAGCTATGGTCTTGTAGAAAATTGAGAAGCAATACAAAAATCTACCAAGAATTAAAACAAATACTGTAGCAAGAAACATCTCATTTGTTGTATGTTTAATCACATCGCGTCCGATAAAAGATAACGTTATCGTCCATTACGCTGCTTCTGTTTTGTTAATGAGTTCCAGACCAAGATTACTTTATGTTACTTACTTATATGTGAACCAATTTATTGATTTCCTTTGGCTGGTAGAATGAAACATTCATAAAAGAACTTTGTCATTGATTCCAGAGCTGATCCCGGCGGCAATGATGGCGCCCAGCGTGTTCCAGAGAAAGTCTCCGCGTTCCTCGCCAGGCAACCTGCCCAGGAAACTACAGGTAAATAAGCAATCATTTGGATTTGGCCAAAGAAGTTTAGGGCGTCCGAAAGCGCGATGGGTCGACATCGTGAATGTCACAGAAATACCTGGGCCAGAGATGCACAGAACAGAGGAGGCCTATACCCAGCAGTTGGTGATACCAGGCCAGATGATAATGTGTTGCGATTCTCTTTAGAAAACTACAGGTAGGTAGGTACCTATTAAATAAACAATGATAACTTGGATGGACCATGCGCTAGCATCCTTAATAGTTTGAGGATGGACCTCTAATTGTTATTCTCATATGAGCGCTGCCTTGCTTCGGAATAATTGGAAGTGCACCTGCTACTATTAAGCCACTCACTATTCAGGCAGTTCTTAAGCTATGACGCTTACCTTCAAATGGCTTAGCAGTTTTATCATCAGCGTAAAAACATGGTTTCATAGACTTGTAGCCGGGGCTGAGGAAGAGATAAACCTGATAAATACCACTTAAATATAAAAAAATCCCATTTAAAATTAAATGGGAAAAAATCATCATTAAAAGGCTTCATTTTTTTTTCAAGTTTTACAATGTTAATTATGCTTAATCAACTTATTAAGAAAACTAATCATTATTTTTATTTTATTTTCAGAACGGCGTAGCTCCGTCGAGCCATTCGGACCCCACCACGGACTCCAGCCCGAACTCCATATCTGATGCTGAGAATTTCGAGTGCTACGGAGAAGCGGATCCGGAAGCTCCCCCTAACGCGTTAGTTTCTGTGCCGATTTACAGGACCGCAAACAAAAACATTCGTCTCTCTGTAGATTTAGTCATTCTCACACATATATATAGTGTCACAGCTCAGTTGGTAATATAAAATAATACTGGACAATCCACACACCATCATCTAGCCCCAAAGTAAGCTACTCAAAGCTTGTGTTTTATGGGTACTGGATAACTGATATATTTAATACATTATATACTTACACTAGTTGCGCCCCGCGGTTTCACCCGCGCAGATTTAATTTTCGGTATTCCCACGGGATAAAAAGTAGCCTATGTGCTATTCCCGACTGTAATCTATCTCTTTGCCAAGTTTCATCCAGATCCGTACAGCCGTTCCGGCGTGAAAGAGTAACATAATCAAGTATCAAGTATAATTAAGTAGCTTTGCCTTCGGCGCTGTAGGCCGTGGGTTTGATCCCCACCTAGAGGTTAAACCTAAAAGTTTTATAACGTGTCAAGTGCTCGAAAGGGGCCTAAAATCCTTTCACCACACTGTTTCGAAAAAACAACTACTACCTTGCCTTTTTCTGCCGCCAAGCGTTGCTGCGTTTCGATTTGAAGAGTGTTGTTGCCGGTGTAATTACAGGCACATGAGGCTTATCATCTCTATACCTCAAGTTGATGGACGCAGGGCAGTGCATCGTAGGGCACGTTCCTATAGTGCGTGACTTACGAGGCAATGCTTTTTTATAGGTGATGGTTACCACCTAACATCAGGTGAGCCATCTGCTTATTCCATCCGCTGTTTGCATAAAAAAAAGTTGGAAACAACAAAGACCTGAAGAACTCTTCAGGCTAATAATACCTAATGATGATGACACGAACTGAGTCAGTAAATAATAAAAATGAAAAATTGCCACCGGTAGCATTTTACAGAATATTTTCACTATTTTATGAATCGCTCGGAATGTGATGAACATAAAATATTAAATGGTGCGTATGCTGCTGCAATTGTCAATAAAATTGTAAAAGTGTGAGTTTTTACGGTGCCTGTGTATATTTCCATTTCAGTTTCAAAGGTGGAACAGTTTTACGATATGCCCGTGGCCTGTAACAATATTTAATTTGTACATGTGTTTTTATATATTACCATATCGGCTTTAAATTAAGTATTATAGGGAATTTGAAACGTTACACGATGTATGTTGATTAAAATGTAATTTTTAGAATTACCTTTACTTTAGGCCTTTTACATCTATAAGATGATTTAAACAGCGTCCAAGGTCAAAAGGCACTTACGTTCATGGCTTGTAAGGCCTTATTAGAATTACCAGTGTTTCGAAAAACAAGTAGAAAAATAGTAGTACAGAAGAACTGGAGAATACAGTATGGGGCTCTTCAAAAAAAGCGTGTTAAAATATTTAAAGGGTCAGCATCGCGAGTGTGACACATCTGGTGTCACAAACATCCATAGGCTACGGTAACGGCTTCCCATCAGGTGGGCCGTATGCTTGTTTACTACCTTGGTAGTATAAAAAAAATAGTTGTGATACAGCCATAACGAAATATTGTAATATCCTCAAATCAATCACTTCAAATTTATCATAATCATCTGTAAGATTATCAGGATAGGTCTGAATAGACGGCGTCTAATTGTTTTTTACTACAGGTCAGAGAACGGCAACCAAAGTCCAGGCAACCATTTGAACCGGCATGCGTGGACCCGCACCAGTTTACGGAGAACTCCGCCCAGGTAACAAAATTAATGAGTCCTTTTGAAAAATCATTCTTTAAAACTTTGTTGTTTGCGATTTTCTTTTACCTTTGACTATCCTGGGTATACCCTTCCGGACCAAAGGCACAACTACTGTACTCAACCAGTTGAGCCTTGGGTGTTTTTGATCCCTTCTACACGACTTAGTTACCAACGACTCAACCCGGACCCTCAGCACAACTACTAGCCAATCTGGTTGAGTCGTAGGGAATTCAGAAACCACAGAGGGCCTACCGCGATCTCTTGAAGCATTCCTATTTCAATATTACTTTTATGTCAATGTCTTATATCAACTGCATAGTCAGATTTATGATCAAAAAGTAAAGTAATATTAAATTAAGATTCAAGAGATCGCGGTTGGCCCTCTGATCCCCTTAGCACAACCGCTACATCTTTCTATACCTAATTCGTATTGAGACTATATCGCGCTATGCCCGGGATACACGAGGCTAGTTTATCTAGGATAGTAAACTAGTGTCAGTATGGCGTCGTGTATACAAAACTAGCTAAATTTCTAAGCTGAAGCTAGAAGTACTAGCTTGCTAGCTTACTAACACTAGCTTGCTATCCTTACCTTGAAAAACTAGCCTCGTGTATCCCGGGCACTAGGCCTAGTCACAACGCGAGTTATACCTTTGCTGGGTAAAAGTCTCCCATTTTCTTTACCTCCTCAATCCTCTTCTAACTCTTCCCACTTGTGGAAGAAGTCCAGGTCGTCACGCCAGCGTTTTCTCAGGCTGCCGCTACGTCTTCTCCTCTCAGCGGGCATCCTGTGACTCCTTTAGTCCACCTTTCAGGTATCACGATATGAGTGATGGTTTCAATCTTCATTTCACTGACCACGCATAGAATAATTCAATATTTATAGTAAATCTTCGTTAAGTTGTACACCTACCTAGGTGATTGATATTTCAATCTTCATACCTAATATAAGTTACAACGGGCGGATGCGACCATCTCAGAATGACGCTATACAATAAAAATAAAAACATTTATAATTTTTTTTTAAAGTCTATAAATTAGGAATTACTCAACCCTAAGTATTTTAAGGCTTATATTGATGTGGTCGGATACACCCAGTTTTTTATTATTTGCGCTGTTCACTGTGCAGTAGTAACAAAATGTTTGCTTTGAGAGATTATGGAAGAAGAATTACGTAGTTTTTTTTTAGTTTAGGGATGGTTCATATCTGACGTAAAAGACGTCGAGCGTACCATCTTATAATATCTCCATCGGTCGCACTAACGTATCATCGGTTGAGTGTGAACGGTCAAGTGTTTTTCTATACATTTGTCTGTTCTGGCGTTACGCGACCGATGATAATACGCGACGCATGTTCCGTCAGATATGAACCTTCCCTTAGACGTGATAAACCGCTCTCACTAAAATATCAATCAGACGTTTTCATGTACTCTGAAACTTTTTGTAAAAATAGTTTCAGAGTTTCAGTTTTCTTTCTTCAAATAAAATAACCAATTAATTCTGTTTTTAATATTGGCTGGTGCCAAAAGCTGAAGAATAAAAATATTGTTTAAGATATAAAATAAAAAACCACTTCTCCCTCTTAGCTGAGGTAGTTATGTCAAAAGATATTATTTTTAATTCTTCTTCCATTATCTTTTCAAAACACAGCTTCAAAACTCACATTTATGGAGTTTCATTTTTATTCCTTTTGCTTTATTTTATTTTGCTTATTTTCAATGTGTTATCTCTTTCGTAGCCATCAGGAGAATCTACCACATCGCCGTTGGGGCTCCATGAGACAGTAAGCTTCATTCATATATTTCTTTTCTAAACTAACATTTGTAGAATAGTTTATTCAATGGTAGTTATTGTTCTGTTGCGATTACTTGCGATCGCGTTTCTGTGCTTCGATTTTGTTTGTATAAAATTAAAATAAATACTGGTGGGCATTTCATACCGCATTATCGACCCACAAACGAAACTAACTTAATTATATTGGGTACAATCTCTTATCTGTGGTTTGGGGCGGGCGACGTCATTGTTAGACGGGCGACGTCAGGAATTCGGCGATGGAAAGGGCTCGGAATTGTTCTTCCTGAAAATGTCTAGGGGAGGCTTAGGTCTAGCTGTGGACTTCTTAAGGCTAATGATGATGATGTGCGTAAAGGTGTGGCGTCTGAGTTGTCTACAATTTACTCTACTTTCTAGCATTGAATACCCATACGACCCCATAGTCTAAGACCAGAGTAGTAGACCACTTAGTGCACGCCATAGCCTCGGACTTTGTGTTCTGTGACGCAGTGCAATTTTAATAGGCTTACTAACCGAACCACTCAACATCAGGTAGGCCTTTAACTTTCTCATAAAACCAAGGAATCATATTAAATGTGTTCAAGTAAGTAGTATGCTTAGGTTACTGAAACATATTTTCAGGCACATTCAAGTATTTGGTACAAAAGACATAAACGGGCTCGTTTTTGGTAATTGTCTGAGCGTACCTACTATTTTTAGTAGGTACGCTCAGACAATTACCAATTATCTTTTGATTGTTCGACAAATAATTAAAAAGTAACACAAGGCCAAAAAGTTACATTGAAACTTCATTTAGGAAAAAAATGCTAGGTACTTATATAATTTTGAAGATTTTTTTTACAAAAAATTTATTGTCATAATAATATTAATATAATAAGTAAGTAAACTGACAAACATCGTAAAAGTGTTTATGTTGTAATTATTTTTATATTTACTGTTTCATAATCTTCCATATAAGGGATAAGGGACCCCACAGCACACGCTGAGGGGTCCCTTATCCCTCTCTTTTCTTTTTATGTAAGTGGGGTCGGCACAACAGGTTTTCTTCTTCCACTCTCCATCATCCGTCATCTCAATACCCACTCCTTTCTCCTGTCATCTTTCACACACGAGTATTTCTCAAACAAAATGTACGTAACGAGAAAGGAAAACGTTACGAAAAAGTACTTTTTTGTGACGTTTTCCTTTTTCGTTACGTACATTTTGTTTGAGAAATACTCACAGTGCATTACATACTACAAAAAATAATATATGTTAAAACGAGCGAGCATAAAGATGAGAATTTGTGTATAAGCATTACTTGATTTAGAATCTACTCAAAAATAGACGGAACATAGCTGACTTTCAATCAATACGTTGCAGCCAGATCTGGTAGCCAACAACTATCTCCACCCATACACAAACCAACCAGTACCCTAACTAGTTGAATTAAGGTGTATTATTGCGTGTAAACTGGGATAAGTAATTATTGTTTTGGTGCATACCATTGTACTGGAAACAATACCAGCGTCGCTATTTTCAGTATGTCAATGAGTCATCGGTGTCGGATTTAATTGTTTATTTTATCACTGACTGTTTTTTTTGGTACATAATCAGCAAGCTGTGTCGGTTTTTGTTGATTTTTCAAAACGCTCTAAATATAAACTTTATGGCATAGACAGACCTTTTTTACAAAAAAAAAAACGCATACACATACAAAACAATTATAGAAAGAAAATGGATAAACAGATAGGTATTACAGTAGGATGTATATAGGCCGGTGGAGCACCGGTGGTCTAGTAGGACTGACCCCGCTTTCCGATCGTAAGGTCGCAGGTTCGTTTAATTAAAATTGTGTTCGCAATGCCAGTGCTTTTAAACGGTGAAAGAAAACATCGTGAGAAAACCAGATAGTATTCTAACAGCGGCGACGAGCTTGCTACCTGTCACGTATGGAATACTAACAACGGAAAAATGTGTGTATGTGCCAAATGTAATGTTGGGTCCCCTTAGACGTCTTCAAAGAATCCTGAGTTGAGATATCTAAGAGATCTGTGGGAATATCTACCGTGCTTGAGGATCCAAGTCGTGAAGCTGTTTCAGTTTCATATAGGTATACATACATATGGTGTTTGTGTGCTGCAGCAGCAAAATGGTCTCGACTGCGTATTTAAGCCTCACCAAAAAACCTAAAACAAAAAACGGTGCCTGATTACTAAAATAGTGGTGCTATCTTATTAATCAGGCGTCGCTTAGAGAAATTTATAAGTTGTGTTTTGTTAAAGATAGTTATTTTAAGGGACCACCTCTGAAGCATAACCTACGACGAAGCAACGTTGAACACAGTATATCGGGATTCTCGCTAAGAAAGTAAATGTGTTCCGTTCGGCTGACGCCGAGTCCACCCCACTCGAATTTTTCACTAATAACTGTTATAACAATACAATTTTCTATCCCACTTTATGTAGCGCAGATTATGAAAGTAAATTAGCCTGTAATAACTATAAGTGCGTTTGTATAACTAATCAACTTGAGATATTATATTTTAGTTCTTTTCGTTATTTACTTAATGATTTCATTTTAAAAAGATATCTGTCTATATTATTAAATTTTAATTAAACAAAATCACAACGATCAATATAAGACGTTTAATAATCTAGGTAATATAAACACAAGTTCCATGTCAGTAATCGACTCGGTTCCTATTTTTTTTTGCATGATTATGATACTTAAAATAATAGAAAAATAAAATAGCCTTAAATCCATTCTTTTTTCAAAAATATATTATAGAACAATTGTAGAACACTCAATTCAAATAACAAAATAGATAGCTGACTTAGCTATTAATGTAATGAACAATCTGCATAAATTCTGCACAGCTTGCATAAAAGGAATAAACCAATTACCTTAATGAATATCTAGCGGAACATTCGTAAATGTATGTGAGAACCAAAACTGGCTGACTGGACGTACTCGTAGCTTCCTGTCACGCATCAAACAACTTAGCTTTTTGTCAGGATACCTTGAGATCGTTTCGTGGACACCAACCATTTATTATGAATAGGCAGGCACAAGCCTTGGTTAGTAATTGGAAATATCACGGCCAAAGCACTTACTTTTTGACTAGTTTAATAATTACAGAACTTTATCTTGGCCTGGTTTTAGATACGTTTTTAAAGATGGTTTTTGAAATACATAATTAACTACTTAATTAATGAAATGGGAGAGTTTACGGAAAGATCTACGGCGTAGTACTTTCTAAATTAGACATCATATTTCCGATGAAATAAATTACTCTTTTTTTATGCCAAAGCTGGCAGACGAGCATACGGGCCACCTGATGGAAAGTGGTCACCGTCGCCCATAAACACCTGCAACACCAGAGGCGTTGCTGATACTGCCTGCGATACTCTCAAATAAAATAAATCTTTGATTTTGTATGTTATAATAAAAATTTAACAAGGAGAAAACAAGGATTTAGAAAAAACTTTCTATCATATGTAAGGTGTTTTGCTGCTGCAGTAGGTACTTGTAGACGTGTCCATCAAGATACCAAAACTCGATCCATTGACCACCCGGAATCCTAACAGCACCACTTTTACATCCTCCTTACCAACACTAGTTAGCAAAGTGCAACCGTGAAAGCGATTATATCATGTAAAGTATGAAAATTCTCGCCGTAGCCTTCTTGTCGCCATTTATGATAAAAACATCAAACCTGTATATTTTATGGTGAGCCCTGAATCAGCCATTCATGGGAATGGCGTGTGGGACCTACTAATAATTTAGCCATGTCCATTGTCTGCTTCAACCATTGTAGATAATTCGTAGCTTCGTGCGATGACCAGTGTACCTACCGGCTACCTCCGATGCGTTAGTACGGCCGAATCGCTACGCACGACAACCCGCACGCTACGTTCTGATTATTTTTTTTTGTTTTTTTTACAATATTTTAATACGTGTGTAATTGAAGTGATGCCCTAAAAATTCACGTGTTCCGTGTGACCGGTTCCGGTTGGGTTTGGAATTTGGATCGTGCAATCTTTTGTTTGCAAAGCTGGAGCTGAACGGTGTTTACATGCATTACAGAAAGCGGCCCTACAGGTTAGCGATTTATTCAATCAATCAATTCATTTATTTGCATAAAAACATGGTACAGATACAAAGATAGTTTTAAAGTTTCACATATTTTTACCATTCAGTCAGAGGTGTGCAAAAATTTAAGGATGTAGGTACATGCATTATATTGAGGTCAGTGCTTGATTCACATAAAATTAAATGTACATAGTCATTAAAATTGCCCAAAAAATATATTATAATTAAAAAAACAAAACAATTTTTTGTTTGTTTTGTTGGATACCGATGTACTCGTACCTACCAAACTATTGTTTGTTTAACAAAACTATATCTAAGCTTCCTTTCAAGTTAAAACTTTGTGATTTGCATAGAGTAATGGTATTTTTTTAATATTAGTATATTTAAGGTTATTTTAGGTGAAAAAAAGGCATTTTAAATTGTATGCAATTATTAAATTGACCAATCAAAATCTGTTGTCATGGATTAAATTACTGTCAGTTGCAATAAGCCCAGTCTATCATTATCATCAGGGCAATGATTCATCATTATGCTTATTACAAGCAGAAAATAAGGCGTTCATCGTGGTAACAAGCAAAATGAGTCTGGTATAAAACATGCAAGTACAAATAACACAATCGGTCAATTAAGCTGTTTTTTGAGAGCGATATTAATATAATAATGAAGACTACGTTTTATATGATTCTAATAATTATGATGCTAGTTTTTACTAATCTTAAAATAATTCAAAACTGAGAATCTATAAATGAAAATATATTTTCTATGAACACGTTATGGTGGCCTCCATATTGAAACCATATCCTGAAATTCAGATATTTAATTTATACTGTTAATAAAATAAAACAACGTATAACATATGTTGGGGCCTTCACATTTAAATATTTCTAACATTGAAATCATTCATGACTGATTCATACAATCCGTATAAAAACTGCGGCATATTTAATTCGCTCTGTTATGGTGCCGTGATGACGTAATGCATGGACTCTGAAACTGCGATGTGACGAGTAATCTGTCATTGGTCGATTTCACGAAAGAAACTGGCTACCAGCCCCTTGATCACGTAACTTTTGTTGCATTCAAAATCCTGATTTGCGATATCGCAAATCTGACAAAATTGACATATGCAACCGGATTTTGAATGTAACAAAAGTTACGCGATCAGCCTGCAGGGCCCATACCACCATCTCTTGAAGCATTCTTATTTCAATATTATTTTTATGTCAATGTCTTATATCAACTGCATAGAGTCAGCTTCATGATCAAAAAAGTAAAGTAATTTTGAAGGGCCCTGCACTTGTTTCCCTGCGTAACGCCATTGAAAAAACTGCGAAAGTAGCGATACATTTCTGTTTTGTGTTTTTCTATTGCGACTTACGAGGCAATGCTTTGTTATAGGTGATGGTTATCACATAACACCAGTTCCATCAGTAAGGAATATAAAAAGTGTTTCGAAAAAATAAATTGTATGCTCACAAACACTGTTTCCTGATATTTCGACCGTCTGCAGTTCGATTCATGATAATCCCGCATGCACCTGTGCCGAATATCGATAAACAATCAAACTCACAAATCATGCCTACCTAGGTATATCAAAACCGTGATATTGTAAAATTTATGTCGTTTAAAAGATTGCTTTAAATTTGTTCAGACAGTGTTTGCCATCATGTCACCCATGGTGAAAAGCGTGAACGAATATGATGGTAAAAAGGCACTGAACGTTACTTTTGAGAACTACTAAAACTGCGCTCTCATTTTAGCGCTAATAGGTATAATAACCAGGTTTAACCTGCTTTTTACATAGATAGCGTTTACCACATTTATTTTATGTTGCTAAAACTATAGTAACTGTTTACTAATCTTAATTGATTGCCTACAAATAAGTGAGTTCACGTTCTATTGTGTTTTGAAAGCAATGACATTTTTTTATGTCAACTATCATGGTCATCTTGGTACAGTAGAAGTTAGGTTATTGAAATGAATACTGAAAAGATTGAATCCAGTGTGTAAAGTACTTATCTCTTTCTTAGCTATTCACTAACTCTTCTCTTTCTTTCTTAGCTATTCACTAACTCTTCTCTCTCTTTCTTAACTATTCACTAACTTTCGTCTAGTGTTTATGTTCCTACCAACGTATTGGTGCTCAACATTTGTTGACATCAACACAGGAAGTGGACATTTGTAGGACAGCTCCAAACGTATGGAACGGAATTTACAATACGGCGACTACTATGGCGAGGTGGACAGGTGTCTGACTGGGACAATTCCCAAGGCACGAGCCATTTTGTACTGAAAGAAGCGGCGTTTGATGACAGTAATACCCTATTTACGCTTGTCGTGGACCTGCGAATTACGCAATAAGGTGACGAGTCTTTATGCGGCACTCAGCACAAAGACTCGCTATGGTCCATAAAGGGATCATAATCTAGAATGAGAATCTTTAGTCACAATTAAAAAAGACACGAACTAATGAAGAAACAAATAAAAATACACGCATTATTTCAAACCGACTGCACGCTTCTCAGATGTGAAGCAATGTCATTTGTTACAGTTTATTTGCGGTTGCTTAATTTATGTAATTCAAAAAACTGCTGTGTTTTTTGTAATAAAGTGACCTCACTTTAAAACAAAATACGACTTTATTCTTAAAAAAAAGAAAACCAACA
The DNA here is from genome assembly GCA_963576535.1 of Plemyria rubiginata. Taxonomy (NCBI): domain Eukaryota; kingdom Metazoa; phylum Arthropoda; class Insecta; order Lepidoptera; family Geometridae; genus Plemyria; species Plemyria rubiginata. Next base: position 3,961,051 of record OY754917.1, on the reverse strand, counting down.
AAATGTTGCATCTTTTAACGACGGAAATTGTGTAACAAGATGTCTTCTTGCCCGCAAATTACCGCTTATGAAACCGTAGCACACGGATTAGGATCGGGGCTAGTACCTAAAACAAGCAATAGCAGTTGCAATAGAGTGAAGGAAAACAAAGTGAGGAAACTGGAATGTCGTAAAACCTAAAAAAATCTAAAACACGTGTCAAGTGCTCGAAAGGAGCCTCGGAGGCGCTCACTTGGTCTTTTAACCACACAAAGAAAAATGTCGCACGAAAAGAATAAGATCTCATCACTATCGCTGTCTGACGTTCTGTTAAAAGTTGAAATTTTAGTATGTAGATTTTCCGACAGAAGAAAAGTCGACAATCGACTACACAGACTAGTAGGGATGTATCGCTATCGCTTAACACTCTGGCGATAAATTTAAAAGATTATTCAACAACCACATTTAATTGGTTTTGCTGTTGCTATTGCTCGTTCTTAGATAATTTGCCCCTGGTTCATAATGATGTAACTTCACACGCAAAAGGAATCAACCAAAATCGTGTCGAACAATTTAGCACCAAAAACCAAATAGTAAAACGATGCGTACCTAAGCATCCCTACTAGTATGTGGCAAAACGTTACAGAACTTATTACGTCATTTTATCTGTCTTTACCGTCTTATCGAACTTGTCAAAAGATAAACAATGCAATGGTATGGGGTGGTCGTGGTGTGAGGGTGAGAGCACCGGTGGTCTAGTGGGAGTGACCCCGCCTTTCGATCGCAAGGTCGCAGGTTCGAATCCGGTCGTGCACCAATGGATTTTTCTATCGAAAAATTTATGTGCGCAATGCCAGTGCTCTTAAACGGTGAAGGAAAACATCGTGAGGAAACCAGTTAGTATTCTAACAGCGGCGATGGGCTTGCAACCTGTCACGTATGGAATACTAACTACTGCAAAATGTGGGTATGTGCCAAATGTAATGTTTGGACGTACCTCTGACTACCCCCCTTAGACATCCTCAAAGAATCTTGAATTAGTACCTACTTGGTACTGGAAGATCTGAAGGGATATCTACCGTAACTGGGGATCAAAGTCGTGAAGCTGTTTCAGTTTTTCAGTTACATAGCATTTAATCAAAAATTTACTAATTTCTTAACGCGTTTAAGTCTTTTGCAGAAGGAAATTCGTTGCGCAATTATAATTTGATTAATTTCCTTACCTTAGTTCTTTGAATAATAATTGTCCTTTATAACTTTTGAATGTTTCTGAAAGATAATGATTTAATTCGGCTTCACACACGTTTTAAAAGTAATCTCCTCAATACAAATAAAATATGGCGATACTTATGTTATTAGCTAAGGAGCCTTGGAGGCGCACTTAAAATCTTTTCACCACACTGTTTTGAAAGAACCAGTGACACGCTAAAAAATAGCTTTAATTTATATATTTTTAAACACTATTATAGTGGCTCGTTATGGCCTCGCAAAGGTGGATATTTATTTTTTAAACATTCTAATGGTGAAAGATATTTTGAAATCGGATCGGTAGGTTTTATTCGTTAAAAACAAATAAAAATATTTCCTCTTTATAATAATACTGTAGACTGTGTGTCCTAGCAAGCTGATGTAACCATCAGAATCCGAGCCTGACCAACGCAATTTAAAAAGCTAGACTTTCCACTAATCTACTAGCATCTGATTGGCAACAATAACTGCAGTAGGCCCGACGGTGCATGGTAGTCACTTTCTTGCACAATTTCACGGCGCGTGCGCACCCATGTTTCATTTGCTGCTGGCGATTTCTCCAACACTCCCTACGGACGTCCTGTCATAGTCAGTATGGTAACTTACAAATGACAAACCTTGAATAACGTTTCTTACCTCTTTGGGCGTAACAAATATACAAAAAAAAAGCCAGATATCCTGACCTGCCTCGCGTGACCTATCTAAATTCCTTGCGCCTGACATTACGAAAAACGAAAAACAATGCTCAGAGTCAAATTCAAAATACATATGTTTATTCAATAAAATCACAAGGATCATCTTGAAACGTCTTAAAAACTAGGTAACTCTATTGCCAGTCAGACTTGGGGTACATATCTATGAGCCTTATCAGAAAAATATTTTATGAGAGTTGTATCACGTCGGATGCTGTCATCATAGCTCTTGCCTACCCGTGTAGCAGCATGTGTTGTAGGTAACTAATTAGCGTGGTTACTATAAAGAATATTTTATAAAAACCAGAAAGAATGTAAATCGGATAACTAATCTAAATAGGCCTCATGTTGATGTGAAATTAGTTATAATTACCTACTCTTATGGTGAGCACTGGTGGTGTAGTGGTAATAGGCCCCGTCTTCCGATCCTAGTCGTGGATTCAAAACTGGTTATGCACCAATAAGTTTTAATGTGCTTATTGCCAGTACTCTCAAACAGTGAAGGAAAACATGGTGAGGTAACCGGGATGTCGTAGAACCTAAAAAGTTCTAAAACATGTGCGTAAGCTCGAAATGAGCCTCTTTCAGGTGCACTTAAAATCCTTTCACCACACTGTTTCTGATAAAAAAAAATATTTAAATATTAGAGATATATTGGTTATCCAGAGATAATGTAGTGGTTGAAGAATTTTTGACATCGGACCAGAAGTTTTTAACGCCACAGTGTAAATTTAAGTTGTTCAATTGACTAGGTTAGGTACTGAATAAATTATACCTACCTGTGCCTTTGAACCACTAGCGGATGACCTAAATTATGCAAGGTCTTTCCGGAGGTCAAACCGGCATTCGTTACGTTACATAGTTCTAATGCAAAAATCAACGCTGCTGTTACATAAATTATGATCTAACTAATATAAGAGTAACTAATATAAGACTAATATATAAGAGTAGTAGAGCTCTTTGTGAAGGGCTCGTCCGGGGAAGTACTACCACCACGCCATTTTCTGCCGCCAAGCAGCAGCGCTGTGTTTCGGTTTGAAGAGTGTGGTCGCCGGTGTAATTACAGGCACATGAGGCTTAACATCAGTATGCCTCAAGTTGATGGACGCTGGGCAGTGCATCGTAGGGCACGTTCCTATTGTGCGTGACCTACGGGGCAATGTTTTGTTTATAGGTGATGGTTACCACTTAACATCAGGTGGACCATCTGCTTGTTCCATCAGCTAGTAGTATAAAAAAAAAAAAAAAAAAAATATTTGAAGTGTCGGTTTAAATCAAGGAATTTGAATACAAGTACACTATATTCCTTGGTTTAAATGCAATGTTTTGAAATACGCATTGACGTGCTTCCTTCAATCCAGTCATTTGACCTTTTTTTTTCATTGTTATTTCATTAAAAAAAAATTTATTCTTGATCAAAGATTTTTTTCGTTTTTTGCTTTCTAGCACGAAGACGAAGATACAGAAATAAAAAATAGTTTAGGTAGTTACTTAAATTATTGACAGGCTTCACAGTTCCTTTTTTTTGGCGAGACGTCCAGCTCCTCTTTTTAGCTCTGGCTTCTGCGCTATACCTAGGTTGGTTGTTGCGGAAATTCCAACGAAACCAAAAACTTGGTATGGTGATCATAAATCGAACTTGTTTTTTCTATTAGGTATTAGGTAATATTAAATAAAGAATTTTAATCAATATGTGTTTTGTAGGTTAATGTTTGTTTAAAATCAAAAATCAAATGAACTCGTTTATTTTGTGTCACAAAAACATAGAAATAGGAGAAACACTTAGAACAATTTTGATTATGGCAACAAAATCGTTCGTCGGCAGCGTGGTGCTATAAAAGTGCACTAATGATGCATTACTCATAGAAACAATATCTTTTTTATGTTATTATAACCTTCTAATAAGGAGATTGTAGGCTAGATTTAGGAATCAATGTTATTTAGTTGGAAACAGTTACTTGCACCATAATATTACTTGCTTCCTTCGATGCAAGATCAAGAAACTACGAAGCTACCAAAGGTAAAATAAAACTATAAATTGGTACAAAGCCGTTCAGTTCCGTATTAGTTTTCAAGATAGCATTGTTAACGTAAATTGTACGTAACTTTTACGTACAGGAGTTTATTGCGTACGTAACACTATGGTCTAACTAATTGCAGCTGCACATTCCTCTCATACGCTAAATAATTAGTAGCATTTCGTTGTTACGTTAAACCGCCAGAATAGATGAGATTGTATAATATGTGAGACAAATAGAGAAAGACAGGGGGAAGGCCATGTACTCGATTTATTATTTCATTTTTCTTAAATGAATGATACAAGTTTGACGTTTTAGAGTTTAGAGAGGTTGCCTGCTCAAACTCAACAACAAGCGGCAATAACCCGGAGAGCCCTCCCCTACCACGAGTCTTAGTTTTTCGGATTTTTTGTTTTTTTTTAATGGAGATTTAATAAGTACCTTCATCGGGCTGCTGAAAACTCACGAGTCTCGATACAAAAAGGCCTAACGTTACGGATAAGGTAAACTAAACTCAGACTTAGGGTACTGGAGGGTTACAGAAAGGGCACCGTAATGTGAAACTGAGGTTATTTTAGCTTATTTTAAAGTTTGCTTTTGAGGTGGGCTTTCAAGAGAGAATATTTAAATCCAAAATTTCATATTTAGAGGTAGTTAACACACCTACCAATCCTCAAAGTCCTATGTATCTATGTCTGATATTATACCTACTCGCTATTGTAGAAATGTAATATTTTCAAATTGTTAAATTAACTAAGTACCTATAGGTCACTGACCTCAATCAAATATAATTTAATATACGTTGTCTAATGAAATTTTAAACGAGAATAATATTTATATATGTTTTACCCAACCTAATTAATTGCTTATTTTATTGTTTCAGCTCAGGGAAGAGACCTCAGACCCTAGGATCAAATGTCTTAGCTAGGTAAGTCTAAACCCTTGCTATAAATGCGACTTAAGGCTCCGGTGACAGTGGCTCGCAATTTCGAAGTGCGATTGGCTATTATTTCATTTTATTTCATTTCGGGGAGGTTGTTTGAAAAAATAACTCTAGAGAAACACGCATAAATACTGTTCGAACACAAATAATACAATAATATAAGGGAAACATGCCCGAATCAGAAATCATTTTGGTATTCGTATGTTTGGTCTTACGTTTACCTAATACCAAAATGATTTCTGACTCAAGCACATTTCCCTTATATTATTGTATTATTTGTGTTCGAACAGTATTTATGCGTGTTTCTTTAGAGTTATTATTTCAAACAACCTCCCCAAAATGAAATAAAATGAAATAATAGCCAATCGCACCTCGAAATTGCGAGCCGCTGTCACCGGACTCTTAACTCGTTTGCGTGGAAAGCAAACTAAACTGCTGCCCTCTTGTGACATTTTCATGCACTTGTATGTAAGCGCCATCTATCCGACAACGTCTATAATACAAGCATTCTCATCTAAGAAATTAGTTTACTATTCACAAAAGAGATGGCGCTGTCTACCTTACTCCCATTTTACAATAGATGGCGCTAAATGTCAAGAAATCTTTAAAGTACTTTATCAAGTTTGGTGTTTTTCACCTTGGATTTGGATGAATGGTATGATGATTGTTGTTTCAGCCAATTGTACCGTTCGTCGTCATTCAACTCGTCCGGGTGCGGTTCGGGCGGGGAGCCGGCGGACGATATGTACTCAGACGTGTCTCTGGAGGAGGATGTCCAAGGCCTCAACTATAAGGTCAGTGATTAATTCGTTTCTGATAAGAAAGAGGAAAGTATGGTAGGTATAGTAGGTCAGGTCTAGGTAGGGTTTTCTCATATGGGCCGTTTGCAACCGACTTTTAGATCAGCGACAGCCACAGGTACCTACTTGGGTAATATTTTTCAGTTGGCACTTTGTCACTCATGTTTTTATACTATGCTGTTAGGTAGGTGCCTGCTTACATAGGTACCTACCTACATGGACAGGTGTGTAAACTTAGGCGTCAAGATATGTGCATGGATGACAAATTTCCGGCACATTGATGATCGATAGCTATTATTATTAAGATGCCTACGGCGATCAATCAGAAAACTCTGAAGATAAGTGTACATCATAAATTTAAGTAGGTACTACGGCACCTGAAATTTTCACATCGTATTTGATACACAATAATAGGTACTACCTGCTATATCATCTGAATTTTTCAGTGGCCCTCACGTCTCATTTTGATACGCATCTTCTGTCAGCAGATCTTTAACAAAGCACCCTAGTATAAAACACATAGTACCTACCTAGTTGTTTTCCAACTAATAAAACTATGAGTAATTTTCTCAAACACGACCAGAGTCTTTCGTAGCTTGATGTCATGCTGTAACATTAAATTCATCGTTTCTAAGAAAACTGAGTCGTGTTACTAGGAAAACGTTTATTACCTTCTATAAGGTTGTCCTGTTTATCAATTTACACTTGTGCATCAAACTTCCTTCCTTCCGAAAAACAAATAAGTCTTTCCATGATCGAAGTCTCCACTCTCCATGTCATAATTATGCACGAGCCAAAAAAAGGTACCTACCTATCTGACTACTGTAGGTACCTATATCGACATTAATTATTATTTATAAAATATTGTGTTTATAGACTCAGCGCAATATAAAAATGTTGTATTCAATTAAGGTAGGTAGATATAATTTGGAATACAAATACAATGGGTACCTTCTTCTAAAAATATTGTATTAATTATTAAAATTATGTATTAAATTACATTTGAGTCCTACATGATATAAAAAAGCACAGAAAACATAACAAACATCTATGATCCAACTATTTGCTCTTCTATAAGTTGATAGGTCACATCTAACTAAACATATGAATACTTCACAAATCTTGTGCTCAAGGATACGGCAAATATAATGGTGATGGGCCTAAAATAGCCTGCCTACGGGAAACTAATGTGATCATGGATCTAAATAACTTTAGCAGAGTGTAAATATAATTTATTGTCTCTGTAACTGTAACAGCTTATTAATGTGAATAATAAATAAATTAGAAAATACAATGTAACTTCCCTAAAACAAAAGAACTTAAGATTGTACAAAAAATCTGAGGGGATATCTACCGTGCCTGGGGATCACAGTCGAGAGCTGTTTCTATTTTATTTCTAAAACAAAACTATTTTAACTGATGATAAAATAGCCTCTCCTATAATCACCAGACCCGATAGTTATCTCCGCAGACATTTTAGTACCAAGATCCTGCCCAATCAAGATTCTCTGAATATTTCGTTCAAAGCAATCCATAGAAAAACCTAGGCATCACCACGCAACACTCACCCAGTGGACAAAACATGATTCGTTTTTCATTTAAAGATTATATTGGGCGATTTGGAGTCCAAGGTCGCGTTGGATCCACGCCAAATCGCAAATTTGTAAGACGTTAAAAATATTATTTCACACATTTCTCAATGAGTTCCCACTACTTACCTACGATCAAAATTGCAATTTGAAGACATTTTATACCGGCTAATTCCGCAGCCTGCCGGATACCGCATAAATAAGATCTACATTCATGTCATTCTCACGTTTTGCGTCTTGTTTTTACTCAGAAGAGTATCATCAACTATTTTTGCTAAAGGTTTTCTAACGACACCTTTTGAATCGACAACCATTTCTCATAACTCATCATTACATCATGTCCATCTTCATGATTTTCATTTTGGAATCATGCCTTATCAAACTTCATTTGCTTTATTTCGGCTGTCCTGTGATCTCATTCGCTTAGTCACTTTCTTGGCATTGCGGCCATTTGTAGCGTCTCCCAATTTAGGTGAGTAACATTGCAATTCTCAACTCTTGATCTACTCAAATATTACTTACCTAAAAATAAGTTCCCATATAACACAGGGAATTTCGTCTCTAGCTTATTTTACTTCACTAATTGACTAGGTTTCCCGTCACTTTTTCTCATAAAAAGAAGAAAAATACAATGTCGTTTCTTGGAAACATTACTTAGTACGAGGCAATACAAACTACATATACCTAACCCTGACCATTTTCAAAATCAAAGACGGCTGAGCATCTTCCTACCACTATAGCATGTACGTTAGATTAACTAATAACTACAGTAGATAATCTAACTGTGATGTCATTATGGAACAATAAAACCCACGTAATCCTCATCCATAATCTGTTCAATGACCTTATTAGTATTACCAAAGGAAAGGGCATAGACAATGGACTTGCCGGTTTATTTGATGGTCGTACCGTACCGTTCATTGGGCAGTTGGACGCAGGAAGCGATCCTTCAGCTGCGCATGCACCACTTCCGGTCAGATGTGTGCACATGATAAATCATACAGAATTAGATTTTAATGTAAACATTTAAACTGGCATCTGTTTTGGGTAACCTTTCGATTATGTGAGCTCCCCTAAATCAAAAATGCCCACCTAACTACCACTCTTGCCTCATTGCGAGTGAATACCTAAGCTAAAATCATTGCTGGACTTGCTTGTTTATTGCTAAGTTCAGAATATCGTAACCTAATACAGATTTATCTTCAACTGTCACGGTTACCTGTTCTATAAATACCAAAACATTACTAACCGAGTTGATCAGGAAAAGGAATTCATGTTTCGATGTGTGTGGACGTTCTACCACCACCAATCGATTATACTCTAGAGACTGATGCAACTATTACGTAGTCCTTAAGTCTGGGTACTAAGGGTGACTAACTAGATGCAGAATCTACCAAACCGAGTACCCGCCAACCAAACAATAGAGCCATAATGCAAGCCGATATTGAAGATTTGCATAACTTGTTTATCTACTGTTTGGGCAATATGGTTGGAGATAATGGCATTGTTTGCAGCGATCATTTTTATATTTTTGTCGAATTTATTATCTATTTTTCAAAAGTCTCTCTGGTAGCCATGAAAAGGGCCTGACGGCGGCGTAAAAACTCCGCGAACACGTTTGCTAAGTAATATTAATATCCTTGGCATGCTTATGATCTATGTCGACCACCCACGCTGCCCTCCCACCGCATAGCCGCTAGCCCTATTGAGAGCTCGATTATAGACCGAATGCTAAATTACTTTAAACTATTGCAGAACCATAAATCTTCACAGACTGAACGATAGAAACAATACCGGGCCCAATTTGAGCCCTGATACACTCTTGAAATCTATTTCTGAAATAGCTGCATATTACTTATGCTGCTAACATAATCTCATGAATTAAGACCTCGAAAGCTTAGTAGACCTGTTCAAGACAGTAGAAAGACCATTGTTTTTAGTATTGCTGGTAAGTGCGCTTAGGTAAAGATGGTAAAATGACATCCTAACAGTTGTTGATAACAATAAGTTTCTCAGGATTGCGCTATTCATCATTTTGCAATCTTATCATAATCACATGCCATGGTATCAATAAGCGTCACTTATCTAACAAGTTACGAGTTCACCTAGTAATTATTATGTATCTGTGGCATAGTAAGCAAAACATAACGAAACTGAAAGTTGTGCGAACGTACTCGTGTGAAAATCGACACATTGTGTGCAGATCATGATCTCATACTATGTTGGTAGTACATTGGTACAGTTGTTCCATCTCAGGAAGGCGGTTTGGTCATATATTTGTGCGTAGATGCACATGCACGTTGTTTCTGTGTGCGTAAGATCGGGAGCCCTCAGTATTGCCCGAGCTGTCATACACATACAACACATCACATCTACAAGTATTGTTCACCCGCCTTTGTGAGATAGAACAACTACCTACTATTATAGTAGGTACCTAGTTGTACTATGTTATAATAACATAGTATAGTTTCCTGGATGCTTGGTAGCTTTTGGACTCAATTGACAATGTTCCAAGTGAGTCTTCCTTCTCTGCCGTTTTCCTAGGACTTGTGTAAACTAGAACAAGAAAATACTCCCTTATCTTTGTCTTCGTTCGTGCCTACTTAAAAGTCTAAGTTCACACACTTGTAATTGACTATTTTACAACACCTAACTCTGCGTAACACACAGAACAATTACATTACATGTTTAATTCTGGCCTTATCGTCATCATCACTCCACGAGCCAGTTTTGTAATTCTCTTTCCGTTCGTTCTTATTCGCTTATCAAGCTGTCCTTCGCTCGTTTCCGACATTCGACAGTTTTTCTCTTTTTATAGCAAGACACGTAAGATATAAATTCAAATTCATTTATTCATTAACAATTTTCTTACCAAACGTGTCTGAATCTTAACCTAACATAGGTGATACATATTATGAACATAGGTAAGCGTCAACATTATCGGCTGCATTATTTACCTAATTACTAAGGGATTTAGGCTACGCACCTACAGTTCTGGAAACCATAACCTTAAGGCTCCGGTGACAGCGGCTCGCAATATCGAGGTGCGATTGGCTATTATTTCATTTTATTTCATTTCGGGGAGGTTTTATGAAAGAATAACTCTAAAGAAACACGCATAAATACTGTTCGAACACAAATAATACAATAATATAAGGGAAACATGCCCGAATCAGAAATCATTTTGGTATTAGTATGTTTGGTCTTACGTTTACCTAATACCAAAATGATTTCTGACTCAAGCACATTTCCCTTATATTATTGTATTATTTGTGTTCTAACAGTATTTATGCGTGTCACTGGATAGTTATTCTTTCAAACAACCTCCCCGAAATGAAATAAAATGAAATAATAGCCAATCGCATCTTGAAATTGCGAGACGCTGTCACCGGACCCTTAAAAAAGGTTTTCATTCAAATAATATTGTTTGTCTTGGAACAATATTCAAGAACGCCGTATAAAAAACTCATATCGTTGTTGTTACTTCCTAAAATAATGTCTGAACAGAACCTCACCAAGATCTTCGCGGAAACAATATCTAATTAAAAACACGCTTGGGGGTAACGTCATCAAATGAGGGCATAGCATCAGTACATTGTACAGAGACCACATTCTAGGTAAGAAACCAATTGATCCAGTTTTTAGGGCGCGAAGATCTCGGCATGTTGCAAATGTGGATATTTCTAGATCTAGACCAGATGGCCTTTGCTCGGTTAAGGCGGTAATTACAATGTGAAACGACACCGTCAATCTGGGAGAGCGTCTAGATTTTTTCGAGATATTTTCACTGATAATCGCCGTTCACAGAATTTACGGTTTACAATATTATACTTAAGATAGGTTAGAGTTTATCTCTCGTATCTCCCATGAATAGCAACAACGGATACCTATGTTTTTTAAATGAAATAACACATTTATCTCTATTGCCAATTATGTTCAATATACAAACCAATATAAACAAACGCAACTTCTCTATTATCTGAAACTTTTATGGCCAGGGTACTAAAAATATCCAGAGATACTGTCTGTAGCTGTTGTTGAAATGAGTTCTAGTTTAACATGTTGATAGATTTACAGTCAGGAGTAACAAGTATTTAGACAGAATTGGGATGCTTAGCGATAAATGAGATAAATGAGGGCGATGTCATCATTAATCGTTTTTTGGTTTAGTTAATGAAGTAAAAGTGCCGCTTTATTAGTGCGATAGTCGTTGTGTTGTGCTTTAGTAAGACCTATGAGTTGTTGAGAAATTAATAGTACCTAATGATTTCTCATACAGCTATTAATAAGGGCAGACCGACCGACCTAGAGTAGTAAAAAATCTTCTACTTTAGACCAGTCCAAACAAAGATTTGAGACTGAGAGTTGGTCAAACAGCCCTGAGGATGGAAGTCGACGTCCAACCCAATAACGGATTATCTAAGCTTTGCTGACCAAAATAGCTTACCGATCATGGTACGACCTGTAGTAGCTTTTTATTGTACTTGAAAAATATTTTTATTCCTAGTTGCTTCACTTACTTTCCGTCTAATCTAAGCGTACGTAACAATTTCCTAAGCAAAGCGACACCAAGGGAAGTATTGTGGAGTAGGACGGAGCGTGTGTTAACTATGCACCCCAATCCAGCATTTAATGGATTACTAATGGGAAATACCGAAAGAGGGACTAATAAAACAAGAGAATATCGCATGCTCAAACTCATAACAACAACTTTCGGGAAATCTAGGTGTGCCCGTAGGGTAAACTGTAGGTAAGTAATGCGTTTTGGAGATATATACCTCGTAGTTGTACATAATTGAAAAAACGTTTGCACATCGTGAGCGAAACTACAGCGATTGTAAGTTTTTGCACGGATTCCTTTGATAATTCTACTAGTACCTACGAATGGATACATTTTGTTTGTAATTTGCAAGTAATTTACTATTCGCTACGGTCACAAGAAATGTATTAAAAATGTATGAGACACCAACCATTGTTCCATCACGATTGTTCGCGCGTAACGTTGTTTAAGATTTGCTTTTATTAGTAGTGCCGTTCTTGGCCCACCGTTGAGGTTCCGACTCTTTGTTTTGAATTGAATGGTCGGCGTGTTTTTATGAACTTTATAAATTAGAACTTTAATTTAGTTGCGTAAATTAATTACTTGCATTTCCATCATGCTGGTCAGGCCGCAATTTGTAGGTATTTTACAATGTTATATTTTTACAAAAACTTGAATTACTTTACGTACCTAAAGTAATTCAAATTTTTGTAAAAATATAACCAAAGTATACCATAGTATACCAAAAATTACAAAACCACAAAGATTACTTTGAAACGTCTTTTTGAATCTATAGATGCCAGCTTGTCGCGCGCTACTAATGCCTAGAAGAACAGGCAACTAACTTACGGCTAGGTTTTCATTTAATTTTCATGAAGGTCCAGTGTGGTGGCCAATCGAATTAGTGAGGTGTAGACATAACAGAAGGTTGAGACTACAAATTCATGAGACAGTACACGCTACGCTTCAAACTAATAAAACTAACTAATGCATAATACGAACAATCTATAACAATAAAGAAAAACAAGGCTAAAAGAAAAGACTAGGTGGCTAATCTCCGAGATAAACCTTAAAGGCTATCGTTTGCGTTATCAAAAATAACACGCAGAATTATATGAATTCATCATTATGAATGAGATCATCTTAGTGTATTTACCTGGTTATAGTTATTTTTATTTTCACCAGTCAGCTATGAAGACCAATTACATTTAATCTAAATTTTCTGGACGGGAACTCCCGATCTTTAATAGTTTTCGATGTCGACGTTTTGTAAGAGACTATATTTTCCCCATCTGGATATACGAGTACTTTAATGCGGATGAAGTGAATAAGTGGTTCGTTTTATGAACGAAAGTCTCGTCTCCTCGTTTCTCCTAACTATTAAAACAAATATAATTAAAATCAAATGCGTGCTTTCTTGTGATTGCCTGTCGACTAGTGCCCGGTTATATACGATGTTGTTTACCCATAACCATTTCAAGTTTTTGCGCTGTTCTTATACAATTTCCATTTCACTTTCGATATCCAGTTTAATCAGTTTCACTGCCAAGACAAGTCTATTACCTTCAGTTAAATCATCTGTTTCAGATAGGTACCTACTCTACCAAAGGTACATTCCATGCTTGTTAGATATTCACTGAGGCAGAAAACATTTTTGTTTGCTAAGCCCTCTGAGTAAGTTTCACTTTTTCGATTTCTTTGTTCATTGGCTGCCTGAATTAAAATTCTAAAAACAATTTTGCAGTAGGTAGGTAAAACAGTTACCTACCGAAGTCACTGTTGAATCGCTTCTCCATCTGGCAGTCAAACGTAATCATGGGAGCCCCTAGCCCGTGAAATTACGAGATGCAGTCAGACTAGGGGAGCTCATAAAAGGGGTTATTGCCTTGGCTGTACATAGTTATCGGACGCAGTTCATGCAGTATGCAGGGGATAGGGGAGCGAATAAAGTTTATTTGTGCTGTACGGCGGCTTCGGCCGACCGAGGCGACTGATAATCATGTCGTGTCAATGGGAGGGGCGCGATGCCGGCGAGGCGAGCGCCCGTTGCCAGTTAGTGCCGGTCGCGAGACTGCTCCAACTCCACGCCCGTCAATTTTCACAAGTTTCAGCATTGATACGATTCAGAGAATCACTTCGAACTGAATTCTCCGGTAATCTGCTCGCGATCAAGTCTCCTACAAAAGGATGCCACACCAACCGTCTAAAACTTTAAACAGAGTGCGTCGGAGTCTCCTTTTACCGGACGTTTTAATTCTTGTTTACGACGATAACTAGGGACTTGTGCTATTGTTTGTTGGTGTGGTGATTATGCGTAACTTATTGACGAAGCCGTTGATGTGAAAAATGTGAAATCCAGTGTTCACCTTGCTCGTTCACGTCAGAGAATCTATATCATAATCGGATTAGGTATACAAACTGAATCGCGTATCAACTGTGCCATTATGGGAAGTAGCTTTAAAAATTCTAATCGTGTTAAAGTCAGTGTTTTTAATTAGAATAAGGTTAATTTATGAAAATTCAACTATAATTAGTGCAATATTGGAAACAATCCAAAGAAAGTGGTGAATCCTGGTGTTTAAATGTTTAAGTCGGGGTTATTCACTCGAAGCAGAGCTGCGATGGGTGAACAGGTCGAGGTTGAGGATAGCTTGGAGCTGGAGTATGATATGTGGGATGGGCAGTTCGACTTCGTAGGTCCTCAAGGTCCTCCGCCCGAAGCACGGGAGAGGATCACTTCCGATGCGAGTCTTACTGAGGACCTATTCACGGGAGGGCCGTTGACTCCGCACTTATCCAATGGTCTGAATGGAGGCAAGAAGACACCTGCTCATCTGTGGTGCGACAATTTATCTGACCAAGTGAGACTTTTGTTTTTATGTATTTGAAAAATGATTTTTGATATTTTGGGACAGATTCGTGCTTAGATTTATTGAATGGAGAGTGAAACCTGGTAATACATAGTAAAATTAGCTTAGGTCTCGGAAGTAGCTTGGAAGGCAACAATGACGGCTATTCTATAGATTTTGTTGAGGCCTGAAATTGGCTACGGTTTTGTTTTTAAGGATATTATAAAACTCTATTAAGTACCTTCTGGTGTTCCTTCCTGACGGCAATTAATGACAGAAAGGATAACCACATTTGATATTTTCCTTAATGCCTCCATCATATTATTGGGAATTACATTAAAATAACATAACCTGCCTAATAAGAACATTATACCGCAAAATAGTCATAACTATTTTATTATCTGACGAAGGTACTTTAAACTTCATTTTGATTTACGTGGGACGTTTTGCGTCAAATGTAAGGGACATTTCACATGATACAATTCTGATGCTTTTTGGACATAATTATTATTTTTCTAAGACAAATCCTTGATGAAGGTATTGAGTTTTTCCAACTTCCAATGAAACGCCGCATGATCTAGGTACATACAAATTTTTTTGACTTTCATAGTGCACATCGTCCAAATCCTATCAATTTGTTGCCATGAAACTAACGTATCATTCATCATTCTGAAGGTACCTACGTATCAATCTGTCAACATTTGATATCCAATCGTCGAGGCACTGAGCAGCTTCTTACTTCTAACATTCACAATAGAGCTTTACGTTTCATAGTGATTCTTGTGATTTAATGGAAAAACTCCTTTTGACTTTGACTGAATTCTTCAAATTATCATACGTTACCTTAATTGAATAAAATAATAGAACATGATAAATATTACTATGTCACTTTAGATAAGTTCTTAAATGTAAAGCTGTAGTTGTAAGTCTTATAAGTCGTGTTCGGCGATGATAAAGAGTTTCAAACTTATCTACAGAGATAGCCTCAGCATTCATCCAATTTCATATTACGAAACACGCTCGACAAAGTTCAACAGAATACAACAACGTTTACTGTAACAATTGAAGCGAAACGCGTTGTCGTCGGTTACCATTCCGTACCGTCTCTGCATCTGATTTGTGTGGTGCTGTCACGCGATTCTTTGCGATCCTTATAACATGCAGCAATTTTATCGATCCAGCACTACGCCTATAGTAGTTCTCATCATGTCATTGACATGAGCCCTATTACCTCGGGCGTGGTCTTATCGAGTGTGGGTGTTTCTTTTCTAATTACTCCTGAAAGTTTCCGGCGGATTTTGTGTGCAAAACAAAGAACTAGGTAATTACGGAATACGAAACCGGAAGATGAAAATAAAACTATGACTTGAGATTCTGGTGTGATTTCACATATCGATCAAAACTAGTAAAAGTGACAATACGTCTATACTTAAAGCCGCTATAAAATATAAATAACTGCCTTAGTACTTACCTATTAAAGTACTTCATCCTGTTATTGATCTTCTGTTATCTTGACGGTTGAGATTATTTGAAATGTAAAAATATCATTGCCAATAAATCTATATGAAGATAGACAAAAGTAGGTAAACTGTTGATGATATCAGTGTCATAGTTGGTAGGGTTTCTGTATATTTTTGTATACCCTAGTACTTATAATGCATAATAATTTGTAATTATAGTCCACGTTCAAGTCGCCCATAATTAGGTCAAAGTGGCGTGCAAGCTGCAAAATACCTTTGCTCCTACGTGTAGCAGGTTACCGTATACCATCATAGTATGGGTAATGTAACAGTGGAATGCGTTATGTACTCAATACATAATTAGTGACTTACTTAAACTGCTGTACTTATTGACCGAGCGAGCGAAGCGAGCGAAGCGTCTCAGTTTCCACATTGGCCAAAAATGCGTTTGTCCGGATGTCTGTCTGTCTGTCTGTTCTCCTCTACAGGTCGCATTTTTCAACCGATCTGGACGAAACTTGGTACACAAGTTATGTATATGACTTATTAGAATTTTTTTGTCGTCGGGGATTTTTGATTGGAGGGGTACTTCCCCCAAAAAGGGGCAAAAAAGGGGGCTATTCCATATACTGAATATCTCCACCAAATGAGATCCGATTTCGATTGTTCTTTTTTATTTTTTTTTTATTTTTTTTTTACAATCTATAGGTAAAACGTTTGACCGAAATCTCAACTGATGTAAGATTTGAAAGGTAGTAACTATAAGTTGGTCTCATAAAAGTTTGGTGAAGATCTGATGAGGATCTTTAGCATGATGAACGGGATAGCTCATCAAAAAATCGACGGGTTTCAATCAAATTTGAGAGAAACACTAAGGACCTCATTCTACACAAGATGATTAAAAAAAACAATAAAAATCAATAAAAACAAAAATCGGAAAAATTATATCTACCTACCGCTATGCCAGTGAATTGCTCACTTTTAGTGTGCTCGCGAGGTCTACCAGCTCACAGAGCCACTAGTTTTAAACAGGTTATCACTAGAACTGAATTGACTTACAGTGATAAGGAGCTTGCTCACTTTGGTTGGTGTCCACCATAGACATGTGCCCACCAATACGTAGGTATATATACATACTAAGGTGATTAGTACGTTCGATTGAATAATTCTTTATTAGGTTTTTTAGTGTATTAATATTAGGTCCTTTTTATTTTTTTTTATTATTCCTAAATAACTCAGAAACAGCTAACGTATGTATTGCTTTTCTTTCATGGAAACTTCCTCCGATCGATCTTATCGCCTTTTTGTAAACCAAAAGGTCTACAAAAATCTTTTTGTAGACCAAAAGGTCTACAAAATTTCCATTTGGTGTTTCTCAAAGATAGAGCCCGCATGGACGTGGCAATCCTACACAATTCACTTATCTCTCGGTTATATCTGACCCTTGACGTGATCAATTCAGTTGGCTCTAGAGTGATATGTTATCATTCTGGGCAGCCAGTAAATTCATTTGTTGATATTGTACAAAACAAAACTTTTCAATGCGTTAACTTAGTTAGGTACACTGAGATATCCGTATCGAGAACTTGGCACTAAATTAACTACCTACCTACCTTCATAATTATTAGTTAAATCATATTCATCTGATGGTAGAGTTTCTACCAAATCTTGTTTTTTTTTTAATTGGAATTCATAAAGCGAAAAGTAGAGAAGCGGTCACAGATTACTGTTACAAAATATCGTGACTAGAAATTATATCATATTGCAAAGCGTATCGATTGTATGGTCGAGTGCTATATTAGTAGGTACAGTCACCGCACAAAGCTCCTGTACATTCTCTTCAAGAACATGTTAGGCCGTCAGCATATGTGTAGCAACTTTGCATGCTGCATGTACTGCTACTTAGGTGCTGGTACTCAGCTACTTACTTTAGGAAGAAAGGTATAATAGATAACCATAAACATTAAATTCCGGAACGATTTGCTCAAAGGCATAGATAACTTTACCAGCATTTGCGATTCTATCTTATTTTAATAATATCAATATGAACATTAGCACAATTGTGTATTGAATTAAGATAAATATAATCTTTTGTAAATCAATATGCCATTTTTGTGAATTTACATATTTCTATCATCAGAACCAGTCTGAAACAAAACTTTTTCTCTGACCAGTAGGTACCAGCTCTATAAAAACAAACCTCGGCTACTGAATGTGTGTATAAAGAAATTTATTAAAAAATATTAAGAAATCTTAACCGGAATCAGTCGAAACAGGATTCCTAGAAGAAACATGGTACTGCCAAACCAGGGTATTCTCTATAGGAAGTTGAACAGCCATTTTCCATTAGTAAATTGAGCGAGACCAACTCAAATTCATCTGAAGTAAACGATGTTGGAAAGTTGCAAGACAAGTTGACGGCCCAGGGAAATGTAAGGAAGTCACGAGTACACTATACTGTTGTACTGGCTATTCCGTTAAGTATCTATTGCTAAAGTGGCCATTGATTGCCACTTGTATGTAATAATGGTGTTGCTAGTCTATTTCGATAGTTTTGTTTCAATGATCAATATTATGAATATAAAGTCATACATTCACACTCAATACACACTTTCAATACAGTCATGTCATTAGTACCTATGTTTCAATTAATTTAGTGATAGTCGTTTTATATTGTTATAGTTAACTTAAAAAATGTAAATCCATTGTTGGCTTTCAGCTACATTCATTATGTTAGTTATATAATACAAAGAGCTGTGGATTTTGTTCAATAAATAAAATAAAATAAAATGAAGCAAAATTGCTTACCTACCTATTTATAGTTTTGTTAAAGCTATCTGTGTCGTATGTAGAATTCACATTAACGTGTCTTTAAGTATCATCGTACTTTGATTATTTTTAGTCTTCTTTCATTATCATCGTGTTCCAGCTTTTTTACATTTCCTCATGAGGTACTAAAGACTAAGGCAATTTTTATAAAATACCTTATTAGTCAGTTAGGTATACTTATTATATCTATTCACATCACTTTATAACTACTGATACTTGGGATTATAATACTTTATACCTAAAGGTTCGTGTCCAATATTCTAGTATGCAGTTATTGCGGTTACGAAGTGTCATTCGGTTACGAAACCTATTTGATCTAGCCAGTACACAAATAGTTCCAAATCTGTGACCACAAATATTAGCAAGTCAGTCAACGGACAAAGATGATCTCAGTAGTGTAAACAGCATACCTATCTACTGAATTTATAATAAGGGTTATCGGTGGTAGGTACCTACTCATCGTAGTATTTACTATGTGCTATTCAGGTTCCAATACCTAATTATCAAGAAACTCGAATCTCAAAAGAAAAGAATCTTAAAATCCTTTCATCACACTGTTTCGAACAAGAAGAAATATGTTCCAGTTTAGCTTATTTTATCGGATTACTCCTTGTTATTATCCAATCGTTGTGACGTAGTCGGTGCGATAAGGTACCTATTTCAATAGACTGCAATAATCGGCAAGTCTTTTGTGTGAGCTTTCAGTTAGTAATTGAACTTTTACTATCTAGCCTTTGTAACTAGTTGCATTTCATCTTTTAAAACCACTAGTTCCCACATGGCGAGGCGGGTGAGAGAAACTGCTCTCAATTTGAACTCCAACAAAAGTAAAACTGAACAGACTTGCGTTAACAGATCGAAAGTTCGATACTTACTTAGAAGTTTAGTTTATCCCACGATACTAGCTATACAACAATTTTATTTAAAGATCTTTGTCTATGAAACATTTGTTGTAAAATACATCCAATACAAAAAAAAATAAAGCAGTAAAATGATACATCATTGAAACTTGGAAACTCGTGTTAGTACCTAATTATTGTAGCAGGAATTAGGATTGGAAACTCAAGGTTCCTATTTTGATTTGTATCTTTCTTTTATTTTAAAATCTAGAGCGTTGAGTTTTTTGTTTACATCTTTGTGGAGCAGCAAATACTGAGCCAGGGTCGTATACGCCCATAATTTACACCATTTAGGTTTTTTTTTCTATTATTATTATTTTTTAGTTTATAAATTATTATCTTTTGTTATCTCTCTGTACCTTTGTTTTTTTTTGTTATATTGGGTTAATAAATTATTTTTCTTTCTTTCTTTCTTTGTTATGTACGGGTTGGATAAACGAGCATGCTTGCTGTTACTGGCTTTAATTTTGTGAACCGTTTTACCATACGAGTCGGTGCTTTGCCTTTGTGCAAAGTCTCTAACTTAAGAGTCATTATCATTAACTAGGGTATGGACATTTCTTGACTCAGTAAAAAAACCTAACATTTCATTCGATTTACTGTTTTCTGTTCCGACTGCTCGATACCTTGATTAAAATCTTTGTTTAGTGCCGGATTCCGCGCTTAGCATAGATACCTATATCATTACAATAGATGCGAGATCAATCACCTGCTGCTATGTAACGACCTTGCACGAATACCTAACTGAATCTGGTCAGTAGCATTCAATACCACTTCCTAAAGATGATTCTGCGCTTGATCAACCAGAACGCTTCAATGCGTCAATGGCTACAATACCAGTATTGTAGCAGTTTTTTTGGTTTATTAACTTCCGATTCACAAATTGAGCGCGTGTGTAGCGTGAAAGTATTTTTTTTATCTTAAGTAGGTAGTTACCTACGTTTGCGATAACTCCCAATTTATAATCTTCTGTTCAACCAATACCTAGGTTTCACCATTTCACACACACTAAAAAACATGTTATGGTTGAGATACTATGCTTTCACAGTTCTAAAACTGTCTTCTACGCAATTGATTATCGTGTCTTAATTTGGCGACCAATCAACTTTCAAACATTGTGATGATGTTTTTTTTTTGTTTTTTGATCTTCAAGTCCGTTCCCTACACTTGTTTTATTTTTAGAACACGAGTTTGAATTTGTTCCTGCCGAAACAAGATATTTTTTCTTATAACATCATCAGTTTTCCGCATCATTTCACCATCCCATTACATTTTCATGAATTTCATTATAGGTAAAGCATTGTAATCGGCTGTCCCCTAGGCACTTTACGTCATGTATTACGTGTATCGTCGTGCATCATAGTTCGTTACTCCTAACATACATCTTCCTGTTTCTCGTATTGTCGTCAATCATGACTGTGATTCAATATCCAGGATAATAGGTAATATTGAAATTTTTGGCCGCAGAGACTTTAAAACATGTCAAACAAATATGTAAACATATAATAATAGTTTTCAATAAATAATAATTAGGTAACAGAGGATTTTGTTTGTTACTTTGAGAATTGGCGAACCATGAATCTAAGAAATAACTAAAAGAAAAATCAGAATTCCGCTGCAAATTAGGAACTTCCGTCCGATGCAGAAATCCAATAGAACCGATTTCAATCGTTGAACGGTTAGAGTAGGTAGTTAAATTGCCTCATTGTTTAAAAAAATCTTAAAGTAGGTAGGTTATTATCTACAAGTTTGTTTTCGTTTCTTAGGCATCAAGGACAGCCTGTGAATAAAAGGATTTGTCCCACTAATATATTTTTACTTGTGAAAATAATTCACAGATATTTCTTTTCCGAAAGTAGTTGTATTAATTTTATACTGCCATTTTTTAATTTGGACTTCATGTGAGTCATGTAAGGTAAATGGCAAATTAAACTAGTTTTCAAATTCCACAACAGCTGGTCCTACAAAAACTCCAAATGCTTTGAAGTTTACTAACCTCTTGCTAACTAACCTATCTTAATCACGCGATCAATCACGTAAGAAAATATCTGTACTCATTGAACACCAGTTCTTATGATTTACCAACACCGTTATTTTTTACCCTTCGAATGTGTGTGTGTCTCCAGCTTCCTCATATTGAAAATGTAATTTCTATAAATGCCAATATTTAAAGCATAATTAGTGCACTCATAGATTTGAATCATAATTTAGCTGCCAAATAAACAACGATGCTATAAGCTTATAATAGTGTGTAAGCTGGAGTAACATGTCTCCAGCTGCCTCAGTCAGTGTGGGCAAACGGCTAATGATAGAGATATATAGTAAACGCAAGGATTTAGTACCTATTTAGTGCACCTGGTACCAAAAATTTCAGGTCTGTAGCTAGGAAACTCTTCGAGTTATAAGACTTTATCAACGTGTAAGCTGGAGTAACGATACGTGAAAAAGCATATGCTCGTTCTCTGGAATGGCTGGAGCTAGCAGGTTGCTTTAAGTCTCCAGATTTAGTACCAAACGAATTAGCGAGGTACCAAATATTTGAAGTGTCTCTGTTCAAAACTCTATGAGTTACAAGCTTTTCCAGCTTTTTTTGTTTGTCCAACTTGCACATGTTGGATCTCAGCAACCACAATAGGTACAGACTCGGTTGATGTCTCTGAACCGAGCTATGAATTAGTGCACTCGGTACCAAAAAATTGGAATCTCTAGGACAAGCAGTTCTGTTGTAATCAGCAAAATAACTAATATTATGATGAGTTACAGAATACCAGATAGTTCCATTTCGACCAGCCTTCAGTTGATAGTAGCTCTATCTCTGTCACTACAGCGAATGCGTCACACTCGTACCTACTGATGCAATCAAGGAATTTGAATATATCTGTCTGTATTCAAATTCCTTGGATGTTATTTTGCTGATTACAACAGAACTGCTTGTCCTAGAGATTCCAAATTTTTGGTACCGAGTGCACTAATTCATAGCTCGGTTCAGAGACATCAACCGAGTCTGTACCTATTGTGGTTGCTGAGATCCAACATGTGCAAGTTGGACAAACAAAAAAAGCTGGAAAAGCTTGTAACTCATAGAGTTTTGAACAGAAACACTTCAAATATTTGGTACCTCGCTAATTCGTTTGGTACTAAATCTGGAGACTTAAAGCAACCTGCTAGCTCCAGCCATTCCAGAGAACGAGCATATGCTTTTTCACGTATCGTTACTCCAGCTTACACGTTGATCAAGTCTTATAACTCGAAGAGTTTCCGAGCTACAGACCTGAAATTTTTGGTACCTCGCTAATTCGTTTGGTACTAAATCCTTGCGTTTACTATATATCTCTATCATTAGCCGTTTGCCCACACTGACTGAGGCAGCTGGAGACATGTTACTCCAGCTTACACACTATTATAAGCTTATAGCATCGTTGTTTATTTGGCAGCTAAATTATGATTCAAATCTATGAGTGCACTAATTATGCTTTAAATATTGGCATTTATAGAAATTACATTTTCAATATGAGGAAGCTGGAGACACACACACCTTCGAATTTACTTTTACATCAGAATCAGTTTACAATTGTTTATATTTGTCAACAGGTACAACTACTGCAGCAGCAAGTAACGACACTAGCCGACACCCAGAGTACATCTGACGATCGCTATGCGAGGGCGAAGGCCGACAACGCAGTGCTACAAGCGCGGGTGCATATGTTGGAGGAACACGTGCGAGAGGTGAGTGTACAACACTTACAAATAACTGCAGATTTACAACCTGAGTCTTAACTGCTTGTATGCCGGAACGTCGGAACGTGGATCTACGCGAGACGAATCATTTTTCTATTCGGATCTGTAGTTGTTTAAATGTGTGATAATTACCTAGGTCCTACTTGAGTCTATTTTAGTAAAATTATAATAAACAACAAATTTAAAATAATATGAACATTATTGAAACCCAATGGCATACCGGCATACTCGTATAGTCTTTAAACGGCAGTAATAAAACGTAATGGGTCAGAGGTGTTGGTTGAATTAACAACTCAATCACATTAACCCGTCGAATGCGGAGATTTTAACATTGACTGATTATAGCCTTACTGTCTTCAGATCGAATGCAGATGTGAAGAAAGTATAGCGGAAGAGAAGAGGCGGAGTCGTGAGGCTATATCGCGAGTGGAACGTGACCGTGACAGTCAACTGTCCACCGTTACTGACCGGCTATCTGTGGCCGAACAGGAGGCTTCGGATCTCAAGCAGGAGGTAAGCTAACCGCCAATTAATAATCTGCTTTAGAATACTCATAATTCAAACTCATTAATAATTTCAAAACGCTGCTCTTTGAAATATTGAACGCCACTGAATCAAATATTTATGAACAGTTACAGTATATAATCCAATCAATATTTTTATTTTAATAAATTTTTTAATAGAAAGAAAGAATGAAAGAAATTTAATTCATTTGTCACACAAACATATGAGGATCAAAAATTTACGAGCTAGTGCTAACTAATAGTTAAAATTAAAAATATTATTATTTTTAACAGGTTTAGTTTACATTTATTATTGTCTGTCTGGTATCATGATCTTTAATATCACCACAAAAATAAGCATTACTGAAACTGAAACTGAAACAGCTTCACGACTTTGATCCCCAGGTACGGTAGATATCCCTTCAGATCTCCCAGTACCAAGTAGGTACTAATTCAAGATTCTTTGAGGATGTCTAAGGGGGGTAGTCAGAGATACGTCCAAACATTACATTTGGCACATACCCACATTATGCAGTAGTTAGTATTCCATACGTGACAGGTTGCAAGCCCATCGCCGCTGTTAGAATACTAACTGGTTTCCTCACGATGTTTTCCTTCACCGTTTAAGAGCACTGGCATTGCGCACATAAATTTTTCGATAGAAAAATCCATTGGTGCACGACTGGATTCGAACCTGCGACCTTACGATCGGAAGGCGGGGTCACTCCCACTAGACCACCGGTGCTCACTCACTCGGTGCTAAGCATTACTATGTCTTAAATATTACAGGTTGGAAGACTCCGTGGTGTAGCAGAAACACTGCGAGCCAACGCAGAAGCGTCAGCACGAGCACACCGCGAAGCTCAAGAGCAAGTCAGCGAGCTGTCTGCTCAGCTCAGTACTGCGAGGGAATCGGAGAGGAGGGAACGCGAGGCAGCAACGGCCTCAGCGGCGATGCTGGCAGCAGCTAAGCTGGAGCTACAACGCCTGAGAGAGGTGCCACCGCCGCCTCCTGACCCGAGGCTGGACGAGCTCAGGAACGAACTCACTTTACTCAGAACACAGAACAAATGTAAGTATCCTATGAGTTTTGCAAATCTTCTGTCATCATCATCATACCCATCATCGGCGTGTCATATACACAATGGGCAACGTCTACATTCTTATAGGCAGTTTGATGATAATGCCAGATCCTTGAAACTACTTACATGATTCCAAATAAATCGGAACTGGTGATTAAACAGCTTGGTATTTACAGCTCTTTCTGAAGCCCAAGAAGAGCTCCAAGCGCAGATCCTTACGCGCGGAGTGGAAGAAGGCCGCAGCCTACTGGACGGTGTGAGCGGACCACTCGTCGCTGGCAATTCTTTAGCGCACGAACTCTCGCAGATGAGTGATGATGAGGTAAATTGTTTACACGATTACATGGGCTACCTTATAAGCAAAATGTTGCATGCTATCATTGCTTTTGCAATCACTATCATACAAACCGACGAGAAAATTTCTGTTAACTGAGAAGGATCCAATACTCTCTTTACTACTATGAGAATACTTATGATCCTATTCTATTTTGTTGTCTTTTCGTCGACATGAAAGACAGTGGCAATTATTATTATACTTTCAAGAGCAACTATAAAACGGCATGGAATATTAATAAGGGCTATTCCTGATATCCTGAAATATTCATAAAACGATTAATTAAATAAATAAATCACGATTTATCGTCAGTAATCAACATCTTGGCAAAAATCATTATATTTTCGTTAGCAATTAACTAATTATTAAGGTAATGTGTAGCCGGCAGAACTTTACATATTCATAATCACAGCTTTGCTTTATCTAAAGCCTACGATTGACTCATTCGCCGCTGTTATATTATCATGTATGCATTTTTGCAGCTCGATGGTAGAGATACACACTCTCATCTCAGCATAGAGATGGAAAAGGTACGATATTTTTACTAACTTTGCATGATTGATCTAACATCCAACTTTGCATGCTTTTAGAGTGTCTCGTGAATCAATGTACCTTTTTCATACCTTACTGATTCTTTATGGCATCTGACTGAACTAACACGTCATCTAGATTTAGAATCTCATATTGCATGCTTTACTCCTAACTGTAGCTGTATTTTGTATCTAACTCAAACTTTGTGTGTTCTTTTAGAGTACAATTAAAATATTTGACGAACGAAATTAAAATATAATCGTTTTGATAATGTTATACGGTTTACAGCTGCAGAAGGCTTTGAAAGAACAACAAGATGTGAACGTCCAACTAAGGCATTATATCGACGGAATCTTACTTACCATAGTCGAAAACTACCCACAGCTTCTTGAGGTCAAATATCAAAAAGAGACTGCCAGGACATAAGATATTGCCGCGATGTTACAAAATTTTATTATAACATTTAAATTAATATTAAATTGATAGGATCTTCGATTGTTTATACAGTTTCTTAAAAAATATATTATAAAATATTGTAATAAATAAGTTACTGTGATAGAGAAGATATATTATAAAATTGGATACTAAAGAATATAAGATTACAATTTGAACCTTGAAAAAGATCACTTCTATATTAAAGGTTATATTTAATAGACTTCTGAAAATGTTAATAGGTAATAATTATTTCCTGTTGTAAATATAATTACTAATAGTGATAAAATAATACTTACATATTGAAATACTATTATGTAATAATGTTATCATGAACATTTTAAATATTATCCCTATTTTATTGAATTTTTATAAATTTATAAGGGTCATAAATTATTAATTAACAAAGATCTGTCGAGAATTAGGAGAGTTTACAGGAGAGTTTCAAAATAATGTTCTTAGATTGAAATTATAGCTAAATATGCAATTATGATTATAAATAAGTAAAGCCAGGCCGTCCACGAAGATTATATAGGTAAAGAAATACATAACCACTACTTATAGCAATTTTATAAAAGACTGTTCGATAAAAATGTATGTAGGTGCCTATCTTGGTTATATTTGGTAGGTGATCTTACTGTTTATTACGATTGGATGCATATTGCCTAAAATAATATATTATGAACCTTTGTATAAATTAAATAAAGCCATTATGTATTGTATGTTAAAATGTATTTAAGTAAAATTTAGATTTAGAACTGTAGCCGAAAACAAATTGTGTACCTATATTTTTACAATGCGATATTTATGTAGGTAGGGATCTAAATTAGCATCTAGTTATGTAAGTAGGTATAGCATTTGTGTAAATTTTGATAACATAAAAAGTAAAATGAATTATGGTTCTTGTAAGTATAACAGTCATGAAAATTAAATGAAATGTAATGCGAATGTCAGTCTTTTATTTATTAGATAAAATAACATTAATAATAGTTGGCGCTTAATTGAACTATTCGAGATTATCATTTTTATCGTCAAGTGCTTCAGTGGTGTCAGTATCTTCCTTCTTGCTGTGATCTATATTATTTAAAACTTTTTGTACGTCTAGTCTCAGCATCATAAACTTCGGATCCATCAAATCCTGTAAAATGAGGAAACTTACAAGCTGTACCTACGAAGTAGATAGGCACTGGTACGTTGCTAAAACCTAACGTACTTTACAAAAAAATAAGATTTGCGGTAACTTCATCGGAGGTTTTAAGCCTGTAGTGTTTCAAGTGCTCGAAAGGAGCCTCTTTGAGGCCAACTTAAAATCCTTCTACCACACTACGTACTGACAGCCTACGTAGCTCAGTTGGTAGTAGCTATGCCTTCTGCGCCGTAGGTCGTGGGTTCGATTCCCACCGTGAACAAACATTTGTGTGGTGAACATAAATGTTTGTTCTCTGTCTGGGTGTTATATAATATTATAAGTATGTATTTACAAAAAAAAAGTATTATAAGTAGTATATCAGCTATCTGGTTCTCCCATATTACAAGCATAAGCTTAGTTTGGGGCTAGATAGTGCTGTGT
Source organism: Plemyria rubiginata (assembly GCA_963576535.1). Lineage (NCBI taxonomy): Eukaryota > Metazoa > Arthropoda > Insecta > Lepidoptera > Geometridae > Plemyria > Plemyria rubiginata. Next base: position 3,933,015 of record OY754917.1, on the reverse strand, counting down.
GGAAAGTCCACCAATATTTATTTATTTATTTACTGTTTCGAAAGAAGTAGTGGCAAGAGAAGAGAAAGCCTGTAGTGATGAATAATAAATACAACACAAACCTTAAAAGTAGTTTCAGGTTCTACTTGTCTAGCTTCACCACTTTGGAACCTAGGATCACTCATACTATGCCCAGCGTCCACACTGTGCCTGAAACTATAATTCCTGCTCACAAGACTCGCTATATCTCGTTCTATATTATTCATAGCTGAGTCTACATTTCTGTAGTCTCTGGAAACCGGCACAGTATACACTGGTTCCGGCAGTGTGTATGATTGCATGTAATCTGGAATATTTTGCGTTGATTTGCATAAAGAGCATTGTTGTCTGCTTTCGATCTGTTTCCTCTCGTTGTGTAGGTTCAATCTTTCGCGAGACAGTGCCACTTTTTCTTTGGCTATTTGTTTTTCCCTCGCATTTAGCGATAAGACGTGTTCTTGAATGCGTCGAATTCTGTCTTCGTATTTCCTTTGTAAGAAATCTGCTTCAGAGTATTTTTTATCGGCTTGAGACTGTTTGTCTATTGTTGTTTTGGCTAACAGGTCGTAGTCGCGACTCCTGTAGGTGCAAAATATATTTTATTGTAAAACTATCGACACTATGTTATCTCTTCATTGCGAGTATTACCTACTCATCACTATAATAATTCACGACACGTTTATTTGTTAGAAACTTACTTAGCTAATATTCTTTGTTCTTCCATGTGCATCTGTTGTTTCTCAACGTTTAATTTGGACCTTTCTTCGGTAACTTCTTCTAACTGCGCATGTAACTCAGCTTTCATTTTCTATAAAAAAACAGTTGGTCAGACGATTTCGTGCATTTTATACCTAATCAAAATAGAAACAAATCTTAAACACTCAGGTAAATGTACTTACCTCTAAATCCTGTTTGAGAGCTTGCACCGAAGCTTTTTCTTTAGCAGTAGCAGCACTGTCCTTTAGAGCCTTAGCTCTGTTTTCTTCAATTTTCGATTTGTTTTCATTATATTCTCGTTGTATGTCTTCTCGGAGTAACTATAATGATAAAAAACTTCCATAACACTAAAATTTGGTACTACCTACTAGGTAGCTAGTCAAGCATTGTGTGCATCAAATGTGAGTTAATAAGTAGGTAGGTAAGGTACCTTTATTTCTTCATCCTGCTTCTTGAGAATATTCTTAGCGAATTCTGTCTGTTTGCTAAATGTTGCCTTTTCAAAGTCAAATTCCATTCGTTTCTGTTTCAAACCCGCTGTTTCTTCTTCTATCATCTGTAAACAAAAAACTTTCAGTGAACAAGTACCTAAGTAGTTTCAAGCCTACGTTCACCATTAGCACCATCTATTGCTAGTTGTTACTTACCGCCGTCATCTGTTTTAATCTTGATTCAAGCATTTTAACAATTTCTCTGCTCTCCATTTTCTCCGTCTCAAAATTGTCTCTTTCTCTTTTTAACTGTTCCAGCATATCTTAAATAATTCGATACCAATATTAATTTAGAACAGCTCTACTCATAACTAGGTTACTAACTATTACCTAATGATGCTTTGACAACCTCAGTGGCGCAGCGGGCGAGTCCGCCTGCGACGCAAGAGGTTGCGGGTTCAATTCCCGCCTCGGAACAAATTTTTGTACGATCTGCAGAAATTTGTTCCGTTAGTCTGGGTGTTTTCTATGTATAAAAAAATATCGATCTATGTTTAGTATATCTATTACCCATAACATAAGCCTTGAGTAGCTTACTTTGGGGCTAGATGGTGCTGTATGGATTGTACAGCATTATTAAAAAAAATGATATTTTCTTACCATTTATCTGAGTTTCTCGAACTTGCAAACTTCTATCACCGTCACGCTGTGTGTTTTCAGCTAAAGATTCTACTTTATCAACCAGCTTTTGGCAATGCAACTTGTTTTCACTAACATCAATCACCAGCTGGCGTAAGTCAGAGGAGAAGCCAGCGGAATCTTGAATAAGGACTTGCTCTTGTTTTACAGCATTTCTGAAAATGAAAGAAATATAAAGTACTTCCTGGGTAATCTATTCACAATCTGCATGTACCTATTTATTAGAAATATGATAGTAGGCATAGTAATCGCGATCACATTACCTGCCCACATGATAATTTTACTGTCAACTACTACTAATCGGTGGGCTCTTTGAAGTGCACTTGAAATCCTTTCACCACACTGTTTAGAAAGAAACTAGTGATACGACAAGAAGAAGAAGAATAGGTGGGTACCTTATATTTTCTAGCAAAGTAGCGTGATGTTCCTGCAATATTCTAACATTGTCAACATGCTGATGTCGTGTCATATCAATTTCAGCCTTATGCCTTTCAGTAAGAGAGCTCATATTATCTTCAGCCATGCTTTTGTACACCAGATGATGCTCTTCAAGCCAGTGTATCTTCTCCGTGTAGAATTTGACTAATTTGTCGCTTTCTTCTTTCATTCGTTCCTCGGCTTGGTTCAGAGATACTTCGAGGAACGCTAGCTGCCGTCTGAAAAACAGAACTCTATTAATAAACGACCAACTCATCAAGTCTTTTACAATAACCTTAGATAAATATGTCATTTCAACGTCACCCTCATCACCACTTGCATTATTGTGCCTTAAAACTACCTGTATGACGTTTCCATCAAATCGATCTCCTTATCATGGTTTTCTTGCAGGGATTGAACTAGTTGCAACAGCTGTTTTCTTTCTTTCATATAGGGACTTTCTTTTCTTTCTGGTTCATTGATCATGGGATCAAAATCGTCGTTCGGCGTCGTAGCAGCGTCTTCTGCGTTTTCTACTTCAGTACCTAAAAGAGCCTTGAGTAATACTATTAGTTTTATGTGCGTATATTATAAACGTACTGTTAATTTATTTACCATGGTCTACCTAACGGTCATTACATAGGCCTATAGGTTCATAATTTTACCTATTTGTTTCTACAATAACCCCCACCGTCAACACTGGAGAAGGACCATAAATATCTACTGTGCTAAGTAAGGTAGGTACCTACTGAAAGCTGATTGTCGCCGTCGAAAACCAAGAAAATAATTTGAGTTGTAGAGCAGATATTTTATTTACCTGGACACGGAATAAAGTAAATAAATAAAATAGGTAGGGTGTGTGAGGACAAAGGGTAGGTACTACTTATAAAAGGTAGGTAGGTACCTTACCTGCCAACCTAAGAATCACACTAATATCATAAATGTTAATGTTTGGATGTTTGTTACTCAATAACGGCTGAATTAATCTCTATGAAGTTTGGCACAGAAATAGATAATAATCTGGAATAGCCACATTATAGGTATAGGTATGCTACTTTTTATCCCGTGGAATACCGGGATTTAAATCTACGCGGGTGAAAACGCGGGACGCAGATAGTGTCGGAAGATGAGAAGATAAACCTACCTTTATTCTCTGTGAGATCCTTTGTTGGTGTGCTGTTATAATCGACTGCATCTGATACCTTTGCTCTGCTTGCTTCTGCAGCATAGTATCCAACTGGGCATGGTGGGCTAAAGCCGCTTCGCGTTGCACTCGCTGGCTTTCTTTCTGACGCACTATTTGTGTTAAAATAATGGACGTACATAAGTATCAAAACCATATTTTCTACCTACTGGTTGAATATATTCTTTATTCTTTATTCTTTATTCTTTATTGTACACAGTGAAAATATACAGTAAACTTAAATAACAATACATGTACAAAGGCGAGCTTAACCCTAAAAAGAGTTCTCTTCCAGCAAACCTTGAAGGATTGTGAGAGATTGAAATTAGAGGTGGGTGCGTGTACAAAATGAGAGAGGATAAATAAATTATATTAATAACTACTACAACTATTAAAAAACAAGATAAAATAAATACCTAAATCTACACAAGACATATGTACTTAAACATACATATATTGTTTATACTTATATACAAAATATATAATATATATACCTACTTACGATATATATGATAAATATATACATATTATAATATACATACTCAAAGGGAAAGATAGTGCTCTTTGACTTTAGCTTTAAATATACCAAGCGAGGGACTAGCGCGGATAGAATGAGGGAGAGAATTCCACAATTTGACTGACTGGATAGTAAAAGAGCCACCATAGCGACTTGAAGAGTGAAGAGGTGTTTTTAGTAAAAGAGATTTGCATGTTCTGCAGGACTCACCATGTGGGATAAGGAAATCGAAACGCTCACGGAGATAAGAAGGAGAGAGAGGGTTGTTGAGAATGTTAAAGAGCAGAGACAGGATGTGCAGATCACGTCGACGACGGATAGGCAGCCATTTTAGCTGGGCCCTAAACATTGAAACGTGATCATACTTACGCAGACCGAAAATAAATCGGATGCATAAGTTCTGAAGACGTTCCAATTTATTGCAGATCTCCTCCGTAGCGTCTAAGAAACAGGAATCTGCATAGTCGAGATGGGGTAACAAAAGAGTTTGCGCTAGAGTGACTTTGGTCTCGTGGGGTAAGAACTTCTGGAAACGCTTAAGGGATTGAAAAGAAAAGTGTACTCTTTTGCTGATTCCATTGACATGACTTAGCCAAGATAGCTGAGAGTCAAAAATTACACCCAAATTCTTAGCGTTAGGGGAGTAAGAGATGGGGGAATCAGCATACAACAAAGGAGGAGGGAGAGATTTGCGAACCATATTCAACATATAGGGGCTACCGCAGATTAAAGCTTGAGACTTCGATGGGTTAACCAGGAGACCAAAAGCACTTGCCCACGAGTGGATATTTTGGAGGTCAGCGTTAATTCGGTTAATGCCTAAGGAAATCTCGTCGACTTTAAAATGAGTATAAATTTGCAGGTCGTCCGCATAAAGGTGATAGTGGGAAGAAATTACTTGAGAGATAGCATTAATGAAGACATTCAAGTACCTAAATTTGAATATTTTCTGTCAGTAGGTAGGTAGGCGCGTAAGAGCTTAGCTCTAAGAGCCTGTCCACATGGCACGTTTCATCAACCACCGCTTTCCAAAAGGCCAACCATTTGGGTTGAAAATCTTATCAAACATGGAAAATGATCACGACAAATTTAATTTTTGAAGATCCCTATTTAAAGATACATTATATTAACCGAGTGTGATGGCCCCATGGCCCATACTGATCGCCTGGCGAGCTATATTTTATAGATGAAATCATGAAATATATAGCATCTTCGTCAAAGGGTCCATACCCTTACAAAAAAAAAAATGAATGTCACAACTTTAAAAAACTGGAGCAAAAAGCGGAGTAATGTTACAACTAATTATTACATACGGTATATTTTTCTTATTTCTGTTTATTTCATTACAATACTTACCCTGCATCGCTACAAGTCTCTCCTCCTGTGCTTTAAGTTGCATAGCCACCATTAGCTGTGAATCTTGTTGTTGCAAGTACAATGCGGCGCTTTCTGCTGTTATATCTTCAGAGCTCCCCTGGAGAACACTTGGTATACTGAGTAATGCTACTTTTGGTGTCACTTCTTCTACAGGAGCTTTTTTATTATCCTGGTGGCCTATATCTTCTGCGGCAATCTCAATTTCAGGCTGGTCTCTGACTGGTTCTGGTTTGATTAATTTTCTGTCTTCTTTTTTCTTCTTTTTTGTATCACCACTGACTAGCCATGAAGGCATTTCTGTGTTATCTTCTTCAGCAGCTGCATCATCTTCTTGAAATATTCCAAGCCAGTCACCGCCAGCATTTTTCCTTGGTTCCTGTTTCACTGTAGCTTCCTTAGTTTCAAATTTGGCGCTTGGTTTTTGTGGTGCACTTCTTGGAGGCGGCTTAGAATCAGATTTTCCCAAAAATGAATCGAAATCAAAGTCTTGACTCTTTGAAGCTGTTGGGGGTTTGGTTGCCTGACTTGGTCCTGGTTTAGTTGAAGACCCCCCAAGAATATCGTCTAATATTGACTGTGAGCTGCTCTTGCCTTTCCCCAATGATTTTGCTTCACTTCCAAATTCGCTGAGGATATCAATTCTATCTGTACTCGCACTTACTTTAGGTTTTGCTGGAGATTTGATAACATCGAAGGGCTTAGATTTGCTTCCAGTTTGAAGAGTTTTGAAAGAATCTTTAGATACAGTTCGTTTTAGTGGCGCAGGAGAGGCTTTTAGTTCTATTTTGTCTTTGACGTTCGTAATCATTTTTGCATCATCACCTAGGTCAAATAGTGCTTCTTTCTTGCTATCTAATTCAGTAGTAGTCTTAGACTTATCAGTTTCACCTAAATCAAACAAAGCATTTTTCTTTCCTGTAAGAGGCACATCTTTTTTCTTGGCCGTTTTTTTTTTACCCAGAATATCGTCATCGAAGAAACTATCGTCACTTCCATCGCTTAGTATTCCAGCTAATGGATCGTCAAGGTTGAAGCTCATTTTATGCAAATAAAGCGTGTAATGTAATTTTTAAGCAACTAACTAGCACAATGTATTTTTTTAAACTTTGTTTACGAAATAGTTGCTACGGAAACGGATGTGAACTTTTTTTTTACTATCACTATGTTACTGAAAATTATAATGTATGTATAATGGATGTATATACAATTGAAATTTACACTGACAGTTTGGTTTTGTTGTTTGTCATGTCAAATATTTTTAATCTGTTCTGTCTGTCTGCTGCTGTGTGTAAAATAAAATTGTTGCTTCACAATCCGGCTGCGGTTTTTAATATTTTTTCTAAACACCTAGAAATAGAAGTGTTTTTTATTGATTTACAAATATTCTATAACTTATAATCAAACCTGCACCATGGAGTGCATAGGTAAGTCTAATTTTCATACACAAAATTAAAGCACAGTGCCGTTTGTCAGTCTTTGTGGTCCATCGTATTGAGGCCTATTGTTCTAGAAATTATGCAAACTCACCTTTGATGTTTATTTACTAGCTTCAGAGAAAGGAGATTCGCCGGAGAATCTTGACCCTAGCAAGGCATCGAACGGTTCGAAAGCTACAGCAGAAGTCAAGGCTCAAGATTCAGTGGAGGGTGAGAAAGCGCACATCGAAGCCCCCGCGGAGATCGGCGCTTGCTCCTCGGAAGCAGATGAAGTCACTGCTATTTGCCAGATTCCGGAACAGATCGAATTTACCGTAGTTTTTAATAAATCCAGACATTTGATTAGATTTCCCTATGATGCAACTGTACTAGAATTGAAGGTGCATTTGGAGCGAATATGCGGAGTACCACGGTCAGCGCAGAAGCTGTTGATTCGCGGCATGGCGAAGGACGAAATGACACTCCGGAAAGCGGGAATCGTGAAGGGGGGCAAGGTCATGCTTGTGGGATCTAAGATGGATGATATTTTAGCTGTAAAAAGTGCCCCAAAGGTTTGTAACAATGTCCTGGTTATGTAGGTACCTACCCACTTCGGTTCACCTGCTGGATTTTAAAATTTGAAGTCTATCTACAAATTGAGTTTATTTACAGGAGATATTGGAATCTGAAAAAGCTGGCAGTGCAACTAGCAAGGAACCTCTTTGCATGCAGAAAATACATAAGAAAGTGCTGGACAAAGGAATTCCTCCTGACGTAATGCCAGGAATCAAGGGAGTCAAGGTGAATAGTACTAATCAATCTTTATTTTCCTTCTCATCCAGAACTTACCACATCAGTCCTGATTTTTTGAAATAGGTTTAATTTTTAAATTTTGAGATACCTAGGTTGTTTAATCCAATCAAATCAAATAATGTTTATTTCAGCTTTCACACGGAAGGTATTTCAGCCATAAATACTTAAAACTAAATGGGTACATTTAATAATTAAAACTAGGCTACATTCAAAACTAAGCATAAACTACAAATAAAATTAAGCACACAAACTAAGAGTGCAGTGTGCACCCGTGTCCAGTGCTTCATAAACACTGTGTCGATGTCCAGTTTGTCCGCTACCAACTGGAGGTAGCTGTTGGTGCTGCCGCACAACCTGTGCAACATGGATGCTGTTCTATTGCGGATGATTGTGTAGAAGTCATCTACTCTATTTACTTTTTTTAATCTATTGACATAACCCTAAGGGATTCCTATAAAATTCTAGTTGTAAAGAATGGTTATGAAATTCTATAATAATCCTTTCTTGGCAACCATTCAATAATTTACTTTGAGATTGACTCGGTTTTGTATTTCAGGAGCCATTGCCAAATGTTCCTCTTAGCGGGATGTTGAACAAACATGGTGGGAAGGTACGGCTGACCTTCAAATCTGATCAGGATCAACTCTGGCTTGGCACCAAAGAACGTACTGAGAAGCTTGCCATGACTTCTATCAAAAGTAAGATTGTTTATTATTTGTTTACAATCTACAAAATGCTATCCTGTGGTCCTATTGCCTAATAATATAAGCTTGCACCTGTAGTCAGACAGTATTCCTAGGGGTGTTACCACAGCAATAGATCAATCGTCGATCAAAGTTGATTGATTGTTTTTTTTTACGCTTATGCATAGCAGTTTATTCCACAGAATGGCACATAAGTACACCAACACAGCAAGATTGGTGTGGTAGAATTGACTAATCATTCTTCCATTGATTAATGCCGTCGATTGATTGGTTTATCAACCTAAGATCATTTTAACTGAAGGTACTCATTTCATTGAGCATTTACCCTTGACATGTTGCAATTCCTATCCCTGCCTCTGGGTAAAAGGCTCCTCCATTATTTGCTATACATCTCTGGATTTCACTGCTTTATTAGATTTATTGAGACATCAAAACATATTTTAGAAAAATGCGTATTTTTCTTAATTTTAAGGTATCACATCTGAACCCATCAAAGAACACGAGGAATACCATATCATGGTAAGTTAATTGAGATCATTGTTCAGTAGAATAATTGAAATTTAAATATCTTTCATTATACTTCATAGATATTAATAGTACATAAATTGCAAGTTACAACTTAACATTGTTATTTTATGTTTCTCCCAGGGTCTTCAACTTGGTCCCACTGAAGCATCCCGCTATTGGGTGTATTGGGTACCAGCTCAGTATATTGAAGCTATCAAAGATGCAGTGCTTGGAGTGTGGCAGTTCTTTTAATCACCCATCTAATCTCTGTTCACATTTTTACCGTTCTGCTAGCCGATTGGGTACTGGCAATATGAAAATTTAATGTTTAATGGTGTCCATTTTTGGTACAATGTAATGGTACCACTTCTTTTGTGATAAAAATAAAATGCCATGTCAATTAAAATTGTCCATTGGAATACTGGCATCAATCTGGTCAATGTGAAATTATTTATTTTTATTGTAAGTTTGCATATCTCATCTGGATTTCAGTGAGTTGTAAATATATTGGTAGACGCACATATGTGTGTGATATCATGAGTTTATTATCCCCTCACATTTCCAATCTGATCTCTTTGTAGACTTTACAGTAATCAGTCAGTTCAGTGAATGATTAGCTAATATTTGTTGCCAACAGTCAATCCGTAAAGCCATAACCCAAACAATCCAATCATGCATGTTTTCAATTTTAACTAATCCTTCACTGAATGTTTTGATCATAGAATTAGAAATACAATGTTTTAAATATCCAAGAATCTTTTCATTTGTACAACAAAAACATTAAGTTTCAAAACATTTATTAGGTAATCTACAATTTCAATAAATACTGTCAAAATATTGCATCAGGTATTCTTAGAGCTAATAAAAAGTAGTTGCACTACTATAAAATGGCACATGTAAAAGTTTGAAATAAGTTGTATAAATAAAAAGGATAAAAAATTTGGCATAGCGATATGTACCTAGACATAATGTAATTTGTACTGATGATAATTTCAGGCTTATCCATATTCCGATTGAATAGCCAGTGAGAACTGACCCTTTGGTATAGAAGTTGAGTGGTACCAAATGCGTGTATCCAATAGCACTGAAAACCAAACTCTTATTAGTAATGCAAACTCCTTCATGTAAAACCTCACGGTCATTTTCTTACTACTGAACTCTCGCGTATTTCCATGGGATAAAAAGTAGCCTAAGTGCTATTCCAAATTATAATCTATCTCTCTGCCAAGTTTTATCTAGATCCGTTCAGCCGTTCCGGCGTGAAAGAGAAACAAACATCCATCCATACTTTCGGGTTTATAATAGTACCTAGTAGGATATGTCAATATAGTTAAGACTCATCAGAGAGTATTATATTCCTTGAGTCTAGAAGTCAAATCCACAAAGTAATAAATCCTGTTTTAAAAAAAAAACATTTACACAAAAAATACATACAAATATCACCCGGTTCCACATAAAATTTAAATTTATGGCATACATGTTCACATTCTGGAACTGGGGCAACAGTCCATGTTTTGTTTCCTTGCACTTGCCCCTGCCACATCAATCTCTGAATGTAATCCAACTGGAAATTACAAGATAAAATATAAATTGGTTTGAGTATACATACATGTTTTAGCCATTTTGGCAGAAAATCATTCTTACATGCATAACAGCTCCAATCTCATATCCAAAAAATATGTTTTCTGTAGCTGGGTATTCAGCATCCTCAGGTAAAAAATGAGGAACACTATAATACTTTCTGATTTTTGCTAAGATATCAGGGTGGCAGTTTCCCCTGAAACAATTGATTTGTTAGATAAACAAGGTCATAGTTATACAAAAATTAAAAAAAAAAAAAAATTCAACCTGGAGTCGTCAGGCACTTAGGGCAAATGATTTATATCATCATTATTCACGAACATTCTCCCTCTATGTGGGTTGGTACTATCAGAGACCTACCAAGTTGGTATGTGGCCAGAACCTCATACAGTTCAGTTAAGCCGGTTTTATGGCAGGCTGGGTTGACTTAGTTTTTTTGCTGTTATTTAGAGCTACCTACACCCTGACCTCGTGACAAAAGGGATACCTACCTTAAGGATTGATCTGCTGTGGGACACTACAGACACTATAATGCTGTAATGATTTGATTGACATTAAACTCACCATCCAACATACCAGGGCTTCTCCCCTGGTTCATTTTTAGCTCTGGCGCTTGACATACTAAAAACCTCCTTCAAGCTGAACATATCAGTTTTAAAATTGAGGAACTGACATCCTTCCTCAAGACTCTCATAGCTACCTTCAGTCTGCTCATACAGCCTTTTGAACATACTATAACTAAACTCTTTGGTTGCTTTCCAGTGAATGGCAGCATTCTTAACTATTATAGGGCCAGAAGAATATGCATATATCTGAAAACCACACACATCATTAAATTATTATGGGAAATGGTACAAATATGTAATGTAGGAATATATAATAAAATTTTATATCTCACAGCAAACTCTTGTCTGCTGACATTCTGCAGTATAATAGGTTTCGTAGCATTTTCGCAATAGCTGCAATCAGCTAGAGGCCTTGTGGCTTCCCACACCAAATAATGACTTGGTACTAAACATCTTGCAACTAAAATATGGTTTACCACATTTAAGCACAGTAAAGCAATTGCAAAGGTGACCAACAAAACTCTGATGATAACTTTTCGTTTTTTCTTCTTAGCTTCATTTTCCACTGTGATTTCACAGATCTGATCATATTGCTTCAGCAATGCTAGACTAAGTCCACTTGCGAGGGCAGTCTTTTGAACAATCCTCAATTTTTTCCTGTATATGGTATTTAGTTCATCCAGATTTTGCATTTTTGGGCATAAAACATATTAGCGTAATTATTTCAAATCACTTCGATCGATTGCTTTCACCAAGACAACAAATTCATTTAATTTTCATGTATCTCTGTCTTGTTTGTTGTTTTGTTCACTGAGCTTCTTTATTCACTACGTTTAGTACATTTTAGGGTTACTTCTTTGGTTACTTCATCTAAGTTTTAGGTAGTTAGTTTTGTTTACATTGGGATTTCTTCTTTTTCTTGTAGGTAGTGGGTGGCTGCGCCCAAGCTGCGCCAAGGAATATAGATAGATGCAAGGAATATTGTACTTGTATTCAAATTCCTTGATATAACGCTACCAAGGAATTTGAATAAAGAAAGACAAATTCCTTGACGTACCTAAGTAGCAAATGACGTTAGTTTTCCAAGGAATTTGAATACTACTTTTACTATGGACTGACCTAATTGAAGTTTCTGTAAAAAAAGCAATTCTGACTTGAAAAAAAAGTATTAAGAAAAAAATCACTTGACACTGGCAAGATCTTGGATGAAGTTGTATGGATTGGGCGTGAAATAATAATACCAAGAGTAAGAGAGACGCGATAATACGAATTATACATATGAGTGAGGGAAAGATCATATAAATTTTCTGTCCCTTACTCCGTATACGTTTTTTGATTGATAATATTTATTTGGCTCCAAAGCTGTCAAAGTTGGAGGCTGGAGCCAAACTTTGGGTTGGGTCAAGTGATTTTACGTGTTTTCAAGCCGAATTTCAATGAAAATAATGTGTGCCTAGGTCCCAGTTAGGTTAAACTATAGCTACCCTTGTACCTGAGTTGAGGGTTGGGGATAGGGGGGATGCAAGTGGGGGTAGATGGCAAGTCTTCCCCTTGAGTCCTTTTTTCTAGGAAATGAAAAAAAATACTTTAATTTCAAGGGGAAGACTTGCCATCTACCCCTACTTGCATCCCCCCTATCCCCAACCCTCAACTCAGGTACAAGGATTGCTATAGCCAACCCCCCAGTTAACGTAGAGCTATGTTCAAATGTGGTGCATTGTAGTATTTAGCGTGTGTTATGAATAGAGCACGGAAAAGTGAAAATATACGCTTCCATCGGTAGGTAGCAATTTAATGTTCTATTTGTCAATAAAACTTTAGGAAGTAGAGAACAAAGTCTTCACAATTAAGGAGGCAGGGCAAGATTGTCTATACGGACCGGACGGTCACTGTAAAACATAGCCAATAGACCTGCAGGCAAGGAATTTGAATACTCTTTATTTGCAGGAACCACATACAAAAAGAAGAAGAAGAAGTCAGTCAACGAACCGAACCGAACCGACGAAGGACGAAGGCACCCTGACGCAGACTTTGTACTTATCAAAGACCTTGTAAAGACCTTGTACCTATAACTAGACTGTGCGCCAAGGCGCAAGAACCGGTCCGCGTGAGAGGGCTCCTGGTGGGAGTGTGTCCCTTTCTAATGAGGTGACCATGAATAACCAAACAGAACACGGGACAAATTGCTTGTACGATTACGTATCCTAACATATTGATGACCTGACTATTTACGCTACCATATTTATATAAGTAAAAAAAATTACCAAAAGATCTCTTGTATATTTTTTTGGAATCAACATCACTTTCCCTACACGTGGGTTAAGGGTCGGAAATACTTTTTTTCTTTCCTTTATAATAGGTAAGTATCTTAGAGCATTTATAACTGGAGATGTTAACGCAAGGCATACCCCTCTGCCGGCCATAAGGCGCGACTTGGCCATGCACGTTATATAAAACTACTTCACTCATCACCGCGCGGCCATTAGTTGTCGTTTCGTGTCGCGAAGTAGTGCTCAGTAAAAATGGTGAATTGTGCGGTATTTCGGTGTAAAAGGAGATCAGAGACATCAAACTTTAGGGAACACGGTATTTCCTATCACAAGTAAGTGATATTTTAGTCAATTGTTTTTGTAATTACGTTTAATTTATATTTAATGGAATACCAGTTACGACAGTTTTAATACGACACCAACGTCTTGGTAGGAGGTGTCGGTGAATTTATATTCCTTGGTAGAAGGCGTAGTGTGGGGACTAGTTGAGCGAAATCGATTGAATGAATGATGGAATGAACGTAAAATTAGAATAAAATGCGATGTGTTTTTTGTACCCATATCTAACCGATTTAAAAAAAGGATGGTTTATTGCTATTTTCTTTGTACTTTTTGAACGCAGAATCGTATAAACGTGATTTTTGTATAGCTGTAGTATGTTAGCTGGAGAGGGACATGGGCTATGAGCATTTGTTAACAGCCGCTATTCTTCTACTGCTCTTCATTTTTTTCACCCCGTCATACCAATCATCATCATCAGCCTATGTAAGTCCACTGCTAGACACATCATACCAATAAAGAAACAAAATGTTTATCTAAAAATGCATTCATGAATGACTACTTACTTGAAAGATTACTTACTACTTGCGAAAATAGAGTATAGCTTAAAGTTACTCAACAACAGTGTAGCTTTCTATTTGTAAAATAATTTTTAAAATCGTTTTAGTAGTTTCAGAGATTACGCTCTACAAACTCTTAATAAAATATTTTTTACAAAAAAAAACCGACTCCAAAACTGCTATCCAATTTGTTATGAAAAATACACTAAAAAGTTAAAAATAATTGCATTATGGATTTATATTTCAATCTACTTACAAATAGGTATCCATTTTTTCAACAAATCTTATAATTTTATTATTATGACATTATACAATTTACTGATATTTTTGGAGTCGGTGCCAGCACTCTATTTACTTAGTAATACCTACTAGGCTAGACAGGTACACGTTTGTTAATCTTGGCTAAAAAAAGGAAAAGTATATGATTTTTAACCACCCTGTTTCATTCATATGAAATCATTCATTTTGTCGGTCTTTTTACAACCCATCACTACTTTTTTGTGTTAGTGTGTAACTAAACAAAAGTGTAACAACAGTCATTCTTTAATTGTGTTATTGTTTTTGTGTTGGTGTACAGCTTTTACTTGCGTGTGCGTTTATAAGGACGCTTAATTTTTCTGCATTAGTATGCGTGATTATGTAAATGTGTTCTGTACCGTACTACCCCGCCTCCCGCGAAAACCGGCAGAAAGATTTTAGTACTAAAAGTAGCGCTTGGCATCTCCCGTTATAAATGCTCTAAGGTAAGTATCATCATTCTGACCTACCGTTAATTTGGCAAAAACCTAATAACATTCGCTCCTTACAGACGTAGTTAAAAAAAAAAGCTAGGTTTGTCAAATGTGAGATATCACCATAATAGCATATTTATTATTATTAAACCAGTAAAATAGAGGAGGTCAAAATATAAACCTGATGCAATATTCTGGAATTAATTTTTATTTAATTTGTTTTATACATTGCTGGACAATACTGTTTTACGCAATTTTTGTTTTAATGTAGCCTTATCTACTACATACTTGAGGGTTAGACTTCCCTTAGCTTCTAAGTCTTAAATTTAAGAATTTTTTCAACCAACACACTTTCAGGCGTTGTTGTAACACTTTCACATCTCGACGTAATTTCTTTTTACGTGGCGTGTCAGTAGTTGCAGCGGATTCTGTTTGTGTACAAACACTTTCCGTAATGGTAATCTCCTTTATGGCACTTTCTTGCAGTTTTGCCTTTTTTGGTGCTGGTCCTCTACCTCTTCTATAGGTACAGATATTGCGTAGAACATGCACTGTTTTTTTGTAGGGCATGACCTGTAAAGATATTTGAATATAATGGGACACGGTAGGTAGGTAGACAAGAGTAGACTGGAGCAGAGTAGTGCAGATGAGAGGTTCTATTTATTTATTTAAACGTATGCCAGAATATAAATAATAGGCGAAACAAAATTTAAACAAGTACTGATCTTTACTAGTACACCTACTTAACTTTAAATTAAATATTACCTTAAAAATTCAAACAAACCAAAACTAAAAATTCAATTTACCACGTCGGCTCAGTAAAACTATGTGAAAAAGGCATCGCAAAATTTGAATTTTCAAGGTTATTGTTAATGCGCGGACACACTCGGATGATTTATTCTTACCTTAGGAAATATTGACGGGACAGCATCAGGTTTCAGCATTTTACTAGTATATCCAGGAATAAAGTCGTCACATTTAAAATGCGCACTGCAAACAACAGAGGACTGAGTTTTTTCCAGGTACTTTATTTTCCAACGTCAATTTCTAGTTTTCGTTCTTTGGAAATCTACAATACAAGAATTAGTTATTAACAACAAACGTCATCGTCTCAAACTCAAAGAACGCGTTAAGAACCACTTTTTTTCACCGAAATCTCCAATTTATGACAGTCGAGACGTATCAACCTACCTACTACTAGGTACGAGATTGTAAAAAAATCTTTGATCAACAAAACTCATGGTTACCCTTGAACATAATTGTTGTTTTTACTTACCCATTGAAAGAAAAGCGGCTACCGGGATAAGACTCATTTTTGCACCCTTTCACACAACAAGAATTCACCATTTTTCATTAAAATTAACAGGTTTTATGAAAATTTACACTATCACAAATCGAAGCACGAGAATCATCCAAACAACCACATGAGCAAACCGCCATCTGCATTTGGTATTACCAGCCCCAAACATTTTAACATTTAATTACTACTCTTACATACTCAGTGTTATTGGATAATTTATGAAATACAACGAATTGATGATTATTTATACCTACTTTATGAACTAGAAATATTTAATAAAGTTTCAAATATTATAAACGTTCGTTTTGGTAATTCATAAAAAAGCAAAACGTATGTACTTTATTGTACCATTTCTACCAAACCGGTAGGTTAGTTGAGCTGGCAAGACGTCAGACAAGGACACACTCCCAGCAGGAGCCCTCTCACGAGGACCGTTTTTAGCTCGCTACCGCTTTTAAGGAAGTAGCTGCCCTATACATAAGACAATAAATCTCATTTTAGCTAATCAAAATTTTTTTGTGCACAGTCTAGTTATAGGTACAAGGTCTTTGGTACTTATAACTACAAAGTCTTTGCCCTGACGCAACAAGGAACGTCAAAAAGGATACGGTCAATAGTGGTATTTTATTCCCCAGTAATTTGATCAAGTATGAAAAATACCCAAGTAGAAAGCAAATAAATTAGACTACTTGATTAGACCAAACTCAAATATTTAAGAGCCTCCATTTTCGTAAAAATTATAAAAATGTTTTGAGGGAGAAAAACATGTAAAGAAGCCAGCACGGCAACACTAATAACAAAAAAACATTCACTGTCAGGATGACTTGACATTCTCCTTACTTCAAAGTGATGTGACAACTAGGAATAAACCAAGGAATTTGAATACAAGTAATAAACACCAACTCAAAAGTCAAAATATTTATTAGATCACGTCAATGGCAGAACAACAAAACACACGAAGCACAACGAAATTACGAACAACGCGAAACGGAGTCGAAACACCGCGTGATTTTCAAATCAAGCAAAAAAAATCAACTCTCGCTATTTCAATTCAACGTATTGAATTTGTTCCACGACACTAAAAAATTATTTCTACTTTATGCTCCAAGTTAGAGTGAGACATAAACTCTAAAACGTATGGCACTATCTCTTTCATACGGTGCGTTCCAGGTTATACGCGTCACGATGTTTGCAAAATACTTTTTATAAAGGGTTGCCAGGCCTTCTTTAATGTTGCAAGAACATCTTGGTTCTACTTATGTTTAAAAAAAAACGGAGGGTTCTAGATTTTTTTTAATATCCGTAATATTATTTAAATAATATGCTATTTCACTAAAATAGCACACAGTCTTGCTTCAAGCTCAACTTTATTTTTATACCAACCTCCATGAAAAATTTGAACAACTCCTTTTGGAAGGTATTATATGTACCGACTTTTTTTTTCTCACAAATCCGGTATTTACTGTCAAAACTGACATTTCATATTGTCAAATAACAAACTGCTTGCTTTTGATTGCTAGGAAGTTATTGGAAGGTATTATATGTACCGACTTTTTTTTTTCTCACAAATCCGGTATTTACTGTCAAAACTGACATTTCATATTGTCAAATAACAAACTGCTTGCTTTTGATTGCTAGGAAGTTATTCGTCGAGCGAGCTCGCTCCCTCCTCTCCCGAGTCCAATCCAATCGGCAGCATAAAGGCCCATTTACATGATGCCATTTTCTTGTACGTACAAGAGCAAATAATTGAATGCAATAAATGAAGCGCAATAATGACCTTCGAGAATTGCAAGCAACTGTTTACACGCGGGTACTAGTAAAAAAGTTGAATGCAATTATTGAATGCAAATCTTGACAAGAAATAATTGCAGCTGTCTTTTGTTTACACCAATACGATAATGTTTAGGAGATTATTGCTTTCAAGTCTTGCTTTGTCTAAACACAGACTTGTACGTGCGTGTACAATTTTTTGGTGCGTTCGTTCAAGTATTGCTCGTATTTGCGTTGGTGAATTTTTCATTCAAGTGTTGAACGATTTAGATTTTTTTTTTCATTCATATTTTAGAATTCGGTTCTGCTGATTTAATAAAGTTCATTGAGATTTATCGGATACCTACACAATGAAAATTTTAATTACAAGAGCCGTGATGCACGTAATGCATGCGTAATGCGTAACGTTTGACGACCTCTGTGGCGCAGCGGGCGAGAGCCTGCCTGCGACGCATGAGGTTGCGGGTTCGATTCCCGCCTTGGAACAAATTTGTGTACGATCTGCAGAAATTTGTTCCGATGGTCTGGGTGTTTTCTATGTATAATAAAAAATATCTATCTATGTAAGTAGGTATATAATGTATTAAATATATCAGTTATCTAGTACCCATAACACAAGCTTTGAATAGCTTATTTTGGGGCTAGATAGTGCTGTGTGGATTGTCCAGCATTATTTATTATTTATTTATTTATTTATTTATTTATTTATTTATTTATTTATTTATTTATTTATTTATTTATTTATTTATTTATTGATCGTTATTGTTCAGTGAACGTAATATTTTACGGCGATACCTCCAAAAAACGATTCTTAACGTGCGAAATTGTGGAGGTCAAGCGAGCAGTAAAATTATAGAAAAAGGAAGTCTAGTTTCTTTGGATAAGGCTCGGTAAACATTGAATTAGATATTTTAGTGAATATAATCAACGAACAAACAACCTGCATCGTATTGAAAAGAGATTTTATGGATTTACTAGAGGTAATTACTGAATATTCGTGTTATAGTGATGTACTTAATGTAATTATTGATAACTGTGTCGGACAGTTCTTTCTATGCTAAGATCCCATTATAACGTGCACATCTAGGAGGCTACATACACAGTCTTACAAAATGGGCTTTCCGCGGTGGCTAATCGTAATCAAGTATTTGTTTTTTTGAAATTTAATAATTTTCTCTATTAAATATATATGTATTAATTTTCCCTACTAAATGCACAAATTCATGATTATCGGGTTATATTATTATAAAATATATATATATATTTTTTGCAGATACTACCAAAGTAAAAAATCCATGCTAAAGATGAAAAGATTAGTACACACTACCGATATTAGTGAGCCCTCGGTCACATACCTACTGTGGTAACAGTTACGGCTTTGATGACATACCTTATAAGAACTGCGAGACTGTGAAAGTAAGTTGATTTTTATACTTGCCCTCATATTAGGTACCCACTTATTCAGAAACAAAAAATCGATGCTAAAGATGACAATAACTGGGAATTGCAAGTAGCATAATAAGTTTGTACTGTTAAAATTATTATAACCTTTTTAAGAATATGACGTGGATTAGTCTTTTAAAATAATGCTCTAGGTACAATACTTCTTAAAAAAACTACCAGAAATTAATAAAAAATACTTTGTTACAGAACATGTCAAGCACACGCACCGTGTCCGTCCTGCTAATACTAAACATTATAATAAATGAAAAAACAAATTCATAAAATGAATAGGTATATGTACAAAAGTTATATGCACTAATGCAAAAAGCTTTTTATTTCATATCAGATCCATTTTTAAGTCCAACCTAGGACTTCACGACCTAGGTTGTACTTAAATGTGGATTCAGTCAATAAATGGATTACAAAAAAACCTCGATTTCGATCTCGCATATTTTATCGATATCGATATAAAAGCGAGTGCTATCGCGCAGCACTATATAGGCTGATAGGTTGGTAAAACTAAATAAATAAATAATGCTGGACAATCCACACAGCACTATCTAGCCCCAAAGTAAGCTATTCAAAGCTTGTGTTATGGGTACTAGATAACTGATATATTTAATACATTATAATATACTTACACAGATAGATATTTTTTATTATACATAGAAAACACCCAGACCATCGGAACAAATTTCTGCAGATCGTACACAAATTTGTTCCAAGGCGGGAATCGAACCCGCAACCTCTTGCGTCGCAGGCAGGCTCTCGCCCGCTGCGCCACAGAGGTCGTCTGTTGTTGATTGACGTACATATTTGTTGTGTTGGTATTGAAGTGCCATGTAAAAGTATCCCATTGGCTCTCATTGGCTCTTTGCTAAGTCCCGCCCGCCTCTTCTCGTAGTTTTACATTCTCTTTGGACGAAGGACGGATGCATGAATGAAATGAAATGAACTAACTTCACGCGAGAGTATTTCATTCCTTTGAGTTCGCGGTTTCTGTAATAATTAACAAGCAAATACATAATTTTATTGTATGTACTGACTGACTATTGTACTGATATTCCTTGCTGAACTGCCAGCTACTACAAAAGAAAGACTGAAACTGTGAAATGCCTCCAAAGAAGCGTGATAGAGACAGTGAACCTAAAAATTACTCCAAAGTAGAACGCCTTCAAGCTGACCATGAATTGTTTTTACAGGCGTTTGAAAGTAAGTATTAGAACGGCTGCTTTAGCTGTCGTTATTTGCTAATTATTTAGCCCTAATATTTACAATATATTTCCAGAGCCGACACAAATCTACAGATTCCTGCGAACTCGAAACATGTTGTCGGTATGTATTTGGAGAATAAACCGCTTGCAAAATACTTCGGCTATCTAATTTAATAACTATATAAGTATTAACCTATTGTTTTAGCCGATATTTCTCAATAGAACGCTGACTTATATGAAGCGTAGGATGTCTAGAACTAACAAAGGAAGGACTGGATTCAAAGTTGACTCTTTGCTCGATAGAACATTAAAATGCAGCACAGAACTACAGCCACATAATTTGGGAGGTTTTATGACACTAACATTCCTTGGGTTCTATGACAAAACTCTGATAGAACCTGGAGACTACCTAGTGAAAGTAGAGACCTTGTTGTTGAAGATATGTCACAAGAAAAGGAAGGAAAGCTCATCGGCGATAGTTGAAGTTTCTGTGAGTAAAGTGATTATTATGTGTATCAGAAATTTGCCAAAGATCTTTGAGATTCATTGCAAAGTTCATTAGTTTCCTACTATTGAGACCTTACCTACTAAGAGTAGTAGAGCTCTTTGTGAAGGGCTCGTCTGGGGAAGTACTACCACCACGCCTTTTTCTGCCGCCAAGCAGCAACGCTGTGTTTCGGTTTGAAGAGTGTGGTCGCCGGTGTAATTACAGGCACATGAGGTTTAACATCCGTATGCCTCAAGTTGATGGACGCAGGGCAGTGCATCGTAGGGCATGTTCCTATTGTGCGTGACCTACGGGGCAATGTTTTGTTTATAGGTGATGGTTACCACTTAACATCAGGTGGGCCATCTGCTTGTTCCATCAGCTAGTTGTATAAAAAAAAAAAAAAGGAGTCCATAGTCCACAAAATTACAATACATAATTGTGTCATTTATGTTGGTGACAAAAATTAGGGAAAAATTCAACTTGAAGGAGTTTTGACATCTTTAATACACAAAACTCAACAAATCTTCAATATATTAACATATAACCAACATACTATTTAAGGTCGGAAGCTGCTCGGTTCCCTTAAACCCTTCAACATCTGAGCCACCAGCCATGGCCTCTGCAGTGAGCATCTCCAGTGAAACCTTCAGCCCGTCTCAAGGCCCTGATGTGAAGTCTTATATGCTGATGTTGAGGGTTACGGTCTCACGAACGGGAAACGCAATGAATGGTGCTAGTACTTCTGAAATCACCAATGGTGTTTGTGATGGTAGATAGATTTTTTTTCTTTTGCTGCTTTGAATTATTTTAACAAGCAAATTTTAAAAATGATTTGAAGTCTTTTGTAACTGTGAGCTTAAGTATGCTTGTTCAACCATACCATTTTTTTCTTTATAATTATATGTATGGTTGACATCTAAGTTTGCTGCTATTCTAAAATTGATGATTGAATTTGAATTGTTGAAATTATTTAAAAATTGAAATTGAATCATTGAATATTTACCTACTTACAACATTACAGTACTTACAAGGGGCATAGATTCCCATTGCGCCATCAGTGCAAATACAAATTGATTGCCTCTGCTGGAAAAAACATCACAAGTGTTACCCCAAACCTCTGTTCACCGAAAATCCACATGTTAAGAGCCTCATGCATACTTGGCACATGTTATTAGCATGTTGCTCTGACTAATCCTCTTGGATATTAGTAAAATATCTAGGAAACTGCCCAGATATCTGCTGGGATGTGTACCCTTGTGTGACCCCTGGATTTAAATGTGCGCGGGTGATCCCCTTTATTACAAGTTTGTTTATAAATTGCGAGATTAAGTTATAACCAGATAAACATGAACCCTCTTCACAGAACCAGCAACAAAACGTCTCAAGTCATCTGCTGATGCCAGCTCTGATAGCAAATGGACTAAGCTTTACGGCAGTGAGCTCATAGTGTATGACAAACAGAACCGATGCTTGCTCACAAATGGAGAATATGACTTGGTGCTCCATGATGCTTCCCCGGGAGGCAGAAGTGCTACTATAGCAAGATCTCCGCACAAGGCACTGATGGCGCAATGGGAATCTATGCCCCTTGTAAGTACTGTAATGTTGTAAGTAGGTAAATATTCAATGATTCAATTTAAATTTTTAATAATTTCAACAATTCGAATTCAATTATCAATCATTTCAACACTGTGACATAGACATATCAGCGAAAGCTGCTCGTCTATAAATGAAATAAATTAAAAAATCTTCTGTTTATCAACATTGTTGAGAGGGATGCCTTCAAAATTTGACAACCTATGAGTACAGAACACTGATTAAAAAAATTAAGTCTGCTACAATAAAAACCTGCACCAGTAAGACTGGTTTAATAGTCTTCTGGTTAATAGTTTAATAGTTTCGGCAGCGACGTTGGAGCGCGCGCTTTCAGAGATGTATGGGGGGGGACTACTCTGAACATTGTTGCGTTTTATAGTCGCGCGCTTGAGCAGAGCCAAGTTTACTATGAATATTATGCTGCGTTTACACTCAGCTCATGTCCGTGACAACGCGAACGTCAACGCTCTCGCTCTCTCGCGTTACCTCACTTGTTGCCTTTCGCACATTATTTTATATGTAACTAGCGATCCGCCCGCGCGCCCCTGCTTCGCACATATCATGCATGTATTATACATATAAACCTTCCTCTTGAATCACTCTATCTATTAAAAAAACCGCGTCAAAATCCGTTGCGTAGTTTTAAATATTTAAGCATACAAAGGGACATAGGGACAGAAAAAGCGACTTTGTTTTATACTAGGTATGTAGTGATAAGCATAGTTTATTTTTGGTGTGGCTAATAAATTGCTTTTCTTTCTTTCTTGACAGTGAGTGGTGCCTTATGACTCTATCGTGCGTGGCTTACGAGGCAATGCTTTGTTATGTGATGGGTACCACTTAACATCAGATAGGCCATGTGATAGTTCGATCAGCCACTAGCATTAAAAAATTTAACTGAACGGAACCAGTTTAATTTGCTTTGTCCCAAACAAAGCAAATTAAACTGGTTCCGTTCTACACAGTATTAATTTCGTTACTTCTTTGAATCCTTACAGGCTATGTAAGGATCCAAAGAAAAGTTACAATATTATCATGACTCTAAAAATTACAGGAAGACCTTAACGCTGATACCAGTCCATTTGATGTGTTCAAAGTGAGACCCCTGCTCAAGCTAAAGCTCAGTTGGAGTCAAGAACCCACAAACGGCCTCGTCAACAGGCCCAAGCTATTCCAACAGATAAACGAGAGCATTAAAAAGGAAACAAAGGATAAAATAAC
Source organism: Plemyria rubiginata (assembly GCA_963576535.1). NCBI lineage: Eukaryota > Metazoa > Arthropoda > Insecta > Lepidoptera > Geometridae > Plemyria > Plemyria rubiginata. The sequence continues at coordinate 3,909,193 of OY754917.1, read as the reverse complement.
ATACAAACAGAGTAGCAGTAATGATTTAAAAAAAAGTAAGTGATTTGCACAACTCCAGAAACAACTTTCAAAGAAAGCTATTTGGTTGTTTTCCATCAAATGCCGCTAAGTGAAGTGAGAGCTCTTCAGTTTGCTTTTTTTCAGAAATTACAGAAATTAAAAATTAGGCTCGGTATGTAATCGTGATTAGTTATATTTGCCGATTTCCATAAAGTATTTTATGCACCTTTAAATTAACCTATGTATCATTATTTAAGTATTAGTATGTTGTATTCTTTATTAACTTATGTCAAATTCGATTATTCAAAGAATGTTTTTTTTTTTATAATTTATTCCAGGGGAGAATATAAAACTGGAATCGGTGGAGGATAACAAAGGCCAGCAGATAATCTACCAGTTCCTGTACAACAACAACTCGCGGCAGCAGACGGAGGCATGTGACGACCTGCACTGTCCATGGTGCTCGCTCGACTGCGGGACTCTGTACTCGCTGCTGAAGCATCTCAAGCTGTGCCATGCGCGGTTCAACTTTACATACTTTGTGAGTATCCTACTAATATTATAAATGCGAAAATTTGTGAGTATGGATGGATGTTTGTTACTCTATAACTCCAGAACGGCTGAACGGATCTTGGTGAAAATTGGCTCAGAGATATATTATAGTCTAGAATAACACGTAGGCTACTTTTTATCCCGTGGGGCGCAACTAGTTTCTAATAAGCGCATCATAGATGAATATACTATAATATTTCATCTTAAGATAAAATATCGCTCGCCATACAATCACTATAGGCTAGAATAGAATAGAAAAACTCTTTATTGCACACCACAAGGATAATAACACATTAAAAGCAAATATAAGGTTCTAAGTTTAGTGAAGTACAATGGGCGGTCTTATCGCTAGTATCTTAGGGCTAGTATTTATTGTAACTATAAGTAAGCTAAACCTAATTAAAAAATAGAGTACTTTGCAAAGTAGGTAGGTAGTTAAAATCACATAACACCCCTGGCTCTTATGTCCTTTATGTTCTTCTTTCATGTTCATTCTTCTCCATCGCAAGGTTGCCTGGAATAGATCGCTGTTAGCGATAAGACCGCCCATTGTGCTACTAGAGTTGTTAGTTTTTAAGTTAAAATGTGTATTTTAAATTTTTGACATGGTAAACAAAAAAGAGCTCACCGACCACTGGCGACGCATGCATCGATGTAACAATTGGAGCTTCAAATCAATAAAAACCAACCATTTGTCCTATTTTGCAGCCTATCCCCGGTGGCGCGCGTATCGATGTATCGATAAACGAGTTCTACGACGGCTCGTTTTGCGGCTCGCCGCACGAGACGATCGCCGCGCAAGGCCGCTCGAGCGTGCCAGGGCCTCGGGCGGGGCCAACGCGCCGCACCGAGTTCTCACAAGTCCTCGTCTGCAGGAGCGCCAGAGGCCGCCGCCAGGTCTCCAGGCACAGTCTCACCGAGTTCCTGGAGCTTGACGATACTGAGGTCGTGGAAGCCCAGCGGCCGTATCTCACTGGACATAACAGGTAATACTGAAACAGCTTCACGACTTTGATCACCAGGCACGGTAGATATCCCTTCAGATCTCTCAGTACCAAGTACTAACTCGAGATTCTTTGAGGATGTCTAAGGGGGTGTAGTCAGAGGTACGTCCAAACATTACATTTGGCACATACCCACTTTTTGCAGTAGTTATTATTCCATAAGTGACCGGTTGCATGCCCATCGCCGCTGTTAGAATACTATAACTGGTTTCCTCACGATGTTTTTCTTCACCGTTTAAGAGTACACACACCACTCACAACACTGGCATTGCGCACATAAATTTTTCGATAAAAAAATCCATTTGTACACGACCGGATTCGAGCCTGCGACCTTACGATCGCAAGGCGGTCACTCCCACTAGACCACTGGTGCTCTTACACAACCAGGTAAAATAATAAAAATCAACGTTCCAATGATCCATAGCCCAATCCGGCTCGAAGGACCTAGGTTCCGATTACGCTAATGTCTGGCTATCGGAATGGCTTTCAGTTGACATATGATTTCCCGCGTCCCGCAACCATCGAAACGTCTACTTTACAGCATTAGAGCTATAACTCTGTATATTATGGGAACCAGTCAACTGATATACTTGCATACTTTTTGTTTTGTAAACACGTACTGTTTATATTATAATATACCAAAATATGATCTGTGACTAGTTGCGCCCCGCAGTTTCACCCGTGCAGATTTAAATCCCGGTATTCCCACGGGATAAAAAAAAGCCTATGTGCTATTCCAGACTTCTACCTCTCTGCCAAGTTTCATACAGATCCGTTCAGAGTACCGGTAAAGAGTAACAAACATCCATCCATCCATCCGTACTTACAAACTTTCGCGTTTATAATCGTAGTAGGATTACAACCGAATGAAGGTATTCAGAAACAGAACCGATTCTAAACCTACCTATACTTCCAGATTGTATCATCACACCATTACTTGCCTCCCGGTCTACCCGAACGAGCTGGACATCGACTCGGAAGGAGAGACCGACCCGCTCTGGCTCCAACAGAAAACGATGATGATGATCGACGAATTCACCGACGTCAACGAAGGAGAAAAAGAACTCATGAAGATGTGGAATCTCCACGTCATGAAATACAACTTCGTCGGAGACTGCCAAATCCTCGTCGCTTGCCAAATGTTCCTCCAAATGAAAGGCAAGGAGCTCCTGGAGAAGAACCTGTACAGAAACTTCATTCTTCACATGAGCTCGTTGCACGACTTCGGCATGATAAGTCCGGATGCGCTTTACCAAATCGTTCAGATGCTGAACCAAATGCTGGCAGACAAGCCCGAGGCCAAAGAGAAAATGCGACTTTCGCTCGAAGCGCAGCGCGAACACTGGAACGCGGTAGGTAAGTACCAGCAGCCGGTCGTCATAGAGCAGAAACCTATCACAACGACGGCTAAGCTCAATTGCGTGGAGGCTTCGCCGTCCGTGCGGCGGAAAACTTCTAACCTACAGAACGCTAGCAGAATGGCCAGCAGACTGAAAGACGATTTCAAATCGGAAGCCGGCCCGAGCAGTGAGTCTAGAAAGATGTCTTCGGGAAGCATACAGAGCCGAAAGCGTTCCTCTATTTCAGAGAGAAAAAGCTCCGCGTAGCTATTGTATTAAGTTATTTCGCTGACACCTCGCCTGGGGCGTTATTCTCTATGTCAAATCCAATCGCGTTTAGTATATTACAATAAAGCCCCTGGGGCATTGTTCTCTATGACATAGGAGATTCTTTGCCCCAAACCGTGTAGCGTCTAAACGTGATCTTGGACTTTATTCTTTACTAGTTGCGCCCCGCGGTTTCACCTGATTTAAATCCCGGTATTCCCTCGAGATAAAAAGTAGCCTATGTGCTATTCCAGACTATAATCTATCTCTCTGCCAATTTTCATCCAGATCCGTTCAGCCGTTCCGACGTGAAAGAGTAACATACATCCATCCATACTTACAAACTTTTGCGTTGTTAATAGTAGTAGGATGACATCCGTGTGATCTAAACACGACGTGATCTAAACGTAAACGCGATTGGATTGGTCATAGGAATAACGCACCTGCTCGTGTAATACACGAATGATTTCACTCGGGATCGTTGATTTCGGAATCTCGTACCCATCAGCACTCATGATTAGGTTTCGGTTATTAATTGTTTAAATCAGGAACGCCATCAAATAATTAGTCGACAAAACAAATTGGTAAATGTTTTAGTTCTAAGTGAAGGGCGTCCATTAAATGGATGGATAGTTATACTAAACTATTGCGTATTTAATATTTTCAATCCTTTTGATCTTAGATCTCTTTGACATGAATTGTACTAGATTTGTTTGAAAGTAGGTACTTGGTAACTTCATTTACTGTGATTATCAAATACTGCCAATAATACAGATAAGTTTGAACCTATTGCATGCATGCTATGACACATTTGAATATAAGATTAAATTTTGGCCACACTAAGCACTATGAAGGCTTTCTACAGTATTTTAATTCAGTTGTATATCAACACGTTAGTGATAAGACTAATAAAGATAGATGATTATAATTATGACGAAAATGAATGTCTGTAAGTTTGATTGCGAATATAGACAATGTTATGACTGAGATATCAATAAAACGTTTATTGGAATTTATAAAATAATTTGACAAGGACGGCAGGGTTTAGCAATGCCTTAACGCAATACGGTCTCCGTTTAATGTAAGTCGTTGTCAGAATGTTGTGCATGTTTTGAGTCATTTACAAAACCTTAGTACGTTTGCATACTTTGAAATGCATAGTTTAATGTATCGATTAATCTGTAAGACTGTTACAGAAGTTACTATTTTTTATTTATACAATCAATAGCAAAAATACGGCTAGGTTTTTAAAATATGTAATTTTTTTCTACTTACCCTACTTTTAGTCGTACTGTGCATATACCTTTGTAGGGTTTTCTGTATTCCTTGCACCTACGTAAATCTTCGATTCAAACAATAGTTTGTTATTTTATAATTGGTTATTAATAGCTTTCAGTTAAATGTACTTATGAAATGAATTATATTGGTTATTTTCAAGAAAACATGAAGTTTTATTTTGTTCGGTACATAATAAAAGCTTTAGATATTTAGTGAAATTATTGGCAACATTAGTTCTTAAGGTCCCTTAGGCCTACAGTAGCATTACACAATACATTTTATTGTACAATAAGTGCGTAAATCAAAGTTTTAGATATGAAGTACTTTTTTAATTATGTAGGGTGTTCTTGGATTCTGATTAATGTCTTGCTTTGCTTAAATAATACCACGTTTATTACAGATCAGATGTAAGTACCAAGGAATTTGGATACTACGTACAGTATGTAACATTAATAATTCAAAAAGGATCATTGCTATCCATAAAGAACGAATAAAAAACTATTAAAATTAGAACTGTCAATTTACTAAATAAAAAGAAAAATGGAGAGGTGTCTTACAAAGTTTACCAACTGAAATTTGTTGTTATAAGTATGTCACAAACGAAGAATTCGAACAAATTACCAGAAAAAAACAGGAAGGAAGGGCCAAATACTCACACTATTGACGAAGGTAGATCAGAGGCTAACTAACTATTGTAGTTCCCTTGAGTAAAATGTCTCAATAACCTTGTTTGTTTTGTAGGAGAATTAATCACATGTAATGTTACTGAAAGCCGCACCTACGCTGGTAAGAATTAACAAAAAACATTCGATATATTATATCCAGTTTAATTTTTTAAGATGTTTTATTTTATTCTAGTAACTGTATCAAAGAAACCATCACCAGCCGAACAATCACTGAACGCCGGACAAAAGTCTTTTATAAGCATTCATTCAACTGACCAGCTCTGTCAAGTGGCCGACCCAAATAACTCCGCGTATCTTGAAGAGTGCAACCTAGAAGTGTTGAGTCTCAACGAGGTCTTTCCCTCGACCTCCGAAGAGAGTATTTCGGAGGATGATTCTCCAGGTCAAAAAAAGCTAAAAAATACTAAAATGTCGCACAATAAGGTGGAAGTAGCTGGGAAGTCGACCTACGTACCAATGAACAGCAAGTCAACGACAGGGTCGAGGCAGAAAGAGTCGGTTGAAGGGCAGCCGTCCGTGTATTCCGATTTTGATATTCCGAAAAACACGTTGCATGTTGTAGGGAGCAATCCGGGAGAGCCGAAGATGTCCTATCAGGATCCGCCTAAGAAAATCTCCAAAACGGTAAATTGCTTCTACGCTAGTATATTGCTTCTAGCGTTGCATTCAATACAACTTTCTAGGCTAGTTATAATGTAGGATGCCAGATATTATTTTAAAATGTAAGCATGCTTATTTTTGAGCACGTGTGTCAGTACCTTAACTTATTAACACACACAATCATGGGTTTATTAAGATCCAAATTTTAACAGATGAAAAAGTTCCTCCGTAACATAGACAAGCACAAAAACGATCAGAACAGCAAAATAAACGAGAAAGCGATCAGCAAGCTTACCACGATGCGCAGCATTCTGAAGGACGGCCGCTGTGGACCCGAGTGTACTGGCGACTCCGTGCAAGGCTCCGAGGAATACAATGGTAATTTACAAATATTTTATAATGTCCCAAAAGTTATTCTCCGAGTGGGATTTGAACCCGCGACCTTCCCCTTGATACGGGGCTGCGCCACCGGAGTTCTAATCACGCTTGACGAATAACTCTTGTACATGTTACTATACGGTACTTATACGACCGTGGTTCCATCTACAGGTATTGTCCAGCATTATTTATTACTAGTAGCGCCCCGCGGTTTCACCCGCGTAGTTTTAAATCCCGGTATTCCCACGGAATATAAAGTAGCCTATGTGTTATTCCAGACTATAATATATATCTGTGACAATTTTCACCAAGTCCTAGATCCGTTCAGCCCTGCTGGAGTAAATTTGGCCGTATTTTTTTTATTTGTTTGTAAGTAAATACTTACACGCGATTATACCGCCAATTAAAAATTGATTATTTTCAAGAAGTCTCTTTCTTCGTTAAATTCAAATCTCAATTCGGCTGCAGGTAGGTGTACCTATTGCGTGCGCATCACGCAAAAAGAACGCCGGAAGGAGGAGGAGAGGGTGTGATGGCGCTAGTATTTTGAATGCGCAAACATTCAATTCAATTAGGTAACTACTCGGCCACATAAGAAATGATGATATTTTTTTGTTTGGTAATTCGTACTTTTAGAGATGAGAGGTGATTCAGCTTTTTTGAAAATCACCAAAAGCATAAGAAAGGTTTTAGTATAGGTATACTGTAAGTTTGTTTCAATTAATTTCAGCTGAAGATCTAACCCTCCCTTTCCCAATGGACTTCAGTCATCACTCGAACTACACCAAGCAGAATCCAGACAAGAGCGTCAGTTTTAACACACAGGTTGTAATCATACATTTTACCGGCGATCTCTGCGTGGGACAGAGCGTTGAAACACTGAGCAAAGAAAAAGACCAGCAGGCAAGGAACTCTGAGCTTAGGAAAACTTTTCTTACAAAGTTTAACGAATATTGGCCCACGCAGAAATAGGAAAGGACAATCGCCCATGTCGACCGAACTTTTAAGGTACTTGTAAACGGGCTAGTTTTGTGGCAATTTATTGCTGCAATTGTATAGCTGTCCTGCTTACGATCTATTTGCGTGAACAAGACAGATAAACAGTTGCAGCTTGAAATTGCCGCAATTTCTAGCTCGTTTCTTTTTCGCTTGTGGGTCTAATCACCAACGAATTTGACGTTAGTCGAGTAAACGTATAATATCTCTAAAGAATAAGGTCGAATATCGCTTGATTACGCCACAAATGTAAGTAAAAATTCATTCGTGATTAGGCCTCAGGCGTTTTTTTGAGCGTTTCGTCTTGTAAGTTAGTTTTAGCTTTTGTAGATGTTATACCGTGATTTTAACTGTACGTGATCATAAGCAAAATAAGTGCAATAGTTTTTTTTACATGGGTGATTATTAGGTATCTCTCGATAAAGCTGTCAACATTTTTGTAAAGGGTAATTTATTTTGTAAATGATTGAAATTATGTAGTATTTTGTTATTTATTTTAAATCCTATCACATAGCTGGTGTTAAAGTTAGGGACACTAAATTGTAATAAAATATTTTTATGAAAAGTTTTTAACTTTTAAATTCGTAAAATTAGATTTAACTTCTTGAACCAAGCCCAGTGGATGTCACCTCTCTATTTCCTCTCCTTCTCTCCTCTATTTCAGTATGAAGTATCCACATGATTCTTTAGAGAATGTCCAAGAGGGGTCAGACCTAAGTCCAAATATTGTTTTAGGTACATACATACATATCTAAATTTAACAGCAGGTGGTGTTCCCCAACATGTAAAAATAAAAGTAAACTCAAATTAAATAAAATACTATAATTCTATATCACAGTTCAATTAGGTTTCGAGGTAATCCTCCACAAAACAAGTTCGTCCACTCTATCATACGTGAAGTACTTGGGAAAGTCTAAAGGCAATTGTTCCACTGTCCATGAAGCATTTATATTCTCTGTTTTCACCTTATCTAGCAACGTAAGGAATGTCTCGTAGCAGGGCGCGACAGAATCCATGTGTTCAATGGTGAACACGTAACGTTTCTCTAATACCACGTAGAGAGTTTTCGGTGGGCTTGTGTTCAGAATCTTCTGTATTGTGGACACAAATGCTGCTGTTACGTCGTCGTCGTATATTACTGGAAGAAAAAGCTTCACTATTATTAAAGCCCCTATCATCATCATCATCGGCCTTTTACATCTATAGAAGACTAGTTGCGCAACGCGGTTTCACCCGCGCAGATTTAAATCCCGGTATACCCACGGGATAAAAAGTAGGCTATGTGCTATTCCAGACTAATCTATCTCTCTGCCAAGTTTCATCCAGATCCGTTCAGCCGTTCCGGTGTGAAAGAGTAACAAACATCCATCCATCCATACTTACAAACTTTCGTGTTTATAATACTAGTAGGATACTTGAGCATTGCACCCGTGCGAAGCCGAGTCGGGTCGCTAGTTCTACAATTAATGCTTACCATCAGCAGCAATAATAACATCAGCAGTTCTAATCTCGTCTGCCAACGACCGACTCCAACTGGCTGTAAAGTCCAGCGGCATCACTCTGAATTGAGACTTTATTAGCTTTGCGTTGTATTTAGCATTCAACTTCACGAGATCCAGTATTCCGCCTATGTCAATATCTGCAAGATACATGTTACTTGATTTTACACTTGAAGCCTTCGTAACCTGTTCGGCCTAACTTTATGAAAACAAAATTTCGGAGAAACATGTTAATTTATTTAATTTTAATATGTGAATAAATCTCGAATGGCGACTGAAACACGCGTGTGACGTTTTCCTTCGTATTAAGTACCTACGTCTGGTAAGAATCAGGGAAGGGAAGTCAGGGGAAGATGAAGACTCAGAATCGTTAGTCCTGGAAATTTCTGGGGAGGCCTGTCTAGCAGTGGAGTTCACCAGGTTGATTATGAATTTAGATAGAAAAAGAAATTAGATAGAAAATTATTAATAACACAAATAATACATCATGTAGGTACAGAGGCTAGCTCAATGAATAGCATTGTCAACCAGATGACAAAGTATAGCCAGCTTTTTAAAGGTGACTACCAGAAAGCCTAGTTCTGAAATACCCACATACCTGTGCATACAACTTTTTTCGCGAACAACGCAGCTACGAAACTGGTGAGGCCAGTTCCTGCACCCAGCTCGAGAATAGTTTTGTTCCTCAACTCTCCCTTCAGTCCAAGGTGGATCAGCATATCCCCAAGTAGGAACGCGCCCCGCCATACCTGGAGACCCACTAGGGCTATCTTCGTTTTGGAACTGTGCTCTGAAATAATTGGATATTCTTATCAAATCATCATCATCAGCCTACAGAAGTCCATTGCTGCACATAGGCTTCCTGTATCCGTTTCCAGGAAGAACGATTCTGAGCCCTTTCCATCCACCGACTTCCCGCGATCCTAACAATTAACTTGCATAAATTAGCTTGCTATTTGTATTACTTCTATTTATGCTGACTATGTAAGTCAGCTTATACAATAACTCAAAAAAGCAATATGCTTCTTTGTTATTGTATGGGGATGAGGTAGTGAGGCGTGAGTTTTCTCAACAGCCTTCCAAATGTTACGAAAATCAAAATAAGAACTTCATCCTTAATTACTATATTTAATTTTAGGAGTGTTATCATGAAAACCCTCATTGGAGTAGACTGTGATTTAATAACTTACCAATTTTTATAACTTCTTTTTTTGGTCTTTCAACATCCAAATCATCATCTTCATCAAATATTGAGGAACAACTGTTACTTTCTGGGAGTAAAAATGGAAATTCTGATATTACATCTGGAAAAATTACATAGGTATTTAGATAGGTACGTACTTCCCTTTCATACCTACTAAATGTGTAAGTAATTGCTTTTAAATTATGTGGTTTAAATACATATTGGTGTTGTTTCTAAAAATCTAATTAAATTATTGCCATACAAACCATTACATAGATGATGAGTTATAAGTAGTGACAAGATTTTATTTATGAAATGTTTTAAATATAACAAACACTAATGTTTAAGTTAATACTAACTTCCATCATTACTAGGTGTTATTTTGGTTCTATAGTCATATTCCCCATATATCTCCGATGTAACTGTCAGCTCCGGCATCTGAAATAAGTCATTAATTTATTCCATTGAATAACAAGAATCACATTTTATAGTTACAGATTTCTCAGATTTATGATAATGATGCATGTATAATGAAACATGCTTATCTAACTCGCCTACAGCCTGCTATGCACAACCAATTCTAAAATAAACATCAGGGCTTTCCGTTTCCAATAATGCTAATTATTGTACAAGTCAGTAATTTTACAACAAACCTTCGTTTTTTAAAATCCGTGTTGAGAGGAACTAGCTAATGTAGAAGACAGGCTGCCACAGCTTTCTTGAAAAGAGTGGTAAAAAATTTGGAAAAGTTCCAATTACAATACTCGAAAATAAATCCGTATAGTGATAGCGTGAGTGCCAGCATTTGTGAATAAATAATGTGATTTGTTATGGCACGACTGGCTGTGATGACGATGCGTCGCGGAATGCAATTATGTAAGGAATAAACTAAATGGATAGTTCCAGCTCTGTTTTGAACGTAGCTACATCACGTAAAATTATGCTATTTGATTGATTAAGCCGAATAGAGCTTATTGCAGACACGACATTGGCTGATGCTGGTGAGCCATTAGACAGAGTGAAATTATTAATTATAAATGAAAAGTAGATCTATTACCGGAGAATACTTTTCTTGAAATCATAAAAATACCTAAGATGTTGTGAAACATAAGGCAGCTCCACTATTAGGAGGTCATTTCACTGAAGAAACCAAGAATTTGTAAAAAAGTATTGTAACGCAATAAAACTAACAAACAAAAATTATTTTCTAATTCTGTGAATGAAAGCCAAACAAACACACATGATTTTGTAAATTCTGTTTTGTTTACATCCATACCACTGACATTTGTTTGACTTGACAGAACACTTGTTGTGTTGGCACTTGACAGGTGCCATGTTGTCTATGCTATGTTCGGAAACAGACATGATAGCCCAACAGCCCAACCGATTTATGTGGCCACTGGCCATCCTTCGCTTTAACGTAAGGGAAAACTTAAATAATAAAATATTATTCTGACATGAAACAGTCAAACGGTTGAAATGTCTCACGGAAACGGTAAATAAAACACGGAAACGGCATTTCGAAGTTCCTTAGAGGATGTGACATGCCCTGCCTAGCCCCCATGCATGCAACAAGGAATTTGAATACAAGGTGGTTCAATGTATTCTGTAATAAATTCGGATATTTTTTTGTCATGTAAAAAAAGAAGCAAGCAACCAATCAGAGCCCAACACACGTTCGACGCTGCCACGTCAAGTGAGACAGCGAGTGAGTGAAGTGGCGTTATTTCGGTCGGCATTTTACAAAGTTTCGTCTTCAGAGAAAGAATAGTAAAATACACTGAATATCCCAAAATGCGTGTAATATTATTCACCGCGTTGGCCCTCTTGGGTTCAGTGCTCGGAGACGAAATCCCAACCGAAGAAAACGTGCTAGTCCTCACCAAATCCAACTTCGAAAGCGCTCTTTCATCTTCCAAGTTCATCCTTGTGGAATTCTGTAAGTTTTTGTGTATATTGTCCTAGTAATACATTCTTTGTTCCCTTTGGCCTTGCTATTAAGTCATTAATCCTAATACCTTGTAAATCTTACAGACACGTCATCCCAGTCACATGCCGCCCGGTATGCGCGGTGCTTTTGTGCATGTACCTACTTATTTACCAAGTTTATTTGTAGACGCGCCATGGTGCGGCCACTGCAAGTCTCTCGCGCCGGAATATGCGAAGGCTGCTACTAAGTTGCTGGAGGAAGAATCTCCCATTAAGCTGGCGAAGGTCGATGCCACGCAAGAACAGGAACTCGCTGAGAGCTATGGCGTCAGAGGATACCCCACTCTCAAATTCTTCAAGAATGGCAGCCCTATTGATTATGCAGGTAATTAAAGCTAACAATTAGACATGTTCACACATTAGAAAAGTATTCAAACAAAATTAGTCACAGTTACTACTGTGGTAATTATTTTCAAA